>CM055122.1:1157022619-1159895953 GCA_029206835.1 Rana muscosa
TGACTCTTTTTATTATTATATACTCTGCCTAGAACTCATTTTGCGCCATTTTTTATTTTTTATTTTTTTTATTATGGGCACAGTGAGGCATGGGCACAGTGAGGCATGGACACAGTGAGGGATGGACACAGTGAGGGATGGACACAGTGAGGGATGGACACAGTGAGGCATGGGCACAGTGACGCATGGGCAGTGAGGCATGGGCACAGTGAGGCATGGACACAGTGAGGCATGCACATGGACACAGTGAGGCAAAGTGAGGCACAGTGAGGCATGCAGATGGACACCCTACGCTTATTCTCGAGTCAATACGTTTTCCCATTTTTTTGTGGTAAAATTAGGTGCCTCGGCTTATATTCAGGTCGGCTTATACTCGAGTATATACGGTACACTGATTTGGGTTATTTTCACGAAAGAAATGTATCAATCTACATTTTGGCCTTAATTCACTTTTTAAATTTATTTAGCAAAAAATAAAAAACCCAGTGATGATTAAATACCACAAAAAGAAAGCTTTATTTGTATGAACAAATAAATAAAAATTTAGTTTGGGTCCAGTTTTGCATGAGCGCACAATTGTCATTCAAAGAATGAAAGTTCTAAAAGATGAATTTGAATTTGTGAATTTGACCAACATTGTCTTTAATTCCATGCATGAAGATAGGTGTGCTGATTTCTTGGCTAAAAATGTATTTGCTTTGTTGCCATGCTCATAGTAAGATTTTGCTCATAGGTGTTAAACTTCATGTCTGAGTTTAGTAATGTCTGTCTGTTTTAATTCTGTACATGCTGTAGCCATGTCTAGTGCAACTGTCTGCTCCAATGATGGTTTATGTGAGGTTTCACAGTTTAAAACTGTTTAGCATATTCTGTTTTTCATTTTTATGTTTAGTGCCCAAGGATTCAATAATTTGGATTAGGGATAAGCTGCCCGTTTTCAGTTATTCAGAAGTTTGGCAAGTAACTAAAATAAATTGATGAACCTTGGGAACTAAGTGTGACAGTTTGAAGTTTTACATTTAACAGCAGGATTACTTCCACTGCTAAATGTAACATCTTTCTCTCTGGTCAGTTGTTAGGATGTCTGCAGCCACTGACATCCTAACAATTATTACTTATTCCTCCCTGGACCATTCAACTTTCAGAAAGCAAATACAAAAATGTGTGCACTCTCCGTAAACTCTGCTCAACCCAAGCTGCTGTATAAAAATCTGAATGATATTAAAAAACGTTATATACAACATACAGAGTGCCTCAAAGATACAATATATGAAAAACGAATTGTTCATACCATTAAATGTATGCATTAAATCAATATATCAATGCTTCAAAACAATCAAAATAATTTATAACAAAAAAATTATGTGGAAATCAGTAAAGGTGCATCAAATAATACAGTGAAAAAGAAAAAGAAATAGATTGTGCAAAAGCAATCCAGTATATAATAAAATAATCCTAAATCCAGTAAACCTATGCAGTGTGTAAACAGACATTTTCCACAAGGTGAGAAAAATTATAACAAGTCCTCATTGTGGTAAAATGCTGTGTTTCACACCCTTCAGAATGCACGCCAGTGTCCTAACTCACTTACCACACTTGGTACAAAATGGTCAAACTGTTCAGGATAACATTGCTTAAAATCCCCAAAAATCCTTTGTTTCTACGATCTTATTAACACTCATGAAAAGAAGGTCCAGTTCAAGAAAATACAAAAGAAGAAAGAGCTTAAAGCATAAAACAACTTATTAAATAAAAGGTCACATTAAAAACAATCCAGAGGTACCCACAAACAGAGTGCTCAGGCCATCACTAACAGTTTGGTAGCTGAAACCTAAACCAAGCCTCCTCTCAGTATGTTGACTTTGCCTTACTGATGCCCAATATGTTTTATCATAATACAAATGTCTTCAGGAGTGATCGGAGTACTGCAATGTCTCTACAAATAAATACGGTACTTTGAACTTAAGTTCAATGTAATTATTTGTAAAGATATCACAATTCAACTTAAACTCAATGTAGTTATTTGTAGATACATCACAGTACTCTAATTACTCCTGATGATGTCTGTATAGAAAAAGCATGTTGATTAGGACCTGAATACTGTGACATCAGCATACTAAGGGGAGGCTGCTCACAGAGCAGAAAGTGCATTGGTGTAGTGCTCTATTTATCCCCCAGACCCGCTTTGTGGATGAGTAAGGCATATACTGTATACACTACCCTTGCTCATTCACAAAAAAAGCTGAAAGTATATAAACACACTGCCTTATTTTGTTATAAGTTCTTGATTTAAGATTTCCCAAAAATGTCATTTGATGTAAATCCATCATCAATTAGACCATCTAGCAATGCAGATTCATGTCAACTATGATAAGTGACACCCGCCGAAACCATCAGAAAGAAAAAAAATCCACCAACTAAGTTACTTATTCACATAGGGTGTCCGGATCTAGAATAAAGGTCCAGTATATATTAAGACAATCCATGGTCATTTGTTTATAAACAGAAGTAAAGCAGCTAAAGTTGCAATTTATGGAAAAATGTTTCCTTTGTAAACGTCAGTTTAAGAGCCGGTTCACACCAGGGCGGCGCGACGCGGCACGACTTGTGGGGGCGAACTCGGCGGCGCGATCTCAAGATGACTTGAGACGCCCGCCGAGGCGATTTGCATAAGACTTCTGTATAGAAGTCAATGCAGGTCGCCTTGGGTCGCCCCCAAAAGTAGTACAGGAACCTTTTTCTAAGTCGGAGTGACCTGAGTCACTCTTACTTAGAACGGTTCCATTGAAAAGCGTGGGACGCGACTTGTCAGGCGACTGAGTCACTTGACGAGTCGCCCTAGTGTGAACCAGCTCTTACTTCGCAGGCAGGTTCAAGACATACTTTAAGAATGTTATGTAAAGGAATTTTGCATTTTTAATGTTATCCTTTAAGCATTATTAAAATGTCTGCTCCCTGTACATTTATTTAATTTTTTTTGCTTTGGTACATGTTCCCCCAATTTATTTTTTAACCATTTGCCTCTCAGTCTAGAAAATGGACATTTTAACCTCTTGCAGTGGCCTCTCGGTGGATGAGCTTTAAAGCCGAGAGGTTGCATGCATGTGGCCCTGTGTAAACACAAAACTGTGCTCCCAGCACAGTCACCAGAAAGCTCCCGATGCATACTTGCGATCAGGAGTTTTCTGATCATGTGACCGCTGTGACAGCAAATCACATCGGTCACATGACCACCACCTACACCTTCCTGCATCTAGAAGTTCTTAAAGGGTCGGGCAGTGGCAGCAGGAAGGGGTTTCCCATTAACTATAGTGGGATCCTAATTCAGGACTTGAACGTCTGTAATGTTCAACAAACTCACTTCAAACTGAACCCAGGTACGTTTGGCTTATCCATAAAATACAGTCTCCCAAAAATACATATCAGACCCACGGAGTATAGATAAGGGAATAACTTGGGCAAAAAAATTTAAAAAGCATGAGATCCACCCTGAAATCTAGCCCTCAGGGGGAATCCATGTAAAAAAAATCATGAAGCCTGGCTGGCTGGAGAAGGGGGGACAAGTGTGCACCCTCTCTCCTGAACCATACCAGACCACATGTTCTCAGCAAGAGGGTCTTCAGGTGGGGGACTTATCAGAATCTGGATATGGGGTACATAGTACCCCTACTCATTCATTAAAAAAAAGTTGTAACCTAGAAATAAAGACATCCAAACATTTGACAAATCCTTTATTTAAAAAAGGAAAATCCCCCAAAAAAGTCCATCATTACCACTGATGATGCAATTTATGACAAAACGTTTATCGGGACTGATATGTACATATACTACTGTGCATGTGCTATTGCTATCTGGCCATTTACAAGGGTTTCATTTAGATTTATGTATCTATCTGCCTGCATTTTACTAATCTGATGTAAGTGCATTACCTTTTGTTAAATTTGAAGCTGATACAGTATCACACTACAGTATGTGCAGTTTTTTCTTCCATATGTAGTTCAGCTAGCTGATCCATTGATGATTTTTGGCAATACATCCTGGTTTGTTGAGAGCCTTCTGAGACACCTGAGAGAGCACCTGAGAGATCCAGTCAAGCGCTGTATGATTTCTCTGAGTAAAGGGGGTCACAGGCTTTCTGGTAAGCCTCCAATGAATTTTACACATGGACTTTAGTCCCATATGTTTTTTTGCAGAGATCTGCACCCTTTTTATATATTGAACTATTTATGCTTGAAATTCATCTCTAGCTGAATTTTAGGTTTTGCACAATTGATTAATTAGTAATTTTTTTATTTAAATTTTTGCATATTTATTTTTTATGCAATATTTTGCTATTGATTTTCTATATTGTTCATGCAATATTGTTTGCACTGAATGCACTTCATTAATCTTTGTACCTGTTATATGCATTGTGTTATATATTGCAAAAATATTTTTAGCGCTGCACTCTTCATTTACATTTTGTTTGTGCCTGATATCTGGGTTATAGTGCACAGCTGCTGTTTTGTTTTAGTTTTTAAGCACGGATAACATTTTTACACGTATGTCCATTATAGTCAATCCATCATCAATCATGATGCCCACCACCCACTGACTCACCAAAAGAAAAGGAAAACAATGATCTGGTGCAATCTATCCCAACAGTAACATTAGCTGAATGGCAACTCCCTGGGCTGTCATCAGCTATATAAGGGAAAAGGTGGAGATAGGGCTATCATTTATCAAATATAGCCAAGATGCATGGCCAAACAGGGGAACAAACAGCCAAAGTTAAGTCCGAACCTAGGTTCAGATCACACCATCTGTTCATCCCTACTTATGATGTAATAATATTAGTATTTGCGGACATGCTATAGGACATGCTACAGGAGACAATCTGAGACTGCAGACATACTACAGGAGACAATCTGAGACTGTGGACATGCTACAGGAGACAATCAGAGACTGTGGACATGCTACAGGAGACAATCAGAGACTGTGGACATGCTACAGGAGACAATCAGAGACTGCGGACATGCTACAGGAGACAATCTGAGACTGTGGTCATACTACAGGAGACAATCAGAGACAGCAGACATGCTACAGGAGACCATCAGAGACTACGGACATACTACAGGAGATGGTCAGAGAACTTTCAGCAATGCACAGCTTTAGAGTTGAATAACACAGTGCAAGGTTTCAGCAGTCAGGAATTTTATTGGTGTATAAACATACCTTGCCAGCCGAGCTCACTACATACATTCATAGGGGGCGAGCTTCCACCCTCTGCTCTCACTACAAATGCTCCACCCTGAGCATACAGGCTGCATGGGGCGAGGTTAGAGCATCAGTGGAGCTCCTGGCCCCGCCCCCTCTCTGCTGGCTAGCTCAGGAATGCAGCCTCCCGTGTCCTCTGCAAAGCCGTCATGGGGCCCCAATTTGCAGGCAGTGGGCTCAAGCGGCAGCTGCTTTGGGCCCCCAACAAAGATTGGGCCCAGAGCAGGTGAACCCTTTGCCCTGCGGTAAAGACGGCTCTGCATCCTAATCTGTATCTATAAACAAAACTATTATAGTTGAATGGGAAATGGTAAATGCCCTCTCAGATATTGCTATCCATGTTCCCACTAGAGAAATTCAGATGTGCTATTATTCCTGCTCACAGTTTTCATCTGAACAGGAATATAGGGCAAATCAACAGTTGGGTCATCTGTGCCAAATATCTAAGAGGAAAAATGTAAAATGTTTTCCTGTTGCTTCATGTTGTATGTTGGGGAGAGGCATCTTCTTGGTGGGACACAGACCACATAAAAAAGAAACAGAGGCTTTAATTTAAATGTTTTTATTTGAGTTGTCAATAATAACATAAAAAACATAGAAAACAATCAACAGCAGGGTATTTATTAATAGCGTCTATATAACAACAAATTGTGTTATAATAATCGTATGTCAGCACAAGTACTGTATTTATTGGCGTATAACACTCACTTTTTTACCCTGAAAATAGAGGGTAAACTGTGCTTGCGTGTTATACGCAGGGGGCTGTGGAAAGTTTTTTTCCTGAAACTTCCCTCTTAAAGTTAGGGTGCGTGTTATACGCCTGTGCGTGTTATACGCCGATAAATACGGTAGTTGAAAAGGTAGGTAGGTTTTAATAATTCCTATGCTATCTCAAAAATATATTTATGTGTGCATGTATATACAGTATATATATATTTAGAAAGAGCAAATAAGAGGTATCAATTTTGACTTTAGATATACTTTAACTCTGTATAAGCCATGTTAACATAATGCTACTTAGAATTTCTTGGTTTTATGATTTGCCATTTTCTGAAGCATGTGAATATATAGCATTTTAGTATTTGAAAGTCAAAAGGATTTGAAAATACAAAGATTTATAACATAGTATTAAAGTAAATACATCAACATAAAATTAATAAAAGAAAATAAATTATATACTGTATATATTTTTTTAAACTGAGAACAGTAAAATAATCTGGTAATCCTTAGGTTGGTAACAAGGTAAGAGATGCTAGAGACATAATAGCCTGAATTCTAAGGGTCAAATTTTGAGAATTCCTAGGTGTGGAAGTGTGTAATTACTGTCAGAAATACCTATCCTGATATTTTTTTTCCAACAATTCATAAATGGCAGCTGTTAGGAAAAGGCAATTACTCATCTAATACTAAGCCTATTAGATATAGGTGACTGGTATGGTCACGGATAAATCCTTTTTAAATCTAACTTTTATTTAGGGTATACAATTCACACTGCCAGAATGCAACTACAAAGGTAGACTGAAAATCTCAACTGGTTTCACACATCATCAGAGTTCCTGTGTTGTACAGACTTTGCCTTTGAGGACTATTGTACATAATTGTCTTGCTTGTCTGAAGAGTTCTGCCAGTGAGGCCTGGATATTTTATTCCCTAGATTGAGATCTGCAGTAAAGCTCTTACCTAATATTTTTGTCTGCTAGGGATATTCTACACCCTTAGCACTAAATTCAAAGTCTGCTTCCGTTTACTTGTATGAGGGATTGCATGGAATAACAACAACAATAACAAGTGAAATTACTTCAGTCAATAGAAAGTTTGTGATGCATGGAAAATTGCTACAGGGATAAGCCAAAATACAGTGAACATTTGCATAGCAGTAGCTATACCTTTATCATGTTAATGCTATTTCCAAATTAATTTTGAACTCTTTTAAGATCTACAGTTTTAATTAAAATAACACATGGTAATCCTGCAATGAAGGTTTTTTGTTCAGGCACTTCCTGTTATATGGTGACAATAGTCTGTCTCTGTTTCCCAAATACAATATCCTGCATTGTCCACTGATAGAGACTGTAAAGCCCTGTACACACGATCGGATTTCCTATGGATTCTAATTCGATGGATTTTTCCATCGGAAATCCGATGAAGCTGACTTCCATCAGTCTTGCCTACACACCATCAGTCAAAAATCCAACCGTCTCAAACGCCGTGATGTAAAACACTCCGACAAGCCGAGAAAAAATAAGTTCAATGCTTCTGAGCATGCGTCCACTTGATTCTGAGCATGCGTGGGGTTTTTGTCCGATGGAGTTCCACATACAATCGGAACTTGCTATCGTTTTTTTCCCATCAGATAAATTTAAAACATGTTCTATTTTTTCTCACCGATGGAAAAAAGACCAATGGGGCCCATACACGATCGGTTTGTCCGATGAGAAAAGTCCATCGGACTGTTTTCATCGGTAAAACCGATCGTGTGTACACGGCATTACTGTATGATCATTGTGCAAGCATGTTACCAGCAGAAACCCCACCCCGAGCAATAACATGCAACCAATGCCCGAGTGCATGCATGTAGACAGGAAGTGGATGCAAAGAGGTTGAAGGGGATTCAAAGCACTGAGATGTAAAAAAAAAAAACAGTATTTTCTAACAGAAAAAAAAATGGAAATTTCAATGGCACCCAGTACCTTAAAAATTAAACTTCATGGCAAGACTGAGCACGGCAACAAGACACAAGATAGTTAAACTGCATCAGCAGGGTCTCTCCCAGGCAAAGATTTCTATGCCGACTGGGGTTTCAATATGTGGTTTTCAAGCTCTGTTGAAGAAGCACAAAGAAACAGGTAATGTTGAGGACCATAGATTCAGAGGTCGGCCAAGGAAACTTATTGCAGCAGATGAAAGACACACACCATGCACGTCTAGCAGTGGCAAAAGCACAGAAATGGTGAAAAACAGGTACACATATCCACTGTCCAGAGAAATCTGGCCACAGGTGGTCTTTGTGGAAGAATTTCAGCAAAAAAGCCATACCTCTGATGTGGAAACAAGGCTAAGCAGATCAACTATGCATGAAAACATATGGACCGGGGTGCAGAAAAATGGCAGTAGGTGATCTGGCAGCAGCTGTGTCAAAATCTGAAATGTTTTGCTGTAGTAGCAGGCAGTTTGTTTGTGGAAGAAGTTGGGGGAGGTACAATAATGAGTGTCTACATGCAACAGTGAAGCATGGTGGAAGTTCCTTGCAAGTTTGGGGCTGTATTTCTGCAAATGGAGTTGGAGATTTGGTCAGGATCAATGATATCCTCAATGCTGAGAAATACAGGCAGATACTTATCCATCATTGGAAGAATCTACCTGCCGAGTTTAACACTTATACTTCTGAAAGCATTCTTAATATGTAGCATTTTTCACACCTGCCTAAAATCTTTGCACAGCAGTGTATATGGATACATGTTATAAAGAAAGGTTGGACAATACAGTATGCAAAGTAACAATATTTTAATTTTTTTTATTAAAAAAGCAAGAAAAAATAAAAACAACTTTTACTTCTAGGTTTGCAAAAACAGGGAGGAGAGTGAGAGCTATTAGAATCTGTCACTGATAATTTGTCAAAAAAAAACATGTTGCTATAAACAAAAACAAAAAAGGAAATTTCATCCAGTTAGTATTTACATCTACTTTACCTACAGTACCCCACCTAATTTTTTAAGTTAACATCTTCCCCCTTTACAATTTTTTCACCACGTTTTCAACAGTTTCTGATCATTGTATATGCTCTCTTTTTTTTACATTTTCATTTATTTTGCTTTTTTGTAGCATAGTGTAAAAATAATTACACAACTTTTTTTTTTTTTTTTTTTTATCATTTCCCATTTTACTTTAGAAAGAATTGCATAATCTAAAGCCCCGTACACATGATCGGTTTGACTGATGAAAACCGTCCGATGGATGGTTTTCATCAGACCAACCGATCGTGTATGGTACCCATCGGTCTTTTTTTCCATCGGTTGTAAAAAATAGAACTTGTTTTAAAATTTTCCGATGGATAAAAAACCGATGGGAATTTCCGATTGTCTATGGGCAAGTCCATCGGTTAAAAAAAACATGCATGCTTAGAATCAAGTCGACGCATGCTCAGAAGCATTAAACTTAATTTTTCTTGGCTCATCGGAGTGTTTTACATCACCGCGTTTGGAACGGTCGGTTTTTAGACTGATGGTGTGTGGCCAAGACTGATGAAAAACAGTTTCATCGGATTTCCGATGGACAAATCCATCGGACGAAAATCCATAGGTTATCCGATCGTGTGTACGGGGCTATAGTGTTGTGATAAACAGAAGAAGTAGCAAAATCTAATGCATGCTTTAACATAAATTTGTTAACAGGTCAAACCTAAAAGAAATATTATTACATTTTTTTTTACTTATTTTAGCCTTCAATATACATAGAAAGAAAAAAATATTCTTGGATGAAAATGTCTTCAAGTCAACTCCCAAATCTTAACTACATTCTCATAAGAAATAAAAAAGTGCTATTATGTTATTGCAACAGGTCAAAAGCTGAATTACAAAAGTCACTCTGTTCTACAGTGCAAAAGGCACTCAGCTGTTAAATTAATGTGGTTAAAACAAGAAAAAATAAAAACATTTAAGCTAGGCTTACACTGCCTTGCGGAGCGGCTCGCAGCAGGGGTCCGGTGCATCTCCGTTCACCTTTCAGGTCCAATTTCAGTCCAAATTTTTGACTGAAACAGACCAGAAGATGCACAGGACTCCTGTGCAATTCTCTCTGCAGCTTTCTCAGAGCTGTGAAACCCGCATCCGATTCGGAATAGTGTGAACCCAGCCTAAAGCATTATCTCTGGCCATGTATAATTTTAGCATTAAAAGTACCTTCTTTTGATTGCAGCCCCCTCCCTGTTTTTTTTTTTTTCTTCCCTTTTGTAGGTATAAATCTCTTGATGAAGTCCAGGTGACATCTCCAGTCATCCCAATCCTCGACTTATAGCAGCTAAGGAAGTCTGCAGGGAATCCTATGTGACATAGGAATGCCCTGCAGAGCTAATGGGGATGTTAAGGAGATTAGTCACTCCTCTTAAAGTCTATCTCTGGACATGTATACTTTTTTTCCTTTGAAAGTGCCTCCTTTAAATTGCAGCCCTCTCTTTGTTTATTTTCTCTGGGTATGTATATATATATTTTTTTCATTTAAGCACTTCAGCTCCTGAAGGTTTACCCCCCTTCATGACTAGGCCATTTTTTATGGAACTGCATTATTTTCCCACAAATAGAGCTTTCTTTTGGTGGTATTTTTTTACCTCTGAGGTTTTTATTTTCTGCACTATAAAAAAAAAAGACAGACAATTAAAAAAAAAAAAAAAAACACATCCAATAATTTTTTTTTAAATAATCAAATTTTTTCATCACTTTAGCCCAATATATATTGGTAAAAAATACCTAGTAAGCGTATATAGATTGGTTTGCACAAAAATTATAGTGTCTACATACTATAGGATATATTTATGGAAATGTTATTTATTTATTCATTTTTTACTAGTAATGGCAGCGATCAGAGACTTAATGCGGGACTGCGACATTGTAGCAGACAAATGGGAAGGGGTTAACATCAGGGGCGATCAAAAGGTTAAATGTGTTCCTAGGGTTCTTGCTAAATGTGTGGGGGTGCTTTTACTGTGGGAAGGCAGAGATCCATGTTCCTGCTTACACGGGATCTCTACCTGTACTGACGGAACGGTGATCTGCCATGTTTACATAGGCAGACAGCAGGGTTGCCAACTTTCAGTAAATTTACTAACAGTTTGTAAAATCTGTACTTTTTGCATCTGTCCTTGAATGTCCATTACGGACATGTAGGCTGTGTGTCCGTAACTGACATTCATGGACAGATGCAACAATTATGGATTTTACAAACTGTTCGTAAATTTACTGAAAGTTGGCAACCCTGGCAGACAGCCGTTCTGCCTCTCTTGGGAATGATCGGCAGGTCCTGGCAGACATAAAGTCCACCGGACCTGCTGATTGGCTTGTGCGCGCCCCAGACCCAGAAGTGCAAATTCAAGTACCTGTATTTGATTTTGCACAGGAGAGCTGTCTTGTATATACAGTATAACGTCGGCAAGCGGTTCAAAGTACCTCCTTTTTATTGCGACCCCCTCCCTGTTTTTTCATTTGTTTACTTCCCTTTTCTCAGCAGAAATCTCTTGATGAAGTCAAGATGACATCATCTTCGGGCACCCCAATCTTTAACTTTTTGCAGCTCAGGAAGAAGAAGTCTGCAGGGAATCCTATTTGACACAGGAGTGCCCTGCAGAGCTAATGGGAATGTTGAGGAGATTGGTCACTCAGCACACATCTACAGGTAGCCATCTTTGGTGACCTGTCTCCTCAAAAGAAAATACTGCATTACAATACTGCATTTTTTGGAATGTGATGGTGACTACTGTACATGAAGAAGCACCTTAACAGCAAAGTTGGGAAACTCAATTCAATTGTCTTTTTTTCTCATTCCCTAACAACAGCTTTATTAAATGCACTTGGGTTTTGTTAGTGCCGACATCATGGTTTACTTGCACCTACTGCAGTTAATGTGTTTTGCTAAGCAAATAACCTCACCAGCCAGAACACTATAATAACAATTCATTATTCTATTTATTTATTTATTCAATGTAACATTAGTTGTGGCTACCGATACTGTATATAAATAAAAATTCTTTCAATTTATATTACTGAGACAGCTCCTAAGCCAAAGCAGTCACAAAAAATCTGTTTATGTAACCACCTGAAACACCACAAGAGATGTTAAGAAGAAGCTATATGTAATCTGTTCTTATGGTTTAAAGTAGATCAAATGCAAATGCTTTCCAAGGGTGAGAAAGTGCTCTTTTCAACAGGACTGCAAAATAAAACACAATAACCATGTCAGAAGGTCGAGATTCAATTTTGTAAACATTAGCTTTACTGGCATTACTGTAAGTACTGTCATTACAAGACTAGTTTAACCACTTACGGACCGCCCGCCGTTGTTATACATCGGTACTTTGAATAGGGATATTGTTGTTATGGCAGCAGATAGATACCATAACCCCAGTATCCTCTTCTTCAGAGGGCGGTCCCCTTTCAGATAAAAGTGGTCTCTGCGGCAAGATCACTTTTAGCAGCGGCAAGAGAGGGGCCCCCCTCACGCCACGCTCCGGTGCCCTCCGACGCTTACCTGAGCCACCAGCAGCAGCGAAGGCGATCGTGTCCTGTCTCCTGTGTGCTATTAAGATGAGTGAGGGGAAGATGGCCCCCACCCATCTCCATACCATTGCAGGGCAGAAGCAATGTCAAAACGTCACTTCCGCCCATAGCTCTTAACCACTTGCTGACTGCCGCACGACTATTTACATCTGTAGAACAGCTCGGCTGCGCAAAGGGACATACCTGTACGTTCCCTTTCAATTGCGGCATAGTGGGCGCACCTGCCGCATGCTCCGTGAGTATGACTGCGGGTCCCGCAAACTCTATGTCCACCGTGTGCCCGCGATTATGTCACGGAGCGGCAGAACGGGGAGATGCCTATGTAAACAAGGCATTTCCCTGTTCTGCCTAGCAACAGCACAGAGATCTACTGCTCCATGTCATTGGCGCAGTGATCTCTGTCATGTGCTAGTGAGACCAGCCCCCCCACAGTTAGAATCACTCCCTAAGACACACTTAACCCCTTGATCACCCCCTAGTGTTTAACCCCTTCCCTGCCAGTGTCATTTACACAATAATCAGTGCATTTTTATAGCACTGATCGCTGTATAAATGACAATGGTCCCAAAATAGTGTCAAAAGTGTCCGATGTGTCCGCCATAATGTCGCAGTCCCAATAAAAATTGCAGATCTCCGCCATTACTAATAAAAAAAAATTATAATAAAAATGCCATAAAACTATCCCCTATTTTGTAGACGCTATAACTTTTGCGCAAACCAATCAATATACGCTGATTGCGATCTTTTCTACCAAAAATATGTAGAAGAATACATAATCGGCCTAAACTGAGGAAAAAATTAGTTTTTTTATATATTTTTGGGGGATATTTATTATAGCAAAAAGTAAAAAAATATTGATTTCTTTTCAAAATTGTCGCTCTTTTTTTGTTTATAGCGCAAAAAATAAAACAGACAGAGGTGATCAAATACCACCAAAAAAAAGCTCTACTTGTGGGAAAAAAGCTACGCCATTTTTGTTTGGATGCAACGACGCACGACCGCGCAATTGTCAGTTAAAGCGACGCAGTGCCGAATTACAAGTGCTCTGGTCACCAAGGGGGTAAATTCTTCCGGGGCTGAAGTGGTTAACCACTTAACGACCGCCCACTGTAAATATACGTCGGCAGAATGGCACCGACAGGCAGAATCACGTACATATACGTGATTGCCTTTGTATAGTTGGGGGGTCCGATCGGACCCCCCTTCTTTACAGTGGGTGGTCGTTTTACCTTCGGGAGCGATCCGGCATGAGGGGACGGCCGTTCGATTCCGGCCCCCCCCTCTCGATCGCTCCCGGCGAATGAGATCTTCCCCTGCCTGTGTACTGTTTACACAGGCTGGAGGAAGTGATGTCATCTCTCCTGCGGCGCTCACATATACCGAGCGCCGTACAGGAGAAGATGCAGGTTAGTGCACACAACACTACACTGACACCAGGACACATAGGCACATAAATCGCCCCCCAGGCCCCCCCAGACACCCCCAGATCACCCCCCAGATCACCCCCCAGCCCCCAGTCACAGTGTCACTGATTGCAGTGACCATTTATTTAGTGATCACTGCAATCAGTGACATTTGTGACTGTAAAAGTGTCTACATTTAGTTTTAGGTCCAGTGTAGCCCCCTAACCCCCCCCATAATAAAGGTTTAACCCCCTGATCACCCCCCAGATAACCCTTTCACCCCCTAGCACCGCCGTCGCTAAGCAATCATTTTTCTGATCGATATCTTAGCGTCGGTGATGCTGATCGGTAGCCAGTAATTTTTTTTTAGGTTCGCCGCAGGTTTTTATAGCATCGGGTACCCCCATATATTACCTAATAAACGTTTAACCCCCTTGATCGCCCCCCAGGTAACCCTTTCACCCCCTATCACCACTGTCACTAAGCGTTAATTTTTCTGATCGATGTCTTAGCGTCGGCGATGCTGATCGGAAGCCAGTAATTTTTTTTTAGGTTTGCCGCATGTTTTTATAGCGTCGGGTACCCCCATATATTACCTAAGAAAGGTTTAACCCCCTTGATCACCCCCCAGGTAACCCTTTCACCCCCTAGCACCGCCGTCGCTATGCTATGCGATCATTTTTCTGATCGATGTCTTAGCGTCGGTGATGCTGATCGGTAGCCAGTAATTTTTTTTAGGTTCGCCGCAGGTTTTTATAGCGTCGGGTACCCCTATATATTACCTAATAAAGGTTTAACCCCCTTGATCGCCCCCCAGGTAACCCTTTCACCCCCTATCACCACTGTCACTAAGCGATAATTTTTCTGATCGCTGTCTTAGCGTCGGTGATGCAGATCGGTAGCCAGTAATTTTTTTTAGGTTTGCCGCAGGTTTTTATAGCGTCAGGTACCCCAATATATTACCTAATAAAGGTTTAACCCCCTTGATCGCCCCCCAGGTAACCCTATCACCACTGTCGCTAAGCGATCATTTTTCTGATCGCTGTCTTAGCGTCGGTGATGCAGATCGGTAGCCAGTAATTTTTTTTAGGTTCGCCGCAGGTTTTTATAGCGTCAGGTACCCCCATATATTATCTAATAAAGGTTTAACCCCCTGATCGCCCCCCAGGTAACCCTTTCACCCCCTATCACCACTGTCGCTAAGCGATCGTTTTTATGATCGTTGTCTTAGTGTCGGTGATGCAGATCGGTAGCCAGTAATTTTTTTTTAGGTTCGCCGTCAGGTTTTTATATAGCGTCAGGTACCCCCATATATTACCTAATAAAGGTTTTAACCCCCTAATTGCCCCTAGTTAACCCTTTCACCAGTGATCATCATATAAGTGTTACGGGTGACGCTGGTTAGTTAGTTTGCTTTTTATAGTGTCAGGGCACCCGCCGTATATAACCCAATAAATGGTTTTGTGGTCTGACTAAGGGTAGACACCCAATATAACGCACCTCATCCCAAATTTGTGACAAAATGTAGAAAAAGAAATAAACGGGACTATAGCGGTGCTAGCGTTAGTATTTAGACAACAGTGGAAGACTCAATACATTAGATTAAAAAAAAGGGGATTTATCCATTTATTGAACAGGTAGTACAAAATATTTAATAAAATTACATATGTATATATATAAGCATTTTCACAAAATTTCAAAAATAGGGCATAGCTGATATGGTGGTTAATTAGATGTTAAACCAAAGAGATCATACGTGGTCCCAACATATTTCGCCCATCGGGGCTTCGTCAGGGGAAGTATGTCTCAAATGCGAGAGTACATCGAACATAGCTGTTAAAATAGACAATAGAAGGATTCATATTAACATATTGTAAATTGGTTTAAGTAGAATTTAGAAGCTCGATCTGTAAACAGGTCCACAGTTGGCAAAAAGAATAACGACTTACCACCATTAAAGCCCTAGATGAAATAAATGGGGGTGGAGACAAGAGAAACCTCTGCACGCTAATGGAGGAAGGAGAAAGATCTCCTCCTCGGTGTAAGACGTAGACGGAGCTCCGAGCATACAAACCCTCACAGTGACCGCTTAAGAGACCTAGCCAAAATAGATCAAAGGAATATATATAAATAGATGAATTGAATTAAATTAGAGAAAGAACCCCATTAGAGTTAATTAATTTAAATGAATATAATTAATATGTAAAAGCAATATAGAGGTAATAAGGTAAAAGTTATATATTATAGTGGTCAATAAATTTTGATCTAATTGGGGTTAGTAGTCCAGTTAGCCCGATCATTTATGGGGCAGATTAAGTCACTATTAGGTTAAATATTCAGGTTATACTCACATTAAAATCAAAATTGAGAGAAAAAAAAGGAGAAAAATAGAGCGGATGAGATGATGCCTGATTATCCACTGGATACAAAATATCCGATTAAGATGCATTCATAGGACATGAACCTTCAGAGAACTTTAGTCCAGTGAAGAGAAAGTTCCAGAAGATGAAATTATTCTAAAAGTCAAATATATTGTATATTAATCAGTTATCCACAAGGGGACGTCTTGAGTAGAAACAGTAAGTGTATAATAAAAATAATCCATCATTAGGTATTGTCATAAATATGGAATTAGCATTGTGCGGTTCTTATATTTTTTTCATATTTTTTCATATTATTTAAATTATGTATAGATAGAATAATAAGGAAATGATCACTCAGCATGTTAGACAAAAACAGATTGAAGAGCCAATGGCCCAAACCAAGCTGTTAGTGTTGAATGAAGTAATACATTGTCTTGTGTATTATTAAACATACAGCATAACAATGCTTTTCGTCTGAAAGTATGACAAAAGAACAT
The DNA here is from genome assembly GCA_029206835.1 of Rana muscosa. Taxonomy (NCBI): domain Eukaryota; kingdom Metazoa; phylum Chordata; class Amphibia; order Anura; family Ranidae; genus Rana; species Rana muscosa. Next base: position 1,157,039,404 of record CM055122.1, read on the forward strand.
CTAATGAAGTAACAATCATAACAGTTTACAAAGCCCAGAAAATAAAGGGACTAGTAATGTACAAGAGACAGTGTGTCAGATTCTCAGATAAGCAGCAGATGGTTACCTTGAAACAAAGTTGTGGATAAATATCAGGCTGCCTCACCAAACCGCTCTGGTTGGTGTGCAGTCTGATAATGCCGGCTTTTAAGCGATCACCAACTTGACCGGCGTCTGACGTCACCGGCGGAGTGCGGACGTGACAACGTTAGTGCGCATGCGCCCAGGGTCCCGAAGCTGTGCCAAAACTACAAGACCCAGAATACCTAGCGCCCAGGGGAGGGGACTTGGTCTCACGCACCAACGTCATTAGAAACATAGTTTCCAATGAGGCGGAGCGGGATCATGTTGTAATGTATCATAGTATGGTAAAGCTTGGTAAGATAGTAAAACCAAATTCGGGGATAATGGGAAAGCAGAAACTGCAACAGAACGTGTGAGTCGGGCAGACCCAGCAATTGCCGGATATGCCCTGGGTGTCCATATGAGGGCTGTAAGGAGCCCAGAGATTCCGTCACAATCAGGCACCCTGTGCATGTTCTCATTGCAGACCCTCAGAGACCAAGGATGAAGTCGCTCTTTTGTCAATGATGGCGGGTACAGTTAACCAACCAAAAAAAAGCCGTACCCGCCAACTTCCAGGGAGAAGTTACAGAACGATCTTAGAAAACAACATAGTTTACATAATGTACATTGCACATGTTTAAATTTAAACATAAATCTTCGACATAAAAGACAATTTAGGAAAAACATACTTATATAGAACATGACTAAATGAATGATAATTAATAGAAAATAAATTTAATATCGAACAATAACAACAGTTTAATTTTATTTAACTAAATTAATTTACAAATAAACATTAGGAAAAAAGGGGGAAGGGGGTAAAAAAGGAAGGAAACAGAGGACTCCTAGAGCAGGGAAGAGGGGGGGTGTGGACAACCTAGGTCATTGCAAGTCAATGCAGATCGGCCAATCATAGGAAGGGTCTAAAGCTAAGATTTTCGTTAAAGCCAGGGAAAACAGTTGCCTCTAGATTATAAATCCAGCGAGCCTCTAATTGTAGCAAAGTTTTATCAACGCTTCCTCCTCTAACATGAGGCGGAATATGTTCCAAAGCCATGAAACGTATATTTCTTGCATTAAAGTTATGAAAAGTACCAACATGGTGACTAACTGCTGTTTCCACTTTTCTCTTAAAGATAGGTTTAATATGGTCACGAATTCGCTTATAAAAGGGGCGCTTGGTTTTTCCTATATAGAATCCACCGCATTGGCAAATAGCCATATATACAATGCCCAGGGTTTGGCATGTAATTCGATGTTTAGCACGGTGAATTTGACCATTGGGAAGTGTGCAAGTTGAACTGTTGAGTATAAATGGGCACATGTCACAGTGCCCACAAGCAAACGTTCCTGGGTTCAGGCATTTTATATCAGAGAGGCTTTCAAAATGGCTATGAACCAGACTATCTTTCAGAGAGGGTGCCCGTTGATAAGTTATTTGTGGTTTACTACCAATATATTTGTTAACTATTGGATCAGCAGACAGCAGAGGCCAGAAATTTTCCACAATCTTGCGGATTTTGAGGTGTTCAGTAGAGTATCTTGTAATAATTCTTATTTGGTCGGTTTGAGTGGTAAGTTTTTGGCCAAAAATAAGAGAGCTGCGATCTTGTTCACATACTCTCTTATAAGCTCTCTTCAAAACCGAATGACTGTAACCCCTATCTTTTAAACGAGCATATAGCTCGTCCGCAGCTTTTTTGAAATCTGCATCCCGGCTGCAGTTACGTTTGATGTGAAGGTATTGACTGTAGGGAATACTGGTTACAAGCGATGCAGGATGGAAGCTTGTCGCATGTAAGACAGTATTCCCGGCAGAGGGCTTTCTGTAGAGGGATGAGTGTAAAACGCCATCCCTGTCCAGATGCAACATTAGATCAAGGAAACTAAGCTCTGTCTGACTGCAGGACATAGTAAATTTTAAATTAAATCGGTTTGAGGAGATCCCCTTCATAAAGAGATCAAGCTCATCCCTGTCACCTGACCAGAAAAAGAGGACATCGTCGATGTACCTGTACCAGGATATTATCCTGTCCAGGCACACCGACGGATCCTCGATGGAGAAAAGCTCCCTCTCCCACCCCCCCAGGTACAGGTTGGCATACGATGGGGCACACTTAGTCCCCATCGCAACCCCCTGCACCTGGAGGAAGTGGGAGAGTCCGAACATGAAAACATTATGCGCGAGTATAAATCTCAAAAGCTCGAGAACAAAGGAATTATAAATGGCTGAATTTGGTCCTCTTTCTAAAAGATGGCTCTGCACAACCGCAATCCCTTGATTGTGGGGGATGGCATTGTACAAACCCTCGATGTCCAAGGCTACAAGCCATGTTCCAACCGGAAGTATAATTCCCTCGATAATTTTTAACAAATCTATTGTATCCTTGACATAGGATGACAGGGCTACAACATGAGGTTGCAGGTAGTCGTCAATTAGTGCGCTAGCATTTTCGGTAAGACTTAAACAGCCCGATATAATTGGACGACCAGGGGGTTGAGTAAGGCTTTTATGAACCTTAGGCAAAGAATAAAAGGTTGGTACCTTAACAAAGGTTTAACCCCCTGATCGCCTGGCGGGTGATATCAATTAGGTTTTAGCGTCAGAGAGGGTCTGCGTCACACCCCAGGCAGCGTCAGGTTAGTGCCAGTAACGCTAACACCCACGCGTGAAGCATACACCCCCCTTAGTGGTATAGTATCTGAACAGATCAATATCTGATCTGATCAGATCTATACTAGTGTCCCCAGCAGTTTAGGGTTCCCAAAAACGCAGTGTTAGCGGGATCAGCCCAGATACCTGCTAGCACCTGCGTTTTGCCCCTCCGTCCAGCCCAGGCCACCCAAGTGCAGTATCGATCGATCACTGTCACTTGCAAAACACAACACACATAACTGCAGCGTTCGCAGAGACAGGCCTGATCCCTGCGACTCCAGTGCTGTAGGAGGTGATTTCGCCACCACAGTTAAAAAAAAAGCATATGTGCTGAAGCATTGGGGCAGCAGGGGCGGAGGAGCGATTTTGCTCCTAATGCCGCGTACATACGGTCGAAATTCCGACGGAGGCTTGCCCGTGGAAAAGTCTGACCATGTGTACGCGGCATAACTTTTGCGGGAAGATGCCCCCATGCTTCGGCATATATAAATGGTGCATGTATGCCCATCATTAGAAGTGGGTGGATGAAGGGCGGTATTCTAATGGTGGGTATACCCACCGATCAATCTTTTTTTTTCGTTCAGCCAACAGGCTGCATGAAAAAAAAGATTACAATACATGTCCAACAAGGACCAGCAACGTACTGGTATGTTGCTGGACTTTGAATGTTTATACCAGATTGATGCCTGCGGGTTTAGGTATCATCTTGGTATCATTCTTTTTAGCCAGCGGCCGGCTTTCATGTAAAAGCAATTCTAGTGGCTAATTAGCCTCTGGACTGCTTTTACAAGCAGTGGGAGGGAATGTCCCCCCCGGATATAAAAAGCGCCATTGGGAAATTGGGAAAGCATTTTATCACACCGATCTTGGTGTGGTCAGATGCTTTGAGGGCAGAGGAAAGATCTAGGGTCCAATAGACCCCAGTTTTTTCAAAAAAGAGTACCTGTCATTACCTATAGCTATCATAGGGGATATTTACATTCCCTGAGATAACAATAAAAATGATAAAAATGAATAAATATGGAAGCAACAGTTTAAAAATAAAATAAAAAAGCAAAATTAATAATAAAAAAAAAAAAAAAAAAAAAAGCACCCCTGTCCTGCCCTGCTCTTGCCCAATGGCGAACGCAAGCATTGGTCTGGTGTCATATGTAAACAGCAATTGCACCATGCATGTGAGGTATCACCGCGAAGGTCAGATCGAGGGCAGTAATTTTAGCAGTAGACCTCCTCTGTAAATCTAACGGGATAACCTGTAAAGGCTTTTAAAGGCTTTTAAAAATGTATGTAGTTTGTCGCCAATGCGCGTTTGTGCAAAATTTTAAAGCATGTCGTGTTTGGTATCTATGTACTCGGCCTAAGATCATCTTTTTTATTTCATCAAACATTTGGGCAATATAGTGTGTTTTAGTGCATTAAAATTAAAAAAAGTGTATTTTTTCCCCAAAAAATGTGTTTGAAAAATCGCTGCGCAAATACTGTGTAGAAAAAAAAATGCAACACCCACCATTTTATTCTGTAGGGCCTTTGCTTTAAAAATATATATAATGTTTGGGGGTTCAACATAATTTTCTTGCAAAAAAAATATGTTTTCATGTAAACAAAAAGTGTCAAAAAGGGCTTTGTCTTCAAGTGGTTAGAAGAGTGGATGTAAGCTTCCTAATGTTTTGTATAAAATGCCAGAACAGTTCAAAACCCCCCAAATGACCCCATTTTGGAAAGTAGACACCCCAAGCTATGTACTGAGAGGCATGTCGAGTCCATGGAATATTTTATATGTTGACACAAGTTGCGGAAAAAATAAAATTTTTTTTTTTTTTTTGCACAAAGTTGTCACTAAATTATATATTGCTCAAACATGCCATGGGCATATGTGGAATTACACCCCAAAATACATTCTGTTGCTTCTCCTGAGTACGGGGATACCACATGTGTGAGACTTTTTGGGAGCCTAGCCGCGTACGGGACCCCAAAAACCAATCACCGCCTTCAGGCTTTCTAAGGGTGTAAATTTTTGATTTCACTTCTCACTGCCTATCACAGTTTCGGAGGCCATGGTATGCCCAGATGGCACAAACCCCCCCAAATGACCCCATTTTGGAAAGTAGACACCCCAAGCTATTTGCTGAGAGGTATTGTGAGTATTTTGCAGATCTCGCTTTTTGTCACAAAGTTTTGAAAATTGAAAAAAAAAAAGAAAAAAAAAAATGTTCTTTCTTCATTTTCAAAAACAAATGAGAGCTGTAAAATACTCACCATGCCTCTCAGCAAACAGCTTGGGGTGTCTACTTTCCAAAATGGGGTCATTTGGGGGTGTTTTGTGCTATTTTGGCATTTTATGGCCTTCGAAACTGTGATAGGTAGTGAGGAGTCAAATCAAAAATTTGTGCCTAGAAATCCTGAAGGCGGTGATTGGTTTTCGGGGTCCCGTACGCGGCTAGGCTCCTAAAAAGTCCCACACATGTGGTATCCCCGTACTCAGGAGAAGCAGCAAAATTTATTTTGGGGTGCAATTCCACATATAACCATGGCATGTGTGAGCAATATATCATTTAGTGACAACTTTTTGTAATTTTTTTTTTGTCATTATTCAATCACTTGGGATAAAAAAAAAATATTCAATGGGCTCAACAGGCCTCTCAGCAATTTCCTTGGGGTGTCTACTTTCTAAAATGGGGTCATTTGGGGGGGTTTTGTGCTATTTTGGCATTTTATGGCCTTCAAAACTGTGATAGGTAGTGAGGAGTGAAATCAAAAATTTACACCCTTAGAAATCCTGAAGGCGGTGCTTGGTTTCCGGGGTCCCGTACGTGGCTAGACTCCTAAAAAATCCCACACATGTGGTATCCCCGTACTCAGGAGAAGCAGCAGAATGTATTTTGGGGTGCAATTCCACATATAACCATGGCATGTGTGAGCAATATATCATTTAGTGACAACTTTTTGTATTTTTTTTTTTGTCATTATTCAATCACTTGGGACAAAAAAAAAATATTCAATGGGCTCAACATGCCTCTCAGCAATTTCCTTGGGGTGTCTACTTTCTAAAATGGGGTCATTTGGGGAGGTTTTGTACTGCCCTGCCATTTTAGCACCTCAAGAAATGAGATAGGCAGTCATAAATTTAAAGCTGTGTAAATTCCAGAAAATGTACCCTAGTTTGTAAACGCTAGAACTTTTGCGCAAACCAATAAATATACGCTTATTGACATTTTTTTTACTAAAGACATGTGGCTGAATACATTTTGGCCTAAATGTATGACTAAAATTGAGTTTATTCAATTTTTCTTATAACAAAAAGTAGAAAATATAATTTTTTTTCAAAATTTTCGGTCTTTTTCCGTTTATATCACAAAAAATAAAAATCGCAGAGGCAATCAAATACCATTAAAAGAAAGCTCTATTTGTGGGAAGAAAAGGACACAAATTTTGTTTGGGTACAACATTGCAATTTCCGCACAATTTACAGTTAAAGCAGCGCAGTGCAAAATTCTGAATTCACCTCTGGTCCTTTAGCTACCAAATGGTCCGGGGCTTAAGTGGTTAAAGAGACATTTTTTTTTTTTTTCAAACAGCATTTTTTTTTTATTATTGCAATTTTGTGTAAATATGAGGTCTTTTTGACCCTAGATCTCATATTCAAGAGGTCCTGTCATGCTTTTTTTCTATTATAAGGGATGTTTACATTCCTTGTAAAAGGAATAAAAATTACATTTTTTTTTTAAAGAACAGTGTAAAAAAATAAAATAAAAGGTAAAATAAATGAATAAATTAAAAAATTTAACGTGCCTCGTCCCGCCGAGCTCGCATGCAGAAGCGAACGCATACGTGAGCAGCGCCAGCATATGAAAACGGTGTTCAAACCACACATGATAGAGCAAGAGCAATACTTCTAGCCCTAGACCTCCTCTATAACTCAAAACATGCAACCTGTAGAATATTTTAAACGTCGCCTATGGAGCGTTTTAAGGGTAAAAGTTTGTCGCCATTCCACAAGCAATTTTGAAGTGGAAAATGTTGGGTATCAATTTACTCGGCGTAACATTATCTTTGACAATATAAAAAAAATTGGGCCAACTACTCTTGTCTTATTTTTGAATTCAAAAAAGTGTATTTTTTTCCAAAAAAAGGGCGCTTGTAAGACCGCAGCGCAAATTGACAGAAAGTATTGCAATAACCGCCATTTTATTCTCTAGGGTGTAAAATATATATATATATATATATATATATATAATGTTTGGGGGTTCAAAGTAATTTTCTAGCAAAAAAATTATGTTTTGAACTTGAAAACAAAAATCTCAGAAACAGGCTCGGGGCTGAAGTGGTTAAAAAAAAGTCATAAATAATTTGTAAATTACAAATAATGATATACTAAATAGTGTCTCATAATTCTGAAAATATGATATAAATACATTATATAGGAGGAATATTATGCACTGTTTAATTATTGTGAATCTAAAAAAAGAAAAATCTATAATAAGAAGGCGTAATTGTATAATAATTTTACAGACACATGAGGAGTGAGGGATTTGTCCTTCAACATTTCCATCTTCCTTCCTAACTGATCTTCTTATTTGCTCTAGAAGACTTGTACTACTTATCTCTATTGGTTTAGGGTTCTACCTCTCATTGAATTCATTTTTACTGCTGCTCTTGTCCTCCTTCATTGCCCACTCTCTGGATATTGCTCCACTCACTTGTCTCCATACTCCTTTTTGCTGCTCCTCTCCTCTGTCTTTAGTGCTCCTTTTCAATACTTATTTTTTTCTGCCTCCTTTTGCAGATTCCAATTGCTTTTAGTGCACCATTTCTCTGTATTGATCTTCTTGTAAAATGCCCAGCATCTCTAAGTAATGCTCCTCTCCTCTGCCTCCATATCCTGAGTCAGCAGCTACCCTGACTTATTTACCAATGCCCCTTGTGCTGTTCCTCTCACCACATCCAGTGCTCCATTCTCTAGAGCAGTGGTCTCCAAACTGTGGCCCAAGGGCCAGATCCGGCCCTTTGCTTACCTTTATCTGGCCCTTGGGGCACTATTTCTTCCAATGACACCAATGATGGGGCACTATTTCTCCCACTGATACCAATGATTGTACACTACTCCTCTCCTAATACTAAACATGGGGAACTTGTCTTCCCACTGATACTGGGACGTTTACTATTCCCCTTGTCCACAGTCCGACCCCCCTAAGGTCTGAACAACAGTAAAGTGGCCCTTTGTTTAAAAAGATTAGAGACTTCTGCTGTAGAGTGTACTTTTCATCTATTTCTTCCCTCTCTGTAGCGTTCCTATCATCTGCCTCTATCACCATAATGTACTGCACCTCTATTCCTCATTTAGTGCCACTCTGTATTACTCCACTTGTCTGCTTTTAGAACCTTGCTGTATTGCTCCTTTTATTTGCTTCCAGTAAGCCCTCTGTCCTTACCGCTTCACCACCCCCCCCTCCCCCAATGCTTCTTGGTGATAGTTTGTTCATCTTTCCAAAGAGTCTTCTATATTGCTCATTTCATCCACCTTCAGTACCATCCCCTTTGTACTGCTCCATGTATAACTCTTCGGTGTCCCCTCTCTGTATCTTATACTTTATATTATATTTTGTTTGATGCCTGTCATCTGTCGTCTGCACCCCTCTGTATTCATCCTGCAGTACAGTATCTATTGTCCATGTAGAGAAACACTATATTGCTTCCTTTATGTGAAATTCCTGGTGTTCCTGCTAGTCCGCTTTGCTTTCCTATTAACAACTGACCACACTAAGCAGGAGAACACACTGGTCAGTTCTCTAGCTATGTTGGGAACTCTCCTCCAATGATCAGACTTGTCCTGACCCCCCCACTGCACAGCCATTCACTGGGAAGCTCAGTGTGCTGCTGCTTCTCCTCCCCCAGGGAAAAAAAGGTATTTATTATGTTTTTTTATATCTATACACACATGTTTTTTCTTTCTTTTCTATTTTAACCACTTGCCTACTGGGCAGCTTTCAGCGCTGTCACACTTTGATAGACAATTGCGCGGTCATGCAACACTGTACCCATATGAAATGTTTCTATTATTTATTTTTTTCACACACATAGTGCTTTCTATTGGTGGTATTTAATCCCCACTGTTTTTTTTATCTTTTAATAAACAAATTAAAAAAGACCGAAATAAAATAAAAAAAAAACATGTTTGATAGTTTGTTGTAAAATGTTGGTCATTTTTCTCCTTCACTGATGGGCACTGATAGGCTGCACTGTTGGGTACTGATGTGCACTAATAGGTGGCACTGATGGGCACTGATGAGGCAGCAATGGTGGGCACTGATGAGACTGCACTGATAGGCCGCACTGATAGGCAGCGCTGATAGGTGAAACTGATAAGGAGCCACTGATGGGCACTAGTTGGCAGCACTGGTGGGCACTGTTGGGACTACATTAATAATCAAGACACTGATAATCAGTGCCCTGATTATCAGTGCCAATGTTCCTTTAACACAAGCCGCTTATTGGCTCTCTTCTTTTCTCCTCACACTGTCAGTGTATATGCAGCATACACAGCTACGCCTGCTTTTTTAACAATAGCTTGCAAATTAGCCTTAAAAAGCCCAGATGAAAAAAACAAAAACAAGATTCATCGCTCATAGGCTTAAGTAGGGCTCAGTGCTAAGTTTGAGGGTTCTCAGATTTTGTTTTGGTTTCAATGAACCTCCCATTTACCAAACCCAGCCCAGTTTGCTCATCCCTAAATGCCATAAATTAATGTTCAGTTAAGAATTCATGTGTTATTTACAAAATAATATATGTTAAAGTAGAACTACTGTAAAATAAAACTTTGTCACTGCCCACTTAAGCATGATTTTAACTGCTAATCCTACCAGTGGATCTGTTATATAATATAATACCAAAAGTATTGGGACATCTGCCTTTACACGCACATTAACTTTAATGGCATCCCTGTCTTAGCCTGAAGGGTTCAATATTGAGTTGGCCAACCCTTTGCAGTTATAACACCTTCAACTCTTCTGGGAAGATCATCCACAAAGTTTAGGAGTGTGTCTATGGGAATGTTTGATCATTCTTTCAGAAGCGCATTTGTCAGGCACTGCTGTGGACGAGAAGGCCTGGCTCGCAGTCTCCGCTCTTATTCATCCCAAAGACTCTTGGACGTGCATCTTAGCGAAAACAATATATGGGGATATGGAAAATTATTTCCTACATGCACACAACACCAACACAAGTTGAACTAATTGGACTGTTGTCTTTATTCAACCTTACCAACTATGTAAGGTGTTCTACCAGATTGAGGTCAGGCCAATCAAGTTCCTTCCCCCCTAACTCACTCATCCATGTTTTTATTGACCTTGCTTTGTGCACTGGTCCAAATCATTTGGTGGAGGGAGGATTATGATGTGGGGTTCATTTTCAGGGGTTGGGATTGGCATCTTAGTTCCAGTGAAGGGAACTCTTAAGATGTTAGTATACTAAGACATTTTGCACAATTTCATGCTCCCAACTTTGTGGGAACAGTTTGGGGATGGCTCCTTCCTGTTCCAACATGACCGGACCATCACCAGTGCACAAATAAGGTCCACAAAGACATGGACGAGTGAGTTTGGGGTGGATGAACTTGATAAGCCTGCACAGAATCCTGACCTCAGCCTGATAGAACACCTTTGGGATGAATTAAAGGCAGAGACTGTGAGCCAGGCCTTCTCGTTCACACCAGTACCTGACCTCACAAATGCGCTTCTGGAAGAATGGTCAAACATTCCCATTGACACACTCCTAAACCTCGTGGACAGCCTTCCCAGAAGAGTTGAAGCTGTTATAGATGCAAAGGGTGGGCCAACTCAATATTGAACTCTACAGACTAAGACTGGGAAACCATTAAAGTTAATGTGTGTGTAAAGGCAGATGTACCAATACTTTTGGTAATATAGTGTATCTTCAGTTCCTTTAACAGGGTAATGGCACTCTATATTCTGCAGGCAAATCCAAGATAAATACATAACAAAAAATTTGATTGGCCACATGACAAAAAACTTTTTCACACTTTTCTCCTTTTTCTTTTATATATGATACGTATTTTATATTGTTTATTTTTTGTGGTGACAATGGCAGCAAGAACAAATAGGCATAATCTACCTAGCAGTGAAATTGACACCAATAAAAATCTGACAGAAGCTCTGACTCCTTAAAACACTATCCAAAACTCAAAACAAGTTTTGGATTTAAATATTCTTCAAGTTATACTGTAAATTGCCTCATTAACCATTATTTTATATTCTGGTTATTTGAGGATTGGTTAATTTATCTAATGGTGAGGACATGAATACATGCCTGCTGATTTATATGTTTGGTTATAAAGTATTGACCAGAATTTTGCACCTTTGATGGCATGTGACTAGACCAAAGACACCTGGAAAAAAGGTATGTATAAAGATATGTATAAAGATTTTTTTATGGGTAGGGAGATGCTCCAATAGGAGAAGACACACATGGGGGGAGGGGATATATGGGGGGAGAGTTGTGAGTTAGGTTTATTACTTACGTTTTACGTTTCTCTCCCAGCTTCTGGGCATTAGCTTAGATTGTCCATGCTGGATGTGATAAGTAGGGACTGGGTGGCAGCAGGTGGTACATTTTCTCTTAATACAAATTAGAAAGAAGTTCTCCTTTCAATAAAACTGAAACTGATGGAATTCAAAATCTAAAATATATTGCATACAGTAAAGGAAATTTCTAAATTAGTTCAGGCATAAAAGCAGGATCTGTAAGTTACAATAAAAAACTTTACATTTCTGCTACAGGTGTGAGACTTAGGCTGGGTTCACACTGGTACGACAAACGCTCCGACATTGGGAGCTCATGTCGCATGACGTGTGAAAATCAATGTTTCCCTATGAGAGTCGTCTTAACTGGTCCGACACAAGTCGGTCCGACTTTAAAAATGCTCCTTGTACTACTTTGGTCCGACTTTGATCCTACTTCAGCCCTTTGAATATCATTGAAGTCGGATCAAAGTAGGATCCTTGTCCTAACCATCCATCCGACATGGTGATTACAGCAGCAGTAAAAGGAATTTATCTCACACTGGGATTGTTTTGATTGGTCAAAGAACAAGTCAGACTATCACAAAGTCGGATCAAAGTAGCATCCCGTTCATTCAAGTCAGATGGATGTCGGACCAGTGTAGGACTGATGTCGCAGAGCAAAGTAGGATGAAAGTCGTATGACTGTCGTGTAGTATCAGTGTGAACCCAGCCTTAATGGATACCAAATTTCACCTTTAGAATAATGCAGAAAAATATCACGCAGATATACTGCGGCAGAAACACTCCTCTGGGCGAAATCACGTATATATACGGCTTCGCCCAGGAGAGCCACCAGAGGGCATGGCAGGGAACCCGATGCGTGTGGCCGGCGGGCGCGATCGCCGCCGGCCACGCGTGATCGCGTGCACGAGTGGGAGCAGGGGTTGTGTAAACACAAATCCCTGTGCTGTCTTAGGAGAGAAGGACAGATTGCGTCTTTCTACAAAGTAGAAAACATGATCTGTCATCTCCTATAGTGAGTCCCCTTCCCCTCACCATTAGAACACACAATAGGGAACACAGTTAACCGCTTGATCTCCCCCTAGTGTTAACTCCTTCCCTGCCAGTGGCATTTACATAGGAATCAGTGCATATTTATAGCACTAATTGCTCTGTAAATGTCAATGGTTCCAAAAATGTGTCAAAAGTGTCCGACCTGTCCGCTGCAACACCGCAAAAAAACGCAGATCACCGCCATTACTAGTAAAAAAATAAAAAAAATAAGAACGCCATATAAATGCCATAAATCTTTCCCATAGTTTGTAGACGCTATAACTTTTGTGCAAGCCAATCAATATACTGTATGCTTATTGCGATTTTTTTTACCAAAAATATGTCGAAAAAGAAATTTCTGCCTAAACTGAGGAAAACATTTTTTTTTCCTTTTTAAATTGGGATATTTACTATAGCAAAAAGTAAAAGATATTGTGTTTTTTTCAAAATTGTCGCTCTTTTTTTGTTTATAGCGCAAAAAATAAAAACCGTAGAGGTGATCAAATACCACCAAAAGAAAGCTCTATTTGTGGGAAAAAAAGGACGTCAATTTTTTTTTGGGTACAGCATTGCACTATCGCGAAATTGTCAGTTAAAGCGACGCAGTGCCATTTCACAAAAAAAGGCCCGGTCATTGAGCAGCCAAATCTTCCAGGGCTGAAGTGGTTAATAGGAACATAAGTAGCAGATTTGTTCCTCTGGTTAGTATATGTAACAAATTCCATAGTTACAGCTAGCCTTTTAACAATAATAGCAAAAATGCATGTCTATGCCATCTGCCAAAATATCTAACTTTCCATTGGGAATACAAATGAAACCAGTTATTGCTTTAATGTTCCTGTCAGGACAATGTACTGCTAGTTTTACATCTTTGCCCAAGGCCAAATGCAACAATAAATTGATATAAAATATCAAAGGATAAAATAAACAGTATAAGTACAATTTACAATGTTGTGTGATAGAAAAGGAAATTAGATACAACTGGACAAGCATAAAAATGAAACTGTCCTTGTAGCCAATCCCATGTTAATTATTACAATTTATATGTTTTCATTATTTTGTTAAAATATCTTTCTAAAATATAACTTAAATCTCAATGGAAATACAAAACATCCAAGTACTTTAATGTCTGCTATATCAATATGTACTGTATTTTGCATGCTGATGCTGAACAGTTAAAAAAATGTGTCTCAAAAATTAGGCATGTGGGCTGGATGTGGCCCTTTCCTTGCCCTTATCCAGCCATTGGGGCATAATTATTTTAAATGACACCAATAATTAAACACTATTCCTTGCACTGACAAAAATTATGAAGTATAATTCCTCTCCCTGGCTTAGCAGATTTGATATAATCTCCCCCATTTATTGCATCAATGAGAGGGCACTATTGCTCCCACTAGTGACAAGAGTGTGGAGCTATTCCTTCCACTGACACCAATAACGAGGCACTATTCTTGCCAGCATTGACTACACATTTTATTTCTTTTATTGCCACTGAACACTAATGCCCTGTACACACAGTCAGTTTTTCCGATGAAAAAAGTCAGATGGACTTTTTTCATCGAAAAAAACGATTGTGTGTGGGCCCCATCGGACTTTTTTCCCCATCGGTGTAAAAAAAATAGAACATGTTTTAAATGTTTCCGATGGAAAAAAAAAAACGATAGGAAATTCCGATCGTCTGTGTGTAACTTCATTGGAGAAAAATCCACGCATGCTCAGACTAATTTAGAAGACGGGAGCGCTCGTTCTGGTAAAACTAGCGTTCGTAATGGAGATAGCACATTCGTCATACTGTAACGGACTGAAAAGCACGGAGAATGAAAAGCGCGAATCAGCTAACACCAAACTTTTACTAACACGCTGTAACACAAAATCAGCAAAAGCAGCCCAAAGGGTGGCGCCATTGGATTTGAACTTCCCATTTATAGTGCCGTCGTACGTGTTGTACGTCACGGCGTTTTGGGCGGTCAGAATTTTGTCTGATGGTGTGTAGGCAAGACTGATGGAAGTCAGCTTCATCGGAAATCGGAAATCTGACGGAAAAATACATCTTATTTTATTCCATCGGAAATCCGATTGTGTGTACAGGGCATTAGTCTGAGGCGTTGTTTACTACCACTGATATCAGGACATTTTCAAGTTCCAATGAACACAGTATGCCCCACTATAGTCTGAGGGGCAAAGAAATGGCACTCTCTTTAGAAAGTTGTAAAATGGCTCCAAGGGTTTTAGAAGTGTTTTGCTTTTTATTTGCTTTTTATTAAACAACATGTTTGTTGAAGATACCTGAATCCATAGCACTGTTCCAAACCTTCTCCTCTTGTCGTTCACAGAAAGTCCAGTTTCTGGCTCCTGTAGCCCACCTCAGTTCAACATTTAGGGTCAGCAGGGACTGGATGAATTTTAATCCATGAACTCCAGGGGTTTTAGAAGTGCTCCTCTTCTTTTTTTTTTTAAACATATTGTTTTTTGAAGATGCCTGAATCCATAGCACTGTTCCAGACCTTCTCCTCTTGTCATTCACAGTCATTCCAGGTGCCGGCTCCTGTAGCCCACTTCTGCTCAACATTTAGGATCATCGGGAACTGGATGAATTTCAATTCATGGGCTCCAAGGGTTTTAGAAGTGCTTTGATTTTTATTTACTTTTTATTAAACAACATATTTGTTGAAGATATCTGAATCTATAGCATTGTTCCAGACCTTCTCCTCTTGTCATTCACAGACAGTCCAGGTGCTGGCTCCTGTATCTCACCTTCATTCAACATTGAAGCCCTGTACACACGATCAAATTTCCTATCGATTTTTTTTTCTATTAGATACATTTAAAACATGTTCTATTTTTAATCACCGATGGAAAA
The DNA here is from genome assembly GCA_029206835.1 of Rana muscosa. Lineage (NCBI taxonomy): Eukaryota > Metazoa > Chordata > Amphibia > Anura > Ranidae > Rana > Rana muscosa. The sequence continues at coordinate 1,157,054,597 of CM055122.1, forward strand.
AAGACCGATGGGGCCCACACACGATCGGTTTGTCCGATGAAAAAAGTCCATCGAACTGTTTTCATCGGTAAAACCGATCGTGTGTACAGGGCTTCACTCTCAGTGCTCAGAGCTCTTCCACAGAGAGATAAGGCTTAACAGGCAAAACATATATAAATGCCACGAATGCTTGGTGAATGCTGTGATGTAAAACACTCCAACAAGCCGAGAAAATGAAGTTCAATGCTTCTGAGCATGCGTCGACTTGATTCTGAGCATGCCTGGGTTTTTTGTCCGATGGAGTTCCACACAGACGATCGGAATTTGCTATCGTTTTTTTTTCCCATCGGATAAATTTAAAACATGTTCTATTTTTTCTCACCGATGGAAAAAAGACCGATGGGGCCCACACACGATCAGTTTGTCCGATAAGAAAAGTCCATCGGACTGTTTTCATTGGTAAAACCGATCGTGTGTACACGGCTTTAGGGTTAGCAGAGACCGGACGAATTTCAGTCCATTTATGGGCAGTCTGGTTGTACACAAGGCAATCTATCATTTTTTTCTGATTAATCAGTGCTGCTGGCTAAAGCTGGCAGACTTGTTTTTTGTATTCTGACAGCTCGGAGGGCTCTCCACTGTCAGAATACAATAACTCAGCGGGAAGCATTCCCCCATTCACATCAAATGTGAGTATTTTTTGGTTGAACGGAAAAAAATAAATGTATGGCCTGCTTAAAAAATGTAAGAAGATAGGAGTCACACTCCAGTATTAGCTTGTCCTGATATTTTATGCTGAGAAAAAACATACTTCCTTAACACATTTCCCCACTGGGGCTTGCTTACAAGGATAAAGTGGGTAAGCCTAGTAGTTGTACCTACTCTATCCTTTTGAGAAAGCCTGCAGTGGTGAAATGCATTAAGAAAATTTGTTTTTTTTTTCTGGCTGGAGATCTGATGTATGCAATTCTTTTGTTGACAACGGAATAAAATTCCAGGATGAGCTAAAGCTGGGTTGTGATTCTTATCTTCTTATATTTGTTGAATTATTATCATTGTTGTTAGTATTATTATTTCCATAATACTTGCAATGTCCAGCTAAAAAATGCATCTTTCCAAAGTAAGCCTTAACATATCATATAATGCCCCTCAGCACCTTTGACCATAATAACACTGGGTATTTTCCTTGTGGGGAAAAAAAAAACATTAAACTGCTTCAAATGCTCATTTAACTTGTCTACTACAAACGTTATGTGCATAAAACCCACCTGCTCCATCAGTATTACATCTGCCATAGAGCTTGACAACCAAATTAAACTAAAACTGTAACAAATGTACAGTAAATATGCATGTTAACTAAGTTAAAGAAGTGCTCCAGGCTCCTTCAGAAAATATTAAAAAACAGCAGCTACAAATACTGTAATATAAGGACCCTCACCTGGGACCCCACAATGTCTCCAACTGAGCTTATTCTTCAATTGGCTTTGGGTGCGGTTACCGACATCTCTTGTAAGGGAAACAGGAAGGGAAGCCTTGTGGCTTCACAGCCTGTTTCCTACTTCAAATGTGCGAGCCGCACCTTGTGAATGGTCCCGTAGTCTTCTGGGACCTGTGATGTGTCTCAGAAGACTTCAGGGGAGGCAGGGGTGCAAATCTCTGGCTCAGTTTGCCGCGGCGAAGTAGGAGTGGATACCTGTCATAACCAGGTACCCGCTCTCAAGCAGAGTGCTGCTTTAAGTGTATAGGTGAATACACTCCAATCACTATAGGAGTATTTACATATACACAGCTGGATCTGAGGATTTTTGAACAAAAGAGGTAGTTCATACTGCAATATACATTTATTGATTATTGAGGGTTACATAATATATACAAATTACACACTCAATGGTATTTACAAAAAATGTACAGTATACGTACACTGGGTTACATGATGTTTACTAATTATACACTGAACCATATTTACAATACAATGTTAAAGTACCTCTCAGCTTCAGGTGTTGTCATACTGAGTGCTTGTGTGTCCAAGCACAATGAGAACGAACAGCTTGGTAACACTTCATTATGTCCCCCTCTCCTTTCTGTACAGTGGCTAATATAATGCACCCTAATTGGTAAATATGCCCAGCAAATGTATATTTTTTGCAGCTTAATTGGAGGATTTAAATAAGGCTTTTGTTAACAACCCATGTGAGATGTGATAGGGAAAGACAATGGCCAGACCTTGGAAGTAGAAGAGTAGTAACACCAACATGGAAGCAAGGAATGGCTTGATGCTGAAACACACACAATGGTTTAAATATTTTTCCATCTAACTAAAATATATTTCTAATTACAATATTATTTACATCTTTTAATGGAGATTTCACATAAATTAATTATCTAGCAATAAACATTTGTAATATTCTAATAGAGGAGAGTATTGAGATGATATAAATCTGAATAGAAGAACATTTTTTTAATTAAACTTGTGAAAAAAAGAAGACATGGTATAAATGGCAGAATGTAAAATGTAATTACAGGCAAACGTTAAGAGAAGAACAATTTCTGAAAAAAATAAATAATAAACAGCAAGCCATAGCCATTTGGACCATAGCCTTTTTATATCCAGTACGCTAAACACATTTATTTTGTGTATTTGCCTATTCAAAGCATTCAGCTGTTATATTGACACAGATATAGAGCTCTCTTAACCTCCCTGGTGGTAAGATTCTGTCTGGAATTACGTACCAAAAGCGGTACAATTATTTTGCATGGAAATTTGGTGTTATGTATTGTAGGCCTGCGATTCTTAGTAATTACTTACTTAAACCTGACCATACAAGAGTCTAGTAGACATCCCGGGTATGATAAAGTTTGAAACACAAAATCATAAATTATATTATAATAAATAACTATAAATAATTATAACAAATAGTAATGTAATTATAATAAAAATTATTCAATAATGTAATCAAATCAAAAACACTGAAATTTTCTCAGTTGCAGAATTGTCCCTGTCATTATATTTAGTGTTTGATGACGAATTTCCTCACAAATTGATATCGCTCAATTCTGCGAATGATTCTAATTTATTATCGCTGTTTTTTAGCTGGTCTAAAACCACTTTTGACATAAAGGAACGCTTTTTGGTTGCTATGGACAATCTCCAGTTTCCAGGCAGAAAGAACTGTTTTTATAATATAAAACTACATGCAGGACACTGGGCAGACCACTAGGGACAAAGGGGATGTGTTATTATTTGATACAGTACTGTAATCTGTAAGATTACAGTATACTGTATCTATACTATGTGTTTCACTTTTTGAATTTGGCGCCAAACTCCGTCCCCGTGCGCCGCAACGTCGCAGGGAACGGAGCTCGGCACTCGGCAGTGTGGATCGAGTGAGACACGGCTTGCACACACTGCGGGGAGACATCAAAGGATCCAGGGAACAAGGTAAGTTACTTCCCCTGGATACTGCGATGCAGCCCGAGTCTGGCTCAGGGTTACCGCTTTTAGCATAAAAAAATCCCCCCGAGCCAGACTCGGGAATCCCGCTAAGGGGGTTAACTAAATTTCAGAAATTCAATACATTTACTCAAAATAGTCCTCTGAGACTTTAATAACACCCAGATAAAAAAATATATAAATTTTTGCACTCATGATGGTAATCACACAAAGACTGACATAAACATGTTCTGATTGCCATATCATGCATGATTATATAGTAGAAAAATGAGAGAGGGCATATCCAGATGGATTTAGTGCACTGCTTAATCTCAAAGCAAAAAATAGTGGTTAACTTTGAATATCCAACATACCTGATTACTACCTGAGGAATTTCATTTCATAGTTGTAAAGTCTAAAAAAGAAAAAAACAGTCAAGCCCTGTACACACGATCGTATTTCCGATGGAATAAAATCCGATGGAATTTTCCGTCGGAATTCCGATGAAGCTGATTTCCATCAGTCTTGCCTACACACCATCAGACAAAATTCCGACCGTCCAAAACGCTGTGACGTACAACACGTACAACAGCACTATAAATGGGAAGTTCAAATCCAATGGTGCCACCCTTTGGGCTGCTTTTGCTGATTTTGTGTTACAGCGTGTTAGTAAAAGTTTGGTGTTAGCCGATTCACGCTTTTCATTCTCCGTGCTTTTCAGTCCGTTACAGCATGACAAATGTGCTATCTCCATTACGAATGATAGTTTTACCAGAACGAGCGCTCCTGTCTTGTAATTTAGTCTGAGAATGCGTGGATTTTTCGCCGATGGAGTTCCACACAGACGATCGGAATTTTTTCCATCGGAAAAATTTAAAACATGTTCTACTTTTTTACACCGATGAAAAAAAGTCAGACGGGGCCCACACACGCTCGTTTTTTCCAATGAAAAAAGTCCATCAGACTTTTTTCATCGGAAAAACTGACCGTGTGTACAGGGCATTAGATCACATCTTTTGGAGCTGTCAAGTTCACAAAGGTGTCAATAATATAGAGAACAGGTGTGGGCTCAAGGTTTAGTTCAAACACAAGTCATCATCTTTCAACAGCTAGAACCATAAGACAACATTTTTAACATCTTAACGTTGTAATCCTTATTGTCTTTAATGACCTCTGCTCCCACTTGTCAGCTGGTTTTAATACTTCTTACTTAAAAATTACCTAAATTCCTATTTTTATTCACATTTATTCCTAAATTGCAATATTGTCTTATTATTATTATTATTATTATTATTATTATTATTATTATTATTTCTTATTCACTGCTTCATACAGTGTGTGTGATATTTTATTTTCTTGGTAAAACTCCCAAAAGTGGTGTTATCCCATGTGGTATGAATGTACTAGGTACCTTGAATGGTGCCATGAGGGCAGGGGAGGGCTGGCAGCCTTAGGCCTGGGGGGTAAGTCCAGTCAAGTGGCCCATTGAACCATCAATGCAGCCTGATCAGTGCCCATCAACGCAGCCTGATCAGTGCCCATCAACGTAGCCTCACCAGTGCAGACAGTGCCCATCAGTGAAGCCTCATCAGTGCCCATCAATGCAGCCTGATTAGTGCCCACCAGTGCAGACAGTGCCCATCAGTGCAGCCTGATCAGTGCAGCCTCACCAGTGCAGACAGTGCCCATCAGTAAAGCCTCATCAGTGCCCATCAACGCAGCCTGATTAGTGCCCACCAGTGCAGAAAGTGCCCATCAGTGCAGACTCATCAGTGCAGACAGTGCCCAAAATAGGGTGGGCTCGGAGCGCAGAGCGCGCGACTGGAGCCCACCCACATGTGTTGCAGTAGTGAATGAATATTCACTGTTGCAACACTGATCCTCCTCCCAGCCAATCAGGTAGTGGGTCTGGTACCCATCACCCAATTGGCTGACAGTACAGGTGATCCTACTGGACGCCTTGCAAGGAGGAGAGAAGAAATGCACGGTGTCTCTATTAGAGGAAACAGAGTAGCTCCCGGGACACATCTTGCTGCCATTGAGCCGCCACTAAGATGGGGTAAGTGCTGGGCAGACAGTGGGCGGGGGTCCTCCTGGATCAGTTCGCTCCGCTGACCAGATGGGGGGGTCGGGGTGGCTATGTGCATCTATGTGCAGGGGGGGTGTGCGTTGCTTCATGAGTCCGCTGGCGGGGGGTTGCTGGATGAGGGGGGGTTGCTGGATCAGTCCGCTGGTGGGGGGTTGCTGGATGAGCCCATTGGGGGGGTTGCTGGATGAGCCCGCTGAGGGGTTGGCTGGCAGGGGAGATTGCTGAGTGAGGGGGGCTTGCTGGATGAATCAGTGGGGGGGTTGGCTGGCAGGGGGGATTGCTGAATGAGGGGGCTTGCTGGATGAGTCCGCTGGGGGGGTGCTGGGTGAGTCCGCTGGGGGAAGGGTGCTGGATGAGCCCGCTGGGGGGGTTGTTGGATGAGCCCGCTGGGGGGGGTTGCTGGATGAGCCCGCTGGGGGGAGGGTGCTGGATGAGCCCGCTGGGGGGAGGGTGCTGGATGAGCCCGCTGGGGGGGATTGGCTGGCAGGGGGGATTGCTGAATGAGTCTGCTGGGGGGTGCTGGGTGAGCCCACTGGGGGGAGTTCCTGGATGAGCCCGCTGGGGGGAGTTGCTGGATGAGCCCGCTGGGGGGGTTGCTGGATGAGCCCACTGGGGGGTTGCTGGATGAGTCAGTGGGGGGGTTGGCTGGCAGGGGGATTGCTGAATGAGGGGGGCTTGCTGGATGAGTCCACTGGGGGGGTGCTGGGTGAGCCCGCTGAGGGGGGGTTCCTGGATGAGCCCGCTGAGGGGGGTTGCTGGATGAGCCCGCTGGGGGGGTTGCTGGATGAGCCCGCTGGGGGGGTTGCTGGATGAGTCCGTGGGGGGGTTGGCTGGCAGGGGGATTGCTGAATGAGGGGGTCTTGCTGGATGAGTTTGCTGGGGGGGTGCTGGGTGAGCCCGCTGAGGGGGGGTTGCTGGATGAGCCCGCTGGGGGGGTTGCTGGATGAGTCTGTGGGTGGGGTTGGCTGGCAGGGGGGATTGCTGAGTGAGGGGGGCTTGCTGGATGAGTCCCCTGGGGGGTGCTGGGTGAGTCCACTGGGAGGGTTGCTGGATGAGTCAGCGGGGGGGTTGGCTGGCAGGGGGGATTGCTGAATGAGGGGGCTTGCTGGATGAGTCTGCTGGGGGGGTGCTGGATGAGGGGGGGTTAGTTGATTGCCCACAAGTCGCCACTGCCAAACTTTAATCACAAAAGGGGTCATTTCATGATCTTCTCATAATACCTTACTTCAGGCTGGGGAGGGAGGGCTGTGGGTTTCAGAAAGCCAGGTCCTTGCCTTGCACCTCTTCAGGGGGGTGATGATTCTGTCACCGGGCGTCGCGTCTCCTCTTCTCGACTGTCTGCAGCCGCTCAAACAAACGCTCTGCATAAGCTCTGCAAGTCACATGTCGTGACGCCGTGCGTCCCCTCCCGTGACGTGCCACACGACCTGTTTTAGCTCCTGGGAGCTGGGAGTTGCAGTTCGCTGCGCTGATTAGTTACTTACCTTTAGCGCGGCCGGACTACAGCTCCCACAATGCAGCGCAGCCTATGCAGCAGCCAGCTGCAGCCAGCTAGCCAATCAACGGCCACCGCGGCCCACGGCGGACTTAACACAGGCCACTGAGGCCGCCCATCACAGCCTGGAAAAAAAAAATTAACAGACAGCCGCTGCGGCCGTTTTAAAGATAATATCGGTGGCCTAAGGGGAAATCTCCACCCCCCCTCCATATAGTTGTATAGGTTCAAATTTTAAAGTTCAAAATTTGGTGTAGGACAAACGTATAGGTAGGTTGGTTTAACTGGCTGAAGCCTGTGATGGGGTGAAACTTCTCCCATGTCAACTGTAACTGGTTTGTGTTAGACATGGATGCACTCTGCCTTCCTGATAGTCTTGGCAAATACATTTGATTATTTCATGCTTTGATATTTTGATCTTGTCATTATATACTGTTATCTCAATCTTGATCTCTGTGATTTTTTGCTGGTCCAAAATTGCAGCTTCCTTTTTTTTTTAAATAATTGTGATTTCAAGAGCAGATATCTCTCTTTTTATCTGCCTCAGTTGTTTTTTTTTTTTTTTTTACATTTTCAATCACTAACAACAGGTAGGTCAGGGAGCTTTATGCACCACTTTTCACAATGGTCTGTTTGTGGCATCCAAATGGACACTATCATTTGTCCCAGGTATTGGGGGGTCATTGACTGGGTGCCAGCTCCTCCCCAGAGAAAATATTTGTCACACATCGTGCACTATTATCCTTTTATGGTTGATTGTTGAGCAGAATTTCTGATATTTACTTTCTGTTTTTTTTTTGCATGACATTATGATGTCATGGTGTTATTCAGGTTGTTATGGGTTTCACCAGGGTATATACTGCATGTATGTGTTGGGTAGATGCGCTTGTCGTCACTATGTTCTCTTGAGGAAGGAACCCTGAGATATTTGGTTTCTTAAGATATATGTGTTGTCTTTACAATAAATATTTGAAATGTGATAATTTAGACTGATGATGACTTTGTTTATATGTATTTGGATGAAGTTGCATCTTGTTTTTCAAATTGAAATAACTTAGCTACATAAATCAATGTCTTTATTGATTAAGGTCTCTAATTTATCACGCTGAAATAGCCCTAAAGCATGAAGAGTAATGTGCCCTCTCAGATATATTGCTTTCAAGGTCCCTTTAGTGTGCATTCTAGAAGAACATTTTTTTTTTAAAGTTATATGGTTTGGGAATGATGTTTTATATTTTTTTTACTATAAACTTTTACTATAAACTAATATGTGAGGCACATATTAAATAAGAGTGACATTATTTGGTGGGGAGAAGAGAAGAATAATCTATGAAATCTAAAATTTGGAAGAATAATATTAAAGTGGAACACTATAATAGTGAAATTTGCTATGCTATTGGGGACATTTAGAAGTGGTAATTGTGTCTAAGTAGTAAACTAAGAAAAATTACTTTTTTTTCTGTAATTTATCCTGAAAATAAGCAGTACACCTTATGGCATCTGCGGGTGTCCTGGCACACTTGTGCATGTAGCTTCATAGCTGTGGATCTGCAGTGTAAAATAAAGGCACTAGTGTCTCTCACTGTAAAGCCTAGTACACCCGACCGAGAATCTCGTCAGGAAAAAACCCGTCATTTTTCCCTGACGAGATTCTTGACAAGAATCTTGTCCCGGCCGAGTGTACACACGCTCGATTCAAAAGAACCGCCGCTCTTTTGAATGGAACAAACGCGGTGACGTCATCGACTACGACGAGCGTGCGCTCGTCACATTCGATGCAGCCACCACCATCTTGCTACACCCTACCTATGCCTAGGAAGCTACCGTGCATGCGTCAAAGTAATTTTGAGCATGCTCGGGTTTCCACGGCGACAGGCAAGCGTACACACTCTCTGGTTTCTCATCGGGAAACAGGCCGACAAGAATCTCAACGAGAAAATAGAGAGCAGGTTCTCTATTTTTCTCGTTGAGATTCTGGCCAGTTTTCTTGACGAGAAACCTGAAAGCCTCGTACACACGCATGGTTTACTCGGCAAGAAAGCTCTGCCAGCAATTTTCTTGCTGGTTCTTGCCGAGAAAACCGGTCTTGGACTGAGATTTGATGATACCATAAAAGAACATACTGCCAGAATAGCACAGGTGGGCGTCAACATCCCTCAAATTACAGATAACAAAGAACCAACCATATGTGGAACTTTGAGGGTGTCCTAATATATATACAACCTACACCACATTTAAAATTCCATACATTAATTCTAAATATTCTAAAACATTAACAATATATAGCATTCTGGGCATAATTGATATGCATTCTTAATGTTTTAGAAGAATTTTAATACATTTATTCCATTTTAAATGTGGTGAATATTATACATATATATAAAGTATATATATATTTATATATACACCATATTGTCAAAAGTATTGGGACACCTGCCTTTGCGCCACATAAATTTGGATGGCCAAACGGTTCGGCCCGAGCATGAGTTTAGCCATTCACCAAACACTCAAATTTGCAGGGTATTCACCCTGCAATGTACTGAGCGCTGCACAGTGCATTCTGCACCCTGATTGGGAAAAGCTTTGCCCAATCAGGGTGCTGTGCAAGCTGGTTGTTAAGGAGTGGGGCCAGGAAGCCAACTGCGGCATTCTTAACAACCAATAATTTATCATCTGTCTCTGCCCTTCCACCCCAAAGCACCTTGTCCCCATGGTTGATGGGGACAAGGGCTTCATCCCCACAAGCGTGGCTGGTGGTTGTGGGGGGTCTACGGGTGGGGGGCTTATTGGAATCTGGAAGCCCCTTTGACAAGGGGGCCCCCAGATCCCAGCTCCCCCATGTGAATGAATATTGGGTACATTGTACCCCTACCCATTCACCAAAAAAGTGTCAAAAAGTAATAAAAACAAGAGACAAGTTTTTATAAACCCCTTTATTTAAAAAAAAAACAGTGCCCCTCAATGTAAATCCATCGTCAATCACACCCCCTTGTGACATCACAGACCCAGCATGCACCAGTCAGTGATGTCATAAGGGGGCAGTGCCACAGGGTGACATTTAAAGGTGGCCACGCCCCTTACCTATATAAGAAGTGCAGAGGATGCATTCGGGGGGAGGCTGTCCCAGGAGGCGAAGCATTTTCTGTTTTTTTGGGTCGTCAAGCGGTGTGATTGATGATGGATTTACATTGAGGGAAACTCCTTTTTTTTATTAAAGAAATTGTCAAAAACTTGTCTCTTGTTTTTATGTACAATGTACTCAATACTCATTCACATCCTTGTTAAAGGGGGCTTCCAGGTTCTGATAAGCCCCCTGCCCGCAGACCCCTACAGCCACCGGCCATGGTTGTGGGGATGAGGCTCCTATTCTCATCAATATGGGGACAAGGTGCTTTGGGGTGTGGTTCAGAGCCCCCTGCCCCAGAGCACCCACCCCCCCATGTTGAGGGCATGTGGCCTGATATGGTTCAGGAGAGGGGCCTCCGCTCGTTTCCCACACCCTTTCCTGACTTGCCAGGCTGCATGCCCGGATAAGGGTCTGGTATGGATTTTGGGGGGATCCCATGCTGTTTTTATTTTTTATTTTTACATAGTTACATAGTTAGTCAGGTTGAAAAAAGACACAAAGGCCCGAAGGGCCTGGTATGGACTGGGGGGGACCCCATGCCAATTTCTTCTCTATTCCTTCAAAGCTGAGCCCAGGCAATTGTAACCGCAAGTGATTTTAAATGGGATTTTACTAGTTTATTCTTTAGAAATGTAATTTTTGCTGCAGATTTCAGCGCTGTTGTACTTTGAATGACAATTGCGCGGTCATGCTACAGTGTACAGTACCCATATGAATTTTATTAATTTTTTTCACACAAAAAGAGCTTTCTTTTGGTTGTATTTAATCAACACTGGGGTTTAAAAGAATGAACATTTTGGGGGAATTTTTTTTCATAGTTTGTTGTACAATTTTGCAAACAGGGAGTCTTTCTCCTTAATTGATGTGCGCTGATGAGGCTGCACTGATGGGCACTGAAAGGCTGCGCTGATGGGCACTGATGGACTGTACTGATGGGCACTGATGGGCACAGATAAGGTGGCACTGAGGGGAACTGATAGGTAGCACTGATGGGCACTGATAAGGCGGCACTGAGGGACACTGATAGGTGGCACTGATGGGGCAGCACTGATAGGTGGCACTGATGGGCACTGATAGGCACAGGTAGGTGACACTGATAGGCAACACTGATAGGTGTCACTGATGATGAGGCCCTGATAGGTGGCACTGGTGGGCATTAATAGGTGGCACTGGTGGGCACTGGTAGGATGCACTGGTGGACACTGCTTAGTAGTGCTGATATGTACTGGTAGGTGGCACTGGTGGACATTGGTAGGTGGTACTAATGGGAACTGCTTAGCAGCAGTGGGTCTGGAGTGTGCAGGACCGATGTCCCGTTTACTCCAGATGGTAATCAGTTTTTTTTCTCCTCACGCTGTCAGTGTGAGGGGAAAAAAAGCCAATTTCCGGCTCTGGTTACATTATATGATCAGCTGTTATTAGCTAACAGCTGATTACGTGGTAAGGAGTGCATAATATCAACAAAGAATACTGTTTTTCCAGAATAGACACTGGGGAAAATATAAAATGGTTGTATGATTCTGGACTATTCCTAGCCTCTAATGAAGTAAGCGGACAACACTGTGACATATGTGTAACCACAAAGACCCCAATAAAAAAATATAACTACATTTCTAACTCCTTGCTTTTACTGGCTGTTTTGTAATCTCTGACAAGAACATTGAATATAGAAATGGCTCCTTTATAATACTGTCACACGACTTTCAGGTATGTCACAAAAGATAAAAAGATAAGCAGTGACAGCTCTTACTATGCAGACCCTTTTATAATATTAAATGATGTAAGTTAGTTAGACTTTTATCTACACCTTGAACTTCATACAATTTCATCAAGCTCTGCTAGTCATATTTTATCATCAGTACAGCTATATAGGTCTCTATTGTCCTTTTGATATTTTGACTGAAATGTGACTGAAAAGGCCATGCTGAAAAAAGTCCAAGAAAGTTCCTGAACATAAAACTTCCTTTTTCACAAATAGTTTTTTTTTTCTTTCAAATCACATGTTTACAACTCAAAACATATTTTATAGTCAGAATTTTTTTTTTTTTTATGTTTTGCTTACCACACTCATTTATTTTGATCTAAAGTGCATATAGTGCATTTCATGTACACAAACATGTATTCTTGTGAGCAAACTAATATAATGGGCTCTGCATTAAAATATTATAAAACTGCATGCATATGGTTTAAAAATAATCTAGTTAATAAAAAAGTATTTTGATACATATGGTCAGCTAGACAGCCACACCTTCTGCGCCCCCTCTTTGATTATTAGTTCACAGTTGTGTTACATGTGGAGTTGTAGCAAAGGTATGAATCATAAACTTTCACCTTGAGACTTTGTTAAAGGTTAACATGCTCATATCCAGCCTTATACTGCTGTTTTTATCAAAATATCTAATGTGCAATGGAAGCCTACATAGCTGTACTGACAATTAAAGATGAAGTTCGGGCTTGCCGATACCATGGGTTTAAGGAAAATACTGATAGGTCGATATTCACAATCCTGGCACTTTTTTGTTCAGATTCATTCAGTGGTATTTTGGGGTTTCCATACTTTTGTTGTTGTTTTTTTTAATTGTTATTATTATTTTTTTTGATTTGATGTTAATAGGGGCTTAGGCTTATTAGGCCTATTTCATCTAGATCAGGGATATGCAATAAGCAGGCCTCCAGCTGTTGCAGAACTACAAGTCCCATGAGGCATAGCAAGACTCTGACAGCCACAAGCATGACACCCAAAGGCAGAGGCATGATGGGATTTGTAGTTTTGCAACAGCTGGAGGTCCGTTAATTGCATATCCCTGACCTAGATGTTTAGCCACATACACTTTGCAGTGGCAAGAAGTATCAGCCCTGCTGCTGGAATTGCAGCAGTCGCTCAGCCCGCTCAGCCTGTAAAAAGTATTGACCAGCTGACAGCAATAGTTGCTGTTTGCATACGGCCTCAATAAAAAAGGTTTCCTGTGGTTAGGCACAGGTGTCAAAGCTTGTACCTATCTGACTGTATCAAGGCTTGGACACCAAACCTTAAGACCACATTCACACATTTTTTTTGGTGCTTTTCTGTGTGTGTTTTTCATGTGACATGCATAGGGCAGTCCATGAATTTCAATAGGTTGCCTGTGTGCGACAAATGTACCAAAGTAGCTCATGTGGCTTTTTGGTGCATTGAGCCTTGCTCATTTTTACTATGCATTTTGTCAAATTTTTCTTCTTCCCGTATTTGGAGTGCCATTAACCACTTCAATAATGGGCACTTTCACCCCCTTCCTGCCCAGGCCATTTTTCAGCTTTCAGCGCTGTCACACTTTGAATGACAATTGTGCGGTCATGCTACACTGTAACCATGTGAAATTTTTATAATTTTCTTCACACAAATAGAGATTTATTTTGGTGGTATTTAATCATTCGTAGGTTTTTTAATTTTTACCCCAAAAAAATACCCCAAATTTTTTTTATAAATCGTTTTTCTTAGTTTCTGACAGTAAATTTTGCAAATAAGTAATTTTTCTCCTTCACTGATGGGCGCTGATGATGCGGCACTGATGAGGTGGCACTTATGGGCACTGATGAGGCGACACTTATGGGCATTGATTAGGTGGCACCGATTAGAAGGCACAAATAAACCACACTTATGGGCACTAATAGGTGGCACTTATATGTGGCACTGATGAGCACTAATATGCGGCACTGATGGGTGGCAATGGTGGGCACAGATAGGTGGCACTGGTGGGCACAGATAGGCAGCATGGATATGCTTTACTGATTGGCACTGATGGGGTGCACTTATGGGCATTGATGGGTGGCATTTATGGGCAGCAGTGATGAGCATTGATGGGCAGCAGTGATGGGCATTGATGGGCAGCACTAATAGCCAGCACTGACTGGCATCACTTGTGGGCATTGATTGCTGGCACTTTTGGGCACTGGTTGCTGGCACTTTTGGGCACAGATTGGTGACAATTGTGGGCACTGGTTGGCACTGATTGCTGGCAGTGGTGGGCAATCATTGCTGGCACTGGTGGACACTTAATTGTAATCAGGACACTGATGATCAGTGCCTTTATTACATACCTAGCTGTCCCCTGTGAGGAGATGCCGCTGATTGGCTCTTCTCTCTTCACACTCTGTCAGTGTGAGGCAAGGAGAGCCGATTACCGGCATCTCCGTGTTTACATGTGACCGGTTGTGATTGGTCACAGCCGATCACATGGTTAAAGAGCCTCTTTATGCAGATCGGGGTCACGCCATGTCCTAGCAACACAGCACAGCTGCGATTGCTGCACTGCACGTTCCCGGGGACACCCAAAAGTGGTCATTCTGGGTGGCCATCGTATGACGTCCACCCAGAACGAGAGCCGCACCGCCCAGCCGTCATTTGACGGTGGGCCAGCGGCAAGTGCTTAACCATGAATAGCACCACAAATGCAACACATGTCTTTAGCTTGTTTCATTAACGTACACAGAATCAAGTGAGTTTTTGTACATTTTTTAAACAGGTGTGAATGGAACCTAACTTTGGGTAACCACTTTGTGTGTGGCTACATGCGAACAGTGAATGCTGCTGTCAGCCAGTCAATATTTTGTAGCCCCCACTATTCACACGCACCTGTCATTCTAGCCGAAATAATCCTCTGATTCTTGCCATTGGATTCTGGTGTATGTGGCTAAACGCCATTGTGAAGGAGACCTTACTGTGTGATGAAAAAGAATGTGTCACTGCCAAAATTACAAAAAATACTTATTTTCCAATATAAAGTAATCAATTCCACAGCCAAATCCTGTCTTCCAGCGTATCCTGTCAATGAGAATGTTATTTAAAATCATACTGTTTTGTAATAACGCATACGGCTTTATGACATCCCCAATAATGTTGGATTTGCATATTTTCAGTATTGCTCCCAGTAGATTTCGAATAGATTTATCTCTAAGTTTGGGTTTGCCAAATTGTGAGCAAGATTTGCGGAACCCTTGGTAAATAAAACCTGGTGAGATTTTCCCAGCACTACTGATAGTAAAAGCTGACCAGTACGAATAGACAATGCAATCATGAAATATCAGGATTCAGTTGAAAATTCAACTTTGTAAAATCATCTTTTCTATGTTTAGCATTAAGCTATATACAAGAAAAATAAATAATCTGTACTTCCATTTATAGGAAGTACTGTATGTGACTCAGTCCACTTCTTCCAGCACCTCAATCAACTCAGATAAACAGCACTGTTGCATGGGGGCCCTTTATGAGCTCCAAGTTTTTGCTTCCGGAAGCATAACAGAGTGAAACTGGAGCAGAATTAATTGAGTATCTGCAACTGGGGAGGGTGATAAATAATAAAGAGCTAGTTTGTTTCAAAAGGACTTACATGCCTTGTTTGTTTTTTTTTTTTTCATAAAACTAAACTTTAAACTACACAATTATTTAAACATGAATTATATACGTTTATTATACCGAATTCCCTCATGCTAACAGCAGCAACAGTTTATTTTTTTTGTTGTATGCATAATTATATTATTATATAGAAAATGGAAACCTGAATTGAATAATAATAAACATTCTTGTGTTCCTTTAATACCAAGAAAATGTCCATTTAATTTTAATAAAGCAGGAAAGTGTCATTAGATATTCTGCTGGATTTTTATTCATTACAGATATATAGTGCTGTCATTATACACAGTGCTTTACATATTTATCATGCATTCACATTAGTACCTGCCCTCAAGGAGCTCGTAATCTAAGGTCCCTAACTCACATGTATACACACGGGCCAATGTAAACAGGAGCCAAATAACTTTCCAGCACGTCTTTGGAAAAGGGAACCAGAGTACCCAGAGGAAATCCACACAATTACATGTAAACTCCATGCAGATAGAGCCCTGATATGGGTGCTGCCCAATCTAAGGTAAACAGTGCAAAAAGAATCCAAGATGTAAACTTTCTAAGAATCTACCATACTTTTCCTTTTAGAAAAATAATTATTCATGTTTTATTGATTTATTTGGTGTACACTACATTTATGCTGACAGCTTCTTGTAGTGCAGTCTATTTATATTACAATAGCGGTCTGAAAAGAAACTTTTATTTGTAAAGCAGAAAAATGGGTCAGTCTGCCAATCTTACATGCATTTTAAAGTATTGTCTGAGAAAAATATTTTTTTTCCCTCCATGATTCACAGTTCTGACTTACACTGACACTGTCCAAAGAGTGACTTTATTTACTAGAGTGCCATATCCTCTTTATGAGGTTAACAGATTTCTAGAATCTTGAAGTGGTTGTAAATGTAGAAGTTTTTTTATATTAATGCATTCTATACATTAAGATAAAAAGCCTTCTGTGTGCAGCAGCCACCCTCAGCCCCCCTAACACTTACCTGAGCCCCATCTCGATCCAGCGATGTTGCATGAGAGACTCGGCTGTCCGAGACTCTCCCTCCTCATTGGCTGAGACAGCAGCAATGTGCAATTGGCTCCCACTGCTGTCAATCAAAGTCAGTGAACCAATGAGGATAGAAAGGGGGTGGGGCCAGGCCACAGCTCCATGTCTGAATGGATACACGGAGCTGTGGCTTGGCTCGGGTGCCCCCATAGCAAGCTGCTTGCTGTGGGGGCACTCAAAAAGAGGGAGGGACCAGGATTGGCAAAGACGGACCCAAGAAGAGAAGGATCTGGGCTGCTACAAGTATAACATATTTGTTATTTTTATACAAAAAAACTTGGGCCTTTATTATCACTTTAAACAAAGAAAAGGGCTATCTTGAGCTGAAAATCGGCATATATTACCTTTGTCATATGTCTACCCACTGTCATATTAAAGTGTGTGTGCAGGCATTTTGTTTTTTTTGTTTTGTTTTAGTTTTGGATAACATATGGATAGACCCCCTGTTAGGTATTTTAATAAATATTGGTGACTATACTATGATTTTTTTGATTTGGAAGCTTCCACTGAGTTAGTATCTCAAAGAGTCTCAAAATATAGAGTCCAGAAACAGCCAGGCAACTAAAAATTTCAGATTGAGGTAGAATAATGAGGATTTCCTGTAACAAGTGTCTAAAAATGCCACCTGCATTAGGATTAATTTATATATATATATATATATATATATACACACACACACCGTATATACTCGAGTATAAGCCGAGGCACCTAATTTTACCACAAAAAACTGGGAAAACTTATTGACTCGAGTATAAGCCTAGGGTGTACATCTGCATGCCTCACTGTGCCTCACTTTGTCTCACTGTGTCCATGTGCATGCCTCACTGTGCCTTACTGTGCCCATGCCTCACTGTGCCTTACTGTGCCCATGCCTCACTGTGTCCATTCCTCACTGTGCCCATGCCTCACTGTGCCCATGCCTCACTGTCATTGTGCCATGCCTCACTGTGTCCATGTCTCACTGTGCCCAATCTCCCTACCTGATCTCCGGCACTGTGTGACTAGACTGACGTTTAACATGGGAGTCAATGGAAGGGGTGCCCGGCTTTGAAAAATCAGTGCTCCCCGGCCGTACGTCCCCTGGACAACAAACTTTGCACACTTGTAGAGGAAGAGTGGGGCTAGATTTTGGACTAAACTCATAAAAAAAGATTATGTATTTACAAAACTCTATATTTTAAATTAAGAAAAATGCATTTTTTTCCCAAAATGTTAGTCTTATTTTACATTTATTTAGCAAAAAATTTAAAACCCAGTGGTGATTAAATACCACCAAAACAAAGCTCTATTTGTATGAACAAAAATATAAAAAAAATTATGTGGGTACAGAGTTTGCATGACCATGCAATTGTCATTCAAAGTGTGACAGCACTGAAAGCTGAAAATTGGCCTGGGCAGAAAGGGGTGAAAGTGCCTGGTATTAAAGTGGTTAAAGAAATTAGTGTACCAAGCTCCATGTCTTAACCCCCTTAATACTGGCATGTTTCTTCATTTTCATTTTCAAAATTTTGGGGCAAAAATAAGAGCACTGTAAGTTGTCTGCTTTCCAAAAGGTTTATTTTGGGGATTTTCAGACTGTCCTAGCATTTTTATTTGACATATTTTGTAAAATAAGGAAAGTAAAATAGTTTTTTTAGTTGTTTAGTCTAATTTCCTTTATATAGTAAAACAACAAAACAAAACTCATCTGTCCTGTTGTGTTGGGTTGCATACTCGCAGTGTGTACTCTTTTCCTATTGACTATGATGAGATCAGCAGCTGTGGCAGTAGAGAGTACACACACAGTACATGTATGGCCTATAAGTATGGTGATCCTCCCCATGATAGTAGGGGCACTGGTCCCAACAGCTGCTCCATCCCTACAATAACTCAGGACAGAGCCATTGATGGTTGCAGAAGGTTTGAAGTAGCCTCTTCTAAATTTGCTTGTAGACTACATTGTTTAACCTGTTGGAGCCCAGGCCATTGTCAAATGACGGGCGCAAGGTGGCTCTTCAGGGCTGGGAGGCCGTCTATCGATGGCCTCTGCTCCTCCGGCCACTGGGGGGCGCGCGCGCATGCCCGCCGCGTCACTGAGGTGCCGATGCGTGTGCCTGGCTGCCGCGATGTCTGCCAGGTACCCGCGATCGCCCGTTACACAGCCAAGGACGTGGATCTGTGTGTGTAAACACACAGATCCACATCCTGTCAGGGAGAGGAGACCGATGCTGTGTCCCTTGTACATAGGGACACAGATCGGTCACCTCCCCCAGTCAGTCTTCTCCCCCCACAGTAAGAATCACTCTTAGGGAACACATTTAACCCCTTCCTCGCCCCCTAGTGTTAACCTGTTCCCTGCCAGTCATATTTATATAGTAACTTTTGCGCAAACCAATCACTATACGCTTATTGCGATTTTTTTTTTTACAAAAATATGTAGAAGAATACGTATCGGCCTAAACTGAGAAAAAAATATATAAAAAAAATTGGGATATTTATTATAGCAAAAAGTAAAAAATATTGTGTTTTATTCAAAATTGTCACTCTTTTTTTGTTTATTGCGCAAAAAATAAAAAACGCAGAGGTGATCAAATACCACCAAAAGAAAGCTCTATTTGTGGGGAAAGAAGGACGTCAATTTTGTTTGGGAGCCACATCGCAAGACCGCACAATATGTGCACAGTAAGCAAGTGGTTAAACAGAAAGGGAGCCCTGGCTGGTAGGTAGGTTTAGCACACTATTCTCTAAACCCATATGGGCCAGCATAGTTTTCTTTGTTGTAAAGCTGAATTTACATTTTAAGTGGTTAAGAACAAAAAATGGCTTAATTTTTCAGAAGTTTAACTGGACAGAAAGAACAAATCTTATATGAATATTTTCTTGGCAACAGATAAGGGTTTTGCATTAAGTTAAAGAAAAGCCTGTCTTAAAAATATGTCATGGCATATCAAACACGTGAATAATTATCTGATTAACAAGGATTTTTCAGTAATTCAGGAAAAAAGAAATGACAATGCAGCTCACAATTTCCCCGCATTTCAAAATCTTTTAGCCAGATTTGTCAGAACAATGAAAAGAAACATGTGCAGTAACAAGAAAAAATAAATAGAATATCAACGCGTAAAAATCTAGGCACAGATAAATACTATAAACATACAGGTAGTCAAAAATCTACATCATTTACTGCAGTCCAAGGGCTCCTTCACACCCATTCATTGTGCTAATGCATGCATTACTATGAGGCATGGCAACACACATTACCCATGTTAGTGCACTGCTTTGCCATTCATTTTCTTGTTCAATTTTTTTTTTATTTTAACATAATCATAGTGTACATAAAACAACAATCTTAGTGAAAGATGTACAGTTTAACATACGATATATCTGAAGAGAGATAAGCTTAAAGCTATTCAGCCCAACCGGGATAACGGCCATTAAAGCGAAACAGAACTAAAATTAGGAAGGGCCTATTGTCACATAATCAATTGGCTTGGGATTACTAATGATGGGACAGTGAGAGAGAGGAAATAACAATAAAAAAAAGAAAAAAATCCCATCAGATAATGAATATGTAAATTCAAAAAGATAAGAAATAGGTAGTCCAGTCCAGAAATAGTAATAAACAAAGCTTGTCGTCGGCAGGACCAGGGTATACAATCTACAGATAGATCCGGGTAATAAGTCCCATCTTTGTTATAGAGATTGTGAGTATAACAGTTCAATTGGGAAGGAGAAAGAAAAGAAGGTCAAATAAAGGGCAAGAGCGGTGGGAAGAGGGAGAGAGAGAGAGAGAGAGAGAGAGAGAGTATAGGAGAGGTATGGGAGGGGGAAGGGTGTCGGCAGGGGGGCACGGGCCCCCGATGGGCACCAAAGCAAACATGGATAAACCGTGACGTATCATAACCCAAGCAGGTCGGCGTCAAAATCCGAAGGGAGGAAGTTCTCCACCCACGGTGACCAGACTTTGCAGTTCTGGGGAAGACGGTCCAGGATGGTGGCCTCAATCTTACTGTGTATCATTGCCTGGGTTACCCTATTCTTCACTTCAGCAATGTGCAGAAGTGGGGTTTTCCAGGCCCTAGCTATTGTCTGTTTGGCTGCTGTGGTTAATTGAAAGAGGATGCGTCATTGGGCCCTAGTGTAGTCACCCTGAATGTGGTTTAACAGAGCCAGGGAGGGGTCAGGAGTCAAGGTGTCATGAAGTAGGGTGGAAGCCATATGAAATATAGTTGCCCAAAATCGTTGCACAATGGGACAAGACCACCAGATGTGAACATGAGTACCTCTTTCCCCACAGCCTCTGAAACATTCAGGTGAATATGACGGGAGAAATTTTGAGATTCTAGTGGGGACGAGATACCACCGCATGAGGACCTTATAATTTGCCTCTAAGGCTACTACATTCTGCGTAGAGGACTTCGTGTTGGCCCATATGTTTGTCCAGTCATCCGCATCTAGTTCCAGTTGTAGGTCCTTGGACCACTGCGCAGCATAGGGGGGGAGGTCAGCCGAAGCAGAAGTTAAATGGGTATAGATACGCGAGATGATACCAGGGGCATGGGGGTCCGACTTACAGATATCTTCAAAAAGAGATAAACTATCTAGAGAGGAGCTGGTGGCTATTGTTGTCCTGACAAAATGGGCTATTTGGAGGTAACGAAAATATTCTCTAGGAGGTAGATTATCTTGGGATTGGAGCATTGGGAATGTTTTAATAGCGGTTTTAGTGAGAAGGTCACAAACTCGGGTTAGTCCTGCCTGCTGCCAAAGCCGGAAGGAACCAGGTTCAGTGAAGGCCGGATAGAAAAGTGGGTGGCCTATAAAGGAAAGTAAGGGGGCATGGGGAGAGATCAGAGTGAAGCGACCACGTAGGCCATCCCAGATCTCAAGTGAGTGGCGGGTGACCGGGTTGGATACGGGGCCTCTAGTGGAAGCGGGCAGCCACAGTAAATTAGATATTGTCAAGGGGGAAATGTCAATTGCTTCCAAACTAACCCACAGCGGGATTTCATGTGATGCGTGGTACAGAGTTATTTGAGCCAGCCGAGCAGCGTGGTAATAGCGGGCAAAGTTAGGGAGTCCGAGGCCTCCGCTAAGTTTATGACGGAGGAGGATAGACCTGGACACTCTAGGTTTAGTAGAGCCCCAAATATATTTAAATACACGAGTCTGAATGATTCTGTGAAAGTAAGAAGGGATTGCTATCGGAAGGACTCTATAAAGGTATAACAGTTTAGGAAGTAAAGACATCTTAACAGCCGCAACCCGCCCAAGCCAAGAAATGCACAGTGGTTTCCAGGTGTCTAACATGGAGGATAGGTGGGAAAGCATCGGAAGGTAGTTAGCCTGATACAGAGAAGCTGGATCGCTGGTTAGTTTTATTCCTAGGTATGGAAGAGAAGTCGTAGACCAATGGAAAGGGAAGTATTCTTGTAGGTGGATAAATTCCTAGTGTGGGAGAGATACATTGAGGGCCCTGGACTTGGATTGGTTAACCTCTAGGCCAGATATTTTCGCAAACTCTTCCAAGATCCGAATAAGATTCGGAAGAGTTGTACGGGGGGATGTTACAAATAGGAGCGCATCATCAGCGAACAAGCAGATTTTGTGAGAGGTGGACGCAATTTCTAGTCCTTTAATGTTCGGATTAGCTTTGATCAAGGCAGCTAGGGGTTCTATTACTAAGGCAAAAATTAGGGGGGAGAGGGGACACCCCTGTCTGGTCCCTCTTCGTATGTCAAAGGTATCAGACCTGAATCCTGAGTATTTGACATAAGCTTGAGGGTGGTTATAAAGGGAACTGATCCATTGTAGGAAATGGGGGCCAAAACCCCAACGGGAAAGTACAAAGTTCAGGTAGGGCCATGAGACCGTATCGAATGCTTTCCTGATATCAAGGGATAGTAGGTGCATAGGAATATTACGTTTCCTGGCCAAATGTTGAAGCAGAACAATTCGGCGGACATTATCACTAGCCTGTCGACGCGGCATAAAACCCACTTGGTCTTTATGGATCAGTCCCCCTATAAGAGGATTAAGGCGCAACGCCATAATTTTGGCCAAAAGCTTGATGTCGAGATTGAGTAGGGAAATGGGTCTGAAATTGGACCAGAGGGAGTTGTCTGTATTGGGTTTGGGAATCATGGCTATAATGGCTGTCAACGTGTCTCGACCAAAGGAGTGTTGTTGGAGTAGTGCATTAAAGGAGTTGGAGAGAAGAGGGGCTAAGGTGGTAGCAAATTTTTTAAAATAGGTACCGGAGAGTCCATCAGGGCCTGGTCGCTTATGGGATTTGAGAGTTTTGATAGCCAGGAGGACCTCTTCGGTTGTCACAGGTTTTTCCAGAGACTCACGGCCAGACTCTGATAACGTGGGTAGAGGAATGTCCCTGAAAAGTGCTTCAGCCTGGGAGGGAGAGAAAGGGGATTTTGCTTCATATAAATCTTTGAGACGCTTACGAAATTCAGATAGGACTTTAACAGGATTACTAGTATAGGTATTTTTGTCTATTCGCAATCTGATGGGTGCATTATTCCTTTCCGGATGCCGAAGGCGCATGGCTAAAAGCGTATCTGGCTTGTTGGCCTTAGTGTAGATAGTGTGGTTTGACCTGCGGATGGCCTTATCAGCCGATTCAGCCAACAGCAGGTCCAACTCAGTTGTAACCCTTTCCAGAGAAGTTCTGTGTGAGTCAGTAGGAGAAGATTGAAACTGGAGAAAATGGTGGTGAAAGTCCCGCTCCAGGTTTGCCAATTGGATTTTCTTGTCGCGTTTCAGGTGAGTAGATACCGAGATACATGTACCCCTAATGACCGGTTTATGTGCCTCCCAAAGGAGGACAGGAGAGATACCCGGGGTTGAGTTGTATTGTAAGTAGTCCTTAATAGCGACCTGGATGTCAAGACAATAGGATTGGTCAGCGAGGTGAGCTTCATTAATGCACCATGTACGGTCTTTGGAATGAGGGATTAAGGAGGAGATTGTGGTAAGTACTGCACAGTGGTCTGACCAAGTAATGGGTTGGATATTAGAGTTGAGTAATATTGGAGAGGATGCAACTGAAACAAAAATATGGTCAATTCTGGAAAAGGATCTGTGGGGATAGGAGTAGAAAGTATAATTTATTTTAGTCGGGTTGCACTCGCGCCAAGTGTCGAGCAGCGAGGCTTGTTGGATCAATTTCCGAAAACGTATGGAGGGGGAGTATTGCTCTGGAGCATATGGGGATTTATCCAGATGCGGTTGCATCACAAGATTAGAGTCGCCACATAAGATAAGTGTGCCTTTACAGTGAGTGCGTAAAACTTGGAGCAAGTGCGAAAAAAATGGGTTTGGATTATTGTTCGGGGCGTAGTATGAAACTAGGGTGGTTTCAACATCCTGCAGTAGGCCAACAAGTATAATATAGCGACCTTCTGGGTCTTTAATTTCGGAAGATACTATAAAAGGGAGGGAGCGGTGTAGAGCTATCAGAACGCCTCGCTGCTTTGTGGAGGCGGAGGCAGTAAACACTTGTGGGTAATGAGGGCTGAAGAATTTGGGGGTTGAACGGGTCGAAAAATGTGTTTCCTGAAGAGCTACTATACCTGCCTTCAGGGATGTAAAAGATTGGAAGGCTTTAACCCTCTTATTGGGAGAGTTAAGACCCTTAACATTCAATGTGAGTACGGTCAGGGGGGCCATCTGAGGTCATGGGGAGGTTTGATAGAAGGCGCCATCAGGGTCATGTCCCCCAGCCGACTGGAGAGGAAGGAGAGGAGAGAGGGGAGAAGATAAAGGGAAAGAAGAGAAGATGAAAGAGGAAAAACATTGTAGGGCAAACCAATGGTCATGGAAAGGGAGAAGAGTAAAACTCTGTCGCCCGACCAAATAGTGCACCGACTCACCAGCCAGCCAGCCAGCTCGAGAGTGGATACACCGTAGAGGGGGGGAGCAGTGACAGCTCCCCGCTGCAAACGGGATATAATAGAGCTATCTAAGAATGTACAACATTAAAGAGTATAACCGTCTAAAGGCTCGTAGGCCAAGACCCAAAAAGGGAACATCTTACAGAAAGCCTAGCGCTTATCAACATATCGACAGGATATAGTTTAAGGTAAATACCCGGGTAGGGGGAGGTATAGACAGGTGTAACTGGTACCTTGGAATGGCAGGGCAGGGAGGAAAACCATGGGAGGGGGGCAGGCGAGAGTAAGGGGGTGGGTGGGGAGGGGAGTATGTGGGGAGGTGAAGGGATGGGGAGGGATGCGGGGATAAGGAAATAGGTAGGCGGGGATATCAAAAAAGATCCTGGGTTAGATCTTGGTCCATGACGGGAAAGTCCCCCCCATGGGGCAAGATAACAACGTTTCAAAGTTCAATAGTAACATTACTAAGAACAACAGGGCGGAAGGCAGTCCATCATTCAAAAACTTGTGCAAAAAAAAAAGGGATTAGAATGTCAAACCGAGTGTACAAACAGTATCACGAGGTAGAAACAAACAAAGAAAACTAAACTGAACCTGTGCAACCCCAGATAGGTATTGAGGTGCTGTGTGCGTCTCCCCCATCATGTGGGGTGACCCAGCCCCAGGCAGACCCCTCTCTTGATTGAAGAGTCAGCTGCAAAAGGAGTGGACAGTCTCTG
Source organism: Rana muscosa (assembly GCA_029206835.1). Classification (NCBI taxonomy): domain Eukaryota; kingdom Metazoa; phylum Chordata; class Amphibia; order Anura; family Ranidae; genus Rana; species Rana muscosa. The sequence goes on from CM055122.1 coordinate 1,157,079,759, forward strand.
GAACTCCAAACAAGGTCTGCTGTAGGCACAGAGGGGAGAAAAAAAAAAAAAACAGAGCATAGCAAGTTATGCAGACATTTTCAGCGCGGCAAAAACAGCTGCTGGCTAGTGGAGCCACCCCGAGATGAACGGGATGGGGTCCCCTTCCGAATGGATGATGGGCCCGGCTGGGAATTTCTTGGGGTGGTAGCGTACGGGTGAGCAGTGGTACGTGCTGGGGTGCGAGGCAACATAGTCTCTGATGACTGAACCGGAGCGGTCAGTCGAAGGGTTTCCAGGAGGCGCTGAAGTGAATCAGGTGATGTGCAGGAGTGTTGGTGACCCTGATAGGAGAACTGCAATGCAAAAGGGAAGCGCCAGGTGTATTTCAGTTGATGCTGTATGAGGATTTGTAACTGCGGCTTCATTGCGCGGCGCTTGGCTATTGTGAGGGGAGCCAGGTCTGAAAACAGTTGGTACGTGTGGCCCTGGAACAGGAGGGTGTCTTTGTTGTGAGCAGCAGCAAGCAGTTGCTCCTTTGTGCGGAAGAAGTGCAGCTTAATGATGATATCTCGTGGGGGGGCGTCCTGTTGACGACGGGTGAGAGCCCTATGGATTCGATCGAATTCTAAACGCTCGATCGGTATGGAGGGCGCTAGTTCTTGGAACAGGGCAGTGGAGAAGGATTGCAAGTCATCCACGCTTTCTGGTATACCGCGTAGACGCAGGTTGGATCTGCGGGAGCGGTTCTCTGCATCCTCTAAACGTGAGAGGAGAGTGGCATTCTCATCACGGAGGGCTGCCTGCTCTTGGGCCTGCTCCTGTAGTGTGAGCTCTATATCATCCACTCTAGTCTCCAGGTCCGCGGTGCGTTGGCCTAGCTCCCTAATCTCTCGGGACAGCCTATTTGTTATTTGGTCCGAGGTAGTTTTAAGGGCCTTCTGCAGCATCACCTCCATATATTTAAGAAAGTCAGTCTGGGACATACCTGAGGGTGGCAGGGCAGGGGATCCGCCGATATGTAATTCAGTTTCTTCATCCCCCTCACTGTCAGCATGTCCCGATCCGTCCAGAGAGGCAGCCTGCAGCTTGGCTAAGGCCTTCGCCGCCATTTTAGAGGAGGCGCGGGCCAGAGCGTTTTTGATCGGTTTAGGCTTGTTCTTGCCACGGTGACCGGTCAGGACCATCCCGAGAAAGGCTATAGTGTGCCGAGAGGTGAGCGCTGAAGTAGCGGGGTTGCAGGGAGGTTCAGATGTGCTTCAAAGTCCCGATAGTGCAGCGGGGAGTGCGGAGCTCTAGTGGAACACGTCCTCCATGTCGAGCCTCGCGCATGCGCCGCCTTGTAATTCATTTTCAATAGCACCCCAACACACTAAGGCACTACACCTGTGTTGCAGTATACTGCTATGCTCAGTAATGCATTATCATTTGATGTAGTGTGCTGCTGTTCTGGTAAATTGCATATACTGTATATGCATGTATTAATATATGGAAGTGTAATGGGGTCTTAAATTGAATTTGAATTTTTGGACAGCATCACAAAGGGTTAGAGGTATGCTAGATTGTCATTGCTGTCTGTGTGTCCAATGGGGAAATGTCCCCTTATTTTCAATATGGTGACTGGAACAGTGGAACAGTGAGAGTCCTTGCCTAAGGCTCGGTTCACACTATCGCCGCATCCATCGCACAGCAGGGGTCCGGTGCGTGCTGGTTCACCGTTTCAGGTCTGATTTCAGCCCGAATTTTGGTCTGAATTCGGACCTGAAACGCACCAAAAAAGGCACATGTTTTTCCAGCAATTCGCAACGGACCTGCTGTGGAGATATGTAAACCGGCTCCATAGAGAGCCAGTCACATTCTCCTGCTATCCGAATTTGATGCGTCAAAACTTGCATCCAATACGCATAGGTGTGAACCGAGCCTTAATTTGGCAAATGCATTAATTGGGAAAGCAAGACTAAGGTGGTTTTTAAGGGTGCAATAAGCTTTAAAAGGTTGCTGAGCATTATACAAGCTCTTTTAAAAAAAAAAATTATATATATATATATATATAATATATATATATAGTGTAGAAAACTAGAAAACAGTAAAAACAATATCAGTCAAACACTATAAACAGCACTGATGTTGAAGTAAAAATAAGTGGTCAACTCCACATAAAAGTCTTTAGACAGATGACAGATAAACACAGTGTTTCTAATAGTGTCCATAGGTGATCCTAAAGTAATTACAGTTTGCACCTTCCACCTTCCACCAAAATCTTCAGATCCACCACGTGAGAACACACTCCCCTCAGGGGTTAAACTCACCAGAGCAATGATAAAACACAGCCTAGAACAGAGGATTTTCATCAGAACCAAACGCTGTGATCTGCATCAGTCAGGGGGACAGTAGAATGTAGTGGACTCCCAATATGGCAAAATAAACAAAAGAGAGCGCAATAGCGTAATCCTGTTTTATTTTATAAGACACCTCTCACAAAAAATATCCCCTCATTAATTAAACGTACATCCAAAATAAATAACAATGAGCATGAAATAAAGTAAGGGCACTTCACCGTGTCCGCCGTCCGGCATGTATCGCTAGAACCGCAAGCTGTAACCAGCTTGCTTCCTTCTTCCTGGTTCTGCTCAGTGGAGCGCAACAAACACTTCCGGCGTGTCGTGTGGATCAGGCCCTTATCACAGTGGGATCAGGGCTCTGGTAGCGCGTGCACACGCCCCAGAGCCAAAAAGAGGAATCACGTATGTTATTTTGCGCCTAAGGACTACCCTGCCGTGGTATATGTACGTGGGACAGTCCTTAACAGGCTAACGACCGGCTCACGACTATATACGTCAGCAGAATGGCACGGCTGGACAAAGTGATGTATATTTACGTCACTTTGAATTTCCCACCATGCGAGTGCCCCTGCCACGAGCTCCGTGACCGTGCCCATGGGACCCATGGACTCGATGTCCGCCAGTGTCCCGCGATCGGGTCACAGAGCTGCAGAATGGGGAGAGGCAAGTGTAAACAAGCATCTCCCCATTCTGCCTAGTGACACTGACACTGATCGTATGCTCCCTCTCATCGGAAGCAGAGATCAGTGACATGTCACTCATAGCCACGCCCCCTAACAGTTAGAATCACTCCCTAGGACACACTTAACCCCTTCCTAGCCCCCTAGTGGTTAACCCCTTCACTGGCAGTCACATTTATACAGTAAGCAGTGCATTTTTATAGCACTGATCGCTGTATAAATGTGAATGGTCCCAAAATAGCGTCAAAAGTGTCCGATATGTCCGCCATAATATCGCAGTCATGATAAAAAACGCTGATCGCCGCCATTACTAGTGAAAAAAAAAATATTAATAAAAATGACATAAAACTATCCCCTATTTTGTATATGCTATATCTTTTGCGCAAACCAATCAATAAATGCTTATTGCAATTTTTTTTACCAAAAATATGTAGAAGAATACGTATCGGCCTAAACTGAGGAAAATAATTGTTTTTTTATATCTTTTTTGGGGATATTTATTATAGCAAAAAGTTAAAAATATTGCAATTTTTTCAAAATTTTTGCTCTATTTTTGTTTATAGCGCAAAAATAAAAACCGCAGAGGTGATCAAATACCACCAAAAGAAAGCTCTATTTGTGGGAAAAAAAGGACGTCAATTTTGTTTGGGAGCCATGTTGCATGACCGCGCAATTGTCAGTTAAAGCGATGCAGCGCCAAATTGCAAAAAGTAGGGGCTGAAGTGTTTAAGCCGTGTCCCATGTGCAATTTTACCTAGTTAAGCCCTGTACACACGATCGGATATCCTATGGATTCTAATCCAATGGATTTTTCTATCGGAAATCCGATGAAACTGTTTTCCATCAGTCTTGCCCACACACCATCAGTCAAAAAACCGACCGTTCCAAACGCGGTGACGTAAAACACTCCGATGAGCAGAGAAAAATTAAGTTCAATGCTTCTGAGCATGCGTCGATTTGATTCTGAGCATGCATGGGTTTTTTATGCGATGGAGTTCCCACAGACGATAGTAATTTGCTATCGGTTTTTTAACCATCGGATAAATTTAAAACATGTTCTATTTTTTCACACTGATGGAAAAAAGACCGATGGGGCCTATACACGATCGGTTTGTCCGATGAAAATAGTCCATCAGACTGTTTTCATCGGCAAAACCGATCGTGTGTACAGAGCTTTAGGCTTAGCACACATGGGGGTGCCATTAAGAGTTAATGGCCCCCCTGCACATTTTCTTCTAAGCAGCTTTTTTTTGTGAGGCTGCAGGAACGCATGTGATTTATGCACACTCCCTCACTCGCATAAATGTGAACTTCACCTAATTCCCAACTTTCAAAATGTTTATTTAGTTATCAATATTAGTATAATCATTATTATTGTTGTTGTTGTAATTATTATTATATCATAACCAGTGGCGGCTGGTGCTCAAAATTTTTGGGGGGACGCAAACAAACTGAAAAAAAAAATCATCAATTGCCGCCACTGTGCCCATTAAACGCAGCCACTGTACCCCTCAAATGTAGCCAGTTTGTCCCCAAATGCAGCCAGTTTCCCCCCAAATGCAGCCAGTTGCCCCTCAAATGCAGCTAGTTGCACCCCAAATGCAGCCAGTTTGTCCCCAAATACAGCCAGTTTGTCCCCAAATGCAGCCAGTTTGTCCCCAAATGCAGCCAGTTCCCCCCCAAATACAGCCAGTTCCCCCCAAATACAGCCAGTTTCCCCCCAAATGCAGCCAGTTTGTCCCCCAATACAGCCAGTTTGTCCCCCAATACAGCCAGTTTGTCCCCAAATGCAGCCAGTTTGTCCCCAAATGCAGCCAGTTTCCCCCCCAAATACAGCCAGTTTACCTATCAAATGCGGCCAGTTTCCCCCCAGCCCTGCAATTACCTTCCTCGGGTCAGCGCCGTCCTCCTCCATGCTCCCTCATGTCTACTTTCATCCTCAATGTCTTCTCCCGCCCTCGATGTCGCTTCAGCCAATCAGGTTACCGGTAGCCAGACCCGGTGAACCTGATTGGCTGAGACGCATGTCTGTGTTAACCAAGGAACGCACAGCCCGTGTGTCCCCTGGTTAACTATTTGGAACCTGATTGCGGCCCACAGGCTGTAATCGGGAAGCCTATCAGAGCCGCTGGCTCTGATAGACACTTCCAAAAATCAACCAACTGCTGTTATTCAGATGGCCGGCGCTCGCCAGGGGCCGGCCATCTGAATAGTGGGAGGCAGCGGCGCCGGCGACAATACATACATTCATGCAATGCATGAACGTATGTATTGTTGACGGTGCAGGGGAGAGAGGGGGCGGCGCTCCTGCGCCCACTATGGATGCACCGCCACTGATCATAACCAGATGTATCTGTTTCCATCCACAGAAATATTTTTTTTTCAATAAGTGTTTATTGAGTATTAAGAGAAAATACAGGATACAAAACAAAACAAAATAAGAAAATAGAGGTGGTTATAGTCTAACAAATACAGAAATACATTTGTATTCCAAAGACTTAAAAATGCAATGTTTAATCCTTAAAAGAAATCCAGTTTTATAAGCTTTGGTGTGTGGAAGATAGTTTGGCAAGTTTCTGAATTCTGTATAGAGAATAAGAGCAGTGGGAACAACTTGAAAATGTATCACTAAGTGCATCACAGCTCAGTACCAGGCATGTTAGCAAAATAAAATATGGTTCTCTTGAGAGGTGGCACGTACCTGATAGCTGTGAGAGAATGCTGAAAATATCCTTAAATGATCATAGGGAATTATATACTGCATGTTGATAGCAAAAGGTCATGAATTTTGTGTACATCACACAGTAGTCTCGCAATGCAGGTAGAAATGCTATAAAACCTGAGAACTAACTGAAATAGAGTACACATGGGATACAGTTGGATTGTGGAATGTGATAACAAACCTCTACAAAAGGAAAGTATTGGCAGAACATTTAAAAAAAATCAAAAAATCTGTGAGATGCGTGCTTGCTCTCTTTTAAAACTGAAATCATTTAACCTTATTGAACCCTAATGAATTATTGAATGACTGTAAAATGGTAACTACAAAATATGCTCCAGAAATACATTGTGAATCATATCTAGTTGTTATGTTCTTTATGTTTAATGGGTAACTCCACTTTCATGCAAAAAAAATGTAAATTAAAAAAATAATAATATAGCATAATAGCACATACAATTGCTACATAAGCCCTATTGTAATTGAATGTAATTACAATTACATTTAAAAATTACCTTTACTTTTTAATCTGCAGCGCTGTCATTTTCTATAAAATAAATTCAATATGGCAACTTGGAGGTGTTCCATACCCCATTGATGTTTGAAACTGCATTTCCTGCTTGTGTGATTGGCTCACTGATTTTCCCAGAAATCTGCACATTAGTCATACAAGTCACATTTTAGGCATCATCTATAACAAAAATTTCAAAGGGTTAATCACTTCTAAAGGAATGTTCACACTTTCCTCATTAGAACATTGCAAATGCACCAGGTGATTAACACCTTCCCATCCGGCCTATAGCAGATTGATAGCCAGGCAGGGCTTTGATATCCTGATTGGACATTATTTGACATCCTTCACATCATGCTGCTTGTGCGCGCCCCTGGAGGGGGGCGATGACCTAGGCTCTTAACCATGTGATCAGCTGTGTCCAATTACAGCTGATCACATGTAAACAAATGGCGGTTATCTGCATTTCCTTTCCTCAGCGCTGTCAGTGTCTGAGAAAAGGAAAGCCAATAATTGACTTTCCAGTTATAGAGGACATTTACACAGATAATCAGTGTAAAAAAGAAGGGGGTGGAGGCGCCAACTAATTTAGTCCTTCCGTAATCATTAATGTAAATATAGTATATATACTTACAGGTTCACTTGAAAATGATATCCATCGAGGATGGGGGTGTTCTGAGGTCTGTTGGTGCTGCTCTGCTGGCTCTGGCAAAGTTCCCCTCAGCCGTGAGGTGTAGGAGATGTCGATTTTCGTTTGCACAGGCTTCTCTGCGGTGTCACATGACAGGAAGCTCCATGCTAACCAGTCTGGAACGTGGAAGTGATGTCATTCAGCAGGGCAGTCCTCCAAACATAGAGTGGGATGTGCCCATCAGTGCACCTTTTCAGTGTACATCATGCAGCATATCAGTGCAGCATATAAGTGCCACCGTATCAGTGCCCCTCAGTGCTGCCTTATCAGTGCACATCAGTGCAGCCTCATTAGTCCACATCAGTTAAGAAGAAAAATTACTCATTTGTAAAATTGTATAACAGAAACGAAGAAAGTTTTTTTTTTTTTTTTTTTTTAAATTGTTGGTATTTTTGTTAGTTTAGCAAAAAGTAAAAAAATAAAAACTGGTGATTAAATACCACCAAAAGAAAGCTCTATCAGTCTAAAAAAAATTATAACAATTTCATTTGGGTACAGTGTTGCATGACCGTGCAATTGTCATCTAAAAATGTGACAGCGCTGAAAGCTGACAATTGACCTGGGATGGAAGGGGATGAAAGTATTGAAGTGGTTAATATTGAAAAGTCAGTCCTATTCAGATTCACTCTGCTGACAGCAAATAGCTTTTTCTTCAAAGCAGAAACAGGTGGGAATCCGCAGGAAAAGCTTGCTTAAACTCCTGCAATGTACATTGATCATCCAGAGGGGATTGTTCTTTTTTATACAAAAGTGGGAATATTCTTAAGGAATATGTTTATTTTAAGCCCTTCATAGCCAGAGGTAGCAACATAAGAATGGTTAAATAACTGTTTAACACATTTGGCTACCCAAATAACTTTTACATGGTCTAACAAGGGTTACAATTTGAACAATGTTTTAATAGATACTCTGCCCAGGCTTGTATTACAGAATGACAAATATAATATATCTATTTAATTAATACTGTATTGCCAGTCAGCTCCATAGTTTCATTCTCTGTGCAAGGCATAGTGACATACTGTGCTAGCAAATATGTATGTAAACAAACCTGTGTGATAATAATGTTAGATGATCAAACAGTTGGCACTATTGGTACTGATTACTTCTTATAGCTAGGGGAGACCTGAAGCTGTGGCTTAATAGGGTTAAAAGCTAGGAATGCACTTGGATCTCTTTTCACCTGGAACATTCATTATTATTCTCATGGTATGGGGCATTGATGACATGAATATCCAGATTGTAGACACCATCTGGTTTAATAAATTTCCCTTATTATCCTACAAATTGTACCTATCAGATTTACCATTTATTGAAATACATGATTAGCGAACACGTAATACAAATCCTCTTTTACGGTTCACCTGTGAATGCTGCCAAGGCTTGCATCTCAGCTTTTTCGAAGCAACCCATGGCTCCCCCTATCTCTTTGTGGCTGCCTAAAACCCAGCATATGAAACATCTTACAGTCTCCCTCCACTGTAGAGAGGAGAAGTTTCATGACATGTGGTATCCTTGGTCGATTTTTTTCATACTTCACCGTCTGTCAGGAATTAATCTGCCCCTGAGATACTGATTGCTCCCTAGGCAGCCCTAACTCTCCACATGTCTGCAACTAATAGGGTTTAACCTGGAGCATTACAGGTCGGTTCACTCCTGTTATGTGCTCATACTCGGGTGACCTTGGTTCCCTCCCTCCTGGCACAAACCTTACCCCCTCCCCTTTTTCTCCTCACCTTTTTTTCCTCTTTTGAATTTTACTTTTGCTCATATTCTTTTTTATATTTATATTAACAAAAAAGTTTTTCGTCAAAAGGCTATGGGTTTAGTTCTATGGCAGGTAGTCAGCTCAGGGGTCTTGGATTGTATTGTGAAGGCCGACTTTCACTCTACCTGGTCAATCTCTATTGTTGTGGGCCTCGCTGTTGTTACCTTAGGTTGCTAATTCCTTAGCGCCCATTCACACAGGGACGACTTTGGATTAGACTTCAAGTCGCCCCTAGTCGCCTCAAGTCGCGCTGCATTAGAAAATCAATGTAAGTGAATGGAGTCGTCTTAATGCACACTACTGCTCCGACTTCAGAAAAGGTTCCTGTACTACTTCAATCCGACTTCTAGGCAACTTGTAGGCAACTTGTACCCATTGATTTCAATGGAAGTCGCCTCAGAAGTCGGATCACTGTCTTAACAGAAGCAACAATACAGGAAGAGAACATACATTTCTCAGACAAACCCCTCCCTCACCCCTCCCTCCCACAGAGCTGATTCTTGTTTGATTGGCCACTGGAAAGCCTCCTGTCCTGGAGGCAACTTGAAGTTGCCTTGTAAGTTGCCTCATGTGGCGCTGTGATTCATACTCAAGTCCAGGGATGAGCCGAACACCACCCTGTTCGGTTCGCACCAGAACCTGCAAACAGACAGAATGTTCGCGTGAACTTTAGAACCCTATTAAATACAATGGACTCGAACGTTCAAAATATAAAGTGCTAATTATAAAGGCTAATATGCAAGTTATTGTCCTAAAAAGTGTTTGGGGACCCCGGGTCCTGCCCCAGGGGACATGTATCAATGCAAAACATTTTTTTTTAAATGACGTTTTTACGGGAGCAGTGATTTTAATAATGCTTAAAATGAAAAAATTAAATGGAAATTTTCCTTTAAATTTCGTACCTGGGGGGTGTGTATAATATGCATGTAAAGTCGCGCATGTTTCCCGTGCTTAGAACTGTCCCTGCACAAAATGTAATTTTTTAAGGAAAAAAAGTAATTTAAAACTCACTCGCGGCTATTAATGAATTGTCGGCTCCCGGCAATACATAGAAAAGTCATTGATAATTTTTTTTTTTTAAAAAGCGTGGGGTCCCCCCAAATTCAATTACCCCCTCGGTATGGCGGATCTGATAGGGAATCTCCTTCACTGTGTAATTCATGAATAGACCCGCCCCTTCTCATGTTCCGCATCAGGTCCTCAGCCTTACACCTAGTCATTGGCTGAACGGACCTGATGGGGAACTTTAGAAGGGGCGGGTCTATACATCTAATAGACTGCGGAGGAAGTTCCCCATCAGGTCCGCTCAGGCTCAGCCAATGACGGACAGCGCTGGACATCGGATCACCGCGGGACACTGGATTTCATCGCTGGAATGTTTTTTATTTTTTTTATTTCAGTTTTTTTAATAAAGGACTTTTCGAAGGTGTCGGTGTGTGTTTTTTTTTTTTTTTTTACACTTTCTTCGTGAAATGGTAGGGGTACAATGTACCCCTTACCAATTCACATGGGGGGGCGGGATCTGGGGGTCCCTTTTGTTAAAGGGGTCTTCCAGATTCCGATAAGCCCCCTGCCCGCAGACCCCCACAACCACCGGGCAAGGGTTGTGGGGATGAGGCCTTTGTCCCCATCAACATGGGGACATCCTCCCCATGTTGAGGGCATGTGGCCTGGTACGGTTCAGGAGGGGGGCGCTCTCTCGTCCCCCCCTCTTTTCCTGTGGCCTGCCAGGTTGCGTGCTCGGATAAGGGTCTGGTATGGATTTTTGGGGGGACTCCACGCCATTTTTTTTACATTTGGGGTGGAGTTCCCCTTAAAATCCATGCCAGATCTGAAGGGCCTGGTATGGATATTTGGGGGGGAACCGCACGCATTTTTTTTTTAATTTGCAGCGGGGTTCCCCTTAATATCTATACCAGACCTGAAGGGCCTGGTAATTGAATTTGGGGGGACCCCCACGCTTTTTTTTTTTATTGATGACTTTTCTATGTATCTCCGGGATCCGACAATTCATTAATAGCCGCGAGTGAGTTTTAAATGACTTTTTTTCCTTCAGAAATGACACTTTGTGCAGGGACAGTTCTAAGCACGGGAAACATGCGCGACTTTACATGCATATTATACACACCCCCCAGGTACGAAATTTAAAGGAATATTTCACTTTTATTGTTTCACTTTAAGCATTATTAAAATCACTGCTCCCGAAAAAACTGCAGATTTTAAAACTTTTTTTTGCATTGATACATGTCCCCTGGGGCAGGACCCGGGTCCCCAAACACTTTTTAGGACAATAACTTGCATATAAGCCTTTATAATTAGCACTTTAGATTTCACCCATAGACTTTTCAAATTTGCCGCGAACACCCCAAATTGTTCGCTGTTCGGCGAACGGGCGAACAGGCAATGTTCGAGTCGAACATGAGTTTGACTCGAACTCGAAGCTCATCCCTACTCAAGTCGTGTCCAAGTTGCCTCCCAAAGTCGTGCTGGAAGTCGTGTTGCCCCTGTGTGAATGGAGTCTTAATCTATATCTGTTTGAGTTTACATAATGTCCTTTGTTTGATCCCTCAGCTGTGTCTGAGTTGCCTTATTCTTGACACATAAAAGAAGAATAAAAAAAAAAAACTGTAGGTGGGTACAGTGCTGAATCGATACAGTACTCAGTTAAAAGTTTAAGGAGGGGTTCACAGCAAGTGGCAAACCATTTTTTACCTTAATACAGGGAGGCAAAAAAAAGTTGTAACTGCTTCCCACCAAGCCTATTGTAAAATGACAGCAAGGTGAGAGCCCTATTATCCTGAGTGGATGTCATATGATGTCCTCCCAGGATTGCATCTTGCACTCCCCACGGGCCATGCTCTAGTGTGATCTGTCCCTGCTGTGTCCACCAGATCAGTGTACCGGCCTACCTCCAGTACCATGTGATCGCTGTGACCAGTTGCAGCATATCACATGACAATTGTACACAATGAATGGCTTGATTCATGCCATTCATTGTGTACTATTGTGTTGATCTCTGTGATTAGTCATCTGTACCATGTGATTAGTTGTCATGGTTCCCGGGCTGTCCAGTGCTTACCGAAGCCTGGGAAAACATCCACCGGCTGGAGGAGAAAGACTGCGGTGAGACCAAGGCAAATCCATGCCTCAATCTCACATGCAAACAATGAAACCGGAAGTGTTGTCACCATCTAACCAAGCCAATCTGTGGTGTGAAGGGCAGGGGATACATTGGGGTCTATTAAACCCCTAATGTCTCCAAAAAGAGTACCTGTCACCTGCCCAATGCAATCACATAGGGGTTTAATAACCCCTTGTGCCAGCAATCACATTAAACAAACAAAAAAAAATATATATATATATATATATATATATATATATATATATATATATATATATATATATACACAATATATTCAAATAAAAAAAAATTGCCAAAACCACTGTTGCCCCGCACACCTGCACAAACGCGAATGCAAGCCCAGGGTGCGTACGCATATGTAAACCACAGTCACACAACACATGTGACATGTAGCCATTAACATCAGCGTGAGAACAATAATTCCATCACAAGATATCCTAGTTAACTCTAAATTGATGAGCTGTAATGGCTTTTAACCACTTCAGCCCCAGAAGGATTTACCTCCTTCCTGACCAGAGCATTTTTTGTATCCAAATATTGTATCCAAACAAAATTAACGTACTTTTTTTCCCACAAATAGAGCTTTCTTTTGGTGGTATTTGATCACCTCTGCGGTTTTCATTTTTTGCGCTATAAACAAAAAAAGACCGACAATTTTGAAATAAAAGCATTTTTTTAACTTTTTGCTATAATAAGTATCCCCAAGAAATATATAAATAAACAAATTTCTTCCACAGTTTAGGTTGATATGTATTCTTCTACATATTTTTGGTAAAAAAAAAAAAATCGCAATAAGTGTATATTGTGTGAGGGGGTTAGCTCGGCAGCGGGTGTGTGTGACCCCCGAGATGGGCCCCCCACACAAAAACAGGCCCAGCAAACGGAGGTTGTGGTTTTCAAAATCAAAAAGGTGCGGTTTATTTTCTATTTACAGTGACAAAACACAGCAAAGCAAAAGAAACATAAACAAAATAAATCCTGGTCAACTTGACCTCTGACTAAACATACAGGTTTCCTAACTAACAACTGGGATCAGCCTAGTGCTGTCCTAGTCCCTAAGTCCCTGGTTTTAAATGTCCAAGCAAATAGCCACACAGGCTTTGTCTCACCGCACAGGGGTTCACTCTCCCTAGACAGTCCACACAGGTCTGGTTCCAGGCATGAGCTAACACCTAATGAATCTGGGAGTTTTTATAGAGGCCTAAATGAGCTGACAAGCTTCAGCTGGCCTCATCAACTCCCTGTCTGTACGACGCCCCACACTCTCCCTAGAGGTATGAGTCATCCATGAGCCCACTAGCCTTATACAACTCTCCACCTAGTTGTATAAGTCGGCGTAAAGCCTGAATCTGGGCGAAATATATCTACCCCCCTGGATGCAACCAGGTGACTTTACCTTCCTGCTGTCACATACCCCCCCCTCTTGTTTTAACCTTGGGGTTGGAACACCAGCAATCAGGCATTCATGTACTCGAGACAAAGCATCCACATTCCCCATTTGAACGCCAGGGCGATGCTTTACTGTGAAGTTGAATTCCTGGAGGGCCAGGAACCACCTATTCACTCTTCTATTTGTTTCCTTGTTTTGAGCCATCCACTTTAACGGAGCGTGATCCGTAACCATGTCAAAGTGCCTACCTAGCAGGTAGTACCGAAGGGAATCTAGAGCCCACTTCACCGCTAAACACTCCTTTTCAACGGTGGCGTAATTTACCTCATGGGACTTCAACTTCCTGCTGAGGTAAATGACTGGGTGCTCTTCCCCGTTCCAGACCTGGGACAATACTGCTCCTAACCCCACATCTGATGCATCACTTTGTACGACAAAGTCTTTAGAGAAGTCGGGTGAGTACAACACTGGCTGGCTACATAAGGCTTGTTTCAAGAATTGGAATGCTGCCTCAGCCTCGGGGGTCCATTTAATCATGACCGACCCTTTCCCCTTCGTCAGGTTGGTTAGGGGCACAGCCTTAGAAGCAAAGTGGGGAATGAATCGCCGATAATACCCAGCGATTCCCAGAAAGGCTCGTACCTGCTTCTTGCTGTTGGGACGTGGCCAACTCTGGATGGCCTCGACTTTGTTGAGTTGGGGTTTTATTACTCCCCTCCCAATGGTGTACCCAAGATATTTGGCCTCCTCCTGCCCAATGGTACACTTCTTGGGGTTAGCCGTAAACCCCGCTTCCCGAACAGAGTCCAGGACTGCTTGCACTTTTGGCAGATGTGAGGCCCAATCTGTGCTATGGACAATTATGTCATCCAGGTAAGCCGCAGCATACTTCCGATGGGGCCTCAGCATCTGGTCCATTTTCCGCTGGAATGTGGCCGGCGCATTCTGTAACCCGAACGGCATTCTTTTATATTGGAACGCCCCGTCTGGGGTTACAAATGCGGTTTTCTCTTTGGCCGACTTGGCCAGGGGGATTTGCCAATACCCTTTTGTGAGGTCAAGAGTCGTCATGTATCGGGCTGTTCCCAGCCGGTCGATCAACTCATCTATACGTGGCATGGGGTAGGTGTCAAATTTTGTAACTTTGTTCAACTGACGAAAATCGTTACAAAATCGCCAGCTCCCATCCGGTTTAGGCACCAACACAATGGGACTAGACCAATCACTTTGGGACTCCTCTATCACCCCTAAGTTCAGCATTTTCTGTACTTCCTCCCGTATTGCCTCCCGTCGGGCCTCTGGGATCCGATAGGGTTTTAACTTCACCCTTTCACCGTGCGGGGTAATGATGTCATGCTCTACCCCAGATGTTTGTCCCGGCAGCTCAGAGAATACCTCCTTGTTGCGAAGCACAAACTCCTTAACCTCCTGTTGTTGGGGTTGTGACAAGGTGGCTGCTATTCCAACCTCAGGAATCACGCAACCAGTTTGAGCTGGTGACCAAGTGTCTGCGACTAGGGACTCTCTATCCCTCCAGGCTTTCAACAGATTAACGTGATAGATCTGTTTGGGCTTTCGCCTTCCTGGTTGTCTGACCTTGTAATTCACTTCGCTCACTTTTTCCATTATCTCGTAGGGGCCTTGCCATTTGGCAAGGAATTTACTTTCAACCGTAGGGACAAGTACCAGTATCCTATCCCCCGGGGAAAAGGTACGGGTCTTGGCTCCACGGTTGTACACTCTCTGCTGTGCTAACTGCGCTTGGGCCAAATGTTCCTTCACGATGGGCATTACCTGTGCAATTCGGTCTTGCATCAGGGCGACATGCTCAATCACACTCCTGTGGGGAGAACTCTCACTTTCCCAAGTTTCCTTGGCAATATCCAACAGCCCTCTTGGGTGTCTCCCATACAGTAACTCAAAGGGGGAGAATCCCGTAGAGGATTGGGGCACCTCCCTAATAGCAAACATCAGATAAGGAAGTAGACAGTCCCAATCCTTTCCATCTCTATCCACCACTTTCTTCAACATTTGTTTTAGGGTTTTGTTGAACCTTTCAACCAGCCCATCGGTTTGGGGGTGATACACAGATGTACGTAATTGCGTCACTTTGAACAATTTACACAGCTCCTTCATAACCCGGGACATAAAGGGTGTACCTTGGTCCGTAAGCAGTTCTTTACAAATACCCACCCGGCTAAACACAAGAGATAGCTCTTTGGCTATGGTTTTGGCCGAGGTATTTCGGAGAGGGATCGCTTCTGGATAACGGGTGGCATAGTCCATTATAACTAATATGTACTGGTGCCCCCTAGCGGACTTGATTATAGGACCTACCAAATCCATGGCGATCCTCTCAAACGGGACCTCAATGATGGGTAGAGGGACCAGCGGGCTACGGAAATGTGGCATCGGGGCCGACCTCTGACACACAGGGCAGGAGGAACAATAATTTTCTATGTCCTTCATCACCCCCGGCCAATAGAATCTCTGTAATACCCTCTCTCGGGTTTTCTCTGTCCCCAGATGACCTCCAAGAATGTGCCCATGGGCCAACTCCAACACCAACTTCCTGTAAGGTTTGGGCACCACAAGCTGCTCAACGGTTTCTTCTGCCCTTTTTGCCACCCGATACAGTAGGTCCTTCTCTACGCTGAAGTATGGGTAAGTGCAGGTATTATCTGGGTTCACTAACTCGCCATCTATTTTCACTACGATTTCCCGTGCCTTTATTAGGGCGGGGTCTTTCAACTGTTCTGTGGCAAAGTTTTCCCTGTGAACCTCAAGATCAGAAAACTCCACAGACGGTAGGTTTTCGTCTGAGGAGGTGGGCTCCTCTCCAGTTTCTTGAGTCTCCCCTGCCAATACTGATAAGGGAAATTCCGGAGAGTCCTCACCACTCTCAGGGGAGTTCTGGCTATCACATTCCTGGTACATAGGGGCACCAGTGGGGGGCTCAGGATCATCCCACAGTTCCCAGAACTTCGGAAAATCCCTTCCCACAATGGCGTCATGCGGTAACTGAGATACTAAGCCCACTGGATGAGAGAGGGTACCTTTGGGGGTCTCGAAACACACTGTAGTCACTGGATACTCTCGGGTGTCCCCATGCACACAAATAACAGCTACCTTGCTATTCCCAGAGACCTCTGTTTTAACTAACTCAGCCTTTATCAGGGTCACAAGGCTACCTGAATCCAACAATACCACAACATTTCTACCATTAACACACATTTTGCATAAATGTTTCTCAGTTCCTCGAATGGCAGTGCATGCGACTGTCGCACACAGCGACTGACGTCTGCCCGTCAGAAAGTCACACTGCATGGGTTCCTCCACAACCGGGCAATTGGCTGCAATATGTCCCGCTTGCCGGCAGCGGTAGCAAACGATCCTTCTTGCGGCCTCTTGAGCCGCTGATTTCCCAGGCTGTTCTCGCCAAACTTGGGGTAGAGCTCCAACCCTCTCACTCTCTCCACCCTCACCCCTTGGAATCCTCTTATCCGCCCCTGGGGATGGTCTGGTCTTAGGGTGGAAAGTCCGAGTGTCTCTGGAAGAGGCCGTCAGGTTCTCTGTAGCCAAGTATTTCTCCACACGATCCACAAGACCATCGGCCGTCTCTGGGTCTCCATGGCTTACCCACTTTTGGATGGCAGTAGGAAGAGCTCTCAAAAACCGATCCATTACAACACGTTCCACAATCTTTGGTGCGGACAAAGTCTCTGGCTGTAGCCACTTTCTGCTCAGGTGAATGAGATCATACATTTGAGACCTGGGGGGTTTTCCAAGCTGGAAAGTCCAGTTATGCACACGCTGAGCCCGGACAGCCTGGGTGACACCCAGCCTTGCCAATATTTCAGCTTTTAGCATCACATAGTCTTTTGCTTGGTTAGGCTCTAGGTCATAGTAAGCTTTCTGCGATTCACCAGTTAACAGAGGAGCCACCAGTCCAGCCCACTGCTCCTCAGGCCACTTTTCTCTTTCAGCGGTCCTTTCAAATGTGGTCAAAAATACCTCTGGATCATCCTCTCCAGTCATTTTTGTCAATAAACGACTCACCCCAAAGGACGCGGTATTAGTGGGACGGCTTTCCTCACTGGTCTGCGGACGTTGCTGCATTACTGCTTCCATCTGTTGTTGTAGTCTCTGCTCTTGCTTCTGCAACAGGTCTATGAAGCGGGCCTCAGATTGCTGCTGGGCTTGTTGCTGAGCCTCCAGACTCTGTTGCAAAGTTGCGTTTGTCTGCTGCTGGGCTGCAAGGCTCTGTTGATGAGCTTGCTGCTGGGCTGCGAAGTTCTTTTGCAAACCTGCATTTGTCTGCTGTTGATTGGCATTTGCTAGAGCCAGCTGCTTCAGTATCTCCTCCATGCTGGCTTAAAAAAAAAACTGCCACTGGTTCTCCACCAACTGTGAGGGGGTTAGCTCGGCAGCGGGTGTGTGTGACCCCCGAGATGGGCCCCCCACACAAAAACAGGCCCAGCAAACGGAGGTTGTGGTTTTCAAAATCAAAAAGGTGCGGTTTATTTTCTATTTACAGTGACAAAACACAGCAAAGCAAAAGAAACATAAACAAAATAAATCCTGGTCAACTTGACCTCTGACTAAACATACAGGTTTCCTAACTAACAACTGGGATCAGCCTAGTGCTGTCCTAGTCCCTAAGTCCCTGGTTTTAAATGTCCAAGCAAATAGCCACACAGGCTTTGTCTCACCGCACAGGGGTTCACTCTCCCTAGACAGTCCACACAGGTTTGGTTCCAGGCATGAGCTAACACCTAATGAATCTGGGAGTTTTTATAGAGGCCTAAATGAGCTGACAAGCTTCAGCTGGCCTCATCAACTCCCTGTCTGTACGACGCCCCACACTCTCCCTAGAGGTATGAGTCATCCATGAGCCCACTAGCCTTATACAACTCTCCACCTAGTTGTATAAGTCGGCGTAAAGCCTGAATCTGGGCGAAATATATCTACCCCCCTGGATGCAACCAGGTGACTTTACCTTCCTGCTGTCACAATTGATTGGTTTGCACAAAAGTTATAGCGTCTACAAAATAGGGGATAGATTTATGGGCTTTTTGTTATAATATTTTTTTTTTTACTAGTAATGGCGGTGATCTGCGATTTGCGACATTACGGCAGACAGATTGGACACTTTTTTTCACTATTTTGGGACCATTGACATTCATACAGCGATCAGAGCTAAAAATAGCCACTGATTACTGTATAAATGGCACTGGCAGGGAAGGGGTTAAACACTAAGGGGCGATCAATGTGTTAAGTGTGTTCCCTGGATGTGTTCTAACTGTAGGGGGGATGGGCTCACTACAAAATGACAGAGATCACTGCTCCCTGTCATGACAGGGAGCAGTAGATCTCAGTCATGTTGCTAGGCAGAACAGGGAAATGCCTTGTTTACATAACACCGCCGGCGACCATCGAGTTCGCAGGACCCGCGGGCACGCTCCCGCGGCACTCGGAGGGACGCACACGTGCCTGCTAGGTGCGGATTTTAAAGGGACGTACGGGTACGCCCTTTTGCCTGCCCATGCTATTCTGCTGACGTAAATCGGAGTGCGACGGTCGGCATGTGGTTAAAGTGTTACATATGGTAACTTTTGGGCACCATAGTTTTTGGCGATACTGCGGGTGCACGCAATTTTAAAACATGAAGTGTTAGGTATCTATTTACACGAGATGCAACCTCATATTTTATATTTTAACCAGAAGTGGGTATTATATGGCGTGGTTTTGCACTAAAATAAATTTTACTATATTTTATCTAGAAAATTTGTGTTCAATAAACAGTTGCAAAAATATCAAAGTGAAACAAAAATTTTTAAGTATCATCTTTTTATTCTACAAAGCCTCTGCTTTCAGAAAATTTATAATGTTCTGAGAGTTTATGTCATTTGCTTGCCAAAAATTATGATTTTTACATGTATGCGACCAAAAATTTGCTCTGGAGCTGAACTAGTGGTGTTCTCCTTCAGATTAAATGTTATCATTTTTTTTTTTTGATTTTTCAGGTAAAAGTTTGCAGAAGTGAATTAACTTATGTTTAACTGCTACATTATAGATTGTACGTTCGAACTGAGACAACATAAAATGTAAGGTTTTGTTGTCACAGGCAGCTTAATTTACTGTATGTTATTGTTGTGTTGCACTTGTAATGGGAGTCAAAAAAACCTCTTGAGAGTACAAATATGACAGAAAAAGCACAGCTATACAATGATATAACCAACCAATTATTACGTTAGAGTTCTTTTCATAGAGGGTCATTGTATTATACAGTCTATGCTGACCAGCAACCCAACTTATAGCTTTAGCTGCTTGGCAGAGTGTTAAAGGTCTGCACAGTAGGAACTTAAGTAGTTCCCTAGACAGGTAGTGCATGCATGCAAATACATAGGACCTATGTCAATGCATTTATTTTACTCCTTACTGAAAACTTACAGCAGTGGAAGGGGTGAAGAGCTGGTGTGACCTACTTTCAAGGGACTGTATGTGAAGTTGTATTATTCCAGACAAACCCGATGGATTTCCATTGGTCAGGCTGGTGAAATTTAAAAGCAGCAAATCACAGAATAGGAGTCGATTATTGAAAAGTAAAATAAAATAATTAATGTGGCTTCAGAAAGAGATAGTGTAATGCGGCATACACACGATCGTTTTTCATGCCATTTTTTAAACCGACGTTTTTCTCGTCGTTTTTTTTCATGTTTCCTGTCAAGCCTGTCTTGCGTACACACGATCATTTTAAAAAACGTTCAAGCAAAGCGCAGTGACGTACAACACATACGACGGCACTATAAAGGGGAAGTTCTGTTCGGATGGTGCCACCATTCATGTTAGCAAAGTTTGTTGAGCGACGATTCGCGCTTTTCAGCCTCCTGATTTTCAGTCCGTTACAGCGTGACGAATGTGCTATCTCCATTACAAATGCTAGTTTTACCAGAACGTGCGCTCCCGTCTCATACTTGATTCTGAGCATGCGCGGTTTTTTTCACCTCGTCAAAGCATACACACCATCGTTTTTCACGTCGTTAAAAAAACGACACAAAATTTTTTATGGCCGTTTTTCACGTCGTTAAAAATGCTCTGGAGCATACACACGATCGGTTTTAATGCCCATTTTTAAAAATGGCATTTTTAACGGCATGAAAAACGATCGTGTGTACAGGGCATAAGAAGAAAAAGTGTTTGATTGATAAACATACACAAGTGATTTGTTGCATAAGTGCTGATGCATTTTATGAACTGTTGGCCAAAACTGTGATAAATGAGTAAAAACGAGCTATACTTCAATTTTTTTTTACCAAAAATATGTCGAAGTATACATATTGACTTAAACTGTGGAAGATTTTTTTTTTTTTAATATATATATATTTTTGGGGGATATTTATTATAGCAAAAAGAAAAATATATTTCTTTTTTTTTCAAAATTGTCGGTCTTTTTTTGTTTATAGCGCAAAAAATAAAAAACGCAGAGGTGATCAAATACCACCAAAAGAAAGCTCTATTTGTGGGAAAAATAGGACGTCAATTTTGTGTGGGTACAATGTTGCACGAATGCGCAATTGTCAGCTAAAATCACGCAGTGCCGAATCGCAAAAAAATGCTCTGGTCAGGAAGGGGGTAAATCCTTCCGGGGCTAAAGTATGTACTGGCAATTGTTAAAAAAAAAAATTTGGAATGGAGAAAAACATATTTGGAGAATGAAGGTATGACTGACTGTACTATTAAGCCATGTTTCACTATTTCTAGATAAGATGGTTACAAATAGATTTACTGTTAAGCTGATATTTTGATAGGGATACTTGCTTGCACTAAAGGTCTCTGTACTGTGGAACTGTAAGGTACATTCTGCTGATCTGAATTTATATTACAGTAAATGAAGCAAATTATGATCCCCATAAAATATTTAAAGTCAGGAAGCACAAGAACACTGTGGCACAGTGTCCTCTCCACCCCATTTTACTGTAGAGATATTGATATAAAAATTTGGATAAAAGGACTAGTTTGGAGCTGCTGATTGCGGCTATTTTGCCTGGACATCCCATCTTGAAGGGGTGAAGGAGCTGAGACCCTGCAATGGTGAGGTTTGAAATACTGTTGTGCTATGTAGGATTCCTCCATGGCATACTCGCATTCATCTTCGTCTGACAGAAGTACACTGGTGGGTCCTGCAGGATGGGGACAAGTGGCGGTGCCCCTCTCTCTTTGATTGTGACAAATGATTATCCTAACCACATTCTCTTAGTGTTTTTAAAGTGAGTGTAAAGTCTCAAGGTTTTTCACCTTAATGCATTCTATGTATTAAGGTGAAAAACCTTCTTTGCTGCAGCTTCCCTCAGACCCCCCCTTTTGCTTACCTGATCCCAATCCAATCCAGTGATGTCTCATTGGACAGATTGATAGCAGCAGGGGCCATTGGCTCCTGCTGATGTAAATCAAATCCAGTGACACAAGAGCAGTGGGGCGGGGGCGAGTCCCGCTGTCTGTGTCAATGAAAGCGGCATCAGGACTCGGGAGCGAGCCCGCCGGGGTGCCTCCATGGAAAGCAGCTTTTCGCGGGGGCAACCAATGAAGGGGAGGAGCCAGGAGTGCCAATGGGGCACCCCAGAAGAGGAGGATTGGGGCTGTTCTGTGCAAAATCTTTGTGCAGAGCAGGTAAGTATAACACGTTTGTTAATTTTATTTAAAAAAAACGTTACAACCCCTTTAAGTGTGATTAATTTAATGTTTTTAAATACTGCACTAAAAGAAGGTCCTTCCATCTCTCCTTTCTTATTTCTGCATATAGAGTTGACTTGCTCTGGGATGTCTGCCATTGGCACTTTTTAGGACCACATGGATATTTAAGGACTTATGGAATAATATATACTGCCTGTATTGTATACATTATTACAGGAGGAGTGGTCACACAGCCCTTTTGTGTGCCAATATTGTTTTACCATTTATCAATCTGATATCTGTTGGTGGTGGTGAAGGATTTTTTACTTGGTGTGCTGACACTACTTTTAAGAAAATAAAATTCTTTGGAGTGTGATGCATAATGTATAGAATGTGATGGGACTTGATTAATGTATTTTTTAATATAATTTGTAATTTCAAAGGATTATTAGTATAATAAATGTTATATATATATATATATATATATATATATATATATATATATATATATAAAATTTATTTTGCATTTAAAGGTACAGCGCTTCGCATGTATGGTGCATAATCTGTATAGATATCTGTTTGTAGGTATCTTTCTGTGAGCAGCTGTTTTGTTGGTAAATTTTTATTATTATTATTATTTTTGCACAATAGTTTTATCTGTGCACAGTTAATTGGTTTGTTTAACTAATTTTATTGATAATGGTTTTTCTTTTTATTTGAAGTGACACCGAACAATATCCTAAGACCCGGTTCACACAGGGGCGACTCCGGACATGACTTCAGGTCGCCCCGAGTTGCCCCAAGTCGCGCTATTTTTAAAACGAATTGAAGTGAATGGAGATGTTTTAATGCACACTACTGAAGTCGCTCCGACTTCAAAAAAGGTTCCTGTACTACTTCAATCAGACTAGGCGACCTGTAGGCAACTTGTACCCATTGATTTCAATGGAAGTTGCTTAGAAGTCTGATCACGGTTCATTTTGAAGGCAACTTTACAGGAAGCAGAAAGGAATTTACCCAGAAGCCACAAGGAATTTACTTCAGGTCGTGTTGTTAATGACCACAAGTCATGCTGAAGTCTCCTCCAAGTCTCGCTGTGATTCATGCTCAAGTCGTGTCTGAGTTGTTTCTGGAAGTCGCGCTGGAAGTCGTGTTGCCCCTGTGTGAACTGGCTCTGATCCTACAAAAATTATCTATACACATTTACTACTTCATGATGATTTAATCTATTTTTCTTTTTATTAAATTGTTTCTTTCTGTGTTTTTCTGCCTCCTTGTAATGTCCTCCATAAGCTTTGGACCTTTTCTTTTCCATCTCACTTCCATTTGTTTGGAATGAGCAGTGCATATTAGTTGTGGTTATGTGCACTGCTCTATGCAAACTACAAATACTATAGTCCATAGTCCCTAGCCCATCTGGGGATCAAGCAAGAGAGGGTGGTCACATTCCTACATACACTGGGACCATAAAGAACAATATAACCACCCTCTAAATGGAAGTTGGATTACAGCAGCAAAAAATAGAGCTTGGAGATTTTGGAGGAGGCTGAGAGCAAAAGAAGTACATTTGTTGAGTTAAGTACACATACTTGAACAGATTTCTTTTAAAACAGTGTTAGATGTCACTTTAAAGCTGAATCCAAGCAGCTAAATAAACAGTTGAAACAACAATATGTAAATTGTTTAATGTGCCAAATTATGTCTTCAGCCAGTCTTATGAGTCACACATCCCTGCTATACTACAAAGCCAGGATGGTGACACCACTTATCTCCATAGCAGCTTTGTGGTTTCTTGTGCCAAACAGTTGCTCACTGGACTATAAATAATCATCATCAAAATGCAAAAAAACAAAAAAAATCTCCCTGTGCCCTTTTCCTCCTATAAACCGGCTTAACACCTACCTCAACATTTTCTAGTTCTTGTGAAGGGGTTATATTGACAGCACTATGCATTCCAACAGAGCCTCATGGATTCATAGGCTGATAAGTGTTCATTGCTGCATATGAAAATGAGTCTCCCTTTGCATTTTTATAAAGTCACAGTTTTACAATAATACAAACATTCTGACCGGTTACCATTGATGTGGCTATTGACATTTTTTTGCCTGATGCACTTTCCCACGCATTAGGCTTATGATTTGTGACCTCTCAAGACACTTTTCAGAAATAATATGGGGATAGCATTCAGGCTGTTACACTTACAGAAATATATTGGATGAGTTTTATATGAATACATGCACAGACTACACAGTGTTTTTAGGTTTGTCTGAAGTCTTACTTTAAAGCTTTCTTCCAGGTTTTACCTGCCAAATGAAAAAATATTCTGCAAAGACAGCCTGTTTGTTAAGGCCAGGCATCTCTGCGAGACAGCATAGCCTGGTCCTTTGACCTCTCTATAAACTACACTGCATACACTACTCTCACATTTGCACAAAAAAACTCAAATTGGATTCCCTTTTCTCATTAAAAACAGAGAAATCCTTACGCTGGTCCAAAGTTAAATTCCTCCTTAATAACAACTATTACACAGCATTTTTCACTTTCACTCAATCAAACACGTAAAGTGGAGTTCCACCCTAAAAAAAAAAAATCACAAAAAAACTGCAAAAAAATTGAAAAAAAAATAGAATTTTTTTTTTTAAATTTACTCACCAGAAATACCGGTTGCTATGCGGAAGTCCCTAATCTGCCTCTTCCTTATCCACGGCTGTTCTTCTTCCGCATCCTCCTTGCCTTGTCTTCTGGTGAATGGGGCGTGCTGCCATCTGGGAACTGTGTGTATCCCAGAGAGCAAGCCGCCCATTCAGAAAACAATGCGAGTCTCGCGCATGCGCAGTAGGAAATGGGCAGTGAATCCGCACGGCTTCACTGCCTGTTTCCCTTACTGAGGATGGTGGCGCCGGGAGCTGCCAGGATCGAGGGATCAGCCACGGGGGGCTGACATCGCGGGCGAGTAGGACAGGTAAGTGTCCTTATTAAAAGTCAGCAGCTACAGTGTTTGTAGCTGCTGACTTTAAAAAAAAAATGCGGGTGGAACCCCTCTTTAAAACATCCCATGTATATAAACTCTGTGCCCCATTTGGCCACATAGAATCCCATCATTCATAGATAACTGACATATTTCAAAAATGCTATGCTGACCAGCTCTCTTCACTGTCTTTCACCATACCTCCTGAATCCTTCTGGATGGCTGGTATTCCCATCCCCACATTGTCTCTATTCCAAAGAGAATCTCTAAATTCACCCTGCATAGAGAAAAAAGTTAGGTATATCATTACATCCCTCAAAACGGGTTCAGCCCAGATGGCTACTCTGCAATGTATTAGAAACAACTTACAGACCAATTGACTCCTAAATTGACCTCCCTATTAAATTTCATCTTAGAAGGAGGCCACTTCCCAGAGGAGATGTTACTTACTAGCCAACATGTCCTTAATCCCTAAGCCAGGTAAGGACCACTCTGAACCTTTTAACTTTCATCCTATCTCAGTCATAAACAATGACTGAAAGATCTTTAGAAGACTTTTAGCAAATAGGTTAGCAGCAGTAATTTCCACATATCCCTGACAAACAAATTACGGACACCAAACGACTGGCGACTAATATTATACAAGACGCTAATAGAACTTCATCTCCCCTTCTTTTGCTGAGCTTAAATATCCACAAAGCGTTTGATAGTGTCACATGGGAATATCTAGCAGCTATTTTACAACGCTTCAGTTTTCAAGGTGAATTCTTCCACGCATTTAAAGCCTTATACATCAATCCACAAACAAGAATCCGTATCTCAGGCTGTAACTCGATCTTCTTTAAGGTGGATAAGGGTACTAGACAGGGGTACCCGCTTTCCCCCCTATTATTTGCCCTTGCTATTTTACAGCACCCAGACATTTACGGTTATCCCAAAGTGGGTTCACAGTATAAACTCAGCATGTACGCAGATGACATGCTTTTATTCATAACCAACCCTACTATAAACTACACTGCAATTAAGCAACACAATCTAATATATTATTCACCCAAACCTCCAAATGGACAATAAGGAAGCAGCACAGTAGTAGGTCCATTCCTTTTTTTTCTCCTCCTGTAGGAATGCTCACAAATTTTAATTACCATATATACTCGAGTATAAGCCGACCCGAATATAAGCCGAGGCACCTCATTTTACCACAAAAACTTGGAAAACGTATTGACTCGAGTATAAGCCTAGGGTGTCCATCTGCATGCCTCACTGTACCTCACTTTGCCTCATTGTGTCCATGTGCATGCCTCACTGTGCCTCACTGTGTCAATGCCTCACTGTGCCTTACTGTACCCATGCCTCACTGTGTACATGCCTCACTGTGTCCTTGCCTCACTGTGCCCATGCCTCTCTGTGCCCATGCCTCACTGTGCCCATGCCTCACTGTCATTGTGTCCATGCCTCACTGTGCCCAATCTCCCTACCTGATCTCCGGCGCTGTGTGACTAGACTGACATTTAACATGGGAGTCTATGGAAGGGGTGCCCGGGTTTGAAAAATCAGTAATCCCTGGCTGTAGGTCCCCCGGAAAACAAACTTTGCACACTTGTAGAGGTAGAGTGGGGCTACATGTGTGTCAAGTTTGGCCGGGATCAGGTGCACAAAGTTGAAGATGGACACTCGAGTATAAGCCGAGGGGGGCATTTTCAGCACAAAAAAACGTGCTGAAAAACTCTGCTTATACTCGAGTATATACGGTAATAGTTTTGAGAAATACAGCATGGTTTGATCTGAGTACTGTCCTTCCTGCTCCCAGTTTTAGTGCTGCTCTCCAAGGGATTACAAGATGTTGATACCAGGACTTATGCTATGTTGATTAGAAATACCCTTAATTCATTTTGAAATAAAGCAGAACTAAAGTCTCCATACTTACTTGTACAACGGTCTTTCACTGGCATCTTCTTCTAAGTGCCGGTCTTTGGGCCTCTTCATTGGCCTGCAGGGAAGGTGTCACTTCTGTGCATGTGCAGAAGGCCATCATCCCACCACTCGGAGACCGACCTGGCACTGTAAGCTGAGCTGCAAATGCACAGCTCAGTATACAGTGCCAGAAGAGACGGGGAGGAGGCAGGTAGGGGCATTTTATTGCAGAAGAGACAGTACAGGTCTCTTCTGCAATAAAAGTCTGACTTTAGTTCAAAAAGCCTCATGCACACTGAACGTTTTTGGATGTTTTTACAGCAGCTGTTTTTGGCAGTAGATGTTTTTTTCTACAGTCATTAAACTCTCCATCATGTTATCCTATGTGTCCATGCACACATAGGCTGTTATCAGCAGTTTTGGGCAGTGGCGTTTTTGAGCAGTAAAAAACCCCCAAAACTTGTGGGTTTCTATGAGACGTTTTTCAGCTGTAAAAACACTCTAACGCTGATAAACGTAAATAAACGCTGATAAATGTCGATAAACCCTAAAAACATTGCTCACCAGCGTTTTTTAACGTATTTCATCCAATAATTGAAATAAAAAATAAAAATAAAAATTTTTCTTCCAAAAAAAACGCAAAAAACGCTAATGCGGAAAAACGCAAAAAAATGCTAATAAACGCAAAAAAAAAAACGCTATTGCAAAAACGTTGAAAAAAGCTGGAAAAAGTTGAAAAACTCACTGCAAAGTTACTGCCATTTTTATAACGTTATTTTAACGTCCAGTGTGCATGAGGCATATAAAAGCCATTTGCAGATATCAAGACAATTTTGAGAAAAAAAAAGGGAAACAGTCTCTAAGAAAAGAGCACATGGATGTATAATTTTTCGTTTAAATAGACTAAATAGTAATGTTTACTAAGTCTGTCTGTGTCCAAGGAAATGCCACAATACAAATGGATACTATGTGATGGCCATTTAAAATAATTACTTGTGGTATCTGAGCACAGAGAAGCAATAAGCGCTCCTATCTCTGAGCAGCATTCTGCTAAAAAGTCTGAGACTTCAATACAAAATAACTAAAAAGAAAACATTTTCTACTGATAATTACTTCCAAATTCTACTAGATAGTCCAGTATAAAACAAAAATCACGCCTTTTTTGGAACTAAAATAAAAATACTGCTTCAGACATCCTTTCTCAAGCAGCACAAACAGATCTAAAAACTGGTGATCCTTAAATACTATGTTGCTGGATAGCTTCTGGCACCAATAGAACTATAATGGAACATTTTGAATATGCCCAAAAGCCCCCCCCCCCCCCCCGCTGCCCAAATCTTCATAGTAGTATCATTTAATAAAACTAATTATCCAAGACACTAGACAAAAAAACCTAATGTAATGCAATAATTAAACAAAAAAGCCCTGTACACACGATCGGATTTCCTATGGTTTTTAAACCGATGGATTTTTCCATCGGAAAACCGATGAAGCTGACTTCCATCAGTCTTGCCCACACACCATCAGTCAAAAAACCGACCGTTCCAAACGCGGTGACGTAAAACACTCCGATGAGCCGAGAAAAATGAAGTTCAATGCTTCTGAGCATGCGTCGACTTGATTCTGAGCATGCGTGGGTTTTTTAACCGATGGACTTGACCATAGACGATCGGAATTTACCATCGGTTTTTGATCCATCAGAAAATTTTAAAACAAGTTCTATTTTTTAAAACCGATGGAAAAAAGACCGATGGGTCCCATACATGATCGGTTTGTCTGATGAAAACAATCCATCAGACGGTTTTCATCGGTAAAACCGATCGTGTGTACAGGGCTTAACACTTAAATAACATGTTTTGCAAACTTTGATAAGCAGCATCCCACTAACCAATCAGGAAACAAACACATTTACATACCATTAAAAAAATTATGTGGGGTTGATGGGGGCCTAAGGAAACAATAAATCACCTTGTTTCAACAATTTCTTGCATACACCCTTTCCTCTAATACTTAGAATCTCTCTCTCAGTACCCTTGAATTGAAAATAAGAGATGTTCCTCTAATCTATAGACAAAAAAAATCTTTAGCTCATCCAGGCTGGCAAAATCCCAGAGATGCTCAATAATAATTTACCAAAAAGAACGTATAAAATTGAATTTCTTGTTCATACATCACGGGACACAGAGCGGCATAGTCATTACTATGTGGGTTATATAGAATTACCTTCAGGTGCTGGCACTGGCAACTTCCAAAACAGGAAGTACCCTCCCCTATATAAGCCCCTCCCATCCGGGAGCACCTCAGTTTTTTTGCCAGTGTCTAAGGTGTTGGCCAAGGTTAACATGTATTCATCTGGGCTTGTGTACAGGTTCTCTGGGCCTTAGCAAGCTATTCCGGATCCGACCAAAAAAGCTTCATAGCTAAACGGTCGGTACCCGGGCCTTGCAGAGAAGAGCAGGGTTTTGCCTGTAATGCCTCTCTTAGGAGGGCTGGACCCTGGGATCCAGAGCTCTGGTCATACCCAAAACCAAGAGGCTATCTGTGCAGGGTGCTATACAGGTCCAGGGGAGTGGAATCCTTGGGAACCCGGTCCCTGAAGGTCTAGTACAATGCCTGCTGTGAGAGGTGAAGTTTGGGCTTCTGTGGACCAAACAAAGTCCTGCGGCGGGGAAAAGGTAAGTGGGGGCCCCTCAGGAACTTGGTTCTATTGAGGGGACCCCCAAGCCTAATATGTCTTTCTGCCTGTTACCTAAAGGTATTCCCGCTAATAGCTGTATATGCCTAACAAATCCTAGAAATGTCTTTTCATAAAGGAAGTTTTAAAAACTGCAAACCTAGAAATGTTTTTCATAAAGGAGGTTTTAAAAAAAAAAAAAAAAAAGACAAAAGTGCGGTACCTGTGTTTGTCCACTAGAGGCCGCTGTGGAACGTCTTTTTTTCTTGGGACTATTCCTTCCATGGTGAAAGTCCAGGCAGATGAGTGAGTCTCTCTATCAGGGAAGCTGTATTCCTCTGTCATGCTGCCAAGTAGTTTCCTTCCATCCCCGAGTCCTGGTGAAACAGGGACCCTGGCTCCTCTCCCTACATGGCGCCAAGAGCGCACACGTGCACGCGCGCACGCGCACACACGCTTTCTTTTTATAAGATTTAGCTTCAAAAAAGGGGGCGGAGCCTGGCGGATGACGCGCTCTGTGCGCCCAGCGCTTCTGCGCATGTGCGGGCGT
Organism: Rana muscosa; assembly: GCA_029206835.1. Classification (NCBI taxonomy): domain Eukaryota; kingdom Metazoa; phylum Chordata; class Amphibia; order Anura; family Ranidae; genus Rana; species Rana muscosa. The sequence continues at coordinate 1,157,109,757 of CM055122.1, forward strand.
CCCAGCAAGATAAAAGGACTCAGTCCACGCTGCTTGCTATGGACACAGAGCATGAAAAGGAGCTGGTAGCATGGTATAGGGGCTTACAGCGGGCGGTTGATACAGGCATCCCCAGAAAGACGCATTAGTAGACACCCACTGATGTACATAGCAGCAAATTGCATTAGACTATTTCAGTAAAGGGGTGTATTGCGGCTGGAATACCTCAGCTTTGAACTAAGGAATATGCCGCCCAAAAAAACTCAGAGATATACCTCTCAGGAAGTGTAGGGGGTCTCCATCGGGCTCTGAGGATCTGGAGCAGTCATCTGCACCTTCCTCCCCTGAGAAATCAGAGGTTAATACCCATAAGGAACCCCCGGGAGTGCCAGGTACTGCGGCTGTCCTCAGTCCACCTGCTCCTGCATATATAACAGAAGAGGTTTTTGCCTCAACTCTGGAGGGATTGGAGCAGAGATTGGCAGCATTGATCGCTTCTTCTCTACAGGAAAGAAAGCACGCCAGATCTCCATCCCCTCCATTAGAGTGCCTGTTGGCAGAGCAACAGTCCCAGGAAGGGACTGACCTTCCTGAAGGGGATCAGGAGGAGGTTAACTCTGTTTTTGAGGAATCGACAGTAGATGAACCATTTTCAGCATCACAGACTGAAAGATTGTGGGTCCAGACCCTAACTGACATGGTTCGATCTGCATTTAAAATGCCTCTTGTTGAACCATCAACTACTGCTGTCTCCTCGTTGGGGTCGCTCAAAGCTCCCCAGATTAATTGCTCCTTTCCAATTCATCCATTATTGGAAGGACTTATATACCAGGACTGGGAACATCCTGATAAACTATTTGTTCCACCTAAGAAATTTCAGGTGATCTATCCCATGGAGGAAAAAATTCACCCAGAGATGGAATGTTCCTACGGTGGACGCAGCCATTTCTTCTGTGAACAAATCACTGACATGTCCAGTAGATAATGTTCAAATGTTCAAAGATCCAGTAGATAAAAAATTGGAATCTTTATTAAAATCTGCTTTTTCCACAGCAGGGGCTGTTACACAGCCAGCAGTGGCAGCTATTGGGGTCTGCCAAGCTTTAAAGGATCAAATGAAAATGGTCCTGAGGGATTTGCCAGACCAGCAGGCCCAGGCTCTGGCTGATCTGCCTAGAGCATTATGCTTTGCGGTTGACGCCATCAAGGATTCTATCCATCAGGCCTCCCGCCTCACGCTGTCTTTGGTACATATGCGTAGGCTTCTGTGGCTCAAGAACTGGTCTGCTGAGGCTCCCTGTAAGAAGCTCTTAGTTAGCTTCCCATTTCATGGAGAACGCCTTTTTGGCGAAGACCTGGATAAATATATCCAGAAGATTTCCAGTGGTAAAAGTACTCTCTTACCAATTAAAAAGAGGTCTAGGGGTCCGTCTTTTAAGAGGACTACCTCTCCTATCCCTGGGACGTCTGCTACTAAGCAGTTCCGACGGCCTCCTCGGTCAAACTCAGGAGGTAAAAATCAGGGACAGTCACAGGGTAATAAAAAGCCCTGGATCCGAAAAGGTACTAAACCAGCCTCCAAGTCAAGCCTATGAAGGGCTGCCCCCACTCAAACGGGTGGGGGGAAGACTTCAGTTGTTCACAGAGACCTGGCGGGAGACGATCAAAGACAGATGGGTGCTCTCAGCAGTAACTCGGGGATACAAGTTGGAGTTAAAAGAGTCTCCTCCTTCCCATTTTATGTGGTCAGGCATGCCAAAAGACCCTCTGAAAAGAAGGTGTCTCCTAGTGGCGTTAGAACAACTATTGCTCCAAGGAGTAATTATGGAGGTTCCTATGGAAGAGTGGGGGTTGAGTTTCTACTCAAACCTTTTCACAGTCCCGAAACCAAACGGGGACATAAGACCCATATTGGACCTAAAGAGTCTAAACAAATTTCTAAACGTCCGGTCCTTCCGGATGGAGTCGATCCGATCGGTCACCGCTGCCCTACAGGGGGAGGAATGGTTAGCCTCGATCGACATCAAAGATGCTTACTTGCATGTTCCCATCTTTCCAGGTCATCAAAAATTTCTACGCTTTGCAGTAGAAGGGCGCCATTTTCAGTTCAGAGCCTTACCATTCGGTCTGGCCACAGCACCACGAGTGTTCACAAAAATTCTGGCCCCACTGTTGGCCGATCTAAGAACACGAGGTGTAACGATAATGGCATACCTACACGACCTGTTGTTGATGGACCACTCAGTTGCCAAGCTAGAAGTGGTAATTGTCGATACAATCAAGTATCTAGAATCTCACGGTTGGGTCATCAACCTGGACAAGTCAGCCCTACAGCCAGTGAAAAACCTGGTATATCTAGGGCTACGTCTGGATTCAGACCAGAGGAAGATTTTCTTACCTCTAGACAAGGTATCCTCTTTGAGGGGCTTGGTCCGTCTGATTTGTGCAAAAAGACAGCCGTCCATACGCCTGTGCATGAGGCTGCTAGGAAAGATGGTAGCATCATTCGAAGCTGTGCCATACGCCCAATTCCACTCAAGGAATTTACAGAGGGCCATATTGTCAGCCTGGAACGGAAAAATTCAGGCTCTAGACTTCCCGATGGCTTTGTCCCCTTCCATTCGGAAGAGTCTCTGCTGGTGGTTCCCCCAGAATCTCCAGAAGGGAAAACCCTTCAGTCCGATATCCTGGAAGGTGGTCACTACAGATGCCAGCCTTATAGGCTGGGGGGCAGTACTGGAGCAATGGTCTCTCCAGGGCAGATGGTCAAATGTAGTAAAAACCCTGCCCATCAATCTCTTAGAGATACGAGCAGCCCGGTATGCCCTAGTAGCCTGGGCATCCAGACTCCAAGGGTCCCCTGTCAGAATTCAATCAGACAATGCCACAGCAGTGGCATATATCAATCATCAGGGAGGCACCAGGAGTCGTGCAGTCCAGAGGGAAGTAAGTCACATGTATGTCAGCTGTCTGCATTCCAGGGGTGGAGAATTGGAAGGCGGACTTTCTAAGTCGCCAACAGTTATGCCCAGGGGAATGGTCCCTTCATCCCGAGGTCTTCCGAGCAATATGTCAGCGGTGGGGAACACCGGATGTAGATCTGCTAGCATCCAGATTCAACGCAAAGGTGGACAGATTTGTCTCCCAGACAAGGGATCCCCTCGCTTGCGGCTCGGATGCTCTGGTGTTCCCTTGGAATCAGTTCAGACTGATATATGCATTCCCTCCGCTACAATTGTTGCCTCAACTCCTTCGCAGAGTCAGGTTGGAAAAGAAGCCGGTGATCTTGGTGGCTCCAGCGTGGCCCCGAAGGGCCTGGTACGCGGAGATCATCAAAATGTCTGTGGGGAGTCCTTGGACCCTTCCACGTCGTCCGGACCTGCTTTCGCAAGGGCCGATATACCACCCTTCCTTACTAACTCTAAGTTTAACGGCCTGGCTATTGAATCCCACATCCTAAAGAAGAGAGGTCTCTCTAACTCTGTGGTATCAACTATAATCAATGCCAGGAAGCCTGTATCCAGGCAGATCTACTATAGAGTTTGGAAGGCGTACATCACTTGGTGCGAGGCCAGAAAGTGGCATCCACGTAAGTACGTTATAGGCAGAATTCTGGACTTCCTACAGTGGGCTGTAGACAGGAAGTTTGCCTTAAGTACTATCAGGGGTCAGGTTTCGGCCTTATCAATACTATTTCAAAGGCCCCTGGCTATGCATTCACTTGTCAAATCCTTTATGCAAGGGGTGACTCGTATTATTCCACCGATTAAAGCTCCCATATGTCCATGGGATCTAAATTTGGTTCTGTCGGTTCTGCAGAAGCAGCCATTTGAACCTTTGCGGCACATTTCCTTGGTTCTACTCACCAGAAAATTGATATTTTTAGTAGCCATATGCTCGGCTAGAAGAGTGTCGGAATTAGCCGCCATGTCCTGTAAAGAGCCATATCTGGTTATTCATGAGGACAGAGTAGTATTACGTCCTCACCCAGCCTTTCTTCCTAAGGTGGTATCGAGGTTTCACTTGAACCAGGATGTGGTTCTTCCTTCTTTTTCCCCAAACTGAGCTCGGTAGAGGAAAAGTTATTGCATTCTTTGAATGTAGTAAGAGCAGTTAAAGCTTATCTAAAAGCCACTGCTCAGATTCGTAGAACGGATTCTCTGTTTGTTCTGCCGGAAGGCCCCAGCAAGGGTCAGGCAGCATCAAAATCTACTTTAGCCAAGTGGATTCGACAGGTCATAATACAAGCCTATGGCTTGAGAAGTAGACCGCCTCCGTTCAAAGTTAGGGTGCACTCCACGAGAGCAGTTGGAACTTCATGGGCAGTGCATCACCAGGCCTCCCTGGCTCAAATTTGTAAGGCCGCAACATGGTCTTCAGTACACACGTTTACTAGGTTCTACCAGGTGGACGTTAGAAGTCAGGAGGATGTCGCCTTTGGGCGCAGTGTGTTGCAGGCCGCAAAAGATCCTCATGCCTGATGGTGCCCAGCTTATGTATGGTATATCCCCCCCTCATTTGGCATTGCTTTGGGACGTCCCACATAGTAATGACTATGCCGCTCTGTGTCCCGTGATGTATGAACAAGAAAGTAGGATTTTTAAAACAGCTTACCTGTAAAATCCTTTTCTTGGAGTACATCACGGGACACAGAGCTCCCACCCCTCTTTTGGGGACACGTATTGCTTTGCTACAAAGCTGAGGTGCTCCCGGATGGGAGGGGCTTATATAGGGGAGGGTACTTCCTGTTTTGGAAGTTGCCAGTGCCAGCACCTGAAGGTAATTCTATATAACCCACATAGTAATGACTATGCCGCTCTGTGTCCCTTGATGTACTCCAAGAAAAGGATTTTACAGGTAAGCTGTTTTAAAAATCCTACTATTGTATTTTACAACTAGTCATAGGCATGTGCACAGGGTATGGCTGGTGTGCCTGGGAACATCCTAATTACCCTATGCGGCTCAGATTCCCCTTGTTTAGACCCTTGATATTTCACCAAAAATCAACTCTAAAAAGTTTCAAAAAATTAAAAATTGTAAAAAAAAATAAAAAATAATAATAACTACTGACACTGTCCATTTCTCTAGTGACACTGTCAGTATATATACGCATGCACACACACACACACACACACACACGCATGTGTTTGAACATTGGGATGCACATCCTTATGCAACTAGTGCTGTAAATCACATATATGTGGTATGATCATTAACCACTTCAAGACTGGACACTTTTCAGATCTTTTTTTATTTTATTTTTAGATAGATAGATCTTTCTTTTGGTGGTATTTATTCACCAATGTTTTTTTTTTTTTTTTTTTTACCATATAAACGAATAAATAAAGAACATTTTGAAAAAAGAAATCTTAATTTCTGTAATAAGATTTTTTTTTTTTTAAATGTAAGCCAAAATGTATTCTGCTAAAAAAAATTGGTACAAGTTACCCAAATCAGTGTATATTATTTAGTGTGTGTGAAAAATGTTGGGGTCTACAATCACATGGCATAGGTATACTTAGAATTACACCCCAAAACACATTCTGCTACTCCTCCTGAGTATGGCGATTCCACACGGGTGAAACCTCTTTCACACCCTAGCCACATAGAGATGCCCAAAATCTAAGCAGGACCTTCAGGATATTTAGGAACATAAATTACAAGTGTAAAGAGCATTCTTTCCACTGACCATCACATTGATGTATCATGAATTGTAGATATAGTAATCTTTAGCAGGGGCTTCCTGAGACTAGAAAGATATTTCAAGGGTTCCTCTGTGTTGAAAAGGTTGAGAAAGGCTGCTTGAAAGTATATCTAAAGGCAAAAACTTTATTTTTCATTTTGGATAGAGTAATGGAGGGTTAGTACCCCTGTCAGTTTTTTTGGACCATCTGTGTCCCACTGGGGAGATTTAGCTTCACTTCCTGTCCCATTTCCAAAACAAGAAGTGAGAGGAAATCCCTGCAAATTAAGGGAATCCCTTGGAGTCTTCCAGGTCACCAGAACTAGTGTCCCAATTGGAAAAAATCCCTTCAATTGCTTTTCTGGGAACAACTTAAAATTTGGGATTTATTTTCATTTCATTTTCATTGATAATGGCAAACAGGACAAATAGAGAGGATGAATCTCCCTAACTGGGACAGAGACAGCAATGAAAACCTAATAGTTGTTCTAATATCTCTTTAACCTATTTAAAACGAAAAAAAAAAAAGTTCTTCCTTTAAAAAAATGTAAAATATTGAATAAAAATAGTATAAAAAAATAAAACACATATATACTGTAAATACCCTTCTTCCATGAATAAAAAAGACAACATTGTAGAAGCATGGTATTTATACATGTATTTGACATTTATAAAGCTATTTTTTATTTACTTAATTTAACTTACAGTAGTTGGCATTGGTACACCACGTGTGTCATGGCAAAGCAGATTCCCTTTGACTGGTATTCTAGTCACCTTTTTTCTTTTGTCTAATTACTTATTACATATGCTGCAGGGACCGTAATGACTTAGTTAGTGAGTTGCTGTATTTCTACGATTTAAACCATTAGGGATAGAGATAACATTTTGCATAGTTTCATGAGATAAATATTGCATATTTTGGGAAAATATCCCATGCCGTATTTTAGAAAAAACAAATTGTGAATGCCAAATATATTTTTTTTAAATAGTATGCGTTTTTTTACTGCATTTCTTAAAGCAGTAGATACCATTTTGTGGATGGAGCCAAATACCATTGGTGTGATGGTGATCAGGGACACTGCCATACTAAGTGACAGTATGTATGTAAGAAAATAAATAAAATACATTTTATATATATATATATTAGGGCTGTGGAAATTAACTATTAATTCCTTGATTAATCGATTAATTGTTTTGATCGATCAAAATTCTTTGGGCTTGCCGTGTCCATCTGAAGGTCTCCTTTGCTGTGCCTTCATATCTGCATGCCGGCGGGACCTTACTATCTGCCACACGCAAGGGCTGTTACACTTCCCTCTATCACTTCCCTCTAATAACCTGGGATTCTACGGCCATCCACTGGGAGTTGTGATAGTTCCCTTCTACATGCCGATGGACTGATGTTAACCCCTCCTCATCTAGATTCAGCAGTGGTATCGTTGTACACATTTTTATACCAGTATCATACTTAGCTACATGTTTTTATGACTGCTTTTGCTACCGTTTGGTATTACTTGCACCATTTTTACAGTTTATGTAGATGCATCATTTTTATCTCCAGTGCAATATGTATTTTGTTACCTACTTGAAGACTATAAAAGTTTTAATGCTATTCCCATTGAGCGCTGCCTTTGTGTGTTTTTTGTATCCTGATATCCATTTTTCCAGTGGTTGGTAGCTGCACTGGGAATCAGCCTGCAAGGAGATCAGCTAAAAGTAGTTGGATCTTTATGTGTGTTATAATTAATCGAAATTAGTTGATTTTAAAAAAATTGATTAATCGAACACAAAAATTTTAATCAGTAACAGCCCTAATATATATATATATATATATATATATATATATATATATATATACACATATGTATCTATACAATCACCAGAGCAGTGCCATGTTACCATAGTGACTCTGTAATGCTCTGGGTAGGTGATCAGGATTTTTTTTTACACTGTAATTGCTTATTACAGTGACGATCACTGTGATAATCAATTGGCAAGGCTGTATAAAAGTTTTATTGAAACCTTGTTTTCTATTGTGATGTTGTGATTAGTCACAGCTATCACAAGGTACTGTATAAGGGCACTGTGATTGGTCATGGTACCATGTGATTGCTGTGACAGAGATCACACAATAGTAAACAATGATAGCCTCGTTTACTACTGTACATTTCTTCTAGAGACAAATGGGTAAAAAAAAAAAAAATGGGTCACACTTGATTAGCCAGTTAATCGTTTTCTGCTGTCAATCTTATATGCTTCTAGGTTTCAAGCATTTTTTAACCACTTCAGCTGAGGGAGATTTTACACCCTTCATGACCAGGCCATTTTTTGCTTTTCGGCACTGCGCTACTTCAACTGGTAATTGTGCAGTCATGCAACACTCTACGCAAACAACATTTATGTCTTTTTTTTTCCCACAGATAAAGCTTTCCTTTGGTGGTATTTGATCACCACTGGTTTTTTTTATTTTTTGTGCTATAAATGAAAAAAAAAAACATGCATTTTGAAAAGAAAACAATTTTTGTTACTTTCTGTTATAAAACATATCCAATATAAATTATATATATATATATATATATATATATATATATTTCTTCATACATTTAGACCAAAATGTATTCCTCTACATGTCTTTGGTAAAAAAAAAATCCCAATACGTGTATATTGATTGGTTTGTGTGAAAGTTATAGCATCTACAAACTGAGATACTGTATATGCTGGATTTTTTTCTTTATCCTAGTAATGGCGGTGATCAGTGATGTATAGTGTTATAGTATGGTGGTCATCCTGACATTCACTGACACTTTGTGGGAACTAGGTAACTGCCATTTTTATCTCGAGTGACACTAATACAGTTATCAGTGCTAATAATATACATTGACACTATACTAGTGTAGCGGGGTCTCCTTTAAGGCCCCTGGACTATGTTACCCACAACCCTGTTTGACACCCAGGGTGCATTGGGCCGACACAGAGACTCATGGGTGGGGCTTTGGAAGAAGAGGGCGAGGCTAAGCTCGGCCTCTTGGACACCGCGCTGCAAGCAATAGGACTCCCTGTGCGGATCCGCTGCTGTGTAAGGTCTGAAGCCTGGGCCTTGCATACCGACCAAAGAGCCTTCCACCCCACTGCGGAGCCTGGGTAGCACCTGTTCCTGCTTGAGTTTGCTGACATCAGCTGGACTGGAGACCCGGCCGTTGGAGACACTGTGTGCGGATACACAGTGGTGGAAGCCCGGACTGGGATCGCGTCCGGAGTGGTGAGCGAGCACTTGCTCACTTCATTACCCTTTTTTTTTATTTTGTTGGGCCTAGTGACTGCCTTGGCCCAACCTGTTATTTACTACCCTTGGATTACAAATATTGTTTCCTGAAAGTGCACCACCGTTCAAGTTGCATGCAAAGAATTGTTCTCATAAGGGACTGAGTTTAAATCCAAGTCAGGCCTGACCAGGGTGGAGGTTAAAACTTTGTTGCTGCGCCATATTGCGCATAGGGAAAGAAGATAGTTGCACGTGACAGGTGATCACTCTGCACTATCACTGATGAATATGTTTATTGTTGCAGGGCTCTGCATGTATGCTATGTGATGTGTTTAACCTTGAACCTTTATACCAAAGTAAATCCAGTTATATTTTATTACATTGGTATTGGTGTCATCTTTGCAGATAGTAGTTATCTATCAATACTGCCAGATTGTATATAATCAGGTATAGACCGTTACGAGGTAACAATCCCTAGACTAATTGTGCCAGTGTGGGTTGAGTAGATTGCCGGGGGTTAGGGGTGCTGTATACAGGGCCCGAAACAAAACCCATTGGCTCTCTTAACTGGGGGTAGCGCTACACTAGTAAAGATTTTTCTGTGTGGTGTTTTTACTATGGGATGTGACTTTGTCAGAAGAGAGCTTTGTGTTTTTTACATACACAAATCTCTCTCCTGTCACTTGCTCCAACAATCAGTGTGTCCCGGACATAAATCATTGGCCAGGAACTGGTGATCGGTATGTGTTGGAGCCAGAGACAGCAAAGCTGGGTGGGCGCATGCAAGACCACGTATATTTACTTGATTGTGTGCCGACGGCCCACACTGTAGCAGTAAAACTGCAATGCTCAGTCGGCAAGTGGGTAATAACCAGTGTTGTATTATTTTTATTAGTTTCCACAGTTTTAGTATACTTGGCACTATAACATGTGGAGAAGATAAGTAAACACCTGTTATTACTTCCACTGGTTACATGATGTCTCTGGCTTCAGTGTGTCACCTATCTGCCTGCAATTAACTGGGCCCTTGGCTCATCAAACATCCAAGTGGGGTAAATTTGTGATAACAATAAACAATTTCCAAGTGGGGTAACTTTGTGATAACAATAAACAATTTAATATTTTATATTCCTCTTCTAGAATTTATTCTTAGGAAGTTTTCCTTGTTATTCAGATATATCTCTGCAATGATACTGCTTTTATTGCAAGGCTCTGTTCACACTAGTATTGTTCACACTAGGCGCTTCAGGTCTGGTATGGATTGTATCCCTTAACAAGCCAGAAAAAGGGGGGGGGGGCAGGCACTCTACCCCTTCCTGAACCATACAAGGCCATATGCTCTTAATATGGGGGATACTTTGTCAGGAAGGCTCCGTGGCATAGCACTATGTCCCCCTGTTGATGAGGGCCTCTTCTTAGCAACCCTGGCTTAGTGATTGTGGGGGGTGTGGGGGTGACTTATGGGAATCTGGAAGACCCTTTAACAAGATCCCAGCCAGCTCCCCAGAAATTATTTTGGCTGAAGTCATCTGATTGGCAGAGTTCAGAACTCTGTGTGCATAGTTTCTTCTCCCTGAAAATCAAGGATAAAAAACAGCCAGATAGTAAAGTAAAAGAAGCGCACATTACACATTGTTAGGCACACAGTTGATCCCTTGATTGCCCCTAGATGCTAACCCCTTCTCAGCCAGTGCCATTAGTACAGTGTCAGTGTACAGTGTTATCACTGATCACTATATTAGTGTCACTAGCAATGTCAGGGTCAGTTAGGGACCATCCCAGATAGTGTTTGTTAGCGACAATTTGCCCCACTATAAGTTATATACCAGTTATACAGTATATACCACAGTTTGTAGACGCTGCTGGGATTTTTTTTTTCAAAGGCATGTAGTAAAATACAATTTTGCCTCAATTCATAAATAAATTTGATTGTTTTCTTTTTAATTGGATATGTCTTCTAACAGAAATTAGAAAATATTTTTTTTTTGTTTACATATTTTAAAAATAAAAATGTACCCAGTGATCAAATATCACCATAAGAAAGCTCTATTTGTGTAAAAAAAAATATATACATTGAATTTGCCTATAGTGTTGCATGACTGCACAATTACTATTTAAAATAGTGCAGTGCTGACTATCAAAAAATTATCTGGTCATGAAGGAGGTAAAATATTCCAGGGGTCAAGTGGTTAATGTTTCTTTATTATAATCCTGTAGATGTCTCAAAAGCTGAACTATAGATGACAATATAGCCATTTGTAAAGGTGATTGTTGAGCAACACAATACCAGTAACAGTTTGGCTGATAACACACCCAAAACTTTACCTCCTTCAATTATTTTAGTGGACATGTTTTGAAATTCTGTAATGTGATCTTTATTTAAAGGTTGATAAGTTTCACTATCTTGTAATTGTCTCCACAATTACAGGATTTTCTTTTCTATCCTTTACCCTATTTAAAACGTGTTATCTGTTAGATTGGTATTTCAGTAACATCTAGAGGACTGATACAATTCTCATAATTCTATCTCTAGCTCTCTGAAACAAGGCTACACATTTAGATGGGATAAAAATAAGGAATTGCTTGGTAACATCAGCATGAATTAAAAGAGCAAAAGCAAATTTACATTGTTTCAATATGATCTTCAGCAGGGTGCTTGATTTGTGCCATACACACTTTAAAAAGAAGAATAAGAGCATCTAAAATTCAAAGGAAATATAATTTTTGGCAATTTTTAATGACTCCATATTGTAATAATTAGAATTATGTCATATGTTATGTCATATGTTGATTAAATGACATTGTAATCAATGGTTGGATTATGACAATGCCCTCACTATTTCCAGCATTACCCACTTTTTGTCATTTGTCACATTCTGTGTAATCTCTGTAAGCTGATGTAAACACCTTGGCTAGTAATGCAATATATACAAATTATCATTGTCTCTCCACCCTTTGTCCTTTCTTGCCTTTAGTTTACTATAATTATAAACACTACTCAAAAAAATGAAATGAACATTTTTTAATCAGAGTATATCATCAAGTCAATTAAACTCCTGGGATATTGATCTGGTCAGTTAAGTACCAGAGGGGGTTGTTAATCAGTTTCAGCTGCTTTGGTGTTATTGAAATTAAGAAACAGGTGCACTAGATGGGCAACAATGAGACAACCTCCAAAACAGGAATGGTTTTACAGGTGGAGACTGACATTTTTTCCATACTCATCTTATCTGACTGTTTTTAACTAGTTTTGCATTTGACTAGGGTCCGTGTCACTGCTGGTAGCATGAGGCATTACCTGGACCCTATAGATTTTGCACAGGCAGTCCAACTCCTCCAGGATGGCACATCAATACGTGCCATTGCCAGAAGGTTTGCTGTGCCTCCCAGCATGGTCTCAAGAGCATGGAGGAGATTCCAGGAGATGGCAGCTACTCTAGGAGAGCTGGACAGGGCTGTAGAAGGTCCTTAACCCATCAGTAGGATGGGTATCTACTCTGTTGTGCAAGGAGGAACAGGGTGAGCACTGCCAGAGGTCTACAAAATTACTGACAGCAGTCCATTGGTGTGAATGTCTCTGACCAAACAATCAGAAACAGACTTCATGAGGGTGACCTGAGGGCTAGACGTCCTCTAGTTGGCCCTGTGCTCACTGCCCAGCACCATGGAGCTCAATTGGCATTTGTCATTGAACACCAGAATTGGAAGGTCTGCCACTGGTGCCCCCTTTTCACCTTGGGCACATGTGACAGAGGTGAAATGGTCTGGAGAAGCCATGGAGAATGTTTTGCTGCCAGTAACATTGTTCAGGTGGGGGGTCAGTAATGGTCTGGGGAGGCATATCCATGGAGGAACGTACAGACCTCTACATGCTGGACAATGGCACCCTGACTGCCATTAGGTATCGGGATGAAATCCTTGGACCCATTGTCAGACCCTACGCTGGTGCAGTGGGTCCTGGGTTCCTCCTGGTGCATGACAATGCCTGGCCTCGTGTGGCGAGAGCATGCAGCCAGTTCCTGGAGGATGAAGTAATTGATGCCATTGAATGGCACCCACGCTCGCCTGACCATTTTGAGTTCCAGCAATGAAATTCAGCAAAATGGACTACCCCGCTGACTCATTTTTTTACATTTATTTTAGGGGTGTCTTTGAATTCAGCCCTCTGTTGTTTGATCATTTTCATTTCCATCGAATGATGGGGCATCCTTTTGTTCCTAACACATTACCAAATCCATATCAGTATAGATATCCAGCATGATATTTTTCCCCATTGAGATCTGATGTGTTTTCAAGGTGTTCTTGGAATTTTTTTGAGCAGTGTATTTAAATACTGAGAGTTCATATCATTATTAGAGGCCAGTTACTTAATCTGCCAGCTAATATTATTATTATAATACAAGATTTATATAGCGCCAACAGTTTGCGCAGCGCTTTACAAAAACAGGAGGGAAGACAGTACAGTTCAGTTACAATACAATTCAATACAGGAGGGATCAGAGGGCCCTGCTCGTAATATTAAATCAAATCTAGACTGGATTGATGTACCCAAGAAAATCATGACAATTTCCAGTCTATGAAGTGTTTCCCGCAAAAGTTACAACACAATTTTCACTTGGGGTGTTGCCTTTCCTATGGTTACTTTACAGCCCTTCCAGCATCCCTTGTGCTTTTAGTTCTCTTTCCCACAGCCAGTCATAACACACATCCCATATGAAAGTACATGTGTGCCTTGAATGTGTATGGAGGAGCGCTTGATACAAAAGATCATCTTACTTTAAAGGAGTTGTAAAGTCTTGAGGTTAAGGTGAAAAACCTTCTGTAGTGCAGCTGCCCCACAGAGCCCCCTTTTACTTACCTGAACCTTATCTTTCCAGTGATAATGAGCCCAGCAGCTCCAGCCACTGTTTCGGGTCCTTATTGGATAGATTTTTAGCAGCAGGAGCCATTGGCTCCCACTTCTGTCAATCAAATCCAGTGACATGTGAGCTGGGGGAAGGGCAGAGTCCTGCTGTATGTGTCAATGGATGCAACAGCAGGACTCAGGAGCTCGCCCACACAAGTGCCTTCGTCAAATACGGCTCTCCATGGGGGCACTTGATGTGGAGGAGGAGCCAGGAGCACTGCAGGGGGACCCCAGAAGATGAGGATTGGGAGCAGTTCTGTGCAAAACCCTTGAAAAGAGGAGGTAAGATACCGCCAATACATTTCAGAGGAAGAAAAACAAACTGCCCTTTCTTTAGGGCTAATGTATAAAAAAAAAAAAATTATCTCATATGGATGATAAAGCAGTAAAGTCCATAAAATCTGTATAGCAATAAAATATCCTCAAAACATCCATGTCAATAGAATGCAGTACCTGTGTGGCAGGGTTTATCTGAGCACACGATGTACAGGGTAATATGTTATTGCTTGGAAATTTACCTTATTTATTGGCGTGTAACACGCACAGGCGTATAACACGCACCCTAACTTTAAGAGGGAAGTTTCAGGAAAAAAAAACTTTCCACAGCCCCCTGCATATAACACGCAGGCACAGTTTACCCTCTATTTTCAGGGTAAAAAAGTGAGTGTTATATGCCAATAAATACAGTAGTTATAACTAATCAGCAATAGGAATGAGCAAAACTGTCCATCTTCGATTTCCAGGGTTTAGCTGAATCCTACTTGAAATCTACAAAATCCAAAACATGTGTGGTTTGGAATGAGTAAATCATGCAGACATCATGGTTTTATGGTTTCTACATATCTAGGTTTTTTTTAATCTTTTGTAAAAAAAAAATAGGGCATTTTAAGTATTTTGTCTGTGTTGGAAATATCTAAAGGTACCCTTAAATTCTCTCTAGTATTCAAATGAGTTATTTTTTCTAGTTTTAAACAATATTTAAGCATACTTTTTATGCTTTTATTTTTTATTCACTTTTACAATTTTTTGGTTTCTAATCATATCATAAAGCCATTGCTGCCCTGGTCAGCCATTTCCCCTGTTGTTCTCCCTGTTGCTACTAATGCCAGCGTATTATAAATTTTTCTTCCTTGCATCTGACCCCCCCCCCCCACACACACACACTTTTTGTCAAAAAAGTAAATAAATGACCCAATAAAATCCCCAAAATCTACAACTGTAATGTTTTTGGAAGAGAATTCTCTGTGCTATCTGTCTTAATATGTGGCCCAGTTCCCATTGCCTTGTCTCTTATTTTAGGCCTGTGTTTGTTGTCTTGAGATTGTTGTGCTAGATGCCAGTTTGCCCAAGATGCAAGGAACAAAGTTTAAGGAGCCACCTGGTATTCAGCAGCACACCCCACAAGGGGTAATAGACTTTGCTGCAGGAAAAAGAAATGTAAATTACTGCACCCAAAACATCACGCATCCTTACCACAGATGCATCACATTTATCCCTAATCATCAACATTTTCAAAAATGCCTCACAAAAGTGCTGCTTAGAGGTATTATCACAATTTGTTTTCTCTTGAATTATCATATTAGCTCTACATTAAAGGAAATTAAAACTTATTGAATTGTGGTTTATTTTGTTTTATTTATTGCTATCTGAAAAAGCTGCTACCAGTGTTAAATGTAATAATTGTTTGGCTTTTGGTCATTGACAGCAGCATTTGATATTGCAAATTTATTGGTAGTTTTAACTGTTACAAATGTATTATCTGCTTTGGTGGCTCAGGGCAATCTGGCTACTGTCAAATACAAACACGACAGGTTTTTTGCAAGATAAGATTTAGTGTCTGTTAGTTGCTTAATGTTAGAGTAGGAAAATTGGAAGTGATAGGCAGAAGAAGATTAGGAATAATTTCTTGTGTGTGCTTTTTTTCATGAAAGAAAAAAAAATAGGCAAGAAAGAAAGAAGCATTTGTGGGCAGACTAAAGTCTAGTTGACAGTTGAATTAGGGGATAGTGAATTGCTAATGCTGTACAGCAAGCAAAATGATCATCTCTTAGATCATAAAATCCATGCAGTTTTTTTTTTTAAATAATATATGTCTCTGAAATTACCTTCTGCTAGATTTAATGAAGCTCCTCACATATTGGACAGGTGGAGTTGCTTCCTGAATAATCTACACTCTCTCTGCTTGTTGAATAACCAACATAATTTTGGTTTCCAAGCAATTTTTAAGATAATTGGTGCAAGACTAAAGTTGAGGTCAAGCAACTCCTGACCCTAGCTCTGACATTCTAATTGATAAATTCTGTATGTGTTTATGTATACGATAATAAGGAGCCTACACTGAGTGTGTTTGGATATATTCTGATATAGAATTAGAACTTGGTAAGAAAACATACTTCTATAAATGTCATTCTCCTATGTCCCCCTCTGTCCTCATTGGTTCCTTCCAAAGATCCCTATCTAATTACGAGAAGCAGTAGTGATGTAGGGGTCATCAAGAGGAACCATTGAGTGGATCGGGGGACACAGGAAATTGAACTGTAGTATTGGTTGCTGTAGCGATCCAGTTGGTGATTTTTCTTCACCACATTGATGTTTACTATAGTGGGCAGTGAAAGAGGTAGTATTTACTATTTTTACAGGTGACATATCAGAAGTGGCTTCATTCAACAATGTAGCTTCACATTTATGAATCTAGCTGATGAACTAGATTGCGTACTGGCGAACACTTGTATTTTTGAAGGTACTGTTCTGCCAAAATGCACCTCTCTATACTGTTTCTAAATTACTTTAGAAAGATATAAACATAGAAAAGTAATGGCAGAGAAAAAACTGAGTAGTCCATCCAGTCTGTCCTTTTTTTTTTTGTATCATGTTTTGTATTTTTTTTTCCTTAACTTCTTTGACTGAGTATAGATCTATGTCTGTTCCAAGCATGTTTGAAGCCATTTACTGTTTACTCACTACCTCTGCTGGAAGTTTATTCCAAGCATCAACTACCGTTTCCGTAAAATAATATTTTCTAAGATAGTTTTGAACTTTCCTCCAGTCAGTTTGAGGTCAAATCTCTGTGTTAGTGATTTTGGTTTCATATTGAAAATACTGCCCTCCTGAACCCTTTTCACCCCCTTGAACTCCATGGAAAAGGAAAAATTAACCCTTGCTGTATAGTCTCTGCACTACAAGCGTTAAATGCTCATTTAGGTCTAGGGGGAACAAAATGCAGTTTTATTTACTAGATCTTTATACAGGCTCTTTCTAGGCTGAGCCTGACATTATCAAGTCCAATGTAGGACCCATAGGCAAGGGACAGTCCACTGACAGAAAGTAAAGTAGAGCAGCAGCTGCTGGATGAGTAGAGGACTGAGTAGGTAATACTTTTTGAAACCACCTAGAACTAAACAATAATTTAATCTATGCAGTACAGGGGAAGCACAACTGCAAGGGAGCATTTTTCCTTTTCCCAGAGATGGGCTTAAAAACCATCAACAAGCAGGTACTCCTTTCAAAGCAAAGGTGAACATCCAGGTAATGATTTGATGAGCTTATGTAAGTTATTGTTCTCTTCACAGGGAATTGAACATAAGAATGAAAAAATATATATAAAAAAAAAAAACCTTCAATGTTTTAAGACTGAAAATATTTTTTTAGAACTTTACATGGATGTTTCCACTCCAACTATGAAAGATTGCAACAGAAATTCTATGTGGTAGTAACAGGGCCATGGAATTATTGGAATTTTTCATTGTTGCATCATGACATTTCATGGCACCCTAAATAGTTAGTATGCTTTCCTTTTGTTTGCCTATCAAACTTTAAGTCTGGCTTCACATTTGAGCTTTGAAGTAGCACTCAGTAGAATGCAATATTTGCTGTGTGGTGAGTGGCTGTGCCATTCATTTTGAATTGCACCCTAAGAAACTGTGCATGCATTTTGTGAGGCATCACAATGCATAGAAAGTAACTCAACAAAACACTTGCAGAGATGTGAAGGGGACCTTTTTTTCCCCCAAAAAGTTAAGATCCCGAGCTTGACAGTCAATGTCAAAAGACTCCTTGACATTCAAACTTTCTTATTCAGAAATGTCATTGTTTCTATAAGGCCCCTTTCACACTGTGGCGTTTTTACCGCGTTTTCGCGCTAAAAATAGCGCTGAAAAAATGCCTGAAATAATCCTGCCCCATCATTCTCAATGTGAAAGCCCTGAGGGCTTTCACACTGAGGCGTTTTGCTGGCTGTGCGTTGGAAAAAATCCTGCAAACAGCTTTTTTGAAGCATCTTTAGGGCGCTAAAAATAGCGCTGTAAAAACGCCTATCTCCATTGAAATGAAGGAGTAAAAACGCAGTAAAACACATAGGCGTTAGCGCTATTTTTACAGTGAACGCAAACGCAGTAAAACGCGGTAAAATCGCGGGAAAAAAATCATTATTTTTTTTTCGTTTTTTCTACGCCTCAGTGTGAAAGGGGCCTTAGGGCTGGCTTCACGTGTTTCCAGTGCAGTGCATTGTGGTAATGTACATGTGTTAACATCATTTTTTGTGCGTTAATGTGCACTACATTGTTCTGTGGAGCCCATTTAAATAAATAGACTAGCAATGCACAAAAGCAAAAAAAAAAAAAAAAAATGGTATGCACCATTTTTAGCAAAGCAGTACAACACAATACACAGTAGTGTATTACTGTGAATTGTGGAGTGCTGCAACACATGTGCGTTGAAGCTGCATTGCCTTGGGGTGCCACTAAAAATAAATGACACCACTTAGCAGTAATAGACAGATAACTGCAATGCACTAGAGCAGAAAAGTGTGAACCTATGTGTGAGCTTAAAGATGCCAATTCTTTTTTTTAACTCATTCCTAATGTGAAGTTGAAAGGGATAACAGCAGATTTGCAACTTTGCCCATAAATCCCCCTTTAATCCTAAACTTCTGTATTAGATGCTTGGGAAGTATTTCACATTTTGGTTTTGCAAATGGTCATATGAAGGCATGGCAGCCTTTTAATTTTTTTTTTTCTAGCATAGCCATCCTTGAAGTATAAAGCAAGAAAAAAAAATTCTTGCAGTCTATAAAAAGCATTACCACAGTATTACTGAGTCCCCAAATAATACTGTCCTGTAAGAGAGTGACAACATTGTTCTTTATGAGGCAAAATCAAATAGTAGCATTGTTACCCTGTAGGGAATGGTTATATTAGATGGACATGCAGTTTAAAATAGATTTCCATACAAAAGTTTTCTACCTTAATGCAGTCTCTGCATTAGGGTAAAAATGACCCCACTAACTATAACCCACCTCCCAAACACTTATCTGAGCCTGTCAGGGATCCAGCATTGTGCTGGCTGCAGTTTTATATCCCCTCTCTTCCTCTTCTCACAGAGACTTGGATCAGCAGTAGGAGCCATTGGCTCTTGCTGCTGTCAATCAAATGCTGTGAGGGGGGTCGGGGAAGGGTCAAGCCATGCTGTTTGTGTCTATGGACACAGACAGTGGAAGCAGGGAGTGAGACTGTAGCTGTGCCCCCATAGCAAGCTTCTTGCTATGGGGACACACAGAGAAGAGAAGGAGACCAAAGCACTGGCAAGGCACTGAGGAAGAGAAGGTATGTTTATTATTTAAAAAAAAAAAAAATCTCGACTTTACAATCCCTTTGAGGGTCCAATTTATAAAAAAAAAAAGTTTTATCTTAACATTTTTGCAAGTATAGCAAATAATTCCCATAATATTTGTAATACGTTTTTAATAGTTTCCTTATTGCATTTCATTGGGCAAATGTAACAACCCATAACATTCAAATAGCTTAAGAACATTTGACCATGAGAGCTATTTGATGAACATTGGAAACACTAGGAGGGAGACTTATGCACAGTTTTAAATCTATGGAGAATCTTGTGTGAATAGCCAAATGAATGGGGGTTTGACCGTTCGCACAAGACTTTTTATAGATTGCACACTGTATTAACTTCTACAAGTATCTTTGTTAGAATGAAAGATCAAATCATGATTTGTGGAACCAAACTAAAATTTATCGAGTGTAAAGCATATTGAGCTATACGCAAATGGTCTCCTGACCCTATTCTTGTAGCATATGCCTCCATAGCACCAAATGGATGTTTCACAAACTGTGAAGTTTCTATATATGTTCCTTGCATGCTCTGGAGCCAGATAGGCAACCTAGTTGATTGGCCATTAATAAAGCACCTGTCCAGACATTGAAAATAGTTGCAGGCTCCTTGAAGCATTTTCCCTTGACAGCCTATCAACTGATAAGAAATGATTACTGCTTCCCTCTATTGGCACTCTTCCAAAATTGTGTTCTATCAGATAGTATTTCCTTTTATCTCCCTGCATTAGTACAGTGGCCCATATTGGAAAATGGTCTCCTTCAAGAGTTTCTGCCATACCTCCTGGCTGTGTGCAATTTCATTTTTATTTTTTATTGTGGCATTCAATTGAATTCCTTCTTCTCATAACAGATGTGGTCTTCTTTTGGGTTTACTTCCTTTCATTTTGAAATCATTCTGTTATCTCCTGTATGGTATTGGCCTAAACAGGGTTTTTTAGAGAAGGGCGTTAGATTTTCTAGACAAAGGCCTATACTTTTATAGCCAAAGTTAAACAAGAAATCATTTCTATAGCTCTATTTTTTTTCTCACAATATAGTCTGAAAGTTTCCACCTGTCAACCTTTTTTAAAGCAGAATTTAGAAAGTTATAGTGTAACTAGAAAAAAAAATCCTTTTTATAATGTACATGTTTTTTTTTGTATTTATTTTTATTATACCACCCTGGTAGCCCTTACCAAAGGAGAGTACCTTTTAACCCAACCATAGTGTTAAACGTTAAGTTTACATCATCAATATAGGCCAAGTACTGCAATAATTTTTATAATTTCTGATGTCTGAATCAGACACAGGTTTCTTAACAATAACAAGACAAGTTGCTGGAAGCAACTCAAAAATAGGACCCAAACCTATCATCAGAGCTGCCCCAGATACCTCTATAGAGTTCTGTTCTGCAAAAACATTATTTCTATGTAAAATGAGAAATGATACCTTAGATTATTTTTAAATTGCTACAGCTTAGTCCATCTGCTTAAATCTGGAAATCTGTACTGGGAGGAACATGTAAAAATAGGTTGCTGATCTTTTTAAAAAATACTAATACTAACTGTCATGCCGATCCAGTTACCCTAATGCCGCATACACACGATCGTGATTCACGGCGGTGAAAACACCGCCGTGAATCACGACAGGAAAAATGAGGGAACGGCTTGTTCCCCCACACACGGCCATTTTTCCCGTCATTTTTTCTCTTGGCGAGAAAAACGACCGTGTGTAGGCTCCGCGGCAGTGTTTCCCTATGGGAAAACTGCCACGGAAAAAAATGACAGGAATCACGGCGAGAAAAATTAGAGCATGTTCTAATTTTTCTCGTCGTGATTAATGCCGTTTTTCCCATCGGGAAAAATGACAAAAAGCCCACACACGGTCGTTTTTCTCGTCCAAAGGAAAAAATTTCATTTTTCCCGACGGGAAAAATGATCGTGTGTACGCGGCATAATATATTAGAATTCACTGACCAGGAACAGATGCAGATAAGGATTTCTGACTTTACTAGAGATATACTTGTTCCAATTCAGTAAAGTTTTGAGCACAGAGAGAGACAGGCAACTCACATTTTAAAAATAGGTCAGCAATAGCAGCTTACATACTGTATATCCCTTAGTACATGTCAATACTTCTAAGGCTTTATTGTAATAGGACAACATCATAATGAAATAATTCAGCATGTTCAAAATAAGCAACTCATTAAGAAAACTATTTCATTTGCTGTATACAAACAGAATTTATACATATGCTGCAAGTGCACATAGTACATATAACCATGTGCTATTTTTTTTTTTTTTTTTTTATACAGCTTCATTCAGATCAAGACAGAGGAGATGGGAGCTTGAAATATATTCTCTCAGGAGATGGAGCAGGAACTCTTTTTGTCATTGATGAGAGAACAGGTGACATTCATGCCACACGACGCATTGACAGAGAAGAAAAAGCCTATTACACCTTGCGTGCCCAAGCAATAAATAGAAGGACAGGGAGACCTGTGGAACCGGAGTCAGAGTTTGTCATAAAGATACATGACATTAATGATAATGAGCCAACTTTTCTAGAACACATTTATACTGCCAGTGTCCCTGAAATGTCTGATGTTGGTAAGTAAAGTATTTGTCTCTCAGCTTGCATTTAGAATATCAGTGGTATGTTAGAGATTAAAAGACCCAGAAATGAAATGTTAAAGGAAACCTGTTCAGAGAGAAAAATGTAGGCTGCCATAGCTGACTTCTACTTTTAAAAATAGTTACCTGGCCACTATGCCAATCCAATGACTTCTGTACTATTTAAATCACAAAAGAAAAATACATTCCTGCTCACTAAAGAAGACTCTTAATACTTCTCCAGGGTTGAACTTGAGTTTGACCTGAAGGGATCCTGCTTGTAATTTAGCAAGTGGGTAGAAAAAATGTATTTGACCAGTTCATCTGCCTGCCCAAACCTCTGGCAGATATCGGTGGTGGTCTGTCATTATCACTACCATCTTTATATGACAGATCCCCACCAACTTCTGTTTGAAATTGTAAAAAAGCTGGCAGGGGATACACCATTAACCAATTACGGTCATGAATATATTTGATCAATGATGTAACAGAGTTCCTTGCCTTGTGTTTATTTTCCAGCAGTGTAGGGGAGCCACACTGGTTCATAATTGGTTCAAAATGAGCACAGCCTCAATTTTTTTCAACAAATCTATGTTGTTAAATCAAAATTCTATGGTTCTATAATTAACCAACCTACAATGATCTGATCAACTGCTTGAAAATGAAACATTCCCTGTGTGTATATAGAGAAACTGTTAAGCAGGGTATACACACTGAGCTTGTTTTTAATTCAATCAGTAGGTTGAAAGAAAAAATGCACAGATCCCTGCATCAACACCAGTGATATTGGTACAGGGATCTCTCTTGTCGTGGCTTTTTATTCTGACAGTGAGGACTCCCCCCTCTAGAATACACTGATTAGTCATTGGCTGCAATGTCTGGTCGAATATTGGTTTTCCAGCATGACAATTTGACAGACGCCATTTGTTGGACCAGCTTATATTGACAGGCAGTTTTTCACATGTATCAAAAGTCACATGGCTCCTGCTTAACTGGCCTACTTTGGGTATGTGTATACCCAGCTTAAGTCATTGTAGCCTTCTAAAGGCTAATATACACAATTCTATATTTACATAACATACATAAGGGTATTTTTTCTGCTGGCAGGCTCACTTTAACCACTTCAGCCCCGGAAGATTTGGCTGCTCAATGACCAGGCCATTTTTTGCTATACGGCACTGCGTAGATTTAACTGACGATTGAGCGGTCGTGCGACGTTGTACCCAAACAAAATTGATGTCCTTTTTTTCCCACAAATAGAGCTTTCTTTTGGTGGTATTTAATCACCTCTGCGTTTTTTATTTTTTGCGCTATAAACAAAAGAAGAGTAACAATTTTTAAAAAAAAAAACACAATGGGGGTTATTTACGAAAGGCAAATCCACTTTGCACTACAAGTGCAAACTACAAGTGCAAAGTGCACTTGAAATTGCAATGAAAGTGCACTTGGAAGTGCAGTCGCTGTAAATCTGAGGGGTAGATCTGAAATGAGGGGAAGCTCTGCTGATTTTATTATCCAATCATGTGCAAGCTAAAATGCTGTTTTTTATTTTCCTTGTATGTCCCCCTCGGACCCACAGCGACTGCACTTCCAAGTGCACCTTCAGTGCAATTTCAAGTGCACTTTGCACTTGTAGTTTGCACTCGTAGTGCAAAGTGGATTTGCCTTTAGTAAATAACCCCCAATATCTTATTAATATCCTTTAAATATCCCAATTTAACAAAAAATAATAATTTTTTCTTCAGTTTAGGCTGATATGTATTCTACTACATATTTTTGGTTAAAAAAAAAAAAAATTGCAATAAGCGTACATTGATTGGTTTGCACAAAAGTTATAGCGTCTACAAAATAGTGGGTAGTTTTATGGCATTTTTATTATTACCGTATTCATCGGCGTATAACACGCACCCTAACTTTAAGAGGGAAGTTTCAGGAAAAAAACTATCCACATCCCCCTGCGTATAACACGCAGGCACAGTTTACCCTCTATTTTCAGGGTAAAAAAGTGAGTGTTATACACCAATAAATACAGTATTATTTTTTTACTAGTAATGGCAGCGATCAGCAATTTTTATCGGGACTGTGATATTGCGGCGGACAAATCAGACACTTTTGACACATTTTTGGGGGATTGACATTTATACAGCGATTACTGCTATAAAAATGCACTGATTACTGTATAAATGACACTGGCAGGGAAGGGGTTAACACTAGGGGGTGATCAAGGGGTTAACTGTGTTCCCTAATGTGTGTTCTAACTGTAGGGGGGATGGGACTGACTAGGGGAAGAGATTGATCGGTTCATACATTGTATATACACAGATCAGTCTCCTCGCCCCTGAGAGAACCAGGATTTGTGTGTTTACACACATACACATTCCCATTCTCGTTCTGTAACGAACAACCGCGGGTGCCCAGCGGTCATCGCGACCGCCGGGGACTCTCATCGGCTCCGGGGACACGCTTCGGGAATGCCGGAGGCGTCCTAAAGAGCCGACGTACAGCTACGACGGCTCGCGCAGGGAGCCAACCTGCCGCAGTATAACTGTGGTGGCTTGTCCGGAAGCGGTTAAAATATCAACAGACAATGTTTGCTACAGTATAGTACTGATTTATTAAAGTATATTAACAAGAGTAGGAATAAATTGCTATAGCATGCTTGCATCTTAAACTTATATAAGTGCCGACGTATGCATGCATGTGGGCAGATGTAATAAGCTGAACTGCCCTAGGGTTTGATGAATTAAAAAATAAGTTCAGAAGTCAAATCTGAACCCCACTGAAATCAATGGGAGGTGAATCTGTCAAATCAAAAATGCCAGTGTTCTGTGCAAATAGGCAAGGGGGTGTAAAAAAAAAAAAAAAACCCTGGGTAAAATTTTCCATTGCAAACCTTTTTTTTTAAATTCCATGAGGACAGTAGCAATGATTTTTTAAAGCACTGCCATTTACAAGGTTAAAGAGCTGGCAAATAACATCCCTTCTAGCTTATTTAAAAAAAAAAAAAAAAACAGCGCACTGACCCCAAAGGTCCCCAAAATATACATAGCAGACCCCTCAGGGTCTGTTTTGTTTTACAGGAGACATTGGCTTTTCTTTTTTCCTAAAAACAAGCAATGAACTTGTATTTGCCAGCAATTTAAAATGTGTCATTTTTTTATTTGTAATCATCAATGTTGCTTCAAGAATTAAAAAAAAAAATGCTTAGAGTCCCTCTCCAAAATGCATACTAGACCCCTCGAGTCTGATATGGATTTCAAGCTCTTACCTCAGTCAAGAAAAAAAAAAAAATGCATGACGTCACTCAGGAAATCCATACTAGACCACGTGCCTTTAAAAGGGGGTGCCTTGCCTTGCTGAGATCCTCTTCTCTAATCAACTGCTAAAGATAATCAAATCATTTCAAATGAAAAGAAATGTAATATGCCATAATAACTTTGTACATAGAATGAGTACTGAAAAAAAGGTATTAGATTTTTCTGTACAAGCAGTCAGGTCCCTTTGGTGCCTCCTTTTCTGGCATTAATGCAGAGTACTTTTGTCCAAGCACCACAACTTGCAACCTCTCAACACTTCAACTGAGGCAGAAATAGAAGCACTTTAGTTAAATAAACCTCATACATTGATAGAAAATTCACTCCTTCAGAGAAGGGATGAGCTCGGGTGTGTTTAGATCTCTGAAGCTCCTCTTTGTGCTACAGGTCCCACAGGTTGCATGTTTGCAGAGTCAGGACCCCAGGCACCCACTAGAGACATCCTGGGAAAGTTTGTTTGCTGGGGAAAGACCCCTCAAAATTAGGACTGTCTATAACAAATGGGGACAAATGGCAACACCTTTTTCCCCTGAAAACATGCACCCTAAACAAGTAAACAGCACTGTTGCTTTTAAAACAAGGTTAACTTTTTAAGCCTGCAGTTAATATGGTTTTAACCTCCCTGGCGGTATGATTCTGTCTGGAATTATGTACCAAAAGCGGTACAAATATTTTGCATGGAAATTTGGTGTTATGTATTGTAGGCCTGCAATTCTTAGTAATAACTTACTTAAACCTGACCAAACAAGAGTCTAGTAGACATCCCGGGTATGATAAAGTTTGAAACACAAAATCATAAATTATAATATAATAAATAGCTATAAATAATTATAACAAATATTAATGTAATTATAATAAAAATTATTCAATAATGTAATCAAATCAAAAACACTGAAATTTGCTCAGTTGCAGAATTGTCGCTGTCATTAGATTTAGAGTTTGATGAAGAATTTCCCCACAAATCGCTGTCGCTCAATTCTGCAAGTGATTCTAATTTATTATCGCTGTTTTGTAGCTGGTCTAAAACCACTTTTGACATAAAGGGACACATTTTGGTTGCTATGGACAATCTCCAGTTTCCAGGCAGAAAGAAGAGTTTTTATAATATAAAAGTGCATGCAGGGCACAGGACAGACCACTAGGGACAAAGGGGATGTGTAATTATTTAATACAGTACTGTAATCAGTAAGATTAGAGTATACTGCATGTGTATTGTGTTTTTCACTTTTTGAATTTGGCGCCGAACTCCGCCCCCGTGCGCCGCAACGTCGCAGGGAACGGAGCTCGGCAACCGTCAGTGTGAATCGAGCGAGACACGGCTCGCACACACTGCGGGGAGACATCGCAGGATCCAGGGAACAAGGTAAGTAACTTCCCCTGGATACTGCGATGCAGCCCGAGTCTGGCTTGGGGTTACCGCTCTTAGCATTAAAAACTCACCAGACTCGGGAATACCGCCAACGGGGTTAAAGGCTAGAGGTATTTTCCCTAAATGCATTCTCTGCATTAGGGTAAAAAAAAACTGAGTGCAGCTCCCCCTAATGCTAAAAGGAGCCAGGAGGGCAAACATGGGAACTCTGAAGAAGGGGATATGGGCTGTTCTGTGCCAAACCACTGCACAGAGCAGGTAAGTATAACATTTTTGTTATAAAAAAAAGTATTTAAAAAAGAGTTTACTTTAAGATCGTGTCTCAATCTCCAACCTGCCTCCTCCAGTTGCCAAAGTACTGAATTCAGAGAACTTTGATACATGTCTGCCACAGAAAGATCATAGGTATTAACAGCTATAGCTAGAAACTGTGTTTAACAGCCTGGCTTCACTTTTTCTGGGCAAGATGGCAGAACTGAGTGACAAATAACTTTGCTCACTGATAATGTCCCACTAAGTTGTTTATTAGATAAATAGTTCATATTTGGCAGTGTTTTTTTGTAAATATTGGCAATGGAAAGGGTTAATAGTCTCAACTCTATGCATTTCTCTGTTATGCTGTCACCCTTTTCATGAATACCAAGTAAAATATAGCGTGATAAATGCAGACAAAGTAAGGGGCAAGATATGTGCTAAATTCTGCAATCTTTATAAATAGCGTCAGGGGCGTGCTGCTGCATCATTGGAATTTCCATCAATGTTCAGAAAGCCTAGGGATACATATATACCATAACGCAGGTCCAGTCCTCTCTGCATTTCTGAATCAATGTACAGTATTTCTCTTAAAAGCAATCAATTGCTAATGTATATCAGCTGGGGTTGCTGTTTTAATAAGCTGTTTTTTCTCAGATATCCAGCGGGTCTTGATCAGGTCACATCATACTTTTTTAGAGATGAATGATTTGACCTCAAACCAGGTGAATAGTCAGTTCTGAAATTGTAACCTTTTTAATAACCTGAAAACGTGTCAAGATTTGTGATTTAGAGGTTATTATTATTAGTGTAAGATTAAACCCATAATGACAAATACCCTTTTAGAAGTTCACTGAAATCAGTGTGTTGCAAGTCAGGTGATTGTCAATAAGAGGGTAACTTTATGTCACTTTATTTAGTTATTATTAATAGCTCATAAAGCATATAGCATTTAGCATAGACCTTCCTGCACAGGAATCATAATATCACAGTGTTTAGTATCTGTTTATACTAGATCATCAAACCCTTACATATACTCAGTGAAGTGACTGGCTTCAGGTGGTACATAGAGATTAAACAAATCCTCCTACATTAGTTGTACCCATTAATCTGCAGTTTTCCCTTCTCTACATTCAAAGTGCAGAGTTTATACAGCTTATCTGAGCTTCCAGAAATGAAGGGCGGGAAGCTGAAGTTATGCTCTACAGAGCTCAATGAGGAGAGCTGGGAGCTAGATGGAGGGAAGGGACACACCCCCCTTCACACAGCACACATGAACCGAGCTGAGGCTGTCAATCAGCTGGGGATTCCTCCCCTGTCACCTTTTTACCTCTTGGTGTCAGAAAAATGTGAGTGACTCACAAGTGACTCATGGAGATAGCAGATGAATGAGAGAGCAGACAGAAATAACAAGTTTGCACTATAGTGGGATATGTTTTGCTCATATTTTATGTCTGAGGTTTACCACCACTTCACTTTTGTGAAAATATTTCCCTTTGGGTGATCTATGTACTTTGCAAGGATTTTAACCACTTAAGCCCCGGACCATTTGGTAGCTAAAGGACCAGAGGTGAATTCAGAATTTTGCACTGCGCTGCTTTAACTGTAAATTGTACGGACATGCAATGTTGTACCCAAACGAAATTTGCGTCCTTTTCTTCCCACAAATAGAGCTTTCTTTTAATGGTTGCCTCTGCGATTTTTATTTTTTGCGATATAAACGGAAAGACCGAAAATTTTGAAAAAAAATGATATTTTCTACTTTTTGTTATAAGAAAAATCGAATAAACTCAATTTTAGTCATACATTTAGGCCAAAATGTATTCAGCCACATGTCTTTAGTAAAAAAAATGTCAATAAGCGTATATTTATTGGTTTGCGCAAAAGTTATAGCGTTTACAAACTAGGGTACATTTTCTGGAATTTACACAGCTTTTAATTTATGACTGCCTATCTCATTTCTTGAGGTGCTAAAATGACAGGGCAGTACAAAACCCCCCCAAATGACCCCATTTTAGAAAGTAGACACCCCAAGGAAATTGCTGAGAGGCATGTTGAGCCCATTGAATATTTTTTTTTTTTGTCCCAAGTGATTGAATAATGACAAAAAAAAAAAAATTACAAAAAGTTGTCACTAAATGATATATTGCTCACACATGCCATGGTTATATGTGGAATTGCACCCCAAAATACATTCTGCTGCTTCTCCTGAGTACGGGGATACCACATGTGTGGGACTTTTTAGGAGCCTAGCCACGTACGGGACCCCGGAAACCAAGCACCGCCTCCAGGATTTCTAAGGGCGCAAATTTTTGATTTCACTCCTCACTACCTATCACAGTTTTGAAGGCCATAAAATGCCAAAATAGCACAAAAACCCCCCAAATGACCACATTTTGGAAAGTAGACACCCCAAGCTGTTTGCTGAGAGGCATGGTGAGTATTTTACAGCTCTCATTTGTTTTTGAAAATGAAGAAAGAACATTTTTTTTTTCTTTTTTTTTTTAAATTTTCAAAACTTTGTGACAAAAAGCGAGATCTGCAAAATACTCACAATACCTCTCAGCAAATAGCTTGGGGTGTCTACTTTCCAAAATAGGGTCATTTGGGGGGGGGGTTTGTGCCATCTGGGCATTCCATGGCCTCCGAAACTGTGATAGGCAGTGAGAAGTGAAATCAAAAATTGACACCCTTAGAAAGCTTGAAGGCGGTGATTGGTTTTTGGGGTCCCGTACGCGGCTAGGCTCCCAAAAAGTCTCACACATGTGGTATCCCCGTACTCAGGAGTAGGGATGAGCTTCGTGTTCGAGTCGAACATACGTTCGACTCGAACATCGGCTGTTCGATCGTTCGACGAAGATCGAACGATTTGGGCCGTTCGCGCCAAATTCGAGTGACCCGAACGGCCCACAATGCACTACGCCATCGCAGTGTCATCCAGGCGCTGTGATTGGCCAAGCATGCACTGTGACCCCGCATGCTTGGCCAATCACAGCGCCGGCAGCGAGGAGAGCAATGATTGGCCACAGGCAGGATGCCTGTGGCCAATTATTGCTGAGGGTGTTTAGTACACGCCCCACACTATAAAAGGCCGCCAGCACGGCGGCCTAGTGTAGTGTGTTCCGGAGCAGGGAAAGACAAGCATAGGCAGGGACAGTGACATTTATTTCTTTCTTGCTTAACCTGGATTCCTTTAGTTTAGGGAAAGAGAAGGATAGGTAGGGAGAGTGTCAGTGTGTTTTACTGTGCGAGTCCTTGTTTCTAGGGACAAAGAAGGAAAGTGAGGGGAATTCTCCTTGTGCTATAGTGTGCTTTAAAAAAACATTTTTTCTAGGGACAGAAAACTCTAGGTAGGGAGAGTGTCAGTTTCTTTCACTGTGCGAGTCCTTGTTTCTAGGAAAAAAGAAGGAAAGTGAGGGGAATTCTCCTTGTGCTATAGTGTGCTTTAAAAAAACATTTTTTCTAGGGACAGAAAACTCTAGGTAGGGAGAGTGTCAGTTTCTTTCACTGTGCGAGTCCTTGTTTCTAGGAAAAAAGAAGGAAAGTGAGGGGAATTCTCCTTGTGCTATAGTGTGCTTTAAAAAAAAAAAAATTTCTAGGGACAGAAAACTCTAGGTAGGGAGAGTGTCAGTTTCTTTCACTGTGCGAGTCCTTGTTTCTAGGAAAAAAGAAGGAAAGTGAGGGGAATTCTCCTTGTGCTATAGTGTGCTTTAAAAAAACATTTTTTCTAGGGACAGAAAACTCTAGGTAGGGAGAGTGTCAGTTTCTTTCACTGTGCGAGTCCTTGTTTCTAGGAAAAAAGAAGGAAAGTGAGGGGAATTCTCCTTGTGCTATAGTGTGCTTTAAAAAAAAAAAAAATTTCTAGGGACAGAAAACTCTAGGTAGGGAGAGTGTCAGTTTCTTTCACTGTGCGAGTCCTTGTTTCTAGGAAAAAAGAAGGAAAGTGAGGGGAATTCTCCTTGTGCTATAGTGTGCTTTAAAAAAACATTTTTTCTAGGGACAGAAAACTCTAGGTAGGGAGAGTGTCAGTTTCTTTCACTGTGCGAGTCCTTGTTTCTAGGAAAAAAGAAGGAAAGTGAGGGGAATTCTCCTTGTGCTATAGTGTGCTTTAAAAAAAAAAAAAATTCTAGGGACAGAAAACTCTAGGTAGGGAGAGTGTCAGTTTCTTTCACTGTGCGAGTCCTTGTTTCTAGGAAAAAAGAAGGAAAGTGAGGGGAATTCTCCTTGTGCTATAGTGTGCTTTTAAAAAAAAAAATTTCTAGGGACAGAAAACTCTAGGTAGGGAGAGTGTCAGTTTCTTTCACTGTGCGAGTCCTTGTTTCTAGGGACAAAGAAGGAAAGTGAGGGGAATTCTCCTTGTGCTATAGTGTGCTTTAAAAAAACATTTTTTCTAGGGACAGAAAACTCTAGGTAGGGAGAGTGTCAGTTTCTTTCACTGTGCGAGTCCTTGTTTCTAGGGACAAAGAAGGAAAGTGAGGGGAATTCTCCTTGTGCTATAGTGTGCTAAAGCATTCCTCATCAACCATCTTTGAAATCCTTGTTTTTTGGACAGTCAGGGAAATTGTCGTTGTGCTATTCTGTGCAAAAGTAATCATCCTCAACCATATTTAGAAATCCTTAAGTAAAGGGACAGAGAAGGACACCTGAAGGTAGCCCTTATTGCTTTTTTCCCATCTCCCTGCAGGCCATCTATTAGAATGTCTGGAAGGCAAACAAGGAGAGGCAGACAGTCAGGAGGCAATAAAAGAGGGCAAGCAGGCTCTGTGTCTGGGGGCAACAGTGCTGGTCGTGGACGCGGTGCATTGTCATCAGCACATGGCCATGGGACACACTTGTCCTTCTTTTCGGCAGCTGGACATGTTGAGCCACATCATGCCGAAGACTTGGTAGAGTGGATGACCAAGCCCTCCTCCTCCTCCTCATCCTCTCTCACCCAGGCTCAGGGTACTGGCAAAGCAGCTGCCAAAGCGTCCTCTTCCCTGGTATCAATGTCAGACTCATCATCAGTCACTCCTTCCCTAGACCCACCATGTCCTCCTCCTGAGGAGTCCCCCGAACTGTTTGAGCACAGTGTTGGGTACATGCTCCAGGAGGATGCCCAGCGTTTCGAAGGGTCTGATGATGAAACCCAGCTACAGGAAGGCAGTAGCGTGAGAGCAGACAGAGGGGATGCTCAAGAAGGACACCAATCTGGCAGTCATGTTCCAGCAGCTGCAGCATACTGCCAGATTGGCTCCAGTGATGAGGAGGGAGGGGATGATGAGGTCACTGACTCCACGTGGGTGCCTAATAGGAGAGAGGAGGAGGAGGAGGATGAGGAGGAGGCACATCTCCAACGAGGCAGGATGCCCTTTGGTGGCCAGCGTAAGGGCAGTACACTGACGGAATCACACCGCAGAGCTCCGCCTGTGCAGGGCGCTGCCTCTGCCCGTCATTCAAAAAGTTCCTTGGTGTGGGCCTTTTTTGAGGCTAGTGCATCAGATCGCACAGCTGCTGTTTGCAACATATGTCTCAAGCGTATATCGCGTGGCCAAAACATCAGCCGCTTGGGTACCACATGCCTGACCAGACATATGTTGACCTGCCATGCAGCTCGTTGGCAAGCCTACTTCAAAGACCCACACCAAAGAACAAAGCGGACCTCTCCTTGCACCGCATCAGCTGGGATCTCCAACCCCACTATAACTTCAGTCCTCTCTGAAACATGCACTGAGAGGAATGAAGGTGTAGAATTAGGTGTGTCACAGCCAAGTACTTGCGGCCACTCTGCTAGCAGTACACCGACGTCCGATTCTAGCAGGCAAATTTCCCTGCCCCAGCTGCTGGACCGTCGAAAGAAGTTCACTCCCAGCCATCCACATGCCCAGCGGTTGAATGCTAGCTTGGCTAAATTGCTAGCGCTTCAACTGCTGCCTTTTCAGTTGGTAGACTCGGCCCCCTTCCGTGAGTTTGTGCAATGTGCGGTTCCTCAGTGGCAGGTTCCCAAACGCCACTTTTTCTCACGGAAGGCTATTCCGGCTCTCTACCGGCATGTGGAAGGCAATGTCTTGGCCTCGCTGGACAGGGCAGTCAGCGGTAAGGTGCATATTACCGCTGACTCATGGTCCAGCAGGCATGGACAGGGACGTTACCTTTCTTTCACGGCCCATTGGGTCACTCTTTTGGCAGCTGGGAAGGATGCAGGACAAGGTGCAGTAGTGTTGGAGGTTGTTCCATCGCCACGCCTCCAAAATGCTACTACTGGTTGTGACACACCTCTCTCCTCCACCCCCTCCTCTTCTTCTTCCTCCATGGCCTCTTCCTGTGGTTTGTCCTATGAACCAGCGGTGCTCCGTAGCCGTTCACGGGGCTACGCAAGTACGCAGGCAAAAAGATGCCATGCCGTGCTTGCGCTGGTGTGTTTGGGGGACAGAAGCCACACTGGGGCAGAGGTCCTGTCTGCTCTGCAGGGCCAGGCCGAGAGGTGGTTGACGCCACGCCAGCTTAAGCCAGGAATGGTGGTTTGCGACAATGGCACCAACCTCCTCTCCGCCCTCCGACAGGGACAACTGACCCATGTGCCCTGTGTGGCTCACGTCCTTAACCTGGTGGTGCAGCGGTTCTTGGGCAGGTACCCGGGCTTACAGGATGTCCTGAGGCAGGCCAGGAAAGTCTGTGTGCATTTCCGCAGATCTTATAATGCCAGTGCTCGCCTGGCTGAGCTGCAAAAGGAGTTGAACCTGCCCAAGAACCGCCTTATATGTGACATGCCCACCAGGTGGAACTCAACGTTGGCCATGCTGCAGCGGCTGCACACGCAGCAGAGGGCCATCAATGAGTACCTGTACGACTACGGCACCAGGACAGGGTCAGGGGAGCTTGGTTTTTTTCTCCACGCCAGTGGGGCATGATCAGGGATGCATGCACTGTCCTGGCACCATTTGAGGAGGCCACGAGGATGGTGAGCAGTGACAGTGCATGCATCAGTGACACTGTACCTCTTGTCCACCTGTTGGAGCACACGCTGCGTGGAATAATGGACAGGGCACTTGAGGCAGAACAGAGGCAGGAAGAGGAGGACTTCCTTGCCTCTCAAGGCCCCCTTTACCCAGACAGTGTTCCTTCTGTCCCACCCATCGCACAGGAAGAGGAGGAGGAGGAGGAGGAGGAGGATTGTGTCAGCATGGAGGTGGAGGCTGGCACTCAGCATCATCAGCAGCAGTCTTTTAGGGATGATTTACAGTCCCAAGAAACCAGTGGACTTGTACGTGGCTGGGAGGAGGTGGCTGCGGATCATGTCGTCCTTAGTGACCCAGAGGACTCCGGAGCGAATGCCTCAGCAAACCTACGCTGCATGGCCTCCCTGATCCTGCAAAGTCTGCGGAAGGATCCTCGTATTCTTCGGATCAAGGAGAGGGACCATTACTGGCTGGCCACTCTCCTTGATCCACGGTACAAGGGTAAGGTTGCGGACCTTATGTTACCGTCGCAGAGGGAGCAGAGGATGAGACAACTCCGGGAGGCCTTGCAGAAAGGTCTGTGCAATGCGTTCCCAGAGACTGGGAGGTTACAAACTCCTGGTCCTGGACAACGAGTTGCTGAGGCTTCGGCCAGTCAAAGAAGGAGCGGTGGGGAAGGTGGCCGTCTGACCGATGCGTTCAGACAATTCTTTAGTCCGCAGCCCCAAAGTATGATCGGTTCCAGCAACCATCGCCAGCGTCTGATAAACATGGTGCAGGAATATCTAGGGGCAAGGTCAGACTTGGACACCTTCCCCACCGAAAATCCTCTGGCTTACTGGGTCTTGAGGATGGATCACTGGCCAGAGCTTGCACAGTATGCAATTGAGCTACTGGCCTGTCCTGCATCCAGCGTTCTTTCGGAACGCACATTCAGTGCTGCTGGAGGATTTGTCACGGATCACAGGGTGCGCCTGTCCACCGACTCGGTTGATCGACTGACTTTCATCAAGATGAACCAGTCTTGGATCACCACCAGCTACCACACACCTGATGCTGATATAACAGACTAATTGATTTTAACATGTCACATCCCTTCAAGACTGATGCTGATGCTGAGTGCCTGTGCTGTTATGTTGACTGGCTATCCTCCTCCTCCGAGTCCTCAATGATACGATTGATGATGATAGCTTGGAAGATCATTTTTGTTTATGGGTGCCGCCACCAGTGGCTAAGGCCCAATTTTTCAGCCCCTGTTTTACAGGGGCGTGTAATTACAATTTTTTTAGCAATAATTTGCCATAGGGCTCATTGCTGTGCTCCAAGTACAGTATCTGTGAGGGGTTGGAGTGTTGTGGCACCAGTGCCTAAGGCCCAATTTTTCAGCCCCTGTTTAAAAGGGGCGTGTCATTACAATTTTTGAAGCAATACTTTGCAACAGGGCTCATTGCTGTGCTCCAAGTACAGTATCTGTGAGGGGTTGTAGTGTTGTGCCACCAGTGCCTAAGGCCCAAATTTTCAGCCCCTGTTTAACAGGGGCGTGTCATTACAATTTTTGAAGCAATACTTTGCAACAGGGCTCATTGCTGTGCTCCAAGTACAGTATCTGTGAGGGGTTGTAGTGTTGTGCCACCAGTGCCTAAGGCCCAATTTTTCAGCCCCTGTTCAACAGGGGCATGCAATTACAATTCTTGATCTAATAATTCACAGCAGGGCCCATTGCTGCACCCACCAAGAGTAACTGTCAGGGCTTACAGTGTTGTGGCACCAGCACCACCATCAAAGGCCCAATTTTTACTACCACTGTTCAACAATTATATGTAATTAAAATTCCTGATATAATAGTTGACAGCAGGGCGTTCCAGCACCAACCAAGAGTAACTGTGAGTGCTTACAGTGTTGTGCCAACACCAACAACTAAGGGGCCTATTTCTGCAGAGTATATACGGCAGGTCCCTACTTTCAAACATCCAACTTACAAACGACTCCTACTTGCAAACGCAAGAAGACAACAGGAAGTGAGAGGAAATCTACCACTAGGAAGGAAAATTCTCTCCTGTAAGAATAAATATGGGAGAAAGGTGTCTCCTCTGTACTGATGCTTTATCAGCAATCCTTGTTTCAAGAAAAACACCACATTTCAAAAACAGTTGTCATTGGGACGGAAAGTGAGGTGAAATGTTCTGAACAGGGGCACAGACAGCAAAACAAATGTTACAGGGGTGATAACCCTTACCTATGTTTTCCAAAAAGTTTAAAAATAGATTTTTGGGCTGGAGCTACACTTCAACAATGTACCTGTTCAAAATTACAAACACATTCTACATAAGAACAAACCTACAGTCCCTGTCTTGTATGCACCGCCTGTATACGGCTGTTCAGAGTATATAGGGCCTTTTTTATTTTATATGCGGGGTTCCCCTTAATATCCATACAAGACCCAAAGGGGCTGGTAATGGGCTGGGGTAGGGGGGGGGGGGGGGTCATGGGGTAGCTATGCCATTTTTCTTAAAGATTTTCATCCATATTACCGGGACCAGACATTACATTAAAGCCGCAAGCAGTTTTAAATGGCTTTTTTTTCCTTTAGAAGTGTCATTTTGTGCAGGGACAGTTCTAAACACGGGAAACACGTGGCACTTCACAGGCATACTTTAGACACCCCCCAGGTACGATATTTAAAGGAATATTTGACTTTTTTTTTTCACTTTATGCATCATTAAAATGACTGCTCCCGAAAAACGACCGTTTTTAAAACTTCTTTTTGCATTGATACATGTCCCCTGGTGCAGAACCCGGGTTCCCAAACCCTTTTTAGGACAATAACATGCATAATAGTTGTTATAATTAGCACTTTAGAATTCGAACGTTCGCATCCATTGTATTTAATAGGGTTCTAATGTTCGTACGAACTTTCGGTCCGTTCGCGGGTTCTGGTGCGAACCGAACCCGGGGGTGTTCGGCTCATCACTACTCAGGAGAAGCAACAGAATGTATTTTGGGGTGTAATTCCACATATGCCCTTGGCATGTTTGAGCAATATATCATTTAGTGACAACTTTGTGCAAAAAAAAAAATATTTTTTCCGCAACTTGTGTCAACATATAAAATATTCCATGGACTCGACATGCCTCTCAGTATATAGCTTGGGGTGTCTACTTTCCAAAATGGGGTCATTTGGGGGGTTTTGAACTGTTCTGGCATTTTATACACAACATTAGGAAGCTTACATCCACTCTTCTAACCACTTGAAGACAAAGCCCTTTTTGACACTTTTTGTTTACATGAAAACAAATTATGTTGAACCCCCAAACATTATATATATTTTAAAGCAAAGGCCCTACAGAATAAAATGGTGGGTGTTGCATTTTTTTTTCTACAAAGTATTTGCGCAGCGATTTTTCAAACGCATTTTTTTGGAAAAAAATACACTTTTTTTAATTTTAATGCACTAAAACTATATTGCCCAAATGTTTGATGAAATAAAAAAGATGATCTTAGGCCGAGTACATAGATACCAAACACGACATGCTTTA
The DNA here is from genome assembly GCA_029206835.1 of Rana muscosa. Taxonomy (NCBI): domain Eukaryota; kingdom Metazoa; phylum Chordata; class Amphibia; order Anura; family Ranidae; genus Rana; species Rana muscosa. The sequence continues at coordinate 1,157,147,211 of CM055122.1, forward strand.
AAATTTCGCACAAACGCGCATTGGCGACAAACTACATACATTTTTAAAAGCCTTTAAAAGCATTTACAGGTTACCCCGTTAGATTTACAGAGGAGGTCTACTGCTAACATTACTGCCCTCGATCTGACCTTTGCGGTGATACCTCACATGCATGGTGCAATTGCTGTTTACATATGACGCCAGACCGACGCTTGCGTTCGCCATTGTGCAAGAGCAGGGCAGGACAGGGGTGCTTTTTTTTTTTTTTTTTTTTTTATTATTAATTTTGCTTTTTTATTTTATTTTTAAACTGTTGCTTCCATATTTATTTATTTGTATCACTTTTATTGTTATCTCAGTGAATGTAAATATCCCCTATGATAGCAATAGGTAATGACAGGTACTCTTTTTTGAAAAAACTGGGGTCTATTGGACCCTAGATCTTTCCTCTGTCCTCAAAGCATCTGACCACACCAAGATCGGTGTGATAAAATGCTTTCCCAATTTCCCAATGGCGCTTTTTATATCCGGGGGGGGACATTCCCTCCCACTGCTTGTAAAAGCAGTCCAGAGGCTAATTAGCCACTAGGATTGCTTTTACATGAAAGCCGGCCGCTGGCTGAAAAGAATGATACCAAGATGATACCTAAACCCACAGGCATCATTCTGGTATAAACATTCAAAGTCCAGCAACATACCAGTATGTTGCTGGTCCTTGTTGGACATGTATTGTAATCTTTTTTTTCATGCAGCCTGTTGGCTGAACGAAAAAAAAAGATTGATCGGTGGGTATGCCCACCATTAGAATACCGCCCTTCATCCACCCACTTCTAATGATGGGCATACATGCACCATTTATATATGCCGAAGCATGGGGGCATCTTCTCGCAAAAGTTATGCCGCGTACACATGGTCAGACTTTTCCACGGGCAAGCCTCCGTCGGAATTTCGACCGTATATACGCGGCATTAGGAGCAAAATCGCTCCTCCGCTCCTGCTGCCCCAATGCTTCGGCATATATGCTTTTTTTTTTTAACTGTGGTGGTGAAATCACCTCCTACAGCACTGGAGTCGCAGGGATCAGGCCTGTCTCTGCGAACGCTGCAGTTATGTGTGTTGTGTTTTGCAAGTGACAGTGATCGATCGATACTGCACTTCGGTGGCCTGGGCTGGACGGAGGGGCAAAACGCAGGTGCTAGCAGGTATCTGGGCTGATCCCGCTAACACTGCGTTTTTGGGAACCCTAAACTGCTGGGGACGCTAGTATAGATCTGATCAGATCAGATATTGAGCTGATCAGATACTATACCACTAAGGGGGGTGTATGCTTCACGTGTGGGTGTTAGCGCTACTGGCACTAACCTGACGCTGCCTGGGGTGTGACGCAGACCCTCTCTGACGCTAAAACCTAATTAATATCACCCGCCGGGCGATCAGGGGGTTAAACCTTTATTGGGTTATATACGGCGGGTGCCCTGACACTATAAAAAGCAAACTAACTAACCAGCATCACCCGTAACACTTATATGATGATCACTGGTGAAAGGGTTAACTAGGGGCAATTAGGGGGTTAAAACCTTTATTAGGTAATATATGGGGGTACCTGACGCTATATAAAAACCTGACGGCGAACCTAAAAAAAAATTACTGGCTACCTATCGGCATCACCGACACTAAGACAACGATCATAAAAACGATTGCTTAGCGACAGTGGTGATAGGGGGTGAAAGGGTTACCTGGGGGCGATCAGGGGGTTAAACCTTTATTAGATAATATATGGGGGTACCTGACGCTATAAAAACCTGCGGCGAACCTAAAAAAAATTACTGGCTACCGATCAGCATCACCGACGCTAAGACATCGATCAGAAAAATGATCGCATAGTGACGGCGGTGCTAGGGGGTGAAAGGGTTACCTGGGGGGTGATCAAGGGGGTTACACCTTTATTAGGTAATATATGGGGGTACCCGACGCTATAAAAACCTGCGGCGAACCTAAAAAAAATTACTGGCTACCGATCAGCATCGCCGACGCTAAGACATCGATCAGAAAAATTATCGCTTAGTGACAGTGGTGATAGGGGGTGAAAGGGTTAACTGGGGGGCGATCAAGGGGGTTAAACCTTTATTAGGTAATATATGGGGGTACCCGACGCTATAAAAACCTGCGGCGAACCTAAAAAAAATTACTGGCTACCGATCAGCATCACCGACACTAAGACATTGATCAGAAAAATGATCGCATAGCGACGGCGGTGCTAGGGGGTGAAAGGGTTACCTGGGGGGTGATCAAGGGGGTTAAACCTTTATTAGGTAATATATGGGGGTACCCGACGCTATAAAAACCTGCGGCGAACCTAAAAAAAATTACTGGCTACCGATCAGCATCGCCGACGCTAAGACGTCGATCAGAAAAATTATCGCTTAGTGACAGTGGTGATAGGGGGTGAAAGGGTTACCTGGGGGGGCGATCAAGGGGGTTAAACCTTCATTAGGTAATATATGGGGGTACCCAACGCTATAAAAACCTGCGGCGAACCTAAAAAAAATTACTGGCTACCGATCAGCATCACCGACGCTAAGACATCGATCAGAAAAATGATTGCTTAGCGACGGCGGTGCTAGGGGGTGAAAGGGTTATCTGGGGGGTGATCAGGGGGTTAAACCTTTATTAGGGGGGGTTAGGGGGCTACACTGGACCTAAAACTAAATGTAGTGACACTTTTACAGTCACAAATGTCACTGATTGCAGTGATCACTAAATAAATGGTCACTGCAATCAGTGACACTGTGACTGGGGGCTGGGGGGGGGCTGGGGGGTGATCTGGGGGTGTCTGGGGGGGCCTGGGGGGGCGATTTATGTGCCTATGTGTCCTGGTGTCAGTGTAGTGTTTTGTGTACTAACCTGCATCTTCTCCTGTACGGCGCTCGGTATATGTGAGCGCCGCAGGAGAGATGACATCACTTCCTCCTTCCTGGCAGGCAGGGGAAGCTCTCTCATTCGCCGGGAGCGATCGAGAGGGGGTGGCCGGAATCGAACGGCTGTCCCCTCATGCCGGATCGCTCCCGAAGGTAAAACGACCACCCACTGTAAAGAAGGGGGGTCCAATCGGACCCCCCAACTATACAAAGGCAATCACGTATATGTACGTGATTCTGCCTGTCGGTGCCATTCTGCCGACGTATATTTACAGTGGGCGGTCGTTAAGTGGTTAACAAACTACGTTGTAGAGTCCTACTTTATGCTATCCTGGAGAAAGAGAAATAGCTGTTTGTTTGTCTGTGTCCATGCTAAAAGTAAATCTGTATGGGAGTGGTTCTATAATTATCAGTAAGCTGCTACACCTGCAGGGCTCTAATGCGGAAAGATGCAGGGTCTGCATTCCTTTGGACCTAATTTCCTTTAGGGGGTATTTCACCAAAGATGCAATTCTTGTTGCAGGGGATGCTCAAATCTGAATTTGTATCTTAGTGGAGACTTCTGGGAAAGTTTAATCAGTCAATCACACAAGCAGAAGATGGCATATCTGGGGGGAGTTCTGTACACCATCTGTGTACAGAACACCTCCAGGTAGCCGTATTGCTTTGGAAAAAAGAAATCAAAAAAGCGCAACCCAATGTGATTGATAACAGTGAATCTCTTAAACAATGTGAAATTCCAACTGATATCCCAACCGATATCTCAAAGCTGGAATATAAGTAAAACAAACATATATAAATGGAAAAAAATGGAAAAAAAGAACTTGATAAATTGATAAAAAAAAAAAAACGTATGACATAAAACTCTCAATTGATAAAAGTCCATATGATGCAATATCTATGGGAGACTAGTCCAGAAATGACATATATAGGACTGTTGCCGTGAAGGTATTCCTATGCGGCGGAAGGCATAATACTCAGACAGGTTGATAGTATGAGCTTCACATCCAATAGTAAGTAAATGGCTTGCTTACCAGATATAAGATGATATTGGGCTCAGGACTCGGCCGACCTGCCTTCACACGATCTGTTCTCGGTGTTCACCACACATGGATCGATTGGGAAATCCGGAGGCGGTCACTTTGGCACTGAATCCCACAGACTGCGGGCACTTCAAAAATATTTTGCTTGCCGTAAGGTGAGTATTGTGTTTTATATAACTCACGTTTTCCACATACAGCAAGTGGAGATCAGCATCCAGAAGTCAGCAGTCAATTACCAAAGAGAAGGAAGAAGAAAAGATTCTCATGGTGCAGTATTTCTTCATAAAAAAACATATTTATTGCACAGGCTTTATAAAACACTGACATCCATGGAACAGAGACAAATTTTCAAAAACAGCCGTGGTTGGCACCAGCTGGCTGGAACGTGATGGTGTCAGAGACTTGTGGCTCCACCCTACATGTTTCCCCCTACAAGGATTCTACTGGGAACTTGAGCCTCCGTTCCCAGTAGAATCCTTGTACGGGGAAACATGTAGGGTGGAGCCACAAGTCTCTGACACCATCACGTTCCAGCCAGCTGGTGCCAACCACGGCTGTTTTTGAAAATTTGTCTCTGTTCCATGGATGTCAGTGTTTTATGAAGCCTGTGCAATAAATACGTTTTTTATGAAGAAATACTACACCATGAGGATCTTTTCTTCTTCCTTCTCTTTGGTAATTGACTGCTGACTTCTGGATGCTGATCTCCACTTGCTGTATGTGGAAAACATGAGTTATATAAAACACAATACTCACCTTACGGCAAGCAAAATATTTTTGAAGTGCCCACAGTCTGTGGGATTCAGCGCCAAAGTGGCCGCCTCCGGATTTCCCAATCGATCCATGTGTGGTGAACACCGAGAACAGATCGTGTGAAGGCAGGTCGGCCGAGTCCTGAGCCCAATATCATCTTATATCTGGTAAGCAAGCCATTTACTTACTATTGGATATGAAGCTCATACTATCAACCTGTCTGAGTATTATGCCTTCCGTCGCATGGGAATACCTTCACGGCAACAATCCTATATATGTCATTTCTGGACTAGTCTCCCATAGATATTACATCATATGGACTTTTATCAATTGAGAGTTTTATGTCATAAGTTTTTTTTTTTATCAATTTATCAAGTTATTTTTTTCCATTTTTTTCCATTTATATATGTTTGTTTTACTTATATTCCAGCTTTGAGATATCAGTTGGGATATCAGTTGGAATTTCACATTGTTTCAGAGATTCACTGTTATCAATCACATTGGCTTGCGCTTTTTTTATTTTTTTTTCCATATGTTTTGAGTCCTTTTCAGGCTAATTGAATAGCAGCACCCGCCCGTCAGGTGAAGGTCATACTATTCACCCTTCTCTCACACATTTAGAGCATCACACTTAATTTGTGTTTCAACACACTCAAGTTTTAATCAATTAATATTATTTATTTAATTTTGTCACTGTTTAAGGCAGCGCTGGATTTTTTCCATTTACTAGCCGTATTGCTTTGCATTTTACAGAAAATTACAGAGCTGCAGATTGAAATGGAATGGTTCTTTTTAATAACATTAAATTACAATATGACTTGTGTCGCAATTGTGTATGATATATATTTTTTCTTACCCAAACATCTGCAAAAATTATGTTTTTATTGCTCATTGAATTAGATGATTGAAGTAAACCAAATTGTAACTATTTGCTTTGCCCAGGTATCAGTTGTCATTCCTCTAGTAAATCAACTCCTCTGAGTTCTGATAACCTAAGTACTCTAGGTAAAGTATGTACACCATAAAAAGCACAATCGTTTTTTTTCCCAATAAAATGTTTATTGCAAGTAATAAAGAACAATACACAATAGTGACATCCAGTACATTAGGTACGCCAGTCAACAATGACAAGCATATTTTAGTTGTCTTGTATACATAGCAAGCATACTGTATAAAAAATATATTGAACATTAATCGGTCTGAACTTCCAGATGAAACCTGTAAAAATAAAAATAAGTTAGGATGGATTCAACCCTAGCAGAAGTTAAAATGAATGATGCTGGGTGTAGATTAGGGATGAGCTTCGAGTTTGAGTCAAACTCATGTTCGATTCGAACATTGCCTGTTCGCATGTTCGCCGAACAATTTGGGGTGTTCGCGGCAAATTCGAAAAGCCACAGAACACCCTGTAAAAGTCTATGGGGGAAATCTAAAGTGCTAATTTTAAAGACTTATATGCAAGTTATTGTCATAAAAAGTGTTTGGGGACCCGGGTCCTGCCCCAGGGGACATGTATCAATGCAAAAAAAAAGTTTTAAAAACGTCAGTTTTTTCGCGAGCAGTGATTTTAATAATGCTTAAAGTGAAAAATAAAAGTGAAATATTCCTTTAAATTCCGTACCTGGGGTGGGTGTATAGTATGCCTGTAAAGCAGCGCTTGTTTCCCTTGCTTAGAACTGTCCCTGCAAAAAATTTTATTTCTGAAGGAAAAAAAGTAATTTAAAAGCACTCGCGGCTATAATGAATTGTCGGCTCCCAGCAATACAGAAAAAAGTCACTGATAAAAAAAAAAAAAATGCGTGGGGGTCCCCCCAAATTCAATTACCAGGCCCTTTAGGTCTGGTATGGATATTAGGGGAACCTTGCATCAAATTAAAAAAAAAATACGTGGGGTTCCCCCAAATATCCATACTAGACCCTTCAGGTCTGGTATGGATTTTAAGGGGAACTCCACCCTAAATTGAAAAAGAAATGGCATAGAGTTCTCCCAAAAATTCATACCAGACCCTTTATCCGAGCATGCAACCTTGCAGGCCGCAGAAAAAGAGGAGGGGACGAGAGAGCGCCCCCCTCCTGAACCGTACCAGGCCACATGCCCTCAACATGGGAAGGATGTGCCCATGTTGATGGAGACAAGGGCCTCATCCCCATAACCCTTGCCCGGTGGTTGTGGGGGTCTGCGGGCAGGGGGCTTATCGGAATCTGGAAGATCCCTTTAACAAAGGGGACCCCCAGATCCCGGCCCCCCCTATGTGAATTGGTAAGGGGTACATTGTATCCCTACCATTTCACAAAGAAAGTGTAACATTTAAAAAAATAAAATAACACACAGACACCTTGGAAAAGTCCTTTATTAAAAATAAAAAAATAAAAAACACATTCCAGCGATGAAATCCAATGTCCCGCGGCGATCCGATGTCCAGCGCTGCAGTCTCCACTCGAAACGTCATTGGCTGAGTGGACCTACACTGCGGAGGAAGTTCCCCATCAGGCCCGCTCAGCCAATGACGTAGGCGGGATCTGAGGTACGAGGGGGCGGGGGCGCCCTTGTATCTCAGACCACGCCTACGTCATTGGCTTAGCGGACCTGATGGGGAACTTCCTCTTCAGTGTAAAAAAAATGAATAGACCCGCCCCTTCTCATGTTCCCCATCAGGAGCGGACCTGATAGGGAACGTGAGAAGGGGCGTGTTTGTTAAAGGGGTCTTCCAGATTCCGATAAGCCTCCTGCCCGCAGATCCCCACAACCACCGGGGAAGGGTTGTGGGGATGAGGCCCTTGTCAGGACATCCTCCCCATGTTGAGGGCATGTGGCCTGGTATGGTTCAGGAGGGGGGGGCGCTCTCTCGTCCCCCCTCTTTTCCTGCGGCCTGCCAGGTTGCGTGCTCAGATAAAGGGTCTGGTATGGATTTTTGAGGGAACTCCACGCCATTTTTTTTTTACATTTGGGGTGGAGTTCCCCTTAAAATCCATACCAGACCTTAAGGGTCTAGTATGGATATTTGGGGGGAACCCCACGTCATTTTTTTTTATATGATGCAGGGTTCCCCTTAATATCCATACCAGACCTGCGTGAACTTTAGGTCTGTTCGCAGGTTCTGGTGCGAACCGAACAGGGGGGGTGTTCGGCTCATCCCTAGTGTAGATCTGGAGTCGGAGGGTGAGACCATCTGTTTATGTGGATGGAAAGGGTCTGTTTCTAACTGTGTCCTTAAGTCGCATATGAGGAGTTCCATGTGGAACAGCCCGATGTTGCAATATGTTGAAAAGAAATGGGATGGTTCAGGTTGATCTGAAGAATATCAGGGGTGTATAGAAAGGTATTAAAGAGAAAACAGAGGGAAGGGATTGGGGAGTGAGAGGGGGAGGAAAGAGGGTTTTCCTCCTTGGTCTCTGTGGTCACAAAATCTACTTCTATCAGGTAGAAATATAAGTATATGATAGGGGGAAACACACAGATCCATCTTCCTGCTCAGCAGAAAGACACAATCTGTGTGATCTCCCCTGTAAGAACAGGGATTTGCCTTGTTTACACTTGAGGGAAACGATCGCGGGTCTCCGACGGACATAGCTGATTGGCTCCTCCGCTGGCCAATGGGAGCCCACAAATCGCCATGTATGAGCCAACGTACACCTACAGCAATTTGCTGGATTGAGCCACATTGCTGCAGTATAACTGCGGGGGCTGTTCCTTAAGTGGTTAAATTAAATACTTGTGGTATGCCTTTAAGTTTGACAGTGGTTTTCTAGGGCTGTCCCTGTTTTTGCTGATACAAATCTGTCCTGTCATTGGACAATTTCTTTGGAGCTCTTATTAATAATTTAGGGACTGCAGGTGACACGTCAACGTACAATTGACAGCAGCAGGAAAATTTTAGTGAGCAATATTAAGCCCAAATTTACTAGAGACAGGTAGGGGTTCTAACACAAAAAATGTTGACACGTCAGAGACTACAGACTACTTGTGTTTAGTTTGAGTTTTCTTTCAAATATTGCAGCGTTGTACTTGAAACAAATTGCAGCATCTAGCACAGATGGTCTGTAACAAGTGAATGCTGTGCTTTGAGAACCCCGAACATAATCTCTTTAGGACCACCCGCCCACATTGTACTCTGGATGGACGTTTCCTACAGGCACAAGGTTATACCTAATACATTGCTGGCCTCTTCCAGGTACAGGGTATGTAGGGAGATAGAACAAATAACATTTTCAGTAAAAATCTGCACATAATACACACAATAACACTTGTTACACTGTCTAGTATTATCACTGATCACTGTATTTGTGTCACTAGTGATGTCAGTGTCAGTTAAGGCCTGTACACACAATGAGAATATCAGACGTACAAAGCTTTAGTCAGTTTCCACCTAATAACAGTTAGTATCAGATTTTCCCGCCGCACTATAAGTCACTGATCACTACCATTATTACTGTAAAAAAAAAAAAAAAAAAAATATATATATATATATATATATATATATATATATATATATATATATATATATACTGTATATATATATCATAGTTTTTAGATGCAATAACTTTCACACAAACCAATCAATATATACATATTTGGATTTTGTAAATCAAAGACATATACATTTTGGCCTTAATCTATGAAGAAATTAAATTTTTTTTTGCTATGTTTTATAGCAGAAAGTAAAAAATATTGTGTTTATTTTTTTTTCTCCACATTTTTGGTCTTTTTTACATACAGGGTATATATAATAATAAAAAAAAAACAGTGGTGATTAACTACAACCAAAAGAAAGCTCTATTTGTGTGAAAAAAATGACATACATTTTATTTAACCATTTCCCGCTCGCCATATGGCAGAATGGTGTGCACAAAATGGGTTAAGTTATCCTGACTGGATGTCACATGATGTCCAGCAGGATAAGCCGCGATCGCGTGCCCGCCGGTGGGGCGCAGCACGGCGATCGTTGGTGTGGTGTATCAGTCTGACACACTGCATCACTGATCTTGGTAAGGAGCCTCTGACTTTACCATGTGACCAGCAGTGTCCAATCACAGCGAAAACAGGAAGAGCCATTTATCGGCTTTTCCCCCACTCGCACTGACAGATGTGAGTAGAGGAGAGCTGATTGGCTGCTCTCCTGACAGAGGGGTCTGCGCTAATTGATTATTAGTGCAACTCCCCCGAGGATGCCCACCAGGGATACCCACCTGTGCCCACCAGGTTTGCCCACCCATGACCACCAGGGTTGCCAATCAGTGCCCATTAGAAGTGTCAATCAGTGCCCATCAGTAATGCCTGCCAGTGCCTCCTCATCAGTGCTGCCTATCAGAGCCATCAGTGCCAACCATCAGTGCCACCTATCAGTGCCTATCAGTGCCGCCTATCAGTGCTGCCTATCAGTGCTGCCTATAAGTGCCACCTATAAGTGCTCATCAGTTTCAGCCTTTCAGTGCCCATCTGTTCTGCCTTTCAGTGGCCATTAGTGTCACCTATAAGTGCCCATCAGTGCCACCTATGAGTGCCCATCATTGCTGAATATTAGTGCCTCATCATCAGTGCCCATCAGTGCCACCTATTTAGTGCCACCTCATCAGTGCCTGTCAGTGCAGCTTACCAGTAGCACAGTGCTAAAAAGAAAAAAATGGCCTGATCATGAAGGGGGTAAAACCTTATAGAGCTCAAGTGGTTAAAGAATCCTTCCAGCATAAAATAAAAAGTAGGAGATGCAAAAGTATATTAAAACCCTAAAATACCATTCCTTAACCGCTTAAGGACCCCTTAACGCCGATATACGTCGGCAGAATTGCACAGCTGAGCACAAGCACGTACCTGTACGTCGCCTTTAACCACTTAACAACCACCTGCCGACAAATAGCGTCGACAAGGTGGTTGCTTAACTCTGGGAGGACGTTATATAACGTCCTCCCAGAATCGCGCTCCCCTGGGGCGCGCACACGGGAAACTCCGTGCTGATAGCGGCCGTTTACCACGTGATCGCTCCGTCAAATGACGGAGCAATCACTTGTAAACAGACCGGCGTCATTTGATGACGCCGGTTCCTCCCTCCCCTCTCTGTACCGATCGGTACAGTGTGAGAGGGGAGGGGGAGGGAGCGGATGGCAGCAGCAGCACTGTGGGCTGGATCTGTGACAATTGCAGTCACAGATCCAGCCATCCATCCATCCCTGCTCAGCCATCCCTGTGCTATACCCTGCCAATACTCTGCAAAATACCCTGCCAATACTCTGCAAAATACCCTGCCAATACTCTGCAAAATACCCTGCCAATACCCTGGTGCAATACTCTGCAATACCCTGGTGCAATACTCTGCAATACCCTGCGCAATACTCTGCAATACCCTGCAAAATACTCTGCAATACCCTGCAAAATACTCTGCAATACCCTGGTGCAATACTCTGCAATACTCTGGTGCAATACTCTGCAATACTCTGGTGCAATACTCTGCAATACCCTGCGCAATACTCTACAATACCCTGCGCAATACTCTGCAATACCCTGCGCAATATTCTGCAAAATACTCTGCAATACCCTGCACAATACTCTGCAATACCCTCCACAATACTCTGCAATACCCTCCACAATACTCTGCAATACCCTCCACAATACTCTGCAATACCGTCCACAATACTCTGCAATACCCTCCACAATACCCTGTGCAATACCCTCCACAATACCCTGTGCAATACCCGTGCAATACCCTGCCATACACCGCAATACCCTGCCATAGTCCGCAATACTCCGCAATGCCCGGCAATACTCCGCAATGCCCGGCAATACTCCGCAATGCCCGGCAATACTCCGCAATGCCCGGCAATACTCTGCAATAACCACTTCCCGCCCTCCGGCCGTCATATGACGTCCTTGACTTTGTGGGGGATATCTGAATGATGGGAGCAGCTACAGGCATCATTCAGATATTAGCTTTTTCAGCCGGCGATTCCCTACACCAGTGTTTCTCAACTCCAGTCCTCAAGGCGCCCCAACATGTCATGTTTTCAGGATTTCCCTCAGATGAAACGGCTGTGGTAATTACTAAGGCAGTGAAACTGATCAAATCACCTGTGAAAAATAATGGAAATCCTGAAAACATGACCTGTTGGGGCGCCTTGAGGACTGGAGTTGAGAAACACTGCCCTACACCATAAGAACAATCATAGCGGCTGTTCCGCCGCTTGATCATTCTTACGGGAGGCGAGAGGGGATGTCCCTCCCCCCCCCCGCCGCCCTCCGGTGCTTCTACCGACTCACCGCAACGATCAAAGCCAGGATTGTTGGGTTTTTTTGTATTTTTTTCAGGCTTCCCAGCCTAGAGGTGAGATGTGGGGTCTTATTGACACCCCCCCCCCATATCTCACTGTAAAGAGGACCTGTCATGCCATATTCCTATTACAAGGGATGTTTACGTTCCTTGTAATAGGTATAAAAGTGATCAAAAAAATGTTTGGGGCGGAAAAACATGTCAAACTAAAATAAATAAAGTAAAATGAAGAATACATTTTTTTTTTTTTTTAAAGCGCCCCTGTCCCCGTGAGCTCGCATACAGAAGCGAACGCATACGTAAGTCCCGCCCACATATGAAAACGGTTTTCAAACCACACATGTGAGGTATCTCTGCGAACGTTAGAGCGAGTGCAATCATTTTGGCCCTAGACCTCCTCTGTAACTCAAAATATGTAACCAGTAAAAATATTTAAAGCGTCGCCTATGGGGATTTTTTAAGTAGCGAAGTTTGGTGCCATTCCACGAGTGTGTGCAATTTTTAAGGGCGACATGTTAGGTATCTATTTACTCGGCGTAACTTCATCTTTCACATTATGCAAAAACATTGGGCTAACTTTACTGTTTTTTTTTTTTTAAGCACAAAACATTTTTTTTCCGTAAAAAACGCGTTAAAAAAATTGCTGCGCAAATATCGTGCGAGATAAAAAGTTGCAACAACCACCATTATATTCTATAAGGTCTTTGCTAAAAAAAAACATATATAATGTTTTGGGGTTCTATGTAATTTTCTAGCAAACAAATGATGATTTTTACATGTAGGAGAGAAATGTCAGAATTGGCCTGGGTGCTCCAGAACGCCTGAAGGTGCTCCCTGCATGTCGGGCCTCTGTATGTGGCCACGCTGTGTAAAAGTCTCACACATGTGGTATCACCATACTCGGGAGTAATAGCAGAATGTGTTTTGGGGTGTAATTTGTGGAATGCATATGCTGTGTGTGAGAAATAACCTGCTAATATGACAATTTTGTGAAAAAAAAAAAGAGAAAAAAAAAATCTTGATTTTGCAAAGAATTGTGGGAAAAAATGACAACTTCAAAAAACTCACAATGCCTCTTTCTGAATACCTTGGAATGTCTTCTTTCCAAAAAGGGGTCATTTGGGGGGTATTTGTACTTTTCTGGCATGTTAGGGTCTCAAGAATTGAGATAGGCCGTCAGTACTTCAGGTGTGATCAATTTTCAGATATTGGCACCATAGCTTGTGGACTCTATAACTTTCACAAAGACCAAATAATATACACCAATTTGTACTTATTTTTACCAAAGATATGTAGCAGTATAAATTTTGGCCAAAATTTATGAAGAAAAAATAGTAATTTGCAAAATTTTATAACAGAAACGAAAAAAAAATCATTTTTTTACAAAATTTTCAGTCTTTTTTCTCTTATAGCGCAAAAAATAAAAAACCCAACAGTGATTAAATACCACCAAAAGAAAGCTCTATTTGTGTGAAAAAAAGGACAAAATATTCATATGGGTACAGTGTTGTATGACTGAGTAATTGTCATTCAAAATGTGAGAGCACCGAAAGCTGAAAATTGGTCTGGTTATTAAGGGGGTTTAAGTGCCCAGTGGTCAAGTGGTTAAGAGCCCAGCTGTGGGTCGCGAGAGCGGACCCGACCGCCACCGGTTTCCCACGATCAGGTCACAGAGCTGAAGAATGGGGAATGGTAAGTGTAAACAAACCTTACCCGTTCTTACTAGGGTGACTGTCACTGATCGTCTGTTCCCTGTCATAGGGAACGACGATCAGTGATGTCACACGGAAAGCCACGCCCCCTAACAGAAGTAATCACTCCCTAGAAAACACTTAACCCCTTCAGTGCCCCCTACAGGTTAACCCCTTCACTGCCAGTGTCATTTTCACAGTAATCAGTGCATTTTTATAGCACTTTTCGCTGTAAAAATTGCAATGGCCCCAAAATAGTGTCAAAAGTGTCCGCTGTCGCAGTCACGATAAAAATCACTAGTAACTAGTAAAAAAAAAAAATATTAATAAAAATGCCATAAAACTATCCCCTATTTTTGTAGATGCTATAACTTTTGCGCAAACCAATCAACAAACGCTTATTGCGATTTTTTTTACCAAAAATATGTAAAAGAATACATATCGGCCTAAACTGAGGAAAAAAAAATGTTTTATATATTTTTGGGGGATATTTATTATAGCAAAAAGTAAAAAATATTGATTTTTTTTAAAAATTGTCGCTCTATTTTTGTTTATAGCGCAAAAAATAAAAACCGCAGTGGTGATCAAATACCACCAAAAGAAAGCTCTATTTGTGGGAAAAAAAGGGACGTCAATTTTGTTTTCACAACCGCACAATTGTCAGTTAAAGCGACACAGTGCCGAATTGCAAAAAGTGGCCTGGTCCTTAGCCAGACAAAATGGCCCGGGGCTTAAGTGGTTAAAGGCCACATTTCGAAAAAGATCCTATCAACATTGAATACAAAACAGATACAAACCCTCAAAAGTACTTTCTAAAGCAAAATCCTAAGTTTTTTAAGATATGCCCAGCAAAAAAAAAAGGCTAAATAAAGGCCTCATTAATAAAAACACAATATACCCCAAAATAATACAATACTCCAAAAATACAGCCAATTTAAGCAAAATTCATTTTGTTTTTCTAAAGGGAAATCTTTGAGTGATAGATGGGACATCAGTTAAAAGTCACTTAAGACCTCAAATCAATACAAACAAGTCCCCAATGTTAAAAACAAAAAGGAAGCAATCAACGTTTATTGCTTAAATACCTAGTAATCAGAATTTAGGCTAAAGTTTAGACATATAAAATAAAGCATTCTCTATAGCTTTAGCAAGCTAACTAAAGCAGGCCATACACGGTCAAATTTCAAACAAATTTTCTTTTCAAAATCAGAAAGTTTTATTTTTTTTTGTGATCCGACGATGCCACCATTGATTTTCGAAATTCGGCCGACCAAACCTTCATGTTGCTGGGAATATTCGTTTCTCTCCGGGAATATTCGTTTCTCTCCGGGAATATTCTTTTCTTGCACATGCGCATTTTTTTTTCTATTACATTTCTCGCACGATTCTCCCATCATTGATCAGAAAATCGTTTGTTTTTCAAAAAATTTCCAACATGACGGATTCCTCAAATTTGATTTCCGCACGAAAATCGGCTGTTGCTGCAGCCCACTAACTGTGCGAAATTCGTACGAAAAAACTTTGATACGATTTTCGAAAGAAAATTCTTTCGAAATTCGAACCGTGTATGGCCACCTTTACTGTACCAGTAATAAAGCATGTTCTGCATTGTGCAGGCAACTGAATCCTGTAGAAATCTTCTGTGCAGGGAATCTCAGTACTCTTCCTGCCTCTTAATTTTTAGGGCTGCAGGGGTTAATTGCTTAAGGTTTTCTGTGCAGCTGCTGTGAAAATGTTCCCAATGAGGACCTGCCCCTTACTCCCTCCTACTCCATTGGAAGCCTTTATTTCATTGCTTTCACTACCTGTAACATGATCTGTGATCGAGGGAGAAAATCCTGTGACTGATCAGACTCTCCTCTATTCATAAATCATGCTATAGGTAGTGAAAACAATTAAAGAATAGTTCCAAAAGTAGGAGGAGGAGGTTCCTCATTGGGAACTTTTTACACCAGCTTCACACAAGGTTCAAAGCTATTAACTCCCACAGTGCTGGAAGTTCAGAAACAGGAAGAGGACAGGGCATCCTTGCACAGAATATCTACAGGATCCAGTCACCTGCACAATGTGGGACATCCTCAGTGACAGGTAACTTAGCTCATTAAAGCTATAGAGAATTGTTTTAAAGTGGTTGTAAACCTGTACATATGACTAGCATTAAGTGATACACGGAGATAAAACAAATTCTCTTACTTCTGTACATACTGTAAGTCTATCTGCATCCATGTCCTTTGTAGATCATTTTGAAAACACAAAGACCCCTTTCACACTGGGGCGGTTTGCAGGCACTATTGTGCTAAAAATAGCGCCTGCAAACCGAGCCTAAACAGCGGCTGCTGTCTCTCCAATGTGAAAGCACAAGGGCTTTCACACTGGAGCGGTGCGCTAACAGGACGTGAAAAAAAGTCCTGCTAGCCGCATCTTTGGAGCGGTGAGAGGAGCGGTGTGTTTACCGCTCCTACACCGCTCCTTCCCATTGAAAGCAATGGGAAACCGCGGTAATACCGCCGGCAATGCGCCTCTACAGAGGCTCATTGCCGGCGGTATTAACCCTTTTTCAGCCGCTAGCGGGGGTTAAAACCGAATACCTCCGCAATTCCGACGGTATAGTGCCGCTAAAAATAGCGGCGCTATACCGCCACCGCACCTGCAGCCGCAGTGTGAAACCAGCCAAAGAGGAAAGGATTTCTTCTTTGATCTAGGAGCTGGGGGCATGGATCTGAAGTCTTCCCAAAGCTGACAGCTCTGAGCCCTGATTGGAGGAAAGGGGACATCACCCTTCACACACCACATAGAGAGCAAGCACAGCTGTGACTATAAGTCACAGGCAGTGTACTGCAGCTCCCTTCCCCGTCACCTTTTTAGCTCTTGGTCTTGGGAAAAACTGACAAAAGTGACTCAATGCTGATAACAGAAAGAGAAACAACACTAGGAGATTTGAAAAGAGTCAAGCACACAATATAGAAGGAGGTGCTTTTTTCATATTTCGTGTCTGAGGTTTACAACCACTTTAAGGCTAAACTCCAGCTTTATAGTTCCGTTCCCTAACTGACCCCAATTTCTCCATATGCAGTTTGTCATTTTTCTCTATCCTTTTCATACAGCAGCCTCCAAGACACTGCAATATTGGCTGCCCTTTGCCTTCTCTTTTATAATTAGGGGACTGGAGTATCCAAAACGACCTTTATTGGTCCTTCTAAGCCTTCTGGCCATGGTTTAAAAGCCATGGAGTAGTGAATTATGATTTTTTTTTAAATCTACTGGGTGAATCTGCACATAAATTTCCTTTGGGATGAATAAAGTATTCTGAATCTGAATAAATCCACCAAGCTCAATAAAAATCGGTGAAAGCGAACCACATCCCTACTAGAGGTATTACTGATTTACAATGCTTTATAAGTTAAAGATACATTGACATTCACAAGTTTCAAGTGTTTAGATGTGTATGTGTATATCAGATGTGTATGTGTATATCTGTAAGCCTATTTTACCTTTTTAACCTACATACAAGTGTAATTTTATTATAGAGAAGAAGAAAAAAAGTACATTGATTGTACATTGTACAAGCACTATTTTAGCATGAAGCATGAAGAGTTATAAGGAATCTATTGAGTTCTTTGAAATCAGTTACAGCATTGTGACGATAATCTACCACTAGAGTACATGGCTCTGTATGAGGACATAGAGTACAACTTCAGAAATATTAACTGGACAGCTGAAAAGAACGGGAAAGTTTAAAATTGCAGCTAGCCACATGTAGTACAAAGAAAGGGCACTCACTTTGAAGAAATCACAGACTGGGTGCTGAGATCAAACAGAGGTGAATATCACAGGAAACAAGGTTGCAAAGAACAGGATGAGGTCTGAAAGTAACAGTTATTTTTACAGCAGGTCACTTGTAATTTTGGTTCAGCATCTAGACCCGTGGACCCGGCTTGAAACAGTGTGATTATTTATTTATATGAATAAATCATCAAATCCTCAGGTGCATGCACTGTAACCTGACAAACTCTTACAGCTAGGGTCACATAAGACTTCGGTGCTCTTTTCTTGGCGAGTGTTGTTCAAATAAGACCTACCAATATGTTATTCTACATCATTTCAAACAGAGGAAGGATTATTTTATGAATGAAATACCGAGGACCTAACTATAATTTGACAGCAAGTTTATTTTATGTGTTGGTTTGTAACAGAATGAAAAAAAAATGGAAATATCTTGAAATAAAGGATAGAGAATGCTAGCTTGGGATCTAAGGTCATAGTAAGATGACAACTATATCATAAAATCCATTATGTTATTGCTAAAGGCCAACTCCGACCTTCTGGCCAACTTGATACTGTGATTCAGCTCTCTAGACACTCACAGATAAATTCAGTAAAGCCATTGATTGAGTAATGGTGATGCACAAAGTGCAGTAAGTAGCCCATAGCAAAGATATTTCAGTTTACTATAGTCAGATTGGTCAAATATGATTTATTATTTGTTGCTGTGCACATTTTATCTTACTGAATAATGGCATAAAGGTCAGCTTTTTTTGTGATTTCTATAATTACTTGTATTTGTATGTTCACCACATAAGTATAAATGATTTTTATATCAGCAAGGTTCTTTTCTTAGTATATTGTTTTCCCATAAATAAGCTTATGAGAAAATCATTAATTATTAACTATGTTTTCTCCTGGATTAAAGTTTTTTTCTTAATCATTTTATGATTTCTCTTACATCCAGGCACCTTTGTTGTGCAAGTTACTGCTGTAGATGCAGATGATCCTTCCTATGGAAACAGTGCCAAAGTTATTTACAGCATACTTCAGGGACAACCATATTTTTCTGTGGAATCTGAAACAGGTTAGTGTGTCAACTTTGTTTAAACACATGCTGGTTACAGAACATTTTAGGTATCGCAGCACTTAAATTACGGAAAGTTCATGTGTATATATTCAATGACATAACATTTGGCCACCTTCAATGACTGTAAAAATGTATTTCCTGGAGTGACACTAGTTGTAACTCAGTAAAAAAGATCAAAATATATTTTGTTCTGTAACCCACAGCCATAGCACCCAACTGTCCCTGATTTCGAGGGACTGTCCCTGATTTGGAGCAATGTCCCTCTGTCCCTCTTCCCCCCTCATTTGTCCCTCATTTTAGTCTGATCCTCATAGTTGTATATAAAATGCACTTTTTATCTTTCAAAAAGTGTTTCCCAGTGCTAAACCTTTCATCCAATTTCTAAATTGCTGCATTTGTACATTTTAAAAGCCAATATAAAGAAATAGTAGTGGTAAAAAAAAAGCCATTGTGTATTTAAAGCGGAGGTCCACCCTAAAAATTAACTTTCCACTAACAGCTTGGCTTTAATTTAAAAAAATAATAATAATGTTTAGTCACATGTATCTGTCTGTTGCTAGGCAGAATTTGTATTCTGCCTAATTCCTAGTCCGCGGTGGATAGACTTCCTGTCCTATGATGCATTGCCTCCTAGGAAACTTATCAGAACAACGGGGTGGGACGTTCCTCCGTCGCGCCCGTTGTCATGACAACAGAACAAACAAACTGCGCTACGAGCGCCGTTCTAATGCGCGCCCGCGAGACCAAGAGGTGCATGCTGGTTACCCAGCATGCACCTCAGCCAGAAATCCAGGAAGGAGAACGAACTAGGCTTCAAATGCCCTGACATAACATGATACGGCCAGATGATGAGAAGGCAAGTGCGCAAATAGATTGCTTTAATGACTGGGGAGCCATTGCATTGCAGTGTTTAATTGACTATTGAATGTGAAAGGTACGATCTAGCAACAAAAAAATAAAAAAATTATGACTGGAGCACCACTTTAATTAACCTCTTTTTTTCCTTTAAGGGGGTTTGACAGGAGGCGTGTCCTATACCTACATATGTTTGATAGTAGGCATCCCTCATTCCCATCTCAAAATGTTGGGGGGTATGCCCACAGCAACATATAAGATTTCACTTTGCCTTGCTTATATCAGTTAATAAGTAACTACTGACTAAGGACAAAATGTATCTATACTTATCAATTTCAGAGTTATATTTAGAGTTCAGATGCTTTAGGTATAGGTAAAAGATGCAGCTCTTCCATATAGCTCACATCCTTTTTTTATCTTTACATTCTCTGCTTATCAGCACTAAGATTAAAACCACAATATGTTTTTTGCTACCAAAGCAAAAAGTGTGCCACTTTTTAATATATGCAGGATTCCTTTTGAATACTTTAAAGCTTAGCTTTGGGATAAACAAATAGCATGCAAATACAATATTCATGTGTATTCTTATTGAATCTTGGATTGTTTTCTGTATTTCTTTCAGATGGGTGCAGCAATCCATTATAAAATATTGCCTCTATACAGGAACTTCCTGTATAAAGATCACTCACTGCTGCTCTTTTTCCTTGTGCAGCATGAGAGGTCTTGCATCCTCCCTTCACCTGTAATTTTTTGTGGGACCTGTAGTGGGTAGATCTATCAGATCCCTCCTACAGGTCTGCTATATATGCAGCGCGATGATTATGTCACACAGTCATGTAAAAAGGTAAGTACACTCCATGGAAAATGTTGACCCTTTTCAACATTTTTGATTGGGCAAACATAATATTTTTTATTCAAACAGTGCCTCCAGATAAAAGGTGATACACTTGAAAAAATGACATATAAAATGTCACGTGTGGTTCTATTCCCATACCTGTAGTCTTAATAAATGAAATTGCGGATTTCTCACATTGATAAAGTAAGTACATCCCAATGTTTACCCCCACTTCAAAGCTAATAAATTAGAATCAGATGTTCTGTTTTAGGTGACAATGATTAGAACTTCCTTAGTGAGTGTGTAGGTGGTGCCTGCCCGCTGTTGGCTGACATCACTCAGTCGGTTCAGGCTCAGGAATTGTCCCGACTTTACAGTTGGGATCCACCCAAATGCCTGGATTGGTATGTGGCTGAGCCTCTCAGCAAGCTGCTGGGAGACTAAGCAGCCCCTTCTTCAGCCCAGTGAGCTCTGGAGTGGCAGAGCAGAGAGCAGGTAACTGACAGTCAAGAGCTTTCTGCAAATTGAGGACTGAGAGCTGAACTTAAAGTGATTGCAAAGTCTTGTTTTGTTTTCTATAAAAATTACAAACATGGCACAACTTACCTGCCTTGTGTAGTGTTTATGCAGAGCAGCCCAGTTCCTCCTTTTCTCAGGACCCTCTTTGGTGCTCCTGGTCCCTCCCTCCTGTTAAGTGCCCCCACAGCAAGCAGCATGCTGTGGGGGCACCGGAGCCCAGATGCAGCTCCCTGTGTCCATTCAGAGAGCTGCAGACCTTTTCATCTTAATGCATAATTCATTAAGATAAAAAACTTTCTGGAGAAGGTTCTAGGGGTCCTAATAGGTGAAAGATTAAGAAATTTAACCGGATGAGCATAGGGTGAAAGCTGCTAGTGCCGTCTAACCCATGAATGGTCACCAGGAATAGGAATGTTGATTTGGACTTTTCTAGGTACTGATACACAACAAGAAAATCATATAAAAATATATTTATTACATAAAAAAATATGCAATTAAAAACATTTAAACCAAACCCCACAATAGAAAAACAGCATTTGTTGATAACGGAAGCACGGTCACATGTCTGTTTGTAGTGGAGAGAGGCGAAAACTGCTTCTTCAGGAGGGTCTGTATAATACATAATACAGTACAAATGAACTAGCAATAACATACACATGTTAGTTATGAAGGTACAATATTTTAACATCATGAATACAGTCAATGTCAAAAAGGATGCTTATCTGCTCACCGAGTTAGGTTCATGGGTTGGGCGAAGGCTCAAAAAATTACCCCCCGCGGCGAACAAGGGGGACTATGTGGTGCTCTCTGGTAAGGATAATTACATAATATTCGAGTATATCCATTAGTATGTATATATATATATATATATATATATATATATATATATATATATATAAACACCTGGTGAGGGTATGGAGAGAAAAGAGGGGGGGTTGTAGGAACGTGTGGGGGGAGTGTGGAAGGAATGGGGGAGAGGGAAAAGTAAGGAGAGGAAGGGGGAAAGAAGGGGGGGAAAGAAGGGGGGAGGCGGGGAAGGAGGGGGGAGAAGGGGAAGGATGAGGGAGGGGGAAGGGGGGAAGGGGGAGGGAAAGAAAGGGGGAGAGGGGAAAGGGGGAGGAGGGGTTTAGGGGAAAGAGAAGAGGGGGAGGGTAAGAAGGGAGGGGGAGGAAGGGTTAGAGGGGGGGTTAGAGGGGAGGGGGATGAATGGGGGGGGAAGAGAAGGGGGAGGGGAGGGAAGGAAAGGAATGGGGAGGCCTGAATGGGGGGAGGGAGGGAGTGTTTGGAGGGGGTGAGGGAGGGAAAGTGGGAAGGGGAGGGGAGGGTGAGGATGGGGGGAGAAAGAGGGGGTGTGGAAACAAAAGGGGGGGGAAGGATGAGGGAGGGGGAGGGAAGGAAAGAAAGGGGGGAGAGGGGAAAGGGGGGGAGGGGGGATCCATGACCAGTTAGTGTACTATAGAGAAAGCCACCACCATGGACACATGATTAATGTATCTTACCATGGTCTGGCAAGGCTGTGCTTACTGGGGAAACAGTATAAAAATGGACACGGTATGTGGGTTCCGCAGTACAGTCGACACTGAGGGAGGGCTGACAAAACAAGCACCAATACAGGGCGCAAAGGGAGCCAAAAGCTGAGGATCACAGGGTAAGAAAGAGAAAAAGAAAACACAGTGGTGTTAATAAAGACACACACATATGTAATCGCGAAGTGGGGGATAGTCCACAAATAGACAGGCAGGGTAACGCTTACCTCAATATTGTGTCCAGTAGGAGGGTGCCCCAGGGAGAGTAATCACTCACAAAAGCGTCTCACAACTGGAGCTGTTTAAATATGATCCCCAACCCCGCCACACCGACATCACGGGGTCAGCCCATCAACACTCGGCAGAGCGTGTGAGGGCTACTGCGCATGTGCGCAACCACAAAACCCATAGGCCAAAAGGGCCAGGTCTGCTGGTGCAAGTCAGGGATAGCCATAGAATGTCCTGACCAGGATGGGCACTCGCTCGCCAATAGGGTGAAGAAAGGAGCAAAAGCCGTGTCACATGACGCATCGGCAGCAGACAAGCATAAACAAAGACCGTAGACTGTCATAGAAACATTACAGAACCTAGTTAAAGGAATAGACAAATAAAAATTAAACGATTAGAACTATTAGAGGGGGAAACTCTAATAATCACCATTTGCAGATCTGGGAATAAGGACGGGGGCATTTACAAGGGGGCACTGAGACCAATGGTCCCAATTGGCGCTGGGGGGCAAAGTTGAACATGGACATGCCAACAAGATGAAGGCGACAGGGGGATAAAATGGACCTGGGACATTGAAATTAGAAGGAGAGGGGGGCAGGGAAACCGAGGAGAAGGTAAATGGAGGGGGGGGGGAGAGGGGGGGGAAAGGCAGTGAGGTTGGAAGGGGGAAAGATTGAGTAATAGCATACAATGTTAAGCTGCAGCTACCAAAGCAGGCAGAATATTAACATGCATAAAAAAGGGATATACTCCAGGGATAAAACTATAATTCTGCCACTTTATAAAACTCTGGTTAGGCCACATCTGAAGTATTCTGTCCAGTTCTGGTCACCGGTCCACAGAAGGGATGTGCTGGAGCTGGAGAGAGTCCAAAGAAGGGCAACAAAATGAATAGGATGACCGGAGGACCTCAATTATGAGGATCGGCTGCAAACACTACATTTATTCTTGCTGGAGAACTGACACTTAAGGGGGGACATGATAGCGATCTACAAATACCTCAATGGGGATCCCAGCATAGGAAAAAAACAATTCAGTTCCTGGGAGCATATGAGGACACAGGGCCACACGTTGAGACTGGAGGAGAAGCAGTTTAACCTTAGACTGCACAGGGAGTTCTTCACTGTCAGGGCAATAAGGATGTGGAACTCTCCCACAATTGGTGGTGGCTGCGGGTAGTATAGATAAAAAAAAAACACAACATACAGGGATATGGAAAATTATTACAGACACTGACACACGTACACCTACACAGGTTGAACTGGATGGACTATTGTCTTTTTTCAGCCTTACCTACTATGTAACTATATCATTTTGCAACCACTGTAATGCTGGCAGAGGACATATTCAACAAAGATGTTGGTGGTATGAATGTTTTTTTTTGCAAACCCATACTTCTGTTTTAAACCTTAGATATCTTGGGTCTGATGTTCTCTTTGGTTTTGACATGTGTGGAGTCAGCATGCCAAGAACAAAATATATCTTTAAGACCTCCAGAAAAGATTATTATGCAAAATTCCTACAAGAAGATATTTCCACAAAGGGAGCTATACCAGCTTCTGAGACCAAGGATGTACCCATTTATTCCACAGTACACCATTACATCAACTGACATTTTTTTGTCGTGTAAATCACACAATTAAATTTTGTCTTTATTCAGGTTGTGAGTATTTAGTTCAGTAGCGAGTTGTGCGTGACCCCCTGGATGAGTCGCAGCACAAGAGAATGGACACAGCAAGACAGCAGGATCTTGGTGAAAAACAATTGTGTTTTTTTTAGGGCTGTTACTGATTAAAATTTTCGTGTTCGATTAATCGATTTTTTTTTTATTGATTAATCGACTAATTTTGATTAATTATAACGCACATTCAGATCCAACTACTTTTAGCTGATCTCCTTGCAGGCTGATTCCCAGTGCAGCTACCAACCACTGGAAAAATGGATAGCAGGATACAAAAAACACACAAAGGCAGCGATCGATGGGAATAGCATTAAAACTTTTATAGTCTTCAAGTAGGTAACAAAATAAATATTGCACTGGAGATAAAATCGATGTAGCTACATAAACTGTAAAAATGGTGCGAGTAATACCAAACAGTAGCAAAAGCAGTCATAAAAACATGTAGCTAAGTATGATACTGGTATAAAAATGTGTACAACGATACCACTGCTGAATCCAGATGAGGAGGGGTTAACATCAGTCCGTCAGCATGTAGATGTCCCGTGAAGGGAACTATCACAACTCCGAGTGGATGGCTGTAGAATCCCAGGTTAATAGAGGGAAGTAAAAGAGGGAAGTGTAACAGCCCTTGTATGTGGCAGATAGTAAGGTCCCGCCGGCATGCAGATATGGAGACCTTCAGATGGACAAGGCAAGCCCCGCCGGTGTCCGTGATGTCACTGGATCTCCGACAGAACTCCCTGAAGACCCGGAAGCCGGCGGAGAGCCGAATACCGATCAAAAGAATTTTGATCGATCAAAAAAATTTTAAAAAATGAATCGATTAATCGAGGAATTAATAGTTAATTTCCACAGCCCTATTTTTTTTACAAAGTCTGTGTTTACAAAGTAAAGGTATCAAAACCGCATTTTTTTTTTTAAAATAAACCTTTGCCACCTTGGGCATCTAGCTTCAAACTTTGGAGCCTAAATATTTGTCCCGGAATAGCCTACTGCTGCTCTGGCACCTTTCTGTCACACAGAATGAAACAGAGTCTTTAGACATACAGACTTAAGCCTCGTACACACGATCTGATTTTCCGACGGGAATTGTGTGATGACAGGCTGTTGGCGGAAAATCCGTTTGTATGCTCCATTGGACAATTGTTGTTGGATTTTCCACAGACAAATGTTGGATGGCAGGCTTTAAAATTTACCGCGGACAATGGTCTGAAGTCCAAAGTACAAACATGCATGCTCGTAAGCAATGCTCACCCAACATAACATTAGCAGAAGGTGCCCAAAGGGTGGCGCTAAAGAGCTGAAAAACCACGTAGCACGTAACTACGTTCGTGTTTGTTGGCCGACAATTGTGTGCCGTTTGTATGCAAAACAAGTTCCTGGCCAACACCCTTCGGACAAAAGTCAGAGGCTTTGTCTGCGGAAAATCTGATTGTGCGTACGAGGCTTTAATATCACCACATAGAGAGGTTGCTGTTACTCTTTATGTCCTACTCAGAAATCTGGTTCTAGGGTGAAGCATCCTCCCTAAGTAGCCTGGGAGTTTTATAGAGACCAGACTATTCAACCTGCTACAGTTGAGCTTGTTAACCTCTCAGTGAGCCCAAGGCTGACTACACAACACAAAAGGGAAATCAGTTTGTATACAGCATGCGTCTAGGACAAATATATCTCCCATACTGGACACAGCCCATAATTTTTCCTGGCTTCCTGTCACATGGTATATCACCTTTCTCTGAAGTCATTGTTTAAATAAAGGTCTAATGTTTGCCTGTTTACATATGTTGAAAAATGTAACAATATCTATGCAGTGTATTTACTTTTTCACATGGCTGTATATCCTTTGTAGCAATTGAGAAATATAACTAAAGGAAATTTTTGTGCTCAGAGTTCAACGCTAAGGAATCTATAAAGAAACATGTTTTTTTTACGATGTGGCCCACTAAAAATCTTTTGAATCTGCCTACTTTGACACACAAATGTTTACTATAGGATTTATCTATAAGCATCAAGAGTTGCCTAGACAATAGGCAAAGAAGAAGTGAATATTTTAAGCCCATGTATTGACATTGTTGGTTATAATAAGGATCTGTTCCGCTTTTTCCATTCTGATAAAAAAAGTAATGTGTTGTAAACCAACTTTCTTCCTTCACCTCTCAAGTATAAAAAGGCAAACTGTCTAAATTTATTCAAACTTGAACCAGTTTAAAAACACCATATGTCAGATCAGTTTTTTTTTTTTTTTTTTAACTTACCAGCACAGCTTGAAGACAGAAGGGAGATATAGTGATGTGCGAGATTCATTGAGATTTGATACCCTACCGAGATTCACTTAGATGTGTGCTGGAGTTTAGAGCTGTGCTGGCAAGAACATTGCAGGTGTCCTCACTCAAATCTGATCAGAAACTTAACCTACTGTATGCTGGCAAACACAGCTTAGTTAGTGTATGGCAGTTCCCGGTTATTCAAGTTCAATTCACAATTTTAAACACACACACACACATCATTTACTTACCACCTGTATGTTTGTTAAAGGTTATGGTTTTTTTTTCTTCTAAAATCCAGCTCCCCATGTACCAATATACAATTAACCCCTTGGAGCCCGTGCCTCCCAGGCCCTTTAAGGTGTTTATGATCCTGTGACCGCCATTATTGACTGTTACGGTGGTCACCAGTGGCTAACGATTCCTGCTTGCGATCGGGAGCTTTCCGTAAGCCGCTGGTAACTGTGCCTGGAGTTGCAGGGTGTACGCTCTCGGCACAGCTGTATTCACACTAATGAACAAATATGTGCCCGCTCGGCACCAAGGCCCACCCGCTGAGAGGCCGCAAAATGGTATGCAGTGGTGCCATATACCTCGGTTGCAGGAAAATAAAAACATTCTTTGATTTTTAGAACAAGGACTTACTATAATCCTTGCTGCACTCCATAGAAGGCTTTAGAGACTTCCTTGTATGTAGCTTTTGGACATGAGAGCAAGTAGGACACAGGAAGCAGTTTACCAACTGACCTTATTAGCACATGCTCTGTACCCATCAACTAGGTTTGCACAGCTCCCGGCATCCCTCCATCTGTGCATTTGCCTGGCTTGTCAATGTAAGCTGCCACAGCTGCTATGTTTGCATGACATCCCCAGCATCCCTCCAGACTGGCCAAAGCCACATGTTAAATTCTCTGGGGCAGCAAGCACGCTACATGTCACAGGTTAGACACCCCTGATGCAGCAAAATGTACAGTTAAAAACCGTCCTACCTGCCAAAATTAGCTACTTTGATTTGATTTGATATGGGATTTGTACCGCGCCGAATGCGCTCCCTTAGGAGCGCATCTAGGCGCACAGAGACCCTAAAATCAAATTTTGATTACCAATAGAACGGTAAAAAAGAGCCTAGAGTGCGGAATATGAAGAGGTAAAGTAAAACAGAGAAAGACCGGGGGGGGGGGGGGTCTAGCCCTCCAGATGGAGGAAGAAAAAGAGCATTCAAAGTCCATGTTTTTTTGCACGATTCCTATTCTTCATCAGATTATCCGTAGGCCTGGACAAAGAGGAAGGTTTTTAAACCCTTCCTGAAACTTTGCCATGTGTAGCACTGCCTATTGAACTGAATGGGCTGCCCAATGTGTGTCACAGGAAAAATGTGTCAAGATCGTGCGCTCTCACTATGCTATATGTGAATGGGGCCTGAAAATGACATTTTTGGTTTGTTTACACAAAAAGAATGAGGTTTCATTCACATCTGTGTGTTTCCAAACGCATGGCAATCCACACAGAAAATATGCGCTTTGCGTTTCAGAGACGCTGGAGCTTCTTTGGGGTGATTGTTGCCCGTAGGGCAGCCTATTTAAGCGAATGGTCTGCCCTATGCATGACGAGCGAAAAAGCTCCAAAATTTCCCCCCAAAACATAAATGCGGGAATGTGTGTTCCCACTATGCAGAGATGTGAACATGGCTTCACAGCGTCTCTATCCACTCACTCCTATGTACTTGTATGAAGCTGGCTATACGCTATGCAATCTTATTGTACAATTTCCTTCAGATCTACCATCAACTATGTAGTGCAAGAGCCTATCTGATTGGATACAGAGTGAATAGATAGATCGGTGGGTCCTCTTATTTCATAGTTCTGGTAAATCTAAAGGAAATTATACAGGAAATTATACAGGAAATGCACAATCAGATTGCATAGTGAATTGACAGCTTTATACAAGTACATAGGAGGCAGTGGATGGAGAAACTCAGCTGTCATCCCTGTTCACATCACTATGTAGCAGGAACTCACATTCCTACATGCTTTTTTAGGGCATTTTTGGGTGTTTTTACCCGGCACGCAAAGGGCAGCCCAATTAAGTTGAATGGGCTGCTTTACACGCAACAATCACCCTAAAGAAACTTCCAAACTTTTCTTTTGACCAGAGTGTGGTGAGTTTTTTTTTACCATGATTTTTGGTGCATGTACAGTAATGTGCATGTTTGTGAAACGCAGAACAAAGCGCTAATTTTCTGTGTGGTTTGCCATGTGTTCGGAAATGCACAGGTGTGAATGGAGCCTTGCGAATTGTTCTTGTGTAAACACACCAATTTCACTTTCAGGCCCCATTCAAACTTAGCGTAGTGGGAGTGGGTATTTTTGGCGTGTTTTTCCCATGACACTGTCCTACACGTGGCAAAGAAGCTCATGGGACATTTTGGTGTGTTGCAGGTTGCACATTTTTTACTGTGCGTTTTGCTGCATCTTTTGTTCATTCGCTCACATGGCAAAATGTGTGTTTGCTTTTGTGTTTGATATGGCGTTAACAATTAATGGCACAAAAAGCACAACTAGTTAATTTTAGGTGTATAAAGGTGGACATAGACTATACAATCTGATTGTATAATCTCAGTATGATCTCCTTTAGATTTACCAAAACTACAGTATATAATAGGAGGACACAACTTCTGTTGAATCAGCCTGTATCCAATAAGGCAGGCCCTTGCACTACATAGATGATAGTAGAGCTAAAGGAGATTGTACAAATAGATTGTATAATGTATGGATGGTGAGCTTTACAGAACCCAGGACATATTTCTGCTGTTTTCAATATTACAGCTTTTTCCAAATAGACTGTTATCTGATTGCTCAGCTCCTGCACAATCTGCCAAATGAACGATCACTGCCTGTGTATTTAATGAGAATGGTATTCACTGCATTAGGAAAATGTGCATCTGGGTGGGTGGTAGTGATCTTCTGGAAGGGCAAATGCAGAGTGTGTGCTATTGAGGTCAGCAATAAACGCCTTTCTGTATCACAACCCACGGCCTGTCCAGGAAGTAATGGAGACAATTTGTTTGTTATACAGCCAGCTGGGCAAGAGGTGTATAAGATAAATAGAAAGCTTTTTTATTTCTGAAAAACAAGTACTCTAATGGTATATTGGTATATAGAGAAGTTGGAATTTAGAGAAAAAAAAAGGGGGGACTTATCCTTTATAGTAAATCTCATAAAGATTGTAGAGCACAGAAGTATGGTGTTCTTGGAGGTTTCCATGCTCTGAGTGGTCATTTATTTGTAGTGAAGAATAAATGAAAGCAGCAAAGGACAACTAGTCATACGATGGACATGCTTGAGCGTCTGCTACTGAGCATGTAAAACACAGAAATTAACTTCTTCCGAGCTGCATGCATTCATTTTACCACATATCAAGTTTAACTGCTTCCGGACCCACCGCCGCAGTTATACTGCGGCAGGCTGGCCCCCCTGCGTGAGCCATTATAGCTGTAAGTCGGGTCTTTAAGATTCCTCCGTCGTGATGACCACCGGGCACCCGCGATTGCTTGTTATAGAACAAGAACGGGGATGTGTGTGTGTGAACACCGATCTCTCTCTTCCCCTAGTCAGTCCCATCCCCCCTAGAGTTATAAGACACAATAGGGAAAACATTTAACCCCTTGATCACCCCCTAGTGTTAACCCCTTCCCTGCCAGTGTAATTTATACAGTAATCAGTGCATTTTTGTAGCACTGATCGCTGTATAAATGACAATGGTCCCAAAAATGTGTCAAAAGTGTTCGATTTGTCCGCCACAATATCGCAGTCCCAATAAAAATGTAATTCGCTGCCATTACTAGTAAAAAAATTAATAATAATAAAATGCCATAAATCTATTCCCTATAACTTTTGCGCAAACCAATCAATATACGCTTTTTGCGATTTTTATTACTAAAAATATGTATAAGAATACATATCAGCCTAAACTGAGAAAACATTTGCTTTTTAAAAAAAAAAAAAAATGGGGCTAATTGTTACAGCAAAATGTACAAAATATTGTATTTTTTTCAAAACTGACGCTCTTTTTTTGTTTCTATCACAAAAAATAAAAACCGCAGAGGTGATAAAATACCACCAAAAGAAAGCTATATTTGTGGGGGGAAAAAAAGGATATACATTTTGTTTGGGTACAACGTCGCACGACCGCGCAATTGTCAGTTAAATCGCAAAAAATGCTCTGGTCATTGAGCAGCCAATTCTTCCGGGTGGTTAAGGCACCACCAATCTAAAAAGACACTATGGTATTAAACCCCAAAACAAAAATGTAATATATTGCATCTTACTAATCCTAGGATGAGATGCTGCAGGTCGGGTGCCCCCATAGCAAGCTGCTTGATGTGGGTGCACTCAACAGGAATGGAGGGACCAGGAGAGCTGAAGAGGGATCCGAGAAGAGGAGGATCTGGGCTTCTTTATGCAAAACCATTGCACAGAGCAGGTAAGTATAACATGTTTGTTATTTTCAACAAAAAATTTGACTTTAGTATCGCTTTAAAGTTAAAAAGTCTAAAAAACGAAAAATGAATGCAGCCAACACATCTAAGATTTGGTGAGCTGCAATTTAATAATTTTTTGTTTTGGGGTTTAATACTGCTTTAACTAAAAGTATCCTTGTATGTTTATAAATTCTTTGGATATAATTTCCAATTGAAAAAAAAAAAATGAAGCTGTGATATACACATACACACTTACACAGATTAATGTCTTTCTGAGCTGCAGAATTTTACTCCTGCTTATTGATGTGTGGAAAATTTCAATTTCTTTCAGTGTCACTGCAGCTCCTAAATAAGACCTTTAAACTGAGAAAGACTTAAGACCAAAGCAGTGTATAGAAAGTGAAAATCCTACAGCCGAATTGCTTTAAAATTACATTCCAGAGAAATGTGGCAAGACTGAACTCAATGCAATTTGATTTTATTGCAATAATGTGAAAGAAAATAACTGCAGGATTTCCACAGTCCAGCAATATTGTACCATATAAAGTCATTGGTATAGTGTTGATTATGACAATTTTTTTCTAGTTAGGTCCATTAGGTAAGTTGTACAGAATATATACTAGCAAGGTGTCCATCTAGGAGTGGTCTGCCAGGTCATTTTTATTGCAGATCAGTGTATCTCTGGTCACTTCAAGCATAAAGGCAATGCAGGTGGATATGAACATTTTCAAAATGCCTATCACAATTAAATAATTGTTTTAAGAAGCATCTTAAAGCGAAACTCCACCCTTAAGTGGAACTTCTGCTCATCGGAACCCTCCCCACAATTGACACCTTTCAGGGGGGAGCGGGTGAAGATACCTGTCTAAGACAGGTATTTTCACCCACTTCCGGGAGTCCTCTCTGCGGGAAATCTGCGGGAAGCATATCACTTCTTGCAGAATACCCGTAGTGTTCTGGGAGACACTCTGCTCCCAGAACACAGGAGGACCAGTCAGAACGGCGCAGCACGACTCGCGCATGCGCCGTAGGGAACCGGGCAGTGAAGCCGCAAGGCTTCACTTCCTGGTTCCCTCTCCAAGGATGGCGTGGGGTTGCTCGTCCTCTGCTGCGGACGTCGCTGGACTCCAGGACAGGTAAGTGTCCTAATATTAAAAGTCAGCAGCTGCAGTATTTGTAGCTGCTGGCTTTTAATATTTTTTTTTTTCGGCGGAGCTCCGCTTTAAAGTCGTTCTAAAGACTGAAGGTTTTTTACCTATGCATGAAGGTAAAAAACCTTCAGTGTGCAGCTCAGCCCCCCTTTATACTCACCTGAGCCCGATCCTGATCCAGCGATGTGCACAAGAGCAGAAGATCTCCCCGGTCTCTCCCTCCTCATCGGCTGAGACACAGCAGCAGGAGCAATTATCTCCCGCTGCTGTCAATCACAGCCAATGAGGAGGGATAAAAAGCAGGGCCAAGCCGTACTCTGTATTTCTTGTAGACATACAGAGGCAGCTCGGGAGCAAGCATGCATAAGTGCCCCCCAGAGCAAGTAGCTTGCTGTAGGGACACTCAGCAGGGGGGGGGGGGTGCCAGCGGGGGACCAAAGAAGAGGAGAGTTTGGGTTGCACTGAGCAAAACCATTGCACAGAGCAGGTAAGTATAACATCTTATACCGTATAACATTATATTAACAATATAAAGTATAACAAAAAAAAATTGCTTTTGAAAACACTTTATGTATTGGTAGTTCTCTGTGGCACCTGCTAAGAGTCAATATGAGATAACTTTTCACCTGCTCAAGTACACAACACAGGAAATATTGTCGTGATGTAGGAATCATTGCAATACTTCATTCAAACGTACAGAAGCAATCTCACACCTTATTCATCCCCTACACAGATATAAGATCTGTAACCTCCAAGATATTTATGGACTATTATAGTTCCTTATTCAACCTAAAAAATGACACCCAAGCACCTCAACCATCCAAAACAGATATAGACGGTTTGCTAGCTACCATCTAGGGGTGGGTATTCTTCAGTTGTCATGGTATCTGGGCTCTTTTCCTTGGGGGTCTCAGACACTTCTGCCTGTTCCCTCCTCCATTTGAGGGGCTCTTGTGTCAGCCCCTGAGACTCATATCCTTCACCTCCTTCTGCTGTTTGGACCAGAATCTACCCAACCAGTCCTGAACAAGTGAAAAATCTTTCAGGAAACGCATTGACTTGCCAACTGGAATAACTATGAACATTACATCTGCTTGGTTGTCAGGTGTGACCAGAAATGTATGGACTGCCGCAGAGGATATCAGACTCATGTAAAGTGTAAAATAATATAATTTATTTAAAAGTTAAGTGAATAACACAAATGTAAACGCACCTCCAATATACTAAAACTGTGTAAAGCAAAACCAGATAACCAAACAAATAGAGACACACAATGAGCAACTGCCCAAACCAAGTATATACAGGAAAAAGGATAAACAAATCATAGTTGTAACAGAGCCAGGGTCACACACGGGAGATCAAGCAGAGGGAGCTGGGAACAAGCAGGTAGGAATGGATCAGACTGCAGGGTCAGGATCAGGAACACAGGTGAGGGGCACATGGAGGTAGAACACAAAGGCAGGAATGAAGAGCATGAACAGGGATTAAATACACTTCCTGCAACCAGCATCAGGTGATGACTGATTGCAGGAGATGATGTGAGCTTCTGACTGCTGAGGGACACCTGCTGGTGAACACCGAAATTGCAGCCTATAAACCTGGGAGCCACAGTGCCACCAGCAGGTGAACCCTTTCCTGACATTGCTACAGCTACACGACTAGGAACGCAATGCCACACACTGTTGTATAATATTTGGAGTTCTTTTTTCCCAATTCTGGGTTGGGTATACCACGCTACTGGTTACCTCATACATGCTTTTTATAGAGGATATTGTAATCTGCTTGTTTTTTTTTTTTCACAATTTTTTTATTGAAAGTTTTCATGAGTAATACAAACGAAACCATAAAGCACAAAACCAGGATACAGATACATGTTCCAACTAGAAGGAGGCATAGACTTTAAAGTTTGAGAGAGTAGAAACCCACAGATGACGCCTCTACGGGTTGCCAATATAATGGCCACATAATTTTTTTTTTAAAGTAGTAAGGCACAGACTTTTAAAGAGGGTATACTGCAGTGTATAACAGGCCTGCCTGACTCACGTTGGAATGCAATACTTCATAGGAAAGTATTCAATATGGCCTCTGTAAATACTATACAACAAACACGGATACTTCAACATCTTTCCATAAAATAAAAATAAATAGAAGAAGAGAAAAAAAAAAAAGGGGAAGAGAGAGAAGAGAAGGGGGAAAGGGGAAAGGCCAGAGTGGAGAGGAAAGGGGGAAAAAAAGGGGGGGGTGAGGGGGGCCCTATCAGGAGAATGAATGAAGAGGGGGTGGGGTCACCACCAGCAACCCTCTTCAGTAGACCCCAAATGTTGTGAAAGTTATCGCTGCCCTTAGTGCACCGTTCAAGGGTTATCCCGGGAAAAGTCCTGAAAGCGCTGCGAATTTCGGTATTCAAGCCAGGGTGCCCATGTCGCGGAAAAGTATGCTATTCTGTCCTGTGTGGTGTAGATCAGCTCCTCCATCGCTGCAATCCGATCAACCCGCGCCACCCATTCCTTTATGGAAGGGGGTGACTTGGATCTCCAGTGGACCGGTAAACACAGTCTGGCGGCATTTAACATATGCATAGCTACTGATCTATAGTATGTTTTAGTTGGAATTTTAGAGAGGTGAAGGAGGTATTGCGCCGGCGAAAATTCCAAAGGAAGCGAGGATATCTCAATCTGCTTGTTTTTAACCACTTCAGCCCCGGAGGATTTGGCTGCCAAATGACAGAAGCACTTTTTGCGATTCGGCACTGCGTCGATTTAACTGACAATTTCACGGTCGTGCAATGTGGCTCCCAAACAAAATTGACGTCCTTTTTTTCCCACAAATAGATCTTACTTTTGGTAGTATTTGATCACCTCTGTGGTTATTATTTTTTGTGCTATAAACAAAAATAGAGCGACAATTAAAAAAAAAAAAGCAATATTTTTTACTTTTTGCTATAATAAATATCCCCAAAAAATACATAAAAAAAAACATTTTTTTTCTCAGTTTAGGCTGATACATATTCTTCTACATATTTTTTATAAAAAAAAAAAAAAAAAAACGCAATAAGCGCTCTATTGATTGGTTTGCTCAAAAGTTATAGCGTCTACAAAATAGGGGATAGTTTTATGGCATTTTTATTAATTTAATATTTTTTTACTAGTAATGGCAGCGATCAGCAATTTTTATCACAACTGAGACATTATGGCGGACACATTGGACATGTTTGACGCTATTTTGGGACCATCGTCATTTATACAGCGATCAGTGCTATAGATTACTGCGTAAATGACACTGGCAGGGAAGGGGCTAACCAGTAGGGGGCGAGGAAGGGGTTAAGTGTTTCCCAGGGAGTGATTCTAACTGTGTGGGGGCTGGGCTAAATGTGACACAACACTGATCACTGCTCCCGATGACAGGGAGCAGAAGATCAGTGTCCTGTCACAAGGCAAAACAGGGAGATGCCTTGTTTACACAGGCATCCCCCTGTTCTGCAGCTCCGTGACACGATCGCGGGACACCGGCGGACATTGAGTCCACGGCGGCAAATTTAAAGGGACATACATGTACACCCATTTGCCTGCCCGTGCCATTCTGCCGACGTAAATGTTCGCGCGGCGGTCAGCAAGTGATTAATGAGCAATTATTTTAACTTTGGAAAAGAATACGTTATATCTATTAAGCTGCCTCATATTGTGCCAACAAAGTCCACCTCTTTCAAACCTATAGGATTTCTATGGTTTTCATATATATTTAATGGGGTGTGGCACAATGGAGGTATACCTAATTCCTGGTAATTTATATTAATATCTACTAATCACAGGTTCAAATAGAAAATTTCTACTCTTTTCCCCCTTCCCCATTGTGAAATTTATTAGCTTGGTTGTTGGACATTTTACTCTTCTCTATTGTGATAGTACTTGTGATTTTTAACTGAGAAACATGGCACTCCTTGACTAGCCTATATTACTTTACAAGTATACAAGGCATATATAATAATGTAGACACTGTAAGATGGCACAATTGACAAAAGTACTGACAAAGACTTTGAAACTAGTGACCATTACCATTACCATTACAGTGTATAAATAAAGTTGAAGCAGAGAGCTTTTATACTATTTATATTAATTGGTACCCAGTTATTATTACAAAGTGGTCATATGCGATTCTTGTATGCAAAATGTCTACAAACAACAAAACTAAACTATGTCTGCTTGTTTCCATCTCCTCTGACATTGGAAGCTCACAGTTTTGCTTACCCTAAGTATACCGACATTAAAGGGTGGTACCAGTGCACTGATTTTACTTATATAATTGGAATTTTGAGAAGCAATACAAATTTCCATCCCTCATTAACTTTTACGTTGGTATGGATGAAGCAAAAAATCAGTAACTATATAAAGGTGAATAAAGTAAAACACAGTATAGAACATGCATACTAGGGTTGAATTACTAAAGCAGTACTAAGCTTAGTAAATAAGATGAAGCTGTGCTCACATCAATCAAAAAGTCAACCAAAGTTATGTTTTTTTTTTTTGTTTTTTTTTCCTTCACACATATTTAGGTATTTAGAATGAATGCCTTATTTGCTCATTTTTACTTTGCAAAAGTAAGCATACACTTTTTAAAGGAAACATTAACTTTGCTAATGGAATAGTCTATAAATCTTTCATAAATTACTATATTATATATTTAGACACATAGCAGGAATAATACTCTCACATGCAAGCTGTCACCATCAGACTGTTTAAGAGCAATAATTTTATTTTAATGATAGTCTACAGTCTATTGTCTACACTGTTCACATTCATGACCTCCCTGCCCAAATATATGGGAAATATGTTTTAATTTTTGTGAAGTCTTTTCTTAAGTGTTTTTAAGTAACTATCATTATATTGCTAATAGCCGATTATCTAAAAGACCAAAAATCCACAATGCCTCACTGTCTGGTCTATAATAAAACTTTGAGCTCCTCATTTTTTCTGAATCTTGGTTATCATTTGGCTCCCTGGCCAGAACAGCTTGAGTCCCTGATTTAAAAGAAAAACATATATATATATTTCTTGGATATATTTTAATCCTCTGCTGATGGCTGCCATTATGTTCCCATTGTCTTAAATGTCTTCTGGCTTTTTTCAAATGAAAAATATATCTTCTTCATTTTAACACTGGAATTTTCTTGTGTGGTTCTGCTACACCCAGTGCCGGGACAAGGTCATCCAGCGCCCAGGGCGAACATGCCAAACTGCGCCCCCCCCCCCACCACATGATGAGAACATTGGATGAAAACAAGTGCATTTGGCTCAATTGTCTCATAATCTGATCAAGTACACAGCTTTCAAGAGCTGATTATGACAGTTCATGTGAAAATATCACAAAATAAGCGCAAAAAAATTCTTGTAAGAAAGTGGAACGAACGATTTTCATGTAATTAATATGGTATTTGCACGGAAAATCTGTGCATGCTTGGAAATGAAAGAATACATTACAATATATCGTTTCTGAAGTTGTATTCTGTCTAATGAGAATTTTTGTAACTTTAGTAATCTATTTGTTTTCCATATGAGACCAGCATGGAAAACAAAATTGTCTAATATTCTCATTGTGTGTATGGGCCTTTTACTCTAGGAGCAGAGAATTAAGATAAAACCACCTAAACTGGCATAAATGCATAGTTATTTTTTTTCATTCAGCCATTGGGCTGAATTAAAAAAAAACACTAATGCCGTGTACACATGACCGTTTTTAATGATGAGAAAAATTAAATTTTTTAAAATGGTCATTAAAAATGATCGTGTGTGGGCTTTTACATCGTCGTTTTTCTCGTCATGAAAAACGGCCATGTGTGGGCTTTAACGACGTGAAAAAAATGTGCATGCTCAGAATCAAGTATGAGACGGGAGCGCTTGCTCTGGTAAAAATAGCGTTCGTAATGGAGATAGCACATTCGTCATGCTGTAACGGACTGAAAAGCACGAGGCTGAAAAACGCGAATCGTCTCTCAACAAACTTTACTAACATGAAGGGTGGCGCCATCCGAATGGAACTTCCCCTTTATAGTGCCGTCGTACGTGTTGTACATCACCGCGCTTTACTCAAGCATTTTTTTCCACGATAGTGTGTAGTCAAGGCAGGCTTGAGAAGAATCACGTCGAGAAAAATGCAGTTTTTTTCAATCACATTAAAAACGGTCGTGTGTACAGGGCATTAGGCTGGGTTCACACTAGTGCAAATTGTATGTGGGTTTTCCCTGCATCCAATTCGCATGTCAGGAGATTGTGACCACCTCTCTATGGAGCCCGTTCACACAGCTCCGGGACGGCTGCAGAGCGAATTGCACTGTAGTCCTGTGTGTCCGAAATCAGACCTGAAACGAACAATTCATCCATCCACACAAGAGAGGTAGATTCATACCGAGACGTATTCTGACAGTGGGGACTCTCTGTCAGAATACATTGATCAATGCTGCAGCTGATTGGCTGCAAGCCGCTGGTCGAACAAGGTTTTCCAGCGGTCCCATTCTACAGGAGCTGATCTGATGGGGCGGATTCTAACAGGCAAGGCCACACAGATCAAAATTTAGCTGGTCCCTGCTAAACAGAATGAATTTTGATCGGTGCTTACCCAGCTTTACCTTATTCCTTGCTCCAGTAGGCTCTCCCAGTGCTGTGACTGGTCCTGTGAAGCTCCTGGGTGAATTGTGAGTGGCTGTGGTCACACTCCAGCTTCATCATACCATACAGGGTTAATGTTCCTGCATGGTATGATGATGCTTAGGCTTTGGGTGGAGGGAGGAGAGCACTGCAGCTACCTGGAGCAAAGACAAGTTTTCCCCCAGCACTGCAAGGGTGGACTTTTTTACTTTGCTGGATTAGGGCTGCAATACAACACCTGCTGTTTGTGGTCAAATCTTTCCATAGGTTAGAAATATACTGGGACTTTTCAGGTGCTACATAGATGTATTCCACATACACACTATATTTTATTAAAATGCATGATTTTCATTAAGATACAGTGTGTGTGTGCAATACATCTAGGTAGAGCATGAAAAGTCCCAGTATATTTCTAACCTATTCATAAAAATGTTACTTTTACTTTAGTAAACCTGCACTGCAAGGGTTAGCACAGGTTTACAGCACAGCATTGCACAGTGTGGATAGCAGAACAGGTCGGCACTCACAGGAGGAGAAAAGCAGTCTGTTATCTATCACTTCTTATCTTCAGTCTGTAGGAGGAGAGAGGAAAGTTCTGATGTCTGCTGCTGGGCAGAAAGCAGTGATCAGGGCTTCAGTGTACTGTTGTCTGCTTGCTCCGCCCACCTGTACTGGAGCTCTCACTGCCCGATTCAGCCGCCCAGTCTGTCAGGGACCTGTGCCTAGGAGAGTGTCTCTGGCCTTTCCGGGGAAGCCAGCAGCAGATAAGGGCACATTCTCGGCTCTGCTTTTGGACACAATTAGCAACACAGAGGCTGAAACAAAGCATGATGCTCCAGTGTTTTGGTGCCCCCTCCCACACTCCACCCAGGGCAGTGGCCCCTCCCGCCCCTGCCTTGTACCGGCCCTGGCTACACCCCAGAAACATTCTATAAAAAAATATTGCTAATTTAATTTTTTGCCAATGGCTGCCTTAATCCCTAAAGTTCCCAAAATACCTAAAAATAAATACTTTATACTTTTCTGAAACTCTTTAAAGATAAAGACTAAGATGTTTTGATTTTTTACAGTTACATAAAATGAAAAAAAAAAGGGTTTATCATTTACTATGCATTGGGGTACACTGCAATACAGAAAAAAATGAAGCAGGTGTTATTTTAGTTCCATTGTGGTGTGTAATAACCTGCATTAACATACATGTGTTAAATGCACTGCATTGAACATGTAACATTGTATTCTGTCAGTATGAAAATAAAAGAGTTGAGCTTAGTGCTTCGCCACTATATATCAGTGAATACAAGACTTTCTCTGATAGTTCAAGGTGGAGGGGATGGCAGATAATGTCCTGACCTCCACCTTGGCCAATCAGAGGAAGCCTTTTATTTATTGATGAAAATACAAAGCTTTTTAGAAGCACTAGCCCAACTCTTTTTATATGCAGCAGGAGAAGAGAGGTCACTTGTACTGCTGCCGGAACACAGATCTGCTTACTGTATGTAGCTAATGCTATTACAGTTAATTACACCATATCCAATGACCATATTGTTCTGTAATAGAAATCCTTTTTTGGGCTAGCTTGATTTAAAGTTACATTAAACAAATAGTTCTAATTTAATCGCTAGCTCTGGCTGATCAATATTAGTCAGAGCATTTATTAAAGTGGTTCTAAAGAAGTTTGTTTTTTATTTTCTAAAATGGTTCCTTTAAGCTAGTGCATTGTTGGTTCACTTACCTTTTCCTTCGATTTCCCTTCTAAATGTTTTTTTTCTTTGTCTGAATCTCTCACTTCCTGTTTCTCCTCAGTAAGCTTGCCCCCATCATCCGAGCGGTAGTTAGTCAGCCAGAACAGCTCACTGAACAACTTACTGAGGAGGAACAGGAAGTGAGAAATTCTGACAAAGAAAACAAAGAAAAAAATGTTTTAGAAGGAAAATCGAAGGAAAAGGTAAGTGAACCAACAATGCACTAACTTAAAGGAACTTATTTAGAAAATAAAAAATGAACCTTTACAACCCCTTTAATGCACCTCCTGTGCTGCAGCCCCCGCTGTCTGTGTCAATGGACGCAGCAGCGGGGCTCGGGAGTGTGCAGGCACTGGTGCCCCCAGGGACACCCTATGGGCATCCAATGAAGAGGAGGCGCCTGGGGCACCAGCGGGGGACCGCAGAAGAAAAGATTAAGGCTGTTCTGTGTAAAACCATTGTATAGACATGTTTGTTATTTTTTTTTAAAAAGCGTTACAAACACTTTAAAGTGGTTCTAAAGCTTATTTTTTTTTACCTTAATGCACTCCCTGCATTAAGGTAGAAAAAATGTTTTATGATTTGCTGTGCTTCCCCACCCCCTAAATACGTATCTAAGTGTTCATTTAATCCAGCACTGTGCATGGCTGCTTCTTTTTTCTACCCTCTCCCTCTACTCACAGGGACTGAGGCAGCAGAGGGAGCCATTGGCTCCCTCTGTCGATCAAATGCTGTCAATCAAATGCTGTGAGGAAGAAGTGTGAGCAGCTCAGCTCAGGAGCGAGCCCACACATCTGCCTCCATAGCAAGCAGTTTGCATGTAAGTATAACATTTATAAAATTATAAAAGTTTAATATTTTAATTAAAGACAAATGTCTTTAAAATACTTTATATCAAATACTTGTACAAACATAATAATAGGTACATTGTAACACAATGACAGAAAGGGTACAGAAAATGTGTGCTACGCTGAAATCTTCCCAGTAGGGATGAGCCGAACACCCCCCCGTTCGGTTCGCACCAGAACCCGCAAACGGACCAAAAGTTTGCACGAACGTTAGAACCCTATTAAATACAATGGATGCGAACGTTCAAAATCTAAAGTGCTAATTATAACGACTAATATGCATGTTATTGTCCTAAAAAAGGGGTTGGGAACCCGGGTTCTGCACCAGGGGACATGTATCAATGCAAAAAGAAGTTTTAAAAACGGCCGTTTTTCGGGAGCAGTCATTTTAATAATGCATAAAGTGAAAAAAAAAAGTCAAATATTCCTTTAAATATCGTACCTGGGGGGTGTCTAAAGTATGCCTGTGAAGTGCCACATGTTTCCCGTGTTTAGAACTGTCCCTGCACAAAATTACATTTCTAAAGGAAAAAAAAGCCATTTAAAACTGCTTGCGGCTTTAATGTAATGTCTGGTCCCGGTAATATGGATGAAAATCTTTGAGAAAAATGGCATAGCTACCCCATCACACCCCCCCCCTTACCCCAGCCCATTACCAGCCCCTTTGGGTCGTGTATGTATATTAAGGGGAACCCCGCACACAAAATAAAAAAGGCCCTATATACTCTGAACAGCCGTATACAGGCGGTGCATACAAGACAGGGACTGTAGGTTTGTTCTTATGTAGAATCTGTTTGTAATTTTGAACAGGTACATTGTTTAAGTGTAGCTCCAGCCAAAAAATCTATTTTTAAGCTTTTTGGAATACATAGGGAAGGGTTATCACCCCTGTATTTGTTTTGCTGTCTGTGTCCCTGTTCAGAACATTTCAACTCACTTTCCGTCCCAATGACAAATGTTTTTGAAAAGTGGGTTTTTTATTGAAACAAGGATTGGTGATAAAGCATCAGTAGAGAGGAGACACCTTTTTCCCATATTAACTCTTACAGGAGAGAATTTCCCTTCCTAGGGGTAGATTTCCTCTCACTTCCTGTTGTCTCCTTCCGTTTGCAAGTAGGAGTCGTTTGTAAGTTGGATGTTTGAAAGTAGGGGCCTGCCCTATATACTCTGCTGAAATTTGCCCCTTACATGTTGGTGTTGACACAACACTGTAAGCCCTCACCGTTACTCTTGGTGGGCGCATGAATGGGCCCTGTTGTGAATTATTAGATCAAGAATTGTAATTGCATGCCCCTGTTGAACAGGGGCTGAAAAATTGGGCCTTTGGTGGTGGTGGTGGTGGTGTTGACACAACACTGTAAGGCCTCACAGTTACTCTTGGTGGGCGCAGGAATGGGCCCTGCTGTGAATTATTAGATCAAGAATTGTAATTACATGCCCCTGTTAAACAGGGGCAGAAAAATTGGGCCTTAGGCACTGGTGCCACAACACTGCAACCCCTCACAGATACTGTACTT
Organism: Rana muscosa; assembly: GCA_029206835.1. NCBI lineage: Eukaryota > Metazoa > Chordata > Amphibia > Anura > Ranidae > Rana > Rana muscosa. The sequence continues at coordinate 1,157,189,990 of CM055122.1, forward strand.
GGAGCACAGCAATGAGCCCTGTTGCAAAGTATTGCATCAAAAATTGTAATTACACGGGCTGAAAAATTGGGCCTTAGGCACTGGTGCTGGTGCTACGACACTGCAACCTCTCCCAGATACTCTAGTTGGAGTGCAGGAATGAGCCCTGCTGCAAAGCATTGCATAAAAAATTGTAATTACATGCCCCTGTTAAACAGGGGCTGAAAAATTGGGCCTTAGCCACTGGTGGCGGCACCCAGAAACAAAAATGTTCTTCCAAGCTATCATCATCAATCGGATCATTGAGGAGGAGGAGGATAGTCAGTCAACATAACAGGACAGTCACTCAGCATCAGCATCAGTCTTGAAGGGATGTGACATTTGAAAATAAATTAGTCTGTTATATCAGCTTCAGATGATTGGTAGTTGGTGGTGATCCAAGACTGGTTCATCTTTATGAAGGTCAGTCGATCAACCGAGTCGGTGGACAGGCACACCCTGTGATCCGTGACAAATCCTCCAGCAGCACTGAATGTGCGTTCTGAAAGAACGCTGGATGTAGGACAGGCCAGTAGCTCAATTGCATACTGTGCAAGCTCTGGCCAGTGATCCATCCTCAAGACCCAGTAAGCCAGAGGATTTTCAGTGGGGAAGGTGTCCAAGTCTGACCTTGCCCCTAGGTATTCCTGCACCATGTATATCAGACGCTGGCGATAGTTGCTGGAACCGATCATACCTTGGGGCTGCGGACTAAAGAATTGTCTGAACGCATCGGTCAGACGGCCACCTTCCCCACCGCTCCTTCTTTGACTGACCGAAGCCTCAGCAACTCGTTGTCCAGGACCAGGAGTTTGTAACCTCCCAGTCTCTGGGAACGCGTTGCACAGACCTTTCAGCAAGGCCTCCCGGAGTTGTCTCATCCTCTGCTCCCTCTGCTACGGTAAGATAAGGTCCGCAACCTTACCCTTGTACCGTGGATCAAGGAGAGTGGCCAGCCAGTAATGGTCCCTCTCCTTGATTTGAAGAATACGAGGATCCTTCCGCAGACTTTGCAGGATCAGGGAGGCCATGCAGCATAGGTTAGCTGAGGCATTCGGTCCGGAGTCCTCTGGGTCACTAAGGACGACATGATCCGCAGCCACCTCCTCCCAGCCACGTACAAGTCCACGGGTTTCTTGGGACTGTAAATCATCCCTAAAAGACTGCTGCTGATGATGCTGAGTGCCAGGCTCCACCTCCATGCTGACACAATCCTCCTCCTCCTCCTCTTCTTGTGCGATGGGTGGGACAGAAGGAACACTGTCTGGATAAAGGGGGCCTTGAGAGGCAAGGAAGTCCTCCTCTTCCTGCCTCTGTTCTGCCTCAAGTGCCCTATCCATTATTCCACGCAGCGTATGTTCCAACAGGTGAACAAGAGGTACAGTGTCACTGATGCATGCACTGTCACTGCTCACCATCCTCGTGGCCTCCTCAAATGGTGCCAGGACAGTGCATGCATCCCTGATCATGCCCCACTGGTGTGGTGAAAAAAACCTGAGCTCCCCTGACCCTGTCCTGGTGCCGTAGTCGCACAGGTACTCATTGATGGCCCTCTGCTGCGTGTGCAGCCGCTACAGCATGGCCAACGTTGAGTTCCACCTGTTGGGCATGTCACATATAAGGCGGTTCTTGGGCAGGTTCAACTCCTTTTGCAGCTCAGCCAGGCGAGCACTGGCATTATAAGATCTGCGGAAATGCACACAGACTTTCCTGGCCTGCCTCAGGACATCCTGTAAGCCCGGGTACCTGCCCAAGAACCGCTGCACCACCAGGTTAAGGACGTGAGCCACACAGGGCACATGGGTCAGTTGTCCCTGTCGGAGGGCGGAGAGGAGGTTGGTGCCATTGTCACAAACCACCATTCCTGGCTTAAGCTGGCGTAGCTTCAACCACCTCTCGGCCTGCCCCTGCAGAGCAGACAGGACCTCTGCCCCAGTGTGGCTCCTGTCCCCCAAACACACCAGCGCAAGCACGGCATGGCATCTTTTTGCCTGCATACTTGCGTAGCCCCTTGAACGCCTACGGAGCACCGCTGGTTCCGAGGACAAAGCACAGGAAGAGGCCATGGAGGAAGAAGAAGAGGAGGGGGTGGAGGAGAGAGGTGTGTCACAACCAGTAGTATCATTTCAGAGGCGTGGCGGCGGAACAACCTCCAACACTACTGCACCTTGTCCTGCATCCTTCCCAGCTGCCAAAAGAGTGACCCTATGGGCCGTGAAAGAAAGGTAACGTCCCTGTCCATGCCTGCTGGACCATGAGTCAGCGGTAATATGCACCTTACCGCTGACCGCCCTGTCCAGCGAGGCCAAGACATTGCCTTCCACATGCCGGTAGAGAGCCGGAATCGCCTTCCGTGAGAAAAAGTGGCGTTTGGGAACCTGCCACTGAGGAACCGCACATTGCACAAACTCACGGAAGGGGGCCGAGTCTACCAACTGAAAAGGCAGCAGTTGAAGCGCTAGCAGTTTAGCCAAGCTAGCATTCAACCGCTGGGCATGTGGATGGTTGGGAGTGAACTTCTTTTGACGGTCCAGCAGCTGGGGCAGGGAAATTTGCCTGCTAGAATCGGACTTCGGTGTACTGCTAGCAGAGTGCCCGCAAGTACTTGGCTGTGACACACCTAATTCTACACCTTCATTCCTCTCAGTGCAGGTTTCAGAGAGGACTGAAGGTATAGTGGGGTTGGAGATCCCAGCTGATGCTGTGCAAGGAGAGGTCCGCTTTGTTCTTTGGTGTGGGTCTTTAAGGTAGGCTTGCCAACGAGCTGCATGGCAGGTCAACATATGTCTGGTCAAACATGTGGTGCCCAAGCGGCTGATGTTTTGGCCACGCGATATACGCTTGAGACATATGTTGCAAACAGCAGCTGTGCGATCTGATGCACTCGACTCAAAAAAGGCCCACACCAAAGAACGTTTTGAATAACGGGCAGAGGCAGCGCCCTGCACAGGCGGAGCTCTGCGGTGTGATTCAGTCGGTGTGCTGCCCTTACGCTGGCCCCCCGAGGGCATCCTGCCTCGTTGGAGATGTGCCTCCTCCTCATCCTCCTCCTCCTCTCTCCTATTAGGCACCCACGTGGTGTCAGTGACCTCATCATCCCCTCCCTCCTCATCACTGGAGCCAATCTGGCCGTATGCTGCAGCTGCTGGAACATGACTGCAAGATTGGTGTCCTTCTTAAGCATCCCCTCTCTCTGCTCTCACGCTACTGCCTTCCTCTAGCTGGGTATCATCATCAGACCCTTCGAAACGCTGGGCATCCTCCTGGAGCATGTACCCAACACTGTGCTCAAACAGTTCGGGGGACTCCTCAGGAGGACATGGTGGGTCTAGGGAAGGAGTGACTGATGATGACATTGATACCATGGAAGAGGACGCTTTGGCAGCTGGTCCACGACCAGCACTGTTGTCTCTAGACACAGTGCCTGCTTGCCCTCTTTTATTGGCTCCTGACTGTCTGCCTCTCCTTGTTTGCCTTTCAGACATTCTAATGGCCTGCAGGGAGATGGGAAAACCAGCAATAAGGGGTAGCTTCAGGTTTATATTTTGCAGGAAGCACACAACGCCCGCTGTAAGTGCTGCAAATGCCTGTTAGTGTAACACACTAGGAAAACACAGCAATAAGGCCTAGGTTCAGGAGTATATTTAGCAGGAAGCACACTACGCCCGCTGTAAGTGCTGCAAATGCCTGTTAGTGTAACACACCAGGAAAACACAGCAATACGGGCTAGCTTCAGGTGTATATTTAGCAGGAAGCACACTCCGCCCGCTGTAAGTGCTGCAAATGCCTGTTAGTGTAACACACCAGGAAAACACAGCAATACGGGCTCCTTTCAGGGGTATATTTTGCAGGAATCACACTACGCCTGCTGTAAGTGCTGCAAATGCCTGTTAGTGTAACACACTAGGAAAACACAGCAATAAGGCCTAGCTTCAGGAGTATATTTAGCAGGAAGCACACTACGCCCGCTGTAAGTGCTGCAAATGCCTGTTAGTGTAACACACTAGGAAAACACAGCAATAAGGCCTAGCTTCAGGAGTATATTTAGCAGGAAGCACACTACGGCCGCTGTAAGTGCTGCAAATGCCTGTTAGTGTAACACACCAGGAAAACACAGCAATACGGGCTAGCTTCAGGTGTATATTTTGCAGGAATCACACTACGCCTGCTGTAAGTGCTGCAAATGCCTGTTAGTGTAACACACTGGGAAAACACAGCAATAAGGCCTAGCTTCAGGAGTATATTTAGCAGGAAGCACACTACGCCCGCTGTAAGTGCTGCAAATGCCTGTTAATGTAACACACCAGGAAAACACAGCAATACGGGCTAGCTTCAGGTGTATAATGTGCAGGAGGCACACTCCGCCCGCTGTAAGTGCTGCAAATGCCTGTTAGTGTAACACACCAGGAAAACACAGCAATACGGGCTAGCTTCAGGTGTATATTTAGCAGGAAGCACATTCCGCCCGCTGTAAGTGCTGCAAATGCCTGTTAGTGTAACACACCAGGAAAACACAGCAATACGGGCTAGCTTCAGGTGTATATTTTGCAGGAATCACACTACGGCTGCTGTAAGTGCTGCAAATGCCTGTTAGTGTAACACACTAGGAAAACACAGCAATAAGGCCTAGCTTCAGGAGTATATTTAGAAGGAAGCACACTACGCCCGCTGTAAGTGCTGCAAATGCCTGTTAGTGTAACACACTAGGAAAACACAGCAATACGGGCTAGCTTCAGGTGTATATTTTGCAGGAATCACACTACGCCTGCTGTAAGTGCTGCAAATGCCTGTTAGTGTAACACACTAGGAAAACACAGCAATAAGGCCTAGCTTCAGGAGTATATTTAGCAGGAAGCACACTACGCCTGCTGTAAGTGCTGCAAATGCCTGTTAGTGTTACACACCAGGAAAACACAGCAATACGGGCTAGCTTCAGTTGTATAATGTGCAGGAGGCACACTCCACTCGCTGTAAGTGCTGCAAATGCCTGTTAGTGTAACACACCAGGAAAACACAGCAATACGGGCTAGCTTCAGGTGTATATTTAGCAGGAAGCACACTCCGCCCTCTGTAAGTGCTGCAAATGCCTGTTTGTGTAACACACCAGGAAAACACAGCAATAAGGGCTAGCTTCAGGTGTATACTGTGCAGGAGGCTTAGCAACAATGACACTGACACTGTCCCCTGCCTATCCTTCTCTCTCCCTGCACACAAGGTTTAGCAAAGAATATGACACTGACACTCTCCCTGCCTATCCTTCTCTCTCCCTGCACACAAGGTTTAGCAAAGAATATGACACTGACACTCTCCCTGCCTATCCTTCTCTCTCCCTGCACACAAGGTTTAGCAAAGAATATGACACTGACACTGTCCCCTGCCTATCATTCTCTCTCCCTGCACACAAGGTTTAGCAAAGAATATGACACTGACACTCTCCCTGCCTATCCTTCTCTCTCCCTACACACAAGAATAGCACAAAGAATAGCACAATGACACTGTCCCTGCCTATCCTTCTCTTTCCCTGCGCCGGAACACACTACACAAGGCCGCCGCGCTGGCGGCCTTTTATAGTGTGGGGCGTGTGCTAAACCCCCTGAGCTATAATTGGCCACAGGCAACCTGCCTGTGGCCAATTATGGCTCTCCTAGCTGCCGGCGCTGTGATTGGCCAAGCATGCGGGGTCACAGTGCATGCTTGGCCAATCACAGCGCCGGGATTGCACTGCGATGGCGCAGTGTATTGTGGGCCGTTTGCGTCACTCGAATTTGGCGCGAACGGCCCAAATATTTCGATCTTCGATGAACGATTGAACAGCCGATGTTCGTGTCGAACGTATGTTCGACTCAAACACCGAGCTCATCCCTACTTCCCAGTTACATTAACAAACTGCATGTTGTACCAAACTAAGATATGAATGTTTCTATTGTACAGGACGCCGTGGCTGGGTCCTGAAATGACGCTATATTTCCCCTCTGTTTGGGCTGTGGTTCCTTTAAGGGAACAGCAATGGTTAACACACCTGTCCAAGGAAGTGGTTTAAGAGAGACAGGAAGTTGTAGGTTAGAGAGAAGGAGTGTAGTGAAGTCTGCATGGTGAATGGTGGACACTGCAAAAGCTGTGGAGGCTGTGAAAAGCTCTGGGAAGCTGTGAATGTACATGGCAGTGGCCTGCATGGAAGCCTGCTATCTGGGAAACTTACCTGCAACACCAAGGAAGGACTGTTTAACTGCGACAGCAGTTATAAACTCTACAAGTCGGTGAGACTGTCATTTCTTTTGTTTTGCTGCTGTGAAGCCATTTAAGTTTAAATAAACGTCCTTTTGTTTGAAAAGCCTGTGTCCTGCGATCTAGCTGGTTCCCCGAACATTACACTGGTGCTCGAATGCGGGCAGGACAGAATAACAGGCATAAGAAGAAAAAAACAAAACGTTTTTTTTTTTTTGCATTGAACTTGACATTGAACTGACAGTTAAAGGGACAGTACATTGGATTTATGTCCTGGGTTAAAGCTGCACAAACGTTGAAAGCTGAAGCAATGGAGGAGCTAATTAAACAGCTGTCCCTGGCTAATATGCAAGCGCAAACTCGCCATGAGGAAGCAAATCAGCTGCAGCAAGAAAATACCCGCCTGTTGGTGACCCAGTTGGCAGCCCAGCAAGAGGTTATGCAGGCTCAGGTGGCTGTCTTAAAGGAAGCAGTGCAGCAGCTATCTCAGGTTCGGGAGCAAGCGGCTGTTGCCCCTGGCAACCAGGTGACTGTGAGGGCAAGCCATTTTTTGCAGAAATTGTCCCTGAGCGATGATGTAGAGGCATTTCTTGCTACATTTGAGAGGACGGCAGAGAGAGAAGGGTGGCCTCCAGGACTCATTGCCCCTTTTCTCACCGGAGATCCTCAAAAAGCCTACTTTGACCTGCCACCCGATGATGCTAAAGACTATCAAAAGTTAAAGGCAGAAATTCTGGCTCGTCTGGGGGTGACTACGGCCGTTCGGGCCCAACGAGTGCACCAATGGAAGTATCGTCCAGATCGGCCACCTCGGTCTCAAATGCATGACCTGGTGCAACTGGTAAAAAAATGGCTGCAGCCTGAGGTGTTGTCGGGCCCCCAAATCGTGGAACGGGTTGTGCTGGACCGATACCTGCGATCCCTGCCAGACGACCTTCAACGGTGGGTCAGCCATGGAGACCCCAAAACAGCAAACCTCCTTGTCGAGATGGTGGAACGATATACAGTGGTGGAGGACCTGCTCGGACCTACCAAGCACATATGCCCTAGTCTACCACGGCCTGTTCGACCAACTGCTGCCCTTCGAAAGGATGTTCCAAGGAGTCCTGGAGCAAACACCCCGGAAGGTCAAGAGTCATTCCCGGTACCTCCTCAGCTTTCTGTTCCTGTTCGGAGAGGAGGGGATGTACAATGTTGGCGATGTCATTCCTGGGGTCATACCCGGGCACACTGCCCACTGCAAGAGGAGCCCATGGAATTCGGGGTTCTTCGGAGGGGGTCTTTTTATGCCCATAAAGTATGCACCACACAGCTCGACCTGGGTGAGGAAAAATTTGAGTGTGAAGTCCAAGTGAACCACCTCCCTGCCCGGGCTTTGTTGGACTCCGGAAGCATGGTAACCCTGGTTCATCCTAGAGTAATTGGGAAGATCGGTCCGGTAAGAAAAACCTTACGGGTGGTGTGCATTCACGGGGACACTAGAGAGTACCCTCTTATCTCGGTGACCATCTCCTCAGCATGTGGCACTGGTACTCAAGAGGTGGGGGTGGTAAAGAACTTGGTACATGATGTTATAATAGGACGAGACTGTCCGTTGTTTACAAAACTGTGGGAACAAGGAGAACAGTTCAGAGATTGGGGAGAAACTAGCCTCCCTGTTCCTGCTGCTGAGAGGAATAACCCTGAACTGCCAAATGTTCTTAATGTGGATCCAAATGATGAAATTGCTAATGGTTGGGTTAATGGTGATGAAAGTAGAGCTGATAATGTTGATAATGTCAAGACATGTGGTCCACAGATCTACCAAAACACTGAGGGGGGAGGATCTTCCCCACTTCAGGTAATGCTGGGGGAAGAGGATGAGGAAGTGGCCTCTACCCCTGCCCTGCCAGATTTGGGTGTTCCCCAGGGGGCGTTTGGTACTGCTCAGATGCAGGACCTCACTTTGGCCCGTGCACGGGAACAAGTTGTAGTAGTAAATGGGGTTCCCCAAGAGCCAGGTGCAAATGAGCGGTGGCCACACTTCGCAATGTATAATGAGTTGTTGTATCGGGTTACCAAGGTGAGGGAAAATGTGGTAGAACAATTGTTGGTACCCCAACAATATAGACGAAAGGTTCTGGACCTGGCCCATGATGATGTGTTAGGGGGACACCTGGGAGTTGAGAAGACGGAAGCACGGATCACCGACCGGTTTTACTGGCCAGGTCTGAAAGCAGAGGTAAAGAAATACTGTGCCTCTTGTCCCACCTGTCAGTTGACCGCTCCGGTGACCCACTTCCGGAGCCCTTTGGTCCCTCTGCCCATAATTGAGGTCCCATTCGAGAGGATAGCCATGGATATAGTGGGTCCCTTGGTAAAGTCGGCTCGAGGTTACTCCTACATATTAGTGATTCTTGACTATGCCACCCGATATCCTGAGGCGCTTCCACTGCGGAATACCTCCTCTAAGGCTATTGCCCGGGAATTATTCCAGTTGTTTACACGGACTGGTTTTCCCAAGGAAATACTCACAGACCAGGGCACCCCATTTATGTCGAGAGTTATGGCCGATGTGTGCAAGCTGCTCCGGATTAAACAGCTGCGCACATCGGTCTACCATCCCCAAACGGACGGGTTAGTGGAACGCTTTAACAAGACCCTTAAGTCTATGCTAAAGAGAGTGGTACAAAGGGATGGGAAAGACTGGGACTGCCTGTTACCAGCTCTCCTGTTTGCTATCAGGGAAGTGCCCCAGGCCTCCACTGGGTTTTCGCCCTTTGAGTTGGTATATGGGCGGAGACCTCGCGGACTACTTGACTTTATTAAAGAGGAATGGGAAAGTGAACCTGTTCAGCATAAGAGTGTTCTTGAATATGTCTCCCAAATGCAGAAAAGGATCCAAACTGTGATGCCACTAGTCAAAGAGCATTTGCAAAAAGCCCAGGAGGCTCAACGACGGGTCTATAACAGGGCTGCTAAAATAAGGCACTTCCAAGTGGGGGATCGAGTAGCGGTGCTAATTCCCACTGTGGAAAGTAAATTCTTGGCCAGATGGCAAGGTCCCTTTGAAGTTGTGGAAAAAGTGGGAGAGGTAAATTATAGAGTCCACCAGCCAGGCAAGAGGAAACCGTATCAGATATATCATGTCAACTTGTTAAAGCCTTGGACAGACAAGGAACCGGTGGCCTCCCTGGCTAGTGCAAGACTTGAGCCTCAGGTTGGGGTGGAGAGTGTCCAAGTAGCAAGTACCCTGTCTAAAATCCAAAGTCAGCAGGCAAAGGAGTTCTTGCAGAGAAATAAAGAAAAGTTTTCAGACTTGCCAGGGCTAACTAGTGTCATAGAACATGATATTATCACGGAACCTGGAGTCAAAGTTTTTGTCCGGCCCTACCGCATCCCAGAGGCTCAAAGGAAGGCCGTTTCAGAGGAAGTGAAGAAGATGCTGGACCTGGAGATCATTGAAGAGTCGCAGAGTGAGTGGTCGAGCCCGATTGTGTTGGTACCAAAGCCCAACGGGACTCTGCGATTCTGCAATGATTTCCGGAAACTTAATGAGGTTTCACGGTTTGATGCCTACCCCATGCCCCGGGTAGATGAGCTTATTGAGAGACTAGGTCCAGCCAGGTATATTACAACATTAGACCTTACCAAGGGGTATTGGCAAATCCCGTTGACTAAGGCTGCTAGAGAGAAAACTGCTTTACTCTTTCGTCCATGGACCGACACAGCTTCTCTATTGACAAAGTGGGTATTATCCGTTAATTAGGAGTGACTAGGCAGAAAAACTTGTAAAAAGTGTTGCATCACACCTTCTACAGTACCGCCCAGGGGGCGGACCCTCTGGGTATACCCTCTCAGTCTGCACATCGCAGATCAGTTTTTTTCTGTCTAGCAAGGAGTAGGACATGGCTCCCTTCGGGCTCATTGGTCCGGGGAAAAAAGATATATATATTTTTTATTTTTTTGCTACATTTGTTGTTTCCTGCGATCTTCGATCAACTGCCGACTGGGTGACAGGCTGGATCCTCGATCCTTGTAGTCTCCCCAGTTTCGGCCATCGAGCGTGTGCCGACCCTAGCTACGCGCTGGGTTTTCCACGACATGCCCGTCGCTCCACGGGTGGCCGGTGAGCCTACGCTCCAGGGCCTGCATCGGACCGCTCAGCTTCGGCTGACCTTACGGCCGAGTCGCAGCAGCCTGGCCGGTGAGCTTACGCTCCAAGGCTTGCATCGGACCGCTCAGCTTCGGCTGACCTTACGGCCGAGTCGCAGCAGCCTGTCCGGTGAGCGTCATGCTCCAGGGCATACATATGATCGTCCCTTCTGGGTCCAATCACAGCATGCCTGGCCAACAGTCACCTTCCGTGCGCGGACGATGATCTGTTTGGAATGTCTTCCAGCAGAATACATGCAGGATAGGTAAGTAAAACTCCCCTGCCTCGGCTGGGTGATTTAGCTGGACATTCCTGGAGAGATCAAGTAAGTGGTTGTGGCCCCTTTCTTCCCTCTCTCCCTGCCTTTCCCTCCTCCCTGGGCTTCTAGCTAAAGGTTGCTGGGTGCTGGGGGTCACCTAGGGGGTCCCACTGGAGTGGGGCTGGCTGTAACTAACATTTAAAAGAAATGTCATTTTTGCTTACCTGTGTTTCTGTGTCTCCATGCTGTCGGCGGCCATTTTGAGGTGGTCCATGCCAAGTTTGGCCTCTTGTAACTGCCTGGCGGCCATCTTCCTGTAGTTCGGCCACACCCACTGGCCCCTATCAGGTGATCGGCGGCCATGTTTGTCCACCCTGTATGCAGATATTGCCGTTCAGCGGCCATCTTTTTTGTGGGCTATGGCTGCCTGACCTCTATCTTCTGTCGGCGGCCATTTTCTTAGAGCCCACATTATCTTCCATACAGACGGTTTTGGCAACCATTTTGCGAGAGCCTCCGGCCTCTAGGGTGCATTACACTGGCACGAAAATTCACACAGGAAGTGCTGATAAAAGAAGCAGACTGACACAGCAGCAAGGGGACAGCATCATAGGCGCAGCATAGCAGTACCTATCCAGGGTGGTGAGTCCTCTGGGTAACCCAGCATCTCTGCAGCGCAGGAGGGTGGCCTATTGATATCTTGCCTGGAGCCCTGTGAGTGTCAGCGTGTGGTCAGCATGGCATCTGAGCCAGATGTCTTCTCCCCTGAAACACCAGATTTAGCAGCTGGTGTCCCTGAGGTGTCTATGGACGCTATGTCGGCAATCCTAGAGGCGTTTGCTGCCAGGGTGGAAGCAGCACACGGGAATACAGGGGGTAATAAACGCCCCCGTCCCCTGCAATCTTCTGGGGATATTTCTGATGCAGAACCAGGTCCAGCTACGGCTCATGGCCCAGATTCTGATGCATCAGAGACTGCAGACCGTGACCGATCGGACAGTGAGGAGGACTCCAAGTCCAGGTCAGTACGCGAGACGGCTTTGGTATCTGACCTTATTACTGCAGTGCGGGATACGCTAAAGTTGGAAAGGACTGAAGAAGTAGCAGATACTCCAGTCCCCTTTGGGTTTCGTAAACCTGCCCGCACTGCTAAGGTGTTCCCTTGTGTGTCTTATTTTGACAAACTCTTATACAAGGAATGGGAGAACCCACTGAGGGTCTTTACAGCCCCAAAGAGGTTTGCAGTACGGTACCCCTTTGAGGAGAGTTTTCTGAAGATATGGACCTCTCCCCCTATAGTGGACCCTTCGGTGTCCAGACTTAATAGAGCCACCACTATTCCAGTAGAAGGGGCTCCTGTTTTCAAGGACCCTGTGGATAAGAAGGCTGAAGCACTCGCTCGCTACCTATACTCAGTGGTAGGCTCAGCAGTACGCCCGGCATTGGCGGGGGCCCTAGTGTCTCAGACACTTACTGAATGGGCAAAATTGCTACTCCAGGGGTTAAAGGAGCGAGATGCTCCTCCTAATGAGATAACTTTGGCCGACCAGTTGGTCCAGGGCCTTAAGTTTGTCTGCGAGTCAGACATGGATATTATTCCCCTGCTGTCAAGAGCTTCGGTTTATGCAGTAGCAATACGCCGCCTGATCTGGCTAAAGGGCTGGTCTGCGGACCAGACTTCCAAGAAAGCCCTATTGGATCTGCCTTTTAAGGGCGACAGACTTTTTGGGGCTTCTCTGGATGACATCATCAAGGATGCTACAGGAGGTAAAAGCACTTTGCTTCCCCAAACTAGCAAGGGTAGGGGACCACGCCAAGGGCAAGGGCCCTCCTTTACTGCACGTAAGCGGTTTTTTCGCCCTCTTAAGGCGACAGGGAAAAGACCCCAGGCCGATAAAGCGCCTGCCCAAGGACAAAAGCGTCCTTGGTCCCGCAGACCCAACAAGCCTGTGGACAAATCTGCGTCCACATGAAGGTCCGCCCCCACCCAGCTCTCGGGTGGGGGGACGTCTTCGCAAATTCGCGACTCAGTGGACTGCTCTAGTCTCCGACAGGTGGGTTTGCGAAGTAATCTCCTCAGGCTACAAGATAGAATTTCTCTCTTGTCCACCAGACAGATTCATCACCTCCAATCTCCAGCTACTACCGACCCGTCGGGAGGCCCTGTATGGGGCGGTCCAGGGTCTACTGGAACGCGGGGTAGTTATTCCAGTTCCAGAACAGGAACGGGGTCAGGGTTTTTACTCAAATCTGTTCATTGTGCCAAAGAAGGAGGGGGTTCGTCCAATCTTGGATCTCAGAGCCCTCAATTGCTTTGTGAAGGTACAAAGATTTCGGATGGAGTCGGTTCGATCCGTAGTCACGGCTCTCCATCCGGGGGACTTTCTGGCCTCCTTGGACATCAAGGACGCATACCTGCATGTCCCCATATACTCCAGACACCAGAGGTTTCTGCGATTTGCTATTGGGAAGAACCACTACCAGTTTGTGGCCCTCCCGTTTGGCCTTGCCTCAGCACCCAGGACGTTCACCAAGGTGCTCGCTCCGATTCTGGCACTTCTAAGACAGCGGGGTATCGCTATCACAGGTTACTTGGACGACCTTCTGCTGAAGGGCCCTTCAAGCTCAGAATTAGAGGTAAGCGTGTCCATTACCTGTCAGACTCTTCGAGACTGTGGTTGGATACTAAACACGCAAAAGTCAGTATTGGTGCCCACTCAACGCCTAGTGTACCTGGGGTTGATTCTGGATTCCTCAGAGGCAAAGGTATTCCTCCCTGTGGAGAAGTTGCAGACCCTCCGGGCTGCAGTACGGCAGCTGACTTCCAGGAATTGGTCGTCACTCCGTTTTTGCATGCGAGTGTTGGGCCTCATGGTAGCCTCCTTCGAGGCGGTCCCATATGCTCAATACCACACTCGAGTGTTACAGAGGGAAGTTCTGTCCAGATGGAACAGATGCCCTTCATCTCTGGATTATCAAATCCGAGTGAGCCACCTAGTCAGGAGATCCCTGGTATGGTGGCTGACAGCACCGGCTCTAATGGCCGGGAAGTCATTTCTTCCGGTTTACTGGATAGTGATCACGACGGACGCCAGCCTTACAGGTTGGGGGGGAGTCTGGGGTGTCCAGTCGGCGCAAGGTCGCTGGACCCCAGAGGAAGCCCTCCTGCCGATCAATGTCCTGGAGATCCGGGCGATCAAGCTGTGCCTCTTCAAATGGTCTCAGAGACTGCAAGGGCGTCCAGTCAGGATCCAGTCAGACAACGCCACAGCAGTGGCATATGTCAATCATCAAGGAGGAACAAGAAGCTCAGCTGCAGCATCGGAGATCGCTCGCATCCTGAAGTGGGCAGAGAGGAGCGTACCGGCACTGTCGGCCGTGTACATTCCGGGTGTGGAAAACTGGCAGGCGGACTACCTGAGCCGCCAGATGCTGGACCAGGGAGAATGGTCCTTACACCCGGAGGTGTTCCAACTCCTCTGCCAAAGATGGGGCACACCAGACGTAGATCTTCTGGCTTCCCGACTCAATCGGAAGGTATTGAGGTTTGTGGCCCGGTCAAGAGACCCATGGGCAGACGCAACGGACGCGTTGGTAGCATCGTGGGGCCAGTATCGGCTAATCTATGCCTTCCCTCCCTTAAGGCTTCTTCCTCTTCTGCTCCGCAGAGTGGAGGCAGAGGGAATTCCAATGATCCTAATCGCTCCAGATTGGCCTCAGCGTCCTTGGTACGCCGATCTAGTACGTCTGGTAGCAGACGTCCCCTGGCGCCTACCACTACGGAAGGACCTGCTGTCGCAAGGTCCCATATTCCATCCTGCTTTACAGTCATTGGCTTTAACGGCATGGCTGTTGAGAACCAGGTACTGAGAGACCGGGGCCTGTCAGACTCAGTAATTTCTACTATGAGAAGTGCTCGGAAACCGTCCTCTAGGAAGGTCTATCACCGCACTTGGAGGGCCTACATCTCCATGTGTGAGGAAATGAAATGGCATCCGCGTACCTATTTGGTTTCCAGAATCCTGCTGTTTTTACAGCATGGGGTAGACCAAAGGCTTGCCCTAAGTACGATTAAGGGACAGATATCTGCCCTGGCTGTCTTTTTTCAGCGACCCCTGGCGACTCACTCTCTTGTGAGTACATTTGTGCAGGGGGTTCGACATGTGGCCCCTCCGGTCCGCCCCCCGTTACCTCCGTGGGACTTGAACCTGGTCCTCTCGGTGCTTCAGAAGGCACCGTTTGAGAATATTAGAGATATTCCCCTGTTGACACTTTCTCAGAAGGTGGTCTTTTTGGTGGCTGTTACGTCAGTTAGACGAGTCTCTGAGCTGGCAGCCTTGTCCTGCAAGGCTCCCTATTTGATTTTCCACAAGGATAAGGTGGTGCTGCGGCCGCAGCCTTCCTTTCTTCCGAAGGTCGTTTCGGCTTTTCATCTCAACAAAGACATTGTACTTCCATCCTTGTGTCCTCAGCCGTCGAATCCTAAGGAGTCGGCGTTGCATTCCTTGGACGTTGTCCGAGCTTTGAGAGTATACATATCTGCTACTTCCCTGTTCCGGAAGTCAGACTCACTGTTTGTTTCGGTGGCTGGTCCCAAGAAGGGCCAAGCAGTCTCATCGGCCACCATCTCTAGGTGGATCCGACAGATAGTAATCCAGGCTTACGCCTTAAAGGGTCAGGCGCCCCCCTTTCCTGTCACGGCGCATTCGACCAGGGCAATAGGTGCCTCTTGGGCTTTCCGACATCAAGCGTCTGTTTCCCAACTATGTAAAGCGGCGACTTGGTCGTCCGCTCACACTTTCACAAAATTCTACAAAGTTGATGTAGGTGCATCTTCGGATGCCTCTTTCGGCCGCAAGGTTTTGCAGGCGGCTGTTTAGAGTTGCAACTCCTCCGTTGGAGGAGTGCTGTTTTGTGTTTTGGGGTGAAGTTTGTTTTTATGCTGTTACCACCCCTCGTTTTTTCTCTGACACTGCTTTGGGACGTCCCACTTTGTCAATAGAGAAGCTGTGTCGGTCCATGGACGAAAGAGTAAATAGGATTTTTTACTCACCGTAAAATCCTTTTCTCTGAGTCCATGGACCGACACAGCACCCACCCCTCCTTTTAAGTTTGTACTGCTTTTTGACAAACTGATCTGCGATGTGCAGACTGAGAGGGTATACCCAGAGGGTCCGCCCCCTGGGCGGTACTGTAGAAGGTGTGATGCAACACTTTTTACAAGTTTTTCTGCCTAGTCACTCCTAATTAACGGATAATACCCACTTTGTCAATAGAGAAGCTGTGTCGGTCCATGGACTCAGAGAAAAGGATTTTACGGTGAGTAAAAAATCCTATTTTTCTACCCCAGAGGGGAGTTTTCAGTACAAAAGAATGCCTTTTGGACTACAAACTGCTCCAGCCACTTTCCAGCGAGCAATGGATAGGATTTTACGACCTCACCGGGAGTATGCCTCAGTGTACTTGGACGACATAGTCATTTTTAGCAGAGACTGGGAATCACACTTGCCCAAAGTCCAGGCAGTACTGGACTCTCTTTGGAAGGAGGGGTTTACAATAAACCCTGAAAAATGTGCTTTGGGAATGGAGGAGGTGAAATACCTGGGCTATATTGTAGGTAGAGGGGTGGTGAAACCTCAGGTTAACAAGGTAGAGGCTATACAGAATTGGCCCCGCCCCCTCACAAAAAAGCAGGTACGTGCATTCCTGGGCATGGTGGGATACTACAGGAGATTCGTACCCAACTTTGCCACATTGGCGGCTCCATTGACCGATCTGACTAAGGGACGGAAATCGGTCATGGTGGAATAGAATGCAGATGCTGAAAAGGCTTTTTTGGAGCTCAAGTCAGCACTGTGCCAACACCCTGTCCTGATAGCACCCAATTTTTCAAACGAGTTTGTTGTCCAGACTGATGCTTCCGATGTAGGATTGGGAGCTGTGTTGTCACAGGTTGTTCATGGTGAGGAGCACCCAGTAGTCTTCCTCAGTAGGAAGTTGACACCAGCGGAGAAAAACTACGCTATAGTTGAACGAGAATGTCTGGCCATTAAGTGGGCTCTGGAATCCCTCAGATATTACCTCTTGGGAAGGAAGTTTAGGTTAATTTCTGACCATGCCCCTTTAACATGGATGAGGCAAGGTAAAGGGACTAATGCCAGAATTACACGTTGGTTCCTGGCGCTCCAGGAATTTAAATTTGTAGTGGAGCATAGGCCCGGGAGACTGCATCAAAATGCAGATGCCCTCTCCCGAGTCCATTGTTTTAGCTCCACTGTTGCCTCCACCTCCTTGGCGTTGGGGCACAGGGGGGGGATATGTACAGGACGCCGTGGCTGGGTCCTGAAAGGACGCTATATTTCCCCTCTGTTTGGGCTGTGGTTCCTTTAAGGGAACAGCAATGGTTAACACACCTGTCCAAGGAAGTGGTTTAAGAGAGACAGGAAGTTGTAGGTTAGAGAGAAGGAGTGTAGTGAAGTCTGCATGGTGAATGGTGGACACTGCAAAAGCTGTGGAGGCTGTGAAAAGCTCTGGGAAGCTGTGAATGTACATGGCAGTGGCCTGCATGGAAGCCTGCTATCTGGGAAACTTACCTGCAACACCAAGGAAGGACTGTTTAACTGCGACAGCAGTTTTAAACTCTACAAGTCGGTGAGACTGTCATTTCTTTTGTTTTGCTGCTGTGAAGCCATTTAAGTTTAAATAAACGTCCTTTTGTTTGAAAAGCCTGTGTCCTGCGATCTAGCTGGTTCCCCGAACATTACACTATATACTTTTAAGTGACAAACTCTTGCTAACTTAACTGTTCTAATAGAAACACATATAACATGTTGTGAAATTGTCTAATATTCTGACAGTGACAGGTGTCATATTGTGTCAGGTGATATCTTTTTATATTTTGAACTTCGATCAAAGAGGGGTAGTGACAGATACGTGATCTGTTTCCACAGACTAACAGAGGACATGTCCTTAAATATGCCCACAGCTAATATATTACCATGGTATGACATATATTCAGTTGAACTTCAGTTAGATGTGTCAAACCGTGATAAATTCAAGTATTCTCACCTATTGACTTATGAAGTTTCATGATACTGTATTTCAATGCTCTGAAATATATGTACACTCATATACTGACACATGATGTAATTCAGCATTGTAAAATGACATGTTATCTCACCCAGTTACATGTTCTTTTTTCCAATACTTTATTTAAAGATAGCACACGGTAAGTACAGAAACCACAGCATTGGCAAGTCTGAAATGTAACAATTCCAAAAATAAGTATTTACAACAAAAGCCATTAGATATAAAAGAGGCAAGCATGTAAATGAAACTATGACTCGGAACACCAGGGTCTAGGAAGTCTCTGTACCCTGCGTGGCATTTTGCACGGTAGACACCTTTTTTTTAAAGAAGACCAAGAATGACCCAAGGAGTCTCACAGAAGAAGAACAGTATGAGGAAAAAAGAAAAATGATCAGAAAAAAAGGAGGAGGGATGGGTGGTGATAAAGGGGAGGGAGCAAGGGAGCCTGCCTGCCAAGCACTCCTTCCGGGCCTGGGGACCCAACATTATAGTCTCTAGTACAGGGGATTTAAGTCACCAGTTTTGTGAACTCCTCAGAATAGGCTAATTCATGTCAGTAAAACTATTGTTTGGGACATTTCTCACAAAGGCCTTTCTCTTTGGCCACCAAATCCTCCATCACATTGATTTTGGCAACTTTTTTCAACAAGCTGCCTACTGACAGTGGCTGTGCCTGCTTCCAAAAAAGTGGGATGCAGCTCTTGACCGCTGTAAGCAGGAGAGGTAAAATTAGGGCCGTCTTTAATATTGATCGGACCCTGGGCAAACATTTTCTTGGGCCCCCCTATGCAATTTCGCTCTCCACCCCAACATCCCCAAAAACAAATGAACACGCACTCATCTCAAAAAACTTTAATAATGTAAACATGGTCCACACTCATTGATTACTTGCTAGAGGTTATTGCACTTCCTTACTGCTCACTGATTTGTTGCTAGATGTTACTACACATCATTGCCGCTCATTAATAGGTTGCTAGAGGTTACTACACATCATAACCGCTCACTAATTGGTTGTTAAAGGTTACTGCACATCATTAATGCTAACTGATTGGTTGCTATAGGTTACTGTTTATCATTGCCACTCACTGATTGATTTCTAGAGGTTACTGCACATCATTAACACTCACTGATTGGTTGATAGAGGTTACTGCACATCATTACTGCTAACCGATTGAATGCTATAGATTACGGCTTCTTGTTACCACTCACTGATTGGTTTCTAGAGGTTACTGCACATCATTCATGCCTGTGGAGAAATAATAAGTAGCATTCTTATGCACCAAAAACATGTCAGCAGACACAAAATAGGTTCCAAACTTACACACCAGAAATATGCCCACAAACACCAACTCAATTATAGAGTCAGTACCATATTGTACACAGGAACATGTCCGTGGACAAAGAGTCAGTACCATACTGACACACCAGAAACATGTCATAGATTACAAACCTCTGCCCAGTGGGGCTGCAGAAGAGGACACAAAATATGTTAAGGAGAGAACCAGACTCCTCCCTACACCTCCAACAGAGATCAGAACATTAAGGGAACATCCTATAAATCTTTACCGGCGTATGTTACCACAGAGTCAGCACTTTAAACCCAGCTTCCTGGTGCTTAGCACAAATAGAAGTGTAGCGGCCTCACCCTCTCTCCATCTTTATCGGTTACACACCAACTCATGTCTAGGGGTTCCTGGGTTGTGAGAGTGAGATGTGCCACGGCCCATGTCCTCCCCATTGTAGTAGGGAGGTGAAGGCCACTTACTGATGTTTCCTCGGGCCGGTGTGTTCTGTGAATGCACTGAGTCTGTAATTGCAAGCTCACCAGCCTCCCCTTTGCTTCCAGTAACTGAAGTTCACACACCGGAGAAAGGTCCAACACTTGTTTATTTGACACTCCAATACGCAAAGCACAATAAACCGTTCTTTTGCAGCAAACTGGTTGGGACCTATAACCTTGCCAACGGTGGGGCGAGCAGATCGAGGCACTTCCTAAAGTTTAAGTTCTATGCCACTGTACTATGACCAGCGGCGCCTAAGCCAATCCGGCTGTTACAGAACAGGAAAGATGGGGTCTCTTCCAGCAACCCCTATGAACAGCAATGGAGCCCTCTTCGATACGCTGTGGCCCCTATCAGGGGGATGTGTCCTCCCAAGAGAGTTCCCAGAGGCCCACTGTCACCGGGTTGGTGCTGCTCCGGGTCTCCAGTGGGTAACCTCTCTGGCCTCCTCACCTCAGATACGAGTCCCTCCGCTCAGGGACCCTCGGACAGTCCACCCTAGCGGGACCCAGTCGAAGGTACTGGGCCCCAGGCCTCCTCGATAGTACCTCACCCCAGGCTAAAGGTGCCTGGGATGGACGCCAACATGACTCCGGACCAGGCCATGGGCACCTGGACCAGACTCCTGGATCTCCAGCACCCAGGCCTGAGGGGCCTGGGTGCGGACCGCAACCCTCCTCCTCCGAGGACCTCCTTCTCCGCAAGACCTCGTGGTAAGGGCGTCTCCCCTTTTTATCTCCTCCCATCAACGGCCCGGCGGGTTCCCCGCCCCAGCCATACCATCTCCGGGAAGGGACAAAACAGGGAGCACTGCAGGAGATGATTCTACCTGAAGCCTGTGGGTACCCCGCCACCCACAGGCAAAGGAGAATACTACATCCTCCAATCCTCCACGAAACAAAAAGGGGTCTGAACCCTAACACAATTATACACCTGGGTCACACTATTCCCCAGGTGTATCCCATCAATTTGAGGACCCCACTACAGAAGTTTTGTAAGAAAACAAAAAATTTATTTCCACTTGTTTGTCCGTAAAATGTAGCCCTAAATTTTGTTCCCACTTGGGGATATATTGAGGTCTGAAGTCCGGCGATGGAGATATCAGCAATTGATAGGTCTGAGAAACTGCATCGTGCAGGGGAGATTGTTCTTTACACAACAGTTTGAATGTGGTGAGGCTTCTCCGAATGGTCTCTGGGGAAGGTAAAGAGCCAATGAAGTGGGGCAACTGTAATTTTTGCCAGAATGATAGTCCGGTAAAAGTCGGATCATCTATGACTTGTTGTCTGGTTATCCATTGTCCATTTACAATGAAATGACGGGCCTGAAATCGCCCAGCCAATTTCAAGTCCTGGAATCTAGAGTCCTGAAGTCCGGGGCTGAAAGCAGGTTTGCGACTATGCTGGTGAGTGGTTAGGGTCTCGGAGTAATAGAGAAATCACGGAACACTTTTGAACTGACCCGCCATGTCCCTCCCACCATGGGGTTAAATTCAGCTAGGCAGATCTATTTGGCACCACGTCACCAAATGCAGCGTAATCCCTGCAAGGATCTGTTCCACCTGCACCCACTGTTTAGGAGGACTATGGCGGCACCAATCTAGAACATGCATCAGATGGCATGGCATGTTATAGAGGTTAGCATCCGGGAGAGCCATGCCACCCAGCAGTGTTGGTAATCACAAAATTGACTGTGCCAGGTGAGGGGCTTTCAGGGCCCATAGGAAAGTGACTGGTTTTCTGCCCTAACGGAGAATGAAGACACAAATGGGAAGGGCCTGGAAGTGGTAAAGCAGACTAGGCATAATAATCATTTTTACTATATTAAACTGTCCAAATCAATAGAACATGCCGTGTTGCCAGGACAGAAGGTCCTTTTCAATAGCCTCCAGAAAAGGAGGGATGTAAAGTGAAAAAATGTCTTCCACCCTACTAGGTAAAAGGATGCCCAGATACTTTATGTGAGACGCGGCCTCATAAGTCTTCAGCTCTGAGAGCAAATTCGGGATAGAGACCAGGGGATTAGACAGAAAGAACAATAAGTCATCCGCATACGCCACAATTTTAGGGGACAAACTTGCATCTAGATGAAGGCCAGTGATATCTGGATTATTTCTAATTGAGCATAGAAAGGGCTTGAGGGTTAAGATAAATATCAGGGGATAGAGGGGACACCCCTGGCGCATCCCATTAATTATCCTGAAAGATGAGGAGAGATGACCATTCACTTTTACTTGACCAGAGGGACGAGAGTAAATAGCATGCACTCAGTTCATCATCTGCTGCCCCCAGACCGATATATCTAAGGGTCTCTATCAAGAAGGCCCGATTCACCCTGTCAAACGCCTTCTCGGCATTAGTCGAGAGGAGCAATATGGGGATCTTCCATGTCTGAGCAATATAGATCAAATTGATAGCCTTAGTTGTATTATCTTGAGCTTCCTTCGTAGGGACAAACCCCACTTGATCAGAATGAACTAATTGTGGGATCAATTCAATTAGGTGCATTAAAAAGGATTGTGGTGAATAGTTTAAGATCAATTTTTTTTTTTTTAAAGATTTTATTGAAAGGTTACATCATACAGATTACAACAATGGTAACAGGAATGTTTTACAAAGTAGTTGGAGTAAGAATTTTAACTAGGGAATATGTATATGTGTGGGTTGGCCCCAGGATTAAGGTACAACGTACCAAAATATCAACTACTGGGTGAAAGTACTTGGATGGATCTGTTGGGAGGGTACCCTAGGATTACAAGGTAGTGTACAAAAATAAAGTGAGAGAAAGAAAGAAAAGAAAGAGAAGAAAAAAAAGGGGGAAAAAAAGGGGAGGGGGTGGGAAAAACAGGGGGGTGAGGGAGAAGTTTGAGCCAAGTTATTTCTGCATGAGGGAGAGGGTCGGAGGCACCAAGGCTTTGTCCAAAGTGTAGAGCAGGGTGCTCTCAGGCATGATGAAGCTGGAGGGGGGAAGGTGGTGGTGAAGAGGTGGGGGTCCAACCTGACGTTGTGAAAGATTAAGGAGAGTTGATCAGCTGTGGAGGTCGTCGTCCCAGGGATTGTAGGGAAAGTCCCAAAGTAGGAGAATGAGTGTTTTTCAAAGGCATTCCGGTCATCAGGAGATAGTGACAAGTCCATGAAGAGATCAATGTTTAAAAGAGGGATTGGCCTATAATTTGGACAGTATAGTGGGTCTTTTCTCTCCTTCACAATCACTGTGATATGTGCCCGAAGCGTATCTTTCGGGGGTGTAATCTCGCCCGCTGCATTATATGCAGAAAGAAAGTGTGGAGTCAAAAGATCCCCAAAGGTCTTGTAATATAACAGTGTTTACCCATCTAGGCCCATTGCTTTGCCTGAATGCATTTGTGCTATCACCAAAGCCACTTTATCCGCCGAAAGATAAAGTGACTTTATCTGCCGAAAGATAAGGCAGACAATTCCTCGTCCAAGAGGCGGGGTAGCCATGACTTCTGTATATAGTCATGTATGGCCTCCCAATTGGCAGATTCATCAATAGTGGACTTAGGATGGGGAAGATTATAAAGCAAAGTATAATACCTTTGGAATACCTCAGCAATTTCTTCAGTCGCATGGACCTTGGTTTGACTTTCATTGAGAAGCTTGAGGACAAACGTGTGAGCTTGCTGGGCTCTAAGAGCCCAAGCCAACAGTTTTCCACACTTGATACTATGTACAGAAAATGTGTGTCTGCATTTAAAATTTCTAGCTTTAGCTTTGTCTAAAGCAAGAGAACACAATTGGTTTCTTAGAATCTTGAGGTCCGCTAAAGCCTTGCCTTCTTATTGGTGGCCTCTAGGCCCCTGATCTTCACAAGAGATCAACAATTTGCTCTCTCTGTCCTTGTTGAGACGCGACCCAATCTTAATCAGGAATCCCCTGATGGATCCCTTATGCGCCTCCCATACCACTAGGGATGAGCCGAACACCCCCCCGTTCGGTTCGCACCAGAACCTTCGAACGGACCGAACGTTCACACGAACTTTAGAACCCTATTAAATACAATGGACGCGAATGTTCAAAATCTAAAGTGCTAATTATAATGACTAATATGCATGTTATTGTCCTAAAAAGGGTTTGGGGACCCGGGTTCTGCCCCAGGGGACATGTATCAATGCAAAACAAAGTTTTAAAAACGAACGTTTTTTGGGAGCAGTCATTTTAATGATGCATAAAGTGAAAAAAAAGTGAAATATTCCTTTAAATATCGTACCTGGGGGGTGTCTAAAGTATGCCTGTGAAATGGCACATGTTTCCCGTGTTTAGAACTGTCCCTGCACAAAATTACATTTCTAAAGGAAAAAAAGCCATTTAAAACTGCTTGCGGCTTTAATGTAATGTCTGGTCCCGGCAATACCCCATCACCCTCCCCCCCCCACCCTACCCCAGCCCATTACCAGCCCCTTTGGGTCTTGTATGGATATAAAGGGGAACCCCGCACCCAAAATAAAAAAGGCCCTATATACTCTGAACAGCAGTATACAGGCGGTGCAAAAAAGACACGGACTGTAAGTTTGTTCTTAAGTACAATCTGTTTGTAATTCGGTTTGACGCGAAATCGAAGCTCATCCCTACATACCACCATTGGAGCACTATCTGAGCTTACGTTAGATGAGAAACCAGTTGCATGTTCTAACAGTTAAGTGTTTTTTATAATATAACAATGTGTTCTTAATAATGACATAACATCATCTTTTAATTATGATGATAGACAGGGTTTTAAAAATAATTCCCTCAAGCAATTCTTGCATTAAGTTTGCACCTACTGATCTGCTTTTACTCTTTTTCTTTTATTTTCTATTCTAGAATTTCAGTTTTTTTTTTTTATTTACTAAATTTGCAATAATACAGACCCAATATAACAAGTATATAGCCTAAGTTTTGAAAGGGCTGCAATTAGCTCTACTAATACAAAATAAGTAAAATATCAGAATCAAGTAATTCTGTCAAGAATCAAGTACGTGCTCCTATAATAGTGGGGCATTATTAGTGCTGATGGTCTTGTGTTTTTCTGCACCATGTAAATTAGAATGTCAAATATTATCACTGTAGTGAAAAATACACACGTCTGAATATCATTCTTATCCTCAGTTGATAACTGTTGAATACATGTATAAAATATTGAATTGTACTTGTATTACAAGGTTAATTCCATGCTTATTGTACCCTTTTTCTAGTTGTTTATATGAACATGAACAAATATGTTGTATGTTTATTCAAGGTATTATTCGAACTGCATTGCCAAACATGAACCGAGAAATAAGGGAACATTACCAAGTTGTTATTCAGGCCAAAGATATGGGTGGCCAAATGGGAGGATTATCTGGAACAACCACTGTGAATATTTCTCTTACTGATGTCAATGACAATCCACCTAGATTTACTCAAAGTAAGTTATGCTTAGACATTTTCAGTATATAATATATATGAAGTAGTTTCACCTAATATATATTTTTGGAATTTCAGTATATTTTTTACTTTCTTCTTATTTTCATAGTACACTTTAAACAAATTAAATGGCTTCAGAATTTTCCTGATTAAAAAATATAGAAATAATATAGACATGGCATGATAGATATTTAATAAATTGTCAGTTTATTCAGCTAATAATTAATTGGTTTAACCACTTTTGTACTATGTTTAAAAAAATGAATGTGGTAGATTATTTACCCAGTACCATTTTCAGACTGTTCTGTTTGCTAATGTTGATGAACTGAGGCATTGGTACAGAGCTGATCTGATCAGCAATGTTCCTTCAATTTGCTGTTATTTGTTATAGAAATACCAATAACAGCTTTTGCATAATTCAAAGATTGTGTGTTTACAGTGTCCTCTTCTTCTTACACTGGAGTAAGAGGAGGAAACAGGATCAAATACTTTAATGACTCAAGTTCCTGCATACTGTAGAAGCTACAGCAGCAGCCCATTCAAGTTGTATAAACCTTTCAGCCCCACCATACATCTGATTTTCACACTGTCTTTTTACATAACCTGCATATTAAGCATTCACTTCTCGTATCCTGCATATTAAATCCACCATGTGACCTGTACATTAAACCCTTTGTTTCCTCCTCCCTGAAGCTCTGTGTTTCAATAGCAGCATGTTTATTTATTTTTAAATAAAACTGTGGCAAAAAATTGGATAATTTTGGGGATCTTTTTTCTGAAAGGGGTTATTTTGGGGTTTTGCACTGTCCTGTTTTTTGTTTTGTTTTTCAAATTGTTTGGTATAACCCTTATCCTTTTATAAATAAAGCTAAAAAACAATAGATAAAAAACTAGTAATGCCAAATTAAATAACACCTGAAGAAAGCTCTTTCTGTCTCAAAAAAGTTACTTATATAAAATTATTTTTGTGTAGTGTTGCATGATGGGGTAACTGTCAGTCAAAGTATCACAGCACTGGAAATGAAAAAAATAGCCTGGCAATGAAAGGGTATTACAGGCTTGAACCCAAGGGGTTAAGCATGTGAAAATTCTCTATATTTATTTATTTTAATTTCCTGCAAAATATCACTCACATTGAAAGATAGAGAATCAGTAATGTCAACCAGTTTCATTCTTTTGGCATAGAAAGTGCAACAGTGGAAAGACGCTTACAAGACTAGAGAGTGTAACGATATATTCATTAGAGTGCTGCTGTTCCTTCACTGTCTGATCAGCAAGTTGAGAATGGGAGATGGCACCACTTTATTCTTTATGTTTATAACGGTAAAATTGATAAATATTAATCCTTGTAAAAACACTGTGAGAAGCAGAAAGGTGGGTTGGTATACTGTGGCATTTTCATTTTTAATTCCACCACCCTCTAGCTTAGGACACTGGACATGCTACACGTACCCCCCCCACCCACCCAAAAAAAAACATAATGGTGCACCAGATGTGTATAGTACATTCAGTCCTTCTGCCCTGCTGCCATGGCCCCCGCCCCCCCACTTCCCAGCAATACTCGGCTCTGATTAGTCAAAGTCAGGAGTTGCTGTAAACAAAGATCAGCTCTAGCAGATGCTGCTAAAAGAAAACAAAATCTGTCTGAGTGTTTATTAATGCTGTATAGTTGTAAAATGGAGAAAAAAGTAACATTGTTACTATATTATTCTGCAGATCAAAGGGATGAGCATCAATCTACAATCAGTGCAGGCAACCTGACAAATATTTTATTTGAATGCAGTTGCCCTCAGTTTCATTAATCCATAATTTACGCTAATAATCCCTAATTAATTCTTTATTCTCCTTGTCCCTTCAGATATTATTTTCCTGCTTTTTTGTTCATTTCTATTTTATTAATCAGTAATATTTAAACTTTTTTTGTTTTGTTCAATAATTCTTTAGGTATCACATTAAAAAAGAGCAAAACTTTGTTTAATTTGTAACTAAATTTGCAGTGATTTGTACTAGAATTATTAGTGTCATTTTAAACAGAACAAAGTACAAAATAAACAAAGTACAAAATAAAACATATTTGTTTTATCTACAGTAGCTCTATTTATTTTTAAACTAATGCCGTGTACACGACCGTTTTTAATGTCATTGAAAAAAACAACGTTTTACTCGACATGATTCTTCTCAAGCCTCCCTTGCCTACACACGATCATAAAAAAAAATGCTAGAGCAAAGCACGGTGACGTACGAAATGTACGACGGCACTATAAAGGGGAAGTTCCATTCGGATGGCGCCACCCTTTGGGCTGCTTTTGCTGATCCTTGTGTTAGTAAAGTTTGGTGAGAGACGATTTGCGCTTTTCAGCCTCGTGCTCTTCAGTCCGTTACAGCGTGACTGGTAAAAAAAATAAACTGGTCTAAAGAGCTCATTTACACCATGAAAGTTGATGGCTAGAGTACATTTTAAAACATAAAAACTGCATGTCTCTCCATTTTCTTCCTCCTCATAGACTCAGATTGGCTCCCGCTGCTGTCAATCACAGCCAATAAGGAGGGAACGGGGCAGGGCTAAGCCATGCACTGTGTGTCTATTGACAAGCCTACATGGCTGCCCCAAAGCAAGTGGCTTGCTATGGTGGTCACTGGGCAGGGGGGAGGAGCCCCGAGCACCAGAGGTTATTGTATGACAGTTAAAGTACAACTAAAGGCAAAACTTTTTTTAAGTTTGGAGAGTGGAGATGGATTAGAACACTTGTCAGTTTTTATTGCTGTCTGTCCCCTATAGGGAGATTAACCGTCTCTATTTGTGAAGTGAAAGCAAAAGAAAATCTGAAATTGTGGGTTGCCCCTAAAAAAGTAATAGAGGGGAAATAATTTGCAGTTAGCCTGTTTTGGCTATGGGACAGGAAGTGAAAGGAAATCTCCCCAATTTGGATGCAGATGCCAAAAAATAGACTGAAAGAGGTTATTACTCCCTTTACTCTATCCAAAAAAATAAAAAATAAAAAAATAAAGACTTGCCTGTAGTTCTACTTTAAATATGTAAAATAAAAAAATGCAATGGCCTTTCTTGAACAAGTTAGATTTAAGATAATTTTGCTAAAGCTTTTTTTATGTCTACTATTGAATATAAAGTCTAAAACATTTTTATAAATGTATGTGTTAAATTTGCAATTTTAATCAATTAAAGTATTATTTGTATGCATATGGCAACATTTAAATGTAAAAAAAAAGCCTCAAAATACTGCCAAGAAACCTTTATTTTGACATTTTGTAAGTTATATTTAATTATAACTTCCATTAGTGACATAAATGTCCTAAATGGTGTTAGTAGAATTAAAATTATGCTTTACTGATAAAATTGTATATCAATGATGACCTTTATGCTTTTCAATGTAGATACTTACCATCTTAGCATCTTAGAATCATCTCCAGTTGGGACTACTGTTGGTCATATTAAAGCAGTGGATGCTGATATTGGCAGGAATGCTGAAGTGCGTTATAGAATAACAGATGGGGATGAAATGGGAATGTTTGAAGTAACAACAGAGAGAGCAACACAAGAAGGTGCCATAACTGTAAGAAAGGTATGTAATGTTATGAAAACATCATAAAACAAATGAAGCTGTAATGAACTGTGACAATGTTATTTTAACATCCTGCTTATTTGATGTATCTGAAAATTAAAGATGCAGTTAAATAGTATGCCCACCTAAAAATAATAATTTTTTTTTTTAAATCCCTTGATAAATTGTACTGCTGGCACAGTTAATGATCAATTCTACGGCCAAGTAGAATTGACCCAAGGGGTCCACAAAAATCTCTGCCCAGTTTTCAAGAAAAATCATACTCAGTATTATTTTCTTTTTTAAGGGTCTGTTCACACTAAAATGATCTGTTTTGGTGCATTAATACAAGAGCATTAACTTAGGTTATTATGAGTGTTAACATGTGTTGTTTTAGAGAAGCTATTCATTGTTGTACACTGCAGCATGTCTTACATTGCGTTGTGCATTGTGTTATACAGTACAGTGTAGAGGGGTACCATTCACAATAGAACACAGAGCTGGTACAATAGTATGTGCTGTGGCAGTGCACACATCGTCACAATGCACAGGTGTGAATGGGCCCTTAAAGTGATTGTAAGCCCTCACAGTTACTCAGTGAAGTGAACAGCCTCAGATGATACACAGAGATAAAACAAGATGTTCAAGTGATGATTTATACGAGATATGTCACTGGTGTAAAGTATTCAGCTACATATGTATTTTGAATGTTAACTATTCAGATACAAAAAATAGTAGGTTGCCTTCAGCAAGAATTAAAGTGAAAATATGAAATATGAAATATTAATATACAGTGTTTTAAATTTACCTGACCAAGGAATTATTATTTTTTTATATATTTTATAGTTTTTAAAATTACATTTTATTTATGTTTGTATTTTTTCCAAAACATTCAGGAAAAAATGATAATGCAAACTGCGGGTTTATTTATTTTATAATATGAATAATACAATAGGAGTACCTAGAACATTCAAATTTAAATAGGGTAGACACATTAATATATGACATTTACGGTGTCTGTCTAGACGACTCCTCCTCTCCCCCTCCCTCCATGCAATTTTCTGGGACACATCACAGGTCCCAGAAGATTTCTCGGCCATTCAGGACTCGCGCATGTGCAGTGTGCACCGGGCTGTGAAGCTAAAAGCTGTTACATCTGGGTTCCCACACTAGTAATGCCGGCGCAGGGGAGTGGCGGGTAGGAGAACCGAGGCTTTGGGTGGCCACATCACTGGACCGTGGAACAGGTGAGTGTGTGTTTATTAAAAGTCAGCACATGTGTACATTTTTATTTTAAATGTTTTTATTAAGGTTTTCACAAAAAACATATAAAAAAAAAGGGGGAAGAAACATAGAGAAATATACAAAACATGTAATACATTTTGGCATGTGAAGGACAAGCACTTGTACTACATCATATGCAATATTTAAATAACATCCATGAAAGAACAGTATTAACACTCTTAAATACTAAATATATAGTGGAGAGTGTTTCTCCACCTTCCCCCAACACCCCGTATGGGATCAGACTGTGTTGGGAATTCACGTTCCAATGAGGTTGCAGATTACCTAACATTAAGCAGTGAGTACTGATTAATTACACTTTCCTCATCACTTTCCTCATATCAGCAAGGCCAGGTCGGACATATTGATATGGGTGAATTATCACCATGGATTTGAGACCTGAATCTTTAAAGATTTGAGGAGCTGTGTCCATGATTCATTAGGAGCTGGACCTATTATTTGGCCTTAGTAGCAAGTGGAGACCTATCCTACTACCTATGTAATGTTTCCACTTATGTTCCCTTAAATTCAGTTTGTTCCCCAAAATTCAGTATGTAGAAACTTGGGTGTGAGTATTATTGATTGCTGTCATTGTGGGTAGGTTGGAAGTAGGTGTAATCCTTCGCTTGGGTGTGCACAAATGTCAGGGATGCGCAGGTAAGAGTACTTATAGTAGGTATTGGGATTAGAAACTGAGGGGGAGTTGGGGAGGGGACTGTAAAGTTAGAGGGTGGGAAGGGTGAGAGGAAGCGACTAGAGGCTAAATGTAGATAAGTGCCAGATAAGTGCCAGAACCAGCTGATTGTGGAATCTGGGGTATATGTTTTTGTCTTCTCCTTCCCCTCCTGTTTCGGGGTATGGGTCTGCAAATTTAGGGCAGGTGTCTTTGATAATCGTCTGTTGTTTTGAAATGTTGCCAGCAAGACCAGGTTGACCTATACTTGTCAGGAGTGTCTCTTGATTGGTGGATAAGTTCCTCCATATCAGCGTTTCTTTGTATACGGTTCAACCATTCTGTTATGGTCGGAGGATTCCATGTGTTGGAATGCAAAGTTTTGGCGCGTTGACTAGGTTCATGGCAAGGGCATGAAAGTAGTCCAATTTTGGAATAGTGGAGTGGTGTAACAGAAATTGAGCCGGGGAGAAATCTAGTGGGAGGGTAGAGATCTGTCAAGTGAATCTATCGACCTCTTTCCAAAATGGTTGAATCTATCGACCTCTTTCCAAAATGGTTGAATTAGCGGTCAGGTACACCATAGCAGCTACACTTTTGTAGCTGCTGACTTTTAATAAACAAAAACGAGTAGAAAAATGCTTTAAGGAATATATAAGATATTTATAAGGTGCCTGGGGGGACTGAGTTCGCCAGGCTTCATGTCAATAATCAATTTTGTGTGAACTGGTCTTTAATGTGTAAGGATACTGGTGTTATTCATGTGTATGCTTTTTAGGTGATGGGTTCATCCTTGGTTCGGAGGCTAAGAATGCCCTTTTGTAAAAGTGTATTGGTCATTAATGCTTCATTTGTATGGAATTGAAGCCCAACTATTTTGTGTTTGTCCACATATATACATATATATTAGGGAGAGATTAAGTGCTTTTACCACTTGCACATAGAACAACCTGTCAGGATGAATTTATTAAAGTATTAAATGTGCATTCAAGTGATGTTACTATGTCAAGTATGTTTAACAAAGCTTTCCTATTCTCAGCTGCTGATCTGTATTATATTGAAGAATACACAGCTTATCTCTGTGTCTGTACTGGCATACTAGTGTTGATCTGAGTTAAGATATTGTGACATACAGCTGCTGAGCTTTGATTTCACATTGTGGCATACCTCTGTATCACTTGTACTGGCATATCACATTTTAAGTATATACAATGTGTCATGCCATGGCTGATCTTTACAATAACATGGCAAACCAAGTGTTCTATTTTTACAGAGAATATATGATAAGTCCACATCCATCTATATATCTAGGTTTTGAAATAAAGATATGATTAAGCTGATTTGCTTCAGCTTAGAGTGGCATGGAACTACTAACCTGTGTTCATAAGAAGTATATTTAAGTATTTATACTTTGTGAAGCCAAAATTGTGCTAAAGAGTTTATATTGTTAAATATATTCACACAGGGAAAGTATGTCCACATACAAATGTTTGGATCGATTAGGGGTCCTTTTTTCAAGTTGCATTAGTTGTTTTAACATGCATTTATTATTCTCTTTTACAATACTTTTCAGTTTCAATATGTTTTTATTACAATAATGTTTTCATCAAACTGTTTATCTCCTACACATGAATACTAGGGGTGAGAAAATCTGCCCAGGATTGATGCATTGGTGGTTTGTCAAATTTTGCTTGGAATTCACAAAACCTGAACCCAGCCTTATGGAGAAGTGCATATTAAATTCTGGCTTTTTTCAAAGCTAAATGGGAAGCTGTTGTCATTTAGGGCATGGATTGTCTTTAATGCAATCCTCCCAATCCTTCCAATACCTGGGTACCTCACAGCCAGCTTGACCAGATTGAAAATCAAATCCCTTTGATATCCATTATACAATTTGTCTGCTTATATAACTGTCCGCTCCCCCCCAGGGCCTATGTTTTCACAGAGGGCTAGCTACCCTTGTTCCCCTCCTGTCTGTCAGTCAGGGCCCGCACTTACTCCATCTCACAGGCGGTGGGTGTTTCCTTCCTCGGTTCCCCAGCGGTTTCTCTCTGGGCTGCGTGCATTTGCTCCCTCGGTTTTCCAATGGCCTCTCTCCGGGCTGCGGACATTTTCTCCCTTGGTTCCCCAGCCTCTCCTCCTCTCCAATCGGGTGATGGGTCTCATGACCCGCTTCCTGTTTGGCGGGAGGATAATCAGTGTGAAAATAGCAAATATTCATTCGCTATTGTCACACAACTGGGCGGGATTGGGCGCAGTGCTCTACACCCCGAGCCCACCCTTTTTTGAAGCCTATAAGAGCCTCTGACTCTATTCACTTGCTTCAAAGAAACACACCCCTGCCATTGAAATCCATGAGTCCAGCGCCCTGTATGTAGATCAGGGGACTAGAAGCATGGAAAAGGGGATGGTACGCCACCTTCTCTTGCTTAGAGTCATCCAGCCTGTGTGTTAAGTTTTCTTGCCTGGTACAAGGCAAGAATACTATCACTGGGGGTTGATTTACTAAAACTGGAGAGTGCAAAATCTGGTGCAGCTGTGCATGGTACCCAATCAGCTTCTAACTTCAGCTTGTTCAATTAAGCTTTGACAAAAAAAAAATGGGAGCTGATTGGTTTCCATGCAGAGCTGCACCAAATAGTGTACTATCCAGTTTTATTAAATTGACCCCTGTGTCCTTTGTTGGCAATGTTAGGCCTGTATTTTATGTTGTAACACCTGTTTTTGCTCATAACTTATTTGGACATCTAATTTGTATCATTATTTCTTTTGATTGTTTTCTATAATGTTAATCAAGCTTTATTTTACTTGACTGTGTTTTGTTTGCCTCAAACTCCTAATAAACATAAAAAAAGGCAAAGGGATGTGGACACAGCCATAGGCAACATTTACCAAAGCAAAAATTTGAAGAAAAGAAAAACACTGTACAGTGGGGAGAGGTCCTTTTACAGTGCAATTTTTAAGGAACAATGTCATCAACACTATATTCTGGCATTGCCTATTTTGGACATGTAATTGTTTTTTCTTCCAACTTTTACAGTAAAGTGGTTGTAAACCCTTACGAATATCCACTGAAATAACTAGCCTCAGGTGATACACTGTGATAAAACAAAACCTCCTACATCAGGTGTACCTATTTATCTGAATCGCCCCCCCCCCTCTACATCCTCCTAAAGCACACATTTTACCCAGCATTTCTTAGCTCCCGAAGTCAAGGGGTGGAGATCTGATGTCACACACTGCACATCATAGGTCAGGGAGCTGAGTGTAATCTGAGACCTAAGTGAAAGGAAAGCGCAGACTCCCCTCTACACAGTCTTATAAGGAAACATGTACAGTTGAGGCTGTCAATCACCTGCTGTGTGCTATTGGTGGGACAGGGCCATCTCTCAGGATTATATGGTGTAAGCATAGACTGTCAGAAGTGACTCATGCAGATAAAAGAGGAATGAGTAAAAATTAATCACACTATGTGCTTTGGTCAAGGCACCTGCACACTATAGATGGATAAGGTTTGTTAATTATTTTTTTTTTGTTTCATAAAGATTTTATTGAAAAACAGCGTAATTACACATTACAGCAATAACAACCGTAATAGGGAAAAAAAGGGGGTAAACCTGGAGATCCAGAGGTTCTGGCTCCATGTACAATATAAATACATGTTATGTAGTTGTGGCAATGCCCATGTACAATGTTCAGTTATATAAAATAACAACATCATCTCAGATAATAAAAATAATATATCTCAAGTCCTCTGTGAGGGATCGTGTTAATGAAATTGCACTCAGATGCTACCAGAACCTTTAATAAAAGTGGCAAGTCATGGCCATTACCACAGTAGACCAGAACCTATGGTTCGATTTCTACCTTCCTCTCTAAGGGTCTGCATATTTTAGAGAATATGGGTGGGGGGGTCAACCAGGATAACCCCGTCCCCCCATACTTTCCTTTCATCAAAATCAAATAGAAGAGGAAAAGCGAAGGGAGAAGAGGGAAACAAAAGGAGGAAGATCTATGGGAGAAAGGTAAAGAAGGGATAAGAGAGAGGAGAGAGAAAAAAAAAGAAAAAAAAAAGGGGGGATGGAGGAGGAAGGGTCCGGGGAGGGGGGGAGTGAGTATGAGGAAGAGAGCGTTTGGACGTGAATGCTTGAAGAGGGGGTGGGGTAACCACCAACTACCCTCTCCGTCTATTTCTGTTTGGTAATAAGAACATACTGTCAAGATTATACCTCAGTTGTCGAACAAGTAGCACTCTGTATAAGAGTCCCAATCAGCTATTAGTCTGGTTTGTTAATTTTTCATTTCAGAGGTTTACAACAGCTTTAAGTTTGGATAAAATGCAGCAGCAGCACACCATTCTAATTAAGTTATACATGAAAAAATTGTTAGTAGGTAGTTTTGGCTGTAAACACCTGCTTTATGTTTTTTTTTTTTTTTATGCTGTGGCAGTGGGTCAGAAATGGAAGTTGCAGCCACAATAGATCTGAAAGCTTACTCTTAAAACAATAAAGCTAAAGCCCATAACTTTTTAGAAATTGGCCAGTAGTAAACCAGTATAATTTTATAGTTTGCTAGCATCTTTTTCACAGTTACATACTGCATTGTCTAAAGGTGTAGCAAAATGTCAAAACCGAGTTCAAATGGTACTGCCTAACAGTGGCGGCTGGTGCTAAAAAAAATTGGGGGGCGCAAACAAACGAAAAAAAAAAAAATCAATTGCAGCCTCACTGTGCCCATCAATTGCCACCACTGTGCCCATCACTTGCCGCCACTGTGCCAATCAAACGCTGCCACTATGCCCATCAAACGCAGCGACTGTGCCATAAAATTGTCGCCACTGTGCCATAAAATTGTCGCCACTGTGCCATGCCATCAAACGCAGCCACTGTACCATGCCATCAAACGCAGCCACTGTGCCCATCAATTGTCACCACTGTTCAATGCCATCAAATGCAGCCACTGTGCCATCAATTTTCACCACTGTGCCCATCAATTGTCGCCACTGTGCCATGCCATCAATTGTCGCCACTGTGCCTATCACTTGTCGCCAATGTGCCATGCCAAACGCAGCCACTGTGCCATCAATTGTCGCCACTGTGCCATGCAAAACGCAGCCACTGTGCCATGCCATTGTCGCCACTATGCCCATCAATTGTCGCCACTGTGCCATGCCAAATGCAGCCACTGTGCCATGCCATTGTCGCCACTGAGCCCATCAATTGTCGCCACTGTGCCATGCCAAACGCAGCCACTGTGCCATGCCATTGTCGCCACTGTGCCCATTAATTGCCGCCAGTTTTCCCCTAAAATGCTGCCAGATTGCCCCCCCACCTTTCTCGTCAGTCATCCTCGGATCCTCCTTCATGATCCCTCGATGTAGTTCCGCCCTCGATGTCGCTTCAGCCAATCAGGTTACTGGTAACCATATCCGGTGAACCTGATTGGCTGAGATGCGTGTCAATGTTAACCAAGGAACGCACCCCCCGTGCGTCCCCTGGTTAACTATTTGGAAGCCGATTACAGCTCTCAGGCTGTAATTGGAAAGCCTATTTGAGCCACTGGCTCTGATAGACACTTCCACAGCCAACCAGCTGCCATTATTCAGATGTCCGGTGCTCGCCAGGGGGCCGGCCATCTGAATAGTAGGCAGCAGCGGCGACAATACATAGATTCATGCAATGCATGAATCTATTTATTGTTTTTCAGCGGCGGTGCAGGAGCGAGAAGGGGCGGAGCTCCTGCGCCCTCTATGGATGCACCGCCACTGCTGCCTAATTCTTATGGCAGACTCTCACATATTTACTCCCACAATAATGCAATATGGTTTTCCTATTGCTCATGGTTTTCGGTATTCTTTCCAAGCTGTTTTTTAGTCTTCTCAACACCTCTTTTGGATTTTGTTTAACTATTTGTTTCCTTCTGTCACATTTGTGGCTCCATCATGATTGCATGGCTCCATCTTCTCCATCATCCGAAGCTTAAGCCCTGTACACACGACTGAGAATCCCGTCGTAAAACAAACGTTGGTTTTCTCGACGAGATTCTTGTCAAGCTTGATGGGATTCTTGCCAAGCTTTCCTTGCATACACACTGTCAATCAAAAATCTTGTCGTTGTAAAGCGCAGTGACGTACAACACGTACGACGACAGTATAAAGGAGAAGTTCAATTCCAATGGCGCCACCCCTTGGGCTGCTTTTGCTGATCTCGTGTTATCGCGTGTTAGTAAAAAGTTTGGTGAGAGACGATTCGCACTTTTCAGCCTCCTGCTTTTCAGTCCGTTACAGCATGACAAATGTGCTATCTCCATTACGAACGCTAGTTTTACCAGAAGGAGCTCTCCCGTCTCATACTTGATTCTGAGCATGCACGGTTTTTTAAGACTCGGAAAAGCATACACACGAACGGTTTTCTCGTCCGGAAACAGGCCGACGAGAATCCCGACGAGAAAACGAGAATCCTGACGAGAAAATAAAGAGCAGGTTCTCTATTTTTCTCGTTGAGATTCCCGGCAGTTTTCTCGACGAGAAACCGTATACACGAACGGTTTTCTCTGCAAAAAAATCTGCCAGCAGTTTTCTTGTCGTTTCCTGCCAAGAAAACCAGTCGTGTGTACGAGGCTTAACTCTATGAAAAGCTTTTTTAGTTGTCCTTTACATTTGTCTTCGGAGGTCTCCTACCTGTCATAACTATCAGTCCAAAGAGGAGATGTTGTTTTATTACAAGATACCCACTTCCTCAAACCTCCTGAGCTCTCTCTTAAACACTTTTTTTTTTTTTTTTTAATCAATGACTTTTCTCTGTATTGCCGGGAGCCGACAATTCATTATAGCCGTGAGTGCTTTTAAATTACTTTTTTTCTTTCAGAAATTACACTTTGTGCAGGGACAGTTCTAAGCAGGGGAAACAAGCGCTGCTTTACAGGCATACTATACCCCCCCCCCAGGTACGAAATTTAAAAGAATATTTCACTTTTATTGTTTCACTTTAAGCATTATTGAAAAAACGTCAATTTTGAAAACTTTTTTTTGCATTGATACATGTCCCCTGGGGCAGGACCCGGGTCCCCAAACCCTTTTTAGGACAATAACTTGCATATTAGGCCTGATAATTAGCACTTTTGATTTTGAACGTTCAAGTCCATTGTATTTAATAGGGTTCTAAGGTTTGCGCAAACTTTAGGTCTGTTCGCAGGTTCTGGTGCGAACCGACCTCATCCCATCGGCTCATCCCTATTGGTGAAATACTGATTCTCATAAAAAGTGGTCACTTCTAGAAGCTTTGGA
The DNA here is from genome assembly GCA_029206835.1 of Rana muscosa. Classification (NCBI taxonomy): domain Eukaryota; kingdom Metazoa; phylum Chordata; class Amphibia; order Anura; family Ranidae; genus Rana; species Rana muscosa. The sequence continues at coordinate 1,157,227,704 of CM055122.1, forward strand.
GTAGCCTTCTAAAAACACAAAAACTGCACTTATGGCATCCCTTAACAAAGAGTTTCCTCCAGACTCCATACCCAGCCATCAGATCAACTATCCATGCTATTTAGGCCCTCACTACTACCCATATTCTAACTCCCTCTTCATTATTTACTAACTCACATTCCCCACCTCAACCTTTGTGCATGGTACCGGGCTGGTATCCAATATCTTAAAGATATATTTGAGAACAATACACTACTCTCTTTTAGCGATCTCCATCTAAAGAACAGACTTCTTTTGTCCAAATATTACCGGTTTATATCCAAATACAACATCTTTGGAAAATTCCTGTAACTCCTTATTTAGATGTGTTTCTATTTCACTATTTTAATCCACCAAGTGCACCTAAAAATTGAAAGTCCCTCTTTTACAAAGAACTGAGTAGCACTTCTGTCTTCACTAAAACCACAATACTTAAATGAGAATGGAATGTGGGCTTAACATTCCCAGAAACTACTTTGTGAACACTGTTAAATTGACTTACAGTTCCACCTTATGCACAGATCACTGGGAATTGTCTCAGAAAGTTCTGCACAGGTAATACTTCACTCCCTAAAAAATCTCTATAATGAGCCCTAACATACCACTGGATTGTTGGCGCAATGTAACTGTCAATGTCAATGACGTTACTGCTCCTCAGTCATATCAAACTAGAACCAGGCCTTCAAATTAATGTTGGAATTTATCCCCTCATCAATATTTTCTTCTACAGACATGGTACTCCTGCACATCACCATAGATTCAATCCCTAACTCAGCTAGAACAATAGTCGTACACATTATTCTTGCAGCTGAGTATTCTCCTGGAACCTTTGGCTGTCACACAGTACTCTCCTCTATCTGGTATATTCCTTATACTTCACAATATACTCTGCATTGCAATTGTTACCTGACCTCCTCATTCTAGCTCATATGGCTGAACAAGAGATTTATGTAATATATTACTCTTACGGGCTAGACCCATTGACCTACCATGATCTTTAAAGGTTTTTTAACAAAGGTTTTTTTAACTATACATACAGTAATTGGATGTAACCTCTGTTCAGAAGCACTTGCTTTGTATTTACTTTTGGAACTACAGATGATGTACCTAAACTTTCTGTTATATGTTCATTTTTTGTGTGTATTATATTTTTTTCTGAATTCTGCATGCTTTGAAAACTTCAATAAAAAATATAAAAAAAAAAAAGAAAAACGTTTAAAAACACTTCAAAATCACAACCCATTATTCCCTGAATCCTGTTCTATTAATGTATTCCAAATTATTCTTTAAATACTCAAACAATATACTTAAGGTGGCATTAATCCAAAAACAAAAGTGTGTTAAATTGCAGCTTACCTATTCTAATGCCGCGTACACACGATCGGATTTTCCGTCGGAAAAACCTTGGATGGTTTTTCCGACAGAATTCCGCTCAAGCTTGGCTTGCATACACACACAAAACTTCTCTGAAATTTTGACCGTCAAGAACGTGGTGACGTACAACACTACGACGAGCCAAGAAAATTAAGTTCAATGCTTCCGAGCATGCGTTAAATTGTTTCCGAGGATGCCTCGGGATTTTGCGCGTCAGAATTGATACAGACGATCAGATTTTCCGATAAGATTTTTTTCCGTCTGAAAATTTGAGAACCAGCTCTCAATCTTTTGTTGGTGGAAATTCCAACAGCAAAAGTCCGATGAAGCATACACACGGTCGGAATTTCCATCCAAAAGCTCACATCGAACTTTTCTTGTCGGAATTTCCGATCGTGTGTACGGGGCATTAGATGTGGTAGCTTAGCTGCAACAGTTTTCCTTTTGCCTGGTGTTACTTATCACCTAACTTTAACAATCAAACTGTCCAGACAAAGTAGCAGTTATAGGGTTGAGACAAACCATTTACCACTGACAGGGGTGCTTACCATGGTCAGCTTTTATTCATTTATGTGAAATCGTTATACTAAAAGGAAAAAAAAATGTTTGCTGTAACTGCTTATAAGGTGTTAACTGGAGTTCTGCTTCAATTCGTTAGTCAAGTCCATCTAATTCTGGTAGTCTAACACCACCTTCTCCCCAGACTGATAATGCTGCTGTTTAAAAGTTTCTGCTCTACTACTTCATCCAGCATGCAGACACCTAAAGACAGGAAGTGTGTTACTGACTGATTCACCAGGTTTAATACAGAAAAAAAAGGCAAAAAAAAGAAAACCAATGTAGCTACCTCATCCAAGTATTGGTAAGACAATATATTACACTTTTGTTTTTGGTTTTTAATGTCACTTTAAATTATGTGTTTGATGGCATCAAGAGAGAATGCAAGTAGTTGGGTTTTATCTTGCAATTCAAGGGAGTGTATTATCTGAAAGATAATAGCTACAAATATTGTACAGTTGCATTTTGCCCATGCTGGACCATACTGTCAGTGGCAGGTACACATGACCAAAGACACATGGTCCAGTAAGCATGGGCAGGAACACTACATATCCTTCATGGCACATGGGTTCAGTTTGTCAGGAGGTGGAAAGGATGCAGGGTGGGGCACTACACTGTAGATGACCATACTCCATGTGTTTCATCCAATTGTGACAATGCAGGCACCTGTAACCTGTACCCCCTCTTCCACACTGACCTCATCCTCTGACTCCCTGAAATTAGTAGACCCCCCAAACATCCAGAGAATATGCAACAATCCAGGCTAAGCACTGCCACGCTGTGTTGCAACTCATATTCCTGGGGAATGGGGCCACACTGGGCAAAAGCTTCTGGTAGCTCTTTGACCTAGGCCAGAGGTGAATGACCCCATGCCATCCTCATACACTATATTAACACAATTATTGGGATGCCTGCCTTTACACCCACATGAATTTCAATGGCATTCCAGTCCTAGTCCGTAGGGTTCAATATTGAGTTGACCCACCCTTTGCAGCTATAACAGCTTCAACTCTTCTGGGAAAGCTGTCCACAAGGTTTAGTAATGTGCCTATGGGAATATTTGACCATTCTTCCAGAAGATCATTTGTGAGGTTTGGCACTGATGTTGGAGAGAAGGTCTGGCTTGTAGTCTGCACTCTAATTAATCCCAAAGCTGTTATATCTGGTTGAGGTCAAGACTCTGTGCAAGCCAGTTCCTCCACCCCAAACTCGCTCATCCATGTCTTTATGGACTTTGCTTTGTGCACTGGTCCAAATCATTTGGTGGGTTGTTTTTCAGGGGTTGGGCTTGGCCCTTTAGTTCCAGTGAAGAGAATCCTTAAGGTGTCAGCATACCAAGACATTTTGGACAGCTTCATGCTCCAGTTCCTGTTCCAACATGACTGCGCACGAGTACAGTATTCCACCACCCATTGATTCCCAAGCTTTCACATTCCTCATGTGAGCCTAAGACCATAACAAACACTCTGAATATGTGGGAGGGCATCAAAAAACATCTGTTCCCTTGTGTCCTCTACAGAGTGTGAACCTGGAAGAGCTCAGCTCTGAGCTACCAGTTTCAAAATGGTATTGGATGTCAAAATCCCAGCTTAAATTACAATAAATGTTAAACAAATAAACTGTAACGGTACTTCGGCTACATTCACATTTGTATTTGTGCCAAACAGCATTTACATGGGTGTACCCCAGCGGCGGTTTCCAGCAATCAGCTGCAGGAAGCAACCCCATTGAAAACAACGGGAGGCTGCCAGCTCCCAAAGCTAATCACAGCCACTCGCATGTGATCACTATGCAGACAGTCTGCTTCCAGGGTCGATCACTCACAGGTAGGGATGAGCCTGATGTTCGCCCGTTCGCTGAACTTAGAACATTATGGGGCATTTGCAGGAAATTTGAGCGCCCGCGGAACGCCCCATAATGAACTGTGAGACCGTCAATGCACTGCAAGATCGCAGTGCAATGACGGCTGCTGATTGGCCAAAGCATGCACCTGACCTGCATGCCTTGGCCAATCACAGCGCGCTCTCCTGTGAGAACCATGATTGACCAAAGGCAGGGTGCCTTTGGCCAATCATGGCTCAGGGGGCTAAGTCCACGCTCCACACTATGCAAGGCTGCTTACATAGCGGCTGTACATAGTGTTATGAATGAGAGCAGCAAAATGACATTTGAGGTAAAATGTCATGTAATGTATTATATTTATTTATTATTTATTATGCAAATCTTTGAAAAAAACGGCATGAGTTCCCCCCCCCAAGTCCATTACCAGGCCCTTTGGGTCTGATATGAATATTAAGGGGAACCCTGCACCAAAAAATCCATACCAGGCCCTTATCTGAGCACACAGGAAAAGGGGGGGATGAGAGAGTGCCCCCCTCCTGAACCGTACCAGGCCACATGCCCTCAACATGGGGAGGGTGCTTTGGGATCCCCCAAAACACCTTGTCCCTATGTTGATGGGGACAAGGGCCTCTTTCCCACGACCCTTGCTCGGTGGTTGTGGAGGTCTGCAGGCAGCAGGCTTATCGGAATCTGGAAGCCCCATTTAACAAGGGGACCCCAGATCTCACCCCCCATGTGAATGGGTATCGGGTACATTGTACCCCTACACATTCACCCAAAAAAGTGTCAAAAAATTATTTTATTTTTTAAAATAAATAAAAAATGTCTTGCAATGTCCATTCATCTTCAATCACAGCGCCAAAGGCGTAACCCATCGAGGCAGAGTTGTTCCGTTTTTTTTTTTCTTGGGTCGTCTGCGCTGTGATTGAAGATAAATGAACATCACAGGACATTTTTTTTTTTTTTAATAAAGGACTTGTCCCAAACTGTCTCCTTTATTTATTTATTTTTTGACACTTTTTTGGGTGAATGTGTAGGGGTACAATGTAGCAGATACTCATTCACATAGGGGGGCGGAATATGGGGTTCCCCTTGTTAAAGGGGGCTTCCAGATTCTGATAAGCCCCCCTCCTGCAGACCCCCACAACCACCGGGCAAGGGTTGTGGCAAGGGTTGTGGGGAAGAGGCCCTTGTCCCCATCAGCATAGAGATGACTTGATTGTCTGTGGGACCCAAAAGCCTCCCATTGCTTTCAATTGGCTGCCTCCTGCAGTTAATCACTTGTAACCTCTGCTGGGGTTCTCCTATGTAAACATCGTTGGCCATTGCAAATTGTGAATGTGGCCTTAAAGAGTTATCTATTGATAATTTTGGGTGCTCTTATTTTTATTCATTTTACAGGTAAGAACAGTTTTGGGGCTTAACTTGTTCAGAACCTACTTACTAGACACAAGATCATCAGAGACTGTGTGCACTAAAATTAATTTACATTTATTTTTACAAAAAATATAGATTTGACATACAGTTACACAAACATTATGTGACATGAATAATTGCAACTTCCATATGTTTATTCTACAAGACTTCTACTGTCAACTAATATATACTTGTAGTGGGGGTTAACATTTAGGGGGAGTATCTGGGTGGTAGTATGACCCAGATACACTAAATGTTAGGAATCTATGGCCAATTTGATTCGTGGAGGATATAATGGTGCTCAGTTCCCTGCGGCCCCTGGGTGGCGCTGTCTTCTTGGGCTGGGTTTGAACCATCATTGTAGGGCCGTGCCCTTTGTGTCCTCTCGCGGCAGTGGTGCGGCGGGGCAGGGAACCCGCTGTTCCTGCTGGGAGAGGGTATAAAGGGGGCGGACATCTTGCTCACGAGGTCCGAGCCCAGGCACCTTCAGCCTGAGGGCTGCTGTTCTGTCGTCCACGCCCAGGTGCCCTCGGCCTGGGTGCGAGGGAGTTTAAGTTCCATCCCAGGCACCTTAGGCCTGGGGTGAGGTACTAGCAAAGACCCGGGGCCCAGTACCTTCGACTGGGTCCCGCATGGGAGAAGATGCCTAGGGGGCCCACCGAGTGAGGGGACCAGAGTCTTGGTCGAGGAGAACCAGGGAGGTGACATGGCCTGAAGATCCAGCGCAGCTTTGGCTGGTGACAGTGCAGGCCTCTGGGGACCGTCCGGGATGGATCATCTCCCTAACAGGGGTCGTCATTAGAAGGTAGTTCATGTTCTATGGTCTTTGCAGAGACCCAGCTACATCAGGTCGGTGGCAGAGGCCTATTATAAGGTCTGTGGCTGGGACCTTATTGTTCGCCAGGTCTGTGGCAGGGACCAACCTTGTGGTCGGTGGCAGCGACCGTGCGCCAAAAGTTGTTGTGAAATCCTAACAGCTTCTCTGATCCGAAAGGATTGTGCCTGAACCCTCACCCCGCCAAGTTTGTGTTTGTATCAACCTGTCTGCTTGCAAAGAGGCATATTTATCTCTGCGGAAATAAATATAGATGTTGTACTGTCACCTGGTGTGGGCCTACTTTTCTGGGAGCAAAGTGTTCTACATTCACCTATCTACTGGTCATTTTTGAAGTATAATCTCCGGACAGGGACACAGATCCGAAGGTAAAGATCATAGCTCAAACCTCTACACACACAAGAGGGGCGAGCTGGTGGCAGCATCTCACCCCTCCCCCTGGTTCCCCTAGACGAGTAAACCAGCCGAGAAGAAGGGAGAGAGCAGGTGGAACCGCTACACGTGGGGGCTCTGGGTCCGGGATTTGTGTTCCGTGTCAATGGAGCTGAAACTGTCAGATCTTGTCTTTTACCCCCAGAAAAGTTCAGAAGAGGTCGGCCATGTTGGCCGGCGCGCCACGAGGCACACCCTCCCTGCTCAGTTCGTGGGCGTGACGAGGAAAAGGCCCGCGAAGTGTTGCACCAAAGGGGAGGAGTCTGGCTATGTGTGGAGATACACGTGGAGAGTTTGCTGCCAGTTCTTCAGTGCGCGATGGAGCAGTCAATGGTCAGCATGCTTTCTACCGCATCATGGGTCCGCACCACATCTACTTCAAGGGCAACCCCTGTTGCTGTCTCCGCTATGGATACGGGGATTCAGCTCAAGCCCTGGGGACGATTCGCCCTGTACACATGTAAGGACGTTGAAGCCCTGGGTATGATTTGTCCCGGCTGTTCGGGACTGGTGGCACAGCTAAAGCCCTTCGGTCGCTGCGAGGCCTGTGGCGAGTTCATTTTTGAAGTGGAGCAACCAATAGAAAGGCAGAGAGCCTTCCACCTCAACTGCCTAACAGGCGCCACCACTCTACAAGTAGAAGTCAGAGCTTGCACAGCCATTCCCCCGCACACTGCAGAGACTTCCGTGGAAGTTGCAAACAAATGGACGGAGGATTTTAAAGCCGAAGATGCTGCTTCGGTCACCACAGATTCCCTACTCCCAGCGCCAAAAAGGAAGGTCGGTTTCACAAAAGCTTCCAGCGACCAAGATGGAGGACAACCCCTGCGCTTGCCTGGCCCGGATGGATCCAGTGAGAAAATTCCCGGACCTCTATGTTCAAGTATCGGCCGAGGTAAGCCAGGGACCGGGACTTAGTGTTTTGTTGGAGGTGTCGGGGATCCGCAGTTATCGGAGCCCGTGGGAGGGGGTGATTCCACATCTACAGGGAATTACCTACCCGCAGAAGAATATGACACCTCCGACCTAGAATCGGTTTTAGATGCAGGAGATGATGGACAAATAGATGAACTATTTGAATGGAAGGGTTGTGACAAAGTACCCCTGGCCTCGTCCCGTGCACCTAGGGACTCACCCATGTCTACAGGGGATAGTACACCCCGGGTGGAGGCCTCGGTGCCTGAGGAGGGATCCGCTCCCCTGCATGTCCTTCCGCCCCCAGAGTTACCTGCGCCATCTGCTCAGGTGAAGAGAGTGCCGCTGCGGGTACCTACGCCCAGTTTGGAGGTGGTCAAGGCACCTCGGCACCCAGAGTCAATTGTTCTGCCTGGAGAGGGAGACTGCTCCACGATGTCACCCTTGTCCAGGCTACAGAGACTTTTCTGCCGAAAAGTTGCCAGTGAATACGGGTGGGAGTACCCGTATTTGTCCAAAGAGTTGTTGTACGAGGTGGTGGCCTGCCGGCAGAGGTGGTACAATGACTTTGTATGGACACACATAAAGGTGCCTCATGCCCATCGCTACCTCGCATGTTCACCCACAGCTTCAAAGCGGTTCAAGGACTGCAAGGCAGAGTGGATGTTGGGTTGACATATCCATGCTGACCGGGTCGTTATCTGCCGGAAAGACGGGGAAGATGTGGAGTATCATATGGAGACCTTTGATCGATATTTAAAACCTCTTGTGCTGCCGCATCCAAGGTTTTACCTGTAGGAGGAAAGATTCCTGTTTGTTTTCTATTGCCGAACATTCCGGTACTCTGGAACTGTACCCTGTCTAGGGGTGCTTTACTCTCTGGAGGCATGGGAGCAGTTGTGTTTTATGTTGGTCCCCCTCTGCCTCCCACCGCAAAGATGATCAGGACTTTGGGGTGTAGTCAGGGACACAGTACAGAGAAGAATCTGGATTTCACAAGTGCTTTTACCACAGCGCTGTCACCAGGTGGCAGTGTTGTGCAACGTTCATCACATTGCATTGCACACTTCTTGGAAGGAAAGAGGTTTCTTTTCGGAGAGATCTGTTTCACTCCAACACGCACATATGTGTCAGGAATTGTGTGTTGTTTCCTTTTTTTTCTCTTCCCGCTGCAGGAGAACATCGGTCAAGACTGCTGAGAAGGGGCGGGTCTTAGTTAGTAATGTGGGAGGGGAGAATGCCATTTGAGTGTAATGTAGTGTGTAATTGCAATAAGTGTTTCCCTCATGTTCACCCTTCCTTTGCCCTGTTGGGTTCAGGCGCAACTCCCAAGTTTTTTTTTTCAAATTATTTTGATGATGTTTTTGAAAAGCAAGTCTCTGGATCGGGTCTATGTTGGCTCCCTTTGGAGCATGGCTCCTTCCAGACACTGGGGACCAGTGTCTATCTGCCGGGGGGTGTGTGTAGCAGGGGTTAACATTTAGGGGGAGTATCTGGGTGGTAGTATGACCCAGATACACTAATTGTTAGGAATCTATGGCCAATTTGATTAGTGGAGAATATAATGGTGCTCAGTTCCCTGCGGCCCCTGGGTGGCGCTGTCGCCTTGGGCTGGGGTTAAACCATCATTGTAGGGCCGTGCCCTTTGTGTCCTCTCGTGGCAGTGGTACGGCGGGGCGGGGAACCCGCTGTGCTGCTGGGAGAGGGTATAAAGGGGCGGACATCTTGCGCACGAGGTCCGAGCCCAGGCACCTTCAGCCTGAGGGCTGCTGTTCTGTCGTCCGCACCCAGGTGCCCTCGGCCTGGGTGCGAGGGAGTTCGAGTTCCATCCCAGGCACCTTAGGCCTGGGGTGAGGTACTAGCAAAGGCTCTGGGGCCCAGTAACTTCGACTGGGTCCCGCATGGGAGAAGATTCCTAGGGGGCCCACCAAGTGAGGGGACCAGAGTCTTGGTCGAGGAGAACCAGGGAGGTGACCTGGCCTGAAGATCCAGCGCAGCATTGGCTGGTAACAGTGCAGGCCTCTGGGGACCGCCTGGGATGGATCATCTCCCTAACAGGGGTCGTCATTAGAAGGTAGTTCATGTTCTATGGTCTTTGCAGAGACCCAGCTACATCAAGTCGGTGGCAGAGGCCTCATTGTTCGCCAGGTCTGTGGCAGGGACCAACCTCACGGTCGGTGGCAGCGACCATGCACCAAAAGTTGTTGTGAACTCCTAACAGCTTCTCTGATCTGAAAGGATTGTGCCTGAACCCTCACCCCGCCAAGTTTGTGTTTGTATCAACCTGTCTGCTTGCAAAGAGGCATATTTATCTCTGTGGAAATAAATATAGATGTTGTACTGTCACCTGGTGTGGGCCTACTTTTCTGGGAGCAAAGTGTTCTACATTCACCTATCTACTGGTCATTTTTTAAGTGGAATCTCCGGACAGGGACACAGACCCGAAGGTAAAGATCATAGCTCAAACCTCTACACACACAAGAGGGGCGAGCTGGTGGCAGCATCTCACCCCTCCCCCTGGTTCCCCTAGACGAGTAAACCAGCCGAGAAGAAGAAGGGAGAGAGCGGGTGGGACCGCTACATACTATTTTGTGGGTTTGAGGCCTGGTTCACACTGGGGCGACAAACGCTCCGACATTGGGAGCTCATGTCGCATGACGTGTGAAAATCAATGTTTCCCTATGGGAGCCGTCCTAACTGGTCCGACACATGTCGGTCCAACTTTGAAAATGCTCCCTGTACTACTTCTGTCCGACTTTGATCCGACTTCAGCCCATTGACTATCATTGAAGTCGGATCAAAGTCGGACCGCAGTCTTGCATGGTCCGACTTTGGCATGCGACTTGTGCTCTGCTGATCTTGAGGGGGAACTCCAGGCCAAATTTTAAATAAAAAACCGGCGTAGGTTCCCCCTCCGGGAGAATACCAGGCCCTTGGGTCTGGTCTGGATTTGAACGGGCGCCCCTACGCCGAAAAAACGGCGTGGGGGTCCCCCCAAAATCCAAACCAGACCCTTATCCGAGCACACAACCTGGCAGGCCGCAGGGGAAGAGGGGGGGACGAGAGAGCGGCCCCCCTCCCTCCTGAACCGTACCAGGCCGCATGCCCTCAACATGGGGGGTTTGGTGCTCTGGGGCAGGGGGGCGACCTGTGGGCCCCCCACCCCTGAGCACCCTGCCCCCATGTTGATGAGGACAGGGCCTCTTCCCGACAACCCTGGCCGTTGGTTGTCGGGGTCTGCGGGCGGGGGGCTTATCGGAATCCGGGAGCCCCCTTCAATAAAGGGGCCCCCGGATCCCGGCCCCCCACCCTATGTGAATGAGTATGGGGTACATCGTACCCCTACCCATTCACCTGGTGGACAAAAAATTGCAATAAAAAAACACTACACGGGTTTTCAAAGTAATTTATTGCACAGCTCCGGGGGTCTTCTTCCGACTTCCGGGGGTCTTCTTCCGACTTCGGGGGTCTCCGGTTCTTCTCCCGCTCTCCGGTTCTTTCTTCCGCCGGGCCTCCGCTAACTTCTTTTTAGCTCTCTTGCTAACAGAGGCCCGGTCTTCCCGTTGTCTCGTCCGGCTCTCCGTTGTCCTTCTGCCGGCCCCTCCACTAACTTCTTTTTAGCTCTTTCGCTAGTGGAGGGGCCGGTCTTCCCGTCGCTGTCGCCGTCGGCTTCTTCTTCCCTCTTCTCCTCCTCGATGTTGACGCGTCGCTTCTTCCCGCTGTAATACTGGCTCTCCGCTCCGCTCCGCATTAATATAGGCTTCTCATGACGTCACAGTCACATGTTCCAGGGCACATGGCCCCAGAGCATGTGACTGTGACGTCATGGGAACATGTGACTGTGACGTCATGAGAAGCCTATATTAATGTGGAGCGGAGCGGAGAGCCAGTATTACAGCGGGAAGAAGCGACGCGTCAACATCGAGGAGGAGAAGAGGGAAGAAGAAGCCGACGGCGACGACGGGAAGACCGCGCCCCTCCACTAGCTAAAGAGCTACCAAGAAGTTAGTGGAGGGGCCGGCAGAAGGACAACGGAGAGCCGGACGAGAAAACGGGAAGACCGGGCCTCTGTTAGCAAGAGAGCTAAAAAGAAGTTAGCGGAGGCCCGGCGGAAGAAAGAACCGGAGAGCGGGAGACGACACCGGAGACCCTCGAAGTCGGAAAAGACCCCCGGAAGTCAGAAGAAGACCCCCGGAGCTGTGCATTAAAGTACTTTGAAAACCTGTGTAGTGTTTTTTTATTGCAATTTTTGTCCACCAGGTGAATGGGTAGGGATACGATGTACCCCATACTCATTCACATAGGGTGGGGGGGGCCGGATTCCGATAAGCCCCCCGCCCGCAGACCCCGACAACCAACGGCCAGGGTTGTCGGGAAGAGGCCCTGTCCTCATCAACATGGGGGCAGGGTGCTCTGGGGTGGGGGGGCCGCAGGTCGCCCCCCTGCCCCAGAGCACCAAACCCCCCATGTTGAGGGTATGCGGCCTGGTACGGTTCAGGAGGGAGGGGGGCCGCTCTCTCGTCCCCCCCTCTTCCCCTGCGGCCGGCCAGGTTGTGTGCTCGGATAAGGGTCTGGTTTGGATTTTGGGGCGACCCCCACGCCGTTTTTTCGGCGTAGGGGTGCCTGTTCAAATCCAGACCAGACCCAAGGGCCTGGTATGCTCCTGGAGGGGGAACCCATGCCGTTTTTTTAATTTAAAATTTGGCCTGGAGTTCCCCTTCAAGATTCATACCAAACACAGTGCCTGATATTGGCAGGGATCCAAGTCGGATCCCCGTTCATTGAAAGTCGGACATATGTCGGCTTCATGTCGCAGGGCAAAGTCGGATCCAAAGTAGGACGGATGTCGTGTCGCACTAGTGTGAACCCGGCCTGAAGCAGTTTGCTAGTCACAAATACAAATTTTAACAAATGTAAAAAATAATTACATAAAATGCTCCAGTGGGGAACTGGTTAATAATAACAATAGGAGCATAGTCTTAAATTCACTCCAGTGATATTTCTCCTAATTTTACTCTTCTTTCGTCACTTTCTAACTAGTTGTTGAACAATTGTATTTTTGTATTAATCAAGCTGCATTGTTTTATTCAATGCTCAATTCAGCTACTTGTTCTAGTGACTATGCACATACAGTATAGAAATAGACTCATAACCTTAGAGTCAGACTTGCAATAAGAAGTACTAATACAGAAAATAATAGAAGCTGAGATATGTTTTAGAAATGAGTGAATACATTTTTTTAAAGAAAGAACCAAATAGAATCCCCCTTTTAACACAAGAGACAGTTATGGAGTAAGATTCCCCACCCTGTGGGGAGTCTTATTCTTTCTAATGAGTTACTATCCCTAACTGTGATATTTCAAAAGTTTTGTGGATGCCCCAGTATGTAACAGGACAATGAATGGAGCAATAGGTGGATTAATTCTCTGCTCTCTCCTCTTATTAGCATGCACTTTGTTAGCACATGGCCACTATAGCACAACTGATTAGTTTCTTATGGTGCTTCTCCCTCTCCCATTCTGAGCTATACTGTAAAAAGGATCACAATAAAATGGTAAAATTAATTTTTCATGTACTTACACTGCTTGAATTTTTTAAATATGTTAAATGAATTTTATTATGCAGAGCTGCATTGAGCTTTAAGTTGAAGCAACATGCTTAGTTTCCAGCATCTTTGCATTTTAGGGAAGACATTGGCTTTCCTCATGAAAGAATTTAAATGTATCTCCATTGCCTTAGCCAATAGAAACTATGTCTAGTCAAATAATTTTTTATTGATTCCAGTGCTACCTCTCATTTCCAAAAGCAATTTAACAGTAATTTATTTTAATGTTGCCAGCAAAGCTTTTTTTTAATTACCGTATTTATTGGCGTATAACACGCACTTATTCCCCCTTAAAATTGGGGGAAAATCATGTGTGCGTGTTATACGCCGATATAGGCTGCCACTGAGGGGAAGGAGGGGACGAGCGCCCCGAAATAGAGCCGGATCTCTTGTGTGCTCGGCTCTGCTCGCAGTCACGCTCAGTCCCGCCCCTTGGACGGCTCCTAGCATTGACATCCCGGCATTGGATCGGTGTTATGTCCATCATAGGATCCGGGCCAAGGGGCGGGACTGGGTGAGACTGGACGTGACGCTGAGCCGAGTACACAGGAGATCCAGCTCTGTCTATTTCGGCAAGGCTGCAGATGGACACTGATCAGACTGCAGTGAGGAGCAATGCTGCAGATGGAAACTGATCAGGCTGCAGTGAGGAGCAAGGCTGCAGATGGGCACTAATCAGGCTGCAGTGAGGAGCAAGGCTGCAGATGGGCACAGATCAGGCTGCACTGAAGCTGCAGATGGGCTCAGATCAGGCTGCATTGAGGCTCATTGACCATTATTTTGCTTTAAAGTGATTTATTTTAAAAAAATTATTTTTTCCTGAAACTTCCCCCTTAAATTGGGTATATCCTCACTCCTTAGGCTCCATGTACACAGAAGCTGATAAACTGCAGTTTATTGGCGTTTTGGCATTTTTTTAAAAAGCCCATTAACTGTACTCTATGTTAGCCTATGTGTTCATGTACACATAACGTTTTTTAGCTTTAATAAGCAGTGGAGTTAATGGGCTTTTTTCTGAACGCAAGAAATTCACGTTCAAAGTGCCGTTTTTCGGTAGAAAAAAACGCTAATAAACGCTCATAAACGTTCAAAAACGCTGGTCGCGAGCGTTTTTTAGCGTTTTTTGAGCCATTGAAAAAAAAAAAAGCTAAAAAACGCTACACTGAAAAACGCTTATAAACGCTAGTAAAAAAACGCTGATAAAAGCTAGCTTTTTCTGCTGATTTAAAAACGACAGTTTTTGAGCTTCTGTGTACATGGAGCCTAAGTAGGGCTGTGTTCGCTGGGAGAAATGGCAGGAAGACTCTAGATCTTCTACCAAGCTATTGGAGGCTCTTTGTGGTTTGTTTAGGGATGTGCAAATTGTAGGTGGTGTTATTTTGGTTACAACACCTGACAGAGACTTCTTGAGTGATAGAGACCATCAACATGCAAATATACTCCTCCATGTTGTTTTGTTCAATCTTAGTATACATTAAGTGAACTAAAAAAATCACTGTACTAAATTGTAAATGTGCTCAGACATCTATCTAATTTATTCCAATATCACAATATTAGAAATGTTTAATAAATAAACAACAAAACATAAACTTTTTAGATTATTTACATGGGAGGAAACAGTTGGGTAGAATAAGTATAGAAACGGCAAAGAGATTGATGAGTCAGGAGACACAGTGTGATTAACAGATGTATAGAGGAGGATTGCAACACATAGGGATTGCTTTATAAATAATTTGCATAGTCGATTACACAGTAAAAGTGCATTTTTACCATGCAAATGGGGTAAAAAAAATGTAAAAAGGCTTTATCCTATGCCATTTGAATGAAATCATTGATTTTAAAAGGAAAAATATAGTAGCCAAATGCCATATTTTCCATTTTAAATCAATTATTTACACTCAACTAGCACAGGACATAGCATATTTACATTTTTTTTTTTTACCACATTTGTACATAACAATGTACATGCACTTTCACTGGGCAAATGGCTATACAGATTCTTTAACTACTTCCCACCCGGCCACTGTATATATACGGCCGGGTGGGCGCTCTCTCCTTCTGAGTGGACGTTCAGGAACGTCCCTCAGAAGGAGGGGGATCGCTCGCGCGTGTTCCCTCGCAGTGGCGCGATCCCGATGCACGCGTGTCACCAGGACACGGGGCATCTCGATTCGGCAGGAGGGCTCTGTGATTGGCCCTCCTGATCACATGACGGCCGTGTCCAATCACAGCCGTCATGTGATGTAAACAGAGAGCTGGTTGCTAGGCAATCAGCTCTCCTCTCCTCACACAGAAGTCGTCAGTGAGGAGAGGAGAGCGGATCGCTGCAGCTGGCTGGTGATCAGTGAGTATGAGCTGTTTTTTTCAGCTTTTTACTCACTGATCACCAGCCTAGTGTCCCCACATAGTGTAAACACAAACATGTCCCCAAAATACATGTCCCCACACACACACACATGTTCCCACATAGTAAAAACACCTGTCCCCCACATATGTGACAGTAAAATCATATGTCCCAATGATCATTTGCACACATATGTCCGTGATCACCTGCGCACATCTGTACATGATCATTTGCGGACATATGTCCGTGATCACACGAACCAATTATACACTTAAAGGATTTTTTTTTACCAAAAACATGTAGTAGAATAAATTTTGGCTTAAATTTATGACAAAATTCGATTTTATTGGATTTTTTTTTAAATAGAAAGACGAAAACATTTTTTTTTTCAAATTTCCACTCTTTTTTCGCGTATATCGCAAAAAATAAAAAACGTAGTCGTGAATAAATACTACCAAAAGAAAGCTCTATTTGTGTGAACAAAATGATAAAAATTTCATTTGGGCACAGTGTAGCATGACCGCGCAATTGTCATTGAAAATGTGAGAGCGCTGAAAGCTGAAAATTGGTCTGGGAAGGAAGGGGGCTAAAGTGCCCAGTATTGATGTGGTTATAAAACAACCCGTAAGCTTAGCCCAGCTGGAATAGTGGAATGGAATACTGGATAAGCTGACTCAATACATTGCACAAACAGGAGCAAAGTGAATGACAACATGTGCAATTCAACAGGCCAATTACTGTAATATTTCATTCCATTTTTCTTAATGTATGAAACAAAATGTTCTGGTTTTATGCTTTCCTGCACTATTGATTTTGCTGACCCTTTACTCTCTTTGACCATTCTACTCTCTGTCTTATATAACCTTGCCATTGTGGCTTGGCTTTAGTTTCTGGAAAATCTCATGAAGCCAAACTAAATCTCCTCAATAATAATAATAATAATAATAAAAAAAAGATAGATATTACAGTTTTGGCTAAATAAAAATGCAAAATGTCACTTTTCCCCAAAAAAATATTTGTCTTATGCTGCTGGCAATTTTTATTTGTTCCTGTCTACCTAGATGCACCTTGCAGTATACATCTAGACTCATTCTTGGTTTACTGAGAATAAAGACTCATTTAACCTGGGAATCTGTCAGAATCTGCTGTTGTTGCATGCTTGCCACTCTCCATTTTCTGGCCACACAGGATGCATGCCTGAATAAGGGTCTACTATGCATTTTAAGAAGGACTTCATGTCTTTCTTTGTTGCATAGGGATTCCCCTATAATTAAAAACAGATCCTTATCCAGGCATGTAGCTTGGGTGGCCAGGAAATGGCTCCTCATAAACTATACAAGTAAACATGTCCTCAACGTTGGGCGAGTTTCTTGCAAGGGGGGGACAAGGGCCCCTATTCCAACATCCTGTCCCCAAAAAGCAATGTGGAGGACTCTAAATCTGTAAACCCCCTTTATAAAAAGCAGACATCTGCTCCTCTAATAGAACAATACAGTACCCATTTTTACTCTGCTACCCCCCCCCCCCCAGAGTAGATGAACGCATCCACACTGCGACAAAATATTTTATTTAAACAAAAAAGTATAAAATGTTCAATCAACAGTACAAACAATATAAAAGGTAAGTGATGAGTAATGTAAGTATAAAGAACATTTCTGTTTAGAACAAAATCAGTCAGTGAGAGGTAAGGTATATGTGGTAGCAGTTCTTATTATGTATATCAGAAAGAATCATTAATATCAAACAATGGAAATATCAGATAATTCAAATCAGTATACTCTGTGATTTAGCTGACCATTATACATTAGCCAAAGTAAGACAATCAAAAGGGATAACTGTAAGGCTTCATGCCCACAGACGTTTTTACAGCTGCGTTTGTTACAGCTTAAAAACGCCTGTCCATGTTATTGTACATTTTTTTTTTTTTTGAGAAAAAAAAAAAAAACGTCGGAGCTAAAAAACGCGACCGCGCGTTAGTGCGCGTTTTTGTGCGTTTTTTGACGCTCGCGGTTTTTTCTGCCTAACTCCGACGCTGTGCGGTCCTAGTTTTTTTTTTACAGCTTAAAAACGTCTATGCTATTTGCAGCTCAAAAACATCTAGGTGGGCATGAAGCTATAGACTAACATGGACAGGCGTTTTTAAGCTGTAAAAAACGCTCAAAAACGTGGCTGTAAAAACGTCCGTGGGCATGAGGCCTAACAGTGCAAACGATATAAAGTGTAGGGGATAACAAAAAGGAGAATATTGTATATATAATGAAGAAAAGAGCAGTAATAGAAAACCACACAAAATAATTTTGATATTCATAGGACTCAAAGTATAATATGTACTGGGATTGATGAGATACATCAAGCCAGATATATAATGAGTGGTGACAGATAGTGTGGATAAAAAAAAATGCCTCCAAAATACAGTGCCTTGAAAAAGTATGCACACCCCTTGAAATGTATCACATTTTGTCATGTTACAACCAAAAACGTAAATGTATTTTTGGGGGATTTTATGTGATAGACCAACACAAAGCTGCACATAATTGTGAAGTGGAAGGAAAATGATAAATGGTTTTCAAAATTTTTAACAAATAAATATCTGAAAAGTGTGGCATGCATTTGTATTCAGCAGTCAATACTTTGTAGAACCACCTTTCGCCGCAATTACAGCTACAAATCTTTTTGGGTATGTCTCTACCAGCTTTGCACATCTACAGAGTGAGATTTTTGCCCATTCTTCTTTCCAAAATAAAGCTCTGTCAGATTGGATGGAAAGCATGTGTGAACAGCAATTTTCAAGTCTTGCCACAGATTCACAATTGGATTTAGGTCTGGACTTTGACTGGGCCATTCTAACACATAAATATGCTTTGATCTAAGTCATTTCATTGTAGCTCGGGCTGTATGTTTAGGGTCATTGTCCTGCTGGAAGGTGAACCTCCGTCCCGGTCTCAAGTCTTTTGCAGACACTAATAGGTTTTCTTCTAAGATTGCCCTGTATTTTGGTCCATTCATTTTCCCATTAACTCTGACCAGCTTCCCTGTCCCTGCTGAAGAAAAGCATCCCCACAACATAAAGCTGCCACCACCATGTGTCACAGTGGGGATGGTGTATTCTGGGTGATGTGCAGTGTTAGTTTTCAGCCACACATGCCGTTTTGCTTTTAGGTCAAAAGTTAAATTTTGCTCTTATTTGGCCAGAGCACATTCTTCCACATGTTTTCTGTGTCCCTCACATGGCTTCTCGCAAACTGCAAATGGTATTTCCTTTGGCTTTCTTTCAACAATAGAATTCTTATTGTCACTCTTCCATAAAGCCCAGATTTGTGGAGAGATCAACTAATAGTTGTCCTGTGGACAGATTCTCCTACTTGAGCTGTGAACCTCTGCAGCTCCTCCAGAGTTACCATGGGCCTCTTGACTGCTTCTCTGATTAATGCTCTCCCTTATCCCTTATCCTGTCTGCCATACTCTTTCCATTTTCGGATGATGGATAGAACAGTGCTCTGTCAGATTTTCAAAGTTTGGGATATTTTTTTTATAACCTATCCCTGCTTTAAACTTCTCCCTGACCTGTCTGGTGTGTTACTAGGCCTTCGTGATGCTGTTTTTTCACCAAGGTTCTCTAACAAACCTCTGAGGGTTTCACAGAACAGCTGGATTTATACTGAGATTAAATTACACACAGGTTGACTATATTTACTAATTAAGTGACTTCTGAAGGCAATTGTTCCATTGGATTTTAGTTAGGGGTAGCAGAGTAAAGGGGGCTGAATACAAATGCACGCCACACTTTTTGGATATTTATTTGTAAAAATCTTTGAAAACCATTTATCATTTTCCTTCCACTTCACAATTATGTGCCTCTTTGTGTTAGCCTATTACAAAAAATCCCAATAAAATACATTTACGTTTTTGGTTGTAACATGACAAAATGTGGAAAATTTCAAGGGGTATGAATATTTTTTCTGGGCACTGTATACTATATAACACATCTTAACCACTTAAAGGGGTTGTAAAGGTTCGTTTTTTATTTTCTAAATAGGTTCCTTTAAGCTAGTGCATTGTTGGTTCACTTACCTTTTCCTTTGATTTACCTTCTAAATGTTTTTTTTCTTTGTTTTCTTTGTCTGAATTTCTCACTTCCTGTTCCTCCTCAGTAAGCTGTTCAGTAAGCTGTTCTGGCTGACTCCACACCACTCGGATGATGGTGTGAAGTTTAGTGAGGAGAAACAGGAAGTGAGAAATTCAGACAAAGAAAAAAAACATTTAGAAGGTAAATCAAAGGAAAAGGTAAGTGAACCAACAATGCACTAGCTTAAAGGAACCTATTTAGAAAATAAAAAACAAACCTTTACAACCCCTTTAAGGACAGCCGCCTGTACAAATACGTCAGCAGAATGGCACGGCTGGGCACAAGCACGTTACAGGTACGTCCTCTTTAAGATGCGTAGCCGTGAGTCGCGCGTGCCGCCGGTGGCACGCTCGTGGCCCGGGCCTGAGCTCCATGACCGCGCCCGCGGGACCCGCGGACCGAATCGCCGATGGTGTCCCGCGATCGGGTCACAGAGCTGAAGAACGGGGAGAGGTAAGTGTAAACAAACCTCTCCCCGTGCTTCCTAATGAGACTGTCACTGATCGTCTGTTCCCTATCATAGGGAACGACGATCAGTGATGTGACACGCCAGGCCACGCCCCCACACAGTAAGAATCACACATTAGGTCACACTTAACCCCTTCAGCGCCCCCTACAGGTTAACCCCTTCAGTGTCAGTGTAATTTTCACAGTAATCAGTGCATTTTTATAGCACTTATCGACAATGGTCCCAAAATAGTGTCAAAAGTGTCCAATGTGTCCGCCATAATGTCGCAGTCACGATAAAAATTATCGCAGCTATTACTAGTAAAAAAATAAATATTAATAAAAATGCCATAAAACTATCCCCTATTTTGTAGACGCAATAACTTTTGCGCAAACCAATCAATAAACGGTTATTGCGATATTTTTTTACAAAAAAAAGTAGAAGAATACGTATCGGCCTAAACTGAGGAAAAAAAATATATATTTTTGGGGGATATTTATTATAGCAAAAAGTAAAAATATTGATTTTTTTTTCAAAATTTACGCTCTATTTTTGTTTATAGCGCAAAAAATAAAAACCGCAGAGGTAATCAAATACCACCAAAAGAAAGCTCTATTTGTGGGAAAAAAAGGACACCAATTTTGTTTGGGAGCCACGTTGCACAACCGCGCAATTGTCAGTTAAAGCGACGCAGTGCCGAATCACAAAAAGTGGCCTGGTCCTTTAGCTACAAAATGGTCCGGGGCTTAAGTGGTTAATTGCCCATCAACGTTTTATATTCATCAGAATAAATGAATAAATGAAGCCAGGCATTCCAAGTTTTATGATGCTTGGTCAAGCGATCATGTGTCATGGCAACAGTCGCCTCCATTTTGTGAATAGCATCTACTTTGCGCAACCATGGGATGCAAATAGTTTTCCATAGTTTAGGGATCAGGGCCTTGGCCAGGTAAGCAGATGTTTTCTCAGGAAGTTTTTGTATCTTTTTTTAATGAGTAATGCCTCGTACACACAAACGTGATTTCCGACAAGAAAACAGCATTTTCTATTTCATTCATGGACCGACGCAGCTTTGTTTGACATAGTGGGTATTATCTGTTATTTAGGAGTGACTAGGCAGAAAAAAATTGTAAAAAGTGTTGAATCACACCTTCTACAGTACCGCCCAGGGGGCGGACCCTCTGGGTATATCCCCTTCCTCTGCATCTCGCAGATCAGTTTTTTTCTGTCTAGCAAGGAGTAGGACATGGCTCCCTCCGGACCCATTGGTCCAAGGAAAAGATTTTTATTTTTTTTGGTTCCTGCGATCTTCGATCAACTGCCGACTGGGTGACAGGCTGGGTCCTCGATCCTCGTAGTCCCCCCAGTTTCGGCCATCAAGCGTGTGCCAACCCTAGCTACGTGCTGGGTTTTCCACGACATGCCCGTCGCTCTACGGGTGACCGGTGGGCCTACGCTCCAGGGCCTGCATCCGACCGCTCAGCTTCGGCTAACCTTACGGCCGAGTCGCAGTAGCCTGTCTGGTGAGCTAGCGCTCCAGGGCATGCATATGATCGTTCCCTAGGGTCCAATCACAGCATGCCTGGCCAACAGTCACCTCCGTGTGCGGATGATGATCTGTCCGCAATGTCTTCCAGCACGATCCCGCAGAAAAGGTAAGTAGCTCCCCTGCCTTGGCAGGGTGACTTGGCTGGACATTCCTGGAGAGATCAAGTAAGTGGTTGTGGCCCCTTTTCTTTCCTCTCTCCCTGCCTTCCCTCCTCCCTGGGCTCTGAGCTAAGGTTGCTGGGTGCTGGGGGTCACCTTGGGGGCTCCATCTGTCATTTAAAAAATTTCATTTTGCTTACCTGTGTGTGTGCCTCTCTTCCTCCATGCTGTTGGCAGCCATTTTGCGGTGGTCCATGCCTGTTTTGGCCTCTAGTGACTGTCTGGCGGCCATTTTCTTGTGGTTTTGCGCCTATATGTATATATCGCCGCTCGGCAGCCATTTTCTTGTGGTTCTCGCCCGCTTTGGCCTCTATCGACTGCCCGGCGGCCATGTTTCCTATGATTCATGCCTGTATGTAGATACCGCCCCCTCGGCGGCCATCTTTTTGGGGCCCGCGGCCGCTTTTGCCTCTATATTCGGCTCGGCGGCCATTTTATTTGAGCCCACATTGTTTTCAATACAGCGATTGGCGGCCATCTTGCGGTAGTCTCCGGCCTCTAGGGTGCACTTTCACTTGCGCTAATTCACACAGGAAACGCTGATAGGAATCAGACTGACACAGCAGCGGTGGGATAGCATCACAGGCAGAACACGCGGCAGCAGTAGCGGCAGGGGTGGTGAGTCCTCTGGGAGAAACCATGCATCTCTGTATCAGCTAGGAGGGTGGCCTATTGATACCTTGCCTGGAGCCCTGTGGGTCTCAGCAAGTGGGTCAGCATGGCGTCTGAAGCAGACGTTTTTTTTCCCTGAAACACCTGATTTGGCAGCTGGTGCCCCTGATGTATCTGTGGACGCTATGTCGGCGATCCTAGAGGCCTTTGTTGCCAGAGTGGAAGCAGCACACGGGAACACGGGGGTAGCAGACGCCCCCGTCCCCTGCAATCTTCCAGGGATAATTCTGATGCTGAACCAGGCTCAGCTATGGCTCATGGTCCGGATTCTGAGGCTTCAGAAACTGCAGACCATGACCGATCAGACAGTGAGAATGACTCCAAGTCCAGGTCAGTACGCGATAAGGCTTTGGTATCTGACCTTATTACTGCAGTGCGGGATACGCTAAAATTGGAGAATGCTGCAGAAGCAGCAGAGACACCAGTCCCCTTTGGGTTTCGTAAACCTGCCCACACTGCTAAAGTGTTTCCTTGTGTGTCTTATTTTGATAAGCTCTTATACAAGGAGTGGGAAAACCCACTAAGGGTTTTTACATCCCCAAAGAACTTTGCGGTGCGATACCCCTTTGAGGAGAGTTTTCTGAAGAAATTGACCTCTCCGGTGTCCAGGCTTAACAGAGCTACCACAATCCCAGTGGAAGGGGCTCCTGTTTTCAAGGACCCTGCGGATAATAAAACTGAAGCACTTGCTCGCTACCTATACTCTGTGGTAGGCTCAGCGGTGCGCCCGGCATTGGCTGGGGCCTTAGTGTCTCAGACACTTACTGAATGGGCAAAATTCATACTCCAGGGGTTAAAGTAGCGAGATACCCCTCCTGATTAAATAACTTTGGCCGACCAGTTGGTACAGGGCCTTAAGTTTGTCTGCGAGTCAGACATGGATACTATTCCTTTGCTGTCTAAAGCTTTGGTTTATGCGGTAGCAATACGCCGCCTGATCTGGCTAAAAGGCTGGTCTGCGGACCAGGCTTTTAAGGGCGACAGACTTTTTGGGGCCTCTCTGGATGACATCATCAAGGATGCCACAGGAGGTAAGAGCACTTTGCTTCCTCAAACCAAGAAGGGTAAGGGGCCACGTCAAGGGCAAGGGTCCTCCTTTACTGCACGTAAACGTTTTTTTCGTCCGCCCAGGGCAACAGGGAAAAGACCCCAGGCCGACAAAGCGCCTGCTCAAGGACAAAAGCGTCCTTGGCCCCGCAAAGCCAACAAGCCTGCGGACAAATCTGCATCCGCATGAAGGTCTGCCCCCACCCAGCTCTCGGGTGGGGGGACGTCTTCGCGAATTTGCGACTCAGTGGACATCTCTGATCTCCGACCGGTGGGTTTGCAAAGTGATCTCCTTAGGCTACAAGATAGAATTTCTCTCTTGTCAACCAAAAAGATTCGTTCCCTTCAACCTCCAGCTACACACGACCCATCGGGAGGCCCTGTTCGGGGCGGTCCAGGGTCTGCTGGAACGCGGGGTGGTCATTCAAGTTCCAGAACAGGAACGATTTCAGGGTTTTTACTTGAATCTGTTCATAGTGCCAAAGAAGGAGGGGGTCCGTCCTATCCTGGATCTCAGGGCTCTCAATTGCTTTGTGAAGATACAAAGATTCCGGGTGGAGTTGGTTCGATCTGTAGTCACTGCTCTCCATCCAGGGGATTTTCTTGCATCCTTGGACATCAAGGACGCATACCTCCATGTCCCCATATACTCCAGACACCAAAGGTTTCTGTGATTTGCAATCGGGGACAGCCACTATCAGTTTGGCCTGGCTTCGTCACCCAGGACGTTCACCATGTTGACCCTGGCCCTCCTAAGACAGCGGGGGAATCGCTATCGTGGGCTACTTGGACGACCTTCTTCTGAAGGCCTCTTCAAGCTCAGAATTAGAGATAAGCGTATCCATAACCTGTCAGACTGAGAATGTGGTTGGGTACTAAACACGCAAAAATCAGTATTGGTGCCGACTCAACGCCTAGTGTATCTGGGGTTGATTCTGGATACCTCAGAGGTAAGAGTATTCCTCCCTGGGGAGAAGTTGCAGACCCTTCGTGCTGCAGTGCGGCAGCTGACATCCATGAATTGGTCGTCACTCCGTTTTTGCATGCGAGTTTTGGGTCTCATGGTTGCCTCTTTCGAGGCGGTCCCATATGCTCAATATCACACTCAGTTGTTACAGAAGGAGGTTCTGTCCAGATGGAACAGATGCCCATCATCTCTGTATTATCAAATCCGGGTAAAACACCTAGTCAGGAGATCCCTGGTATGGTGGCTGACATCACCGGCCCTGCTGGCTGGGAAATCATTTCTTCCTGTTCATTGGATAATGATCACGACGGACGCCAGCCTTACAGGTTGGGGGGGAGTCTGGGGTGTTCAGTTGACGCAAGGTTGCTGGACACCGGAGGAATCCAGCCTGCTGATCAATGTCCTGGAACTCCGGGCGATCAGGCTGTGCCTCTTCAAATGGTCTCACAGGCTGCAAGGGCGTCCAGTCAGGATCCAGTCAGACAACGCCACAGCAGTGGCATATGTCAATCATCAAGGAGGAACAAGAAGTTCAGCTGCAGCATCAGAGGTCGCTTACATCCTGAGGTGGGCAGAAAGGAGCGTACCAGCACTGTCGGCCGTGTACATTCCGGGTGTGGAGAATTGGCAGGCGGACTACCTGAGTCGCCAAATGCTGGACCAGGGAGAATAGTCCTTACACCCGGATGTGTTCCAGCTCCTCTGCCAAAGATGGGGCACGCCAGACGTAAATCTTCTGGCGTCCCGACTCAATCGGAAGGTGTTGAGGTTTGTGGCCCGGTCAAAGGATCCATGGGCAGATGCAACGGACGCGTTGGTAACATCGTGGGGTCAGTATCGGCTAATCTATGCCTTCCCTCCCATGAGGCTTCTTCCTCATCTGCTTCGTAGAGTGGAGGCAGAGGGAATTCCAATGATTCTGATCGCTCCAGATTGGCCTCAGCATCCTTGGTACGCCAATCTAGTACGTCTGGTAGCAGACGTCCCCTGGCTCCTACCACTACGGAAGGACCTGCTATTGCAAGGTCCCATACTCCACCCTGCTTTACAGTCACTGGCTTTAACGGCATGGCTATTGAGAACCAGGTACTGAGAGACCGGGGCCTGTCAGATTCAGTTATCTCTACTATGAGAAGTGCTTGGAAGCCGTCCTCTTGGAGGGTTTATCATCGCACTTGGAAGGCTTACATTTCCATGTGTGAGGAAATGAAATGGCATCCGCGTACTTATTTGGTCTCCAGAATCCTACTGTTTCTACAACGTAGGGTGGACCAAAGGCTTGCCCTAAGTACGGTTAAGGGACAGATATCTGCCCTGGCTGTCATTTTTCAGCGACCCCTGGCGACTCACGCTCTTGTGAGTACATTTGTACAGGGGGTTCGACATGTGGCTCCTCCAGTCCGTCCCCTGCTACCTCTGTGGGACTTGAACCTGGTCCTCTCGGTGCTTCAGAGGTCACCGTTTGAGAATATTAGGGATATTCCCTTGTTGACACTTTCTCAAAAAGTGGTCTTTTTGGTGGCTGTTACGTCAGTTAGATGAGTTTCTGAACTGGCAGCCTTGTCATGCAAGGCTCCCTATTTGATTCTCCACAAGGACAATGTGGTGCTGCGGCCGCAGCCTTCCTTTCTTCCGAAAGTCGTTTCGGCCTTTCATCTCAATGAAGAGATTGTACTTCCATCCTTGTGTCCTCATCCGTCGAATCCTAAGGAGTCTGCGTTGCATTCCTTGGACATTATCCGAGCTTTGAGTGTATACCTATCTGCTATTTCCTCGTTCAGGAAGTCAGACTCACTGTTTGTTTCGGTGGCTGGTCCCAAGAAGGGCCTAGCGGTCTCGTCGGCCACCATATCTAGGTGGATCCAACAGATAGTAATTCAGGCTTATGCCTTAAAGGGTCAAGCCCCCCCCCTTTCCTGTCATGGCGCATTTGACCAGGGCAATAGGTGCCTCTTGGGCTTTCCGACATCAAGCGTCTGTCTCCCAATTATGTAAAGCGGCGACTTGGTCATCCGCTCAAACTTTCACCAAATTCTACAAAGTTGATGTAGGTGCATCTTCGGATGCCTCTTTCGGCCGCAAAGTATTGCAGGCAGCGATTTAGAGTTGCAACTCCTCCGTTGGAGAAGTGCTGTTTTGTTTTTGGGGTGAAGTTTACTTTTATGCTGTTACCACCCCTCGTTTGTCTTTTGACACTGCTTTGGGACGTCCCACTATGTCAATATGCAATAGGAATCTGTGTCGGTCCATGAACGAAAGAGAAAAGAGGAAGGGGATATACCCAGAGGGTAGAAGGTGTGATGCAACACTTTTTACAAGTTTTTTCTGCCTAGTCACTCCTAAGTAACGGATAATACCCACTATGTCAATAGGAAGCTGTGTCGGTCCATGAACTCTGAGAAAAGGATTTTACAGTGAGTAAAAAATCCTCTTTTTTTTTTCAGCAGGAAAACAGCTGAAATTTGTCTTGCATACACACGGTCACACTAATCTTGGCTGAAATTCCAACCATCAAGAATGCGGTGACGTACAACACGTATGATGAGCCGATATCAATGAAGTTCAATAGGCAGTTTGGCTCTTCTGCTTGATTCTGAGCATGCACTTTTTTTGCGCGTCGTAATTGCATACAGACGAACACAATTCGCAATAGGAATTTTTCCTGTCACGAAAATTTAGCTCCTGCTCACAATCTTTTCTTGGCCGGAATTCTGACAGAAAAAGTGCGATGGAGCATACACATGGTCAGAATTCGCAACAAAAAGCTCACATCGCACTTTTCCCTTCGGGAATCACATTTGTGTGTACCAGGCATAAGAGGAGGTGGGAAGCAAACAACAGACAGCATCACATTTCAGATTAGTTTCAGTAATATGAGAAATTAGGTCACAAATCTTAGCCCAAAAAGGCAACAGAGAGGGCAGTGCCACCAAATATGTGGTATAGTGCCTTTACTTCTTTTAGTAAAGGCACTATACTAACTGTTGTTGAATCTGTAGTAATATTTTAAAAATAAATTGGAAGGCAATTTGATAGGAAGAGCATGCCTACATAGAGTAATCTTTGTAAGATCGTCATTTTGACAATTGCAGCTCTTTCAAGAGAAGTCAGTGTCAATTATGTTATCCAGCAATGTAGATCCTTGCCAATCACGAATGACCTGCCACCCAACAATGCTGAGAGGCATCATAGCGACCTGCCATCCAATGATTCAGTTCTGACACAAAATGACCATATTTCGATAATTGCGTCACCCAGGATCCCTAGTTGGCTTGTTTACAGCAGAGGTAGTATCGCCACAAAATCACAGATCATTTGGTTTGGGTGGGTAAACGAGTTAAATATATCCAGTTTGTTTCTCATTCACTGAACAACGATTAAGCTGGGTTTGAGCTGAACTCATATTCAACCTGAACTAAGCTCATCCCTAGTCCTTATGCATTGATTTGATGAGCTTTGGCTTTAGTTGGGTTGATTTACTAAAACTGGTGAGTGCAAAATTTGGTGCAGCTCTGTATAGATACCAATCAACTTCCAGGTTTTATTGTCAAAACTTAACTGAACAAGCAGGAGTTAGAAGCTGATTGGCTACCATGTACAGCTGCACCAGATTTTGCACTAATTTGTGTATTCACTTCAATTCTTATTCTCTCTGATCTGTATTAACTTTGGCTTCTGTTTTGGCCTTTCTGTCCTGTATTGATTGTTTTTATCTATTTATCCTATGTGTCAATTTGCTGCATATTGGTATTCTGTCTTTCTGTCCACTGCATACTGCTACTCTTTCCGATCCTATTTATCTCCTGTGTAAATCCTTTTTTCTGTCTATCTGTTGTACACTGGAACTATAAGATTTTCTGAAAGATATATTGATGCAAAGTTCCAACTAGACTATCAGTGACCATTCTTGTCTTTAAACTTTGGTGTGAAAACTGCAGGGTCATCTGGCAATTCAGGGTTACCCTAAACCTCTGCTTAATTACCTGTATGCACAGATCCTGTGCTTGCTCTCCATTGTTTGTGTATCTGTGTTGATCCTAAGCCTATATTCCTGCTCAGTCATTATTATCTTATCATTTGTTTTCTTCATTACAATGCCCCCCCCCCCCAAAAAAAAAAACAAAAAAAAAAACTCAAGGTTTCATGTTTTTTCATAAACAGGAGCCTAAAGTGACAGGTTTATAAAGATCACTTCCTTACAAACTTGTTGATGTGGTTTTTTATAATAGCATTGCCACAATTGAGGACTTTGAGGTGGCAATGCATACATGTTTCCTTTATATTAGTGATATTAAAATTTAAAACATTACAAGATAAAGTTTACAGATGGTTAATACATTCCTGCATGATAACTATTTGAATATGAAGCTTGAATACATTCTATATAATTCATTTGAGAAATCTTCTAAAAAAATACAAAAGTGAATTTCATGGAAATTAGCACTATCTTTGCAACAGTGAGCACATGAAACAAAATACAATGTAACAAAAGCAAACTGTCATTCTAATGAGTAGGCAACAATAAATTATCACAAGGAATTTTCTGTGCCTAATTTAGCACCTCAGAGAAAAATCAACAACAGCATGAGAACATCCAGTCCCAAAGGCTCTGCTTTTAAACATAGATTTGAAAATTTATGAGCAATGAATTCCCAAACCAAAAAAAATACAGACAGAAAATTCATTAAAAAAGGTGAAGATGAATCACAAGAGACAAACCATACATAAAGAACTATACATCATGAAGTAAAATTGTGTAACAGAATACATTGTGGATGGCCTTAACTCCAATGTTTAAGATAAAGGCTAGGAATTAAAAAAAAAACAAGTGTGTATTTAAAATGCTTTACAGGGCATCCTCAGAATCACAATAGTGTTGCAAAGCCGTGAGGTGTCTAGGAAATACAAGAAAGATAAATGGAGTCTGTACAAAGATTTATGTTTCCATATTTTTCATAAATCAAATGTATCTTTTACAGTTAAATATTGCCTAAAATGTATTTATTTATATGCAAAGGGTCAACTTATTTCATTGCCTAGTTTAGCCTATTAAGCTGTGTCAAAAAACATGCTGCTACTATGTTTAGCGGAAAATACCATGACTATAAAAGAGGGTTTGAAAATCATGTACTTCATTTTTTATTCCTAGTTGTGCCTAAGCACAAGTAGGTGTTGTTAGTTTGCTCATGTCAAACCATTTGCTATTTTGAGTGGTTTCAGGCTTAAAGCGGATGTCCCGCGGCCATTCGTTTTTTTTTTTTTTTTCTGTCTTTAATTTATTTATGCCATTTTTAAAGAGTACTCACTATTCTGGTGTTTCAAATCATCCACTGTCTGATTACGTCTGAAATTGTAACTTATATTGTCAGTGTAACAAGGTTTCCATTTTGCTTGTGGGCATGTGAAGCCCACAAGCACTCATTTCCTTGTTGCGGTGAATGCTCATCTCCCAGCACATTCCCGCGCATGCCCAGTGTTTACGGCGAGCAGGAGCCGTAAAAACTGAGGGTTGCCATCACAACGGACTTTGTTGTCTTAACTGCGTCACTTCCGCCTTCGGAAATCCCGCGATAACTACCAGAAAGCCTCCGCAATGACTCCTGGGAGCAATGACAAAAGCTCCCAGGAGACAGTGCGGGTACAGGAAATGACGCACTTCCCGCAGACTACCCGCACATCATAGAGACAGGAAGCTGAGTGACAAATGCAGATAACAAAGGTACTGTTCACAAAGAAAAAAAAAAGGTTCCGTTTTTGGCTTCATTCGAGTGCACAATATGATTAAGCTAATGTACTGAAATAGGGTAGAGTGCTTTAAGTGGAGTTATAACAACAGGAGTTTCTGTTATGTGTGTTGGAAAACGTGTCTTATTTTTCATTTTGTAACTTGCAACTTGTATCAATCCCTTCATAACCAGAGGTCATTAAAGTCTAGAGGCCTAGATCAAATTTAACAAGAAAATAAAATGTCCCTATTACATTTACAATAACTCTATGACTCTCTCTGTGTTCTATCAAATTTCATGTAATCAAAATTGTTTGTTATTATGGTGGTCATATGACTTGGAACCACACTGACTGCAGTGGCGGCCGATCCATTAGGGGCGCTGCCCCCCCATCTGTATATCCGGCACCTTAATCTACATGTGGGGTGCCGGCCGCATGGATTTTATTCTTTTTTTTTCTTTTGATTCACCTGATTAGAGCCAGAGGCTCTAATAGGCTTCAAAAAAGAGTGAGCTTGGGGCGCAGTGCTCTTAAATGAGGCACAGTGTGAATAAATATGTGCTATTGTTTCCCTCATTCTCCAACCGGCCAATACAGGAAGCCCCTATTGGTCAGGCAGTCTTAGGACTTCCTGGTCACCGTCAGTCTCCTGTGGGTGGCGGGGGTAATGGCCACCGTTCATCTCCCATGCGGGGGAGTGGTGTTAGTTTGTGCCGCCCCCCCCCCCAAAAAAAAATTGAGCACCAGCCACCACTGATTGACTGGGTACTGATTGTGAGTGTAGACCAGCAGTCATCAGTGACAGTATGGTTTTAAAACTAACATTGCTCAAAGGTACAGCTAGCTAGAAGCTAAATTGGAATTTAGATTAGCTATGAATAAAAATAAATAAAATACAGTCAGCACTAATGAAAAAAAAAAAAAGAACCAATGTATGTCATATCCAAACAAATCACAAAATATATGCAGCGCTGCATATATTTTGTGGTTAGATTAGTATAGGTTGCAGACTTCAAGGGGTTAAGTAGCAAGAGTTTCGTACTAAACTGCCTCTCCTTTTTGTCTCTCCTTCTTACATCTCTCTTTCCTACCCATTTGATAAACATATTATTTCTCCACCTTTTTATTATGCACATACAATAAAAAAGGAGAGTGGTATAGACTTTTACTTGCTATACATTCAAGGAAATATCAGCTTAGATTGATGCCTTGTACTCTCTGATTATAATATTTTTTTAGGAATTGGTGCAGAACAAGCATGAAAAATTAACTCAGAAGGCAAGTTTTAATCCATTGGATAAGCTATGTAATTTGAAGTGATGTAGGGTGCAAAAGACCATGTGTAATATTAATAAAAACACTTCCTGCAGTCAATCAACAAAGCAAATATATAAAGTCCATATATAAACAAAAAATCAGATATATTGTGTCCAGGAAAATTTCTTCTGTATATCCAGTCACAGTGATTTTTCTAACATGTGCAAATAACATTCAATAAAGTGCTTCACCCGAAGTGATAATGGTTGAACTCTTACCAGAAATCTTTGGCCACTAGGTGACCCACAAGCATGTAATACAGGGCGTCTGTGGCCTTCAGGAATCGCACGACAGATCGCATCAGATAACCATCAATTCTCCCATCCAATCAGCATTAAAGTGTGTATGGTGTCAAGCTCTTATCCCCAGCATCTGCAGATATTTGGCTCCGTGGAGTGAAGCACTTAATTGAATGTTATTTGCACATGTTAGAAAAATCACGGTGACTGGATATACAGAAGAAATTTGCCTGGGCACAATATATCTGATTTTTTGTTTATATGCAGACTTTATATATTTGATTTGTTGATTGATTGCAGAAAGTGTTTTTATTAATATTACACATGGTCTTTTGCGCCCTATATCACTTCACTTGTATCTGTTAGTATCCACTAATCCAGTGACTGCATTGACTATTCACTTAATTATCTTTTGGCACCACACCCCTTATTTTTTACTTATCACTGTAAGCTATGTAATTTGCATTTTTAGATGAAGATGAGCAGTGGAAGACTCCTGATCTATTTTGGAGCAGGTTAACATTAAAGTGTTAGGCTCTTTTCTCAGTTTCATGTTTCAAGCTTGCTGATCCTATTGGCTTGTTGTAAATGGAGTTATAATGACAGGTGTTGACGCAGCAGGAGTTGCATAATTTCTGCTTATAGCAGGTAACTTGAAACATTCAAATTTAGACTTTTATTTTAAATTAATACAGAAGTTAAAGAGTAAGGTTATATTTTTTTGCCTAAAAAAAATGTGTTAGCTGTGAACATATAGCCTTTCTGAAAGTTGTAGGAAATAAAAATGCTACACTGTCGTACACCCCTTAAATCAATGGGAAGCACATAAGGTGAAGGTGAACTCCTAGCCATGGCTTCCAAAGGGAAACAACAGAAAAAATACACCATTTGAGACCTGACTAATCACATAAAGACATCTCACAAAAAACCCAAGCCCTACAAGTTTTACAAGAAGTTAGATCCCTACTACTGGATGAATTAAATCAAGCAACACAACAAAAATTTGCCTTGACAAGTGTAATGGCCGCTTACCAGAGGGCAAGCTCAATTATGCAATCGGCTATAGCCCAGCCACAGCCTTTCACCTCTAGGGGAAGAAACACCAATAAAGAATAAATGGGGTGGAAGCTCTGGGTCTCAAACGCCTTCCGTACTCATTCCATCATATGACATGTATGTGCAGAGAGGAAAGGGACCATAGCGTGACTCTGTCATAAACAGCATATATTTAAAAAGTAAGGTTATACTTACAAAGTAACAGATAAAAAACAGCGTTTTAAAAAAGATTGCCGGCATGGGGGAAGCCATTGATAACGTCTGTTGATGACAAAACGCGTATGGGAGGACGCGCAGTGACGTCCCCACGCTGATGTGAGGAGGAAGGGTTCCTTGTATGCCGGCCGGCAATCTTTTTTAAAACGCTGTTTTTTATCTGTTACTTTGTAAGTATAACCTTACTTTTTTAATAAATGCTGTTTATGACCGAGTCACGCTATGGTCCCTTTCCTCTCTGCACATACATGTCATATGATGGAATGAGTACGGAAGGCGTTTGAGACCCGGAGCTTCCACCCCATTGATTCTCATCTTGGTGTTTCTTCCCCTGGAGGTGAAAGGCCGCAGCTGGGCTATAGCCGATTGTGTAATTGAGCTTGCCCTCTGGTAAGCGGCCATTACATTTGGTGGTGGGCTCTGCACTAGCATGGAATGTCTATAGAGTCACTGTGGTGATATCAATATTCTATTAACCAGGATACGACCATAGACTGCTTTATGTCCCATCAATTAGAACTTTCTTCATTTGTTTTGTGTTTAAGGACACTCTGTTTTTGTGTTTAAAGACACTCAATTTTGGCACAGCTTCAAAATTTGTTTTATCAAATATGAACACCTTGTACTGCCCAAACTTAAAGGAGGCATAGGCCTCCCTGACATATGCAACTTCTACAGAGCTTGTCTTCTTACAACAATAGTGGATTTGGAATGTGCATGATTTGACAAAACAATGGGTGGTGCTAGAAGAGTCTCTATCCCCAACACCCCTCGTCACCATGCCTCCTAAACACACCCCACTCCAAGTCAGTGAACACCCACTTGTAGGTCCTACCTTGCCTTGCTTTCGAGAAGTGGCCAACAAAACTCCAATTTCATCCTCCAAACGTCCCATGACCCCACTTCACCTCAACCCTGACTTCCCTCCGGGAATGTCCAAACAATTTTTACTCAACTCCTGGCCACACAAACATGTTCTAGTAAAACACTTCTTTCAAAGAGGCTCGTTCCTGAACCTTGAAGACCTTGCCTCCCAAATGACAGACCATGAGTTCCCACTCTGGATCTATCTCCTAATACAACATTTTCTCCTGGGCCCTACTCGCAAACCCCATTGGTCCCACCAACTTACCCCCTTTGAGCTACTATATTCTGAACATACTCCACAGAGACACTTAATCTCAACAATATACTCACTCATCTTCGCTAAACAATCAACAAAACAAGACAGGGTATGCCAATTCTGGGAGAAGGAACTTTCCTTGAATCTTACAGAAGAGCAGTGGGAACGCATATTTGAAAACGTCCACAAAGGCTCCTTAAATGTGTCAGTACAGGATAATGGTTAAACAAGTCCTCACTTGCTGGTACAGAGTCCCAACCACTGTTCATAAATTCTCACCATCAGTATCAAACTTGTGCTGGAGAACCAGGTTATTACATACCTGGTGGACATGCCCCATTATCTAAAAATTTTGATCTGAAGTGCATAAGCACAATAACCAGAGTCACAACCATTTTGTTAGAGCTCTCCTGCTCAAAGCCTCCTACACCATGTCACTCTGCCTAGACGTATCTTCCTCAAATCTCTAGCCATGCACATGCTAAAAGCTGCCAAGCTTTGTATCCCAGTTCTCTGGGACAAAACACAAGCACCTTCACTCCGGGAGTGGTTTCAAAGAATCAACAAGATCGCTGAAATAGAAGATCATATAGCCATCTCACACAATACTATCTCTAAATACACTTCCTGCTGGTCCTCCTGGTCCCATTTTCAAATCAAACCTAAATATGCCCATATTATTGAGCAGGAACAACCCTCTGACTTTTGATAGCCACACAATCGCATATTTTATAGGCAGGCAGGCTGCAGATCAGGAACACTTTGGGGCGTTTCCCCCCTTATCTCGGCCTAGCCCCACTTTTCTCTCTTGGCTTTTACCCACCCCTTCCTACCTCTACCTCAATATTTTTCTCTTCCCCACCTCCCCTTGTCCCTCAACCATCTATGAATCTCATAAGGAAAAATAAAGACTGCGCTGGAAACCCAACAAACTAAATCAAGCAGCAATCTCAAAGTGAATGACACACACAAATAGCAATAAGTAAAAAGTAAGCTGTGCTCCTAAATTGACATGTAAACCAAATAAATGTGAACAAATACAGTACAAAGAAATGATTGAAAAAAAGATTGAAACAATATATAAAGTGAAGAAAAAGTCCCGAACTGTGACACATATGACTTATATGAAGACCTCCAATGACAGTTGCAAATTGCTTTGTTGTTTCTTCAGTGAAGAACGGACCAAGGTATCAATAACAATCTTGTGACTTGTTGTACACACAGTGAATCCACCACCATATAAAGTGCATGCTTACCAGCTGCACAAGTTATGAAAACTTGTGGCTAATACCCAGCCAGGGCCTTTTCCTCCAAGGGTTGCGAATGTCCAGTCTGGTCCTGAGACATGACAACTTGTTTGGTCAGGAGTGTGGTTGACACTGTAATCTATGGGAAAAAGTTCATAATTGCGCAACGAAATACAATAAAATAAATCCAATATAAACAGTGTCGACTTTCAAGTCCATGCAGTGTTTCAAATAAAACAGGTGATGTGTAAACATTCAGGTTGTGGCTAGGGACTTCTTTCCATTGTTAAATGATAAGAAGGGCCACTTACTGGATAAGGTGGATCTCAAATTATAGAGATTAAACTGGCTCAGCACTGGTTCGATCAACCTATGGACATTCCTCCTGGGATCCCCCTAGAGCCAATATCACTCCCTATACAGTGGACTGTTGTTTTAAGCTATATTCCTCATATATAGCCTTGCCAAGTCCTCCTGTGTATCTTCTGTTTGGGATATTTTTACCAAGTAAAGAGTAAGAAGAAGCTTCATGGTGCAGTATTTCAGTTTAAAAGACTTATTAAGACTTCCAAACAAAACTGACATCCAAAAGCAATGAAACATTTCAAACAGCCACCGCTCAAGCCAGCCAGCTGGTGCGTGGTGACGTCAGAGACTGGTGCTCCACCCAACGTGTTTCCCCGTAGAAGGCATCAACTGGGAACGGAGGCTCTTGGTTGCTTTTGGATGTCAGGTTTGTTTCTATTCTGTCCTGGTTACCATTATTTTGTACCAAGGACTGTATCTGTTCTGTATGTTTATTAGATATTTTCATAAAACTATAAGTGATATGTATATTTATTAGATCAATTTTATATGTATCATACTTTTTTGTTCTTCTTTGAAATTGATTATTTATTTTTTCAGAATGGGTCTGCGCTATTGCCAAGTATCCATGTTCATCCCCCCGCTGTCCTTTTCACAACCTCTTCCCGTTTCACCCTGATCATGGGTCCTTCGGGTGATTGTCCCTTTGGATCACATGGGCGCCCAGGGTGGCGGGTGCTTTGTCATCCTTCACCCTATTGATTGTCATGCTGCGGCTTCTCCGTGTTGATCCTCGGTTATTTCCATTCTTTACCGCTGTATCCACTTTCCCTTCTTTCCTACCTTGTCCTGTACTGCTGCGGTTGGGATCTGAGGCGGCGTTTGCGGGCCCGTCCTACCATCGGCATTATGGGTGCTGTCTCTCCCCTTATCGGCCGATTGGCAGTCTGGGGATTGTAGTAGATGCCATCTTAGGGCCTTGGAGCATGCGCATTGACACCTTGCTGCTCGCCTCGCGCCCGGTGACGTCAGATGCCGGGCTCGATGGAGGACACTATTTAACCGTCTCCTCTGGCGTTATATCTGCCTGGAGCTGGGGGACCTGAGCTAACGGCTTTTCTGTACTAAGGTAAGCGCATATATCTCTGCCTGCGCCTCTGTTACTGCATCCATTATTGCTTCCAGTCCTGTCCAACAAAAGGGTGTCCTTCATGCTTCCTCTTTGTGTGTATATATTATACACATATATTGTTATTTACAATTAGTATCCCTTTGAGACATAAGTCCGCAGTACTGCTTTGCATGCTCTTTTGAGATCTCCTATTGGAAACATTTTTACATATCTGTTTTCTTCTCTCCTTATACTCAATATCATTGCTGCTAGATATATCCTGGTGTCTGTTTCCTTTTGATAACATTGGGATGTATTTCTATGAGTACCTATCTTATATTTTCTGAATCATTTATTTTATTTTAATTTTATTTTCATTCATGTTTTCTGGCTTTCAGACTGTTGTTGGTCTGTAAATATTCCAGCAAGCTTCAAATCCCATACTCCTCTCTCTAAAACAAATTTATTGTTGTTTTTAAGTAAGTGACACCTATATGTATACATATATTTTTTATGTGCATTGGTGCTCTTTATTTAGTATAATGACATTTTTCATTTTTTTCACTACACATCATCCCATTTAGGCCCCTTTCACACTGAGGCATTTTTCAGGCGTTTTAGCGCTAAAAATGGCACTGTAAAAACACCTGAAATAATCCTGCCCCAGCATTCTCAATGTGAAAGCCCTGAGGGCTTTCACACTGAGGCGTTGTGCTGGCTGTGCATTGGAAAAAATCCTGCAAACAGCTTTTTTGAAGCATCTTTGGGGCGCATAAAATAGCGCTGTAAAAACGCCTATCCCCATTGAAATGAATGAGTACCGCTGTAAAAATGTGGTAAAAACGCGCTAAAAACGCCCAGAAGCTGTGGGAAGGTCACATGACCGCAGTAGAGTGGAGGATTGTGGGATACCAAATAATCCTTTTTACCGCAAAAACAAGGTAAAAACGTGGTAAAAACGCATAGGCATTAGTGCTATTTTTAGCGCTAACACGGTAAAAACGCGCTAATAACGCTAATCATTTTTAGCGCATTATTGCAAAGCCTCAGTGTGAAAGGGGCCGTTATTTTTTCACCACTCAGTAGTCACATATTTTGTCCTTTGTGACCATTAAGAAAATCTCTAAACCCCTTTTGGGGGACCCTTGTCTGATCCAGGGATCGTGTCGGTGGCTCTATCTGGTTTAAGTTCACAGCGGGGTGAGTTAATTTCAATTCCTTTGATTGAGGCATAGCATTTGACCCATTTTTGAATGCTTTGACATCAATGCTGTGATATATAAAATTATAAATATGTAAAAATTAAAATTTTATATTTTCTTTTGTTTTTGTCCTTTATGTTTCCACAGTTGTTATTGATAGCATTGAGTGTTTTCGCACTACCCTTGAAGAAGCTACATAAGCGAAACATGTCGGGTTGATGCGATAACTCTCTACTTTCGTCTTGAAAATGACCTGTGACCACCTTGTAACTGTATTTTAGCCACCTTGGTATTTTCCACTGTGTCTTTATATTGATTACCTAGGATCATTTTTTATGAATATTCAAAATAAATGATATATTTTTTATGAATAACAATCTCCTTCTCATCATTACTTTACTGCGTGCACCTTTAAAATCCCTTCCCTCCCCCTCCTTCATTTTTTGAATACATGTATTTAAAAGTTTTCAAATAGAGTAAAACGACTGGCTGGTAACAATACAAAACACCCGTGCAAAGGGGACGTACAACAGCGCGGTGACGTGTTTCGTCACTAATCTGATGTCGTCCTGGGGCCCCAGTCTATTCATAAAGGAGAGAATTCCACAAATATTCCCTAGTGGGCAATTATCCAGTTGCGTGTGTTTGAAATGGGAGGAACTAATTTTCCAACAGACAAAAATCTTTGTGAAAGTTACATTTTCTGCTTTGTAAATAGACCCTTAAGTGTTTTTTACACAGAGAGGGTTAGTATTTCTGTAACTAGGGCATATATATACCGTATTTATCAGCGTATAACACGCACAGGCGTATAACACGCACCCTAACTTTAAGAGGGACGTTTCAGGGAAAAAAACTTTCCACAGCCCCCTGCGTATAACAGGCAGGCACAGTTTACCCTCTATTTTCATATTTTCAAGGTAAAAAAAGTGAGTGTTATACACCAATAAATACAGTATATATATATATATATATATATATATATACAGTATAAAAAAATTATGCTGTTTATAATTTATAAATAACAGCAACATGCTAAACTAAAAAAACAAAACAAAAAAAAACAGGGAATTATTAACTATTCTGTAAACCTGTAGTGAGAGGTTTTTAGGGGTAAAATTTGAAAAAAAAGACAATGCTTCTTGGAGTATTTCTTTAAAGTGAACCTGTATTTTGGCTATGCTGGGCTTATATACCAGCTTATCTATATAGAATATGGCTATATTTAAATCACAAGTGAAGTTTTTTTATGAGCAAAAAGACCACTTAGAAAATGTATAGTATTAGGCCTTCTGGGTGCAATTGTACTGTTCTGTCACATGTTTCTAAATCGCGTGTGCAAGGGTGTGTACCCTTTGTTATTGTAAATGGTGATGCCATATTTCTGCAGCATTACACTCCCAGTTAGCTGTCCTTAGCATTTACCCATGGGCAGTAATGAAAGCAAATCAAATAAAAGTACCTATTTATCAAGAAAGAACACAGTCTGTAAGCAGGTAAAGATAGTAGAGGTGGTAAGTTATTTAAATAAACAACTGCAGTGCTCAATATTTTATCATATTTATATTTTACTTTTTTTCTGAAACTATTTTCAATTAGATTTGCAAAACAAACCCAGATAGCCTTTTTCTTTTTTTAAATTCTTTATTTCTTTACAGGAATATATATATATAATAATACAGTAAGTGAGAGCTAATCATACATTTGATATGTATATCATAAAAAGAAAAGGAAAAGCAAAAATAAGTAAGAGAAAAACGTATTTCATTTACTATCCAGTTTTTCCCATTCTCTTTAATTCCTTATTCTCACCTCATGTCTACATGATATAATATCTCAATTCTTGTTATTTTATATTGTTACTTCTACCCTACCCAACCCAATAACCCCCATAACATCAACAAAAACAAAACAAAAAAGGAAAAAAATTTAAGGACCCTCACTCCTGTGCCGTCCCCGGCTAACGAGGACGGGGGGCTCTTCCACTCGCGACCCCATAGTACCCGCCCCTAGCGACTCTACTCTTCTCTGTCTTCTCCAAGTAACCTCTTCCCTTCCTCCGTTTTTACAAATTCCTCCCATGGGGCCCATAATTCAATGACTTGTTCCTGTCTATCTACTGTCATAGGCAATAAGCTTTCCATTATCCACACTCTTCTGATTTTATTAAGCCACATAGAGATGGGGGGTGTTCGTGATTCTTCCCAGCACCTAGAAATGCAGCTTTTCGCTGCATTCACCAAGTGGCATAGGATTGAGTTCCTATAGCTCTTAATCAGAATTTGTGAGCACTGTAATAAAAAGAAGGCTGGTTTGTCAGGGACCTGATATTCCGTAAATATTTGAGTAATTCTCTGTACTTCTTGCCAAAACTGTCTAATCACTGGACATTGCCCAAAAATATGTAAAATAGTCCCTCATTCCCCACAGTTTCTCCAGCAGCGATCTGTTACCTCCGAAGATAATTTTTTCAAAATTGACGGGGTATATTACCAGCGCATTAGTAATTTATAGTTAGACTCCTGTGTCTTAGTACACCTGGATGAGCTCAGTGCCAGATATGTAATATTCTGGCTCTGAGCTGGTGTAAAAATTTGATCGAGATCTCTCTCCCATTTGGTCAAACTTAATGTTTTATACTCCTCTGAAGGTGTGACCAACAGGGTATACATTTTAGAAATGACATGGGGGAGTAAGTAATGGCGCCATTACTTAGAAACATTGGGCCCCATAGAGAATTACCGAAGACCACGTACAAAACCACGTACAAAATTTGAGACATACTGTGAAGAGAAGGAGCCCCTCTCCCATGTCATTTCTAAAATGTATACCCTGTTGGTCACACCTTCAGAGGAGTATAAAACATATTCCCCTCCTCCCACCCCTATTCCCACAATATCTGGGTTCTGTCAGGTTCTATTCAATAAGGGCTCCAATGACAAAGCAAATAAGAGTGGTGATAGGGGGCAACCCTGGCGGGTCCCGTTTGAGATCGTGAAAGTTTTGGAGTATACCCCGTTTGCCTTGACTAGAGCTTGTGGTTTTGAATATGTCTCGGCTATCCAATGCAACATTCGGTCTCCGAAGCCCATTTGTCTCAGTACTCCTAGCATAAATACAAAATTGAACCTATCGAAAGCTTTTTCAGCATCTGTGTTTAAAAAGACACTTGGCTTCTTTGTTTGATTTGCATATTGGACTAGGTTAAGTACTTTAATAGTACTGTCTCTTGCTTCACGTGTAGGGATAAACCCCACTTGGTCCAGATGAACCAACTGAGAGATATGGGGTTGTAGCCGATGTGCTAACGTCTTTGTAAAAATCTTTAAATCTGTGTTTAGGGTCCTTTCCTTCTTTTGGAATGATCGTGATATGAGCTCTTAATGTATCTGGTGTAAAGGCAGTCATTTGCCCTATTGCATTAAATAATTTGGTCATGTGTGGGCCTAATAAGAGAAAGAAACTTTAAAAATATTGTATAGAGAAGCCATCTGGGCCGGGTGCCTTTCCATGTATTTATCGTTTTCAATGCTGATAATATTTCCTCTGTAGTGGTAGGTGCTTCCAGTTTTCTCCGAATCGGGGATGGAAATCTGACTAATTGTGAGGAGGATAGATATTCTTCTAAAGACAAAGGGGGCAAGGGAGGCGGTGGCAGGTTATACAGCGAGGAGTAATACTCCCCAAATTCCTGCGCAATATCTTTCCGCATCAAAAATTTCTGATCTCCTTTTTCTTTAACATACAGTATATATGACAGCGTCTGTTGTTCCTTCAATTTCCTTGCCAACAGTTTGACGCACTTGTCTCCAGATTCATATACCCTCCTCCTCCCTCGCTGTAATACTGCTTTTGCTTTATACCGAAGGAGGTCTGATATCTGTCTTCTTAAATGTGCAAGCTCATTTCCTATTTCCTTTTCTAGTGTCTCTTTATGTTGTATCTCCAATTCCTGAATCTTTTCCAATAATTTATTTATTTCTTTTTCTCGGGCCTTCTTCACTCGGGAGCCATGTTTAATTAAGATTCCTCATATTACTGTTTTATGTGCCTCCCACACTATTCCTGGATCACTCTCTATGCTGTAATTTATCTGGAAATACCATGCAATTTCTTTAGTCAGATCCGCTCGGATTTCAAGGGACTGTAATAGACTTTCATTTAAGTGCCAGCTCCATTCCAAGGGGCATGTCGCCCCTCACAGCGAGAATTTTACCGTAACTGGAATGTAGTCTGACCATGTTTTATTTCCTATTGATATATCCTACACATTGGAGAGTAACTGATGGGGTACCAAAAAGAGATCAATCCGCAAATATAATTGATGAGGGTTAGAGAAATAGGTATAGTCCCTCTCCCCTGAGTGCAGGATATGCCAGGCATCTGTCAATTGGAATTCATGAAACTTCCGCAGGATACGCTTCCTGATACCGCTAGGAACTGAGGAAGCGCAAGCGGATGTGTCTATTTTCGGATCTAGGGGGACATTGAGGTCCCCCCCAAGTATCAGTTTTCCTTCTTTAAATTTCATCAGTTTGAAAACACCTTATCCAGGAAACTATCTTGATTTACATTTGGGGCGTAAATAGTAGCTAGAGTCACTTTTACATTCCCTATAAATCCTTTCAGAAATAGATACCTTCCCCCTGAGTCCGAGCGTTCGTCCATCAGGGACCACGGTATTCGATTAGATATTAAAATAGCAACTCCTTTTGTTTTTGCCTCTTTATTAGAGGCAAGATACACATTGGGGAAGTGTCAATTCTGAAGATAGGGAAAGATTCCTTCCTTAAAATAGGTTTCCTGCACCATTCCCACATCGGTTTTAGCCTGTTTCAAGTCATACTGTAGCATCTTACGTTTTTCGGGGATATTGAGTCCCCTAGCATTTATGGATGTCACGCGCAGCCCCCCCTCCATCCTCCCCAAGTCCGGAGGTGGCACAGGAAAGAAAGGAGAGAAAAAAAGGGGTTACAAAAACAGCACCTACCTAGGGCAGCCTATTTGCCCGTGGGTGCCGAATATGGGGAAGTTTTCAGCAACGGTCGAAGTGGCAGAGCATTTGGCCATGTCCCTCCAGCTGTTTTCTTACTTCCTAAGAGATTTCTCATAGAGCCTATACCCCCTCCCTCTCCCTCTGCCTCCCTGTCTCCCCCATCTCTCTTGAAAAACCACAGCCCCTCCCCCACATACCATCAGGGGCAAACTACATAAGTTCGGTCCACTACCATGGATGGGCGCCAGGTAGAAGGGACAACAACAACAAAAAAATATATTATTTCCCTTTCCCCTGGTGCCCCCATGCAGTACATCTCCAATCTTAGAGTGGGGGGCCTCAGTAGATCTAACTGTGAGATAGCAACTGGGCTCCGTAAGGAACCAGACCCACCACCGACACCCCTGGAGTATATCCTAACACACCCCAGTTAGCCCCCCAATGGGGCACTTCTCCCCTGGGGTATCGATGATAGGCCGTGGTCCCATAGTTATAGAGTTCTCTGAGATAGCCTTTTTCATCCCTAAACAGTGCATGAAAAAAGCAGGAGAAAAAAAATTAAGACATGTAAATATTGCTAATGCGCCACAGAAAAAGTGAAGCTGATAGTTTGCTCAGTTTGGACAATGTATGGGTTTACTTGAGTCAGAGGTGAATGGAATGAATCTTGGAATATACCCATCCAACAATAGAATCAGTTTTTCGTTACTTCTGGGGAACTTTTCATATAACTTTTAGCTGGATAGACATGGAAAAAAAACTTTCCTGATACACACTAAAAAAATGGCAATTCATTTCTAGATATATTTGTTTATTGAGTAAACATCCAATACTGTAATCAGGCAATCTTAAAGGTATAAATGCATAATGGAATTACTTGCCTTTTATTTGCTGGCTCAGTTAATAGTTTACTGTAAGCGTTGTTGCTTAAATTTCAACTTCTTACAATGAATTTCTTACTATTTCATTTTATATACTCTTTTTTGTTTCTGATTGCTTGAGAAGAATGTGGAAAAGGAAATCCATGATCCTGCTCTAAGTTTTCAAAAACAATACTGCATTTCATTTTATTGTTAAGACCATGCAGATCAATGTTTTCAATGAGTAAATCCGTAGTTTTCTTCTAAAAAATGCTTTGTCAAAGTACATTTTTAAGGTATTATGTCAATCTTACAGTGCCCACCAACTTTCAAGCCCATTACGAAAAACCTGTAATAGATCTTAAAATGCTGTCCCACTGAGATTTTTTCTTTGTCATGATGTGTTTTAAAGTACTCAGAAATGTTGGTATAACATTCCTGTTTGACTTTTAAATATATATTTAAGCAAACTAAACAACATAATTGGGATAGGTACCTAGTTGTAGAGACATTTTAAAAGATCTAAAGAAAACAGAAAAAAACAGAAAAAAAGGCGCCACTTAGTAAAAACTGTTTCACTTTAATAATACAATAGTATTAAAGCACTCACTCATAAGTTGACTGTA
This sequence comes from Rana muscosa, assembly GCA_029206835.1. Taxonomy (NCBI): domain Eukaryota; kingdom Metazoa; phylum Chordata; class Amphibia; order Anura; family Ranidae; genus Rana; species Rana muscosa. Next base: position 1,157,272,036 of record CM055122.1, read on the forward strand.
TGAAGCACATAGATGATCAGGTCTGTGGTCGTATTCCGCTAGCTAGCAGTCTCAGTGTGGGATGTCCTCCTCGTTTGCTGTATTAGAAGCCGGGATAATATCCATGGTGGATGTTGCCGGAGGTTCTTCTCAGAAAACCAAAGGGAGGGCTGGACCGCAAACAGGAAGTTCAGTTTGAGACGCAGTGCTACGTTCAGCGGGATGACATCAGGACCGGCATGCAACGCGTTTCGATGCTTAATGCTAAGAGACGTTCTAGGTCCCCGCACGCATCTTTCTCAAGCAATAATGTGACAGGCTAGACAAAGCCTTTTTATGTGCGCCTGAGGTGATGTTGCCACCTTGTGGGGATTAGTTGTAAGACTCCCTTTATCAGAGTGTGCTAACACTAATATTGTCACATTTATACAAAAAAGGGAACAATTGCTGTAATATAATAAAACTAAACCGGGCCTATACAAACATAGCATGTAGATCCAATATTGTGATATCGTATACAATTTTATAAAATTTCATTCAGAAAACCAATATCATTTAATATAAAAAAATTAATTAAAACACACACTGCTCTGAAAATTAAAAAAGGAAAAGTAGCAGATCAAAATCCATCCCTGAAAAAGCAAAGATGTTTAATATGCTTAATCCTTTGTATGCATAGATGGACCATAAGCAAGGTCTCTGCCCTGAACTACATAAAAATTCTTATAAAAATTATATGTACATATATATATATATATACACCTACAATATATACACACATATATATACATACATATACACCCATATATTCTGGAACACACATACTTGTATATATACTCCACAACAAGAATGCACATACATTATATCAAATCTGATTTGTTAAAGAGCAATTTAATTAACTATATTTTATTTTAATTTGTTTATACTGATTAATTTTTAAAAACTTTTTTTAAAAACGTTTTTTAAAAAAAAAATTGGTATGAGAAGAGGAAGGGAAGGGAAAAGGGGTGGGAATATGGAATGAGTAATATATGGTAGTAAAGAATTTCATTGGAATAAGTTATATATGTGGTAAAAAAGCAAAATATAGATATGCATTTATCTTACTTAATTAAATAAAAGATGATAACGGTAGAGATACAGACACAAGATTAATCATAATATAGTAGAGATTTCCAATTCTTCGTTGATACCCCCTGGATTGAGGGTATCTAAAGAATAGATCCAAAAGGTTTCGTGCTCACAGAGCTTGCGAAATCTTTCTGCCTCTGGCAATGTGTTTGGAATTTGTTCCACCACCCATACTCTGAGGCCCTCCGTGGATTTTTGGTGACAACCTGCAAAGTGACGAGGCACACTGTGTTTATCTTTTCCACCCTCTATTTTCCTTCTATGTTCGCCAAAGCGTTGGCGTAGAGGTCTTATGGTGCGGCCCACATACAACAATTTGCAGGGGCAAGTCAACACGTAGACAACAAAGTCTGAACTGCAATTATAAAATGCATCCAGATAATGTTTTTTACCTTTGGTGGAAAAATCTTTTTGTCCATGATCAATGAAAGAACATGTTTTGCACAGGTTTTTTTTGCACCGAAACATGCCCTTTAAAGGAAACATATCGAGATGTTGTAAAAATGGAGTATGTTTTTCCTTCAATTTACTAGGAGCTATTCTATTTTTTAGATTAGTAGCTCTTCTATACGTTACCCTAGGTGTATCAGTGAGGACTGATTTTAAATGTTGGTCTTCCAATAGAATGGGCCAATGTTTTTTCAAAATAGATTCCATTTTATTAGACTCTGTGTGGAACCTTGTTATGAAACGGACAGATGGATCAAACTTATTTTGGTCCTCATATTGTGTGCTCTTGGGTACTTTAGGCTCTAGATAATAGTTATATGCATTATCTATCAATGAGGTGGGATACTTTTTATCATGTAATTTCTTCTTCAAAATAGAACTCTGTTCTATATAATCTGTTGTTTGGGTACAATTACGCCGTAATCTACAGAATCGCCCTTTTGGAATATTATTAGTCCACTTTTTGTAATGGCAGCTATTAAAGTGGAGCAATGAATTACCTGCAGTAGGTTTAAAATGATTTTTGGCTTGAATGTTCTTGTCTAAATGATAGAGATCCAAATCAAGAAAAGTTAGTCTGTCTCTGTCCCAAACATGGGTGAAAGACAGGCCACATGAGTTTTTATTGCAGTGATTTACAAATTCATCAATGACTCCATTCTCACTATCCCAAATGACTATAATATCGTCTATATACCTACCAAAAAAGACTAAATTCTTGGCAAAAGGATTATTAGACCACACGTACCTATCTTCCCAAAAACCCATGGCTAGATTTGCATAGGACGGCGCAAAGTTTGCGCCCATTGCGGTCCCCTTTATTTGCAAAAAATATTCTTTGTCGAAACAAAAATAATTATGAGTTAAACAAAAATTAGTGCATTCTAATATAAAATTTGTCTGTTCACCTCCCATGTAAGGGTTGCAAATAAAGGGGACCGCAATGGGCGCAAACTTTGCGCCGTCCTATGCAAATCTAGCCATGGGTTTTTGGGAAGATAGGTACGTGTGGTCTAATAATCCTTTTGCCAAGAATTTAGTCTTTTTTGGTAGGTATATAGACGATATTATAGTCATTTGGGATAGTGAGAATGGAGTCATTGATGAATTTGTAAATCACTGCAATAAAAACTCATGTGGCCTGTCTTTCACCCATGTTTGGGACAGAGACAGACTAACTTTTCTTGATTTGGATCTCTATCATCTAGACAAGAACATTCAAGCCAAAAATCATTTTAAACCTACTGCAGGTAATTCATTGCTCCACTTTAATAGCTGCCATTACAAAAAGTGGACTAATAATATTCCAAAAGGGCAATTCTGTAGATTACGGCGTAATTGTACCCAAACAACAGATTATATAGAACAGAGTTCTATTTTGAAGAAGAAATTACATGATAAAAAGTATCCCACCTCATTGATAGATAATGCATATAACTATTATCTAGAGCCTAAAGTACCCAAGAGCACACAATATGAGGACCAAAATAAGTTTGATCCATCTGTCCGTTTCATAACAAGGTTCCACACAGAGTCTAATAAAATGGAATCTATTTTGAAAAAACATTGGCCCATTCTATTGGAAGACCAACATTTAAAATCAGTCCTCACTGATACACCTAGGGTAACGTATAGAAGAGCTACTAATCTAAAAAATAGAATAGCTCCTAGTAAATTGAAGGAAAAACATACTCCATTTTTACAACATCTCAATATGTTTCCTTTAAAGGGCATGTTTCGGTGCAAAAAAAACCTGTGCAAAACATGTTCTTTCATTGATCATGGACAAAAAGATTTTTCCACCAAAGGTAAAAAACATTATCTGGATGCATTTTATAATTGCAGTTCAGACTTTGTTGTCTACGTGTTGACTTGCCCCTGCAAATTGTTGTATGTGGGCCGCACCATAAGACCTCTACGCCAACGCTTTGGCGAACATAGAAGGAAAATAGAGGGTGGAAAAGATAAACACAGTGTGCCTCGTCACTTTGCAGGTTGTCACCAAAAATCCACGGAGGGCCTCAGAGTATGGGTGGTGGAACAAATTCCAAACACATTGCCAGAGGCAGAAAGATTTCGCAAGCTCTGTGAGCGCGAAACCTTTTGGATCTATTCTTTAGATACCCTCAATCCAGGGGGTATCAACGAAGAATTGGAAATCTCTACTATATTATGATTAATCTTGTGTCTGTATCTCTACCGTTATCATCTTTTATTTAATTAAGTAAGATAAATGCATATCTATATTTTGCTTTTTTACCACATATATAACTTATTCCAATGAAATTCTTTACTACCATATATTACTCATTCCATATTCCCACCCCTTTTCCCTTCCCTTCCTCTTCTCATACCAATTTTTTTTTTAAAAAAACGTTTTTAAAAAAAGTTTTTAAAAATTAATCAGTATAAACAAATTAAAATAAAATATAGTTAATTAAATTGCTCTTTAACAAATCAGATTTGATATAATGTATGTGCATTCTTGTTGTGGAGTATATATACAAGTATGTGTGTTCCAGAATATATGGGTGTATATGTATGTATATATATGTGTGTATATATTGTAGGTGTATATATATATATATGTACATATAATTTTTATAAGAATTTTTATGTAGTTCAGGGCAGAGACCTTGCTTATGGTCCATCTATGCATACAAAGGATTAAGCATATTAAACATCTTTGCTTTTTCAGGGATGGATTTTGATCTGCTACTTTTCCTTTTTTAATTTTCAGAGCAGTGTGTGTTTTAATTAATTTTTTTATATTAAATGATATTGGTTTTCTGAATGAAATTTTATAAAATTGTATACGATATCACAATATTGGATCTACATGCTATGTTTGTATAGGCCCGGTTTAGTTTTATTATATTACAGCAATTGTTCCCTTTTTTGTATAAATGTGACAATATTAGTGTTAGCACACTCTGATAAAGGGAGTCTTACAACTAATCCCCACAAGGTGGCAACATCACCTCAGGCGCACATAAAAAGGCTTTGTCTAGCCTGTCACATTATTGCTTGAGAAAGATGCGTGCGGGGACCTAGAACGTCTCTTAGCATTAAGCATCGAAACGCGTTGCATGCCGGTCCTGATGTCATCCCGCTGAACGTAGCACTGCGTCTCAAACTGAACTTCCTGTTTGCGGTCCAGCCCTCCCTTTGGTTTTCTGAGAAGAACCTCCGGCAACATCCACCATGGATATTATCCCGGCTTCTAATACAGCAAACGAGGAGGACATCCCACACTGAGACTGCTAGCTAGCGGAATACGACCACAGACCTGATCATCTATGTGCTTCATACAGTCAACTTATGAGTGAGTGCTTTAATACTATTGTATTATTAAAGTGAAACAGTTTTTACTAAGTGGCGCCTTTTTTTCTGTTTTTTTCTGTTTTCATATGTTTTGAGTCTGGCTTCAGCTCCCTCAGCAAGGCTGCCCGGTCACCTTCCTGGACTGTTTTCACTCACACCTGAGCTCTTCGCATAGCTCATAGGACATTTTAGGTACATGTATATATGTATTGTCTTCTGATACATTTTAAGTGCCATTATTGTGATTTAATTTTAAAAGATCTAAAGAGATGTTCTTCAAAAAGTCTGATGTGAAGTTATTTTAGTGTCCACATACTTAACTAAAATGACTCTTAAGTATTAGATAGTCATCCTACTTTTGGAATTATGATTTTATTATTTTTGCAAAGTCACAGTTCAAAAATAGTCGATGTTTTGTTTTTAATGTAGCCCAATGCGGTTAATATTATTTAATAAGCTTTCGGCATATTCTCATCAATTAATTATTATTATTTTTTTTGGGGGGGGGGGGGCAAAAGGGTGCAACAAGTCTATCTGTAGTATTTTCAGCTTACTGTCTGCTTTGGATCAGATATCCAAAGTAATATTTTATTCTTTTTATAAGTGTTTTTTTTTTTCTTTCTTACACACATTTTTATCCAGTGTCCATTGAAATTCCTCAGTTCCTGAGACTGAGGACTGAGTTTTCAGCCTAATGACTCTTTACCCTCTTATTTTTTTCTCTAAAAAAGTCACTAATGACTTCAATATTGAATTTTCAGGACATGATTCATCTGATTGATCTATTTCAGTATTCAAAAGTTCACTGGAAAAGTCCTTTTGAAAATGATACCCACTTCCTGATCTACTCCTCCCCCTTCATGAGGACAGATTAAATATCGTCTCTCCTACTTCCTTTTAAGTAGATTATTTTTCTCATAATATTCTTATAAAGATGTACTTCAGGCATACATAAAAGACACAGATTAATGCAGCTCTGTGTTAATTAATACATCATTATTTTTTTTAATGAAAGCAGTACCTAACTGCTATTTGGCATAAATCCCATGCAGTGCCTATACAGCAAAACTCAAGAAAGGAGCAAATAAATAAACACAGAGCCAATTCATTTGTGTTCTGACACGAAGCATGCTGATAGGAGGAGAAAGCAATGTGACTGAGAGAAAAGCTCATCGATGTGCTGCTTTTTTTTTTACTGTCCATTTACAGGTTGGGATTGGGTCCATGGCTGCCTGGCTTAGTGGACATGAGTTGATTGCTGATGAACATCAGGGATGAGCTTCGAGTTCGAGTCGAACTCATGTTCGACTCGAACATTGCCTGTTCGCCCGTTCGCCGAACAGCGAACAAATAGGGGTGTTCGCGGCAAATTCGAAAAATCTATGGGAGAAATCTAAAGTGTTAATTATAAAGGCTGATATGCAAGTTATTGTCCTAAAAAGTGTTTGGGGACCCGAGTCCTGCCCCAGGGGACATGTATCAATGCAAAAAGAAGTTTTAAAAACGGCCGTTTTTTTCGGGAGCAGTGATTTTAATAATGCTTAAAATGAAAAAATAAAAGTGAAATATTCCTTTAAATTTCGTACCTGGGGGGTGTGTATGATATGCATGTGAAGTGGCGCATGTTTCCCGTGCTTAGAACTGTCCCTGCAAAAAATGTCATTTTTGAAAGAAAAAAAGTCTTTTAAAACTGACTCGCGGCTATTAATGAATTGTCGGCTCCCGGCAATACATACAAAAGTCATTGATAAAAAAAAAAAAAAAGCGTGGGGGTTCCCCAGAATTCAATTACCAGGCCCTTCAGGTCTGGAATGGATATTAAGGGGAACCCTGCCGCAAATTAAAAAAAAAATTGACGTGGGGTTCCCCCAAATATCCATTCCAGGCCCTTCAGATCTGGCATGGATTTTAAGGGGAACTCCACCCCAAATTTTAAAAAAAAATGGCGTGGAGTCCCCCTAAAAATCCATACCAGACCCCTTATCCGAGCACGCAACCTGGCCGGCCGCAGGGGAAAAGGGGGGGACGAGAGAGCGGCCCCCCTCCCTCCTGAACCGTACCAAGCCACATGCCCTCAACATGGGGAGGATGTCCCCATGTTGATGGGGACAAGGGCCTCATCCCCACAACCCTTGCCCGGTGGTTGTGGGGGTCTGCGGGCGGGGGGCTTATCGGAATCTGGAAGACCCCTTTAACAAAGGGGACCCCCAGATCCCGCCCCCCCCCTATGTGAATTGGTAAGGGGTACGTTGTACCCCTACCATTTCACGAAGAAAGCGTAAAAAAATGTTTAAAAAAACACACAAACACCTTGAAAAAGTCCTTTATTAAAAAAAAAAAAAAAAAAACGGTGAAATCCAGTGTCCCGCGGCGATCCCGATGTCCAGCGCTGTCCTTCATTGGTTGTGCCTGAGCGGACCTGATGGGGAACTCCCTCTCAGTATTTTAAATGTATAGACCCGCCCCTTCTAAAGTTCCCCATCAGGTCCGCTCCCTCGGTATGTCGGACCCGCCTACGTCATTGGCTTGAGCGGGGAACTTCCTTCACTATGTAATTTAAATTTACATAGTGAAGGAAGTTCCCCGCTCAAGCCAATGACGTAGGCGGGTCTGACATACCGAGGGGGCGGCCCTGATGGGGAACTGCTCTCACTTTGGTAATACATGTATAGACCCGCCCCTTCTCATGTTCCGCATCTGGTCCGCTGAGCGGACCTGATGGGGAACTTTAGAAGGGGCGGGTCTATACATTTAAAATACTGAGAGGGAGTTCCCCATCAGGTCCGCTCAGGCACAACCAATGAAGGACAGCGCAGGACATCGGGATGGGATCGCCGCGGGACACTGGATTTCACTGCTTTTTTTTTTTTTTTTTTTTAATAAAGGACTTTTTCAAGGTGTTTGTGTGTTTTTTTAAACATTTTTTTACGCTTTCTTCGTGAAATGGTAGGGGTACAACGTACCCCTTACCAATTCACATTGGGGGGGCCGGGATCTGGGGGTCCCCTTTGTTAAAGGGGTCTTCCAGATTCCGATAAGCCCCCCGCCCGCAGACCCCCACAACCACCGGGCAAGGGTTGTGGGGATGAGGCCCTTGTCCCCATCAACATGGGGACATCCTCCCCATGTTGAGGGCATGTGGCTTGGTACGGTTCAGGAGGGAGGGGGGCCGCTCTCTCATCCCCCCCTTTTCCCCTGCGGCCGGCCAGGTTGCGTGCTCGGATAAGGGGTCTGGTATGGATTTTTAGGGGGACTCCACGCCATTTTTTTTTAAAATTTGGGGTGGAGTTCCCCTTAAAATCCATGCCAGATCTGAAGGGCCTGGAATGGATATTTGGGGGAACCCCACGTCAATTTTTTTTTTAATTTGCGGCGGGGTTCCCCTTAATATCCATTCCAGACCTGAAGGGCCTGGTAATTGAATTCTGGGGAACACCCACGCTTTTTTTTTTTTTTTATCAATGACTTTTGTATGTATTGCCGGGAGCCGACAATTCATTAATAGCCGCGAGTCAGTTTTAAATGCAATTTTTTCTTTCAAAAATGACATTTTTTGCAGGGACAGTTCTAAGCACGGGAAACATGCGCCACTTCACATGCATATCATACACACCCCCCAGGTACGAAATTTAAAGGAATATTTCACTTTTATTTTTTCATTTTAAGCATTATTAAAATCACTGCTCCCGAAAAAACGGCCGTTTTTAAAACTTATTTTTGCATTGATACATGTCCCCTGGGGCAGGACCCGGGTCCCCAAACACTTTTTAGGACAATAACTTGCATATTAGCCTTTATAATTAACACTTTAGATTTCGAACGTTCGAGTCCATTGTATTTAATAGGGTTCTAAAGTTTACACGAACATTTTGTCTGTTCGCAGGTTCTGGTGCGAACCGAACAGGGGGGTGTTCGGCTCATCCCTGATGAACATCATTCACCTTGTTAGACTGAAGACATCTAGTGGAAGAAAGGGCATACTGTAAGGGATAGCTCTAAACTGAAAGATTATTGCAGCAAAAGCTACTTTTTAAATTTATCTTTTCATGGACTAGTCTTTTTTGTTTTTATTTTGGTCAAAGTTCTACTACAGAGATTCTATACACCCTCCACAACTAATTATTTAATTTCTCTTCCTAAATTATCTTCTGCCACTATCAATTTCAATAATTAAAGTTTGTGTGCTTTACACTGCTCCTTTCACTCTTAGACAAATCAATTATCGTGAAGTTGCTTGACTAGAGATCATTATAATCTTGTAATTCCTACAGATATACTGTAATCCAATGCAAAAAAAAATCACTCTTTATAAGTGGTGGATTATTTAATTCTGATCATAAATCCTACAATTATATTAAAACAAGCTTGTGTCTTCTGTTAATGCCTCAAAATGGATACGTCAGAGCAGGAATGAACAGATTCTCCCAGTGACACTACAGGAAAAAAGGATGATTTTACTCTATATATAGTGTAACTCATCAAAGCATGTTACAATTCTGGGCACTTACTGTAATTTAAAATCAGTAGGGCTCATTCAGATGGGCAAGGAGACCCATACTCCATTCTGAGACACATTTTACTGTGTGGGCATCCACCTTGAGGCTGCATGCAGTCAAAAGTTGAAATGCCGGCAGGAGCGGGTACACAGATCTGAATGCAGGCGATGTGCCTATTAGCATAGAAAATGGCCATTACTATGTTTTACATTTGACTCTGATTGCTCCATCTCTATATTTTTGTGTTTTTTGACATTCCTTCCCATGGGAGGCAGTTAAAATAGACCGCAGAGACACATTCTTGCATAAAGCTGAATTCACACTGAATGATTTTAAGCATGCTGCATTCTAGCATGTTGAAAACACTTTAAAATGCAGAGAAAAAGCCATACTAAAACACAACTTTTTTTTTTAATGAAACGGTATGCATACAGTGCAATGTCAGAAGCTGTAACAAAACCTACTCTTAGTGTACTTGCTGGTAAACATTTCAATATATTGATGTGTACCTTTTTTTAAATTGTATTTTTTAATACAATTCCAAAAATACAACTGGAGAAAATTGATCTAATGCAAAGTTCTATAACAATGTATACAGGAAAATGTACCAAAACAAAATTCTAGAGAGAGAAAAAGAAATCACATGATGTGAAGGTCATTCACAAGTCATGGTATAACAAATATAGTGATGATAGCTAAGTAAGTCAGCATCCAATGAACAATAAATATGTGGGTCGGGATTGGTCCAGCCCTAGACCTAACTCACCAAGAGAGGAGTCAAATGTAGCCAATGAAAAAAGAAGGATCAGGGTCTACATACCAGTGATGAACAGGAAATGCATTACAGGCATCATGCAAGGTCAATGTAAATATACTAAAGATAAGCAGGGGAGAGGATATCACCATAAGTACACTGGTCCCACAAAGCCCATATATTGTTAAATTGTCCCAGAGTTTCCCCAATTTTGGCCGTGAGATGTTCTCTTCTTCGGATATCTTCATTAATATTTAGGAACTCAGCGTAGGATGGGATGTCAGTAGACAACCAATGTAGAGGGATTGCTTTCCTAACAGTGGTTCGTACATGGGGGTATACATTTTTTGGAGTGTTTGGAGATGCCATAAAAGGGTAAGTCCAAAAGAGAGTGAATGAATTCTAAGGGAAAAAAAAAAACATTTTAAAAGTTGCAGCAAGATTATTTTTCCATAAATGATTTTATTGAAAGAAAAGTAAGGTTACATGTACATACAAGACATACAGGCTCATGGACATTTCAAGACTAACCAACGTTAACACAGAGCAATAACCAGTAACTGAAAGAGAGCAAGTAAACCCGTGTAAGAGTGCAAGGACCCGCCATAGGCCAATATCAGCAGGCCTATCCGGGGTCATGGTAAAACTTCTGAAATCGGAAACTGCACTGGTTGTATAGGTATTGGGAGCCCCTAGTAAGGCTCCAGGCTATCTTTTGGTCGGTTAATTCGGTATTGGGAAAGACAAATAGAGAAAAATAACAATCATATCGGGGGGGGGGGAGTAGACAGAGAAGAGGTTTACATTGACATAGGCGTGGGAAAGGGGTAAAAGGAGAAGAAGAAAGGTAGGTAGAGGGTAGCAGTCAAGAATAGAAAATAGAGAGAAGTGGGGCGAAAACAGAAGCGTGAGGTGGGGGGTGGTGGGGGCCGCTCTCCGTCCCAGGCCCCTGCACCAGATCAAAACGCAGGAAAGATTACTGTGTGAACTGTTTTTACTTCAAATACTTCAGGACAGCATTCTAGAAGAAGGACTTATAGTAATCCGTAGTCCTAAAATGCGTCCAACAAGACCAGGTCAAACTAAACTTCTGTAAGCGGTCATGGGCTGTGTGTATCAATTCCTCCATCTCCTCTATCTTAGCGACTCTGATCAACCATTCTCGAATGGTCAGGATATCCTTTGAACGCCAATGTGTAGGGACGCATAACCTGGCTGCATTAACCATATGCATAGCCAATGATTTTTGGTAATTTCGTTTGGGTAGAGTAGTATGGTGTAGAAGGTATTGAGCAGGAGTGTAGTCTAGAGTGAAAGTGGTGACCCGTTTAATGATGGAGTGGACCTCCCTCCAAAAAGGTTGGAGCAAGGTACATCCCCACCAAATGTGGATCATAGATCCTACCTCTTCTGTACACCTCCAACATGTATCCGGAATAGAGGGTGAGAATTTATGTAGACGAGATGGGGTCCTATACCATTTCGTGATAATTTTATAACCGTTTTCTTGAATCACAACGTTCATTGAGCCTTTATGCGCAAGAGTGAATATGGATTCCCAGTCATCATCCTCAAGTGTGATTTGCAGGTCCCTTTCCCAAGAAGCACGTATATTCTGCATCGTGGGAGTACCAGGGACATCCTGTAATAGGGCGTAAATGTGTGACACGAGGTGTCGTTGTGGTGCATTGCGTGAACAAAGTACTTCAAATGGTGTAAGTTGTCTATCCCACGTGACCTTCGCATCTTTGGAGGTAAGAAAGTGAGTCAGCTGTCTAAAAGACCAGAAAGGAAAAGTGTTAGTACGTGATTCAGAAGTAAGCTCCTCATAGGTTCGTCTTCGGCCCTTATGAAAGAAATGGCACGCCAGAACCTCCTCGTGTGGCCATTCCGTGTGGAGGAATGAATTAGAATCTCCCGGAGGGAACTCAGGGTTGCCTCTCAGAGGGGTTAGTGGACCCGGTTGTGAGGAGAGGTTAAAGAGAGCGACCGCCTTCCTAAAGGCCGATAGGGAAGGTGCAATGAGCGGGTGTGTCTTAAGGATCAGGGGCCAGCATCGAGGTGACAGCCAAGGTAATGTGGCAATCGGAGTTTGCTTGATAGAATTTTCTAGCGTCACCCATGCTTTCCTTAGTTTGTGAAGTTTCCAGTCCACCACTCTAGTTAGGTGGCAGGCCAGGTAATATTTATAAAGGTCTGGTAACCCAATCCCACCGGTTGTTTTGGAGCATGTCAACCGTGAGTATTTAATTCGTGGGGCATTATTCTTCCAAATAAAGCTAGTGCATGCTTTTTTATATGCCGCAAAGAATGAGGGGGGTAAGTGAATCGGGATTGTCTGCATTAAATATAATAGGCGGGGGAGAACAACCATCTTAATGAGGGCCGAGCGCCCAAACCAAGAAACGTTAAGGTTGTCCCAATCCTTCAAATTTGCCTGAAGCTTAGAGAGGGCGTGGAGGAAGTTGTGGCTATAAAGATCCGTTATGTTCTTAGTGATCTGGATGCCTAAATAGGTAATGGCTGTCTTCTGCCAATGAAAGGGAAAGGATTCCTGACAATGTGTGACTTCATGAGAGGGAAGGGATACATTTAGGGCATGCGATTTGGAATAATTGATTTTGAGATTTGATAGCTCGCCAAAGTGTTTTATGTCTTTCAAAAGATTGGGTAGCGATATCCGAGGGGATTGCAAGGACAATAGGATATTGTCAGCAAAGGCCGCAACTTTAAATTCTCTGTGGGCAATGGAGATTCCATTGATATCCGTGTTGGACCTCAGTCTGTTTAGTAGGGGCTCCAGAGTCAAAACAAAGATCAGGGGAGATAACGGGCAGCCCTGACGGGTACCATTGCTAATCGAGAAGGCGTCCGACAGGAGGCCATTAGCCCTCACCCTCGCGGAGGGGTTAGTATAGAGGGCAGTGATACGTGCAAGCATACGTGGCAGGAGGCCTATGCCTTCCAAGACCGCCCGCATGTAATCCCATGACACCCTGTCAAACGCCTTCTCAGCATCAAGGGAGAGGAGGGCATCAAGGGAGAGGAGGAATCCCTCGGTCTTCGATGAGGCCAGCCAATGCTGCAGGTTTAAAGTGCGGATAGTATTGTCCCTAGCCTCCCTACCCGGGATAAAGCCCACCTGATCAGATGATATGAGGCCAGGGATCAAGGGGAGTAACCTATTTGCTAGCATCTTGGCATAGATTTTTATATCCACGTTAAGCAGGGAGATCGGCCTATAGTTAGAAACTTGTGTGGTATCTTTCCCATCTTTCGGGATAACTGCTATATGGGCTTCCAGTAATCTGCCTAGGGAAGTGTGGGGGGACGAAAGGGAATTAAATGTGTTTAGCATTTTGGGAGTAAGGTCCTCCTGAAAGCATTTGTAGTACAACAGCGGGAGGCCATCGGGGTCTGGGCTTTTCCCCACCTTCATCTGTTTGATTGCTAAGTGAAGTTCTTCAATGGAGAAAAGGCTCTCCATGGCTTCAGCCTGTTGGGGGGTGATACGTTTGGGGCAGTAATCCGCCAAGAAGTCCGATATTTGAGAGGAACGCCCGGCCATATTGGTCACCCCTCCCCCATCTTGCGCCAAATTGTACAATTTGGAGTAGAATTTTTCAAAGTGTTTGGTTATTTCTTCGTTTTTTGAAAGGAGTGTACCTTGGCTGTCACGAATATGATGAATCACTGACGAGACCTTATCTGCCTGTATCGTGCGAGCCAACAGTCTCCCACTTTTGTTACCGTGTTCGTAGAACACTTTCTGTCTGAGGACGTATCGCCTTCTAGTGCGCTTCCCCAACTCACCCACCAAATCAGAATGCGCCTGTAAAACTCCTGCAGTGTAGCTTGCATGGATGACTGTTTATGGGCTCTTTCCAGGCGGTTTATTTTTTCAATTAAAGATTTAACGTCTTCCTGGTGTCTTTTTTTGGCTATCGTGGCTAAAGAGATTAATTTTCCCCTTAGGACACATTTGTGTGCTTCCCAAAGTGTTATGGGAGAGACATCTGGGGTAGAGTTTTCTTGAAAGTACAATTGAATTCGGGTACGCACTTGTCTAACAATTTCAGGGTCTTTGAATAGCGTTGGATTCAGTCTCCAGGTTTTCGTTGTCTTATGGACGTCAGGAAACGTAAGAGTTACTGTTATAGGGTGGTGGTCTGATAAGAACATTGGCTCTATAGTGGCCTGCGAGAGAAAGGATAGGTCAGTCTGCGAGAGAAAAAAGTAATCTATCCTAGAGTACTTCTGGTAGGGTGGAGAGAAAAAAGTGTAATCTTTATCGGTAGGATACATGGTACGCCATGTGTCATGGAGCTTTAGGTATTGCATTTGGAGTCTAATCTGGCGAAGTGCCCGGTGTGTGAGGATGGATGTGCCAGTAGAGGAGTCTATAGTTGGGTTTAATGGAACATTGAAGTCCCCTCCCAAGAGTGCAATACCCTCCTGGAATGTGGCAAGCAGGTCACAGACTTTCCTAAAGAACGCCACTTGGTGCTCGTTTGGGCAGTACACATTGGCTAGTGTGATTGGTTTAGAGGCAAAGGTACCTTTAATAAAAATGTACCTGCCCTCCGGATCGATTATCGAGTCCGACAATCGAAAATCAGCGGGTTTGGATATCAGTATGGAAACTCCCTTCGTCTTGGACTCTGGGTTCGTAGAATGTATTACCTGCTTGTAAATATGGTTCCCCAATTTGGGGATTGCATCAGATCTAAAATGAGTTTCTTGGAGCATAAGAAAGTGAGCATTGTGTTTAGTCAATGCTGACAATACCTGTGTTCTCTTTTCAGGGAGATTTAGGCCTTTGACGTTGAGTGAGAGACATTTCAATGACAGCTGTTGTCTAATTATATTCTCCTTCTGCATGGTGTAATCCAACAGAGAATATAATATTTATGAGCGAAGTCTGATTGCCAGCGCGGTGATCAGGAGCCACCGCACTGTCCCTGACAGGAGAGAGGAAAGAAGAGCGGCCCCCACGAAAATGAAGAAAAGAAAGGAGAGAAAAAAAAAAAGGGGGGGGAGGGACACGTAGGATCTAGAGAAAGATGGGAGGGAGTAAGTAAGGAAGTCAGGAAGCAGGGGGGGGGCAAACGCATGGAGAAGAACAACGCACTAACGCTGGGAGGGTCTACAGCGCGTGCGTGATAATACCAGAGGCAGTTAAATATAAATCTAACCGCCTAATAAGGGAAAATCCGGAGTGTCAGCTTCCCGCCAAGTGGGAGGCTGTGGAGGGGTAGAAAGACCAGGACGGGATACTGGAATCCCGCACAACGGTGGACGTAAGGAGATAAAACAGGTGCTTAAAAGACAATGGATGGCGTAAGTGAGAATCATGGGATTAAAATACGAAAAGTACAAAAGGGAATCGAGAAGGAGTAAATGAATATTGAGACGTGGAATTCCCCTGCACAGGTTGTTACTTCGGGATGTACTGTTGCATAATGATAACAGGGGCGGTCCAAAAGCCTATCCGAGTTATATGATAGACCAGTCTAAACCTATTGTGACCGGAATCTAAACGGACCCCCTACCAAGGGCTTAGGATGGGCAATATTCATCTTTAAACATTATCACACATTTGTGGAGATCGGTGTGTCCCTGAGCCCACAAATATGTATGCAGCAAGATTATTATCACTTGCGTCCAAACTGGTTGTATGCAAGGACATTGCAAGAATATATGATAAAGTGAACCATTCCCAATGGTTCATCTTTTTTCATCATGGTGCATTTCCAACATGCTTTCAATATTGCTGGATAGCAAGCAGTATAGATGTGTATTGTACTTTTAATGAACCTAAAAGTGTGCTATTATTTGTTTTGGTGTGATTTGCTTCTATTGTAATACACAGACATTTTTAACATGGTTTAGTGCATTAAAACATGCAGAAATTAAATGTATAAGTATTACTCCAGACTATGGGAACCAATATTCAATATTCAACCAGTGGGTTGAAAGAAAAACAATGATCCAATTTAACCACCCACACATTTGATGCACCGCTGTGCTATTGTGTTTTGACAGTGGGGAGCCCTCACCACCATCACAATACAATGATCAGTGTTGCTGGCTATAGCTAATGGCACTGATTGATCATGATAAACCCGACAGGCTGGTTGCTCAGAAGTTGATCAGAAAATTGATATTGTACAACCAGGTTGCCCATGCATGAATTAAAATTTGGCCAGCCCATGCTGAACTGGTTACATTTAGATTCTTGCATTATTTATTACAAACTTTCTCAACCTTTTCAACATAGTGGAACCCCTGAAATAACATTCTGTTCTCAGGGAACCCCTTCTAAAAATGATTATATCTACAGCTCATGGTGCAGTATTGTAATGATTACTGGGAAGAATTATCCTTAAATTTGTGGTCATTGGAAAATAATTATCACCTTATAGATAGCTAAAAATATCAGTGGTGTCAGTGGGAACATATCTGAGAGGCAGAAATTGCTTATTGCTCAATGAACTTCCTTCAACCTCTGTAGAAACCATAAGGTTCCATGGAACATTGGTTGAGAAACCCTGCTTTAGTTCCTCAGCACCTTACAGATCGAAACATACCTGCCAAATTATGTACTATGTAACATTATTACTATGTAACTATCTATGTAACATGATTATAACAGTGCTATTTTGTGGTTATGAGGGTGGTAAGAATCATGGGAGACAGACATAGATCAGTATTTAGAAAAGCAGCCTTGCAGGGGTGGCACATACCCTCACACACATCACATTGCAGACTGTGGGAAAAATATTCCTATCCAATGCACAGACAAATTCCTCTGGCACCCAAGGAAACCCAAAGTTTGGCCCCCTACCCCCAAACTTAGATGGAAGTAGCTTGCAAGTCCACATGTACAGTGGCTGGCACAGGGAGCATAAACTGAATAGAATGAAGACAGTTTTTGTAAAAAAAAAGTCAGCAAAACAAGCTAAGGCTAGGTTCACATCTGTATAGGTGGTGCCGCTGCAGGACCCGCACAAATACAGGCAGAGAAATGTGGGACCTGCTGGCGGGTGCAATTAATTAGTGATTTCAATAATAGTGCAGAGACTTTTTTTCTGCGTGTCGCAGGGCACGGCAGCCCATTCAAATAAATGGGCTTTTGTGCCCATGCAAACCGTGACCCGTGCACCCACACATGTGTGAACCTAGCCTAAAGGAAAAATAATACAAAAGAGCTAAATCAATTAATTAGAGAAGGGTAAACTAAGGGCTGGAAATGGGTTCAACTTTATTTTTTTTATTTTTATTAACACGTAACACTAGTTTAATGAAATGTAATGATGGTTACACCTGTAGTGTTCATTGATGAATCAAGAGCATAGCTGGGCTGTCATACTGACAGCTCAGAGCTGTAGATTCCACTAGGAGAGTGGTTCCTGCTGAACTAACCAAGATTCGAGCCGTGTGTGGCCAGCCTAACCCTGTCTCATTCTGTCCAAAACAAAAAGGGTTTTCCTAGAGATGTATTTCAGTGAAATCTCTCACAGAACTCAAGAAATAAGACTGTTTATACAAAGCATTAATGCATCGAACAACAAAACCTAGATTTACTAGCCCAGAAACAAGCATTTAAGTGTCCATATGGATATAAAAAGGGGTTGATTTTACTAAGGCAGAGTCAGTAACAGCAATGCAATAGTGTTTCATTTAGATTAAATCAACACAAAACCAAATGGAAAGCCACATCACTTCCTCACTATGAATTTTTGAAGAAGGCTCAGGCACCTCATGGAGATAAAGTATGCAGTATAAATAATTCAATCCCCATACTATACACTGTAGGTCTGTAATAATAGAACAACAAAATGGTGCATGAAGTTCAAGGAACTCTTGATATAATTTGTTAAAGACCAGACTTTAGTGGGACAGTAAGGTTACATCACAAGCGGCACTATTTAGCCATTTAAAACAGTCTTTTACCACTTTCCTAACCAAAGTAAGGCTATATGTACACTAGCAATGTTTTAACCGCAGGCCGCAAAACGCTCAAAATCGTTTTGCATTTTCTTGCGGCCGACGATCAAAGTAGGTCATACTTTGATCGTCGGCTGCAAGAAAATGCAAAACGATTTTGAGCGTTTTGCGGCCTGCGGTCAAAACATTCCTATCCTGAACGTGATTCAACCACGTTCAGGAGAGGGAGGTTAGGGGAGGTTAAACCTCCTCTGACCTCAGCAGCTCCAAACAGATCCTAAAAGCCTATGTGTACATGGACACATAGGCTTTTTATGGAGTTGAGTTTAGGAGCTTTGGCAACAAAACACCAAATGCTCCTAAACTCACTAGTGTACATAGAGCCTAAACTAAGTTAGCTATTAAATGTGGAAATGTAGTGTATACTGTATGTGAATTAAATCTATGGTGCAGCAATGGCAAGATGAAAAGTATTATAATAAACTAGAAAATATGTAAAAGTGTATGTCCAAGTCTTGGGCTAGTCATTAAAATCTAATTTATATAAATCTTAATGCTAAAGTTGATATTAGTTTTAAAGGCAAATAGCCAAATGCAAATAATATTTTGCTAAATGGCTAAGCCAGGTTTATTAGGTGCAAAACCACTCCTTTGATGAATTTCAGTTCTGAAGGTATACAGTATCAGCAGTCCCGGAGTAATTTGACCACACTACTACAATAATGCATTTAATTTGACTTCATTATATAAACCAGCAGGGGAAAAAGTGTTACAGACATAAATCCAATTACACTCTTTTTTCAAAAGGATTTTGTCAAAATCTCTTCTTTGGGGATTAATCTAGAGCTGAAAATGCTTTTAAATTCAAAGCCTTCAAAGTTTCATTATGACATTCCTAAAAGTGCGCTGTCAAGGGATATTTTTTTGATTTTTTCTAAGATGTTTCAAACATGAATTACTTATTCCCAATCTACAGTATTTGGCAAGGACATCCCGTTTGGTAAGCCATTCTGCTTGAACTACAATTAATTAACAATCCAATGTTGAAAATAGTAGATCCTTTGGTATTGGAAAAGTACAAAGTTTGAGCACATATTTGTATACAGTGTAATGACCAAAACTAAACACGTACTGCTGTACTTTGAAAAAAAAGTACTTTTTCGCAATTAATACTGATTTTGAACAAACAATTTTGAACAAAGTAGGTTACATTAACTACTTCAATACAGGGCACTTTCACCCTCTTCCTGCCCAGGCCAATTTTTAGCTTTCAGCGCTGTAACAATATGAAGGACAATTTCTTCACACAAATAGAGCTTTCTTTTGGTGGTATTTGGTTAACTCTGCGGTTTGAATTTTTTGCGCTATAAACAAAAAAGACCGACAATTTTTAAAAAAATACAATATTTTTTACTTTTTGCTATAATAAATAGCCCCATTTTTTTTTTAAAAAGATTTTTTTCCTCAGTTTAGGCTGATATGTTTTCTTCTACATATTTTTGGTAAAAAAAATTGCACTAAGCGTATATTGATTGGTTTGCCTAAAAGTTATAGTGCCTACAAAATAGGTTATTGATTCATGGCATTTTTAGTATTATTTTTTTTTACTAGCAATGGCGGTGATCTGCGATTTTTATCATGCCTGCGACATTGCAGCGGACTGATCGGACACGTTTAACACTTTTTTGAAACCATTGCGATTTATACAGCGATCAGTGCTATAAATAGCCACTGATTACTGTATAAATGTCACTGGCAGGGAAGGGGTTAACACTAGGGGGCGATCTAAGGGTTAAATGTGTTCCCTCACTGTGTGTTCTAACTGTGGGGGGATGGGACTGACTGGAGGAGGAGACCGATCGGTGTTCCTATATACTAGGAACACACGATCTGTCTCCTCTCCCCTGACAGGATGTGGATCTGTGTGTTTACACACACAGAACCACGTTCCTGCTCTGTCACGAGCGATCGCAGGTGCCCGGTGGACATCACGGCCGCCGGGCACGTGCATCGGCTCCTTGGTGACGTGGCGGGCGAGCGTGAGTTCCCCCTATGTAGCAGGAAGCGGAGGACGTCATATGACGCACACCTGGGATGGGAGATCCCCTCTGCTGACGTCATATCACTATGGGCGGGATGGAAAGTGGTTAAAGTGATTGTAAAGCTTATTTTTTCTATCAAAATAATAAACATGTACTTACCTGCTCTTTGCAATGGTTTTGCACAGAAGAGCCTTGATCCTCCTCATCTGGGGTCCCACATCAGTGCTCCTTGCTCCACCCCTGCCAAGTGTCCCCATAGCAAGGTGCTTGCTATGGGGCACTCGTGCATGCTCACTCCTGAGCCCCACCCCCTCATTGGTTCTGATTGACAGGGAGCTGCATTCAGAAGGTTTTTACCTTACTACATAGAATGCAGTAAGGTAAAAAAAAGCTTTTGTTTTCACAACCACTTTAAATAATGCAAACCCTCTTAAACCCTTGTATCAATTAAAGCTTTATCAGTGCTAGGGTTGTAAAAGATTTAAGACATCCCTCAACACTCCAAGGATAATAATGATGTGGTGGATGGGTGTGACAGGATGAGCAATTTAAAGGAACATATTTAAATAAAAGCACAGCACACATATGCCACAGTCCTTATATCTAGAAAATATGTTTTATTTATTGTGCCATGAGTGAGAATCTAACAGACACATAGAAACTGCAGCACAATTGTTTTTAAAACCTGAAACTTTTCCATTACATACATTCATGCCATGTGTGCATGTGTATGTACAGGTATATATATGAAAATACTTTTTTACTTGTTTCATACCATTGTTACAAATAAATAATGTTTACTAACCACTCTACCCCCACAAGTCAATTGCCTCATTCAACGTACCACATTCCTTTCTTATTTAAATTAAGTTATAACTTATGACAGCAAAAGGTTTGTAACATATAACACAGGATACACAGTGTGGTGGTCAGGGGTATGTCATGTACAAGGTGTGTTACAGGGTATGTTACAAAACCTTGACCATTGCACCCTGTATGCTGTGACATACATTACATACTCTAGACTAAACTCAATATGCTGTGCTGTCCTCAAGTAAATCTCCTTCCTCCTCCCAAATAAAAATTCTTCCAGCAAACCCATTCCCATTCCCATTCTTCCATTTCTGCCATCTGCAATTTGAACTCTGTGCTCCCCATTTCCAACACATGTTTGTACAGTCATACTTATCTCTCTGTCCCCACCCCCAGCTCATCTCTGCACCCCTGCCCACAGCTCACCTCTGTGTCTCCCCTTCCCAGCTCACTGCTGTGTCCCTTCATCACCATCTCACCTCTGTGCCCCATTCATCCCCAGAGCATCTCCTTTTCCCTTCTACATATAATTTCTGCCCCCATTTCCAATGCTCTACCCCATCCCCAACTCAAACTTTTGACCCCCCCACACATCCATAGCTATTACCGCTGCACCCTCCCTCATCCACAGCTTTCATGTCAGAGCCCCCCCCGCCACATGTCTCATCTTTTCACCTAGCAATTCCCTCCATCCACAGCTCTCACTTCTGAATGCAGTCCCTCTTATCCTTAGCTCTCACCTCTGCACCCTACATCCCCCTCCCATCTACAACCCTCATCTCTGCACACCTCCAAACCCTTCTCCTTTCCAAGACTTACTACCCATCCTCCACTGTAAAGAAGGGACCCTACATAAGCCACAGAAAGCTGGGATTTATTATGTATTCTTTACCCAAATGAAGACCTCTTTCTCACCTTGAGATCCCTCTTCCTATTGTTCCCCTTCATGCTGAGTCTGCAGCTGATTACCACAATCTGTTGGCTCCTGGGAGACAACCAGCAGGTGTCTCCCAGGAGCCAGCAGATTGTGGTAATCAGGCACATTAGTGTTCAGCTGCCAGGGGGCTACTTAAGGCTGCTCCTCCCTTCTCCCGACGCGTCACAATTCTGGTCCCTTCCTGGTGCCTTGCCTGACACTGGAGCTGCAGCAAACAGCCCAGAACAGGATAGTGCCACCAGCAGGTGAACTGAATCCTAACAGGGGGAGTTTAGAGGTAAAAATGTAGAGTCAGGAGATCATCTTTAACATGAAAAGAGTTAACTGTCTTGAGCAACTCCTCAGAAAAGACCATTCCCTTGAATAATATTAATGTTATTTTTCAACATGCAGGCTGCTTTTATAAATAACTATGCATGCATTGTATGTATTGAAACTATCATTGTGGGAAATAGTGTTTGTTGGGCTTGAGGGCTTAGCTTTAAAAAGAAGCTAAAATCTAACTGGATTACATATCGCTGGAGTTTTACTAAAACTGGTGCACACAAAATCTGGTGCAGCTCTGCATAGTAACCAATCAGCTTGCAGGTTTTATTGTCAAAGCTTAACTGAACAAGCTGACGGTGGAAGCTGATTGGTTTATTTTTATTTTTTTATAAATTCTTTATTTTTCCATAGATTTCACATTACAAGTTTTCACGTTTTATACCATCTGCTTATATCAATCAAAAATCAAACACAAAAAAAAGAGACTACAATCTTGTCTTCTCCCACCTCCTTTATGCTTCATTAATTCAATGTGACTTCTCTTTTCCTCTTTAACCTCTGCCTTTCTTTTCCGTGAAGCACCCCCTCCCTCCCCCAACCAAAAAAAAAAAAACAAGGGAAAAAAGAGGTTGGGAGAGATTACACACTCCCACCCTGAACACCTCTTCTTTCTCCTCCTCTCCCCGAACCCCACCCCCTCCCCGCTCCTCCCTATATTTCAAGTAGGGTGCCCATATCGTCCGGTATCTCCCATCTTGATCTTTCATTGCCATCGTGAGGTTCTCCATCTGTTTGAATCTCTGCGATTCTAGTGAACCATTGTGCTCTAATTGGTGGACTCTCCTTTTTCCACAGGACAGGGACACACGCCCTTGCGGCTATAATAAGATGTCTTAGTAGTGAATTTTTGTATTTTTCCACTGATATAGGTATATCTAGTATTAGAATGGCTGCTGGTCTGTCTTCTAAAGACACTTCTGTAATTATTTTGATAGTTTCTATTACCATTTTCCAAAACTCCTGTATTTTCACACATTCCCAGAAAATATGTAATAGAATCCCTTCTGCCATGTGACATCTCCAGCAGGCATCTTATGTCTGAGGATATATTCGATGCAGTACTGTTGGTGTTCTATACCATCTAGTTAAAATTTTGTATCCTCCCTCCTGGTATCTGCTTGCTACTGAGGCCTTGTGTGTAAATAACAAGATCCTGTCTCTCTGTTCTTGGGAGAATGTTAACCCTAAGTCCCTCTCCCAAGCCTGAAGGAACGTAAGTTCTTGTGGTATGTCTAAATTAATTAGTATTGCATAGAAATAAGACAGTGAGTGTCTCAGGGGGCTCCCCTTCAGGCATATCTGCTCACATTTTGACAATGTTCTGACTTCTGTATATATCTTTGCCTTTGTCCGTAAGAACGCTTCTAATTGCAGCATCCGAAAAAAATCTAATTCTGGTGCTACCTCTCTTTCAATCTCTCTCTTTGTCATTAGTCGATTATCTTTTGAAAAGTGAGTAATTCTACTAATACCTCTTTGTCGTAGAGCATTGAATCTTTGATCTATCAAACCTGGCTGAAATGCCCTGGTGCCCAGGATCGGAGTCATTGGACTCAGGTACTTAGACATATTTGTTTTTTCAAAAACCTTTTTAATTGTTCATATAGTGGCCCCTATCGTCGGGTCTTTCTTTATTTCTGCTGGCATTTCAGCTTCTGGGATCCACACTAGGCCTTCCTGGGGTATAATAAATGTTGCCTGTTCCATTTTTATCCAGGGTTTCTTATTAAGCCCACACCATTTTACTACTCTAACTAAATGAGATGCTTCCTGATACTTTACTGGGTCCGGGAGCCCAATCCCTCCTTCCCCTTTGGGCAATGACAAAATAGTTCTACGTATCCTCGTTTCCCCGCCCAAATAAATTTCAGGAACCTTGACCTAAGATCCCTCAAAAAACTTTGGGGGATCTTAATTGGTAAAGTCTGTATTAGATACAGAAGTCTTGGTAACATGTTCATCTTTATTATATTTGTCCGCCCAAACCAAGTAAAGATTTCTTTATCCCATCTCAGTAAGTCTAGTTTTATTCGTCTACCTAATGCTACATAGTTAGGTTTGAGTAATTTGTTAAATTTTCTTGATATCTTAGTCCCTAAGTAGCTTATATCGGAATCTGTCCATCTAAAATCTAATTGCGTAGTTATCTGATGTAGTAGTGAGGATTTTATTTCCATTCCCATTGCCTCTGATTTCCCATAGTTCACCTTAAAATTGGACAATTTTCCATATTCTCTTAGTTCTGCTAGCAGGGAAGGCAGGGCTGAAAAAATTAAGTCATCGGCATATGCCACCAGTTTCTGTTCTTCCCCCTTCGTTATTATCCCCTTAATGTTCTGATTTGCCCGTATCTTCCTTAAAAAGGGTTCTATTGTCAAAATAAAAATAATAGGCGACAGTGGGCAACCTTGTCTTGTCCCATTTCGAATAAGAAATGGCTCCGAGATTTTATCATTTATTTTAACCCTCGTGCTCGGTTCTGAGTATAGATTATCGAACCAGCTCATCATCCCTTCTCTCGGTCCTATATGCTGTAGCGTTGCTTTTAGAAACATCCATTCCACTCTATCAAAAGCTTTTTCTGCATCAGCAGATACTAATATCATTTGCATCCTCTGTTTTTGTGCTAGATAAATCGCACTCACCACCCGTTGTGTGTTTTCTCTTCCCTCTCGCCCAGGGGTAAATCCCACTTGATCTGGGTGTATTAAACCTGGGATATACTCTATTAATCTTGTGGCAAGAATCTTAGTGAACACTTTCAGATCCACATTCAACAGTGATATAGGGCGGTAGCTAGCGCATTGTGATGGATCTTTACCTTCCTTTGGGATGACTATTATATGTGCCAACAGCATCTCATTCGGTATTTTCTTTCCCTCCCGCAGTGAGTTATAAGCTGATATAAACCTGGGAGACAGTTTCTCAGCGAACATTCTGTAATATGATAGGGTGTACCCATCCGGACCTTCGGCCTTACCCAATTTTAATACTTTTATTGCTTCCATGAACTCCTCTATTGTAATTGGTTCATCCAATTCTCTAGTTATTTCCTCTGTTAATTTTGGCATCTGTGTTTCTCTAATATACCCCCTAGCTGCTTCCAGTTTCTTTTGAGCATTTTCTGGCATGAGTTTTTCTTATAACTGGTATAATTTCTCATAATACTCCTTAAAACATTGTGCGATTTTCTGTGGGGCATTAATCATTTCATCATTTTGTGTCTTCATTTGTGCGATATGGTTACGTGTATTGGCTTCTCTCAGGGCATTTGCTAACATTCTACCTGGTTTGTTCCCAAACTCATAGAATGTTCGCCTCCCTCTGGTTAATTTGGCTTTTGCTTTATCAATTAGTAATAGATTCAGCTTTTCCTGCATGTCGTCTAGTTCTTGTTCTATTGATTGTGCCTGGGATTTTTAATATACCGTTTCTAGCTCTCCAATACTTTTAAACATCGAGTCTATCTGTTCATTTAATTTCCATTTCCTATGTGCCCCCATCGAGATAAAATTACCTCTTATTACACAATTATGTGTTTCCCACAAACAAAAGGGAGTTGTTTCTCCTGTGTCGTTCCGTGCAAAAAACAACTCTAATTCCTCCCTCAGTTTCCCCTCATATTCACTATCTTTTAATAGAGTCTCATTTATCTTCCAGTGTCATCCCTTCATATCAGCCTCCCCTAAATTTATTGTGCAGCTTGTTGGGGCATGGTCTGAAAGGGTGATAGATCCAATAGAAGCATCTACGAGAGATGCAGCTAGGCTCTGGGAGATTAAAACATAATCAATTCTAGTATATGTTTTATATCTCACCACGAAAAACGTGTAGTCCCTATCCTGTGTGTGGACAGTCCTCCAACTATCTATCAATTGTAAGTCTTGTAAGAGTTTCTTCGCTTTTCCTAATTTAGTGTATGACAGATGGGAGATACCTTTCGAGGTGTCCTTTATAGGGTCTAAAGCCATGTTAAGATCGCCACCCACTACCACAATTCCTTCCCTGTGTTGCTGGACCAATTGCAGGTATGTTTCCAAACAATTATATCTGGTCTACATTCGGTAGGTATATATTCACTAGTGTGACTTTTTGTTGACTCAGAGTTCCCTTCACTATTAAGAGACATCCTCCCTCATCCCTCACTATCCCCGATTCCTTCCATGCTATTTGCTTGGACATCAAAATAGAGACTCCACAGGATTTTGAACTCTGTGATGTACTATGGTATATTGTCGGGAATCTGTGGTTCTTAAGGTTTAGGGTTTTGTCCCCTTTAAAATGTGTCTCTTGTAAAAAAATAATATGTGATTTAAGTCTACCTAATTCTGAAGGCTGATTGTTTTCTATGCACAGCTGCACCAGATTCTGTGCGCTCAAATTTTAGTAAAGCTCCCCCTGATGCCCTGTACACACGACCGGATTTTCAGATGGAAAATTTCAGACGGGCTCTTTTCATCGGATATTCCGAGCGTGTGTATGCCCCATCTGACTTTTTTCTAGGGAAATTCCAATGGAATTAGATAGAGAACATGTTCTCTTTTTTTCTGACGGACAAAAATTTCTGTCGGAAAATCCATTCGTCTGTATGCAATTTTGATGGACTAAAAACCATGCATGCTCAGAATCAGCAAGAGCCGAACTGCCTATTGAACTTCATTTATCTCGGCTCGTCGTACATGTTGTACCTCACAGCGTTTTTTACGGTCGGATTTTAGTGTGACCGTGTATTTGCAAGACAGCTTGAGCGGAATTCCGTCGGAACTCCGTCGGACAAACCGTCGGACTTTATTCCGACGGACAATCCGGTCGTGTGTACAGGGCATTAGTCTACTAAAGTACTGTGTATCATACACTACTGTTTGTTTGTTTTTTAAATTAAAATAGTTTTTTCTACTTTTAAACCTTATATGAGAATAATATAATTTGGCTTATATTTGCTTTAAGAACAGAAAAGGTTTTCAGCTTTTTTTCACTTGAAACAGAAAACCCTGTAAACAGTTTAGGACAAATATTTTAGCAAGTATGGATTTCAATAGTGTCTATAATGAACCTGGATTTCCTTCAAATAATTAGCTATAGACAATAAAAGAAAAATATCAATTACCTAACTCAAAGCTAAATTGCCCAGCAAGAGAAAACTTTATTGATTATGGTCTAATCCATGCCCAGTTTTTATAGTACTTTTACTACAAACTACAGTATAACATATACTTCACACATACTCAAACATTCAGATATATAACTTATAAATCACAAAGATGTATAAAGATTATTTAACCACTTAACGACCGCTCACTGTATATATACGTCGGCAGAATGGCACCGACAGGCACAATCATGTAGAGCATACGTGATTGCCTTTGTACAGTTGGGGGGTCCAATCGGACCCCCTTCTGTACAGTGAGCGGTGGCTAAGTGTCCGGGAGCGTTCCGGGATGAGGGGGCAGCCATTCGTTTCTGGCCACCCCCTCGCGATCGCTCCCGGCGAATGGAAATGCCCCCTCTGTCTGTGTCAGACAGAGGGAGCAGGAGGAAGTGATGTCATCTCTGGTGCGGCGCTCACATATACCGAGCGCCGTACAAGAGAAGATATCAGGTCAGTGCACACAACACTACACTGACACCAGGACACATAGGGACATAAATCGCCCCCCAGGCCCCCCCAGACACCCCAGATCACCCCCCAGATCACCCCCCCCAGCCCCCAGTCACAGTGTCACTGATTGCAGTGACCATTTATTTAGTGATCACTGCAATCAGTGACATTTGTGACTGTAAAAGTGTCACCAAAGTTTAGTCTTAGGTCCAGTGTAGCCCCCTAACCCCCCCTAATAAAGGTTTAACCCCCTTATCACCCCCCAGATAACCCTTTCACCGCCTATCACCACTGTCGCTTAGCGATCATTTTTCTGATCGCTGTCTTAGCGTCAGTGATGCCGATCGGCAGCCAGTAATTTTTTTTAAGTTCGCCACAGGTTTTTATAGCGTCAGGTACCCCAATATATTATCTAATAAAGGTTTAACCCCCTTGATCGCCCCCCAGGTAACCCTTTCACCCCCTATCACCACTGTCACTAAGCGATCGTTTTTCTAAACGCTGTCTTAGTGTCTGTGATGCAGATCGGTAGCCGGTAAATTTTTTTACGTTCGCCACAGGTTTTTATAGCGTCAGGTACCCCAATATATTATCTAATAAAGGTTTAACCCCCTTGATCGCCCCCCAGGTAACCCTTTCACCCCCTATCACCACTGTCGCTAAGCAATTGTTTTTCTAAACGCTGTCTTAGTGTCGGTGATGCAGATCGTAGCCAGTATTATTTTTTAGGTTCGCCGCAGGTTTTTATAGCGTCAGGTACCCCAATATATTATCTAATAAAGGTTTAACCCCCTTGATCGCCCCCCAGGTAACCCTTTCACCCCCTATCACCACTGTCACTAAGCGATCGTTTTTCTAAATGCTGTCTTAGTGTCTGTGATGCAGATCGGTAGCCGGTAATTTTTTTTAGGTTCGCCGCAGGTTTTTATAGCGTCAGGTACCCCAATATATTATCTAATAAAGGTTTAACCCCCTTGATCGCCCCCCAGGTAACCCTTTCACCCCCTATCACCACTGTCGCTAAGCAATTGTTTTTCTAAACGCTGTCTTAGTGTCCGTGATGCAGATCGTAGCCAGTCATTTTTTTTAGGTTCGCCGCATGTTTTTATAGCGTCAGGTACCCCAATATATTATCTAATAAAGGTTTAACGCCCTTGATCACCCCCCCAGGTAACCCTTTCACCCCCATCACCACTGTCGCTAAGCAATCGTTTTTCTAAACGCTGTCTTAGTGTCGGTGATGCAGATCGGTAGCTGGTAATTTTTTTTAGGTTCGCCGCAGGTTTTTATAGCGTCAGGTACCCCCATATATTATCTAATAAAGGTTTTAACCCCCTGATTGCCCCTAGTTAACCCTTTCACCAGTGATCACCATATAAGTGTTACGGGTGACGCTGGTTAGTTAGTTTGCTTTTTATAGTGTCAGGGCACCCGCCGTGTATATAACCCAATAAAGGTTTAAACCCCTGATCGCCCGGCGGGGGATATCAATTAGGTTTTAGCGTCAGAGAGGGTCTGAGTCACACCCCAGGCAGCGTCAGGTTAGTGCCAGTAACGCTAACACCCACGCGTGAAGCATACACCCCCTTAGTGGTATAGTATCTGAACAGATCAATATCTGATCTGATCTATACTAGCGTCTCCAGCAGTTTAGGGTTCCCAAAAACGCAGTGTTAGCGGGATCAGCCCAGATACCTGCTGGCACCTGCATTTTGCCCCTCCGTCCAGCCCAGGCAACACCCAAGTGCAGTATCGATCGATCACTGTCACTTACAAAACAAAAACACACATAACTGCAGCGTTCGCAGAGACAGGCCTGATCCCTGCGACTCCAGTGCTGTAGGAGGTGATTTCACCACCACAGTTAAAAAAAAAAGCAAATATGCCGAAGCATTGGGGCAGCAGGGGCGGAGGAGCGATTTTGCTCCTAATGCCGCGTACATACGGTCGAAATTCTGACGGAGGCTTGCCCGTGGAAAAGTCCGACCATGTGTGTGCGGCATAACGTTTTTGCGGGAGGATGCCCCCATGCTTCGGCATATATAAATGGTGCGTGTATGCCCATCATTGGAAGTGGGTGGATGAAGGGCGGTATTCTAATGGTGGGCATACCCACCGATCAATCTCTTTTTTCGTTCAGCCAACTGGCTGCATGAAATAAAAAGATTACAATACATGTCCAACAAGGACCAGCAACGTACTGGTATGTTGCTGGACTTTGAATGTTTATACCAGAATGATGCCTGCGGGTTTAGGTATCATCTTGGTATCATTCTTTTCAGCCTGCGGCCGGCTTTCATGTAAAAGCAATCCTAGCGGCTAATTAGCCTCTGGACTGCTTTTACAAGCAGTGGGAGGGAATGCCCCCCCCGGATATAAAAAGCGCCATTGGGAAATTGGGAAAGCATTTTATCACACCGATCTTGGTGTGGTCAGATGCGTTGAGGGCAGAGGAAAAATCTAGGGTCTAGAAGACCCCAGTTTTTTCAAAAAAAGAGTACCTGTCACTACCTATTGCTATCATAGGGGATATTTACATTTCCTGAGATAACAATAAAAATGATAAAAAAAAAATACTTGGAAGGAACAATTTAAAAATAAAATAAAAAAGCAAAATTAGTAATAAAAAAAAAAAGAAAAAAAAAAAGCACCCCTGTCCTGCCCTGCTCTTGCCCAATGGCGAACGCAAGCGTCGGTCTGGCGTCATATGTAAACAGCAATTGCACCATGCATGTGAGGTATCACCGCAAAGGTCAGATCGAGGGCAATCATTTTAGCAGTAGACCTCCTCTGTAAATCTACTGGGGTAACCTGTAAAGGCTTTTAAAGGCTTTTAAAAATGTATGTAGTTTGTCGCCAATGCGCGTTTGTGCGAAATTTTAAAGCATGTCGTGTTTGGTATCTATGTACTCGGCCTAAGATCATCTTTTTTGTTTCATCAAACATTTGGGCAATATAGTGTGTTTTAGTGCATTAAAATTAAAAAAAGGGTATTTTTTAACCCAAAAAATGTGTTTGAAAAATCGCTGCGCAAATACTGTGTAGGAAAAAAAAATGCAACACCCACCATTTTAATCTGTAGGGCCTTTGCTTTAAAAATATATATAATGTTTGGGGGTTCAACATAATTTTCTTGCAAAAAAAAAAATGTTTTCATGTAAACAAAAAGTGTCAAAAAGGGCTTTGTCTTCAAGTGGTTAGAAGAGTGGATGTAAGCTTCCTAATGTTGTGTATAAAATGCCAGAACAGTTCAAAACCCCCCAAATGACCCCATTTTGGAAAGTAGACACCCCAAGCTATATACTGAGAGGCATGTCGAGTCCATGGAATATTTTATATGTTGACACAAGTTGCGGAAAAACGACAATTTTTTTTTTTCGGGGTCCCGTACGCGGCTAGGCTCCTAAAAAGTCCCACACATGTGGTATCCCCATACTCAGGAGAAGCAGCAAAATGTATTTTGGGGTGAAATTCCACATATAACCATGGCATGTGTGAGCAATATATCATTTAGTGACAACTTTTTGTAATTTTTTTTTTTTTTTTAGTCATTATTCAATCACTTGGGACAAAAAAATAAAAAATTCAATGGGCTTAAGTGGATAATTGAAACTAACAGTGTAATATACTATAACATTTTAAAGAGATCAATTTACTATGATCTATTATTTAAAAGGATTTTTAACTCAAATGCAAAATTAGAAGTAAATGTTCCAGTTATTGAGCTGTTTTCTTTGCTGAAAGTCTTTCCTCTGAGCTATTGTACTGTAAGCACATATAATGCTCAATAATCATAGACATGGCCAAATTAGTAATACAAAATTCTATGACTTCGAAGACTGTTCAATAGAAATAAAGTTTACAGTTCACAGGTTTTCTTTTGCTAGACAATGTAGTTTTAACAACTGTGTCCTAGATTTTTTTTGGTTAATATAAAATAAAACTCCTACTAACAGGTAAATCAGCATCTAAAATAAATACATGTTTACCGTTCTACCTGCAAAATAATTTGAAATTTTGTTCAGCTATTCTTGTGATTTACACACTTCTGCTATGTAGCAATGCTAGGAAGATCACTTATCTACTTCCTGGTTAAACTTTCACACCTCCTGGATCTCATTCTCGCTAATTAAACAAAGATGATAATGATGATTCATTTTTTAATGAGCAGACTACAGTTGAAACAAGCAACAGCATCGCGGAAGCCAGGAAATAACTTAAAACTTGAAATAACTTGAAATAACAGGAAATAACCTGTAACTTAAATATATAGATTTTCAAATCTTTTGCTAGGTAAAACAGTAAATGTATACTGAGTGTATTTATACTACATATTTAGCTGTTTGCCTGGAGTTACACATTAAAGATATAAACATAAAACCTATACTAGGAGATAATTTGAGTAATATACTACACTCAACAATTGCTGTTGACAAATTTGAGATTGGAGTACTATTTCAAAATTTTACCTACTTTTTATACCAAGTGTAACATGTTCATCTGCACAGTTTAAAGCACATGTTTGAATCTGTTAGGTAAAGGACAATAAGCCAGCCTAGCACCAACACTTTTTTATACCTAACTCTCATACTACTGACAAAGCATAAAAATAGTCTCCACCTGAACCATATCCATGGTTTTCAGTAACAGTGATTACTAAATCAAATCAATTGCTTTCAACTTTTTTTTTTTATCATATTTTTTTAATCAAGATTTTTGAAATTAATACAAAAACCCAACATGTCAAACAAAGACACGAAGACAGATGCAGATACAACTGGTTTTATATATTGTATAAACAGTAACATACTATGTTGTTTTTTGTTGGTTTTGTAAGTTTAATATTGGTGAATGAATTACTGTATACACTGCTAATATAGAAGTATCCTACATTTGAATGAAAATTTGTGACAAAATAAAACAAATGCTACTGCACTGCCCTGTCACTTGATTGCTGGAAACATATTTCTAACTTATTTTGTACATGCAGCAATGTGGGATCATTGTACAAACATTTATTTTAGAAAGAAGAGGTGGGCTACTCTATAAATTAAATCCATATAATACCTAGAAATGGCCTAAATCAGATCCAATGAAGGACAAGTGAGCCAAAGCATGTTCCTGGAAATATACTTGCTAGTAGTGCTTACTGTTTTTAGTGGCCAAAATTACCAATATTTATGTCTTTGCTGCCTTCCCTCTCATTTGTTGCCACCAACATGGTGACAATCTAAAGAGCCTGAAGCTACAAGATAGAACATTATTGGCAGCACCATTGAAACATCATATATATATATATATATACACTGTATATATAAAATGTATGCCCATTTATTAAACAGAAAGTATTTTTCTAGCTTTAGAAACTACAGCTTGGCATTGCATGCTATTATTGAGCCTATATTCCTCCAGAATACCCAGGTCCTTCTCTACAATTGACCCCCCTAGTTTATGTGTAGGGGTTGGGGTGCATGCGGAATGTCTTGAGGCTCCTACTGAGGCATCATCCCAGAAGAATATGCGACTGTATGTCCAAAAAAATGGTTGATCAAGGGTGGGACTTCGTGTGTGCCTCAGTGGAGTGAATAAATATAGACGTATCACGATATATAGAAAAATAAACAATTTTTATTATCCTACCGAGGGCAGCAATGTAAAAAAACCTTATATTCTTACAAAAGTATATATAAGAAAATATAAAATCACATTACAGTTTAAATAATGGGTAACGAGATGTGCGATTCCCATTTCACAGAGAGAAGTGAAGGCCTACGCGTTTCACGGATTTCCGCTTCATCAGGGCCATTTAGCGTAGCACAGAGAGTTAATGCAAAGGTTCTAGGAGCAAGCAAAACATTGATAAAATATACATGCATGTTATATTTTATATATTTAAGGGGGAAGAAAAACCTAACATATATAAATCAACATTATACAGGTATTAGATCCGATTGGAATAAGAAAGACTGTGGGTGTGCACATTGAGGCATATCAAGTATGTTATCCAATGGCACATCCACATACTACATTAGCATTTATTTTCTAAATATCAATATCATTTGAATATTTACAGAGGAAAACATTTCTGATCATATGTATGGTCCTATGCATGCGCAGCGGTGTCCCATATATACAGGGGAAATGTACCCAAAGCTTCTAGTGTACACATAAATAACATGTATTGATATAGTTTTGTATGCATGTTTTATATGTTAGTCTCAAAAAGAGAGATAGAAACTTACCAGAGAACTGTACAAGCACAGATGCAATGTGGTGGACGGAAGAGACCTAGTTGTTCTCCATCTAGGATAGTGCATTGAGGTTAGCTTGTAAGTTAGAGACATCCTGTAAGTATATTATTCCACTACATGGCTTGGTGTCATCTGCAAACATGGAAATGAAAATATATTTCAAACTCTATATCATTTATAAATATGTTAAAAAGTACAGGTCCCAGCATTGAACCTTAGGGTACACCACTAATAAGTTTACATAATTCAGAATATGAATCATTAATCTTACTTTCTGAATATGGTCATTCAGTTTTTTATCCATTTACAAACTGCATTTTCTAAACCTGTAGACTTTCACCACTTAAGGACCAGCTGCCAAAGTTGAACTGCAGCTCACACAGGCATAGTTGCAGGTGGGCACGTGGTGCCGGTGGCACGGTCTTGTGCCCTCTGCACACTGCGGGAGCGTAGACTCGATGTCCACCGGCAACCCGCAATTGCCTAGTACAGAGGCAGAATGGGGATCTGCTTTTGTAAACAAGATGATAGATGACATGACAGAGATCTACTGTTCCCAGTCATCGGGAACAGTGATCTGTGTCATGTCCCAGGCAGCCCATCCCCCCTACAGTTATAACACACCTAGGGAACACAGTTAACCCCTTGATCGCATCCTAGTGTTTACCTCTTCCCTGCCAGTGTCATCTTTACATTGATCAGTGCATTTTTATAGCACTGATCAATGTAATAATGTCACTGGTCCCCAAAAACTGTCATTTGGGGTCAGGTTTGTCCGTCGCAATGTCGAAGTCCCGCTAAAAATTGCACATCACCGCCATTACCAATAAAAACAATAAAAAAATTAAAAGTCTCTAAATCTACCCCATAGTTTGTAGATGCGATAACTTTTGCGCAAACCAATTTTAAAAAATATGTAGAAGAATATATTAGCCTAAACTGATGAATACGTGTTTTCATATATTTGTTCACAGGAATGTGCTTCTTGTTTACAGCTGACATGAAAATAAATCATGCTATGGTCTCTGCTATCCAAATATTTCTTTATATGAAAATTGGTAATAAGCTCTGCATGGTTTGAGATTATCAGGTTCAGCAGAGCATCATTTCTAGATGGGGCTCCTGTATACTGTACCAAAAATAGTTTTGTAATAGGTTTATAAATTTCCACCCTGTTACTGTTCCAGCAGTGCCATTATAGTTAATTTCACGGTAGTTAAAATTCCCCATTATTATCACTGCCTCCGCCCTTGCAGCCATTTCTGTGCAAGTACCCACCTCCTCTTTAACACTGGTTAACCTGTGGAAAACTCCAATAATTAACTAAGCACACCCATATGCCGGTCCACCAATAATGTTTCAGCACCATCACACTCTCCATCGACAAGGTCCTCTTTCACACTTGCTTTGAGATCACTTCTAACATAGAGACAGACACCACCACCTTTTTTGTTTTATCCTGTCTTTCTAAAAGAGAGCATAGCCAAGAAAATCATTAGCCCAATCATGTGAAGAATGAGGCCAATATTTAGCAATAATAACATAATCATAATTTTTTTCATGACCCAAAGCTTCCAAACTCATATTTTGCTTGGTAGACTTCTGGCATTGGTGAAAAAAACACTTTAATCTTTGTTGCATTTGACATTTTGGTTTTGCATATATTTTTTGTAGTTTTGTAGCGATTGTTTGTAATATGGGAACCATATCACCTGCCCAAGCCCTCCCCCTATCTTCCCTTGTTCCACCTTCTGTCTGACTCTTCTAATTCATAATATCCATCCTCCATAATCCTAGTTTAAATACTCCCTCAGTCTTCCCATAAACCTCTCCCCTAACATAGCAGACCCCATTCTATTCAGGTGCAAACCATCTTTAGCATATAGGTTGTACCCCAATTAAAGTCAGCTCTATGTTCTAGAAGCCTAAATCCTTCCCCTCATTCAACAGGTCTTTAAGCATGCACTCAGTTCTCTAAGCTGCCTTTTCTGTGTTGTGTATGGAACAGGCAATATTCCAGAGAATGTAAACTGGGAGGACATTTTATTCAACTTGCTGCCTAGTTTTTTTAATTGATTCTGACGGATCCTCCATCTTCCATGTATTCAGCCTTTGGTCCCAACATGGACAAAGACAGCTGGCTAATTCCCAGCCCCTCCCAGTAATTTGTTTACCCGGTCCCCCACATGTCAAATCCTGGCAACAGGGAGACAGTAAATCATTGGTTGATGCAATCCTGGTGACAAACTATTATCAGTCCATCTGATTATAGAATCCACACTTACCACCAACTGCCTAGACCTTCCTGAACTACCCTCACCACTTTATAAGAAGAGCTGCTCTCCTGGCTGTTAAGGGATAGCAGTGACATCCAGAGCTGTCTCCTCCACATCTTCACCCAACTTGGCACATTTTTGACAAAAACACAGGACGAGCCTTCCTTTTCTGTTAGCTCCTACCACTCCCTCTAACTACTGTAAAACATTTTCCTACTTGATTATCCTGACTTACCCTTTCACATCAACCTCATTATCCATCTGCTCAGGGAGCAGAAAATTCCTTTCAAGGATGTCCATTCCACTCAGTGCTGCAACTTGCTTCTCAGAATCTCTAATGTGACCTTCTATAAGGGCAGCCTGCTCACATCTGTTACAGCAGTAGTCATCCCGGAGCTGTTACTCCATTAATGTATACATGTGGCACACTGTGCCATGAGCAAAACTTTCAACCTTGCTAGAACTCATTACCCCAGTTACAATATTAGTATTAATTACAGGAAGTTTAACCACTTCAGCCCAGGAAGGATTTACCCTCTTCCCGATCAGGCCATTTTTTGCGATACGGCACTGCTTTGTTTTAACTAACAATCGCACGTGTGCCACACTGTACCCAAACAAAATTGATGTCCTTGTTTTACCACCAATAGAGCTTTCTTTTGGTGGTATTTGATCTCCTCTGCATTTTTTTTTTTTCTGTACTATAAACAAAAAAAGAGGGACAATTTTGAAAAAAAACTATTTTTTACTTTCTGCTAAAAAACGAATTTATTACTTAGTTTAGGCTGATATGTATTCTGCCACATATTTTTGGTAAGAAAAGCTTATATTGATTGGTTTGCGCGTTTACAAAATAGGGAATAGATTTATGCCATTTTTATTATATATTTTTTTTACTAGTAAAGGGCGGCGATCACTTATTTTTAGTGGGTCTGTGACATTGCGGGGAAACACACAGATCCATCTTCCTGCTTAGCAGAAAGACAGGATATGTGTGATCTCCCCTGTTAGGATGGAGATCTGCCTTGTTTACACATGCATATCCCTGCTCTGTCACTGGCGGGAATGATTGCGGGTGGCCGGCGGACATCGAGTCCACCGGATCTGCTGATTGGCTCCCCCGATGGTCAATGGGAGCATGCATGCCCACAAAAGTGAGTTCCTGAGCCGACTTACACCTACGGCAAATTGCGGGATTGTGCTAGCTTGCCGCAGTATAATGACGGCGGCTGGTCGGCAAGCAGGTTAAAATAACGTTTACAAGTTGAAGACTCATTTTGCTGTACCTCCTTTTTTAACTCTCCACTTCCAAAATCCCACTTTGTTCACAGTCCCAATGTAAGTAAGTTCAGTGTGAGTTTAAGATATAGTTATATAACACCTGTGAAAAATAAACCCCATAAACACTATTAGATTTTTTTCAGATTTTTGTCTTAAGATTTACCAAAACCATATAATATGAGGTCAAACCTTAAGAGTTTCAATTTGTATTCAATCAGGCAGGCCTGATTTTGGTAAATCAAAGAAAAAATCTGCAGAAAATCTAATAGTGTGTATGGGGCCTTAGACAGGACCAGAATGAATGTAAAATGTCTCCTCTGCTCTTCTGGCATCTCCATCAACAGTCTGAGATAGAAGGAAAGAAAGTATGGAGAATTGATGGGGTCTGGTACCATCTTGCTGAAAGCTAAATGTTAGGTTCCTGCATTCTGGTAGACATGTCCTAATTGTTTAATTGTCAGGGGAAAACAATACACATACATTTTTGCAGACTTCAATAATTTTATACTATTATAATTAAAAAAAAAACATATTATATTTTATATATGAAAAAGGTAACCTAAAAAAGAAAATAAAGACTAAATTAACATCCAGAGAGCTTTTTCAGGTTGTAACTGTGTTGCAAAAGATTACTTTGTCACATTTATATTAATTAAATTTTTTAAGCCATTTAATGTTATTTATATTCACCGCTATGACTTGAATTAATATTATTCACTAGCTTTAGGCATAATCATTTCATATACTGTTCTTTCAAAATGGTAAATCACTACAAAATATAACAAAATGTCAAGAAACTGCTGATTTTCAATCAGCTGTGGCATTTATTTTCAGTTATGATCCAGTTAGCCGTTAAGATTAATTTGCAGTGTGAAGGTTGATCTTTATGTGAAGCCCATGGTAACATAATCACATAAATTATAACTTTATAGATTCTTGCATCCACTCATAATACGTACTGGTTTTCATTAGAATTAAAGTCATAGTTGTTGTTTGATTTTATACTCAGAAATAATCATGCGCGTGTTTTTATCAAGGCATCTTTTTAGCTGTATACAAAAACTGTATCAAGGTAAACTAGAGCAAAAATAGGCTAGTAACACACAGAAACTAATCATTTCCTGTAGAAGTAAGGAATTAGAATGGTTTTGATGTGTATCAATGGCACTATTGGAATTTTCTGGTGTTTTCACCAATATTGTTTTTGTTTTCATCTTGTTCATGTCTTTTCCTCCAAATTATTGCAGGCATATCAAGGTTAGGTTTTGTCATCAACTTTAACATTATGAAAATTTCATTCTGAAACTAATACCCATGGTTAAGATTGAGATACAGTACATCTCAACTCTCCATATAACCATTTATTGCCCCAACATGAACATTACATGTCTCTTGCTAAATGTGAGAGGCTTTAATAGCCCATACAAATATTGGGCTATAAGGAGAACTTAACTCATTGAAGTTATAACTTATATTAATTTATTATGGTCAAGGCTAATAAATAACAGTTTTATATTGTTATTCTTTTAGTTAGGTAAGTATGCATATGAATATTATGTAGTGTTGTATACAGGCTACCATACCTTGTTTTTTTTTTTTTTCTATTTATACGCAGGCTAAATAAAAATGGCTTTTAAGTAATATACACGTTCTTGGAAATGTAAAACAGCATTATAAGTGGAAGACAGAAGGTGTCAAAGGCCTCCACCCCTTTCCAGGGAAGGTTATTCTATTTTGACATAGATGGTCTCTTTCACGCCTCTTGCGAACCAGTACAAAATTTGCTCCTCACTGACCTCAAAAGAATGTTCCTTTTTCCTTAAGGTGTAGGAACAATGCTGAGTCCTGGCCTTTAAAATTCATCCCTCTATGCCATGTACCTGATAGGAGACCAAGATGGCAAGGGCATGACAAGGGCAGCCTCTTGTAACTTCTTCCCAAGAACCCCTGAAAGTGAAATAGGGGGTGCAAAGAGATAGGAGGAACACAAGTTTAGGCAGATGTAGCTTGCATAAACCCAGAAATTATTCAGCAGGATGTACAAGCAGGGGTATAAGGCAAGAATTCAGCAGAAGAACACACTTCTACGTATGAGAACTTCCCACTGTCACTGGTTCCTAAGAAACCACTTAGGTCAAGGAGAATCCCCATCCCTTTGACATTATTGCCCAAATATGGTCACTGGTCATATTCAGGCAAAGACAATGACCAAATATGGCTATGACTATACAGTATTTGGTCAATGATGTCACTACTATCCCTGTCCCTTCCCGTATATAGCTGATGACAGCTCGGGGGAGTTGGTACATGCACCATTGGTATTGGTTGTGTATGCTGGGCAGGGATGAGCCGAACACCCCCCTGTTCGGTTCGCACCAGAACCTGCGAACAGACAAAATGTTCGTGTAAACTTTAGAACCCTATTAAATACAATGGACTCGAACGTTCGAAATCTAAAGTGTTAATTATAAAGGCTAATATGCAAGTTATTGTCCTAAAAAGTGTTTG
Source organism: Rana muscosa (assembly GCA_029206835.1). NCBI lineage: Eukaryota > Metazoa > Chordata > Amphibia > Anura > Ranidae > Rana > Rana muscosa. The sequence continues at coordinate 1,157,312,154 of CM055122.1, forward strand.
GGGACCCGGGTCCTGCCCCAGGGGACATGTATCAATGCAAAAAGAAGTTTTAAAAACGGCCGTTTTTTTGGGAGCAGTAATTTTAATAATGCTTAAAATGAAAAAATAAAAGTGAAATATTCCTTTAAATTTCGTACCTGGGGGGTGTGTATGATGTGCATGTAAAGTGGCGCATGTTTCCCGTGCTTAGAACTGTCCCTGCAAAAAATATCATTTTTGAAAGAAAAAAATGCATTTAAAACTGACTCGCGGCTATTAATGAATTGTCGGCTCCCGGCAATACATACAAAAGTCATTGATAAAAAAAAAAAAAAAAGCGTGGGAGTTCCCCAGAATTCAATTACCAGGCCCTTCAGGTCTGGAATGGATATTAAGGGGAACCCCGCCGCAAATTTAAAAAAAATTGACGTGGGGTTCCCCCAAATATCCATTCCAGGCCCTTCAGATCTGGCATGGATTTTAAGGGGAACTCCACCCCAAATTTAAAAAAAAAATGGCGTGGAGTCCCCCTAAAAATCCATACCAGACCCCTTATCCGAGCACGCAACCTGGCCGGCCGCAGGGGAAAAGGGGGGGACGAGAGAGCGGCCCCCCCTCCCTCCTGAACCGTACCAAGCCACATGCCCTCAACATGGGGAGGATGTCCCCATGTTGATGGGGACAAGGGCCTCATCCCCACAACCCTTGCCCGGTGGTTGTGGGGGTCTGCGGGCGGGGGGCTTATCGGAATCTGGAAGACCCCTTTAACAAAGGGGACACCCAGATCCCGCCCCCCCCTATGTGAATTGGTAAGGGGTACATTGTACCCCTACCATTTCACAAAGAAAGCGTAAAAAAATGTTTAAAAAAACACACAAACACCTTGAAAAAGTCCTTTATTTAAAAAAATAAATAAATAAACATTCCAGCGGTGAAATCCAGTGTCCCGCGGCGATCCCGATGTCCAGCGCTGTCCTTCATTGGTTGCGCCTGAGCGGACCTGATGGGGAACTCCCTCTCAGTATTTTAAATGTATAGACCCGCCCCTTCTAAAGTTCCCCATCAGGTCCGCTCAGCGGACGAGATGCAGAACATGAGAAGGGGCGGGTCTATACATGTATTACCAAAGTGAGAGCAGTTCCCCATCAGGTCCGCCCCCTCGGTATGTCGGACCCGCCTACGTCATTGGCCTTTGCGGGGAACTTCCTTCACTATGTAAATTTAAATTACACAGTGAAGGAAGTTCCCAGCTCAAGCCAATGATGTAGGCGGGTCCGACATACCGAGGGGGCGGACCTGATGGGGAACTGCTCTCACTTTGGTAATACATGTATAGACCCGCCCCTTCTCATGTTTTTCCGCATCTGGTCAGCTAAGCGGACCTGATGGGGAACTTTAGAAGGGGCGGGTCTATACATTTAAAATACTGAGAGGGAGTTCCCCATCAGGTCCGCACAGGCACAACCAATGAAGGACAGCGCTGGACATCGGGATCGCCGTGGGACACTGGATTTCACCGCTGGAATGTTTTTTTTTTTTTTAAATAAAGGACTTTTTCAAGGTGTTTGTGTGTTTTTTTAAACATTTTTTTACGCTTTCTTCGTGAAATGGTAGGGGTACAATGTACCCCTTACCAATTCACATAGGGGGGGGCCGGGATCTGGGGGTCCTCTTTGTTAAAGGGGTCTTCCAGATTCCGATAAGCCCCCCGCCCGCAGACCCCCACAACCACCGGGCAAGGGTTGTGGGGATGAGGCCCTTGTCCCCATCAACATGGGGACATCCTCCCCATGTTGAGGGCATGTGGCTTGGTACGGTTCAGGAGGGAGGGGGGGCCGCTCTCTCGTCCCCCCCTTTTCCCCTGCGGCCGGCCAGGTTGCGTGCTCGGATAAGGGGTCTGGTATGGATTTTTAGGGGGACTCCACGCCATTTTTTTTTTAATTTGGGGTGGAGTTCCCCTTAAAATCCATGCCAGATCTGAAGGGCCTGGAATGGATATTTGGGGGAACCCCACGTCAATTTTTTTTTAAATTTGCGGCGGGGTTCCCCTTAATATCCATTCCAGACCTGAAGGGCCTGGTAATTGAATTCTGGGGAACCCCCACGCTTTTTTTTTTTTTTTATCAATGACTTTTGTATGTATTGCCGGGAGCCGACAATTCATTAATAGCCGCGAGTCAGTTTTAAATGCATTTTTTTCTTTCAAAAATGACATTTTTTGCAGGGACAGTTCTAAGCACGGGAAACATGCGCCACTTCACATGCATATCATACACACCCCCCAGGTACGAAATTTAAAGGAATATTTCACTTTTATTTTTTCATTTTAAGCATTATTAAAATCACTGCTCCTGAAAAAACGGCCGTTTTTAAAACTTCTTTTTGCATTGATACATGTCCCCTGGGGCAGGACCCGGGTCCCCAAACACTTTTTAGGACAATAACTTGCATATAAGCCTTTATAATTAACACTTTAGATTTCTCCCATAGATTTTTCGAATTTGCCACGAACACCCCAATTTGTTCGCTGTTCGGCGAACGGGCGAACAGGCAATGTTCGAGTCGAACATGAGTTTGACTCGAACTCGAAGCTCATCCCTAATGCTGGGTCATGTGTGTATACTGTACATACATGCACCTAGCCATTATTCTATGTGCAGAACCGCAAGCAGAGGTATGCACACACACATATGCAGAAGCCATCTGGCTATTAGGAATTCCCTGACATCACTACACTGTGTTGTATATACCAAGCTATTTTTCTTGTGTTTGAGTGCTGGGTCTTTAGGATGTACAATCTTCTGTTTCAGTATATTGCTGGACTGGGCTTGAAAGACTCAGGGATGCAGTATTTTTAAAGAATCTTTCCAAGTCTTTACAATACTCCAAATACATACAGTGTATAGGGGAGTATGTTAACACATGCATTCTGCTTTTCCCCTCTGTTTGATGGTCTTGTGTTTTTGCTTGACCATTTGGCTGTTTTAAAAGATCAGTTTGGGTAGCCTCAAACTTTCAAAGCAGTCCCTAGATGTCTGTGTTCCTTGTCTTTAGACTTTCTGTTATTAATCATCTAAGCTCGATGTTGCAGAGTCCTGATAACCTCAGTTTGTATCCCAGTAAGTGGTGAAAGTCCAAAAGCTGGTCTGTGTGGGTGGATTTTCTGTAGACCTCAATTTTTAGGCCACCCCTCCTCCTTGACATGTAACAAACAAAAGGGTAATTTGCTATTCTATGCCTCTTCCCATGTAAGCATGATGTATTTTCTGGCTGCATTTACATGTCTACTAAAAGCTTTTATTTTTAATGTTCTACTCTTGACCAATGCATCATTTAAATGCCTGAACCAATGACTTGGTGTTATTCTCCTGAATGAGTTCAAAGGGCACATCTCCAACTTTTCCAGTACAGGCTAACTATAATGAAACATAAAGGTGAGCTTATAGTACAGCCATGTTTCTGTCTGTGAAAGTTATCCTTGTACTTGAAAAAGGTGGTGATGAGTCAAAGTACCAGCAAGAAACATACATGGTCTAGCTTGAGTTCAGTTTAACTGTCAAGTGTGTTATCTAATTTCAGACAGGCAATGTATTTTCTTCAACATCACCTTCCTGCTCAACACATGTCCTTCTTGTCAACCTAAATCAGTTCCCACATAATGTCTACCATTAAACCTGGGTCACCACATGGTTTAAGCACAGAACCATCTTAAGAAGTTTTTCTGTAGAAAGCAAAAGCTGTATTATTCCACCCTCAAATTTGCCACAATAACCATCACTACAATACCAGTGTCCCTGTTAAAAACGTTTAGACTTCCAATGCTCACCTTTTTTTATGCATCCATTTAAATTATTGTAATATACCAGATTATGAGGACTTTCATTATTCTCTGGAACCACACATTTTCTAAAATTTGGAAAGCACCCTTCTTAGACCATCTTCAGTGCCACTTTTTCTTACAGTGCAAACAGTGGGATTAGGGACTGTAGGATACCATACAATAATACATTTTGAACTTGGAGAACGTGTGCTCAAATATTTCAAGATGATGAGCAGAATTAAATGGTAATTTATCCGAAATGTATAGAATAATAGATCCACTGTAAAAAATTATATATATATTTTACAGTACACCATAACAAGAAATAATTAGTCCAAAATAATCCCTTTATTTGTAGTATTTTTGCAGATTTGTATGGGTTATGGTACCCCTTGTATGTAAACTTTTTTCACTGTAATGTATTGCTTTTTTTCCCTCTATCATTACGTGATACTTAAACAATATATATTAATCTTTATGTGTATATAATACATACTATTTTACATATTTATTTGTAAATAACTGTATTAGGCATTGTAAGAAAAATATAACTTCAGTGATTTGATATCATATCTGATAAAAAAAAATAATATTACTAAATCAATGGTCAGAACACATTTGATTTATTTGCCTTTCCCTCAAGCCAACTTTTTCTAGTAACTTCACCTTCAAAAACAGCCAAAACAAAACATTTGGTTGGCTCACAGAAAATCATGAACTGCAATAACTGAGAGGTAGGGGGTATAAGCATCAAACGCTTAAAGGAGTTGTTTTTTCACCTTAATGCATCGTATGCATTAAGGTGAAAAAACATCTGACAGTTACCAGCCCCCCCAGCCCCCTTTTTACTTACCTAAATCCTGGAAAATCCAGCGTTGAGAACGCGCTGGATCTTTGCCCGGGGTTCTCGGCTCTTCATTGGATAGATTGATAGCAACGCAGCCATTGGCTCCCGCTGCTGTCAATCAAATCCAGTGACACGGGCGATGGATGCCGGATGCAGGACTCGGGAACGCGCCCGCAAGGTACCTCCCTTGGGAGAGCACTTCCCAGAGGGGGTTATCTGATGCGGGGAGGAGCCGAGAGAGACGCCGAAGGACCCCAGAAAACTGCATTCAGGGCCACTCTGTGCAAAACAAGCTGCACAGTGGAGGTAAGTATGACATGTTTGCGTCTCAAAGCGGTACAATTGTTTTGCATAGAAGTTTGGCGTTTTATATTTTAGGCCTGTAATTCTTAGTAATAGCACACTTAAATCTGTCCAAACAAGAGTCTAGTAGACATCCCGGGTATGATGAAGTTTGAAACACAAAATCATAAAATATAATAACTATAAATAATTATAAAAAATAATAATATAATAATTCTAATAAAATGAATTTCCCCACTATTCACTATCGCTCAATTCTGCAAGTGTTCTTATTTACTAATTTCTGTTTTCTAGCTGGTCTCAAACCAGTTTTGACATAAAAGGGACACTTTTTGGTTGCTATGGACAATCTCAAATTTCCAGGCAGAAAGAACAGTATATATAATATAAAACTGCATGCAGGGCACTGGACAAAACACTAGGGACAAATGGGATATGAAATAATGTCATACAGTAATGTAATCTGTAAGATTATACTGTACTGTATGTATTATAAATTGTCATTTTTGAATTTTCCACCAGGCTCCGCCCCCGTGCGTCGTAACGCTCGCAGGGAACAGAGCCTGGCACACAGAGGCATCGGACGGAGGACACAGCCCACGAACACAGCGAGTGGACATCACAGGATCCTGGGGACAAGGTGAGTATATTGCACCAGGATCCTGCAATGCCATCCTGAGTGTGGCTCGGGGTTACCACTAATAGTAATGAAATCTCACCCCGAGCCACACTCGGGAAAACAGCCAGGCAGGTTAATAAAGAGTATTTTGTATTTTAAATACATTTTAAATACAATGTATTCTAGAAATAATAAACCAACATATTTCTAAGGTGCACCCTCTATAAAATGGACATAATAATTATATATCTTTCTTTAAATACTGGATATGGTAAATAAGCTGTTTAGAATATGAGAATAAATGCACAGTGTATATATATATATATATATATATATATATATATATATATATATTAGACATGTGCAAAAGGAAAAAAATTGTTTTGTTTCGTTTTAATTCGTTAATTAATTAATTTTGTTTAGTTAGATTCGTTAAATCCGTTAAATTCGTTTTCGGATTTCGTTCAGTTTTCGACCGAATTCGTAAAAACGTTCGGATTCGAAAATATTTCTACCGGATTCGAAATTATTTCAACATGATTCTAAATCATTTCAACCGCATTCGAAAACAATTAGAATAGAATCGAAAATATTGGAAATAATCTAATAGAAAAACAATAGAACAGAATAGAATAAAATACAATATATACATTATATTTTATTCTATTCTGTTCTATTTTTTTCTAGTCTATTTTCTATTTCTATTCTAATCTTTTCTAATTGGAATTCGAAAAATCGGTCGCTTTCGAAAATATTTCAACCAAATTCGAAAACATATCTACCGGATTTGATAATATTTCATCCGCATTCGTTAATATTTCAACCAAATTCGATAATATTTCAACCGGATTTGAAATAATTTCAACCGAATAGAAAAGATTATAATAAAATAGAAAAACAGATAATAGACTAGAAAAACAATAGGACAGAATACATTATATTTTATTCTATTCTGTTCTATTTTTTTTCTAGTCTATTCTTTTATATTCTATTCAAATATTTTCTAATAAAATCAAAATTATTATATACTGAATTCGAATTTCGGAAGATGGTTATATATATATATATATATATATATATATATATATATATATATATAAAAAATCCGACATTCAAATTTCGTATAGAATGAATTTTAATTTGAATAGAAAAGATTAGAATAGAAATAGAAAATAGACTAGAAAAACAATGGAACAGAATAGAGTATAGATACTATCTATTTCATTTTTTATTTTTTTTTGCAGATTAGTATTTGTTTCCATAAGATCTCCTGCAGACTATTAGCATCTGCTTATTTATTTTTTTCAGATCTCCTGCAGACTATTAGTAATCTGCAAAAAAAGAAATAAAAAATTAAATAGATGCTAATAGTCTGCAGGAGATCTTATGGAAACAAATAGTAATCTGCAAAAAAAAAAAAAAAAATTAAATAGATAGTATCTATACTCTATTCTGTTCTATTGTTTTTCTAGTCTATTTTCTATTTCTATTCTAATCTTTTCTATTCAAATTAGAATTCATTCTATACGAAATTCGAATGTCAGAAAAAAAATGATATATATATATATATATATATATATATATATATATAACCATCTTTCGAAATTCGAATTTAGTATATAATGATTTTGATTTTAATAGAAAAGATTTGAATAGAATATAAAAGAATAGACTAGAAAAAAATAGAACAGAATAGAATAAAATATAATATATTCTGTCCTATTGTTTTTCTAGTCTATTATCTGTTTTACTATTTTATTATAATCTTTTCTATTCGGTTGAAATATCGAATTTGGTTGAAATATTAACGAATGCGGATGAAATATTATCGAATCCGGTAGATATATTTTCGAATTTGGTTGAAATATTTTCGAATACGACCGTTTTTTCGAATTCCAATTAGAAAACATTAGAATATAAATAGAAAATAGACTAGAAAAAAAATAGAACAGAATAGAATAAAATATAATATATATATATTGTATTTTATTCTATTCTGTTCTATTGTTTTTCTATTAAATTATTTCCAATATTTTCGATTCTATTCTAATTGTTTTCAAATTCGATTTCACTAGAATTCTTTTCGAATTCGATTCAAATTTCGTCCGTGGTTTTTCGATTCGAAACGTTCGGATTCGGTTGAATTCGTTAGCATTGTAATTCGTTAATTCGGATGCATCCGAACGTCCGAATAATGAAAATTCGTCCGAATTTCGATTCAGAACTAAACGAAATGCACATGCCTAATATATATATATATATATATATATATATATATATATATTGTAAGATTGGGGGTTGTTAGCTCTTGTGGTGGATGCGTATTTCCAGTGATGCAAGCCAGTCAGCAACTCTGTTTAAGGGCATGGTAGCCCATTTTTATTTAAAAGCACAAAAGTTTACAAACACATCTGTAGTATTCCCGGGGGGGTTCCACCATTCCTGTATCTTTCATACTAACAGTAGCCTCGTAGCTTTACCTTCTAGCGATCCAGGCCTTTAGCCAAGGCCTGACGGTCTGTTCCTCAGACCCACACAGTGTTCAAGAGTTTCAGCTTTCTCCTAGCTTCTCCTGGTCAGCACCTTTGTTGCTGTATCACTAACGGTGTCTGCCTCCTGCAGACATGCACCGCCTTTGACTCCACTTCAGAGGATGAGAGCCCACTCGGCTCTCAGGGACACAGACTTCCTCTCTATTGGGTGGAGCCCTGTTCCATAATCATCTCTGACTCCACTTCAGAGGATGAGAGCCCACCTGGCTCTCATGCACACAGACTGCCTCTCTGTTGGGTGGAGCCCTGATCCATAATCACCTCTGAACTAAATAGCCCAAGACACAGCTGTTCCATCTTTACCAAATCTGGCATGAACCAACCCTCTTGAAGGTCGCACAAAGTCGCACCCTCACAATATATACTGTCTATACTAAAAATTTAATTTAGGGCTCGTTCAGATTAGCTCTGACACCTGTTATGTGTGTTGAACTGCTATTCTCTGCCTCTGCATCCACCTTGAAACTGCACACAGATTGCTTATAGAAGTGAATGTAAATGTAGGGGCTGCATGGATGCAGATGCATGTAAAAATTTTACATGCATGCAGGAGCCGATGCACAGCTCCTGCTGCCAGTGTGCAGCTTCAAGGCAGATGCAGATACAAAAAACAGTGGCTCTTACTTTAATTTGTATATATTACATATTTATACTTAAAGTGTCACAAGATAGTTTAATGTCACATTAAAATTGGACTGGATAATATAAACTTGTTAAATATGGTGGTATTTTAAAATGATCTGTAAGTATTGCCTCAAAGGTATAATTAATATCAGAAATAATTATTATAATCTTCTTAGTAGAATCAGACCTGTATAGGGCTGTACACATGGGCTGAATATGAGGCCGTATTCAACCCGCATGTACAGCAGTCGGTCCGACAGAAGCCGGCTGAACGGCCCTCTTCTGTTGAAGAGGCAAGTGTCATGGATATGCAGTAGTGTTTGTCTGTCAGCTTACCTTCCTTCCCATGTGTTCATCTTAGAGGCCTGAACCCTTTCACCTGGCTTCCTTTATAATCTCCTCCCAGCCTGACTCCACCCCAGGCCCTATCACAGAACACTATATTAACCTGTGCACTGCAAGCCTGCTTTGCTGATCAACGTGTTTGTTAGGCATTGTGTGTTTGGGTTCCTGCCTGCCGTGTGCTACGTCTGTCTCTCTGTTACATATTTGGCTTGTCCCCGACTATCCCTGTCTGCTCGTGACCCTTGACCTTCGGCTTGTTCTTTCGTTATCCTTGTCTGCTTGTGGCCCCTGACCTTCAGCTTGTTATTCGGTTCTCTCATATCTTGTGCTGCTGCTTCCCCTCTTTTCCCCTTATCCTACGGGGCGTGAGCTAGGAAACTCCAGGGGCCGCGACCTGGTCCCAGCCTGCAGCATAACATCCTCACCACTAGAGGCCCTGGAGAAGACCTGCTGGGTCTTAGACTCCGCGCCCTGGGGAATCTTGGCTCTAGCTTCCGTTAGGATCCCGGTTGTGCTCCTCTGGTCCTGCTTTCCACAACCACCCAGTTTCCTATCCGCAGCAGTCAGCCATAGGGTTCACTACCTTGCGGTGCACTCCTGTCCCCCTACGGTGTGCATCTGTCACCTGGCCACAGGTGACCTTGACAGTTTGATCAGCCATGAACCCGGCTGACATCCCGCTTCCCGCGGATGATCCATTGCAGGGCATAGTTTGCAGACTTGAAACCCAGGAATCGAATCAGACTCAGGTGATGCGATTCCTCCAGGATCTGGCTTCTCGCTTCGAGCAGCTTCAGGCCTCCTTGGGAACCCTGAATCCGCAACCTCAAATACAACCAGCGGCTACACCCATTGAACCAGTCGCAGCCACACACTCACTACAACTGCCAGCTCCGTCCCGTTTCTCTGGGGACTCCAAGGCTTGCAGGGGGTTCCTTAGCCAATGCACGATTCATTTTGAGCTCCAGCCCCAAAACTTCCTGTCTGATCGGGCTAAGGTAGCCTATATCATTTCCCTCCTCTCTGGTGAAGCTTTAGCCTGGGCAGCCCCTCTGTGGGAACTGAATGATCCAGTGGTTTCTAGCCTGTCTGGCTTCTTGAAACTTTTTCGGAATATCTTCGAAGAACCGGCTCGTGTCTCTTCAGCGGCCAGCGCCCTTTTACGTCTCCACCAAGAGTCTGCTTCTGTGGGACAGTATGCCCTTCATTTCCGCATACTGTCGGCTGAGTTGAGCTGGAACAATGAAGCCTTAGTCGCAACCCTTTTGCATGGCCTGTCTGATAGAGTGAAGGATGAATTAGCAGGAAGAACCATCCCCACTGATCTGGCCGGCGTTATCTCCTTGTGTAACCAGATCGATATTCGCTTTCAGGAGAGGACCTTAGAAAAGCAACGCCAGCACTCCTTGGTTCTTAGTCAGCCTGAGCTCCCCTCTCTTCGACCCGTAGAGCATCTCCTACCAGCTGAGGAACCCATGCAGCTGGGTCGGACCAGGCTATCCCCGAGGAACGTGCTAGGTGCAGAACTCTTGGTCTGTGTCTTTACTGTGGGGGCAAAGGTCATTTTCGTGACACTTGCTCTCTTTGTCCAGAAAAACGTTCGGGTCCACTTCATCTGGAAAGTGGAGTATTGGACCCAGAAATATCACCTTCCCCTTCTCGTCTTCTGCTTTCTGTGTTCCTTCATGTTGGTGCTTCTTCTCATTCGGTCTCAGCATATCTGGATTCCGGAGCCGCTGGTAACTTCATGGACTGGGAAATCGCATCGTCCATGAGACTTACTCTTTTGCCCCTCACCACGCCATTGGTGGTCTTGGCGATTGATGGTACTGTTCTCCCAGGGGGACCTATCCGCTTCCAGACCCTCCCTGTTAAGATGTCGGTAGGGACACTCCACCAGGAGTGGATATCCTTCCTTATCTTGCCCAAGGCCTCAACGCCTATAATTTTGGGTCTCCCATGGTTACAGCTCCATTCTCCTCATGTGGACTGGACTACTGGACAGATCCTGGCTTGGGGTCCCTCCTGTTCCTCGTCCTGCCTACCCAAGGTTGCCCCCTGTGAACCTGAGCCGGTCATTCATTCCAGGTTGCATAACCATTTACATTTCTCTGTCCCTAACCACCCTTGGACGCACAGCCAGGCTACCTTGTCTACAAGTCCTGCAGTCGCTACGTCTTGCGATGCGATTCAGGTAGTCGCTACACCTGACTCAGCTATTCACTCTGCCTCTGTACTAGTTATGCCAGTCCAGCCCATGCCCAGTGAGCCTCCTACTTTTTCTTGTTCAGGACATTCTGCTTGTCCTTCAGCTATTCAGATTGACTCCTGTGACATGTCACCTTCTAACCAACCTGACTTCAGGGTTCCACTGACATCTGCCCAGTCTGATGGTCCTGTGCAAGATGACCAGTTCCCCTTCAAGGGTCTAGGGGACCCTCCTCAGATTCCTGTTGATCCTCTCATGCCCTTGCTTATTCCTAGAGAGCCTTTGGTCCTCAATAAATCTTCTCGTCATCTCCCTACCTCGTTTTCGGTCTCTGAGGATAATCTTAAGTACGAGGTTAGACAAGCTCTGGATTCTCGGCTCTGCAGAGGCATTCTTCAGTACCTTGTGCATTGGAGAGGTTTTGGTCCTGAGGAGGTGTCTTGGATCGCTGCATCTGAGGTCGTTGCACCTCATCTGTTGAGGAGGTTTCATCAGAGATTTCCCTTTAAGCCTGGGCCCAGGCAGGGGAGGGCCCATAAGAGGGAGGGTACTGTCATGGATATGCAGTAGTGTTTGTCTGTCAGCTTACCTTCCTTCCCATGTGTTCATCTTAGAGGCCTGAACCCTTTCACCTGGCTTCCTTTATAATCTCCTCCCAGCCTGACTCCACCCCAGGCCCTGTCACAGAACACTATATTAACCTGTGCACTGCAAGCCTGCTTTGCTGATCAACGTGTTTGTTAGGCATTGTGTGTTTGGGTTCCTGCCTGCCGTGTGCTACGTCTGTCTCTCTGTTACATATTTGGCTTGTCCCGACTATCCCTGTCTGCTCGTGACCCTTGACCTTCGGCTTGTTCTTTCGTTATCCTTGTCTGCTTGTGGCCCCTGACCTTCAGCTTGTTATTCGGTTCTCTCATATCTTGTGCTGCTGCTTTCCCTCTTTTCCCCTTATCCTACGGGGCGTGAGCTAGGAAACTCCAGGGGCCGCGACCTGGTCCCAGCCTGCAGCATAACATCCTCACCACTAGGGCCCTGGAGAAGACCTGCTGGGTCTTAGACTCCGCGCCCTGGGGAATCTTGGCTCTAGCTTCCGTTAGGATCCCGGTTGTGCTCCTCTGGTCCTGCTTTCCACAACCACCCAGTTTCCTATCCGCAGCAGTCAGCCATAGGGTTCACTACCTTGCGGTGCACTCCTGTCCCCCTACGGTGTGCATCTGTCACCTGGCCACAGGTGACCTTGACAGCAAGACTGAGGTGTTATAAACGGGTAGGCTTTAATGACTAGTTTAGGACATGCCAACGGAGGTCCTTTGAAGATAAACCACAAGGTATCATAGTTGAATAAAGACAATAGTCCATCCAGTCCAGTAGGTGCAGTAGGTGCACGTGTGTCAGTGTCTATAATTATTTTCCATATCCCTGTATGTCGTGTTCCTTAACCTCCCTGGTGGTAATCCCGAGTCTGGCTCGGGGTGGATTTTACATACCATTAGCGGTAACCCCGAGCCAGACTCGGGATTGCATTGCAGGATACAGGGGAAGTTACTTACCTTGTCCCCTGGATCCTGCGATGTCCTCCAGCTGTGTGTGCGAGCTGTCTCCTCGATCGATTCACACACAGTGCCGCCGAGCTCCGTTTTCGAGCGGCGCGGCGCACGGGGGCGGAGTTCGGCGGCAAATTCAAAAGGTGAAAAACACACAATACATACAGTATACTGTAATCTTACAGATTACAGTACTGTATCAATTTATTTTGCATCCCATTTGTCCCTAGTGGTCTGTCCAGTGCCCTGCATGTAGTTTTATATTATAAAAACTGTTCTTTCTGCCTGGAAAACATAACACAAGTAAAAAATGTGCATGAGTCCAAAGTCACTGATATCTCATAGGTATATGATCAGATGGCACATGTACAAAGGTGTACAGTCAGTGAGCATGGGGTCCAGGCTCCGGGAGTAAAAAAAGGGGGAGAGAGGGGTAAAAACAGAGGCTGGAAGGATAATAATAGGAGAAGTCACATGTACTATCTCAGGGCTGCCATTCAAGTAGAAACAGAAACCGTGTTCCAGGGTACTGAAAAGAAAAGCAAGGGAGAGGCGCCTCTGAGTGCAGATATTTTAAAACAATTTAATAAAGGATAGTGCTACAAGCAACTCACATTTTACATGGTAAAAAACGGGCATTGTACGAATTCCAGTTAGAAGAGGAAGATGTCAACAGAGTACCTCCTCCTGCTGGGGTGCTGTGCTGCTGGTTATCGATTCACCGCTTGTAGATGGTATTATACGGCCGGCAGCGGTGAGGAAATGCAGTGCAAGGCCTTGATGATGGTAGCGAATGGCAGGCGAGGGCCGATGACGTCACTGGCGTGCGACGCGTTTCCCGAGCCGGCGTACTGCGTGTAGTGTGGCAGTCGCGCTCCTTTGTCAAGCTAGTGAATGGGTTGGGGGAGCTAGTATTTGATAGACAGGGCAGTGGGCGGAGGGGGGCGGAGTTAGATGAGAGGCAGAGCTGGGGCGGGGGAAGTTGGAAGTGTCAGCAGAGAGAGCTCTAGATTATAAAACCAGATGAGAATGGTAGTATGGGGACAAATTGAGCATAATAGAACAAGGAAAAGAGATGAGAGGCGGAGCTGGGGCGGGGGAGGTTGGAAGTGTCAGCAGAGAGAGCTCTAGATTATAAAACCAGATGAGAATGGTAGTATGGGGACAAATTGAGCATAATAGAACGAGGAAAGGAGATGAAATATAAAAAATATATATAAAAACGAAAACGGGGAGAGAGCTAATAACTAATTTGGAAGGGGGGGGGGGGGTAAATGTACAAATGTGTAAATGAGGAAGTATTTCTACACAGGACAACAGGGAACGGCTAGGATAGATGGTAATAACGAGTGATAATGAAAAATAATAAAAAATAAAATATAAATAATAAGGATGATGGATATAAACATAAACATAATAGTGGTTATGGAGGGGGGGCTATTTTAAATATATATATATATATATATATATATATATATATATATATATATATATGGGAAAAAGGAAATTACGTTGTATTATATTAGCTAACACACATATTTATGTGTATGGGGGGGGGGGGGGGAGGGAGAGAGAGGGGAGGAAAGGAGATGCATATCAGAGAGGGATTAGGTCAACACAGTGACCAGCAAGGGATAGTGTATGTGCATATAAATGCCCATACATACAGATAGAAAAGGTGTAAAGAATGGAACCGTAATGCCTAAAGAAGTATATGATCATGAATGAGGAAATATATATATATAAAAACATACGATCATGGTGATAAAATTATATGTGCATATATGTATATACACATACACGCATATATAAATGCAAGTACATGATTGGAAATAATAAGAGGTACATAGTTGTAAATTTACAGCATCACAACAATACACAAATATGAAAAATATGAAAAATACACATGGACAGTAACGATAATATAATCAATCAGGGGAGGAGGGGAGGAGGGGGGGGGGGTTCCTGTACATAATGCTACCACACCCCCCCCCCCCCACAGGCCCTCCACACTCCCCTCCTGCATATACCGCCCATTGTCATAATTTTTTCAGGTTGTTATACCCTTCATAATGTTCTCCTGCACATACTACACTATTTTCCTGCACATACTGTTGTCATATCCTCCTTACTCAATTCTTACACATACTGTTGCTGTCATATCCTCTGCACACCTTTTCTGCACATACTGACAACTAACATAATGCTGTTCTGCTGCTCATACTGCCCTTTGTCACACTTTTTGTATTCCTACCCTGATCATACTGTTTTCTTCTCACACCTTTCTTACACCATCTCCACTCTTCTCCTGCCCATATTAGCTGCTGTCATACCCTGCATATTCTTCTTCTGCACATACTGCCCTCTCCCATAACCCCTGCACTCTTCTTGCGCCTACTTACCTGCTATCATGCCCTCCGTACTCTCTTGCACATACTGCCCTCTCCCATAACCCCTGCACTCTTCTTGTGCCTACTTACCTGCTATCATGCCCTCCGTACTCTCTTGCACATACTGCCCTCTCCCATAACCCCTGCACTCTTCTTGTGCCTACTTACCTGCTATCATGCCCTCTGTACTCTCTTGCACATACTGCCAACTCTGTAAAACCCATTTCCTTTTTTTCACATACTCCCAATGTCATACTTTCTGCACTTCTCTCCAGCACATACAGCTTACTTTCATACCCTCAGCACTGCAATCATATCTACCACACTTCTTTCCTGCACATAGTGCTTGTTGTCATGCTCTATACACTCCATTCCTGCACAGTTTGCCCATTGTCAAACCCTCTACTAGTGATGCAAATAAAAAAATAGTCACCCTTTGGGACTTTGAGTGAGGTGAAAGAGAGTGGGTACAAGTTCACACAATTGAATTGAATCAGTTTATTGATTGACAATAAAGTAGTATAACTAGCAGAGACAGCAGTGATTGCGCGTTGCTAGGCATAATAGCCAAAGTTAACATCATTAATGCAAAACAAATATTGATACATTTCAAATGCAATATAACCATAACACAGCAATGATGATAGTGGTATAATAAAATAAAACAGGCCAGTCCGTGTATGCATAAAAAACCTCATAAAAATTATTGTATTGACACCGTAGGTAAGTGTCTAACACAGTAGACACTCAAACTGCCATACATACAAAGCATCATTGTGGCCCTACGCGTTTCGCAAGCTCCGCTCGCTTCCTCAGGGACCAATGCATATTCATTGTATCTATGGTGGGATGAGATAATAATAATGATAAGTAACACTAATAATGGTATAGGGGATGGTGAGGTGTCTCAAAACCAAAAGAGAGGGAGAGACCTCATACTCACCATTGCTGCGGGCTAAAGATCAAACACTGTGAGCCAAGGTGGTGGTAATACATATCCGGCAGCAATGGTGAGTATGAGGTCTCTCCCTCTCCCTCTCCAACACAATGATGGACCGGTGGTGACTGCCAAAGGGTCTAGGATAAAAAGATGCATTATCAGTGTATTACATGATGTTAATAAGTGGAGATAATAGGTATCCAATTGAGGTAGTGAGGGTAATTAGATTCTGTGCACATAAAATAATGGCGTAACCACAACCAAATTTACATATAATATAGTGTAAAGAGGAATCTATAAAGACAGCAAGGACAGTCCCAAATCACCAAGAGCAGTTGGAAAGAGAAAGTGGCTAACTGGCAAAGCAATATATGGAGTGCCTTGTAAATAGCTTACATGTGTGCCAGAAAACAGCTAGAGTGCTGATGTAGAATATAACGTGTTCAGTTGTGTGTCAAAAAGACTGTGTCTAGATAGGCAGCATATATACACCCCACACATGTGCACACTGACTCCTACCAGCGTCACACTGGCACGACATTTGCAGGGAGGGGCTCTGACACAGATGGTGAACACCGCCCACGGCAGACGCCCATATTCCCCAAACATGTCGGCTGGGATGGAAAGACTCGTGCACCAAGCCATGACGCCAAAAGTGCCGTCACATGTGAGACACGGTGCGTGGTGCTGATGCACTGTGGGCACCTGCCCACCCCCCCGCCCCGGCCAGGGTGGAAGGGAGAGGGGAAGAGGGGACACGCAGAGCGTATTGCAACTCCTGGGCATGAGACATCAAAACGGCCCTAGATATACAGAAGTCACAGCTCACCCCAGACTAATAGCATAACACAACTGTGCTGCATGATCTCATGGACACAACATGCCTGTGTCCCGAGTATACAAGACCCGCATATGGTACATTACCACCCAGGGCTTGAAAACCTCACATGTGGGCGGCAAGGGAAAACTGCCAACCCAGTCAAAAAGCCTCCATCCCTGATACATTTGGACAATGTGGAGGTTGTGGTGTCACAACCTGGACCAAGCTGGACCAACTTATCTATGCCTAATAGTCCATGTCTAAACTTCAGCTTAACATCATACATCATCTAAATTTCTACCCACCACATGACATTCTACATGAAATTTGAGGAAAATAAGGAATTGTGTGGAGCTAACCCTCCTCTGCAATCAGCTTATTTGCACCCCTGCAAGCTTTGTAAAAAATTTGAAATATTAGGTTTTGTTTTTATTTAGGATTTGTAATTAGAAATTTTTATTGATTTGAACAGAGCTCACTTTATAAATGTTTAATAGTTGGTAGTTCTTGAAATACTGTATGTCAAGTTTTATATCCTTTCATATGAACATATCAAAAAATGAAATAAACCTAAAATACTTAATGAGTTTCAAACTTGTAGTATGTAGCTGTGGTAAAATTTAGTATCAATTGGTGCCCTGGAATTTGTCAGCTAAAAAAGGATTAGTCTTTGGAGACTGAGTAACTGGTTAATTAACAGACAAAAGTCTATATCTCAAGTGACTCACAGAAGAATAAAGCCTCGTACACACGTCCGAGAATCTTGTCGTAAAAAAAACGTTGTTTTTCTCAACGAGATTCTTGTCGAGCTTGACGAGATTCTTGTCAAGCTTTCCTTGCATAGACACTGTCAATTCCAAATCTCCTTGTTGTAAAGCGCGGTCATGTACAACACGTACAACGGCAGTATAAAGAGGAAGTTTGATTCCAATGGCGCCACCCCTTGGGCTGCTTTTGCTGATCTTGTGTTACCGCGTGTTAGTAAAAGTTTGGGGAGAGACGATTTGCGCTTTTCAGTCTTCGTACTTTCAGTTCATTTTAGCGTGACGAATGTGCTATCTCCATTACGAACGCTAGTTTTACCAGAAGGAACGCTCCCGTCTTATACTTGATTCTGAGCATGCGTGATTTTTTAAGACTTAAAAGCATACACACGACCGTTTTTCTCGTCGGGAAACAGACGAGAATCCTGACGAGAGAATAGAGAGCAGGTTCTCTATTTTTCTCATTGAGATTCCTGGCAGTTTTCTCAACGAGAAACCATACACACAAACGATTTACTCGGCAAGAAAGCTCTCCCAACAGTTTACTTGTCGTTTCTTGATGAGAAAACCGGTCGTGTGTACGAGGCTTAAGTCACCCAAATAGCCTAGTAATAGAAAAGCAAATATGTACTTCCCAGTTGATGCCCACTGGACTAGCAGAACATCTGTAGAGTTACTACTGTATAGTAAGAAAACATCATAAAATAAATACATTTTTCATTCTGTAAAATAAATGCAATACTGAAACTATCAGTATTGTACATTAGTGAGATGGTACAATATTTTCATAATAATTGTTTCCTTCCTAAGTTTTACTTTCCTTGCCATTTCAGTAGAAAATATAAATACACAATTAATTTTAAGAACAATTAGTAAGTCATATCTCATACTTTACTTTATTTGAATTGAAAAAACAGGTACAATTTGATCAAACGTTACCTTAAAGTGGAGTTCCACCCAAAAATGGAACTTCCGATTTTCGGAATCCTCCCCCCCTCCGATGTCACATTTGGAACCTTTCAGGGGGGAGGAGGGAGGAGGGAGAAGATACCTGTGTAATCCAGGTATTTGCTCCCACTTCCGGGCATAGGTCGCCACGGCGACCTACGCCATGTCCTCCGCCTCCTCCGCCCTCCCGCTGTCTTCTGGGAGACACACAGGTCCCAGAAGACAGCAGGGACCAGTGGGATCACGCAGCACAATTCGTGCATGTGCAGTAGGGAACCAGGAAGTGAAGCCGCAAGCCAGCTTCACTTCCTGATTCCCTTACCGAAGATGGTGGCGCCTCCACCCGAGAGCCGAGGGAGAGATCGGCTTCGGGTGCCAACATCGCGTGTGCCCAGGACAGGTAAGTGTCCATATATTAAAAGTCAGCAGCTGCAGAATTTGTAGCTGCTGACTTTTATTTTAATTTTTTTTGGCGGAACCCTGCTTTAATGAAAGAAGTAAAGTCCAGACGGCTGTACTCCAAGCGCTGTAGTCCACCTTTATTAAGAATTCAAAAACAAAGCAGGATAAAAACACCTAGATGATCACAGTGGGGGAGAGGTTAACATGTTTCATGCTCCTATTGGGGCTTTGTTATGATTAAGCAGTAGGAGGAGTGCAAAATGCTATAACCTCTCTCTCCCCTACTTTGATCATTTAGGTTTTTTGTTGCTTTGTTTGTAAATCGTTAATAATGGACTACATTGCTTGGAGTGCGGCTGTCTGGACTTTTCTTCTATCATTATATGCACAGGTGTGTGAACTGGGCTGGAACCCACTCAGACTGTGTGTGAGGTGTGCATGAAAGTGGACCAACCTTCAGCAGAGCTTTATTGTTTATATTATCTTTGTTATGTTCTGGTGTAAGGAGCCTTACTTGTTCACTCTATGCTTGACAACTCGATGCAGGTTAAAGTCTCTGCAAAGCCTCCCTGACCTACTTATTCTTTTGTTTAATTTGTTTTTATTGAGAAAAAGCGGTACATCTTTATACAATACAGCCAACCACCTCCAGTAACATCGTTAGGCATTAACAAACATACAAATCACAAACCTCCACAATCACGTGTAGGGATGCTCCATCGCAGAGTGGAAGAGAGTAGCTTCTTCATCATAAAAGTCAACGGTCAAAACTTACCCCTTTAACAATATATCATTGTAGGAGAAAGGGAGACCAGAGAAATAAAGAACACAGGGGGGTAGAAGATATGAAAGGCGTGGGAGAAAAAGGGGGGGTGGGGATTGGGGGACCTGCCTCGGTCCAAACTCATCTGAACAAATATAGTGTCTGATATAGTTAGTACAATGTACAATGCAACGTTATACCGGCTGAGACATAATTTCCGCATATGCGGCGGTATATTTAAAAGCAAACCAGCAGGACCATATCTTTTTTGCCAGGTCAGATTTACCTCTGAGAGAGAGGGTCATGTCCTCCATATGATAGATTTCGTCTACTTTCACCAGCCAAAGGCGTAGTGAAGGGATGTTTTTTTTCTTCCAAAAACGTGGAATGAGAGCCTTTGCAGCATTAAGAAGGTGTGGTGTTATTGATCTTTTATATGGTCCTACTGGCCCGCCCATACAGTGGAACAAAACAACCCAAGGTTAATTAGGGATCTCCCATCCCTGGATCTCCCCAATCCAGTGAAGTACAGATAACCAGAATGGGCGTATGCGCGGGCATAGCCACCAGATATGGGCATGAGTCGCCCTCTCCCCGCAGTCCCTCCAACACAGGGAGGACATGTGAGGGAAGGTCTTGTGTAAAATTACAGGTGAGTAATGCCATCTCGTAAGGAACTTGTAATTCACCTCTGCCATATTTGAAGCTCCAGAGGTGGTGTGAGCTAGTGATAGGATGTCACTCTTTTGGGAGCTGGTTAAGTCTTTTTGTAGGTCTAGCTCCCAGTTATGGATAAACGAAGGGTCTTTGGTGGAGGACAGATCCACTAGAGTACGGTAAAAGTGGGAAATAGGTTTCTCCATCGGCCGGTCCTCAGAGAATGCTAATTCCAGAGCGGTCAACTCAGTAAGAGATCTCAGGGGCTTCGGTAGAGAATGTACAAATGCTGTTAGTTGCCGATACCTCCAATGATCCATGTTGGAGACAAGTGTATTGGGGAGAATTGTAGACAAGGGTAAGATGTTCCCAAAGGAAGTGACCTGGTGTAGAAGAGTTTTGTTTCCTAGGTTCCAAGGGTAAACCCCCGGTATGATGTTTCCAGGGGGAAAATAATTGTGACCCATCAAAGGGAGTAAGGGTGAGTTGTATTCCCATTTGTGAGCCTTACATATATAGTCCCATGCCATTAGAGAAGAGTGGGGAGTGGGGATGTAATAGTCGAGAGGCTCCTAAACTTCCTCGGGATCCACATTTGTGAGGAGATATCCAAGCCACTGAGCTCTGTCTCCAGGGCTGCCCAAAGTTTAGTAGATTTGTGGTATTTCAGATCCGAGAGCCTGGTCAGGACTATTGCTCGAAAGTACAATCTGAAGTCTGGTAGGGCTAAACCACCCCTTCCTTTGAGCCTAACCAAAAGAGATCTAGCAGGTCTGGGCCGCTTCCTGTTCCACACATATCTACCGACAATGGAGGTGAGCTTAGCAAAGAAGCCAACCGGAATGCCAAATGGAATCATCTGAAACATGAATAGCACCCTGGGCAGTATATTCATCTTCATCACCCCTATTCTCCCCAACCAGGAATGAGCGAGTTGTGACCATCTCTGTATGTCAGTTCTAATGGCGTTTAGCAGTGGGATGTAGTTTGCTCGGAATAAGGCTGTCAGATTTGGCGTTAGATACCTAAATATTTCATTTTCTTCGGTTGCCAATTAAAGGGGAACGCTTGTGATAAGTGCGAGGCTGTATGTGTCGGGACGGATATATTCAGTATTTCAGACTTTGTCATGTTAATCTTGAAATTGGAGATGACACTGTATTGGGAGAACTCTGACAGAAGGTTCTGGAGGGAAATCAGGGGTTGCTGAATATAAAATAAAATATCATCCGCATAAGCGGCGTATTTATGTTCTACGGGACCTGTGACTATTCCATGGATGGTCGGGTTATGTCTTACAATAGAGAGGAAGGGTTCAGAGGAAAGGGCAAATAGAATAGGAGAAAGGGGACAGCCCTGGCGTGTGCCATTGTGTAAGGTGAAAGAATCGCCCAATGTGCCATTAATACGTAGTTGAGCCGTGGGGTTGTTGTACAGCACCAAAATTTTAGACAAAAGGGGAGTGTTAATACCCAAGTAGGTCAGAGTTGCCATTAGAAACTCCCAGTCCACTCTATCAAACGCCTTCTCAGCATCCGTGGACAGCAGAAGGGTGGGCTGGGTGGTTCCCCGTGCGTGCGTGATCAAAGAGAGGGTGCGAAGGGAGTTATCCCTCGCCTCTCTACCGGGGATAAAGCCCGTCTGGTCTCTGGATATCCATTTCGGGATCAGGGGGAGAAGTCTGTTCGCAATGGCTTTGGCATAAATTTTCGCGTCGATATTTAACAGGGAAATGGGGCGGTAGCTACCACAGATACTAGGGTCCTTATCAGGTTTTGGGATAACTGTAATGTGGGCATGGATAGTCTCGGGTCGGAGCTCTCCACCAGTAGAGGTCACATTGGCATAGGTGGCTAAGCGAGGCATGAGTAAACCTGCATAAGCACGGTAATATGCTACCGTGAATCCATCCGGACCCGGTGCCTTGCCACCTGCCATGCTTTTTAAAGCTGTGTGCAGCTCTCCGGCGGTAAGCTCACCCTCCAAGGAAGCCAAGACATCAGGCGCTAACTTGGGGAGGTTTGCCCGCTCTAGGTACTCCTTGATAAGGTCCCTTTTCCTGTCTATGTCTGTAATAGAATGTTGTACATGATACAGTTGCTGGTAAAACTCCCGAAACTCTTTGGCAATGGAGGGGGTATCGTGTATCATAATATTTCAAGAGGTTTTGATTTTTGCAATAAAGGAAGCAGATTTCCTCTGCTGCAAGGAACGGGCTAATAATTTACTCGGTTTGTTTCCCCATTCATAGTAACCTTGGGCAACTAAGCGAATGCGTTGTTTTTGCTCTAAGTGCATAATGGGCTTCAACTCCTCTCTTTTTTCCGTTAAGGCATGAAATAAGGCTTGTGATTGTCTGATTTTGTGGCTTTGTTCGAGGTGTTTGATTTCAGTGAGCAATTTAGTTTGCTGGAGTGTGCGTTCCCTTTTTTTCCTGGATCCCAATTCTATCAGCCTGCCACGTATGTGAGCCTTATGGGCCTCCCACAATGTACCCAGGGAAATTTCTGGGTGAAAGTTTTCTTTAAAATATAAGGAGATAGCCTCTTCTATCGCTTTTCTATCAATCTCATCTGCAATGAGTTCCTCGTTCAACTTCCAATTGGTGGATTTGAGGGGGAGGGATAATACCTTGATAGTGAGTTTAATGGGCATATGGTCGAAAATAGGTGAAGACTCAATGGACGACCTCACCAGTAAAGGTAGGTGTCGGTGATCAATAAAACAAAGGTCAATTCTAGAATAGGTTAGATGAACCTGTGAATAGTGGGTAAAGTCCCGTTCTCGCGGGTGCATGGTCCTCCAGGTGTCAATAAGTTGCGATTCATGAAGCTTCTTGTGAACATAATGCAATTGTTTATGTGGGATACTAGAGATCCCCCTGGAAGTGTCAATGACCGGTTCCAGGGGGGTGTTGAAATCACCCGCTAGGAGAATGCAGCCACGCGAGAAGTCTTGTAATTTCCCCAGTGTGGAAGCAATAACGCTCGCCTGGTTGCGATTAGGAGCTTATAGGGTCGCCAGAGTGACCTACTTAAACTTGACTGCTTATCTATTGCCAACCCCTTCTCCATCCCAGTTACTGGGTATGTTGGAGTATGTGACCTGTGACCCTGTGAAAGTACTCAGTCTAGTTAAATAATCTCTAGGCCTGAGCACTGTCACATGATTTAGAGGGTGACTTAATGTGTCCTAAGGTGATATTGTCTCTTCAAATTTTTTGTTTTGCACTGGTGCTCACTGGTGCACAGTCATGTTGGAACAGGAAAGGGACATCCCTAAACTGTTCCCACAAAGTTGGGAGCATGAAGTTGTCCAAAATGTCTTGGTATGCTGATGCCTTAAGAGTTCATTTCATTGGAACTAAGGGGCCAAGCCTAACCCCTAAAAAACAACCCCACACCATAACCCCCCTCCACCAAATGATTTAAATCAGTTCACAAAGTGCATAAAGACATGAATGAACGAGTTTGGGGTGGAGGAACTTGAATGGCCTGCACAGAGTCCTGACCTCAACCCGAAAGAACACCTTTGGGATGACTTAGGGTGGAGACTGTGAGCCAGGTTTTCTCGTCCACATCAGTGCCTGACCACACAAATGCACTTCTGGAAGAATGGTCAAACATTCCCATAGACAAACTTTTAAACCTTGTGGACAGCCTTCCCAGAATAGTTGAAGCTGTTATAGCTGTAAAGGGTGGGCCAACTCAATATTGAACCCTACGGACTAAGACTGGAATGCCATTAAAGTTCATGTGCGTGTAAAAGCAGGCGTTCAAATACTTTTGCTAATATAGTGTATATATGTGTGTGTGTATATATTAGACATGTGCACACTGAAATATTTCATTTCGGAATTTCGTTTTCGTTAGAAAAATAAATTTATTTAGTTACTCCCGAAATTCGTTTTTATTTATTTCGTTTTTTGTTAGAAATTGCATTCGTCCGAAAATCTGAATTAATTAAGGTCGAATCTGTCATTGAAGGCTTATGGTGTCTGTCGAATGTTCAAAGAAGATTCGACGGAGCATCGAAACTGTACGACGCTGCAATCATAAATTTCCGGTCGAATGTTCCGCCTACAAGCTATAGATGAATTCTATTGTATGACTAGTAATAATTATATTTTTTAATTACTATTACTAGTCAACAGGGATGAGCCGAACACCCCCCTGTTCGGTTCGCACCAGAACCTGCGAACAGACAAAATGTTAGTGTGGACTTTAGAACCCTATTAAATACAATGGACTCGAACGTTCGAAATCTAAAGTGTTAATTATAAAGGCTAATATGCAAGTTATTGTCCTAAAAAGTGTTTGGGGACCCGGGTCCTGCCCCAGGGGACATGTATCAATGCAAAAAGAAGTTTTAAAAACGGCCGTTTTTTCGGGAGCAGTGATTTTAATAATGCTTAAAATGAAAAAATAAAAGTGAAATATTCCTTTAAATTTCGTACCTGGGGGTTGTGTATGATATGCATGTGAAGTGGCGCATGTTTCCCATGCTTAGAACTGTCCCTGCAAAAAAATTTTTTGAAAGAAAAAAAGTCATTTAAAACTGACACGCGGCTATTAATGAATTGTCGGCTCCCGGCAATACATACAAAAGTCATTGATAAAAAAAAAAAAAAAAGCGTGGGGGTTCCCCAGAATTCAATTACCAGACCCTTCAGGTCTGGAATGGATATTAAGGGGAACCCCGCCGCAAATTAAAAAAAAATTGATGTGGGGTTCCCCCAAATATCCATTCCAGGCCTTTCAGATCTGGCATGGATTTTAAGGGGAACTCCACCCCAAATTAAAAAAAATTGGCGTGGAGTCCCCCTAAAAATCCATACCAGACCCCTTATCCGAGCACGCAACCTGGCCGGCCGCAGGGGAAGAGGGGGGGACGAGGGAGCGGCCCCCCCCTCCCTCCTGAACCGTACCAGGCCACATGCCCTCAACATGGGGAGGATGTCCCCATGTTGATGGGGACAAGGGCCTCATCCCCACAACCCTTGCCCGGTGGTTGTGGGGGTCTGCGGGCGGGGGGCTTATCGGAATCTGGAAGACCCCTTTAACAAAGGGGACCCCCAGATCCTGCCCCCCCCCTATGTGAATTGGTAAGGGGTACATTGTACCCCTACCATTTCACGAAGAAAGCGTAAAAAAATGTTTAAAAAAACACACAAACACCTTGAAAAAGTCCTTTATTTAAAAAAAAAACAAAAACATTCCAGCGGTGAAATCCAGTGTCCCGCGGCGATCCCGATGTCCAGCGCTGTCCTTCATTGGTTGTGCCTGAGCGGACCTGATGGGGAACTCCCTCTCAGTGTTTTAAATGTATAGACCCGCCCCTTCTAAAGTTCCCCATCAGGTCCGCTCAGCGGACCAGATGCGGAACATGAGAAGGGGCGGGTCTATACATGTATTACCAAAGTGAGAGCAGTTCCCCATCAGGTCCGCCTACTCGGTATGTCGGACCCGCCTACGTCATTGGCTTGAGCGGGGAACTTCCTTCACTATGTAAATTTAAATGTCAAATCTTTTCTCTCTATGTAGAATAATCTTAGACTAATAGAGTTAAGGTTAGGCACATTCGACCACAGGTTCGATGGACACAGATTGTTATTGTCAGCCTCATGTCGAATCTCCTATCTATATCGAACTGTTGTTGCAACGAAAACGAAAATTAAGCATTTTTTTATGTCGGATCTTTCGGTTTTCGGATTCTGCATTTTCGTTTGTTAAAACGATAACGAAAATACCTGAAATTCGGACGAAAATGCATTCGGACGAAAACGAATGCACATGTCTAGTATATATATATATATATATATATATATATATATATATATATATATATATATATATATATATATGTGTATATATATATATAATGTAATTGGGATCTGAAATTTTTGGAAGAAGAAAAAGTAAAGTCTGAGTAAGATGCCAAGGAACTTCACTGTCCATTGCCAATAACTAAAGAGCAGTGACATGGGAATATAATGGATTGTAGGTGTTACAACATTCTTGCACATTATGGCTAGAGCATGTTAATGTTGTCATGCTTTAATCCAGTTTCTATCTTAAAATTAATATTACAATTATTACATCTTATAATTATCCCACAGCACTGCTTTAGATTATTTTTCTTTAGCAGATGTTAATACATCTATGACTAATTAGAATGCATTGTTGAGCTTTAATTGCAGCAGAACTAAGGTTGATTTTGATTATGGATTGTGTAATTAAAGGAAACCTGTTGAAAGAAACATGGATGCTAGTCTCTCCGTAAAATTCTAGTTGTCTGGTTGTCATTCTAAATGTTTTGTTTTAATATCTTGAGTCACTGACTAAAAAGATGATATTATTAGAGGGAGATTTTGCATATTTGTTTCAGATCAGCAACTCCATTTATTTTATTTTATTTTTTTCAATCATCAAGCA
This sequence comes from Rana muscosa, assembly GCA_029206835.1. Classification (NCBI taxonomy): domain Eukaryota; kingdom Metazoa; phylum Chordata; class Amphibia; order Anura; family Ranidae; genus Rana; species Rana muscosa. The sequence continues at coordinate 1,157,339,114 of CM055122.1, forward strand.
TTACATTTAAAAAAATAGTATTTACTCTTTCGTCCATGGACCGACACAGCTTCTCTATTGACAAAGTGGGTATTATCCGTTATTTAGGAGTGACTAGGCAGAAAAACTTGTAAAAAGTGTTGCATCACACCTTCTAGAGTCCCGCCCAGGGGGCGGACCCCCCGGGTATATCCTCTCAGTCTGCATATCGCAGATCAGTTTTTTTCTGTCTAGCAAGGAGTAGGACATGGCTCCCTTCTGGCCCATTGGTCCGGGGGAAAAAAATATATATATATATTTATTTATTTTTGCTACATTTGTTGTTTCCTGCGATCTTCGATCAACTGCCGACTGGGTAACAGGCTGGATCCTCAATCCTTGTAGTCTCCCCAGTTTCGGCCATCGAGCGTGTGCCGACCCTAGCTACGCGCTGGGTTTTCCATGACATGCCCGTCGCTCCACGGGTGGCCGGTGAGCCTACGCTCCAGGGCCTGCATCGGACCGATCAGTTTCGGCTGACCTTACGGCCGAGTCGCAGCAGCCTGGCCGGTGAGCTTACGCTCCAAGGCTTTCATCGGACCGCTCAGCTTCGGCTGACCTTACGGCCGAGTCGCAGCAGCCTGTCCGGTGAGCGTCACGCTCCAGGGCATACATATGATCGTCCCTTTTGGGTCCAATCACAGCATGCCTGGCCAACAGTCACCTTCCGTGCGCGGACGATGATCTGTTTGGAATGTCTTCCAGCATAATACAAGCAGGATAGGTAAGTAAAACTCCCCTGCCTCGGCTGGGTGATTTATCTGGACATTCCTGGAGAGATCAAGTAAGTGGTTGTGGCCCCTTTCTTCCCTCTCTCCCTGCCTTTCCCTCCTCCCTGGGCTTCTAGCTAAATGTTGCTGGGTGCTGGGGGTCAACTAAGGGGTTCCACTGGAGCGGGGCTGGCTGTAACTAACATTTAAAAGAAATGTCATTTCTGCTTACCTGTGTGTGTGTTTCCTCCTCCATGCTGTCGGCGGCCATTTTGAGGTGGTCCATGCCGAGTTCGGCCTCTTGTGACTGCCCGGCGGCCATCTTCCTGTGGTTCGGCCACACCCACTGACCCCTATCAGCTGATCGGCGGCCATGTTTGTCCATCATGTATGTATATATTGCCATTCGGCGGCCATCTTTTTGTGGGCTACGGCTGCTTGACCTCTATCTTCGGCTCCGTGGCCATTTTCTTAGAGCCCACATTATCTTCCATACAGACATTTTTGGCAGCCATTTTGCGAGAGCCTCCGGCCTCTAGGGTGCATTACACTGGCGCGAAAATTCACACAGGAAGTGCTGATAAAAGAAGCAGACTGACACAGCAGCAGTGGGACAGCATCACAGGCGCAGCACATGGCAGCATAGCAGTACCGGTCCAGGGTGGTGAGTCCTCTGGGTAACCCAGCATCTCGGCAGCGCAGGAGGGTGGCCTATTGATATCTTGCCTGGAGCCCTGTGAGTGTCAGCGTGTGGTCAGCATGGCATCTGAGCCAGATGTCTTCTCCCCTGAAACACCAGATTTAGCAGCTGGTGCCCCTGAGGTGTCTATGAACGCTATGACGGCAATCCTAGAGGCGTTTGCTGCCAGGGTGGAAGCAGCACACGGGAATACAGGGGGTAGTAAACGCCCCCTTCCCTGCAAGCTTCTGGGGATAATTCTTCAGGTCCAGCTACGGCTCCGGGCCCAGATTCTGACTCATCAGAGACTGCAGACCGTGACCGGACAGTGAGGATGACTCCAAGTCCAGGTCAGTACGCGAGACGGCTTGGTATCTGACCTTATTACTGCAGTGCGGGATACGCTAAAGTTGGAAAATACTGCAGAAACAGCAGAGACTCCGGTCCACTTGGGTTTCATAGACCTGCCCGCACTGCTAAGGTGTTCCCTTGTGTGTCTTTTGATAAACTCTTATACAAGGAATGGGAGAACCCACTGAGGGTCTTTACAGCCCCAAGGAGGTTTGCGGTACGGTACCCCTTTGAGGAGAGTTTTCTGAAGAGATGGACCTCTCCCCCTATAGTGGACCCTCCGGTGTCCAGACTTAATAGAGCCACCACAATTCCTATAGAAGGGGCTCCTGTGTTCAAGGACCCTGTGGATAAGAAGGCTGAAGCACTCGCTTGCTACCTATACTCAGTGGTAGGCTCGGCAGTACGCCCGGCATTGGCGGGGGCCCTAGTGTCTCACACACTTACTGAATGGGCAAGATTGCTACTCCAGGGGTTAAGGAGCGAGATGCTCCTCCTGATGAGATAACATTGGCCGACCTGTTGGTCCAGGGCCTTAGGTTGTCTGTGAGCCAGACATGGATACTATTCCCCTGCTGTCTAAAGCTTCGGTTTATGCAGTAGCAATACGCCGCCTGATCTGGCTAAAAGGCTGGTCTGCGGACCAGACTTCCAAGACAGCCCTGTTGGATCTGCCTTTTAAGGGCGACAGACTTTTTGGGGCTCTCTGGATGACATCATCAAGGATGCCACAGGAGGTAAAGGCACTTTGCTTCCCCAAATTAGCAAGGGTAAGGGGCCACACCAAGGGCAAGGGCCCTCCTTTACTGCACGCAAGCGGCGTCCCCCTAGGGTGACAGGGAAAAGGCCCCAGGCCGATAAAGCGTTCTTACCAAGGATAGAGTGTCCTTGGTCCCGCATACCCAATAAGCCTGCGGACAAATTTGTGTCCGCATGAAGGTCCACCCCCACCCAGCTCTCGGGTGGGGGGACGTCTTCGCAAATTTGCGACTCAGTGGACAGCTCTAATCTCCGACAGGTGGGTTTGCGAAGTAATCTCCTCAGGCTACAAGATAGAGTTTCTCTCTTGTCCACCGGACAGATTCAACACCTCCAATCTCCAGCTACTACCGACCCGTCAGGAGGCCCTGTATGGGGTGGTCCAGGGTCTACTGGAACGCGGGGTAGTTTTTCCAGTTCCAGAACTGGAACGGGGTTTTTACTAAAATCTGTTCATTGTGCCGAAGAAGGAGGGGGTTCGTCCAAGCTTGGATCTCAGAGCCCTCAATTGCTTTGTGAAAGTACAAAGATTTCGGATGGAGTCGGTTCAATTTGTAGTCACGGCTCTCCATCCGGGGGACTTTCTGGCCTCCTTGGACATCAAGGATGCATACCTGCATGTCCCCATATACTCCAGACACCAGAGGTTTCTGCGATTTGCTATCGGGAAGAACCACTACCAGTTTGTGGCCCTCCCGTTTGGCCTTGCCTCAGCACCCAGGACGTTCACCAAGGTGCTCGCTCCGATTCTGGCACTTCTAAGACAGCTGGGTATCGCTATCATGGGCTACTTGGACGACCTTCTACTGAAGGCCCCTTCAAGCTCAGAATTAGAGGTAAGCGTGTCTATTACCTGTCAGACTCTTCGAGACTGTGGTTGGATACTAAACACGCAAAAGTCAGTATTGGTGCCCACTCAACGTCTAGTGTACCTGGGGTTGATTCTGGATTCCTCAGAGGCAAAGGTATTCCTCCCTGTGGAGAAGTTGCAGACCCTCCGGGCTGCAGTACGGCAGCTGACTTCCAGGAATTGGTCGTCACTCCGTTTTTGCATGCGAGTGTTGGGCCTCATGGTAGCCTCCTTCGAGGCGGTCCCATATGCTCAATACCATGCTCGAGTGTTACAGAAGGAAGTTCTGTCCAGATGGAACAGATGCCCTTCATCTCTGGATTATCAAATCCGAGTGAGCCACCTAGTCAGGAGATCCCTGGTATGGTGGCTGACAGCACCGGCTCTAATGGCCTGGAAGTAATTTCTTCCGGTTTACTGGATAGTGATCATGACAGACGCCAGCCTTACAGGTTGGGGGGGGAGTCTGGTGCAAGGTCGCTGGACCCCAGAGGAAGCCCTCCTGCCGATCAATGTCCTGGAAATCTGGGCGATCAGGCTGTGCCTCTTCAAATGGTCTCAGAGGCTGCAAGGGCGTCCAGTCAGGATCCAGTCAGACAACGCCACAGCGGTGGCATATGTAAATCATCAAGGAGGAACAAAAAGCTCAGCTGTAGCATCGGAGGTTGCTTGCATCCTGAAGTGGGCAGAGAAGAGCGTACCGGCACTGTCGGCCGTGTACATTCCGGGTGTGGAAAACTGGCAGGTGGACTACCTGAGCCGCCAGATGCTGGACCAGGGAGAATGGTCCTTACACCCGGAGGTGTTCCAACTCCTCTGCCAAAGATGGGGCACACCAGACGTAGATCTTCTGGCTTCCCGACTCAATCGGAAGGTATTGAGGTTTGTGGCCCGGTCAAGAGACCCATGGGCAGACGCAACGGACGCGTTGGTGGCATCGTGGGGTCAGTATCGGCTAATTTATGCCTTCCCTCCCTGAAGGCTTCTTCCTCTTCTGCTACGCAGAGTGGAGGCAGAGGGAGTTCCAATGATCCTAATCGCTCCAGATTGGCCTCAGCGTCCTTGGTACGCCGATCTAGTACGTCTGGTAGCAGACGTCCCCTGGTGCCTACCACTACGGAAGGACCTGCTATCGCAAGGTCCCATACTCCATCCTGCTTTACGGTCACTGGCTTTAACGGCATGGCTGTTGAGAGCCAGGTACTGAGAGACCGGGGCCTGTCAGATTCAGTAATCTCTACTATGAGAAGATCTCGGAAACCGTCCTCTAGGAAGGTTTATCACCGCACTTGGAAGGCCTACATCTCCATGTGTGAGGAAACGAAATGGCAGCCACGTACTTATTTGGTTTCCAGAATCCTGCTGTTTTTACAGTATGGGGTGGACCAAAGGCTTGCCTTAAGTACGATTAAGGGACAGATATCTGCCCTGGCTGTCTTTTTTTTCAGCGACCCCTGGCGGCTCACTCTCTCGTGAGTACATTTGTGCAGGGGGTTCAACATATGGCCCCTCCGGTCCGTCCCCCGCTACCTTAGTGGGACTTGAACCTGGTCCTCTCGGTGCTTCAGAAGGCACCGTTTGAGAATATTAGAGATATTCCCCTGTTGACACTTTCTCAGAAGGTGGTCTTTTTGGTGGCTGTTACGTCAGTTAGACGAGTCTCTGAGCTGGCAGCCTTGTCCTGCAAGGCTCCCTATTTGGTTTTCCACAAGGATAAGGTGGTGCTGCGGTCGCAGCCTTCCTTTCTTCCGAAGGTGGTTTCGGCTTTTCATCTCAACGAAGACATTGTACTTCCATTCTTGTGTCCTCATCCGTCGAATCCTAAGGAGTCAGCGTTGCATTCCTTGGACGTTGTCCGAGCTTTGAGAGTATACCTATCTGCTACTTCCCTGTTCCGGAAGTCAGACTCACTGTTTGTTTCGGTGGCTGGTCCCAAGAAGGGCCAAGCAGTCTCGTCGGCCACCATCTCTAGGTGGATCCAACAGATAGTAATCCAGGCTTACGCCTTAAAGGGTCAAGCGCCCCCCTTTCCTGTCACGGCACATTCAACCAGGGCAATAGATGCCTCTTGGGATTTCCGACATCAAGCGTCTGTTTCCCAATTATGTAAAGCGGCGACTTGGTCGTCCGCTCACACTTTCACAAAATTCTACAAAGTTGATGTAGGTGCATCTTCGGATGCCTCTTTCGGCCGCAAGGTTTTGCAAGTGGCTGTTTAGAGTTGCAACTCCTCCGTTGGAGGAGTGCTGTTTTGTGTTTGGGGTGAAGTTTATTTTTATGCTGTTACCACCCCTCCTTTTTTCTCTGACACTGCTTTGGGACATCCCACCTTGTCAATAGAGAAGCTGTGTCGGTCCATGGACGAAAGAGTAAATAGGATTTTTTACTCACCGTAAAATCCTTTTCTCTGAGTCCATGGACCGACACAGCACCCACCCCTCCTTTTAAGTTTGTACTGCTTTTTGACAAACTGATCTGCGATATGCAGACTGAGAGGATATACCCGGGGGTCCGCCCCCTGGGCGGGACTGTAGAAGGTGTGATGCAACACTTTTTACAAGTTTTTCTGCCTAGTCACTCCTAATTAACGGATAATACCCACTTTGTCAATAGAGAAGCTGTGTCCATGGACTCAGAGAAAAGGATTTTACAGTGAGTAAAAAATCCTATTTTTATGAGTTGTTCAGCATGGGCATCTCCTGAATTTCTCTCATGACAGGTCTATTTTAGTTGCTTATTGCTGGTTAGAATATAATAGACCTTTAATAAAATGGTATTTTAGATGTATTGCAATGTCTACACCACAGGACAAACTTAGTTTCTACGTCTCAGGAATGGTAATGTTTCTATGTTACCACCTTTACAAAAAGTGAGCAAGTAGTTTCATAGTTGGTAAGGTTGAATAAAGACACTAGTCCATCCAGTTCAACCTGTGTGGGTGTGTGTTATTGTCAAAAATAATTTCCTGTATCCCTGTATATTGTGTTCACTAAGATACCATTCCTGTGTTTTTTAAAACTATCAATACTTCCCGCTGACACCACCAATTATGGAAGTAAATTCCACATCCTTATTGCCCCGACAGTGAAAAATCCCCTATGCAGTTTAAGGATTAGCCACTTTTCCTCCAATTTTAATGAATGGCCCTGTGTCTTCTTACAATCCCTGAGACTGAATAGTTTATTTCCAATGCTATATTCACCATTGAGGTATTTGTATATCGCTATCATATCACCTCTCAAGCGTCTCTTCTCCAGAGAGAATAAGTTTAGTTTTTGTAGTCTGTAGTTGTAAAAAGACACCTCAAAATGAAAAATTAGCGTACTGTCTGCGAGACACAAATGTCTTCCAGGTGTGTAATATTACATCTTTTTTTTTCAAACAGAAACTGGATTATGAAAGTAAAAGGCTTTACACCTTAAAAATGGAAGTAGAGAATACACATGTGGATCCACATTTTCACTATCTTGGTCCCTTTAAAGACACTGCAACTGTGAAAATCTCAGTGGAAGATGCTGATGAGCCTCCTGTGTTTGGAAGATCTACCTATATGTTTAAGGTGCACGAAGACATTGAATTAGGAACAATAATTGGAACTGTTATGGCAAGAGATCCTGACACCATACCAAGCCCTATAAGGTAAAATATAGTTAACTACTATCTTATACATAAGCATCAATGTAGAAGTCATCCAACGCAAGTGAATGGGGAAAAATGGGTCCAATTTCTTTACTGTTATGCTCCCTGTCTTGCAGTTTACCATGCTTTTCCCTTATTAAAGTGTTATTTTTCTTAAACTATGTCAGTTATCATGGATCACAGGAAACATTGCCACTGAAAGCTATATGGAATTTTTTACTGCACTTACCCAAGGTGGTGTTAGAGAGGCTTACAGTTAGTTTCCCCAAAATTTTAAGTTTCAACATGGGAACTGTGTGATAAAGAACTGACACTTCTAACTTCTTTTGGCAACAGGTAAACTTTTACACAAGTCAATAAAATTTGTATTTTCTTTAGCAATTTCTAAAACATTTTAAAAGCTTTACACCATGCCATGAGCAATATGTTTGCATCAGAGTTCATATCAATTGCAGTGTAAGTCCAATATGATATAGAAGTGGATGGTAGGTTTGCTGGATAGTATTTTATTATACTGAACTTACACACCCTTAAGTAAGAACTTAAAGTGATCGTAAAGTCTTGTTTTTTTTTCAATTAAAATACCAAACATGTTACACTTATCTGTTCTGTGCATGGGTTTTGCAAACGGCAGCCTGTATCCTCCTTTTCTCGGGTCCCTGGATGGAGCTCCTGGCCCCTCCCTCCTGTTGAGTGCCAACAACAGCAAGCCTCTTGCAATGGGGGCACTCAAGCCGAGCTGCAGCTCTGTGTATCCATTCAGACATGAAGCCGTGGTTCGGCCCCACCCCCTCTCTCTCCTGATTGGATAATTGAGTTTCATTGACAACAGCAGGAGCCAATAGCGCCACTGCTGTGTCTCAGTCAATCAGGAGAGAGAGTCCTAGGCGGCGAGGGACTTGTGGACATCGCTGGATAGAGATGGGGCTCAGGTGAGTTTTAGGGGGGCTGAGGGGGGATGCTGCACACAGATAGCTTTTTATCCATATACACAGAATACATTAAGATAAAAACAAACAGTTTGACTTTGTCAGATGTCAACATTGTCACACTTAGTTTAAGGGACTAATGATGAAGAACTTGTGTGCAAGATGCATCAAGTCTCCTTATCTTGAACCCTGTTTACTTTGTGCATCTGTTTGTATCAATAAACTTTGATCTAGCATAGAACAGCATGGACCCCACTATTTGGATTTCTATGAATGTGCTCACACTTGACAATGTCTGGAACCGGCAAAAGACTCCTATGACTAAAGAATGTGGGATAGACTCCCTTGTAACAGCAGGGATTGCTTTTGTTTTGAATTGATTAGTATTTTAATAAACTCTTCAAATGTTCTTCCTAATGGTCATTAGTAATGGATTGTTAGAGATTAACATAGAGACTGGTTTATGTTAATGTTGTTTATGTCAATATATGTGCATGGCAACTGGTTTTATATTAGAAAAATACACATTGCACCTTACAGTAAAAAGCTTTTACTATGTTTTATAAATAAATAACAATTTTAGGTTTGAGGTTTGAGGTATTTAGAGGGGCTGGCTACATTACCTTTCTTTTCTAGGCTTTTATTTAATTTATTTTCACATGGTGACTTTCTAAGTAACACAATTCCTGTTATAGGGAGGGTAGGCTTACTTACTTGCTACTTGTTCCTGAAGTTGACTTCAACATTTACCCCTCTCATTATCTACTGAATATATAGGGAAGGTGTTATGTAGCTCACAGAAGAGAAATGGGAAAGTTGGAACATTATTAGAGATTTAAATTCAGTGCATAAAACAATATAATAAAACTGGTTTTCTTATAGTATCAAAAGGTATGTTTCTGCATTTTTGGAAAATGTACTTAGACCACAAAATATATAAACAAACAACTACATCTAAGGACCAGGGATGAGCCGAACACCCCCCTGTTCGGTTCACACCAGAACCTGCGAACAGACAGAATGTTCGTGTGAACTTTAGAACCCTATTAAATACAATGGACTCGAACGTTCGAAATCTAAAGTGCTAATTATAAAGGCTAATATGCAATTTATTGTCCTAAAAAGTGTTTGGGGACCCGGGTCCTGCCCCAGGGGACATGTATCAATGCAAAAAAAGGTTTAAAAAATAGACGTTTTTACGGGAGCGGTGATTTTAATAATGCTTAAAATGAAAAAATAAAAGTGAAATATTCCTTTAAATTTCGCACCTGGGGGGTGTGTATGATATGCATGTAAAGTCGCGCATGTTTCCCGTGCTTAGAACTGTCCCTGCACAAAGTGTAATTTTTTAAGGAAAAAAAGTCATTTAAAACTCACTCGCGGCTATTAATGAATTGTCGGCTTTTATCAATACATAGAAAAGTCATTGATAAAAAAAAAAAAAAGCGTGGGGGTTCCCCCAAATTCAATTACCAGGCCCTTTAGGTCTGGAATGGATATTAAGGGGAACCCCGCCGCAAATAAAAAAAAATGGTGTGGGGTTCCCCCTAAATATCCATACCAGGCCCTTGAGATCTGGCATGGATTTTAAGGGGAACTCCACCCCAAATTAAAAAGAAATGGCGTGGAGTCCCCCCAAAAATCCATACCAGACCCTTATCCGAGCACGCAACCTGGCCGGCCGCAGGGGAAGAGGGGGGAATGAGAGAGTGCCCCCCCTCCCTCCTGAACCGTACCAGGCCACATGCCCTCAACATGGGGAGGATGTCCCCATGTTGATGGGGACAAGGGCCTCATCCCCACAACCCTTGCCCGGTGGTTGTGGGGGTCTGCGGGCGGGGGGCTTATCGGAATCTGGAAGACCCCTTTAACAAATGGGACCCCCAGATCCCGGCCCCCCCTATGTGAATTGGTAAGGGGTACATTGTACCCCTACCATTTCACAAAGAAAGTGTCAAAAAATTTAAATAAAAACACACACACCTTGGAAAAGTCCTTTATTAAAAAATAAAAAAATAATAATAAAAAAAAACATTCCAGCGATGAAATCCAGTGTCCCGCGGCGATCCCGATGTCCATCGCTGTCCGTCATTGGTTGTGCCTGTGCGGACCTGATGGGGAACTTCCTCCGCTGTGTAATTTAAATTTACACAGTGAAGGAAGTTTCCCGCTCAGGCCAATGACGTAGGCGGGGTCGGACATACCGAGGGGGCGGACCTGATGGGGAACTTTATTCGCTGTGTAATACATGAATAGACCCGCCCCTTCTCGCGTTCCGCATCTGGTCCGCTGAGCGGACCTGATGGGGAACTTTAGAAGGGACGGGTCTATACATTTAAATCACAGCGGAGGAAGTTCCCCATCAGGTCCGCACAGGCACAACCAATGACGGACAGCGCTGGACATCGGGTTCGCCACGGGACACTGGATTTCATCGCTGGAATGTTTTTTTTAAATAAAGGACTTTTCCAAGGTGTTTGTGTGTTTTTATTTACATTTTTTGACACTTTCTTCGTGAAATTGTAGGGGTACCCTTACCAATTCACATAGGGGGGGCGGGATCTGGGGGTCCCCTTTGTTAAAGGGGTCTTCCAGATTCCGATAAGCCCCTGCCCACAGACCCCCACAACCACCGGGCAAGGGTTGTGGGGATGAGGCCCTTGTCCCCATCAACATGGGGACATCCTCCCCATGTTGAGGGCATGTGGCCTGGTACGGTTCAGGAGGGAGGGGGGTGCTCTCTCGTTACCCCTCTTCCCCTGCGGCCGGCCAGGTTGCGTGCTCGGATAAGGGTCTGGTATGGATTTTTGGGGGGACTCCACGCCATTTTTTTTTAAATTTGGGGTGGAGTTCCCCTTAAAATCCATGCCAGATCTCAAGGGCCTGGTATGGATATTTAGGGGGAACCCCACGCCATTTTTTTTTTATTTGCGGCGGGGTTCCCCTTAATATCCATTCCAGACCTAAAGGGCCTGTTAATTGAATTTGGGGGAACCCCCACGCTTTTTTTTATTTTTTATCAATGACTTTTCTATGTATTGATAAAAGCCGACAATTCATTATAGCCGCGAGTGAGTTTTAAATGACTTTTTTTCCTTCAAAAATGACACTTTGTGCAGGGACAGTTCTAAGCACGGGAAACAAGCGCCACTTTACATGCATATCATACACACCCCCCAGGTACGAAATTTAAAGGAATATTTCACTTTTATTTTTTCATTTTAAGCATTATTAAAATCACTGCTCCTAAAAAAACGGCCGTTTTTAAAACTTTTTTTTGCATTGATACATGTCCCCTGGGGCAGGACCCGGGTCCCCAAACACTTTTTAGGACAATAACTTGCATATAATCCTTTATAATTAGCACTTTAGATTTCTCCCATAGACTTTTCGAATTTGCTGCGAACACCCCAAATTGTTTGTTGTTCGGCGAACGGGCGAACAGGCAATGTTCAAGTCGAACATGAGTTTGACTCGAACTCGAAGCTCATCCCTACTAAGGACAATCTAGAATATATTAAATCTCCATTCTTGGGTTTGAATATACTTCATGTCTATGTATTGCCAAAAATAGTCAGAGATGGCAATTTTTAAGCATATCAAATGACATATTGGCACACATTAAATTTAAGGGGGTATTTAGCGCTATTTCTGTTGTCTTTGAGCAGTGGGCAATGTGTAAGCAGGTGCCTTCCCTTGCATCCATGCTAGATAGCAAGCTACTCAAAAATTCTGATATAATATTTTTCTTATAAAAAATGCTGTACTTGATTTTTGCATCAAACAGCCATTTACATAATGGAGAAGTCTTTTTTTTTTTTACATAACTTAGAGTAGAATTGAGTATGTGACTTCATTTTGGTAACACATTCATATTGTGTATGCATTTAATAAGCACAGCAATTTGTCAAGACTACCAAAATTCACAGTATAGATATTGAAATATTAGTAGATGTATGTTTTACAGAGTAAATATGTTTGTTTAAACAGGTGGAAAAGAAAAATATGTTCTTTGGTTTCCTCTTAACTGAATACACCTTTGAGAATACCACAGATTAAAAATGTGTGCCTTTAAGAAACATTAGTAGTTGGAATCTAGAATTTAGGCAAACGTACATTCAAATACTGTGAACTCTACATACTTAACTGAATGCTACATTTTGATGTTATTTGAGGATTTTTCGAGATAACTTCCTAGCTGTTCACTTATCTTAATACATATGGTGAACATGTGTTCCCTTCAGTCATATGCAAGCAAAAAGTAGGATTTTTAAAACAGCTTACATGTAAAATCCTTTTCTTGGAGTACATCACGGGACACAGAGCAGCATAGTCATTACTATGTGGGTTATATAGAATTACCTTCAGGTGCTGGCACTGGCAACTTCCAAAACAGGAAGTACCCTCCCCTATATAAGCCCCTCCCATCCGGGAGTACCTCAGTTTTGTAGCAAAGCAATACGTGTCCCCAAAAGAGGGGTGGGAGCTCTGTGTCCCGTGATGTACTCCAAGAAAAGGATTTTACAGGTAAGCTGTTTTAAAAATCCTACTTTCTTGTTCATACATCACGGGACACAGAGCAGCATAGTCATTACTATGTGGGACGTCCCAAAGCAATGCCAAATGAGGGGGGGGATACACCATACATAAGCTGGGCGCCATCAGGCATGAGGATCTTTTGCGGCCTGCAACACACTGCGCCCAAAGGCGACATCCTCCTGACTTCTAACGTCCACCTGGTAGAACCTAGTAAACGTGTGTATTGAAGACCATGTTGCGGCCTTACAAATTTGAGCCAGGGAGGCCTGGTGATGCACTGCCCATGAAGTTCCAACTGCTCTCGTGGAGTGCGCCCTAACTTTGAACGGAGGCGGTCTACTTCTCAAGCCATAGGCTTGTATTATGACCTGTCGAATCCACTTGGCTAAAGTAGATTTTGATGCTGCCTGACCCTTTCTGGGGCCTTCCGGCAGAACAAACAAAGAATCCGTTCTACGAATCTGAGCAGTGGCTTTTAGATAAGCTTTAACTGCTCTTACTACATCCAAAGAATGTAATAACTTTTCCTCTACCGAGCTTGGTTTGGGGAAAAAAGAAGGAAGAACCACATCCTGGTTCAAGTGAAACCTCGATACCACCTTAGGAAGAAAGGCTGGGTGAGGGCGTAATACTACTCTGTCCTTATGAATAACCAGATATGGCTCCTTACAGGACATGGCGGCTAATTCCGACACTCTTCTAGCCGAGCATATGGCTACTAAAAATATCAATTTTCTGGTGAGTAGAACCAAGGAAATGTGCCGCAAAGGTTCAAACGGCTGCTTCTGCAGAACCGACAGAACCAAATTTAGATCCCATGGGCATATGGGAGCTTTAATCGGTGGAATAATACGAGTCACCCCTTGCATAAAGGATTTGACAAGTGAATGCATAGCCAGGGGCCTTTGAAATAGTATTGATAAGGCCGAAACCTGGCCCTTGATAGTACTTAAGGCAAACTTCCTGTCTACAGCCCACTGCAGGAAGTCCAGAATTCTGCCTATAACGTACTTACGTGGATGCCATTTTCTGGCCTCGCACCAAGTGATGTACGCCTTCCAAACTCTATAGTAGATCTGCCTGGATACAGGCTTCCTGGCATTGATTATAGTTGATACCACAGAGTTAGAGAGACCTCTCTTCTTTAGGATGTGGGATTCAATAGCCAGGCCGTTAAACTTAGAGTTAGTAAGGAAGGGTGGTATATCGGTCCTTGCGAAAGCAGGTCCGGACGACGTGGAAGGGTCCAAGGACTCCCCACAGACATTTTGATGATCTCCGCGTACCAGGCCCTTCGGGGCCACGCTGGAGCCACCAGGATCACCGGCTTCTTCTCCAACCTGACTCTGCGAAGGAGTCGAGGCAACAATTGTAGCGGAGGGAATGCATATATCAGTCTGAACTGATCCCAAGGGAACACCAGAGCATCCGAGCCGCAAGCGAGGGGATCCCTTGTCCGGGAGACAAATCTGTCCACCTTTGCGTTGAATCTGGATGCTAGCAGATCTACATCCGGTGTTCCCCACCGCTGACATATTGCTCGGAAGACCTCGGGATGAAGGGACCATTCCCCTGGGCATAACTGTTGGCGACTCAGAAAGTCCGCCTTCCAATTCTCCACCCCTGGAATGAAGACAGCTGATATACATGGGACATGCTTTTCTGCCCATTCCAGGATGTGACTTACTTCCCTCTGGGCTGCACGACTCCTGGTGCCTCCCTTATTATTGATATATGCCACTGCTGTGGCATTGTCTGATTGAATTCTGACAGGGGACCCTTGGAGTCTGGATGTCCAGGCTACTAGGGCATACCGGGCTGCTCGTATCTCTAAGAGATTGATGGGCAGGGTTTTTACTACATTTGACCATCTGCCCTGGAGAGACCATTGCTCCAGTACTGCCCCCCAGCCTATAAGGCTGGCATCTGTAGTGACCACCTTCCAAGATATCGGACTGAAGGGTTTTCCCTTCTGGAGATTCTGGGGGATCAACCACCAGCAGAGACTCTTCCGAACGGAAGGGGACAAAGCCATCGGGAAGTCTAGAGCCTGAATTTTTCCGTTCCAGGCTGACAATATGGCCCTCTGTAAATTCCTTGAGTGGAATTGGGCGTATGGCACAGCTTCGAATGATGCTACCATCTTTCCTAGCAGCCTCATGCACAGGCGTATGGACGGCTGTCTTTTTGCACAAAGCAGACGGACCAAGCCCCTCAAAGAGGATACCTTGTCTAGAGGTAAGAAAATCTTCCTCTGGTCTGAATCCAGCCGTAGCCCTAGATATACCAGGTTTTTCACTGGCTGTAGGGCTGACTTGTCCAGGTTGATGACCCAACCGTGAGATTCTAGATACTTGATTGTATCAACAATTACCACTTCTAGCTTGGCAACTGAGTGGTCCATCAACAACAGGTCGTCTAGGTATGCCATTATCGTTACACCTCGTGTTCTTAGATCGGCCAACAGTGGGGCCAGAATTTTTGTGAACACTCGTGGTGCTGTGGCCAGACCGAATGGTAAGGCTCTGAACTGAAAATGGCGCCCTTCTACTGCAAAGCGTAGAAATTTTTGATGACCTGGAAAGATGGGAACATGCAAGTAAGCATCTTTGATGTCGATCGAGGCTAACCATTCCTCCCCCTGTAGGGCAGCGGTGACCGATCGGATCGACTCCATCCGGAAAGACCGGACGTTCAGAAATTTGTTTAGACTCTTTAGGTCCAATATGGGTCTTATGTCCCCGTTTGGTTTCGGGACTGTGAAAAGGTTTGAGTAGAAACCCAACCCCCACTCTTCCATAGGAACCTCCATAATTACTCCTTGGAGCAATAGTTGTTCTAACGCCAATAGGAGAGACCCTCTTTTCAGAGGGTCTCTTGGCATGCCTGACCACATAAAATGGGAAGGAGGAGACTCTTTTAACTCCAACTTGTGTCCCAGAGTTACTGCGGAGAGCACCCATCTGTCTTTGATCGTCTCCCGCCAGGTCTCTGCGAACAACTGAAGTCTTCCCCCCACCCGTTTGAGTGGGGGCAGCCCTTCATAGGCTTGACTTGGAGGCTGGTTTAGTACCCCTTTGGATCCAGGGTTTCTTATTACCCTGTGACTGTCCCTGATTTTTACCCCCTGAGTTTGACCGAGGAGGCCGTCGGAACTGCTTAGTAGCAGACGTCGCAGGGATAGGAGAGGTAGTCCTCTTAAAAGATGGACCCCTAGACCTCTTCTTACTCGGTAAGAGAGTACTTTTACCACTGGAAATCTTCTGGATATATTTATCCAGGTCTTCGCCAAAAAGGCGTTCCCCATGAAATGGGAAGCTAACTAAGAGCTTCTTACAGGGAGCTTCAGCAGACCAGTTTTTGAGCCACAGAAGCCTACGCATATGTACCAAAGACAGCGTGAGGCGGGAGGCCTGATGGATAGAATCCTTGATGGCGTCAACCGCAAAGCATAATGCTCTAGGCAGATCAGCCAGAGCCTGGGCCTGCTGGTCTGGCAAATCCCTCAGGACCATTTTCATTTGATCCTTTAAAGCTTGGCAGACCCCGATAGCTGCCACTGCTGGCTGTGTAACAGCCCCTGCTGTGGAAAAAGCAGATTTTAATAAAGATTCCAATTTTCTATCTACTGGCTCTTTGAACATTTGAACATTATCTACTGGACATGTCAGTGATTTGTTCACAGAAGAGATGGCTGCATCCACCGTAGGAACATTCCATCTCTGGGTGAACTTTTCCTCCATGGGATAGATCACCGGAAATTTCTTAGGCGGAACAAATAGTTTATCAGGATGTTCCCAGTCCTGGTATATAAGTCCTTCCAATAATGGATGTATTGGAAAGGAGCAATTAACCTGGGGAGCTTTTAGCGACCCCAATGAGGAGACAGCAGTAGTTGATGGTTCAACAAGAGGCATTTTAAATGCAGATCGAACCATGTCAGTTAGGGTCTGGACCCACAATCTTTCAGTCTGTGATGCTGAAAATGGTTCATCTACTGTCGATTCCTCAAAAACAGAGTTAATCTCCTCCTGATCCCCTTCAGGTAGGTCGGTCCCTTCCTGGGACTGTTGCTCTGCCAACAGGCACTCTAATGGAGGTGATGGAGATCTGGCGCGCTTTCTTTCCTGCAGAGAAGAAGCGATCAATGCTGCCAATCTCTGCTCCAATCCCTCCAGAGTTGAGGCAAAAACCTCCTCTGTTATATATGCAGGAGCAGGTGGACTGAGGACAGCCGCAGTACCTGGCACTCCCGGGGGTTCCTTATGGGTATTAACCTCTGATTTCTCAGGGGAGGAGGGTGCAGATGACTGCTCCAGATCCTCAGAGCCCAATGGAGACCCCCTACACTTCCTGAGAGGTATATCTCGGAGTTTTTTAGGCGGCATATTCCTTAGTTCAAAGCTGAGGTATTTCAGCCGCAATACACCCCTTACTGAAATAGTCTAATGCAATTTGCTGCTATGTACATCAGTGGGTGTCTACTAATGCGTCTTTCTGGGGATGCCTGTATCAACCGCCCGCTGTAAGCCCCTATACCATGCTACCAGCTCCTTTTCATGCTCTGTGTCCATAGCAAGCAGCGTGGACTGAGTCCTTTTATCTTGCTGGGACGCCCGCACATGCGCAGAAGTGCTGGGCGCACAGAGCGCGTCATCCGCCAGGCTCCGCCCACTTTTTGAAGCTAAATCTATAAAAAGAAAGCGTGTGTGCGCGCGCACGCGTGCACGTGTGCGCTCTTGGCGCCCTGTAGGGAGAGGAGCCAGGGTCCCTGTTTCACCAGGACTCGGGGATGGAAGGAAACTACTTGGCAGCATGACAGAGGAATGCAGCTTCCCTGATAGAGAGCTCACTCATCTGCCTGGACTTTCACCATGGAAGGAATAGTCCCAAGAAAAAAAGACGTTCCACAGTGGCCTCTAGTGGACAAACACAGGTACCGCACTTTTGTCTTTTTTTTTTTTTTTTTAAAACCTCCTTTATGAAAAACATTTCCAGGTTTACAGTTTTTAAAACATTTCTTTATGAAAAGGCATTTCTAGGATTTCTTAGGCATATACAGCTATTAGCGGGAATACCTTTTAGGTAACAGGCAGAAAGACATATTAGGCTTGGGGGTCCCCTCAATAGAACCAAGTTCCTGAGGGGCCCCCACTTACCTTTTCCCCGCCGCAGGACTTTGTTTGGTCCACAGAAGCCCAAACTTCACCTCTCATGGCAGGCATTGTACTAGACCTTCAGGGACCGGGTTCCCAAGGATTCCACTCCCCTGGACCTGTATAGCACCCTGCACAGATAGCCTCTTGGTTTTGGGTATGACCAGAGCTCTGGATCCCAGGGTCCAGCCCTCCTAAGAGAGGCATTACAGGCAAAACCCTGCTCTTCTCTGCAAGGCCCGGGTACCGACCGTTTAGCTATGAAGCTTTTTTGGTCGGATCCGGAATAGCTTGCTAAGGCCCAGAGAACCTGTACACAAGCCCAGATGAATACATGTTAACCTTGGCCAACACCTTAGACACTGGCAAAAAACTGAGGTACTCCCGGATGGGAGGGGCTTATATAGGGGAGGGTACTTCCTGTTTTGGAAGTTGCCAGTGCCAGCACCTGAAGGTAATTCTATATAACCCACATAGTAATGACTATGCTGCTCTGTGTCCCGTGATGTATGAACAAGAAATATATACAGGCTGTATGTTTGTATTTCCCTTAAACGAAATTGGGTACTCAAATTTAAAAAAAATTCACTGTATTTACTAGGCTAAAGCTGGGTATACTCACAAATTCATCACTTGTGTGGATGCAGGAATCTCCCCTGCTGCACTATTGTATTCTCAGAGTGGTACTTCCCCCATGTCAGGATACAATAATCAGTACTGCAGCCATTAGCCAAATGTGACACCGGATGGGTGGAGGAACAAGATAAGCGGAAGTTCCATTTTTGGGCGGAACTCCGCTTTAACCACTTGCCGACCAGCGCACGATGATATACATCAGCACAATGGCTCGGCTGGGCATATGGGCATACAAGTATGTCCCCTTTAAAATGCGGCATTGTGGGAAAGCACGCGCCCTCTGCGAGCTCCGTGAGTGTGACTCGATGTCCGCCGGGAGTCCCGCGATCGTCTCATGGAGAGGAAGAACAGGGAAATACTGATGTAAACAAGCATTTCCCCATTTTGCCTAGTGACAGGACACTGATCATCGCTCCCTGTGATCAGGAGCGGTGATCAGTGTCGTGTCACACGTAGCCCATCCCCCCTAGAACACATCCCTAGGACACACTTAACCCCTTCAGCGCCTTCTACTGGCTAACCCATTCACTGCCAGTGTCATTTATACAGTAATCGATGCATTTTTATAGTACTGATTGCTGTATAAATGACAATGGTCCCAAAATGGCATCAAAAGTGTCCTATGTGTCCGCCATAATGTTGCAGACACGATAAAAAAAATCACTGATCACCGCCATTACTAGTAAAAAAAAAATATTAATAAAAATGTCATAAAACTATCCCCTATTTTGTAGACACTATAACTTTTGCGCTTATTGCGATTTTTTTTACCAAAAATATGTAGAAGAATAGGCATCAGCCTAAACTGAGGAAAAAATATGTTTTTTTTATATATTTGTTGGGGATATTTATTATCGCAAAAAGTAAAAAGTATTGCATTTTTTTCAAAATTGTCCCTCTTTTTTTGTTTATAGCGCAAAAAATAAAAACCGCAGAGCTGATAAAATACCACCAAAAGAAAGCTCTATTTGTGGGAAAAAAAGGATGTCAATTTTGTTTGGGACCCACGTTGCATGACCGCGCAATTTTCAGTTAAAGCGATGCAGTGCCGAATCGCAAAAAAGTGCTCTGGTCTATCTGGACCCCAGATAGTAGTGATGTCCTTACCCAAATCTGCCAGGGCCCATATTTGGAAAATGAATTGGGTCACTGGGTGGGTTGTCTGATAAGGAACTGAGAGACTAGTTGCCCAATCAGGTTCACCTTACATTTGACTGACAGCAGATGGCAGTGGGCAGATTCTAAGGTCTCTACTGGACTGAAAATCTGCTTCCTGCTTTGTATGGTCAATCAACAGGCAGGCAGAATTCATAGGGAACTAATCTCTCAGTTGACCATCAGGCTCTGCCCACTGATATTAAAAAAACTCCTTGGCCATGTACCTGTCAGTGTTATAGGTACCGTGGCTGAGGAGGGAGGGAGGCCGTGCATTGAGGAAATATTGCCCAGAATAAACACTGTGATCTTAGAGGCAGTCACCTATCTCTGATAGGTACATGAATTGGGTACAAGCAGTGACAATTTCAGACAACTGTAGCCTGACATCATTCTAAAGGATATCTACGAATCCACCCCTCATACCTCAGTGTCAGACTCTAACAGATTAATGTACCTGTTTTGACAGAAAATGCTCTTACAGAAAATAAAAGGGTGCCTATAACACCCTTTATTAAATTCCCTTTGTGTTAAACAGGTATCAATAATTAATTTATACAATAATTAATTTATATAATACAAACAAGAATACATAAATAAAATCTATATTATAGTATCACATACTCCATATACAATTTCCTTATTTTATATACCAGCTTAACTTTGGTAAATGTGTAAAAAGATTAAACTTGAGAAAATGCTGCATAAGAAGAATACAGGGACTAAATTGGTTCAGAGAAAAGAATGCTTCTTCAAATATTCTAAAGCTTTAATTTTCACAAGTTCTCTGTGCTCTCAAATCTTTGTTCAAGTTTAAGGGACAGAGTCTTTGTCATCTGTGGCCATTCATCATCTATTAGACTAGAAAAACAGACAATATTTATAAGAAGAAACTGAAGTCTCTGTCCTCATTTTCTTGACATAAGCCAACAGCTAACTGACTGACTATCCCCACAGCAAACAAGGAGTCAGTTACAATAACAAAAAAATGAATAATACATGACATGTAAGCTTATATCATACTGTATGTAAAGGTTAATTTATTGCAGATTTGACAGGGAAGCTTTTCTTTTATTATACTTTTCTTTTCCCTTCATTTTTTCTTTTCCTTTCTGTTTCTTATTTATATAGGACTGTTTCAGATCATACATTTAGTGTAGCATTGAATGATTATTTGACATTGTTCACCATTAAATATTTTACTAACGTAACAAGATAAGATGTATGTTTTCTATAAATACCTAAACTATAATTATAAAAGTAGTAAAATATCTCATAAATATTTTTTTCCTACAAGATTTTCTCTGGATCGCCATACTGACCTTGACAGAATTTTTAATATACACTCAGGAAATGGATCAATTTATACTGCAAAACCCTTGGACCGTGAAATATCCCAGTGGCATAATCTTAGCATCATAGCTACGGAAATTAGTAAGCTATTTCATAATCATACTTGTTTACTGTGTATTCTTCGCTGCACTACCATCAATTGCTTTAATCGCCAAAATCCTATTCTGTGACCGTAATATCTTTTAAAAATGATGTGCTTCAAATGAAAGACTTATTTATACATTCAGCCAGAGTATGTACAGAAATTCAGTATTTCCCTCAGGTCACACTTTGATTCTCTCTGATTGTCAGTGCTATACTCTCCTTCCAAAGACTTTTATTTTCATCCAATTTCTAAATGGCGTGCATGTAACCTTTGGGACAATGACCTATATGGTTTATCTGCTGAAATGTTTTTTTTTCTTCTTTGCCCTAATGGACATTATATTGCATGTTTACTTTTCTGAGATATATATATATATATATATATATATATATATATATATATATATACCATATTTGCCGGCGTATAAGGCAACTGGGCGTATAAGACGACCCCCTAATTTTCCAGCTAAAAGGTTGGTTTTGGGATATACTCGCCGTATAAGACAACCCCCTTCCGACACACCTCACTGTGCCCATTGCATACCTCACTGTGCCCATTGCATACCTCACTGTGCTCATTGCATACCTCACTGTGCTCATTGCCTACCTCACTGTGCCAATCTCCAGATCTCCATACATTATCCCTGTATGCAGTCAGACTTCGGGCGTCCGTTGTTCAAAAGCTGCGCCTCCTCCTCGTCCTGTTCTGTGATAGGCGGAACACTCAGTTTCCCAGCAGAGCCTGTGTTCGGTGTTCCGCCTATCACGGAGGTCCTCTCGTCCGAGGCCGAGAATGAGAGGATCTCTGTGATAGGCCGAGTGTTCCGCCTATCACGGAACAGGATGAGGAGGAGGCGCGGCTTTTGAACAATGGACGGCCGCAGTCTGACTGACTCTGCATACAGGTACCGGCATATAAGATGACCCCCGACTTTTGGGGGATATTTTTAAGTACAAAAGGTTGTCTTATACGCCTGGAAAATACGGTATATATATATATATATATATATTGTGACAGCAGGAAGGTAAAGTCACCTGGTTGCATCCAGGGGGGTAGATATATTTCGCCCAGATTCAGGCTTTACGCCGACTTATACAACTAGGTGGAGAGTTGTATAAGGCTAGTGGGCTCATGGATGACTCATACCTCTAGGGAGAGTGTGGGGCGTCGTGCAGACAGAGATGAGGAGACCAGCTGAACCTTGTCAGCTCATTTAGGCCTCTATAAGAACTCCCAGCTTCATTAGATGTTAGCTCATGCCTGGAACCAGACCTGTGTGGACTGTCTAGGGAGAGTGAACCCCTGTGCGGTGAGGCAAAGCCTGTGTGGCTATTTGTTTGGACTTTAACTAAACCAGGGACTTAGGGACTAGGACAGCACTAGGCTGATCCCAGTTGTTAGTTAGGAAACCTGTATGTTTAGTCAGAGGTCAACTTGACCAGGATTTATTTTGGTTATGTTTCTTTTG
Source organism: Rana muscosa (assembly GCA_029206835.1). Classification (NCBI taxonomy): domain Eukaryota; kingdom Metazoa; phylum Chordata; class Amphibia; order Anura; family Ranidae; genus Rana; species Rana muscosa. The sequence continues at coordinate 1,157,361,441 of CM055122.1, forward strand.
CTTTGCTGTGTTTTGTCACTGTAAATAGAAAATAAACCGCACCTTTTTTGATTTTGAAAACCACAACCTCCGTTTGCTGGGCCTGTTTTGTGTGGGGAGCCCATCCCGGGGGTCACACACACCCGCTGCCGAGCTAACCCCCTCACAGTTGGTGGAGAATGCGGGCAGTTTTTTTAAGCCAGCATGGAGGAGATACTGAAGCAGCTGGCTCTAGCAAATGCCAATCAACAGCAGACAAATGCAGGTTTGCAAAGGAGCCTTGCAGCCCAGCAGCAGACAAACGCAACTTTGCAACAGAGTCTGGAGGCTCAGCAACGAGCCCAGCAGCAATCTGAGGCCCGCTTCATAGACCTGTTGCAGAAGCAAGAGCAGAGACTACAACAATAGATGGAAGCAGTAATGCAGCAACGTCCGCAGACCAGTGAGGAAAGCCGTCCCACTAATACCGCGTCCTTTGGGGTGAGTCGTTTATTGACAAAAATGACTGGAGAGGATGATCCAGAGGTATTTTTGACCACATTTGAAAGGACCGCTGAAAGAGAAAAGTGGCCTGAGGAGCAGTGGGCTGGACTGGTGGCTCCTCTGTTAACTGGTGAATCGCAGAAAGCTTACTATGACCTAGAGCCTAACCAAGCAAAAGACTATGTGATGCTAAAAGCTGAAATATTGGCAAGGCTGGGTGTCACCCAGGCTGTCCGGGCTCAGCGTGTGCATAACTGGACTTTCCAGCTTGGAAAACCCCCCAGGTCTCAAATGTATGATCTCATTCACCTGAGCAGAAAGTGGCTACAGCCAGAGACTTTGTCCGCACCAAAGATTGTGGAACGTGTTGTAATGGATCGGTTTTTGAGAGCTCTTCCTACTGCCATCCAAAAGTGGGTAAGCCATGGAGACCCAGAGACGGCCGATGGTCTTGTGGATCGTGTGGAGAAATACTTGGCTACAGAGAACCTGACGGCCTCTTCCAGAGACACTCGGACTTTCCACCCTAAGACCAGACCATCCCCAGGGGCAGATAAGAGGATTCCAAGGGGTGAGGGTGGAGAGAGTGAGAGGGTGGGAGCTCTACCCCAAGTTTGGCGAGAACAGCCTGGGAAATCAGCGGCTCAAGAGGCGGCAAGAAGGATCGTTTGCTACCGCTGCCGGCAAGCGGGACATATTGCAGCCAATTGCCCGGTTGTGGAGGAACCCATGCAGTGTGACTTTCTGACGGGCAGACGTCAGTCGCTGTGTGCGACAGTCGCATGCACTGCCATTCGAGGAACTGAGAAACATTTATGCAAAATGTGTGTTAATGGTAGAAATGTTGTGGTATTGCTGGATTCAGGTAGCCTTGTGACCCTGATAAAGGCTGAGTTAGTTAAAACAGAGGTCTCTGGGAATAGCAAGGTAGCTGTTATTTGTGTGCATGGGGACACCCGAGAGTATCCAGTGACTACAGTGTGTTTCGAGACCCCCAAAGGTACCCTCTCTCATCCAGTGGGCTTAGTATCTCAGTTACCGCATGACGCCATTGTGGGAAGGGATTTTCCGAAGTTCTGGGAACTGTGGGATGATCCTGAGCCCCTCACTGGTGCCCCTATGTACCAGGAATGTGATAGCCAGAACCCCCCTGAGAGTGGTGAGGACTCTCCGGAATTTCCCTTATCAGTATTGGCAGGGGAGACTCAAGAAACTGGAGAGGAGCCCACCTCCTCAGACGAAAACCTACCGTCTGTGGAGTTTTCTGATCTTGAGGTTCACAGGGAAAACTTTGCCACAGAACAGTTGAAAGACCCCGCCCTAATAAAGGCACGGGAAAACGTAGTGAAAATAGATGGCGAGTTAGTGAACCCAGATAATACCTGCACTTACCCATACTTCAGCGTAGAGAAGGACCTACTGTATCGGGTGGCAAAAAGGGCAGAAGAAACCGTTGAGCAGCTTGTGGTGCCCAAACCTTACAGGAAGTTGGTGTTGGAGTTGGCCCATGGGCACATTCTTGGAGGTCATCTGGGGACAGAGAAAACCCGAGAGAGGGTATTACAGAGATTCTATTGGCCGGGGGTGATGAAGGACGTAGAAAATTATTGTTCCTCCTGCCCTGTGTGTCAGAGGTTGGCCCCGATGCCACATTTCCGTAGCCCGCTGGTCCCTCTACCCATCATTGAGGTCCCGTTTGAGAGGATCGCCATGGATTTGGTAGGTCCTATAATCAAGTCCGCTAGGGGGCACCAGTACATATTAGTTATAATGGACTATGCCACCCGTTATCCAGAAGCGATCCCTCTCCGAAATACCTCGGCCAAAACCATAGCCAAAGAGCTATCTCTTGTTTTTAGCCGGGTGGGTATTTGTAAAGAACTGCTTACGGACCAAGGTACACCCTTTATGTCCCGGGTTATGAAAGAGCTGTGTAAATTGTTCAAAGTGACGCAATTGCGTACGTCTGTGTATCACCCCCAAACCGATGGGCTGGTTGAAAGATTCAACAAAACCCTAAAACAAATGTTGAAGAAAGTGGTGGATAGAGATGGAAAGGATTGGGACTGTTTACTTCCTTATTTGATGTTTGCTATTAGGGAGGTGCCCCAATCCTCTACGGGATTCTCCCCCTTTGAGTTACTGTATGGGAGACACCCAAGAGGGCTGTTGGATATTGCCAAGGAAACTTGGGAAAGTGAGAGTTCTCCCCACAGGAGTGTGATTGAGCATGTCGCCCTGATGCAAGATCGAATTGCACAGGTAATGCCCATCGTGAAGGAACATTTGGCCCAAGCGCAGTTGGCACAGCAGAGAGTGTACAACCGTGGAGCCAAGACCCGTACCTTTTCCCCGGGGGATAGGATATTGGTACTTGTCCCTACGGTTGAAAGTAAATTCCTTGCCAAATGGCAAGGCCCCTACGAGATAATGGAAAAAGTGAGCGAAGTGAATTACAAGGTCAGACAACCAGGAAGGCGAAAGCCCGAACAGATCTATCACGTTAATCTGTTGAAAGCCTGGAGGGATAGAGAGTCCCTAGTCGCAGACACTTGGTCACCAGCTCAAACTGGTTGCGTGATTCCTGAGGTTGGAATAGCAGCCACCTTGTCACAACCCCAACAACAGGAGGTTAAGGAGTTTGTGCTTCGCAACAAGGAGGTATTCTCTGAGCTGCCGGGACAAACATCTGGGGTAGAGCATGACATCATTACCCCGCCCGGTGAAAGGGTGAAGTTAAAACCCTATCGGATCCCAGAGGCTCGACGGGAGGCAATACGGGAGGAAGTACAGAAAATGCTGAACTTAGGGGTGATAGAGGAGTCCCAAAGTGATTGGTCTAGTCCCATCGTGTTGGTGCCTAAACCGGATGGGAGCTGGCGATTTTGTAACGATTTTCGTCAGTTGAACAAAGTTACAAAATTTGACACCTACCCCATGCCACGTATAGATGAGTTGATCGACCGGCTGGGAACAGCCCGATACATGACGACTCTTGACCTCACAAAAGGGTATTGGCAAATCCCCCTGGCCAAGTCGGCCAAAGAGAAAACCGCATTTGTAACCCCAGACGGGGCGTTCCAATATAAAAGAATGCCGTTCGGGTTACAGAATGCGCCGGCCACATTCCAGCGGAAAATGGACCAGATGCTGAGGCCCCATCGGAAGTATGCTGCGGCTTACCTGGATGACGTAATTGTCCATAGCACAGATTGGGCCTCACATCTGCCAAAAGTGCAAGCAGTCCTGGACTCTGTTCGGGAAGCGGGGTTTACGGCTAACCCCAAGAAGTGTACCATTGGGCAGGAGGAGGCCAAATATCTTGGGTACACCATTGGGAGGGGAGTGATAAAACCCCAACTCAACAAAGTCGAGGCCATCCAGAGTTGGCCACGTCCCAACAGCAAGAAGCAGGTACGAGCCTTTCTGGGAATCGCTGGGTATTATCGGCGATTCATTCCCCACTTTGCTTCTAAGGCTGTGCCCCTAACCAACCTGACGAAGGGGAAAGGGTCGGTCATGATTAAATGGACCCCCGAGGCTGAGGCAGCATTCCAATTCTTGAAACAAGCCTTATGTAGCCAGCCAGTGTTGTACTCACCCGACTTCTCTAAAGACTTTGTCGTACAAAGTGATGCGTCAGATGTGGGGTTAGGAGCAGTATTGTCCCAGGTCTGGAACGGGGAAGAGCACCCAGTCATTTACCTCAGCAGGAAGTTGAAGTCCCATGAGGTAAATTACGCCACCGTTGAAAAGGAGTGTTTAGCGGTGAAGTGGGCTCTAGATTCCCTTCGGTACTACCTGCTAGGTAGGCACTTTGACATGGTTACGGATCACGCTCCGTTAAAGTGGATGGCTCAAAACAAGGAAACAAATAGAAGAGTGAATAGGTGGTTCCTGGCCCTCCAGGAATTCAACTTCACAGTAAAGCATCGCCCTGGCGTTCAAATGGGGAATGTGGATGCTTTGTCTCGAGTACATGAATGCCTGATTGCTGGTGTTCCAACCCCGAGGTTAAAACAAGAGGGGGGGTATGTGACAGCAGGAAGGTAAAGTCACCTGGTTGCATCCAGGGGGGTAGATATATTTCGCCCAGATTCAGGCTTTACGCCGACTTATACAACTAGGTGGAGAGTTGTATAAGGCTAGTGGGCTCATGGATGACTCATACCTCTAGGGAGAGTGTGGGGCGTCGTGCAGACAGAGATGAGGAGACCAGCTGAACCTTGTCAGCTCATTTAGGCCTCTATAAGAACTCCCAGCTTCATTAGATGTTAGCTCATGCCTGGAACCAGACCTGTGTGGACTGTCTAGGGAGAGTGAACCCCTGTGCGGTGAGGCAAAGCCTGTGTGGCTATTTGTTTGGACTTTAACTAAACCAGGGACTTAGGGACTAGGACAGCACTAGGCTGATCCCAGTTGTTAGTTAGGAAACCTGTATGTTTAGTCAGAGGTCAACTTGACCAGGATTTATTTTGGTTATGTTTCTTTTGCTTTGCTGTGTTTTGTCACTGTAAATAGAAAATAAACCGCACCTTTTTTGATTTTGAAAACCACAACCTCCGTTTGCTGGGCCTGTTTTGTGTGGGGAGCCCATCCCGGGGGTCACACACACCCGCTGCCGAGCTAACCCCCTCACAATATATATATATGTATAGTTTGTAAAGCAACTGTTATCCATCTTTTAAGAAGAAACATTGCTGTCATCACAAAGCCACTTTCAGAAAAATAGATTGAACTGATAGTGTGGTCCTTTATGAAAGCATTGGTTTCATAGAGATACATTTGGTTAATTTAGTTATGCATAAGGGTATTACAATGTGTAATTTACTATTTAGATCATGCCAAAAGCAATTGTCCTCTTATCTACATCTTGAAACCGATGTTAGAGATAGGATAGGAGGGATAGGAAGGCTACACATAGGCCTATATATTACATACAGTATAGCCTACTTCTATTGCTCCAGCATCCCTCTATAGGCATTGGAGCATAGACATGTCTGGGTACTTATAATATATTATTTATACTATATTTCACATTTACATGACCTGAAAAGTTAAAAAAATAAAAAAAAGCAAATTAAATAAATATGATCCAACGTTAAAGAAGTTGTTTTGACTGAAATTTGCTTACACTCAGTTGAAAAACATCACTTGAAAGCATTCTGTTCTGTTGCAGTATTTTTTTCTGTGCACATATAATAATTAAGTTATCGAAAAGAGCAGAAAACATGCATTTGAACGAAAACCGTCAGAGACAAAAAAGGAATTTTAATTCATTACAATATAATATTATCACTAAACTTAGCAAAGGGAGTAGTGTCTTCACAGTAAAATATATAACTTTAATTTCTGTAGAATAGAAAGAGCAAATGAAAAGTTACCACATAACAATTTTATGAAGTAGTAGCCATAATTGAAGCTGCACTACACTAGCTCTGTATTTTCCTAATATATTGTGTTTACTGAAATTTTTCAATGTTTTTTAGAAGTAGAGTTCTCAGCTGTGCCTGCTGTTGTTTATTGTGAATATTTCAATAGGTTGATGTGTCCATAATCATTTAAGACCACAGAACTTTATGGTAAAGCTGTTTACAATGTTTCAAACACAGAGCTGTTTTCATTTGATGAGAAAAGGCCAGATCAGGCCAAAGCAGACATTTACAGAAGGTGCAAGTGAAAAATTATAGCTGAAAATCCTTTTTTTACAGTAGCATAAAACAATGCCTAAATTGTGTTTTTTATGTTCCCGTAGTTTATTTACTGTGCATGTTTTTTAGCAAATAAAAAAAATAAAAATGGTCTGTAATAGTAACACAGCAAATATTTATTTTCAAAGTCACATAATTGGATTTTCCAAAAGCTTAATGTAAGTGCACCTTAACAAGCACAGATTGCTCAATGCAGTCAACCATCTGTCTTTGTTGAATGGCCAAGTGGAAGATCAATATGCAATGACAACTGGTCAAAATTCCTAAATTGGTGATAGCTACGATCTAAAAATCTGAAATTCCGTTTATACAGAGAAAAAAGATCCACATTTTTTTTCATTTAATTTTTTTTTATCGAAAAATAAACATATTGTACAAGTATACAGCGTTGACATATACACAAGCAGAAATGAAGCATGTTCAACTGAATATGTATAACGCATACTTAATCATAAGCAAACCGTTTTGTGGGTAACCATGTTTGTATACTGAGCTTTTTATATTAAATTTAGAAAGTTGGAGATGCAGAAAACAGTAAAAGAGTTGGAGTTGTGTGGTGGGGGGGTTAGGGATGTGAGAGAAGAAAAAGTAGGGGGAGAGGAAGAGGGGGAGGGAGAAGGGTAGCAGTTGCAATACATCAAAAGCATGACCATCACATATTGTAGTCAGCACTCAGCAATATGTTATCTTATCTATATTAGACGTCTGTGCAATTACATATTACATAGGTTTACATAAGTAAGACGTTTACTCTGACATGAAAATGTCATCTAGAAACCCAGGAGTTCCCTACGGGATGTGCGACCAATATTTAATCTTTAATATTTTAATCTAATAATCTGCCGGTATTGATCTGAGAGTCTCAAATTACTGTGAGTACTTAAAGGCAAACCAAGGAGACCATGTCTCATTGTATCGTTCAATTGCATCATTCGCCTGTGCAATGGTTTCCTCCATGTCACACACATCTATAATTCTGTGTAGTCAGTCTCTAATGGACGGGGTGCTAGTGAATTTCCAGTGCAATGGTATAAGTGACTTGGCCGAATTTAGTAAGTGTTTAGACAAGGAATGCTTGTACTTTTTAATTCAGAAGCTAGTGACACGGAGTAAACATCACCCTGCATCAAGCTTCAGGGTAGTTTCTGTAATAAGGCGTATGATTCTCCTGACTTCCGTCCAATACGGAGATATCAAGGGGCATATCCACCATATATGGAGGAGAGTACCTACATCTATTTGGCAGCGCCAGCAGAGTTTGGACGTTTGAGGATTCCATAGTTTGTTGGGAGTTGCATACCACTGTGTGAGTAATTTGAATGCCGTTTCTTACATTCTGGTGCTAAGAGAACATTTGTGTGTGAATATGCAAGCTCTCTGCCATTGCCTGTCAGTTAGTACCATCTCAAGGTCTTTTGACCAGATCTCTCTGAATCTATCTGTAGGAGCTTGGTTTGAGTTCTGTATCCAGGCGTACGACATTGAAGTCGATTTTGGGATCTTGGCAAGAAAAACCGCACTAGAATAGGTCTTAATAAGACACAAAATAAAGAAATAATGTTACAAGCAGCAGCTTGAAGTGAGATACATACAAAAAGTTAATTAAAAATAGGGAAGCTGTGCTAGAAAATCCCAATCATTCAAGATAAGGCATATAAAGTCCATTCTAAGAAATCATTTTCTCCTCTTAAATGACTTTACACAACAAGGAGAGTGCCCGACCACCATAACAAAGACCTGCTTACCAGATGGCAAGCATAAAAAGCAGGTGGCTATAACCCAGCCACGGCCTTTAGCTTGCAGGGGATGACCAAATCGATTAAGCAGACTGGATGGCTGCAAATCTCCCTCTATCACCGTCTATGGCGTCCGTGTTCATTTAAGGCAAATTACCCAAAAAGAAAAAGACTGACCATAGCGTAATACAGTCTATAGTGTTTAATATGAAAAAAGTAATACACTTACATCCATAGGTTGAAGTATCACATGTATTAAAAACAAGTGCCAGCCGGCAGAACACAAACGGAGTCCATCCTCCTAGTAAAACCGCGTGGTGACGTCAGTACGTACACTTCACCAGACGCATTTCGTCATACGTGATGTTGTCAATGGGGAACGGGCAGCGTAATGACTCACCACCTAATATAGACGGCCAAACCTCGTTCTGAGTCACGAGCATTTGGCTCGAAGCGCCATATTGGATATGGGTAGCAGTTCCTTATTTGCAAAGACGAAAGGTAATGAAACCAAACGACTTCATAACATAAGGCAAAATAAAAACCCAAGTATTGCATTTAAAATTTAAACAGATAAAAGGAATTAGATAAAAAAAGAAGATAAGATTCTAATTAAACTCCCATCTACATGATTGTTAAAAATTATTTAATCCATAGATATATTACACCAGGAAAAAGATGCCATCTGATAGGAAAGCTTATAGAACCAACTACATCAGGCCTATATAATAGAGACCCCTTACCCCCAATTAAACAAGATGACAGTTCTGCCAAATATACACTTATTATGTGACGAAAAATGAATATCAATAATAATGTTTGGTGACAACCTCCAAACATTAATTAAAAATACACAAATTGTGTGATGATAAGATTTACATATAATGAAATAAATCAAAATACTCCAGATAGTGAATAGTATAAACTACTAAAGTGAATAGATAATATTTAATCTATGTGCCAAATAATTTGATTATTAAAATGTATTAAATAATATTTATTAGTGGAATATTGTCCATACATAGACTAATGTCTATAATAATAAAAATATATATATATATTAAATTGAATTAATAAATTAATAAACTAAAGTCAAATATATGTGTACATAAATTACCAATAGCTAGATTAATAAAAAACTGAATTATAGCCCACAAAGAAAAAAGAACAAAAAAAAGGAAAAAATGAAAAAAGAAAAAAAAATTGAGAATAGATGGAATTTAACACAATCTTATTAACCCCTCGCTTTTTGGCAGCATAGATCAGGTTAAGTGATTTTATCACATTGTCTTTTGCCTCTCTGCCAGGCATAAATCCTGCTTGTTCGGGCCCAATCAGTTTATGTAGTAGGGGCTTCAATCTGTTGACTATAATTTTTGCTAGTAGTTTGACATCCAAATTTGGCAAGGAAATTGGTCTATAACTAGAACACTGTGCTGGGTCTTTATTTGGCTTGGGTATGACCGTTATATGTGCAGAAAAGAAGGTTAGGGGGACTACCCTAGGTGTTGAAAATGTGTTCAGTGCTTTTGTGAGGAGTTCATCAAAGTGTCTATGAATGTCTTATAGTAAATGGATGTGAAGCCGTCCGGGCCAGGGCTTTTTCCTGTCTTGAGGTCTTTGATCGCTAATTTAATTGAAGCTTCAATGGGTTGTTCAAGTATGTCCGTGTCAGTCAGTTTAGGGAGTTTGGACTATTCCAGGTATTCTTGTATAATTTGTGATCTATTACCTCGGATATCTGCTGGTTTGTTGTTTTGGAAGGTTATATAGGTTTGTATAATAATCGTGGAAGTGTTGGGCAATTAAGCCATCGGTTATGTCTAGTGTCCTCTCCTTATTCCTTATACCCAGGATGTTGTTTTTGTGTCTGGGGCTTTTCAGTGCCCTAGCCAAAAATGTGCCCGTCTTGTCTCCATATTCATAGTATATTTTCCTTTTAACCACTTGCTTACTGGGCACTTAAACCCCCTTCCTTCCCAGGCCAATTTTCAGCTTTCAGCGCTGTCACGCTTTGAATGACAATTGCGACGTGGCTCCCAAACAAAATTGACGTCCTTTTTTTCCCACAAATAGAGCTTTCTTTTGGTGGTATTTGATCACCTCTGCGTTTTTTTTTTTTTTTGCGCTATAAACAAAAAAAGAGCGACGATTTTGAAAAAAAACACAATATTTTTTACTTTTTGCTATAATAAATATCCCAATTTAAAAAAAAAAAAAATTCCTCAGTTTAGTCCGATATGTATTCTTCTACATATTTTTGGTAAAAAAAATCGCAATAGGCGTTTATTGATTGGTTTGCGCAAAAGTTATAGCGTCTACAAAATAGGGGATAGTTTTATAGAATTTTTATTAATAATTTTTTTTTTACTAGGAATGGCGGCGATCAGCGATTTTTATTGTGACTGCGACATTATGGCGGACACATCGGACACTTTTGACACCATTTTGGGACCATTGTCATTTTTACAGCGACCAGTGCTATAAAAATGCACTGGTTACTGTAAAAATGACACTGGCAGGGAAGGGGTTAACCACTAGGGGGCGAGGAAGGGGTTAAATGTGTAACCTGGGAGTGATTACTACTGTGTGGGGGAGGGGTGTGACTGGGGGAGGTGACCGATCTGTGTCCCTATGTACAAGGGACACAGCATCGGTCTCCTCTCTCCCTGACAGGACATGGATCTGTGTGTTTACACACACAGATCCATGTCCTTGTCTGTGTACTGGCCGATCGCAGGTACATGGCGGACATCGCGGCCACCAGGCACGCGCATCGGCATCTCAGTGATGCGCCGCGCGCGCGAGCCCCCCAGTGGTAGCATCCAGTGTTTGTTAAAGCATTTTCCTAGTGTCTAACAGTTTGGTTGCGAGTCTCGTTGTTAAAGACTGCTTTGTGTTGGGCTTCTAGTTTTAGGATTTTGTCAGTAAGTTCAGTGATAACTCTTTCCTTTTCCCTTTTGCGTTGGGTACCCATTTTAATGAGCTCTCCTCTGATGAAGCACTTATGTGCCTCCCATGTCATCAAAGAGTCAATGTCGGGAGAGACATTGTGCTCAAAAAATTCCTTTAGAAGTGATGTCAGCTGTGGCAGTAGCTCAGGGTCTGTCAATAAGGAGGAGTTTAGTCGCCAAGTGAGGGATCTGGAGTTAGGGGTTGCCAGGTCCAGTGTAAGTAAAATAGGGGTGTGGTCTGATATGGATTAGAGGCCTATTTTTGCTTCCGTTACTGTGTGAAAGTCTCTGCGGGATACGAATAGGTAGTCAATCCAAGAATATCTAGAATGTGGAATAGAGTAAAAGGTGTAATCTCTATCTTCTGGAAGAAGATATCGCCAAGAGTCTATGAGATGTAGGGAGTTTAATAGTGCTTTAAGACTTTTCAGAATCCGGTATGTTATGTATGTTTTTCCTGATGAGGTGTCTGTCAAGGGGTTTAAGTTGAAGTCTCCACCCAGGATTATGCATCCAGAGCTGAAACTCTCAATTTCCCTCACCAGTCGTCGGAAGAAGGATAGGTGGGATGAATTTGGAAAATACGCATTTGCTAACGTGATGGGGACACCATTATATTTCTCCTTGAGTATAAGATATCTTCCTTCCGGGTCCGCAAGCTTGTCAGTCAATTCGGAGGAGGCTTCGCTGCTAATCAGGATTGAAACCCCCTTTGATTTCGCTAGGTCATTAGTGGCATGATGTGTGTCAGTAAAATAGGAATCAGTGAGCCTGGGTACTTTATGAGTCCTAAAATGTGTTTCTTGTAAAAAGGCAAAGTGTGGCCGACCTTTCTTCAGTTCTCGTAGCAGGGCTGACCTTTTCTCAGGGATATTCAACCCCCTCCCATTTCGAGAGATCACTGTGGGACTAGAGGAGAGGCGTATGCCATGGATCAGAAGTAGAGAGATTCAGAGAGCCGTGACCTGTAAACAACACTTAAAGAAAGAGACCATGAGGGTGAATAAATAAAACCCTATCAGATGTCTACGTCAGGTACAAACAACCACTACTAGTAGATAGAAAAATATAAAGAAATAGAGTAGAGTGAAATGGGGGATTGTGATTTATTGTTCTGATAACTTTTAAATAGTTATACTATCAACAAGGTTAAACGTAGTATACTCCGGGGTGACCAAGTGTCACGGTGGGAGACACTTTGCGAGGCAATGGGAGGTACTGGATGTGAGGAACAGTACCAAGTAAACACCTAGCACTTTCTAGAGGGATTAAGAAACGTATAGGTGGAGGTTAGATGTTCACAGCCTCGGTAAGGGTCTAATAATAGGTTTTAAAGGGGTTTCCGCACTTTGGTGCGCAAAATGTTAGAACTAACGTAAATAGTAGATATTAGGTAGGGGATAGGATGATGAGCAATTAGTCATAAACCAGACCCTCATGGATGTACAATATTTAAACTAAACTTAATATAACAGTTGGAGTGTATATCTATGATGTAAAACTGTGATAGATAACAGAAATATAACATGAAATAAAATAATAAAAAAAAAACTGTTTCATAACCAAGATGCTGGGAGTAAACAGTTAGGCATATAGTTTACAGTCCCATCAGAAGCAATGCAATGCCAAGTTGAGATAGTTGCCATGGGTTTGAAGACTGCTGCAGCTAATTGCATAGTGGAACTGCAACCGGGATACTGTCCAGCGTCTCTGTGTGGTATTACGTGCGATTAAGGTTCCTGCAAGTGAAAAAACAGCAGGGTGCAGCTTAAGGCAGCAGGTAGGGAGTCCAAAGTCCATAGTTGTGGACGAACAAGGAATATAGCTTCCAATGATGGGCTATGCCGTTCATGGACTGTTTGGTCAGGCTAAGGGGGCCAGAGAAATATATTCTGGGTTTGTGATCCACATTAGCTGCCTTTCTCATTGCAAACTGACTGAGACAAACAAGATAAAATAAAATAGATGCCCATCCAGCTAAAGGAAGAGCGGCTCAAAATCAAACAAGTATAGTAAAAGAAAAATATATTGGAACAAGTACATACCAAATGAGGGTAACATGTGTGGAGCGGTGGTCAGAACGCCATCATCTGTGTTTATATCTGAAAATTGTGGAACAGGCATTAAGCATCATCATCATCTGGTGTTCTGGATGAGTGAGCCCTGTTGTTGTAGGGTGTTCCGGCGGTCAAGCTTCCCTGGCGGCCCTGTTTTAGCTTCTTGGGCTGACGTTTCTCCGGGGATGCAAACGGTGAGCAAAGAGGGCTCCTTTCCAGAGGAGGAAGGTGGAATTCTTGATACCACTGTGGGAGATCTACCAGTACCAGATGGCAGATCGTCAGGGGAGCGCAGGGAGTGTTGTCGGCCATTGTGAGTCACCAGCAGTGCAAATAGGAAGTGCCAGGTGTAGCGTAGATCTTTCTCACAGAGTTTGTCCAAAAGGGGGCACAGAGCCCTGTGGTTTTTCAAAGTTATTTGGGACTAGTCATGAAAAAGCATAATGGTTTCCCCATTAAAGATAATCTGATAATTTCTGTGAGCCTTCTCCATGATATCTTCTTTCAGCACAAAGCTCTGTAGACAACAGATCACATCCCGTGGTGGCATGGTGTCTGAGCCTTGTGCTCTCAGGGCACTGTGAGCTCTCACAAACTCTATTTTGGTATCCTCAGGCCTCTCTAAAAAGCTATTAAACACCCTTTGCAAGGCTGTGATGATTTGTTCATTATCTACAGTTTCAGTGATCCCCCTAACCCTAATGTTGTTCATTCTTCCTCTATTATCGAGGTCTTCCAAATGTCTGTTCATTTCAATGAAGTGGTTAGAATGTGGGGACGTCACTTTCTCTAATCTGCTGATCGCTTTCTCCCTATGCTTCCCCGCTGCTTCAGCAGAAGACATCTTGTCATTGAGTACCAGCAGGTTAGATTTGAGATCAGATATTGCTGCCGAGAAGGTGGATTTAATGTCCGCTGCTATGATAGACATTTTGGCATATGTGAGGGGAAGGTTAGGATGTGAGGGTCCCCTACCATTGTCCTCCGTCGCTGACTGGGAGTTTTCACTGACGTCCTCTGTCGTGTGATTCAGTGACATCTTGCCTCTGGCCACGATGCTCCGGAAAAGAGACTGGTTTTTAAATATGTCAGAGATGTTTCTGCCCTTTGTGAGGGGGTTAACTCGGCAGTGGGTGTGTGTGACCCCCGGGATGGGCTCCCCACACAAAAACAGGCCCAGCAAACGGAGGTTGTGGTTTTCAAAATCAAAAAGGTGCGGTTTATTTTCTATTTACAGTGACAAAACACAGCAAAGCAAAAGAAACATAAATAAAATAAATCCTGGTCAACTTGACCTCTGAGTAAACATACAGGTTTCCTAACTAACAACTGGGATCAGCCTAGTGCTGTCCTAGTCCCTAAGTCCCTGGTTTTAAATGTCCAAGCAAATAGCCACACAGGCTTTGTCTCACCGCACAGGGGTTCACTCTCCCTAGACAGTCCACACAGGTCTGGTTCCAGGCATGAGCTAACACCTAATGAATCTGGGAGTTCTTATAGAGGCCTAAATGAGCTGACAAGCTTCAGCTGGTCTCATCAACTCCCTGTCTGCACGACGCCCCACACTCTCCCTAGAGGTATGAGTCATCCATGAGCCCACTAGCCTCAGCTGGGCTTATACAACTCTCCACCTAGTTGTATAAGTCGGCGTAAAGCCTGAATCTGGGCGAAATATATCTACCCCCCTGGATGCAACCAGGTGACTTTACCTTCCTGCTGTCACATACCCCCCCTCTTGTTTTAACCTCGGGGTTGGAACACCAGCAATCAGGCATTCATGTACTCGAGACAAAGCATCCACATTCCCCATTTGAACGCCAGGGCGATGCTTTACTGTGAAGTTGAATTCCTGGAGGGCCAGGAACCACCTATTCACTCTTCTATTTGTTTCCTTGTTTTGAGCCATCCACTTTAACGGAGCGTGATCCGTAACCATGTCAAAGTGCCTACCTAGCAGGTAGTACCGAAGGGAATCTAGAGCCCACTTCACCGCTAAACACTCCTTTTCAACGGTGGCGTAATTTACCTCATGGGACTTCAACTTCCTGCTGAGGTAAATGACTGGGTGCTCTTCCCCGTTCCAGACCTGGGACAATACTGCTCCTAACCCCACATCTGACGCATCACTTTGTACGACAAAGTCTTTAGAGAAGTCGGGTGAGTACAACACTGGCTGGCTACATAAGGCTTGTTTCAAGAATTGGAATGCTGCCTCAGCCTCGGGGGTCCATTTAATCATGACCGACCCTTTCCCCTTCGTCAGGTTGGTTAGGGGCACAGCCTTAGAAGCAAAGTGGGGAATGAATCGCCGATAATACCCAGCGATTCCCAGAAAGGCTCGTACCTGCTTCTTGCTGTTGGGACGTGGCCAACTCTGGATGGCCTCGACTTTGTTGAGTTGGGGTTTTATTACTCCCCTCCCAATGGTGTACCCAAGATATTTGGCCTCCTCCTGCCCAATGGTACACTTCTTGGGGTTAGCCGTAAACCCCGCTTCCCGAACAGAGTCCAGGACTGCTTGCACTTTTGGCAGATGTGAGGCCCAATCTGTGCTATGGACAATTACGTCATCCAGGTAAGCCACAGCATACTTCCGATGGGGCCTCAGCATCTGGTCCATTTTCCGCTGGAATGTGGCCGGCGCATTCTGTAACCCGAACGGCATTCTTTTATATTGGAACGCCCCGTCTGGGGTTACAAATGCGGTTTTCTCTTTGGCCGACTTGGCCAGGGGGATTTGCCAATACCCTTTTGTGAGGTCAAGAGTCGTCATGTATCGGGCTGTTCCCAGCCGGTCGATCAACTCATCTATACGTGGCATGGGGTAGGTGTCAAATTTTGTAACTTTGTTCAACTGACGAAAATCGTTACAAAATCGCCAGCTCCCATCCGGTTTAGGCACCAACACAATGGGACTAGACCAATCACTTTGGGACTCCTCTATCACCCCTAAGTTCAGCATTTTCTGTACTTCCTCCCGTATTGCCTCCCGTCGGGCCTCTGGGATCCGATAGGGTTTTAACTTCACCCTTTCACCGGGCGGGGTAATGATGTCATGCTCTACCCCAGATGTTTGTCCCGGCAGCTCAGAGAATACCTCCTTGTTGCGAAGCACAAACTCCTTAACCTCCTGTTGTTGGGGTTGTGACAAGGTGGCTGCTATTCCAACCTCAGGAATCACGCAACCAGTTTGAGCTGGTGACCAAGTGTCTGCGACTAGGGACTCTCTATCCCTCCAGGCTTTCAACAGATTAACGTGATAGATCTGTTCGGGCTTTCGCCTTCCTGGTTGTCTGACCTTGTAATTCACTTCGCTCACTTTTTCCATTATCTCATAGGGGCCTTGCCATTTGGCAAGGAATTTACTTTCAACCGTAGGGACAAGTACCAGTATCCTATCCCCCGGGGAAAAGGTACGGGTCTTGGCTCCACGGTTGTACACTCTCTGCTGTGCTAACTGCGCTTGGGCCAAATGTTCCTTCACGATGGGCATTACCTGTGCAATTCGGTCTTGCATCAGGGCGACATGCTCAATCACACTCCTGTGGGGAGAACTCTCACTTTCCCAAGTTTCCTTGGCAATATCCAACAGCCCTCTTGGGTGTCTCCCATACAGTAACTCAAAGGGGGAGAATCCCGTAGAGGATTGGGGCACCTCCCTAATAGCAAACATCAGATAAGGAAGTAGACAGTCCCAATCCTTTCCATCTCTATCCACCACTTTCTTCAACATTTGTTTTAGGGTTTTGTTGAATCTTTCAACCAGCCCATCGGTTTGGGGGTGATACACAGATGTACGTAATTGCGTCACTTTGAACAATTTACACAGCTCCTTCATAACCCGGGACATAAAGGGTGTACCTTGGTCCGTACGCAGTTCTTTACAAATACCCACCCGGCTAAACACAAGAGATAGCTCTTTGGCTATGGTTTTGGCCGAGGTATTTCGGAGAGGGATCGCTTCTGGATAACGGGTGGCATAGTCCATTATAACTAATATGTACTGGTGCCCCCTAGCGGACTTGATTATAGGCCCTACCAAATCCATGGCGATCCTCTCAAACGGGACCTCAATGATGGGTAGAGGGACCAGCGGGCTACGGAAATGTGGCATCGGGGCCGACCTCTGACACACAGGGCAGGAGGAACAATAATTTTCTATGTCCTTCATCACCCCCGGCCAATAGAATCTCTGTAATACCCTCTCTCGGGTTTTCTCTGTCCCCAGATGACCTCCAAGAATGTGCCCATGGACCAACTCCAACACCAACTTCCTGTAAGGTTTGGGCACCACAAGCTGCTCAACGGTTTCTTCTGCCCTTTTTGCCACCCGATACAGTAGGTCCTTCTCTACGCTGAAGTATGGGTAAGTGCAGGTATTATCTGGGTTCACTAACTCGCCATCTATTTTCACTACGTTTTCCCGTGCCTTTATTAGGGCGGGGTCTTTCAACTGTTCTGTGGCAAAGTTTTCCCTGTGAACCTCAAGATCAGAAAACTCCACAGATGGTAGGTTTTCGTCTGAGGAGGTGGGCTCCTCTCCAGTTTCTTGAGTCTCCCCTGCCAATACTGATAAGGGAAATTCCGGAGAGTCCTCACCACTCTCAGGGGAGTTCTGGCTATCACATTCCTGGTACATAGGGGCACCAGTGGGGGGCTCAGGATCATCCCACAGTTCCCAGAACTTCGGAAAATCCCTTCCCACAATGGCGTCATGCGGTAACTGAGATACTAAGCCCACTGGATGAGAGAGGGTACCTTTGGGGGTCTCGAAACACACTGTAGTCACTGGATACTCTCGGGTGTCCCCATGCACACAAATAACAGCTACCTTGCTATTCCCAAAGACCTCTGTTTTAACTAACTCAGCCTTTATCAGGGTCACAAGGCTACCTGAATCCAGCAATACCACAACATTTCTACCATTAACACACATTTTGCATAAATGTTTCTCAGTTCCTCGAATGGCAGTGCATGCGACTGTCGCACACAGCGACTGACGTCTGCCCGTCAGAAAGTCACACTGCATGGGTTCCTCCACAACCGGGCAATTGGCTGCAATATGTCCCGCTTGCCGGCAGCGGTAGCAAACGATCCTTCTTGCCGCCTCTTGAGCCGCTGATTTCCCAGGCTGTTCTCGCCAAACTTGGGGTAGAGCTCCCACCCTCTCACTCTCTCCACCCTCACCCCTTGGAATCCTCTTATCCGCCCCTGGGGATGGTCTGGTCTTAGGGTGGAAAGTCCGAGTGTCTCTGGAAGAGGCTGTCAGGTTCTCTGTAGCCAAGTATTTCTCCACACGATCCACAAGACCATCGGCCGTCTCTGGGTCTCCATGGCTTACCCACTTTTGGATGGCAGTAGGAAGAGCTCTCAAAAACCGATCCATTACAACACGTTCCACAATCTTTGGTGCGGACAAAGTCTCTGGCTGTAGCCACTTTCTGCTCAGGTGAATGAGATCATACATTTGAGACCTGGGGGGTTTTCCAAGCTGGAAAGTCCAGTTATGCACACGCTGAGCCCGGACAGCCTGGGTGACACCCAGCCTTGCCAAAATTTCAGCTTTTAGCATCACATAGTCTTTTGCTTGGTTAGGCTCTAGGTCATAGTAAGCTTTCTGCGATTCACCAGTTAACAGAGGAGCCACCAGTCCAGCCCACTGCTCCTCAGGCCACCTTTCTCTTTCAGCGGTCCTTTCAAATGTGGTCAAAAATACCTCTGGATCATCCTCTCCAGTCATTTTTGTCAATAAACGACTCACCCCAAAGGACGCGGTATTAGTGGGACGGCTTTCCTCACTGGTCTGCGGACGTTGCTGCATTACTGCTTCCATTTGTTGTAGTCTCTGCTCTTGCTTCTGTAACAGGTGTCATGGATATGCAGTAGTGTTTGTCTGCCATCTTACCTTCCTCCTCATGTGTTCATCTAGAGACCAGACCTCCTTCACCTGGCTTCCTTTATAATCTCCTCCCAGCCTGACCCCACCCCAGGCCCTATCACTGAACACTATATTAACCTGTGCACTGCAAGCCTGCTTTGCTGATCAACGTGTTTGTTAGGCATTGTGTGTTTGGGTTCCTGCCTGCCGTGTGCTACGTCTGTCTCTCTGTTACGTTATTGGCTTGTCCCCGACCATCCCTGTCTGCTCGTGACCCTTGACCTTCGGCTCGTTCTTCGTTATCCTTGTCTGCTTGTGGCCCCTGACCTTCGGCTTGTTATTCGGTTCTCTCTATCGTGTGCCGCTGCTTCCCCTTATCCTACGGGGCGTGAGCTAGGAAACTCCAGGGGCCGCGACCTGGTCCCAGCCTGCAGCGTAACATCCTCACCACTAGAGGCCCTGGAGAAGACCAGCTGGGTCTTAGACTCCGCGCCCTGGGGAATCTTGGCTCTCGCTTCCGTTGGGATCCCGGTTGTGCTCCTCTGGTCCCGCTTTCCACAACCACCCAGTTTCCTACCCACAGAAGCCAGCCATAGGGTTCACTACCTCGCGGTGCACTCCTGTCCCCCTACGGTGTGCATCTGTCACCTGGCCACAGGTGACCCTGACAGTTTGATCAGCCATGAACCCGGCTGACATCCCGTTACCCGTGGATGATCCGTTGCAGGGCATAGTTTGCAGACTTGAAACCCAGGAATCGAATCAGACTCAGGTGATGCGATTCCTCCAGGATCTGGCTTCTCGCTTTGAGCAGCTTCAGGCCTCCTTGGGAACCCTGAATCCGCAACCTCAAATACAACCAGCGGCTGCACCTATTGCACCAGTCGCAGCCACACACTCACTACAACTGCCAGCTCCGTCCCGTTTCTCTGGGGACTCCAAGGCTTGCAGG
Organism: Rana muscosa; assembly: GCA_029206835.1. Taxonomy (NCBI): domain Eukaryota; kingdom Metazoa; phylum Chordata; class Amphibia; order Anura; family Ranidae; genus Rana; species Rana muscosa. The sequence goes on from CM055122.1 coordinate 1,157,381,191, forward strand.
GGGTTCCTTAGTCAATGCACAATTCATTTTGAGCTCCAGCCCCAAAACTTCCTGTCTGATCGGGCTAAGGTAGCCTATATCATTTCCCTCCTCTCTGGTGAAGCTTTAGCCTGGGCAGCCCCTCTGTGGGAACTGAATGATCCAGTGGTTTCTAGCCTGTCTGGCTTCTTGAAACTTTTTCGGAATATCTTCGAAGAACCGGCTCGTGTCTCTTCAGCGGCCAGCACCCTTTTACGTCTCCGCCAAGAGTCTGCTTCTGTGGGACAGTATGCCCTTCATTTCCGCATACTGTCGGCTGAGTTGAGCTGGAACAATGAGGCCTTAGTCGCAACCTTTTTGCATGGCCTGTCTGATAGAGTGAAGGATGAATTAGCAGGAAGAACCATCCCCACTGATCTGGCCGGCGTTATCTCCTTGTGTAACCAGATCGATATTCGCTTTCAGGAGAGGACCTTAGAAAAGCAACGCCAGCACTCCTTGGTTCTTAGTCAGCCTGAGCTCCCCTCTCTTCGACCCGTAGAGCATCTCCTACCAGCTGAGGAACCCATGCAGCTGGGTCGGACCAGGCTATCCCCCGAGGAACGTGCTAGGCGCAGAACTCTTGGTCTGTGTCTTTACTGTGGGGGCAAAGGTCATTTTCGTGACACTTGCTCTCTTTGTCCAGAAAAACGTCCGGGTCCACTTCATCTGGAAAGTGGAGTATTGGACCCAGAAATATCACCTTCCCCTTCTCGTCTTCTGCTTTCTGTGTTCCTTCATGTTGGTGCTTCTTCTCATTCGGTCTCAGCATATCTGGATTCCGGAGCCGCTGGTAATTTCATGGACTGGGAAATCGCATCGTCCATGAGACTTACTCTTTTGCCCCTCACCACGCCATTGGTGGTCTTGGCGATTGATGGTACTGTTCTCCCAGGGGGACCTATCCGCTTCCAGACCCTCCCTGTTAAGATGTCGGTGGGTACACTCCACCAGGAGTGGATATCCTTCCTTATCTTACCCAAGGCCTCAACGCCTATAATTTTGGGTCTCCCATGGTTACAGCTCCATTCTCCTCATGTGGACTGGACTACTGGACAGATCCTGGCTTGGGGTCCCTCCTGTTCCTCGTCCTGCCTACCCAAGGTTGCCCCCTGTGAATCTGAGCCGGTCATTCATTCCAGGTTGCATAACCATTTACATTTCTCTGTCCCTAACCACCCTTGGACGCACAGCCAGGCTAGCTTGTCTACAAGTCCTGCAGTCGCTACGTCTTGCGATGCGATTCAGGTAGTCGCTACACCTGACTCAGCTATTCACTCTGCCTCTGTACTAGTTATGCCAGTCCAGCCCATGCCCAGTGAGCCTCTCACTTTTTCTTGTTCGGGACATTCTGCTTGTCCTTCAGCTATTCAGCTTGACTCCGGCGACATGTCACCTTCTAACCAACCTGACTTCAGGGTTCCACTGACATCTGCCCAGTCTGATGGTCCTGTGCAAGATGACCAGTTCCCCTTTAAGGGTCTAGGGGACCCTCCTCAGATTCCTGTTGATCGTCTCATGCCCTTGCTTATTCCTAGAGAGCCTTTGGTCCTCAATAGATCTTCTTGTCATCTCCCTACCTCGTTTTCAGTCTCTGAGGATAATCTTAAGTACGAGGTTAGACAAGTTCTGGATTCTCGGCTCTGCAGAGGCATTCTTCAGTACCTTGTGCATTGGAGAGGTTTTGGTCCTGAGGAGGCGTCTTGGATCGCTGCATCTGATGTCGCTGCACCTCATCTGTTGAGAAGGTTTCATCAGAGATTTCCCTTTAAGCCTGGGTCCAGGCGGGGGAGGGCCCATAAGAGGGAGGGTACTGTCATGGATATGCAGTAGTGTTTGTCTGCCATCTTACCTTCCTCCTCATGTGTTCATCTAGAGACCAGACCTCCTTCACCTGGCTTCCTTTATAATCTCCTCCCAGCCTGACCCCACCCCAGGCCCTATCACTGAACACTATATTAACCTGTGCACTGCAAGCCTGCTTTGCTGATCAACGTGTTTGTTAGGCATTGTGTGTTTGGGTTCCTGCCTGCCGTGTGCTACGTCTGTCTCTCTGTTACGTTATTGGCTTGTCCCCGACCATCCCTGTCTGCTCGTGACCCTTGACCTTCGGCTCGTTCTTCGTTATCCTTGTCTGCTTGTGGCCCCTGACCTTCGGCTTGTTATTCGGTTCTCTCTATCGTGTGCCGCTGCTTCCCCTTATCCTACGGGGCGTGAGCTAGGAAACTCCAGGGGCCGCGACCTGGTCCCAGCCTGCAGCGTAACATCCTCACCACTAGAGGCCCTGGAGAAGACCAGCTGGGTCTTAGACTCCGCGCCCTGGGGAATCTTGGCTCTCGCTTCCGTTGGGATCCCGGTTGTGCTCCTCTGGTCCCGCTTTCCACAACCACCCAGTTTCCTACCCACAGAAGCCAGCCATAGGGTTCACTACCTCGCGGTGCACTCCTGTCCCCCTACGGTGTGCATCTGTCACCTGGCCACAGGTGACCCTGACAACAGGTCTATGAAGCGGGCTTCAGATTGCTGCTGAGCTTGTTGCTGAGCTTCCAGACTCTGTTGGTGAGCTTGCTGCTGGGCTGCAAGGCTCTGTTGATGAGCTTGCTGCTGGGCTGCAAGGCTCCTTTGCAAACCTGCATTTGTCTGCTGTTGATTGGCATTTGCTAGAGCCAGCTGTTTCAGTATCTCCTCCATGCTGGCTTAAAAAAAACTGCCACTGGTTCTCCACCAACTGTGAGGGGGTTAACTCGGCAGCGGGTGTGTGTGACCCCCGGGATGGGCTCCCCACACAAAAACAGGCCCAGCAAACGGAGGTTGTGGTTTTCAAAATCAAAAAGGTGCGGTTTATTTTCTATTTACAGTGACAAAACACAGCAAAGCAAAAGAAACATAAATAAAATAAATCCTGGTCAACTTGACCTCTGAGTAAACATACAGGTTTCCTAACTAACAACTGGGATCAGCCTAGTGCTGTCCTAGTCCCTAAGTCCCTGGTTTTAAATGTCCAAGCAAATAGCCACACAGGCTTTGTCTCACCGCACAGGGGTTCACTCTCCCTAGACAGTCCACACAGGTCTGGTTCCAGGCATGAGCTAACACCTAATGAATCTGGGAGTTCTTATAGAGGCCTAAATGAGCTGACAAGCTTCAGCTGGTCTCATCAACTCCCTGTCTGCACGACGCCCCACACTCTCCCTAGAGGTATGAGTCATCCATGAGCCCACTAGCCTCAGCTGGGCTTATACAACTCTCCACCTAGTTGTATAAGTCGGCGTAAAGCCTGAATCTGGGCGAAATATATCTACCCCCCTGGATGCAACCAGGTGACTTTACCTTCCTGCTGTCACACCTTGTATACCACCGATGCGCGATGTGGTCTGGAGTGGGGTGTCCGGTAGCTCTGTCTGCTCATTAGCAGGGGTTGGAAGTGCAGAAAAACGGGCTATAGGCTGTGATTCCTCTGGAGCGCCTCTAGAATGCTGCCATCTCAGCCGCGTGCCAAGCCACGCCCAAGATCTACATTTTAGCTTTTTTTATATATAATTAGCAGAGGTGAAGTTGTGCATTTACACTGTTGAGAGCAAACTTACATTTTTTTTCTATAAAAGTATATGTTTTCCGATGCAACTTTTAACATAATTGTGATATAAATGAGTAGTATGGTTGAAGTTCATAGTTCAAATAATTAATAATCTTCTTTCTACTTTCTGAATGAGAATATTTATTGCCAGGCTCTGGCATTTTTATCACCACTTTTCAATCCTCTTTGCCCTATATCACTTAAAAGAATCACTGGATGGCATTTAGTATGATTTTAGCTCTTGTATTTATTAAATTCAAGCTGAGCATCTCAGCACAGTAATCAAATCACAATGCATATCTTTTCAACAAAAATATTCACTGAAATTGCTTTAATTATGGCTAAACTGGACTTTACGAAGAATTACATCTGCTACATAGGCTTAAAATAATTTCAAATGTAAATTCATTGGTAAGTAATTTTCTATCCCCCAAAGCAATTTAACATACCATTTGTTAATTAATTGATAACTGACTTCCTAGTGAGTAAACAGAAACACATTTTTCTAAGTTTTTTTTTTTTTCCATCAAGCAATGCAAGACACAATGATAAAGTATAAAGAAATGTCCACAGCAAACATAAAAGGCACTTACTTAAAAATGTTGATGGTAATGTTGGTTTGGACAACCACATTTTGAATTTTACATAAAGCAGAAGAATAGATCAGTTCCAGAATAAAATACTATGCAGGGACAGTGATATAAAGTATGCTTAGGGCTTTGTTTCCCTTTGTCAGGCGGGTGGCAATACTAGAAAGGTCATAGACTTGATTGATGTGGCGAACAGGGATGGCTCTGCATTCTTAGTACTTATGTTGAAAAAGGATTAAGGGTATTAGGGACTTTAAGGAATACAAGACCGGGTAAGGCTTGTGTTTTCCATCCCTAGGGACTTTATATGAAAATCTGGCCCGGTAAGGTCAGATATTTCCATCCCAGTAGTGTCAGGAGGGGAACAAGAAGGGTGGGACTTTGAATGAACTAAATGGCAGCAAAAGAATATAAGGTGAACAGCAGAGCTTTATTGGTAAGAGGAATAACATTGCATAATACAATTACAGCGATATATATAAAATTTCAATTAAATTAACAGTACATATGAAAATGACACAATTGGGCACCATTGTGCCTCATATTACAGCACTGGTAGGAGGGTAGGTAACTTGAACAGGTAATAAACATACGCATCATGACAATAGTGATATCTCATCAGAGACTCAAATAAAATTCCATGGTTCACCATGGACAATTGGTTAAATAGATAATAAACGGTATTGCCTGCAGGACCTATGGCTTCACTGGGCCTGGTAGGGAAGTATAATGTGGTAAATTGAATTTAAAGATTGAGCAATTAAGGACGTCCACCTCGACTCCTGGTTGGAGGTGCTTCCGGAGGCATGTGACATACCCCCAATATTTCTACTTAGTGTACTCCAACTAGTAATTACCAACCAATTGTTGGAATTTGTTACTATACCTGTCCATGTTACTTTTGATTTTTTACAACTATTCACTACTCTCATTATAGACTCACCACGCGCATGCTCCTGACGAGTGGCGTTCGGCCACGAAACGCGTAGAGCCTCATATGCCGTGTCCTTAATTGCTCAATCTTGAAATTCATTATACTTCCCTACCATGCCCAGTGAAGCCATAGGTCCTGCAGGCAATACCGTTTATTACCTAATTAACCAATTGTCCATGGTGAACCATGGAATTTTATTTGAGTCTCTGATGAGATATCACTGTTCCCCTCTTGATTCTTAGTACTTAGTTGGGTGCGGAAAAGGATTTTGATCACCTTGACTGGCCCTTCCTGTTTGCCACGGTGCGCCACACTGGGTTCAGAGGGGCCATTTTTGCAAGCAATTCAACACTTTTATACCAACTCAATGTTCCAAGTAAAAAAAAAACCTTTACCTTCTCCTCCTCCTTTTCAGTAGCTAATGGTACCCAGCAGGGATGCCCATTCTCACCCTTACTATTTGCATTATGTGTTGAACCCTTGGCGGCGTCTATCCGCAGAAGTTCGGACATTCGGGGCATATCGGTTAGTGGGAAATAATTCAAAATGTCACTGTTTGCTGATGATGTTATCCTCACCCTGACCCAGCCTAGGATTTCCCTACCAAATTTACATGCTGAAATTGATCGATATGGAGCCCTCTCAGGATATAAAATAAACACGTGTAAATCAGAGGCCCTTCCAGTTAATATTCCAGAGGTTGACGTTAACCATTTATAGTCCAATATCCCCTATAGTTGGAAACTCACTGCCTTAAAGTATTTGGGGTTCAAATTCACTCCAAAATTTGCTACCTTGTATCAGAACCCCCCGCCCCCCCTCCACCTCTTTCAGGGCTCTGGTGCAACAGTGGAAGAAACAACATATCTCCCTTCTAGTGTGTATCACCTCCGTCAAGATGTCCATTCTTCCTAAACTTTTGTACCTGTTTCAAACATTGCCAATTCCAGTTCCTTATGAACATCTGAGAAAATTGCAAGCATATGTGTTCCAATATGTTTGGAACTATAAGAGGCATAGGATACTCCATTCAGTACTCATGGGTTTGTGCTCTGATGGGGGCCTAGCTTTCCCCAACCTTATAAAATACTACCAAGCGGCCAGTGCCGGCCGAAGACATTGTGCTGCCTGGTACCAAGAATGAAATGCTGCCCCCCCCCCCCCAAAAAAAAAAAAAAAATCACGCCCACCAAAATGCCCCCACATCCATCATTTTATATCATGATAACTAAAGTGGACCTGTCATGGCTCTATAAAAAGGACCTGTTATGGCTCTATTCATGTATATAGGAGTATAAAGAGGACCTTCCATGGCTCTATACATGTATATAGAAGTATAATGAGGACCTGTCATGGCTCTATACATGTACCGTATTTTCCCCGTCTATAAGACGCCCCCATGTACAAGACGCCCCCCACTTTTCCAACCCAAAATTAAGAAATCAATATTTTACACATAGGTAAAACAGAACACATTTTTATTTAGTAATTACCGCAGGTAACGTTTAAATACTAGTATATTATGCAGGGGTTGTTCTTCCTGTTTTCTCCACTGTCTATCATACACTCTGCGGAGGCAAGTCCAAACTGTTTCTCTGCAGCTCTATTCCCACGCTCTTTTTTGCATAGCTGGCTACATTTGGTTTGATTTGGCAGAGTAAGACAATCACTTACTTTTATTATTTTCTGACATCTTGGTCCCAGAACACTCCGGTCCCTGTTGCATCTGTGCATCTCCACTTCCAACAGGATCGTATCTGCTCACTCTCCACCTCCACCCCCAGCTTTAGCTGACGTCAGTAACATACGGCTCGTGATTGGAGAAAGCCACTTGACAAGCTATGGGCCGCGACGCACCTTCGCGGATGTCTCCCAGGCTGACCAACCGTGTATAAGACGCTGTTCGATTTACAGGCTATTATTTTAGGAAAAAATAGCGTCTTATCCACGGAAAAATACGGTTTATAGAAATATAAAGAGGACCTGTCATGGCTCTATACATGTATGTAGGAGTATAAAGAGGACCTGTCATGGCTCTATACATGTATGTAGGAGTATAAAGAGGACCTGTCATGGCTATATACATGTATATAGAAGTATAAAGAGGACCTGCCATGGCTCTATACATGTATGTAGGAGTATAAAGAGGACCTGTCATGGCTCTATACATGTATATAGGAGTATAAAAGGACCTGTGCGTAGCCGGCGGCCGCGATGTCACCGGCCACACATAGTGGATTGTCACTTGTCACAACGTCACCTGCCACACGTTGCAGATTGTCACTTGCCACAACGTCACCTGCCACACATTGCGGATTGTCACTTGCCACAACGTCACCTGCCACACGTTGCAGATTGTCACTTGCTGTGTCCCAGAGTAAAGGCAGGCAGCAGAGAGCTAATGTAATCTCTCTGCTGCCCGCACAGTGGGGGCGGAACTGCAGTGATGCAGGGCGGGCAGTGAGAGATGATGTCATCTCTCTGCTCCCCCGCCCGCTGTTTGGCCAGCAAGCCCGCTCACTTGCTGACTGTCCCGCCCGCTGACTGTTCCTCTGTTCTGCCCGCATGCTCCATTCACCTTGGCCCAACGCCCAGGTGAATGGAGCGCGCGGGGAGCGGAGCGGGCTGGCTGGCGGGCGGGCGTCAATTTGCCTCACAGTGGAGTGGGCGGAACGGGTTAGCGACAATTTGCCTCACAGTGCAGAGTAGGGTTGCCACCTTTTCGTCAAGCCAAACCCGAACACATTAGCAGCACACGCCAATATATATATTTTTTTGTAGTACATTAAATTCATTACCTCTGTACAAAGCAATGCACAGCTATTTTTTATTTTATTTAGTATACCCTGTACATATATTTTTGTGATTAAATAAAATTTCTAATCATATGGAGTTAATCACAAGAGTCCCCCTTTATATCAGAGTCAACAGAGTTCTCCTTTAGATCTGAATCTGCAGAGTTCCCCTTTACATCTGAATGCACATGGTTCTGCAGAAGAGGAGTGCAGAGGGTAAGATGGGGGCAGTATGTACAGGAGAGGAGTGCAGAGGGTATAATGGGGGCAGTATGCATAAGAGAGAAGTGTGGAGGGTATGATGGAGCAGTATGTATAGAAGAGGAGTTGAGAGGGTATGAGGGGGGCGGTATGTACAGGAGAGGAGTTTGGAGGGTATGAGGGGGGCAGTATGTACAGGAGAGGAGTGTGAAGGGTATGATAGGTGCAGTTAGTACAGGAGAGGAGTTCGGAGGGTATGATGGGTGCAGTTAGTACAGGGGAGGAGTTCGGAGGGTATGATGGGTGCGGTTAGTACAGGGGAGGGGTTCAGGGGGTATGATGGGTGCAGTTGGTACAGGAGAGGAGTTCGGAGGGTATGATGGGTGCAGTTAGTACAGGGGAGGAGTTCGGAGGGTATGATGGGTGCAGTTGGTACAGGAGAGGACTTCGGAGGGTATGGCGGTGGCAGAATGGGGAGGGATTTCTTGCTGTGTCTATGGGGTGACCAGGGAGTGATGTTGGGAAGATAGGGGAAGGAAAGTGACCATGAAATGATGGGGGGGGTAGGAAGCAGCTCTGAGTGACGTCTGTATGAAGTGGTCTGGGGGGGTGATGCAAGCTGGGGGGAGTTGGGGGCTGAGAAGTGGTCAGATAGCGATGTATATAATAAAAAAAAAACTCATCCACTAAAAACATACAACAATAAATCATACAACAGTACTACAGATCTATGTAATGGAGCTCCCAGCACTCTGTATACCCAGATAATGTGAAGGTAATGTATGACCATTCATATAACCCTGTGGTATCCAGGCTCTGAGTCTGTACAATCAGAGGTGTGAACTCACCACATATATACAGGTTACATGAATGGTTATAAATGACTTCACATTATCTAGTCTGAACAATTGGATTGGAGGATGTTTGCACAGACTTTTCATGCTTAGAAGTGATCTGTCAAATGTGATCGGGCTGCTGCAGACCCCCCTCCCCCCCCCCCCCCACACTCAAACTCACTATCTCCTCCGATTCTTCTGTCAACTTCTGTTAACCCTTCACTGCATCTCCTGAAGAAAAAAACACCTTGAAAGCAACTACTATCCACCCTAGAAAACTTCTCCCAGAAAAAATCAGCTCACCTCCTCCCTTCCTCTGGCCAGCCTGACAGGAGACAGTGAGCTCCGCCCCCCAGTTCTCACAACACTCCGCACTGGTGATTGGGGGGGGGAGGTTGAGTCGGAGATAACAGGGACCCCGCACTGCACGAGACTGGAGGGAGGGGGAAGAGACAGAAAGGAGTTTTTTAAATCCAGAACACACACCGCAGCCGCAGGCACAGTGTATTCTTTACAATGCCGCTGCTGCTGTTTCACAGTGAAAGGTGGAGTGGGGGAGAGGAACGGGCGGAATGGGATGGCGGGCAGGCGGCAATTTGCCGCCCCCCTAAAAGTGCCGCCTGGTACAATGGTACCATCGGGTCCCATGGTAGGGCCGGCCCTGCAAGCGGCTCAACTGCTCATGATAGCCTTCTGGTTTACCCAACAATCTTAAAATAAATGGATGGAAATCAAAAAATTTGGTCTGACGCCTGTTCACCCGAACAACCTACTTTGGAGAGCGAATGCGGAGGTAAACCCTAGTCATCTGTTGGGGGTCTATGTCCCAACTTCGGCAGCTTTGGCACAAACTATTGCATCATAGTGAGATGTCATCCGAAAAATCGCTGCTGACCTCTTTTATCTGCAATCCCAAGGTGCCTGATAGCCTCACTCACTGGATGTCTTTGCCTTGGGCATCGCATAATTTATTCCATTTTGGGCATCTAGTAGACCATAGGTCTTGCAAATTGCTGCCATTCGCTGAACTTCAGGATCAATTTGATCTCCCACGCCAGGTGTTTTATGGATATCTGCAAATTCACCGTTATGCCCAAACTATAACTTAAATGTTTTTATTTTCTCCTACGTCCTCTTTTGAACGCTTAACTTTGGAAAGATCTGCCTGGAAGGGTTTAATTTCCGATATCTACCAGATACTGAATGCCTACTCCATACCTGCATAAGGCAAGCATGCTTACATGCTCCGTTGGGAGAATGCGCTAGGTGAGGTAATCCCTATAGAGACGTGGCAGGTGATTTGGTCCCAAGCAGCCAAGAGTTCCTTTTGTACTCTCCGTAAGGAAAATGCCTATAAAATTCTCTATTTTTGGTACCTGACACGAGATGTGCTCCATGCCATCTACCCCACTAGTGAAATGGGGATAAGAGTACCCTCCTCCATAGTTACTGGAGTTGCCAACTGATTACTCTATTTTGACACTCAACTCAACAGTTGCTGAGTTGCCTCTTTGAGGTGCCTGTCCCTATGACACAAAAACTCTTTTTGCTGGGCCTTTCATCACTGAAAGTAGCCAAACCCTATAAGAAGCTGCTCCGACATATCCTCACGGCCACACGTTGCCTTGTTGCCCTTAATTGGAAGCAACGTTCTCCACCTCCCTCTGATGCCCTGTATGCTAGGGTTAAAGATGTGGAACTGATGGAGAAAATGACTGCCAGAATTCAGGACAGAGTAGAAGCTCACAATAAGGTTTGGGAATTATGGCATCTCCAGGAGGACCCGTCCTGAGCCTGTAAATGAGCTGTTATGAGGATTCAATATTCTTCTCTTTTATTCCTTTTCTCTTTTTTATCTTAATCTCTATGATTCTTTTAATGTCATATTGGTTGCTATATATTGCTCCTTAGCATTATAATGTTTGAGCAGTGATATTGCTCCACTCAAAGCCATACTGGTATAATCTCCATGTTTATCACACATTGTTATTGCCATTTACAAAGCGTTCACTGTAAACACTGCACATATTTTTTCTTCTTCTTTTGAACATTTGTAATTTCTGTTTTCTTGGTAAAAAACAATAAAAACCCTTTTTTTTAAAAAAAAAAAAGTATGCATCTTAGCAGGGATATACTGCATAACCACTGCAATATATATCTTTAAATACATAAATTAGGAGAGTAATCACTTACCTTTCCTCATAGCTGTGTCCCCAAAGTTGGAGGTGAATATGAGGATATTATCTGCAAAGAGGGCTTTGCATAGCTCGAGTGAAGTTTTGAGCAAAATAGAAGGTATCGGGAAAGGGGCTCTAGAGCTAGATTGAATAGAAGTGGGGAGAGGGGGCATCCCTGCCTAGTTCCCTTGGGAAGTTGTTATTGGATATATGTCCTGCTGCTACTCCGTTGGCCGATGGGGCTGAATACATGGTGGAAATTAGGTGGAAAAATGGGCCTGAAAAGCCAAACCTCTTTATAAACAGCCACAGCCAGCGAAAGTTCACATTTTTGAAAGCCTTTTTGGCATCAAGGGTGACAATGGCAAGGTCACAAGATGGGTTGGCCCTGACTTGTTCCAGGACAGTGAGGACTTTACAAATATTTGAGGTGGCAGAATGGCCTGGTGGGAAACCTGCTTGGGAAGGGTGGCCTAGGGTGGGCATAATTTACGCCAGCCTATTAGCAATGATTTTGGATAGGATTTTAGAATTGAGATTCAACAAAGATATTGGACGGTAGGAGCCTGGTTCCATAGGGCCTTTGCCCTTTTTAGGGATTAGTTTAATATGAGCTTGGAATCCTGAGGGGAGGTACTTGCCACCTGAATGGATTGTCTGGTATACAGAAACCAGGGTCGGCATGATATTATCAATTGATAACTTATAGAAATCTGATGTATAACCATCGGGGCCTGGAGCTTTTCCATTAGCCAGGGATATGATCACTGCGGTGACATCTTAGTAGGTGATCGGAGCATTGAGGTGTGCTAAAAGTGTGTCATCGACCCGTGAGAGGTGGACCTGATCCAGAAAGGTTTCCGCTGCCAGCACGTCTATGGGATCAGGACCGTATAATGCTGCATACAATTTTTATATATTTTTAAGTATAGTTAATGGCTTTAGAGGAGGTAGTGAGTTCAACATGAGTGCTTTTAAGTGCAGGGATGTGTGTGGGGGTATGGGGACCCTTGCTTAGGTGGGCAAGCAGCTTTCCCGCCTTATTCCCATATTTATGGTACTGAAGGTCTAGATATGATTGGTGAATCCATTCCTGGGCATCTGTCTATAGATCAAATTGGCCTTTGGCTTCTCGCCAGGCTTTTCTGCGATCTGGGGTGTTCTGTTGTGCCAAAAGTGTCTGAGCGGCCCGAAAGGCATTGCTTGCCTCAGTATATTATTTAGTGACACATTTTTTGTAACCAACAGAAAAGGAAATAATTTTGCCATGAACAACAGCCTTCCCAGCCTCCCAGAAAAGATTAGGGTCACATCTATGCCCAGAGTTAGTGGCCTCTTAATCTGCCCAAACTGTTTTTTTGACCTTCTGCAGATCAAAATTATGTGCTGGGTAGGAGGGAAATGATACAAAATTTTAAATACGGTATATTGTTTAAATTATTTTACCATTGCGTCTACATATTTATTTATTTTTTAATTCTGTCTCCTTGCAAATTTGCATTTTTGACAAATTCACTGAAGAAAACCAGAATCCTAAGACTCACAACATAACATTATCCAATGTATTTGTTATTGTGGTATTGTGGTATGACAGTGTAAGAAATAGTGTAACTTTTTTTATGTTTTGTTTTTCCTCACATCTTATGGTTGAACTGGATGGACTTGTGTCTTTTCAACCTAACTATGTAACTATGTAACATACTTAAAGGAGAGTAGGAAGCACCCAAACCATTATTTTATATGTACAGTCTAGAGGAAATAAGGGAAACGGGAGAGATGGTTGAAACCATTAAATACATAAAGGGTATTATTAAGGTTCAAAAGAGCAGTATTTAAAATTTGAGGATCAAGAACACAGAGACCTGACTTCAAACTAGTAGGAGGAAAGTTCAAAACTAATATTAGAATGTATTTTACTGCAAAAGTAGTTGCTGTTTGGAACAGACTTCCAGCAGAGGTAGTGAGTTAGTTAACAGTACATAATTCAAACATGCTTTAAACAAACATAAATCTATATTTAGACAAAGAGGATAAAAAATAAGAAATACAAAAAATGAGGCAGACTCAATGGACAACTTGGGCTTTTTTTGCCATCACTTTTCTCTGTTTCTACTTTCTTACTGCGATGTGCAACAACAAATAAATAGTATAATCTCATAATTTGAAGAGGGACTGGATTCTAATTTGTTGCATGGAGGTTTTGGTCCCACTTTTTATCCTCAGGTTTCTGGTGAGCATTTATAAATATATCCATTTGAATTCAGGTATTACTCCCACTGACTGATTTTTCACCATGTTATGATTCATTGCTTTTAAACAATGAATAGTTCACTGCATTTATAAAGAATACTCTCCAGCAGTGGCGGCTGGTGCTCAACATTTTTTGGGGGGGGCGCAAACAAACTGAAAAAAAATTGAACCCCCCCCATCAATTGCAGCCTCACTGTGCCATCAAACGCTACCACTGTGCCATCAAACGCTGCCACCGTGCCATCAAACGCATCCACTGTGCCCATCAAACGCAGCCACTGTGCCATCAAACACAGCCACAGTGCCCATCAAATGCTGACACTGTAACCATCAAACTCTGCCACTGTGCCCATCAAACGCAGCAACTGTGCCATCAAATGTTGACACTGTGCCCATCAAACGCTGCCACTGTGCCCATCAAACGCAGCCACTTTGCCATCAAACGCTGCCACTGTGCCCATCACCGCAGCCACTTTGCCATCAAACACAGCCACTGTGCCATCAAACACAGCCACTGTGCCATCAAACGCTGACACTGTGCCCATCAAACACTGCCACTGTGCCCATCAAACGCAGCCACTTTGCCATCAAACGCTGCCACTGTGCCATCAAATGCAGCCACTGTGCCCAAAAAGTACAATAGCAGTGCCATTTGTTTCAGCCAATTGGGTGACAGGGTAACCAGACCCGAGAACCTGATTGGCTGAGAGGCGGGTCAGTGTTAGGAAAGCGATTTATTCGCTTTGCTAACACAACACTGAGTAATCAGCAAACGCACAGCAGTGCGCCCGCTGTTTACCATTTTTGAAGCATATTAGAGCCCACGGCTCTAATCAGGAAGCCTATTAGAGCCTATTGCTCTAATCAGGCGCTTCCAAAAAATTTGCATGAATCTATCTATGTAAGAGAGATATAATTTGATGTCAGTTTGATGGCAAAGTGGCTGCGTTTGATGGGCACAGTGGCAGCGTTTGATGGGCACAGTGGCAGCGTTTGATGGTTACATTGTCAGCATTTGATGGCACAGTGGCTGCGTTTGATGGGCACAGTGGCTGCGTTTGATGGCACGATGGCAGCGTTTGATGGCACGTGGCAGCATTTGATGGCACAGTGAGGCTGCAATTGATGTTTTTAAAAAAAAAAAATTAAGTTTATTTGCGCCCCCCCAAAAATGTTGAGCACCAGCCGTCACTGCTGGAGAGTATTCTTTATAAATGCAGTGAACTATTCATTGTTGAAAATAAATGAATCATAACATTCAAAAGCAGTCAGTGGGCGTAATACCTGAATTCAAATGGATATATTTTTAAATGCTCACCAGAAACCTGAGGATCCAAAATGTAACCAAAACCTCCATGCAACAAATCAGAATCCAGGCCCTCTTCAATTTATGGTATTATACTAATTATGGGCACTCTACTGGCATTGTCAGCGGCATGTACTGTAAAAGGGACACACAAGGCTCTCTTGCTTCTCTATTGCATGAGGTCCAAAAACTAGAATCTGCCCACAAGCGTTTGCAGGCCCTACAAACTTACTCAGAACTGCTTCAAGTTTGAACTAAGCTATTGCATGAATTGGGACACAAAACGAAACATAATTTTGTGCTCTCTCAGAATCTCTTTAATAAACTGGGTAACAAAAGTGGCAGACCTCTGGCTAGGGCCTTACAAGGTAGAAAGCTGCTTCCACTATCCACCATGAATGCACCCCCAGGGATGTACCATAGCTACCTCCACTGACATAGTGGCGCAATTTGAAAAAAACTATTTGGATGTCTATAATTTGACACCTGCTCATAACTCACGCAACATGACAAAAACTTGGCATTAGGTAATTCACAACTTCCTGTCCCAATACTGTACTAAGCCTATCTTCTGCACAACAGCCCATAAACAGATATGAATCGGCCGTGAAGCAATTGAAGACAGGCAAAGGTCCGGGCCTTGATGGGTTCACGTTTCTTGACCCCCTAGCACAGACCTTCCTGTGTGCCTTCAATTCCTTATCCTGTCCCGTTGATGCACAACTTTTCAGAAGTACACATCTCTGTGATCCCGAAACCCTGGAAGGGACACCACTTCTGTTACCAACTACCGACCAAACTCGCTCCTAAACGTTGATTTTAAAATCTCATGTCGGTTATTACCTCTCTCATTGCTAAAGACCAAGTGGGGTTTGTCCCGGGTAGGGAACTGAGGGACAACACTATAAAAATTTTAAACAATCAGCACTGCTTGACCACCTTTAAGCAACTGGGCTTTTTCCTGTCTCTCAATGCTGATAAGGAATTTGACAGGTTGACCTGGGATTACATGGTGGCGGTACTGTGGTGTGGGTGATTGGCCTCTGGGACCCCTTGTTTAATTTCATCATGTACCTGTATGCTGCACAAATGGCAAGTGTCCGGGTCAATGGCCACCTGTCAGAGACCCAGCGCTGCTGACACACACTTCCGGGTGTCAGCGAGGAATGCCCGTTCTCCAGGCACCAGTGTGCATGTGCGGACACCCAGAATGGGCCGAATAGGTCTTAGACCGAGCGCGCGTCGTGGGAAACCATTTCTAAAGCTCAGGAGAGTAATAGAAAATTCTACAACAGGAGGAGAAGGGGGGAGCTAGACCTAAAAACTGGTGACCTTGTCTGGCTGTCCACAGCAAATCTGAAACTGGCCTGTCCCTCTAAAAAATTGGGATCTAAGTACTTGGCACCCTTCTCCATCAAAAGGAAACTCAACACGGTGGCATACGAGCTCGATCTTCCTGAGTCTTTTAAAATACACCCTGTATTTCACGTATCACTACTAAAACCTGACGTGTCAAACCCATTTCCGGATCGTGACACTGGGTCCCCTGAGGCCATAATGATAGATGGAGAAGAAGAATTTGAGGTGGAAGCCATCCTGGGTCATAGGAAACGACGTGGACTCAACCAATATCTAATCAAGTGGAGGGGCTTCGGCCCAGAAGAAAACTCCTGGGAACCAGAGTCCAACCTCCGTGCCGAGGGCTTGATACAGGCATTTCATCGCTCTCAACTGGCTCGAGCAGGCATCCGGAGGCTGCCCCTAGGGAGAGGGCAATGTCAGAGACCCAGCGCTGATGACACACACTTCCGGGTGTCAGCAAGGAATGCCCATTCTCCAGGCACCAGTGCACATGCGTGGACACCCAGAATGAGCCGAATAGGTCTTAGACCGAGCGTGCGCCATGCGTACGCACCAATGCGCGCAATGTGCTCTCGCCCCTTCCAATCCCGGCGCACGGCGCTCTATTTAAACCTGGGTAACCTGAACGTCAGTGCTGGATTGTCTTTCTGGCTAGTACCGGTGACTCTGTCTGAAAACCTGATTCCTTGTCTGATCTGCTCCTGAAGACCCCCGGCTTGTTGACTACCCTTCTCAGATTCCCCTGCCTGCTCTACTGCCTTTGCCTGCTTCACTGACCTCGGCCTGGACTTTGACCACGATCCTGTCTCCTGATCTTGTACCTCTTCGCCAGCCCGCTGCTGAACCTCTGCCTGCACCTGTTATTCTCCTGGATCTCCCCTAAACGGATCTGATGCCTGATTTCCGCAGCATCTGTGCCTGAAGAGGGTTCCAGTGCCTCCAAGTGACTCTATCGCCACTAATAGGCACCCGCACCTTCTCATGCCCCTGCATTCTCTGTTCCCACCTCCAGGGGGTACGGGGACCAGGATCGTGCGAGAGGCTGCCCCCACTTCCTCGGCTCCGCTGTAGTTACGTGACACCACTTGTCAAACACCTTCTTCATCCATAATGGAACCAGACAAGGCTGCCCCTGATGCTCTTTATACTTACATATTTAACGTCCCCATTTGCACAGAGGCAACGTAGAAAAGGTTCCAGTGTAACAGTAGTGGGTCAGCAATACAAACTAGTGGCTTTTACCGACTACATTCTACTCTTTCTTTAGGAACCACATTACGCTTTTCAACCTCCTCAAAGATTTTAACCTCTTTCATTATATTTCTATATTTAAAATCAACTTCAAAAAGTCACATGCCATTAATATTACTCTATTGCCTTTGCTCACACAGTGCCAGACTAACTTCCCCTTTACATGGCAGGCAGATGCCATTATTTACCTGGGTATCCAATTGCCAACTTGTCTCTCTGGGTTACAGTATATGCCAAAACTGACCTGCCTATTCTATGCACCATCATGGAGGATCTTCGAAAATGGAGTAAACCTGTCTTCTGGTTCTGCAGAGTGGCAATCCTTAAAATGAATATACTCCCACACCTACTATACATACTCCAAGCAATCCTGATTGGGTTACCTCCCACATTTTTGCGTTTGCATAAAAGGATAGGCAGGACTTTTCTGTGGTGCCAAAGATGCCCATGCATAAGTTATGAACAGTTAACCCTGCCCAAACACCAAGGAGGCATTGGACTCCTTGACTTGTGTGGATTTTACTGAGCATGCCATTTATCCAGGATTGTCGCCTGGAACATACATTATCATACAAAAGATTTGGTAAGATTGGAAACCTATTTTTCTGCTTTATCCCTGTGCACTGTTCCCTGGCTATTGGACCGCCATATTCCCATGGCTCTTCGAGACCACCCACCTATTGCACCAATGCTGGCTTGCTTTTGTATGGCATGCACAAAATCTGCAATATCCTCGACTTCTTGGCCCATGACACCCATTTGGTTTAATCCTGACTTTCCACCTGGAATGTCTAGCATGTTTTTTTTGGGTGCTGAACTCATATCTGTCCCGTGTGCTAATTACTTCTATAGAGCTGGCAAGCTCCTCGAACGTCAATACCTTGCTTCTCAATGGCCCAACACCCATTTGACCTCTTGGACCTATCTTCTTCTTCGTATTTTTCTTCAAAGCCCAAACCATGCTACTATGGTATCTCAACCAAGCATCCTCTTAGAATGTGTCTGCTCTAGGACCACTCCACAACAACACATTATCTCCACAATCCATAATCTTCTTTGAACAAATAATTCTGTGGATGTAGGGAAGGCATTCGTAGCCTGGGTCAGGGACTTACATCTTGACCTTTCTCTTGATGATTGGAACTGTGTTTACCACAATGTCCATAAAGGGTCAATGAACATTTAGACTCAAGAAAACAACTACAAACTCCTGTTGAGTTGGTACTGACCACTGGCCCTACTACATAAATGTAATCCGTCCTTGTCAAACCACTGTTGGTGATGTCATCAGGAGGTTAGTACGCTACTATATGTTTGGTGGGGTTGGCCCCAATTCAATCTTTTTGGTCCGAGGTGCACTTGGTGATTTCCTAAGTGATGTCTTATACTTTGGATTACTCCCTAGCACAATACTTACTGCATTACACCTCACTCCCTTCTAAGGTATACTTTTAGTCACTGGCCATGCATATGAAAACAGCCAAGATGTGGATACCTATTCACTGGGGCTCCACCCATGATGGAGTTGCTTATTCATATAGTGAGAGATCCCCTTTTCAAATTCACAGCAACATGGACTTGTTGGCTTTACTTTCTAGAAACGGATACCTTCCATTGAACTAAGTATGACTCCCAGGCATCACAGTCACCAACTAATGCAACTGCTACCTGAACAATCTTCCTCCCTTGCAACTTCTTACTGCATGTTAGATCTACACCTCTTCTGTAACTGTGCGGCACTACCCTTATGACCCATCCCATTTCAGACACGGGTGGCTGAGGTTGCAGGTTGCAGGGGACCTTTGTGGATGGCCTCAGTCCCCCTCCCTATCCCATCACCCTCCTTTTACCCCCCCTCACTGTGATCATAGTTGTCCCCCCTTTTTTTCTTTCTTTCTTTTTCTTTCCCCACCCTCCCTTCTTTTCTTTTATCCTTACAGGGCTGAAAGAGACTGCCTAATGGAAGAATTTACAGTTAGGAGGACCCTATATACCATGGTAAGTGCTTAATATCCGGACGCCACGATAAATTGCGCCATCCACTACTCAAACCAACCCATTCTTCCCCTTCTAGGAGCAAGATATCACTAGCCTCCCACCTAACTATATATTGCCCCTTTCCTTCATGGATGTTTTCCCTTTATGCTTTGGGTTCTAAACATGATTCCACAATAAGAGTATTTTTAAATGCTTGATACTAGCATTTACATACCTGCATCTTTTTGTCAGTTAGCCTTATTATTTCCTGATCTATGTCTACAACTACATACCACTAAATGTATGTAAAATGTAATTAGCATGGAACCCAGGTTATTATCTTCATTATTGCTATGACCTTGATTTGGTTGTTAAAACATTTATCCACTTGACTACCTTTTTCCTGCATTGTGTATTGTGCATATTTCCAATAAAGTTTGTTTTGAAAAAATAAAACTTAACAGCACATCTTTTTTTGTGGAATTTGCTGGGGACTGATTAATGCATGATAAATGAGTTATGACATTGTCTGCAAAAAGTTTGTTATAATGAGCAACTTGGAAACACACCACCCGTGTCAAGATTACTAAAGTCGTATTAAACCCAAAATAAAAGAGTATGATATCGCAACTTACCAATTCTTAGATGTGGTGGATTTCTTCTTTTTTTTTTTTTGTCTTTCACCTTTACTTTCACCTGGTGATCCAGCCAGCAAATCTGTTATTTTTCAATTTTCCTTTAACAAACCAAGTTGTACAGTAAAGTTGAGAGATATGGGGCTGAGATAAACCAGTTAACACTGATAGGGTGCTTACAATGATACACTTTTATTCATTTATGTAAAACATTTATCCTAAGGGGAAAATATGTTGCTTTAATTGCTTCAATAGTTTTAGCTGGATTCCAACTTTAATTTATTTGTCAAGTCCAGGTAAATCTGCTGGTACATCTAAACATTAACTTCTCTCCATTAGGGATGAGCTTCGTGTTCGAGTCGAACATACGTTCGACTCGAACATCGGCTGTTCGATCGTTCGACGAAGATCGAACGATTTGGGCCGTTCGCGCCAAATTCGAGTGACGCGAACGGCCCACAATGCACTACGCCATCGCAGTGTCATCCAGGCGCTGTGATTGGCCAAGCATGCACTGTGACCCCGCATGCTTGGCCAATCACAGCGCCGGCAGCGAGGAGAGCAATGATTGGCCACAGGCAGGATGCCTGTGGCCAATTATTGCTGAGGGTGTTTAGTACACGCCCCACACTATAAAAGGCCGCCAGCACGGCGGCCTAGTGTAGTGTGTTCCGGAGCAGGGATAGAGCAGCATAGGCAGGGACAGTGACTTTTATTTCTTTCTTGCTTAACCTGGATTCCTTTAGTTTAGGGAAAGAGAAGGATAGGTAGGGAGAGTGTCAGTGTGTTTTGTGCTTGTGCTATATTGTGCTTAAAAAAAACATTTTTTCTAGGGACAGAAAACTGTAGGTAGGGAGAGTGTGTCAGTTTCTTTCACTGTCAAAGTCCTTGTTTCCAGGGACCTGGAAGGACAGTGAGTGAATTCTCCTTGTGCTAAATTGTGCTTAAAAAAAACATTTTTTCTAGGGACAGAAAACTGTAGGTAGGGAGAGTGTGTCAGTTTCTTTCACTGTCAAAGTCCTTGTTTCCAGGGACCTGGAAGGACAGTGAGTGAATTCTCCTTGTGCTAAATTGTGCTTAAAAAAAACATTTTTTCTAGGGACAGAAAACTGTAGGTAGGGAGAGTGTGTCAGTTTCTTTCACTGTCAAAGTCCTTGTTTCCAGGGACCTGGAAGGACAGTGAGTGAATTCTCCTTGTGCTAAATTGTGCTTAAAAAAAACATTTTTTCTAGGGACAGAAAACTGTAGGTAGGGAGAGTGTGTCAGTTTCTTTCACTGTCAAAGTCCTTGTTTCCAGGGACCTGGAAGGACAGTGAGTGAATTCTCCTTGTGCTAAATTGTGCTTAAAAAAAAACATTTTTTCTAGGGACAGAAAACTGTAGGTAGGGAGAGTGTGTCAGTTTCTTTCACTGTCAAAGTCCTTGTTTCCAGGGACCTGGAAGGACAGTGAGTGAATTCTCCTTGTGCTAAATTGTGCTTAAAAAAAACATTTTTTCTAGGGACAGAAAACTGTAGGTAGGGAGAGTGTGTCAGTTTCTTTCACTGTCAAAGTCCTTGTTTCCAGGGACCTGGAAGGACAGTGAGTGAATTCTCCTTGTGCTAAATTGTGCTTAAAAAAAACATTTTTTCTAGGGACAGAAAACTGTAGGTAGGGAGAGTGTGTCAGTTTCTTTCACTGTCAAAGTCCTTGTTTCCAGGGACCTGGAAGGACAGTGAGTGAATTCTCCTTGTGCTAAATTGTGCTTAAAAAAAACATTTTTTCTAGGGACAGAAAACTGTAGGTAGGGAGAGTGTGTCAGTTTCTTTCACTGTCAAAGTCCTTGTTTCCAGGGACCTGGAAGGACAGTGAGTGAATTCTCCTTGTGCTAAATTGTGCTTAAAAAAAACATTTTTTCTAGGGACAGAAAACTGTAGGTAGGGAGAGTGTGTCAGTTTCTTTCACTGTCAAAGTCCTTGTTTCCAGGGACCTGGAAGGACAGTGAGTGAATTCTCCTTGTGCTAAATTGTGCTTAAAAAAAACATTTTTTCTAGGGACAGAAAACTGTAGGTAGGGAGAGTGTGTCAGTTTCTTTCACTGTCAAAGTCCTTGTTTCCAGGGACCTGGAAGGACAGTGAGTGAATTCTCCTTGTGCTAAATTGTGCTTAAAAAAAACATTTTTTCTAGGGACAGAAAACTGTAGGTAGGGAGAGTGTGTCAGTTTCTTTCACTGTCAAAGTCCTTGTTTCCAGGGACCTGGAAGGACAGTGAGGTAATTCTCCTTGTGCTAAATTGTGCTTAAAAAAAACATTTTTTCTAGGGACAGAAAACTGTAGGTAGGGAGAGTGTGTCAGTTTCTTTCACTGTCAAAGTCCTTGTTTCCAGGGACCTGGAAGGACAGTGAGTGAATTCTCCTTGTGCTAAATTGTGCTTAAAAAAAACATTTTTTCTAGGGACAGAAAACTGTAGGTAGTGTGACAGCAGGAAGGTAAAGTCACCTGGTTGCATCCAGGGGGGTAGATATATTTCGCCCAGATTCAGGCTTTACGCCGACTTATACAACTAGGTGGAGAGTTGTATAAGGCTAGTGGGCTCATGGATGACTCATACCTCTAGGGAGAGTGTGGGGCGTCGTGCAGACAGAGATGAGGAGACCAGCTGAACCTTGTCAGCTCATTTAGGCCTCTATAAGAACTCCCAGATTCATTAGGTGTTTGCTCATGCCTGGAACCAGACCTGTGTGGACTGTCTAGGGAGAGTGAACCCCTGTGCGGTGAGGCAAAGCCTGTGTGGCTATTTGTTTGGACTTTTACTAAACCAGGGACTTAGGGACTAGGACAGCACTAGGCTGATCCCAGTTGTTAGTTAGGAAACCTGTATGTTTAGTCAGAGGTCAACTTGACCAGGATTTATTTTGGTTATGTTTCTTTTGCTTTGCTGTGTTTTGTCACTGTAAATAGAAAATAAACCGCACCTTTTTTGATTTTGAAAACCACAACCTCCGTTTGCTGGGCCTGTTTTGTGTGGGGAGCCCATCCCGGGGGTCACACACACCCGCTGCCGAGCTAACCCCCTTCACAGTTGGTGGAGAATGCGGGCAGTTTTTTTTAAGCCAGCATGGAGGAGATACTGAAGCAGCTGGCTCTAGCAAATGCCAATCAACAGCAGACAAATGCAGGTTTGCAAAGGAGCCTTGCAGCCCAGCAGCAGACAAACGCAACTTTGCAACAGAGTCTGGAGGCTCAGCAACGAGCCCAGCAGCAATCTGAGGCCCGCTTCATAGACCTGTTGCAGAAGCAAGAGCAGAGACTACAACAACAGATGGAAGCAGTAATGCAGCAACGTCCGCAGACCAGTGAGGAAAGCCGTCCCACTAATACCGCGTCCTTTGGGGTGAGTCGTTTATTGACAAAAATGACTGGAGAGGATGATCCAGAGGTATTTTTGACCACATTTGAAAGGACCGCTGAAAGAGAAAAGTGGCCTGAGGAGCAGTGGGCTGGACTGGTGGCTCCTCTGTTAACTGGTGAATCGCAGAAAGCTTACTATGACCTAGAGCCTAACCAAGCAAAAGACTATGTGATGCTAAAAGCTGAAATATTGGCAAGGCTGGGTGTCACCCAGGCTGTCCGGGCTCAGCGTGTGCATAACTGGACTTTCCAGCTTGGAAAACCCCCCAGGTCTCAAATGTATGATCTCATTCACCTGAGCAGAAAGTGGCTACAGCCAGAGACTTTGTCCGCACCAAAGATTGTGGAACGTGTTGTAATGGATCGGTTTTTGAGAGCTCTTCCTACTGCCATCCAAAAGTGGGTAAGCCATGGAGACCCAGAGACGGCCGATGGTCTTGTGGATCGTGTGGAGAAATACTTGGCTACAGAGAACCTGACGGCCTCTTCCAGAGACACTCGGACTTTCCACCCTAAGACCAGACCATCCCCAGGGGCGGATAAGAGGATTCCAAGGGGTGAGGGTGGAGAGAGTGAGAGGGTGGGAGCTCTACCCCAAGTTTGGCGAGAACAGCCTGGGAAATCAGCGGCTCAAGAGGCGGCAAGAAGGATCGTTTGCTACCGCTGCCGGCAAGCGGGACATATTGCAGCCAATTGCCCGGTTGTGGAGGAACCCATGCAGTGTGACTTTCTGACGGGCAGACGTCAGTCGCTGTGTGCGACAGTCGCATGCACTGCCATTCGAGGAACTGAGAAACATTTATGCAAAATGTGTGTTAATGGTAGAAATGTTGTGGTATTGCTGGATTCAGGTAGCCTTGTGACCCTGATAAAGGCTGAGTTAGTTAAAACAGAGGTCTCTGGGAATAGCAAGGTAGCTGTTATTTGTGTGCATGGGGACACCCGAGAGTATCCAGTGACTACAGTGTGTTTCGAGACCCCCAAAGGTACCCTCTCTCATCCAGTGGGCTTAGTATCTCAGTTACCGCATGACGCCATTGTGGGAAGGGATTTTCCGAAGTTCTGGGAACTGTGGGATGATCCTGAGCCCCTCACTGGTGCCCCTATGTACCAGGAATGTGATAGCCAGAACTCCCCTGAGAGTGGTGAGGACTCTCCGGAATTTCCCTTATCAGTATTGGCAGGGGAGACTCAAGAAACTGGAGAGGAGCCCACCTCCTCAGACGAAAACCTACCGTCTGTGGAGTTTTCTGATCTTGAGGTTCACAGGGAAAACTTTGCCACAGAACAGTTGAAAGACCCCGCCCTAATAAAGGCACGGGGAAACGTAGTGAAAATAGATGGTGAGTTAGTGAACCCAGATAATACCTGCACTTACCCATACTTCAGCGTAGAGAAGGACCTACTGTATCGGGTGTCAAAAAGGGCAGAAGAAACCGTTGAGCAGCTTGTGGTGCCCAAACCTTACAGGAAGTTGGTGTTGGAGTTGGCCCATGGGCACATTCTTGGAGGTCATCTGGGGACAGAGAAAACCCGAGAGAGGGTATTACAGAGATTCTATTGGCCGGGGGTGATGAAGGACGTAGAAAATTATTGTTCCTCCTGCCCTGTGTGTCAGAGGTTGGCCCCGATGCCACATTTCCGTAGCCCGCTGGTCCCTCTACCCATCATTGAGGTCCCGTTTGAGAGGATCGCCATGGATTTGGTAGGTCCTATAATCAAGTCCGCTAGGGGGCACCAGTACATATTAGTTATAATGGACTATGCCACCCGTTATCCAGAAGCGATCCCTCTCCGAAATACCTCGGCCAAAACCATAGCCAAAGAGCTATCTCTTGTTTTTAGCCGGGTGGGTATTTGTAAAGAACTGCTTACGGACCAAGGTACACCCTTTATGTCCCGGGTTATGAAAGAGCTGTGTAAATTGTTCAAAGTGACGCAATTGCGTACGTCTGTGTATCACCCCCAAACCGATGGGCTGGTTGAAAGATTCAACAAAACCCTAAAACAAATGTTGAAGAAAGTGGTGGATAGAGATGGAAAGGATTGGGACTGTTTACTTCCT
Organism: Rana muscosa; assembly: GCA_029206835.1. Taxonomy (NCBI): domain Eukaryota; kingdom Metazoa; phylum Chordata; class Amphibia; order Anura; family Ranidae; genus Rana; species Rana muscosa. Next base: position 1,157,406,552 of record CM055122.1, read on the forward strand.
TATTTGATGTTTGCTATTAGGGAGGTGCCCCAATCCTCTACGGGATTCTCCCCCTTTGAGTTACTGTATGGGAGACACCCAAGAGGGCTGTTGGATATTGCCAAGGAAACTTGGGAAAGTGAGAGTTCTCCCCACAGGAGTGTGATTGAGCATGTCGCCCTGATGCAAGATCGAATTGCACAGGTAATGCCCATCGTGAAGGAACATTTGGCCCAAGCGCAGTTGGCACAGCAGAGAGTGTACAACCGTGGAGCCAAGACCCGTACCTTTTCCCCGGGGGATAGGATATTGGTACTTGTCCCTACGGTTGAAAGTAAATTCCTTGCCAAATGGCAAGGCCCCTACGAGATAATGGAAAAAGTGAGCGAAGTGAATTACAAGGTCAGACAACCAGGAAGGCGAAAGCCCGAACAGATCTATCACGTTAATCTGTTGAAAGCCTGGAGGGATAGAGAGTCCCTAGTCGCAGACACTTGGTCACCAGCTCAAACTGGTTGCGTGATTCCTGAGGTTGGAATAGCAGCCACCTTGTCACAACCCCAACAACAGGAGGTTAAGGAGTTTGTGCTTCGCAACAAGGAGGTATTCTCTGAGCTGCCGGGACAAACATCTGGGGTAGAGCATGACATCATTACCCCGCCCGGTGAAAGGGTGAAGTTAAAACCCTATCGGATCCCAGAGGCTCGACGGGAGGCAATACGGGAGGAAGTACAGAAAATGCTGAACTTAGGGGTGATAGAGGAGTCCCAAAGTGATTGGTCTAGTCCCATCGTGTTGGTGCCTAAACCGGATGGGAGCTGGCGATTTTGTAACGATTTTCGTCAGTTGAACAAAGTTACAAAATTTGACACCTACCCCATGCCACGTATTGATGAGTTGATCGACCGGCTGGGAACAGCCCGATACATGACGACTCTTGACCTCACAAAAGGGTATTGGCAAATCCCCCTGGCCAAGTCGGCCAAAGAGAAAACCGCATTTGTAACCCCAGACGGGGCGTTCCAATATAAAAGAATGCCGTTCGGGTTACAGAATGCGCCGGCCACATTCCAGCGGAAAATGGACCAAATGCTGAGGCCCCATCGGAAATATGCTGCGGCTTACCTGGATGACGTAATTGTCCATAGCACAGATTGGGCCTCACATCTGCCAAAAGTGCAAGCAGTCCTGGACTCTGTTCGGGAAGCGGGGTTTACGGCTAACCCCAAGAAGTGTACCATTGGGCAGGAGGAGGCCAAATATCTTGGGTACACCATTGGGAGGGGAGTAATAAAACCCCAACTCAACAAAGTCGAGGCCATCCAGAGTTGGCCACGTCCCAACAGCAAGAAGCAGGTACGAGCCTTTCTGGGAATCGCTGGGTATTATCGGCGATTCATTCCCCACTTTGCTTCTAAGGCTGTGCCCCTAACCAACCTGACGAAGGGGAAAGGGTCGGTCATGATTAAATGGACCCCCGAGGCTGAGGCAGCATTCCAATTCTTGAAACAAGCCTTATGTAGCCAGCCAGTGTTGTACTCACCCGACTTCTCTAAAGACTTTGTCGTACAAAGTGATGCGTCAGATGTGGGGTTAGGAGCAGTATTGTCCCAGGTCTGGAACGGGGAAGAGCACCCAGTCATTTACCTCAGCAGGAAGTTGAAGTCCCATGAGGTAAATTACGCCACCGTTGAAAAGGAGTGTTTAGCGGTGAAGTAGGCTCTAGATTCCCTTCGGTACTACCTGCTAGGTAGGCACTTTGACATGGTTACGGATCACGCTCCGTTAAAGTGGATGGCTCAAAACAAGGAAACAAATAGAAGAGTGAATAGGTGGTTCCTGGCCCTCCAGGAATTCAACTTCACAGTAAAGCATCGCCCTGGCGTTCAAATGGGGAATGTGGATGCTTTGTCTCGAGTACATGAATGCCTGATTGCTGGTGTTCCAACCCCGAGGTTAAAACAAGAGGGGGGGGTATGTGACAGCAGGAAGGTAAAGTCACCTGGTTGCATCCAGGGGGGTAGATATATTTCGCCCAGATTCAGGCTTTACGCCGACTTATACAACTAGGTGGAGAGTTGTATAAGGCTAGTGGGCTCATGGATGACTCATACCTCTAGGGAGAGTGTGGGGCGTCGTGCAGACAGAGATGAGGAGACCAGCTGAACCTTGTCAGCTCATTTAGGCCTCTATAAGAACTCCCAGATTCATTAGGTGTTTGCTCATGCCTGGAACCAGACCTGTGTGGACTGTCTAGGGAGAGTGAACCCCTGTGCGGTGAGGCAAAGCCTGTGTGGCTATTTGTTTGGACTTTTACTAAACCAGGGACTTAGGGACTAGGACAGCACTAGGCTGATCCCAGTTGTTAGTTAGGAAACCTGTATGTTTAGTCAGAGGTCAACTTGACCAGGATTTATTTTGGTTATGTTTCTTTTGCTTTGCTGTGTTTTGTCACTGTAAATAGAAAATAAACCGCACCTTTTTTGATTTTGAAAACCACAACCTCCGTTTGCTGGGCCTGTTTTGTGTGGGGAGCCCATCCCGGGGGTCACACACACCCGCTGCCGAGCTAACCCCCTTCACAGTAGGGAGAGTGTGTCAGTTTCTTTCACTGTCAAAGTCCTTGTTTCCAGGGACCTGGAAGGACAGTGAGTGAATTCTCCTTGTGCTAAATTGTGCTTAAAAAAAACATTTTTTCTAGGGACAGAAAACTGTAGGTAGGGAGAGTGTGTCAGTTTCTTTCACTGTCAAAGTCCTTGTTTCCAGGGACCTGGAAGGACAGTGAGGTAATTCTCCTTGTGCTAAATTGTGCTTAAAAAAAACATTTTTTCTAGGGACAGAAAACTGTAGGTAGGGAGAGTGTGTCAGTTTCTTTCACTGTCAAAGTCCTTGTTTCAAGGGACAGAGAAGGACACCTGAAGGTAGCCCTTATTGCTTTTTTCCCATCTCCCTGCAGGCCATCTATTAGAATGTCTGGAAGGCAAACAAGGAGAGGCAGACAGTCAGGATGCAATAAAAGAGGGCAAGCAGGCTCTGTGTCTGGGGGCAACAGTGCTGGTCGTGGACGCGGTGCATTGTCATCAGCACATGGCCATGGGACACGCTTGTCCTTCTTTTCGGCAGCTGGACATGTTGAGCCACATCATGCCGAAGACTTGGTAGAGTGGATGACCAAGCCCTCCTCCTCCTCCTCATCCTCTCTCACCCAGGCTCAGGGTACTGGAAAAGCAGCTGCCAAAGCGTCCTCTTCCCTGGTATCAATGTCAGACTCATCATCAGTCACTCCTTCCCTAGACCCACCATGTCCTCCTCCTGAGGAGTCCCCCGAACTGTTTCAGCACAGTGTTGGGTACATGCTCCAGGAGGATGCCCAGCGTTTCGAAGGGTCTGATGATGAAACCCAGCTAGAGGAAGGCAGTAGCGTGAGAGCAGACAGAGGGGATGCTCAAGAAGGACACCAATCTGGCAGTCATGTTCCAGCAGCTGCAGCATACTGCCAGATTGGCTCCAGTGATGAGGAGGGAGGTGATGATGAGGTCACTGACTCCACGTGGGTGCCTAATAGGAGAGAGGAGGAGGAGGAGGATGAGGAGGAGGCACATCTCCAACGAGGCAGGATGCCCTTTGGTGGCCAGCGTAAGGGCAGTACACCGACGGAATCACACCGCAGAGCTCCGCCTGTGCAAGGCGCTGCCTCTGCCCGTCATTCAAAAAGTTCTTTGGTGTGGGCCTTTTTTGAGGCTAGTGCATCAGATCGCACAGCTGCTGTTTGCAACATATGTCTCAAGCGTATATCGCGTGGCCAAAACATCAGCCGCTTGGGTACCACATGCCTGACCAGACATATGTTGACCTGCCATGCAGCTCGTTGGCAAGCCTACCTCAACGACCCACACCAAAGAACAAAGCGGACCTCTCCTTGCACCGCATCAGCTGGGATCTCCAACCCCACTATAACTTCAGTCCTCTCTGAAACATGCACTGAGAGGAATGAAGGTGTAGAATTAGGTGTGTCACAGCCAAGTACTTGCGGCCACTCTGCTAGCAGTACACCGACGTCCGATTCTAGCAGGCAAATTTCCCTGCCCCAGCTGCTGGACCGTCGAAAGAAGTTCACTCCCAGCCATCCACATGCCCAGCGGTTGAATGCTAGCTTGGCTAAATTGCTAGCGCTTCAACTGCTGCCTTTTCAGTTGGTAGACTCGGCCCCCTTCCGTGAGTTTGTGCAATGTGCGGTTCCTCAGTGGCAGGTTCCCAAACGCCACTTTTTCTCACGGAAGGCTATTCCGGCTCTCTACCGGCATGTGGAAGGCAATGTCTTGGCCTCGCTGGACAGGGCGGTCAGGGGTAAGGTGCATATTACCGCTGACTCATGGTCCAGCAGGCATGGACAGGGACGTTACCTTTCTTTCACGGCCCATTGGGTCACTCTTTTGGCAGCTGGGAAGGATGCAGGACAAGGTGCAGTAGTGTTGGAGGTTGTCCCACCGCCACGCCTCCAAAATGCTACTACTGGTTGTGACACACCTCTCTCCTCCACCCCCTCCTCTTCTTCTTCCTCCATGGCCTCTTCCTGTGGTTTGTCCTATGAACCAGCGGTGCTCCGTAGCCGTTCACGGGGCTACGCAAGTACGCTGGCAAAAAGATGCCATGCCGTGCTTGCGCTGGTGTGTTTGGGGGACAGAAGCCACACTGGGGCAGAGGTCCTGTCTGCTCTGCAGGGCCAGGCCGAGAGGTGGTTGACGCCACGCCAGCTTAAGCCAGGAATGGTGGTTTGCGACAATGGCACCAACCTCCTCTCCGCCCTCCGACAGGGACAACTGACCCATGTGCCCTGTGTGGCTCACGTCCTTAACCTGGTGGTGCAGCGGTTCTTGGGCAGGTACCCGGGCTTACAGGATGTCCTGAGGCAGGCCAGGAAAGTCTGTGTGCATTTCCGCAGATCTTATAATGCCAGTGCTCGCCTGGCTGAGCTGCAAAAGGAGTTGAACCTGCCCAAGAACCGCCTTATATGTGACATGCCCACCAGGTGGAACTCAACGTTGGCCATGCTGCAGCGGCTGCACACGCAGCAGAGGGCCATCAATGAGTACCTGTGCGACTACGGCACCAGGACAGGGTCAGGGGAGCTTGGTTTTTTTTCTCCACGCCAGTGGGGCATGATCAGGGATGCATGCACTGTCCTGGCACCATTTGAGGAGGCCACGAGGATGGTGAGCAGTGACAGTGCATGCATCAGTGACACTGTACCTCTTGTCCACCTGTTGGAGCACACGCTGCGTGGAATAATGGACAGGGCACTTGAGGCAGAACAGAGGCAGGAAGAGGAGGACTTCCTTGCCTCTCAAGGCCCCCTTTACCCAGACAGTGTTCCTTCTGTCCCACCCATCGCACAGGAAGAGGAGGAGGAGGAGGAGGAGGAGGAGGAGGAGGAGGATTGTGTCAGCATGGAGGTGGAGGCTGGCACTCAGCATCATCAGCAGCAGTCTTTTAGGGATGATTTACAGTCCCAAGAAACCAGTGGACTTGTACGTGGCTGGGAGGAGGTGGCTGCGGATCATGTCGTCCTTAGTGACCCAGAGGACTCCGGAGCGAATGCCTCAGCAAACCTACGCTGCATGGCCTCCCTGATCCTGCAAAGTCTGCGGAAGGATCCTCGTATTCTTCGGATCAAGGAGAGGGACCATTACTGGCTGGCCACTCTCCTTGATCCACGGTACAAGGGTAAGGTTGCGGACCTTATGTTACCGTCGCAGAGGGAGCAGAGGATGAGACAACTCCGGGAGGCCTTGCAGAAAGGTCTGTGCAACGCGTTCCCAGAGACTGGGAGGTTACAAACTCCTGGTCCTGGACAACGAGTTGCTGAGGCTTCGGCCAGTCAAAGAAGGAGCGGTGGGGAAGGTGGCCGTCTGACCGATGCGTTCAGACAATTCTTTAGTCCGCAGCCCCAAAGTATGATCGGTTCCAGCAACCATCGCCAGCGTCTGATAAACATGGTGCAGGAATATCTAGGGGCAAGGTCAGACTTGGACACCTTCCCCACCGAAAATCCTCTGGCTTACTGGGTCTTGAGGATGGATCACTGGCCAGAGCTTGCACAGTATGCAATTGAGCTACTGGCCTGTCCTGCATCCAGCGTTCTTTCGGAACGCACATTCAGTGCTGCTGGAGGATTTGTCACGGATCACAGGGTGCGCCTGTCCACCGACTCGGTTGATCGACTGACTTTCATCAAGATGAACCAGTCTTGGATCACCACCAGCTACCACACACCTGATGCTGATATAACAGACTAATTGATTTTAACATGTCACATCCCTTCAAGACTGATGCTGATGCTGAGTGCCTGTGCTGTTATGTTGACTGGCTATCCTCCTCCTCCGAGTCCTCAATGATACGATTGATGATGATAGCTTGGAAGATCATTTTTGTTTATGGGTGCCGCCACCAGTGGCTAAGGCCCAATTTTTCAGCCCCTGTTTTACAGGGGCGTGTAATTACAATTTTTTTAGCAATAATTTGCCATAGGGCTCATTGCTGTGCTCCAAGTACAGTATCTGTGAGGGGTTGGAGTGTTGTGGCACCAGTGCCTAAGGCCCAATTTTTCAGCCCCTGTTTAACAGGGGCGTGTCATTACAATTTTTGAAGCAATACTTTGCAACAGGGCTCATTGCTGTGCTCCAAGTACAGTATCTGTGAGGGGTTGTAGTGTTGTGCCACCAGTGCCTAAGGCCCAATTTTTCAGCCCCTGTTCAACAGGGGCATGCAATTACAATTCTTGATCTAATAATTCACAGCAGGGTCCATTGCTGCACCCACCAAGAGTAACTCTGAGGGCTTACAGTCTTGTGGCAACGCCACCACCACCACCACCACGAAAGGCCCAATTTTTCAGCCCCTGTTCAAAAGGGGCATGTAATTACAATTCTTGATCTAATAATTCACAGCAGGGCCCATTGCTGCACCCACCAAGAGTAACTGTCAGGGCTTACAGTGTTGTGGCACCAGCACCACCATCAAAGCCCCAATTTTTACTACCACTGTTCAACAATTATATGTAATTAAAATTCCTGATATAATAGTTGACAGCAGGGCGTTCCAGCACCAACCAAGAGTAACTGAGTGCTTACAGTGTTGTGCCAACACCAACAACTAAGGGGCCTATTTCTGCAGAGTATATACGGCAGGTCCCTACTTTCAAACATCCAACTTACAAACGACTCCTACTTGCAAACGAAAGAAGACAACAGGAAGTGAGAGGAAATCTACCCCTAGAAAGGAAAATTCTCTCCTGTAAGAATAAATATGGGAGAAAGGGGTCTCATCTGTACTGATGCTTTATCAGCAATCCTTGTTTCAAGAAAAACACCACATTTCAAAAACAGTTGTCATTGGGACGGAAAGTGAGGTGAAATGTTCTGAACAGGGGCACAGACAGCAAAACAAATGTTACAGGGGTGATAACCCTTACCTATGTTTCCCAAAAAGTTTAAAAATAGATTTTTGGGCTGGAGCTACACTTCAACAATGTACCTGTTCAAAATTACAAACAGATTCTACATAAGAACAAACCTACAGTCCCTGTCTTGTATGCACCGCCTGTATACGGCTGTTCAGAGTATATAGGGCCTTTTTTATTTTATGTGCGGGGTTCCCCTTAATATCCATACAAGACCCAAAGGGGCTGGTAATGGGCTGGGGTAGGGGGGGGGGGTCATGGGGTAGCTATGCCATTTTTCTTAAAGAATTTCATCCATATTACCGGGACCAGACATTACATTAAAGCCGCAAGCAGTTTTAAATGGCTTTTTTTTCCTTTAGAAGTGTCATTTTGTGCAGGGACAGTTCTAAACACGGGAAACACGTGGCACTTCACAGGCATACTTTAGACACCCCCCAGGTACGATATTTAAAGGAATATTTGACTTTTTTTTTTTCACTTTATGCATCATTAAAATGACTGCTCCCGAAAAACGACCGTTTTTAAAACTTCTTTTTGCATTGATACATGTCCCCTGGTGCAGAACCCGGGTTCCCAAACCCTATTTATGACAATAACATGCATAATAGTTGTTATAATTAGCACTTTAGAATTCGAACGTTCGCATCCATTGTATTTAATAGGGTTCTAATGTTCGTTCGAACTTTCGGTCCGTTCGCGGGTTCTGGTGCGAACCGAACCCGGGGGTGTTCGGCTCATCACTACTCTCCATATTGACACTGCTGCTCCATCCAGATTGGAGACACCTTAAGACAGGAAGTGTTCTACTGGCTGGATCACTAAGTGAAAATAAAGGATAAAAAAAAAGAAAATGAATGCAGCCACCAATTTTAGGGTTTGGAATGGTGAAATATATATATATATATATATATATATATATATATATATATATATATATATATTGGAATTAATACCACTGAAAGTATATTGTAGAGAGGCTTTATGTATTCAGATATTGTCAGAGATAAATGTTAATAGTCACTCACTTTTCTTTATTTCATCAGAAAACAAAGAAATAAATTATGCAAATTAATTATTGTTTTGGGTGGGAAGTGGGATGTACCATTTTATTCTTCACCTGAGGCATTAAAACAGTTATATGTTTTGGCTGTTCAAAATATCCTCAGTTATGAAGAGTTCCTGAAGCTGCAGTAATGTTATTAAAAACTCTTTTATTTGATCTAGATATTTGATTAATCAATTAGTATGTAGTAAACTGTTCTAGAGATTCAGACATTCTGTATACTATACAAAATATGACTGATAACACAGGTATTGAAAATGAATACAATCCCAAACCACAATACAATGTTGATGCCGTAAATGCCTATTGTAGGGCATATACATTGCACTGCAAGGAGCATGGGTAGTGACAGAGCTACAATCTGTGCTCCAAATCACAATTTACTAACTGTCTACTGAGGTCAGAGGATCCCAGAGGCACACAGATGCAACATACAGAACACAAGGTATATGCAAACATATTGCCTGCCATTAGGCAATTTAATCAGTGTTATAGATTTAATAATAGATTCCCTTTAAAAAGAACTTAAACAAATTGCTGTTCTGTTAAATGTATTAAAATTAACAGGTCCCATATAGTCAATAGTATTTAATGACTAATCTAATAGCATGTTGTAGGTTTTCTAAGATACTTTATAGGTACATCATTAAATAAGACTCAATTCCTCTGACTAGGGCCTGCAATATATAGGCCGAGGTTGTCACACTTTCTCCAGCAGCTAGGTGAGGTAGAGGAAAAATTGTTTTGACAGCCTAACTGGGGTGTAATACCATCAATGTAGAATTTATTGGAGATTTCCCAGTGATTGATACAGTTTGTATATGCCAGAAGTAGTTTTGAAGCTTTGTACCAATACAATAAACAGAAGGCTCATGAGAGGTTGGATTCCCAGGCTTCCATGGAAGACGATTTAGGTGGGTTAAGATCTTGATTAATAATACGGTAGATAAAAGAGAAGCCTTTGCTTTTAGAAGTTGTGTTATTATAAAATGATAAAGTACCCTTGGGAATGTGAAATTCTCCCTTCCCAAGGTTCTTTAGGATGGACCAGAGATGTAGATATTTATAAAAGTTGTTTTTGTGAAGTTTGTAACGTTGTTGCAAGTCTGCAAACGAGCGCAGCACTAAGTTCTCATATAGAAGGCCCATTGTAGGTAAACCAGAGTCCTTCCAATTAGAGAGAGGCATGTCGCACGTAAAAGGCTCCAGGTAGTTCCAAACGTTATTTTATGTCAGATGGAGATTGCAGCTTTTATGGTTAGGTATTGGGACCGAGGAGGTAGTATACCTAATAAAATAGCCCCAAGTGTGTCCTGCAAGAAGGATCCCAGGAAAAAAAACTTTCAATGGAAATCCAAGTGTGGTCTGCACACCAGAATTTGAGTTGATCTAGAATCCCTTCTTGGTTATAAGCCTTAAGATTAGGGACTCGCAAACTGTCAGTGGAGAGAAGCAGTGCATCCTAGTTTAAATGGTGTATAGAAGAGCACAAGGAGGAAAGTTGTATACCTAAATGCTTAACAGTCGAGTTGGGGGCCCAGGAGAAACCAGAGGACACTGAAATGGCTTTTTTAAGGCTTACGGATAGTGCATTAGGCAATATGTGATGCTTAGAAAGTTTACTTTAAAGAGATCAAGCTAAATATGTTGTAAGGGATTGCAATGAGGTTAGGGGGTTAGTAATGGAAATAGTTTTATTATCCGCATATAAACCACTGTTGTATTCTTGACACCCCATTTTAAAGACGGATATTTATGAATGCATTCAAATAGTTTAGGCAAGTGGTTCCATTACTAGTGTGAAAATGATAGGGGGAAAGGGGAACATATCTGTCTGAGGCCATTAGTTATTGTGAGGGAGGATAAGAGGATTCCTGAGTTGAATACTCTTGCTGAATAGTAGAGTATAAAGGCTACAATAGCACCATCTATAGTTCCAGTCAGACTGAAGGTGTGTAGAACTGCATTAAGATAGCGCCAATGTACGCAGTCAAATGCCTTTTCCACATCCAATGACAGCAGCAGAAAAGGCACTCAACTACTCTCTGCCCACTGATGGATATTGAGGATAAATCTGGTGCTGTCTGATGTTTGTCTGGCTTTCATGAATACCACTTGGTCGGGATGAATTAGATGTGGGAGTATGTCTTCCAGCCGAGAGGTGATAAGCTTTGCATACATTTTTATATTGGAATTTAGTAGAGAAATCTTGAAGTAGTTAGCAGGAGATGTATGTGACTTATCTGGTTATGGTAGAGGGGAGTAAGCTGCAAGACAATCCTTTCATGCGCAAAATCATGTAGTATTTTGTTTCTTTTTATATGATTCTAACGAAGATTGAGTCATCTAAAAACCCAGAGCTCTAAACAGAAATGAGACGCAAAAATAAACAATGTTTTCTGCTAATTGATGGATTCAGGGGACATTAAAACATCCTGACCTTATTGAGCCAATAAAAAACTTTTATATTAGAATATTTTTGGGTTGTATACTAGCTATTATACTTTTAGTATTAATTAAGTGAAAAGCAACCTGGTTTACAGAATCACTTAAACAGTTGAAAGGTTTTAAATCAGATTATTATTATGGAACACAATTACTTTATCTTGGATTAAAGCCATCTAAATATAAACCCTTTCAATATGTTGGCAGGAAATGTTATCTTCATTGTCAGTGTATTTTCCAGTTGCCTGGAATTTGGCAATTGATCTGTACCACAATAGTTCATGTGAGGGTTGTCTTTATTGAAAAACAAAAAATAACTGGATAACGTTTTTGAAAGCTGTAGGAAGTGTCACTGAAGTATGAGAGCACCAGCACCCTCACAGTTCATGGAGAACTACAAGTATTTCTGCCCTGGTGGCATTCATTCACAGAATCCTGTGAATGAATGTGTAGATGGAGCCCCACACAGTCACACTGTTTTTAAATTGTGGCATCAGGTACAGGGAGAGGATCCACTATAATTATCTTGTGGTTGTCTGGTTGTTGTTCTGTCACCTGATTGTTTTGACTTTTCATACATGATACACATGAAAGACTGTTTTAAAATGAAACTAAAGCTTGCATTTTGTTCATTAAAGTTCAAATATGTTATACTTACCTGCTCTGTGCTATGGTTTTGCACAGAAAAGCCTCTGATCCTCCTATTCTTGGGTCCCCGTCTGGTGCTCCTGGCTCCTCCCCACACTGCATGCCCACCGTAAGAAGCTGCTACCTATGGGGGCACTTGTGCAAGCTTGCTCCCAAGCCGGGCTGTTTGCATCTATTTAGACACACAGCACAGCTTGGTCTTGCCCCCTGCTCTCTTCTCACAGATACAGCAGCAGTATCCAAAAGCTCCTGCTGCTCTCAGCCAAGCCTGTGAGAGTTAGGAGAGGGGAGAGAAGCTGCTGGAGATGTGCACAGCACTGGACCAGAATCAGGCTCAGGTAAATATTTAGGAAGGCTGCAGGGGGAGCTGTATGTAAAAGGTGTTTTACCTTAATGCAGAGAATGCATTACGGTAAAATAAACCTTTTACCTTTACAACCACTTTAATAATGTTTGAGTACTGTAGTTTGGATTTTGTATCAATATCTTCTTGGTAATGAATTCTTCTAAACTTTTACATTTTATTTACTATGTAACTGTAATCCAGGGATCGTTTCAGCAGGTTTGTCTCAGAACAGTACAGATTCAAAAAGCAGGGCTATAACAGCCTGATTTGTTCCTTTTTTTTTTCTTTCCTGAAGCCCATGATAGAAGACACATTCAGAAATTGTTGGCTATATAGCCTTGACATACCTTATCTTCTGAACATGCTGACATCTGGGCTAACCTCATAAAGAGGATACTGATGTTATTAATTAAGTGCTGGTCTCTCAGAAATGGAACACTACATCAAAACTGATTTGCCAGTAGTACAAAGTAGCCATTTGTAAGCATTTTGTAACTTTGTGTCTGTATATTAGTGAGTCTGCTAAAAGAGACTCTTTCCCCAAGAGCACAATGACGAGTAGAAGTTCCAAATTTTTGCCAAGTGACCATTTTGAATATTTATCAGCAGTGCCAAGAGATTTCTACTGTAAATTCATTAATATAATTAGAAGTGTTTAAACTGCTAATTTTAATTTGCATATTACATTCCAATAAAAGCATGCATTAATAAATTGACTTGGTATCAGTTCTTTAGTCTGCTTATCACCAGTCTTGCTTGAAAACTGACAAGTAACCTTTAATATAACATATGTACCCTGTTTTTAATATTCTTAATAACAAAAGTGTACCTATCGGTATGATATATTTTCCTTGGTGAATTTTGAACAGCCAAAAAATGTTAAATAATAATAATTTTCCTTCAGAATTAATAAAGTATTCCGAATCTGAGTCTGAATTACATTTAAATTCATCCCATTAATGGCTATATTCCACTACATTACATAACATACTATTTTACATTGAAAATGGTGTCACACCACTTTACCCCTCTCTGCGAACTTCACAGCTGCTCAACAAACTTGCACACTTAATAAGATAACATAAATGTATATTAACAGCACTTGAACAGGGATGAGCCGAACACCCCCCTGTTCGGTTCGCACCAGAACCTGCGAACAGACAAAATGTTCGTGTGAACTTTAGAACCCTATTAAATACAATGGACTCGAACGTTCGAAATCTAAAGTGTTAATTATAAAGGCTGATATGCAAGTTATTGTCCTAAAAAGTGTTTGGGGACCCGGGTCCTGCCCCAGGGGACATGTATCAATGCAAAAAAAAGTTTTAAAAACGGCCGTTTTTTCGGGAGCAGTGATTTTAATAATGCTTAAAATGAAAAAATAAAAGTGAAATATTCCTTTAAATTTCGTTCCTGGGGGGTGTGTATGATATGCATGTGAAGTGGCGCATGTTTCCCGTGCTTAGAACTGTCCCTGCAAAAAATTTCATTTTTGAAAGAAAAAAAGTCATTTAAAACTGACTTGCGGCTATTAATGAATTGTCGGCTCCCGGCAATACATTCAAAAGTCATTGATAAAAAAAAGCGTGGGGGTTCCCCAGAATTCAATTACCAGGCCCTTCAGGTCTGGAATGGATATTAAGGGGAACCCTGCCGCAAATTTAAAAAAAATAGACGTGGAGTTCCCCCACATATCCATTCCAGGCCCTTTAGATCTGGCATGGATTTTAAGGGGAACTCCACCCCAAATTTAAAAAAAAAATGGCGTGGAGTCCCCCTAAAAATCCATACCAGACCCCTTATCCGAGCACGCAACCTGGCCGGCTGCAGGGGAAAAGGGGGGGACGAGAGAGCGGCCCCCCCTCCCTCCTGAACCATACCAGGCCACATGCCCTCAACATGGGGAGGATGTCCCCATGTTGATGGGGACAAGGGCCTCATCCCCACAACCCTTGCCCGGTGGTTGTGGGGGTCTGCGGGCGGGGGGCTTATCGGAATCTGGAAGACCCCTTTAACAAAGGGAACCCCCAGATCCCGGCCACCCCTATGTGAATTGGTAAGGGGTACATTGTACCCCTACCATTTCACGAAGAAAGCGTAAAAAATGTTTAAAAAAACACACAAACACCTTGAAAAAGTCCTTTATTTAAAAAAAAAACAAAAACATTCCAGCAGTGAAATCCAGTGTCCCGCAGCGATCCCGATGTCCAGCGCTGTCCTTCATTGGTTGTGCCTGAGCGGACCTGATGGGGAACTCCCTCTCAGTATTTTAAATGTATAGACCCGCCCCTTCTAAAGTTCCCCATCAGGTCCGCTCAGCGGACCAGATGCGGAACATGAGAAGGGGCGGGTCTATACATGTATTGCCAAAGTGAGAGCAGTTCCCCATCAGGTCCGCCCCCTCGGTATGTCGGACCCGCCTACGTCATTGGCTTGAGCGGGGAACTTCCTTCACTATGTAAATTTAAATTACACAGTGAAGGAAGTTCCCCGCTCAAGCCAATGACGTAGGCGGGTCCGACATACCGAGGGAGCGGACCTGATGGGGAACTTTAGAAGGGGCGGGTCTATACATTTAAAATACTGAGAGGGAGTTCCCCATCAGGTCCGCTCAGGCACAACCAATGAAGGACAGCGCTGGACATCGGGATCGCCGCGGGACACTGGATTTCACCGCTGGAATGTTTTTTGTTTTTTTTTTATTTTAAATAAAGGACTTTTTCAAGGTGTTTGTGTGTTTTTTTTAAACATTTTTTTACGCTTTCTTCGTGAAATGGTAGGGGTACAATGTACCCCTTACCAATTCACATAGGGGGGGCCGGGATCTGGGGGTCCCCTTTGTTAAAGGGGTCTTCCAGATTCCGATAAGCCCCCCGCCCGCAGACCCCCACAACCACCGGGCAAGGGTTGTGGGGATGAGGCCCTTGTCCCCATCAACATGGGGACATCCTCCCCATGTTGAGAGCATGTGGCCTGGTACGGTTCAGGAGGGAGGGGGGCCGCTCCCTCGTCCCCCCCTTTTCCCCTGCGGCCGGCCAGGTTATGTGCTCGGATAAGGGGTCTGGTATGGATTTTTAGGGGGACTCCACGCCATTTTTTTTAAATTTGGGGTGGAGTTCCCCTTAAAATCCATGCCAGATCTGAAGGGCCTGGAATGGATATTTGGGGGAACCCCACGTCAATTTTTTTTTTAATTTGCGGCGGGGTTCCCCTTAATATCCATTCCAGACCTGAAGGGCCTGGTAATTGAATTCTGGGGAACCCCCACGCTTTTTTTTTTTTTTATCAATGACTTTTGTATGTATTGCCGGGAGCCGACAATTCATTAATAGCCGCGAGTGAGTTTTAAAAGACTTTTTTTCTTTCAAAAATGACATTTTTTGCAGGGACAGTTCTAAGCACGGGAAACATGCGCCACTTTACATGCATATCATACACACCCCCCAGGTACGAAATTTAAAGGAATATTTCACTTTTATTTTTTCATTTTAAGCATTATTAAAATCACTGCTCCCGAAAAAACGGCCGTTTTTAAAACTTCTTTTTGCATTGATACATGTCCCCTGGGGCAGGACCCCGGTCCCCAAACACTTTTTAGGACAATAACTTGCATATAAGCCTTTATAATTAGCACTTTAGATTTCTCCCATAGATTTTTCGAATTTGCCGCGAACACCCCAATTTGTTTGCTGTTCGGCGAACGGGCGAACAGGCAATGTTCGAGTTGAACATGAGTTTGACTCGAACTCGAAGCTCATCCCTACACTTGAACATTCTCTGTGTAGTGTTCCCATATAAAGAAATTAAAGTGATTGCAAACCATCACCTTGTAAACCAACCCATTTAGTGTAAAATAGAAATTAAATGCAAAAGATTTTTTATAGATATAAAAAAACATAATAAATGCCTTTTTTATAAGTGATCACATTCCCTCTGTTCTCAGCTGCATAAGAGCTGCGGGAGGATAAGCAGCAGCACACTGATCTTCTTAATGAATGGCTGTGTAGCGGGAGGGGGGGTGCCAGAACAAGTCTTATCATTGAAGGAAAGTACACTGAGTTCCCAGCATAGCTAGAGAACTGACCACATTTTGCTCTCCTGCTTAGTGTGGTTAGTGTTTAGTAGGAAAGCGAGGGGATTATACAGGAACACCAGGAATTTCACACATAGGAAGCAATACAAAGAGAACAGGATACTTTCTCATACAAGTACATGGTAAAGCAGGCACATATCATGAATATGAAGGGTATTGGCTTAGTATAAATATATATACAGTACAGGCCAATATGTGTATTTGTATAAATGGCCAATTTGCTCATAGCAGGTTTCCAGCCATAGGCGTCCCAATTGCTGTGCTACTTTGACTGTTCCAGCTGATCCTTTACATGGTGTTTGTAGCTGTGGCAGCTGTGGCATCTTTATATCTTGTAGCGTCTACCAGCTGACTTGGCACCCACTTGATGCCCTACTCACATGGGTGGGCTCTCAATGGTGAAGTGAGCGATAAAATGAACATGCACAGGGCACTTTCCTGTTGGTGTTAAAGTAAAACTCTAGTCAAATTAAAAATCACATATGAGATTTAGGCTGCCCACACCAACAAGCCTGAACTTTTTGTCTGTTGATCCTACTAGTAGAGCCACTGGATAGGGGGGAAGATATCTGGGAGCCCCCTTATTTTAAGGGGTGATTACAGATTTTAATAAACCCATCATCTCACCGGTGGACACACACAAGCACTGGCCCAGAGTTGTGGGGAAGAGTAATTGGGTGCCCCTGAATTAGTGACAATTTTTTGGGGGGGAATTGATATAAGTAATAAAACCATATCAGACAGGTATATAATTCCAGTTTTTGTGTATAACATTTTACATGTAATTTTGACATGTAAGCACAGACATACTGGATGAGTGCTAGTTTATGTGCTATATTCATATGTATTTATTTTTTTGGTGAATGTAGGCACAGGCTCAATCATGCTCCTGGAGAATTAGAATCAACATCTGTGAAACATGTTGAGAAAGACATTTCCATTCCACTACCTATTTAGCCATATGCACTCTGGTTGATACTCATTGAGATTTTTTAAATATACAGTTATATCAAGTGTGATGCAAACAGATAATGGGTCATGGATGGGGATCAGTATCTAAGTGAGGCATTAGAAAATAGCTGGGGTAACAATGGTTTAACTATGATTTATTATGATTAGAGTTGAGCGGGTAGCTGGATATTCGGGTCCGGCGGGTTCGGCCGAACTTCGGAAAAAAGTTCGGATTCGGGACCGAACTTTAACCCGAACCCGGACCCGGACCCCATTGAAGTCAATGGGGACCCGGACTTCTGACGACTAAAAAGGCTCTAAAAAAGTAATGGAAAGGGCTAGAGGGCTGCAAATGGCAGCAAAATGTTGTTAAGAACATGGCAAGTGCTCTGCAAACAAATGTGGATAGGAAATAACTTAAAAGAACATAAAAAAAATTAAAAAATAAAAAAATATGCTGGAGGCCCGATTTTCAGCAGAAGAGGTACAGGAAGTCATTAAGAACCTCAGAAACTCAACGGCACGATGCGACACATATGGTGGGAATGCCCCAGAATACGCCCTTTCTGGAATAAATTATTTAATTTAATGGATAAGCTAGTGGGAAAATAAAATACTTTGAAATAAAAATGTAGCGGGGTGCTAAATTTAAGGAAAGTGTTTGAGTGGTAAATAGGCTCAAATACCCTAATTCTGTAGGATTCATGGACCATTTTGTCCTCGGGGGACAGTATTGGTGTGCAGTTCCCTGCGGCCTACAGGTGGCGCCTTTTGTGTCCCCTCTTGGCAGTAGTACAGCGGGGCGGGGAACCTGCTGTGCATGCCAGGAGAGCATATAAAAGGTGCAGACCTTTGGCCTGGGGGCTGATGTCCAGTGGGGTCCGCGCCCAGGTGCCTTCGGCCTGGGTGCATGTGTTCCTGTTCCATCTCGGGCACCTTTAGCCCGGGGTGAGGTACTATCCTGGAGTTCTTGCTGCCCTGGGTATGGAGGCCTAGGGGCGGGAGTAAAGCCTGGAGTCCAGAGCCGCCTCGTGTAGGGGACCCTGTTCCAGGGAAGGGAGGATCATTCTGATGGACCGATGCGGGAGTCACGGTGAAGGAATGGTCTGTTGACTCCCTGGAGAGATGTCTTACCCTTGATATGGGCTAGGTTCGTAGAAGGAGAAGCTCAAGGTCACCTTGACTGTATCAGAGGCCTTATTCAACCGGCCCGTGGCAGGGGCCTTATACACCCTGGTCTGTGGCTGAGACCAAAGTTCTCCAGGCCCGTGGCAGGGGCCTTATACACCCTAGTCTGTGGCAGAGACCAAAGTTCTCCAGGTCTGTGGCAGGGGCCTTGTACACCCGGTCTGTGGCAGAGACCAACCTCAATGTCTGTGGCGGAGACCGTGCGCCAAAAACTGTTTGAGAAACCTAAGCAGTGAAGTGAATGTGCTACGTTTGTGCCTGGACCTCCTCCACACCTTAAGCTGTCCTGTTTCTTTGCTCTAACCTTTTCTATCTGAGTACAGTTTATTTTGCCATGAGAGAATAAGAGTTGGAGTTTCAGCTGGTGTGGACATTGACTTTACTGGCAATTAAAGGACTTGCCTCTACCTACAGTAGAGGTGAGAATCATCCTCTGGAGGAGTTTTGACTCCGGCTGTGGACACGGCCCGTCAAGTACACCGCTCAACCTCTTTATATAGGAGGATACGGGCTGGTAGTGCGGTGTGCCTTTCTCCCTCCTGCGAAGAGCCAACAACATAAAGGCAGGTAAGGGGGAAAGGATCTGTGCGCTACAAAAAAATAAAATAAACATTTTAATCTTGGCCTAGCAGGACGAGGTCCATATGGAGTAGGAGGTTGAGGTGGCGGTGGATGTGGCTGTGTAGGTGGAAGCGGCGGTGGAGGAGGACGAGGTAGCCAACACTGGTTCAAAAATACAACAATGGCTGGGTAAGGCCGGTGATGTGTCAAATTCTGTCCCCTGTCGAATAGTGTCCGCCCTGTACTGCGCTTGCTGAGTATGTAGGACAAGGGGATTTCAAAAATCTCCCAAGACTAACGGCGCCTGCGTGTTGAGTTCAGGTGAAGGCCACACCATCCGTGGTTCAAGCCGAGCCAAGCAAGGCCGCGATCGAAGCGAGCCCGTGAGGGGCCCTGTTACTATGTGCTACCGTATGTCCTCTTGGATGGTGGGGCTTGAACCTGCACTCACAGCGCAGGCGCCGTTCATCTTCGGAGATTTTGTGAATCTCCTTGTCCTCTGTACTGCGCAAGCGCTGCACCTGCGCAGTACGGGCCGGGCACAATCCGATGGCCGGACAGTTTGTCACAACACCGGTATACATGTCTATTCTGCACAAGGTACGGACAAGTCCTGTGGGATCCATGCCTGGTTCATTTTAATGAACGTGAGCTTGTCCACATTGGCTCTGGACAGGCGGCTGCGCTTGTCTGTGATAACGCCCCCTGCCGTGCTAAATACACGTTCAGATAATACACTGGCTGCAGGGCAGGCCAGCACCTCCAAGGCATAAACGGCAAGCTCAGGCCATGTGCCCAATTTGGAGACCCAGAAGTTAAAGGGGGCAGACCCATCATCCAGTACGTGTAGGCCTGTGGACACATACTGCTCAACCATGTTGGTGAAATGCTGCCTCCTGCTAAGACGTTCCATCTCAGCTGGTGGTGCTGGTTGTTGTGGCGTGCTGACAAAGCTTTTCCACATTTCGGCCATGCTAACCCTGCCTTCTGAGGTGCTGCCGGTGCCCCGGCTGCGTTGGCGACCTCTTCCTCCTCCTCTGCCTTCGCCTTGTGCTTCCACCGTACGCCCGCTGTCAGGTGGGAATGCCACCAGCAGCGCGTCTACCAGCGTGTGCTTGTACTCGCGCATCTTACGATCCCGCTCCAGTGAGGGAATTAAGGACGGTATGTTGTCCTTGTAACGGGGATCCAGCAGGGTGGCCACCCAGTAATCAGCACCAGTTAAAATGTGGGCAACTCGGCTGTCGTTGCGGAAACACTGCAGCATGTAATCGCTCATGTGTGCCAGGCTGCCCAGAGGCAAAGAAAAGCTGTCCTCTGTGAGAGGTGTATCGTCTGTGTCCTCTGTATCCCCCCAGCCACGCACCAGTAATGGCCACGAGCTGGTCTGAGTGCCACCCTGCTGTGAACATGGCTCCTCCTCCTCCTCCTCCTCCTCCATCTCCTCCTCCACCTCGTCATCCTCCAGAACTGTGCCCTTTCTGCCGGACAATTGTGTACCTGGCGTTTGTTGGTGCAGGAACCCACCCTCGTAGCCACTTGTGAAAGACTGCCCTGAAAGCCTTTGAAATGATCCCGCTTCCTCCTCCTCCTCCTCATCCTCCTGTGCCACATCCTCTTCCATCATCGCACGAAGCGTTTTTTCAAGGAGGCATAGAACTGGGATAGTAACGCTGAGAACGGCGTCATTGGCACTGGCCATGTTGGTGGAGTACTCGAAACAGCGCAACAAGGCACACAGGTCTCGCATGGAGGCCCAGTTATTGGTGGTGAAGTGGTGCTGTTCCGCAGAGCGACTCACGCGTGATTGCTGCAGCTGAAACTCCACTATTGCCTGCTGCTGCTCGCACAGTCTGGCCAGCATGTGCAAGGTGGAGTTCCACCTTGTGGGCACGTCACATATGAGGCGGTGACCGGGAAGGCCGAAGTTACGCTGCAGCGCTGACAGGCGAGCAGCAGCAGGGTGAGAACGCCGAAAGTGCGCACAGACAGCCCGCACTTTCTGCAGCAGCTCTGGCATATTGGGGTAATTTTTAAGGAACCTCTGGACCACCAAGTTCAGCACATGCGCCAGGCAAGGGATGTGCGTCAAACCGGCTAGACCCAGAGCTGCTACGAGATTTCACCCATTATCGCACACCACCAGGCCGGGCTTGAGGCTCACTGACAGCAACCACTCATCGGTCTGTTGTTCCATGTCCCTCCACAACTCCTGCGTGGTGTGGGGATTTTCCCCCAAACAGGAAAGTTTTAAAACTGCCTGCTGTCGTTTACCCCTGGCTGTGCTGAAGTTGGTGGTGAAGGTGTTACGCTGAATGGATGAGGAGGCGGTAGAGGATGAGGAAGCGGAGAAGGAGGAGTTAGCAACAGGAGGCAAACTGAAGCGCCCTGCAATCCTCGGTGGTGGAAGGACATGCGCCAAGCCGCTATCTGCCTCAGGCATAGCCGCCACTGCATTTACCCAGTGTACTGTTAGAGAGATATAACGTCCCTGACCGTGCTTACTGGTCCACGCATCCGTAGTTAGGTGGACCTTGCCACAGATGGCGTTGCGCAGTGCACACCTGATTTTGTCCCCCACCTGGTTGTGCAGGGAAGGGATGGCTCGCCTGGAAAAGTAGTGGCGGCTGGGCACGACGTACTGCGGGACAGCCAATGCCATCAGGCTTTTAAAACTCTGCGTCTCCACCAGACGGAATGACAGCATTTCAAAGGCCATGAATTTTGAAATGCTGGCATTCAGGGCCAGGGATCGCGGGTGGCTAGGGGGGTACTTCCTCTTCCACTCCAATGTTTGGGAGATAGAGAGCTGAACGCTTCCATGGGACATTGTGGAGATGGTTGGTGACCCAGGTGGTAGTGTTGCTGGCAGATCCTCTGTTTGCGGGGTGACAGGTGCCACTGTCACTACAGAGGTGGATGAAGAGGCCGAGACTGCAGCAGAAGAGGAAGCAGGAGGAGCCAGAGACCTTTCTTGTTTTTTGAGGTGTCTACTCCACTGCAGCTCGTGCTTTGCACTTAGATGCCTGGTCATGCAGCTTGTGCTCAGGTTGAGAACGTTTATGCCTCGCTTCAGGCTCTGATTGCACAGCGTGCAAACCACTCGTGTCTTGTCATCAACACACTGTGTGAAGAACTGCCACGCTAGGGAAGTCCTTGGACCTGGCTTTGGTGTGCTCGGTCCCTTGCTGCGTTGGGCAGTAGCAGATGTACTGTCTAGGGGACGAATGCTCAGTTTTTGCACCCTGCTCCCTCTTCTGCTGTGCTGGTGGCTCTGTGCGACCACCGCCTCTTCCTCCGAACTACACTGGTCACCTGCATAACGTTGATTCCATGTGGGGTCGAGGACCTCATCGTCCTCCACATCATCTTCCACCCAGTCTTCACCCCTGCCCTCCATGTCTGTCTGCACAATTGCGAAAGCAGCAGCAGTTGGCACCTGTGTTTCGTCATCATCCGAGACGTGCTGCGATGGTCCTCCCATGTACCCATCATGAAACATAAGTGGTTGGGCATCGGTGCACTCAATCTCTTCCACTTCTGGGGCAGGGCTAGGTGGATGGCCCTGGGAAACCCTGCTAACAGAGTCATCGAAAAGCAGAAGAGACTGCTGCATGATTTGGGGCTCAGACTGCTTGGCTGATTTGCAAGGGGGTGAGGTGAAAGACTGATGGACATGGGCTTCAGGTGCCAACTCTGATCTTTCATCAGAAGAGTGGGTGGGAGACAATGTGAAGGAACCCAAGGCACTGTCAGCAACCCAATCTACTATCGCCTGTACTTGTCCTGGCCTAAACATTGGTACAGCCTCATTAGGCGCGACAAAATACCGCCGCAGGCTCGGTCGCCTAATCGCACCTGAGGAAGGTGTTTTACTTGTGCGTGTAGCTGGCACAGATCCACCACGTCCTCTCCCTGCAACAGGAGCTCCACCAGCAGCACCACGACCGGGGCCACCACGTCCCTTTGACCTTCCCCTCATATTTTCCAAATTTAGGATCTTGCCCTAAATGGCGTTTTTTGGAAGACCACAACACACCCACAGTATTTAACCGCTGAAACGCACAGCTACAGAACTGCAGAAAATGCTATTCAAAAAAAAAAGGTTGTTTTTTTTAGTATAGCACAGTACAAGGAAAATATATAGAAATTGTTTATTTCACACACCTCCAGATGTGTATTTCACACTGCAAAATATTTTCTGTGGCCCTAAATGGCGTTTTTTGCCAGACCACAACACACCCACAGCACGTAACCGCTGAATCGCACAGCTACAGAAAATGCTATTCAAAAAAAAGGTTGTTTTTTTTAGTATAGCACTATACAAGAAGAATATATAGAAATTGTATATTTTACACACCTCCACATGTGTATTTCACACTGCAAAATATTTTCTGTGGCCCTAAATGGCGTTTTTTGGAAGAGCACAACACAACCACAGTATTTAACCACTGAATCGCACAGCTATAGAAGTGCAGAGAATGCTATTCAAAAAAAATGGTTTTTTTTTTAGTATAGCACTGTACAATATATAGAAATTGTTTATTTTACACACCTCCAGATGTGTATTTCACACTGCAAAATATTTTCTGTGGCCCTAAATGGCGTTTTTTGGAAGAGCACAACACAACCACAGTATTTAACCACTGAATCGCACAGCTATAGAAGTGCAGAGAATGCTATTCAAAAAAAAATGTTGTTTTTTTTAGTATAGCACTGTACAATATATAGAAATTGTTTATTTTACACACCTCCACATGTGTATTTCACACTGCAAAATATTTTCTGTGGCCCTAAATGGCGTTTTTTGGAAGAGCACAACACAACCACAGTATTTAACCACTGAATCGCACAGCTATAGAAGTGCAGAGAATGCTATTCAAAAAAAATGTTTTTTTTTTTAGTATAGCACTGTACAATATATAGAAATTGTTTATTTCACACACCTCCAGATGTGTATTTCACACTGCAAAATATTTTCTGTGGCCCTAAATGGCGTTTTTTGCAAGAGCACAACAACCCTAACAGTATATAACCGCTGAATCGCACAGCTGCAGAGGCCAGAGAATGCTTTTTAAAAATAATGTTGTTTTTTCACACACCTCCAGATGTGTATTTCACACTGCAAAATATTTTCTGTGGCCCTAAATGGCGTTTTTTGGAAGAGCACAACACAACCACAGTATTTAACCACTGAATCACACAGCTATAGAAGTGCAGAGAATGCTATTCAAAAAAAATGTTTTTTTTTTTAGTATAGCACTGTACAATATATAGAAATTGTTTATTTTACACACCTCCACATGTGTATTTCACACTGCAAAATATTTTCTGTGGCCCTAAATGGCGTTTTTTGGAAGAGCACAACACAACCACAGTATTTAACCACTGAATCGCACAGCTATAGAAGTGCAGAGAATGCTATTCAAAAAAAATGTTGTTTTTTTTTAGTATAGCACTGTACAATATATAGAAATTGTTTATTTCACACACCTCCAGATGTGTATTTCACACTGCAAAATATTTTCTGTGGCCCTAAATGGCGTTTTTTGCAAGAGCACAACAACCCCAACAGTATATAACCGCTGAATCGCACAGCTGCAGAGGCCAGAGAATGCTTTTTAAAAATAATGTTGTTTTTTCACACACCTCCAGATGTGTATTTCACACTGCAAAATATTTTCTGTGGCCCTAAATGGCGTTTTTTGGAAGAGCACAACACAACCACAGTATTTAACCACTGAATCGCACAGCTATAGGAGTGCAGAGAATGCTATTCAAAAAAAATGTTTTTTTTTTTTAGTATAGCACTGTACAATATATAGAAATTGTTTATTTTACACACCTCCACATGTGTATTTCACACTGCAAAACATTTTCTGTGGCCCTAAATGGCGTTTTTTGGAAGAGCACAACACAACCACAGTATTTAACCACTGAATCACACAGCTATAGAAGTGCAGAGAATGCTATTCAAAAAAAATGTTTTTTTTTTTAGTATAGCACTGTACAATATATAGAAATTGTTTATTTTACACACCTCCACATGTGTATTTCACACTGCAAAATATTTTCTGTGGCCCTAAATGGCGTTTTTTGGAAGAGCACAACACAACCACAGTATTTAACCACTGAATCGCACAGCTATAGAAGTGCAGAGAATGCTATTCAAAAAAAATGTTTTTTTTTTTTTAGCATAGCACTGTACAATATATAGAAATTGTTTATTTCACACACCTCCAGATGTGTATTTCACACTGCAAAATATTTTCTGTGGCCCTAAATGGCGTTTTTTGCAAGAGCACAACAACCCCAACAGTATATAACCACTGAATCGCACAGCTGCAGAGGCCAGAGAATGCTTTTTAAAAATAATGTTGTTTTTTCACACACCTCCAGATGTGTATTTCACACTGCAAAATATTTTCTGTGGCCCTAAATGGCGTTTTTTGGAAGAGCACAACACAACCACAGTATTTAACCACTGAATCGCACAGCTATAGAAGTGCAGAGAATGCTATTCAAAAAAAATGATTTTTTTTTTAGTATAGCACTGTACAATATATAGAAATTGTTTATTTTACACACCTCCACATGTGTATTTCACACTGCAAAATATTTTCTGTGGCCCTAAATGGCGTTTTTTGGAAGAGCACAACACAACCACAGTATTTAACCACTGAATCGCACAGCTATAGAAGTGCAGAGAATGCTATTCAAAAAAAATGTTTTTTTTTTTAGTATAGCACTGTACAATATATAGAAATTGTTTATTTCACACACCTCCAGATGTGTATTTCACACTGCAAAATATTTTCTGTGGCCCTAAATGGCGTTTTTTGCAAGAGCACAACAACCCCAACAGTATATAACCGCTGAATCGCACAGCTGCAGAGGCCAGAGAATGCTTTTTAAAAATAATGTTGTTTTTTCACACACCTCCAGGTGTGTATTTCACACTGCTAAATATTTTCTGTGGCCCTAAATGGCGTTTTTTGGAAGAGCACAACACAACCACAGTATTTAACCACTGAATCGCACAGCTATAGAAGTGCAGAGAATGCTATTCAAAAAAAATGTTTTTTTTTTTAGTATAGCACTGTACAATATATAGAAATTGTTTATTTTACACACCTCCACATGTGTATTTCACACTGCAAAATATTTTCTGTGGCCCTAAATGGCGTTTTTTGGAAGAGCACAACACAACCACAGTATTTAACCACTGAATCGCACAGCTATAGAAGTGCAGAGAATGCTATTCAAAAAAAATGTTTTTTTTTTTAGTATAGCACTGTACAATATATAGAAATTGTTTATTTCACACACCTCCAGATGTGTATTTCACACTGCAAAATATTTTCTGTGGCCCTAAATGGCGTTTTTTGCAAGAGCACAACAACCCCAACAGTATATAACCGCTGAATCGCACAGCTGCAGAGGCCAGAGAATGCTTTTTAAAAATAATGTTGTTTTTTCACACACCTCCAGATGTGTATTTCACACTGCAAAATATTTTCTGTGGCCCTAAATGGCGTTTTTTGGAAGAGCACAACACAACCACAGTATTTAACCACTGAATCGCACAGCTATAGAAGTGCAGAGAATGCTATTCAAAAAAAATGTTTTTTTTTTTAGTATAGCACTGTACAATATATAGAAATTGTTTATTTCACACACCTCCAGATGTGTATTTCACACTGCAAAATATTTTCTGTGGCCCTAAATGGCGTTTTTTGCAAGAGCACAACAACCCCAACAGTATATAACCGCTGAATCGCACAGCTGCAGAGGCCAGAGAATGCTTTTTAAAAATAATGTTGTTTTTTCACACACCTCCAGATGTGTATTTCACACTGCAAAATATTTTCTGTGGCCCTAAATGGCGTTTTTTGGAAGAGCACAACACAACCACAGTATTTAACCACTGAATCGCACAGCTATAGAAGTGCAGAGAATGCTATTCAAAAAAAATGTGTTTTTTTTTAGTATAGCACCGTACAATATATAGAAATTGTTTATTTTACACACCTCCACATGTGTATTTCACACTGCAAAATATTTTCTGTGGCCCTAAATGGCGTTTTTTGGAAGAGCACAACACAACCACAGTATTTAACCACTGAATCACACAGCTATAGAAGTGCAGAGAATGCTATTCAAAAAAAATGTTTTTTTTTTAGTATAGCACTGTACAATATATAGAAATTGTTTATTTTACACACCTCCACATGTGTATTTCACACTGCAAAATATTTTCTGTGGCCCTAAATGGCGTTTTTTGGAAGAGCACAACACAACCACAGTATTTAACCCCTGAATCGCACAGCTATAGAAGTGCAGAGAATGCTATTCAAAAAAAATGTTTTTTTTTTTAGTATAGCACTGTACAATATACAGAAATTGTTTATTTCACACACCTCCAGATGTGTATTTCACACTGCAAAATATTTTCTGTGGCCCTAAATGGCGTTTTTTGCAAGAGCACAACAACCCCAACAGTATATAACCACTGAATCGCACAGCTGCAGAGGCCAGAGAATGCTTTTTAAAAATAATGTTGTTTTTTCACACACCTCCAGATGTGTATTTCACACTGCAAAATATTTTCTGTGGCCCTAAATGGCGTTTTTTGCAAGAGCACAACAACCCCAACAGTATATAACCACTGAATCGCACAGCTGCAGAGGCCAGAGAATGCTTTTTAAAAATAATGTTGTTTTTTCACACACCTCCAGATGTGTATTTCACACTGCAAAATATTTTCTGTGGCCCTAAATGGCGTTTTTTGCAAGAGCACAACAACCCCAACAGTATATAACCGCTGAATCGCACAGCTGCAGAGGCCAGAGAATGCTTTTTAAAAGTAATGTTGTTTTTTCACACACCTCCAGATGTGTATTTCACACTGCAAAATATTTTCTGTGGCCCTAAATGGCGTTTTTTGGAAGAGCACAACACAACCACAGTATTTAACCACTGAATCGCACAGCTATAGAAGTGCAGAGAATGCTATTCAAAAAAAATGTTTTTTTTTTTAGTATAGCACTGTACAATATATAGAAATTGTTTATTTTACACACCTCCACATGTGTATTTCACACTGCAAAATATTTTCTGTGGCCCTAAATGGCGTTTTTTGGAAGAGCACAACACAACCACAGTATTTAACCACTGAATCGCACAGCTATAGAAGTGCAGAGAATGCTATTCAAAAAAAATGTTTTTTTTTTTAGCATAGCACTGTACAATATATAGAAATTGTTTATTTTACACACCTCCACATGTGTATTTCACACTGCAATTTATTTTCTGTGGCCCTAAATGGCGTTTTTTGGAAGAGCACAACACAACCACAGTATTTAACCACTGAATCGCACAGCTATAGAAGTGCAGAGAATGCTATTCAAAAAAAATGTTTTTTTTTTTTAGTATAGCACTGTACAATATATAGAAATTGTTTATTTTACACACCTCCACATGTGTATTTCACACTGCAATTTATTTTCTGTGGCCCTAAATGGCGTTTTTTGGAAGAGCACAACACAACCACAGTATTTAACCACTGAATCGCACAGCTATAGAAGTGCAGAGAATGCTATTCAAAAAAAATGTTTTTTTTTTTAGTATAGCACTGTACAATATATAGAAATTGTTTATTTCACACACCTCCAGATGTGTATTTCACACTGCAAAATATTTTCTGTGGCCCTAAATGGCGTTTTTTGCAAGAGCACAACAACCCCAACAGTATATAACCGCTGAATCGCACAGCTGCAGAGGCCAGAGAATGCTTTTTAAAAATAATGTTGTTTTTTCACACACCTCCAGATGTGTATTTCACACTGCAAAATATTTTCTGTGGCCCTAAATGGCGTTTTTTGGAAGAGCACAACACAACCACAGTATTTAACCACTGAATCGCACAGCTATAGAAGTGCAGAGAATGCTATTCAAAAAAAATGTTGTTTTTTTTAGTATAGCACTGTACAATATATAGAAATTGTTTATTTTACACACCTCCACATGTGTATTTCACACTGCAATTTATTTTCTGTGGCCCTAAATGGCGTTTTTTTGAAGAGCACAACAACCCCAACAGTATATAACTGCTGAATCGCACAGCTGCAGATGCCAGAGAATGCTATTCAAAAATAATGTTGTTTTTTCACACACCTCCAGATGTGTATTTCACACTGCAAAATATTTTCTGTGGCCCTAAAGGGCGTTTTTTGGAAGAGCACAACACACCCACAGTATATAACCGCTGAATCGCACAGCTGCAGAGAATGCTATTCAAAAAAAAGTTTTTTTTTTTTTTTTAGTATAGCATAGTACAAGAAAAATATATAGAAATTGGTTATTTCACACAACTAGAGATATACACTGCAAAATATTTTTTTTGCCCAAAAATAGGTCTTTTTTGCGCACAACAAAGTGCCTTTTTTTTTTGCAACAGCACAATAAAGTGCCTTTTTTTTGGGGGGGGGGCCCAAAAATGGGTCTTTTTAACAAAAGCACAATAAAGTGCCTTTTTTTTTTTTGTTTTTTTTTTTGTTTTTTTTTCTGCCCGAAATGGGTCTTTTAGCAAGAGCACAATACAGCCACTAAATGGAATAGGTGTATCACTCAACGTAATGCAGTGCTGGTGCACTGAGCTTGCAACACAAACAGATAAACCTATGCAGATCGCTGAGCTATTATATCTCTCAATCTGGACTCCTATCTAAATCTCTCTCCCTGAAAGCACAAACAGGATCCTGCCCCTACACTACACTACACTGTCTTTCTATCTTTTCTATCAGTAGATTGCAGAATCAGGACTAACTCCTATCATATAATTCTCTCCCTCACAGTAACAGCAGCCAGGATCCTTTCCCTACACTGTCTAAAAGCAGAGTGACGATCTGTGCTGTGTGCCTCTTGCTTATATAGAAGCTGGTCACATGCTGGGTCACATGTTGCACTGACCAATCACAGCCATGCCATTAGTAGGCATGGCTATGATGGCTTCTAAGGGCACACCAGCTAATCAAATGGTGATTGGCTGGCCCCTGAAGCATTTCTAACTGCGCCATTAAATTCCCGAATCCGGACCCGAACCCGGACTTTAGCGCAAAATCCGGGTTCGGGTCCGGGGTCGGGAAAAAGCCAAAATTCGGTACGGACCCGAACTTTACAGTTCGGGTCCGCTCAATACTAATTATGATATTAATAAAATTACTAGTATTTATACCATGTAAGTAGTATTGTGAGGTACCCTTAAAGTCTGCTTCGTTTTCTTTCTTATACTTGTCTCATCAGAAACCAGATGTGGTATCAGTTATTAATATTTAATTATCTTATGTTGCTAGTAAATGAAAGCAATGTCATTCAAATTTTTAATGATGGCAAAAAAATCACACTAGAACTAATTTGTGTGCTAGTCAACCTGACTTAATCTTATCTAAGGCCCCTTTCACACTGGGGTGGTGGGTGCATCGGCGGTAAAGTGTTTTACCGTGAATTTTGTGGTGCTATTCGGCCACTAGCGGGGCGCTTTTACCCCCCGCTAGTGGCCGAGAAAGGGTTAAAACCACTGCTTTGCCAGTGGTATAGCCGCGGTGCCCTATTCATTTCAATGGACAGGAGCAGTGGAGGAGCGGTATACACACTGCTCCTTCACCGCTCCAAAGATGCTGCTAGTAGGACTTTTTTTTACCATCCTGATAGCATTCACCGCTCCAAAGATGCTGCTAGTAGGACTTTTTTTTTAACCATAGATTTTTTATTGAATTTTACATCTTACACGTAATAGATACAGCATTATATATATCACAAAGCATGTACATAGAATGTATCAAGCATCAAACTTACAGATATGATCGACAATCTGTGGGGTACTTAAGTCAAAACGGAACTTTACCTCAACAGGAGGTATAGCCTGTCACCCCAAACTGGGTACATACTGTGAGCAGGCTCTGCATAGGTTCAAGTATAAAGTAGTCCTCCTCAGACCTTAATGAGGGTCTCTGGAGATAGTCCTATAATAGGTTTGTTACGTGCGGTTATTGGATACTTAGAATATAACAGTGATATGAAGACAGCGTTAAATACACATATATTGCCCAGAAAGTATTCATGAGACCTTAGGGGTTTTGAAGGAACTCATAATCTAGTTACACCTATTGTTTGTTCCTACCACTAGATGACTAGGTGTGTTTAAGAAGATTCAGAAAAATGTAGTTTAAACATAGATCAGTAGTCACAAATGTGGAGAGGCATATTGTGAAGTTCTCCAAATTTCCCAGAACTTGTGGAAATCCAGAGCCCTTCCTTCTTTGTATGCCAGCAGCTTTTCCATTGTGTAATGAGCATTGACTCTAGATAGTACGCCCTCAAGTGTGGGAGGTTTCTGGGAGCGCCATTCCTTTGCCAAGGAGATCCGTGCTGCAAAGAGTATATGTACAACTACTTTTCTCATTACTAGGGGGAATTGTTCAATGCCAATGCTCAGTAGTGCTAGCACAGAATCTAATGTAAAGGTAGTGCCTGTGAGTTTCTGAATTATGGAGGACACTCCTTTCCAGAAAGCCTTTATTATCCCACAGTTCCAGAGTATGTGCAGTAAGTTGCCAGTAGAATGACAATTTCTCCAGCATAGTGGGGTAATATTCGAGTCCATTTTGTGAAGGTGCACAGGTGTTAAGTACCACCTATGCAGAATTTTTTGAGCATTCTCCCAGTGATCTACACATGCTGAGGATCTGCGATTATATCGTATAGCTAAATACCATTGTTTTAGTGAGAATTCGTTTCTTAGCTCCAGTTCCCATTTAATCATATTTGGTAGTTTGGTAGAGATGTATAGTGGTGTAGCATATTTATAGAACAAGGATATTCCTTTATGTTTCCCTTGGTGTTTGGTGATCAAGTAGTCCCATAAGATTTGAGGCAGTTCTATTGGTCTAGATATATTGGCGGATATGAAATGTTTCAATTGGTACGTTTGGTATCTGTCTAGCCCCTCTTGTTCTGCTATTCCATGTATAGAAAAGTTTTCACCTCTTCTCTTCCAGGATTGAGTTGAGAAATTGGGGATTAAGTATTCATAGGCTGCTAACGGGGTGTTTAATTTAGTCATAGGGGTATCTGCGAACTTCTGGTGTATCATGAAGGACCATTCTTCAGTAGTGGCTTGTATTGTGGGGTAAGGAGGGGTTTCCGCTCTATGATGCATACAGACAGCTAATGCTAACGCTGGGAGGTTATGTCCGGGAGTAACTTCGCTTTCAATGATCGCCCACTTATTGTCTGTTTGGCAAGAGAACCAATAGCGCATATGGTCCAGGATTGCTGCTCGATAATAAAGTTGTGCATTGGGAAGACCTAGACCACCAAGGTGTTTGGGTTTGTATAGTTGCGATAATGCAATTCTGTTTTTTTTTCCCGCCCATATATATTTTTTCAGACTATGCGCTAATTGGGAGAAGAATTTTTGAGGAATAGGGATGGTTACTGTTCTAAAGTGATATAACAATTTAGGGAATATTTGCATTTGGTATGCAGCTATCCTCCCCACCCAAGTTAGGTGGAGTTTACCGATCAGCTTCAGTTCTTCTTCCAGGGTAGCTAACAAAGGAGGGTAGTTGCAGGCATATGTTTTAGCTGAGGAGGAGGTCAGCTGCACACCAAGGTAAGTAATAGAGGGAGGGTCCCAATTGCAGGGGAATAATATTTTAAGCTTGTTTTTAGTAGCTGGAGGTACATTAATATTCAAGGCAAAGCATTTATTTGTGTTGATTTTATAGAAGGAGACCTGTCCGAATTTGTGTATTAGTGTTTGTATCGCTATGATAGAGGATTCTGGGTTAGAAATAGTCAGGATAATATCGTCCGCGAAGAGTCCTATTTTGTGGCTTTCGGAACCTATCTTAATACCTTGTACGGTGTCAGTGGATCTAATACTTTCCGCTAGAGGTTCTATGATTAGTGAGAAAATGATTGGAGAGAGAGGGCATCCTTGGCGCGTGCCATTAGATAATGTAAAGGAATCAGAAAGCATGCTAGAGGTATAGACTTGGGCCGTGGGGTGTGAATAAAGAGACATGATTGCTGAGTGAATCAGTCCAGAGAATCCAAATTTTTGTAAAGTCTTCGATAAGTAACCCCAATGTACCCTATCAAAGGCCTTTTCCGCATCTAAAGCTAAAAAAGTGCTAGGTTGTTTACTTAGCTCCACATAGCGCAGAAGATTTAGCATTCTTCTGGTGCCATCTGGCGCCTGCCTGCCTTTCACAAAGCCTACTTGGTCCAGGTTAATGAGGGAGGGGGTAACTTCACTCAGTCTATTTGCTAATATCTTGGCGTAGATCTTTAAATATGAATTCAATAGTAAGATTGGTCTAAAGTTTTGGGGGTGAGATGTATCCTTGCCTGGTTTGGGTATTGTGACTATGATAGCCTGAAGCATTTCTCTTGGGAAAGAGCCAGAAGAAGCTGCTATGTTGAAAACATCTACTAGTTTGGGAGCTAGAAGGGAAGTAAATGCTTTATAGTATTCCGCGGAAAATCCGTCCACCCCTGGTGATTTGTGCATGGGAAGGGTTTTGATAACTGTCTCAACTTCAGCGCAAGTAATAGGAGAGTTCAGGTTTTGAAGTGTGTTTAAATCAATGGAGGGTAGGTGAACCTCTTGCAGGAATTTGTCAATTTCTATCTCCGATGGTTGGTGGGTATGTGGGTCATTGGCGAGGTTGTAGAGGGATTCATAGTAATCCCTAAATGCGTTGGCTATGTCCTTAGGATTATGGAATGTGGTATGGGATTTGTGGTGTTTAATGTGCGTGAGGTTGGCTTTAGCTTGTCTCTTTTTAATTTGGGAAGCCAAAAGTTTACTTGCCCTATTACTTTGGGAGTAGAAGGATAATTTCATCCTCTTGAAGAATACATCATGTTCTTCCCTAAGCTCTTGCCTTAAGTCTTCCCGGTATTGATTAAGGCAAATCAACGTATTGGAGGAAGTAGTGTTGGGATTTTTGTGTAGGGCTTCTAGTTCTGCTATGTTCTTATGTAGTTTTGACATGCGATGTGATTTTTTTCTCTTCTCCCTGGAAGCTATTTGTATAAGAGTACCTCTGATAAAAGCTTTATGTGCGCACCATGTTATTGAGGGGGAACAGTCTTCATTAGTATTAAAATGGAAATATTCTTTTAGTTTCCCCTCTATCTCAACTCTTATTTGGGGATGCGACAGAAGAAACGTGTTGTTGCGCCACAGAGTTTTGTGGGAAGTCTTACTGGTATCCACAATCTCAATAGTCAGTGGTGCATGGTCCGACCACGTGATACTGTGGATATCAGTTTTTATCACATTTTGCAAAGTATACATATCAGTCAGAAAAAAGTCAATTCTAGAGTAGCTATTGTGCACTTGGGAGTGGTACGTATAGTCCCTCTCTGTGGTTCTAAGGCAACGCCATGGGTCAAATAGTCTCTCTTCATGGCAAAAAGGGCCAAGAGAGGGTCTTTGTCTAAGAGCCACCGAGGAGGAGTCAAGTTCTCCGTTCATAACCATGTTGAAGTCCCCGCATATGATCAGGTTACCTTTTTGCATAGTTCTAGCAAGTTGAACAACTTTGCGGATAAATTTAATTTGCTTAGCATTAGGTGCATATAGATTTACCAGTGTATAGCTAGTATGATTCAGTTCGGCAACCAAGATGATGAAGCGTCCAAGGGGGTCAACATGGGTCTGTAATAAAGAAAAGGTTACAGTGTCCCTAATAGCAATTAATACACCATTTTTCTTTGAGGCAGCGTTTGCGGTGAATACTTGTGGGAATTTGTTGTGCGTGCACTTCGGGGGGTTGTCACTGGAGAAATGAGTCTCTTGTGCACACAGGATGTCGCATTTCATGTCCATAGCTGATTTCCACAGAGCTCTACGTTTATAGGGACTGTTCAATCCTCTCACATTGTGTGACATTAGTTTAAGATTCATTCCAAAAACAGAAAGCGCACTGCCGCCATCTAGTGGTAGAACTTGGTAGGGAATATGTGTACAGTTTGTTTCTGAATATGTGTAAAATCTGATGCAAATGGTCTTCAACAGACAGTAAAGAACAAAAAGGGACAAGAAAAATTAACCAAACTAGGATATGAATCAGCAGTAGACAGTCAAAAAACTTTCGCTGATTAAAACAGGTTACGGGAATCATCCTGTAAATGAAGAAGGGGGGTAACAAGTTCACAGTTCAGCCGAACAACGGATACTTGAAAAGCCAGCACTTATTTTGTAGATAGCTTCAAGAGCACCGGGCACTTGTAGGACTAAGAAAGGTGGCAAGCAAGTAGGAAATTCACCAGAGTTGCATGTATAGGTAGTTTAACTGCTTACTTCCCTCTGGCATTTTGGCGACGGGAATTGCTTCTGCCTTGGAGGGGATCAGGAATTGCAGCTTCATCATTCATGGGAAGAAGTCGCCATTTTTTGAGGAGCTCCAGACCTTTCTCTAGTGAGGAGATAGCATGAGATTCGTTATGCATTTCCAGCAGCAATTTGGCCGGGAAGCCCCATTTGTACAAAATCTTATGATTGCGCAGGATTTTTGTAATAGGGACTAAGTTATGTCTCGCTGACAGTGTAGCTTGCGATAGATCAGCATATAGTGTGATGCCAGCGAACGGGTCAGGAAGAGTAGGGTGTTGTCTAGCGAATCGCATCAACTGGTCTTTCACATGATAGAAGTGAATTCTTGCTATGACATCTCTGGGTATTTGGTCAGGCAAGAATGATGGTTTAGGCAGTCTGTGGGCTCTGTCAATGATGACATCCGCAGGACCCAGGGATGGCAGAGCAGCTAGCATAAGTTTCTGGAGGTACCCAGTGAGCTCCGCAGGTTTGATTGTTTCAGAGACCCCTCTGAATTTGATATTGTTCCTGCGAGCCCTGTCCTCGAGATCTGCCATCTTAAGTCGCATAGCCGTAAGCTCATCTTCAACATCAAAATGAGCGTCCACTAGTTCATTATGTGCCAAAGTGAATTCCTCCATTTTTTGTTCTACATATTGCACTCTATTGCTGACTGCGGACATATCTGCCTTTGTGGTCTGCATAAATGCTGCCATATCATGCTGGAGAGCCCCCCGCAAAGTCTGTAGCATCTCTTTCATAGTGGTATCTATGATGGGTTGTCCCGATGTGGGGAAAGCATCTAACTGCTGACCATGTGGGGAGGATTCTTCCATTTGATCTCCCTCATTTCCTGCATCATTCTGAGCCTCTCCTCCCTCCCCAATCCTCCGTTTCTGTTTTACCGGGCTGTTAAAAGGGGAGAATGGTAGTGGATGTCCCAGGGGATAGGACTCACCCGCGGATGGAGAGGGATTCCCCTCAGAGCTGGCGTGGGGTGCTGAGGCTCGGTTCCCGTCGCGGGCGCCATCTTGGATTCCTCGGTCGGTCACTGGAGGGAAGAAATCTGTCAGTTTCTTCGGTCTTTCCCTTTCTTTCCTTTTGGACATGATAGGTAGCGTGTGCCCCTCGGTCTCCCCAAGCAGTTGGTGTACTTTTTAGCCGTGCAGGCTTGCTGTGAGCCGCGGTGTTATTTCCGTTGTGGCAGAGCTCACTCCTCACACCACCATCCGCTCTGGCTGCCGGCTCCGCCCCCCTAGTAGGACTTTTTTTTTTTTTTACCATCCTGATAGCGCACCGCTCCAGTGTGAAAGCCCTTGGAGCTTTTACACTGGAGAGACAGCAGTGGCTGTTTCAGGGCACTTTGCAGGTGCTATTTTTAGCGTTGTAGCGCCTCCAAAGCTCCCCAGTGTGAGAGGGGTCTTATTGATACGCTAACAATTACTGCAAACCATTTCCCCCCCTGCCTGTTTTTCAATGTAGTGTCCAAAGGGGAATAAAGCACTTCTAAAGTAAAGCACATATGCTCACATTGAACTTTAACATTATGCTATAATACATAAAAGTCACACAGATTTTATATCATTTTAATCAGCAGACTTTGTTGATTATGTTTTGGGGTAAATATATGGGGGTGTGCAAATTACATAAACAGGGCAAATTTTTTCTGCTTTACTGTGTATTCTCTTTCTTTCTATTCCAAGCATTCCATTTATTCTCAATAAATGTAAAAATGTATGTATCCAAATTTGCTACCAAATGAAAGCTCTATCGATTCTAAACAATTGATGGATAATACATTAGAGTCGACAACAAAAATGAAAAGATATAGAGTGTAGAAATGAGATATGAAAAAAAAAAAAAGAAAAAATGTTCTGGTACTGAAGTAGTTATTAGGGATCTTTACTTTCTGGAAATTTAAGGCTGTTCATACTTTAAATAATTGTATGGAAGCTCTCACTTTCCTTCAGCATTCAGCAAATGTCAGTGAGTCCTAAAATCTGCAATAATCTTACAGGTGAATAAGTTCTGATGACAAATCTCTTTGTGGATGGCTGGGATTCAGTGTACACAGCTGCATTCATGCAGCTTTGACACACCTAATGCCTTTTCTCCTAGGACACTAGATGACATACCTCAGTGTATTTGACTAAGATCAGCTTTGTATTGGCTTTTATTCTGGCAGCATTTAAAGTGGATGTAAACCCTCCAT
This sequence comes from Rana muscosa, assembly GCA_029206835.1. Classification (NCBI taxonomy): domain Eukaryota; kingdom Metazoa; phylum Chordata; class Amphibia; order Anura; family Ranidae; genus Rana; species Rana muscosa. Next base: position 1,157,443,893 of record CM055122.1, read on the forward strand.
ACACCCAGTGAAGTGAACAGCCTCAGATGATACACAGAGATGAACCAAATCTCCCTACATAAGTTTTACATGTATATCTGCTGTCTTCACATTTATATACTGTTTAGAAAGTTCAGATCGTGTTAGGAGATTTTCTCTTCCTGTTTAACACAGAGTGTGAGCTAAAATTGCTGATTGGAGGAAAGGCACACACCCCCTCTCATCATAGGCATAGACTCTCTGAGGTGTTTTGTAACAGGGCCAGCTCCCTGCTAATCTATTTTAGCAACCTCCCCTGACAGAATTTTTTGGCTGCTTTTATCTGATGTGTCCGAGAACTTGTCAGGAGTTATGAGGCTGATAACAGAGGGAAGGTTCAGGAGAGAGCTATGGGACTTAGCTCTTTGAAGAGAGATAACCAAACACTGCAGATATATGTGCCCAGTTCAAATTTTATGAATCGGGTTTACATTCAGTTTAAGGATCACAATATTAGTTGACGTTTGTTTAGTTCTCTATTTTGAACCCCTCATTATTTTTTTTAACCTGCATTTTTGTTTGCATAGTTTGTATCGATCTATTACATTAAAATGTTTCTGTTAAATTGAAAATTGGGCCTACATATTTATGTCCTCTGATGGGCCCAAAGCAACAGGACCCAACACTTCTACAAAATCACACTCCATTTCTGCCCTCCAGCTGCATTTTTTTCTAATGAAAAAGTAATATATCAATTCTTCAGCTGATTACATTTTGCCCAGTTTTAAAGCTTGGCCACCACTTTCTGTTCTTTCAATTTATTGTACATAGCTTTCCCCAATTTCATGCACACTGATTTACCATTTACGTGGAACTAGAAATTCGGTAAATAAACATTAACTTCATTAACAATGCATTTATATACCTGGCAAACTCCCATCGCTTTTTAAGCTTATTTAATGGAATTTATGAGGCATATAAAGTAGCTAGAATTTCAACCTTCATTTGTTGCAAAATCATGATCTGCCATCTATTATTTCTAAATGATCATCAGTAGCAGTCACAGAGATCTACCAATGAGACAAAAATTTTTTTTTTTTTTAGTTGTTTCATTAGTAAATGAGGCAAACTGCTGTGCTTTAAGATAGTATTAATTCACTTTCAAATGGAAAGAAAATCCTGCAAGATGAGATACATAAACTTGGCAAGTTTTCTTCCGTGGAGAGTGTGTATGTATTTTTAAATACAAACAGTGTAAGTATCTGAATTTGACTTGGCATCAGCTCCTTGCAATCCTCTATACAGAAGAGCTCAGACTGGGAAGAAGCAGCACAAGGAGACAGTCAGCTGTTCTGCAGTGCTCATGTGCTAACAAGGAACATGCAGCTAGGACAAAAGTGCAGAGTGACAGAGAGATGAGCTCATTAGCTTACTGTTTCTCCTTCCACTATCCAGTCACAGACTGCGGACTTGTAAATGTTACCAATAGTCCAATTATAGCTTCTGTATTTATGACTGTAATACAGTAAAGCTGCACATAACAATAATAAATCGGCATGCATTTTTGTTTTCTCCCTGCTTTGTGCAGGAGCAGGTGTCAAAATCTGTGAATCACTGCTCAACACAGGGTGCAGCAGACCAGTACTTCAATGGTCCAGGGTGACCCTTTCTAAGCTTCAATCAACAGCGCTGCTTAGGGATCATAAGAGCTGCTGATTTTAGCACTGGGCATTGGAGACCCAGGCCTCGGCATTCTGTGTGAGAGTAGTGGTCAATCTCTCCAGTATACTGCCAGGAAATGGTATTTTAACCCTTGATGCAGCATAAAGTAAAAAAAAGATCAGCATATTTGTTACTTTACACACAGATTGGCTGCATTACCGTAATAAATATGGATGCTTCAAGTAGGTTTTAACTGCAGCAGAAAAAAAACATGTCTCCTTCCTTGTCATACAGAGCTGTTTTATATGTGGCGGAGCTGTGTAAATCTCAAAACTGGATGCACAGAAATGCAAATCCTTTGGCATGTGCTGTAAAACAGCTTCCTTATAATTTAATCTATATTAAGCTCTTTGTCTAAAGTTCAACTGTAAATGGCTTAGGAGAGCCATAGAATTGAATAGCTACAATTGTTATGCTTGTTAGCAGACCATGCTCAAAAGCAGTCCAAATCAATGTGACTTGATAATAATGGATCCAGATTTCAGCTTTCTAAAGTCATACAATTTCCAATACAATAAGAGCCCATTCACACAGGGACGACTTTGGATCCGACTTCAAGTCGCCCCAAGTCGCCCCTAGTCGCCTCAAGTCGCGCTGCATGAGAAAATCAATGTAAGTGAATGGAGCCGTCTTAATGCACACTACTGCAGTCACTCCGATTTCAGAAAAGGTTCCTGTACTACTTCAATCCGACTTGTAGGCGACTTGTAGGCAACTTGTACCCATTGATTGGCAGTAATAATAACAGAAGGAACAATACAGGAAGAGAACATACATTTCTCAGGCAAACCCCTCCCTCCCACAGAGCTGATTCTTGTTTGATTGGCCACTGGTAAGCCTCCTGTCCTGGAGGCAACTTGAATTTGCCTTGTAAGTTGCCTCATGTCACGCTGTGATTCATACTCAAGTCATGTCCAAGTTGCCTCCCAAAGTCGCGCTGGAAGTCGTGTTGCCCCTGTGTGAATGGAGTCTAATAGCCAGCTCATAAGGCAGAATTCAAAACAAAAAATACACCTGTGAGAACTAACTTATTTTATTTTTTAACTTGTATACATTTTATACAAATTGTTGTGCTGTAAAATAATATTAAATATATGTACCTGTTATTTATTTTTGCACTTTGTTATATTGTCTTTGTTACTCACATTGTCATTTTCACATTATTGTCATTATTATAGCTAGTGTTAGTAAACAGTTTTCTTTTCTTTTTTGTCCATTTTTATTCAGATAATCCTAAGCAAACAACACGGGCCACTGTTTACATACTGATTCTGGATGTCAATGACAATGCACCACAATTTGCAATGTTTTATGATACGTTTGTTTGTGAGAATGCAAGACCGGGGCAGGTAACTAAAATTGTGAAAAATACAAAAATAGAAAAACTATAACATATAATAATTTTGTATTGGAAATTGAGATACCAATAAAGTATATTTGTTATACGCTATATTATATTTGTTCTGCATATACACGCTATTATGATGATGCATACTATTAATTTTATATAATTATGTTTTACTGTACATGACCTTTAAAAAAAAACTCTCTGTGTCTCTGAAAGTTGTGTGCTTATGTGTAACTTACCTGTTGTCAAAATGTGATAAAATTATTTAAAGGACCCCCTGTCTTCCCATTGGCACAAAGAAAAATCCCTAAACAAAGCAAAACTGTATAGGACTTTAATGGTACCACACCATGAATTAACAAAAAATATATATGTAATATCTTTATTGTTAAAATATTAACAGATTAAAATTTCAAAATGGATAAATTGCACATTTAACAAACAAGTTAGTCTATAATCACAACTTAGACAAATACAACGTGACTTGACCTCAAACACTAGCATTCACAGGGAGTCATCATAATGGTTTCTTTAAAGTAGAGCTCCACCCTAAATTTTAACTTCTGCTAATCGGAACCCTCCCCCCCTCAGGTGTCACAATTGACACCTTTCAGGGGGGAGGGGGGTGAAGATACCTGTCTAAGACAGGTATTTTCACCCACATATGGGAGTCCTCTCTCCGGGAAATCTGCGGGAGACACGTCACTTCCCCCAGACTTCCCGTAGTGTTCTGGGAGACACTCGGCTCCCAGAACACAGGAGGACGAATCAGAACGGCGCAGCGCGACTCGCGCATGTGCCGTAGGGAACCGGGCAGTGAAGCCGCAAGGCTTCACTTCCTGGTTCCCTCAGCGAGGATGGCGGAGTGGGGCAGCAGAGTGACGAGCGATCGCTCGTCCTCTGCTGCGGACGTCGCTGGACTCCAGGACGGGTAAGTGTCCGAATATTAAAAGTCAGCAGCTGCTGTAGCTGTAGCTGCTGGCTTTTAATATTTTTTTTTTTCGGTGGAGCTCCGCTTTAATGCATTTTGCAGGACAAAGTCTGCCTTTTCAGGAAGAACAAAGCTTTTTAAATGTCTTAAAATCTAAAGACAAAGATCATTATATATCTAATATATTAATTACCTATTTAATACATATTTTTACCTGTTACAGATGCTGACAGAGTGTGCAGTGCAATAAAAACGAATGTGGAACATTGAATGGCCTCAAGCCAGGATAGAAAATTGGTTCATCAGGATGTAAGATGCGGTCAACCAACTTTTTAAAAGAAAAAAAAAATACAATTAAGATCCTAAATATATGAATATCTAATCTGAAAAAAAAAAAGCTGGGTGGGTTAAATAGCTTAATTGTATTGTTGTGAAAATCCACAAATAAGCTAGCTGGGTTAATGCCATATGGAGCATCACTACTTGTCATTCTGTCATTCTGTTATAGAATGGCCCTATATTATTTAGTTACACAACATGGGGAGTATGGATGTATATGGCATCCTTGGGAATTTATGTACTTATATATTCTGTTATTTAAAATAATGTACTACAACTTACCATATAGGGTCCATCTGTGTGTCTTTCCCTGTTCTCCTCTCCCCACACTGATACTTTTCCAGATGAGGGTGCTTGGGATGCCTACAAGTCACAGTATATAAAACCATAATTTATCCCTTCCCCCCTTTCATAAGCTTATGAATCATATGAAGTAGGATATGATCTCAGTCCCTCATCTTAGTGTATTTGTGTATTTAGGGGCCTAAATTAAATTTTTCTTCTAGAAAGTTGGATGACTGCATCCTACATTCTGATAAACCAATTTTTTATCTTGGCTGGAGGCCTGGGGTGTTAGGGTCTATCCGTCTATAAGTCTTACTGTTCCACATTTTTTATTGCACTGCACACTCTTTCAACATCTATTGCAGGTAGAAATATGTATTATATAAGTAATTAATGTACCCATACTTGTATATTGTGAGAAAAACAATCAGTGCCACAATGCTAATAAATTACTCCTATAATGACGTGAAAAAAAATCAAATATACCCCTCTGAGTGTCTACACAGCTGCTGATACACCACACCTATTGCAATATTCATTTTGTGAAAATAGTGCAGGGCTGCGTATCTATGAATCTTATATAAACAAATAAATATACATTCCATAAAACAATTTATGGAAAAAAAACTGTTCATATGTAGGTTTCCAAAGCTGTCACCACTGTGTAAAATCGTATTTAAATGTGATTTTACACAGTGGTGACAGCTTTGGAAACCTACATATGAACTGTTTTTTTTATTTTTTATAAATTGTTTTATGGAATGTATAATTATTTGTTTATATAAGATTTATAGATACGCAGCGCTGCACTATTCTCACAGAATTAACACATACTTGTATGTTAAATTACATTTGCAATTTGGTTGATTTTGTCTTTCTATTGTTAGACATATAAAAAGCTTTGTTTTTTTCTGAAGAAGCAGGCCTTGTCCTGCGAAAAGCGTCAAAGAAACCATCATGATGACTCCCTGTGAATGCTAAAGTTTGGGGTCAAGTCACTTTGTATTTGTCTAAATTGTTTTTGATTTTAATCTTTTAATATTGTAATAAAGAAGATATTATATATTTTTTTATATACTCATGGTGTGGCACTGTTAAAGTCTTATTTAGTTTTGCTTTGTTTAGGGTTTTTCCTTTGTGACAATGTAATATTATTACCAGTACCAGTGTGGTACCAGTAAATCCACTGAGCAAAGATTTATTGTCCCCTACCCCCAACTATACATATTCTTTGCCCGGTCTTTATGTTTTTGGTCTCCTTTTTCCTTAAAATCAATCAAGGATTAAGGTCTGGGTAACCTTATGTTTATGCTTACCATTGCACGACTGAAGTAATTCAAAACAACAGCATGAGAGCTAAAATGTGGGAATCTCCTATAATCCCACTATCCATTTAGTTAATCTACTAAGATTCAGGCATACAATTATAGGGAGCCTTTTCTCCCTAAACATAAACCATTGCTGTGGCATGTCACGGAAGAGTAGTATTCATGTGGGACACTTGAAGACAGAAAATTGCTTACATATATTATGAAAAAGGAAAGGGATAAACTTGGGCCTCATCCAACCAATGCATACAAAACTAATAGGAAATAACCAGAGAAACACCCCAGTATCCTACAACAATGGACTACTGTATATCAGCCACAGAAAGGAGAAATATTAGGTAAAATCATTAAGAATATATATTATTTAGAGGATGCCAGGTTATGGGTTCTATGACTCACATCTGGTGGGAATGTCCCAGGATATGTGGATTCTGGAATAAGGTATTTCATATTATCCAAAAAGTTACAGGGTGTGCTATTTCTCAAACACCAGCAATTGCTTTGCTTAATGGCTTTTTGCCTAATGTTCCTAAAATCACTTGCAAATTGATCCTGTTTATATTAACGAGTGCTAAATTAACTATTTCCAAAGCATGGAAGAAGGAGTCAGTATCTCTATTGTCCATGAAAAGGAAGATCTCATGGATAATGGAACAATAAAAAATGGTTAGTTCTTTATTGGACAAGACCACACAGTTGGACGCTATATGGGAGCCCTGGGCTCGGTTTCTGGGAATATCTCTGTTTCCGGACACAGGTAGCAACACCAATTGCTGATTTCTGTATTCACCACCGGGCAGACAGGCTTCTTATTCTTTTATTATTTCTATCCTTTAGTTTATACTCTTCTCTAATCTCTTCTTTTTTGATTTTTTTCTTCTTCTCCGTTTTTTTTTTTCCTTCCTTTATGATCATTACAGTTTTTTCATTTAGTTCTATAGGAATTCTCAGGTTTATATACTTATTCACAGAATCTAGGTCAGGAGGTTTGACTTTGACCTTATGTATTGGAAAGATAGTATTGTGTTTGTCTTGTCTACATTTTTTCCTCTAGCATGTCATCATAAGATGACAATAATTTCTCCTTGTTTTCCTGCTAGAAGATTATTGAGAAATGCTTGAGAGTAGGGAAAAGGTCTCTCATGACTCCTCGGACACAGTATGATCCCTTTAGGGGTGTCAGAGGAGGAGTTAGGTTCTAAATTTATTTTTGATTAAACATATGCACAATATGAAACTCAATTTGACTAAGTCTAAGTCATATTTATATCTTAATTCTTTTTCTATCTTGTTAGTTCTAGATATCATAGTGGTACGCTTACCTTTGGAATATTGAAACATCTTAAGCATGCTCTGGGAATTATAGTGTATTGAACTTTATTTGATGAATTTACTGTAATGAATATTTTCTGTAATGAACTTTTTTTTTTTTGACAAAATAAAAAATTTGAAAGTGAAAAAAAAAAAATATTATTCGAAACAGTTATACACCGGATACGCCTACAGGGGAAATTAATACATAAAATTTGCACACAATACAAAAATGGACATATGCAGATTAAATAAATACAATCCATACAGTGGTATGATATGGTGTTGTACAGTCAACATTTCACCACTAACTTGTTTTTTTCAGGACCCAGACATACAACCAATTTTTAGAGTTACCTAAAACAATATAGTGCTAATAACTCAGCTTTATTGTTCAACTCATATATAATTTAATAAAACAGCATATAGTATACTCCCACCAATAGAATTTATGTGGCCATTGTAGGCCATTGTTGTAGGATAGTAGGGGGTTTTTCCGGTTATTTCCTATTAGTTTTGCTTACATTTATTATTTTCCTGGTGTCTACCATGGGAGGAAACTGACTTTTGTCTCTAAATGTAAACATTAAAACCTCAAATCATCTAGGCCCAAAATCAAGGATATTTTCTGACTGTAAATTAACCTAATGTCAGCCATAAAAGCTGGAATATCTCTAGGTTTGGACACATTTTTCTAAATTACATTTTGTTTCGTAAGAAATCAATCAGCAATAAAAGCTTAACTGTCAGGAATGGTGTCATTACTGAGCTCACCTGCTGGTGGCACTGTTGCATTCAGCACCAGTGGGTGTAGTTCTGGTGGCCACCAGCGGGTGTCTCCTCACCAAGACTTTCTACCAGCCATCAAGCACACCTGATCTGGGTCTGCTGGACTATATAAACCCGCCCTTAACCAAAGCTAAGTGCTCCAGAATTCCTTCTGTAAGCCTGGTCCGGCCTGAACCTGAACCTGAACCTGATCCGTTGCCTGAACCTGATCCGTTCCCTGCCTTGTCCTGGACTCTGATACTTGCACCCTGTCCCCTGATACCTGTCCCCTGATACCAGCTTCCAGCTCCCCCTTGCTGACTGCTCCCAGTACCTGGCCTTCTGCTCCCCTTGTCTCTCGTCCCTGCCTTGTTTATGTATGTGTGTTCCCTTTACTTGTATATATTAGTTAGATAGTTAGATTAGGTTGTTTTGGGGTTTGTTGTATTCTCTTGTATTCATTTCTTGCTTATAGTTTGCTGTTGTTTGATTACACGTGTGCCTTTATCTTTAATACATATATATATTTTCACTTACTCTGTTCCTAATTCCTTAAAGTGCAGCCCAATGATCTGATCACCTCTATTGGATGTCTGTGTATAGCATCCCCTTGACAGAATTCTGGAGCCATACAATCAGATCGGCTGCACCTGGGAATTGGGTCTGAGCACTTGTTAAAATTACTAAGATGCAGGTGGACAATATTTTTTATCTTTCGCTCCTGGCAACAGATGACAGAGATTTCTGTTATCAGACACTAAGAGAATATACTAGAGAGCAGTTATTGGAATGCATCCGCATAGCCCACGTTTTTGTGGATCAGGGCAATCTTGTGTTTGAGGATGTGCAAGCTTTGATTTGTATCTGTACAGAGTTGGCCCTGTCTGATGCCTCTAGTGGAGGTGACGATTATACACCTCCTTTTAATGCAGCTCAAGTAGAATCCTTGGTGTGGCTGTTGGAAGATGACTCAGCCTTTTTCCATGAGCACTACTCTGCTTGTCCTCAACAGGTGCTTGCAGCATGCATTGATTCAGTACAGTCTCTGGTCAGACAAGCAGTGTGCAAACCTTATTTTGTGAAACCCTTATTGCAGGCCTGGTCAAGTTTGTTGTATCCAGCCCCTGTCAGCTCCCAACCATCCATTTCTTTTTTTTTTTCCACAAAAGTATACTTTATTAAAGCAAAAACAAGGTTACATTTCAGTACGGTTTTCAAGGTTATCATGAACAGAAATGAGGAAGACTCGGGTCTTCTTCGGTAAATAACAACGTTAGATACATTGCATAGTGTGTTATAACAAACAAATGGTGTAGAGAGTAACACATTTGGGTAATTGTATTGACATAGAGATCTATTCAGCATACAGGTTGAACAAGAACAACGAGCATATCAACCACGTTAGGGAAGAGCACCCCATTTATGTCAAGTTGTGTCATATTTGTAGGCGTTACCACGTAGGCCAATCTCTACAGGCCCAATCGTGGCACTTAAATGCCTGAATGGGGTGGGCAAAACTTAGTGATTATGTCGGGGCTTCCATTTAGATAGAGGTTCATTGTCGTTGTGTGGTCTAAGGGGAAGGGGGGGAAATGGGGATGAGGATGGGAGATAATTAATGAGAAAGTGGGAGTTTGGGGAGAATGTAAGCGTGTAAAGGTAAGAAGGGGTAAAAGAAAGAGAAAAACAAAGAGGTAAGAGAAAGGAAGAGAGACAGAGAGACAAAGAGACAAGCGCCGCACCTCGCCCCCGTCCCCCCGAATCGTCTTAAATCGTCTTAAATCGTGGGCCAAGCCGAATTCAAGGCAGGGAGTTCTTCCAGGTATTTACTAGGGTAGATAGGTTTTGTAGTGGTCTGACGTTTTGAAGTGATACCAGCATGCCCATGTTTGCATAAAATTCTGTATGCGTTCCTGAGAGGAGAATATCAGTTCCTCCATTTCTTCTATCTTTGCTATCCTAATCAGCCATTCTCTGATGGTGGGTGCCTCTGTAGAGCGCCAGTGTACAGGTATGCATAATCGAGCTGCATTGACCATGTGCATGGCCAATGATTTAAAGTAGGTTCGTTTAGAAAGGGTTGTGTGATGTAAGAGGTATTGTGCAGGGTTGTAATCCAGCTCATAAGTAGTCACGTGTTTGATAATGGCGTGGACCTCAGTCCAGAAAGGTTGGATGGAGCCACACTCCCACCAAATATGGATTATGGAGCCTATTGCTTCCTTGCATCTCCAGCAGATGTTTGAAATTGAGGGTGTGAATTTGTGTAGGCGTGAGGGAGTCCTGTACCATTTGGTTATGATCTTATACCCATTTTCTTGAATTGCTATATTCATCGATCCTTTGTGGGCGTATGTAAAGATTGTTTCCCACTCCCCGTCAGTCAGAGTCAGGTTCAGGTCTTTTTCCCACGAGGTACGTGTGGGTGTAGTCGCTGGATGGAGGGTGTCCTCCTGGAGAAGCGTGTATATGTAGGATATGAGATGTCTTTGTGGTGCGTTACGTAAGCAGAGTGCTTCATATGGAGTAGGTTGTCTGGACCACATCGCACTTGGATTTTTAGATGTGAAGAAGTGTCTCAATTGTCTGTAGGACCAAAAAGGGAACGAGTGTGTGCGCGATTCGGACAATAAGTTCTCATACGTTCTAATAGCACCGTCTCGGAAAAAATGTTGCGCTCGCATTTCCTCGTGGGGCCATTCCTTCTGGAGGAACGTAGGGTCCCCAGGAGGGAAATCTGGGTTCCCTCTCAGGGGGGTCATTGGTCCCAGATATGAGGAAAGTTTGTGGATCGAAATTGCTTTGTCAAGAGCCTTTAAGGAGGGGTAGACGAGCGGGTGTGTCTTAACTGCGAGGGGCCACAGACGAGGTGGGAGCCAGGGGAGTACATGAGTAGATGTTTGTATGAAATGCTTTTCTAAGGTCACCCAGGTCTTTCCCCGGTAGTGTACCCCCCAATCCACGATTCTAGTCAGGTGACACGCAAGATAGTATTTTTGGAGATCTGGTAGGCCAATGCCACCCCTGGTCTTTGGGCGGGTCAGGCGAGAATATTTAATACGCGGGAGGGTGTTCTTCCATAGGAAAGTTGTGCAGGCTTTCCTATAGGTAGCAAAGAAGGAAGGGGGTAAATGAATTGGGATTGTCTGCATCAGGTATAACAATCGAGGGAGTACCACCATTTTGGTTATGGCTGCACGGCCGAACCAGGATACATTCATATTAGTCCATTCTTTAAGGTGGGTCTGTATTTTAGAAAGGGCAGCTAAGAAATTATGGCTATAAAGGTCGATTATTTTCCTTGTGATTTGGACACCTAAATATGTGAGGGCTACAGTCTTCCATTGAAATGGGAAGAATTGTTGGCAGTGTTCTACTTCCTGCGGGGGTAGAGAAATATTTAACGCCTGAGACTTTGAGTAGTTAATTTTGAGATTTGAAATCTCGCCAAAGTGTTGTATGTCCTTCAGTAAGTTGGGTAGAGAGGTTCGGGGGGATTGTAAGGAGAGTAAGATGTCGTCGGCAAAGGCAGCCACCTTGAATTCTCTGCGTGCTATGTTGATGCCCTTGACGTCTGCATTGCTGCGCAGTCTATTTAAGAGGGGTTCTAGTGTCAGAACAAAGATTAATGGGGATAGAGGGCACCCCTGTCGCGTGCCGTTGCCGATAGAGAAGGCGTCTGAGAGGAGGCCATTGGTCCTCACCCTTGCCGAGGGATTAGTATAAAGGGCGTTAATGTGCGTGAACATGCGGGGTAGGAGGCCTATACCCTTCAGGACCTCCTGCATGTAGTCCCATGCCACCCTATAAAACACCTTCTCAGCATCTAGGGATAAGAGAAAGCCCTTGGATCCCGAGGAGTGTAACCAGTGTTGTATGTTTAGGGTGCGTATGGTGTTATCCCTGGCCTCTCTGCCCGGGATGAAACCCACCTGGTCGGCTGTTATGAGGTCAGGGATAAGAGGTATTAATCTGTTGGCTAGGATTTTTGCGTACAATTTGATATCTACATTGAGTAGGGAGATAGGTCTGTAGCTTGAGGCTAGTGTGGGGTCTTTTCCATCTTTTGGGATGACTGTTATGTGGACTTCTAATAGTCTACCTGTTGATGTATGAGGGTCAGCTAGAGCGTTACACATTTTAAGTATCTCGGGAGTCAGTATATCCTGAAAGGATTTATAATATATTAGTGGGAGACCATCAGGGCCGGGACTTTTTCCTACCTTCATTTGTTTTATAGCTAGATGGAGTTCCTCCTTGGAAAATGGAGTTTCCATGGCCTCCGCCTGCTGTGAGGAGATAGGTTTGGGGCAGTATTGGGCTAAAAAGTCCTTTATTTGGGAGGTATGTTGTGTTGCCTCAGTCCCCCCCCTGCCGTGTTGGGGTAGGTTGTACAATTTGGAGTAGAAGTGCTCGAAGTGCTTGGCTATCTCCTCATTTCTAGAGAGGAGTGTGCCGTGGTTGTCTCGTACTTCGTGGATTCTAGATGTGAGCCTAGCTGCTTGTATAGTGCGTGCCAGTAATCTACCACTCTTGTTGCCGTGTTCATAGAACACCTTTTGTTGGAGGACATAGCGTCTCCTTGTGCGTTTTCCTAGTTCATCTAGAAGTACTGATCTAGCATGTAGTAGGTCTTGCAGTGTGGATTGCGAGGTCGATTGTTTGTGTGCATTTTCAAGTCTGTGAATTGTGTTGATGAGTGATCTAATTTGCTCTTGGTATCTCTTTTTGGCGTTAGTTGCTAAGGAGATAAGTTTCCCCCTCACCACGCACTTGTGAGCCTCCCATAGTGTGACTGGGGAAATATCTGGGGTGGAATTTTCTTGGAAATAGAGTTGGATATGGGATCTCATCTGGTTGATGATTTCTGGATCTTTAAGTAGGGCGGAATTCAGGCGCCATGATTTAGAAGTCTTGGTCAGTTCAGGGAATGTGAGTGTCACGGATATTGGGTGGTGGTCGGATAAGAACATTGGTTCTATGGTGGCCTGAGTAAGGTAAGATAAGTCTGTCTGGGAGAGAAAAAAGTAGCCGATCCTTGAATATTTTTGGTGTGGGGGAGAGAAGAAGGTATAGTCTTTGTCGTTTGGGAAAAGGGTGCGCCAGGTATCATGGAGAGTCAGGTGTTGGAGCTGAAGTTTAATCTGGCGGAGCGCTCGGTAGGATAGCGCAGATTTACCTGATGAGGTGTCTAATGCGGGGTTCAGTGGTACGTTAAAGTCCCCGCCCAGGATCAGTATGCCTTCCTGAAAGGTAGTAAGAAGGTCACCTACCCTTCTAAAGAATGCGACTTGATGCTCGTTGGGACTGTAAATGTTTGCCAGGGTTATTGGTTTGGAGGCATATGTACCCTTAAGAAAGATGTATCTGCCCCCGGGATCAACCAAAGAGTCAGCTAATTGAAAATCTGCTTGCTTAGAAATAAGAATGGATACTCCCTTAGTTTTAGAGTCAGGGCTTGTGGAGTGCAGTGCTTGTCTGTAGAGATGATTTGCTAATTTAGGGATGGCGTCTGACCGGAAGTGTGTTTCCTGAAGTAGCAGAAAGTGTGCTTTGTGTTTAGACAGGGCAGAGAGAACCTGAGATCTTTTTTCTGGGAGGTTTAGACCTTTAACATTTAGCGACACACATTTAAGGGATAATTGCCTGTGGTTGGACAGCCGGTCAGGTAGCATTTTGTGGGGTGTAGGGTTAGGTTGCCTCTAGGCGGTCGGATAACGAGGCTTACTATGTAGATACAGCGACCCACGCAGGGGGGAACGAGAGCGAGGAGGGGCGCTCTCCAAAAACTATCAGAAAAGAGAGAAAGAGAAGAGAGAGAAACAGGGGTAGGGAGAGGAGAGGAAAAAAAAAAAAGGGGGGGGTGAGTAAAAAAGAAGGAGTAAACAGAGAACAGAAAGAGAAGAGAGGTATAAGTTAGAGCTAGGGGTGCAAAGCTTCGGGTAGTAGGATCTCAGGGGGGAGAAGGAGTGGGGGGCTCTAACCATATTGTGGACTCTACTAGTCCTATGTAGAGTGTCTCCGGAGGTGAAACTAGGTATACCTGATCACCTAAAGAAAGAAGTCCGGGGTTCCAGCTGTCGTCCTACTGGACCGCTGTGTGTGGGCAGTAGACTGGGAAGGGGTCAAGAGGTGGGCATTAGAGAGGACCATGAGTGCAGAAGAATGCGGAATGGGGGAGAGTCAATTATTTGTAGAGCGTGGGCTCTGAGATCAAAATATGTAGGATAACCTCAGTGGGGGGATCCGAGGTAAGGTAATCACGTAATACATTTAAGCAAAGCGCGGGTAGGTAAGACTGATAGTCAACATCCCATATTGTTATAAAACTTATCGTATAACTGAACATTCATTACAGGGTATAACTTATAACTCACCACAAGGGGGCTGCGTTTAAAGAACCTAGGTAGTATGAGAGCATACAGGGATCTTGGGTGTGTCATCGCAGTTATCTCCTCCCTATTCCTCCTCCCCAGCCAGGGTAATGTGTATAGATGTTTACGGGTTAGATTTGTGTTGCATCTGACGCTGTATATCCCTAAGAATTGGAGGGGTCTTATCAGGTTGCTTCCATGAAGCAACCTGTGGGGTTTGCAGTTACGTAGATGCGTGGGTTTGAGGTTGTGTGAGGTTTATTTGACAAGGGTGTGTCATACGTGAAGGCTGGTTTACATCGGAAACCTAAAAGTAAGAACCATATTCGTGATGTCACAGACATCGATCTGGTGGTAAGGTTTTGGTTTAGAATAGTAGGGGCCTACCCACGTATGTACGCCCAGATATTTTACCCGTCTGGTTCTGTTTTCTTATTCTCTTTCCTTCCCTTCCTTTCAGCTATAGAGGCTACTCGTTTAAGTGAGTATTAGGAAGGACATTAAGCTAGGTGGGTTAGCAGCCTGTCTTCCAAATAACTCTACTAGTCAGGCGTGGTCATCTGTCTCACCTTATCTGCTAGGTTAGGAACACAGCTTACAAACATAGGTACAGCGTATACAGTGAGGCCTACATAGCGATTCAGCTAGACACTCTAGACATACAGTGTAGTAACATATAACCCGCATCATCAGACAAAAAAAAAAAAAGGGGGGTGGGGGGGAAGTCAAAGCATGGGAGTACCTGGATCTTGTGACCCATCCTTTGGCTTCAGCACATGAGTTCGACACTTAACACCAAGTGGGGGTGTCAAAAAGCCAAAGGGGGAAATAGGGTTCATCATGGAGCACAGCATCAGCAACCATAGCTCATTAGGTGCATATCCAGCCGGGTGTGAGCCTAAGGTAAAACGAAAGCAGTACCTGGATGAGAGTAGGTTGTGGGAAAGGTCCTTGATCCTGGCGTAGAGGCGGGAGGGAGGAGTCATCACGCCGCGGCCAAAGTCCCCGGGTGTTCGTTGTGGTGCGGGGATGGAAAAACAAATGGACAAAAGTTACAAGTGAGTAAAGAACAGCCTAACTCAACTTACTGACCCCTGGGTCAACCATCACCTATCAGGTAGGTCACATGTCTCGGTCTCCCCTACGTGGGGTGTCGGCATTCCCAGGAGGGTGTGAGGAGAGATCTCGGCGAGAGAGACGTTCTCCTGGCGAAGTGGGGTCTAGCCTGCGGCGTCTGGATTTTTGTCGCTGCGCTTTGGGTGATGACACGTGCGAGACTGGCTTCCAGGGGTCCAACCATCCATTTCTATGTCTAGACACCAACCTGCTGGGATGTCTTCCTCTCTTTTTCCCCCAATTCCCACTTTTTCTGAACAATACACCCAGCTAACAATGAAGTACCAGTACCCTGTTTCCTCCTGCTGCACTTACCCTGCCTTTTACCCTTTTGCTTCTTTTCGGCTGCCTCCATCAGCTCCTTCAAAGCCCCCTTCAAAGTCTGCAGCCTCTGTTTCACCATCCCTCCGCTCTTCACCTCTACCAGCTACATCCATTACCTGTAGTCCTACATCCATATACAAATCCTCAGTGGCGAAACCAAAGAAAAAACTGAAGTTTTTTCCAACCCATTCAATCCTGCCACTATCCCAACCTGCCTCCACACCCACCAACCTGTGCCAGCCTGAAGTTCCCATACCAGCCTGCCAGCCTGAAGTTCCTGAACCAGCCTGCCAGCCTGAAGTTCCTGAGCCAGCCTGCCAGCCTGAAGTTCCCGTGCCAGCCTTCTCCAGCCTGAAATTCCTGTGCCAGCCTTCTCCAGCCTGAAGTTCGCGTGCCAGCCTTCCAGCCTGAAGTTCCCGTGCCAGCCTTCCAGCCTGAAGTTCCCGTGCCAGCCTTCCAGTCTAAAGTTCTCGTGCCAGTTTGCCAGCCTGAAGTTCCTGTGCCAGTTTGCCAGCCTGAAGTTCTTGTGCCAGTTTGCCAGTCTGAGGTTCCTGTGCCAGTTTGCCAGCCCGAGGTTCCTGTGCCAGTCTTCCAGCCTGAAGTGCCAGAGCCAGTCTTCCAGCCCGGAGTGCCAGAGCCAGTCTTCCAGCCCGGAGTGCCAGAGTCAGCCTTCCAGCCTGCAGCTCCAGAGCCAGCCTTCCAGCCTGCAGCTCCAGAGCCAGCCTTCCAGCCTGCAGCTCCAGAGCCAGCCTTCCAGCCTGCAGTTCCAGAGCCAGCATTCCAGCCTGCAGTTCCAGAGCCAGCCTTCCAGCCTGCAGTTCCAGGGCCAGCCTTCCAGCCTGCAGTTCCATAGCCAGCCTTCCAGCCTGCAGTTCCAGAGCCAGCCTTCCAGCCTGCAGTTCCAGAGCCAGCCTGCCAACTTGAAGTTCCTGTGCCAGCCTGCCAACTTGAAGTTCCTGTGCCAGTCTGCCAGCTTGAAATTCCTGTGTCTGTCTTCCAAACAGAAGTCCTGACGACGGTGTCCCAGTCGGAAGATCCGGTGTCCCAGTCGGTAGATCCGGTGTCCCAGTGGGTAGATCCGGTGTCCCAGTCGGTAGATCCGGTGTCCCAGTCGGTAGATTCGGTGTCCCAGTCGGTAGATCCGGTGTCCCAGTCGGTAGATCCGATGCCCCAGTCGGTAGATCCGATGCCCCAGTCGGAAGATCCGGTGCCCCAGTCGGAAGATTCGGTGCATGAGACCCCGCCTGAAGGTCCGGTGACCCCGCCTGAAGATTCGGTGCATGAGACCCCGCCTGAAGATCCAGTGCCCGTTTCCCAGCCTGAGGTTGTGGTGCCCGTTTCCCGGCTTGAGGTTATGATGCCCGTTTCTCAGTCTGTGGAGCCTACTGCCCAGCCTGAGATGTTCCTGTCTGCTGCCCAGCCTGAGATGTTCCTGTCTGCTGCCCAGCCTGAGATGTGCCTGTCTGCTGCCCAGCTTGAGATGATCCCGTCTGCCACCCAGCCTGAGATGTGCCTGTCTGCTGCCCAGCCTGAGATGATTCTGTCTGCTGCCCACCTGATCTGGGTCTGCTGGACTATATAAATCCGCCCTTAACCAAAGCTCAGTGCTCCAGAATTCCTTCTGTAAGCCTGGTCCCTGCTTGCACCTGAACCTGATCCGTTGCCTGAACCTGAACCGTTCCCTGCCTTGTCCTGGACTCTGATCCTTGTACCCTGTCCCCTGAGACCTGTCCCCTGAGACCTGTCCCCTGATACCAGCTTCCAGCTCCCCCTTGCTGACTGCTCCCAGTACCTGGCCTTCTGCTCCCCTTGTCTCTCGTCCCTGCCTTGTTTATGTATGTGTGTTCCCTTTACTTGTATATATTAGTTAGATAGTTAGATTAGGTTGTTTTGGGGTTTGTTGTGTTCTCTTGTATTCATTTCTTGCTTATGGTTTGCTGTTGTTTGATAACACGTGTGCCTTTATCTTTAATAAAAAAAATATATATTTTCACTTACTCTGTTCCTGATTCTTTAAAGTGCAGCCCAATGATCTGATCACCTGTATTGGATGTCTGTGTATAGCATCCCCGTGACATTAACCGTTGTGGATATATGACATATTCTTGTCTCTTTACAACCTACAATAGCCTAAACTCTAGGGAATATTTATTCACTTCAGCTCTCACTCTCACATTTGTACACCCCTGATGGACCAGAGCAATTTTAAAAATTTTGATATCGGCCTGTGGCCTATTGATGGGCAATAGCTTTGCCATTTAAATAGAAAAGTGACAGTAAATTGTTTATTTTTTTAGGACAAACAATGAATCCTTTCTGTGACAATTTTTCTGCTTTGATCAGTGTTATTTAAAAAAATAATGCATTATTGTAGTTTAAAGGTATTTTATTCTCCCATTTGTTACATTTAAAATTGTACAAAGCATTGCAAAGGGATGACAGATCAGTACTGACGGTAACATGTCATCACTGTGATCATTCACAGAAGATCACATGACAATTGTACACACTGGAAGGCTTCCATTCATGCCATTTATTGTGTACTATTGTGTTGATCTCTGTGATTTGTCACAGTGATCACATTGTACAGACTGGGCCAGTCACAGCCCATCTGTACCATATGATTTACTGTGGCCAGGCACAGCTTATCACAATAGTACACACTGAATGAATGGATTTTATTCAGAAAAATGGTTACTTATAGCATTTTTATTTAAAAATTGTGTAAAAAATTACAACTTCAAAATACTCACCATGCCTTTTATTAAATACCCTGGACTGTCTAGTATCCAAAAAGGGGTCATTTGAAGAGTATTTGTACTGTCCTGGCATTTTCAGGCCTTAACAGATTAGATAGGTCATTAGGACATCAGGGCTGATCGATGATATATTTATATATGTATTGTGAGAGGGTTAGCTCGGCAGCGGGTGTGTGTGACCCCCTGGACGGGTTCACCACACAAGAACAGGCACAGCAGACAGAGTTTGTAGTTGCAAAAACAAAAGGTGCGGTTTATTTAAACTATTTAGAGTGGAAAAACAGCAAAACAAAAGAAACATCAAAAAGAAATCCTGGTCAGCTTGACCGCTTACTACACATGTAGGTTCCCTGTCTGACAACTAGGTGCAGCCTCGTGCTGCCCCAGCCCCTATCTCCCTGTTTTTTAAGGTTTTAGCCACACAGGCTTTGTCTCACCACACACTCCCCAGTCTTGTACAACACAGAACTGGTTCCAGGATGGAGCATCTCCCTTAGCATGCTGGGAGTTCTTGTAGAGGCCTCAGTGAGCCACTTGATTTCAGCTGGGCTCATTAACTTTTCCCCCGCAAGACTCCCAGCACTCCTCCTAGTGTAAAAACAATACAAATTATAATACCAAAACACCAGCCTGCCTAGCGTGCTAAATTAAACTGTGTATAACCAAAGTGAAATTTATACAAGATTTCCCAAATCTTGCATAGGTATGTGTAAAGTGAGCTCCTGTAAATCAATACAGAAAAAATATTTTCATACCTAAATACAAATTTACATTTGTGAGAAAAATATATATATGGTGAGTTCATATATCAAGTGTCAATCAAGTCCTTATAATCAATGAATGGAAGGTAAATCAAGTGAAAAATCTGGAGAGCTGCAAACAGAAAATCCATAGATTATGACAACTGTCAGAAATCCACCTTCACCGACTGAGAAAGACGAATCACCCAAATGTGCTCAAATAAGGATGGCAGCTTACCAAATGAAGTTGACCCTTTTACTTAAAAAAGAAGTCAAATGTGCTTGCAGCAAAAAACTTTGCTTAGGTTAAATGGAGATGATGTCGGACCAGAACCGCTGCCTCATGGAGGCTCAGATAAGGATATGAAATGAAAATAATGCAGTAATAGCGTAATTCCGTTTATCAGGCCAAATCAATGTATAAGTTAAAAAGCCAAATGCCTGCTTACTTGTATAAGTGCCACAAACCCGGCACTGAGGCTGGATAGCATAACAGGGAGATGGAAAGGTTGTCCCGTCTGTGGATATCTGGCGTGCGTGCCACCTACGATAATGGAGGAGCCAGAGGGACCGGAAGTAGCGTCTGTACGTGACCTAGTACCGCCTCAAATGGAGGAGGCGGTACTAGGTCACGTACAGACGCTACTTCCGGTCCCTCTGGCTCCTCCATTATCGTAGGTGGAACGCACGCCAGATATCCACAGACGGGACAACCTTTCCATCTCCCTGTTATGCTATCCAGCCTCAGTGCCGGGTTTGTGGCACTTATACAAGTAAGCAGGCATTTGGCTTTTTAACTTATACATTGATTTGGCCTGATAAACGGAATTACGCTATTACTGCATTATTTTCATTTCATATCCTTATCTGAGCCTCCATGAGGCAGCGGTTCTGGTCCGACATCATCTCCATTTAACCTAAGCAAAGTTTTTTGCTGCAAGCACATTTGACTTCTTTTTTAAGTAAAAGGGTCAACTTCATTTGGTAAGCTGCCATCCTTATTTGAGCACATTTGGGTGATTCGTCTTTCTCGGTCGGTGAAGGTGGATTTCTGACAGTTGTCATAATCTATGGATTTTCTGTTTGCAGCTCTCCAGATTTTTCACTTGATTTACCTTCCATTCATTGATTATAAGGACTTGATTGACACTTGATATATGAACTCACCATATATATATTTTTCTCACAAATGTAAATTTGTATTTAGGTATGAAAATATTTTTTCTGTATTGATTTACAGGAGCTCACTTTACACATACCTATGCAAGATTTGGGAAATCTTGTATAAATTTCACTTTGGTTATACACAGTTTAATTTAGCACGCTAGGCAGGCTGGTGTTTTGGTATTATAATTTGTATTGTTTTTACACTTGGTATTTTGTCTATTTATCACGAGTAATTTCACTCAGCGCCTCCACTAGTATATAAAATTTATATATTTATCCCAACCAATATTTTGTTCCATTTTTTGGAATATTTGGAGAGCAGCTTTAATTTATTTTTGTTGTTATATTAGGCGCGAGATTTTCTTTTTTATTCACTCCTCCTAGTGGTATGAATCTGCTCAAAGCCTGAATCTAGGGCATACATACCTTCCATCCTGGATGCAACTTGGTGATTTTACCTGCCTGCTGTCACAGTAAATATAAATATATATATATATATATATATATATATATATACCATAGATTGTTGACTCAATAAGACTAAATAATATACACTGATTTGGGTTGTTTTCACCAAAGAAATCTAGCAGTATATATTTTGGCATACATTTATGAAGAAAGACTGTTTATTTGTAACATTTTATAACAGAAAAGAAGAAAAATGTGTATTTAAAAAAAAAAAAAAAAAAATCTGATCTTTTTTCAGTTATTTTGCAAAAAAAAAAAAACAGTGGAAAGCTTTGTGTGAAAAAAAAATAAAATAACAATTTCATTTTCGTACAGTATTGCATGACTGCACATTTGTCATTCCAAATTGTGACAGTGCTGAAAGCTGAAAATTGGCCTGGGGAGGAAAGGGGTAAAAGTACTCAGTATTGAAATGATTAATTAGGGCTTATTGGGGTATAGTAAGGGTTATTTTGGGTTAAACAGGACCATATTTTGTTACAAAAAATTGTTTTCGCTTGTCGGGTAGCCTTAACATGGTTGTTAACCCACTGTAAGAACTTTATATAATCATCCTTGTCTACGATAGGTGCTCCTGTGTGTGTGTGCTTTATATAAAAAAAATGCAGATTATACCTAATTTCAGAGCACTCACATGACCGGCCGGCTCTCTCCTCTCCCTGTCTGACAGATGGAGCAGGTCAGGCCGAGATTCCCCCGCTGACGTCAGGCGGGAGGGGAGGAGGAGAGAAGGAGAGAGCCAGCCAGTCACGTGAGTGCTGATCGGTGCTTTGAAATGAGGTATAATCTGCATTTTTTTATATAACACAGACACAGGAGCACCTATTGTTAGGAGACAAGGAGGATTATATATGATATGTTATTTTAGCAGCAAGAGGGGAGGTGGTGGGCCCTGACACAGGACACAAGAGATACATGAGACAGAGCGGGGGCACGTAAACTGACCATGGTCTCAGGACTCAGCAGCCATGATAAATTGTGGTCAGTTTACAGGGGGGAGGGCAGAACCAGGCAGGATCAGCTAGGTATTTCAGGTGATACTGAGGGCCAAATTACACAGCGCACACACTGTGCTGTGTAACATACTGTAAGGAAACAGTCTCCAATTTACTTTTTTTTTTGTTAGGTTAACAAACACTTTAACACCCCTTTCATCTGCAAATGAATGAAACAGAGTAGATGCAAAAATAAAAATTTTGCTTTGTATCTCTTTATCTCCTGTTTATAATAGTTTTTTTGTCAGACAGTCAATTTGTGTGTGAGGGGGGGGGGGGGGGGGGAGAAGCAGCAGCAGGTCAGGAATAAATATACTCAGTGTTCATGACTGATTATAAAGCAGTGATTTATTTACTGTAAATATTATAATATTCTTAAATCTTAAAGTAAAATACAAATAGATTTTCAAAAGCTACAGCAATGATTGATTGTAAAACAACTTTCTTTTGCTGACACTGCAAGCATTGCATATTTAGTCTGATCGAAAAATAAATAAAACATCTATACAACAATAAGACCACTGTAATGCTACATTTGCAATATATACCAAACTTACGTCACAAAAAAAAAAAAATCATCAGATTTTACTGGCACAGAAGCAGTACACACGTATATTTTTATTAAATCATATACAAATCTTTATTACAAAGTATAGTGTAACATCACATAGCGAGCCATAGGTCATAACGTATACAAAGATAATGAAAACCAACTGCGACTTATCTCTCACTGCAACACACTTATTCTTTATTGTCTTCTTAATACTATCTGCATTTATGTTCTGTGAAGATAATAGTGTGTGGACATACTATAAGTCCTCATAGGTCAACGTGTTTCTTGTATTGCTTCTTCAGGACTCATAGAGGAAAATTGCAGTGGTAACTAAATAGAAAGAAAACCATTAACAGCATTTGCTACAAATATACAAATTATTCCACATAGTTCACACCTCCAATTTGCAAATGTGGCTGACATGTTGGGAACTCTCTTTGTGCCAGTAAAGTCGAATGATTTTTCTTTTTCAATGTAAGTTTAAATTAAGAAAACCACAAATTATGACTCAAAATTAACCCCTTGCCAACCGCCCTATAGCAGTTTTACTGCTACAGGATAGCCACTGTGAGCAAGATCGTATATATATATATATATATATATATATATATATATATATGTGATCCTGCACTTCCAGATAGGGGCACAAATGCACGCTGTTGGTGGCTCGCTCCCACTGTGATCACACACAGTGGGAGCCCAGCGGCAGGTACCGTGAACTCGATGTCCGCCAGCACCCATCGTTTTTCGAGCTGAGAGGCAGAACGGCAGTCTGACTAAGTAAACAAGTTAGATTGCCATTCTGACAGGAGGGAAGGCATAGATTCTTTTTCTCTGCAAAGCAGGGACTAGGATCCACGTCTTTCACTGGTAAAAACACTGGTCAGGCACACAGTTAATTATTTGATTGCCCCTAATGTTAACCCCTTACCAGCCAGTGCCAGTGCCAGTGTACAGTGAGAGTACATATTTTAAGCACTGATCACTATATTAGTGTCACTGGTTCCCAAAAAAATTCAAAAATGTCAGTTAGTTTCCGAACTTCTGCGGAAACTTCTGCCGCAATATTGCAGATTGCCACCATTACAAGTAACATAAATAAAAAAAAATATCCCGTAGTGTGTAGACACTATAACTTTTGTGAAAACCAATCAATGTATACATATTGGGATTTTGTTTACCAAAAATATGTAGCAGAATACCTATTGGCTTAAATTGATGCAGAAATTTGTATTTTTTCAATTTTTATTGGATATGTTTTATAGCAGAAAGTAATTTTTTTTTTTCAAAATTGTCTGTGTTTTTTGTTTATAGCACAAAAAAATGCAGAGGTGATAAAATGCCATTAAAATAAAGCTTTATTTGTGGGAAATAAATGACATGAATTTTATTTGGGTACAGTGTTATACGACCGCTCACTTGTCAGTTAAAATAACGCAGTGCCATATCACAAAAAATGGCCTGGTCAGAAAGGGGGGTAAGTCTTCCAGAGATCAAGTGCTTAAAGCTAGTGATTATGAGTAGGTTACTTATGTTTACACGATTATGTACTTATCATCATTATTGGCTGTGTTAATATTGTATGGTAATTGTACTGCCGCTCTGGATAACTATGACATTTCAATAAAGTTCTCGCTTTGATTTAAAAAAAGAAAAAGAAAGCTAAGTATCATAAATAAACTGAAAAAGGAGCATGTAGAGTAACTGTACAGGCAAAGGTGGCTTAATTGCTAAGTAAACTGCAAATTAAAAGGTGGCACAATACTACAAGCTTTTACAAGAAAGAGATACTGTAAAATAAACATCTCCAATATGGTTTAGTTTAGTTCCTTGATGATATGAAAAAGGATGAAGCACCAGATTAAAGGGAAGGCCTGCCTCCCACCCCTTAACAAGATTCTCCTTTAGAAAAATCCTGAAATAAAAAGTGTTGACAAAAAAATAAGAAAACATTGACCCCAGCTTCTAATGCTTCTGTGAGGCATAGATGATGACAACTGGGAAAGCTGAGTTCTTTATATACCATGAGAATGCCCTCCAGACCAATGCTGGCAGGTAGTGGTACAGCACGTTGACATCACCCACACCTCCCAAAGGTATCAGAAGCCAGGACCAAGAAAAATATTCTGTGTGAGGTTGGGGACTAGCAGCAAAGGGTCTGATTTATGTTCATTTATGTAGATTTTATAGCTTTGAGGTTGGTTGTAATATAGGAAAAAATGAAGAAATCTGGATAGCCGCAC
This sequence comes from Rana muscosa, assembly GCA_029206835.1. Classification (NCBI taxonomy): domain Eukaryota; kingdom Metazoa; phylum Chordata; class Amphibia; order Anura; family Ranidae; genus Rana; species Rana muscosa. Next base: position 1,157,468,622 of record CM055122.1, read on the forward strand.
TCCAATCCAACGTGGCTTTTATTGGAAAAATAAAATAAAATAAAACAGGCACTACATGTCACAGCAACGGGGTAACAGGGACAGCTAACGCGTTTCACACTTAGGAGTGCTTAATCATATTTTTCCAATAAAAGCCACGTTGGATTGGAGTGCGGCTATCCAGATTTCTTCGATTTTTCCTCATTGCCTTGTGCATTGCCAGCACCCTTGGTTCCTGTAGAGGTATTTGTTGTTGGGGTGAGTCTATTTGGAGCGGCAATTTTTGTTTTGTATATACTTTGGATTTTGGTTGTAATATACCTTGTTTTATTGCTTGGGTACATCAGTACACAGAATAAAATGTAAATATAAGTCAAATATATATTTTATTCCTATATCAATGCATTTTTATCTTCTCTTCTTCACTTGCTGTTATTATTTCCATCTCAGAAGACCTTCAAAATTAATCACGTTACAGAAATGCTTTCCAGAAAATGTATTTCCACAGCAGACTTCAAAACTGCCCATATACATATAAAGTGTTTTATGTGTGCAGTCATGTGTGTATTATGCATTATATGTGTGTATATTTATATATATATATATATATATATATATATATATATATATATATATATATATATACAAAACTGGTTTAGAGGCACTCATGGGTCTTGAAGAGGAGGAAGTTCAACAACAGCAGTGTTTTTATTTACAATAAAACAATTATGAAGCTCTTTTTTGGGTGGATTGCGCTTCATCGAAACATTGACAATAAAAACACTGTTGTTTTTGATCTTCCTCCTCTGAAAGACCCATGAGTGCCTTTAAACCAGTTTTTGATTTATATGGATTTCTTTGTGGATAAGCACCTGAGCATTTACTTTAAGCATAGGGTGCTGTGGTAACACCTTGGAGCTATATAATAAATATATATATACACACACACACAGAGAGAGAGAGAGAGAGAGAGAGAGAAAGAGAGAGAAATTCAGCCTCAAATGAAACGTTTTTAATTCGCCAGTCCACATACCAGAATGCATGTTAGGGTTTCCTCAACATGTTTTTTAATACTTTGTTTCCAGCTTTGTCCAGTAACAATAATCAATTTCAGCCTTCTGGCCTTTACATCAAAGATCCAATCATTCAAAAGCTGAACTGTGGACTAAACAGTCACATACGCTGTTGACATACATTGAAATATGTATATGTGTCTTACCTGCTAGAAGACTTAAGCCTCGTACACACGGGCGGGAATCCCATCGGGAAAAAAAACTTTGATTTTCCCAATGGGATTCCCGGCAAGCTTGCCTTGAACGCAGAGTGTACACGGCCATTCAAGAGAACCGCCTTTCTTTGGAATGGCAAGAACGCGGTGACGTCATCGACTACGACGAGCCTGCGCTCATCACATTCGATGCCATCGCTGCCATCTTGTTACACCCTACACTGCCCTTGTATGCTACCGCGCAAGTCTCTTCGAGCATGCGCGGGTTTACAGTAGAACAGGTAATCATACAGACGACCGGTTTTCTCAGCAGGAAAACTCTGCCGAGAATCCAGACGAGAAAAGTAGAGAGCAGGTTCTCTATTTTTCTCATCGAAATTCCAGGCAGTTTTCCCGACAAGAAACCATACACACGACCGGTTTTCTCTGCAAAAAGCTCTCCCAGCAGTTTTCTTGACGAAAAAACAGGTTGTGTGTACGAGGCTTCATAAAACAGTTCAGCCAGTATGGGGATCAAGGCAGCTCAGTCCGTCAGTGTAGTTACAGTAGGTCAGAAAATTCACTTTTCACCACTGCAGCTTGGTTACTGACCCACACACTGCTTACTGGTTGGACTATGAAGGAGTATAAGTACACTAATGAGGTCTTCACCCTCTATTTTGTCAGCAAGTTCCCAATATTGAACTGTGTTTCACACTGTGCAAATCAGAGGGAAGTTATGGCTGATAGTGCTGGCTCTCCTCCTTTAGTCTATGCGGGGTATTTATTTATAATATCTGTACTAAAATAAATGTATGCATTTTTTCATGTAACATAACACTGGTTAACTATTTCACTGATGTGGAAGTTAAGCCTCGTACACACGATCGGATATCCTATGGATTCTAATCCGATGGTTTTGTCCATTGGAAATCCGATGAAGCTGACTTCCATCAGTCTTGCCTACACACCATCAGTCAAAAAACCGACCGTTCCAAATGCGGTGACGTAAAACACTCCGATGAGCCGAGAAAAGTGTAGTTCAATGCTTCTGAGCATGCGTCGACTTGATTCTGAGCATGCATGGGTTTTTTATCCGATGGACTTGCCCATAGACGATCTGAGTTTTCGATCGGTTTTTATCCATCGGAAAAATTTAAAACATGTTCTATTTTTTAAAACTGATGGAAAAAAGACCGATGGGTCCCATACACGATCGGTTTGTCTGATGAAAACAATCCATCGGACGGTTTTCATTGGTTAAACCGATCGTGTGTACAGGGCTTAAGTGTTTTTGTTGGGACAGACCCTTACATCCACTACAGTTTCACAGGATGTATGTTTATGGTTATACTTACAGCCATCTGCTGCCCAGGACTGCCTGTAGCAATACTATGTCTGAATTGTAGCTTTAACCACTAGAGGCCCGCGCTATAGCTGAATGACGGCTACAGCGCAGACCTACAATGCCGGGAGGGCATCAATTGACGTCCTCCCCTTTCCTCGTTCCCCGCATGCGCTCCCGAGCGCGCATCGGGGAACTTCTTTGCCCGGCGTGTCACGTGTCATGGCAGATAGGCGCGATCATCATTTTCAGAGCAAGGGATGTGGATCTCTGTGTGTAAACTCAGAGATCCATGTCCTGTTAGGGAGAGGAGACCGAGGGTGTGTCCCTTGTACATAGGGACAACCATCGGTCACCTCCCCCAGTCAGTCCCCTCCCCCACAGTAAGAATCACTCGTGAGGGAACACATTTAACCCCTTTCTCGCCCGCTAGTGTTAACCCCTTCCCTGCCAGTCACATTTATACAGTAATCAATGCATTTTTATAGCAGTGTTCGCTGTATAAATGTGAATGGTCCCAAAATAGCGCCAAAAGTGTCTTATGTGTCCGCCATAATGTCGTAGTTCCAATAAAAATCATTGATCGCCGCCATTACTAGTAAAAAAAAAAATATTAATAAAAATGCCATAAAACGACCCCCTATTTTGTAGACGCTATAATTTTTGCGCAAACCAATCAATAAACGCTTATTGCGATTTTTTTTTACCAAAAATATGTAGAAGAATACGTATCAGCCTAAACTGAGAAAAAAAATGGGATACTTATTATAGCAAAAAGTAAAGAATATTGTGTTTTTTTCAAAATTGTCAGTCTTTTTTTGTTTATAGCGCAAAAAATAAAAACCGCAGAGATTATCAAATACCACCAAAAGAAATCTCTATTTGTGGGAAAAAAAGGACGTCAATTTTGTTTGAGAGCCACGTCGCACGACCGCGCAATTGTCATTCAAAGTGTGACAGTGCTGAAAGCTGAAAATTGGCCTGGGCAGGAAGGGGGTTTAAGTGCCCAGTAAGCAAGTGGTTAAGTGAAGGCTTTAAAAAAATCCTTTCACCTTCTTGATTATTATATTTGAACACACTGACTGAATGGTCAAGCAAAACCTTTAATCACATGCACCCTTTGCATCGCATTGAAACAGATAATGAGTATTTTGCATTTTTTTTTTTATATTTAATCAAAGCACCACTTCTTGAAAAAAGAAGTTTATGACCATATTCAGCTGCAGAGTAACAGAGGAAAAGATGGGATTTTATATAAAGAAGCAGCACATAATCTGAAAACATTTGGGCACAGCTATGTTTTATTGCAATAGCCATTACTTGTTGGTTTCTATCACAGTAAGAGCACTGAAAAAGCCCATTAAATCTTGAAAGGTATCTGTCAAGAAGTTATCTCAAAAAGGAAAGGAAATTGAATTTTTCACAGCAGTATTCATTTTATTTTTTTCTTTCTACAGTTCCTGGTACAGAAAGCCAGCAGACAATATTTTATTTAAAGTTTAGGTTACTAGAGTTGATTTGTTTATCATGCTGAATACAGAATTATTGAAGCATGCTAGCATTTTAGCAATTCAGCACCATTAAAAACATCAAGAATGCATAGTATTTGCAACAATTGGGAAAGACTAACATATATATATACATATATATATATATATATATATATAGATAGATAGATAGATAGATAGATAGATAGATATCTATATCTTTCTATATGTAGCGGCCTCACCCCATCGCCTTTGTCTAGGGGTATGTCACACGACAGGGTGAGATGCGCTACGGCCCATGTCCTCCCCATAGCTGTGGGTGAGGTGAAGGCCAGCACCAGATATTTCCTCTGGCCTATGTGCTTTGTTCTAGAATACAGTCCTGCTGTGTTAACACTTCCCTTTGCTCCTATTAACCAGAGTTCCACACACCGAACACAGTCCAACTCTTGCTTTATTGTATATCTCACAATAAACAGTGCTTCAGTAGCCATCTGGTTGCGACTTGATAACATTTTGATACGGGGGTGAGCAGGTCGAGGCACTATCCTGGTTATCAACTAAACCACTGCGATCTTGCCAGCGGTTACTATAGCATTCAGCTAGAAAGGACTTAGAATCTGAGAGTCTCTACCAGCGACTCAAGAGAACGTAGATAGGAGTACCTTCGCTGCGCTGCGGCCCCTATCAGGGGAAGATGTCCCTCCAAGGGAGTTACCAGAGGCCCATCCATCACTGGGTTGATGCTGCTCCAGACTCTCCGGACGGGTAACCTCCCCGGCCTCCTCACCTCAGACAAGGGCCCCGTCCACCTCAGGGACCCTCGGACGTCTCCACCCTCGCGGGATCCAGTCGAAGTCACTGGACCCCAGGCCTCCTAGTTCAGTACCTCACCCCAGGCTGAAGGTGCCTGGGATGGACTCCGACTCCATTCCGGTCAGGCCTAGGGCACCTGAGCCGGAATCCAGAACCCGCCCGCACCCAGGCCTAAGGTGAAGAACTTCCTCCAGAAGACCTTGTGGTTAGGGCGTCTCCCCCTTTTATCTCCTCCCGTCGATACCACGGCAGGTTACCCGCCCTCGCCGTACCATCTCCGGAAAGGGACAAAAAGGGTAGCACTGTAATGGCAAATCTACCTTGAGCCTCCTGGTACCCCGCCACCCGGAGGCCAAGGAGATTATTGCACCATCCAATCCTCCACGAACACACCTGGGTGTCCCACCTAAATTTAGAGACCCCGCTACATATATATCTATCTATCTATATATATGTATATCTATATATAGATAGATATCCATCTATCTATATATAGATAGCCATCTATATATATATATATATATATATATATATATATATATATGTATATTTTTCCGATGGGAAAACTGCTATGATAGCTTTTGGTCGGGAATCCAGTGTATAATATATATATATATAGATCTATAGATATTGATATATAGCTATAGCTATATATATATATATATATATATATATATAGATAGATACAGTATCTATATAGATTGATATCTATCTATAGATATCTATAGATAGATAGATAGATAGATAGATATCTATCTATCTATAGATATATATATATATAGATAGATATCTTTCTATATAGATACTGTATCTATCTATCTATATATATCTATATATATATATCTATATATATATATATATATATGTATATATATATATATATATATATATATATATATATATATAGCTATATATCAATATCAATATATATATATATATATATATATATATATATATATATATATATTATACACTGTATATTTTTTAAGTAACAATGAGTGCTGTTGCTATAAGCAACCTCTTTGTCGGACTGTGAGAATTGAATTCAAATGAAAAACATGTTTTTCCAAATACATTGCTCTGCTATTGGCTTTCTATCAGCCACATATCTGCTTAAAGCTAGATTATAGCAGAAGAAATTGAGAAAGGCATCATAGGTATTGATTTTTTTTCCTTTTTTTTGAAAAGGGAAATGGAAGTGACAGAAGGCAATGTTTTTTTTTTTCTGTAACATCTATGGACACAGCAGATGTACCTGATGTTATTGCATGTGTTACTGGCACTACACTTGACAGCAAGATACAGAATTCATTTAAAACAGTCATCAGAATACACAGAATGCTTATCACTTGCAAGCTTTTACACATATGCAAAAACATTTGCATGGATAACATTTAAGAGAAGCAATTTTGTTACAGCGACTACAAACATTTGCAGATGCCATAACAATCAATAGTCTAGTATCACTTTTGTTTATGGATCACTTTTTGTCTCTTATGCCTCTTACACACAACTGTTTTTTCCGATGGGAAAACTGCTATGAGAGCTTTTGGTCGGAAATCCCGGCCGTGTGTATGCTCCAATGCAGTTTTTCCGACGGAAAAACTGCCGGACAAAAAAAGAGATCAGGATCTCTTTTTCCCGTCAGGCCAAAAATCAGAGCGGGAAACCTGTTCGTCTGTATGGTTTTCCGACGGACAGAAAACCGCGCATGCTCAGAATCAAGTATGAGACGGGAGCGCTCTTTCTGGTAAAACTAGCGTTCGGAATGGAGATAGCACATTCATCATGCTGTAACGGACTGAAAAGCGCAAGGCTGAAAAGTGCAAATTGTCTCTCACCAAACTTTTACTAACACGAGGATCAGCAAAAGCAGCCCAAAGGGTGGCGCCGTTGGAATGAAACTTCCCCTTTATAGTGCCGTTGTACGTGTTGTACGTCACCGCGCTTTGGACGGGCGGACTTTTGTCTGAGCTTGTGTATGCAAGGCAGCCTGAGAGGAATTCTGTTGGGAAAACCGTTGGTTTATTATCCGACGGAAAACCCGCTCGTGTGTACTAGGCATGACAGTCAATGTTGACAGTTTTTTTAATTTATTTTTTTAACTGGTTTTGCATCACATATAAGTATTTAGCAAAGCTTTCTTTAAACAGGTCAAGTGCAAGTCAGAAGAAGTTCAACTGTAGGTCAAATTCACCTATCTAAAAAATCTTAATGATCTCATAAGCAGAACCGATGCCAAAATGTTGCTATTGACACAATCCCACAGCTCCTTAATACAGGCCCTTACTTTGTATCGCTATATAATATACAGTACATATAGTGAAAGTCCCCCAGCCATCCCAAAAGGCATTTTTTTAATTTTGAGTGGATGTAAACATATTGGATAACCTACCAGCTTCCTATATTATAGCAATAATACTACTACTAATAATAATAATCATAACAATGTCTATTCTTGAAATGTATGTAAAGCCATTTTTTAGCTTTGGATTGCGTGGGAACTTATTAAAACCCCTGTCAGGTTTTTAAAGCTTTCTGTTCAACTAGGGAGATTCACCTTTTATATCTGTACTGTGTTTCAGCCTTACATACACTTTAACTAAATACCAGAGTTTTAGAGCATCTCATCATTAAAATTAATCTATAATTATTGAGAACATTTTTTAGTTTTGGGATAAACGATTATACCGTATATACTCGAGTATAAGCCGAGGTACCTAATATTACCCCAATAAACTGGGAAAACGTATTGACTCGAGTATAAGCCTGGGGGGGGGGGGGGGGATGCAGCAGCTACTGTAAGCGGAAAAGACGGTCAACAATGCCCATTTCCACGCCTCACTGTGCCCATTGCAACCTCACTGTGCCCATTGCCAGCTTACTGTGCCCATTGCCACCTCACTGTGCCCAACCTCACTGTGCCCATTGCAACCTCATTGTGCCCATTGCCACCTCACTGTGCCCAACCTTACTGTGCCCATTGCCAGCTTACTGTGCCAATTGCCAGCTTACTGTGCCCAACCTTACTGTGTCCATTGCAGCCTCCCTGTGCCCGAGTCAGTGTACCTGAAAATCTTTTAAGACTGCGAGCAGCGTCCATTGTTTAAATATCGTGGCTTCCTCCTGGTCTTGTTCCGTGATAGGCGTTTCCAGCAAACACTGTGTTGAGTGTTCCGCCTATCACGGAGGTCCTCTCATTCTCGACTCCGTTTCACAGCAGGCACTGTGTTCAGTGTTCTGCCAATCTTGGACGTCTTTTCATCCTCGGACAAGAGAACGTCCACAGCTCCCTGTGTCCATTCTGATGCAGAGCCATGGCCCGCCCTCGCCCCCTTTCTCTCCTTATTGTCTGACTGACTTTGATAGCAGCGGGCGCCAATGGCTTTGCACTGCTGTCTCAGCCAATGAGGAGGGGAGTTCTGGCCAGCTCAGTGTCTTGTGAAAAATTGCTGGATCTAGAGGGGGCTCAGGTAAGTATTAGGGGGCCTGCACACAGAAAGCTTTTAATCCTTATGCATTTAGTTTTGGATTGCGTGGGAACGTATTAAAATCCCTGTCAGGTTTTTAAAGCTTTCTGTGCCACTAGGGAGATTCACCTTTTATATCTGTACTGTGTTCAGCCTTACATACACTTTAATTAAATACCAGAGTTTTAGAGCATCTCATCATTAAAATTAATCTATAATTATTGAGAAAAAAATGTAGTTTTGGGATAAATGATTATACCGTATATACTCGAGTATAAGCCGACCTGAGTATAAGCCAAGGTACCTAATATTACCCCAATAAACTGGGAAAACGTATTGACTCGAGTATAAGCCTAGGGGGGGAAATGCAGCAGTTACTGTAAGCGGAAAAGACGGTCAACATTGCCCATTTGCATGCCTCACTGTGCCCATTGCAACCTCACTGTGCCCATTGCCAGCTTACTGTGCCCATTGCAACCTCATTGTGCCTATTGCCACCTCACTGTGCCCAACCTTACTGTGCCCATTGCCTGCTTACTGTGCCCATTGCCACCTCACTGTACCCATTGCCAGCTTACTGTGCCCAACCTTACTGTGTCCATTGCAGTCTCCCTGTGCCCGAGTCAGTGTACCTGAAAATCTTCTTAGACTGCGAGCGGCGTCCATTGTTTAAATATCGCGGCTTCCTCCTGGTCTTGTTCCGTGATAGGCGTTTCCAGCAAACATTGTGTTGAGTGTTCCGACTATCACGGAGGTCCTCTCATTCTCGGACTCCGTTTCACAGCAGGCACTGTGTTCAGTGTTCCGCCAATCACGGACGTCTTTTCATCCTCGGACAAGAGAACGTTCACAGCTTCCTGTGTCCATTCAGACGCAGAGCCACGGCCCGCCCTCGCCCCCTATCTCTCCTTAATGGCTGACTGACTTTGATAGCAGCAGGAGCCAATGGCTTTGCACTGCTGTCTCAGCCAATGAGGAGGGGAGTCCTGGTCAGCTCAGTGTCTTGTGAAAAATTGCTGGATCTAGAGGGGGCTCAGGTAAGTATTAGGGGGCCTGCACACAGAAAGCTTTTAATCCTTATGCATAGAATTCATAGAATTCATTAAGATACAAAACTTCTCACTTTACAATCACTTTAAGGCACTGTGCACCCATGGTGTTGTGGCATGATTAGAGAAACCAGGGTGGGATGTGAACAGAGTACAAGTCATTCTTCTGATTCTTTAAATTGTATATTTAAAATGAACTTATGAACATACTATTTTATTCAGTTGGGCATCTTAGCTTAGGTAAATGTGTACATAATAGGGATGTGCTTTATGTTCGAGTCGAACATTGAACAGCGAACAATTTGGGGTATTCGCGGCAAATTCGAAAAGCCGCGGAACACCCTTTAAAAGCCTAATTTTAAAGGGTTAATATGCAAGTTATTGTCATAAAAAGTGTTTGGGGACCCGGGTCCTGCCCCAGGGGAAATGTTTTAATGCAAAAAAAAGTTTTAAAAATGGCAGTTTTTTCGGGAGCAGTGATTTTAATAATGCTTAAAGTAAAACAATAAAAGTGAAATATTCCTTTAAATTTCATAACTGGAGGGTGTCTATAGTATGCCTGCAAAGTAGCGCATGTTTCCCGTGTTTAGAACTGTCCCTGCACAAAATGTAATTTTTAAAGGAAAAAAGGTAATTTAAAACTACGCGCAGCTATTAATGAATTGTCGGTCCCGGCCATACAGATCAAAGTCATTGAAAAAAACGAACCCAAAAAAATAAAGCATGGGGGTCCCCTACAAATTCCATATCAGGCCCTTCAGGTCTGGTATGGATATTGAGGGGAACCCTGCGCCATTTTTTTTTTAAATGGCGTGGGGTTCCCCCCGAAAATCCATACCAGACCTTCAGGCCCTTCAGGTCTGGTATGGATTTTAAGGGGAACCCCGCACCTTGCCCGGTGGTTGTGTGGGGTCTGAGGGCAGGGGGCTTATCGGAATCTGGAAGCCCCCTTTAACCCCCAGATCCCGGCCCCCCCTATGTGAATTGGTAATGGGTACATTGTACCCCTACCATTTCACAAAAAAAAAAGTGTCAAAATGTTAAAAAACACAGGAGACAGCTTGGGACAAGTCCTTTATTAAAAAAAAAAAAAAAAAGAGATTCCAGCGATGTAATCCAATAAATCCATCTTCGATCTCCAACGATGTAATCCAATTCTCGTTCTCCAGTGATGGATGATCTCCGCAACTCCAGAGAGAAACACGCACAGGATCCTGCCTCCACTGAAGGCACCCGGCCAATGACGTGGCGCCAGACTGACAGCTCTTATGTAGCTGAGGGCGGGGCCACCCGTCACGTGATCCCATCCCCCTCTGACACAAGGAGAAAGCTGGGGGTTACCCAATGACATAGAAGCGTGACCCCACCCTGTGACACGTCACGGGATGGGGTCACCCGTCCACATCATTGGGTAACCCCCAGGCTTTCTCCTTGCACATGTCATGTTATCCTGCTGGATGTCATATAACGTCCAGTCAGGATAACTGAACCACTTCCCGGGCATTTTGCTATAGGGAAGTGGTTAAAGTTATATTAAAGGTTTTAAAAAAACAAAACAATAAAAACTTATACTTACCTGCTCTGTGGTTTTGCACAGAGCAGTCCTAACCCTCTTTTTTTGTGTCCCCCACCAGTTGTCTTGGCTTCTTCCCCCTGCCAAGTGCCCCCAATAGCAAGCCTCCTGCTTTGGGGGCATTTGAGCAGCCTCGCTCCAGAGTCATGTTCCTGTAAATGGACATTCACAAACAGAGCATGGCTTGGCCCTGCCTCCACTTTCTTCTCATTGACTCACTGGCTTTAATTGACAGCAGAAGGAGCCAATGGATCCCACTGCTGTGTGACCCTATAAGGAGAGGGAGACCAGGAGAGCCGCTGCTCTTATGCACAATGCTGGATCGGGATGTGGCTTAGGTAAGTGCAAGAGTGGCTGGAGGGGGAGCTGCACCCAAAAGGTTTTTTTACCTTCTTGCAAAGAAATGTAAGAACAATATCACACACTGACAGATGCTTTAACTGCTTGCCGACCATCGCACAACGATATACGTCAGCAGAATGTCACGGACAGGCAGATGGGCGTATATATACGTCCCCTTTAGGAAGCGGCATTGTGGATGTGCGCGCGCCCGCCACGAGCTCCATGAGTTCAACCGCGGGGAAATGCTGAGGTAAACAAGCATTTCCCCAGTCTTCCTAGTGACAGGACACTGATCTCAGCTCCCTGTAATCGGGAGCAGTGATCAGTGTCGTGTCACACACAGCCCATCCCCCTACAGTTAGAAGCACTCCCTAGGACACACCTAACCCCTTCAGTGCCCCCTACAGGTTAACCCCTTCACTGCCAGTGACAATGGTCCCAAAATGGTGTCAAAAAGTGTCCGATGTGTCCGCCATAATTTTGCAGTCATGATAAAAATCGCTGATCACCGCCATTACTAGTAAAAAAAAAATATTATTAATAAAAATGCCATAAAACTATCCCCTATTTTTGCTATAACTTTTGCGCAAACCAATCAATAAATGCTTATTGCGATTTTTTTTACCAAAAATATTTAGAAGAATACATATCGGCCTAAACTAAGGAAAAAAATAGTTTTTTTATATATTTTTGGGGGATATTTATTATAGCAAAAAGTAAAAAATATTGCATTTTCTTCAAAATTGTCGCTCTATTTTTGTTTATAGCGCAAAAAGGTAAAAACCGCAGAGGTGATCAAATACCACTAAAAGAAAGCTCTATTTGTGGGAAAAAAAGGATGTCAATTTTGTTTGGGAGCCACGTCGCACGACCGCGTAGTTGTTAGTTAAAGCGACGCAGTGCCGAATAAAAGTGGCCTGGTCATTGGCCAGCCAAATGGTTCGGGGCTTAAGTGGTTAAAAAAACATTCTGGAGCTGCAAACACCTACTTCATACATGGCGCAACTCCTTAAAACAGAAAATCCCCATATCCCCACAAATTTGCCTTTTATATGCTGATATACCTAATGTTCCCATTCCTTGCATGATACTTTTTCATACGTTATGTAGCTCCATGCAATGGATGATTGCCTCCAACTGGAGATCCAACGATCTCCCTTGGGCGCAGGTACTTGCTCGGATGGAAACGATAAAACTCTCGGAGAGAATCTATCACACTCTTCATGATACCTTCCACATATATGATAGGAAATGGTCATATTGGCGTACAACATAACTTAATAATTTAGAACCTGAAGCTCCACTTACACCCTCTCATAAATCCCCATAATCTTGACCTATAATGCCTGTTTCTTTTTTATATATTAGTGACATGCACCCATGCAATATATTTTTGTACCATTTAATTTTGTGTATAACCAATATCTTCATATAAGAACTGTTTTCTTTTTACTGATTACCTTTATTAACACCCTTTGTAATTGTACTTTTGAACTTCCTAATAAAATTTTGTAAACAAAAAAATTAATTATATTACGATATTGCAAGTAGTAGTTAGTTGCAGAAATTGCAACATCTATCTGAGTGGCTTCCTCAGTTGAAACAAAACCAGCATCCAAACAAGGCAAATTAGTTTCTCACATGGGTATAAATGATGGCATATGTTCACAAACTCATAAGAGCAAGGCACTTGCATGAGTAGTGAATGGTTTCTGCATTACAAATAACTCTAGCTGAATGTGACTGACTACTATTAGCTGTACCAAACCTTTGCTATTTTGGCTGCAGTTTAGTTGTAAATGGTTCTGTAACATCGTAACTCATTTTAAAGGGAGAATAATACATTACTTGATCACCTTAAAAGGTAAATTCTATACATTTTTTAACCACTTCCATACCGGATCATTGTAAAATGAGGCTGGCAGGAACCCTCTCTCCCTCCGGTTGAACGTCATATGACGTCCTGGGTTTGAGGGGGGATATCTGAATGATGCCTGCAGCTAGAAGCATCATTCAGATATCCTTCTCTTCAGCCAGCGATTCTGCGCACCATAAGAATGATCATAGCGGCAGTTCCACTGCTAGATCGTTCTTATAGGCGGCGGGATGGGACATCCCCCCTCCCACCGCCATCCAGTGCTTCTCCGGGCTCTCCCGTGCCATCGGGGGCCCGGAGAAAGAATTGTCTGGCGCCGGTGGTCACATGACGAGGAGCATAGAGATGACTGATGACCAGATGGTCACCAGTCATCTCTATGACCGTCGGAGGCCCGGGCGCGATGTGATGACGTCACGCCCGGGTCCTCAGAAGTAAACAAAGCCGCCATTGCGGCTAGTAAGCATGAGATGGGTGACTTTTTTTCAGGTTCTGATGCCTGGAGTAGAGATGTAGGGTCTTATTGACCCTGCATCTCTCCATAAAGAGGACCTGTCACACACATTCCTATTACAAGGGATGTTTACATTCCTTGTAATAGGAATAAAAGTGATCAAAAAAAAAAGTGTAAAAAAAAGTGTAAAAAAAATTAAATAAGTAAAAATAAATAAATAAAAAATAATAAAAAAATTAAAACGCTCCTGTCCCCAATAGCTCACGCTCAGAAGCGAACGCACACGTAAGTCCCGCCCACATATGTAAATTCAAACCACATATGTGAGGTATCAAGGCGTGCGTTAGAGCATGTGCAACAATTCTAGCACTAGACCTCCTCTGTAACTCTAACCTGGTAACCTGTAAAAAAATTCAAAGTGTCGCCTATGGAGATTTTTAAGTACCGAAGTTTGGCACCATTCCATGAGTGTGCGCAATTTTAAAGCGTGACATGTTAGGTATCTATTTACTCGGCGTAACATAAGCTTTCATATTTTACAAAAAATTGGGCTAACTTTACTGTTTTGTTAATTTTTAATTCATGAAACCATTTTTTTCTCAAAAAAAGGCCTTTGAAAAATTATTGCACAAATACCGTGCAAGATAAAAAGATGCAACGACCGTCATTTTATTCCCTAGGGTGTCTGCTAAAAAAACATATGTTTGGGGGTTCTGAGTAATTTTCTAGCAAAAAAATTATGATTTGTACATGTAGGATAGAAGTGCCAGAATAGGCCCGGTATGGAAGTGGTATAAAAAGCCCTGTATGGAAAGGGTTAAATAAAAAGGTTCCATTAATGACCCATTAATGTGCCCCGTGTGAAGTTTCAAGTTGAACCACTTCAATACAGGGCATTTTCACCCCCTTCCTGCCTAGACCAATTTTTTGTTTTCAGCACTGTTGCACTTTGAATGACAATTGTGCGGTCATGCAACACTGTACCCAAATGAAATATTTTAGTTTTTTTCCCCACAAATAGAGATTTTGTTTGGTGGTATTTGATTGCCTCTGCGGTTTTAATTTTTTGCGCTATAAACAAAAGAAGAGCGACCATTTTGAAAAAAACACAATATTTTTAACTTTTTCATTTAACAAATATCACAATTAAAAAAAAAAAAAAAACATTTTCCTCAGTTTAGGCTGATATGAATTCTACATATTTTTGGTAAAAAAATCACAATAAGCGCATATTGATTGGTTTGTGTCTACAAAAAAAGGGGATACATTTATGGCATTTTTATTCCGTTTTATTTTTTTACTAGTAATGGCGGCGATATGCAATTTTTATTGTGACCTTGACATTGTGACGGACATATTGGACACTTTTGACATGTTTTTGGGACCATTCACATTTATACAGCGATTAGTGCTATAAAACTGCACTGATTACTGTGTAAATGTGACTGGCAAGGAAGGGGTTAACACTAGGGGGTGATCAAGGAGTTAAATATGTTCTAACTGTAGGGGGAGGGGAATCACAAGGGGAGGAGACTGATCTGTGTTCCTCTGTACTGGGAACACAAATCGGTCTTCTCTCCTCTGACAGGACGTGGATCTGTGTGTTTACACACACAGATCCACGGTCCTGCTGTGATTACGGGCAATCGCGGGTGCCCAGCAGGCCGGGAAGCCCAGGACCTCATATGACGTCCACCCGGAGGGAGAGAAGGTTCCTGCCAACGTGATTTTACTATGGCTCGGTAAGGAACTGGTTAAAAATAGTACTCTTTTATATTACATTTTTACCAAAAAAAAGGAGGTTTGGAAATACTGGGGTTGATTTACTAAAATTGGAGAGTGAAAAATGAAGTGCAGCTCTGCATAGAAACCTAACAGCTTCCATGTTTTTTTGTCAAAGCTTAATTGAACAAGCTGAAGTTAGAAGCTAGTTAGCTACCATACACAGGTACACCAGATTTGCACTTTCCAGTTTTAGAAAATCAATCCCACAGAAATTCATTAGACATGAGCAAGTTAATTTTCTTGGTTTGATATCTATAGCAATTTGGGTTTATGAGGCTATTAATTCCATAACTGCTGCTTACATTCAATCGTATTACCAAGGTCTGTGGTGAAGGCGAAAGCCTAGTACACACTATACGTTTTTTTTTTTCACTCAACCAAGTGGGCTGAATTAAAAAAAAACAAAAACAAAACTGAATAGCTCAGGAATTGCCCCTGTACTAACTATGTAATGTTATCACCTTTACCCAGAACCTTTCATAATGGTTGAGCTTGGGCCTTGACATTAGTACATTTTTGAAGAAAACATGACAGTAAATACCAATTGTGAAATATGTGAATAGTTAAAAAATTATAGTATTTTTTTTTAAATAAAACGGATAAACAATTGCATTGCTTGGGGCTTTTTGACAGCTGGAATTATTTTAAATGTACCACTTCAAGCTACAACTGAATATCATAGCTGGGTGATGTCTTTGCAAAAATGATAATTTTTCTCAATTACTTTCAATCTCCTTCATTTTAAATTACATGTCAATTGTCATGTTTAACTGTAGTAACTGATAGTTGATTCCATCTCAAATTACAGTCTTCAGTAAAAAAATGAATGCTTTTAGGGAGGCAAGTAGAGAAGGTAATATGTGAGATTGCCTTCTCCTTTAGTAGTTTTAGTAAATTTTGAAATTATAAAGTACAAGGCTTCCTCAGCCTCCATTTCTCTGCTTGCCACATTTGGTGTGTCAAACACAAATGTCAAACATATAAACCGATTTAGTGCAAAGATCACTCTAGTGGGCCTTCAAAGCCAACAATCTAATATTTTAATTTAAAAAAAATCCCTCTGTAAAGGGATTTGCGTTTTAAAATGACCATGCACAGAATTCTCATAATAACGGATAATTCTCTATGCAGATACGACCCTTCAATTTCTGGGATGAGAATGTTATGACCATAATGTTAAACTCTGGCATATTTTTACTCCTGACAATAACTTGGGTGAAATCAATTCTACTGCCATGCAAGTGACTTGGTCAGTTCTTATGAGCTTCATGAACATATACCAGCATTTATACCTACATGAGAAACTCATTCACCATGTTTGAACACTTGTTTTGTTTGAACAGAGGAAGCTACTCCGATAGACGATTAAACTTTTTCAACATTACTAACTATTATTAATTACTACTTGTAATATCATGAAATAAACCTGCCAGTGTGTGATATTATTTAAGCTGAAAATACTAGAACATGCTGAAGTCAGTCCATGCAAAAGCAATTTCTTAGTGTTTAATAGATGCTGGAAACCAAAAATTCATACAACTTTTGGTCACCCCTTTGGTGAGATCTTTGTGCTAGGCTTCCATTTCTGCACACGTACTATGTCCTACTGAGCCTGTTAGATTTTTCATTTAATAATACAAAGAGAGTAGTGGTAACACTCTAATTTAGGCAGCAATATCAAAAATCCTAAGACCAATGTGAATAGGGGCTTACATAAATTCTATAAATGGCATAACACATTTGAGTGAATGCATTATTTAAAGGTAATGTATAGTGTATTTATGTAGTGTCTTTTATCATTTATTATATACACATGTACAATCCCTGACTGCACAGAAAAATAGAATTGTTGATTCCTTCTGCTAATTTTGTGTGGCAATTTAGGCAGATCTGCAAAACTATGTAAAACTTAAAGTGATATTAACCACTTAACGACCGCTCACTGTATATATACGTCGGCAGAATGGCACGGACAGGCACAATCACGTACCTGTACGTGCCTGCCTTCGTATGGGTGGGGGGTCCGATCGGGCCCCCCTCCGATACAGTGAGCGGCCGGGATTGCTTCGGGAGCGATCCGTGATGAGGGGGCTGCCATTCGATTCTGGCCACCCCCTCGCGATCGCTCCCGGCGAATCAAATGCTTCCTCTGCCTGTGTAGTGTTTACACAGGCAGGAGGAAGTGATGTCATCTCTCATGCGGCGCTCACATATACCGAGCGCCTCATGAGAGAAGACACAGAGGTTAGTGCACATAACAGCACACTGACACCACACACATAGGCACACGATCGCCCCCCCCAGGCCTCCCCAGATCACCCCCAGATCACCCCCCAGCCCCCAGTCACAGTGTCACTAATTGCAGTGACCATTCATTTACTGATCACTGCAATCAGTGACATTTGTGACTGTAAAAGTGTCAGGGCAGAGTGTTTTAGGTCCAGTGTAGCCCCCTAACCCCCCCAATAAAGGTTTAACCCCTTGATCGCCCCCCAGGTAACCCTTTCACCCCCTAGCACCGCTGTCACTAAGTGATCGTTTTTCTGATCGCTGTCTTAGTGTCGGTGATGCCGATAGGTAGCCAGTTATTTTTTTAGGTTTGCCGCAGGTTTTTATAGCGTCGGGTACCCCCATATATTACCTAATAAAGGTTTAACCCCTTGATTGCCCCCCCAGGTAACCCTTTCACCCCCTTTTGCCAGTGTCACTAAGCGATCGATTTTCTAAACGCTGTCTTAGTGTCGGTGATGCCGATAGGTAGCCAGTTATTTTTTTAGGTTCGCCGCAGGTTTTTATAGTGTCAGGTACCCCCATATATTACCTAATAAAGGTTTAACCCCTTGATTGCCCCCCAGGTAACCCTTTCACCCCCTTTTGCCAGTGTCACTAAGCAATCGTTTTTCTGATCGCTGTCTTAGTGTCGGTGAAGCCGATAGGTAGCCAGTTATTTTTTTTAGGTTCGCCGCAGGTTTTTAGAGCATCAGGTACCCCCATATATTACCTAATAAAGGTTTAACCCCTTGATCGCCCCCCCAGGTAACCCTTTCACCCCCTTTTGCCAGTGTCACTAAGCAATCGTTTTTCTGATCGCTGTATTAGTTATGCTGGTGCCGATAGGTAGCCAGTTATTTTTTTTTAGGTTTGCCGCAGGTTTTTATAGCGTCAGGTACCCCCATATATTATCTAATAAAGGTTTTAACCCCCTAATTGCCCCTAGTTAACCCTTTCACCAGTGATCACCGTATAAGTGTTACTGGTGACACTGGTTAGCCAGTTAGTTATTTTGTTATTTAGGTTCCCCGTCAGGTTTTTATGTAGCGTCAGGTAGCCCCATATATTACCTAATAAAGGTTTAACCCCCTGATTGCCCCTAGTTAACCCTTTCACCAGTGATCACCATATAAGTGTTACGGGTGACGCTGGTTAGTTAGTTTGCTTTTTATAGTGTCAGGGCACCCGCCGTATATAACCCAATAAAGGTTTAACCCCCTGATCGCCCGGCGGGTGATATCAATTATGTTTTAGTGTCAGAGAGGATCTGTGTCGCCCCAGGCAGCATCATGTTATTGCCAGTAATGCTAACACCCATGCGTGAAGCATACACCTCCCTTAGTGGTATAGTATCTGAACAGATCAATATCTGACCTGATCAGATCTATACTAGCGTCCCCAGCAGTTTAGGGTTCCCAAAAACGCAGTGTTAGCGGGATCAGCCCAGATACCTGCTAGCACCTGCGTTTTGCCCCTCCGTCCAGCCCAGGCCACCCAAGTGCAGTATCGATCGATCACTGTCACTTACAAAACACAACACACATAACTGCAGCGTTCGCAGAGACAGGCCTGATCCCTGCGACTCCAGTGCTGTAGGAGGTGATTTCACCACCACAGTTAAAAAAAAGAGCATATATGCCGAAGCATGAGGGCAGCAGGGGCGGGGGAGCGATTTTGCTCCTAATGCCGCGTACATATGGTCAAAATTCCGACGTAGGCATGCCCGTGGAAAAGTCTGACCATGTGTGTGCGGCATAACTTTTGCGGGAGGATGCCCCCATGCTTCGACATATATAAATGGTGCATTTATGCCCATCATTAGAAGTGGGTGAATGAAGGGAGGTATTCTAATGGTGGGCATACCCACCGATCAATCTCTTTTTTTCGTTCAGCAAACAGGCTGCATGAAAAAAAAGATTACAATACATGTCCAACAAGGACCAGCAACGTACTGGTATGTTGCTGGACTTTGGTTATACCAGATTGATGCCTGCGGGTTTAGGTATCATCTTGGTATCATTCTTTTCAGCCAGCGGCTGACTTTCATGTAAAAGCAATCCTAGCGGGTAATTAGCCTCTGGACTGCTTTTACAAGCAGTGGGAGGGAATCTCCCCCCTCCGGATATAAAAAGAGCCATTGGGAAATTGGGAAAGCATTTTATCACACCGATCTTGGTGTGGTCAGATGCTTTGAGGGCAGAGGAAAGATCTAGGGTCCAATAGACCCCAGTTTTTTTTCAAAAAAAAGAGTACCTGTCACTACCTATTGCTATCATAAGGGATATTTACATTCCCTGAGATAACAATAAAAATAATAAAAAAAAAATATATGGAAAGAACAGTTTAAAATTAATAAAAAAAAAAAAAAAAAAAAAAAAAAAAGCACCCCTGTCCCGCCCTGCTCTTGCGCAATGGCGAACGCAAGCGCGGTCTGGCGTCATATGTAAACAGCAATTGCATCATGCATGTGAGGTATCACCACGAAGGTGAGATCGAGGGCAGTCATTTTAGCAGTAGACCTCCTCTGTAAATCTAACGTGGTACCCTGTAAAGGCTTTTAAAGTCTTTTAAAAATGTATGTAGTTTGTCGCCACTGCACGTTTGTGCGAAATTTTAAAGCATGTCGTGTTTGGTATCTATGTACTCGGCCTAAGATCATCTTATTTATTTCATCAAACATTTGGGCAATATAGTGTGTTTTAGTGCATTAAAATAAAAAAAAAGTGTATTTTTTCCCCAAAAAATTTGTTTGAAAAATCGCTGCGCAAATACTGTGTGGAAAATAAAAATGCAACACCCACCATTTTAATCTGTAGGGCCTTTGCTTTAAAAAATATATAATGTTTGGGGGTTCAACATAATTTTCTTGCAAAAAAAAAAAATATGTTTTCATGTAAACAAAAAGTGTCAGAAAGGGCTTTGTCTTCAAGTGGTTAAAAGAGTGGATGTAAGCTTCCTAATGTTGTGCATAAAATGCCAGGACAGTTCAAAACCCCCCAAATGTCCCCATTTTGGAAAGCAGACACCCCAAGCTATATACTGAGAGGCATGTCGAGTCCATGGAATATTTTATATGTTGACACAAGTTGCGGAAAAAAGACAATTTATTTTTTATTTTTTTGCACAAAGTTGTCACTAAATGATATTTTGCTCAAACATGCCATGGGCATATGTGGAATTACACCCCAAAATACATTCTGTTGCTTCTCCTGAGTACGGGGATACCACATGTGTAAGACTTTTTGGGAGCCTAGCCGCGTACGGGACCCCAAAACCAAGCACCGCCTTCAGGCTTTCTAAGGGTATAAATTTTTGATTTCACTCCTCACTGCCTATCACAGTTTCGGAGGCCATGGAATGCCCAGATGGCACAAACCCCCCCCAAATGACCCTATTTTGGAAAGTAGACACCCCAAGCTATTTGCTGAGAGGTATGGTGAGTATTTTGCAGATCTCAATTTTTGTCACAAAGTTTTGAAAATTAAAAAAAAAAAATATTTTATTTCTTCATTTTCAAAAACAAATGAGAGCTGTAAAATACTCACCGTGCCTCTCAGCAAATAGCTTGGGGTGTCTACTTTCCAAAATGGGGTCATTTGGGGGGTTTTGTGCTATTTTGGCATTTTATGGCCTTCGAAACTGTGATAGGTAGTGAGGAGTGAAATCAAAAATTTGTGCCCTTAGAAATCCTTAAGGCGGTGCTTGGTTTTCGGGGTCCCGTACGCGGCTAGGTTCCTAAAAAGTCCCACACATGTGGTATCCCCGTACTCAGGAGAAGCAGCAAAATGTATTTTGGGGTGCAATTCCACATATAACCATGGCATGTGTGAGCAATATATCATTTAGTGACAACTTTTTGTAATTATTATTATTTATTTATTTTTTTGTCATTATTCAATCACTTGAGACAAAAAAAAATATTCAATGGGCTCAACATGCCTCTCAGAAATTTCCTTGGGGTGTCTACTTTCTAAAATGGGGTCCTTTGGGGGGGTTTGTGCTATTTTGGCATTTTATGGCCTTCGAAACTGTGATAGGTAGTGAGGAGTGAAATCAAAAATTTGCGCCCTTAGAAATCCTGAAGGCGGTGCTTGGTTTTCGGGGGCAACGCGGCTAGGCTCCCAAAAAGTCCCACACATGGGGTATCCCCGTACTCAGGAGAAGCAGCAAAAAAAATTTTGGGGTGCAATTCCACATATAACCATGGCATGTGTGAGCAATATTTCATTTAGTGACAACTTTTTGTAATTTTTTATTTATTTTTTGTCATTATTCAATCACTTGGGACAACAAAAAAAAAATTCAATGGGCTCAACATGCCTCTCAGCAATTTCCTTGGGGTGTCTACTTTCCAAAATTGGGTCATTTGGGGGGGTTTGTACTTCCCTGCCATTTTAGCACCTCAAGAAATGAGATAGGCAGTCATAAATTAAAAGCTGTGTAAATTCCAGAAAATGTACCCTAGTTTGTAGACGCTATAACTTTTTCGCAAACCAATAAATATACGCTTATTGACATTTTTTTTACTAAAGACGTGTGGCTGAATACATTTTGGCCTAAATGTATGACTAAAATTGAGTTTATTCGATTTTTCTTATAACAAAAAGTAGAAAATATATTTTTTTTTCAAAATTTTCAGTCTTTTTCCGTTTATATCGCAAAAAAAAGAAAATCGCAGAGGCAATAAAATACCATTAAAAGAAATCTCTATTTGTGAGAAGAAAAGGACGCAAATTTTGTTTGGGTACAACATTGCATGTCCGCACAATTTCCAGTTAAAGCAGCACAGTGCCAAATTGTGAAATCACCTCTGGTCATTATGGTCCGTATTGGTCCGGGGTTTAAGTGGTTAAAGAAAGTTTTTTTTTTTTTTAAATAACAAACATGTTACAATTACCTGCTCTGTGTATTGGTTTTGAACAGAACAGCCTCGATCCTCCTCTTCTCATTTCCCAGCCGTCGCTCCTGGCCACTCCCTCCTGCTGAGTGTTGCTTGCTATGGGGGCACCCCTGAGCAGGCTTGATCCCAAGCTGCTGCTCTGTGTGTCCATTTACACATGGAGCGTGGCTTGCCCCAGCACATTGTCTCTTCTCATTGGCCACTCTCATGAGCAGTGCTGGAGGAAGATTGGGTAAGTATTAGAGGGGACTGGAGGGGGGGATGCTGCACACAGAAGGTTTAAAAAAAAAACTAAAGTCAGCATGGTGATTTTCCCAACTTCTATATATCATTACAATATTCCTATTTGGTAACTGATAAAACAATTTTACAAGCCTAATTTGTTATTTTGTGAACCTATCTGCAATGGCAGATCTCATTGAACCATATTAAACCCCCCCCCCCCCGGGGGGGAAAGGGGATTAGCCAGTCCCTAATCCATTTTGGGGAAGACATTTACCTCTATTAGATGATTCTAACCTGGCACTGACATCATCCATCATGTATCAACATTTTAGTATTTAAACATTGAAAGCTGTTTTTTTTTTTAAAAAACAGACACAATATATCACTCTTCATTTGAATTATAAAATTGAAATTAATCTTTTATTATCTGGGCTTTAACAAGTATACCCCACTTTAAAATAATAGATATCTTACTGAGTTGATTTATTTAAGTGGCTCTGAACTGTGGAAACAAATTACATTACTTACCTCTCTCAGCTCTATCTTGCTAATACAGTTAAACCCTTCCAACAACATAAGATGTAGTTCTCTCTCAAGAACTATTTTTATTAGATATCTCTATTTAATCATACCCTTAATAGTCAATAAAACTTTCCTTTCATATAAGAGGACTGGCATCAATAATAAATCATTCTCAGCATAATGAAGGTCACATATCTAAAATATGTAGCACCCTGATTACCAGTTCTTACAACCCAATGCCAATATTAAGTCAACTAGGTTCAAGGGCCTACATCTTTTTATGGATGAACAGTGACTTTAAGTACTGCAAAGAATACCACAAATGTCAATATTTCCCTCTATGGGATTTAGATAGTTATTCTTATAATATAGCGTATACTGGGCCTCCTAAGGATTTACCATGTTTCTTGTGGAGATTCCCAACTGTGTCCTACGGGTACCTCAGGACAGAGGATCTAATTCACATGTTAGGAAGTCATCCAAATTTGGTCCAGAATTGGCAAGATGTGTTTGAAATCATTAATCATTACCTAATAATTGACTAATTAATTAATCAATCATTAAAAATTAAATAATTGATAGTTTCAAGTTCATTCTTGTCTTGAGTAAAAAATGGGTCTCCCTGGAATCTTGAAACCCCCCTTGATGGACATTGCATAGAGATTGTGGTAATCAGAACCCTGAAACAATAGCACAACATATACTTTATTTTCTGTGGCAGGACAATGAGATATTGATTTTTTTCTATAGAATACACCTAAAAATGGAAGAACAGATGAATAGTAAAAGTACATGTTTATAAATGAATCTGTTTTTGTCTGCATCAGACACAACAATAACAGGAAAGGTTAAATAAATGAGAATCTGGAAAATTAATAGATTTTTTGGCCTGTTCATGTGTATAAAAAATTATCTGTATTACTGTTTCATCAGAGGTGTGGGTGCTCCAGAGATAAGCAATGGAAATAATTTTTTTACTTATTCACAGATAAGTGTGTATTTTTTCTTATTAGTGGACACTAATTATATTTAAAAAGTGAAACATAATTTATGTAGACTTATGTAAAAAGTATTGATACTAGAAGGTAAGACGTGTGGGTCACATTGCTAGTGATTTTACCTGCTGGTATATGCATATATGAGTATTATATTATGAGTATATATATATAAAGAGATATATATATATATATATATATATATATAGATATATATATATATATATATATATATATATATATATATATATATATATATATATCTCAGCATCATATATGTATTTACAAAGTACATATACATGACATTTGTGTTCTTGCCATGTAATTCTATAAGATATTCTCCTAGAAGCTTCATTCCTTTCTTTTAATGACTGGTTGGCTTTATGTTAACAACACTTTTATGTTTTATATTTTTCTTACAGTTAATACAGACAATAAGTGCAGTGGACAAAGATGAACCTCCTGGTGGGCAAAAATTCTTTTTCAGCTTAGCATCTGTTAACCCCAACTTCACAGTCCAAGATAATGAAGGTATAGTGACTTTGGAAATATCCTCCTAATTGCATAGTTAATAAGGAAAGTGTGTTTTGTGTGTAGGGTATAAAATTACATATTTTTTTGTTTTACTTATACTTATACTTTGATACTGCATATAAAGAGAAAGGTATTTTATGGTGTTCTTTGCTTAAAATCAATCCTTGAGTGTTCTAAAAAAAGACTTTATGAACTAGACATGTGCACCACCAAAAAATGTGTTTAGTTTTGTTTTCATTTCATTCTGTTTTTTGTTTTTTTTCCAGATGATTTGTTATGATCGGCTTTTATTATTTCAGATCATTCGGAACTTCAGATGCATTATTATTCATTCCGTTCCATTATTTAGATGTGGCATTTGTTCGTTTGGATCATTCGTAATTTCAGATGAATTCATATTTGTTTTGTTCCATTTGTTTAGCTGCAGCATTCGTTACTTTGGATAATTCGTAAATTCGTATGCATTTGCGTTCACTAACATCTACTTTAGCTAAATTTGTAAGGAAATTCCAATAAAAATGTAAATCTAATCTATCCCAAATTAGCTGCTATGTGGCAGAGATCTAAAAATAAGAATTACTGTCTTCATCTATTTTGCCTATAATTTAATTGTTTATAATAAATAATAATAATAATAATAATAATAAAAACTATAATAATAGATAATAATTAAATTATAATAGAAAAAACTAAATTATCTGACTGTAATCGATAAGTTAAATTCATAGGTTGAATCATTTTTCCTTCTTTCAAATTTTTGTATTTTCTTATTTTCGTTCTTTAGGATTTTTGTTCTTTCTGACAATTTGTTTTCGTTTGCATTCGTCAAAAGAGTCTTTTGTTCATTCTGATGCTTCTGAATGAACGGATATGCCAAATTTAATCTGAAAACTAATTTGTAACTAAAAAAATGGCACATGTCTACTATGAATGACAAAAACATTCTTAGATCAAATAGCCAAGGTGGAGCATGTGCTCAGATAAATGCCACATCCTTGTACTGTATTTATGCTGCTCTTGAATAACTGATTCTATTCCCACAATATGGCTGTCCAGCACCTGTCCCGGACACCCAACACTGTTAAATCTGGTTCAGACTAAGTTCAGACTAAGTGGACTGCAGATACAATCTTCAAGGCAGCTACACTTATTTGGTAGCTCCTGCTCTAAGTTCTCTCAGTTTTCTTACACTACATACAATACAGGTACAAAGGCATTAGCCTTCCCTTACTCTTTAAAAAATGCATCTATTGGAAAAATATCCTTTAATTTCCTGTCAACTTTGAACTGACTCTTGCCCACACTATCCAAAACTTATGGTTATGTTTATATTATGTTTTCTTTTAATTATGCAGATAACACAGCTCGGATCTTAACAAGGAGGAATGGATTTAACAGGCATGAAATAAACACATATCTTTTACCAGTGGTCATATCTGACAATGACTACCCAATTCAAAGCAGTACTGGAACATTAACCATAAGAGTATGCACATGTGACAGCAAGGGAAACATGCAGACTTGCAGTGCTGAGGCTTTACTCTTACCTGCTGGTCTGAGTACAGGCGCTTTAATTGCAATTCTGCTTTGCATCATTATACTTCTTCGTAAGTATTTTTGTTTATTTTTTGCTACAATGAGGTCTATTACAATTGCATTATGAATGATGCATCCATTAACAGTACATATTTTCTATTCTACCATTGTTGTTGTATAAACAAAAGTTAATACGTTAATTTGGATGTTCAACAGCAGTCTATCTGAAATACTAGGGCAGCTAAACCTTTCATCAATTAAGAAGAATAAGAGTGATAAAAAAAGTGTTTTGTTGTGTGTTTTTAGTGCATTGGTCAATGGCACCCTTGGTCAACTCAATTTGTATTCAGCTAGCAGATGTACCTGAAACTAAGTTGCCTATAGACATGAGATCAGGTGGTGCTTACGTGTCTTTGGCTACCCCAGGAAACTCCAACAGTCTTTGGTTGAAATAGCAATTGAATAAGTTAGAAAACCTTGTATGATTGCTATTGTGTACCAAAATAAGCCAACATCTAAGGTGGATGTATTACCATCCTCCATTCTGTTGGTGTAATCTAAGACAGGTAGAAATTTGCTCCGTTTCGCCATCAACAGAATCAGTATTGATGAAGGAATCCCTCCTGCAGTGTTATTGTTTTCTGCTGGTAGGGAGAAGGGGGAACCTTCCCTTGCATGGTGGAAGCAACGTCAAAATGTCACTTCCGCCTATAGCTCTTAAAGGGCCGTTTTTTTTTTTTTTTTTTGCAATGACAAACTTTTTTTATTTTATATTGCATTTTAGTGTAAATATGAGATCTGAGGTCTTTTTGACCCCAGATCTCATATTTAAGAGGTCCTGTCATGTTTTTTTTCTATTACAAGGGATGTTTACATTCCTTGTAATAGGAATAATAGTGACACATTTTTTTTTAAAAGAACAGTCTAAAAAAAATTAAATAAAAAATAAATAAGAAAAAATAAATAAAAAATGTAAACGCACCCCATCCCGCCGAGCTTGTGTTCAGAAGCGAACGCATACGTGAGCAGTGCCCGCATATGGAAATGGTGTTCAAACGTTGCCTATGGAGATTTTTAAGGGTAAAAGTTTGTCGCCATTCCAAAAGCAGGTGCAACTTTGAAGCGTAACATGTTGGGTATCAATTTACTCGATGTAACATTATCTTTCAGAAAATATTTTTAAAAATTGGGCTAACTTTACTGTTGTCTTATTTTTTAATTAAAAATCTTTCCCCAAAAAGTGCGCTTGTAAGACCGCTGCACAAATACGATGTGACAAAAAGTATTGCAACAACCGCCATTTTATTCTCTAGGGTGTTAAAAAATATATATATAATGTTTGGGGGTTCTACGTAATTTTCTAGCAAAAAAATATGTTTTTAACTTGTAATCACCAAATCTCAAAAAGAGGCTCGTCCTTAAGCCCCCATTCACACAGGGGCGACTCGTCAGGCGACTCAGCCGCTTGACAAGTCGCGTCCCATTCTGTACAATGGAACCGTTCTAATCGGAGCGACTGAAGTCGCTCCGACTTAGAAAAAGGTTCCTGTACTACTTCAAGACAACTTCAGGGCGACTTCCATTGACTTCAATACAGAAGTCATTTTTTAAGTCACCTTTGAAGTCGTCTTTAGATTGCCCAGCACAGTCGCGGGACAAGTCGTGCCACCCCTGTGTGAATGGGCTCTTTGTGGTTAAAGTCTAAAATAGTATAGAAAAATAAATATATTCAGTTTTGTTCACCTGGGCAATTCAGTCTGAGTATATGATGGAAAAAAACACAGAAGCAAAGGTTATCTTCAGAGAAAATTGCATGTCAGAGCAATCAGTAGTTCCAGAGCCATAGGCAGCTAAAATATTTGAAAATATAAATATTTAAATATTTATATTTTCTGTAAAATCAATCTTGTGCCTGCCCTATCACCTTTTCAGCGTCTCTATTAGTCTTTTAAGCAAAAGGATCAACATGACAGCCATGTGTCTAGCATGTCCAGAACTCAAGAGGTCAGCAATGGCAGCCTTTATATTACTCCAATATAAGTTTTCCCGTTGTGATGGCAATTTCATTGACAACTGTCTAAAGATGTATGATTAGTGAGATCAGGCTAGAATTTTTTTTGTAGAAAAGTTAATAGTTTCATATAATTTCATCTGCCTATGTCTGATTTACTGATTTTAAGTAAACATTAATCCTTACACACCCTAACCAGTTACTTAATGTGTTGTAAGTTTTTATTAAAATAAATAACCTAAATGCCCATTTTACTCACCCAAATCCATGGTCACATGTTGTGATGGGCACCAAGTATTTTCCTTTTTGGACAACTGAGTGAGAAGGCCCTTTAGGTGTCCACTTTTCACTGACTCTGTTCAGTAATAGGGATGGGCCGAACACCCCCCTGGTTCGGTTCACACCAGAACAATGCAAAATGTTTGAGTGAATATTCAAACACTATTAAAATCTTTGGGACATGAACAGTAAAAATCAAAAGTGATGATTTTAAAGGCATGGGGCTCCCGGTATTGCCCTAGGGGACATGTATCAATGCAAATTTTTTTTAAAAACAACCGTTTTTTCAGGAGCAGTGATTATAATAATACTTAAAGTGAAACAATAAAAATGAAATATTCCTTTAAATATGTTGCCTGGGGGGTCCCCTTAGTCTGCCTGTTAGGTGATATATCTGTGTGATGTGTAGAACAGTTTTGCAGCAAAATGACATTTCTAAAGGAAAAAATTTAATCTAACCACTTCCCATCCCACGTATAGTCATATGACGGCTGCAAGGTGGCTCTGCCATCCAGGACGGCCGTCATATGAAGTCCTTGGCTTCCTGGCCGCTAGGGGGCGCGCCGCATCACTCCGGAGCCGATGCGCGTGACTGGCGGCCACGATGTCCGCCAGGCACCCGTGATTTCCATTCACAGAGCAGGGACGTGGATCTGTGTGTAAACACACAGATCCATGTCCTGTCAGAGGAGAGGAGACCGTTACTGTGTTCCTTGTATATAGGAACACTGATCGGTTACCTCCCCCAGTCAGTCCCCTCCCCTAGGTAACACATTTAACCCCTTGATCGCCCCCTAGTGTTAACCCCTTCCCTGCCAGTGACATTTATACAGTAATCAGTGCATTTTTATAGCACTGATCGCTCTATAAATGTCAATGGTCCCAAAAAGGTGTCAAAAGTGCCTGATCTGTCCGCCACAATATCGCAGTCCCAATAAAAATTGCAGATCGCCACCATTACTAGTAAAAAAATAATAATAATAAAAATATCATAAATCTATTCCCTATTTTGTAGATGCTATAACTTTTGCGCAAATCCATAAATATACGCTTATTGCAATTTTTTTGTAGAAGAATACATATCGGCCTAAACTGGGGAACAAATTTGTATTTTTTAAATTGGGATATTTATTATAGCAAAAAGTAAAAAATATTGTGTTTTTTTTCAAAATTGAAGCTGTTTTTTTGTTTAATGCGCAAAAAATAAAAACCGCAGAGGTGATCAAATACCACCAAAAGAAAGCTCTATTTGTGGGGAAAAAATTATCAAAATGTAATTTGGGTACAATGTCGCACGACCGCGCATTTGTCATTGAAAATGTGACAGCGCTGGAAGCTGAAAATTGGCCTGGGCAGGTAGGGGGTGAAATGCCCTGTATTGAAGTGGTTAAACTTGCTCGCCGGCTGTAATGTACATTGCCTTGCAAAAGTATTCACCCCCTTAATCTGAATTATATGTGATGGATCAGAAAACAATAGTCTAAGTTGGTGAAGTAAAATTAGAAAAATATATACATAAAAGTATTTTTCAGAAATACAAAACTGATAATTGGCATGTGCGTATATATTCACCCCCTTTGTTATGAAGCCCATAAAAAGCTCTGGTGCAACCAATTACCTTCAGAAGTCACACCATTTGTGAAATGATGTCCACCTGTGTGCAATCTAAGTGTCACATGATCTGTCATTACATATACACACCTTCTTGAAAGGCCCCAGAGGCTGCAACACCTAAGCAAGGGGCACCACTAACCAAACACTGCCATAAAGACCAAGGAACTCTCCAAACAAGTAAGGGGCAATGTTGTTGAGAAGTACAACTCAGGGTTAGGTTATAAAAAAAATATCCAAATCTTTGATGATCCCTAGGAGCACCATCAAATCTATCATAACCAAATGGAAAGAACATGGCGCAACAGCAAACCTGCCAAGAGACAGTCATACACCAAAACTCATGGATCGGGCAAGGAGGGCATTAATCAGAGAGGCAGCACAGAGAACTAAGGTAACCCTGGAGGAGCTGCAGAGTTCCACAGCAGAGACTGGAGTATCTGTACATAGGACGACAATAAGCCGCATGCTCCATAGAGTTGGGCTTTATGGCAGAGTGGCCAGAAGAAAGCCATTACTTTCAGCAAAAAACAAAATGGCACGTTTTGAGTTTGCGAAAAGGCATGTGGGAGACTCACAAAATGTATGGGGGAAGGTGCTCTAGTCTGATGAGACTAAAATTTTACTTTTTGGCCATCAAAGAAAATGCTGTCTGGTGCAAACCCAACACATCACATCACCCAAAGAACACCATCCCACAGTGAAACATGGTGGTGGCAGCATCATGCTGTGGGGATGTTTTTCAGCAGTTGGGACTGAGAAACTGGTCAGAGTTGAGGGAAAGATGGATGGTGCTAAATACAGGGATATTCTTGATGAAAACCTGTACCACTCAGTGTGCGATTTAAGGCTAGGATGGAGGTTCACCTTCCAGCAGGACATTGACCCCAAACACACTGCTAAAGCAACACTTGAGTGGTTTAAGGGGGAAACATGTAAATGTGTTGGAATGGCCTAGTCAAAGCCCAGACCTCAATCCAATAGAAAATCTGTGGTCAGACTTAAAGATTGCTGTTCAGAAGCGGAAACCATCCAACTTGAAGGAGCTGGAGCAGTTTTGCAAGGAGGAATGGGCAAAATCCCAGTGGTAAGATGGGGCAAGCTCATATAGACTTATCCAAAGGGACTTGGAGCTGTGATAGCTGCAAAAGGTGGCTCTACAAAGTATTGACTTTAGTGGGGTGAATAGTTAAGCACATTGACTTTTTCTGCTATTTTGTCCTATTTGTTGCTTGCTTTACAATAAAAAAAAAACATCTTCAAAGTCGTGGGCATGTTCTGTAAGTTAAATGATGCAAATCCTCAAACAATCCATGTTAATTCCAGGTTGTGAGGCAACAAAACACGAAAACTGCCAAGGGGGTGAATACATTTGCAAGGCACTGTATTGCCGACTCCCGGAAATTGGATGAAAAATCAAGGAAAAAAGCGGCATGGGTTCCCCCCAATCCATACCAGGCTCTTCAGGTCTGGTATGGACTTTAAGGGAAACTCCACGCCAAAATCCATACCAGACCCTTATTCGAGCATGCAACCTGGAGGACAGGATGGGGGGGCAAGAGAGCGCCCCCTCCTGAACCATACCAGGCCACATGCCTCAACATGGGGAGGGTGTTTTGGGGTGTTGACGGGGACAAGAACCGTTTCCCAACAACCCTGGCCATTGGTTGTTGGGGTATGCGGGTGGGGGCTTTATCGGAATCTGGAAGCCCCCAGATCCCGACATCCCCATATGTGAATGAGTGTCGGGTACATTGTACGCCTACTCATTCACCAAAAAAAGTGTCAAAAATTAAAAACTACAATAGACAGTTTTTTACAATTCCTTTATTATAAAAAAAAAAGTGATGTCCATCCATCTTCAATCACGCCGTCCGACAGAAAACAAAAATAGAAAAACAGCAATAAAAACCTCTGCCTCCATGGGAGGCCTCCCGGCGACTGCTGTCTTTTGGCTTAGACAGCTGTTATACAGGCAAGGGCGAGGCCACCCGCTGACGTAACTGAGTGACCCCCGCCCCCCTGCGAGGTCACATGAGTTTTCATCACCTGGTGGCCCCACCCTTGCCTGTATAACAACTGCCACAGCCAAGAGACAGCAGTCGCCAGGAGGCCTCCCATCGAGGCGGAGCTTTTTTTTTCTATTTTTCGGGTCCGTTGGGCGGCGTGATTGAAGATGGATGGACATCACAGGACACTTTTTTCTTTTTTAATAAAGGAATTGTCACAAACTGTCTATTGTGGTTTTTA
The DNA here is from genome assembly GCA_029206835.1 of Rana muscosa. Lineage (NCBI taxonomy): Eukaryota > Metazoa > Chordata > Amphibia > Anura > Ranidae > Rana > Rana muscosa. The sequence goes on from CM055122.1 coordinate 1,157,501,139, forward strand.
CTTTCTGACACTTTTTTTTGGTAAATGGGTAGGGGTACAATGTACTCGATACCCATTCACATAGGAGGGGGGGGCAGAATTCCAATAAGCCCCCCACCTGCAGACCCCGATGAACAATGACCAGGGTTGTCAGGAAGAGGTCTTTGTCCCCATCAACCTGGGGACAAGGAGCTTTGAGGGGGACCTTAAAGCACCCTCCCCATGTAAGGGGGAAGCAGCCTGGTATGGTTCAGGAGGGGGGGGTGCTCGCTCTTCCCCCTCTTTCCTGGCCTGCCAGGCTGCTTTCTCGGATAAGGGTCTGGTATGGACATTTTTTTTCTACATTTTGCCATGGATTTCCCCTTAAAATCTATGCCAGACCCAAAGGGCTTTTTTATAAGTGTCCTTTGCAAACCTAACATCGCAATCTCAATATCAAATGCGCTTTATGTTTACTGCTTTACAATAAGGTACAGTAAAAGATCAAAAAATAATTTTATGACATGGGAGATTATAATGCTTTCAGCATCTTGTCAGGCAAACATACTACTTGAAAATTACTAGATATTTAATTTTAAAAAGAATCAGCAATATTCATTAGTTTTTACAATTGTGTATTTGCTTATCTAAAGGAGCAGAAGGGTAAAGAATGAAATTGGAATTCTAGAGACTTATCCCTTTGCATGTGTATTTTAAATTCAACATAATTTAAGAAAATATGTCCTTTATCATTCCAAAGTCAGTAATAGGAATAAAGTGAGTCAGGGCTAGTGACAGGCCTTTTTTATGCCTATGCGGTATTTGTCTCAATATGTAATTTTTTTGGACATATTCATGACAGATAAGTATATTGTATGCAAGCAAATTTTTTTGCATATGTATTTTATTATATATCCATATTCTATATTCCATAATTGTTCACTATGATACTTTCTACTTTTTTGCTTTCTATACAATGGGTAAGATTTACAGCCTCACTCATATTTTTTATAACTGCATCCCTATCAAGAAGATTTTCTTTCACTTCCTTTTCCAAAGACACACAGGGAGTGAGAGGAATTCTCTCCATTGTAGGGGGAAATCTAAAGTTTTATAGTACAGTAGTTGCAAGACTGCCATCATTATTGAGGAATCCCTTTTTTGTGCTTGAGACACATTTGTAAAATTCTGGATTTCTCATTCCTCTCTGTCCCAGTGACCACCAGTACAAATAATAATGGTACATCTCCAATTACACCAATATAAGCCTGACAAGGGTGCTATCCCTTCCATATATAATATAAAATGAACGTACTGTATAAACAGTATATATATATATATATATATATATATATATATACACATATACACACACTATATTACCATATATACGCACATGAACTTTAATGGCACCCCAGTCTTAGTCGGTAGGGTTCAATATTGAGTTGGTCCACCCTTTGCAGCTATAGAAGCTTCAACTCCTCTGGGAAGGCTGTTCACAAGGTTTAGGAGTGTGTCTATGGGAATGTTTAACCATTCTTCCAGAAGTGCTTTTGTGAGGTCAGGCACTGATGTGGACGAGATGGCCTGGCTTGCAGTCTCTGCTTTAATTAATCTCACAGGTGTTCTATCGGATTGAGGTCAGGGCTCTGTGCAGGCCAGTCAAGTTTCTCCACCCCAAACTCACTCATCCATGTCTTTATGGACCTTACTTTGTGCACTGGTTCAAATATTTTGGTGGATGGGGAATTATGGTGTGAGTTTTTTTTTTTTTTTTTCAGGGGTTGGGCTTGGCCCCTCTGTTCCAGTAAAGGGAACTCTTAAAGGCATCAGCATACCAAGACATTTTGAAAAATTGAATGCTCCCAAATTTGTGGGAACAGTTTGGGGATGGCCCCTTCCTGTTCCAACATGACTGTGCACCAATGCACAAAGCAAGGAAACTGTCTAGAAGTTAGTATTGTAAGGATGATGTATACATTTTATTATAATAAATATTATTATTTATACTACTACTATTAACCACTTGACCACTGGGCACTTAAACCCCCCTTCCTAACCAGACCAATTTTCAGCTTTCTGTGCTCTCTCATTTTGAATGACAATTACTCAGTCATGCAGCGCTGTACCTATATCAAATTTGTGTCCCTTTTGTCACAAAAATAGAGCTTTCTTTTGGTGGTATTTTATAATCACTGGGTTTTTAATTTTTTTGCACTATTAATGACCAAAAAAATACGGAAAAAATGTGTACATTTCTTTTTCTTTGTTTCTGTTGTAAAATTTAGAAAATTATAATTTTTTTCCATAAATGTTGGCCATAATGTATACTGCTACATATATTTGGTAAAAATAACTAAAACCAGTGTATATTTATTAGTCTTTGTGAAAGTTAGAGAGTCTACAAGCTATGGTGCCAATCATTAAAAATTGATCACACCTGATCACACCTGATGTACTGACGTTTCTTGAGACACTAACAAGCCAGGAAAGTACAAATACCCCCCAAATGACCCCTTTTTGGAAAGTAGACATTCCAAGGTATTTAGTAAGAGGCATGGCAAGTTTTTTGCAGTTGTAACTTTTTTCCACAATTCTTTGCAATGTGAAGATTGTTTTTTTCTTTCTTTTTTTTCCCCACAAAATTTTCATTTTAATAGGTTATTTCTCTCACACAGCATATGCATACCACAAATTACACCCTAAAACACATTCTGCTACTCCTCCTGAGTATGAAAATACCACATGTGTAAGACTTTTACTTTTTGCCGGGAGCACCATTAGGTGTTCTAGGGACATAAATTTCAAATCTAATTTGACTACCTATTACACTTTTGTGAGGCACTGATGGGCACTGCAATGGCACTTATAGGCACTATAGTGGCATTGATGTGGCACAGATAAACACTGATGTGGCATAGATGTGGGATGAATGAGAACTGATTTGGCATGGATATGGCACAGATGAGAACTGATGTGGCATGGATTTGGCATGGATGAGAACTGATGTGGCATGGAAGTGGCACTGATGTGGCATGGGTGTGGCACAGATGATCACTGATGTGGCATGAATGTGGCACGGATGATCACTGATGTGGCATGGACATGGCACAGATGAGTACTGATGTGGAATGGATGTGGCACAGATGAGCACTGATGTGGCATGGATGTGGCATGGATGTGGCACAGATGAGCACTGATGTGGCATGGATGTGGCACGGATGATCACTGATGTGGCATGGATGTCGCACGGATGATCACTGATGTAGCATGGATGTGGCATGGATGATCACTGATGTAGCATGGATGTGGCACGGATGAGAACTGATGTGGCAATGTGTGGCGTGGATGAGCAATGATGTGGCACGAATGATCACTGATGTGGCATGGATGTGGCATGGATGATTACTAATGTGGCATAGATGTGGCACAGATGATCACTGGTGTGACGTGGATGATCACTGATGTGGCACGGATGAGCCATGGATGGGGATGGGTAAGCATGAATGAGCCATGGATGGGGATGGATGAGCCATGGATGATGATAGATGAGCGTGAACGAGCCATGAATGGGGATGGATGAGTCATGAATGGGGATGGATGAACCATGGATGGGGATGCATGAGCCATGAATGGGATGGATGAGCTTTGGATGGGGATGGATGAGCATGAATATGGATGAGTGAGCCATGGATGGAGAATGGATAAGCCATGAATGGAGCATGGATGAGCCATGGATGGCACATGGATGAGCCAGAATGAGGATGGATGAGCAATGGATGGGGAGGGATGAGCCATGAATGGGGATGGATGAGCATAATTGAGGATGGATAAGCCATGGGTGGAGCTGGCCGCACATCTCAAGCCTTCTTTATTGAACACTGTTCATAAAATTAGCAAAGCAGGTACAGAAAGAGGGCTAGAGACAGGCTAACGCATTTCATGTTTTCAGTGCTTAATTAACCACTTGACCACTGGGCACTTAAACCCCCTTAATAACCAGACCAATTTTCAGCTTTCGGTGCTCTCACATTTTGAATGACAATTACTCAGTCATACAACACTGTACCCATATGAATTTTTTGTCCTTTTTTTCACACAAATAGAGCTTTCTTTTGGTGGTATTTAATCACTGTTGGGTTTTTTTATTTTTTGCGCTATAAGAGAAAAAAGACTGAAAATTTTGTAAAAAAATGTGGTTTTTTTTCGTTTATGTTAAAAATTTAGCAAATTACAATTTTTTCTTTATAAATTTTGGCCAAAATTTATACTGCTACATATCTTTGGTAAAAATAAGTACAAATTGGTGCATATTATTTGGTCTTTGTGAAAGTTATAGAGTCCACAAGCTATGGTGCCAATATCTGAAAATTGATCACACCTGAAGTACTGACGGCCTATCTCAATTCTTGAGACCCTAACATGCCAGAAAAGTACAAATACCCCCCAAATGACCCCTTTTTGGAAAGAAGACATTCCAAGGTATTCAGAAAGAGGCATTGTGAGTTTTTTGAAGTTGTCATTTTTTCCCACAATTCTTTGCAAAATCAAGATTTTTTTTTCTCTTTTTTTTTTTTCACAAAATTGTCATATTAGCAGGTTATTTCTCACACACAGCATATGCATTCCACAAATTACACCCCAAAACACATTCTGCTATTACTCCCGAGTATGGCGATACCACATGTGTGAGACTTTTACACAGCGTGGCCACATAGAGAGGCCCAACATGCAGGGAGCTCCTTCAGGCGTTCTGGAGCACCCAGGCCAATTCTGACATTTCTCTCCTACATGTAAAAATCATCATTTGTTTGCTAGAAAATTACATAGAACCCCAAAACATTATATATGTTTTTTTAGCAAAGACCTTAGAGGATATAATGGTGGTTGTTGCAACTTTTTATCTCGCACGATATTTGCGCAGCAATTTTTTTAACGCGTTTTTTACGGAAAAAAAATGTTTTGTGCTTAAAAAAAAAAAAAAAAAACAGTAAAGTTAGCCCAATGTTTTTGCATAATGTGAAAGATGAAGTTACGCCGAGTAAATAGATACCTAACATGTCTCCCTTAAAAATTGCACACACTCGTGGAATGGCGCCAAACTTCGCTACTTAAAAAATCCCCATTGGCGACGCTTTAAATATTTTTACTGGTTACATGTTTTGAGTTACAGAGGAGGTCTAGGGCCAAAATGATTGCTCTCGCTCTAACGTTCGCAGAGATACCTCACATGTGTGGTTTGAAAACCGTTTTCATATGTGGGCGGGACTTACGTATGCGTTCGCTTCTGTATGCGAGCTCACGGGGACAGGGGCGCTTTAAAAAAAAATAAAAAATTTATTCTTCATTTTACTTTATTTATTTTAGTTTGACAAGTTTTTCCGCCCCAAACATTTTTTTGATCACTTTTATACCTATTACAAGGAACGTAAACATCACTTGTAATAGGAATATGGCATGACAGGTCCTCTTTACAGTGAGATATGGGGGGGGGGGTGTCAATAAGACCCCACATCTCACCTCTAGGCTGGGAAACCTGAAAAAAATACAAAAAAAAAAACAACAATCCTGGCTTTGATCGTAGCGGTGAGTCGGTAGAAGCACCGGAGGGCGGCGGGGGGGGGACATCCCCTCTCGCCTCCCGTAAGAATGATCAAGCGGCGGAACAGCCGCTATGATTGTTCTTATGGTGTAGGGAATCGCCGGCTGAAAAAGCTAATATCTGAATGATGCCTGTAGCTGCTCCCATCATTCAGATATCCCCGCACAAAGTCAAGGACGTCATATGACGGCCGGAGGGCGGGAAGTGGTTATTGCAGAGTATTGCCGGGCATTGCGGAGTATTGCCGGGCATTGCGGAGTATTGCAGGGCATTGCGGAGTATTGCGGACTATGGCAGGGTATTGCGGTGTATGGCAGGGTATTGCACGGGTATTGCACGGGTATTGCACAGGGTATTGTGGAGGGTATTGCACAGGGTATTGTGGAGGGTATTGCAGAGTATTGTGGAGGGTATTGCAGAGTATTGTGGAGGGTATTGCAGAGTATTGTGCAGGGTATTGCAGAGTATTGTGCAGGGTATTGCAGAGTATTTTGCAGAATATTGCGCAGGGTATTGCAGAGTATTGCGCAGGGTATTGCAGAGTATTGCGCAGGGTATTGCAGAGTATTGCACCAGAGTATTGCAGAGTATTGCACCAGAGTATTGCAGAGTATTGCACCAGGGTATTGCAGAGTATTTTGCAGGGTATTGCGCAGGGTATTGCAGAGTATTTTGCAGGGTATTGCGCAGGGTATTGCAGAGTATTGCGCAGGGTATTGCAGAGTATTTTGCAGGGTATTGCAGAGTATTTTGCAGGGTATTGCAGAGTATTGCACAGGGTATTGCAGAGTATTGCACCAGGGTATTGCAGAGTATTGCACCAGGGTATTGCAGAGTATTGCACCAGGGTATTGCAGAGTATTGCACCAGGGTATTGGCAGGGTATTTTGCAGAGTATTGGCAGGGTATTTTGCAGAGTATTGGCAGGGTATTTTGCAGAGTATTGGCAGGGTATAGCACAGGGATGGCTGAGCAGGGATGGATGGATGGCTGGATCTGTGACTGCAATTGTCACAGATCCAGCCCACAGAGCTGCTGCTGCCATCCGCTCCCTCCCCTCTCACACTGTACCGATCGGTACAGAGAGGGGAGGGAGGAACCGGCGTCATCAAATGACGCCGGTCTGTTTACAAGTGATTGCTCCGTCATTTGACGGAGCGATCACGTGGTAAACGGCCGCTATCAGCGGCGATTTACCGCGATTCGTGATCCGCCGGGTCCTCTGGACCCGGCGGTCACGGAGTTTCCCGTGTGCGCGCCCCAGGGGGCGCGCGGGAGCGCGATTCTGGGAGGACGTTATATAACGTCCTCCCAGAGTTAAGCAACCACCTTGTCGACGTTATTTGTCGGCAGGTGGTTGTTAAGTGGTTAAAGCTATGAATATACGCTGGTAAGCATGAAATGATGGCCCTTTTTCTCTACCTGTTTCACAGTTTTTTTGGACAGTGTTCAATAAAGGTGGTTTAATGCCCCATACACACGGTCTGACTTTTTACCAGGCCAAAATCACATTGGAATTCTGACGGAATTCCATCTGAGTAAAAGATAACATGTTCTCTATCTAAACTCCGACGGAATTCCGATGGAAAAACTCCGATGGGGCATACACATGGTCGGAATATCCGATCGTCTGTACGGGGCATTAGATGTGCGGCCATCTGAATGTGTTCCATACACTGATTAACTGTGTTCCTTTTCCAAAATAAGGCAAATTATTATTAATATTAAACTTTTTAACCACTTAAGCCCCGGACCATTTGGTAGCTAAAGGACCAGAGGTGAATTCAGAATTTTGCACTGCGCTGCTTTAACTGTAAATTGTGCGGACATGCAATGTTGTACCCAAACGAAATTTGTGTCCTTTTCTTCCCACAAATAGAGCTTTCTTTTAATGGTATTTGATTGCCTCTGCGATTTTTATTTTTTGCGATATAAACAGAAAAAGACCGAAAATTTTGAAAAAAAATGATATTTTCTACTTTTTGTTATAAGGAAAATAGAATAAACTCAATTTTAGTCATACATTTAGGCCAAAATGTATTCAGCCACATGTTTTTAGTAAAAAAAAAATGTCAATAAGCGTATATTTATTGGTTTGCGCAAAAGTTATAGAGTTTACAAACTAGGGTACATTTTCTGAAATTTACACAGCTTTAAATTTATGACTGCCTATCTCATTTCTTGAGGTGCTAAAATGACAGGACAGTACAAAACCCACCCAAATGACCCCATTTTGAAAAGTAGACACCCCAAGGAAATTGCTGAGAGGCATGTTGAGCCCATTGATTTTTTTATTTTTTTGTCTTAAGTGATTGAATAATGACTAAAAAAAAAAAAAATACAAAAAGTTGTCACTAAATGATATATTGCTCACACATGCCATGGTTATATGTGGAATTACACCCCAAAATAAAATTTTCTGCTTCTCCTGAGTACGGGGATACCACATGTGTGGGACTTTTTAGGAGCCTAGCTGCGTACGGGACCCCGAAAACCAAGCACCGCCTTCAGGATTTCTAGGCACAAATTTTGGATTTCACTCCTCACTACCTATCACAGTTTCGAAGGCCATAAAATGCCAAAATAGCACAAACCCCCCCCCCAAATGACCCCATTTTGGAATATAGACACCCAAGCTATTTGCTGAGAGGCATGGCGAGTATTTTACAGCTCTCATTTGTTTTTGAAAATGAAGAAAGAAAATATATATATATATATATATTTTTTTCAATTTTCAAAACTTTGTGACAAAAAGCGAGATCTGCAAAATACTCACAATACCTCTCAGCAAATAGCTTGGGGTGTCTACTTTCCAAAATGGGGTCATTTGGAGGGGGTTTGTGCCATCTGGGCATTCCATGGCCTCCGAAACTGTGATAGGCAGTGAGAAGTGAAATCAAAAATTTACACCCTTAGAAAGCCTGAAGGCGGTGCTTGGTTTTTGGGGTCCCGTACGCGGCTAGGCTCCCAAAAAGTCTCACACATGTGGTATCCCCGTACTCAGGAGAAGCAACAGAATGTATTTTGGGGTGTAATTCCACATATGCCCATGGCATGTTTGAGCAATATATCATTTAGTGACAACTTTGTGCAAAAAAACAAAAAAAAAAACAACAAATTGTCGTTTTTCCGCAACTTGTGTCAACATATAAAATATTCCATGGACTCGACATGCCTCTCAGTATATAGCTTGGGGTGTCTACTTTCCAAAATGGGGTCATTTGGGGGGGGGTTTTGAACTGTTCTGGCATTTTATACACAACATTAGGAAGCTTACATCCACTCTTCTAACCACTTGAAGACAAAGCCCTTTTTGACACTTTTTGTTTACATGAAAACATTTTTTTTTTTGCAAGAAAATTATGTTGAACCCCCAAACATTATATATATTTTTAAAGCAAAGGCCCTACAGATTAAAATGGTGGGTGTTGCATTTTTTTTCTACACAGTATTTGTGCAGCGATTTTTCAAACGCATTTTTTGGGTTAAAAAATACACTTTTTTAATTTTAATGCACTAAAACACACTATATTGCCCAAATGTTTGATGAAATAAAAAAGATGATCTTAGGCCGAGTACATAGATACCAAACACGACATGCTTTAAAATTTCGCACAAACGCGCATTGGCGACAAACTACATACATTTTTAAAAGCCTTCAAAAGCCTTTACAGGTTACCCCAGTAGATTTACAGAGGAGGTCTACTGCTAAAATGACTGCCCTCGATCTGACCTTCGCGGTGATACCTCACATGCATGGTGCAATTGCTGTTTACATATGACGCCAGACCGACACTTGCGTTCGCCATTGGGCAAGAGCAGGGCAGGACAGGGGTGCTTTTTTTTTTTTTTATTATTAATTTTTCTTTTTTATTTTATTTTTAAATTGTTCCTTCCAAGTATTTTTTTTTATCATTTTTATTGTTATCTCAGGGAATGTAAATATCCCCTATGATAGCAATAGGTAGTGACAGGTACTCTTTTTTTGAAAAAACTGGGGTCTTCCAGACCCTAAAAGCATCTGACCACACCAAGATCGGTGTGATAAAATGCTTTCCCAATTTCCCAATGGCGCTTTTTATATCTGGGGGGGGCATTCCCTCCCACTGCTTGTAAAAGCAGTCCAGAGGCTAATTAGCCGCTAGGATTGCTTTTACATGAAAGCCGGCCGCAGGCTGAAAAGAATGATACCAAGATGATACCTAAACCCGCAGGCATCATTCTGGTATAAACATTCAAAGTCCAGCAACATACCAGTACGTTGCTGGTCCTTGTTGGACATGTATTGTAATCTTTTTTTTTCATGCAGCCAGTTGGCTGAACGAAAAATAAGGTTTATCGGTGGGTATGCCCACCATTAGAATACCGCCCTTCATCCACCCACTTCTAATGATGGGCATACATGCACCATTTATATATGCCGAAGCATGGGGGCATCTTCCCGCAAAAAAGTTATGCCGCACACACATGGTCGGACTTTTCCACGGGCAAGCCTCCATCGGAATTTCGACCATATGTACGCGGCATTAGGAGCAAAATCGCTCCTCCGCTCCTGCTGCCCCAATGCTTCGGCATATATGCTTTTTTTATTTAACTGTGGTGGTGAAATCACCTCCTACAGCACTGGAGTCGCAGGGATCAGGCCTGTCTCTGCGTACGCTGCAGTTATGTGTGTTTTTGTTTTGTAAGTGACAGTGATCGATCGATACTGCACTTGGGTGGCCTGGGCTGGAAGGAGGGGCAAAACGCAGGTGCCAGCAGGTATCTGGGCTGATCCCGCTAACACTGCGTTTTTGGGAACCCTAAACTGCTGGGGACGCTAGTATAGATCTGATCAGATCAGATATTGATCTGTTCAGATACTATACCACTAAGGGGGGTGTATGCTTCACGCGTGGGTGTTAGCGTTACTGGCACTAACCTGACGCTGCCTGGGGTGTGACGCAGACCCTCTCTGACGCTAAAACCTAATTGATATCACCCGCCGGGCGATCAGGGGGTTAAACCTTTATTGGGTTATATACGGCGGGTGCCCTGACACTATAAAAAGCAAACTAACTAACCAGCATCACCCGTAACACTTATATGGTGATCTAGGGGCAATCAGGGGGTTAAAACCTTTATTAGATAATATATGGGGGTACCTGATGCTATAAAAACCTGCGGCGAACCTAAAAAAAATTACTGGCTACCGATCTGCATCACCGACACTAAGACAGCGTTTAGAAAAACGATCGCTTAGCGACAGTGGTGATAGGGGGTGAAAGGGTTACCTGGGGGGCGATCAAGGGGGTTAAACCTTTATTAGATAATATATTGGGGTACCTGACGCTATAAAAACCTGCGGCGAACCTAAAAAAAATTACCAGCTACCGATCTGCATCACCGACACTAAGACAGCGTTTAGAAAAACGATCGCTTAGCGACAGTGGTGATAGGGGGTGAAAGGGTTACCTGGGGGGTGATCAAGGAGGTTAAACCTTTATTAGATAATATATTGGGGTACCTGACGCTATAAAAACATGCGGCGAACCTAAAAAAAATTACTGGCTGCCGATCGGCATCACTGACGCTAAGACAGCGATCAAAAAAATGATCGCTTAGTGACAGTGGTGATAGGGGGTGAAAGGGTTATCTGGGGGGTGATCAGGGGGTTAAACCTTTATTAGGGGGGGTTAGGGGGCTGCACTGGACCTAAAACTGAATGTACTGACACTTTTACAGTCACAAATGTCACTGATTGCAGCGATCAGTAAATAAATGGTCACTGCAATCAGTGACACTGTGACTGGGGGCTGGGGGGGTGATCTGGGGGGTGATCTGGGGGTGTCTGGGGGGGCCTGGGGGACGATTTATGTCCCTATGTGTCCTGGTGTCAGTGTAGTGTTGTGTGCACTGACCCGATGTCTTCTCTTGTACGGCGCTCGGTATATGTGAGCGCCGCACCAGAGATGACATCACTTCCTCCTGCTTCCTCTGCCTGACACAGACAGAGGGGGCATTTCTATTCGCCGGGAGCGATCGCGAGGGGGTGGCCTGGAAACAAATGGCTGCCCCCTCATCCCGGAACGCTCCCGGACACTTAGCCACCGCTCACTGTATTGGACCCCCCAACTATACAAAGGCAATCACGTATGCTCTACGTGATTGTGCCCGTCGGTGCCATTCTGCCGACGTATATATACAGTGAGCGGTCATTAAGTGGTTAATGTAATTAGGTGAATGATTGTACTTTTAACTAAACCCAGCAGTCATGCATGTGAATTATAGAAGACCTCTGTTTTCAATGTGATTGACTTGTAGTCTATAGGTTCTGCTAGTTCAAGGGTTACAAACACAAAACTGCACTGAGTATAATATTTAATAGCAGTAAGGAAACAGTAAGCAAGCTGCCAGTTATCAAAAGTGGTAAAGGTTTGTTATGTTAAAGTGGAGGTCCACTCTAAAAAAATCGCTACACTAAAAATCCTAAAAAAAATAAATAAAATAATAGAAAAAAAAATAAATATTATATTCACCCTAAATGCCTGCTGCTATGCGGAAGTCCCCTAATCTGCCTCTAATGTTCCTCTTCTCCGTCCGCGGTGGGTCTCCTTCCGCTTCCTCTTCTTGTGAATGGGCCGCGCTGCCTTCTGGGAACTGTGTGTATCCCAGGAGGCAAGCCGCCCATTCACAAAGCGCCGTGCGAGTGGCGAATGCGCAGTAGGAAACGGGCAGTGAAGCCTTACAGCTTCACTGCCTGTTTCCCCTACTCAGGATGGAGGAGCCGGGAGCCTGCCAGCAGCGATCGATCACCGTGGCAGGACCCACATCGCGGGCGAATAGCACAGGTAAGTGTCCTTATTCAAAGTCAGCAGCTACACTGTTAGTAGCTGCTGCCTTTTTTTTTTTCCTGCACCTCCGCATTAAGTAATCTATGGCAATATGTTGATTTGTTTTTTTAATGGTATTTACAGTGCCTTGAAAAAGTATTCATACCCATTGAAAGTTTCCACATTTTGTCATGTTACACACCAAAAAAGTAAATGGATTTAATTGGGATTGTATGTGATATACAGACACAAAGTGGCATATAATTGTGAAGTGAAAGGAAAATGATAAATGGCATTCAATATTTTTTACAAAAAAATATCTAAAAAATGTGGCGTACATTTGTATTCAGCCCCCCAGAGTCAATAGCCCTGTATTTGGCTCCATCCATCTTCCCATCAACTCTGATCAGCTTTCCTGTCCCTGCTGAAGAAAAGCATCCCCCTTAACATGATGCTGCCTTCACCATGTTTCAGGGTGGGGAGGGTGTGTTCAGGGGGAGGTGCAGTGTTAGTTTTCAGTCACACATAGCATTTTGCTTTTGGGACAAAAAGTTCAATTTTGGACTCATCTGACCAGAGCACTTTCTTCCACATGTTTTCTGTGTCCCCCACATGGTTTCTCGCAAACTGAAAACGGGACTTCTCATGGCTTTCTTTCAACAATGGCTTTCTTCTTGCAACTCTTCCATAAAGGCCAGATTTGTGGAGTGCACGACTAATAGTTGTCCTGTGGACAGTTTCCCCCACCTGAGCTGTGGATCTCTGCAGCTCTTCTAGAGTTACCATGGGCCTCTTGGTTGCTTCTCTGATTAATGCTCTCCTTGCCCGGCCTGTGAGTTTATGTGGACCTCCATGTCTTGGTAGGTTTGCAGTTGTGCCATACTCTTTTCATTTTTGGATAATGGATTGAACAGTGTTCCATGAGATGTTCAAAGATTGGGATATTTTTAATAACCTAACCATGTTTTAAATGTCTCCACAACTTTATCCCTGAGCTGTCTGGTGTGTTCATTGGCCTTTATGATACTGTTTGTTCACTAAGGTTCTCTAGCAAACCCCTGAGGGCTTCACAGAACAGCAGTATTTATACTGACATTAAATTACACACAGGCAGTGGCGGCCTGTCCATTAAGGGAACACGGGTGCCGCCCCCTCTATCACGCCACCTCCCCCCATATGTATCTCAGATAGATTCATGCATAGCATGAATCTATTCATGGCCACCCCCTATTCAGGGGTCTGGCCCCTTTTAGCACACCAGGTGCCTGAATTACAGTGGCAGGGTTTTTTCTTTTTTTAAGCACCTGATTAGAGCCGTGGACTCGGAGCGCAGAGAATTGCGCTTGGAGCCCATCAAGATATGTTAAATAAGGAAAATTAATATTCACTTTTCTAACACTGAACGGCCTCTCCACCTATAAGGAAGCATGGGTCTAATATCCGTCACCTGATTGGCTGAAAGGACAGGCGCTACTATTGGACGCCTAGCAGGAAGAAAGAAGAGATGCATGGAGGACACAGCTCGCTGCTGCCTGACCCACTGCCCATCCCAAAGCTCCCTGCCGTCACCCGCTGCCTGATCTGCCACCAAGATGGGGTAAGTGCTGGTCAAACAGTGAGCAGGCAGGCGGGGGGTCACAGTGGCTGCATTTGATGGGCACAGTGGCTGCAGTTGATGGCACAGTGGCTGCAGTTGATGGCACAGTGGCTGTATTTGATGGGCACAGTGGCTGCAATTGATGGGCACAGTGGCTGCAATTGATGGGCACATTAGTTCATTTTTTTGAGAACAGTGGCTGCAATTGATGGCACAGTGGATGCAATTGACGACACAGTGGCAGCATTTGATGGCACAGTGGCTGCAATTGTTTTTTTTTTTTCAGTATTTATTAGAATTTTTCAGTTTGTTTGCGCCCCCCCCCCCAAAAAAAAACAAAAACAAAATTTGAGCGCCAACCGCCACTGCACACAGGTGGACTCTATAGATTTTAGTTAGGGTTATCAGAGTAAAGGGGCTGAGTACAAATGCACGCTACACTTTTCAGATATTTATTTGTAAAAAAATGGAAAGCCATTTATCCTTTTCCTTCCACTTCACAAACATGTGCCACTTTGTGTTGGTCTATCACATAAAATCCCAAATAAAATACATTTATGTTTTTGGTTGTGACATGACAAAATGTGAAAAATGTGATACTTTTTCAAGGCACTGTATGTTTTTATTGCTATTGTGGGGCATACAATAAAACAGGAGACTTTAAATTCATATTTTCCTTTTTTTTACCAAAAATGGAAAACACGTGGATACCTAAATTGTTCTCAATGGATCAAGAAGAAGGCCACTTTATTTTTAAGCAACATTTTGTTTCCTTTGTCTGTACCTTTTCTGACCATCACATCTGCCATATATCACTGATACAAACAACATTTTGTGGGCTACACACACACACACACATCACTACTACTGCTATCATAATTAATACTACTATTAGTAATAATAAAAACTTAGTCATGGCAATATATTGATTTATTTTATCTTATTACTGCTAGTGATATAGGATTGCATTTGCCTTCTATTAATATAATTCCTTCTCCTTTTTAGTTATTGTAGTGCTATTTGCTGCCTTGAAAAGACAGAGAAAGAAAGAACCATTAGTCCTGTCTAAAGAGGACATTAGAGACAACATTGTAAGCTACAATGATGAAGGAGGTGGAGAAGAAGATACACAAGCCTTTGATATTGGTACACTCAGAAATCCTGGTGCGATTGAAGATAAGAAACACCGTAGAGATATTGTCCCTGAAAGCCTGTTGTTACCAAGGAGAACTGCTTCTGTGCCAGACAATACAGATGTTCGTGATTTCATTAACCAAAGGCTAAAAGAGCATGACAATGATCCTGTTGCACCACCATATGATTCACTTGCAACATATGCATATGAAGGAAATGATTCTATAGCTGAATCTTTAAGTTCTTTAGAGTCTAGTACAACAGAAGGGGACCAAAACTATGAATACCTCAAGGAATGGGGTCCTCGTTTCAACAAACTAGCTGAAATGTACGGCAGTGGGGAGAGTGATAAAGATTCTTAACTTTCACAGTACGCTCAATCTTTTTTATTTGAAGCTAAATGGAATAAATTTGCGGGCACTTGGAAATAATATTAACAATTTTAAAATATTTTTTTTTTCTGACACTTGGCACAGTGTTAAATATTAACAATAATACATTAAAAATGAAAAAAAAAACTTTATACCACATTCATTTATTTCATCCATTTTTATTCAATGTAGAATATCACCCTAGAGAATGACTAATGTTAATTATAAGCCATGGATCAAATGCCATGGTTGCTTTGTTGTATGTCAAATCCAATGATCACTTTGAAGACTTGAACAGAAGAATACTTCCTCGTACAAACTCATGTACACATTGCTTTTATCGGGTAATTTGGCTGCCTTCCCATTTGCAGCATTTTCTTATCGTTTTTTTTTTTTTTTATTTCAGAGGGAAACAGGAAATGATTTTTCTGATACATTTCTGATACATTATGTACAATAAAATGTACAGAAAATGTACATGTGATGTTAGTGTATTGAAGCTGGTGAAGATATATGTTAGTAGAACTTCATTTCATCAAATAGTATCTTGCCAATGTTTTATATTTATATTTTTGTATTTATTTTTAAGAAATAAACCTGTTTTTACAACTTGCTTAATGCCTATATAATTCAGATCATAAACTATAGGCAGTATGGATGAAAAATGTCCAACCCAATAGGATAGTAGTAACCAAAATGTGCAAAGTGGAAAAAAAAATGAGCAAAGATATTAACACATTGGGGTTATTTACTAAAAAAAGGTTTTTGTTGCACACCTGTATTTGCTTTAGCTAAAAGTGCATCCAAACCCAAAACAAAAATGTAATATAAACTATATTAGTCTTTAGATGTTATGGCTGCCCTACTTTTCTTTTTCCTGGCTTTTTTACTTTATTTTTACCTGCCAATCCTCCAAATCCTGACCCTGGGTGGGTACATTTTTCTTCTGTGACCCAAAAGCCCCAATCCATGTGCGCTCAGGCTCTCAAGTCCACAATGTCCACCGCTAAGAGTGCTGGTCCAGGAGGGAGCTTGGTTTGACTCCTGTGATCGCTGAATGTGAAGGAAGGTCTCCCTATAGCTGCAGGTCTGTACAATCCCTGTGGTCGATGATAAGTGGCAACCTCCGCCTGGACTCCAATTAGGCCACATCCCCATGATTAATCTCTGAGGGGCAGAGAGAAATGCATTGGGGGCATGGCCTGGTTGAAGTTCAGGCTAAGGTTTCCACTTATCATCGATCACAGGGATCTTGCAAATGTGCGGCCATAGGAAGACCTTGCTTTACATTTTTCTTCTACAGTATCTATGGAGCGAGCTATGGTTACAACAAAAATTATTATTATTATTTATTTATTTTCTAACTTTTAAGCTCTCAGGAAGTGAATTTTTGGAAAGCAACAGGTATTTTCTATACTTGCTAAACATTTTCCCTAGTTTGAAAGAAAAATAATGCAGTCACCCCATCTAATAACTGGTAAGCACTTTTTCAGAGTCAGCTATGCTTTAAATGCCTTCTGAATCATTGATCTAAAACAAATCAGAGAAATAAGGAATTCTGACATGCTTCTGACATTTACTAAAGTCGACACAGCCAGTTTATTAGCATTTTAAAAAGAAGTCTGGAAATTACACATTTTGTACTTATCCTATAACAGGTGTTCTAAAAGTTCAGAATTTAATTTATATTTATTGTATAACACAGTAAAAACACAGATTTGGTGGACATGTAAAATGTATTACATTAGTAAATAAACCCCTTTATTCTTACAGTGATGCTCATCATAAGCTTGATTGATGATTCGCTTTGTTGTGTCCACAAGCTAACTCTTTTGACTAGCATTGTTTACAATGACAAGTGTGGGTTACTAATTCTTGTGGCTGTTTTTTTTTTTACACTCTACTGAATATTTTTGCTGTAGGGCATTTAATATGTGTAAGAACGCAGCAATTAATCAAGATGATTTTATTATTTGTACCAGGTGATGGCTGCTTTTTAACCTCCCTGGCGGTATTCCAGAGTCTGGCTCGGGGTGAAATTTCAGCACCAAAAGCGGTAACCCCGAGCCAGACTCGGGATTGCATCGCAGTAATACAGGCAGAGTTACTTACCTTGTCCCCTGGATCCTGCAATGCCTCCCCGCTGTGTGATCGAGCTGTCTCCTCGCTCGATTCACACACGGCGGAGTGCCGCCGAGCTCCGTTCCCTGCGACATTACGACGCACAGGGACGGAGATCGGCGCCAAATTCAAAAAAGTTAAAACACAATACACATACAGTACACTGTAATCTTACAGATTACAGTACTGTATAAAATAATTACACACCCCCTTTGTCCCTAGTGGTCTGCCCAGTGTACTGCATGCACTTTTATATAATAAAAAATGTTCTTTCTGCCAAAAAGTGTCCCTTTACGTCAAAAGTGGTTTTAGACCAGCTAGAAAACAGCGATAATAAATTAGAATCACTCGCAGAATTGAGCGATAGCGATTTGTGGGGATATTCGTCATCAAACACTGAAAAACACTTTTATTATTATATTATTATTATATTATTATTTGTTATAATTATTTTATAGTTATTTATTATATTATAATTTATGATTTTGTTTTTTGAACTTTATCATACCCAGGATGTACTAGACTCTGGTTTGGACAGATTTAAGTGAGTTATTCCTAAGAATTACAGGCCTACAATATAAAACGCCAAATTTCCATGCAGAATAATGGTACCGCTTTCAGCACCTAAAATCTGACAGAATCACACCGCCAGGGAGGTTAAGTAAATGAATAAAAACAACCATCCTCCTCATACAATACTATTCAACAGTGATAACTATAAATTTGAGAGGTGAGATATATTAAAGTAAAAAACATATTTTAATGACACAAATTATTTACAGTATAAACTTTATACAATAGTTATACAGTATAGAGACCTTGTTTATTTTATATTCTAAGCAATTGTGTACCACCAATAAAAACAGTACATTACTAATGCCCTCTGAGGAAGCCATCTAAGACAAAGCATGTCAGGGCAATGTAGTACCTGACCACAAGAACATCTCATTTACGGTTGGACAAATCAGCATCTTAGTCTTTGGAAACAGCAGTGGACACTTGTATGCCCATTATGGCCAAAAAAAAAGTGGGATTTTTCCTTATTTATACCACCCACAATACCTACCATGGGAATTCAATCAATATTTGGCTATCCATCTGATTATAACTACAGGTAATTAATTAATATAGGAGCTTGGGGGAAGTTATATTATTTCCCTCTATATTTTACAGACAGTCTAATACTGTCAACAGTAGTTCCACATCACAAAGCAGACTATTCACAGATCCTTTTGCGACCAGCTTTGGAATTTAAGAAATGCTATTTATAGTTGTAGGTGCTATTTGCAATTACCCTATGCCAATTTGAATTAAAATGTGAGCCCACCCCATCAAAGCCATCAAACATTAGTTTACATACATTATTTGCACAAGTTTGATTCAGAGACATTTGATATGGCTGGTAGATGTGCCTGACTATAGGTATCCACCTTGCGTGTACAATAGTAGCGTTACCCCCGTAGGGGCTGCTGGATACTGTGGTCCATCTGTCACCCTGACCAGCCCGGCATTTACTTCCCAGACACTCCACGACAATAAACAGTCCGTTAGCTTTGTTTTGTGTTTTTATTGAGGGATTATAACTTCGATGGGGTTAAGGAATTTATGGGATGCCCAGAAAGATTTTTTTGCATAGCTTGGGACAAATTATAAACTCTCCTCTTCCTCCAGCACAACTATTGCTGCAACCTATTTCTTCCTCTAGCACAACTATTCAGGCACAGCTAGCATGTGGTTGGGCCTGGCACTGTCATCAGCCAGGCCCTAGCAACCGCCCTTTGCAGGCAGGGACCGTGGGCCCCTTTGGTGTAGCAAAAAGAAGGTGCTAGCTGACCTAGGTGGACTACTGATCCCAGTTAGCCCTCTTTAAGCCCTGCCAGCCCTCCTGGCTGCAGCTGCCTGTTTCCACTACTCATGACACCACAGTCCTCACTGGCTCTACATCCATCTCAGATTGCATCCTCCCAATCCACTCCAGCATGCCTCCCCAGCTTTCCTGGCTGTGTGTCACTCACCGACACCTGGTAGATCTCTCCCGGAGACTTGCCTGGCAGTACTTTCCACTGTCCTCTCCTGCTCCTGGTCAGGACACCCCTGTGGTTTGTACAAGGGTCCCTTCCACTCCCGAGCTCCAGGCCCAAGGTCACCCCCCTGGGGAGCTTCCTCAAAAGCCACAGCAGCTAGTACTCCATCTCCTAGTTCTTCCACCTGAAGACTCTCCCCCAGCAGGGCTGACTCTAGGTATTTAAGGAGGCTTGACCCCTGTCAATCCAAGTTGGAGATTGGTCAGGGCTCCTTCGAACACCCCAGGCAGATCTACCTCTCTTCCCCTCCTCCCTTCTAGAATCCTCTAGAAGCTAGAGGGAGGTAACTGAGAAGTGATTCTGCATGTGAGTCACCTGCTGCTACTCTAGGCCACTCCCAACCCACACATATCTAGCTTACAGCTAGGCCTGATTACAATTTACCTGCACTATACAAATCCTACTTCTAGCACCTACCTAAAGTAGAGGGTGCTACACAAACAAGTGTTTCTTGGAGATAATTAGTACATTTTGGTATTCATATCAGGCAGTCAATTTGAGGGAGGCTTCAAAGCACATACCATTTTCCAGCATGGGAAACAACATCAAGCTGGATACTTTGTAGCCAATAAAATTTACCAAATTTGGATGATACCTAGTCATTACAGTATGAACACGCTAAAATGTTTCGGCCATCTGGCCGTTATCATAGCATGTTCCAAATGAGTACACAACCTTGTTATTTACACTCATGCAAGTGAAAAACAACAGGTGAATCCCAAATAAAATCAATTAAAGGAGAGGAGAAGAACCTTTGCTGGACTACGGTTGTGACATTGCTAAAAGCCTATATATGGAGATAAATGTATACAAACCAAGTGGTAAGACCCATCACCAATAAACAACAAAAATTAAAATAAAAATAAAAACTAAATAAAAATAAAAAAACTAAATAGATAGCTGTGAAATACAAGCACAAACATTACAAGCTATGATGAAGTCTGCAATTGCAGAAGCAATTAATATACTGTATAATGAACTGAACAGTGGGAAAGACATATACACAAACGGGATGAGGGATGAGTGAAAATTTGTTTGTATGAGGAAATAAAATGATCTAAAAAATAAGTCCATATCCCATCTATGTTTGAGACCAGATGGAGCTCTTGTACATAACATAAAAATCCTACAAAATTTTCTCGGGTAGTTTCCGGTACATATCGCCCCCTCCCAGGAGGTTTTAAAATATGCTCAACTCCACAGAATGAGAATGAGCTCATATTTTTAGCATGTAGGTTCCTGAAATGTTTGGAAATATTGGAAATGTTTTACCATTAAGATTAATAGCATTATTAAAATGCTTCCCTATTCTTGCTCTGAAGGGTCTGGTCATGCAGCCCATGTACTGAAGAGCACATAGGCTGCATTCAGTGACATAAACAACATTTTTTGATCTACAGTTTATGTACTGTTTAAAAGGGTTACTCGACATTTGGTCTTACACTTGGCGTGTTTGTTACAATACCGAAATGTATTCAAGCCACAAGAAAAATAACTGACAGTAGCACGCCAGGTATTCCTACTCAAATGGTTATTAAACATACTGCCAATTGCGCCAAGTGTGAGCACTCAGACTATAAAATCTCCATCCGTTTTTCAAAATAGAGAATTGAGAATCCTTGTCCGCATATAAAACAGGCAAGTTCTTTATAACTATGTTGATCACGTGTCTATATTTCATAGAGGTTGTGGTGACAATAGTGACTTGGTTAATATTGCTCCTGTTTTCTCAAAATTTAGACCTGGGCTTCTTAGTAACCATTCTGATGGCTCAAAAGTAATATGGTCCAGAAATATTTAGACAGAATAAAGGTAGATAAAGCACCTGGACCAGATGGCATACACCCATGGATCCTAAAAGAATTGAGTTTTGTCATTTCAAAGCCATTGTATCTAATTTTTAGGGACTTATTAATGGTGGGAATAGTACCACTGGATTTGCGCAGGGCCAATGTGGTGCCTATATTTAAAAAGGGAACAAAGTCTTTACCAAGTAACTATAGACCTGGTAGTTTAACTTCTATAGTTGGGAAGATACTGGAGCGTTTAATAAAAGACCACATAGATGAGTTCTTGCTGGAAAAAAACTATTTAAGCAACAGACAGCATGGATTCATGAAAGACAGAAGTTGTCAGACAAACCTGATTTCTTTTTATGAAGAGGTAAGTAAAACCTTGGCCAGAGGGGTGGCGGTGGACATGGTATACTTGGATTTTGCAAAAGCCTTCCATACAGTTCCCCACACACGGCTAATGTGTAAGGTAAAGTTTACAGGATTGGAAATATCAGTTTGTAAATGGATAGAAAACTGGCTAAAAGACAGAATTCAGAGAGTAGTGGTTAATGACTCTTACTCTGAATGGTCAGAGGTTATCAGTGGTGTACCCCAAGGTTCAGTGCTGGGACCCTTACTTTTTAATATCTTTATAAATGATATTGGGTCTGGGATCAAAAGTATAATTTCTGTCTTTGCAGATGCCACCAAGCTATGCAGTGGAATAACGTCCTTACAGGATGTCTCCAATTTACAAGCCGACCCCAATGCACTGTCTAATTGGGCAACTATGTGGCAGATGAGGTTTAATGTTGATAAATGTAAAGTTATGCACTTGGGGGCTAAGAATATGCATGCATCATACATACTAGGGGGAGTACAACTGGGGGAATCCGTAGTGGAGAAGGATCTGGGGGTTTTGGTAGATCATAAGCTCAATAATGGCATGCAATGCCAAGCTGCGGTTTCCTAAGCGAGCAAAATCCTTTTTTGTATTAAGAGCAGTATGGACTCCAGAGAGAGAGATATAATTTTGCCCCTGTTCAAATCATTAGTAAGACCTCATCTGGAATATGCAGTTCAGTTTTGGGCACCAGTTCTCAAAAAGGATATCGGGAAACTGGAGAAAGTGCAGAGAAGGGCAACCAAACTGACAAGAGGCATGGAGGAGCTCAGCTATGAGGAAAGATTAGAGGAACTGAATTTATTCACTCTTGAGAAGAGGAGAATAAGGGGGGATATGATCAACATGTACAAATATATAAGGGGTCCATATAGTGAACTTGGTGTTGAGTTATTCACTTTACGGTCAACACAAAAGACAAGGGGGCACTCTTTACGTCTAGAGGAAAAAAGATTTCATCTCCAAATACGGAAAGGTTTCTTCACAGAAAGAGCTGTGAAAATGTGGAACAGACTCCCTCCAGAGGTGGTTCTGGCCAGCTCAGTAGATTGCTTTAAGAAAGGCCTGGATACTTTCCTAATATACATAATATAACTGAGTACTAACATTTATAGGTAAAGTTGATCCAGGGTAAATCCGATTGCCTCTCGGGGGATCAGGAAGGAATTTTTTCCCCTGCTGTAGCAAATTGGATCATGCTCTGCTGTTTTTTTTTTTTGCCTTCCTCTGGATCAACTGTGGGTATAGAATTGGGTATATGGGATTGTACGATTATATATATATATATATATATATATATATATATATATATATATATATATATATATATATATATATGGTTGAACTAGATGGACTTGTGTCTTTTTTCAACCTGGCTAACTACGATTCTATGTGTTTGCCCCTATGGATGCACCAGTCTCTGAAATTAGATCACACACACAACTTTCTAATAGAACAGTTTTTCTTAGGTCTGATGAACTTGCCCACAGGTATTGATTGTACTGTATAATGTGTATGTGATTACAGCTGGCCAGTATAAGAAGAGAATTACCAGCACATTATTATTGAAATGTTTGTGTGTCTACTAACCTAGTGGAACTGTTTCCTGTTAATGTGATGTCTTAAAAATGAATAGTTTCAGAAAACTTAATTCTAGATTAAGATAATTTGGATTTGGGTACTGTGCAAAATATGTCAAACAAACTTCATTGTTATTCCACAACAGGATAAGATAATCTATGTACCTGCCATACTAGATGATATCCTTCCTTTATGGATTAAAGTGGGACAATAAAACTAGCTCCTCCCACCAACCCATATAGAGGTTGGCCAATGACGAAGAGATCTGCGCCCCCCCATGGATGCCCCATGGCACTGCAAATACAACACAGTATCAAAAAAAAGTGTTTTAAAAGAAAATCCACTGGCATCTGTGAAAATTCTTTCAACTCAGATGTGTAAACACTAATTTATCAAGAATACAAGACTACAGTAATGCAACATCCAAGGTGGCCCACAACTACCTTTATTACCATCAAATATCCTGTGCATGAGCTAGAACAGTTGTAGCATCCTTGATGTAACCAGAAAGTCTGCTTACCAAAGGCTGCAGATATTGTTCTACTCATTCTTCCAATCTTTCAAAAAGTGAACCTACTCTTGCTACTATAGTGCAACCTTTTACAGTAATGTCCTGTTTATGGAATCTTGGGAGATGGTGAAACACAGGGGGCATATGGTGCTCCACCATCAAATACTCAGTGGTGTTAGTGCTCCCATTTCTTTCCCCCAATTAAATAACTTAAATTGCATGGTATGATCAATCTTCAATAAACAATATATTTCTGAATCATTTAAATGGTGAAGACCCTCTGTTTTGTAATCCTTAAAGCTTAAGACAACCACTATGCCTCCTTTATCTGCTTCCCGAAAAATGATATCAGTACAGTTTTTTTTAACCTCTGAACCACTCTTGACAAATTGGATCTGAAAGGTTTCAAACTCAGTGGCAGTCTTCTCATTTAGTTTGATAAACTCCATTTCTGCAACATTTTGGAATGCCTCAACTGCTGAATTCCTAACATGAAAGGCATACAATTATTTGTCTCTTTTACAGAGTGTATCCCTCATCAGACCAGGTGTTCCTCCACTAGAGTTAGACTGCAATCTCTCGAACGTAGCTTTAACTACTAAATCATCAAAATTATAATAATTCATCTATACATTTTTTTTAGCATGGACCTGGTATAGGTATAGACTAGTGGATCATGTAGGTACAGCTTTTTACATTTTGTACAATTGGTAAAATCAGAAATGGATCTTACATGCTCATGATCACTAGTATATATTTGAGAAGAAAATTATAGCAACAATTTTAAATCATCTGAATAAAGTTGCATAGTCTTGGGATCTTTCATGTTGATTCTGATCTACAATATACTTGATGGTCTACTAAGACACATACTTACATTTGAGGCCTACATATTCATGGGCTTTGGTTTCCATATTCACTCTGATTTATTTTATGGTCACCCAACACACCTACTTACCTTTGAGGCTGTGTAATTTTGACTCTTGCAAAATGAATGACATGTTCTCAGCATAATTTTTTATTTTTTTTACAATTACTTTGGTATATTTTTGAAAAGTTTACTGAGAAAAGGGTATCTCCATTAGACCACTCCATGATTAATGTACTGTTTTTACTGATATGTAATTGATTAGATTATCAAAAATCAATGGTCTCATAATAATTTACTAGATATAGAAGTCGAACTGATTTGAATCACGAAAAAAGTTTATTTTTTATTTTTTTTACTTTATTATATCCCACCTCCCAGATCTATAGTTTATACTGAAACTGTTCACTATATTTGGTAATGACCTTACTACTGTTATCTGGGTTTTAAATAATAACATAAATAGAGAATAATTAGGAAGCCACATCCAATTCGCATGTGAGTAGCCTGTGACCGACTCTCAATGAAGCCGGTTCACACAGCTCTAGGACGGTTGTGGAGTGAATTGCACAAGAGTCCTGTGCATCTTCTGGTCTGTTTCAAGTCTGAATTCAGCCAAAAATGTAGACTCAATTTAGACCTGAAATAGTAAATAGGGACGGACCGGACCCCTGCTGTGAGCTGCTCCACACGGATATGTGAATCAAGCCTTAATGATAGCGTTCAGTATGTTAATTTTTTAACTCTTATATTTTCTCTTTTCCCTACATTTATATGCAGGC
This sequence comes from Rana muscosa, assembly GCA_029206835.1. Classification (NCBI taxonomy): domain Eukaryota; kingdom Metazoa; phylum Chordata; class Amphibia; order Anura; family Ranidae; genus Rana; species Rana muscosa. The sequence goes on from CM055122.1 coordinate 1,157,526,738, forward strand.
CAAATTGACTGGCAGAAGTGACAGGGATAGGAGTTAAGAGAAAAAATAGCGCACTGTCAAAGATACTTACCGTTTTAGTTTAGTCAGATTTTTTTAAATTACTGTAACTGCTCAAGCATCTTTGACAGCGTTATAAAATGCTATCCTATCATCTTTGCTCATTGGCTTGGTCTGTATATAAATATTGGGAAAACATAAATAAAGGTATGTCAAATAATTATACAAATACACTAATTACTATTATTTAAAGTATTAACCCATAAATTTTGTTTTATGTAGCTTCCCTAATTGTCAGGTAACTACCAAGTACCAAGAAATTAGACCTGATAGCACAGATGATGTACTATAGTGCTGGTGTCTTGCTTATGCCATTGAGATTTGTCCTCTGGGCAACAGATACTATGCAGAGAATAGCAAACTATACATACTGTTTCAGAAAGTGTATAAATCAAAAGCTAAAGATATTATGTGTTCCATGATTACCCTTTTCTTTTCAATATACCGTTTTATACTGTTATAGTTTTACTTGTACCAAGAATGATTCCATTAGTATATACAGTATGAAAATCATCATATGTACACATCTTCTGCAGTGTTGCATAACTATACACACTTCAGATCACATATTACATGCAAAAACTGTACTGCACTTCAACTCTTACTACATGTGCAAAAAGAATGTGCCAAATAACATGCAGTTACAACAATTGTGCTTACATCAAGTTAATAACCATTGCAACAAAAAAATAAAACAGTACATGAGATAATAAAATGATGGGTAATAAATGAACATGAATGTGCTTATGATTACATACTCCAATTTAGTTTGTAAATTCTAAATTCCATGGTGAAAAAATAAATACATTTTCAGAAACCTTTAAAAGGATAAAACCATGAAAAGGGTGCATATTCACTTCACCGTGATCCTAGTGGACACACTCTCTCTCTCTCTCATCTTCTTTGTTGGACCTTAAAAGGTCAAAAACTGCAGAGTCCTTTAAAGTAGCCAGGATGAGCTATAATGGAGGATTCTCAATTTCCCTTTTAAAATGGCCAGCTTGAGGAAGCTTTCAGTATGTAAATCCCCAAAAAAAGAAAGAACAGACATAGTGCTCTCTGTATGTCTCAAACAATTCAAATATTTAAAAGTAAAACCCTCTGAAGTGATACAACAAGGACATTCCCCATGGCTCACTGCTCAGAATCTATCGGGCTGACAGCTCAGGATTTCATTATCACAGTAGGCTGCTGCTAGCTTGTTCTCTCCTCACTGCAAACACTGACAAGGACTCAGCGCTCCGCACTACTTGTTACATCATCGACTTCTTCAGGGTATGTACAGTATGCTGCCCTGCTGCCACATTAGCATCAGGGCAGCAGCTTTACATGCAGTGAATCTACTAAATTTCAGAGCATTGTTCTAAAAATAAGATTTACTGTATGAGGTTTAATCTTTCACCGAAAGTTACCTGCATTTACATAGAACTTGCTAGGCTTTCTAGGCTCTACCTTCTTGTAGTGAATGAAGGGGTATGCAAAACTCTGTGTATTGCTCTTAGCTCACTATGTGGTGGATAGGAGGTTTAAAAGATGGCAGGTTACAAACAGGTAAGGTGATGGCAAAGAGTGTCTGGTAAATATAAAATATTTCATATTAATATTTATAAACTAAAACTAGCAAGTAAAGCTTAAAGCCCCTTTTTACATTATTACTAGGCTAACTGTAACTCATTTGTGTAAAGTGCCTATAGTTTACAGAGCTTTACAGATGGAGCTTAGATGACACATACAATTATATAAGTCATAGGAGCAGCTTATATCCTCTATCTCTCTGCTCTGTATAGCACTTTGTAGAGAAGGCTACTGCTGCGCTCTCTTTTGTATAACAAATGTAAAACACTTTACAAAGCCAGTGATGTGGGTGCACACTATTAAAATTTTACATGAAAAATTAAGATTTTTATATACAGTAAAGATTAAAAGATGTAAAAAATATAAAAACAGTTTTGCGTCAGGTTGGTACGGCTGTCGGGGACTTTAAGAGCGGTAGGTAGTGCGCACGCTTTCCCACACCAGGGCCGATGCGCGTGGCAGGTGGCAATCACTCCACAGAGAGCCAGAACGGGGATCTGTGTATGTAAACAAACGCATCCGAATTCTGACAGGGGAGTAGAGAGATATCTGCTGTTCTTAGTGATCAGGAACAGCGATATATCTCTCCTTCTCCAGTCAGTCCACTCCCCCCACAATTATAAAACACCTCCCTAGGGAACACTTAACCCCTTGATCGCCCCCTAGTGTTAATCCTTTCACTGCCAGTGACATGTAATCAGTGGCTATTTTTAGCTTTGTTCGCTGTATAAATGTCACTGGTCCCAAAAAAGTGTCAAAAGTTTCCGAACCGTCTGCCACAATGCCGTGGCTCTGCTAAAAATCGCAGATCGCTGCCATTACTAGTAAAAATTAAAAAAAAATATTAAAAATGCCATAAATCCATCCCCTATTTTGTAGTGTAGACACTATAACTTTTGAGCAAAGCAATCAATATACACTTATTGCGATTTTTTACCAAAAATATGTAGAAGAATACATATTGGCCTAAACTGATGAAGACATTTAAAAAAAAAAATTGGGGGGGATTTTTATTTGAGCAAAAAGTAAACATAGTTTTTTTTTTCCAAATTGTTGCTCTTTTTTTGTTTATAGCGCAAAAAAAACGCAGAAGTGATCAAATATCACCAAAAGAAAGCTCTATTTGTAGTAAAAAAAGGACATACATTTTGTTTGGGTACAATGTCACACGGCCGCACAATTGTCAGTTAAATCAACGCAGTCCTGTATCACAAAAAAAGGCCTGGTCATTAGGGGGCAAACCCTTCCGGTGGTTAGGTGGTTAAAAACAATTAAGAAAAAAAATGTAATTGCCTCAAAACCATAATAGTTTCCTTTTAAAATGTAATGTTATGTTAATCATGTAAACAGAAGATTATTTCCTATTTTAGAAAAGATGTTCCAAAAAATCATGTACTATTGACACATCCTTTTGGGTCATTTAAGATCTGACTAAGTTCAAAGAAAGCAAAGTGGAAATGTGTCAAATATTTTTCAAAAGTGATTTTGTAACAAAAACGAACATAAAAAAACTGTATATAACAGCATATATAGATAAAAATATCTGTATCATGACTAACATGCATTGAATGCAACTTTGATTTTGTTAGAGAACCCTCTTGCTCTTTAATCATGAAAGCCATTGTACATATTTCCCAAAACAAATACAAAAAAATTCTATACTGTATGTTGGTTGAAGCTACCTAACAAAGTGGATACTAGCAGTCAATATAAATAACAGTACTAGCAGAGCAGAGAGTAACCAACAGGCATCAGAAAAAAGTCTTTCAAGTTGAAAAGCAATAAAAAGTGGTGACCTCTATGAAGGAGGTAACATCACAAACACAATGTCACTGTCTGTGCCTCCATAGCAGTAAAAGATTAAAAAATATTTATAACATTTCAAATGAAACCAAAGCACATACAGGCATTTAGTTAAATCAAATAGTGAAGGTTACTCCTTAGAAAAAAACAAATAAATAAATGAACTGAAAAGAAAAATACTTTCATGTGCAGGTTTTAATTATAATCTTTGCATGCACAAAATGTGGATTTGGACATACTTTATATATTTTTCGTAAACTGACAGAACTCTTTGATTTCCTAGAATATGACTGTATGATAAAGAGGCATCTTGATGAGGTATGTTCACATACACTGTATTTGCATGTATGCAACCAAGGAGGGAGGTTGATAGCTGGGAAAATCTCAGAGGGGTCATGAAAAGCAAGTTGTTCCCCACTTTGGGAGTTTAGGCGTAGTATTGCAGGGAACGCCAGGGTAAATTTGATGTGCTGCTGGAATAGCTCAGCACAGATGTGTTGAAAAACCTTCCTTTTCCTCGATATTTAGAGTAATCCACAAAGATTAGGATTTTAATGCTGTCAAATTGCAGGTGCCTAGATTGGAGGTATTTTTGTAGGATGGCAGCTTTATCAGAGTAGTTAAGATATTTAGCGATGATCGGGCCGGGGGAAGTGCGGTCCCAAGGCGGTGGGCCCTCTCCACTACGCATGGAGTGGTGAGGCCCAATGCTGCAGGGATGCGTGCAGCACAGAGTTCTATGAGAGCAGGCATCTGCAGGGATTCATGGACTCCCACAAAACACAGATTTCTGCGTCTCAACCTGTTTTCTAGGTCCTCTAATTTTTGGAGAATAAATTGGTTGGTTTTATCTTGTGATTGCTCTGTAGCCTGGTACAACTCATCCTCAGTATTAGAAAGCCTAATTTCTGTCTCATTGAGACGTGTAGTGTGTTCTCCCAGCTCCTTCCTAATTTGTGCAATGCCTGCCTGTACAGTCTTTTCCACAGAGGAAGCTATTGTGGGGGCTAGAAGAGCTGCCACTGCCTGTGCAATGCGCTATGTATTGTGCTCCATATGCTGGGAGGTGGGAGGGGTAGAGTCATCACTGAACTCCATGTCGGGGGCCTCCACCATGTTGTAAAGCGGGGCTGCAGCTTGCAGCTGACGTATCGGGTCGGCGGTCTTGTCTAGAAAACGCTCCATAGCTGAGGGGGAGGCTTCTCAGAGGAGCGGCAGGCTGCACTGATGACCCAGGCTTATTTTAAGTGCCAATATGCCGGCCGCTTCACTGGAATTTTGGAAGGGATCAGCTACTCCATACGACGCCGGAAGTCTAAAAGGAAGTACTTTATTTTGCAACTCATAAACCTGCAAAAAAGGGTGTGGTAGAGCATGATACGTCACTTCCACCCATAGTGGAATGCAGGTGGAGCGCACATAGGAGTCCCTGCTTAAATTTTTCACTTTTTCTTCATTTTTAATTGAATCAATGGAATTTTAAAGCACTTTTTAAATGAATCTACGTACTTCACCATGGGAGATTGTTTCTTCTTTTACCGATGCCTGGATAATTGGTGACACTTTAATCTTATCTGCCATTGGAGTCTTTTGCTGAACCGTGGGGACGCACAGTGAGAGCTTGTCTGCACCAATCCGCTGTATATGACTCCTGTAATGGGGGTCATGTAAATTCGGTGAGTAGGCTGTGTGACCGGTGTTGGTGGAGGAAGATCCTAGTCACTATATTTGGTGGATATATGGAATCACATGCATCTTTGGATATCGTCTGATGAGAATTTTTTGGACATTGTTCATTCACAATATTTATTTTTTGGACACTGCACTATAAGTTGTAAAAGTTTATCACACACTGGAGAAATCCGGTGGCAATTATTTGTTTAATTATCAATATATTGTATAATTAGCACTTTCCATCATATGGTCAGCAATCCGCTAGGGACACCTAGTGGCTGCCTATGATATTGCACTCATTTGCACTATATATCTTAAAGAGTAGGGTGCGCGGTTCACTTTCATTTTCTTTATACACACATTTTATACACACATAAACATTTGCGCAGGTAAGGGCATAATAGTTAGCCTATTCCGGCCAATCACAGCGCCGAAACGGCGATACCAGGAAGAAGCTCTGAGGGGACATGGCGGCGGAGGAGTACGAGGAGGACTTTGGGGGCTTCGATTTCAGGTAAGTGCCACATAATGAGCTAGTATGCTATGCATACTAGCTCATTATGCCTTTCTCTTGCAGGGTCTTATTTTATCCATTTTTTTCGGGGGAAGGGGGGTTTACTTCCTCTTTAAGGCCCTAACCAAACTTGGGTGATGGAGAAAACACTCCTTTGGGTGTACCAGTCCTAGGCAAAAGGTAAGCTAGGATAATATCTATTTTAAGGTGAAAAGCAGATGCCACTTTGGGTAAAAGGGCTCCCTACGGGGGCGTGGCCTGAGCGGAGACCGAGATGGACGCCTAATCTGAGAGCTCCTGTGTGACCGGGCCGCTTTATCACCTTGAACGGGAGCCTACCATCCTAAGCTTGCTATGCACAGAGCCACAAGGAGCTCGTCCACCTCTTGCACCATCAAGGACTCTCAGACGCACTCGGGGAGGAATATACCGGACATATTCCGGTCCCAAAAGACGCAGGCCTCTGCGCCATTGCGGATCCTCGCGCCAGCACAGGCCCAAGCCGCGGCCTCGCCTGACAGGCCGCCTTCAGCCAATATGCCGGGGATATCCTCTCCCAGCTCCAGCGGGGCTCTCCCCCCCAGCCTACTCAACTTGGAGAAAGTTGCGACGGACATCAAAAACACGGTCACTGCTGCCATAGCAGACCTGAAGGCCGAAATGCTCGCGGTCGCCCACCGAGTGGATAACGTGGAGCAGACGACCCAGACGCACGCGGCGGCCATTCGCCAGGTACAGTCGGCATATGACTCCCAACTTGCCCAAATTTTTGAGCTCCACAGACATGTGGAAGACCTGGATAACCGGGGAAGGAGGCACAATGTTAGGGTACGGGGGGTCCCCGAATCCGTAGACCCCACCGCCTTACAGCAAACCGTCAGCGCTATCTTTAATGACCTGATTGAGCGCCCTGCGGATTCTCCCATTGATATGGAAAGGGCCCACCGCGCCCTCCGCCCCATACCCCGGGATAACGAACCCCCCAGAGACATTATATGCTGTATAGTTAGCTTCCCCCTTAAGGAAGAGATTCTCCGCAAGGCGAGGGAAAGGGGACGTATTCTTTATAATGGCACGGAGGTGAAACTGTTCCAGGACCTTTCACAGATTACCCTTCAAAACAGGAGGGCACTACGGCCACTGCTAGATGCTCTGCGTGCGAGAAACATTCAGTACCGCTGGAAATTCCCGTTTGGCCTGTCTGCTTCAGCGAGGGGGCGCTCTGCATTGCTTCGCACACCGGAAGATCTTCAGGCGTTCTGTGATCAACTCGACTTGCCCGCCTTAGAACTACCGGATTGGTATGCGCTTTACTTCCCAGCGGAACCCTGGCTTCCTGTTTCGCTCCATCCGTCGCCGAAAGCTGCACGCCAGAGACCGCGTCACCGTAGACCTGGACCGATGTCACCGAATGCTCGTTCCTCACGCCGGGATCTGCAACAACATAGCCCCTCACCACCGCGTATGTGATGCGAGAAATCTATTGACTGTCTGCTGGATAGACTGAGACCTGCAGCCCGTGAGTATGCCTCCCCCCCCGAGATGTGTAAGCGTTATGCACTGATCTCTCACTCTCCCGGAGACCCCCCAGACCCTCATTTGAGATAGACATGCCATTCCCACCCCGGTCTCTTGCACCTCATAGCTGACAACCCCGTGTCCCAATGGCCCTAACGGTGACCTTCTTTCCCTGTTTGGGACTCCATACAATGCCTCTCCATCGGGAGTCACCCAATAGCTCCACAACCTGTAACCCAGCGGACGACCTAGGGCCTGCCTTATTCAGGTGGCGGATGTGGAAAGTGCGTATCACCGAAAAAGCTACCTACGCCTTTTTACCCCAGAGCACCTAATCCCTCGTACGCGCCCGGATCCCCCAAAGCTGGGAGGTTGCACTCAAAGTTTGAACTCTCTGTCGAAGATATGGATGCCCCCACGACAAGTTCCCGTCCTGGGAGAGACTCCCTATGAGTGTCCAGGAGTAGGCCTGGGTTTCTGTCATTGGCCCCTACCCACACAGCTACGGAGTTCTCTCTGCAATTCGGGCCCGAGCAGACTTCCCCCCCTTTTTTTTTTTTTTGGAACCGGGAGGACTGATCTCTAAATTGCCCGAAACCTCGGCCTGCAACACGAACACATCATCCCCCCCTTGGATACTTCTTTCACGGAAGACGATCCTAAACTCCTGTAGGCAATGTTTTCGCAATCTATGTCTTACTTTTATTCCCCCAAATATTACTTTATATTGTCTATCAATAACATTACCAGTGCTATTATATGTTCCTTATTTGCATGTGCTTTCCCTTGACCCCCGGTTATACAGATACGGTCTGCCGGGCGTCGGTTGGGTGGGGGGGGGGGGGTTTGGGAGAGGCCAGGGACTCCTAGGTTCCGGGAGCCCCATTCCGCCCCCCGATGCGAAGGCAGACGTCGAGATACCGTCACCCTAACTCACTCTGGGCTCTCCCTTCCCCCCTCACCCCTCCCCTCCTCCCCTCTCAACTCCTTCCCCCCTTCCCCCCCGCTTCTTCCCCTCTTCCCCCCCACTTCCCCCCCTCCCCCGCTCCCTTGTTCTCTCCTCCCTACCCCCCCTCCTTTCTCCCCACATCTCTTCCCCTCCCTTCCCCTTTTTTCCTTGCATTTCCCATCCCCTCCTCCTCTCTCCTTCCCCTCCATCTCTCTTCCCCCCCTCCTCACCCCCTCTCCCCCCCCCTGCACCTCTTCTCCCCCCCTCCCCTTGCCTCTTCTCCCCCTCCCCCTAATCCCCTCTTCTCCCCCTCCGCCCCTATCCTCCTAGCCATCCCTTCCCCATCCTTTCCCTCCCCTCCCCCCTCTTCCCCTCTTCCTTTCCCCACTCCCCTCAACCTGCCCCTTCCCCTGCCTCATCCCCTTGTCCCTCATTCTCCCTCCCCCCTCCCATTCCTCCCTCACCCCCCGTCCTTGGACCTGTTGCCCTGCCCCTTCCCCCCTACTCACCCCCTCCCCCCCACCATAGAGTGGCTTAACGTAAGTCTTTGAAGAGGGTCTCCTCTCCCCAGCTTGCCTCACGGGCTGTGGATTTCTCGGTTGATTCTCCTGAATACACTTTAAAAGGTTTACTTTCTAAATATTATGGCTCGGTTATATTGATTTCAGCACTGCGAGCTGGAATAGGTTATATGTGTTATGTTATGTTGATTTGTGTATTGCTCCTATGCACTTGATACTTGAACTTTCGGCAGCTTGTTCCTTATGGTAGGCTCCCCACTACGCTTCTTGGGCTCTCGCCGTAAGCGGGATCCCTCATCCGCTTCACTTTGACCCCCGGTCCACAGCTAGGCCGTGGTTACCGCTCACACTACTACCCCCACACAGCAGTCTCACTGAGACGTTGCTGACACTCCAGATTTCCTCTTGACTCCTACAGGTAGATAGCCTAGCGAAGTCCACCTCTGGTTTTTCTTTCCCCTTTCCCATATCTATTCCCTTACATTTAGCTCTCATATCCCCCCCCCTTTTTTTCTTTTATTTTCTTTGTCTTTTCTTTTCTTTTCTTCTCTTTTCTTTTCTTTTTTCTTTTCTTTTTCTGCTCTGATCCTCCTGACTCTCCCTACCCCCAAATCTTCCTGATTTTCCCACTCGTGTGTCCTCCCTCCTTACCCCTCCTCCCTTTTTGTGTGTCCCCCCCCCTTCTTTCCCTTCCCCTGGGGGAGTGACCCTCACACTCATCCTCTATAGGAAGGTCCTAACCTAATCGACAACCAGACACTCATTTTCGCCTCTCCTTAACTCTTCATAATGCAGAACCCCCCTAAGACTAATGTCCCACTGACTCTGAAGTGTGTTTCATTGAACACAAAAGGCCTGAATGCACCGGAAAAAAGGTCACAAGTGTTAGCTTCGCTCACCAAACAAAAGGCTCACTTTATCTTCCTACAGGAGACGCACTTCCGATCTGATGCTATCCCTAAACTGACTAATCACATGTATCGCTCTGCCCTACACGCCACTAACCCGGTGGCCAAATCTAAGGGAGTTTCAATCCTTATTTCAAAACACGCCAACTTCCTCCTGACTGACTCCCTAGTGGACCCCGAAGGCAGATTCATTTTTGTTAAGGGAACATATGCAACTAAGCCTATTACATTGGCTAACATATATTGCCCTAATGAACATCAAGTCTCCTTCTTCCGCAAGACTTGCGCCCTCCTGTCCTCATTCCAGAGCGGCCTGGTCCTCCTGGGAGGCGACATTAATGTGCCCTTGAACCCCCTCCTAGATACCTCCACTGCCACGACTTCTCTGCCCTATAAGGCATTACGCCAAATTAAAGCCCAATTACAAACCTTGTCCCTTCATGACACTTGGCGTACCCTCTATCCTTCAACCAAAGACTACACCTACTTTTCGGCCCCCCACCAGAAATACTCCAGAATCGATTTTTTTTTCTATCCCAGACAGACCTCCCCGCCCTCCAACATGCCTCCATTGAACCGATGTTCTTATCGGATCATCATCCCATCACAGTTACACTATCGTTCCCGGAAACGTTCCCCAAGACTAAAATTTGGCGGTTCAACCCTTCCTGCTTGACGGATCCAACCTCATTGGAACTGATCCGCTCATGCATCAAGCTTTATTTTCAGGAGAATGCTAACCCTGACATTTCTCCAATATCCATATGGGAAGCCCACAAATGTGTGGTAAGGGGAGAACTGCTTGCCCTGAATGCACAAGCCAAAAAAGCTTATCAGGAGAAAGTGAATGCTCTTATCAAAAGGATTAGAGCACTAGAGCTGTCCCACAAACAAACGCAAGCCCAGAACACCCTTCAGGAACTAACTCAGCTCCGCACACTCCTTACAGACGAACTGGGTAAGCGCACGAGAAGGCGCTATATTCTTGGGCAGAGGGTCTTTTATGAACATGGCAATAAGAGTGGGCGCCTTTTAGCGCGGTCAGTCCAGAAGGCCAAACTCTCCTCCACCGTACATGCCCTACGTGATCCCCGGGGCACCCTCTTGGCTAAGAGCGAGGACATCGCGAGAGAATTCGAATCCTTCTACCGAAGGCTCTATAAACTTCGCCCTGCCCTGCCACCCCGAGCATCGGGAGAGACACGTCAAACGCTCATTGCGGATTTTCTCGCACAATATGGCCCTAAACCCCTTTCCTCCCAACAAGCACAATCCTTAGAGGGACAATTCTCGACAGGAGAGCTGGAGATAGCCCTGAAACAAATGAGGCTGGGCAAAAGCCCGGGCCCGGACGGGTACACCCTCCAGTACTATAAGTCATTCGCAGACACCCTTGCCCCCAACCTTTTACAGATGTTTAATGCCCTGGCCAATCCGCAAGACCGACCTAATAGACTATTAGAGGCACACATCACGGTAATCCCTAAGGAAGGGAAGGATGCCCTCCAGGTGGCGAATTATAGGCCGATCTCACTCCTTAATGTCGATATAAAAATTTATGCCAAGATCCTTGCCAACAGGTTAATACCTTTAATCCCCGGTCTTATCTCCAATGATCAAGTGGGGTTTGTCCCGGGAAGGGAGGCGCGGGACAATACCATACGAACCCTCAACCTACACCACTGGCTCACCTCAACTAAAACACCCGGCTTTTTGCTTTCCCTTGATGCGGAGAAGGCGTTTGACAGAGTGGCCTGGGACTACATGCGAGAGGTCCTAAAAGGGGTGGGCCTTGGGGACCGCATGCTCACCTCCATAATGGCATTATACTCGAACCCCACGGCGGCGGTGAGAGTTAACGGACACCTGTCGAACGTCTTCTCCATCAGCAATGGCACTCGCCAGGGGTGTCCCCTCTCCCCCCTGATCTACATTCTCTCCCTAGAACCCCTCTTAAACAAACTTAGAGAAAACACGGACATTAGGGGCTTGATGGTCAAAGGCAAAGACTTTAAAGTGGCCGCCTTCGCGGATGATATCCTGCTCTCTCTCACATCCCCGCGAACCTCCCTCCCATCTCTCCTACATGACCTGGAAGCCTTTGGTACAATTTCAAACCTAAAAATTAACTACACAAAATCCCACGCCCTGAATATCACCCTCCCACCACAGGAGGTTCTTCATTGTCAAGAATTTCTTCCATTTCGTTGGGAAAAAACTGCGATCTCCTATCTTGGGATTCAGATCCCACCCTGCCTTAAAGATTTGTATGCCCTTAACTTCCACCCTGCCCTGAAAAAAGCCCAAGACCACTTCTTGGAGTGGTCCTCATTGAATGTCTCGTGGTTTGGCCGAGCGGCTCTGATCAAAATGATTGTCTTGCCACGTATATTATACTTGATCCAAACCATCCCGATGCATATACCCGCAGGATTCTTTTCCTCTTATCGGAAGGCCTGCTCGGCATTTTTATGGAAAGGTTCTCCCCCTAGAATCAAATATGCCAGACTCACCTTGCCTAAGCCTAAAGGGGGTATCGCCCTTCCAGACCTGCATAAATACTATGTTGCGTGTCACCTTACGAGAATCGCGGACTGGTCCATCCACTCCTTTGAAAAGGTCTGGACTGCTATCGAAGACTCTTTCTCGCCCATGCCGCTACACCTTCTCCCATGGCTGTCCCCGAAACAATGGCCACAGTCTCTGACCTCACATCCCTTCATCCATACTTCCTTAACGCTTCTTAGGGGGTCCCCCTCCAGAGGTTCCCTCTCACCCACCCCGGGCCCGCTGACTACGCTGAGAGGGAACCCCGACTTTATCCCAGGCGAGTCTTCTACTTTCCTCAAACAAGAATGGCCGCATCAAGATATCCTTGCTTTACAGTTTTACACTGACGGTAAGCTTGCTTCGATAGAGGACCTTAGGCTCATTTCTAACACCTCTACCTTCCCCTTTTGGACATACAGACAAATCTGTCATTTTTTATCCACACATGCAGCTCAGGGCAGTTGGACAAGACCACTTACCCCTTTTGAAACCCTCTGCTATCGTAGAACCCCCCAACGGCACCTTATTTCCCTGCTCTACGCTTTACTCTTAGAACCTACCGATTCCACCCTTTCGCCATCACAGGCCTCGTGGAACAGAGATCTACCTATCCCCCTGACATCAGTTGAATGGACAAGAATTCACGAATACGCACACAGGGGGTCATTGAACGTGGCTATCCAGGAGAATGGGTATAAAGTGCTCACTAGATGGTATAGGACCCCAGCTCTCCTTCATAAGTTTGCTCCTTCAACCTCCAATATTTGCTGGAGATGCAATACAGAGGTGGGTTCCATGGTACATATTTGGTGGGAATGCTCACACATCCAACCCTTTTGGAGGGAAGTACACAGATACATCACATCCATCACCACTTACACCTTGGACTTCACACCAGCACAATTTCTTCTGCATCACACTTCTCTCTCAAGGAAGGATTATTTCAAATCCCTAGCCATGCACATGGTGAATGCTGCCAGGCTGTGCATCCCCAAACACTGGCGCTCCTGTCATACACCGTCACTTAAAGAATGGTTTATGACCATCTCTAGAATTTGCGACATGGAAGAACTGATCCACATCTCTCAAGAGAGACTGGAGAATTTTTCGACTACCTGGTCCTGTTGGTCACACTTCAAAACTACAGCTGAATACAATCAGCATGTTCCCTCAGATTAGAGTCTGTACTCTGAGGAGCTCTTTATCCCCCTCTTTCACACGGAGGCCCAAACGAGAGGTCACTCCCCCCATCCTCTTCCTCACCCCCATCCTCAACCCTTCCCCACCTCTTCCCCCCATCCCCGTTGCTGTCCCTTGCGCTCTGATTCATCCCCCCCTCCTACCCCCCCTCCAATCCCATACCCCCTCACCATGAATAGATATTTTCCCTCCCACCCCATCCCCTTATCACCATATCTTAGACACCATCTCTTTGGTGTTGGAATCAACAGGCAATGCAGCAAAGTTAGCAGGCGGTTGGAATGCGGATCAAACTAATAAAGGCTCCGGCCCATCTGCACCTTCAGTCTCACTGATACAAACCTTGGAGACTATTTTACACCCGTCTGTAAGGCTTGTTTAAGTTGTACCAAAATCTGGTTTTCTGTAAATGCACCTGTTTTGCATCAATCTCTGTACTGTGATTCCTGTCAATTTGCTCAATAAAACTTTATGGAACAAAAAAAAAAGGGCTCCCTACAGGACAATGCTGATATTTAAAAAAAACCTTATAGCCAATGTGATGGTTACAAGAAAGGCTACTTTATGTGATTATAAATAAAATAAGGAGAGCAGCGCTTTCACAAAGTAAATCCCTATAAAGTGACTGACTAAGGTACTATAAACAAATTATCATCTAAAGTATCTATCTTACCAAACGGTGCTTATTTATCAATATTAAAACATGAATCCCTTGTGCAACCAAATATCATCATTTAAATGTAACCACAATACTGTTCAAATGGCTCTCTTCAATAACATATATGGTTCACAAAAAACCTTTCTAAAGGTGCTACTAATCGGTATATTCAAACAAAATATATGTAAAGTCAAAAAAAGATTGTGAAATCCACTCTTCTTGAGCATTCAATAAATCAAATGTCAAACTCACAGTTCACCAATCACAGCAAGTGTGCAAAACTTGAGTGAATTTCCTCCTTCTCCATGCAACTCCACACTCCCCCACTATCCCCTAAAAATGCACTCACCAGAATTAGCAACCCCTTAAATGAATAGGAAGGCCCAAAATTGTATTTCTGCTTTGCCAGCACTAGGTGGTCTCCTCTCCTTTCAATGTCACATTCTCTGGCTATACAGTCTTCCAGTAACCAGTAGCTCTACCACTAGGGGAAAAATGCCAGAGAGACCAACAATAGTGTAATATTGTTTATTAACTTAAAAGCAAACAACAAAATTGTGCACATTGGGGGTGACGATTACATAGGCACTAAGTAAATCGCCTCTCTATCTAGAGAGCATAGATTGACATTCGTAATTGTAAGTTGTAAGACACACTGTTTGACTATAGTTTTGCAGATATTATAGGTGTTTGGTTCTCTCCTCTCCTTTTTAAAGTAGAATCCCAGTCAAAAATAAAAATGTTCCCTTTATTTACGTGAGCAATATAATAAACTTTAATATTAACCACTTTTTGGATTGCTGAACGCCTGATTGGGACAACTGTCCAATCCAGACCTTCAGCAATCCTCCTCTCTTCCAACGACAATATCTGCTCTGTGCATCCATATGCAAATTTAGTTGACAGTGTTTGTTCTATCAGCCCTGCTCCATCATTCCCCTTGTTTGTGATGTCACATGCTTTCTCGTGAATGAGTACACTCCAGCATCCTCATTCATGAGAGAGCTCTGACAGGAGAATCAGCTCCACCAATTATCCTAGCCTTGCTTTGGCTTGTGGAAGTGACTGATTGCCGAGAGTGAGACATGCCCACTGAGTGCTTGCAGGCTCAGAAAGCAGGAGGACTGTGATCATGGAACAGGCAATAAATCAGCCAAAATAAAAGAAAAACAGCGATGTTTGTACTTTGGGGCACATCAATCAGTTTATATTTACATTAAGGACTGCATAGGGCTACTTGGGTGCAATGGTTTCCAACTTCTTTACGTACTTTATCCACAGTTTGTGAGTATGTTATGACTGTTGTAGGATAGCTGTCCTAGATACATAATCATATGGACTGTGGATATTATGTTGTTGACTATAATCGCCTGCATGAAGATAAAAACTTGCATTTACATTTTAACTGTGACTATTTGAATAAGGGGAAAGTAATAGAAACAATCCTATTGGATAAAAGTAGCCCTGTGACCTGACATGAATACACCTTGATAAAGTTCACATTTTGATGGACAAAACTCTTCAGTGAGGAACCAACTGTTTTACCTCATGCCTCCCAATAGTTTACAGGCAATAAGATCAGCCAAGCAGTGATTGACACCTGTAACTGGAAGATGTAAGACCCACAGACTGATTCAGTGTGTGGAATAACATGCGGTGAGACCCATGTATTGATGCAACTCTTTGATGAGGTGTATAGCTACTTCCAACTTTCAAGCTTGCTATGTAGATTTACATGTGGTGGCATGGTGCCTAGTACAACATTGCTGTTTATTCCAGGCTTGAAGAAATGCTGCCTCTACCTTATAAGTTATTTGTGTTTAGATGTATGAACATTAACCCTGTATGCTTTTCATGTCAGTCTGCAATATGTATAAAAAAAAGCTGATGAAAGCAGGTGCAGGGACATGATACTGTCCTTTCAGCATTACATCTCTTGTAATGGTAAGCACAGAGTTTACCTGCACCAGGATAATTGTACTGTTAGAAACGTTATATTGTTCCTGCCCAGAAACGCCATGTGTGATCAGGGGAAGGTCCTTGTAGTTTAATTTTTGTGAACTTTCCATCATTATTCAGGATTTGACATCCTGAACATCACCTTGTTATACAGCTCATGCATCTTTTTTTTTTACATTTACTGGTTTGTATTGTACCCTAGTCTTGTAGATATGTGGAGAAGATTTTGTTTAATAGCTGGATGAAAACATTGTCAATTCTGTTTTTCAATTTCACTGTGAGATACTGTATTTCTTAAGAAAGGGGATTTCTATTCAGCTTTGTAATATATGGTAATTGTAATAAAGGAAATTTTTTGGCAGTATTTCACTTAGACTGTTTCTTGTTAAATTTGTTTTTGGTTCTGGATTTCTGCTGGTCATTTATGTATAAATGTGTGTCAATACTATGCTGATTAGCATATATGAATAATTTTAGATTTTTATTTTTAAAGGTTTCAATAAAAATCTTGAATTTTTTTGGTTGGAGCAATGGAAATGATAACCCCCTGTTTCAAGTGTCTCAGAATGCATACAGTCTACCGCTCCCATACTTTATTTATGCAAGCTCCTCAAAACTCCGTCAAAGCCATCAGCCATCCTCTGATGGAGTCGGTGGGGGCAAGCCTTCATGAGAAGGTGGCTTTATCTAAAGGTGCGCCAAGGAATTTTGAGAACCCCCTTAGCCTTAGGGGGTGGAAAAAGACTTGTGGGTTAGGGAACTTAAATCTGAATAAAGAAATTAAAGGATTGTTTTGATTCTGGATAGAAATATGTTGTCATGAAAGTGTACTATATGTTACCTGAACATTTCACATTCCTTATATGTGTCTGTTGTACCATGAACTTGTATGAAAAAGGTAGCCTGTGCTCTTTGCATTCCTTTGTGTGAAATACCTGGGAATCCTGCCAGTCCCCCTGATTTTATTTTTCAAAGGGACAATCCTAGGCATGGTAGCACATCTATTCCAGAGTGGTCAGTTATCTGGCTGTGCTGGGAGCACAGTCTACCTGTCTTCCAATGGTCAAACTTGTGCTGACACGCCTCCTGTACAGAACTTTACTGCTTAACTGGGGGAATCACTGTACTAGTGTTTCTCTGCCTCCTGCTGACACCCGTAATGCCAGACCAAGGAGCCCAAATTGATTTGTTTATAAATGTATATGTGACTGGTAGAATTATAAGTCTCACAGTCAGAGAAAACCATGGATCTGTCCATAAAAATTCCAGCCTTTGTTAATCAAAGGAGAACGGTTTGCGATACATCGATGTAACCTGGCAGCCAAGGAGAGTGGACCGGAATGCATGTGTGAACAATGACAGCTTTACTGTACTATTTAGTGGGGGTTCTAAATGCCGTTGAATGAGCATGTGTACTGTGTGGCTGCTGCATTCAAAATGGCGAGTAGAGCAATAAATCTGCATCAAATTTTGTGTTAATTTTGAAAATCTCTCAGGGGAAACTATTCAGATGATTCAAAAGGCTTTCAGGAATGATGCAAGGAGTGCAGCGCAAATAAAATTGTGGCAAATGTGATGGTGACTGCGCTGTGAAATGCTAGGTGAAATGTAGAAATATAGAAAAAGCTAGGGTACTAGCTCTAACAACCAGAAAACAGTGATGTGAAACTAGATGTGTCCAGTATGTGTTGTGAACAATTGGTCTGCCACAAATCAATAAAACACAAAAAACCTGTGGGTCCAGTGATAGACTACAAAAAACTAAAAACAACAAATCAAAGGCCCATATATGGGCATAAGTAAAAACCAATAAATAAATATATAAGTCCCAGTGTGGTACAGAGGTACCATAGGTGAAAGCAAAGTCCAAAAGAATGTATGTGTAATCCAATGTGTGGGAAATCCCGTCACCACCAATAAAGCAGAACGTGCTAGACTAAATCTTCAGTGTAAACCACCTCACTGCTCACAAGCAGCTCACCTCGCAGCTGCCAGAAAGACAGCATAAGTAAACTCCAGGTATAGATGGCAAAATGGACAGCTGATATGTAGTAGTCTCCCTTAGTGTGTATTCTCACTCCTAAAGACTCCCCAAGACTTGATAAGAATGAAACAAAAACAGCGAAAACATAGCAACAATACCCCATATAATGCAGGAAAAAAAGGACCTCCTCCTCCTGAACGAGCTACGCAATATGGGTGGAAAAAACCCAACCATTGGAAAAACAATAATAATAAAAAAACATATAATAATTGGAAAAGACCAAATCAGGGACCAAGGGATACAAGAGGGCCACCACAAGAACCCTATAGACAAGAGAGAAGTCCAGCACATCCCCGTACTAACTATGGATGGAGAGAAAGTAGAAACGGACATGATGAATATAGACAGCATGAAAGAAGCCTGGGTCCTAATTATCAATATGGGCCAAGAGATGGACGAGGCACACCACCTGCATTTCAAAGACCAAGAGACAGGAGCCCTGTCTACACTCACAACTACTATGCCCCTCTGAGAGATCTTCGTGATCTAGATAGAGATGGCAGACCACAACAAGAGTACCGATATGAACAGGGTTATAATAAATCTTTTTTAGAGAGAGGAGCAGAACACCACCCCCCAAGGAGGCTGTAAGAGACAAGAGGAAAAAGGGTTTCAAAAAGAGAGGATGTAGAGCAGGAAAAGGTAAACAAATTAAGACAAGAATAATAGGTGAAGGTATCTTCAACCTTGCTGATGTTCCATTATCTCAAGAAGAACTGCTCACACTTGACAAGGGCCTGAAATATGCACCAGTTAAGAATTTAGATACATTTCAGACTTACATCAACATTCAAAAATATGTAAGGAAGCTGAACATCAAAAAATACATGACAGAGAACCCAATAAGTGCAAAGATACGAGAAGATAATGTAGTGGTTCATAGCAACTTGAAGAACAAATCCACCTTCAATCCTAAACTGAAGGACAATAAACATATAGAAGTTTTCAAACACATGGTGACGGAAGAATTGAAGAATTTAACGGTGAAGAAAATGGAGGAACTGAGAGCCATTAAAACTGGAATTCGGAAATTAACAGAAAGAAAAGAACTAGTGATCAGACCCTCAGATAAGGGAGGAGGGATAGTCTTACAGACAACTGAACAATATCATAAAGGGATGATTAAATTACTTGAAGATCAGAATACCTACTGTAGACTATTAAGCAACCTTATATTTAAATGGAGGAAGGAACTTGAACAGGTGGTACATCTAGGATTGAAGAAAGGAGTTCTTGATAAAAAAAGTAGCAAAATATTTGATACCTGAAGCTTGTAGAACCCCGATTATATATGCATTGCCCAAGATTCATAAGGATAAGTTAGACCCGCCCCTAAGAACTATTGTAAATGGAATCAAATCTTTAACAGCGAGAATGGGACAATACATAGACAGATATCTCCAGCCTGCAGTGCAAAATACCTTAACCTTAAAGATACTGAAGAGATGCTACAATTGTTAGAAGAAAGGAAAGACACCGGTCCTCTCTTGATGGCAACGGCCGATGTGTCGTCACTTTACACCATCATACCCCATTACTTAGCATGCGAAGCGACGAAATGGGGACTTCGAAAATTTACCAAACTTGCGTGTATTCAAAGGAAATTTATAGTAAAAAGTTTGGACTTCTGCCTCAAACATAGCCACTTCTGGTACTGTAAACAGTACTACCAACAGAAGACAGGGGTGGCTATGGGGGCTAAATTTGCCCCGAGTGTCGCCGGACTGTTCATGTCAAAATGGGAAGATGAATCTGTTTTCTCCGACCCGCCTGAAGGCCTAGTCCTATATAGGCATTATATTGCTGACATCTTCCTGATTTGGAAGGGTGATCGTAATCATTTAGTAACTTTTTTTGAGAAAATGAATAACAATCATAAAAACATTGTATTAACTTGGCAGATAGAAGAAACCACCATTTCGTTCCTTGATCTTGAAATATCCAGAGTGAATGATACTTTTGTCACAAAAACTTTCTTCAAAAACGTTGATCGCAGCAGTTATCTTCCAATAAGAAGCTGCCATCACCAAAATTGGCTATTTAACATCCCAAAAGGCCAGATGATGCACCTTAGACGCAATTGTACCAACGTTGGATACTTCTACATACAGGCCAATATGATAGGGGAAAGATTTATTCAAAAGGGGTATGAAGAGAAATTTATTAAAGAAAAAATTGAAGAAGTGACACACATACAGAGAGAAGTTTTACTCGGAAAAAGCGAAACAATATCCAAACAAGACCAGGTACCGGTCATCTTGGAGTATAATATCCAACATAAGAAAATTGAAAGTATCTTTAAACGGCATTGGCACATTCTGAAAGCAGATAAGAGTCTAAAAGATGTACTACCAGCTAGGCCTCAAATTATATATAGACGTGCCCCAACACTTTGCGACCAGTTGGTTAAAAGTGTTGTCAACCCTCCAAAGAAACAGTTTACTTTCTTTACCGGTAAAGGCTTTTATCCATGTAAAAGGTGTTATGCGTGTGTAGCGGCCCCACTCTCTCTCTAGCTTTATCGGTTATACGGCTGTTGTCTAGGGGTACCTGGGAGAGAGAGTGCAGGAACACTACGCCAAGCTCTCACCTCGTATGTGTATGAGGGTTGACCAAAGTCACTTAAATTACCTTCAGGTCTGTTCTGTGCATATGAAGCCTCTGTTTCTTCCGTGGAGATGTGTCTACCAGTAATAGAGCCCCACACCATTAAAAGTCCAACACTCTTTTATTTCTCCATTTGCCAGGACGAACATAATCAGTTGAACTCTTGTAACAGACAGACAGGGGTGTGGATGCGAGAAGGCCCAGGGAATATGAACTCTCCTATTCCTTTTGCGTGCGAATAGGCTTGGCGCACAGTCTCTGCCACCGACCTTAGAACATGGACCACCTTCCGTGTGAATACACAGCCCCTGTTTGGAAAGGACATCCATCCCGGCAGTCTCCGGAGGCCCTGTCAATATGCTGCACCAGATCTACGGGAAGGTCACCTGCACGGTCCGTTATGCCTGGATTCAGGTACCCGATACTGTGGGCACCTTAGGACGATTCCTCCCGGGCGGGACCCAGTGGAAGAAGCTGGGCCCCAGGCCTGAATGATGTACCTCACCCCAGACTGAGGGTGTCTGGGGTGACTCCCGAACTCCACGTGTCCAGGCCTAGGCCGCCTGGACACCGACCGCGGACAACAGCCCTCAGGCTGAAGGTGCCTGGGGCTTTGGTCCTTGTGGCGAAGATGTCTGCCCCCTTTATACCCTCTCCCAGCAAGCACGGGGGTTCCCCGCCCCGCCGTATAACCGATGTGAGGAATTACAAAGGGTACGGCACTGCAGTGATGGTTCAACCCCGGCCCAACATGACAGCACCACCTGCAGGGTCGCAGGGAACTAGACATCACTGATGTCTTCACCCGAATTAAACATTCTGAAAAGTACATACCGGCTACACGTGAAAGCACACTAAACACCCAAATGAGAAGAAAGTCTTCTTCCAGTCCACCAATAATGGGACTAAATATGAGATTAAGGAGTTTAATGGGTGCAATACGGAGGGAGCCGTGTATGTTTTGGAGTGTAGTTGCGGCCTGCAATAAGTGGGCCGCACCAAAAGGCTGTTAAGAATCCGCATTAAAGAGCACGTCCAGAACATCCAATATGGCTTTGTGAAACATAGCGTATCAAGGCACTTTGCAGAAGTCCACAATAGAGATCCCTCTCAACTTAAATTTTGGGGTATTGTGCCATACACGAGACCATAGTGGGGAGGCCATAAAGTGAGGCTACTCAGCCTTGAATCTCACTGGATTTTCTCTAAGGACACTTTTGCGCCAAAGGGACTTAATATAGACTTTGACCTTAATTTCTTTTTAAGCAATTACTAGTCCCTGTCCCATTCCCCCCTCCCATCCAGGACCAGTCACCATGTGTTCCTCCTAGTACATGATTATTACACCTTTCTATATATATGTGGTTATACATATTTCCATATATACTCCTTCACATGCATCCATATTTGTATATACCACTTATATGTTAATGCAGCTTATGTATGTATTACCTTGGACCTGCACAGCCTCCCAGCCAGCTGCGGTGTTCCTGAGGCTCCTCTATTATGTTTTTTTCGTGTCCTTGTTTTTATATATTTTCATTTTTATATATTTTCTTTTTATATATATATATATATATATATATATATATATATATAATTTTTACATTAGTGGGTCTTGGCCCCCATATAGACCTTTTTAATATAGTTTTTTTTTTTAATATAGCTTTTTTAATTTATTACATGTCTTCCCATTGCGGTTTACACATGAGTCATAGGACCTTGACTATCATTATTTATTACAACACCTTAGCATGTCTCCGTGCACCATATTTATACTATTCATTTCAGGCCAGCTTTCTAACTGTCCCTGTAGTTTATAGGGGCGCCAGCCAACGCCTGGCGTTCAATCATCTGTTCAAGTGTGCACCGCATATTCCCTCAGGTACCCTATTCATCCATTAGGATCAGCACATCTTTGTTTTGATCCTAGGCAAAATGGCCGACAGTCCCATTGAGTTTGCATTATCATGTATCTCAATGGTGGGCTTCAACAAAATGGCAGACACATGTTCAATTATAGAGACTATTTATATCCATGTACCGCATCTAGTGCCATCCTCTGATGAAGTCACGTGACGTGACGACACACGATAGGATTGGAGCATCAGGTGACCGCAAGTCTGACGGCAGGAGACAAGCTCGGTGCTCGTAGGATATTTATCCCTGCTTCACGCTTTTAAATGCGAGTTTTTTTATTATTGGTTTTATGCAAATAAATATGCTTGTTTACGGGTTATGCTATGAGCATCTATTTTCTATACATACCGCTGCCCCATGAGAAATTGGCTATCCACACCAGGGAAGTTGGAGAGATATACAGTTGGCAGTGACGAGCTCCGCGCTCGTGGATTGACGCTTGTGAAGGGTCTGGTATGGATATTTGGGGGGAACCCCACGTCATTTTTTTTCTTTATTTGACGCAGGGTTCCCCTTAATATCCATACCAGACCTGAATGGCCTGGTAATGGAATTTGGGGGGACCCCCACGCATTTTTTTTTATCAATTACTTTTCTCTGTATTGCCGGGAGCCGACAATTCATTATAGCCGCGAGTGCTTTCAAATTACTTTTTTTCCTTCAGAAATTACACTTTGTGCAGGGACAGTTCTAAGCACGGGAGGCTGCAAGACTCTAGACTTTGCCTTTAGACGGAATTACACTACCCGTGTTTTGACGATACACCGAGAGCGCAGGAGATTTTTTGTCTTTTTCAGGGACAGTTCTAAGCATGGGAAACAAGCGCTGCTTTACAGGCATACTATACACCCCCCCCCCCCCCCAGGTACGAAATTTTAAAATCACTGCTTCTGAAAAAACTGCAATTTTAAAAACTCTTTTTTGCATTGATACATGTCCCCTGGGGCAGGACCCGGGTCCCCAAACCCTTTACAATAACTTGCATATTAGCCTTGATAATTAGCTCTTTTGATTTCAAACGTTCAAGTCCATTGTATTTAATAGGGTTCCAAAGTTCGCACGAACTTTAGGTCTGTTCGCAGGTTCTGGTGCGAACCGAACAGGAGGGTGTTTGGCTCATCCCTGGTATTTAGTAAAAGGCATGGCAACTTTTTTGAAATTGTAATCTGCTGTCACAATCATTTGAAAAATGAAGAAATAAAAAAAAATCGAATGTTTTACATACTGTCACCAGTGCAGTACAGCGTTATCATATACAGTAACTGGTGTGGTGTGATCAGGTACACTTGTAGTAGGTAAAAAAATAAAATATATATATTTGTTATGATTTGTTTTTCTAACCCACTGTGATTAGAGCAATACAGCATTACCATAGTAACACTGTACTACTCTGGGGAAGTGATCAGGATTTTTTTTTTACACATTATGATTGCTTATACCAGTTAATTTAATTTTTACTGAATGAAACTGGTTCATTTAGTGTCTATTGTTGTGATTAGCTGTGATTGGCCAAAGCTTATTACATGGTACAGATGGGCTGTGATTGGCCATGGCTGTACCATGTGATCATTGTGACCAATCACAGCTAGCAACACAATTGTATGCAATGGATGGCATGAAAGAAAGCCATCTATTGTTTACAATTGTCATGTTATCTGCTGTGATTGGTCACTGCAATTACATGATACAGTCATCAGCTGTGTCATTTGATGTCCTTCCAGAACAACAAAGCTCCTGCCCAGACCTCATTGTGCTATAGGCCGAGTTGGAAGGTGGTAAGAGAAGAAAATCTACCTATGAGGGAAGCCGATTTCTGTATTTAGGAGGGGGCAGTAGTATCTGCATGGGCTATCAAGATCAGAAACCACTCATAATTGTGACCCATATTTAAAAAGTAACCCCACTTTTATTGGGAAAAAACATTCCTCTCTGGACGATCCATGTACATTGTAGGGATTTTTATAAACTTTCTTCCAGGTTCTGAATAAATAGCTGTTTGTTTCTCTGTGTCCAAGTCCAAAGTGAATGTGAATAGAGGTAACTTTATAATTATTAATCAGCATCTGAACTTGAAGGGTTCTAATGAGGAAAGTGGCAGGATCTTCATCACATCAAAATCTTCACCCCCACTAATAAAAGCACAATTGACAATGTTGTCAAGTACTATAAAAACAAAGCCCAGGCTCACAAACATACTACCATACACACACATTGATACTAAAAGAGAAAAAAAAAGAGAAAAAAAATAGCGACTATGGCTGAGAGGAGAAACAATATACAGAGCTAATATACAGAGCTAAACCTCCTTTTAGTCACTGTTCAGAAATCATCTCTTGCATGCTTCTCATGATATAGTGGGATCCTGCACGATAGCACTAAGATTCAAATAGCATATTAGAGGGTCGTGTCCAGCCAGCAAGGAAGATGGCCACATAGACCAGAGCTCTGCCAGTCTTCTCTACTGAGCGGCGATAAAAGCATCATACGGGGAGTAGTGCTTACACCCTCACACCTGCCTGACATTTCCCACACACCAGAGAACAATGTCCAAGTGCAGGAAGCCTGCCAAGCTGATTCAGTGGCTCACAGACTTCTACCCCGCCAACCAACAGGACAAGAAAAATGGCACCGGCGGCCCAGCTGGAGGATCTTCCCGCCCTCACCCAGATTCCATTAACAGACCATCTCCAGATGACTGCAGCTTCCAGGACATGGGTAAGTCCTCTCTCCCCTCAACACCCACTACCCATAGACCGGCCAAGTAAAAGCTTAAGGAGAGAAGAGGATGCAGCCCCTCTTTTACAGAGCCAGGCTGCTATGAGGGAGTAATTGCCAGATATGCAGCACAGACCCTCTATAGACTCTTTTCCAGCTGATGATCACCCTAGCTCATGCAAGTGTCACTGAGGCGCACGTTGTTCAATGATTTTTCAGACATATTAGCCTCACTTGCTGACACTGTTCAAAATGGCCAACTTGTACACAGCTCACAATGACACGGTGGCAGAAATCCAAAGATTACAAGCTAAAATTGCCAACCTGGCGGACCACTACAGGCCGAATAATAAAAATTTTAGAGGCATCCCGAGTCTGCTGCATCACCTGACCTGACTAATTTCATTCAGCACCTTATGAAGACTCTTATTCCATCTCTCAGTGATTTGGAACTCTGTATTGACAGGGCCCACATGATTCCTAAGCCTTCGTTCCTATCGGACACCGCACCTAGAGACACGTTGGCACGGATACATTTTTTCCATGTAAAAGATAGAGTCACGTTGGCAGCCAAACAAAATCCTGTGGTACCCGATGAGTTCGCTGACATCTCACAGCAAACTGCTGAGAACAGAAAGAAACTCTCTCCTCCGATCAAAATTTTGCGGAACAAGATTCCTTACCAATGGGTGTTCCCCACAAAATTGCTGGTAACCTGGAACCGCAAGAAGGTGCCTAGCTACAGTGTGGAGAAAGTTCTACAAATATTTAGACAATGGCAGCTGTTACCTATGGACACCCAGCCACCAAATCCACAACCTCCAGCCCGCTTGGAAGCAGAGTGGACCTGATGCTTTTAGGTCCCCCAGACGAGAGCACTGCAATCTCCCCTATCCTTCCTGACCCTATACCTGCAGAAGGCCTTAAAATGGTTCTTGTTTTTTGCTTTTTAGGCCTTCCTTTATCTGGATCCTTGAACTGTTCTCCCTTGGATCTCCCAGAGCATGTACCCAAAAGGTTACGCCAGCAGCCTAGGCTGCCCATGATGCCTGCCTTTCTTGCAGGTTTTTTCTTATCTTGTTTTCTTCTTTGTTACCCCCCCTTCCACAGTTGATCCCCTCAGACCAGTCAACACACATCTACATCACCACTTCATTGTTTTGTTTCTGCTACTAAGTCCTAGACGGGGAGACCCTGATTTCCAAGTCGCGGTAGAAGCCAAAAAGACTCTATTTGGTCCAAAGTTCTATACTTTGCATGGAACATCCCCAAAGCACTTCATGCAACCCTCGCTTTCTCATTAACCACTTCCCGCCTAATGTCACAGCAAATACCATCTACCTGATATGCCATTGAAATTTGTTCCTATTAATGTCAAGGGCCTCAATAGCCCCTAAAAGCGAACTGCCCTTCTAAAGGAAGCTTGCGCTCTCAAAGGAGACATTATCTTTGCTTAGGGACACATTTAGCGTCCACTAAGCAACCACAGTTACACTTTAAGGACTTCCCACACCTATACCTGGCCAGCAGCCCTAAGAAGACCTGTGGAGTTCTCACCTCAATTAGGGAGTCGGTTTCTTTTTGCCATATCAATGATATTGCTGACCCTCAAGGCTGCTTCCTTATCCTCATCTGCGAGCTGAACCATACAGTGTACACCTTGGTCAATATCTACGCTCCAAACACAAAGCAAACAACGTTTTTGGCTACCCTACTATCCCGGGTGGAAAAGGTGAAACAAGGTTCTCTACTCTAGGGAGGAGACTTTAACACAATTGGTGACCCAACTTTGGACTTGTTCTCTACCTCCCGGCGGCTGACACAATCTATCCTGCCTATGCTAAATTAATATGATCTCTAACCGATATGGAGATGCTGTCACAGATCAGAAAAGAACTTCACCTATATATCTACTGCTCACTCAACATACTCTAGAATTTACTTTTTCCTTACGGACAAACAATCACTACAGAAGGTAATAAGATCTGACATTGGCATAATCTCCTGGTTGGACCATGCTCCGGTCACTATTATTTTTGATGATAAGCTCAGTAACTCTCCCTCCCCTATTTGGAGGCTCAACCCCTAACTCCTGGAGGACCAGAGACTGTTTCATCAAATTACACAAGCTCATCAACAGTTCTTTGAATTCAATGATACCCCTTATGTTGACTGCTTTACCCTATGGAAATAATATAAGGCTTACATGTATTTTAATCAAATTGGCTTCTAGGGCCAAAAAACAGAGGGTGTGACAAATTGAAGACCTACTACATACTATAGCAGAAAAGGAGAAACGTAATAAGACAGCTCCCGCCCCCAACGTATGTTAGCCCTTACCCAAGATAGACAAAATTTACGTAGCCTGCTTCTGTACAAGTATGAGAACCACCTAACATATTTGGAGGCTACCTTTTATGGTCTGAGTAACAGGATGGGAAAGTGGTGGTTAGCCAAAAAAGTCAAAGCAAGACAAATTAAACAAAAAATCTTGTGTATTAAACACCCTGTAACACACAGAACACTGACCAACCCACGGGATATAGCTAATGCTTTTAGTGTATACTATCAATCCTTTCACAACTTAAAACATAATACTGTTACATTTCAGCCCACCGCCTTCTCCATATAAAACTTCCTCCACACAGTCTATCTACCTGCCCTGCCATAGGAACAACTGGCTACTATATCCCAGCCCTTTACACTTCAGGAGATTTGTTCTGCTATCAAATCACTACCCTGTCCAGGAGCAGACAGTTTCTCCAATGAGTACTACAGGGAAATGTCTGACTTCCTTGCACTTCCTGTTGTCATTGCTCTAGGTATGGAGCCATTATCGGAAAAAATTGAACAAACCCCTTATCACTGACATCTCTGTATCTGACCGTGAACATAAGCTTGACTTATTCACGGACTATGTCATGCTCATAGTCTCCATCCCCAAAACTTCTCTTCCAGAAATTCAAGACACTCTCTCCCAATTCAGTGCTGCATGCTTCTATAAACTTAATGCCACTAAATCCCAGATTTTAGAATTAAACATCTCTTCTCCCCCTAAGGCCCTTCTGATAAAGCAATTTCCCTTCCAATGGGCTTTTGACTGCATCATATTCTTAGGCATTTAACTTCCAACCGACACTTCGAGTATTTGATTTCAACTTTAAACATTTTCTGGCTTCTCTCCCCCAACAACTAGCTCAGCTTAAAGCTCAGGAGCTTTCTAAAACTGACATAATAGGAGCACTGAAGATGATCGTGCTTCCTAAATTGCTTTTTTTCTTTAGGACCCTAGCTGTCCCAATTCCTACTTCTTTTGTACAGGCTGTTCAGAAACTTTTTAACCAATACATATGGAACCACAAGCCACCCAGATGCTCTTTTCTTACCATGATGAAACACGGAAAAATGGAGGTATGGGAATACCCAATATTGCTAACTATTATAAAGCATGTATCCTAATCCAATTAAGGTTCTGGTGGTCCCCCTCAATTGATAAACTATGGTCACACATGGAATCTTCTCTGGCTCTCTATAGGAACCTCCAACACAACCTTATTGTACTTAAATTAGGACTCCCCTATGAATCGTCTGACTTCCCAACCTTTAATGTGTCCATTAAAATATGGTCTTCTCTACAGCTAATGACATCCCCTTCCTCACGTACCTATAAAAATTAGAGATATTGATATTTTTATCCCACACCTTCCTTTATGGCAGTGGCACTACAAAGACGCTTGCTGATCTCCACAGGAACTCTAACCTACGCACCTATGAGGATCTATACTCCCAATATAAGCTAGAACATCTAGATCTTTTTCACTATTCCTGCATCAATTATTTCCTGTGTAAACACCCTCTGCCCCTTTATCTTGAAATACTCAACCCAATTTACCAGTTCCTCCATAATCCCCTTAGTAAATTAAAAGGTATCTCCATGTTTTACAACTTACTGAATGGAAATGACACATTCTCTAAGTCTAACACTATGCATAAATGGGAAAAATAACTGGGGGCCTCTCTCACTGAAGCATCTTGGCAAAAAGCCTTGCATGCCATCTATACTCCCTCCCAATCTACAGACCACTGGGAACTTTTCCAAAAATAGTACCTAGATGGTACCTCCCTCCTTTCAAATTGTCCAAAATATACCCCTCCAGCACTGCCTCATGTTGGAGACAATGTGGAGAAGTGGGCTCCATCTGCCACATATTTTAATTCTTTACCCTCATCTGGAACAAAGTGTTTAGCTTAATCTCAGACCTTGTGGGATATAATGTCCCTCCAAGATCCATGTCTAGCTCTCCTACACATTGGCATAGACTCCTTCCCTCCGAACACTAAAACTGTATTAATTCACTTCTAGACACTAAATTAGGCATTTCCAAGCTTTGGAACTCATCTACAACCCCCACCTTTATGGAAACACTAGCTACTCTTAATTATCAATGTGAAATGGAAAAGTTATTGTCTATTAAGAACATGTCATATCCAACATTTCATAAATATTGGGCTTGTTGGCTTACTAACTCTCCCTGTACTGTTATGGACTGATCACATATTACTTGTTATAAAATAAAAATAGTGTACCTGCGCTTAAGATGTAGTGCAAGGGTGTGACACCTCGCAGTGAACAAAATAAATAAAATGTGAAGAGCTGCAGCCCCCCTAATGGGACCTTTAAACAAGATCCTAACAGTAAAGAAGTATATTTAATTGGGGTATGGCGCTGCTCCCTAACCTTAATGAAAGGGTCAGTAATCCTAAGTGATTGCTAAATGCTCAAAAGTAAATTGTAAATAATATATACTACAAAAAGTGAACAATTATAATCAGTCCACCTTTCAACAATGGTGTTGACACTAGATGCATGAAACCAACATCACCATCAGATACACCACGGTGAACATAGAGACACCCAGAAACAAAGTGTAGTGTCAAACTAATTATATGTTAGTATACAAAAAATACAAGACTGTATCATTAAGACCACAGTTTAGTGCAATACATCTATACACATTGATAAGATCCAAATGTGATAAGTGCACGTTAGCTCCAGATAGAAGCTCCAATCTGCAGCTGCAGATACCTATCTCTGCCAGATAGCAACACAGTCCAAAATTAGTATGCACACAGACAGTAAAAAACAGTCTTCTTCATAAAATTCAAAAGTAAACGTTCTGCTCTTCATTTAGATGTCAGTGTCCCCCACATGTGTCCCCACTCACCAGATCCTTTAACCCCTACAGGGGTAAACAGCTCAAAGGGATATCCGGATCACACGTCCACAGGGGAGATATCAGCTGGGCTAGTTTTTCCTTAAATCTCCCCTCCAACTAGACGCTAGAGGGAGCCACCACATGAATCGGCTGCGACGAGGGTGGGTAGGGTGGGGAGCTTCTCCTAATTTTCTTCTGGTGACTGGCACTTAGATGTCAGTGTCCCCCACATGTGTCCCCACTCACCAGATCCTTTAACACCAGGGTGCCAGTCACCAGAAGAAAATTAGGAGAAGCTCCCCACCCTACCCACCCTCGTCGCAGCCGATTCATGTGGTGGCTCCCTCTAGCGTCTAGTTGGAGGGGAGATTTAAGGAAGAACTAGCCCAGCTGATATCTCCCCTGTGGACGTGTGATCCGGATATCCCTTTGAGCTGTTTACCCCTGTAGGGGTTAAAGGATCTGGTGAGTGGGGACACATGTGGGGGACACTGACATCTAAATGAAGAGCAGAACGTTTACTTTTGAATTTTATGAAGAAGACTGTTTTTTACTGTCTGTGTGCATACTAATTTTGGACTGTGTTGCTATCTGGCAGAGATAGGTATCTGCAGCTGCAGATTGGAGCTTCTATCTGGAGCTAACGTGCACTTATCACATTTGGATCTTATCAATGTGTATAGATGTATTGCACTAAACTGTGGTCTTAATGATACAGTCTTGTATTTTTTGTATACTAACATATAATTAGTTTGACACTACACTTTGTTTCTGGGTGTCTCTATGTTCACCGTGGTGTATCTGATGGTGATGTTGGTTTCATGCATCTAGTGTCAACACCATTGTTGAAAGGTGGACTGATTATAATTGTTCACTTTTTGTAGTATATATTATTTACAATTTACTTTTGAGCATTTAGCAATCACTTAGGATTACTGACCCTTTCATTAAGGTTAGGGAGCAGCGCCATACCCCAATTAAATATACTTCTTCACATATTACTTGTTCTCATGTAGAATTTGTACTTTACTTGACTGGCTTACTGTGCTATGGTCTTTGTTTCCTTTCCCCATGTTCCTCTCCTTTCCCCTTCCCATTTCCCACACTCCAGTTTCCCCCCCCCTATTTTGAGGGTGAGTATATCAGTAAGTACAGTGGGGCAAAAAAGTATTTAGTCAGCCACCAATTGTGCAAGTTCTCCCACTTAAAGAGATGAGAGAGGCCTGTAATTGTCATCATAGGTATACCTCAACTATGAGAGACAAAATGTGGAAACAAATGCAGACAATCACATTGTCTGATTTGGAAATATTTTTTTTTTTTGCAAATTATGGTGGAAAATAAGTATTTGGTCATTATCAAAAGTCCCTCTCAATACTTTGCTATATATCCATTGTTGGCAATGACAGAGGTCAAACGTTTTCTGTAAGTCTTCACAAGGTTGTCGCACACTGTTGCTGGTATGTTGGCCCATTCCCATTCCTCCATGCAGATCTCCTCTAGAGCAGTGATGTTTTGGGGCTGTCGCTGGGCAACACAGACTTTCAACTCCCTCCAAAGGTTTTCTATGGGGTTGAGATCTGGAGACTGGCTAGGCCACGCCAGGACCTTGAAATGCTTCTTAGGAAGCCACTCCTTAATTTCCCGGGTGGTATGTTTGGGATCATTGTCATGCTGAAAGACCCAGCCACATTTCATCTTCAATGCCCTTGCTGATGAGAGGAGGTTTGCACTCAAAATCTCACGATACATGGCCCCATTCATTCTTTCATGTACACAGATCAGTTGTCCTTTTCCCTTTGCAGAGAAACAGCCCCAAAGCATGATGTTGCCACCCCATGCTTCACAGTAGGTATGGTGTTCTTTGGTTACAGCTCAGCATTCTCTCTCCTCCA
Source organism: Rana muscosa (assembly GCA_029206835.1). NCBI lineage: Eukaryota > Metazoa > Chordata > Amphibia > Anura > Ranidae > Rana > Rana muscosa. The sequence continues at coordinate 1,157,559,021 of CM055122.1, forward strand.
AACATGACAAGTTGTGTTTTTACCAAACAGTTCTACTTTGGTTTCATCTGACCATATGACATTCTCCCAATCCTCTTCTGGATCATCCAAATGCTCTCTAGCACCTCGGGCCCGGACATGTACTGGCTTAAGCAGGGGGACACGTCTGGCACTGCAGGATCTGAGTCCCTGGCAGCGTAGTGTGTTACTGATGTAGCCTTTGTTACGTTGGTCCCAGCTCTCTGCAGGTCATTCACTAGGTCCCCCCGTGTGGTTCTGGAATTTTTGCTCACCATTCTTGTGATAATTTTGACCCCACGGGGTGAGATCTTGCGTGGAGCCCCAGATCGAGGGAGATTATCAGTGGTCTTGTATGTCTTCCATTTTCTAATTATTGCTCCCACAGTTGATTTTTTCACACAAAGCTGCTTGCCTATTGCAGATTCAGTCTTCCCAGCCTGGTGCAGGTCTACAATTTTTTTTCTGGTGTCCTTCGACAGCTCTTTGGTCTTCACTATAGTGGAGTTTGGAATGTGACTGTTTGAGGTTGTAGACAGGTGTCTTTTATACTGATAACAAGTTCAAACAGGTGCCATTAATACAGGTAATGAGTGGAGGACAGATGAGCCTCTTAAAGAAGAAGATACAGGTCTGTGAGAGCCAGAAATCTTGCTTGATTGTAGGTGACCAAATACCTATTTTCCACCACAACTTGCAAAAAAAATTCTTTCCAAATCAGACAATGTGATTGTCTGGATTTGTTTCCACATTTTGTCTCTCATAGTTGAGGTATACTTATGACAATTACAGGCCTCTCCCATCTTTTTAAGTGGGAGAACTTGCACAATTGGTGGCTGACTAAATACTTTTTTGCCCCACTGTATGTTTCATGTAGACTTTCTTTGCTCCTTTGTCTACCAGTCTATTTGTTTATGCTCAACCTGTGTCATTCAAATGTCTCACCACCCCCTTCTCTTATGTAAACCCTTATATAACCTCTAATATAGATATTTTAAAATAAATAGCAGATTAGAGTAGTAAAATTGTCTCTGTAATTTGCCAGCTGACCATTCAAGCAGGATATTGCAGGGCAGTACTAGTATCCACTATAACTCAGTCATTAGTAGGGTTGCCTATCAGTACATATACAGCATGAATTTGTAGAAAATGCTTCAAGCAGATAAGCAATTAACAGGTGCAGCCCAAACAGCAGGGGAGGGCAGGAGCAGTGGACACTTATATACAAACAATCTTCATTGGGTGTAACACATAGTAGTAAAACAAATTCATATGAGCAATGGTAATCCCAGGAAGCACTTCCCGATAGCAGTCTCACCCAAAGTTGTATTAGGTCACTGGCAGCTCCTATTGGCATCCATCCCCAACATTCTGTATTTCCAGAGTAGACTAGATCTCCAAAAATAGTTGCTATTTTTCTCCCTATTAGTATCAGTGTGTGTATGGTAGTGTGTTTGTTTTTATAGTACTTGACAACTTTGTCAATTGAGCTTTTATTGGTAGGGGGTGAAGATTTTGATGTGCTATAATTGTGTAATTTTTGTTTACCAATAAACAATTTTTTGTAATGCTGTAGTTTGTTCCTATATGGAGCCTCTCTTTTGATGTGGACTCATCTTGAGTATAAATTATTCTAGTTTGAATATTGAATTCAGTTTCCAGGAACACCACCTGTATTGTTGGTGAGTCAACAGAAAATCAATTAATTTCTATTAGGTAGTGGTATCCGCTTTTCCCTTTTACATTTTTTTGTTCTTTTGCATATGACTGCAGATCTCATTTGGATCTTCTATGCTGGTGGAACCTAGTTTATAATTTGTTAATAAATACCCAAAGTAGTCTAATTATCATAACCTTCATTTGCACAAATAGTGAGTTTATATTTACCCGAGGCTGGTGAACCACATCCTAATGGCATGTCATTGGGGAAAAAATTTGAGGAGGAGATTAGAGTATATATGGGGAATATTTGGATATTATCCAGATACAGATACTGTATAATCTCCCAGTCCCACGTGGAAAATATAAGGGAAAACAAGAAGAGAGGCAGGCTCTCACTAACGGGATTTTAAAGGGAGAGAACAGTTCTGATAGCAGGTGATTGCACTTGAAACAACAATTTAAGAAAAATATAAATTTATTTATGGCATCATAAAAGTTACATAAGTACAGATTCGTAAGCTTGAAAAATAAAGATCTATGTTGTGCAAATAGCCGACATGTTTCACACTGTGTGTACTTCGTCAGAGCTTAGCACGTGTCTTTAATTTCATCAAGTCTGTATAAGACATGCTCACACAATCTGATTATGAAACAACTGAAATAGGATACACATCACTGAGACAACCGCTTCAACATAATGACCGGCCCCCATCCACAACTGCTAGAGCCGGCGGACGTCAGAACCAACCAGTCGAAACGCAAGAATTTTGACTCTGTAAGCTGACCAGATAAATAATATAATCAAATTTTACATTTTAAATTTAACCCATATAATAAAACATTACCAAAATCAATAAATTAATTAATTAATCAAATTTTAACCGATGACGTAAATATATTCATGATTGTACAGGGAACCCCCTAATAACTATCAGGTCTATTTAGGGCAAGATAAGAGAATAAATTATATTATAGGGATATCAACAATAATATTTTAGTTTATATCCATTTAGGTTTTAGATTTTATGAAGTTTTGAGGATATTGGGGCTCACTAGAGTGGTATATCATAGTAATCTATTATGACAGATCCATCTTGTATAAAAGGTATAGTTGTTATTAAAAGGCAGTGATAACGATTAGGATTAACCGTTGGGGATGATATCTAAATATGCATATGGCAGTGTAACAAACATATTGCCATATACCATTAAGATAGCATAAACTAGCAATACAGCTCAAAAAATACTGAAGTATAAAAATAAAAATAATACATTTCTAAATGTATATATATGGTGGTAATCACAGAACTGCTGGTCAATTATGTATACAAGAGACCGGCGCTCGGTACTATCTACGAACTGTATATTGGCATTGTAAGGCCAGAATATACGGAGATCCACAGAGATAGGTAAAAGAAACAAATAAAGTTATATGACTAATAATAGTTATAAGGCCTACATCCCCACGGTATCTACCAACCCACACTGCCTAGACTCAATACCTGTAAAGGGTCCAATCCGCAAAAAATATATACATGAAGTCCCGATTGTTCACAGATCATTTTATTCCCGAGGAGCCAGGTCCCAACATCAGCAATTCCTTCAGGATGGCACATGTTGGAATACGCCGACTGCGCCATCCTATATAGACAGAGTCATCCTGGAAGTGAAGGGTCAATCATAACCCCTGACTTCACTTCCGGTCCGCGCAGTCAGATGCCGCGCATGCGTGTGCGCAAGGTAACGCTACAGCGCATGCGCGATCCGCCGTCCACACCAAGGTGGACGGAAGATGAGAAGGGGAGGAGGAAATTCCCCTATCTCTCACCATAGAGCGCCCGAAATTCCTTACGTGATTCAAAACTGAAGTGGAGGAGAGACGGCCAACAGCAAGCAACGCTGTCTCGCGATGCAAAGGTCTTCCAGTCATCAAAATCAGAGCAGTTCAACAACTTTAAAGAAAAACATATAAAATAATAAATGATCATTAATTTACAAATAAGAAAAATTCTAAATAACATAAGCTAAGACACTTATCAATTAGTATGGCCAATTACAGATAATGTAAACATAGATGGACACATCTAATGTGTTCTCTTTAGATATAGAAGACAAACCAATGATATACATAAATGTACATATAATCAGAAGGGAGGGGGAAAAGAAGCACATATGACTTAAAATATTGGGAAATAAAGTTCAATGTCATGATAGATATACCAAATTGCATAACCTGAAGGAGAAGGACAGAATCATGTTGATAATATACATAACATATCCAATTAACCAGAATTGGTCAACTGGATATTATAATTATATATTTAGAGATGGTCAATCGATTATAATAAATATTGAATAAACTATGATGTTATGAACTGTGTACGCCACAGTCATAAAAGAGATTTACAAAAAAGGTTAATCAAAAAATAATAATGCAATATATCAAGATATTTTCTGTCATGCTCCTTCATAAGCACTTTATTATACTGAATATACTTAAAGAAATGGTTTGAAGGAGATGTTAGTGTTGAGGCCTGGGGGATAGGTGGCCCTTTGATTAAAGATCCATTTTGCTTCCTGCTGGAGGATCTTTTTGTCAAAGTCTCCACCTCTTAGAGGTTCAGAGATCACTTCCAATACAAAGAAAGACACAAAGGATGGATCATAGCTATGATTCAGGCCTATGTGCTTGCAGATGGGAGTGTAAAGCAATCCTGCATCAAGATAGTACAGGTGATCTTGTACCCTTTTTGCAAAAGAACGCTTAGTTTTGCCTATATAGAATGCGCCACATAGGCACGTTGCTAAATATACTACTCCCACTGTGCTACAATCTGCATACATCTTGGATTTATGGAAACCTCCTTTTGGTAGAGGGCATCCTGTACCTTCCTTTATCCATGGGAACTGATCGCAACTGCCACATCTATATGTACCATTGCTAATCGTTGCACCTTCCTCTATCATTACAGGGGTTAAATGGCTATGAATAAGGCCATCTCTGATTGATCGTGATCTACGATACACAATTTCAGGTCTGTCTGCTACATACTTAGATATAATTTGATCCTCAGAGAGGAAATGCCAATTGTTACTGACTAGTTGGCGAAAAACATCTTTATGTGCACTAAATGTAGTAATGAATTTGGTAGTAGGGGCATGTTCACGAGTTTTGGATTTGAAAATAAGTGTGTGACGTGTATTTTCTTTTGCTCTCCCATAAGCTTTAAGGACTTTTTTGCTATATCCTCTAACGAGGAGACGTGAGTAAAGAGCTTTTGCTTCAAGCTCAAAATCCTCGTCCCTGGCACAGTTCCGACGCAGCCTAAGATATTGGCTAAAAGGGATACTACGTACCAGGGAATGGGGGTGGGAGCTCGAATAATGTAGGATGGTATTACCAGCCGTTTCTTTCCTGTACAAACTACTGTATAGACTTCCATTCTCATCCAAATATGTAGGTCCAAAAACGGAATACTGATAGTATTAGATTCAATAGTGAACTTAAGATTGAACTCGTTTACTGATAAGAAAGTCATGAAATCCGAGAGCTCACTCGCTGTCCCAGTCCAGACGACCAACACGTCGTCGATGTACCTCCGCCAAAGTAATACGTGGCGGAGGTACAACGGCGCGTAGTCATCTGAAAACAGGGCTCTCTCCCATCCCCCCAGGTACAGGTTAGCGTACGATGAGGAGGAGATTAGATCAGCATTTTTCCAGGAATCACGGGATTTTGCACTAACAAATGGTGATTTAATTAAGGGTTATTCAAAATGCATTAGCTGACAGTTAAATTCCTGAATAAGAAAGGGACATTTTGTCCCTGGAATCATACAGCAGCAATGGTGTACTTTTATTGGGCTTTAGAGAGAGAGTGATTCTAGCACAACATTTACACACTGAAAGACTCTTAGCTAGATTAAAGAAACAGTGTATAGACTATGGTTAAGCAGTAATGAAGGCTCATTGTTGAGCAGGAAAACACAATTAACTGAGGTGAAAGCACAGATTGAGGAGAGCACTAGGCTACTCGAACAACACAAAGAGAAACCTGAGTTCATTAAATCTAACAAACTCCTTACGAAGGAAATTGATAAGGTGCAAAGGAATCTCCACCTGACAAAACAGTCTAAGTTCCAATTGGAATTGGATGGGACTTGGGTGATTGGGCACACGGGGATACCTTCACCTTAACTAACAATCATAGACAAAGTGGATCCAGACAGCATCGGCACCGCTTATACACTCCCTCAAGGGGGACCCAACCTCCTCTGAAAGTGAGGAGGATGAACAGAGGTCTGTTAGTTTTTTAGAGGAGGAAACTCCTCAGGTAGATGAAATGCCCCCCATCAAAGGAATATTGAAAACAACTGGAAAAGACAAAGGTGCAGGCAGAGGGAGAAAGTGAAGGGGAGAAGAAAGGATACCACAGTGGAACAGGTCAAAACTGTAACCAGGAGCCAGAGATGCAAATGAGGGACCCCATGGAGAAGAAGTTCAAATTATGAACTTCAGGACATGAGAGTCATTACCCTCTGAATTTGACTTAAAGGACAGACATCTGAGGTTACTCAGTCAAAGTCTCTCTTTTTCACTCACAAGCCGGATGGACCAGTTTGAGATATACAAGGACATTAACCTAATCCTTTGGAAAGTGTACTTGAGACTGGTCCACTCAGGTGTGGTGGGAGATGCTGTACTAACTAAGCCTTTGCGTGATGAGAGGGACCAACGCGCTATTAATGAACTGGTCTCTTTAATGGAGGGAGGAATGAGTGATGAGGATGTAGTAGATGATGCAGTAAATCCATGAAAAAGACAGGCCAGCCTGATCATTAGATCAACCAAAATGTCACAGATCAGGAAAAATTACTGGATAAAAGTCTTTCTTGATTTGGTTTACAAAGACTTACACAAGTTAAAATAGGAGATAACCAGTATGAACAACCTCACATCTGATGAGAGAATAGATCTCAAAGAGCTCAGAGAGGTCCCTAATCTGGTAATAAAACCTAGTGACAATATGGGAAAAGTGGTTCTCCTGTCTGAAAAGTTTTATGAACAGGAGATTATGTGGCAATTGGGCGATCAGTCTACATATATGAAATTTAGCAGTAACCAGTTCCTCTCACTGGTCACCTCCCTGAACCAAAAATTTTACTTAGCATATAAGGCAGATTTTATCGCTAAGAGAGAATTGGACTATCTGTGGATGAATATAATTCTGCTACCATTTACGCAATACCTAAGGTGCATAAGAACCTCACCAACCCCCCCAGGAAGACCTATAACATAAGGCTTTCAGGGATTCCTGTAACATATTAGTAAATACTTAGATGCCCTAATTACTTGAATGGTGACAGAATTACCATCTTATGTCCAGGATACCAGGGATGTCTTGCTGAAGATGGCGCAGGTGGAGATGCAGAGTGGAGTGATTCTCATTGGTATTAACATTGAATCCCTCTACACCTTCATTCCCCATCAATGGGGCATGGCTGCGGTAGCTCACTTCCTGGAGGTTAAGTATCCGTTTATGGGTGCCCAAAATTAGTTAATTCTGGAACTTATTCAATTTGCTTTAAATCACATTTTTTTCCAGTTTTCTGGAGTAAACTATAGACAGATAAGGAGAACCCCTTTGGGGGCCCCTTGGGCTCCAGCTTATGCTTGCCTTTACCTGGGATGGTGGGAGGAGGAATTGGTCTACTGTTCTCTGCTGTACCTCAGCCATGTTCAGTTAAGGCTGAAGTACTATGATGATGTCCTGGTTGTGTAGAATGGGTCAATTGAAAAACTGTAGGAATTTCTGGTCTAGTTAAACATAAATAGGTGTGACGACCGGGGTGTGGCCTGACATGGTCGGGTGAGGATGTTGTTGCAGGAGCATCTGACCCTCCGCCAGCCACAGCCTGATACATTCCCGAACAACAATGGCATGGAATAAAGAGCAGTTCTCAGAGATCAATCCTGCTTCCTTCGTTACTTACTGCACCATAGGCATTAAGAGTTGGCCGGGTCTGAACAGCTTTCAGAGCATCATTCCTTCAGTCTGGCATCCCACGATGGACTGGGTCTGTGTCCTATAGGAGCGATGTGCCATTCACTGGGCAGCACGTGTAAACTGACAGCTATCTGTGTCCTATCAGGAGCGGTGTGTCGTTTACTGGGAAGTACGTGTAAGCTGACATATCTATAGAGCAGGTTCCATTCAGAGACCACAGACACTTACACTGACACCCACTGCAGTGGACTTCTGGTGGAGAGCATCGGCGAACACAGACTTTTTTTGCCATTAGTTTGATGGGCTGAGTCAGAGAGCCAAGTATGTATCCCAGTGATGGTGTCTGGCATTTATTGAACTGTATAAATTATCTAATAGCCTTGCAATGCAAGGTATAACCCCCACTGTTGTAGATAAATCATCTTTGTCAGCTGTAATCTCACCCCACTGCTAGGAACCCCTGCTGGGGTTTCCTGATTCTCCCTCTAGAAGCCACAGGCTCTAATGTTGGACTCCAGCCAGCAGTGACTCGAGATATCTGCATAGGAATCACTGCTTCACATGGCTGACTGGCTTCTCATATTTAAACCATCATAGGGGACACCCTCTCTTTTTTTATCCACCTAAGCAATGGGAGACTAAAACATCTCATAAAGCAGGTAAAGCAAGTGAAACACTGCTTGAGATGCAACAATATTTTACAGCGGGAAACAGACAAGGCTCAGGGAGCAAAATGGCGGACGCACATGGCCAGACTATTGGGACTTTGTCTTCACAAACAGAACAGACTCCTCTAGCTTCCAAGAAGGGAGCAAGTAATGCCCCTGAAGTTAAGAAAATACCGGCACAGGAGAGACGGTTTTCCCTTCAACAGGAAGATTTATTACTACCTCGTACGAAAGAAGATGACATTAAAACATTAATACAAGCGCTTCCTACACAAGCGGACATAGAGGCGCTTAGCAGCAGGGTAGAAGATGTCCACTGCAAAGAACTACAAGCCATACATTGAGAGATACAGACAACTTCAGATTGCCTTACAGAAGACGAGACTGCGACTCAAGCCTTAGAACAGTGAGTAAACACACTGGAAAAAGACAAGGCCCTACAAGTGGAAACAGCCATAACACTCCAGCTGCAAATGGAAGACTTTGAAGATAGAAGCTGTAGGAATAGCTTGCGACTTTGCGGTCTCCCAAAAACTATAGAACAAGGGACTTTCAGTGATAAGGTAAGGGACATCTTTAATAAGCTGTTGGGTGATGCAGCCCCTACTAATATGGAACTGGACAGGGCACATAGGGCATTGGACCCCAAACCCACAGATCTTAATTGCCCGCAAGACGTGATTTGCCGCCTTCACCATTATGCGCATAAAGAGACCTTACTTCGTAAGACATGGGAGACAGGCATAGTGGAATAAGATGGTGCACAGGTCAAAATATAACCTAACTTATCAAAAGCTACTTTGCAGCATAGAGCCCTACTTCGCCCAATTTTAGACAAGATAAAACAATCAGGATGCACATATTTATGGAGGTTCCCATTTGCGGTTACAATAAGAAAAAAACTCTTCCTCTTTTATGTTAAGATCCTAGACTTATCTTCTGGATCTTTTTTATTTTCTGGATATTGAATCCTTTCATGTGCTTTATTGGCTGCAGAGGCTACTGCAGACAGGAGGCCATAGGGGAGTAACTGCCTTGCAGATGGAACCTTTATAAATAGGAATGTGGAAGGAACTAAGAGCTACTACATTAGATGGATTGGGTGAGCCTTAAGATGAATATTGGGTCACGGTGGATATAATAGACAGACCAATGCACCTATTAAGTAAACACATAAAAAGCACAGAATAGACAGACATTAAGCCCCTGGAGTACTAAGGAGGGGGCAGTGTCCCCCCAGGAATATAATTAATCTTGTTTTTTTTATCCTCTTTGTTACTCTGGTTTTGTTTTGTTTTTCAACGCTGGATAGCATTGACTCTAAAATATGCAGGGGACTAATTAACGGACATTCCAGCAACTTAAGACTCCCTCCATTCTGGAAAATTGGACAGTCAGGAAGGAGAAATGAGAGGGCGGATAGGGAGGGGGTAGGAACTAACATAACAAGACTGAACTATGATATAGGTTTATTAAACTGGAAGAAACATTACTGAAGCTGTGTAATAACTATATAGGGAAAAGGCAGAATCAGAGTTGGCAACCATTTGAGCTGGGAGGAGGGAGGGGATAGGGGGGAATCATTATGTAGATAAGTAGGGGACACACAAAGGTGTACTCACAATTTATATTTTCCTTCTTTTTTTTTATTAAAATGGGAACACTGATTAAGAGGATAGGGAGGAGGAGGGGATTAGAAGTATTTTGATGTACTTACAGTAAACACATCAATTGCACATGATAGCACCCAGGTGAGAGAGTGTAGTGTAGGGAAGCCACAGTAGGTGTGGAGGAATATGGGGGGGGGGGAGTAAGTAAGAGTGTTGCATTTTTTTTCTCTCAGGAATAAAGTGGGAATAAGAGGATTGAAGGAAGGGGAAGAGGGAAAAAGACAATTAGCAATTTTTGGATGGATTCACAATAAACACATTGATTGCACATGATAGCACCAAGATGAGAGTGGAGTATAGGGGAGCTGAAGAAGGGGAGGAGTGAACCTGAGGGGTTTTTTCTTGTTTTTTTTGAGTGTGCACCACACATATGGCTCGATAACAAGATAATGGAGGAAGAAAGGTAGTAGGGGGAAGGGGAATATGAGGAATAATATACCACACAAAGGGAATTTTATTTGAAGTACGGCTAAGAGCATAGAGGGGAGGGGGGTTATAGTTAAAACAATTGTACATTTGGATGAATTCACAAAATACATCAATAAATATGACAGCACTAGGTGTAAATGGTGCGTTTTGGATGCTGGGGTAAGGTTGGAGTTGAATTTTGAGGGAACATTGGGGGAGGGGTGCCTGATTGCCCCTCCCCCTTTTTTTATGGTCTTCACTTCCCCCCAATTAACTATTTGTTATATAGCATATGTTTAAAATGAATCAGATATTCTGGATTTGCATTTAGAGAAGTCAATGCCTATAAAAAAACTGCGACCACCTCAGGAGGTCATAGTTTAAACCTAGGAGACTCCTGGGTTGTGTTTCCTTTATGTCTTTTTATTTATTCTTTATATATTTTTTAAAAAAATTCCCTCCCCTTTTTTTAAATTTAATTTAATTTATTTTTTCTTCCCCTTTTTTTACCCCCCTTTTTTTCTCTCTCTCTCTCCTCCCCCCTGTTGATCCCCCAAGGGGTCGGTAGAAAATGGATATTCTCTCCAATGTCCCTGAATGTCAAGAGACTAAACACTCCAGAAAGGAGACTATACTTTTCCAAGATCTGAAACGATTACAGTTGGACGTTGCATTCATCCAGGAAACACATTTTAGGGAGAACAGATTCCCTCTACTAAGAAATAGAATATTCTGGGGGCGTGGCCGGCATCCAAGCAGCATGGACGTTCTCCTCTGAGCTCTGTGGAAGCCCGGGATTCAGTGACACACCAGCGCAACGGGACCTCGTTTTTGGACAGAAATAGCACCCAGGGACCCTCCTTACATCCCTGCAGCGTGGCATGATGTCAGCCAAACGAAAGGGGGACAGGTACCCCCAGAAAATAACGGCCTATATGACTCAGCCAGCCGCCGGACGAATCCAAGATGGCACCATGGTTGCAGCGCCTGCCTGTCTCCCCTTTCGGCTCTCAGTCTCACAGAGCCACAATGCTGGAGATGAAGGTGATGGCTTTATGGAGCTCACCAATTCCGACCAAGGCTTGCCTGTCTCCTATTCAGGCACTCCATTAACAGGCAGCCCTGCTATTTCTAGGATGAGGCTGGACACAGACCACACAGCAGCACCAGAGGTGAGCCTAAACATTTTCCAGCTTCCCTACTAATGATCAGACTATACTAGACACTACACTCAAGGACATGCTATCCACCCTAAGGAATTCTATGCAGTCAGATATGCTCTCTATTATGCAGCGCCTACATGCTGATATATCCTCAGTCCCAGACAGAGTGTCACAAATTGAAAACCAATTGGGGGGTTTTGCATCGACCGCAAACGACCTCGTTGATGCACATGAGGATAATCTTGAGGATCACGCATGGATCAAACGCAAGTTAGAGGACCTTGAGGACAGGTCACGTCGCAACATAAAAATCAGAGGAATTGCAGAAACAGTGCAACCCCCACAAGCTAACAAGCTATGCAAAAGGGCTTTTCAAAGCATTACTGCCTGACCTAAAAAATATGGAAATGGTGATTGATCGTATCCACCTTTTGCCGAAACCGCCATCCCTGCCTGACACCATTTCACGGGATGTGATTTTACGCATACACTTTACCATGTCAAGGAACAACTTATGCGAACATACAGAAGTGAGAAATCCCTTCCTGATCCGTACTCACACCTCCAAATATTTGCTGATTTATCACAATATACCCTCCAAATACGTAGGGAACTAAATACTGTAGCCAAAGCATTGAGAAACCATAATCTTGCATACAAGTGGATAAATACTGCTAAGCTTTTGATTACTTACAAAAGGGCTAAATTCACAGCTTCCTACTTAAATGAAGGTTTGCAGCATCTCTGCACATGTGGCATAATCCCAGAAAATGCAAATCCACCTTCTGAGAATTGCAGGCACTCTATTCCGCATCCTGATGTCCAACTTACTCAGCGCCCCTGCTACTCCTCAAGTTGCTGAACAGGGTCCCACTAAGCTAACATCTATATCCCGGTCTGTTACATGGCTCTGACTATGCCACTTGAACTTTTTCCCCACAAGTTAGCCAAGTAAGTGCACAGCACTTTCCTACAATGCCGATTGTTCGGCCACTTGGCACACAGTTATCCATTTTTCTAATTTTTTATTACATTTTTTCTAGTTCTTGTTTCGTTGCTTATTGCCTACCATTTCTAGTTTTTACCATACAGCTTAAACTCGGAGCTCATACTCCATTGTGCTAACACTTGCAGACAACTTCTACAGTACTCCTATAAAGCTAACATCTTAGATCTCTTTGGAATTTTTGTCTCCTCTACACTCAGAATGACTATCAAATTGCTGACGATAAACGCTAAAGGCCTCAACCACCCAGTAAAAAGGTCTTCCCTCTTGAAAGTGCCTAAGGAATCTCACTGCGACATTCTGTGTGTGCAGGAGACACACTTCAAAGCCTCATCTCCACCTAATTGCTCCAATAGCCAGTTCCCACGTCTTCACAGCAAGCACATACTCTAAGAAAAGAGTGGTCTTAATAGCAGTCAACTCTTCTATAACCTTTGAACTACATGACAAGATACTGGACCACAATGGCCAATGCATCATATTAGTATTCCCCCTAAACAACTCCTTGTTTACTTTAGTAAACGTCTATGCGCCAAACGTTCACCAAATCAGTTTCCTAAGAAAACTTAAAAGGAAAATTGACACTGTTGAAAAAGGTGCTCTTCTTTGGTGTGGAGATTTTAACCTAACTCTGGATTTCAATTTGGACTCCTCCATTCCATCCACGCACCGTAATCTCTCTTTGGGACCTCTCTTGAAAGAATTTAATTTGCAAGATATATGGAGATGCCAGCATGCATCAGAACGCGACTTTACCTTCTTCTCACCGTGTCACAACTCATACTCCAGAATAGACTTATTTATAACCGATCAGTGGACGCTTCAAAAAAGCTCTGCCTCTCACATTCACTCGATAACCTGGTCAGACCACTCTCCAGTGAGTATTACCTTTGCGGACTCTCCTCACCACTCACCAACTTTCCTTTGGTGGATGAACATGAACATTCTCCAGAAGGACCCCTACAGCACCATTCTAAAGAACCATTTGGAACAGTTCTTCATCACCAACAAGGACTCAGTCTCTAACCCAGCAACAGTATGGGCAGCTCATAAGGCCTACATGTGGGGTATTTTTATTCAGCAAAGCTCTAGGGCTAAGAAAAAAAGATTGCAGTGCATTGATAACCTCATTAAATAAATTAATGATCTTGAATCCTTAAACCAAAAAAAAGCAACCGATCACTTAAAAACCAAACTGGGCCAACTCCGTTTAGAACTTAGATCCATGTTATTGGATCAATTTGAATTCAATCACAAACGCTTTAAATCTACCCTATATGCCACTGGTAATAAGGGGGAAACTCTTATCCAAACAAATTAAGGGGCAACACACTAAATCATCCATCCCCTTTCTTTACCACTCGTTCACTAAAGAAAAATTGATCAAGCCCCAAGATATAGCGAACGCGTTTAGCGCATATTATAGCTCCTTATATAATTTGAAAGAAGACCCTGACACTAAACAAGCCACACCTTCTGACATAACATCCTTTCTACAAACTATTAATCTACCCACTCTGTCCAATCTTCAACTTGAAACCTTGAACTCCCCATTCACTGTTCAGGAAATAGCAAAAGCTATCAAACTCCTTCCAATCAACAAAGCACCAGGGCTGATGGCTTTGTTGCCGAATACTACAAACAATTTACATCTATTTTAATGGATCCTCTTACTTCAGTATTCCATGCGGCTGCAATCTCTTCTTCTTTGCCTGATGATATGTTAAAAGCTTTAATTATCACACTGCCTAAACCTGGTAAGGAAGCCTCTTCATCTTAAAATGTCCGCCCCATATCATTATTGAACCACAATCTGAAACTTTTTGCCAAGGTAATTGCGAACAGGATTATTGACATCCTACCCACGTTAATCGACCCTGATCATTCGGGATTTACAAAAGTGAGACAAACAGTAGATGCTACAAGACCTATAATCAATATTATCCATCACACCAATCATCAGAAAATGCCTTCTCTGCTTCTAGCTCTGGATGCAGAGAAGGCATTTGACAGAATACACTGGTCATATCTCCAGCAGACCTTACAAAAATTTGGATTCCAAGGTCACATTTTAGCCGCTATAATGGCTCTCTACTGTAAACCCTCAGCTCAGGTTTATTGTTCAGCAATGCTCTCCTCCACTTTCCCTATATCAAATGGGACCTGCCAAGGGTGTCCCCTATCCCCATTGATATTCAACCTCCTTAGGGAACCATTAGCCCACAAGATTCGCTCCCAATCAAACATTGTAGGAATCAAAATAGGCACTGAGGAATATAAAATTAATCTATTTGCAGATGAGGTAATTCTTATGCTGTCAGACCCACAATCCTCTTTAGATGCTGTGCACTCAACACTGCAGGAGTTTAGCTCCATTTCCTATTACAAGGTCAACAAGTCCAAATCCCACATCTTAGGACTTAAAGCGGAGGTTCCGACAATTTTTTTTTTAAAAGCCAGCAGCTACAAATACTGCAGCTGTTGACTTTTAAAAAATGGACACTTACCGGTCCAGCACGCCCGCGATGTCGGCAGATGAGGTCGAGCAGTCGCTCGGTCCTCGGATGCTGCCACCGCTATTCTCGGTGGGGGAATCAGGAAGTGAAGCCTTGCGGCTTTACTGCCCGGTTCTCTACTGCGCATGTGCGAGTAGCGCGGCGCGCCGTCACTGGTCACCGCCCTCTCCTGGGAACAGTGTGTTTCCCAGAAGACAGCGGGGGGTGACGCGAAGGGGCGTAACTCCCGCGGGAGTCAATACCCGTAAGTGGTGCAAATACCTGTCTTAGACAGGTATCTGCACCCCCTCCCCCCTGAAAGGTGCCAAATGTGACACCGAAGGGGGGGAGGGTTCTGAAAAGCGGAAGTTCAATTTTTGGGTGGAACTCCACTTTAATATCCCCCCTACTACCCAATCGCTCCTCTCTGACCGTTTCCCATTACTCTGGGCAGACAAATCTATAAAATACCTTGGAATACAGCTCACAGCCAATCCTAATTCCTTATTTCAAGAAAACTTAATTCCCTACCTCCACTGCCTACAATCCGAATTATCACGTCTTGCCAAATTTACACTCTCATGGATGGGAAGACTGGCGTCATTCAAGATTCTTAAGCTCCCACAGCTATTATACCGCTTCCGCAACCTACCTATTCCTATACCCACTTTATATGGCAGGGGAAAAAAGCGAGATGCTCACAAGCTAAGCTCATCAAACATAAAGCAGCTGGAGGCATGGGTCTTCCCGACTTCAGGGATTATTATCTAGCCACACTATTAGCACAATTAAAGGTATGGTTTATGCCACACACACACACACACACACACACACACACACACAGTCTATGGAAAAACCCTACAAGTCCCAGGTAAGAACCTCCACAGTTCTATCATCAGCACGCTTCACAAACACAAGAAAGATGCACTCTTATCCCCAACCGTATTAGCGTCTATGTCAGCCTTCCAACATCTGACCCTCAAATCACCACATAGGGGCTCCCTAACCCCACTCCCCATCCCACTAAATATGATTTCCCTCCTAACACCTGGTATCAGTATTTCAACATGGACAATTAGAGGCATCACCCTATTTTCGGACCTTTACATGTCCGGAGCACTTAAATCCTTTCCAACACTTCAAAAGGAGTTCAATCTTCCTAACAAAGAGTATTATTAATACCTCAGAATCACCCACGGCCTAATTACTTCATCTGCAATATTCCAAAACGTTCCTAGCCAAATATTGAAATATTGGTTTGAGGAGTGCTCACACATTAAAAGGTATATCACTTTTCTACCAAACGCTAAAAATAAAACATTCTTCACTAAAACTCAATCCCAGAACAATTGGAAGATCGAACTAGGAACACATTTCTCAAAAGAGCAATGGAGAACGGCCTTAAATGCTTCATACAAAGCAACTAAATCAGCCAACTTATGGAAATTATCATATAAGATTGCTTTCAGATGGTACCGAACCCCACATATCCTACACACAATAGCCATTCCAGATCACCATTGTTCTGGAGAGAATGTGGCTCCCACGGTTCACTCTTACACATTCTGTGGTCCTGCAGATTCCTGACTCAATATTGGTCTGATGTTTTCAAACTCATCCAAAGTGTCACTCACATCCAGATAAATCCCTCTCCAGAACTTGCTATTTTAAATGTAGGAATTGAGAAATTCCCCCACTCATTCAAATGTATAATTACACACATACTATTAGCGGCTAAATTGATCATCACACGTAACTGACGCTGTAAACTAAGTCCTTCTTGCTCAGAAGTCATAACCACTACTCAACTGCACAGTACTTATGAATGTTTGTTTGCATCAAGCAAAGGCCATCTACGCTCAACACAAGCAGAGTGGTCCCAATGGTCCATCTGGTACAAAGAAGTGTTTGATAAGCCTAGACAATAAAGTAAATGACGTTATATATTTGCTCACGCTGTTCTGATCACTTATTATTTGCACCCCCGTTACATCAATATAGTGAACGCACCGATATATGTAGACAGCCTACATTGTTATAGGAATGGTGGCAACATCTGTTACCCCTGTCCCCAGTTCATTGTTGTTCATGTTAGATTATCAACCACATACGGCAATAGATATCTATACCTACTTCTGTAATCTTCCTATTTTAGTTGGTATATATATGAGGAGCCGTGTCTCTCTCTCCCCCATCACAGCTTGCACTCATATGGGGTGGCGAGGGGAGCGGAGGAACACTTCTGAATCTTAGCCATGTTTTGATAATGTTCATATCCATGCTTTAGAACTGATAATTTTACTAACAACTCATGTCAAGTTAGTTATCATTTTATACTGCCCAATGTATGACACATTTTATATACCGTATATGTTTTGTTTTATGTTCTTTGTGTAAACCTCAATAAAAACATTGAAAGAGAAATAGAACATTCCCAGTAGTTTATCATGCTACTAATCCCATTTCTAAGTCAAGGGGAGTGTCTATCTTGATTTCCAGTAAGGTTCCATGGACCTGTTCAGAATCTCTTGTGGATGCTGGGGGACAATACCTATTCTTGAAAGGCACGATTGGAGGGATTGGGGTAACCCTGGCCTCCTCCTATGCCCCTAATACACAAGATTTGTTCCTTAGAAAGATTCTAGGAAAACTTCTGGAATTTTCAGAGGGTCACTTAATCATGGGAGGAGACCTTAATGTACCATTGATACCTAGAGAAGACACCTCCACAGGATCTTCATCAGTAACACCAGGTCTCAGGAAGCTGATTTCTCAGTCGCTGCATGGAGCAAGACTAGTAGACGTGTGGCATCTCCTCCATTCGGGGGAAAGGGACTATTCTTTTTCTTTACCACACAAGATATAGTCTCAAATAAAAAAAAAAATTATACCTCACAGCCAGCTACACTGTTGTGCAAGGCAATATCGATTTGATCACGTGGTCAGATCACGCACCAATATTTTTGAAATATATGTGCTCAGATATTAATCGAGCGGGCTCGGCCACATGGAAACTTAATGAGAGCCTCTTACAGGACCCGGTTGTTCTTAAGGAGGTTCAGAGAGAGGCGACATGGTATTTTCAAACAAACAATACATTGGAATGCACCCCCAGAGTGATCTGGGAGGCACAAAAGTTTGCAGTGATACGAGGGGTCTTGATTAAACATGGAGCTAGGATAAAACGCGAAAGGGAAGAAAAGGGAAGCAAAGGGAAGCAAAGTTAACATCACTAAAGAGAAAATATAAATGTGCCGCGCTGTGTGGGGAACTGTATATGATGCCGTTAATATTCAAACAAAATAATAATTCATAAAGTGAAAATATGTTGTATGAAATCTGCCATGAATGAATAATGATGTTGTGCCATACTGTAATGGATCGGTTCTGGTCCAATACCAGGAACTATTCGCTATTCTGCCGCCAATTCAAAACTGTGCTGGTGTGAATATGCTTACATGCTAGCTAGAAGAAATCACGCTGGAATACAGTGATCAGCGTGGCCTCTTCACCACAACAGAACATTTATTCTGGGTCTCAGCCCTTTTAAAGACAAAGTGGCATAAGCAATCATCATCACTAGGGATGAGCTCGGTGTTCGAGTCGAACGCATGTTCGACTCGAACATCGCCTTTTCGCCTGTTCGGCAAAACCAGAACTTTGTGGGCCGTTCGCGCCAAATTCGTGTGATGCGAACGGCCCACAATGCACTGCGCCATCGCACTGCATTGCCGGCGCTGTGATTGGCCAAGCATGCACTGTGACCCCGCATGCTTGGCCAATCACAGCGCCGGCAGCGAGGAGAGCCATAATTGGCCACAGGCAGGATGCCTGTGGCCAATTATAGCTCAGGGGGGTTTAGTACACGCCCCACACTATAAAAGGCTGCCAGCGCAGCGGCCTTGTGTAGTGTGTTCCAGCATGCAGGGAAAGAGCTACATAGGCAGGGACAGTGTGTTCTACAGTGTGTTCTTTTCTTAGGCATCTGCAGGAGTTAGTGGGTGTTGTGTGCCTCCAGCGCAGTATACACCTGTATCTACCCTTTATTGCTGTTCTCTAAGCTAGATAGGCAGGCAGGGACATGGTGTTCTTTTCTCAGGCATCTGCAGGAGTTAGTGGGTGTTGTGTGCCTCCAGCGCAGTATAAACCTGTATCTACCCTTTATTGCTGTTCTCTAAGCTAGATAGGCAGGCAGGGACAGTGTGTTCTTTTCTCAGGCATCTGCAGGAGTTAGTGGGTGTTGTGTGCCTCCAGCACAGTATACACCTGTATCTACCCTTTATTGCTGTTCTCTAAGCAAGATAGGCAGGCAGGGACAGTGTGTTCTTTTCTCAGGCATCTGCAGGAGTTAGTAGGTGTTGTGTGCCTCCAGCACAGTATACACCTGTATCTACCCTTAATTGCTGTTCTCTAAGCTAGATAGGCAGGGACAGTGTGTTCTTTTCTCAGGCATCTGCAGGAGTTAGTGGGTGTTGTGTGCCCCAGCACAGTATACACCTGTATCTACCCTTTATTGCTGGTGTTCTCTAATAAAGGCATCTGCAGGAGTTAGTGGGTGTTGTGTGCCCCAGCACAGTATACACCTGTATCTACATTTTTTTTGCTGTTCTATAATACAGGCATCTGCAGGAGTTAGTGGGTGTTGTGTGCCCCAGCACAGTATACACCTGTATCTACCCTTTATTACTCTTCTCTAAGCTAGATAGGCAGGCAGGGACAGTGTGTTCTTTTCTCAGGCATCTGCAGGAGTTAGTGGGTGTTGTGTGCCCCAGCACAGTATACACCTGTATCTACATTTTTTTTGCTGTTCTATAATACAGGCATCTGCAGGAGTTAGTGGGTGTTGTGTGCCCCAGCACAGTATACACCTGTATCTACCTTTTATTGCTGGTGTTCTCTAATAAAGGCATCTGCAGGAGTTAGTGGGTGTTGTGCGCCTCCAGCACGATATACACTACTCCAATTTTTGTGTTTCCCATCTCCCTGCAGTCCAATAATATGTCTGGAAGGCCAACAAGAAGAGGCAGACAGTCAGGAGCCAATAAAAGAGGGCAAGCAGGCTCTGTGTCTAGAGACAACACTGCTGGTCGTGGACGCAGTGCATCGTCATCAGCACGTGGCCATGGGACACGCTTGTCCTTATTTTCAGCAGCTGGACGTGTTGAGCCGCATCATGCCGAAGACTTGGTAGAGTGGATGACCAAGCCCTCCTCATCCTCCTCATCCTCTCTCACCCAGGCTCAGGGTACTGGCAAAGCAGCTGCCAAAGCATCCTCTTCCCTCGTATCAATGTCATCATCAGTCACTCCTTCCCTAGACCAGGAATGAGCTTCGAGTTCGAGTTGAACTCATGTTCAAAACCGAACATTGCCTGTTCGCCCGTTCGCCGAACAGCGAACAAATTGGGGTGTGCGTGTCAAATTCAAAAAGTCTATGGGAGAAATCTAAAGTGCTAATTATAAAGGCTTATATGCAAGTTATTGTCATAAAAAGTGTTTGGGGACCCGTGTCCTGCCCCAGGGGACATGTATCAATGCAAAAAAAGTTTTAAAAACTTACGTTTTTTCGGGAGCAGTGGTTTTAATAATGCTTAATGTGAAACAATAAAGTAAAATATTCCTTTAAATTTCGTACCTAGGGGGTGTGTATGATATGCATGTAAAGTGGCGCATGTTTCCCGTGCTTAGAACTGTCCCTGCACAAAGTGTAATTTTTGAAGGAAAAAAAAGTCATTTAAAACTCACTCGCGGCTATTAATGAATTGTCGGCTCCCGGCAATACATACAAAAGTCATTGATAAAAATAAAGTGTGGGGGTCCCCCAGAATTCAATTATTAGGCCCTTCAAGTCTGGTATAGATATTAAGGGGAACCCCGCTGCAAATTAAAAAAAAAAAATGCGTGCAGTTCCCCCAAATATCCATACCAGGCCCTTCAGATCTGGCATGGATTTTAAGGGGAACTCAACCCCAAATTTTAAAAAAAATGGCGTGGAGTCCCCCCAAAAATCCATACCAGACCCTTATCCGAGCACGCAACCTGGCAGGCCGCAGGAAAAGAGGGGGGATGAGAGAGCGCCCCCCCCTTCCTGAACCGTACCAGACCACATGCCCTCAACATGGGGAGAATGTTCCCATGTTGATGGGGACAAGGGCCTCATCCCCACAACCCTTGCCCGGTGGTTGTGGGGGTCTGCGGGCGGGGGGCTTATCGGAATCTGGAAGACCCCTTTAACAAAGGGGACCCCCAGATCCCGGCCCCCCCTATGTGAATTGGTGAGGGGTACATTGTACCGCTACCATTTCACAAAGAAAGTGTCAAAAAATTTTAAAAAACACACACACCTTGGAAAAGTCCTTTATTAAAAAAAATAAATAAAAAAAAAACATTCCAGCGGTGAAATCCAGTGTCCCGTGGTGATCCGATGTCCAGCGCTGTCCGTCATTGGCTGAGCCTGAGCGGACCTGATGGGGAACTTCCTCCGCAGTCTATTACATGTATAGACCCGCCCCTTCTAAAGTTCCCCATCAGGTCCGCTCAGCCAATGACTCGGTGTAAGGCTGAGGACCTGATGCGGAACATGAGAAGGGCGGGTCTATACATGTATTACACAGTGAGAGAAGTTCCCCATCAGGTCCGCCCCCTCGGTATTTCAGGCGGCGCATACGTCATTGGCCTGAGCGGGGAACTTCCTTCACTGTGTAATTTAAATTTACACAGTGAAGGAAGTTCCCCATCAGGTCCGCTCAGGCCAATGACGTAGGCGGGGTCTGACATATCGAGGGGGCGGACCTGATGGGGAACTTCCCCCACTGTATAATACATGTATAGACCCGCCACTTCTCATGTTCCGCATCAGGTCCTCAGCCTTACACGAGTCATTGGCTGAGCGGACCTGATGGGGAACTTTAGAAGGGGCGGATCTATACATGTAATAGACTGCGGAGGAAGTTCCCCATCAGGTCCGCTCAGGCTCAGCCAATGAGAGACAGTGCTGGACATCGAAACGCCGCGGGACACTGGATTTCACCGCTGGAATGTTTTTTTTTAAATGTATTTTACATTTTTTAATAAAGGACTTTTCCAAGGTGTGTGTGTGTTTTTTTTTATTAATTTTTTGACACATTCTTCGTGAAATAGTAGGGGTACAATGTACCCCTTACCAATTCACATAGGGGGGGCAGGATCTGGGGGTCCCCTTTGTTAAAGGGGTCTTCCAGATTCCGATAAGCCCCCCGCCCGCAGACCCCCACAACCACCGGGCAAGGGTTGTGGGGATCAGGCCCTTGTCCCCATCAACATGGGGACATCCTCCCCATGTTGAGGACATGTGGCCTGGTACGGTTCAGGAGGGGGGGCACTCTCTCGTCCCCCCTCTTTTCCTGCGGCCTGCCAGGTTGCATGCTCGGATAAGGGTCTAGTATGGATTTTTGAGGGGACTCCACGCCATTTTTTTTAAAATTTGGGGTGGAGTTCCCCTTAAAATCCATGCCAGATCTGAAGGGCATGGTATGGATATTTGGGGGAACCGCACGCATTTTTTTTTTACATTTGCGGCGGGGTTCCCCTTAATATCTATACCAGACCTGAAGGGCCTGGTAATTGAATTCTGGGGGACCCCCACGCTTTTTTTTTTTTATCAATGACAATTCATTAATAGCCGCTAGTGAGTTTTAAATGACTTTTTTTCCTTCAAAAATGACATTTTATGCAGGGACAGTTCTAAGCACGGGAAACATGCGCCACTTTACATGCATATCATACACACCCCCTAGGTACGAAATTTAAAGGAATATTTCACTTTTATTTTTTTCATTTTAAGCATTATTAAAATCACTGCTCCAGAAAAAACGGCTGTTTTTAAAACTTTTTTTTGCATTGATACATGTCCCCTGGGGCAGGACCCGGGTCCCCAAACACTTTTTAGGACAATAACTTGCATATAAGCCTTTATAATTAGCACTTTAGATTTCGAACGTTCGAGTCCATTGTATTTAATAGGGTTCTAAAGTTCACGCGAACATTCTGTTTGTTCGCAGGTTCTGGTGCGAACCGAACAGGGGGGTGTTCGGCTCATCCCTGCCCTAGACCCACCATGTCCTCCTGAGGAGTCCCCCGAACTGTTTGAGCACAGTGTTGCGTACATGCTCCAGGAGGATGCCCAGCGTTTTGAAGGGTCTGATGATGATACCCAGCTAGAGGAAGGCAGTAGCGAGTAGCAATCTGGCAGTCATGTTCCAGCAGCTGCAGCATACTGCCAGATTGGCTCCAGTGATGAGGAGGGAGGGAATGATGAGGTCACTGACTCCACGTGGGTGCCTGATAGGAGAGAGGGGGAGGATGAGGAGGAGGCACATCTCCAACGAGGCAGGATGCCCTCCGGGGGCCAGTGTAAGGGCAGCACACAGACTGAATCACACCGCAGAGTTCCGCCTGTGCAGGGCGCTGCCTCTGCTCATTATTCCAAAAGTTCTTTGGTGTGGGCCTTTTTTGAGTCGAGTGCATCAGATCCCACCGCTGCTATTTGCAACATATGTCTCAAGCGTATCTCGCGTGGCCAAAACATCAGCCGCTTGGGCACCACATGCTTGACCAGACATATGTTGACCTGCCAGGCAGCTCGTTGGCAAGCGTATCTTAAAGACCCACACCAAAAAAAAAAAAGCGGACCTCACCTTGCTCCTCATCAGCTGGGATCTCTAACCCCACTATACCTTCAGTCCTCTCTGAAACCTGCACTGAGAGGAATGAAGGTGTAGAATTAGGTGTGTCACAGCCAAGTACTTGCGGGCACTCTGCTAGCAGTACACCGACGTCCGATTGTAGCAGGCAAATTTCCCTGCTCCAGCTGCTGGACTGTCAAAAGAAGTTCACTCCCAGCCATCCACATGCCCAGCAGTTGAATGCTAGCTTGGCTAAATTGCTAGCACTTCAACTGCTGCCTTTTCAGTTGGTAGACTCGGCCCCCTTCCATGAGTTTGTGCAATGTGCAGTTCCTCAGTGGCAGGTTCCCAAACGGAAGTTTTTCTCATGGAAGGCGATTCCGGCTCTCTACCGGCATGTGGAAGGCAATGTCCATGCCTCACTAGACAGGGCGGTCAGCGGTAAGGTGCATATTACCGCTGACTCATGGTCCAGCAGGCATGGACAGGTACGATACCTTTCTTTCACGGCCCATTGGGTCACTCTTTTGGCAGCTGGGAAGGATGCAGGACAAGGTGCAGTAGTGTTGGAGGTTGTTCCGCCGCCACGCCTCCAAAATGCTACTACTGGTTGTGACACACCTCTCTCCTCCACCCCTCCTCTTCTTCTTCCTCCATGGCCTCTTCCTGTGCTTTGTCCTCGGAACCAGCGGTGCTCCGTAGGCGTTCAAGGGGCTACGCAAGTACGCAGGCAAAAAGATGCCATGCCGTGCTTGCGCTGGTGTGTTGGGGGACAGGAGCCACACTGGGGCAGAGGTTCTGTCAGCTCTGCAGGGGCAGGCCGAGAGGTGGTTGACGTCACGCCAGCTTAAGCCAGGAATGGTGGTTTGCGACAATGGCACCAACCTCCTCTCCGCCCTCCGACAGGGACAACTGACCCATGTGCCCTGTGTGGCTCACGTCCTTAACCTGGTGGTGCAGCGGTTCTTGGGCAGGTACCCGGGCTTACAGGATGTCCTGAGGCAGGCCAGGAAAGTTTGTGTGCATTTCCGCAGATCATATAATGCCAGTGCTCGGCTGGCTGAGCTGAAAAAGGAGTTGAACCTGCCCAAGAACCGCCTTATATGTGACATGCCCACCAGGTGGAACTCAACGTTGGCCATGCTGCAGCGGCTGCACATGCAGCAGAGGTCCATCAATGAGTACCTGTGCAACTACGGCACCAGGACAGGGTCAGGGGAGCTTGTTTTTTTTTCCCCACGCCAGTCGGGCATGATCAGGGATGCATGCACTGTCCTAACACCATTTGAGAAGGCCACGAGGATGGTGAGCAGTGACAGTGCATGCATTAGTGACACTGTACCTCTTGTCCACCTGTTGGAGCATACGCTGCATGGAATAATCGACAGGGCACTTGAGGCAGAACAGAGGCAGGAAGAGGAGGACTTCCTTGCCTCTCCAGGCCCCCTTTACCCAGACAGTGTTCCTTGTGTCCCACCCATCACACAGGAAGAGGAGGAGGATTGTGTCAGCATGGAGGTGGAGCATGGCACTCAGCATCAACAGCAGCAGTCTTTTAGGGATGATTTACTGTCCCAACAAACCCGTGGACTTGTACGTGGCTGGGAGGAGGTGGCTGCGGATCATGTCGTCCTTGGTGACCCAGAGGACTCCGGACCGAATGCCTCAGCTAACCTATGCTGCATGGCCTCCCTGATCCTGCAAAGTCTGCGGAAGGATCCTCGTATTGTTTGGATCAAGGAGAGGGACCATTACTGGCTGGCCACTCTCCTTGATCCACGGTACAAGGGTAAGGTTGCGGACCTTATCTTGCCGTCGCAGAGGGAGCAGAGGATGAGACAACTCCGGGAGGCCTTGCAGAAAGGTCTGTGCAATGCGTTCCCAGAGACTGGGAGGTTACAAACTCCTGGTCCTGGACAACGAGTTGCTGAGGCTTCGGTCAGTAGCAGAAGGAGCAGTGGAGAAGGTGGCCGTCTGACCGATGCGTTCAGACAATTTTTTAATCCGCAGCCCCAAGGTATGATCGGTTCCAGCAACCATCGCCAGCGTCTGATATACATGGTGCAGGAATACCTAGGGGTAAGGTCAGACTTGGATACCTTTCCCACCAAAAATCCTCTGGCTTACTGGGTCTTGAGGATGGATCACTGGCCAGAGCTTGCACAATATGCACTTGAGCTACTGGCCTGTCCTGCATCCAGCGTTCTTTCGGAACGCACATTTAGTGCTGCTGGAGGCTTTGTCACGGATCACAGGGTGCGCCTGTCCACGGACTCGGTTGATCGACTGACCTTCATAAAGATGAACCAGTCTTGGATCACCACCAGCTACCAAGCACCTGAAGCTGATATAACAGAATAATTTATTTTATTTTGAAATTGTTATGTTGACTGACTATCCTCCTCCTCCTCCTCAATGATCCGATTCCTGATGATAGCTTGAAAGAACATTTTTGTTTCTGGGTGCCGCCACCAGTGGCTAAGGCCCATTTTTTCAGCCCCTGTTTAACAGGGGTATGTAATTACAATTTTTTATGCAATGCTTTGCAGCAGGGCTCATTCCTGCACTCCAACTAGAGTATCTGGGAGAGGTTGCAGTGTCGTGGCACCAGTGCCTAAGGCCCAATTTTTCAGCCCCTGTTTAACAGGGCGTGTAATTAAAATTTTTGATGAAATACTTTGCAACAGGGCTCATTGCTGTGCTCCAAGTACAGTATCTGTGAGGGGTTGCAGTGTTGTGGCACCGGTGCCTAAGGCCCAATTTTTCGGCCCCTGTTCAACAGGGGC
This sequence comes from Rana muscosa, assembly GCA_029206835.1. Lineage (NCBI taxonomy): Eukaryota > Metazoa > Chordata > Amphibia > Anura > Ranidae > Rana > Rana muscosa. The sequence goes on from CM055122.1 coordinate 1,157,585,545, forward strand.
ATGTAATTACAATTCTTGATCTAATAATTCACAGCAGGGCCCATTCATGCGCCCACCAAGAGTAACTGTGAGGGCTGACAGTGTTGTAGCACCAGCACCACCACCAAAGGCCCAATTTTTCCTACCACTGTTCAACAATGGCATGTAATTACAATTCCTGATATAATAGTTCACAGCAGGGCGTTCCAGCGCCCACCAAGAGTAACTGTGAGGGCTCACAGTGTTGTGGCAACACCAACATCTAAGGGGCAAATTTCAGCAGAGTATATACGGCAGGCCCCTACTTTCAAACATCCAACTTACAAACGACTCCTACTTGCAAACGGAAGGAGACAACAGGAAGTGAGAGGAAATCTACCCCTAGGAAGGGAAATTCTCTCCTGTAAGAGTTAATATGGGAAAAAGGTGTCTCCTCTCTACTGATGCTTTATCACCAATCCTTATTTCAATAAAAAAAACCCTTTTCAAAAACATTTGTCATTGGGACGGAAAGTGAGGTGAAATGTTCTGAACAGGTGCACAGACAGCAAAACAAATGTTACAGGGGTGATAACCCTTCCCTATGTTTTCCAAAAAGCTTAAAAATTGATTTTTGGGCTGGAGCTACACTTAAAAAATGTACCTGTTCAAAATTGTGTTATGACACCAGTCATTGGATGGTTTGACAGTTTGGTTGAGAGCACAACCAATGTGACAGCTAGCATTTCCGGCATGCCGGAAATGTTAACTGTTTTTTTAAACTATCAAATCGATGGGTTTACTTCCGCTTTAAGAACAAACCTACAGTCCCTGTCTACTGCTGTTCAGAGTATATAGGGCCTTTTTTTATTTTGGGTGCGGGGTTTCCCTTAATATCCATACAAGATCCAAAGGGGCTGGTAAGGGGGGGGGGGTGATGGGGTAGCCATGCCATTTTTCTCAAAGATTTCTCAAAGATTTTCATCCATATTACCGGGACCAGACATTACATTAAAGCCGCAAGCAGTTTTAAATGGCTTTTTTTCCTTTACAAATGTCATTTTGTGCAGGGACAGTTCTAAACACGGGAAACACATGCCACTTCACAGGCATTCTTTAGACACCCTTCAGGTACAATATTTAAAGGAATATTTCACTTTTTTTTCACTTTATGCATCATTAAAATGACTGCTCCCGAAAAACTGCAGTTTTTAAAACTTCGTTTTGCATTGATACATGTCCCCTGGGGCAGAACCCGGGTCCCCAAACCCTTTTTAGGACAATAACATGCATATTAGTCATTATAATTAGCACTTTAGATTTTGAACATTCGCATCCATTGTATTTCGGTTTGTTCGAAGGTTCTGGTGCGAACCGAACCGGGGGGTGTTCGGCTCATCCCTACTCAAGACCCAGTAACCCAGTGGATTTTCGGTTGGAAAGGTCTCCAAGTCTGATCTTGCCCCTAGGTATTCCTGCACCATGTAAATCAGACGCTGGTGATGGTTGATGGAACCAATCAGACCTTGGGGCTGCGGACTAAAAAATTGTCTGAACGCATCGGTCAGACGGCCACCTTTTCCACCGCTCCTTCTGTGACTGACCGAAGCCTCAGCAACACGTTGTCTAGGAGGACCAGGAAATTGTAACCTCCCAGGCTCTGGAAACGCATTGCACAAACCTTTCTGCAAGGCCTCCCAAAGATGTTTCATCATCTGCTCCCTCTGCGAAGGCTGGATAAGTTCCTTACCCTTGCAACATGGATCAAGAAGGGTTGCCAGCCAGTATTAATCCCTCTCCTTGATACCACAAATCCGAGGGTCCTTTTGCAGGCTTTGCAGGATCAGGGAGGCCATGCAGCATAGGTTTGCTGAGGCATTCGGTCTGAAGTCCTCTGAGTCACTAAAGACGACATGATCCACCTCCTCCCAGCCACGTACAAGTTCATGGGTTTCTGGTGACTGAAAACGATCCCTTGAAGACTGCTGCTGATGCTGAGTGCTAGGCTCCACCTCCATGCTGACACAATCCTCATCCTCCTCCTCCCCCTCCTCCTCCTCCTGTGTGATAGGTGGGCCTGCAGGAATACTGTGTGGATAAAGGGGGCCTTGAGAGGTAAGGAAGTCCTCCTCTTCCTCCCTCTGTTCTGCCTCAAGTGCCCTGTCCATTATTCCATGCAGCGTGTGCTCCAACAGGAAGACAAGAGGGACAGTATCATTGATGCATGCACTGTCACTGCTCACCATCCTTGTGGCCTCCTCAAATGGTGACAGGACAGTGCATGCATCCTTGGTCATTAGCCACTGGCGTGGAAAAAAAAAAGCCAAGCTCCCCTGACCATGTCCTGGTGCCATACTCGCACAGGTACTCATTGATGGCCCTCTGCTGCGTGTGCAGTTGCTGCAGCATTGCCAACGTTGAGTTCCACCTGGTGGGCATGTCACAGATGAGGCGGTTCTTTGGCAGGTTGCATTCCTTTTGAAGGTCAGCCAGCCGAGCACTGGCATTATATGACCGGCGGAAATGCCCACAGACTTTCCTGGCCTGCCTCAGGAGATCCTGTAAGCCCAGGTACCTGCACAAGAACCGCTGCACCACCAGATTAAGGACATGAGCCAAACAGGGAACATGGGTCAAGTGTCACTGTCGGAGGGAGGAGAGAAGGTTGGTGCCATTTTGTCGCAAACCACCATTCCTGGCTGAAGCTGGCGTGGCGTCAACCACCTCTGAGCCTGCCCCTGCAGAGCTGACAAAATCTCTGCCCCTGTGTGGCTCCTGTATCCTAAGCAGACCAACTCAAACAATGCATAGCATCTTTTTGCCTGAGTTCTTGCGTAGACCCTAGAACGCCTACAGAGCACCGCTGGTTCCGAGGACAAATCTGCACAGGAAGAGTACATAGAGGAAGAAGAAGAGGAGGGGGTGGAGGAGAGAGGTGTGGCAGAATCACCACTACCAGCATTTTGGAGGCATGGTGGCGGAACAAGCTCCAACAATACTGCACCCTGTCCTGCATCCTTCCCAGCTGCCAGCAGAGTTACCCAGTGCGCCGTGAAAGAAAGGTAACGTCCCTGTCCATGCCTGCTGGACCATGAGTCAGCGGTAATATGCACCTTACCGCTGACCGCCCTGTCCAATGAGGCCAAGACATTGCCTTCCACATGCCGGTAGAGAGCCGGAATGGCCTTCCGAGAAAGAAAATGGTGTTTGGGAACCTGCCACTGAGGTACCACACATTCCACAAATTCTCGAAAGGGGGCAGAGTCTACCAGCTGAAAATGCAGCAGTTGGAGTGCTAGCAATTTAGCCAAGCTAGCATTTAGCCGCTGAACATGTGGATGGCTAGGACCGAATTTCTTTTGATGGTTTAGCAACTGGGGTAGGGAAATTTGCATGCTACAATCGAATTTAGGTGTATCGCTAGCAGATTTCCTGCAAGTGCTTGGGAAACCTAATTCTACACCTTCATTCCTCTCAGTGCAGGTCTCTGAGAGGACTGAAGGTATAGTGGGGTTTGAGATCCTAGCTGATGAGGAGCAGGGAGAGGTCCGCCTTGTTCTTTGGTGTGGGTCTTTTAGGTACTGTTGCCAACAGACTGCAAGGGAGCTCGACATATGTCTGGTAAAGCATGTGGTGCCCAAGCTGATGCTGTTTTGGCCACACTTGATACGCTTCAGACATATGTTGCAAACAGCAATGGTGAGATTTGCTGCATACGTCTCAAAAAAGGTCCACACCAAAGAACTTTTGAAAAAACGCGGAGTCAGCAGCGCCCTGCACATACGGAGCTCTGCAGTGTGATGCAGCCGTTGGCTGCCCTTAAGCTGGTCCCTGGAGGGCATCCTGCCTCGTTGGAGATGTGCCTCCTCCTCCTCTCTTCTATCAGGCACCCACGTAGTGTCAGTGACCTCATCATCCCCTCCCTCCTTACCACTGGAGCAAACCTGGAAGTATGCTGCAGCTGGGGGAACATGACTGCAAGTTTCTTGTCCTTCTTGGGCACCCCCTCTCTCTGGGCTCACGTTACTGCCTTCATCCTCAACCTGGGTACCATCATCTGAGCCTTAAAAATGCTGCGCATCCTCCTGCAGCAGGTATCCGACACTGTGGTCAAACAGTTCGGGGGACTCCTCAGGGCATGATGGTGGGGCTATTGAAGGAGTGACTGATGACATTGAACCGATGGAAGAGGCCACTTTGGCAGCTGCATTGGCAGCCAAAGTACTCTGAGCCTGGGTGACAGAGGATGAGGAGGATGAGGACGGCTTTGTCATCCACTCTACCAACTCTTCTGCATGTTGTGGCTCAACACGGCCAGCTTCTGAAAAAAAGGACAAGCGTGTCCCACGGCCACGTGCTGTGGATGCAACGTAGTCCACGACCAGCACTGTTGGCTGTAGACACAGAGCCTGCTTTCCCTCTTTTATTGGCCGGTGAGCGTCTGCCTCTCCTTGGTGGCCTTCCAGACATACTGTACAATTAGATTAGCAAAACACCGCCTGAAGTTTGCATGAAAGAGAACACTAGGAATGGCCTGCAGTCAGGTATAGGCTTGGCTGGACTAGAATGCAGTGGATATATATATATATATATATATATATATATATATATGTAGGAGACTGTATATATATTTTATGCACTGCAGCTCACTGAGTCGCCTGCCTGCCTGAAAGTGTATTTGAACACGTACGCCAGGAATGGCCTACTGTCAGGTATAATCTTGGCTAGACTAGAATGAAGCCTGTATATATGTATATATATTATGCACTGCAGAACTCCTTAGCCAGTGCTGATCTAGCGCTTGGTTTCCTATTGTTTACTTTGTATTTTACTGTATGAAAATGGCCGCCAACATAATGAAGACCTCTTTTTTGTTGGACTTCAAAAACATGTCCGCCATAGCCTGCGAATATCCTACCATTAAAATGGCCGCCACCATGATGGGAGACACAAACTCAGTCAAAATGGCCGCTGAGCCACTTCTGTTTCGAGCAGATTTAAGGACAGCCCTGACATTCAATCAGGTTCCTCTGATGAAGTCACGTGACGTGACGATATGCGTTAGGATGATTGCGTGGAACCGGAAGTGACGTTGGAATCATCTCCACTACACGGTTTATGCTATTTTGCCTGTTTTGATTTTACTGCATGTAAGCACCCATTTGGCTTTTAAATAAACCCTTTACCTTTTAACGTTCTGCACTATGAGAGGCTTGTTTGTTCCTTCTCTGATCCACATATGGGAGCCTTGATTACATTGGATATCGTGACCATCACTACGGATATCGTGGAGCCCTAGCCGTGTCACCACCACCAGTGAGGGATAGCGTGGCTATCAGCTGTGGCTCCCCTGAATGTTTGGGAGATTCTCAAGGCTTTATTTACTTCTATGTGAGGTAAGCGCTCTGTGAGCATTTAACTTCAAGGAGGATCATTGAAAGAAGCACTGTTTTGCACTTTATCAGAAAAAAATCTTCACTTATATCTAGAGACGTTCATCTTGATTTTGTTTTGATTTTTTGGACTTTGAACACATGTATTACTTTTATCACTTTATACATTCTTATGATGTTTATAGGTTAATACTATTTTAGGAGGTTGCGCTGATCATTATTTATTTTCATTCAACTTTTGGTGCACATGCACACTTTAGATTGAGCTGCGACCCCCATTTTTATATTCTCACATTTTATATTCTCACATTTTATATTTTCACATTATTTGGTAAGCGCTAGAGACCTATATTTATCAGATCACTGAGTCGCCTGCCTGCCTAAAAGTGTCTTTGAACACCTACACCAGGAATGGTCTATAGTCAGGTATAGGCTTGGCTAGACTAGAATGCAGTGGATATATATGTAGGAGACTGTATATATATTTTATGCACTGCAGCTCACTGAGTCGCCTGCCTGCCTGAAAGTGTCTTTGAACACGTTCACCAGGAATGGCCTAGAGTCAGGTATAGGCTTGGCTAGACTAGAATGCAGTGGATATATATGTAGGAGACTGTATATATATATATATATATATATATATATATTATGCACCGCAGATCACTGAGTCACCTGCCTGAAAGTGTCTTTGAACACGTACACCAGGAATGGCCTACAGTCAGGTATAGGCTTGAGTAGACTAGAATGCAGTGGAGATATATATAAAATCTCATATATATATATATATATATATATATATATATATATATATATATATATATATATATATATATATATTGTGAAGGACTAGCATCAAAGGTAGAGTTTGAAGGACAGCGCCACTCGCTGGTTCTTCTTTTTAAGGGCTTTATTTGCTCATTTTTATTAAAAGAAGTTCACAAAATCAAAGGTTTCCCTCGCAGGGGTTTGCATTGACATTCAGCCTCCTGGCTTATACATACAGCAGTGCTGCTCAGGCCTTCCACTTCAGGCTCTCGTCTGACTCCTTCAGACTGTTCCCTTGCAAAGACCATCCGTTTAGATAGCAGCCCCTCACTGCTCTGATCCTCAGACTTGGGTCTGTGGCTTCCACTGTGCACACATGCACTCTATGGCTTCCCCAGTGCACACCTGCACTCATCGGGAGGGTGGAGCCCAGAATGCTGGTCCTGACTCTACTATCAGGCCCACACACACACCTGAACAATCAGTGTTCCGTTGAGTCTCAAAACCCGGATCCAGGACTGGGGATTTCTAAGAAATCCCCAGGCTCCAGGTCCCAAAGTGGACTTTAGTAAATCATGAGGAAACTGAAAAGCCAGTTTCCTCCAAAACAAGCAAATACCCTGGAGCCCCTCAACCTGCCTGGTTGAGAATCCTGTATTCATACACTGGTGGGGTACCACGCTACCACAATATAGATCTATATATATATATATATATATTATGCACTGCAGATCACTGAGTCCCCTGCCTGAAATTGTCTTTGAACACGTGCACCAGGAATGGCCTACAGTCAGGTATAGGCTTGGCTAGACTAGAATGCAGTGGATATATATGTAGAAGGCTGTATATATTTTTTATGCACTGCAGATCACTGAGTCCCCTGCCTGAAAGTGTCTTTGAACACGTACACCAGGAATGGCCTACTGTCAGATATAGGCTTGGCTAGACTAGAATGCAGTGGAGATAAATATATACAAGCCTGCATATATATATATATATATATATATATATATATATATATATATATATTTTAAATGCAGTGCAGCTAGCTGAATCACCTGCCTGCCTGAAGTATATTAGAAACAGTACACCAGGAACGGTCTGCAGTGAGATCTAGCTAAACTGGATACAGTGTATATAAATATTTATACAAAGCCGGGATGTATATATATACACTAAATACACTGCAGCTAAATGAATCGCCTGCCTGCTCAAAGTAAATTAAATGACACTCTCTCTCTCTCTCTCTCTCCACCAGGAACACACTACCGAAGGACGACGTGCAGGTGGCCTTATATAGTAAGGGGGGTGGACTTAACCCCTTGAGCCATAATTGGCCAAAGGCACCCTGCCTTTGGCCAATTATGTCTCTTTGCTGACGACGTTGTGATTGGCCAAAGCATGCGGGTCATAGTGCATGCTTGGCCAATCATCAGCGATGACGCAGTGCATTATGGGTCGTGACGCGCCGCTCGAATTTGGCGCGAATGCCCCATAATGTTCGATATTCAGCGAACGATCGAACAGCCGATGTTCGAGTCTAACTCATGTTCGACTCAAACCGAATGCTCATCCCTAATTTTGGGTCCCAAAGGGAGTATGTGCGTGCAGTGCGTGCCAAGCACTGGCCCATTCTGACTCAATCACCTGGTATCTCTGAGATTGTGGCCCAAGACCTTATTAGTTGCCAGAAAGGGATAATCTGGTGCAATCAGAGTTTGTATGTACTCCCTCTAGGAATTTGCTGACCGATTTACCCCATTTAAACAGTATGTTCTGATGTGGACACTGCCATGTCTGTGGGTTTGTTAACCGAATAGATAGGTTTACCGATGCAGACCGGCAGACGGTTTATCACATTAAAAAATTTGTGAATTGCAGTACAGCACAGGTTCTCTATATTTTGGAGTGGCCATGCAAATAATTATATGTTGGTAAAACAAAACAATAGATGTGTGTCTGCATCGGTACGCATTTGGGGAGTATTAGAAACAAGAGCAGACATGATGATGGCCCTGCTCAATATTTTGTGACCCTTCACAATTCTTGTCAGGATGGACTCAAGATAAAAGGCTTCTTTGTTCTCAACCTATCCAGCCGCAGGGGTGACTTCAATACAGTCCTCCTGCAGAAGGAAAAGGAATGGAATTTTTAGGGTGGGGACATTGGTGCCTAATGGACTCAATACTGAACTAAGTATGCATGTGTTTCTTGATCCATAGTGTGTATCCTCTAATGAAACTATGAAGAGCCCACCCTGTGTGTTTCCTTTTTATTAAAATTCCTTCCCTATCTCTATGGTTTCCTATATTGGCCCCCCTCTCCCTTGGATACTTTACTATCCAAAAGTGATTCTTGTCAATGTCTTCACTTATTTCTTATGTGGTTCACCAATTTCTTTTAATGGGTATATTTGAATGTGTGGAAAACCCAGCTGAGTGCTATAAGTATAAAGCTGGAAGCTCTTTTCCAACTTGTATTTAACATTATGATACAGTGGCTATTGGGGAGTTAAATTTGGAGAGGAGGCTGTCAGCCCATTTATAAGCCTGTGATTTGATTGCTACAGTGTTCTGAAGAAGCTCACGTGATCTAGCGAGTGAAATGCATTGATGTTATCAAGTCATTCTGCTCAACCCCCAGACCACACTGCGAGAGCTTGGCAGCATAATTCCATCACTCTAGGATGGTGACATGTCGACCTGAGTACAGGTGTCAGCTGAGTCTGGAGATACAGCATATTGGGAATCAATGCCGATAGGAGCTGCCGGTGACCCCATACATCTTTGGGAAAGACTGTTATTGGGAGGTGCTTCATAGGATTACCATTGCTCATATGAGTTTGTTTTACTTCTATGTGTTACACTCAATAAATATTGTTTCTACCTAAGTGTCCACTGCTCCTGCCTTCCCCTGCTGTCCTGGCTTCATCTGTTTATCACTTATCTGCTTGAAGATTTGCTACAAATTGATGCTATATATGTGCTGATGGGCGGCCCTACTAATGACTGAGTTACAGTGGATACTAGTACTGCCCTGTGATATCCTGCTTGAATGGCCATCTGGCCAATTACAGACTGGTGGACTATTCCAATCTGCTATTTAAATCTTAGCACTATTGTCCATGATCTCACTATACCATGTGGAGCATCCTATAGATCAGTGATGGCGAACCTTTTTGAGCCTGAGTGCCCAAACCGCGACACAAAACCAACTTATTTCTTTCAAAGTGCCAACACAGATTAAAACCTGCCAGCGGCTCTGTACAGAGGATGGGACTGATCATCCCTCTGAATGAGCCCTTAGGGGCCAAAAATGTACGATAATGCCAGATTCACTCAGAATGCACTGTGCAACATACACTAACCTACCTGACACATGCACTGACCATGACAATCACCTACCTGACACATGCCACTCACCTACCTGACCATTACACTCACCTACCTGAGATATGCCACTCACCTACCTGACCATTACACTCACTTATCTGACACATGCCACTCATCTACCTGACCATTACACTCACCTACCTGACACATGCACTCACCTACCTAACCATTACACTCACCTACCTGACACATGCCACTCACATACCTGACCATTACACCCACCTACCTGACACATGCACTCACCTACCTGACCATTACACTCACCTACCTGAGATATGCCACTCACCTACCTGACCATTACACTCACCTATTTGACACATGCACTCACCTCCCTGACCATTACACTCACCTACCTGATACATGCCACTCACCTACCTGACCATTACACTCACCTACCTGACCATTACACTCACCTACCTGACACATGCCACTCACCTACCTGACACATGCCACTCACCTACCTGACACATTACACTCACCTACCTGACCATTACACTCACCTACCTGACCATTACACTCACCTACCTGACCATTACACTCACCTACCTGACCATTACACTCACCTACCTGACCATTACACTCACCTACCTGACCATTACACTCACCTACCTGCCACTACCTGAATTTTTATTTTATTTAATTCACAAAAACATTAATATTAATCCAAATTTTGGGGGTCAATCTGGATCCTGACCAAGAGACAGGGCCAGGATGAAGCAAGTGAAACTGGACAGGAAGGAGTTGAAATGGGAAGGTACCCACCAGCAGATGAGCAGCTTGAGCCTCTGCCTCTAAGAAGCGGGACACCACAGACTGATAAGATACTCAAGAAAGGTAGCTGGACGGCAGAACAATGAATTAACACCTTTATTGTGCAAGATTGAGTAAAATCCAAAACAGTCAATCCATGTAGAGAAGAGGTACAAAAAGAACGGCTAGCTTTCTGTACATGGATTGACTGTTTTGGACTCAAATTAATCTTGCAGAACAAAGGTGTTAATTCGTGCAGCTACCTTTCTCGATTGTCTGCAGTGCACGTTTGCAGAGCTAGCACCTGATGCCTGAGAGTGGGGCAGAGGGGGTTATCCATAGGATAACATGCCTGGAGCGGTGTGAACCTTTTTGGCTTCGGATTTATAACTGTACATGTCCACCTCTCACCTGTCTCCAATCTCTCCAGCAGCTCATTCCTGCCCGCAAGTCTCCCGCAAGCCACCTCTGATCCCAGCCGTGTGTTCTGTCACGCCAAGCTAGGGTGACCACGTGTCCCGGATTGCCCGGGACAGTCCCGCATTTTGCAGGTCTGTCCCTGTCCCCCATAGGTTCGCCATCACTGCTATAGATGGTCTCTGAACTGAGATCAGATATTTCCTGTGAACCAATTTTCATCATAGAAGTCCATGAACTGCCCATGATCTCTGTGGAGTTCATGCTTGTTCTCCTCTTTGTCATAGTTGCTATTGTTCTCCCTGTTAGCATCAGTGTGTGTACAGTATGGTAGTGTGTTTGTAAGCCTGGACTTTGTTTTTATAGTACTTGATAACATTGTCAATTGTGCTTTTATTGGCTGGGGGTGAAGGTTTTGATGTGCAATAATTAATTCTGTAAATTTTGCTTATCAATAAAATAATTTTTGTAATGCTGCAGAATGTTCCTATATGGAAAAAAAGAGAGATTCGCCCTTGGGACTTTGAGTGAGGTGAGCACTGTTAGGCCAATAAAAAAATCGCAAGAATAATTGCAGTGTATATTTATTCAGGTAAAAAGCAGTACATACATTGATGTCATGAACATGGGCCAATCCATACAAAATACAAGACCAATATAAATTAGGTAAAATGATATTACGAGTATCTGACAGTAATTATGTAAACACATAGGCATCAAAAGTAACCCGACGCGTTTCGCGAGGCTTGGCTCGCTCTTCAGGGGTAGATGCACGTAGTGTACCTAAAATGAGAGTGATATAGTATAAAGCATGATATGAAGGCACAGGGGGGGGGGGGGGGGCTTGAATATGAAAAACCCCATACTCACCACTGGACATTGCCAAAAGACAGCGGGGGTGAAGCTCAAACGGCGGCAGCGACTGTCTCACCAGGGAGCTGAGGAGGCGGAGCCAAACAAAGCTCCAAATCGGAGTCAAACGGAAGGAAGGCCAGCATGGATGGAATAGGTGTAACCCCAAGAGTGTCAGTGAATCCAAGAGGAATGTTGGCTCTAAATATAAATATGTATATTGAATAATTAAAATATGGGAGTATACAAGTATATGGTAACATATATGTCTTTGCATGTATAAAAGACATGAGCCAAGAATGGTTAGAGTATGGAGACTGAGGGGGAGAGTGAAAAAATACCAGATTGACTAGTATGATTAAGGAAAGATCAGAGAGGAAAGTAATAAGTGAGAGAGAGTGTGAATGGAATGAAATACAGGTGTGTGGTGAGGACTGTGATGAGAAAACAAGTTGCATGTAAATGCTTGCAGCGAGTAATATATAAACATATAAAAGTATACCTTGGTGAAGTAGGTCTAAGAGTAGTAAATTCCAAGGGAAGGACCTGCACTTGTGTGTCTGTCCTCAGTGAAAGAAAGCAAACAATGAGATCCATGCTGTGCAAACCTCCAATATATACCCCTGAAGGGGCCCGAGAGGCTCCGCCCCCAACACCATGTGCAAATGACCAGCAACCGAGTGCCCAAACCCACCAACCATCAAAAAGGCGGTGTGTGAGCCAAGACACTCCCAGGACCATCTTGATGGTAGTAATGCCTGCAGCCACAGCGATGCTGCAAAATCACAGACATCGCGCGGCCGACGCATTAACATGGTGCCGATGTGCAAGTGGCCCCGCCCGCTCAAAAAGGGCAGGCGGGGACAGCAGGGGACAAGGATCCCCCTTGTGATGCACATCGCAGCTCCCAGGGTTACTTTTGATGCCTATGTGTTTACATAATTACTGTCAGATACTCGTAATATCATTTTACCTAATTTATATTGGTCTTGTATTTTGTATGAATTGGCCCATGTTCATGACATCAATGTATGTACTGCTTTTTACCTGAATAAATATACACTGCAATTATTCTTGCAATTTTTTTATTGGCCTAACAGTGCTCACCTCACTCAAAGTCCCAAGGGCGAATCTCTTTTTTTCATGAAATTCAGGGATGGAGGTGTGTCACTGGTGACACCAGACCCTTCTTTTTTTTTCTTTTTTCTCAATGTTCCTATATGGAGTCAATATGGAGCATAAATATACATATAATTATACTACGAGCAAAGTGATAAATGACATGAACCAGATAATGAACAAAATCACAAACTAATAATTGTGATAAAATCAGACATGTGTGGAGAAATGAGTGGGGAGTGTGCTAGTGTGCTCTGCCTACAGTACAAATATGCTTGAACACAAATGTATGCACATCTGAATATACAAATGCGCATATATAAATATACATGCATGTCCACACATACACAAAAAATGTACGCCCATATACACTAGAAGTGATTCTATGATGATTTTCCATCAAGGGATAATATGTTCAATCTATAGATACATAATGTTTGCATAGCTTAGTGCATCTGTTATAGTGTTTTGATTTCCAAATTTCTTCTATTCTAGTCACTTTTAATAGGTTATAATCCTTTTTATAAGGCATCAAAAAGTGTCTTGATGCGCTATTATCTTTAAATCTAATGCCTTGTACACATGATCAGAATTTCCTATGAAAAAAGTCTGACGGAATTTTTTCATCGGATATTCCGACCGTGTGTGGGCCCATCAGACTTTTTTCCGTAGGATTTTAGAAATAGAACATGCTTTATTTTTTTCCCTGTGAAAAAAAATCCTATGGGAAATTCCGATCGTCTGTGCGGAGAAAAAAACACGTATGCTCAGAATCAAGTCGACGCATGCTCGGAAGGATTGAACTTAATTTTTCCCAGCTCGTCGTAATGTTTTACGTCACCGCGTTTTGAACGGTCGGAATTTGGTCTGACAGTGTGTATGCAAGACAGCTTAAATGGAATTCTGACGGAAAATTCCATCAGATTTTATCCCATAGGAAATTCTGATCGTGTGTACAGGGCATTAGTCCAATATTTGATCTGTGTTTATTAAGCCTTTGAAGGTCTGTATTCTTCCCAGTTGAATGGATGTGACATGACATATACCATGTACTGAGAGGAGCAATTGAGAAAATGTTTCTTAAACTCTGTCCTGTTGGAAGTTATATTGGGGGTCAAGGTTCCTAAAGCTTGACAGCTAAGACATCTAGAGGTCACACTTATAAAGCATCCACTTACGGACAATGCTGGGACATAAAAGTGAGGATCCCCAGGGACTTTATTACACTAGGTGATTTTCAAACAGGCTCTGCAGAAGACCAATCTTGGGTTAGATGTAAATTATTCTTACAATATATTCCAGTGATTGGAAACTTAATATATACTATGTACTTTGTAACTTTATGATCTTTATTGCATCTAATGATGAAACTAGAAGATTGGGTATACCATATTTCTCTGGGTTCTCTGGAGACATTTATCTTGTTTCCAAGCACCAGTTATTTTTAAAGCCTCATCTATTAGACCCGTTTGGATGATTCTTCTGAAGAAAATACCTTTTAAAAGTTTTGACTTGTTTCATAAAATCTATGTCTGATGAACAATTCAATTTCTTCTAAAGCCTCGTACACACGGTCGGACTTCCATCGGACTTTTCCGTGTTTTTTTGTCCGAACGGAGTTGGTTGGGAACACCCATAGCATACACACGCTCGGACTTTTCTGCAAACTTTCTTAAAACTTCTTAAAACATCACGTGTTTTTTCTGCTCTTTTCTGATCTTTACTGCCACCCTTTGGTCAACTTCTGCTATTGTTGGTTGATTTTAACATTAGTTGTTTTGTCCATCGGACTAAAGTCTGATGGTTATCTGTACACACGGTCGGACTTTGCTCCATCGGACTTTTGTTGGGCAAAAGTTTGTTCGTTTGCAGACCCAACTTTTGTCTGATAAAATCCAAAACCAAACGAAAAAAGTTTGTCCGATTGAGCGTACACACGGTCGGATTGTTGGTCCAACTTGCTCAAAACGAAGTTTGTTGGGCAAAAGTCCGACCGTGTGTACGGGGCTTTAGCCTCTTGAATAAGGTACGTTTCTTAGCCAAACTCTGTAATGGCAACTGTTAAAATTCAACAACTTCCTGTCAGCACTCTTTTGTGGTGATAATTCCAATTTGATTGCCTGTCAGTATTACATTCAAATATTCTATAGCTGTATGATGAGTGTGGTTTGCAAATGATTGTCCATAAGTATTGTCATTTAGATATCGGCCAAATAGAACAGTTGCTGAGGGTTCACCCTCCCAGATAAAGCTTAAATCATCCATGTAGCTCTAGCTTTTCATAGCTGAGGTTAGTGAGTCCTCTTCCCCATATCAACTTTATTGATTTTGTCCAGCGAAAAGTGAGAAATATTATATCCCATAGTATACTGTTGCTTTGCTAACTAGCACTTAACCCAGAGCACCATACAGATCTGGAGAGATGGAAGGTTATCCAATATATAACTTGTCTAGCATCCAGCAAACTGTTCAATGTTACAATCAGGTCAACACAAATGATAAACTGGGAATAAGAAGTTGAGTGTCACACCAGCAGCATAGCTTGAAGGGCATATCCAACCCTTTCTGACTGTTTCTAATGGAGAAACATTTTATAGGATTGGATATAACTGTGCTGAGCCACAGGTGGATGAACTATGGGAGGAGTAGACCATTTTGTGAAACAAAATTATCCACAAAAAAAACAGAGCACCAAGAACTATTTAGGGGTAAGGAATTGATTGTCTGGGTGTTTCCAATCTTTGTAAACAATATAATCAAATTGGAAATGATGGGAAAACATGTTATTGAAATGATTAGCACTATGGAATGGCACCTAGTTGCTGTGGTAGGGTGAGGAATGGTGGAAGGAACATCCTTGATTACAAAACAATTAGTTTCCTTCTATTTTGGTAAAACAATTGCTGAAATTCAGCTGGTGGGGTTTCCTCCTCTAAGTAAGGGAGGGATGCAGTTGTCAAAAACAAGTCCTTTGGTGTATCCCTAACAGAATCAAAAATATTACCCATCTGTCACATTCCACTGGGTGTTTTAAGCTCTTGCCATCCATCATAGGGAGCTACAAGTTGCACTAACTGAGACATAAATCTTTGAGTCACAGAAGAAAAAACCTTCACTGTGAGACAACAAACTTAATTAACATCCAAGGTAAGGTTCAGAGATGGCTATCAGTGCAGACAGTTCAGATTGGGAACTGTAGGTAGTGCAGAAGGCACAATCTTTTCCTGCATAAAGCTAAACCTTGCACATTGTTCAAAGTAGTTATGAATTAGTGGGTTGCCTGAAACTGTAACCAGACATGCCCAAAATCTAAAAAAAGATGCTGCATCTTTAGAGCTACTATGCTCCATTAGGATTGCTCAGACCAGCTTAGCCTGAAAGGTATTTAAGGATACACTGTCACTGCAGGCAGGCAGCAATAATACAAGACTACACCCTTTGTTGTGTCCCTGTGTAGGCAATAGAGAAGAAAAACTTCTGTCTTCTTCACCTTGTAGAGTGCCAGGTACTGCTCTATGACACTCAATATGAGAGAGCATTGTATGAGATGTGAATGCATGCATGCTTGGTCATCCACAGAGCTGCATCACAAACACTCCAGTTGCATAAAAGGAGCTAACTCCCAACATAGCAAGAAACCTTCTAAAATAATGAACAATAAGTGAGTCTTCAGAGATGGGGACCAATGACCCGCCACAGCTCTGGTCCTGATAATTCAGCTAGGAATCATCGGGAGTATTGGCCCAATATGAAAGCAAAGACCAGTGTTAAATGTCAACTGCAGGATCATAGAACACCAGTATCTTTAACAAACAGGGTAGACCTGTGTTCAGTTGCTAACTGGAGTGACTTCTATTACTTCTAACATCTGTTCTGAGTAGTGATGAGCCGAACACCCCCGGGTTCAGTTCGCACCAGAACCCGCGAACGGACCGAAAGTTCGCACGAACATTAGAACCCTATTAAATACAATGGATGCGAACGTTCGAATTCCAAAGTGCTAATTATAACGACTATTATCCATGTTACTGTCCTAAACAGAGTTTGGGAACCCGGGTTCTGCACCAGGGGACATGTATCAATGCAAAACGAAGTTTTAAAAACGGCCGTTTTTCGGGAGCAGTCATTTTAATGATGCATAAAGTGAAAAAAAAAAGTCAAATATTCCTTTAAATATTGTACCTGGGGGGTGTCTAAAGTATGCCTGTGAAGTGCCACGTGTTTCCTGTGTTTAGAACTGTCCCTGCACAAAATTACATTTCTAAAAGGAAAAAAAAGCCATTTAAAACTGCTTGCGGCTTTAATGTAATGTCTGGTCCCGGTAATATGGATGAAAATCTTTAAGAAAAATGGCATAGCTACCCCATCACCCCCCCCCCTACCCCAGCCCATTACCAGCCCCTTTGGGTCTTGTATGGATATTAAGGGGAACCCCGCACACAAAATAAAAAAAGGCCCTATATACTCTGAACAGCAATATACAGGCGGTGCATACAAGACAGGGACTGTAGGTTTGTTCTTATGTAGAATCTGTTTGTAATTTTGAACAGCTACATTGTTTAAGTGTAGCTCCAGCCCGAATACCTATTTTTAAGCTTTTTGGAAAACATAGGGAAGGGTTATCACCCCTGTAACATTTGTTTTGCTGTCTGTGCCCCTGTTCAGAACATTTCACCTCACTTTGCGTCCCAATGACAACTGTTTTTGAAATGTGGTGTTTTTATTGAAACAAGGATTGGTGATAAAGCATCAGTATAGAGGAGACACCTTTCTCCCATATTAATTCTTACAGGAGAGAATTTTCCTTCCAAGGGGTAGATTTCCTCTCACTTCCTGTTGTCTTCTTCCGTTTGCAAGTAGTAGTCGTTTGTAAGTTGGATGTTTGAAAGTAGGGACCTGCCGTATATACTCTGCAGAAATTGGCCCCTTAGGTGTTGGTGTTGGCACAACACTGTAAACACTCACAGTTACTCTTGGTGGGTGCTGGAACGCCCTGCTGTCAACTATTATATCAGGAATTGTAATAACATATAATTGTTGAACAGTGGTAGTAAAAATTGGGCCTTTGATGGTGGTGCTGGTGCCACAACACTGTAAGGCCTGACAGTTACTCTTGGTGGGCGCAGCAATTGGCCCTGCTGTGAATTATTAGATCAATAATTATAATTGCATGCCCCTGTTGAACAGGGGCTGAAAAATTGGGCCTTAGGCACTGGTGGCTAGGGATGAGCTTCGTGTTTGAGTCGAACATACGTTCGACTCGAACATCGGCTGTTCGATGAAGATCGAACGATTTGGGCCGTTCGCGCCAAATTCGAGTGACGCGAACGGCCCACAATGCACTACGCCATCGCAGTGTCATCCAGGCGCTGTGATTGGCCAAGCATGCACTGTGACCCCGCATGCTTGGCCAATCACAGCGCCGGCAGCGAGGAGAGCAATGATTGGCCACAGGCAGGATGCCTGTGGCCAATTATTGCTGAGGGTGTTTAGTACACGCCCCACACTATAAAAGGCCGCCAGCACGGCGGCCTAGTGTAGTGTGTTCCGGAGCAGGGATAGAGCAGCATAGGCAGGGACAGTGACTTTTATTTCTTTCTTGCTTAACCTGGATTCCTTTAGTTTAGGGAAAGAGAAGGATAGGTAGGGAGAGTGTCAGTGTGTTTTGTGCTTGTGCTATATTGTGCTTAAAAAAAACATTTTTTCTAGGGACAGAAAACTGTAGGTAGGGAGAGTGTGTCAGTTTCTTTCACTGTCAAAGTCCTTGTTTCCAGGGACCTGGAAGGACAGTGAGTGAATTCTCCTTGTGCTAAATTGTGCTTAAAAAAAACATTTTTTCTAGGGACAGAAAACTGTAGGTAGGGAGAGTGTGTCAGTTTCTTTCACTGTCAAAGTCCTTGTTTCCAGGGACCTGGAAGGACAGTGAGTGAATTCTCCTTGTGCTAAATTGTGCTTAAAAAAATCATTTTTTCTAGGGACAGAAAACTGTAGGTAGGGAGAGTGTGTCAGTTTCTTTCACTGTCAAAGTCCTTGTTTCCAGGGACCTGGAAGGACAGTGAGTGAATTCTCCTTGTGCTTAAAAAAAACATTTTTTCTAGGGACAGAAAACTGTAGGTAGGGAGAGTGTGTCAGTTTCTTTCACTGTCAAAGTCCTTGTTTCCAGGGACCTGGAAGGACAGTGAGTGAATTCTCCTTGTGCTAAATTGTGCTTAAAAAAAAAAAAATTTCTACGGACAGAAAACTGTAGGTAGGGAGAGTGTGTCAGTTTCTTTCACTGTCAAAGTCCTTGTTTCAAGGGACAGAGAAGGACACCTGAAGGTAGCCCTTATTGCTTTTTTCCCATCTCCCTGCAGGCCATCTATTAGAATGTCTGGAAGGCAAACAAGGAGAGGCAGACAGTCAGGAGGCAATAAAAGAGGGCAAGCAGGCTCTGTGTCTGGGGGCAACAGTGCTGGTCGTGGACGCGGTGCATTGTCATCAGCACATGGCCATGGGACACGCTTGTCCTTTTCGGCAGCTGGACATGTTGAGCCACATCATGCCGAAGACTTGGTAGAGTGGATGACCAAGCCCTCCTCCTCCTCCTCATCCTCTCTCACCCAGGCTCAGGGTACTGGAAAAGCAGCTGCCAAAGCGTCCTCTTCCCTGGTATCAATGTCAGACTCATCATCAGTCACTCCTTCCCTAGACCCACCATGTCCTCCTCCTGAGGAGTCCCCTGAACTGTTTCAGCACAGTGTTGGGTACATGCTCCAGGAGGATGCCCAGCGTTTCGAAGGGTCTGATGATGAAACCCAGCTAGAGGAAGGCAGTAGCGTGAGAGCAGACAGAGGGGATGCTCAAGAAGGACACCAATCTGGCAGTCATGTTCCAGCAGCTGCAGCATACTGCCAGATTGGCTCCAGTGATGAGGAGGGAGGTGATGATGAGGTCACTGACTCCACGTGGGTGCCTAATAGGAGAGAGGAGGAGGAGGAGGAGGATGAGGAGGAGGCACATCTCCAACGAGGCAGGATGCCCTTTGGTGGCCAGCGTAAGGGCAGTACACCGACGGAATCACACCGCAGAGCTCCGCCTGTGCAGGGCGCTGCCTCTGCCCGTCATTCAAAAAGTTCTTTGGTGTGGGCCTTTTTTGAGGCTAGTGCATCAGATCGCACAGCTGCTGTTTGCAACATATGTCTCAAGCGTATATCGCGTGGCCAAAACATCAGCCGCTTGGGTACCACATGCCTGACCAGACATATGTTGACCTGCCATGCAGCTCGTTGGCAAGCCTACCTCAAAGACCCACACCAAAGAACAAAGCGGACCTCTCCTTGCACCGCATCAGCTGGGATCTCCAACCCCACTATAACTTCAGTCCTCTCTGAAACATGCACTGAGAGGAATGAAGGTGTAGAATTAGGTGTGTCACAGCCAAGTACTTGCGGCCACTCTGCTAGCAGTACACCGACGTCCGATTCTAGCAGGCAAATTTCCCTGCCCCAGCTGCTGGACCGTCGAAAGAAGTTCACTCCCAGCCATCCACATGCCCAGCGGTTGAATGCTAGCTTGGCTAAATTGCTAGCGCTTCAACTGCTGCCTTTTCAGTTGGTAGACTCGGCCCCCTTCCGTGAGTTTGTGCAATGTGCGGTTCCTCAGTGGCAGGTTCCCAAACGCCACTTTTTCTCACGGAAGGCTATTCCGGCTCTCTACCGGCATGTGGAAGGCAATGTCTTGGCCTCGCTGGACAGGGCGGTCAGCGGTAAGGTGCATATTACCGCTGACTCATGGTCCAGCAGGCATGGACAGGGACGTTACCTTTCTTTCACGGCCCATTGGGTCACTCTTTTGGCAGCTGGGAAGGATGCAGGACAAGGTGCAGTAGTGTTGGAGGTTGTCCCACCGCCACGCCTCCAAAATGCTACTACTGGTTGTGACACACCTCTCTCCTCCACCCCCTCCTCTTCTTCTTCCTCCATGGCCTCTTCCTGTGGTTTGTCCTATGAACCAGCGGTGCTCCGTAGCCGTTCACGGGGCTACGCAAGTACGCAGGCAAAAAGATGCCATGCCGTGCTTGCGCTGGTGTGTTTGGGGGACAGAAGCCACACTGGGGCAGAGGTCCTGTCTGCTCTGCAGGGCCAGGCCGAGTGGTGGTTGACGCCACGCCAGCTTAAGCCAGGAATGGTGGTTTGCGACAATGGCACCAACCTCCTCTCCGCCCTCCGACAGGGACAACTGACCCATGTGCCCTGTGTGGCTCACGTCCTTAACCTGGTGGTGCAGCGGTTCTTGGGCAGGTACCCGGGCTTACAGGATGTCCTGAGGCAGGCCAGGAAAGTCTGTGTGCATTTCCGCAGATCTTATAATGCCAGTGCTCGCCTGGCTGAGCTGCAAAAGGAGTTGAACCTGCCCAAGAACCGCCTTATATGTGACATGCCCACCAGGTGGAACTCAACGTTGGCCATGCTGCAGCGGCTGCACACGCAGCAGAGGGCCATCAATGAGTACCTGTGCGACTACGGCACCAGGACAGGGTCAGGGGAGCTTGGTTTTTTTTCTCCACGCCAGTGGGGCATGATCAGGGATGCATGCACTGTCCTGGCACCATTTGAGGAGGCCACGAGGATGGTGAGCAGTGACAGTGCATGCATCAGTGACACTGTACCTCTTGTCCACCTGTTGGAGCACACGCTGCGTGGAATAATGGACAGGGCACTTGAGGCAGAACAGAGGCAGGAAGAGGAGGACTTCCTTGCCTCTCAAGGCCCCCTTTACCCAGACAGTGTTCCTTCTGTCCCACCCATCGCACAGGAAGAGGAGGAGGAGGAGGAGGAGGAGGAGGATTGTGTCAGCATGGAGGTGGAGGCTGGCACTCAGCATCATCAGCAGCAGTCTTTTAGGGATGATTTACAGTCCCAAGAAACCAGTGGACTTGTACGTGGCTGGGAGGAGGTGGCTGCGGATCATGTCGTCCTTAGTGACCCAGAGGACTCCGGAGCGAATGCCTCAGCAAACCTACGCTGCATGGCCTCCCTGATCCTGCAAAGTCTGCGGAAGGATCCTCGTATTCTTCGGATCAAGGAGAGGGACCATTACTGGCTGGCCACTCTCCTTGATCCACGGTACAAGGGTAAGGTTGCGGACCTTATGTTACCGTCGCAGAGGGAGCAGAGGATGAGACAACTCCGGGAGGCCTTGCAGAAAGGTCTGTGCAACGCGTTCCCAGAGACTGGGAGGTTACAAACTCCTGGTCCTGGACAACGAGTTGCTGAGGCTTCGGCCAGTCAAAGAAGGAGCGGTGGGGAAGGTGGCCGTCTGACCGATGCGTTCAGACAATTCTTTAGTCCGCAGCCCCAAAGTATGATCGGTTCCAGCAACCATCGCCAGCGTCTGATAAACATGGTGCAGGAATATCTAGGGGCAAGGTCAGACTTGGACACCTTCCCCACCGAAAATCCTCTGGCTTACTGGGTCTTGAGGATGGATCACTGGCCAGAGCTTGCACAGTATGCAATTGAGCTACTGGCCTGTCCTGCATCCAGCGTTCTTTCGGAACGCACATTCAGTGCTGCTGGAGGATTTGTCACGGATCACAGGGTGCGCCTGTCCACCGACTCGGTTGATCGACTGACTTTCATCAAGATGAACCAGTCTTGGATCACCACCAGCTACCACACACCTGATGCTGATATAACAGACTAATTGATTTTAACATGTCACATCCCTTCAAGACTGATGCTGATGCTGAGTGCCTGTGCTGTTATGTTGACTGGCTATCCTCCTCCTCCGAGTCCTCAATGATACGATTGATGATGATAGCTTGGAAGATCATTTTTGTTTATGGGTGCCGCCACCAGTGGCTAAGGCCCAATTTTTCAGCCCCTGTTTAACAGGGGCGTGTCATTACAATTTTTGAAGCAATACTTTGCAACAGGGCTCATTGCTGTGCTCCAAGTACAGTATCTGTGAGGGGTTGTAGTGTTGTGCCACCAGTGCCTAAGGCCCAATTTTTCAGCCCCTGTTCAACAGGGGCATGCAATTACAATTCTTGATCTAATAATTCACAGCAGGGTCCATTGCTGCACCCACCAAGAGTAACTCTGAGGGCTTACAGTCTTGTGGCAACGCCACCACCACCACCACCACAGGCCCAATTTTTCAGCCCCTGTTCAAAAGGGGCATGTAATTACAATTCTTGATCTAATAATTCACAGCAGGGCCCATTGCTGCACCCACCAAGAGTAACTGTCAGGGCTTACAGTGTTGTGGCACCAGCACCACCATCAAAGCCCCAATTTTTACTACCACTGTTCAACAATTATATATAATTAAAATTCCTGATATAATAGTTGACAGTAGGGCGTTCCAGCACCAACCAAGAGTAACTGAGTGCTTACAGTGTTGTGCCAACACCAACAACTAAGGGGCCTATTTCTGCAGAGTATATACGGCAGGTCCCTACTTTCAAACATCCAACTTACAAACGACTCCTACTTGCAAACGAAAGAAGACAACAGGAAGTGAGAGGAAATCTACCCCTAGAAAGGAAAATTCTCTCCTGTAAGAATAAATATGGGAGAAAGGGGTCTCATCTGTACTGATGCTTTATCAGCAATCCTTGTTTCAAGAAAAACACCACATTTCAAAAACAGTTGTCATTGGGACGGAAAGTGAGGTGAAATGTTCTGAACAGGGGCACAGACAGCAAAACAAATGTTACAGGGGTGATAACCCTTACCTATGTTTCCCAAAAAGTTTAAAAATAGATTTTTGGGCTGGAGCTACACTTCAACAATGTACCTGTTCAAAATTACAAACAGATTCTACATAAGAACAAACCTACAGTCCCTGTCTTGTATGCACCGCCTGTATACGGCTGTTCAGAGTATATAGGGCCTTTTTTATTTTATGTGCGGGGTTCCCCTTAATATCCATACAAGACCCAAAGGGGCTGGTAATGGGCTGGGGTAGGGGGGGGGGGTCATGGGGTAGCTATGCCATTTTTCTTAAAGAATTTCATCCATATTACCGGGACCAGACATTACATTAAAGCCGCAAGCAGTTTTAAATGGCTTTTTTTTCCTTTAGAAGTGTCATTTTGTGCAGGGACAGTTCTAAACACGGGAAACACGTGGCACTTCACAGTCATACTTTAGACACCCCCC
Source organism: Rana muscosa (assembly GCA_029206835.1). Lineage (NCBI taxonomy): Eukaryota > Metazoa > Chordata > Amphibia > Anura > Ranidae > Rana > Rana muscosa. The sequence continues at coordinate 1,157,609,338 of CM055122.1, forward strand.
AGGTACGATATTTAAAGGAATATTTGACTTTTTTTTTTTCACTTTATGCATCATTAAAATGACTGCTCCCGAAAAACGACCGTTTTTAAAACTTCTTTTTGCATTGATACATGTCCCCTGGTGCAGAACCTGGGTTCCCAAACCCTATTTATGACAATAACATGCATAATAGTTGTTATAATTAGCACTTTAGAATTCGAACGTTCGCATCCATTGTATTTAATAGGGTTCTAATGTTCGTTCGAACTTTCGGTCCGTTCGCGGGTTCTGGTGCAAACCGAACCCGGGGGTGTTCGGCTCATCACTACTGGTGGCACAACACTGCAACCCCTCACAGATACTGTACTTGGAGCACAGCAATGAGGCCTGTTGCAAAGTATTGCATCAAAAATTATAATTACACGCCCCTGTTAAACAGGGGCTGAAAAATTGGGCCTTAGCCACTGGTGGCAGCACCCATAAACCAAAATGATCTTCCAAGCTATCATCATTAATCGGATCATTGAGGAGGAGGAGGATAGCCAGTCAACATAACAGCACAGGCACTCAGCATCAGCATCAGTCTTGAAGGGATGTGACATTTTAAAATCAATTAGTCTGTTATATCAGCATCAGGTGTGTGGTAGCTGGTGGTGATCCAAGACTGGTTCATCTTGATGAAAGTCAGTCAATCAACCGAGTCGGTGGACAGGCACACCCTGTGATCCATGACAAATCCTCCAGCAGCACTGAATGTGCGTTCTGAAAGAACGCTGGATGCAGGACAGGCCAGTAGCTCAATTGCATACTGTGCAAGCTCTGGCCAGTGATCCATCCTCAAGACCCAGTAAGCCAGAGGATTTTCGGTGGGGAAGGTGTCCAAGTCTGACCTTGCCCCTAGGTATTCCTGGACCATGTATATCAGACGCTGGCAATGGTTGCTGGAACCGATCATACTTTGGGGCTGCGGACTAAAGAATTGTCTGAACGCATCGGTCAGACGGCCACCTTCCCCACCGCTCCTTCTTTGACTGGCCGAAGCCTCAGCAACTCGTTGTCCAGGACCAGGAGTTTGTTCCTCCTCCTCCTGTTCCTCCTCCTCCTCATCCTCCTCCTCATCCTCCTCCTCCTCATCCTCCTCATCCTCCTCATCCTCCTCATCCTCCTCATCCTCCTCATCCTCCTCATCCTCCTCATCCTCCTCATCCTCCTCATCCTCATCATCCTCATGGCCTCCTCAAATGGTGCCAGGACAGTGCATGCATCCCTGATCATGCCCCACTGGCGTGGTGAAAAAAAAACTCCTTTTGCAGCTCAGCCAGGCGAGCACTGGCATTATAAGATCTGCGGAAATGCACACAGACTTTCCTGGTCTGCCTCAGGACATCCTGTAAGCCCGGGTACCTGCCCAAGAACCACTGCACCACCAGGTTAAGGACGTGAGCCATACAGGGCACATGGGTCAGTTGTCCCTGTCGGAGGGCGGAGAGGAGGTTGGTGCCATTGTCGCAAACCACCATTCCTGGCTTAAGCTGGCGTGGCGTCAACCACCTCTCGGCCTGGCCCTGCAGAGCAGACAGGACCTCTGCCCCAGTGTGGCTCCTGTCCCCCAAACACACCAGCGCAAGCACAGCATGGCATCTTTTTGCCTGCGTACTTGCGTAGCCCCTTGAACGCCTACGGAGCACCGCTGGTTCAGAGGACAAAGCACAGGAAGAGGCCATGAAGAAGAAGAGGAGGGGGTGGAGGAGAGGTGTGTCACAACCAGTAGTAGCATTTTGGAGGCGTGGCGGTGGAACAACCTCCAACACTACTGCACCTTGTCCTGCATCCTTCCCAGCTGCCAAAAGAGTGACCCAATGGGCCGTGAAAGAAAGGTAACGTCCCTGTCCATGCCTGCTGGACCATGAGTCAGCGGTAATATGCACCTTACCGCTGACCGCCCTGTCCAGCGAGGCCAAGACATTGCCTTCCACATGCCTGTAGAGAGCCGGAATCGCCTTCCGTGAGAAAAAGTGGCGTTTGGGAACCTGCCACTGAGGAACCGCACATTGCACAAACTCACGGAAGGGGGCCGAGTCTACCAACTGAAAAGGCAGCAGTTGAAGCGCTAGCAATTTAGCCAAGCTAGCATTCAACCGCTGGGCATGTGGATGGCTGGGAGTGAACTTCTTTTGACGGTCCAGCAGCTGGGGCAGGGAAATTTGCCTGCTAGAATCGGACGTCGGTGTACTGCTAGCAGAGTGGCCACAAGTACTTGGCTGTGACACACCTAATTCTACACCTTCATTCCTCTCAGTGCAGGTTTCAGAGAGGACTGAAGGTATAGTGGGGTTGGAGATCCCAGCTGATGCGGTGCAAGGAGAGGTCCGCTTTGTTCTTTGGTGTGGGTCTTTAAGGTAGGCTTGCCAACGAGCTGCATGGCAGGTCAACATATGTCTGATCAAGCATGTGGTGCCCAAGCGGCTGATGTTTTGGCCACGCGATATACGCTTGAGACATATGTTGCAAACAGCAGCTGTGCGATCTGATGCACTCGCCTCAAAAAAGGCCCACACCAAAGAACTTTTTGAATGACGGGCAGAGGCAGCGCCCTGCACAGGCGGAGCTCTGCGGTGTGATTCCGTCGGTGTGCTGCCCATACGCTGGCCACCCAAGGGCATCCTGCCTCATTGGAGATGTGCCTCCTCCTCATCCTCCTCCTCCTCCTCTCTCCTATTAGGCACCCACGTGGAGTCAGTGACCTCATCATCCCCTCCCTCCTCATCACTGGAGCCAATCTGGCAGTATGCTGCAGCTGCTGGAGCATGACTGCCAGATTGGTGTCCTTCTTGAGCATCCCCTCTCTCTGCTCTCACGCTACTGCCTTCCTCTAGCTGGGTATCATCATCAGATCCTTTGAACGCTGGGCATCCTCCTGGAGCATGTACCCAACACTGTGCTCAAACAGTTCGGGTGACTCCTCAGGAGGAGGACATGGTGGGTCTAGGGAAGGAGTGACTAATGATGACATTGATACCAGAGAAGGACGCTTTGGCAGCTGCTTTGCCAGTACCCTGAGCCTGGGTGAGAGGATGAGGAGGATGAGGTGGGCTTGGTCATCCACTCTACCAAGTCTTCGGCATGATGTGGCTCAACATGTCCAGCTGCCGAAAAGAAGGACAAGCGTGTCCCATGGCCATGTGCTGATGACAATGCACCGCGTCCACGACCAGCACTGTTGCCCCCAGACACAGAGCCTGCTTGCCCTCTTTTTTTGCCTCCTGACTGTCTGCCTCTCCTTGTTTGCCTTCCAGACATTTTAATGGATGGCCTGCAGGGAGATGGGAAAAACAGCAATAAGGGCTACCTTCAGGTGTATACTGTGCAGGAGGCTTAGCAACAAAGACACTGACACTGTCCCCTGCCTATCCTTCTCTGTCCCTAAACACAAGGATTTGCAATATGCTTCAGCAAGATTGGTTTAGCACAGAATAGCACACTGACAGTTTCCCTCACTGTCCTTCTCTGTCCCTACAAACAAGGTTTAGCACAGAATAGCACACTGATAGTTTCCCCGCGTGTCCTTCTCTGTCCCTAAACTCAAGGATTTCAAATATGGTTCAGCAAGATTGATTTAGCACAGAATAGCACACTGACACTTTCCCTCACTGTCCTTCTCTGTCCCTACAAACAAGGTTTTGCACAGAATGACACACTGACTCTCCCTACCTATCCTTCTCTGTCCCTAAACACAAGGAATCCAGGATTAGTAAAGGAAAAAAATGACACTGTCCCTGCCTATGCTTCTCTTTCCCTGCTCCGGAACACACTACACAAGGCCGCCGCGCTGGCGGCCTTTTATAGTGTGGGGCGTGTACTAAACCCCCTCAGCAATAATTGGCCACAGGCATCCTGCCTGTGGCCAATCATTGCTCTCCTCGCTGCCGGCGCTGTGATTGGCCAAGCATGCGGGGTCACAGTGCATGCTTGGCCAATCACAGCGCCTGGATGACACTGCGATGGCGTAGTGCATTGTGGGCCGTTCGCGTCACTTGAATTTGTCGAACGGCCCAAATCGTTCGATCTTCGAACGATCGAACAGCCGATGTTTGAGTCGAACGTATGTTCGACTCGAACACGAAGCTCATCCCTAGTTCTGAGTCTAGCAATAGCTGTTGACATTAGAAAAACTCCTTCAAATTAGGCAAAAAAAAAAAAATCATAATAGAAAAGAAATAATCAATTCTCTAGAGATCAGTAAGTGAAAAACTGAGCAGATGTGAGATGGGAGAGGTTAATACCTCAAGAGAGCTGGTCTTCTGTTTTCTACTGTATATACATTTCTCTAGTTTTTGTACTATCAAGTGGCGTCCCTCAATGGACAATAAAGAAAGACAGTTTGGTTTATACATAGACTTTGGTCCAATTTCTTATTTTTTTTTTTCGTTACAAAATTAAACATGCAAAAGTAGAAACATACAAAGAAAGATGTGTACATTGGGTGTGGCTTATGGAACAACAAGAACTCCAGATGCTCATTCCCTCGACAAAAGCACCTCTAGATAATAATACATAGTGGAATAATATAATTTAAGAACAAACAAGCATGTTTTGTTCTATTTTTTTTCTTTATTTTCTCAAACTTACACCACCCTAAAGCCTATATCTCTCCTCAACATAGACCTGAAACTATATGCAAAACTAATACCCAATAGATTAATTTATATACTCCCGACCCTCATCCATAAAGACCAATCAGGCTTCACGAAAGGCCGCCAATCCTCACACCCCACAAGAAGGGTGATAGATTGTCCATCATGTGGAAAATTCCGGTATCCCCTCTGTGCTACTATCTCTAGACGCTTAAAAGGCATTCGATAGGGTGTATTGGGAATATCTCTCCTCAGTACTAACCAAATTTGGGATCCAGGGACAAACATAATGCCATAATGGCCCTATATTCCGCCCCTTCTGCTCAAGTGTACTCAGCAGACATCCTATCGCTCCTATTCCAAATCTCTAATGGGACTAGGCAGGGGTGCCCTCTCGCCCCCCTAATCTTCAACCTCATAATGGAACCGCTAGCGCAGCACATCTGCTCCAATAAATTGATAGCAGGTATTCCCATAGCAGAACAAAAACACAAGATCAGCTTATTCGCTGATGATGTAATTCTCATGATCAGCGACCCTACTACCTCCCTCCCAGCAGTTCAGAAGACGCTAGCCTGGTTTAGCAAATTATCTTATTACAAAGTCAATGACACTAAATCCTATATCCTATACTTAGGTGTCGATGCCACAACCAGCATACTACTACAACAACAATTTCCCTACACCTGGGCAGAACAAAGTTTTACATCTCTTGGAGTCCAGTTAACAAAAACTCCTAAATCTCTATTCCACCACAGCTATGTACCATTTCGTAACAAACGTCAAGAGGATCTTAACAGGCTGGCATCTCTTGAACTCTCATGGATGGAACGCCTAGCGGCTTTTAAAATGCTCCATCTCCCCCAAAATCCTTAACACTTTAGGAAACTCCCAATTAACATCCCAGCTAGTTACTTTAAATCATTACAAACTATGCTCTCTAGTTTTACATGGCAAGATAAAAAAGAAAGATTTGCACATACCAAATTGATTAACCACTTCAATAACATGCACTTATGCACCTTCCCGCCCAGACCAATTTTCAGCTTTCAGTACTCTCACACTTTGAATGACAATTACTTAGTCATGCTACACTATATCCAAACAAAATTTTTATCATTTTCTTCTCACAAATAGAGCTTTATTTTGGTGGTATTTAATCGCCACTGGGTTTTTAATTTTTTGCGATATAAGCAAAAAAAACAGCAATTTTTTTTAAAAAAAAACACTTTTTTTTAGTTTCTATCGTAAAATTTTGCAAATAAGTAATTTTTCTTCATAAATTTGTGCCAAAATGTATACTGCTACATATCTTTGGTAAAATGAACCCAAATTAGTGTATATTATTTGGTCTTTGTGAAAGTTATAGAGTCTACAAACTATGGTGGCAATCACTGAAAATGTATCACATCTGATCACGCCTGATGTACTGAAGGGATATCTTATTTCTTGAGACACTAACAAGCGAGGAACGTACAAATACCCCAAAATTACCCCTTTTTGGAAAGTAGACAGTCCAAGGTATTTACTAAGAGGCGTGGTGAGTTTTTTGAAGTTGTATTTTTTTTCCCACAATTCTTGGGAAAATTTAATTTTTTTTTTTGTTTTTTTCACACAAACTGGTTATATTAACAGTTTTTTTCTCTCACACAGCATATGCATAATTGCAACTACACCCCAAAATACATTCTGCTACTCCTCCTGAGTGTAGCGATACCACATGTGTGAGACTTTTACACAGCCTGGCCACATACAGAGGCCCAACATTGAAGTAGCACTTTCAGGCGTTCTACAAGCATAAATCGCACATATCCTTTCTCAACCACCTATTACAATTTTGAAGGCCCTGGAGCACCAGGACAATAGAATTTTCCACAAATGACCCCATTTTGGAAAGCACACACCCCAACGTATAATCCATGAAGCATTATGAGTCTTTTGAACAGTTCATTTTTTTTCCAGAAGGTTTTGGAAAATGTGGAGAAAAAATTAAAATGCATTTTTTTTTTTACACAAAGTTGTCAATTTATAAGATATTTCTAACACATAATATGTACATAGCAAAAATTACACCCCAAAATGCATTCTGCTACTCCTGAGTATGGCGATACCACATGTTTGAGACTTTTACACAGCCTGGCCACATACAGAGGCCCAACATCCAAGTAGCACCTCCAGGCATTCTAGCAGCATTAATTGCACATATCATTTTCTGACTACCGATCACATTTTTGAAGGCCCTTCATATATCTAACACATAGAAGGTACATACCAAATAACAAAAGATTACCTGTGGTTTTAGAAGTGCAGTGGTCCACAGAGGAGAGCATCGGTCCAGGCAGCAGGCAGGGATGAGGTCAGCGACAGCAAAAGCAATCATCCAGGCAGCAGGCAGGAATACTGTCCATAGTTCGCACAGGCAGAGATACTGTCGGCACAGCCAGAGCACAGCCAAAGCACAGGTCCAGGTAGCAGGCAGAGGTGTCCCGGCAGAAGTGCTGTCCAAAGTCAGTAGAGGCAGCAGGCAGATATATGGTCAACACAGCCAAAGTATTGGTCCAAGCAGCAGGAAGAAACATGGTCCATAATGTCATGGGTCATTACAGGCAGTAATATGGTCAGCACAGCCAAATTATTGGTCCAGGCAGCAGAAAGGACCATCAAGCTTAGGGCCAGGGGGACAGGGGTAGAGGCTTCTCCCACCCAAATCGCTTTGAAGCCTCCTGGCAACCAGACCCTGTTCTTGGAGCACAGAAAACGAAAAACTGGTTCTCTACTCAGAACGCTATTCTGAAGCCCCTCACATATGTGAGACCCCTGTGTACTAAAAGTAGATGGCCAAAAGATCAGTCCAAGTGGCAGGCAAAAACATGGTCGATTAACAGGCCAAGGTCGGTACACGTGGAAGTCAGAAACGTGGTTTAAATCGGCAGGCAGAGGCATCGTCGGTAAACAGGCCAGGGTCAGTTAATTAACATGGAAGGTAGTTAGTAACATGGTAGCAGGCAAATAGGGAAATGGCAGTCTGTTAATAATAAGGGGAACTAATGGATGTATGATAATTTTTGAAGCAATTTCCGATGCACAGGCCAGGTTGGGAGGGACAATAATAGCTGGTGTCTCTTCTTACTCCTCCTCTGCTGCATACACGGCATTTCTTTTGGCGTCTTCTTCCAGATTCTGTGGGGGGGGATGCTAAAGGGATAGTGTCGCTCGTGAAGCCGACTCACTATCAGAGCGAATGCTTCCTGGGGCGGGATCTTGTTGGTAAATGAGGGCATCGATGATATCTTCGATATATTGGAGGTAGTGGAGTCGGTGATTTTGAGTTGCTTTTTGGTAGCAGACAAACAAATTAAAAAGGGCCATGTGAAACAGGTGAAACGCAACTTTTTTGTGCCAATAATGGGACTTTCTGGTTGATAAGTAGGGCTGTAGCATCTGGTCGTTTAAATCCACCCCCCCCCCATGTACAAATTGTAGTCGTGGACACATTCAGGCTTTACAATGGAGCCGCGTCTTCTTGGGATCTCCACCATGGTGTCATTGTGGATCGTAGAGAGGATGTGGACATCTTTCTTGTCCCTCCACTTCATGGCCAACACCTCCTCGTTCCTCATGGATGCCGATTCTCCAGGTCGCAATTTTTTTGTCAATAAATTTTGTGGGAATCCCTTCCGTTTTTTTTTGAAGGTACCGCAGGCCAGGGTTTGTTTACTGTAAAGGTGGCGAAAAAGGGGCAGGCTGGTATAATAATCATCAACATATAAATGGTAACCTTTTCCGAACAGGGGGTATGCCAACTCCCAGACAATTTTCCCACTGGTTCCAATATATGTGGGGCAATAACGGGGCTGGAGCTGGGAGTCTTTGCCTTCGTAGATCCTGAATTTGCAGGACGTATCCAGTGGCTCGATCACATAATTTATTTAATTTTAACCCATACCTGGCTCTCTTGCTTGGTATGTACTGCTTGAACTGCAGTCGGCCGGTGAAATGTACGAGGGACTCGTCCACACACATTTTTTGGTCTGGGATGAAAACTTCAAATCGCTGGGAAAAGGCATTGATTAGGGGGCGTATCTTGTACAATTTGTCATAGTTGGGATGATCTCGGGGAGGGCACTGTGAATTGTCATTGAAGTGGAGAAAGCGCATAATCATGTCGTATCTTTTCCTGGACATGACAGCGGAATATATGGGCATGTGTTGGATGGGGCGTTTGGACCAATATGAATGGACTTCGTTCTTTTTTGTAAGCCCCATATTGAACATAAGGCCCAAAAATAATTTAAATTCCTCCAATGTTAGACGCCACCACTGGAACATGCGGGTGTAGGAAGAATCTGGGTTGGCAGCAATAAATTGGGATGCATACAGATTCGTTTGATCCACTATATTCTGCAGCAAATCTTGTGGGAAAAATAAACAAAAATAATCAAATTTAGAAAAATTTGTAGTGTCGGGCTGCACACCTGGCTGTGCGGTGAAAGGGGGGATGATAGCGGATCCTGAGTTGGCAGGCAACCATAAGGGGTTTGCCAGGGCATCGGGAAGGTAGGATTGGGGCTGGATTCTTCGGGTTGGGCGTGCATTTCCATTGCTTGTACTGGGCTCCTCTTCCTGGGGTATGGCGCTGCTGGTGGTGGGCAGTTCTCCTGATCTTGGTGCTGATCTTGGTGCCGATCGCATTCTTTTGGGAGGGACGGTTTCCTCCGGTGACTCGGACTCTGAGCCACTATCCTCCACTGGCTCGTATTCCGAACCAGAATTGGATAATGGGAGCTCCCCGCTGCTCTCATCATCCGACATGGCAAGAATGGCATATGCCTCCTCAGGTGTGTAAACCCTTTGGGACATTATGGCAGTGCTTATTGGTGGGCCTGTGTAATGGTACTGCTGGTGATAGTGGTGGCGGTCTGTGTGGTAGTACCGATGGAGGTATTAGTGGTGGGCCTGTGTGGTGGTACCGATGGCGGTATGGGTGGTGGTGGTACCAATGGCGGTACAGGTGGTGGTGGTACCGATGGCGGTACGGGTGGTGGTGGTGGCGGCACCGATGGCGGTACAGGTGGCGGTACGGGTGGTGGTGGTAGCGATGGCGGTATGGGTGGTGGTGGTACAGGTGGTGGTGGTACCGATGGCGGTACAGGTGGTGGTGGCACTACCGACGGTGGTACGGGTGGTGGTACCGATGGCGGCACTAGTGGTGATACTGGTAGTGGGCCTGTGCGGCAGTATAGATGCTGGGCCTGGTGGCGGTACTGGTACCGATGGCGGTACTGGTAGCCTGTGTGGCGGTGCCAATGGCGGTACCGATGGAGGTGGGCCTGTGACAGATGATTGACAGATGGGCTGATTGATTGACAGATGGGCTGATTGATGTGCTGGGCTGTGTGACAGGTCCTCTTTATGGGGGGGGCATGTTGTGCACTGTAAACTTATGTAGACAAACTACACTGAGCTAACTTACTGATCTCTTCTCTCTCCTCACAGATCGGTGTGTGAGGAGAGAGCAGGGATCAGGTAGTAACTCCTGTGGAGTTTGTTTACATTTGTGACCGGCTGTGATTGGACACAGCCGGTCACGTGGTAAACAGCCAATTCATTGGCTGTTTATGCTGATCGGGGACGCGCTGTGTCCAAGGGACACTCGCCTTCCCCGATCCCCGCTCTGCAAGCCTGTGGCGGCGCGCACGGAGCGCGCCGCCGAGTTTGTTTTGACAGGTGATCGGCTGTGATTTTGACACAGCCGATCACATGGTAAACAGCCAATGAAATTGGCTGTTTACCGTGATCGGGGAAGCACTGTGTCCGAGGGACACATGCCGTCCCCGATCACCGTGCTGCGCGCCCCCGTGGGCGCGCGCAAGGCATTATCCTGCAGGACGTCATATGACGTCCAGTATCGATATTGCAACCACTTCCCGGACGTCAATTCGCTATTGACTGGGCGGGAAGTGGTTAAACACCGCTCAGCCGGTGATACTAGCTATGTGGACTTTCAGGATTACTACTAGGGATGAGCTCGGTGTTCGAGTCGAACATACGTTCGACTCGAACATCGGCTGTTCGATCGTTCGACGAAGATCGAACGATTTGGGCCGTTCGCGCCTAATTCGAGTGACGCGAACGGCCCACAATGCACTACGCCATCGCAGTGTCATCCAGGCGCTGTGATTGGCCAAGCATGCACTGTGACCCCGCATGCTTGGCCAATCACAGCGCCGGCAGCGAGGAGAGAAATGATTGGCCACAGGCAGGATGCCTGTGGCCAATTATTGCTGAGGGTGTTTAGTACACGCCCCACACTATAAAAGGCCGCCAGCACGGCGGCCTAGTGTAGTGTGTTCCGGAGCAGGGAAAGAGAAGCATAGGCAGGGACAGTGACATTTTTTTTTTCTTGCTTAACCTGGATTCCTTTAGTTTAGGGAAAGAGAAGGATAGGTAGGGAGAGTGTCAGTGTGTTTTACTGTGCGAATCCTTGTTTCTAGGGACAGGGAAGGACAGTGAGGGAAATTCTCCTTGTGCTATAGTGTGCTAAAGCATTGATCATCAACCATCTTTAAAAATAGGATTTTTATAACAGCTTACCTGTAAAATCCTTTTCTTGGAGTACATCACGGGACACAGAGCGACATAGTCATTACTAATGGGTTATATAGATACCGTCAGGTGCTGGCACTGGCAACTTCCAAAACCGGAAGTACCCTCCCCTATATAAGCCCCTCCCATCCGGGAGCACCTCAGTTTTGTAGCAAAGCAATAAGTGTCCGCAAAGAGGGGCGGGAGCTCTGTGTCCCGTGATGTACTCCAAGAAAAGGATTTTACAGGTAAGCTGTTATAAAAATCCTATTTTCTTTCTCGTACATCACGGGACACAGAGCGACATAGTCATTACTAATGGGATGTCCTAAAGCAATGCCCAATGAGGGGGGGGATACACCATATATAAGCTGAGCGCTATCAGACATGAGGATCTTTTGCGGCCTGCAACACACTGCGCCCAAAGGCGACATCCTCCTGACTTCTAACGTCCACCTGGTAGAACCTAGTAAACGTGTGTACTGAAGACCATGTTGTGGCCTTACAGATTTGAGCCAGGGAGGCCTGGTGATGCACTGCCCATGAAGTTCCAACTGCTCTCGTGGAGTGCGCTCTAACTTTGAACGGAGGCGGTCTCCTTCTCAAGCCATAGGCTTGTATTATGACCTGTCGAATCCACTTGGCTAAAGTAGATTTTGACGCTGCCTGACCCTCTCTGGGGCCTTCCGGCAGAATAACCAAAGTATCCGTTCTGCGAATCTGAGCAGTGGCCTTTAGATAAGCTTTAACTGCTCTTACTACATCCAAAGAATGCAATAACTTTTCCTCTACCGAAGTAGGTTTGGGGAAAAAAGAAGGAAGAACCACATCTTGGTTCAAATGAAACCTCGATACCACCTTAGGAAGAAAGGCTGGATGAGGACGTAACACTACTCTATCCTTATGGATAACCAGATATGGCTCCTTACAGGACATAGCTGCTAATTCCGACACTCTTCTAGCCGAACAAATGGCTACTAGAAAAATCAATTTCCTGGTGAGAAGCACCAAAGAAATATGATGTAATGGTTCAAATGGTTGTTTCTGTAGAACCGACAGAACCAAGTTTAGATCCCATGGACATATGGGAATATTAACCGGAGGACTAATACGCATCACTCCTTGTATAAAGGCTTTGACTAGTGAATGCGAAGCCAAGGGCCTTTGAAAAAATATTGACAAGGCCGAAATCTGACCCTTGATAGTACTCAAGGCAAGCTTCCTATCTACAGCCCACTGTAGGAAGTCCAGAATCCTACCTATTACGTACTTATGTGGATGCCATTTCTTGGCCTCACACCACGCGATGTACGCCTTCCAGATTCTATAGTAGATCTGCCTGGATACCGGCTTCCTGGCATTGATCATGGTAGATACCACAGGATTAGAGAGCCCTCTCTTTTTTAGAATGTGGGCTTCAATAGCCAGGCCGTCAAACCTAGGGCTGGTAAGGAAGGGTGGTATATCGGTCCTTGCGAAAGCAGGTCCGGACGATGTGGGAGAGACCAAGGACTCCCCACTGACATTTTACAATCTCCGCGTACCACGCTCTTCGGGGCCACGCTGGAGCCACCAGAATCACTGGTTCCTTTTCTACCCTGATTCTGCGGAGTCATCGAGGTAACCATTGTGGCGGTGTGAATGCATATATCAGCTTGAACTGATCCCAAGGGAACACTAGGGCATCCGAGCCGCAAGCTAGGGGATCCCTTGTCCGAGAGACAAACCTGTCCACCTTTGCGTTGAATCTGGATGCTAGAAGATCTACATCCGATGTTCCCCACCGCTGACATATTGTCCAGAAAACCTCGGGGTGAAGGGACCCTTCCTCTGGGCCTAATTGCTGGCGACTTAGAAAGTCCGCCTTCCAATTCTCCACTCCTGGAATAAATACTGCAGATATGTCTGGGACATATCTTTCTGCCCATTTCAGGATGTCATTTACTTCCCTCTGGGCTGCACGACTCCTGGTGCCCCCCTGATGATTGATATATGCCACTGCTGTGGCATTGTCTGATTGAATTCTGACAGGGGACCCTTGGAGTTTGGATGTCCATGCTACTAGGGCATACCGGGCTGCTCGTATCTCTAAGAGATTGATGGGCAGGGCCTTTTCTGCATCCGACCATCTGCCCTGGAGAGACCATTGCTCCAGTACTGCTCCCCAGCCTATAAGGCTGGCATCTGTAGTGACCACCTTCCAAGAAATCGGACTGAAGGATTTCCTTTTTTCCAGATTCTGGGGAACCAACCACCAACGGAGGCTCTTGCGAACGGAAGGGGACAAGGACATTGTAAGTCTAGGGCCTGAACTTTTTTGTTCCAGGCTGACAGTATGGCCCCTTGCAAATTCCTTGAATGGAATTGACCGTAGGGTACTGCTTCGAATGATGCCACCATTTTTCCCAGCAGCCTCATATACAGGCGTATGGACGGCTGTCTTTTTTGTACCCACTAAGTGGATCAAATCTTTCAAAGACAACACCTTTCCTCGAGGCAAGAATATTTTTCTCTGGCCTGAAGCCAACCTTAGCCCCAAGTATTCCAGACTTTTGACTGGTTTTTAGGGCTGACTTGTCTCGGTTGATAATCCAACCGTGAGATTCCAGATACTTGATTGTCTTGTGAACGACCACGTCTAATTTTTTCACTGAGTGGTCTATCAGCAACAAGTCATCCAGATATGCCATTATCATTACACCTTGTGTTCTTAGATTGGCCAATAAAGGGCCAGAATTTTTGTAAACACTCGTGGTGCTGTGGCCAAACCGAAGGGTAAGGCTCTGAACTGAAAATGGCGCCCTTCTACTGCAAAGCGTAGAAATTTTTGGTGGACTGGAAAGATGGGAATGTGCAAATAAGCATCTTTGATGTCGATCGCGGCTAACCAATCCTCCCCTTGTAGGGCAGTGGCCACCGATCGGATCGACTCCATCGGAAAGTCCTGATATACAGGAATTTGTATAGCCCTTTTAGAATTAATATGGGCCTCCCGTCCGCGTTTGCTTCGGGACTGTAAAGAGGTTTGAGTAAAACCCGAACCCTCATTCTTCCAGGGGAACCTCCATAATTACTCCTTGGAGCAATAGTTGTTCTAGTGCCAACAGGAGGGACTCTCTCTCTTCCGGGGATCCCTTGGCACGTTTGACCTCAAAAATGGGAAGGAGGAGAGTCTTTTAACTCCAAACTGTATCCCAAACATACTGCGAGAGCACCTATCTGTCTTGATCGTGTCCCGGCAGGTCTCTTGCGAACAACTGGAGTCCTCCCCCCACCCGACTGAGTGGGGGCTTCAATGAATTTAACTTTGGGGGAGGTTTTGTACCTCCCCTGACCCAAGGTTTCTCATTACCCTGCTATTGTCCCTGTTTTTTACCCCCGGGAATTGACCGAGGAGGCCGTCGGAACTGTTACACAGCCGATGCCCCAGGGACTGGAGAAGCAGGCCTCTTAAAGAGGGACCTCTAACTCTGTTTTTAACCGGCAAGAGCGTATTTTTACCGCTGGAAATTTTCTGGATATATTTGTCCAGGTTTTCCCTGAATAAGCGTTCACCATGAAATGGGACGCTAACCAGCCATTCTTTACAGGGAGCTTCAGCAGACCAGTTTTTGAGCCATAGGAGCCTACGCATATGTACTATAGACAGCGTAAGGCGGGAGGCCTGATGGACTGAATCCTTTATGGCGTCAACCGCAAAGCCTAAGGCTCTAGGTAGATCAGCTAGGGCAAAGCCTGCTGATCTGTCAAGTCCCTCAAGACCTGTTTCAACTGATCCTTCACTGCTTAGCAGACCCCAATAGCTGCTACTGCTGGTTGTGTCACCAAGCTTGCTGTAGAAAGAAGCAGATTTTCATAAGGACTCCAATCTTTTATCTATTGGGTTCTTGAACATTTAGACATTATCCACTGGACATGTGAGTGATTTATACATACAAGAGATGGCTGCGTCCACTGTAGGGACCTTCCATTTTTTTTTTTTTTTTTGATGAACTTATCCTCCATGGGATAGACCACCGGAAATCTCTTGGGGGACTAAATGTTTTCTCAGGATGTTCCCAATCCTGGTAAATGAGCCCTTTCAGCAAAGGGTGAAGTGGAAAAGAACAGACAGTCTGGGGGCTTCTAGCGACCCCAACGAGGATACAGTAGTGGTTGATGGTTCCGCAAGGTGCATTTTTAAATGCTGATCGGACCATGTTAGTCAGAGACTGAACCCATAATCTTTCAGTTTGAGATGCTGAGAAAAGGTTCCCCCACTGTTGATTCCTCTATAACAGAATCAACCTCATCCTGATCCCCTTCAGGCAGGTCGATCCCTGTATGGGACTGTTGCTCTGCTAACAGGCACTCTGAAGGAGGAGACGGAGATCGGGCGTGCTTTCCCTGACAGGGAGGCACCGATCAATGTTGACAATCTCTCTCTAATCCTCCCAGAGCTGAGGAAAAAACCTCCTCTGTTACATACACAGGAGCAGGTGAACTGAGGACAGCCACAGTACCAAGTACCCCTGCGGGGTCTCTACGGTCACTTACCTCTGAACTTCAGGGGAGACTGGTGCAGCAGAAGTATGCCCAAGATCCTCAGAGCCCGATGAGACCCCCTTCGCTTCCTGGAAGATTCAGTTCCGGAGCTTCTGGACGGCATATTCCTAAGCCTAAAGCTGAGGTATTCCAGCCGTAATACACCACTTTTACTGAGAATAGTCTAGCACAATTGCTGCTATATCACAGTTGGTGTCTACTAAAGTGCCTTTCTAGGGGATGCCTGCATCAACCGCCTCTATGTGCCTTTATATTGTTGCTAGCTCTGTCTGTGCACTTCAACAGCCAGCTATAATGTGCTTCAAAACACGCTGGACGCCCGCACATGCGCAGTAGCGCCGCGGCGCACACCTGAGCGTCATCCACCCGCTCCACCCCTTTTTCCAGATCGCCTCTATGAATAGAGGCGCGTGCACGCGCACGTGCGCCTTTTTTGAAAACAACCAGGAGCTAGATGGGAGCCAGGGTCCCTTTGCCGCAGGGCCCGGGGATGGATGAGCGCAGCAACAGGGCAGAGGAGACAGCTTCCCAGCAGAGAACATACCAACTGCCTGGATTTAATTCTGGAAGAAAAAAATCCACATTACAAGAAAAAGAACCATAGCGGCCTCTAGTGTCTAACACAGGTACCGCGGTCTTACATTTTTTTTTTTTTCTTGCCTACTATTAAAATTTTTACATTTTCTCAGTAGTAACAGGCATACACAGAATATTAGCGGGAATACCGTTAGGTAACAGACAGAAAGACAAATTAGGCTTGGGGGTCCCCCAATAGAACCAAGTTCCTGGGGGCCCCCACTTACCTGTTCCCCGCCGCAGGACTTTGTTTGGTCCACAAAAGCCCAAACTTCACCTATCACGGCAGGCATTGTAATCAAACCTTCAGGGACCGGGTTCCCAAGGATTCCACTCCCCTGGACCTGTATAGCACCCTGCACAGAAAACATCTTGGTCGTGGGAAGACCAGAGCTCTGGATCCCAGGGTCCAGCTCTCCTAAGAGAAGCATTACAGGCAAAACCTTGCTCTTCTCTGCAAGGCCCGGGTACCGACCGTTTAGCTATGAAGCTTTTTTGGTCGGATCCGGAATAGCTTACTGAGGCCCAAAAGAACCTGTACGCAAGCTCAGTGAAAAACACATGTTTCTTCTTGGCCAACACCTTAGACACTGGCAAAAAACTGAGGTGCTCCCGGATGGGAGGGGCTTATATAGGGGAGGGTACTTCCGGTTTTGGAAGTTGCCAGTGCCAGCACCTGACGGTATCTATATAACCCATTAGTAATGACTATGTCGCTCTGTGTCCCGTGATGTACGAGAAAGAAAAAACATTTTTTCTAGGGACAGAAAACTATAGGTAGGAAGAGTGTCAGTTTCTTTCACTGTGATAATCCTTGTTTCTAGGGACAGGGAAGGACAGTGAGGGAAATTCTACTTGTGCTATAGTGTGCTAAAGCATTGATCATCAATCAGCTTTAAAAAAACATTTTTTCTAGGGACAGAAAACTATAGGTAGGAAGAGTGTCATTTTCTTTCACTGTGATAATCCTTGTTTCTAGGGACAGGGAAGGACAGTGAGGGAAATTCTCCTTGTGCTATACTGTGCTAAAGCATTCCTAATCAACCATCTTTGAAATCCTTGTTTTTTGGACAGTCAGGGAAATTGTCGTTGTGCTATTCTGTGCGAAAGCAATCATCCTCAACCATATTTAGAAATCCTTAAGTAAAGGGACAGAGAAGGACACCTGAAGGTAGCCCTTATTGCTTTTTTCCCCATCTCCCTGCAGGCCATCTATTAGAATGTCTGGAAGGCAAACAAGGAGAGGCAGACAGTCAGGAGGCAATAAAAGAGGGCAAGCAGGCTCTGTGTCTGGGGGCAACAGTGCTGGTCGTGGACGCGGTGCATTGTCATCAGCACATGGCCATGGGACACGCTTGTCCTTCTTTTCGGCAGCTGGACATGTTGAGCCACATCATGCCGAAGACTTGGTAGAGTGGATGACCAAGCCCTCCTCCTCCTCCTCATCCTCTCTCACCCAGGCTCAGGGTACTGGCAAAGCAGCTGCCAAAGCGTCCTCTTCCCTGGTATCAATGTCAGACTCATCATCAGTCACTCCTTCCCTAGACCCACCATGTCCTCCTCCTGAGGAGTCCCCCGAACTGTTTGAGCACAGTGTTGGGTACATGCTCCAGGAGGATGCCCAGCGTTTCGAAGGGTCTGATGATGAAACCCAGCTACAGGAAGGCAGTAGCGTGAGAGCAGACAGAGGGGATGCTCAAGAAGGACACCGATCTGGCAGTCATGTTCCAGCAGCTGCAGCATACTGCCAGATTGGCTCCAGTGATGAGGAGGGAGGGGATGATGAGGTCACTGACTCCACGTGGGTGCCTAATAGGAGAGAGGAGGAGGAGGAGGATGAGGAGGAGGCACATCTCCAACGAGGCAGGATGCCCTTTGGTGGCCAGCGTAAGGGCAGTACACCGACGGAATCACACCGCAGAGCTCCGCCTGTGCAGGGCGCTGCCTCTGCCCGTCATTCTAAAAGTTATTTGGTGTGGGCCTTTTTTGAGGCTAGTGCATCAGATCGCACAGCTGCTGTTTGCAACATATGTCTCAAGCGTATATCGCGTGGCCAAAACATCAGCCGCTTGGGTACCACATGCCTGACCAGACATATGTTGACCTGCCATGCAGCTCATTGGCAAGCCTACCTCAAAGACCCACACCAAAGAACAAAGCGGACCTCTCCTTGCACCGCATCAGCTGGGATCTCCAACCCCACTATAACTTCAGTCCTGTCTGAAACATGCACTGAGAGGAATGAAGGTGTAGAATTAGGTGTGTCACAGCCAAGTAGTTGCGGCCACTCTGCTAGCAGTACACCGACGTCCGATTCTAGCAGGCAAATTTCCCTGCCCCAGCTGCTGGACCGTCGAAAGAAGTTCACTCCCAGCCATCCACATGCCCAGCGGTTGAATGCTAGCTTGGCTAAATTGCTAGCGCTTCAACTGCTGCCTTTTCAGTTGGTAGACTCGGCCCCCTTCCGTGAGTTTGTGCAATGTGCGGTTCCTCAGTGGCAGGTTCCCAAACGCCACTTTTTCTCACGGAAGGCTATTCCGGCTCTCTACCGGCATGTGGAAGGCAATGTCTTGGCCTCGCTGGACAGGGCGGTCAGCGGTAAGGTGCATATTACCGCTGACTCATGGTCCAGCAGGCATGGACAGGGACGTTACCTTTCTTTCACGGCCCATTGGGTCACTCTTTTGGCAGCTGGGAAGGATGCAGGACAAGGTGCAGTAGTGTTGGAGGTTGTTCCACCGCCACGCCTCCAAAATGCTACTACTGGTTGTGACACACCTCTCTCCTCCACCCCTCCTCTTCTTCTTCCTCCATGGCCTCTTCCTGTGGTTTGTCCTCTGAACCAGCGGTGCTCCGTAGCCGTTCAAGGGGCTACGCAAGTACGCAGGCAAAAAGATGCAATGCCGTGCTTGCGCTGGTGTGTTTGGGGGACAGAAGCCACACTGGGGCAGAGGTCCTGTCTGCTCTGCAGGGCCAGGCCGAGAGGTGGTTGACGCCACGCCAGCTTAAGCCAGGAATGGTGGTTTGCGACAATGGCACCAACCTCCTCTCCGCCCTCCGACAGGGACAACTGACCCATGTGCCCTGTGTGGCTCACGTCCTTAACCTGGTGGTGCAGCGGTTCTTGGGCAGGTACCCGGGCTTACAGGATGTCCTGAGGCAGGCCAGGAAAGTCTGTGTGCATTTCCGCAGATCTTATAATGCCAGTGCTCGCCTGGCTGAGCTGCAAAAGGAGTTGAACCTGCCCAAGAACCGCCTTATATGTGACATGCCCACCAGGTGGAACTCAACGTTGGCCATGCTGCAGCGGCTGCACACGCAGCAGAGGGCCATCAATGAGTACCTGTGCGACTACGGCACCAGGACAGGGTCAGGGGAGCTTGTTTTTTTTTCTCCACGCCAGTGGGGCATGATCAGGGATGCATGCACTGTCCTGGCACCATTTGAGGAGGCCACGAGGATGGTGAGCAGTGACAGTGCATGCATCAGTGACACTGTACCTCTTGTCCACCTGTTGGAGCACACGCTGCGTGGAATAATGGACAGGGCACTTGAGGCAGAACAGAGGCAGGAAGAGGAGGACTTCCTTGCCTCTCAAGGCCCCTTTACCCAGACAGTGTTCCTTCTGTCCCACCCATCGCACAGGAAGAGGAGGAGGAGGAGGATTGTGTCAGCATGGAGGTGGAGGCTGGCACTCAGCATCATCAGCATCAGTCTTTTAGGGATGATTTACAGTCCCAAGAAACCAGTGGACTTGTACGTGGCTGGGAGGAGGTGGCTGCGGATCATGTCGTCCTTAGTGACCCAGAGGACTCCGGAGCGAATGCCTCAGCAAACCTACGCTGCATGGCCTCCCTGATCCTGCAAAGTCTGCGGAAGGATCCTCGTATTCTTCGGATCAAGGAGAGGGACCATTACTGGCTGGCCACTCTCCTTGATCCACGGTACAAGGGTAAGGTTGCGGACCTTATGTTACCGTCGCAGAGGGAGCAGAGGATGAGACAACTCCGGGAGGCCTTGCAGAAAGGTCTGTGCAACGCGTTCCCAGAGACTGGGAGGTTACAAACTCCTGGTCCTGGACAACGAGTTGCTGAGGCTTCGGCCAGTCAAAGAAGGAGCGGTGGGGAAGGTGGCCGTCTGACCGATGCGTTCAGACAATTCTTTAGTCCGCAGCCCCAAAGTATGATCGGTTCCAGCAACCATCGCCAGCGTCTGATAAACATGGTGCAGGAATATCTAGGGGCAAGGTCAGACTTGGACACCTTCCCCACCGAAAATCCTCTGGCTTACTGGGTCTTGAGGATGGATCACTGGCCAGAGCTTGCACAGTATGCAATTGAGCTACTGGCCTGTCCTGCATCCAGCGTTCTTTCGGAACGCACATTCAGTGCTGCTGGAGGATTTGTCACGGATCACAGGGTGCGCCTGTCCACCGACTCGGTTGATCGACTGACTTTCATCAAGATGAACCAGTCTTGGATCACCACCACCTACCACACACCTGATGCTGATATAACAGACTAATTGATTTTAACATGTCACATCCCTTCAAGACTGATGCTGAGTGCCTGTGCTGTTATGTTGACTGGCTATTCTCCTCCTCCGAGTCCTCAATGATACGATTGATGATAGCTTGGAAGATCATTTTTGTTTATGGGTGCCGCCACCAGTGGCTAAGGCCCAATTTTTCAGCCCCTGTTTAACAGGGGCATGTAATTACAATTCTTGATCTAATAATTCACAGCAGGGCCCATTGCTGCACCCACCAAGAGTAACTCTGAGGGCTTACAGTGTTGTGGCAACGCCACCACCACCACGAAAGGCCCAATTTTTCAGCCCCTGTTCAAAAGGGGCATGTAATTACAATTCTTGATCTAATAATTCACAGCAGGGCCCATTCCTGCACCCACCAAGAGTAACTGTCAGGGCTTACAGTGTTGTGGCAACACCACCACCACGAAAGGCCCAATTTTTCAGCCCCTGTTCAACAGGGGCATGCAATTACAATTCTTGATCTAATAATTCACAGCAGGGCCCATTGCTGCACCCACCAAGAGTAACTGTCAGGGCTTACAGTGTTGTGGCACCAGCACCACCATCAAAGGCCCAATTTTTACTACCACTGTTCAACAATTATATGCAATTAAAATTCCTGATATAATAGTTGACAGCAGGGCGTTCCAGCACCAACCAAGAGTAACTGTGAGTGCTTACAGTGTTGTGCCAACACCAACAACTAAGGGGCCTATTTCTGCAGAGTATATACGGCAGGTCCCTACTTTCAAACATCCAACTTACAAACGACTCCTACTTGCAAACGCAAGAATCCAACAGGAAGTGAGGAAATCTACCACTAGGAAGGAAAATTCTCTCCTGTAAGAATAAATATGGGAGAAAGGTGTCTCCTCTGTACTGATGCTTTATCAGCAATCCTTGTTTCAAGAAAAACACCACATTTCAAAAACAGTTGTCATTGGGACGGAAAGTGAGGTGAAATGTTCTGAACAGGGGCACAGACAGCAAAACAAATGTTACAGGGGTGATAATCCTTACCTATGTTTTCCAAAAAGTTTAAAAATAGATTTTTGGGCTGGAGCTACACTTAAACAATGTACCTGTTCAAAATTACAAACAGATTCTACATAAGAACAAACCTACAGTCCCTGTCTTGTATGCACCGCCTGTTCAGAGTATATAGGGCCTTTTTTATTTTATGTGCGGGGTTCCCCTTAATATCCATACAAGACCCAAAAGGGGCTAAGGGGCTGGTAATGGGCTGGGGTGGGGGGGGGGGGGTCATGGGGTAGCTATGCCATTTTTCATCCATATTACCGGGACCAGACATTACATTAAAGCCACAAGCAGTTTTAAATGGCTTTTTTTTCCTTTAGAAGTGTCATTTTGTGCAGGGACAGTTCTAAACACGGGAAACACGTGGCACTTCACAGGCATACTTTAGACACCCCCCAGGTACGATATTTAAAGGAATATTTGACTTTTTTTTTTCACTTTATGCATCATTAAAATGACTGCTCCCGAAAAACGACCGTTTTTAAAACTTCTTTTTGCATTGATACATGTCCCCTGGTGCAGAACCCGGGTTCCCAAACCCTTTTTAGGACAATAACATGCATAATAGTCGTTATAATTAGCACTTTAGAATTCGAACGTTCGCATCCATTGTATTTAATAGGGTTCTAATGTTCGTATGAACTTTCGGTCCGTTCGCGGGTTCTGGTGCGAACCGAACCCGGGGGTGTTCGGCTCATCACTAATTACTACATGGCGTCAGTGCTTACACAACTAAAAGAGTGGTTTCTACCCTCCCCAACCACAATCTGGGGCCAAATAGAAGCCTCCACTATTCCAGGGGGTGAACTAACTACCTGGTTACTCTCTATGACACATAAAACTAAAATACCCTCTTACGTCCCCCCTCCAATGTTGGCAACAGTTAAAGTTTGGAATACATTCGTAAGACTCAGCTCAAATTACCCTACCAAGGCTACCTTGAAAAAGCCCTGCAAAACAACATGGACTTAATATCTTTTGAAGTGACAAACGAAAGGTATTATGTACATCAATGACCTCTTTATTAATGACAAGCTCAAAACATTTTCTATCTTACTAAAAGAATACCAACTACCCAACTCAGACTTCTACCTCTATATACGCACAAAACATTATCTACATACATCTCCATCATGGTCCTGTATAATTCCCCAACCTGCTTGGATGTTTTTTAACGCCCCTATAGCTCGTCAAAAAGGAATCTCACTCTTCTACAACCTCCTTCAACAAAAAAGTGTCTTTACTAAAACATCTCCACTATTAAAATGGGAATCCGACCTGGGTTGCACATACACCGTAGAACAATGGGCTAAAGCCTGCACCTCCACATATAAATCCACCTGTTGCTCCACACCTTGAGAACTATCAATTAAACTATCACAACACTGGTACCTGAGCCCCGATAAAGTGTCTAGATTCCATAAAGACCTAGATGATAAATGCTGGAGACAATGTGGACAAAAAGGAGATATGATCCATGAATTTTGGAACCGTCCCAAGCTGACACACTATTGGGAGACAATCTTCCAGCTAATATCTGAAATTTCCCAACTGATAATACCTCCAAGACGTAGCCTAGAACTGCTTTCTCTAGAATTGGAACAATACCCAAAACAGTTGAGACATACAATAACTCATATATTATTGTCAGCCAGACTTAATATCACCAGAAAATGCAAAAACCCTGATCCACCCACATTGTGGGAAGTGGTGCAAATGACCCAGCTACATTACACCTATGAACAGACATTAGCACTCTGGTACTGTGGTACCCATGGTTGGTATGGAATAGAGACAAATCTCTGACTACTCTGACTATATCTAATGCTAAAGTTACCTAGGTAAATGTGCCAAGGATGTGAATCTAATTTCCCAAGTCTTAAAATTATCCTGTTTACTAATGATCGTAATATGGTTCTAGTCAATGTATAACAATGAGCACGATTGAATGGAATAACACGTAGGAGAGGGGGGGGGGGGGTTATCTCCAGTCCTGGACACAGTCTTGAACCTGAAAGGGGTGCCCAGGATGGTAGTTAACCTTTACCTTCACTGTATTACCAGTATTAGGTAGCTCATAAGACGGTAATGATACCCAATGTTGATATTACTCTGTTACCTTACTTGCACTCATTACATGGCGTTGTTCTACCGCCTTGCAACAAACAACGGTTTTGATAGCATCTGTTATATGTGAAAATCATCAATAAAAATTATTGACTTAAAAATAAATAAAAACAAATTAAAAATAAATAAAGTATAATTAAGTAGACATCATGGCTAACTGACACATTTACAGTTCAGATACAAAACCAAAAATGCAGCACTTCAATAAGAAAAATCAGTCCATGTGTTTCATAACAAAGGAAATACTGTAGATGCAGGAAATTGAAGAACTCCACCACCAAGAGCCTCAGTGTGAACAGATAACACACCACCACAAAAAACGTGCTCACTAACTGCTTATCAGAAAGTGAGCATTCATAGGCATATAATGGAATGTAGGGAATCACAGGTGGACAAGGCTCTCCAATCTTGATAGGACAACACCCGAGGTATCTGACATCATCAACATCCAAGGAACTTCCAGGACTTAGATAGCACTAATGCAGACCTCAGCAGTAGATGTTAAGCTCATACAAAAGGAAAAGCAGCATAGTGAAGCCCGTAAGGTAAAAATGTAGGTTTATTTAAATTTCTACTTACAGGGTAAAAGATCATCAAGGCAAAAAGATACAATCCGCGGTTCTTAGCGTGCTCACGTTGGACAACCTAACATGTTTCATCCCATAGGATATCATCAGAGGCGCCTCTGATGATATCCTATGGGATGAAACATGTTAGGTTGTCCAACGTGAGCACGCTAAGAACCGCGGATTGTATCTTTTTAGAGCAAAATAATAGGGTCAACAATGAAAATCCCCCCCCCCCCGAAAAAAACCCCACTAATATTCATCACTTAGGCTGCTTTCACACTGCAGATGCCCAAATATATACGGAAAAACGCTGCTCGTTTTAGCACAGCTATTCGGCAGTAGCGGGGCGCTTTTAACCCCCAAGAAGGGGTTAAAAGCACGCAAGTTCCAAATCATTTTCTAGCCGCTTCGGAAGCACTGCCTGTCAGGTCTGCCAGGAAACTACAACCATCCCTCCGCTTTCCTGACCGGTAGTCTTGTTATCCCGGTGTCAGGTGGAGGGACGGCTGAGATCTCCCACAGACAGGAAATAAGGAAGCACAAAGGAAGGTGCAGATAGCCTAACCACAACCCCCAGCAACAACTCACGGTTAGTAGGCAGAAGACAGGATCCCAGGAGGGAAAAGGACAATCCAGGTAACGTAGTCAGAACAAGCCAGGGAGGGTCGGCAGCAAGGTTAACCAGGTTCAAGGGATAATCCAGGAATCGTAGTCAAGACGAGCCAAGTAGAAAACCAAAAAGCAAGAGCATCCATAAACAGGAACCTATCCTAAGGCACGGACAGGAAGGGGAAGTGGGAATATATAGGGACACTAATGAGAAGACTGCGGACAGCTGGTCCCAGGGTGGAGCAAACATCCCCACTAGTGAATAAGAACATAACTACGATGCTAACATAAAACCAGTTCACTGGTGGCTCAGGACATAGGAAAACAGTCTATGAACACCAGGCCCTGGGATCAAATCCCAGACACGGCGTGACAGTACCCCCCACACAAAGATGCCCCCAAACCTATTTGGGTTTGGATGGGTGCCTGTTGTGGAAGGACTTGACCAGCCGTGGGGCATGAACATCACGAGCAGGCACCCAAGTCCTCTGCAATGGAGTAGCCCTTCCAGTCCACCAGATATTGTAATTGTGTACCCCTATGTCGGGAATCCAGAATTTTGCTAACTTCATACTCTTGATGGTCATCCACAGAGACTGGAGAGGGACGTCTAGAGGGGAGAGAGAATCTATTCTTGACAAAGGGCTTAAGCAAAGATACATGAAATGTATTGGGAATACGAAGATGAGGGGGCAAGCGTAGTTTATAAGCCACAGGGTTGACCTGACAGAGAATGCGAAAAGGTCCTATAAATCTAGGACCTAACTTGGAGGAAGGTTGTCGCAGTTTCATGTTCTTGGTGGACAACCAAACCAGCTGATTAAGACGATAGCGGGGTGCAGGTTTTCTGTGACGATCTGCATACCCCTTGTATCTATGTACAGACTGAAGCAGAACCTTTATGTTTCTCCAGTGCGTAGTCAATCTTGATACCATGTTGGCTGCCGCAGGTACCTCCACCAAGGAAGACTGGAAGGGGAGAACCCTGGGTTGATACCCAAAAGGCAGCTTGGAAAGGGGAACATCTAAGGGAAGAGTGCCACTGCGAATTGTGTGCTAGTTCTGCTAGAGGTAACATCTCGCTCCAGTTGTCATGTTCAGCATTGATATAAGCTCATAGGTAGATCTCCAAATCTTGATTGACCCTCTCTGTCTGGCCATTAGATTGAGGATGGTATCCAGAGGACGGGGAATTCTTGATCCCCAGATGTTTGCAAATGGCCCTCCAGAACGAGGATATGAATTGAGGGCCTCTATCGCTAACAATATCAACAGGGATGCCGTGTAAGCGGATGACATTCTCAATAAAGGATAAAGCCAGGCTTGGGGCAGAAGGTAGTGCGGGCATGGGAATGAAGTGGGCCAACTTTGAAAATCGGTCCACTATCACCCAAATTACGGTATTTCCACTGGAGGTGGGCAAGTCCACGATAAAATCCATGCTGATATGAGTCCAGGGAGCACGAGGAACAGGTAACGGTTGAAGTAGACCTTGTGGAACAGAACGATGCATTTTGATGGCAGCACAAACCGAACAGGCTCTAACAAAGGCTATAACATCCTTTTTTAGAGTAGGCCACCAAACCAGGGACTTCAAACGTAGGAAGGTTTGGTTGATACCAGGGTGTCCGGATACCATCTGGCCATGGGCCCACTGTAACACTTCTTTTCGTAATTCTAGGGGAACAAACAAGGTATTGGGTGGAACTGAGAGATTAGAAGGTGCCCGAGACTGTGCGGCCAACAAGTTCTTTTGTAAAGCAGTATCCAGTTGTGCAATAATTCGTTCCGGAGGAACAATATGATCAGGAGGTATTTGCAGATTCTCACAAGGGAATTGCCGAGACAGGGCATCGGCCTTGGTGTTCTTGGTGCCAGGAATGTACGTCACTACAAAGTTGAATCGGGTGAAGAATAACGCCCAGCGGGCTTGTCTGGGATTCAGTCTTTGGGCCTTCTCTAAGTAGATTAGGTTCTTATGGTCAGTTTGAACCACAACAGGAAGTTCCGTACCTTCTAAAAGATGTCTCCATTCGGAAAATGCTAATTTTATAGCTAAAAGTTCTCTATTCCCTATGTCATATTTTTGTTCTGCAGCAGAGAACTTCTTGGAGAAAAAGGCAACCGGATGCAACTTGTTAGAAGTGGGTTCTCGTTGGGATAATACTGCTCCGGCCCCTACTTCGGAGGCATCAACTTCCAAGAAATATTGAGCCGAAGGCTGAGGATGGCGAAGAACAGGAGAAGAGCAAAAAGCAGATTTTAGAAGGTCGAAAGCCTCCAGAGCTTCAGGAGGCCACTGAGAGCATTTGGTCCCTTTTTTTGTGAGGACGGTGATGGGAGCCAAAATTTTGGAGAAATTCTTGATGAATTTGCGGTAGTAGTTACAAAATCCAATAAAACGCTGTATTTCCTTTAAGGTAGAAGGTCTAGGCCATTGTAAGATAGCATCGAGTTTCTTGGAGTCCATCTGGAATCCATTAGATGAAATTATATAACCTAAGAAAGGTATTTCCGATTGTTCAAAAGAGCACTTGGAAGGTTTGGCGTACAGCTTATGATCTCTTAAACGTTGGAGAACAGTGCAAACATGGCCACGGTGAAGCTTTAAGTCTTTAGAGTGAATGAGTATATCATATAAATAGACAACAACAAAAGAGTCAAGTAGATCCCTGAAAATATCATTCACAAACTCTTGAAATACCGCGGGAGCATTGCAAAGCCCAAAAGGCATCACAAGACACTCATAATGCCCCCTTCTGGTATTAAAAGCTGTCTTCCATTCATCTCCTGCTTTAATTCTAATGAGGTTATATGCAGACCGAAGATCCAATTTGGTAAAGATCTTTGACCCCTGGACACGGTCAAACAGCTCAGTAATTAAGGGCAACGGATACCGATTTTTTACAGTAATACGGTTGAGGGATCTGTAGTCAACGCAGGGTCTAAGTCCTCCATCTTTTTTCTCCACGAAAAAGAAGCCTGCTCCCACAGGAGAGGAGGAAGGCCGGATGAAACCCTTTTTTAGACTGTCTTCAATGTATTCCTCCATAGCCTTGGTTTCCGCAAGGTTAAGAGGATAGGTTCTCCCCTTAGGAAGAGGAGAACCGGGAAGCAAGTCAATAACACAGTCATACGGGTGGTGTGGAGGGAGGCCCTCTGCTTCTTTTTCAGAAAATAAGTCAGCAAACCCAGCATAAGCCTCCGGTAGTTCAGGGACAGTAGAGACCCCAAGAATGGACACTTTATTACGTATAAACTTTTGGATACAGTGAACATGACAAAAGGTGCTCCAGGCAGAAATTTGACCAGAGGACCAGTCAATAGATGGGTTATGTTTACATAACCAAGGGAACCCAAGAATTACAGGATACTTAGGAGACGGGATGACATTAAATGATAGCTCTTCAGAATGCAGAGCCCCCACTAGAACGGAAAGGGGCTTGGTCTCTAGAGACATAAGTCCATCACCAAGAGGTTCTCCGCCAAGAGTAGTTACACACAGAGGTGGATCTTTCGGAACCGTCGGAATCTGAAGACTCTTAACCAGCGTTGCATAGAGAAATACCCCACCTGCACCGGAATCAACAAAGATAACGGTGGAGTAGCTCTTATTGTTCCAAGATAATAATACGGGTACTACTAATCTCTCTAGAGGAGGTTTCAAAACAGTGTGGCCTAATGGGGCTCCTTGATCTCCCATTAAGCCCGGTAGTTTTTTCAGTCGCATCGGACAAGAATGCAGGAAGTGACCCGGCTTACCACAAAATAGACAGAGGCCTAGAGTTCTGCGTTTGGTACGTTCATCATCAGACAAACGCACAGCCCCTACATCCATGGGTTCTTCCTCAAACCCGGCGGTTGGAGGAAAAAATTTGACGCTCCCTCTCAGACTGGCGTTCAGAGAAGCGAGTATCCACGAGGATACACAAACTGATGAAATCCTCCAATGCCACTGGGATCTCACGGTAAGTTAATTCGTCCTTAATGCGTTCCGCTAGACCTCTGCGGAAGGCGGCCTTAAGGGCGCAATTATCCCAGGAAGTATCTGCCGCAAGTGTGCGGAATTCTATTGCATAAGATGCTACTGTGCGTTTACCCTGGTGTAAGTCAAGAATACTGGCCTCAGCTGCCCTTACTCTGTCAGGAACGTCAAATATTCTCTCAACGGTTTGCATAAACGTGGGGTAATCAGTAAGTACAGGAGAATCATTCTCAAGAAGAGGCGAGACCCAGGACAGAGCTCTACCCTTAAGCAAGGAAATAATAAATGTCACCTTGGCTTGGGTAGAGGTAAACACAGAAGGTTGATTTTTAAAATGCAACCGGCAATGGTTGAGAAATCCCCTGCAATCCAAGGGGTTCCCATCATACTTTTCGGGGAGAGGTATCTTTGGAGCGGGAGAACCCACAGATTTAGACACAACTACAGGTTCCCCAACCCCAGACTCAAGATTTTTTGGTGTAGCAGGACTAGTACCATGTGCCGAGGCCAAAGTAGATAACAGAGTAGCGATGGCACCCAATTTCTCCTCCAATGACTGTACATGATTAGCCTGCTCACCCAACATCTGACCCTGTAGAGAGACTGCCTGCACCAGCTCGCTGAGGTCCATCTGGCCTTAGGATAATGTCAGGTCTGCCAGGAAACTACAACCGTCCCTCCGCTTTCCTGACCGGTAGTCTTGTTATCCCGGTGTCAGGTGGAGGGACGGCTGAGATCTCCCACAGACAGGAAATAAGGAACCACAAAGGAAGGTGCAGATAGCCTAACCACAACCCCCAGCAACAACTCACGGTTAGTAGGCAGAAGACAGGATCCCAGGAGGGAAAAGGACAATCCAGGTAACGTAGTCAGAACAAGCCAGGGAGGGTCGGCAGCAAGGTTAACCAGGTTCAAGGGATAATACAGGAATCGTAGTCAAGACGAGCCAAGTAGAAAACCAAAAAGCAAGCGCATCCATAAACAGGAACCTATCCTAAGGCACGGACAGGAAGGGGAAGTGGGAATATATAGGGACACTAATGAGAAGACTGCTGACAGCTGGTCCCAGGGTGGAGCAAACATCCCCAATAGTGAAAAAGAACATAACTACGATGCTAACATAAAACCAGTTCACTGGTGGCTCAGGACATAGGAAAACAGTCTATGAACACCAGGCCCTGGGATCAAATCCCAGACACGGCGTGACACTGCCTATTCATTGCAATGGGCAGTGGCGGTCGGGGAGTGATTTATACATCGCTCCTACACCACCCCAAAGATGCTGCTTGCAGGACTTTTTCTAACGTCCTGCAAGTGCACCACCCCAGTGTGAAAGCACTTAGGTTTTCATACTGGGGTGGCAGGAGAGGCAGTTTTTAGGCACTTTAAAGGTGCTATTTCTAAAATGATTGAAAACTGCCCCAGTGTGAAAGGGGTCTTAGATATCCTTAGTATGGGAAAGCTTATAACTTTCTTAGGCTGAGCCTGGCAGTGAAAGGGTAAAAGGATATCCTGACAATAAAATCAACATAGAAATCTAAAAATGTTACATAGATAACAAGCCTGATGTTTCTGGTCTATTCACAAACTATTCAAAAGATTTATTCATTTATTCACAAACTGTCAAACAGTAAAGATTTCAAAAGCACACAGCTGTGTCATGTTCTGTTAAATGTTTGCTGGTGTCATATAAGTCAATACTGTAGCATTAATTGTCTCCGAAATTGTATTGAAATGTAACCCCACTGTTAATATCAATAATATATTGAAAAGACAGCTACTATAACTGTTAACCAACTGATTTATTTATGCATTCAATAATGTAACTGCTAGACACAAGTTGCTTTCACACATAAGTGTATGCAAACCGATACCTTGATTGCTCCTTCCATAAATTGTATCTAAAGTAAAACTTTTTTTTAGTTTTAGATAAAGTTGAGTTTTTTTTGCCATCTGTGTCCAAATATGAGTAATTACCTTTACTTTCTGTACTAAAGTAAATCACTCCAAAATAAGGGAACTGCTCTTTTAATTCTCTCTGGTCGCCAGGACTCATAAAGAAGGATAATATCTTCAGTAGGGAAACCAAGAGGGAGAAGATTCTCAATAGGGAAACCCAGAAACAGCAATAAAAAAGCCTGCTATACAAATACAATCTCTCATTTCACAAGTGTGATGTTACAGAACACATTTATCAGAATAACCAACAGTAAATTTGGAATTGCCCATATGAGACAAAATATCTAAAACTACATAGCCCATATAAATGAGCTTATAAACCATTGCAGTATATATATATATATATATATATATATATATATACACACAGTGGGGCTGATTTACAAAACGTTTGCGCCATGAGTATCGGCGCATCTGCGTGCGCAATGGCTGTTTTGGTATTTACAAAACATTTGCGCCGTTAGCGCAGCGCTATTTCCCATTTACTATAGTGTTCTTGGCGGATGGGAGGAGGCGCTTAGTGCGCTACTATGGACCTGGCGCACGGCATCTTAAAATCTAAATATAAAGAAGCTGGAAGTGCCAATATAATGGGGGTGACATGGGGTGATGTCAGGAAGTGTAGTGACACCTGCCCAAGTAACAAACATGCCCAAAATAGAGTGAGAAAGTAACTTTTTCAGAACCAGCCCGCTGCGCCGGCAAGTACGTTTAGAACTGCGAGAGTTTTTTTGTGCTCAGCGCGGGAATTTCACTCGCGCTCGGACACTGCGCCGGCAAAATCTTTGTAAATGTCAAGTCACGTAAATCAATTTGCATAAGTTGAACAGGCGCAGCTCTGAACTTGCCGTTATATAAACAGTGCGCCAGCAAAATGACATTTCTAAAGGAAAAAAAAGGCATTTTAAAGCACCCTCGGCTGTAATGAATTGTCGGCTCCCGGCAATATAGAGAAAAGAGAAAAGTAATTGAAAGTCTTTGATAAAAAAAAAAAAAATGCGTGGGGTTCCCCCAAATTCCATTACCAGGCCCTTCAGGTCTGGTATGGATATAAAGGGGAACTCCGTGCCATTTAAAAAAAAAATGACGTGTGGGTCCCCCTCAAAATCCGTACCAGGCCCTTCAGGTCTGGTATGGATTTTAAGGGGAACCCCCGCGCCAAACTTAAAAAAAAATAGCGTGGGGGTCCCCCTAAAAATCCACACAAGACCCTTATCCAAGCATGCAACCTGGCAGGCCACAGGAAAAGAGGGGGGGCGAGAGAGCGCCCCCCCCTCCTGAACCGTACCAGGCCACATGCCCTCAACATGGGGAGGATGTCCCCATGTTGATGGGGACAGGGGCCTCATCCCCACAACCCTTGCCCGGTGGTTGTGGGGGTCTGCGGGCGGGGGACTTATCGGAATCTGGAAGACCCCTTTAACAAAGGGGACCCCCAGATCCCGCCCCCCCCCTGTGTGAAATGGTGTCAAAAATGTAAAAAATTACAATAGCCGGTTTTTGACAATTCCTTTATTAATGTCTTCTCCTTTCTTCCATCTTCTTCCATCTTCTTCTTCCATTTTCTTCTTCCATCTTCGTCTTCCAGCTTCTTCTTTTCTCCATTCGGGTTTCTTTCTCCATCCATCTTGTTCTTCATCTTCCTCTTCATCTTCCTTCTTCCTTCTTCCTTCGGTGTTCTCGTCCACATCTTGCTCCGGCTTCTTGTTCCCCTTCTTCTTTCTCCGGCCGCTCCATTTGAATTCGAGGTTCCCACTGTGTGACGCTTCAGTTCTTCAGTTCTCCTCTGGGTCCGCTGCCACCCGGTGGCTCCGCCCCCCTCTGACACCACGGGGAAGTCCCCATGAAATCCATGTGCGTCAGAGGGGGCGGAGTCACCGGATGGCAGCGGACCCAGAGGGGAACTGAAGAACTGAAGCGTCACACAGTGGGAACCTCAAATTAAAACGGAGCGGCCGGAGAAAGAAGAAGGGGAACAAAAAGCCGGAGCAAGATGCGGACTAGAACACCGAAGGAAGAAGGAAGATGAAGAGGAAGATGAAGAACAAGATGGAGGAAAAAACCCCAATGGAGAAAAGAAGAAGCTGGAAGAAGAAGCTTGAAGAAGAAGCTGGAGGAAGAAGATGGAAGAAGAAGATGGAAGAAGATCAAAAGAAAGGAGAAGACATTAATAATGGAATTGCCAAAAACCGGCTATTGTCATTTTTAACATTTTTGACACTTTTTTTTGTGAAATGGTAGGGGTACATTTGTACCCCATTACCATTTCACACAGGGGGGGCGGGATCTGGGATCTTTGATAAAGGGGGCTTCCAGATTCCGATAAGCCCCCCGCCCGCAGACCCCCACAACCACCGGCAAGGGTTGTGGGGATGAGGCCCTTGTCCCCATCAACATGGGGACATGGTGCTTTGGGGTCACAGACCCCCAAAGCATCCTCCCCATGTTGAGGGCATGTGGCCTGGTACGGTTCAGGAGGGAGGGGGGGCGCTCTCTCGTCCCCCTCTTTTCCTGCGGCCTGCCAGGTTGCGTGCTCGGATAAGGGTCTGGTGTGGATTTTTAGAGGGAACCCCCACGCTATTTTTTTTTAAGTTTGGCGCGAGGGTCCCCTCAAAATCCATACCAGACCTGAAGGGCCTGGTACGGATTTTGTGGGGAACCCCACGCCATTTTTATAAACATGGAAAACATGCGCTTCTTTACAGGCATACTATAGACACCCCTCAGGTATGTTGTTTAGGGCCAGTTCACACCGGATGCAGTGCAGTGCATTTTTGTGATGCATGAAAAACGCAAAGAAAGTTGATCACATTAATGCCAATGGCATAGTTCACGCCACTGCAGTCCGTTCCAGTGCGTTTTAGAAAGGAAAAAAAATTGTTCATGCTGCATTTTTTATGTACAGAACTGTACTGGACCACAGTAAAACACATCAAAAACGCTACAGAACGTACCAAAAACGCACTGGAATGCACCGGAACGCACCTAAATGCACCAAAGATGCACTGCAACACACTTGTCCTAAGTGAAAAGAGGGGGGGAAAAACTGGACTGCATCAAAAACGCATCAAAAATGCACTGGAACGTGTCAAAAACGCTCATGCAGAAAATCACCTGGAACGCATCCGGATCGCATTTCTATGGTGTGAACTAGGGCCAGTTCACACCATAGAAATGCAATCCGGATGTGTTCCAGGTGCTTTTTTGCATGCACGTTTTTGATGCGTTCCAGTGCATTTTTGTTACGTTTTTGATGCAGTCCAGTGCTATATTTTCACCCCTCTTTTTTATTAACCATAGATAAGGACAAGTGTGTTCCAGTGCATTTTTGGTGCATTTAGGTGTGTTCCGGTGCGTTCCAGTGCGTTAATGATGCTGTTTGCTGCGTTCCAGTACAGTCCAGTGCAGGTAAAATGCAGCATGTTCTACTTTTTTTGTGGAACTGGAACGCACTGGAACAAACACTGCCATTTAGAACCATATAACCAACTTGCCATGCATTTTTGATGCATAAAAAACGCAATGGACTGCATGTGGTGTGAAATGGCCCTTAAGCAATTTGGCATATTTAAAGGCACTTCTCCTTGTTTTGTTTTTGGTGTTGTCCAAATTG
This sequence comes from Rana muscosa, assembly GCA_029206835.1. Lineage (NCBI taxonomy): Eukaryota > Metazoa > Chordata > Amphibia > Anura > Ranidae > Rana > Rana muscosa. The sequence goes on from CM055122.1 coordinate 1,157,644,090, forward strand.
GTGACATTGATATATGTCCCTTAGGGTGGGACCTGGGCCCCCATTTTAAGGCCAATAACTAGAAGATAAGCCAGCCAAGTGGGGACTATCAAAATTAACAAGTCAGTTCCCATAGACTGCAATGGTATTTGTTGGTGGGGGGGGGGGGTGTGTCCCATCTCTAATTTTGTAGCATGCTGGATGATGTGCTTAATTTTGGACAGAGGGGGGGGGGTTATTTTCTGCTAGCTGCATTTGTGTTGGTCTGAGCATGCCCAGGCAGTTCGTTTTTTTTGGGGTGCTTTTTGTGTGTGAACAGCACCTGGATATTTCTGGGCATGCTCAGAGAGTGTTTTTATGGGTTAGTAATTGAAGGACATCCTTAACAGGTGTACCCACTTTGGGTGTTTCATGGACTGTGCATGTGTTTTCAATTGCCTCATTAGCTCACAAACCTATGTTATATAAAGCTCGCAGATAGCATCCTCTCCCTTGCCCTGAAAAGAGGCAAGTGTGTGTGCGCATGTGCGTGTGTGTGTGTCCGGCAAAAAGTAAATTTTGCTGTCCTTATCGAGTTTGTAACACATGTATTTTATTTGTTATGTCTTTGCAAAACAGATGTTTGTTTTACTTTTGTTAATTGTATTTTTTTGTGTGGGGGAAATGTTCCCCTGAAATAATTTTGATGTTGTTAATGTGTGTTGTTTGTTCACTTTGATTTAATTGTCTGTGCTGCATTATTTTGCTAAATCTTTCTTAAAATGTGACTGTTTCAAATTGACCCTGTTTTTTATTTTGGCTTCCCTTTGTTTTGTTGACCAATAAAATTTGATGCAAAGTTTTGATGTTTCTTTTTTGTTTTCTATGCAACAAATATGACAGCTGATTGGCATGTCAAAACAAAACAGGTGTGATTTGTCTACCCTGGTGCCTTCATGCTAGCATATGCATGTATTGTGTGCTGCCATGGATAGTCACCAGGAAATGAAAAATACAGAGCGGTAAGTATTACATTTTCCTTTTTACTGCAGTGGTTCTCAGCCTCAGTCCTCAAGTTCCCCCCAACAGGACATGTTTTGTGAATTTATCTTAGCGAGAATTGCTGTCCAAAATACAAACCATTGACTGTGATTTAAAGCACATGTGCAAGATGAAAACCTGCAAACATGGCCTGTTGGGGGTACTTGAGAAGCACTGATTTAGAGCACTGCACTTAAAACTAGCTCAAGGCAATACAATTCTAATTGTGGGCATTTTGAGGGAAACCAAGTAAGTGTTAAAACCCCTGCTTGTTTTTTTTGTTTTTTTTTAAGTTGGGCTTTGTGTCCCTTTTAGTAAAATTGGCTTCACTTCCTGTCACAGCTAAACAGGAAGTGAAGGTAAAACCCTACCAATGTCTTTTCTTGGGGACACACAGATCAATCTAACTAGTGTCCCCATTAAGCAAATTGCACTCTAGCACTTTGTTGTGTACACCCCAAATCATTGGGTAGTTTGGGGTTTAGTAAAGACAAATCCACTCTGCAGTAAAAGTGTAGCTGCTTAAAATCTGAGGGGAAGCACTGGTGATTGTAACATCCAATCATGTAAAAGCAAAGATGGTGTTTTTTTTGTTTCCTTGCATGTCCCCCTCGGATATCCAGCAAGTGCACTTGTAGTGCAAAGTAGATTTGCCTTTAGTAAATAAACCCCAAAGTCCAAAATACCTAATAATTTGGGGTTCCCCCCCCGCAAAATGCTGAAGTGCACTGTACATAATGGGGAAACTATTTAGATTGACCTGTGTGTCCCCAAGGAAAGACATTGGTAGGGATTTCCCCTCACTTCCTGTGTGGCTATGTGACAGGAAGTGAATTATTGGAAGGATAAAGTGGCCAAATTTGGGAGTTGTCTTCACCCTATCAGGGTTGCAGACATCCCCAAAAACTGTCTAGACTTGTAATCCCTCTGTACTCGATCCCCAAGCAAAAATAAGAAAGGATTTCATTTAGTTTAACTTTGCAGAGACACATTCCTAAGTTGAATTGTGATGCATGTCAATGGCCCATTTAGACCCTCTTTAATCACTTGAGATCAGCGCTATAACTGATCACCAGCCACAGCACGGTCCTCAATTACCGGGAGTCTGCCAATAGACGTCCTCCCCTTCTTCGCGCGCGCTGTGGTCACCGAGTCACTGAGACTCGGGTGATGACAGATCCGAGGAAGGGGCCGATCCCTGCCCCTTACCATGTGATCAGCTGTCAGCCAATGACAGCTGATCACGTGATGTAAACAAAAGCTGGGTAATGGTTTTTGTTTTCTCCTTGTGCTGACAGCGTGAGCATAAAAAAAGGCAATCACCGGCTTATGTGCAAGGGACATTGGGCCCGAAGAGGAAGAGGCAATTCTGCGTCATCTGTGACAATCAGTAGCCCCTGCCAGTGCCACCTATCAATGCCCACCACTGGTGCCAATCAGTGCCACCTAGCAGTGCTGCCTATCAGTGCCCATCACTGCCAACTATCGTTGCCAGCTAGCAGTGCCACTTCTCAATGCCCACCAGTGCCAACTAGCAATGCCACCTCTCAGTGCCCACCCTTGCCACCTTATCGGTGCCCATCAGTGCAGACCATCAGTGTACATCAATGAAGGAGAAAAATTACCTTTTTTATAAATTTTCTAAATATTAACCACTTCCCTACCGCCCACCGTCAAATGACATCCTTGGATTTGTGCGGTGACATCTGAATGATGCCTGCAGTTGCAGACATCATTCAGATATCATTCTTTTCAGTCTGCGATTCTGTGCACGATAAAAACGATCATAGCGGCAGTTATGAGTGAGTATCAGCAGCTGAGAGAGCAGCAGTGTACTTGTATTTAGCGTGTCACTTGCCACATCACTTGCCACAAGTTGTGGATTGTCCACTTGCCACATCACCTGCCCCAAGTTGTGGATTGTCCACTTGCCACGTCAGCTGCCCCAAGTTGTGGATTGTTCACTTGCCACGTCAGCTGCTCCAAGTTGTGGATTGTCCACTTGCCACGTCACCTGCCCCAAGTTGTGGATTTTCCACTTGCCACGTCAGCTGCCCCAAGTTGTGGATTGTCCACTTGCCACGTCAGCTGCCCCAAGTTGTGGATTGTCCACTTGCCACGTCACCTGCCCCAAGTTGTGGATTGTCCACTTGCCATGTCAGCTGCCCCAAGTTGTGGATTGTCCACTTGCCACGTCACCTGCCCCAAGTTGTGGATTGTCCACAATGCAATGGAAGCAATTTCATATTTTTTTTTATATATATACCGTATTTATCGGCATATAGCACGCACCGGCGTATAACACGCACCCCAAGTTTAGGAGGGAATTTTAAGGAAAAAAACTTTTAGGAGGGAAATTCAAGGAAAAAAAACTTACATTTAAATGCAGCATGCAGCCTTGCCCAGTGTCCATCTGCAGCCTTGCCCAGTGTCCATATGTCCATCTGCAGCCTTGTCCAGTGTCCATCTGTCCATCTGCAGCTTTGCCCAGTGTCCATCTGTCCATCTGCAGCCTTGCCCAGTGTCCATCTGCAGCCTTGCCCAGTGTCCATCTGTCCATCTGCAGCCTTGCCCAGTGTCCATCTGTCCATCTGCAGCCTTGCCCAGTGTCCATCTGTCCATCTGCAGCCTTGCCCAGTGCCTTTGCGATCTTGTCATTCTCTGCGTTTTTTAAAATTTGGCGCCGATTTCTGTGGAGAGGAGCGAGCGGGGCCGAGTGTACTTCGGCTAGACTCGGCTCCTCTCGCAGTCCCGCCCATCTCCACTGACTGCGCCGCTGACGGAGAAAGCCAAGTGTACTTCGGCTAGACTCGGCTCTTCTCACAGTCAGGGGCAGGACTGCGAGAGGAGCCGAGACTAGCCGAAGTACACTTGGCTTTCTCTATGTCAGCGGCGCAGTCAGAGATGGGCGGGACTGCGAGAGGAGCCGAGTAAAGCCGAGTGTACTTCGGCTTCGGTTCCGCTCGCTCCTCTCGCTCGTTTTCAGCAGGGGAATTCGACGGAGTATCGGCGTATAACACGCACCCACGATTTTCCCCTGATTTTAAGGGGAAAAAAGTGCGTGTTATACGCCGATAAATACGGTATATATTTTTTTAATGGTTTTTCCTCATTTGCCATAAGTTTTGAGTTTATCAATGTAAAAAAATAGATCACCTTTAAAAACGCTTCTAAACTAAAATGCGGCTAAACGCCGGTACCGCGTCTGAAACGTGGAAATCTTGGGCGTCTGAAGGCACTTTTTGGCTTTGTGAAAAGGGAGGTTAAACGTAACTGCAGATTTTTTTTTCCAGGCCAAAACCAGCGTTTTGGATGTAATAGAATTCAATGGAACTGCGTCCAAAACGCAAGTACCGCAATTTTGCGGCGATTTGCGTTTTTTTTTTAACCTGTTTATAGCTGGTTGTTAAAGTAAATGTAAACAAAAATAAACATTGCCCGCTCTAAAAGAAAAAAAATCTAGAAAAAAAACAGCGTGGGGTCCCCCCCCAGGTCCATACCAGGCCCTTGGGTCTAGTATGGATTCAAAGGGCTCCCCTTAAAAATCCACACCAGACCCTTTATCCGAGCACGCAACCTGGCAGGCCGCAGGAAAAGAGGGGGGGACAAGCGAGCGCCCCCCTCCCTCCTGAACCGTACCAGGCCACATGCCCTCAACATGGGGAGGATGTCCCCATGTTGATGGGGACAAGGGCCTCTTCCCGACAACCCTGGCCGTTGGTTGTCGGGGTCTGCGGGTGGGGGGCTTATCGGAATCCGGGAGCCCCCTTTAATCATTTCAGGGTCTTGGCAATCTTCTTATAGCCTAGGCCATCTTTATGTAGAGCAACCATTTTTTTTCCAGATCCTCAGAGTTCTTTGCCATGAGGTGCCATGTTGAGCTTCCAGTGACCAGTATGAGAGAGTGAGCGCGATAACACCAAATTTAACACACCTGTTCCCAATTCACACCTGTGACCTTCTAACACTAATGAGTCACATGGCACCGGAGAGGGAAAATGGCTAATTGGGCCCGATTTGGATATTTTCACTTAGGGGTGTACTTACTTTTTTGCCAGTGGTTTAGGCATTAATGGCTGTGTGTTAAGTTATTTTGAGGGGGCAAATGTACACTGTTATACAAGCTGTACACGCACTCACTATACGCACTTGTAGCAAAGTGTCATTTCTTCAATGTTGTCACATGAAAAGTCAGTATTTCCTTCATTATCTGACCTGTGAAATGCTTCCCCCTGTCACTTTCTATTGTTTCTGGAATTCCATACCTGCATACTCCCTCCTGTATTCATTTCTTAGTTATTGCCGAAGCTATAGCCTTCTGTATTGGGAAGGCTTCCAAATAGCTGCTAAAACAATCTACGCATTTCAAAATAAACTCATACATTCCCACCTTTGGCAACTGTATGTAGTCTATCTGCAATCTCTGAAATGGGTATAGAGGTCTTGGGATATGACCAGATGGTGTTTGTACCTTTTTTCCTGGGTTAAATTGTGCACAAATCAGACATGCTTGACAAAATTGTTTTGCCATTGTATCAATATCTGGTGCAAACCATACTTTTAAAATAGCCTCAACCATCCCACCTTTGGCCACATGAGAGGGGGGATGTGTCATTGAGCAAGAGCGGAATACATAGAATGTGGGGCATAAGGTCTCTTAGGCCAGCCTCATGATTTTAAATAAGTTTTTCAGTTTGTTTGCATCGGGCCTTTTTCTATTTACTTATTTCTATTTGGGATGTTGCTTCTTGTACTTTTCCCAGTGTTTCCTCATCAGGTACACCTTTTAGAAAACACACTCTCTCCCTTATCCTTACATCTATAGGAAACAGAGCAGCCTCTTTAGCAGCTTTGTCTGGTTTCCCCATGGATGTTACTTTTCCAGAATGCAGCAAAATCATGCACTGCTCAAAAGGCATAGCGTGAATCGGTGTACAGTATATATTAAACGATTGTCCCTCTGCCATCTGACATGCCTTTGCCAGTGCTTCCAATTCCGCAATTGGGGCATATCAATGACCAGGTAGTGCTTCCTAAAACACCACCTTATGCTGATCTACTATAGCCATTCCTGTGACAGGTGAACCCTTATCAGTATAGCATCATGACCCATCTACCCATAATTTCATATCAGGGTCCTCAAGAGCCACATCTGTCATTGCTGCTGGGAGCTCATAATAGGCCTCTGTGCTACTACAACAATCATTCTCCCACGCTTCTGGTAGTAGAGTGGCCGAATTCAACACATTATGCCTTTTGATTACAATGTTACTTGGTGTAAGTAATGCCAGCTCATACCTGGTCAATCTGGCAGGTGATAGGTGCTTGGTATTGATATGATTAAGCACCTATTCCACAGCATGAGGGACCATCAGAATCAAAGTGTTTCCCAACACTATCTCAGCAGTCTTTTCCACCATTACTGCTGCAGCAGCTGTAGCTTTGATGCACAGTGACGCTGCCCAGATAGCAGGATCTAATGCCTGAGAATAGTTTCATACTGGTTTGTATTTATCCCCATGTTTTTGCGCTAGCACTCCTGGTGCTTGATTGTTTGCCTCATGACAGAACAGATAATAATCTTTCTTATAATTAGGCAAAGCTAAACATAAACTTGTCATAATAGCTGTTTTTAAAGTTTCTAAAGCCTGTTTTTGTACATCAGTAAGCTCAAAATGTGTAACCTTGCCAGATGTTAGTGTATACAAAGGCTGAGCATTCTGTGACACGTTTGGGATCCAGGTTCTACAATATCCCACATGGCCCAAAAATGCCCTGAGTGTCTTTTGATTCTTTGGGGGAGGGTATGCTTGTACCTTGTGCCTTTCTTTCTGATGTGAGATGCTTACCCCCCTTAAAGATACAATATTCAAGGAAAATTGAATATTGGCCAATCATGGTTTAGAGGAGTACAGTAGGTACACGCCCCATACTATATAAGGCCGCCTGGAAGTCGGTCTTGTGTAGTGTGTTGGCATTTGTGAAAGAGAGAGTTACAGAGAGAGAGAGAGACAGTGTCATTTATATTGAGTTAGATAGAGCAGGCAGGCGAGTCAGTTAGCTGCTGTTACAGTGTGTAGAGGATATTTAACCACTTAAGCCCCGGACCATTACGCAGCTTAATGACCAGAGGTGATTTCACAATTTGGCACTGCGCTGTTTTAACTGGAAATTGTGCGGACATGCAATGTTGTACCCAAACAAAATTTGCGTCCTTTTCTTCCCACAAATAGAGCTTTCTTTTAATGGTATTTGCGATATAAACGGAAAAAGACTGAAAATTTTGAAAAAAAATGATATTTTCTACTTTTTGTTATAAAAAAAAAAAATCGAATAAACTCAATTTTAGTCATACATTTAGGCCAAAATGTATTCAGCCACATGTCTTTAGTAAAAAAAATGTCAATAAGCGTATATTTATTGGTTTGCACAAAAGTTATAGCGTCTACAAACTAGGGTACATTTTCTGGAATTTACACAGCTTTTAATTTATGACTGCCTATCTCATTTCTTGAGGTGCTAAAATGGCAGGGCAGTACAACCCCCCCCCCCAAATGACCCCATTTTGGAAAGTAGACATCCCAAGGAAATTGCTGAGAGGCATGTTGAGCCCATTGAATATTGTTTTTTTTATCTCAAGTGATTGAATAATGACAAAAAAAATAAAAAAATACAAAAAGTTGTCACTAAATGATATATTGCTCACACATGCCATGGTTATATGTGGAATTGCACCCCAAAATACATTTTGCTGCTTCTCCTGAGTACGGGGATACCACATGTGTGGGACTTTTTAGGAGCCTAGCCGCGTACGGGGCCCCGAAAACCAAGCACCGCCTTCAGGATTTCTAAGGGCACAAATTTTTGATTTCACTCCTCACTACCTATCAAAGTTTCGAAGGCCATAAAATGCCAAAATAGCACAAAACCCCCCCAAATGACCCCATTTTGGAAAGTAGACACCCCATGCTATTTGCTGAGAGGCATGTTGAGTATTTTACAGCTTTCATTTGTTTTTGAAAATGAAGAAAGAAAATAATTTTCTTTTTTTTTTTTTTTCAAAACTTTGTGACAAAAAGGGAGATCTGAAACATAGTCACCATACCTCTCAGTAAATAGCTTGGGGTGTCTACTTTCCAAAATGGGGTCATTTGGAGGGGTTTTGTGCCATCTGGGCATTCCATGGCCTCCGAAACTGTGATGGGCAGTGAGAAGTGAAAACAAAAATTTACACCCTTAGAAAGCCTGAAGGCGGTGCTTGGTTTTTGGGGTCTCGTACGCGGCTAGGCTCCCAAAAAGTCTCACACATGTGGTATCCCCGTACTCAGGAGAAGCAACAGAATGTATTTTGGGGTGTAATTCCACATATGCCCATGGCATGTTTGAGCAATATATCATTTAGTAACAACTTTGTGCAAATTTTTTTTAAAATAAATAGTATTTTTTCCGTAACTTGTGTCAACATATAAAATATTCCATGGACTCGACATGCCTCTCAGTATATAGCTTGGGGTGTCTACTTTCCAAAATGGGGTCATTTGGGGGGGTTCTGAACTGTTCTGGCATTTTATACACAACATTAGGAAGCTTACATCCACTCTTCTAACCACTTGAAGACAAAGCCCTTTCTGACACCTTTTGTTTACATGAAAACATTTTTTTTTTGCAAGAAAATTAGGTTGAACCCCCAAAAATTATATATTTTTTTAAAGCAAAGGCCTTACAGATTAAAATGGTGGGTGTTGCATTTTTTTTTCCACACAGTATTTGCGCAGCGATTTTTCAAACGCATTTTTTGGGGAAAAAATACACTTTTTTAAAAATTATTAATGCACTAAAACACACTATATTGCCCAAATATTTGATGAAATAAAAAAGATGATCTTAGGTCGAGTACATAGATACCAAACACGACATGCTTTAAAATTTCGCACAAACGCGCATTGGCGACAAACTACATACATTTTTAAAAGCCTTTAAAAGCCTTTACAGGTTACCACGTTAGATTTACAGAGGAGGTCTACTGCTAAAATGACTGCCCTCGATCTGACCTTTGCGGTGATACCTCACATGCATGATGCAATTTCTGTTTACATATGACGCTAGACCGACGCTTGCGTTCGCCTTTGCGCAAGAGCAGGGGGGGACAGCGATGCTTTTTTTTTTTTTTATTATTTATTTTGCTTTTTTATTTTATTTTTAAATTGTTCCTTCCATATTTTTTTTTAATGATATTTATTGTTATCTCAGGGAATGTAAATATCCCCTATGATAGCAATAGGTAGTGACAGGTACTCTTTTTTTGAAAAAACTGGGGTCTATTAGACCCTAGATCTTTCCTCTGCCCTCAAAGCATCTGACCACACCAAGATCGGTGTGATAAAATGCTTTCCCAATTTCCCAATGGCACTTTTTATATCCGGGGGGGGACATTCCCTCCCACTGCTTGTAAAAGCAGTCCAGAGGCTAATTAGCCGCTAGGATTGCTTTTACATGAAATCCGGCCGCTGGTTGAAAAGAATGATACCAAGATGATACCTAAACCCGTAGGCATCAATCTGGTATAACCATTCAAAGTCCAGCAACATACCAGTACATTGCTGGTCCTTGTTGGACATGTATTGTAATCTTTTTTTTCATGCAGCCTGTTGGCTGAACAAAAAAAAGAGATTGATCGGTGGGTATGCCCACCATTAGAATACCGCCATTCCTCCACCCACTTCTAATGATGGGCATACATGCACCATTTATATATGCCGAAGCATTGGGGCATCCTCCCGCCAAAATTATGCCGCACACACATGGTCGGACTTTTCCACAGGCAAGCCTCTGTCGGAATTTTGACCGTATGTATGCGACATTAGGAGCAAAATCGCTCCTCCGCTCCTCTTCCCCTGCTGCCCCAATGCTTCGGCATATATGCTTTTTTTTTTTTTAACTGTGGTGGTGAAATCACCTCCTACAGCACTGGAGTCGCAGGGATCAGGCCTGTCTCTGCGAACGCTGCAGTTATGTGTGTTGTTTTTTGTAAATGACAGTGATCGATCGATACTGCACTTGGGTGGCCTGGGCTGGACGGAGGGGCAAAACGCAGGTGCTAGCAGGTATCTGGGCTGATCCCGCTAACACTGCATTTTTGGAAACCCTAAACTGCTGGGGACACTAGTATAGATCTGATCAGATCAGATATTGATCTGTTCAGATACTATACCACTAAGGGGGGTGTATGCTTCACGCGTGGGTGTTAGCGTTACTGGCACTAACCTGACGCTGCCTGGGGTGTGACGCAGGGTTAACTAGGGGCAATTAGGGGGTTAAAACCTTTATTAGATAATATATGGGGGTACCTGACGCTATAAAAACCTGCGGCGAACCTAAAAAAAAAACTGGCTACCTATCGGCACCAGCATAACTAATGCAGCGATCAGAAAAACGATCGCTTAGTGACACTGGCAAAAGGGGGTGAAAGGGTTACCTGGGGGGCGATCAAGGGGTTAAACCTTTATTAGGTAATATATGGGGGTACCTGACGCTATAAAAACCTGCGGCGAACCTAAAAAAAATAACTGGCTACCTATCGGCATCACCGACAATAAGACAGCGATCAGAAAAACGATCGCTTAGCGACAGTGGTGATAGGGGGTGAAAGGGTTACCTGGGGGGCGATCAAGGGGGTTAAACCTTTATTAGTTAATATATGGGGGTAGCTGACGCTATAAAAACCTGCGGCGAACCTAAAAAAAATAACTGGCTACCTATCGGCATCACCGACAATAAGACAGCGATCAGAAAAACGATCGCTTAGCGACAGTGGTGATAGGGGGTGAAAGGGTTACCTGGGGGCGATCAAGGGGGTTAATCCTTTATTAGGTAATATATGGGGGTACCTGACGCTATAAAAACCTGCGGCGAACCTAAAAAAAATAACTGGCTACCTATCGGCATCACCGACACTAAAACAGCGATCAGAAAAACGATCGCTTAGTGACAGTGGTGATAGGGGGTGAAAGGGTTATCTGGGGGGTGATCAGGGGGTTAAACCTTTATTAGGGGGGGTTAGGGGGCTACACTGGACCTAAAACTAACTGTAGTGACACTTTTACAGTCACAAATGTCACTGATTGCAGTGATCAGTAAATAAATGATCACTGCAATCAGTGACACTGTGACTGGGGGCTGGGGGTGATCTGGGGGGTGATCTGGGGGTGTCTGGGGGGGCCTGGGGGGCGATTTATGTTCCTATGTGTCCTGGTGTCAGTGTACTGTTTGTGCACTAACCTGTGTGTCTTCTCTTGTACGGCGCTCGGTATATGTGAGCGCCGCATGAGAGATGACATCACTTCCTCTGCCTGTGAAAACACTACACAGCAGAGGAAGCTTTCTCATTCGCCGGGAGCGATCGCGAGCGGGTGGCCGGAATTGAACGACCGTCCCCTTATCCCGGATCGCTCCCCAAGGATAACGACCGCTCACTGTATAGAAGGGGGGTCCGATCGGACCCACCAACTATACAAAGGCAGTCACGTACACTGTACGTGATTGTGCCTGTCGTTCCATTCTGCCGACGTATATATACAGTGAGCGGTCGTTAAGTGGATATGCATCCTATGTGTTGTATATTTATACACTGTATTTAGTTTAGCTAGATCCGTTACTGCTGTTCTCTGTACTGTGACAGACAGGCAGGTGATTGTGCTAGCTGCAGCAGAGTTTCACTTAGTGTACTGTGTGCTTTGCATAGCGTTCACCTAAAGCTTACCTGCATACAGTTAGTAGTGTTCTCATAATAAAACCACAGGCAGAGTGCTGCATTAATTTCATGTAGTGTACTGCAGTACTTCTGTCCTTTGCAGAGTGTTCACTTAAAGGAACCTGAATAAAATTTGTGGTGTTCTCGTAATAAAACCACAGGCAGAGAGCTGCTAGTATTTTCAGTTAGTGTACTGTGTCCTCTGCACAGAGTTCACCTAAAACTAACTGAAGACCTGAAGAGCTGCTCATCCTCTCTCACCCAGGCTCAGGGTACTTTGTCTGGAAAAGCAGCTGCCAAAGCGGCCTCTTCCCTCCGCTCAATGGCATCAGTCACTCCTTCCCTAGCCCCACCATGTCCTCCTGAGGAGTCCCCCGAACTGTTTGACCACAGTGTTGGGTACATGCTCCAGGAGGATGCCCAGCGTTTTGAAGGGTCCGATGATGGAACCCAGCTAGAGGAAGGCAGTAATGTGAGCCCAGAGAGAGGGGGTAGTAACGTGAGCCCAGAGAGAGGGGGTGCCCAACAAGGACAGCTATCTGGCAGTCATGTTCCCCCAGCTGCAACATACTGCCAGATTTTCTCAAGTGATGAGGAGGGAGGTGATGATGAGGTCACTGACTCCACACGGGTGCCTGAGAGGAGGAGGAGGCACATCTCCAACGAGGCAGGATGCCCCCCAGGGGCCAGCTTAAGGGCAGCACACCGACTGCATCACACCGCAGAGCTCCGCATGTGCAGGGCGCTGATGTCTCTGCGTGTTATTCCAAAAGTTCTTTGGTGTGGGCCTTTTTTCAGACGTTTGCAGCAGATCGCACCGTTGCCATTTGCAACATATGTCTGAAGCGTATCTCACGTGGCCAAAACATGAACACTCTTGGGCACCACATGCTTGACGAGACATATGTCGACCTGCCATGCAGTCCGTTGGCAGGCGTACCTAAAAGACCCATACCAAAGAACAAAGCATACCTCTCCTTGCTCCTCATCAGCTGGGATCTCCAACCCCACTATACCTTCAGTCCTCTCTGAAACCTGCACTGAGAGGAATGAAGGTGTAGAATTAGGTGTGTCATAGTCACAGCCAAGTACTTGCGGGCAATCTCCTTTTGGTACACCGACGTCCGATTGTACCAGGCAAATTTACCTGCCCCAGCTGCTGCACGGCTGAAAGAAGTTCGCTCCCAGCCATCCATATTCCAGCGGTTGAATGCTAGCTTGGCTAAATTGCTAGCACTTAAATTGCTGCCTTTTCAGTTGGTAGTCTCTGCCCCCTGCCGTGAGTTTTTTGAATGTGCGGTTCCTCAGTGGCAGGTTTCCAAATGGCACTTTTTCTCACGGAAGGCGATTCCGGCTCTCTACCCACATGTGGAAGGCAATGTCTTGGCCTCGCTGGACAGGGCGGTCAGCTTTAAGGTGCATATTACCGCTGACTCATGGTCCAGCAGGCATGGACAGGGACGTTACCTATCTTTCACGGCCCATTGGGTGACTCTGCTGGCAGCTGGGAAGGATGCAGGACAAGGTGCAGTAGTGTTGGAGGTTGTTCCGCCACCACGCCTCCAAAATGTTACTACTGGTGATTCTGACACACCTCTCTCCTCCACCCCCTCCTCTTCTTATTCTTCCATGGCCTATTCCTGTGCTTTGTCCTCGGAACCAGCGGTTCTTCGTAGGCATTAAAGGGGCTACGCAAGTACGCAGGCAAAAAGATGCCATGCGGTGCTTGAGCTGGTGTGCCTGGGGGACAGGAGCCACACTGGGGCAGAGATTCTGTCAGCTCTGCAGGGGCAGGCTCAGAGGTGATTGATGCCACGCCAGCTTAAGCCAGGAAAGGTGGTTTGCAACAATGGCACCAACCTCCTCTCCGCCCTCCGACAGGGACAACTGACCCATGTGCCCTGTTTGGCTCACGTCCTTAACTTGGTGGTGCAGCGGTCCTTGGGCAGGTACCTGGGCTTACAGGAGGTCCTGAGGCAGGACAGGAAACTCTGTGTGCTTTTCCGCTGGTCATATAATGCCAGTGCTCGGCTGGTGGACCTACAAAAGGAATTGTACCTGCCCAAAAACCGCCTAATCTGTGACATGCCCACCAAGTGGAACTCTACGTTGGCCATGCTGAAGCAGCTGTACACGCAGAAGAGGGCCATCAATGAGTATATGTTGCAATATGGCACCAGGACAGGGTCAGGGGAGCTTGAATTTTTTTCCCCACGCCAGTGGGCCATGATCAGGGATGCATGCACTATCCTGGCACCATTTGAGGAGGCCACGAGGATGGTGAGCAGTAACAGTGCATGCATCAGTGACACTGTCCCTCTTGTCCACCTGTTGGAGCACACGCTGCGTGGAATAATGGACAGGGCACTTGAGGCAGACCAGAGGGAGGAAGAGGAGGACTTCCTTACCTCTCAAGACCCCCTTTATCCAGACAGTGTTCCTGCTGGCCCGCCTATGACACAGGAAGAGTACGAGGAGGAGGAGGATTGTGTCAGCATGGAGGTGGAGGCTAGAACTCAGCATCAGCAGCAGTCTTCAAGGGATCAATTACAGTCCCAAGACACCAATGGACTTGTACGTGGCTGGGAGGAGGTGGTTGCGGATAATGTCATCCTCAGTGAACCAGAGGACTCTGCACCGAATGCCTCAGCAAACCTACGCTGCATGGCCTCCCTGATCCTGCAAAGCCTGCGGAAGGATCCTTATATTCGTGCGATCAAGGAGAGGGATCATTACTGGCTGGCAACCCTCCTTGATCCACGTTACAAGGGTAAGGTTGCGGACCTTATCGTGGCGTCGCAGAGGGAGCAGAGGATGAAGCATCTTCGGGAGGTCTTGCAGAAAGGTCTGTGCAACGTGTTCCCAGAGACAGGGAGGTTACAAATTCCTGGTCCTGGACAACGTGTTGCTGAGGCTTTGGTTAGTCAAAGAAGGAGCGGTCGTGAAGGTGGCCGTCTGACAGATGCGTTCAGACAATTTTTTAGTCCACAGCCCCAAGGTATGATCGGTTCCAGCAACCATCGCCAGCGTCTGGTTTACATGGTGCAGGAATACCTAGGGGCAAGATCATATTTGGACACCTTTCCCACAGAAAATTCCTCTGGGTTACTGGGTTTTGAGGATGGATCAGTGGCCAGAGCTTGCACAGTATGCAATTGAGCTACTGGCCTGTCCTGCATCCAGCGTTCTTTCGGAACGCACATTCAGTGCTGCTGGAGGCTTTGTAACCGATCACAGGGTGCGCCTGTCCACCGACTCGGTCGATCGACTGACGTTCATAAAAATGAATCAGTCTTGGATCACCACCAGCTACCAAGCACCTGATGCAGATGTAACCGAATATTTTTTTGGGAAATGTCAGATCCCTTCAAGACTGCCTATGCTGGTGCTGAGTGACTATCCTGTTATGATGAGTGACTATCCTATTCCTCCTCAATGATCATGCTGATAGCTTGGAAGAACATTTTTGTTTCTGGGCATCACCACCAGTGGCTAAGGCCCAATTTTTTAGCCCCTGTTTAACAGGGGCATGTATTTAGTGAGGGGTTGCAGTGTTGTGGCACCAGCACCAATGCCTAAGGCCCAATTTTTCTGTCCCTGTTTAACAGGGGCGTGTAATTAAAATTTTTGATGCAATACTTTGCAGCAGGGCTCATTGCTGCACATACTACAGTATCTGTGAGGGGTTGCAGTGTTGGGGCACCAGTGCCTAAGGCCCAATTTTTATGCCCCATATTCTTGATCTAATAATTCACAGCAGGGCCCATTCCTGCGCCCACCAAGAGTAACTATGAGGGCTTACAGTGTTGTGGAAACACCACCACCAACACCAACACCACCACCACCAAAGGCCCATTTTTTCTGCCCCTGTTCAACAGGGGCATGTAATTACAATTCTTGATCTAATATTTCACAGCTGGGCCCATTCCTGCGCCCACTAAGAGTAACTGTGAGAACTTACAGTGTTGTGGCACCAGCACCACCACCAAAGACCCAATTTTTCCTACCACTGTTCAATCATCAATGGCATGTAATTACAATTCTTGATATAATAGTTCACAGCAAGGCGTTCCAGTGCCCACCAAGAGTAACTGTGAGGGATTACAGCGTTGTGGCAACACCAAGACCTAAGGGCCAAATTTCTGCAGAGTATATACGGCAGGCACCTACTTTCAAACATCCAAATTACAAACGACTCCTACTTGCAAACGGAAGGAGACAACAGGAAGTGAGAGGAAATCTACCCCTAGGAAGGGAAATTCTCTCCTGTAAGAGTTAATATGGGAAAAAGGTGTCTCCTCTCTACTGATGCTTTATCATCAATCCTTGTTTCAATAAAAACCCCACATTTTAAAACAACATTTGTCAATAGGAGGGAAAGTGAGGTGAAATGTTCTGAACAGGTGCACAGACAGCAAAACAAATGTCACAGGGGTGATAACCCGTCCCTATGTTTTCCAAAAAGCTTAAACATAGATTTTTTGGCTGGAGCTACACTTTAAAAATGGACTAGTTCAAAATTACAAAAATAATCTAAGTAACTACAAACCTACAGTCCCTGTCTTGTTTGCACCGCCTGTATACTGCTGTTCAGAGTATATATGGCCTGGGGGCATCACGCCTTTCTTTTTTTTTATTTGAGTGCGGGATTCCCCTTAATATCCATACAAGACCCAAAGGGGCTGGTAATGGACTGGGGGGGTACCCATGCCATGTTTCTCAATGATTTTTATCGGTATTGCCGGGACAAGATATGACATTAAAGCCGCAAGCAGTTTTAAATGACTTTTTTTCCTTTAGAAATGTCATTTTGTGCAGGGACAGTTCTAAACACGGGAAACATGTGCCACTTCACACGCATACTTTAGACACACCCCCCCCCCCAGGTACGATATTTAAAGGAATATTTCACTTTTTTTTTTAAAAGCGTCATTAAAATCACTGCACCCGAAAAAACGGCCGTTAGCCAGGGATCCCAAATCATAAATTCATTGGGAGCACCTCTGTATTGGTAGATAGCGTGCTCTTTTAGTAGGGTGGAATTAACCTGTGTTTGCCACTCCTCCAATGAAAAAGGATATGGGAAGGTCCATTTTATTGCCAGTAATTTATGGACAAGAAATCAGAACCCTAGTTTCCAGGAGGTTAATTTCTTTGTCTAGGGACCCAAGGATACATGCTAGGGGGGTACAGGACAGTTGCTCTTGATACACTTTAGCAATAGTCTCCACCACAGAATACCAATGTCTGGTAAACTTGGGGCAGTATCAGAGCATGTGGATCAGGTCTACTGGTCACATCTATTTATTTCTATGTATTAAATATATATATATTTTTACTTTAATGAGTAACCCACTTTATCATTTTCTGGCAACCCCCTCTGTTAAATAATGCAATGTCTCCAGTGTCTGTGCTTTATTAAAAAAATGCCTCTGTATACCTAATTTCCGAGCACCTCTTAGCACTCATGTGACTGGCCACTGGCCCTCCCCTGATCTGACAACTATAGTATAAGGGCCGAGAATCCCCAACTGACGTCAGAAGAGAAGAATAGGAGAGAGGCAGCCAGTCATGTGAGCGCCGAGAGGCTCTCGGAAATAAGGTATACAGGGGCATTTTTTTAATTAGGCACAGACACTGGAGACATGGAGAGTGCATTATCTAACACAGGAGATTGTCAGAAAAGTATAAAGTTATTAAAGCAGCAGGAGGGGAGGGGCAGTGTCAGGAAAGGTTCCATCCGCTGGTGATATTTATTATTTGGCTTGCAGTACTGCGGTCCACCAGCAGGTGTCTCCTGGCAGTTTGGAACTGTGAGGAGAATTTCTCCCTGCTGGTGTTGTATTTTCCTTTGGACACAGTACTGGTCTCCACCAGCGGATGGATCCTGGCAGTGTGGAGGGAACTGCCCTTCCTTCGCTCAGCTGTTACCTGAAGCTAATCACAGCCTTCCTATAAATACCCGGCAAGTACTAACACTCCTTGCCCTGGTATCTCTCTCCCTGACCCAGGACCTGTGACCCTGACTTGAGCCTGCATCTGACCTGATCCCTATCCTGAGCCCATCCAGGATCCATCCCTCCTGTCTCCTGTTTACCACAGATACCTGTCCTCCTGTTCCCTGAGTACTTATCCCTGCTCTGCAGCTTATCCATCCATCCCCTCCCTGTTCCTGTTGTCTCCCGTCTGCTGACTTCCCCTTGTGTATGACCTCGATTCTGGTTTCTCCCATTATTGTATATATTGTTTATAGTCACTGTTTATTGGTTTATTTATTGCACTGTGTTCTGTTGGAGGTGGTTGTATGTTGTTCACTTATCTTAATAAATTGTTATATTTTCACCTACACCTGTTTGGTCTCCTCTGTGCAGTCACACAGTCTGGTCTACTAGCCTTCTCTGACAGTATACCAGGGCCATCCCTGATCAGACATGGCTGCATTGAGGAACCATCCTGGTGTTGTGAGTTCTGCTGACATGGATTCGGATGAAATCCTTTACTATTCTCTGCTGGCGGCAGAGGATGGCGAATATTGTCGCCAGGTTTTAAAGGGATGAACTAGTGACCAGCTGATGGAAATGATCCGATCAGCTAATTTCTTGGTGGATCAGGGTTACATGGAGTCTGAGGATGTTCAGCCGTTAATCTGGTTATGTGTAAAACCAGCCCTGTCATGTGTTCCCGAAGGAAGTGATGACTTCTCTCCCCCTTTCAATGGTGACCAAGTTGAATCCCTAGTATGGGTGTTAGAGGATGATCCAGCTTCTTTTGATGAACATTATTTCCCTTGTTCCCAGCAGGTGTTATCCAATTGTGTTAGTTCAGTGCAGTCTCTGATTAGACAGGGTATGTGTGAACCAGTTTTTGTTTAACCTGTGCTGCAGGCATGGTCAGATCTCTTGAATTCAGCCAAGCCACAACATTCCAGCCCTGCCATTAATCACCTGCCTTCCCAAGAATTTATCCGCCCATCGCCTATGGCAACCCCAGCTACAGCCCAGTTTGCACATCCTCCCACCAAATATTATTACCCAGTCTCTACTTGTCGCACCTACCCTGTCTTCAATCCACCTGCTTCTTACCTTCCACCTGTAGCAAATCCACAAGAACCTCCTCCAGCCACTGTTCCCATATCTCTGCCGCATTCCAGTCCTTCCTCTTATTCAATTCCATTCTTTGCATACATCCCCCCTGTTATTTACAAATCTGCAGTGACTAAGCCTAAGAAGAAGCGGAAGTACTTTCCGACCCACACAATTCTACCAGCAGCTCAACCTGCCTCCACACCCACCAACCTCTACCAGGCTGAGGTTCCTGTGCCAGTCTGCCAGCCTGAGGTTCCTGTGCCAGTCTGCTGGCCTGAGGTTCCTGTGCCAGTCTGCCAGCCTGAAGTTCCTGTGCCGGTCTGCCAGCCTGAAGTTCCTGTGCTGGTCTGCCAGCCTGAAGTCCCTGTGCCAATCTGCCGGCCTAAGGTTCCTGTGCCAGTTTGCCAGCCTGAAGTTCCTGAGGCAGTCTTCCAGCCTGAAGTGCCAGAGCCAGTGTTCCAGCCTGATGTTCCGGTGCCTGCTTTTCAACCAGAAGTCCTGATGCCAGTGTCCCAGTCTGAAGATTCGGTGTCCCCGCCGGAAGATTCAGTGCCTGTATCCTGGCCTGAAGATCCAGTGCCTGTTTCCCGGCTTGAGGTTGTGGTGCCTGTTTCCCGGCCTGAGGTTGTGGTGCCCGTTTCCCGGCTTGAGGTTGCGGTGCCCGTTTCCCGGCTTGAGATTGTGGTGCCCGTTTCCTGGCTTGAGGTTGTGGTGCCCGTTTCCCGGCTTGAGGTTGTGGTGCCCGTTTCCCAGCTTGAGGTTGTGGTGCCCCTTTCCCGGCTTGAGGTTATGGGGCCCAGTTCCCGGCCTGAGGAGCCTGCTGCCAAGCCTGAGATGTTCCTGTCTGCTGCCCAGCCTGAGGTGTTACTGACTGCTGCCCCGCCTGGTGTGCCCCTGTCTGCTGCCCAGCTTGATGTGACCGACTGCTGCCCGGATGTGCCTGCTTCCCCTTTGGATGTGTCCACTGTTTGCCCGGATGTGCCCGCTGTCTGCCTGGATGTGACTTTGTCTATTGCCCAGCTTGTTTCCATGAACTTTCCCCAGCAACAGTTAGTTGGAGCGTCCGGAGGCCGCTCCTTTGAGGGGGGGTACTGTCAGGAAAGGTTCCATCCGCTGGTGATAGTTATTATTTGGCTTGCAGTACTGTGTTTCACCAGCAGGTGTCTCCTGGCAGTTTGGAACTGTCAGGAGAATTTCTCCCTGCTGGTGTTGTATTATCCTTTGGACGCAGTACTGGTCTCCACCAGCGGATGGATCCTGGCAGTGTGGAGCGAACTGCCCTTCCTTCGCTCAGCTGTTACCTGAAGCTAATCACAGCCTTCCTATAAATACCCAGCAAGTACTAACACTCCTTGCCCTGGTATCTCTCTCCCTGACCCAGGACCTGTGACCCTGACTTGAGCCTGCATCCGACCTGATCCCTATCCTGAGCCCATCCGGCATCCAGCCCTCCTGTCTCCTGTTTACCACAGATACCTGTCCTCCTGTTCCCTGAGTACTTATCCCTGCTCTGCATCCTATCCATCCGTCCCCTCCCTGTTCCTGTTGTCTCCCATCTGCTGACTTTCCCTTGTGTATGACCTCGGCCTGGCTTTTACTACAATTCTGGTTTCTCCCATTATTGTATATATTGTTTATAGTCACTGTTTATTGGTTTATTTATTGCACTGTGTTCTGTTGGAGGTGGTTGTATGTTGTTCACTTATCTTAATAAATTGTTATATTTTCACCTACACCCGTTTGGTCTCTTCTGTGCAGTCACACAGTCTGGTCTACAAGCCTTCTCTGACAGGCAGGCACTGTCTTGAGCTGACAGGCAGGGAGGAGAGGGGGAGAGGATGGGGGAGAGGACAAGGGAGAGGATGGGGGAGAGGACAGGGAAGAGGATAGAGGAGAGAGCAGATGATGGAGGCACATAAACTGACCACGCGTCAGGGCTCAGCAGCCATGATAAACTGTGGTCAGTTTACAGGGGGGGGGGGGCAGAACCAGGCAGGATCAGCCAGGTATTTCAGGTGATACTGGGGTTGCTAAATTACACAGGACAAGCACTGTGCTGTATAACATGCTTTAAAGGGAGAGGATATATATATATATTTTTTTTTTTAGGGTAACAAACACTTTAAAGTGACCAACTCAGTCACCTACAAAATCAAGATGAAAGTGCGCACAATAGAAGTGTAATACCACTTACCTTTCAGGTGGTGTCTCCTAACTTACACTATTCTAGCACTGAAGCCTCCATAAGATTTTTCAGCATTTAACATTCTGGGACTGTTGGATGCCAGCACCCCTACCATTTGCTATTTCTCCATCCTTCAATCGCTATGTCAATATGAAAACTAGAATAGGGCTTGGTAAGCAGAAAAACTGTGGTTAACAGAGAAGTAAAGGAATCTTTTTTTTTTTTTTTTTTTTTTGATTCATGCTTATCTAGGCGGATGCAGCATCAGTCCGATGCTAAATCTGTCGCCCAGTGCCTCTGCACTGAAAACCGAGCTATCGAACATTGCTGATCAATGGTTTTTCACAGCTCCGCAAGCAGAGAGCTGTAGACTGTCAGTCACATCTTTCTGCTCATCTCCCTACTGACTCATTGGAGTGCTGAGCTGTGGAGGGAGCAGAGTGGCCGCCTCAGGCTTTCTCTCTGGTCGGATCCAGACTTCCATTGTCGGGATGACGTGGTGCCTGGACTGACATTGGTGACATAAGCAGAGAGCGAACTTAAGTCCGCTCTCTGCTAAAAACAGGTCACAGGAAGACAAAAATAATTGTGACCCATAGAAGCACAGCCAAAGGAGCTACCTGCCAATGATCAAGTTGTTACAATCAAGATTAAATATAACTTTTAACAGTTTACTCTCTTATTTTGCATTTGGTTCAGATGTGTTTATTGTCATTTATACTGTGCATCAATATTAACAATTTCATCTTATTCATTACCACTTGTGTTGCTATACTTTGCACAATTAAAAGCTATTAATAACTTATGCACAATAAAAAAAAAAGAACTCTGCTAGATAGAAACCCCTGTGTTTATTAGGGATTATAGATACCTGTTTGATATGTTGTTAAAACAAGGCTACAGTAGGTGCCGCCGATCTTGTGTCAATCTCGCCTCTTCTAGCGGCGAGATTGACACCCTACGAGCCCCGTCGCGAGAGCCAGCGCCGAGCTGTCTCGTCATCGGGAAAGGAAAATTGTTGTTTTTCCTTTCGCAATGAGCAACACGCATTGCTGACATTGAGGCCGGTAGACGGAGATCCGACGTGGATTCCCACCAATACCAGGCACTGTGTTTGGTATGAATCCTGAGTGGGAACTCCACGCCAATTTTTAAATAAAAAAACGGCATGGGTTCCCCCTCCAGGAGCATACCAGGCCCTTGGGTCTGGTATGGATTTGAAGGGGAATCCCCTAAGCCGAAAAATCGGCATGGGGGGTCCCCCTCAAAATCCAAACCAGACCCTTATCCGAGCACGCAACCTGGCAGGCCGCAGGAAAAGAGGGGGGGACGAGAGAGCGCACCCCCTCCCTCCTGAACCATACCAGGCCGCATGCCCTCAACATGGGGGGTTTGGTGCTCTGGGGCAGGGGGGCGACCTGCGGCCCCCCCACCCCAAAGCACCCTGTCCCCATGTTGATGGGGACAAGAGCTTCTTCCCGACAACCCTGGCCGTTGGTTGTCGGGGGCTGCGGGCAGGGGCTGATTGGAATCCGGGAGCCCCCTTTAATAAGGGGGCCCCAAGATGCCGGCCCCCCATCCTATGTGAATGAGTATGGGGTACCTCGTACCCCTACCCATTCACCTGGTGGAAAAAAAATGTCAATAAAAAAACACACACAGCTTTTTAAAGTAATTTATTACACAGCTCCGGGGGTCTTCTTCCAACTTCGGGGGTCTCCGGTGTCGTCTCCGCTCTCTCCGGTTCTTCTCTCGCTCTCCGGTTCTTTCTTCCTTCTGCCGGGCCTCCGCTATCTTCTTCCAGCTCTTTTGCTAGTGGAGGGGCCTGGTCTTTTTCGTCGTCTCGTCCCGCTCTCCATTGTCCTTCTGCCGGCCCCTCCACTATCTTCTTCCAGCTCTTTTGCTAGTGGAGGGGCCCGGTCTTCCCGTCGCCGTCTTCTTCCCTCTTCTCTTCCTCGATGTTGACTCGTCGCTTCCTCCCGCTGTAATGCTGGCTGTTCGGTCCGCAACAATTTATATAGGCTTCTCATGACATCACAGTCACATGCTCCGGGTGGCCCTACTATCAAAAGTCACTTATACTAACCTGAAATCCTCCATCTATGTTCCCTACTGATGCTGTTTGTGCCCGAGGGGACCTCTAGTCCAGGCCCATGCAATAACCCTCTCAGTTTGGTCCCTTCTACTCCTCTTAATCTGATGTCAGTTTTTTCTGGATCCTAAGGGGACCCCTCCACTGCCCAACCAGTAGAAATTGTCCATGTTGCGCACACAAGGATGCCCAGAGAATGACCCTAAGAAGTAAAAAGAAAGGAGGACTCTGGATGATCAAGTGACCAAGTGAACACCAGGGTTTAGAAATATTTTTTTCCATCTCCGTAATTAAATAGAGTGGGGTGGAAGGGGGGCCCCATTTATCCCGGAGTCAGGTTTTAAATACATTTTTCTCAGTAAGTTGGAAAATGTGAGAATTTCCTGCTGAATCCCCATTTGAGTAAAATGATTTGAAAAATAATGTGACACAATTATATTTCTAGCATTTAAAGCCTTTTTGATGGAAAGGCATTTTCACAATCATGTACATGGCTAATTACAAATGTACAAGATCGTATTATTCTTTAATACTGACTGGAAATGGAAATCATAACTTTGTTAAGATCAGCATGCTTCAAAGAAAAAAAAATGAAAAATGTAATAGCAATGCAAAGCTTTATAATTATATGTTACAGCACAAAAGAAAATGTAATCTTTCATTTCCCATAGCATAATGATTCATTTTTACGTTTGGCATGCTCAATCAATATTAAAAAAATTGTATCACTTACGTTTTTTTTATTAAAATAGTAAAAAGAAAAAAAAAATAATCTGTCCATGAAAGACCAATATTTTTCAATAGCTATCGTTAGCTGTAACATTGTGTAGTACATTGTGTACAAAGATCGACCAGATGTTTGAAACATGCATCATTACAGGTAAATTACCTAAACATAAATTCTCCCTGGTATTTTATTGCTACTAAAACTGGCCCTTTCTATTTTAGAAAAAAATTACTGTGTGTTAGTACTGTTCAAGTAATCTGCCATATGCTTCTTTGATTTAAGCAGACATTCAAACATGACACAATCAAAGATCTTATCTCCAGGTGCAGTTTATCATCAACCTTGTCAGAAGTACAAGATAATTATTATTTGAAGAACTCTTGGTCTATTTTTCATTGTGTGTGTGTTCAAATCTTTTTTCTATCCTTTCCTGGCCAGCCAGGTTGCATGCTTGGATTAGATGTTCATGTATGGATTTTTAAGGGGACCTTACATTTTTTTTTTTTGGTGTCTGGGGATTTAAAATTCAGATTTCCTGGGGGACCTCATGCTTTTTTCATTTTTTTTGTAATGACAAAAAATTGTACAGTCTAAATTGTCAGTAAATTACATTTCATTTATTGGTTCTTTTAAAAAATAAATAAAAAATAAGCACAGAGACCCCCTTCAAATATCCCCTCAAATACATTTTAGGGGATCTTTGGGACCTGTGTACTGTAATTTCTTTAAAAAAAAGAAGTCAGGGAGGGAAATGTCAGCACTCGGCTCCTCTCGGCCAGATTAAATTAAAACCAAATTTAATTACCAATCTTAGCCCAGAAAATGGGCATTTTTGATTTGGCAGATTTGGCTCCCATTGTCTTAAATGAGGTTTGGGTTTTTACATCACCAAACCCTACTCAAACCATTATTAAGCTTTGCATATAAAGAGATATCTCTATTGACATAAATACCAGGCTAAGTTCACTATTAGGGGCCCATATTTAGAGTGTAACATGTAAAATGCTCCTAGTGACCCACCTTCTGCCGCCAATGGGCAGGGGATCTTTTTCCTTCACCCAATGTCACAATTTTAAAATAGCACTGCTGTGCAGGGCTATGCCCACAAAGCTGTTTTATTTATTCAGAGTTTTCTGTTAGTGAATTAGACTACAGTTGCCTTAAAGCAGGGTTCCACCCGCAATTTTTTTTTTTTTTAAAGTCAGCAGCTTCAAACACTGTAGCTGCTAACTTTTAATAAGGACACTTACCTGTCCTAGGTGCCCGCAATGTCGCCCCCCCGAGGGCAATCCCTCGATCATGCCAGGTCCCGGCGCCGCCATCCTCACTAAGGGAAATAGGCAGTGGAGCCTTGCGGCTTCACTGCGCGTTTCCTACTGCGCATACGCGAGTCTCGCGGTGCTGTATGAATGGGCGGCTGCTCTCTAGGATACACACAGTTCCCAGAAGGAAGCACGCCCCATTCCCCAGCAAACAACGCAAGGAGGACGAGGAAAAAGACCTGCCGCGGACTAATGCCCCATACACACGATCGTTTTTCATGCCGTTAAAACTGCCATTTTTAAAAATGGCCCTGAAAAATTATTGTGTGTTTGCTCCAGAGCATTTTTAACGACGTGAAAAACGGCCATTAAAATTTTCGGACATGCTCTCTTTTTTCACGTCGTTTTTCATGTCGTTCTTTTTACCGACGTGAAAAACGATAGTGTGTATGCTTTCACGACGTGAAAAAAATGCGCATGCTCAGAAGCAACTATGAGACGGGAGCGCTCGTTTTGGTAAAGCTAATGTTGGAAATGGAGATGGCACATGGAATAAATAGCATCGTTTTAGTGCTGCGCATTCCGTTCTTCTTTTGATAATGCTTAAAAATTACCTTCTTTTGATATTGACATTGAGAGTTATGCCAAACTTGTTTCTAAAGTAATTCCAAATTGCTCTAATGATTGTAAAATATTATTTCTAAGCCGCACCTCCCTCCTAAATAATACTAATAATAATAAAATATTGTAAATATCCTTTTTTTTTTTATTCTATTTTACTATTGTCTTTTTAATTTTTGGGGCCTTGTTTTTTATTTTTTGGCTTAAATTATTCTTGTGTAAAGTTACCACACCAACCTTCAAAATGTGTCTCATCTGGCCTCAGGGAGGTTTGTGTCCCTTGATAATAACAATAATATTATTTGAGATGTCCCTGCCTGCTCCCTAGCAAGCTCTCTTTTGAAATACAAATCACATAGTCAAGTTTTTTAAGGCCAAAAAAATAAACTTTATTTCGGAACATTAACAAATTAAAAGGGGAAGGCAGCACTGGAGAGCCTGCTTGCATTTGTGCATCCCTTTGACCCCACAACAACCATCCAAGATGTGAAAACCAAAATAGAGATTAGATCCCCAAAAAAAAGGAGCCCGATCTTGTCTTGAGCTCCCAGAGGTCAGGAGCCACAGCAGATAAGTCCTATATGTCCCCAGTCTGTGGTACTACAGCAGGCATTATTTTCTCCTCTTCCTTGTAGCCTTCTCTCCAGCCTTCTCTGCAGCCTTGGTTGGTTTCTTCCTTGGAGGCTGGAGATCAGGAGGAGAGGTTGTGGCAGGAGGAGTAGTAGGAGGAGGAGGAGGAGGTGGAGGAGTAGGGACAACCTCAGTTATATCGGTGTACATGGTGAGTTCACTCAGCACGCCCTTATTGATGACTTTTAAAAGCAGGGTCTCACTACATATCTTTTGCCGCAAGTCCATTTGCCCTAGTTTGTGGGCAAGGACTGCGGCAAATCCCTCATCAACAGAGGGTGCCTCTCTGAGGGCCGCTGTTGCCTCTCTGATGAAGGCCCTGGTTTCCTCCTCCACCTGCCTACCTCTCCTTGGCCCTCGTGGTTTAACTACCAGGGGAGGCATCTGGGCTCTTGTGCTGGGCCCAGCCTCCTCCTGGGTGCCACTTGGCCCAGCCTCCTCCTGGGTGCCACTGGGCCCTGCCTCCTCCTGATCCCCAACATCACCCTCTTCCTGGCTCTGCTCTGGCTGTAAAAAAAGAAAGGGACATTATTTATTTTGGCCCACCATCATTCACAGACATTGTTCACCTCTAGACATTGTTGAAATCAATGCCAAAAGTTATGTCATTTTCATTGATTCCGCATCCTGGTTTTGTTGCCTTGTCCACATAAAATTAGGCCACTACTGTATCTTGCTCTTAAAAAACTTTATTGGTAGAAGTTTACATACCTAACAATACTAACATCTATTTAAATTCTACAATTTTGTAAGATATAAATATAGCAATCAATACTTTACCTGGCTCCATATATCCAAATCTGCCTCCTCAAGGACCTGATCTTGATCCTCAGAGGAAGCCAGAGCAGGGTTGCCAGGAAGGCTGGAGGACTGGCTGCAGGGAAGGCTGGAGGGTTGGCTACAAGGAAGGCTGGATTGACCTCTGGGGGGAAGGGTGGAGAGAGATTCTCGCACTTCCAGCTGGTCATCCAGAAAAGAAAGCTTACTGTAGTACCACAGACTGGGTTTATAAACCTTATCTGCTGGAGCACCTGACCTCTGGGACCTCAGGACCATAGTCCTCTGGGTCCTGTATGTCCCTCTGATGGTCGCTATTTTGGTTTTCACATCTTGGAGAGTTGTTGTGGGTATCTTGGTTTGCACAAATGCAAGCAGGCTCTCCAGTGCTGCTTTCCTGGCGTCTTTATTTTTATTTGCGCCACTTTTGGTTTGCCATAGTATAGGTAGCTCTTGCCATTTGTCTATGAACTCCCCCATGAATTCCGGGTTTTTAAAAGTGTTCATGATATCTGTAAAAGCGAGAAACAAAAAAATATATATATTTCAGGCAACATTCCTCAAATGTGCATTTTCTACATATTTTTAGTTCACAAATCTCCTAGTCTGATGAACCTCAAATACTTAAATTGTTAGGTACCTTCGTCAAGACGTTCGTTGCTAACTCCCTCTCCTGCCAAATGAACGTATTTTCGAGACATGGATCTTCACTTGATATACACTGTGCATGCGTGAAACTCTGCACGCTTTCCCCGCTCCTGACGTTCGATATTGTACTTTCCCCGCCCCTTCTCGCTCGTAGTGCTTAACAAAACATGGCAGAGACACAGGTGGCTGAGATTACCTCTACAGAGGAGGAAATTCCAGAGGAGCCCAAATCCAGATCCAGGAGATATAAGGCATCCAACATGTCATTCGAGGAAATGGTGGAGATGGTCGCCATTTTAAAGAAGGAGGATTATGATGCCAAGCATGGGCCGTATAAAAGGCCTAATCTGGTCAAGTCAAAAATTATGGGCAAAGTGGTCAAAAGTCTTCACAAAAAATTCGGGGTGTGCAGAACAAAGGAACAGCTCAGAAAACGATGGTCTGATCTGAAGTTGCGGGAGGCCGACCAATACAAAAGAATCAAGAAAGTTTTAGGAAAAAGTAAGTTATTTTTGAATATTTTCCATGGTACATATTATTTACTTGTATTCTGTCGTGTATTTTTTACTTTCATATAGTACAGTGAAAGATACCATCTTTCAGGTTCGTCCGCACAGTAAACGGACGTATTAAACCTCTTTCTCCTTACAGTTCCTCAAACGATGTTTCAGGATCATCCAGTGTGAACACCCATGTATTTTATTTTATTTGGGGGAATAAATTTTGGCATCACTTATTTTTTCGGTGCTAATCCAAAGGACATTTGTTTGTTTGAAAAAAGGATATGCATGGTAATGTTAAGGAAATGAATGCTCAGCAGCTGATGAAACATCTGAACGCAGTAGTACAAGTGTGGGCCTAAAGCCAAAAAGCTTGAGGGTGTCACACACAGGTGATCCTGTGTAGATACTTTGGGGTGTTACAATGTGTCAAATTTGTGTTTTAAAAGTATATGCTATGGTTTTGGCTATGTATCCAATCATTTGTCCCGGTTGGCACAGGGGGTACATTTTAAAATGGAGCAGGCTTCAAAAGAATGATTACAAAGTATTTTATCATGTTTAGTTTAATTGAAAAATTGAGTCGCTACTAATGAAACTATTCCTTTTATTTCAATCTCCCTAGGGATTCGAAAAGCTACCTCAGATGAGCCGATAATTGCAACACCTACAACAATACCCCCAGAACCCCAGGATGGAGAGGAACGTGATGTTGTGGAAGTGGAAAGTGGCACCACCACAGGTCAGAGAGAAACCAGACACATGCATGTTAAATAGATGTAGGCCTACATATTCTATCCTACATATTTCTTTTTACATTTAGGTGCAGTTCTGGCCGAAGACCCCAAAAAGTTGACACATCACAGTGCCCAGATCCTGATCCAATACCTCAATGTCTGCTGTCGTGACCTCAAAAAAATTAAGGGAGACTTGCTAGAGATCAGGGCAAATACCAAGCGGGTGGAGGAAAGGCTCCAAAATATCATGGCTGTGCTTGGGCGTGTCTAATGTTTTTACACCAAAGAATGTTTAAATTGCTGAGTTTTATAAGGTTTTTTGTTGTTTTACCCTTTAATGACTAGCACATGTTTAGCTTTTTCACAATTTTTATGAATATAGTTTGTTTATGCATGGCTGGTCATGCGTTTTAATACCCCAAAAATTAAGGGAACATCCACATTTCAAAGGAAGTTTCCCACCTAAAATATAAATAAAGGTATTTTTACATTCAAAATAATTGTGGCTTCATTATGTAAATGTGGTGCAGAGTGAACTAATCAATGTTTTGTGTTTACACTGACAATGAAGGCTAATTAAGAATGTTAAATACACATGGCAATACAAGTGCACTAGGTAAACCTACATGAAACATAAAACATTATACAATTAAAACACCAAACCAATCTTTACTCCATAAAATAATTTATTTTTTTTGAATACAATTTTTAAAGATTTTCTGGCATTTCAATGGCCCCCCTACCCATAAAATATTCAACATATTGGTTACGGACCTCACGTCCGGTTGGGGGGGCCAAGCCAGGACGGCCAGGTTCCAGGGCCACTAAAGTTTCTGTATTGAGTAAAGAGGCCTCAGGCCCACTCAAAGCTATATAACTGTTGGAATGCAACCGTAGGAAATTATGAAGCACACAGCAAGTCATTACCACATGGTTCCATTTGTATGGGGCAAGGTGGATGGAGGTCAGGAAGAGGCGAAATCGGCTGGCCATGATGCCAAAGGCATTTTCCACCACCCTTCTGGCTCTGGCCAGCCGATAATTGAACACCCTCCTCTCAGGGGTGAGGGTGCGTTGCGGGAATGGCCTCATCAAATGGGGTCCCAGGCCAAACGCCTCATCCGCCACAAAGACAAAAGGTAGTCCCTCCACATTCTGCTCCGCTGGTGGCAAGGCCAGCAGATCCAAAAGGAGCCGTTCCCCAAACTCCGTCTGGCCAAATACTCCTCCATCAGACATCCTGCCATTCTTGCCAACGTCCACATAGAGGAACTCGTAGGTGGCCGACACCACTGCCATCATCACGACGCTGTGGAACCCCTTAAAGTTATAATAAAAGGATCCCGAATGGGGTGGTGGGACGACCCGAACATGTTTGCCGTCGATGGCTCCTCCACAGTTCGGAAAGTTCCATCGCTGGGCAAACTCGGAAGCCACATTCTGCCATTCATGTGGCGAAGAAGGGAACTGTGGAATTAAAGAAATAAAAAATTAATACTTTGAGCCAGAAACATTGAAAGCTGATTTCATACCAACATTCATGGCCAACATTGGTAGAAACTGTAATAAAAAAAAAGATTAGTAAGCAACAACAAACCTAAAAAATAAAATAAAAATTTGGGGGTGGGGGTGAAGATGAGTTGGGAATATCACAAATGAAGGCTGTAGCACTCTGTATGAAGTTAAAAAAAATGAAACATTCCTAGGCAATCTTTAGGGTGCGTTTTGGAAAAAGCACTACGATGGGACATAGAATAAAAT
Source organism: Rana muscosa (assembly GCA_029206835.1). Lineage (NCBI taxonomy): Eukaryota > Metazoa > Chordata > Amphibia > Anura > Ranidae > Rana > Rana muscosa. The sequence continues at coordinate 1,157,674,864 of CM055122.1, forward strand.
ACATGGAAATGACTAGGCAAGGTAGGTATGGCCCCAGGATAGCATGCTGGAGAGGTTAGGTAAGCCAAATTTACAGGTAGGCCTCAAACCCAAAAATTTTAATATTAAAACATGGGGAGAAAGGGGACATTCCCTGCAGCTAAGAATCATGTGAATTAGGGACTGCTAATAAAGCAAAACAAAAAGTATCCAAAACAAAAATACATACAATGTGAAGTTATTTTAGAAGAACACTTACCTTAATATAGTCCTCCTGCAAAACTTGAAGGATGGCAGAACAAGTCTCTGGTATAATGATCCCCAGAGCCTGGGGGGATATGCCTGTGGAGAACTTAAGGTCCTGCAGGCTTCTCCCAGTCGCCAGGTATCGTAACGTGGCGATGAGCCTCTGCTCAGCACTGATGGCGTCCCGCATAACGGTGTCCTGCCTGGTAATATAGGGGGACACCAAAGCCAACAGATGCTGAAATACGGGGTCAGACATCCTAAGAAAATTCCTGAAATCATCAGGATTATTCTCCCTGATCTCCCGCAACAAAGGCATGTGACAGAATTGGTGCCGCTGGAGCAACCAATTCTTGGTCCATGAACTCCTCCTGACCCTGCTCATGGCATGGAGTCGGGATACAGCATGAACCCCTGCACCAACTACAGCACGAACTCTACGACGAGTACGTAGCCGCAACATGGCTAGATAACGGTCGGCTGAACAGAACGAACTAGAAGAACGCACGGAAGAACAGCAAGGCCAATGAAGAACAAGCTGAAAAACAGGAACGAGCAGAGCAGACCGCACTGAATAAACAGATACGAACTGACTACACGCACTGCCAAACAGATACGAACCCACAGGCACAAACTGAACTCCACAAAACGATCTTCAAAGCACGAAGACTGAAAAGCGCCTATCGTCTCTCACCAAACTTTTACTAACATGCGGTAACACGGAATTAGCAAAAGCGTCCCAAAGGGTGGCGTCATTAGAACGGAACTTCCCCTTTATAGTGCCGTCGTATGTGTTGTACGTCACTGCGCTTTGCTTCATTGTTTTTTAAAATTATCGTGTGATTGCAAGACAGGCTTGAGAGGAAACATGAAAAAAAACGACGTGAAAAACGGCAAGAAAAAAAATGGCAAGAAAATCGATCGTGTGTACGCGGCATTAGAAGAGGCAAATTAGAAAGATCCGCATAGCAACCGCAATTTCTGGTAAGTAAAATTTTTATTTTTATTTTCAATTTTTTTGGAGCATTTTGCTGTAATTTTTTTTTTTTTTTTTTAGGGTGGACCTCCACTTTCAGCCTCTATGGCCGAGGGCTTTCAGTTCTCAATGACCTGCAAGGGTTCTGGTAAGCATCCTCATAGTCGATTGATTCTTCCTGCCATTCAGTAACTGACTGCCTGCATCAGAGATATGGGCAGACAGCTTCCTGAGTGTCTGAAGGATCCAGGCATTGCTGATGATCGTAGGTGCAATGCTTTAAAGGCTGCAATGTAAAAAATAAATAAAAAAATGCACATTTTTTTTTACCTGCAAAAAGATGTTCTTTTTATTATTACAAAAGGGGAGTTATGTTTTAAACGTCTCAAGATATTTAAATGTCTCAACTACAAGGATCTTAAAATTAGGCATGTGAGCTTGGCCATCAGAGCTGGCAAGCAAATTTAGGGCTGATTTGGTCTAGTTAAAGGTGAGACCTGAGCAGTGGTGGCCCATCCATAGGGGGCGCATGGGCGCCGCCCCCCCAAAGCCAGTCACAGAAAAAAAAATTGTCCCTTTAAGAAAAAAAAAGTTCCTTTTAAGTGCACTGTGTTCGGGGTGGGGGGCAGGCGCCGGGCACAGTGCCCTATGAAAGCGTCATGCCAATGCAATCCCATGATTGCAGGCAAGACGCTTCATTTGAGGTGTTTTTTTATGCCCTGTGGCGTTCTCGACTGCGCCTCTAAGCGCTCATTGCGTCATTGACTCATTCTCCCTCATGTCTGGGAGGTGCTGTCCCGGGCGGTGTGTCACTTCCGGTTTTGGCTCTGTGTGAATGGAGGAGTAAGGTACTGTAATGTATTGCCAACACTAACAGCCTGTAATTGTCTTTTCTGAGCCTTGCTTCACCTCTGCTCTGCCTAGCTGGAATCAACCTCCTCTCCAGCCCTTCAATGTGAACGGCTGGAGAGGAGGTTTATTTCAGCCAGGCAGAGCAGATACAGGAGATGTGTAATGAAGGCAGATTGTTGGGTGAAGGCTGAAGGGCTGGAGCGGAGGTTGATTCCAGCCAGGCAGAGCAGATACAGGAGATGTGTAATGAAGGCAGATTGTTGGGTGAAGGCTGAAGGGCTGGAGCGGAGGTTGATTCCAGCCAGGCAGAGCAGATACAGGAGATGTGTAATGAAGGCAGATTGTTGGGTGAAGGCTGAAAGGGCTGGAGCGGAGGTTGATTCCAGCCAGGCAGAGCAGATACATGAGATGTGTAATGAAGGCAGATTGTCGGCTGAAGGCTTCACCCGACAATCTGCCTTCATTACACATCTCCTGTATGTAACATGAGGGCTCCCAGCACTGCAACCTAGAGTCATGCTGTACAGGTCTGTATTCTCTCTATCTCTCTCTCTCTTTCTCTCTCTCTCCCTATCTATTCTATATCTATCTACAGTATTTCTCTATCTGTCTATCTATCTATCTATTCTATATCTATCTATCTATCTATCTATCTATTCTATATCTATCTATCTATCTATCTATCTATCTATCTATCTATCTATCTATCTATCTATCTATCTATCTGTCTATCAAACTATATCTATCTGTATATCTATCTATCTATCTATCTATCTATCTATCTATCTATCTATCTATCTATCTATCTATCTATCTATCTATCTATCTATCTATCTATCTGTTTATCTGTATATCTGTCTATTTTTCTATCTGTCTGTCCTATTCAATCTATCCCTCTGTCTGTCTGTCTGTAGGCCCCATCACGGGCAAGTGATGGGGGGGTGGTTGGTTTTTTTTTGTGTCCCCCTAAAAAAATGGAGCACCAGCCGCCACTGGACCTGAGTGGGAACCAAATAATTCAATAGGTTCCATAATCTCTTGAAGAGTTTATTATTCCTCAAAAAGAGAAGCATATCATATGCATACAATGTTATTTTTTAATGTGCACTACCAAAATGCAAACCTTCTATAAGGGGATTATCCCTTATAAGGGTTGCTAAAAGTTCAATGCCAGGGGCAAATAGGAGGAGTAACAAAAGGCACCCCTGCTGAGTCCCTCATTGAAGCCTGAATCAATCAGAGTGAGAGAGCTTCCGTCCTTTATCCTGACATGTGCGTGAAAATGTAACAACCTTGCTCATCTGCTAAAGTTTCAGTACTCCCAACAAATAAGGCAATTTATTTTTTTATTTATATTGAGTCTTCACAGATTAAGTGCTGTAGAATTATTTGGAATGAATCTGCTTCAGTCATAGAGTTCAGGAGAGCCTCTCTCTGATATGCCCCATTAAAACAAGTAATAGTTTGGACATCCTCAAAATGTTTAAAAACCTTTGTTGGTAGCCCATTACAACCTGGTTGCTTACAGTGCCTTGAAAAAGTATTCATACCCCTTGAAATTTTCCACATTTTGTCATGTTACAACCAAAAACGTAAATGTATTTTATTGGGATTTCATGTGATAGACCAACACAAAGTGGCACATAATTGTGAGGTGGAAGGAAAAAGATAAATGTTTTTCACATGTTTTTACAAATAAATATGTGAAAAGTGTGGCATGCATTTGTATTCAGCTCCCCTGAGTCAATAATTTGTAGAACCACCTTTGGCTGCAATTACAGCTGCAAGTCTATTTGGGTATGTCTCTACCAGCTTTGCACATCTAGAGAGTGATATTGTTGCCCATTCATCTTTGCAAAATAGCTCAAGTTCTGTCAGATTGGATGTAGAGCATCTGTGAACAGTAATTTTCAAGTCTTGCCACAGATTCTCAATTGGATTCAGGTCTGGACTTTGACTGGGACATTCTACCACATGAATATGTTTTGATCCAAACCATTGCATTGTAGCTCTGGTTGTATGTTTAGGGTAGTTGTCCTGCTGGAAGGTGAACCTCTACCCCAGTATTTTGCAGACTCTAAAGCCCTGTACACACGATCGGATTTCCGATGGAATAAAATCGAATGGATTTTTCCATCAGATTTCCGAAGAAGCTGACTTCCATCAGTCTTGCCTACACACCATCAGTCAAAAATCCAACCGTCCCAAACGCCGTGACGTAAAACACTCCGACGAGCCAAGAAAAATTAAGTTCATGATTCTGAGCATGCGTGGGTTTTTTCTCCGATGGAGTTCCACACAGGCGATTGGAATTTGCTATCGTTCTTTTTCCCATCGGATAAATTTAAAACATGTTCTATTTTTTCTCACCAATGGAAAAAAGACCGATGGGGCCCATACACGATCGGTTTGTCGGATGAAAAAAGTCCATCGGACTGTTTTCATCTGTGAAACCAATCGTGTGTACACGGCATAACAGTTTTTCTTCTAAGATTGCACTACATTTGGCTCCATCCATCTTGCCATCAACTCTGACCAGCTTTGCTGTCCCTGCTGAAGAAAAACATCCCCACAAAATGATGCTGCCACCACCATGTTTCATGGTGTGGATGGTGTATTCAGAGTGATGTGTAGTTTTCTGCTACACATAGCATTTTGCTTTTAGACCAAAATGTTCATTTTTAGTCTCATCTGGCCAGAGGACCTTCTTCCACATGTTTTCAGTGTCCCCCACATTGCTTCTCGCAAACTGCAAACAGGACTTATGACTTTCTTCAACAATGGCTTTCTTCTTGCCACTCTTTCATAAAGACCAGATTTGAGCTGTGGATCTCTGCAGCTCCTTCAGAGTTACCATGGGCCTCTTGGCTACTTCTCTGATTAATGCTCTTCTTGCCAGGCCTATCAGTTTAGACGGCCATGTCTTGTTAGGTTTGCAGTTGTGTCATACTCTTTCCATTTTCAGATGATGGATTGAACAGTAATCCATGAGATGTTCAAAGCCTGGTATATTTTTTTTATAACCTAACTCTGCTTTAGACTTCTCCACAACTTTATCCCTGACCTGTCTGGTGTGTTCATTGGCCTTCATGATGCTGTTTGTTTACTAAGGTTCTCTATCAAGCCTCTGAGGGCTTTACAGAGCAGCTGTATTTGTACTAAGATTAAATTACACACAGATGGATTTCTGAAGGCAATTTGTTCCACTACATTTTGGTTAGGGGTATCAGAGTAAGGGGCGCTGAATACAAATGTATGCCACACTTTTCAGATATTTATTTGTAAAAAATGTTGAAAACCATTTATCATTTTTCTTTCACTTCACAATTATGTGCCACTTTGTGTTGGTCTACCACATAATATCCCAATAAAATACATTTACGTTTTTTGTTGTAACATGACAAAATATGGACCTTTTCAAGGGGTGTGAATACTTTTTCAAGGCACCGTATATTGGGAAATGCACCCACAGCCTCCACCAATTCCTCTGCCTTAAATGGTAAATCAAGAAAATCTCATTGAACCTTAGTCATCCATAGGCCAAATAATCAGCAGATATCTAAGACGCAATAGTGCACAGTCTGGTAATAGTGTGGTAACACTGCAGAGTTTGTATGGCTCTACTACATGGTGAACTGCTCCAAATCTCTAGTTTGTGACCTGAATGTACCTAAGGCACACAGACAGTCCCTACAGGCTTCACTCCCATACACATGGAGCTCTCAGGGTGTCCCATACTTGGGTATCATCCTTACTCCATGCAGTTGGCTTCCTGGAATTTTGACAACCTCTGGAAAAAATGGACCCAAGAATTTGCTCACTTATCTAAATTCGAACTGCCTTGGTCCGGATGTCTAACATCCTTTAGGATGCTCTATCTATTTTGAATGCTAGCTGTCCCTTTCTCCTCAAAGCATTTCCTTATATTGAACGCTATGCTCCAAAAAAATTTGGGCAAGGTAAAAGAGCGAGATGCTACTCTTCTCTCTTAATTAAACTCAGGAGAGCTGGAGGTATGGGCCTAGTAGACGGTCAGACAGCAAGCAGGCGTGCAGGGGGGGGGGTCATTTGATGGGCACAGTGGCTGCAATTGAACATCATAACAGATGTGTAAACTCGAGCAGATGGAGAGGTATACAATAGGGATGGGCGAACAGTGCTGCCGCCAAGCATGAGTTTAGGCCAAACATTTGCCTGTAAAACTGTAAAACAAATAGACAGAAAATGGCGTGGGGTTCCCCCCAGCCCATACCAGACCCTTTGGTATTGGAGGGAAACTCCACGCAATTTTTTAAAATAAAAATTTTGTGGGTTCCCCCAAAATCTATACCAGACCCTTATCCGGGCATGCAGTCTGTGAGGTTAGGAAAGCAAGCCCCCCCCTCTCGATAACCAAAGCAGTCCACATGCCCTCAACATGGGGGTGGGGTTGATGGGGACAAAGGCCTCTTCCTGACAACCCTGGGCTGTGGTTTTCTGGGTCTGCAGGCGAGGGGATTATCGAAATCTGGAAGCCCCCTTTAATAAGGGGGCCATCAGATCCCGACCCCCCTATGTGAATGCACCCTGCAAGTTTTTCTTTATTTTTTCTATAGCTGAGTGTCAGAAATTGTAACCGCAAGTAATTTTTATTGGAATTGTACTTGTTTTTTTTTTCTTCAGTAATGTAATTTTTCCTGTAGCATGTTACATGCATGTTACAGAGGCGTCACTTTACAGGCACATTAAGGGGACCCCCCCAGGCACTAAATTTAAAGAAATTTTTATTTTTTATTGTTGCACTTTAAGCATAATTAAAATCACTGCTCTTGAAAAAAAATTAAAGTTTAAAAATAATATATCTATATTGATACATGTACCCCAGGGCAGTACCCAGACCCACATATGCCTTTTATGGGCAATTACTTGCATATAAGCCTTCAAAATGGGCACTTTTTATTTTTCCTATTCAGCTCCCATAGACTTCAATGGGGTTCGCCGTTGGGGTTAGAACATTTCCCCTGTTTGTGAGTTCTGCTGTGAACCGAACAGGGGGGTGTTCGGCCCATCCCTAGCATGCAAGGCCAGTATAGCGGACAGCATATACAGTATAGGGTGAGAGCAGACAGATTTAAGCAGGAAATGTTACCGTATTTGCCGGCGTATAAGGCGGCTGGGCATATAAGACGACCCCCTAATATTCAGTAAGGATGAGCTTCGAGTTCGAGTCGAACTCATGTTCGACTCGAACATTGCCTGTTCGCCCGTTCGCCGAATAACGAACAATTTGGGGTGTTCGCGGCAAATTCCATGAGTCTATGGGAGAAATCTCAAGTGCTAATTATAAAGGCTTATATGCAAGTTATTGTCCTAAAAAGTGTTTGGGGACCTGGGTCCTGCCCCAGGGGACATGTATCAATGCAAAAAAAAGTTTTAAAAACGGCCGTTTTTTTTAGGAGCAGTGATTTTAATAATGCTTAAAATGAAACAATAAAAGTGAAATATTCCTTTAAATTTCTTACCTGGGGGGTGTGTATGATATGCATGTAAAGTGGCGCATGTTTCCCGTGCTTAGAACTGTCCCTGCACAAAGTGTCATTTCTGAAGGAAAAAAAGTAATTTAAAACTCACTCGCGGCTATTAATGAATTGTCGGCTTTTATCAATACATAGAGGGGAACCCCGACGCAAATTTAAAAAAAAATGGCGTGGGGTTCCCCCTAAATATCCATACCAGGCCCTTGAGATCTGGCATGGATTTTAAGGGGAACTCCACCCCAAATTTAAAAAAAAATGGCGTGGAGTCCCCCCAAAAATCAATACCAGACCCCTTATCCGAGCACGCAACCTGGCCGGCCGCAGGGGAAGAGGGGGGGACGAGAGAGCGGCCCCCCCTCCCTCCTGAACCGTACCAGGCCACACGCCCTCAACATGGGGAGGATGTCCCCATGTTGATGGGGACAAGGGCCTCATCCCCACAACCCTTGCCCGGTGGTTGTGGGGGTCTGCGGGCGGGGGGCTTATCGGAATCTGGAAGACCCCTTTAACAAAGGGGACCCCCAGATCCCGGCCCCCCTATGTGAATTGGTAAGGGGTACATTGTAACCCTACCATTTCACGAAGAAAGTGTCAAAAAATTTAAATAAAAACACACACACCTTGGAAAAGTCCTTTATTAAAAAAAAAAAAAAAAACATTCCAGCGATGAAATCCAGTGTCCCGCGGCGATCCCGATGTCCAGCGCTGTCCGTCATTGGTTGTGCCTGTGCGGACCTGATGGGGAACTTCCTCCGCTGTGTTTTAAATGTATAGACCCGCCCCTTCTAAATTTCCCCATCAGGTCCGCTCAGCGGACCAGATGCGGAACATGAGAAGGGGCGGGTCTATACATGTATTACACAGCGAATGAAGTTCCCCATCAGGTCCGCCGCCTCGGTATGTCCGACCCCGCCTACGTCATTGGCCTGAGCGGGGAACTTCCTTCACTGTGTAATTTAAATTTACACAGTGAAGGAAGTTTCCTGCTCAGGCCAATGATGTAGGCGGGGTCCGACATACCGAGGGGGCGGACCTGATGGGGAACTTCTCTCACTTTGTAATACATGTATAGACCCGCCCCTTCTCATGTTCAGCATCTGGTCCGCTGAGCGGACCTGATGGGGAACGAAAGATGGGGCGGGTCTATTCATGTATTACACAGCGAACGAAGTTCCCCATCAGGTCCGCCCCCTCGGTATGTCGGACCCCGCCTACGTCATTGGCCTGAGCGGGAAACTTCCTTCACTGTGTAAATTTAAATTACACAGTGAAGGAAGTTCCCCGCTCAGGCCAATGACGTAGGCGGGGTTTGGACATACCGAGGGGGCGGACCTGATAGGGAACTTCATTCGCTGTGTAATACATGTATAGACCCATGTTAGGTATCTATTTACTCGGCGTAACTTCATCTTTCACATTATGCAAAAACATTGGGCTAACTTTACTGTTTTTTTTTTTTTTTTTTTAAGCACAAAACATTTTTTTTCCGTAAAAAACGCGTTAAAAAAATTGCTGCACAAATATCGTGCGAGATAAAAAGTTGCAACAACCACCATTATATTCTCTAAGGTCTTTGCTAAAAAAACATATATAATGTTTTGGGGTTCTATGTAATTTTCTAGCAAACAAATGATGATTTTTACATGTAGGAGAGAAATGTCAGAATTGGCCTGGGTGCTCCAGAACGCCTGAAGGTGCTCCCTGCATGTTGGGCCTCTCTATGTGGCCACGCTGTGTAAAAGTCTCACACATGTGGTATCGCCATACTCGGGAGTAATAGCAGAATGTGTTTTGGGGTGTAATTTGTGGAATGCATATGCTGTGTGTGAGAAATAACCTGCTAATATGACAATTTTGTGAAGAAAAAAAAAGAGAAAAAAAAATCTTGATTTTGCAAAGAATTGTGGGAAAAAATGACAACTTCAAAAAACTCACAATGCCTCTTTCTGAATACCTTGGAATGTCTTCTTTCCAAAAAGGGGTCATTTGGGGGGTATTTGTACTTTTCTGGCATGTTAGGGTCTCAAGAAATGAGATAGGCCGTCAGTACTTCAGGTGTGATCAATTTTCAGATATTGGCACCATAGCTTGTGGACTCTATAACTTTCACAAAGACCAAATAATATCCACCAATTTGTACTTATTTTTACCAAAGATATGTAGCAGTATACATTTTGGCCAAAATTTATGAAGAAAAAATAGTAATTTGCAAAATTTTATAACAGAAACGAAAAAAAAAATTTTTCAGTCTTTTTTCTCTTATAGCGCAAAAAATAAAAAACCCAACAGTGATTAAATACCACCAAAAGAAAGCTCTATTTGTGTGAAAAAAAGGACAAAAAATTCATATGGGTACAGTGTTGTATGACTGAGTAATTGTCATTCAAAATGTGAGAGCACCGAAAGCTGAAAATTGGTCTGGTTATTAAGGGGGTTTAAGTGCCCAGTGGTCAAGTGGTTAATAGCCGCGAGTGAGTTTTAAATGACTTTTTTTCCTTTAAAAATGACACTTTGTGCAGGGACAGTTCTAAGCATGGGAAACATGCGCCACTTTACATTCATATCATACACACCCCCCAGGTACGAAATTTAAAGGAAATTTTAAGCATTATTAAAATCACCGTTGCCGTAAAAACTTCTATTTTTTAAACTTTTTTTTGCATTGATACATGTCCCCTGGGGCAGGACCCGGGTCCCCAAACACTTTTTAGGACAATAAATTGCATATTAGCCTTTATAATTAGCACTTTAGATTTCGAACGTTCGAGTTCATTGTATTTAATAGGGTTCTAAAGTTCACACGAACATTCTGTCTGTTCACAGGTTCTGGTGCGAACCGAACAGGGGGGTGTTCGGCTCATCCCTGATACTCAGTTTAAAACAGTGGTTTTGTGCTCTACTCACCGTATAAGACGACCCCCTTGTGGGGTAATACCGTATGTTCAAAAACTAAGAGGCCACAGCCCGCCGGGTGCTCTGTAAAGCTGTATGTATTCAGTATATGCGCCGCTCAGCCAATCCCAGCGGGCGATGCACTCTGTTGATGACTACAGAGCCTGCTAAGCCTGCTCGGATTGGAGTAACAACCTCTGCCAATCCGAGCAGGCTATATGTATCCATCGGGCAGCTGCTTCACCCAGCGTATAAGACGACCCCTGGTTTTTGGCTGTGTAATTCCGGTGTAAAAGGTCGTCTGATACGCTGGAAAATACGGTACATTATGTTTTTGTTGCACATAATTTCATACTATTCTTCCTGTGACAAAGCACAGAAATAATTAACAGATTATCTGCACAGTCAAATAATAAAATTAGAGACCTAATTATAAAACACTACAGCGCTGACACTGTGCCCATCCTATAGTGATAAAATGTCATATACCAGGTAAAACAAGGTATTGAAAGATACTCATTCCAGGAGGTATTGGAAAAAAATGTCAATTAGTAGAAAAGGCTGCTTAATTTGTGGGCTGGGAATTCACATTCTGTAAAATTAATTCAGTATCTTAATAATGTTTTTATTTGAAAATACTAAGAGCTGACATCCCTGGCACCGCCCTACTGGCGATTGCTCAAAGACATGTATCTCACTCACCTGGATGTCATAAGGATAATTAACAGCTCTATAAATTCCTGGAGGTACTGTATTTTCAAACAATCAGGCTGATGAAGGCGGCATGGTTAAAGTTCTGAAACGTGACCCGATTGGCTCACATAGCAGTTGGACTGACAGCTGCTCTCACTTCTTAAGCTGGACACATCATTTTTGGGCTGACATCCGATTTCTGGATATACCATCACGGCCACACAGGACAGTCTGATGCCAGTATCCCTGCACGGACTCCAGGCTCATCTTATTCCCCACTAGGGATGAGCTTTATGTTCGAGTCAAACATGAGTTTGACTCGAACATTGGCGAACAGCAAACAATTTGGGGTGTTTGCGGCAAATTCGAAAAGCCGCGGAACACCCTTTAAAAATCTATGGGAGAAATCAAAAGTGTTAATTTTAAAGGTTAATATGCAAGTTGTTGTCCTAAAAAGTGTTTGGGGACCCTGGTCCTTCCCCAGGGGACATGTATCAATGCAAAAAAAAACGTTTTAAAAACTGACGTTTTTTTCGGGAGCAGTGATTTTAATATTGCTTAAAGTGAAACAATAAAAGTGAAATTTTGTACCTGGGGGTGTCTAAAGTATGCATGTAAAGTAGCGCATGTTTCCCGTGCTTAGAACTGTCCCTGCACAAAATGTAATTTCTGAAAGAAAAAAAGTCATTTAAAACTACTCACGGCTATTCATGAATTGTCGGTCCCGGCAATGCAGAAAAAAGTAATTGAAAAAAATGACAGGGGTCCCCCCCAGTCCATTACCAGGCCCTTTGGGTCTGGAATGAATATTAAGGGGAACCCCTGACATTTTTTTCAATTACTTTTATCTGTATTGCCGGGACCCAACATTTTTTTTTTAATTGCGTGGGACTCTTCTTAATATTCATACTAGACCTGAAGAGCCTGATATGGAATTTGGGGGGACCCCCACACATTTTATTTTTGTAATGTAATTTTTGAAGGAAAAAAAAGTCATTTAAAACTATTTGCGCTATTAATGAATTGTCGGGTCCCGGCAATACAGATAAAAGTCATTGAAAAAAATGGTTCCCCTTAATATTCATACCAGACCCAAAGGGCCTGGTAATGGACTGGAGGGGACCCCTGTGATTTTTTCAATGACTTTTCTCTATATTGCCGGGACTGACAATTCATGAATAGCCGCGAGTTTTAAATGACTTTTTTTCCTTCAGAAATTACATTTTGTGCAGGGACTGTTATAAACAGGGGAAACATGCGCTACTTTACATGCATACTTTAGACACCCCCCAGGTACGAAATTTAAAGGAATATTTCAGTTTTATTGTTTCACTTTAAGCATTATTAAAATCACTGCTCCCGAAAAAACTGCCATTTTTAAAACTTTTTTTTTGCATTGATACATGTCCCCTGGGGCAGGACCCTGGGTCCCCAAACACGTTTTATGACAATAACTTGCAAATAAACCTTTAAAATTATCACTTTTGATTTTTCATGTTCGTGTCCCATAGACTTTAACGGTGTTCGCTTGTTCGAACAAGTTTTTTGTCTGTTCGCATGTTCTGGTGCGAACCGAACCGGGGGGTGTTCGGCTCCTCCCTATTCCCCACCACAGCTGGCTTTCTTCTCCACCAAGGACTACCACACAGCTCCCAGCTCATTACAATCCACTGCGGACTGTCATCCTCTCTCTCCCCCTCACTCGCTTGTGAGGTTTTATATGGTATGTTACTTAATAAATTGTGCTACACTATGCCGGCTTGGTGCTTTCTTCCTTTCCCTTCCAAATAATAAAATTAGAACCTTGCAGACTTTACTAGTACCAAAGAGGGACAGTGAAATTAAATTAGGTAAAAAAAATGTCTTTATTACAAAATAGTTTTAAAAAAAACATTCATAAAATCATAAAATAAGTGATTAGTTGGATGAAACAGTAGAAGCTGCTACAATATCTCTTTGCTATATATTGCTAGAGGTCTACGCATTTCACAAACACTGCTTCCTCAGGACCTCATTATCTTGACAGCAAAGAATGTTGGCATGCATCTATTAGAACCCAATTAAGAGATAGTGATGTGCTGCATGGTGCAAGATAACGTGTCCAAACTGGAAATGATGCAACCCCAGACATCCTAGCATCCCGAAGCAGAATACATGCACTCCAAACTGCAGCACAAACAATAGAGCACCGCCGAAAGTCATCTCTCTGGCCAGAAAGGCCCATGAGAATGATCCTCTACCCATAAGCCTTAAATACCCAGATAATAAGGAAGCAAGGACACAGGCCAGGGAGACACCCAGACCCCCTCAAATAAGAATCAACCAAAGCTGCTCAGAGGAAGGGAAAAAACAAACAAAATGATATGCAGAAAAAAAGGCAAGACAAAACAAAGCAAGATGGAACAAAAGAAAGGCGTGGGAGGAGTGTTTTGGAGAGGTTTGGGAGCAGTGTTTTGTGGGATTTTTTGTCCTCTTGAAAAAATCTTAGAGATAGTTATATCACCCCCCCCCCTATCTTTACATCCAGATCAGGCTCTCCTTTAATCTGCTTTGGGGTGTATTGGATTCAATGGGGGTTATTTACGAAAGGCAAATCCACTTTGCACTACAAGTGCACTTTCAAGTGAAGTCGCTGTAGATCTGAGTGGGACATGCAAGGAAAAGAAAAAACAGCATTTTTGCTTGCACATGATTGAATGATAAAATCAGCAGAGCTTCGCCTAATTTCAGAGCTTCCCCTCAGATCTACAGCGATCTACAGCAAGTGCACTTGCAGTGCACTTGTAGTGCAGAGTGGATTTCCCTTTAGTAAATCAACCCCAATGTGATATCCATTTAATGACTAGTGCAGATTCAATGGACAGTTTGGATGTGCGTATGATGTCTAGATGTACTATTTAGTAGTAAGACAACGTTTTATGGTGGCAGTAGGTGTTTAGTTTAATTTAATGCACTATGATATTTTTGTGATTTGATAAAGATTTTTGTATGTGTTTTTTTCATTATCTATTGTTTTGTCTTCAATGAGGTTTATGTATGACTCTGAGGCCCAGCTATATGGTCCTTTGTTTTGGTAGAATATTTTTGTCTGCCATTTTTTATGTGTATGGATTAGATGTTTCCCAGCCTGAGTGCTCCTCTATTTCCATAGCGTCAAGATGTCAAAGCACAAGTTCCGAGCGCACATATGCACTGGAGAGCAGTGCATATATGCACTCAGAACTTGTGCTTTGACATCTTGAGGCTATGGACACAGTCACATTATCATAGAGACACATATGTAGGGATGAGCTTCGAGTTTGAGTCAAACTCATGTTCGACTCGAACATCGGCTGTTCAACTGTTCATCTAATTTCGAACATTATGGGCCGTTCGCGCCAAATTAAAATGGCGCGTCACGGCCCATAATTCACTGCGGCATCGCAGTGCATTGCTGGCTGACGATTGGCCAAGCATGCACAATGACCCGCATGCTTTGGCCAATTATGTCTAAGGGGGTTTAGTACACGCCCCACACTATATAAGGCCGCCTTGTGTAGTGTGTTGCGGCGGCGGTGAAAGAAAGACAGAGAGAGAAAGAGATAGGGGGTTATTTACTAAAGGCAAATCCACTTTGCACTACAAGTGCAAACTACAAGTGCAAAGTGCACTTGAAAATTGCACTGAAAGTGCACTTGGAAGTGCAGTCGCTGTAGATCCGAGGGGGACATGCAAAGAAAATAAAAAACAGCATTTTAGCTTGCACATGATTGGATAATAAAATCAGCAGAGCTTCCCCTCATTTCAGATCTACCCCTCAGATTTACAGCAACTGCACATTCAAGTGCACTTTCAGTGCAATTTCAAGTGCACTTTGCACTTGTAATTTGAACTTGTAGTGCAAAGTGGAGTTGCCTTTCGTAAATAACCCCCACAGTGTCATTTCATTTGAGTTAGATAGAGCAGGCAGGCGAGTCAGTTAGCTGCAGTTACAGTTTGTAGAGGATAAATATGCATCCTAGGTGTTGTGTGTGTATATATATATATATATATATATATATATATATATATATATATATATATATACATATATATATATATACACTGTATTCAGTTTAGCTAGATCCGTTCCTGTCATTCTATTCCTAATATACTGACAGGCAGGTGATTGTGGTAGCTGCAGTATTTTCAGTTAGTGTACTGTGTCCTTTGCACAGTGTGCACCTAAAGCTACCTGAAGACAATTGCTGGTGTTCTCATACTGATACCACAGGCAGGGAGCTGCAGTATTTTCAGTTAGTGTACTGTGTCCTCTGCACAGTGTGCACCTAAAGCTACCTGAATACAATTGCTGGTGTTCTCATACTAATACCACAGGCAGGGAGCTGCAGTATTTTCAGTTAGTGTACTGTGTCCTCTCACAGTGTGCAACTAAAGATAACTGAAGACAATTACTGGTGTTCTCTTACTAATAATACTACAGGCAGGTAATTGATTCTGCTAGCTGCAGTATAATCAGTATATATATATATACATCCCAGCTTTGTGCAGCTACATCTCACTGCAGGCCATTAGTATTTCTGGAAGGACAACAAGGAGAGGCAGACAGTCACGAGCCAATAAAAGAGGACAAGCAGGCTCTGTGTCTAGAGGCAACAGTGCTGGTCATGGACACAGTGCATCCCCATCAGCACGTGGCCATGGGACACGCTTGCCCTTTTTTTGGCAGCTGTCTTTGTTGAGCCGCAACATGTCGAAGACTTGGTAGAGTGGATGACCAAGCCGTCCTCATCCTCTCTCACCCAGGCTCAGGGTACTTTGTCTGGCAAAGCAGCTGCCAAAAGCGGCCTCTTCCCTCGGCTCAATGTCCACCTGAGGAGTCCCCCGAACTGTTTGACCACAGTGTTGGGTACATGCTGCAGGAGGATGTGCAGCGTTTTTAAGGCTCTGATGATGGTACCCAGCTAGAGGAATGCAGTAACGTGAGCCCAGAGACAGGAGGTGCCCAAGAAGGACAGCAATCTGGCAGTCATCTTCCCCCAGCTGCAGCATACTGCCAGGTTTGCTACTGTAATGAGAAGGGAGAGGATGATGAGGTCACGGTCTCTACGTGGGTGCCTGATAGGAGAGAGGAGGCACATCTCCAACGAGGCAGAATGCACTCCAGGGGCCAGCTTAAGGGCAGCACACCGACAGCATCACACCGCAGAGCTCTGCATGTGCAGGGCGCTGCTGTTATTCCAAAAGTTCTTTGGTGTGGGCATTTTTTGAGACGAGTGCATCAGATCGCAGCACTGCTATTTGCAACATATGTCTCAGGTGTATCTTGCGTGGCCAAAACATCACCCGCTTGGGCACCACATGCTTGATCAGACATATGTCGACCTGCCATGCAGTTCGTTGGCAAGCATACCTAAAATACCCACACCAAAGAATAAAGTGGACCTCTCCTTGCTCCTCATCAGCTGGGATCTCCAACCCCACTGTACCTTCAGTCCTCTCTGAAACCTGCACTGAGAGGAATGAAGGTGTAGAATTAGGCGTGTCACAGCAAAGTACTTGCGGGCAATCTGGTGTTGGTACACCAACGTCAGATTGTACCAGGCAAATTTCCCTGCCCCATCTGCTGCACGGTCGAAAGAAATTCGCTCCCAGCCATCCACATGCCCAGTGGTTGAATGCTAGCTTGGCTAAATTGCTAGCACTTCAACTGCTGCCTTTTCAGTTGGTAGACTCTGCCCCTTCCATGAGTTTGTAGAATGTGCGGTTCCTCAGCGGCAGGTTCCCAAACGCCACTTTTTCTCACAAAAGGCGATTCCGGCTCTCTACCGGCATGTGGAAGGCAATGTCTTGGCCTCGCTGGACAGGGCGGTCAGCGGTAAGGTGCATATTACCGCTGACTCATGGTCCAGCAGGCATGGACAGGGATGTTACCTATCATTCACGGCGCATTGGGTGACTCTGCTGGCAGCTGGAAAGGATGCAGGACAAGGTGCAGTAGTGATTCAAGGGGGTGTGACCTGTCCCAGCCTAAATATACAATGACGTGCCTCCATCCCTAATTTTGTAACCGGAAGGATAGAAATAGAGGTGGGACTTTGAGTGAGGCACGTCAGAGGGTAAATAGTGGATTCTTGACCGAGAAATAAATTAAATGTAAAGTCACAGCAGAAAATCAGTGGTCCATGATGTAAAAATATATCAATATTCAATAATACATACTGAATAGCGTAATCACAAAGGATTTACACAATACAAATTAATATAACAATATTTAATATAATTAATCACTGGACATGATGGTACAATCAATGCAGAATAAATCAAGAGATAAAAATAATTGGTACAGTTGATACAAAAGGTCAATACATGAGAAATATGAAAATTGTTTAAAAAGTTTTTTAGCATCCATAATTTGGTAAATCAACATGTTTCTTGGCTTTCAACCAATCACCAGGAGTCAGATGCATGTATATACTGAAAAATGAAATATTAAACCATCTGTTAGTGTATAGAGCCCTCTGTGAAGGTGAAAGGTAAGTAGAGAGAAACAACCAGTTTCAATGATACTCACAAAGAACCCACAGGTTGATCACAACTCCTATGGTGGGATTTATCTGTGGTCTGGGTTAAGTAGTCTAACCCGGGGTTGAAGCAGAGAACACCCCCCAAAAAGATGAATTTCGGACCCTGGGAAGCAGTAGCCAACATTGCCGGAACACCCCAAGGCACCACCACATGGGGGTGGGCAGATGTGCTGAAAAGTGCAAAGGAGGCACGTCATTGTATATTTAGGCTGGGACAGGTCACACCCCCTTCAATTACTAAAATAAGGGTGGAAGACACCCGCTTTAGTGGCCTGACCAACCCAATAAGTCAAATTATAATTCGTCAACCTTCATAATATATACTATCTCCCTGACCACAGTCAGGAAAAATGTAATTTTAATTATGTTTTAACAATTTTCATATTGGTCAGTTCATCACTGGCTAATGCACACCCTACAATCCCAGTTCATTTTTTATGTCTATATTACTATCTTAAATTCCATTGCCTACAGAGATCTATGTGATTCCCTGAGAGCATCCCCCTATCCACCTCCGAGATATTCCAACATATGGGTGGTGGGGCTGGCTTTCCTTGGTCTCAGTCACTGGGGTTGCGATGTGCTCAGTTCCCTTCCCCCCGCCCATCTTGGGATGGGGGCGGGCTTGGACCTCAGCGCATCGGCGTCATGAATACACGTTCCGCACGCGGTGCCAATTGAAACCGTGCTGTGGAAGTCTGTGTCTGTTCCATCCTTCACGTCGCAGCTATGGGCGGATGGGCACCCACGTGACCGTTGTATCACAAAGGGGAGGTCCTTTCCCTCCTATACTGCTATACTGATGTCTCTACATGACGTTGGCGTGAACATGCCCCAAACCTTGGGTATTTCCCATACCTATTTTCATGCACCCTTCTTTTGTTTGTTTTTTTGCCACCTACCCTTATGGCACATATATTTATAATTTGTTCATATTTTATATATTCCTGGTCCATGTCCTCTCGTGGGCCAATACAACACACATGTACACCCACCTATCCCCTGGTCATAGCTGACATGTAACACTCATCCTCACTTATCATTACCTTTTCACACTTCCCTTCCCTATCTACACCTAAATATTTCACTTCCTTTCCCCAGAACCGGGTGCACTTTTCAGCACGTCTGCCCACCCCCATGTGGTGGTGCATTGGGGTGTTCCGGCAATGTTGGCTACTGCTTCCCAGGGTCTGAAATTCATCTTTTTGGGGGGTGTTTTCTGCTTCAACCCCGGGTGAGACTATTTAACCCAGACCACCGATAAATCCCACCATAGGAGTTGTGATCAACCTGTGGGTTCTTTGTGAGTATCATTGAAACTGGTTGTTTCTCTCTACTTACCTTTTACCTGCACAGAGGGCTCTATACACTAACAGATGGTTTAATATTACAATTTTCAGTATATACATGCATCTGACTCCTGATGATTGGTTGAAAGCCAAGAAATGTGTTGAGTTACCAACTTATGGATGCTAAAAAACTTTTTAAACAATTTTCATATTTCTCATGTATTGACCTTTTGTATCAACTGTACCAATTATTTTTATCTCTTGATTTATTCTGCATTGATTGTACCATCATGTCCAGTGATTAATTATATTAAATATTGTTATATGAATTTGTATTATGAAAATCCTTTGTGATTACGCTATTCAGTATGTATTATTGAATATTGATATATTTTTACATCATGGACCACTGATTTGCTGCTGTGACTTTACATTTAATTTATCTCTCGGTCAAGAATCCGCTATTTACCCTCTGACGTGCCTCACTCAAAGTCCCACCTCTATTTCTATCCTTCAAGGTGCAGTAGTGTTGGAGGTTGTTCCGCCACCACGCCTCAAAAATGCTACTACTGGTGATTCTGACACACCTCTCTCCTCCACCCCCTCCTCTTCTTCTTCCTCCATGGCCTCTTCCTGTGCTTTGTCCTCGGAACCAGCGGTTCTCCGTAGGCGTTCAAGGGGCTACGCAAGTACGCAGGCAAAAAGATGCCATGCGGTGCTTGAGCTGGTGTGCTTGGGGGACAGGAGCCACACTGGGGCAGAGATTCTGTCAGCTCTGCAGGAGCAGGCTCAGAGGTGGTTGACGCCACGCCAGCTTAAGCCAGGAATGGTGGTTTGCGACAATGGCACCAACCTTCTCTCCGCCCTCCGACAGGGACAACTGACCCATGTGCCCTGTTTGGCTCACGTCCTTAACTTGGTGGTGCAGCGTTTTTTGGGCAGGTACCCGGGCTTACAGGAGGTCCTGAGGCAGGCCAGGAAACTCGGTGTGCATTTCCACCAGTCATATAATGCCAGTGCTTGGCTGGCTTATCTCCAAAAGTAATACAACCTGCCCAAGAACCGCCTAATCTGTGACATGCCCACCAGGTGGAACTCAACGCTGGCCATGCTGCAGCGGCTGCACACACAGCAGAGGGCCATCAATGAGTATCTGTGCCAATCTGGCACCAGGACAGGGTCAGGGGAGCTTGTTTTTTTTTGCCACGCAAGTGGGTCATGATCAGGGATGCATGCACTGTCCTGGCACCATTTGAGGAGGCCACGAGGATAGTGAGCAGTGACAGTGCATGCATCCCTCTTGTCCACCTGTTGGAACACACGCTGCATGGAATAATGGACAGGGCACTTGAGGCAGAACAGAGGGATGAATAGGAAGACTTCCTTACTTCTCAAGGCCCCCTTTATCCAGACAGTGTTCCTGCTGGCCCACCTATCACACAGGAAGAGAAGGAGGAGGAGGAGGATTGTATCAGCATGGAGGTGGAGCCTAGCACTCAGCATCAGTAGCAGTCTTCAAGGGATCAATTACAGTCCCAAGAAACCCATGGACTTGTACGTGGCTGGGAAGAGGTGGCTGCGGATCATGTTGTCCTGAGTGACCCAGAGGACTCCAGACCGAATGCCTCAGCAAACCTACGCTGCATGGCCTCCCTGATCCTGCAAAGCCTGTGGAAGGATCCTTGTATTTGTGGTATCAAGGAGAGGGATCTCCTGGCAACCCTCCTTGATCCACATTACAAGGGTAAGGTTGCGGACCTTAGCTTGCTGTCGCAGAGGGAGCAGAGGATGAAACATGTTCGGGAGGCCTTGCAGAAAGGTCTGTGCAACACATTCCCAGAGACTGGGAGGTTACAAAATCCTGGTCCTGGACAATGTGTTGCTGAGGCTTCGGTTAGTCAAAGAAGGAGCGGTGGAGAAGGTGGCCGTCTGACTGATGCGTTCAAACTATTTTTTAGTCCGCAGCCCCAAAGTATGATCGGTTCCAGCAACCATCGCCAGCGTCTGTTTTACATGGTGCAAAAATACCTAGGGGCAAGATCAGACTTGGACACCTTTCCCACCAAAAATCTTCTGGGTTACTGGGTCTTCAGGATGGATCACTGGCCAGAGCTTGCACAGTATGAAATTGAGCTACTGGCCTGTCCTGCATCCAGCGTTCTTTCAGATCGCACATTCAGTGCTGCTGGAGGCTTTGTAACCGATCACAGGGTGCGCCTGTCCACCGAATCAGTCGATCGGCTGACCTTCATAAAAATGAATCAGTCTTGGATCACCAGCTACCAAGCACCTGATGCTGATGTAACCAAATATTTTTTTTTGAATGGGAGATCCCTTCAAGACTGCCTATGCTAATGCTGAGTGACTATCCTGTTATGCTGAGTGACTATCCTCTTCCTCCTCAATGTTCATGCTGATAGCTTGTAAGAACATTTTTGGTTCTGGGCACCGCCACCAGTGGCTAAGGCCCAATTTTTCAGCCCCTGTTTAACAGGGGTGTGTAATTACAATTTTTGATGCAATACCTTGCAGCAGGGCTCATTCCTGCGCTTCAACTATAGTATCTGTGAGGGGTTGCAGTGTTGTGGCACCAGTGCCTAAGGCCCAATTTTTCTGCCCCTGTTTAACAGGGACGTGTCATTACAATTTTTGATGCAATAATTTGCAGCAGGGCTCATTCATGCGCTCCAACTAGAGTTTCTGTGAGGGGTTGCAGTGTTGTGGCACCAGCACCAGTGCCTAAGGCCCAATTTTTCTGCCCCTTTTCAACAGGGGCATGTAATTACAATTCTTGATCTAATATTTCACAGCAGGGCCCGTTCCAGTGCCCACCAAGAGTAACTGTAAGCACTTACAGTGTTGTGGCACCAGCACCACCACCACCACCAAAGGCCCATTTTTTTCTGCCACTGTTCAACAATGGCATGCAATTACAATTCTTGATATAATAGTTCACAGTGGGGCGTTTCAGCACCCACCAAGAGTAACTGAGAGGGCTTACAGTGTTGTGGCAACACCAACACCTAAGGCCCAAATTTCTGCAGAGTACATAGGGCAGGCCCCTACTTTCAAACATCCGACTTACAAACGACTCCCACTTACAAACGGAGGGAGACAACAGGAAGTGAGAGGAAATCTACCCCTAGGAAGGGAAAGAGTTAATATGGGAAAAAGGTGTCTCCTCTCCACTGATACTTTATCTTTTTTTTTTTTTTTTTTTTTTTTTCTTTATTTCCATATTTTTCTTACAGGCATCATCAAAAACATAAAAGATAACATTATCTTAATGATATTAATAAAGCATATATGATTAATAGCCTGTATTTTTATTTTTCCCTTCCCTCCCCTGCACCCATCCCCATTAACCCCAGAGAGAAAAAAAAAAAAAAAGAAAGACCCCCACCTCCCTATCTCCGCCTGACGGTTTCAATAAACAGCAAGGTGTCTCTGCCAATAGGTTTCCAAACCTAAATCCCACTTTTATTCTTCTCTATCTTCTCCAAATAGTTTTTTCCCCTCTTCCGATTTTTCAAATTCTTCCCATGGTGCCCATATTTCCTTATTTTGTTCCTGTCTTTCCATATCTCTAGGCCACAAATTTTCCATTATCCAAATTCTTCTGATTTTATTCAGCCACATAGAGATAGGAGGTGTTTGTGTTTCTTTCCAACACAGAGATATGCAGCTTTTCGCTGCATTCACCATGTGACATATTATTGAATTTTTATATCTTTTCATCGGGATTTGGGAATTTTGTAGCAGGAAGAGGGCTGGGTCATCAGGGACTCGGTATTCCGTAAACATTTGCGTTATCCTCTGAACTTCCAACCAGTACTGTCTAATCACTGGGCATTGCCAAAAAATATGAAAAATAGTCCCTCGCTCTCCACAATTTCTCCAACATCTATCCGTTACTTCCGGAGAAAATTTATTCAAGGTTGCTGGAGTGAAGTACCATCGTGTTAGCAATTTATAGTTAGATTCCTGTATCTTGGTACATCTAGAGGTACTCAGTGCCAACTGTACCACTTTCCTGCTCTGGACTGGAGAGAACCTTTGATTCAAATCTCTCTCCCATTTACTCAAACTTCTCATTTTATAATCTTCTGGAGGTGTTACCAAAAGAGCATAAATTTTAGATATAACATGGGAGATTGGTTCCTTTCCTTCACAATATATCTCAAATCTTGTATGTGGTCTACAGTATTTCTCCATCGGGCCTAAGGATACCAAGAAATGTCGTATTTGTCTTGCCTGCCAACCAGACATTTCAAATTGACCTCCCTGTCGGGTCATGGATTCTATAGATGGCCAATTATCTAAGTTCTTAAAATGTAATACTTGATGAAAGCCCCTGTCTCTGAGTCCCTGAAATCCTCTTGCTTCTAACCCTGGTGGAAATGCTGGGTTTCCCAGAATTGGTGTCAAGGGTGAATGTTCTGTAGAAATTCTAGGGTTCCGACTTGTCTTATATCCCATTAATAATGTAGGGCCTATCGTAGGGTGTATTTTCAGTGAGGAGGGTAAAGATGTGTAACACCATATGGCTCTGCTTAATGGAATATTACTTATTTGTTGTTCAATTTTTGTCCATAATTTATACTCTGTGTGCCTACACCAATCAATAATCCTGCCTAACTGTGCTGCCTGATAATATTGTCAGCAAACCTCTATTTATCCTAGGACGTCTACAGGCCCAGATAAATTTTGAGAACTCTAACCCTATTTGGCTAAAATAGGTCCTGGGAATATATATAGGCAATGCCTGGAAAAGGTACAAAAACTTAGGGACTATATTCATTTTTAGAAGGTTGCATCTCCCGAACCAGGAGTGCATGCCCTTATTCCATTTTTTTAAGAGTATTTTAACTGTCGTAAGTAATGGTCGAAAATTCATGTCATAGATCTTTGTTAAGTTTGAGGGAATCTGTGTCCCTAAGTAATTTAATGCTGTTGTCGTCCATCTAAACTTAAAATTGTGTTGTAAGGTTTTACTTAGTTGTCCCTGCATCGCCACTCCCATCGCCTCCGACTTACTATAATTGATCTTAAAACCAGACAGACATCCGTACTGTTCTATTTCCTTCAGAAGATTTGGCAGTGATATTTGTGGGGATTCTAAAGAAAACAGCAGGTCGTCCGCATAAGCTGACACCTTATACTCTTCTCTTCCAATTCTTATACCCACAATATCTGGGTTCTGTCTGGTTCTATTCAACAGAGGCTCTAGTGTCAGAGCAAATAGGAGTGGCGACAAGGGACACCCCTGACGGGTCCCATTCGATATCGGAAATATTTTAGAGTGTACTCCATTTGCTTTAACTGTAGCTTGTGGTTTCGAGTATAGCTCATTTATCCACTTTAGCATCCGGTTTCCAAGACCCATGTGTTTCAGTACTCCTAGCATAAATGTCCAATTCACCCTATCAAAGGCTTTTTCCGCATCTGTGTTTATAAAAACACTGTTTTTTTTTTAATTGGTTCGCTTGTTGGATTAGGTTTAGTACTTTAATAGTGCTATCTCTTGCTTCACGTTTGGGAATAAAACCCACTTGATCTAGATGTACCAACTGAGACACATGGGGTTGTAATCGAATAGCCAAGGTTTTTGTAAAAATCTTTAAGTCTGTGTTCAGTAGGGATATCGGCCGATAACTACTACAGCATGTCAAGTCTTTACCCTCCTTTGGCAAAATCGTAATATGTGCTCTTAGTGTGTCTGATGTAAAGGTCGTTTTTTGTCCTATCGCATTAAATAATTTGGTCATGTGTGGACCTAATAGAGAATAAAAACTTTTGAAGTATTGTATAGAGAAGCCATCTGGTCCGGGTGCCTTTCCATGTTTTATCGTTTGTATTGCTGCAAATATTTCCTCTGATGTAATGGGTGCTTCTAATTTTCTTCAAACCGGGGATGGTAATCGAGCTAGTTGAGAGGAGACAAGATATTCATCTATAGACGAGTGAGGCAAAGAAGGAGGTGCTAGGTTATATAGTGAAGAGTAATACTCCCCAAATTCCTGTGCAA
Organism: Rana muscosa; assembly: GCA_029206835.1. Lineage (NCBI taxonomy): Eukaryota > Metazoa > Chordata > Amphibia > Anura > Ranidae > Rana > Rana muscosa. The sequence continues at coordinate 1,157,699,901 of CM055122.1, forward strand.
TCTCTTTCGGGATCGAGATTTTTTGGTCTCCTTTTCCCTTAATATAGGGTATATATGATCGTGTTTGTTGTTCTTTCAGTTTCTTTGCCAGTAATTTGCCACACTTGTCTCCAGATTCATATGTCAACCTTCTCCATCTCTGTAATATCGCTTTTGCTTTATATCGTAAGATATCTGATATCTGTCTTCTTAAATGTGCTAATTCATTTCCTACTCCTCTTTCTGGTCTCTCTTTGTGTAATATCTCTAATTCCTGAATCTTTCCCAGTAGTTCATTTATTTCCTTTTCTCTGGCCTTCTTTACTCGGGAACCATGTTTAATTAATATTCCCCGTATAACTGTTTTATGTGCTTCCCATACAATACCTGGGTCACTTTCTGCACTGTCATTTATTTGGAAGTACCATGAAATTTCTTTACTCAGATCTGCTAGAATTTCGGCTGATTGTAATAAACTTTCATTCAATCTCCAATTCCATTCCATAGGATGGACTGCCCCTGATAGTGAGAGTTTTATCATAACTGGGGCATGGTCTGACCAGGTTATACTACCTATTGATATATCCTGCACACTGGATAGTAATTGCTGGGGTATCAGAAAAAGATCTATCCTTGAGTATAATTGATATGGATTAGAGAAATGTGTGTAATCTCTCTCCCCTGTGTGCAGTATACGCCAAACATCTATCAATTGAGTTTCGTGAAGTTTCTGAAGAATACGCTTCCTTGTCCCAATAGGGACTGAGGAGGAGCCACTAGAGGTATCAATTCTTGGATCTAGAGGTATATTAAGATCCCCCCCTAAAATTAATTTCCCTTCTTTAAATTTAGTCAGTTTTGATAGCATTTTTTCGAGGAAATTGTCTTGATTAACATTTGGGGCATAAATAGTAGCTAGAGTCACTTTTATGTTTCCTATAAATCCTTTCAGAAATAGATATCTCCCTCCTGGGTCTATATATTTATCCAACAAAGACCATGCAATTCTATTGGATATTAGAATAGCCACACCTTTAGTTTTGGCCTCTTTATTAGACGCAAGGTATACATTAGGAAAGTATCTGTTTTGGAGATATGGGAATTTTCCTTCCTTGAAATGAGTTTCCTGTATCATTCCTATATCTGTTTTAGTCTGCCTCAAATCATAATGTAGCATCCTACGTTTTTCCGGAATATTGAGTCCCCTCGCATTTATAGAAGTCACCTTCAACCCTGCCATCTTCCCCAATCCTGTAGTCAAAAAAAGGGGGGGGGAAAGACAAACAAAAAAAACAAAAAAAAACAAAAAAAAAACTGGGGTTAAAAACACTAGTACCTACTTAGGTCTACCTAATTGCCTGTAGGTACCAAATGTGGGGAAGTGTTTAGCGGCGGCGCGTAGCCGAGAAGTAGGCCATGTCCCCATGGCTGTCTTGTTTTTACCATAATTTTAATAATTTTGCCCTTATCTCCTCCCTTCTCCCTCTCCCTCCATTTTCCCACATATTCCAATAGCATACACAAAGGTTGTTTATATAAGAGATCTTCAGCCTTTTTCATAACACATTTGTACATTGTAACTTTGTTCACCATTTACTTCATGGAAGGAATGCTTGCTAAAATAAATTACTATATATTATCCACCTATCTATAGGACTCCAAAATTATAACATTTATATATTCAATTATTAATGTGTATAGAAGTTTTTCCCCAGCCCATCTTTGTTTCAAATCAATAGTTACAAAATAATATTAGGCTAATAACTTCGGAATATTTCACTTTGTATCCATTTCTCATCTACTCCGTGTTAAGTACATTAAATACAGTTACCCCTATGCCCGCTCCCCCCCTCCCTCCCCCCTCAAATATCATATTACAATCATATTACCCTGTCGCATAGCATACTTATAATGCCACTCCTGGTCCCCCCCCCCGCCCACTGATCCTTTATCACCAGTCCTTGTTTCCCTAAAACCCCAAATTTTCTAAATCCAATTGTCATTGGGACAGAAAGTAAGGGTGACATCTTCTGAACAGGTGCACAAACAGCAAAACAAATGTTACAGGGGTGATAACCCTTCCCTATGTTTTCCAAAAAGCTTAAAAAATCTATTTTTTGGCTGGAGCTACACTTTAAAAATGTACCAGTTCAAAATGACAAACATCTTCTACTTAAGAACAAACCTACAGTCCCTGTCTTCACCGCCTTTTTTTATTTTGGTGCGGGGTTCCCCTTAATATACATACAAGACCCAAATGGGCTGGGGGGGGGTACCCATGACGATTTTCACAATGATTTTCATCCATATTGCCGGGACCACACATTACATTAAAGCCGCAAGCAGTTTTAAATGACTTTTAGAAATGTAATTTTGTGCAGGGACAGTTGTAAACACGGGAAACACGTGCCACTTCACAGGCATACTATTTTCACTTTAAGCATCATTAAAATCACTGCTCCTGAAAAAACTTCTGTTTAAAAAAAAAAATTGCATTGATACATGTTCCCTAGGGCAGGACCCAGGTCCCCAAACCGTTTTTAGGACAATAACTTGCATATTAGCCTTTACAATTAGCACTTTTGATACCGAACGTTCGAGTCCCATAGACTTTAACGGGGTTCGATAGTTCGCGCGAACTTTCGGTCCGTTCGCAGGTTCTGGTGCGAACCGAACAGGGGGTGTTTGGCTCATCCCTACACATATGTAAGAAGGGAGGTAATTTCACTTCTTATAAGTACAAAGGGAGCAACATTGCAGCAGGAGGCAGCAAAATTGCAAACAAGAGAGGTGGGACTTTAAATTAATTCATTAAAAGTCCCACCTCTCTTGTTTGCAATTTAGCTGCCTCCTGCTGCAATGTTGCTCCCTTTGTACTTTGCACACGAGTTTACCCAGTCATGGCCATGTGGGTATTTCAATATGGACACATCTGATCACTTTATGGGAATTAATTTATTGTAGAGATAATTGGCCAAGTTAATGATTATTTTTTCATCAACATACCCTAATTTAAGAATCCCAGTAATTTACAGGATAAGTTCAAATATTCCTTACTATGAGCAATAATAATATATGTGACAGATAGATACTACATGGGTTAAATTAACAAGCATTATACAGTAGGTGCCTCCGATTTTGTATATCCAGCGTGATGGGATCGCGATGGATATCACCGCTGGAGGCTGTGCTTCTCGCGCTCGCTGCCCCCACGAGATGCAGCGCATCCATAGGAATCCATTGGGGGCGGCGTGCGGGAGGAGCGACATAGCTCGCCGCTGGCTTCTGCGACGGGGATCGCGCGTGGTCAATATCGCTGCTAGCAGGCGAGATTGACACAAAACCGGCGCCACCTACTGTAATTCCTCAATATGCGGATTTCTAGTATATTAAAAGCAAATTTGTGGGTTATCATCTACTGTATATATTGCATGGTGACATAACAAGATTACACGGTGAGAGTGCTGCTTCTTTTAGGTGGTGTGTGGATGTTTCTGAATGCTGAAAAAAATAGGTAGATAGGCATTACTTGCATTAAGGTAAAAAAATGTTTAGATATTTGTATTCTTCCCTCACCCAGAGGGATTGTTTGTAAAGGGAATTATATGAATTTTATAGACACACTTTACAATTTGATGTCTCTTTGTATCTATGTTATTTTAACTTTTCTACATGTTTTGAAATTTTTTAGTAAATGGAACAAAGATTATATTTATGTTTTTCTTAGTGTCTAGGGCATGACTGTAACCAGTTTTCTATATATAAAAAAATATATAAATAATAATGTTGAGCCTTCAAAATGCAAATAAACATCAGGGTTGCCAACTTTCAGTAAATTTACAAACAGTTTGTAAAATCTGTACTTTTTGCATCTGTCCTTGAATGTCCATTACGGACATGTAGGCTGCATGTCTGTAACTGACATTCATGGACAGATGCAACAATTATGGATTTTACAAACTCTTCGTAAATTTACTGAAAGTTGGCAACCCTGGGTATCATCAATTCATTAAAGTGGTTGTAAACCTTAGACATGAGATATGAACAAATCATATCCTTCTATAGTGTGTACTTGTCTTAATAAGGAGCACTAAGTGTCAGTTTTGTCTGCTGCTTCGTTCCTCTGCTATCAGCATCAATAACCTCTGCCATGTTTTCCTGAAAAAAATGTGACATGGAAGGGATCTCCAGCTGATTGACAGTCTCAGCTCTGTTCTTATGTGCTGTGTGAAGGGGGATGTGTCCCTTTCCTCCAATTATCTCCCAGAGCTATTTTCACTGAGTTTTGCTGAGTGTAATTTCAGCTCTTTGTCCCCTTTTTCTAACAGCTCAGACAAGCTTTAAAAGGTCTGGACTTTAAACAGATGTATATAAGCTTTCAGATGAACAGGTATGACCTATGTTTGAGGATTTGTTTCATCTCTGTGTAGCCAGTCACTTCATTGGATACAAGTAAGGGTTTACAACCACTTTAAGTCTTTATTTTAATAGAATAATTCAACTATTTACTTTATGTTTTCTCTGATTTCATGTAAAGAAATTCCATGCAGCAAAAACTAGTTCGCCTGCCCTTTTGTTGAAATGATGCCTTTACAAAGGGTCATTGATCATTGTTCAAGGATGACAGCTGCCAGGATGCAATTATTTATGTCTTTGTATCTTATAGAATAAATACACTTAAAAAATGATTCTTTAGAAAGTGGTTTTGTTTGTGTAGAATGCAGAGTTAATGCAAGAAGTCTGCTCATACAGGTATCCATGGGGTTATTTATTATGCTGTCAAAAAGCACATAACCATACCATAATATGTACTATGCATTATTTATGTCACTTTGGTATGTGCTGGTGGATGCCATAATGCACATGCAAGTCACCATAATGATTGAGATTCTGCTACAGTGTGCTTACACTAAACATTATGTATGAAATATTATTTCAAGGTGAACTAAATAAATGCAAGGAGAATAAAATGAGAAAATGGAGACAGAGGTATAAAAACATGTTTTTATTTTATTTAGTGAGATGTTTTCAAGGAGTTGAAATGTTATCAACCGTCTCAGAAATGTCCAAATTGGGATGAGTATTATTAATTAAAAAAATTAGCTTTTAGTATATAATTCTCCAAAGATTTACACATATTTGGCTGTTAGTATCAAAACTAACTTCATGCTGACTTTATGCATGGCTTATGCATAAATGTTACAAATAAAATGATCCAATAAATACATGGCAACATCTAGAGCTTAAAAAATACATATTAAAGCACTGATAGCATCCAATATCAAATCTATGCTGTCTATGATCTGATCAGATATCCAAGCGATATTGACTAGAATAGACAATGTCATCAAGACCAAATAAAAGAGATTCCTGGTAATGCAAAGACCTTCACAGCTCCAACCTGATGATGAATGACTTACACACGATCGGATTTCTGATGGAATAAAATCCGATGGATTTTTCCATCGGAAATCCGATGAAGCTGACTTGCCTACACACCATCAGTCAAAAATCTGACCGTCCCAAATGCTGTGATGTAAAACACTCCGAATAGCCAAGAAAAATGAAGTTCAATGCGTCTGAGCATGCGACGACTTGATTCTGAGCATGCGTGGGTTTTTTCTCCGATGGAGTTTCCCACACACGATCAGTAAAATTTAAAACATGTTCTATTTTATTATACCGATGGAAAAAAGACCAATGGGGCCCACACACAATCAGTTTGTCCGATGAAAAAAGTCCATCGGTCTTTTTTCATCAGAAAAAACGATTGTGTGTACGCGGCAGAACCCTCATCCGGAGGATCTAGATCAAACTGGCGACCCTCCAGCTGTTACGAAACTACAAGTCCCATGAGGCATTGCAAGGCTGACAGTTACAAGCATGACTCCCACAGGAGGGCCGCCAATTTGAGACCCCTGATCTAGACAATCAAGGCAGGAGGCAAAATGTCAGGCTGTAAAGCCTTCTGGAATGCCTCACACAAGATAAACTTAAATATTCTACTCATAGTATATGTAGCTAACTATCTGGGCTCCCAGCAGAAATACCAGTGGATTTTTTCTAGAGTCCATGCAGTCATTCATACCAGGGGTCCCCCAAAAGGTCCACCTAGGTGCATGATTTGTTGCCTTCTAAGTTTTCCACTAAAAGAGGATATCCTAAGCATGGAGAGAGAGAAAATTAGCTAGTCACATTCAAGGGCATTGCAATCCTTTCTCAAAATCTCTCCCCTATTAAGCTGCAACCCCAACTAATTCACCTAATAGAGAAGGGTGTAACTTCTAAATGGTGTTTACCTTTCTGCTTATGTGCCACATTTATGGAAAAAGAAAACTATAACATTCACATGGCGGCAGATATTTCTGTCTTTTGTGCTAACCTTTAAATGGAAGAGATTAGTACAACAAGTTTAAAGTTCAAGAAAAGACAGCAATAATTATCCTGTGCCAAGTGCATTCCCTCATAAGCCTTCCCTCAAATGAGGAACACAACTACGGTGCCTTGAAAAAGTATTTATACCCCTTGAAATTTTCCACATTTTGTCACATTACAACAAAAAAAAGAATGCATTTTATTGGGATTTTATGTGATAGACGAACCCAAAGGGGTACATAATTGTGAAGTGGAAGGAAAATGATTAATTATTTAATTTTTTTTTTTACAAATAAATATCTAAAAAAGTGTGGTGTATATTTGTATTCAGCCCCCTTTACTCTGATACCCCTAACTAAAATATAGTGGAACCAATTGCCTTCGGAAGTCACTTAATTAGTAAATAGAGTCCACCTGTGTGTAATTTAATCTCAGTATAAATACAGCTGTTCTGTGAAGCCCTCAGAGGTTTGTTAGAGAACCTTAGCAAACAAACAGAATCATAAAGGCCAAGGAACACACCAGACAGGTCAGGGATAAAGTTGTGGAGAAGTTTAAAGCAAAGTTAGGTTATAAAAAATTATCCCAAGCTTTGAATATCTCACGGAGCATTGTTCAATCCATCATTCAAAAATGGAAAGAGTATAGCACAACTGCAAACCCACCAAGACATGGCCGTCTACCTAAACTGGCAGGTTGGGCAAAGAGAGCATTAAAGCGGAGGTTCTGTCAAAAACATTTTTTTAAAAGCCAGCAGCTACAAATACTGCAGCTGCTAAGCCTTGTGACTTCACTTCCCGGTTCCCTACTGCGCATTCGCGAGTAGCGCGGCACGCCGTCACTGGTCCCCGCTCTCTCCTGGGAACAGCGTGTTTCCCAGAAGACAGCGGGGGTGAAGGGAAGGGGCGTGACTCCCGCGGGAGTCAATACCCGGAAGTGGTGCAAATACCTGTCTTATGCCGCGTACACACGACCGCTTTTCTCGACGAGAAAAACAGCATTTTTTTTTTTCGCAGAGAAAAACGATCGTCTGTGGGCTTTATGTCGTTTTTCTCGTCGAGAAAAACGGAATAAAAAACGACGAGAAAAATTAGAACATGTTCTAAATTTTCTCATCGTTTTTTCCAGCATTTTTTTCCGCGGCAGTTTTCCCATAGGGAAACACTGCCGCGGAGCCCACAGACGGTCGTTTTTCTTGTCAAGAGAAAAATGGCGGGAAAAATGACCGTGTGTAGGGAACCAAGCGGTTCCCTCATTTTTCCTGTCATTATTCACGGCGGTTTTTTAACCGCCGTGAATAATGATCGTGTGTACGCGGCATTAGACAGGTATCTGCACCCCCCTCCCCCCTGAAAGGTGCCAAATGTGACATCGGAGGAGGGAGGGTTCCGAAAAGCGGAAGTTCCATTTTTGGGTGGAACTCGAACTCCGCTTTAATCAGAGAAGCAACCAAGAGGCCCACGTTAACTCTGGAGGAGCTGCAGAGATCCACAGCTCAGGTGGGAGAATCTGTCCACAGGACAACTATTAGTTGTGCACTCCACAAATCTGGTCTTTATGGAAGAGTGGCAAGAGGAAAGCTATTGTTAAAAGAAAGACATAAGAAGTCCCATTTGCGGTTTGCGAGAAGCCACGTGGGGGACACAGCAAATATGTGGAAGAAGGTGCACTGGTCAGATAAGACAAAAAATATTTTTTGGCCTAAAAGCAAAACGCTATGTGTGGCGGAAAAATAACACTGCACATCACCAGGAACACACCATCCCCACTGTGAAACATAGAGGTGGCAGCATCATGTTGTGGGGATGCTTTTCTTCAGCAGAGACAGAGAAGCTGATCAGAGTTTATGGGAAGATGGATGGAACAAAATACAGGGCAATCTTAGAAGAAAACTGTTAAAGTCTGCAAAAGACTTGAGACTGGGGCAGAGGTTCACTTTCCAGCAGGACAACAACCCTAAACATACAGCCAGAGCTACAATGGAATGGTTTAGATCAATGCATATTCATGTGTTAGAATGGCCCAGTTAAAGTTCAGACCTAAATCCCATTGAGACTCTGTGGCACAATTCCTGTTCACAGACGCACTCCATCCAATCTGACAGAGCATGAGCTATTTTGCAAAGATGGACAAAAATTTCACTCTCTAGATGTACAAAGCTGGTAGAGTCATACCCAAAAAGACTTGCAGCTGTAATTGCAGCAAAAGGTGGTTCTACAAAGTATTTTTTTTTCAGATATTTATTTGTAAAATTTGAAAACCATTTTCCATTTATCATTTTCTTTCCACTTCACAATTATGTATCACTTTGTGTTGGTCTATCACATAAAATCCCAATAAAATACATTAACGTTTTTGGTTGTAACATGACAAATTGTAGAAAATGTCAAGGGGTATGAATACTTTTTCAAGGCACTGTATATCTCCACTCAGATCAAAGTCTTCCTTCCCAGCTTCCAGCATTTGCAGGATCTGCAACATTTAGAGCTTCGCCATAAGATGAATAAATACACTATTACTTGATGAGACTGTTTCATGTTCACCATTTACCGTGTTTTCATTCATAGTTTGACTTTTGTAGCCTAGTATTGTGACAATTTAGACTGCTCTTGTAAAACTCTGATGTATATCACACAATAGCTGTCTTTAAAGTAGAAACTCACTGTCTTAATCAATATTGACTATTTTTAATCATTATGTTGATAATATTATTTAATACGAGGGTTCTGCAGTGTGGAAACTTTTTGAAGAAAAAAGATAGGAAAGTATATCATATTTACTTGTTTTTAATTGTAGCGGGGTATCGCATTTTAAATCCCTCAGAGACTACATTACCCAGTACACTTTTAGGCACCCAGGGTGCCTTGCCCCGCGCAAGGACTGCTGGGGTGGACTTTATAAGGGAGAGGCGGGGCCCAGTTCTTTCTTTTTGGACACCGCCCGCCCAGTAAGCTGAACTGCTGTCTGAGCTCCTGTGACTTTAGGCCAGAAGCCTGGCCATTTTCTCCAAAGAGCCTTCCGCACGCACCAAGGAACCTGAGGGACGTCTCTCCTTTATCCTGCACCTTTGCCAGGAGGACCGAAGACCCGGTTGTCGAGGGATTGGTGTGTTTAGGCACCGCAGCGGAAGAAACGGACGTGGACTTGTCCGGTTGGGTGAGAGAGCACCTGCTCATAAATAGACACAGTACCTTTGTTACCTTGGTGGATTACAATTCTGTTCTTCAAGTGCACCACCATTGCTTGCAAAGATTCCCCTACAGGACTTAGTTCAGTCAGGCCTGACTGGGTAGCGTAGACATTCCTGGGCGCCATATTGCCACGAGGGGAAGTAGCGGCAAAGGGGACTGTTAGAGTTGCATAACGTTGAATACTTGTTTGCTTGTTAACACTGTTTATTGCAGGGCTCTGCTTATGACATGTACGCACCTGTTTTACTTCTTACCCACTAATCTAAGTAAACATACAAGGGTTAAGCATATTGGTGTCTGTGTTCTTTACTTTACAGAAGAAATAGGTAAAGGAAGTTTTAAAGCCTTAAGCCTCGTACACACGACCAAGTTTCTCGTCCAAAACCGACAAGAAAAGTGCCGCGAGAGCTTTATTGTCGAGAAAACCGTTCGTTCGTGTGTATGGTTTTACGACAAGAAAACTGCCGTGAATCTCGACGAGAAAAATAGAGAACCTGCTCCCTATTTTCTCGTCCGGATTCTAGATTTTCTCGTCGTGTTTCTCGTCGGCCTGTTTTGCGACGAGAAAATGGTTCGTGTGTATGCTTTTACGACTCTTCAAAAAGCGCGCATGCTCAGAATCAAGTATGAGACGGGAGCGCATCTTTTGGTAAAACAAGCCTTCATAATGGAGATAACACATTCGTCACGCTGTAAATTATTGCATCGTTTAAATGTTGTGCATTTAAATCTTCTTTAGAATGTTACAATAATGAAAACTAACTTGTTTTGCTGCTGATATTCACACAGAGTTCTGACTATCTATTTTAAACCTTTTTCATGCTGCTCTTAAGAAGATTTAGCTGTATTATATCGTGCAAGATCTTCTGAATATTTTAATGTTTTATATTTTTTAGACAGATGTTAATTGTAATTTGTCAATGTTTTGATAGTGATCTCCCATTGTATTTTTTAAATTTAGTTGTGTCAAGTTTACACCCTATATTTTTTAAAGAACACATTTAATGATTTTTTTTGGTGTTATCTGTCCCTTTTTTTGGGGGTCAAATGTATCTGCTTACTCCAAAGGTAAATAAATAATTATTATAAAAACACATAGTCAAGTATGAACATAAAAAAAAAAAAACATTTATTCATGTCTTGAACAAAATAAATAGAAGGCAGCGCTGGAGAACCTGCTGCCATTTGTGCATCCATGGGACCCCAGAGCACACATCAACCCTGTGTGGACACTAAAATTGGGAGCTTGAGAAGCACAACAGTTGTGAGCACAATCTGATGCTGGCCTCCCATAGGTCAGGAACAGCAGCAGGTGATATATATGTCACAAGTCTGTGGTACTACAACAGGCTGCCTTCTGTCCGACCACAATGAAGCAAGGCCATCACTTCCTCGTCTTCTTGGCAGCCTTCCCTTCAGCCTTCCCTGAAGCCTTCTCTGCAGCCTTCCTTCTGCGTGTGGCTGCAGACTGGGCCACTGGAGGGGTACGCCTGTCAGGAGGAGGAGAAGGAGGTGGAGGAGAAGGGGTGGCGCAGAAGAAGAAGGTGGAGGTGGAGAAGTAGGTGGAGGAGAAGGGGGTGGCGCAGAAGAAGAAGGTGGAGGTGGAGGAGGAGGTGGAGGAGAAGGGGGTGGTGCAGAAGAAGAATGTGGAGGTGGAGGAGAAGGGGGTGGCGCAGAAGAAGAAGGTGGAGGAGGAGGTTGAGGTTGGGATAGTTGTGCGACCTCACATATGGCCGTATTGGGGGTAATTCTCTCCATCACCCCCTTGTTCAGCAAGGTGATGAGCAGGGGCTCAAAAAAGGGGGGAATATACTGCGCTAAGAAAATACAACAAAACAATACTACAGAAACAGCCGCCAACACTGCTGTAGATAAAGCAAATAGGAAAATGTGGATATAAGTGTAGCGCTAATTTTGTTGGTCTGTGTACAGTGATAAACCATACATAGGTGTGACTGAAAAACGTGGTTGAATACGTGTTAAACCAGTGCAAAACCTAAAATAAAACCAATGTAAATATGTAAATAAATCATGTGGTTAAACATAAAGGTCATTAAGGTAATAATTAATATAATCCATAGTGATTGGAAAAACAGTGAATATTAATTGTGAAACTAAATATTCAAAATAAAAAATGGAAAATGTTGAATAAAGTCCAAGGAAGAAAAACATCAATTTTCAAAGTGGGGTGAAGATCAGTCCAAAAGGAAAGTGTTCATTTGTGATGCAAACTTGCAGTTCAAAAATGCGAAGTGCTGTGAAAACCGCCACCAAGAGTGAGTTGAAGGAGGCTTACCGAAAGTCTCAGACTTGGAGAGGCATATGCCAGCCAAGTCGAGTTAAGCTTGGGGGTTTGGCAAACCCAATGTAGATGATCTGAAGTCTAAGGGATTTCCACTTCAATCAAAAAGGACATCTATTGTGTTGATCACATGTTCATAAATATATGCAAAAGGCTCGGTATCCATGTTTCGTACGTATGAAAGTAGAAAAAAGCTCACATAGCGTGATACCGTATGGAAAGATTTTAATGTTAAAAGGTAACAATAAAACACTCACATTTAAGATGGTTAAAAAAGGCATGAATTCAGGTACAGGAGCGATATATGTAGACAGGTCCACCCGACTAGTTTCGACAGTTTTTAACATTAAAAATCTTTCCATACGGTATCACGCTATGTGAGCTTTTTTCTACTTTCATACGTACGAAACACGGATACCGAGCCTTTTGCATATATTTATGAACACGTGATCAACACAATAGATGTCCTTTTTGATTGAAGTGGAAATCCCTTAGACTTCAGATCATCTACATTGGGTTTGTCAAACCCCCAAGCTTAACTCGACTTGATGAGCAGGGGCTCGCATAGGAGGCGTTGCTTCATGCTCATCACCTTGAACTTGGCCTCAACTAGGCCGGCAATGGCCTCTTCAGGGGATGTGGGCTCCTGGAGGGTGGCATGTGCCTCTCTAATAAGGGCCATTGCTGCCTCACTAGTGGTCCTGTCCCTCCTGCTTCTTTCCTTTCTCGTACATCACGGGACACAGAGCGGCATAGTCATTACTATGTGGGTTATATAGATACCTTCAGGTGCTGGCACTGGCAACTTCCAAAACCGGAAGTACCCTCCCCTATATAAGCCCCCCCCATCCGGGAGCACCTCAGTTTTTTGCCAGTGTCTAAGGTGTTGGCCAAGAAGTAACATGTGTTTTTCACTGAGCTTGCGTACAGGTTCTTTTGGGCCTCAGTAAGCTATTCCGGATCCGACCAAAAAAGCTTCATAGCTAAACGGTCGGTACCCGGGCCTTGCAGAGAAGAGCAAGGTTTTGCCTGTAATGCTTCTCTTAGGAGAGCTGGACCCTGGGATCCAGAGCTCTGGTCATACCCACGACCAAGATGTTTTCTGTGCAGGGTGCTATACAGGTCCAGGGGAGTGGAATCCTTGGGAACCCGGTCCCTGAAGGTTTGATTACAATGCCTGCCGTGATAGGTGAAGTTTGGGCTTCTGTGGACCAAACAGAGTCCTGCGGCGAGGAAAAGGTAAGTGGGGGCCCTCGGGAACTTGGTTCTATTGAGGGACCCCCAAGCCTATTTTGTCTTTCTGCCTGTTACCTAAGGTATTCCCGCTAATATTCTGTGTATGCCTGTTACTACTGAGAAAATGTAAAACATTTTAATAGTAGGCAAGAAAAAAAAATATATATATAGACTGCGGTACCTGTGTTAATCCACTAGAGGCCGCTGTGGAACGTTTCTTGTCATGTGGACTAGTTTCTTTTCATCAGAGCAAGTCCAGGCAGATGGTGAGTTCTCTTGTGGGAAACTGCTTCCTCTGCCATGTTGCAATGCTCGTCCATCCCCTGGCCTGCGGCAAAAGGGGGCCCTGGCTCTTGTCCCTAGTTTCCCTTTTCAAAATTAGCGCCGAAGGCGCACGTGGCCGCGCGCGTGCACGTGCACGCACCTCTATATATAGAGGTGAGCTGGGAAAGGGGGCGGAGCTTGGGGGATGGCGCTCTGTGCGCGCCGCAGCGCTTCTGCGCATGTGCGGGCATCCCAGCATGTTAAAAACCACAATTATGTGTTGTGAGCTGGCTATGGAGTGCAGAGACAGAGCTGGCAACATTTAAAAAAGGCATACAGCAAGCGGTTGATGCAGGCATCCCCATAGAAAGGCACATTAGTAGACACCAACTGTTTTTATAGCAGCATTTGTGCTAGACTATTGTCAGTAAGTGGTGTATTTCGGCTGGAATACCTCAGCTTTGGGCTTAGGAATATGCCGTCTAAAAACTCCGGGACTAAAAATCCCAGGAAGCATAGGGGGTCTCCATCGGGCTCTGAGGATCTTGGGCATGCTTTGGCTGCACCAATCTCCCCTGAAGAATCAGAGGTTAGTGACCGTAGAGCACCCTCAGGAGTACCTGGTACTGTGGCTGTCCTCAGTTCACCTGCTCCTGTGTATGTAACAGAGGAGGTTTTTTCCTCAGCTCTGGGAGGGCTGGAAGAGAGATTGTCAGCATTGATCGCTGCTTCCCTGTCACAGGAAAAAAGCGCTCGATCTCCGTCTCCTCCCTCAGAGTGCCTGTTAGCGGAGCAACAGTCCCATACAGGGATCGACCTACCTGAAGGGGATCAGGATGAGGTTGATTCTGTTGTAGAGGAATCAACAGTGGAAGAGCCATTCTCAGCATCACATGCTGAAAGATTATGGGTTCAGTCCCTGACTAACATGGTCCGATCAGCATTTAAAATGCCCCTTGCGGAGCTATCATCCACTTCTGTCTCCTCGTTGGGGTCGCTAAAAGCTCCCCAGACTGTTTGTTCCTTTCCAATCCATCCTTTACTGGAAGGGCTCATTTACCAGGATTGGGAGCATCCTGATAAAATATTTACTCCTCCCAAGAGATTTCAGGTGGTCTATCCCATGGAGGATAAGTTCATCAAAAAATGGAGGGTCCCTACAGTGGACGCAGCCATCTCTTGTGTGAATAAATCACTGACATGTCCAGTGGATAATGTCCAAATGTTCAAGGACCCAATAGATAAAAAATTTGAGTCCTTATTAAAATCTGCTTTTGCTACAGCAGGCTTGGTGACACAACCAGCAGTGGCAGCTATTGGGGTCTGCCAAGCAGTGAAGGATCAGTTGAAACAGGTCTTAAGGGACTTGCCAGATCAGCAGGCCCTTGCCCTAGCTGATCTACCTAGAGCCTTATGCTTTGCGGTGGACGCTATAAAGGATTCAATCCATCAGGCCTCCCGCCTTACGCTGTCTGTAGTACATATGCGCAGGCTTTTATGGCTCAAAAACTGGTCTGCTGAAGCTCCCTGTAAAAAATTGCTGGTCAGCTTCCCATTTCATGGTGAACGCTTATTCGGGGAAGACCTGGACAAATATATCCAGAGAATTTCCAGCGGTAAAAGTACACTTTTGCCGGTTAAAAACAGAGTTAGAGGTCCCTCTTTTAAGAGGCCTGCTTCTCCAGTCCCTAGGACATCGGCTGTGAAACAGTTCCGACGGCCTCCTCGGTCAAATCCCGGAGGTAAAAATCAGGGACAATTGCAGGGTAACAAGAAGCCCTGGAGCAGGAGAGGTACAAAACCTCCCCCAAAGTCAAATGCATGAAGGGTTGCCCCCACTCAATCGGGTGGGGGGAAGACTTCAGTTGTTCTCAGAGACCTGGCGGGACACGATCAGAGACAGATGGGTGCTCTCCGCAGTAAGTCTGGGATACAAATTGGAGTTAAAAGACTCCCCTCCTTCCCACTTTATAAGGTCAAACGTGCCAAGGGATCCCCAGAAGAGAGGATCCCTCCTGTTGGCACTAGAACAATTATTGCTCCAAGCAGTAATTATAGAGGTTCCCCTGGAAGAATGGGGGTTCGGGTTTTACTCAAACCTCTTTACAGTCCCGAAGCCAAACGGGGACGTGAGGCCCATATTAAATCTAAAAGGGCTAAACAAATTCCTACATATCAGGACTTTCCGGATGGAGTCGATCCGATCGGTGGCCACTGCCCTACAAGGGGAGGAATGGTTAGCCTCGATCGACATCAAAGATGCTTATTTGCACATTCCCATCTTTCCAGCCCACCAAAAATTTCTACGCTTTGCGGTAGAAGGGCGCCATTTTCAGTTCAGAGCCTTACCCTGCGGTCTGGCCACAGCACCACGAGTGTTCACAAAAATTCTGGCCCCATTATTGGCCAATCTAAGAACACGAGGTGTAACGATAATGGCATATCTAGACGACTTGTTGCTGATAGACCACTCAGTGGAAAAACTAGAAGTGGTTGTTCACGAGACAATCAAGTATCTGGAATATCACGGTTGGATTATCAACCGAGACAAGTCAGCCCTAAAACCAGTCAAAAGTCTGGAATACTTGGGGCTAAGGCTGGATTCAGACCAGAGAAAAATTTTCTTGCCTCAAGAAAAAGGGGTCGTCTTTGAGAGATTTGATCCACCTAGTGGGTACAAAAAGACAGCCATCCATACGCCTGTGCATGAGGCTGCTGGGAAAAATGGTGGCATCATTCGAAGCAGTACCCTACGGTCAATTCCATTCAAGGAATTTGCAAAGGGCCATACTGTCAGCCTGGAACAAAAAAGTTCAGGCCCTAGACTTACCAATGTCCTTGTCCCCTTCCATTCGCAAGAGCCTCCGTTGGTGGTTGGTTCCCCAGAATCTGGAAAGAGGGAAATCCTTCAGTCCGATTTCTTGGAAGGTGGTCACTACAGATGCCAGCCTTATAGGCTGGGGAGCAGTACTGGAGCAATGGTCTCTCCAGGGCAGATGGTCGGATGCAGAAAAGGCCCTGCCCATCAATCTCTTAGAGATACGAGCAGCCCGGTATGCCCTAGTAGCATGGACATCCAAACTCCAAGGGTCCCCTGTCAGAATTCAATCGGACAATGCCACGGCAGTGGCATATATCAATCATCAGGGTGGCACCAGGAGTCGTGCAGCCCAGAGGGAAGTAAATTGCATCCTGAAATGGGCAGAAAGATATGTCCCAGCCATATCTGCGGTATTCATTCCAGGAGTGGAGAATTGGAAGGCGGACTTTCTAAGTCGCCAACAATTATGCCCAGGGGAATGGTCCCTTCATCCTGAGGTTTTCCGGACAATATGTCAGCGGTGGGGAACACCGGATGTAGATCTGCTAGCATCCAGATTCAACGCAAAAGTGGACAGGTTTGTCTCTTGGACAAGGGATCCCCTAGCTTGCGGCTCGGATGCCCTAGTGTTCCCTTGGGATCAGTTCAAGCTGATATATGCATTCCCACCGCCACAATTGTTACCTCGATTACTCCGCAGAATCAGGGTAGAAAAGAAACCAGTGATTCTGGTGGCTCCAGCGTGGCCCCGAAGAGCATGGTACGCGGAGATTGTAAAGATGTCTGTGGGGAGTCCTTGGACCCTCCCACATCGTCCGGACCTGCTTTCGCAAGGACCGATATACCACCCTTCCTTACCAGCCCTAGGTTTGACGGCCTGGCTATTGAAGCCCACATTCTAAAAAAGAGAGGGCTCTCTAATTCTGTGGTATCTACCATGATCAATGCCAGGAAGCCGGTATCCAGGCAGATCTACTATAGAATCTGGAAGGCGTACATCGCCTGGTGTGAGGCCAAGAAATGGCATCCACGTAAATACGTAATAGGTAGGATTCTGGACTTCCTACAATGGGCTGTAGATAGGAAGCTTGCCTTGAGTACTATCAAGGGTCAGATTTCGGCCTTGTCAATATTTTTTCAAAGGCCCTTGGCTTCGCATTCACTAGTCAAAGCCTTTATACAAGGAGTGATGCGTATTAGTCCTCCGGTTAATATTCCCATATGTCCAAGGGATCTAAACCTGGTTCTGTTGGTTCTACAGAAACAACCATTTGAACCATTACAGCATATTTCTTTGGTTCTTCTCACCAGGAAATTGATTTTTCTAGTAGACATTTGTTCGGCTAAAAGAGTGTCGGAATTAGCAGCTATGTCCTGTAAGGAGCCATATCTGGTTATCCATAAGGACAGAGTAGTGTTACGTCCTCATCCAGCCTTTCTTCCTAAGGTGGTATCGAGGTTTCATTTGAACCAAGATGTGGTTCTTCCTTCTTTTTTCCCCAAACCTACTTCGGTAGAGGAAAAGTTATTGCATTCTTTGGATGTAGTAAGAGCAGTTAAAGCTTATCTAAAAGCCACTGCTCAGATTCGCAGAACGG
Organism: Rana muscosa; assembly: GCA_029206835.1. NCBI lineage: Eukaryota > Metazoa > Chordata > Amphibia > Anura > Ranidae > Rana > Rana muscosa. The sequence goes on from CM055122.1 coordinate 1,157,717,667, forward strand.
ATACTTTGTTTATTCTGCCGGAAGGCCCCAGAAAGGGTCAGGCAGCATCAAAATCTACTTTAGCCAAGTGGATTCGACAGGTCATAATGCAAGCCTATGGCTTGAGAAGGAGACCGCCTCCGTTCAAAGTTAGAGCGCACTCCACGAGAGCAGTTGGAACTTCATGGGCAGCGCATCACCAGGCCTCCCTGGCTCAAATCTGTAAGGCCGCAACATGGTCTTCAGTACACACATTTACTAGGTTCTACCAGGTGGACGTTAGAAGTCAGGAGGATGTCGCCTTTGGGCGCAGTGTGTTGCAGGCCGCAAAAGATCCTCATGTCTGATAGCGCTCAGCTTATGTATGGTGTATCCCCCCCCTCGTTGGGCATTGCTTTAGGACATCCCACATAGTAATGACTATGCCGCTCTGTGTCCCGTGATGTACGAGAAAGAAAATAGGATTTTTATAACAGCTTACCTGTAAAATCCTTTTCTTGGAGTACATCACGGGACACAGAGCTCCCGCCCCTCTTTGGGGACACTTATTGCTTTGCTACAAAACTGAGGTGCTCCCGGATGGGAGGGGCTTATATAGGGGAGGGTACTTCCGGTTTTGGAAGTTGCCAGTGCCAGCACCTGAAGGTATCTATATAACCCACATAGTAATGACTATGCCGCTCTGTGTCACGTGATGTACTCCAAGAAAAGGATTTTACAGGTAAGCTGTTATAAAAATCCAATTTTTCGGAAGGCGGATGGGAGGCACCTGAGATCTAGTGCTTCTCCTCGTGCCGGCCACCTCCTGTCTGCCACTGGGCCCTGCCACCTCCTGTCTGCCACTGGGCCCTGCCACCTCCTGTCTGCCACTGGGCCCTGCCACCTCCTGGCTGACAGTGGGCCCTGCCACCTCCTGCTCACAGTGGGCCCTGCCACCTCCTGCCTCACAGTGGGCCCTGCCTCCTCCTGCCTGACAGTTTCCAGACCCTCCTCCTGGATGATTTCATCCTGTGTATGAAAAAGGGACATAGTTTAATATTTTGGTTTATTATTTTCACACAAATTTGAGATCATGAATGTAGCAATTTGAATGTAAATCAAGAGAAAAGACAAATATTTTTAGGACTACATCAGATTGACTATTTAGCACCCAATTTATGGCAGACTAATGTCTCTAGATCTTGATTTCACTTTTGTATCCCAAAATAGTTTAGGATTTTCATCTTGACTTCTTTTTCCTGCATTAAGTTTTTCACAATACATTTTCATTTAATACTATACCTGGCTCCAAATGTCCAAATCAGCTTCTTCCAGGATGGCTGCCTCCTCTTGCTCCAGAGAAGGCTCAGGTTGGCTGCAGGGAAGTCTGGGGGGAAGAGTGGACAGTGATGGCCTTGCCTCAATGTGGTCATCCAGAAAGGACATCCTGCTATAGTACCACAAATTCGGGACATACACATCATCTACTGCTGTTCCTGACCTCTGAGAAGCCAGGACCTTAGAGCGTTCAGTCCTGTATGTGCCTCTCAAGCTCCCAATTTTAGTGTCCACCTGTTTTGCTGTTGCTGTGGGCACCTTGGTATGCACAAATGGGAGCAGGGTCTCCAGCGCTGCTTTTCTTACCCCTTTTTTTCTATGGATGAGGTTTTTTGTTTCCCACAGAGCGGGCAGCTCCCTTACCCGGTCTATAAATTCCGCAAGGAATTCCTTGTCACTTATGAAGACATTCATTTTGGGTCTGCAAGCCCAAAAAAAATAATAAAAAATAATGTGAGGCACACAGTCTAACCTCCTGTAAATCTAAGTCACCATATATATCCTCCAACATTCTCTAGACAGTATAGGCCACCAATTTCTCAAAGTCTACAAATCACATACCTTCGTTCGCACGTCCGTCACTTTTACTCCTCTCTCCGCACACCGAACGTAGTATAGTCACATGTGTGTTTGCTATATATATACACCACGCATGCGTAAAACTACTCACACGTCGCTCCGCACACGTCGCCCGCCCATGACGTTCTAAGTAACATCTTTTCCCCGCCCCTTCTCTTTCGGCGCGCAGACAAATATGGCGGATTCACAGCAGGTGTCTGCTAATTCCTCAAATAACGAGGAGGAGACAAGCCCGGAGACTGAGGAAACGTCACGATCAAGGAGGAGATTCAAGGCATCTAATATGTCTTATGCCGAGATGGCGGAGATTGTTGGACATATTGCTAAAGTCGGATTATGACGCAAAGCATGGGCCATATAGCAAACCTAATCGAAGGAAGGCCAAAATCATGAAGAAAGTCGTGAAGAGTCTGAAGAAGAATTTCGGGGTGAAACGATCAAATGAGCAGCTCAGAAAGAGGTGGTCTAACCTCAAACTGAGGGAGCCGGAGCAGTTAAGGAGCATTAAGAGAATGCTTGAAAAAAGTAAGTACTTTTTCCCCTTTTTTCCTATTATTGTATTTCACAACTTGCATGTTGCTCCATGTTATTGCATTTTTCTATTGTACTACCTTACAAAATGTCATAGTTTGAACTTGGTTTGGCACAGTAATCGTTCGTTACAGACACATCGTTCGGCCACTATCCTCGATTTTTATAGATTTTACAGGGTTAAAATAATTTACACATCTGCCTGTTTTTCTTCAATAGTTGTTATTACATTGTTGGCTAGATGATGTGTTTGTAAAGAGAATGAAATGCAAACTTTAATCAGTGTAAAGGAGAGGACACTCAGCAGCTGCTTCCACATCTGTACTTTTGAGCACTATAGTGTGGGCCACCAGAACCGCCTTTTTTGGGTGTCCCACACAGGTGCATCAGTGAATTTTTGTGGTGCTTCCATGTATAAAAATTGACAGCTAAAGGTGAATAGTAAAGAAATTATTGTGAAAAAAATTATGTCTTCATCTTGAAATTCTGCCCAAACAGACACTTGTACCCCACTTCCAAGCAATTTAGCATGTTTTTATTTTTTATAGAGAATTTCTGTATGATAACTAGACCTTTTGTTTGATTCTCGTAGGGGAGAGAAGACTGGGAGGAGAACACTCCAGGGAGCACAGGAACCCCATAGCTTCTAAACAACCCCATCCTCACAAAGACCCACAACCTAAGGATGTTGAGGAAGTTGAAGAGGTGGAGGAAGAAGAAGTGCAGGAAGGAGAAGTGGATGACGTGGTGGAACTGGTCACCACAACAGGTCAGTATCTGTCACCACAGCTTCAGGTAAGAGATGTAGGCCTGCAGATTTATAATACCTTTTGTATTTTTTTATAGGGGATGAAAATGTTGTGGTGAAAGAAAGTACACGTTTCTCTGCTGACAGTGCCCTACGAATCATACAGCAAGTGATGGAATGTAGCACAGAACTGGACAGAATTAAGCAAAGAATTCATGTGATGGATCAAACCTTTAAAGACATCCTAGATGTTTTGGGGAGAATTGAATAAGGCAACAAAACCCCCATTTTTTGTTTGAGATTGTTCTTCTCCCTTTTTTATCTTTTAGACTATCAATCCAGCCAAAATTTGAATATGCACACAGTGTGTCAACATGTGCCATCTGCCATCAGGGGATATCCATGTACGTCTTATGGGGGTGCAACCCCTTCCTCGTATCTCAAGTAGGTGAACTGAAGAAGGGGTTGCACCCCCAAAACATGTCCATTGATCACCCCCGATGGCAGATAGCACATGTTGACAATAGGGATCAGGAGTCAAAAATCCCTATTGGAAATGACTTCAAATTGTGTTCATATTCAAATTTTGGCTTGGCCACGGGTGCCAATACCCCATATTAGGACGGCCAGATAGAGACATATTTTGGGTAATTGAATGTCTCATATTGCCAAGAGGTATCCAATGTTGTAGTTTGTTGAATGCTACAGATGGTTTTGTATTTTCGAAAAAAAAAAAAAAGCCGGTTTTTGGCCAGCCAAAAAAAGAAAAAAAAAGTTCTATTTACCATGTGTGTGAATGAGTAAAATTTTAGGAAAAAAAAGTGTAGCTTCTTTTTCAAATACGCTCTAACCATATTTGTGTATATTTTTGTGGTTCATATTGAAATGGTTGGTATTTACTAAAGGAAAATACACTTGGCACTACAAATGCACTAAGACAAACTAGGAGACAGGAAACAAAAAAAGTTACAAGATTAAATCTGATTTTTATTGAGTTCTTTCTCCACGAATCTTTACACATGGCCTGGCATAGGAATTGCCCCCTACCCGTGAAATATTCCATATATTTCTCCCGAACCTCACGGGCATTTTGGGGGGGCAAGCCAGGACGGGCAGATTTGAGGCCCGGCAGGGTATTGCCATAGGAAAGTCCTGCCTCAGGCAATATTGAGGCCATATAATTACTGGATTTTCGGCTCAGAAAATTATGGAGCACACAGCAGCATAAAACGACATAGTTTATCTTGCACTCCGCCAAGTGAATAGGAGTCATAAAAAGGCGGAACCGGCTGGCCATTATCCGGAAGGCATTTTCTATGACTCTTCGGGCCCTGGCCAGCCGGTAGTTGAACACCCTCTTCTCTGGGGTCAGGGTCCTCTGGGGAAATGGCCTCATGAGGTGCAGTCCGAGTCCGAAGGCTTCATCAGCCAAAAAAACAAAGGGGAGTCCTTCAACATTCCCTGCATCCGGTGGCAATGCAAGGTCGTCACTCTGGAGACGGAGGGCAAACTTCGTCTGGATGAAGGTTCCCCCATCGGACATCCGGCCATTCTTCCCCACATCCACATAGAGGAATTCATTCCGTGCTGACACCACCGCCATCAGCACAATGCTATGAAACCCCTTGTAATTGAAGAAGTAGGACCCAGAACGGGGTGGCGGCACGATGTGGACGTGCTTCCCGTCAATGGCTCCACCGCAGTTGGGGAAGTCCCACCGCGTGGCAAACTCCGATGCCACAGTCTGCCATTCCTGTGGCGTGGAAGGAAGCTGTGGAGTCAAACAAGATAAAAATATATTAGTACTTTTGCACATAACATTTCAAGCAGATTATAATAAAATACATTCAAGGCCAACATCAATAAAAATCTCAGTTTAATGTGTTTTTTAAAAGTATAATGGAAGGCTCAAGTATCATATTCATCACCCCCTCTGATGGTCCATTATAACCAAATTTGGGGGGGGGGTAGATGTGTTTGGCCACAGGATAGCATTGCAGTGGCGGTGCGTCCAGAGTGGGCGCTGGAGCACTGCCCCCTCTCTCCTGTGCCTGTCACTCAGAACAATACATAGGTTCATGCCTTGCATAAACCTATGTATTGTCAATGGCGCCCACTATTCAGGTGGATGGCCCCCTGTTGAGCGACGGCCATATGAATAACTGCGGCATTTTTGGGGTGAAAATTGCCTATCAGAGACAGGGGGCAAATAGGCTTGGCGATTACAGCCTGAGGGATGTAATTGGCTTCATAAAAGTTAACCAGGGGACGCAGGGGGGGGCATTCCTTGGGTAAACACTGACAGGCTCCTCTGCCAATCATGTTCACCAAGTCTGTTTACCGGTAACATGATTGGCTGATGCAACATCGAGGGCAGGAGAAGACATCAAGGAGAGAAGAAAGATGGCGCTGACCAGAAGAAGGTAAGTGCAGGGCTGTGGGGGGACTGGCTGCATTTGAGGAGGCAAAATGGCTGCATTTGAGGAGGCAAAATAGCTGCATTGGAGGGGGCAAACTGGCTGCATTGGAGGGGGCAAACTGGCTGCATTGGAGGGGGAAAAATGGATGCATTGGAGGGGGCAAACTGGTGGCATTTAATAGGCACAGTCGCAAAAATGGAGGAAGTTTATATATATAATTTGGGGGTGGCCCCCCAAACATTTGGAGCAACAGCCGCCACTGATGGAGAGGTTAGTGAAGGGAAATATGCATGGAGGAGAAAAAAGTGGCATTTAAAAGCTTCCAGCATGCATGAGGACAAAGGAGACATTCTCAGCATATTACAATCATGGTAATTAGGGAAGGATGAAAGAAATACAATACATTAGCATACATGAAATACATAAAATGTGATGTTAATGGAGAAAACTTACCCTAATACAGTCCTCCTGCAGGACTTGTATAATGGCAGAACAGGTGTCTGGGATTATGAGGCCCAGAGCCTGGGGGGAGATGCCTGTGGTGAACTTCAAGTCCTGAAGACTTCTCCCTGTCGCCAGGTAACGTAACGTGGCGATGAGCCTCTGCTCAGCACTGATGGCTTCCCGCATAACGGTGTCCTGCCTGGTAATATAGGGGGACACCAAAGCCAACAGATGCTGAAAAACGGGGTCAGACATCCGCAGAAAATTCCTGTAGTCCTCAGGATTATTCTCGACGATCTCCCGCAGCAGAGGCATATGGCAGAATTGGTCCCGCTGGAGCAACCAATTCTTGGTCCATGAACTCCTCCTCACCCCGTTCATGGACTCGTCTTGGTCCAAAACAAGCAGACCAACACCAAGCGCCCGCACAGCACGAACTCGACGACGAGAACGTACCCGTGACATGGCTAGGAAACGGTCGTCTTATCAGAACGTACAGAACAGAACGCACTTTAGAACAGCAAGGCCTATGAAGAACGAACTGAAATTCAGAAACGAACGGGCAAGAACGCACTGTAAAACAGATACGACCTGCCTACATGCCCTGAAAGACAAGATACGAACCCACAAGCACAAACTGAACCGCAGAAAACGAACTGAAAGCACGAAGACTGAAAAGCGCGAATCGTCTCTTCCCAAACTTTTACTTCACACGCGGTAACACGAGATCAGCAAAAGCAGCCCAAGGGGTGGCGCCAGGGAAATCGATCTTCCCCTTTATACTGCCGTCGTACGTGCTGGACGTGACCACACAGAACAATGATGAGATTTGGAATTGTCAGTGTGTACGCATGGAAAGCTTGACGAGAAACTCGTCAAGGTTAACAAGAATCTCGTTGAGAAAAACTACGTGTTTTTAACGACGAGAAACTCGGTCGTGTGTACGAGGCTTCACTGTGTATTCTTGTCATAGGATTGTGCCGCTGTGAGTTACAGGCCTCACAATCCTATCATCCCCTACTAACTGTGCCAAGGTAGGTTAGAGCCGATTGCCAGGGGTTCACAGCGGTGCACTACAGGGCCCAAAAATCATACAGGCAGCCCTCTTAACTGGGGGTATCGCTACATGTGGGGGCTCGGGTCCGGGATTCCTGTAAACTGCACGCTGCAATCAAGCCGGTCAGAAGTACCAGCATGGACCCACCAGCAATGTCACAGTGGTGTGCAGCGCTTGGCGCAGATTTAACCGAGGCAGTAGTTATTGAACTCCCGGGGGGACCTGGCAAGAAAACAAGATAAAACAGCTCATAATGTTGTTGTCCCCGAACCAAAAAGCATGGGTGATGGACATAAGGTCAGATATCTTGCGCACGTATGCACTAGTGGAATGGAGAGGAGAAGTTCCGGAAGATTTTAGAGGTCAGAGCTTAAAAGCCACAGATGGTCAGATATACCGCTTAGTGCACGTGAGGGCTGAGAAGAAGGAATCTCCAAAAATCTCCCCGCCATTATCCCCGATATTCTCCCACAAAATGGAAAGCAGTCGGGATACGATAGCCCCGGGGACATCACTGGCATTAGACGGGAGCGCTCGTTCTGGTAAAACTAGTGTTCGTAATGGAGATAGCACATTCGTCACGCTGTAACGGACTGAAAAGCACAAGGCTGAAAAGCGTGAATCGTCGCTCAACAAACTTTACTAACATGAAGGGTGGCGCCATCCGAATGGAACTTCTCCTTTATAGTGCCGTCGTACGTGTTGTACGTCACCGCGCTTTACTCAAACATTTTTTTCCACGATAGTGTGTAGGCAAGGCAGGCTTGAGAGGAAACACGAAAAATGCAGTTTTTTTCAATGACATTAAAAACGGTTGTGTGTACGCGGCATTAGGTTCAGCAATGCTGCCTGTACTGCATATGACTATCTGGCAATGTTGCAGGAGGAATTTGGCCAGCTGGAGAAGGTGACTGAACTAATATACCAATTCGAGCATACCCTCCAACAGCCGGGAGAGAAATGATCTGAATATGTCCGGAGGTTAAACAGAATGCTGTGCCAAATTGTACTCAAAAAGGGAATGCTGCCTCAAGTCATAGATGCAACTAGGATGAAGCAGATCCCGAGGGGAGCTTTGCGTTCGAATCCAGTTTGGCTCCACCTGAAGACCTCTGAAGGAGTCATGGATTTGAGTTACCCAGACCTTGTGCGGATCATAAGGGACGAAGAAGCCCTGTTGAAGGACCAACAGGCGGTTGAGAAGACCACTCCCCTCCCCTCAGTAGGAGTCAGAGCAGCAGTAACCACTGGATGGGACTTAGAAGTGGAGACCTTAAAGTCCCAGATGACTCAAGTCCTGGACTTATTGACCTCTCTATTGGCCAAGAACTCTGGAGCCAAAGAGCAAGAGGAGATCAAGAAGGAACCACGCCAGAGTGTTTCCACTCCAACATCCCCACAGGGAAGAAGAGAAACTGTCTGTTTTAACTGTGGAGGCGTCGGCCATTTTGGAAGAGTTTGCCCTAGTCCAAGGAAGAACCGAAGCACTTACCACCAGCCTGCGGAAAACTTCAGAGGGCCCCGGTGAAGGAGTCACCCGGGCGCTCACTATTTACAGAAAGCTCCAAAAAGATCCAAAAGCCAGAAGAGGGAAGGAGAAACAATGTCCCTCCTAAAATACTCAATGCCACTAGTCAGAAGTCAAAATTCAGCCAACTAAGGGAAATCAATGCATACCAGGCCCAACAAGGGTTGAGATCCAGAGAGAAATGGAAGAAAAAGAAAACCTCAAAAGGAAAGTCCAAGAGTCCAAAGAAAGAGACTCCTCAGAAGAGTTTTCCAGCCAAGTTAATAGGGCCCTCTCCCCTAGTTCCCATTCAAGTGGAGGGAGTCTACACCAAAGCCATTCTGGACACAGGAGCCCAAGTGACTCTGTTGTATAAAGACTTTTATCAGAAGCACCTAAGTCACGTGCCCCTACAAAAGCTGGAAGACTTAGAGATATGGGAAATTGGTACTCACAAGTTTCCATATGACGGTTATGTTTCATTCAGGCTAGCCTTCGACCCCTCCGTGACAGGAAAGGGGGAAGTCTTTGACACCCTGGCAGTAGTTTGCCCTCGCCCACCAGGAGCCAACACAAGTTCTCTAATCATAGGGACCAACACTGATCTGGTCAGGAGACTGCTGACTCCTCTAGCCCAGGAGCAGGGTGCTTCAGGAGACAGGATCCACCCCATGCTGCAGCAGGTCTACCGGAAGTTGGTACTGGAACAGAAGGCCCCAGAAGAGGAAGTGGGGAAAGTCTGAAGACTGTCAAGGAAGGAGAAGATGTTACAGCCTGGTGAGATGACCTGCCTGCAGGCTACTGTGAAACTCTCGTGGGAGCAGCCTGGCCCCTTTATGGTCTTAGAACCAGACCCCCAGGACACCCACCCAGTGTTGGAAGTGATCCCCGAAGTGGTCCCTCTGAGGGCTTTGAAGAAGGCTAATCCCAGTGAGCATCAGGAATGTCACTAGTTCTCCCATGAAGATTCCGGCCCGGATGTTGCTGGGGAGAGTAAACCCTGCCACCCTAGTGGCCCTGTCCGACTTGGAGAAGGCTGAAGGAGGCGAATACACTCTGGAGAATCTCTGTCTGGAGACCAGTGTGGAGGGAGAGAGCTAAGGCCCAGCTGACTAGATGGAGAAAAATATTTTCAAAGGACGAGTTCGACGTAGGGTGTGTGAGGAGTGCCACCCATAAAATCCGTCTGCAGGAAGATAAAACTTTCCGGGAGAGGGTCCGGCGAGTCCCCCTGGCTGACCTAGAAGATTTGCGTGAACAGTTGACGGAGCTTAAGAGAACGGGTTATTCGGGAGTCCAGGAGCCCATATGCCTCCCTTATCGTGGTAGTCCGGAAAAAGAATGGGTCGCTGAGACTTTGCATAAACTACAGGACTCTTAATAGAAGGACCATACCCGACCAGTATACTACCCCCAGTATAGAAGATGCTTTACAGAGTCTGTCTGGAGCCAAATGGTTCAGCGTCATGGACCTGAAGAGTGGGTATTACCAAATCCCAATGTACCCTGATGACAGAGAGAAGACAGCATTCATCTCCCTAGTGGGATTTTATGAGTTCAACAGAATGCCTCAGGGCCTGTCAGGGGCCCCTGCCACTTTCCAGAGGTTGATGGAGAAGACAGTGGGGGACATGAATCTTATTGAAGTCCTGGTGTACCTAGACGACATCATTGTCTTCGGGAAGACTCTGGAGGAGCACAAAGAAAGGCTGGAGTAAGTCCTGAAGAGACTCAGTGAAGAGGGACTTAAACTATCCAGGGAGAAGTGTCAGTTTTACCGGTCCTCAGTTCACTATCTGGGACATATACAGGGATGAGCCGAACACCCCCCTGTTCGGTTCGCACCAGAACCTGCGAACAGACAAAATGTTCGTGTGAAGTTTAGAACCCTATTAAATACAATGGACTTGATCGTTCGAAATCTAAAGTGTTAATTATAAAGGCTAATATGCAAGTTATTGTCCTAAAAAGTGTTTGGGGACCTGGGTCCTGCCCCAGGGGACATGTATCAATGCAAAAAAAAGTTTTAAAAGGGCCGTTTTTTCGGGAGCAGTGATTTTAATAATGCTTAAAATGACAAAATAAAAGTGAAATATTCCTTTAAATTTCGTACCTGGGGGGTGTGTATGATTTGCATGTGAAGTGGCGCATGTTTCCCGTGCTTAGAACTGTCCCTGAAAAAGATGTCATTTTTGAAAGAAAAAAAGTCATTTAAAACTGACTCGCGGCTATTAATGAATTGTCGGCTCCCGGCAATACATTCAAAAGAAATTGATAAAAAAAAAAAAAAAAAAGCGTGGGGGTTCCCCAGAATTCAAGCCAATGACGTAGGCGGGTCCGACATACCGAGGGGTCGGACCTGATAGGGAACTGCTCTCACTTTGGTAATACATGTATAGACCCGCCCCTTCTCATGTTCCGCATCTGGTCCGCTGAGCCGACCTGATGGGGAACTTTAGAAGGGGCGGGTCTATACATTTAAAATACTGAGAGGGAGTTCCCCATCAGGTCGGCTCAGGCACAACCAATGAAGGACAGCGCTGGACATCGGGATCGCCGCAGGACACTGGATTTCACCGCTGGAATTTTTTATTTATTTTTTTAAATAAAGGACTTTTTCAAGGTGTTTGTGTGTTTGTGTGTTTTTTTAAACATTTTTTTACGCTTTCTTCGTGAAATGGTAGGGGTACAATGTACCCCTTACCAATTCACATAGGGGGGGCCGGGATCTGGGGGTCCCCTTTGTTAAAGGGGTCTTCCAGATTCCGATAAGCCCCCGCCCACAGACCCCCACAACCACCGGGCAAGGGTTGTGGGGATGAGGCCCTTGTCCCCATCAACATGGGGACATCCTCCCCATGTTGAGGGCATGTGGCCTGGTACGGTTCAGGAGGGAGGGGGGGCCGCTCTCTCGTCCCCCCTTTTCCCCTGCGGCCGGCCAGGTTGCGTGCTCGGATAAGGAGTCTGGTATGGATTTTTAGGGGGACTCCACGCCATTTTTAAAAAAATTTGGGGTGGAGTTCCCCTTAAAATCCATGCTAGATCTGAAGGGCCTGGAATGGATATTTGGGGGATCCCCACGTCAATTTTTTTTTTAATTTGCGGCGGGGTTCCCCTTAATATCCATTCCAGACCTGAAGGGCCTGGTAATTGAATTCTGGGGAACCCCCACGCTTTTTTTTTTTTTATCAATGACTTTTGTATGTATTGCCGGGAGCCGACAATTCATTAATAGCCGCGAGTCAGTTTTAAATTACTTTTTTTCTTTCAAAAATTACATTTTTTGCAGGGACAGTTCTAAGCACGGGAAACATGCGCCACTTTACATGCATATCATACACACCCGCCAGGTACGAAATTTAAAGGAATATTTCACTTTTATTTTTTCATTTTAAGCATTATTAAAATCACTGCTCCCGAAAAAACGGCCGTTTTTAAAACTTCTTTTTGCATTGATACATTTCCCCTGGGGCAGGACCCGGGTCCCCAAACACTTTTTAGGACAATAACTTGCATATAAGCCTTTATAATTAGCACTTTAGATTTCTCCCATAGATTTTTCGAATTTGCTGCGAACACCCCAATTTGTTCGCTGTTCGGCGAACGGGCGAACAGGCAATGTTCGAGTCGAACATGAGTTCGACTCGAACTCGAAGCTCATCCCTAGACACATAGTGTGAGAAGAAGGAGTGTCTACAGACCCTGACAAACTGGAAGCAGTCACCTCCTGGCCTCGACCAACTACAGTGACAGAGCTCAGATCCTTCCTTGGGTTTTGCTCCTACTACCGCAGGTTTGTGGAAGGATTTGCAAAAATTGCCAAACCACTGAATGAGTTACTGAAGACAGAAGGAGAGGAGGATGATACTGGCCCCAGGAAGCCAGGAGAGTCCGTGTTAGACCAGTGGACAGAGAAGTGTGAAGAGGCCTTCGAAATGTTGAAGAAAAGTCTGACCACTGCTCCGGTCTTGGCCTATGCTGACACTAAGAGACCATATGAACTGCATGTGGACGCCAGCCATGATGGTCTGGGAGGTGTACTGTACCAGGAGTATGAAGGACAACTCAAGCCAGTCACCTATGTAAGTAGGAGTCTAACACCAGCGGAGAAGAATTACCCCACCCACAAATTGGAGTTCCTGGCCCTGAAGTGGGCAGTGGTGGATAAACTCAAAGACTACCTGTATGGAGCGAACTTTACAGTAAAGACAGATAATAACCCACTCACCTACCTTTTCACCACAGCCAAGCTGGATGCCACTGGCCACCGTTGGTTGGCCGCCCTCTCTGGATTCAACTTTAGCCTCAAGTATAGTCCGGGAACTGGAAACAGGGATGCGGATGCATTATCCAGGAGGTCTCATGCTCCCACTTACCATACAGAAGACTGGACCCAGGTAACCCCAGATGGGGTGCGGGCTTCATGTCAAGGAGCCCAACTTCAAGCTAGTGGCGGATCCAGGGCACAAGAGATTGGAGTTTCGGTAGTGGGGGTGCCCAAATGCTATTGTGACGTTACCCAGATTGGCGAAGACGATTTGCCAAGATTATCCAAGAAGGACATAAGAAGGGATCAGTTGGAATACCCCTGGGGAAGATTGGCTTTGGAAGCTCTAGAAGACCAGGATCCAGACAGGCTCTTGCAAAATCCCTCAAAGGAGGCTTGATTAATTCACAAAGAATGGGATAAGTTATAGGTACATCAAGGGGTGGTCTTCCAAAGGGGCCCCTCTGATGACCTGGAAGAGAAGTGGCAACTGTTTTTGCCGGAAAAATACAGAAGAACAGTCCTGGCTGGCCTACATGATAACCATGGCCACTTAGGGGCCGAACGAACATTCCAGCTTGTAAGGAATAGATTCTATTGGCCGTGTATGCGAGCTGAAGTGGAGGAGTACTGTCACTCATGTGCTCGCTGCATACAGAGGAAGACATTGCCACGTCAAGCTGCCCCAATGGGCCATCTGCAGAGTCAAGGGCCCTTGGACTTGGTATGCATCGACTTTCTCTGTCTGGAACCTGACTTGAGTGGACATGGAAATGTTCTGGTGATAACCGACCATTTCGCCCGTTATGCCCAGGCCTTTCCAACTAAAGACCAGAAGGGCTCCACTGTAGCCAAAATCTTGATGGAGAAATACTTTGTACACTACGGGTTACCTCAACGCCTTCTCTCAGATCAAGGGAGAGACTTTGAGAGCCGACTGATTCGGAAGTTGCCGGACTCTTTAGGCATAAAAAAAACCCGTACTACCCCTTATCACCCTCAAGGTGATGCCCAACCTGAAAGATTCAACAGGACTCTGTTAAATATGTTGGGGACTCTAAACAGTGAGGAGAAGCAACATTGGGGCAAGCATATAGCTGCCATAGTGCATGCCTATAACAGTACAGTCAGCGATGTCACAGGATATTCCCCTTACAGGCTTATGTTTGGAAGAGAGGCCAGACTACCAGTGGACTTGGCCTTTGGTACCTCCATGGACCATACATCTGTCACCTCACACAAAGGATACGTGGACAGATTGCGGAAGAGCTTGAAACTGGCCTATGAGAAGGCCCAATCAATTTCTGAGCAGAGAGGAGCCCGGAACAAACGGAACTTTGACCTTAGAGTTCGTATTCAAGATCTACAACCTGGAGACAGAGTGTTGCTGAGGAATCCATAAGTCCCAGGGAAGCACAAGCTGGCAGACAGATAGAGATCAGAACCTTATGTGATTTGTAAGAAGCTGCCTGGTCTACCCGTGTACCAGCTGAAGCCTGAAGGAAGAGTGGGACCGCTGAAGATCTGGCACAGAAACCATCTTCTACCCCTTTCTGAAGCAGTCAGGATGCCTCCTACCCCGGATTCCCCCGAGCTACCTTCAAGCTCAAATACTCCCAGACCCAACACTAGGTCTCAGACAACTCTGCCAGGAGAAACGGATATCGCCACTCAGAGTGAAGATGAGGAACTGGAAGTTGAATGGTTGTGGCCATCCAAGGTACCTGAATCTTTGTCCATAGACCTTCCACCCTCTGAGGATGCCCCTGATTATACTTTGAATCCAGAAGCCACTGAGTTTGTTCCATCCTATGCTCAGACGGAGGGGTGGGAAGATGCTATAGAATCCTTCCCGGTTGGCGATCCAAAGGACTCCATGTATCTTTCTGCATCTGATTCGGGTGCCTCAGAAACAGAAGACACTCCTACACCTATCCCAGTGGAAGAACCTGTGGTATCTGAGGCATTGACACCCAGAGAACAGAGAGCTAAAAGAACCATATGCCCTCCCCGGAAGTTGACATATACACAGATGGGAGAAAGCTCTGAGAACACTGTAACTGCCGCAAGAAGGACAATACAAAAGCCTGATCCCTCCACTGTGCATTTGGTGGAGGGCTACCCCAGCTCACTTTATGGCACAGTTAGGCAGGCCACAATCACTGACGTGACCTGTGGGCAGGGCAAGCCCCCTCCACGATTATGGTGGGAGCTTCCCCTGCCGACCTCCCTTGCAGCCCTTAATGATTTTGTCTGTACACATTGTTAATCTTGTCTTTGGGGACCAAAGATTCTAAGTGGGGGGAGTGTGTAGCGGGGTATCGCCTTTTAAATCCCTCAGAGACTACATTACCTAGTACACTTTTAGGCACCCAGGGTGCCTTGCCCCGCGCAAGGACTGCTGGGGTGGACTTTATAAGGGAGAGGCGGGGCCCAGTTCTTTCTCTTTGGACACCGCCCACCCAGTAAGCTGAACTGCTGTCTGAGCTCCTGTGTCTTTAGGCCAGAAGCCTGGCCGTTTTCTCCAAAGAGCCTTCCGTGCGCACCGAGGAAACTGAGGGACGTCTCTCCTTTATCCTGCACCTTTGCCAGGAGGACCGAAGACCCAGATTTCGAGGGATCAATGTGTTTAGGCACCGCAGCGGAAGAAACGGACGTTGACTTGTCCGGTTGGGTGAGAGAGCACCTGCTCAGAAATAGACACAGTACCTTTGTTACCTTGGTGGATTACAATTCTGTTCTTCAAGTGCACCACCGTTGCTAGCGAAGATTCCCCTACAGGACTTCCACTTTAGTTCAGTCAGGCCTGACTGGGTAGCGTAGACATTCCTGGGCGCCATATTGCCCACGAGGGGAAGTAGCTGCAAAGGGGACTGTTAGAGTTGCATAACATTGAATATTTGTTTGCTTGTTAACACTGTTTATTGCAGGGCTCTGCTTATGACATGTACTCACCTGTTTTACTTCTTACCCACTAATCTAAGTAAACATACAAGGGTTAAGCATATTGGTGTCTGTTCTTTACTTTACAGAAGAAATAGGTAAAGGAAGTTTTAAAGCCTTAGGCCTCGTACACACGACCGATTTTCTCGTCCAAAACAGTCAAGAAAAGTGCCGCGAGAGCTTTTTTGTCTAGAAAAACGTTCGTGTGTATGGTTTTACGACGAGAAACTTGCCGAGAATCTCGACGAGAAAATAGAGAACCTGCTCTCTATTTTCTCGTCAGGATTCCAGATTTCCTCGTCGTGTTTCTCGTCGGCCTGTTTTGTGACGAGAAAATGGTTCGTGTGTATGCTTTTACGACTCTTCAAAAAGCGCGCATGCTCACAAGCAACTATGAGACGGGAGCGCATCTTCTGGTAAAACAAGCCTTCATAATGGAGAGAGCACATTCGTCACGCTCAAAAATATTTCATCGTTTAAATGTTCTGCATTGAAATCTTCGTTAGAATGTTACATTAATCAAAACGAGTGACCTTCTTTTGCTGCTGATATTCACACAGAGTTGAGCCTTATTTTTAACCTTTTTCATGCTGCTCTTTATAAGATTTATGTGTATTATATCGTGCAAGTTTTTCGGAATAATTTAAATGGTTAGATTTTTCAAAATGATGTTAATTATAATTTCTCAATGTTTTGATAGCGATCTCCCATTTAATTTTGGAATCTATATTATTTAAATTTCACACCATGTTTTTGTGCTAATCAGATTTAGTTATTCTTTTGGGGGGGGGGGGGTGATATCTGTGCCTTTTATTGTCAGTCAAATGTATCTGCTTACTCCAAAGCTTGTTTTTTTTTATTTAAAAAGACACATAGTCAAGTATGAACTTAAACAAAAAACACATTTATTCATGTTTATAACTTAAATAAAGAGAAGGCAGCGCTGGAGAAGCTGCTGCCATTTGTGCATCCCAGGGACCCCAGAGCACACAGCAACCCTGTGTGGACACTGGGAGCTTGAGAAGGCCCACATTTCTGAACACAATCTGATGCTGGCCTCCCAGAGGTCAGGAACAGCAGCAGGTGAGATATATGTCCCAAGTGTGTGGTACTACAACAGGCTGCCTTCTGTCCGACCACAATGAAGCGAGGCCATCACTTCCTCTTCTTCCTGGCAACCTTCCCTGAAGCCTTTCCTGCAGCCTTTCCTGCAGCCTTCCTTCTTCGTTTGGCTGGAGGCTGGCCCACTGGAGGGGTACTCCTGTCAGGAGGAGGAGGTGGAGGTGTAGCAGAAGGGGGTGGGGCAGAAGAAGAAGGTGGAGGTGTAGCAGAAGGGGGTGGGGCAGAAGGTGGAGGTGTAGCAGAAGGGGGTGAGGCAGAAGGTGGAGGTGTAGCAGAAGGGGGTGGGGCAGAAGGTGGAGGTGTAGCAGAAGGGGGTGGGGCAGAAGGTGGAGGTGTAGCAGAAGGGGGTGGGGCAGAAGGTGGAGGTGTAGCAGAAGGGGGTGGGGCAGAAGGTGGAGGTGTAGCAGAAGGGGTGGGGCAGAAGAGGAAGGTGGAGGTGGAGGTTGAGGTTGGGTCAGTTGGGCCACCTCACATATGGCGGTATTGGGGGTAATTTGCTCCATCACCCCCTTGTTGAGCAAGGTGATGAGCAGGGGCTCGCATAGGAGGCGTTGCTCCATGCTCATCACCTTGAACTTAGCCTCCACTAGGCCGGCAATGGCCTCTTCAGGGGATGTGGGCTCTTTGAGGGTGGCATGGGCCTCTTTAATAAGGGCCATTGCTGCCTCACTGGTGGTCCTGTCCCTCCTGCCTCTTTTGTGAAACCGGATGGGAGGCACCTGGGATCTGGTGCTTCTCCTTTGCCCTGCCACCTCCTGTCTGCCACTGGGCCCTGCCACCTCCTGGCTGCCACTGGGCCCTGCCACCTCCTGGCTGCCACTGGGCCCTGCCACCTCCTGGCTGCCACAGGGCCCTTCCTCCTCCTGCCTGACAGTTTCCAGACCCTCCTCCTGGCTGATTTCATCCTGTGTATGAAAAAGGAACATAGTTTAATATGTTGGTTTAATCTTTGCATCAAACTTTGTAATCCTGATGGAAGCAATTAGAATGTAAATGCATAAATCCTTGCTTTAAATTTACCACAACATCAGCTTGACTATTTCCCACACAATTAAGTGCAGAAGAATGTCTACAGATCCTGATTTCACTTGGGTAATACAAAATAATGTATGTTTCTCATCCTGACATATTTGGGAAACATAAATTTTATCCCAATACATTTTCAGTTAATACTATACCTGGCTCCAGATGGCCAAATCAGGATCATCCAGGATGGCTGCCTCCTCTTGCTCCAGAGAAGGCTCGGGTTGGCTGCAGGGAAGTCTGGGGGGAAGAGTGGAGAGTGATGGCCTTGTCTCAATGTGGTCATCCAGGAAGGACATCCTGTTGTAGTACCACAAAATCGGGACATAAACATCTGCTGCTGCTCCTGACCTCTGAGAAGCCAGCACCTTAGAGCGTTCAGTCCTGTAGGTACCTCTCAAGCTCCCAATTTTAGTGTCCACTTGTTTTGCTGTGGCTGTGGGCACCTTGGTATGCACAAATGGGAGCAGCTTCTCCAGCGCTGCTTTTCTCACCCCTTTTTTTTATGGATGGGGTTTTTCGTCTCCCACAGAGCCGGCAGCTCCCTTACCCGGTCAATAAATTCCGCCAGGAACTCTTTGTCGCTAATAAAGACATTCATATTGTATCTGCAAGTAAAATAAATTATATTAAAATAATGTGAGGCAAACAGTCTAACCTCCTTCACATCCTAGTCACCATATATATCCTACAACAATCTCAAGACAGTATAGGCCAACAATTTTTAAAAGTCACAAAATCACATACCTTCGTTCGCACGTCCGTCACTTGAACTCCTCTCTCCGCACACCGAACGTACTATAGTCACATGTGTGTTTGCTATATACACACCACGCATGCGTCAAAATTCGAACACGTCGCTCCGCACACGTCGCCCGCCCATGACGTTCTAACTTACATCTTTTCCCCGCCCCTTCTCTTTCGGCGCGCAGACAGATATGGCGGAGGTACAGCAGGTGTCTGATAATTCCGCAACTAGTGAGGAGACAAGCCCGGAGACCGAGGACACGTCACGATCAAGGAGGAGATTCAAGGCATCGAATATGTCTTTGGCGGAGATGGCGGAGATGGTGGACATCTTGGTCAAGGCTGATTATGATGCCAAGCATGGGCCGTATAGCAAACCAAATAGAAGGAAGGCCAAAATCCTCACTAAAGTTGTGAAGAGTCTGAGGGCGAAGTTCGGGGTGAAACGCTCAAATGAGCAGCTCAGAAAGAGGTGGTCAGACCTCAAACTGAGGGAGCCAGACCAGTTGAGGAGCATAAAGAGGATGCTCGCTAAAAGTAAGTAAAATGACGACGTTTCTGCTATTAATCTTTTTATAAACTGACATGTTTTTTTTTTTTAATCATATTGGACTCACTTCCAAAATGTCATATTTTGAACTAGGTTGGGCACAGTAATCGTTCGTTACGTTACCGACACTTCGTTCGGCCACTATCCGCGGTTTTGGCTTATTTAAGAGTCACAAAATTAATTAGACATCTGCCATTTTTGATCAAGTATTGTTGATAATTTTTTAGTCTAGATGATGTGTTTGTAAGGAGAATGAAATGCAAACTTTTAACAGTGTAAAGGAGATGACACTCAGCAGCTGCTTCCACATCTGTACTTTGGAGCACTATAGTGTGGGCCCACAGACCCGCCTATTTTGGGTGTCCCACACAGGTGCATCAGAGTTTATTTGTGGTGCCTCCATGTTCCAAAAATTACATCCAAATGTGAATACTAAACATATTTGGGGTCATAAATAATGCATTCTTCTTTAAATTCCGCACAAACACACACTTGTACACCACTTCCAAACAATTTATCCTTTTTTTAGTGTAACAATGAGATTTACAGTGTGATAAATAGACCTTTTGTTTTATTCTCATAGGGGAGAGAAGACTGGGAGGAGGACACTCCAGGGAGCACATGCACCCCACAACTTCCAAACAACACCAAACTCCCAAAGATCCACAACCGAAAGATGTGCAGGAAGTTGAGGTGGAGGAAGGAGAAGTGCAGGAAGGAGAGGTGGATGACGTTGTGGATCTGGTCACCACAACAGGTCAGTATCTGACACCACAGCTTAAGGTAAGCGAGGTAGGCCTGCAGAGTTATAATACCTTTTGTTATTTTTTTTTTAGGGGATGTAAATGTTGTGAAGGATAGCACACGGTTCTCTGCTGACAGTGCCCTCCGCCTCATCCAGCAAGTGATGGAATGTAGCACGGAACTGGACCTAATTAAACAAAGAATCCATGTGATGGAACAAACATTTAAAGACATTCTCGATGTTTTGGGGAGAATTCAATAAGCCCTCCAAACACATTTGTTTTTACATGTTTGTTTTTAGATTTTTTTCTAATTTTTTGAGTAACAAACCAGCCAAAAATTGAATATGCACACAGTGTGTGAACATGTGCTATCTGCCATCAGGGGATATCCATGTACGTCTTATGTGGGTGCAACCCCTTCCTCGTATCAAAAGTCGGTGAACTGAGGAAGGGGATGCACCCCCAAAACACGTCCATTGAACACCCCTGATGGCAGATAGCACATGTTGACAATAGGGATCAGGATTGTAAACTTCCTATATGCAAAAAATTAAAAATGTGTGCATATTGAATTTTTGGCTGGGCAAGGGGTGGCAGGACCCCATATTAGGACGGGCACATAGAGACATAGTTTGTGTAAGTGAATGTCTCCGATTGCTCAGAGGTATCCAATGTTGTAATTTTAGAAATGCAAGTGATATTTTTGTATTTTCATAAGCCAAAATTTGCCGGGTTGTGGCCAGGCCAACCCCAAAGTAAAAACAAAAAAACAAAAAAGAAGAGAATGTGCACAGAGTAAAATATTTGACCACAAACAACGTGTAGCTTCTTTTTATAATACTCTCTAAGCTTATTTGGTTCTTTTGTAAGGTAACATAGTGAAATTGGTTGTTATTTACTAAAGTAAAATACACTTGCCACTACAAATGTACAAAGACAAACTAGGAGACAGGAAAGAACAAATAATTAAAGGTTTAAACAAGATTTTTATTGGGATACTTAGACATAGGCTGGCATAGGAATTGCCCCCCTACCCGTGAAATACTCCATGTATTTTTCCCGAACCACACGGGCATTTTGGGGGGGCAAGCCAAGACGGGCAGATTCCAGGCCCGGAAGGGGATTTGCAGGGGAAAGTCCAGCCTCTGGCAAAACTGAGGCCATATAGGAATTTGATTTTTGGCTCAGAAAGTTGTGTAGCACACAGCAGCATAACACTACATAGTTTATTTTGTAGTCCGCCAAGTGGATGGAAGTCATAAAAAGGCGGAACCAGCTGGCCATTATGTCGAAGGCATTTTCAACGACTCTTCGGGCCCTGGCCAGCCGGTAATTGAACACACTCTTCTCTGGGGTCAGGTTCCTCTGTGGAAATGGCCTCATAAGATGCCGTCCGAGTCCGAAGGCTTCATCAGCCAAAAAAACAAAGGGGAGTCCTTCAATATTCCCTGCATCCGGTGGCAATGCAAGGTCGTCACTCTGGAGACGGAGGGCAAACTCTGTCTGGATGAAGGATCCCCCATCGGACATCCGGCCATTTTTTCCTACATCAACATAGAGGAATTCATACCGTGCTGACACCACCGCCATCAGCACAATGCTATGAAACCCCTTGTAATTGTAGTAGTAGGACCCAGAACGGGGGTGGCGGCACGATGCAGACGTGCTTCCCGTCTATGGCACCACCGCAGTTGGGGAAGTCCCACCGCGTGGCAAACTCCGATGCCACAGTCTGCCATTCCTGTGGCGTGGAAGGAAGCTGTGGAGTGAAACAAGATGAAATAATATTAGAAAACCAAAGGCATACATTACAAGGAAATTCTATCCCAAAAAATTAGAGACCAACATCAATCTAATTATACGTTTATTAAAGGTGTGTAAAAAAAGTATAATGGAAGGCTCATTTATCATATTCATCACCCCCTCTGATGGGCCATTACTAAATTATTTTGGGGGGGGGGAGATGTGTTTGGCCACAGGATAGCATTGCAGTGGCGGTGCGTCCAGAGTGGGCGCTGGAGCACTGTCCCCTCTCTCCTGTGCCCATCACTCAGAACAATACATAGGTTCATGCGTTGCATGAACCTATGTATTGTCTATGCCGCACACTATTCAGGTGGATGGCCTCTTGTAAAGCGACCGACATATGATTATTTGCGGCATTTAGGGGGTTAAAATTGCAGTGCAGAAACAGGTATTAAAATAGTCTTGCAAATTACAACATGAGGGATGTAATTGGCTTCATCAAAGAAAAATCGGGGACGCAAGGAGGGGGGCATTCCTTGTGTAAACACTGACAGGCTGCTCTGGCAATCATGTTCACCAAGTCTGTTTAATGGTAACATGATTGGCTGATGCAACATGAAGGGAAGGAGAAGACATCAAGGACAGAAGAAGGATGGCGCTGACCACAAGAAGGTAAGTGCAGGGCTGGGGGGAACTGGCTGCATTAGAGGGGACTAAATGGCTGCATTTGAGGGAACAAAATGGCTGCATTGGAGGGGACAACTGGGGGCGTTTATTAGGCAACAGAGCAAAAAAGGAGGAAGTTTATTTCCTAAACTGGGGTTTGAACCCCCCAACATTTGGAGCAACAGGCGCCCCTGCTGGAAAAGTTAGTGAGGGGAAATATTTATGGAGGAGAAAAAAGGGGCAATCTAAAGCTTCCAACATGCATGGGGACAAAGGGGACATTCTCAGCATATTACAATCATGGTAATTAGGGAAGGATTTTCGAAATACAATACATTAGCATACATGTAATACCTAAAATGTGATGTTAAGGGAGAAAACTTACCCTAATATAGTCCTCCTGCAGGACTTGGATGATGGCAGAACAGGTGTCTGGGATTATGAGGCCCAGAGCCTGGGGGGAGATGCCTGTCATGAACTTCAAGTCCTGAAGACTTCTCCCTGTCGCCAGGTAACGCAACGTGGCGATGAGCCTCTGCTCAGCACTGATGGCTTCCCGCATAACGGTGTCCTTCCTGGTAATATAGGGGGACACCAAAGCCAACAGTTCCTGAAAAACGGGTCAGACATCCTGAGAAAATTCCTGTAGTCCTCAGGATTATTCTCGACTATCTCCCGCAGCAGAGGCATGTGGCAGAATTGGTCCCGCTGGAGCAACCAATTCTTGGTCCATGAACTCCTCCTCACACCATTCATGGACTGGTCTTGGTCCAAAACAAGCAGACCAACACCAAGCGCACGCACAGCACGAACTCGACAACGAGAACGTCCAGGTGACATGGCTAGGAAACGGTCGTCTAATCAGAACGTACAGAACAGAACGCACTTTAGAACAGCAAGGCCTATGAATAACGAACTGAAAATCAGAAACGAACAGGCAAGAACGCACTGTAAAACAGATACGACCTGCCTAGACGCCCTGAAAGTCAAGATACGAACCCACAAGCACAAACTGAACGGCAGAAAACGATCTGAAAAGTACGAAGACTGAAAAGCGCGAATCGTCTCTTCCCAAACTTTTACTTCACACGCGGTAACACGAGATCAGCAAAAGCAGCCCAAGGGGTGGCGCCAAGAAAAAAGAACTTCCCCTTTATAGTGCCGTCGTACGTGCTGGACGTGAGCGCAGAGAACCACGAGGAAATTGGGAAATGACAGTGTGTACGCATAGAAAGCTTGACGAGAAAATCGACAAGCTTAACAAGAATCTCGTCGAAAAAAACAACGTGTTTTTTACGACGAGAAAATCGGTCGTGTGTACTGACTGTGTATTCTTGTCATAGGATTGTGCCGCTGTGAGTTACAGGCCTCACAATCCTATCATCCCCTACTAACTGTGCCAAGGGAGGTTAGAGCCAATTGCCAGGGGTTGACAGCGGTGCACTACAGGGCCCAAAAATCATACAGGCAGCCCTCTTAACTGAGGGTATTGCTACATAATGTTTTTTTACATTTCTTCAGTTACTTCCTAGTTTGCATCCCTAGGCAAATTATGTTATACAGTACATCCAAGGAGTCTTAAGGAAGGAAGGAGGGGTTTTCCCAGCTAAGCACACCCTCCTGCCTCCATGCCTGAGGACAGATGGATTCCAGGAAGTAAATGCTACATGAATAACCTGCCCTAACTCAAGATGGCCCTGGCCAGAAATGCTAGGAGACATTTTTCAGTGATTTTTTTTGAAAAATAAGGCATGGAGACATGGATGGATGGGTGAGTTTGCTTTGTATATTAAACATGATTTAAATAGCGTTTTTGGTTTCTGGTACTCAGATGCAGTGCACTTCTACTTTAACCAACACTATTATACTTTTTCACTTAAAGCAATGTTGATGATTTTGTATTTATGCCTAAAATTGAGTTATAAATTGGACACATTTGTAGACAACAGGCTCAGTTTATAGGTGTTTCCAAGTACATAAAGAGGGCAACCAGGTGAGGATGAATAAAATTTCTCTTTATTTCGTCCAAGGAGTACACATGTTCCAAACAGAGCCACCACTATCGTACTTAGTTTATAGGTGTCTATGTTCCACACCCACCATTCTGATGAACTACTGTTTACTTTACCTTCATCGGTAATAGTGTTTCTACTTATAACATACAAGCTGCTGCAAGGAGCTGTATCTGAGTTCAATACTACACAAGCTTTCTGATTACCATGGGCAAGAATAACTCAAAGAACTTAAAGAAACCAACGTTTTTTGTACTTGAATATGCTTTAATGCTTATATGGCAGCTTCAATGTTCCTCTTTTAAAGTATGGCCTACAAACCTTCTATTGATGTCTGTTGGACAGGTTGCCCATAATTGTAGCAGGCTGGCTTTGTGGTAACTGTGACTAATGACCCAATTTTAGCTTGGGGATATCAGATTTTGTTACTTAACGATGCATGATTTAATTATTCACTGTTTGTTAAGTTTAAAGAAGAGTATGGCTTTATATATATGTTATGTTCATGATATGCGATTTGAGTGTGTGTGTGTTTCCCCCGATTCCTGGGTATTAACAAATCCAATACCCAATGTGTTAGTTTATAATGTACACTATATGGTGTCAAGGTGGCTGCAAACAAATATATCATCATGTTTCAACAACTTCAAAATAATGAAATAATAAAAAATTGTTGCACCTACCCCTACTTATTCAAAATGCAAAAATGGATGCAAGCCTTGTGCACTAACAATATCTGTGCAATTTACAATAAACACATGTATTCCTCAAATCATTTGTGATATTAAGTCATTACAATA
The DNA here is from genome assembly GCA_029206835.1 of Rana muscosa. Taxonomy (NCBI): domain Eukaryota; kingdom Metazoa; phylum Chordata; class Amphibia; order Anura; family Ranidae; genus Rana; species Rana muscosa. The sequence continues at coordinate 1,157,742,871 of CM055122.1, forward strand.
TCTATGTGCAACAGTGTCATCTGTGACAGCAGGCAGGTAAAATCGCCTGGTTGCATCCTGGAAGGCAAATATGTGTGTCCCAGCTTCAGGCTCTATGCCGATTTGTACCACTAAGGGGAAGTTCTGAGAGTCCTGCAGGGGTAGAGGTAATGAGCCCAGCTGAATTAAGTTGGCTCCTTAAGGCCTCAACAAAAACTACCAGCATGCAAAGGGAGTTGCTCCATCCTGGAACCAGTTTTGTGCCTGTTTAGACTGGGGAGCGTGATACCTGTCTGTGCGGTGAGACAACGCCTGTGTGGCAAGCCTCTTTAACAGGGAGATAGGTGCTGGAGACAGCACAAGGCTGCACCTAGCTGATAGCCAGGGAACCTGTGTGTAGTAAGTGGCCAAGGTCTCAAGGATTTTTTTTTCATATTTCTTTATGTTTTGTTGTTTTTGAACCATTGTAAATAGTGTTAATAAACCACACCTTTTTTTCGCCTTCACTGTTGTTTGCTGTGCCTAATTTTTGTGTAGTGAACCCATCCAGGGGGTCACACACACCCACTGTCGAGCTAATCCCCTCACACAACATAAAACATAAATCAAACAAACAAACGTCATCAATCATCTTTCAATGCAATGATTATTTTTTTTATTTTTTTATTTTAGATTTTCAAAAAAGGTTTATTGTGATTAGATGCAGTACAATTATAAAAAAAAGGGTAACAAAAGACCCCAATCGAGGTCGGTACAGAATATGATCATTAGAAACAAACAAGAGAAGGCCACTTGGAAATAAGTTCCATCACAGTATCATAGACCACAGTGCATAATATAGAGTAGAGCAGACTCTGTATACAAAAAGTAGGTGCCAATAAATTTAAAGTAGGCCCTGAGGGACAACGGCCCTACGTCTACTCCCTACCTGTCCACGCACCCCAATTGGGATCCTGCTGTGCACGTAGCGATCGGGAATAGAGCACCCAGGGAGGGATATGAACAAAGGGCTTGGCAACCCGCAAACCTGCCCCGGTTGCTGACCCCCTGAGGGGGCGAACCATCCGGGGGGAGTCTGAGCTCGAACCTCTGTTAATAGCCCGAAGGGGTTAAAGAACCCAATTAGCGGAGTGGCTTCCAAAAGCCTGTAAGGCGGACCATCTAGCTGTACCCATCAACATAAAAAAAAAACTGATCAGATATAATCCCTGAGTAGCCAGTGACAGTCTAAGATAGAGATCAAGAGTAGGAAGAAAAGAAGAGGAGAAATAGGGATAGGAAAGAGAAGGGGGAGCGAACTAGAGAATAAGAGGGAAAGGAGGGGGGGACGGGGAAGTCGGAGTTCCTCACGGAGAGGGGGGAAGAATGACCAGCAACAAGCCAATTAGGGGCTGTCCAGTGCTCACCTATTGGGGAAGAAGGGAAATGCCTACATGTGTAGCCCAGGGTTCCCAGATAAGACAGAATTTTTCTGGAGTTTCTAGTAAGGTATTAGAAATCCTTTCCTGAGTAGGGATGAGCTTCATGTTCGACTCGAACATTGCCTGTTCGCCCGTTCGCCGAACAGCGAACAAATTGGGGTGTTCGCGGCAAATTCGAAAAATCTATGGGAGAAATCTAAAGTGCTAATTATAAAGGCTTATATGCAAGTTATTGTCCTAAAAAGTGTTTGGGGACCGGGGTCCTGCCCCAGGGGACATGTATCAATGCAAAAAGAAGTTTTAAAAACGGCCGTTTTTTCGGGAGCAGTGATTTTAATAATGCTTAAAATGAAAAAATAAAAGTGAAATATTCCTTTAAATTTCATACCTGGGGGGTGTGTATGATATGCATGTAAAGTGGCGCATGTTTCCCGTGCTTAGAACTGTCCCTGCAAAAAATTTCATTGTTGAAAGAAAAAAAAATGCATTTAAAACTGACTCGCGGCTATTAATGAATTGTCGGCTCCCGGCAATACATACAAAAGTCATTGATAAAAAAAAAAAAAAGCGTGGGGGTTCCCCAGAATTCAATTAACAGGCCCTTCAGGTCTGGAATGGATATTAAGGGGAACCCCACCGCAAATTTAAAAAAAAATTGACGTGGGGTTCCCCCAAATATCCATTCCAGGCCCTTCAGATCTGGCATGGATTTTAAGGGGAACTCCACCCCAAATTTAAAAAAAAAATGGCGTAGAGTCCCCATAAAAATCCATACCAGACCCCTTATCCGAGCACGCAACCTGGCCGGCCTCAGGGGAAAAGGGGGGGACGAGAGAGCGGCCCCCCTCCCTCCTGAACCGTACCAAGCCACATGCCCTCAACATGGGGAGGATGTGCCCATGTTGATGGGGACAAGGGCCTCATCCCCACAACCCTTGCCCGGTGGTTGTGGGGGTCTGCGGGCGGGGGCTTATCGGAATCTGGAAGACCCCTTTAACAAAGGGGACCCCCAGATCCCGGCCCCCCCTATGTGAATTGGTAAGGGGTACATTGTACCCCTACCATTTCACGAAGAAAGCGTAATTTTTTTTAAAAAAAAAACACACAAACACCTTGAAAAAGTCCTTTATTTAAAAAAAAAAAAAAAAACATTCCAGCGGTGAAATCCAGTGTCCCGCGGCGATCCTGCTGTCCAGCGCTGTCCTTCATTGGTTGTGCCTGAGCGGACCTGATGGGGAACTCCCTCTCAGTATTTTAAATGTATAGACCCGCCCCTTCTAAAGTTCCCCATCAGGTCCGCTCAGCGGACCAGATGCGGAACATGAGAAGGGGCGGGTCTATTCATGTATTACCAAATTGAGAGCAGTTCCCCATCAGGTTCGCCCCCTCGGTATGTCGGACCCGCCTACGTCATTGGCTTGAGCGGGGAACTTCCTTCACTGTGTAATTTAAATTTACATAGTGAAGGAAGTTCCCCGCTCAAGCCAATCATGTAGGCGGGTCCGACATACCGAGGGGGCGGACCTGATGGGGAACTGCTCTCACTTTGGTAATACATGTATAGACCCGCCCCTTCTCATGTTCCGCATCTGGTCCGCTGAGCGGACCTGATGGGGAACTTTAGAAGGGGCGGGTCTATACATTTAAAATACTGAGAGGGAGTTCCCCATCAGGTCCGCTCAGGCACAACCAATGAAGGACAGCGCTGGACATCGGGATCGCCGCGGGACACTGGATTTCACCGCTGGAATGTTTTTTTTTTTTTTTTAATAAAGGACTTTTTCAAGGTGTTTGTGTGTTTTTTTTAAACATTTTTTTACGCTTTCTTCGTGAAATGGTAGGGGTACAATGTACCCCTTACCAATTCACATAGGGTGGGGCGGGATCTGGGGGTCCCCTTTGTTAAAGGGGTCTTCCAGATTCCGATAAGCCCCCTGCCCGCAGACCCCCACAACCACCGGGCAAGGGTTGTGGGGATGAGGCCCTTGTCCCCATCAACATGGGGACATCCTCCCCATGTTGAGGGCATGTGGCCTGGTACGGTTCAGGAGGGAGGGGGGGTGCTCTCTCGTCCCCCCTTTTCCCCTGCGGCCGGCCAGGTTGCGTGCTCGGATAAGGGGTCTGGTATGGATTTTTAGGGGGACTCCACGCCATTTTTTTTAAATTTGGGGTGGAGTTCCCCTTAAAATCCATGCCAGATCTGAAGGGCCTGGAATGGATATTTGGGGGAACCCCATGTCAATTTTTTTTTAAATTTGCGGCAGGGTTCCCCTTAATATCCATTCCAGACCTGAAGGGCCTGGTAATTGAATTCTGGGGAACCCCCACGCTTTTTTTTTTTTTTATCAATGACTTTTGAATGTATTGCCGGGAGCTGACAATTCATTAATAGCCGCGAGTCAGTTTTAAATGCATTTTTTTCTTTCAAAAATGACATTTTTTGCAGGGACAGTTCTAAGCACGGGAAACATGCGCCACTTCACATGCATATTATACACACCCCCCAGGTACGAAATTTAAAGGAATATTTCACTTTTATTTTTTCATTTTAAGCATTATTAAAATCACTGCTCCCAAAAAAACTGCAGTTTTTAAAACTTATTTTTGCATTGATACATGTCCCCTGGGGCAGGACCCAGGTCCCCAAACACTTTTTAGGACAATAACTTGCATATTAGCCTTTATAATTAACACTTTAGATTTCGAACATTCGAGTCCATTGTATTTAATAGGGTTCTAAAGTTTACACAAACATTTTGTCTGTTCGCAGGTTCTGGTGCGAACCGAACAGGGGGGTGTTCAGCTCATCCCTGTTCCTGAGTCATTATCCAGGAAATCTTGTGTTTAGCTTGGCGAAATGACGCCGAGGGCGACTTCCAGGCGTGGGCCAAGGTAATCTTGGCCCCCAGAAGGATGAAGTGTATTAGAGAGCGGGACAATTTAGGGACCTTAGGGATAGCATCATTAAGGAGGGCAATAGTAGGGTCTTGCTTCACCTCGAAACCAGTGACTTTGCGAATGAGGCTGAAAATTCTATTCCAGAACCCCCTAATTTTAGGGCATTCCCAGAGGGTGTGGAGGAGAGAGCCTATGAGGCCACATCCTCTGAAGCAGAGGGGGGAAGCCTGCGGATAAAACCTAGAAAGGCGAGTAGGGACCAGGTACCATCTGGAGATGACCTTAACGTCAGCTTCCATCAGGGAGGTGTTTAAGATACCCTTAAATGAGCGGGAGAAGTTTGTGTACCAAGTGTCTAGATCCCATTCAAACTGGAGATCCTGCTCCCATTTCAACATATAGCTCGCTTTGCCCTGAGGGTCACCTAACGCTGAATAGATCAGGGAGATGCCTCCCCTGACGCCCATGGCTGAGGAGCACCAAAGCTCATATTGAGCAACAGAGAGTGGGTTGTCTGAGCTTTTCCAGACCCCATGCAAAAAATGCAACAATTGATAATAGCGAAAAGTTTCGGAAGAGGGCATGTCCAGTTTGGAAGTGCAGTATTTGAGCAAGATGGGGCCATCATTGTTAAAATATTGTCCTATTCTGTATAGACCCTTGTCGAGCCACCATCCAAAAGCCTTGATATTCAGACCCGGGGGAAATTGGGGGTTGTGGAAGATATGAGGCAGGGGATGCCAGGGAGAGGACAGTGAGGGATGTTTATGAAGGGTATCGCAGAGGGCCATTGAGTGAGAAAGAGTGGGTGACAGGATCGAGGGGCGGTCCTTACGTGGTCTCCAGGCTAAATAGTCCAATGTGTATTTAGGGGTTGCCTGCCTTTCTATGTCTACCCAATCTGGTTTAGGTCCTTTAGTATATATCGCTGAGAATTGACAGAGTTGGGCTGCTTGGTAGTACCACCACATATTGGGAAGACCCAGGCCTCCTTTCTTCCTTGCCCTATACAGAACTTTTTTAGATAGACGATGTCCCTTGCCCCCCCATATGAACTGTATGATTTTCGATTGGAGTCTATCCAGTGCTCGCTTCTTGACAGGGATAGGCAGGGACCGGAAAATATAAAGCAATTTGGGCAAGAGGGCCATCTTGACCAAGTTGACTCTGCCCAGCCAGGACAAATTATAGAGAGACCATTGTGTAAGTTCATCTGTGAGTTTTTTGAACATGGCAGGGTAATTGTGTTGGAATAGGAGCTCTACTTTAGGGGTGAAGAAAACTCCCAAATAGGGAAGAGAAGAGGTGCACCAGGAGAAGAGGAAGTTAGTTTTGAGCCTATCGACTATATCTTGGGGTGTAGTGACGTTCAGGGCCATTGACTTTGCCATGTTGACCTGAAGGCCTGAAACCATTCCAAAAGTGTTGAGGAGATGGAGAATATTGGGGGTCGACTTGAGGGGGGAGGTAATGAAGAGGAGGACATTGTCCGCAAAGAGGGCACATTTGTGTGTATGTTGACCACATTGAACCCCATGAATGTCTGGGTGTTGTCTAATTAGCTAGGGTTTCTATTGCTATAGCGAAGAGAATAGGGGAGAGCGGGCAGCCCTGTCTGGTACCTTTTAAGATTGGGAATTGATCGGAGAGATGTCCCTGCAGTTTGATCTGGGCTTTCGGGGAGGAGTATAGAGACTCCAGGGTTCTTAGGAATTCTGGGCCAAAGCCCCAATGGCGTAAGATGGTAAAAAGGTATGGCCAGGTGACCGTATCAAAGGCCTTTTGGAGTTCTATAGAGAGAATGTATCCCTTCTGAGGGGACCCGCCATCCCAGGAGGATTGCATGAGGGAGATCAAATCTACCGCAATCCTGATCTGGTCCGGCCCCTGTCTCTCGAGGATGAAGCCCCCCTGATCCTTATGAACATAAGAAGTGATGAAGGAGGCCATTCTGTTGGCCAAAATCTTGGTCATGATTTTCAGATCATTATTGATCAATGAAATTGGCCTATAGTTGCCTACATCACTAGGATGCTTTCCCTGTTTGGGGATCACAGACATATATGCAAGATTGGCAGCGGGTTCGAGAGTGGAGCCTTCACGTAGGGAGTTAAAAAGACAGGCCAGACGAGGAGAGAGGACCCCAGAGAAGGTTTTGTAATAAAGAACGGAGGAACCGTCCGGCCCTGGCGCCGAGTCTGTTTTGAGGTTTTTGATAACTTCCTGGACCTCCTCAGTGCGAAATGGTGATTCCATCATGGATCTATGGGACTCTGACAGCTTGGGGAGATCAACATTAGCCAAAAAGGATTCTAGGGGAACAGGGTCAGCAGAGGAGGGAGATGAGTATAGTTTGGAGTAGAAAGCCTGGAAGGTTTCTAGAATTTTATGGGGGTTCTGGGTGAGAGAACCCGAAAGCGATTCAATCTTGGGTAAGGAGAAATTTTTGATCTTTGGGGAGAGCTTGGCTGCCAAGTGTGAGCTGATTTTATCAGCTTGTAAGTAGAATTTGCCACTTAACCAGCTCAAGTGCTTGTCTGCGCTAGAAGTCAAGGCAAGATTCAGAGCAACGCGAGCTGATTCCAACTTGGCCAGACTGGCGGGAGTGGGTTTAGACTTATGGGCTTTACTAAGCTGTTTAAAATCCCTTTCCAGGTTTTCTACATCCACCATCCTACCTTTTTTCAGGTTGGAAGCCATTTGAATCATCTTTCCCCTCAAGATGGCTTTATGAGCTCCCCAGAGAGAACTAGGGGTTGTGTCCCCGGTGTCATTGAGGAGGAAAAATTCTTGGATGTCCCTTTCCAGCATTGTGCAGTGGTCCGGGTTGGCAAGGAGGGATTTACTCAAGCGCCACTGAGGGGGTCTGAAGGTGATAGGGAGCTAGAGATTCTAAGGGTTACTAAGGAGTGATCCAACCACAGGACTTCTTGTATTGAGGAGTGAGTGGCTGTGTGGATGTCCGAATTGGGTATGAAGATGTGGTAAATCCTGGCAAATGTTTTGTGGGGGGCAGAGTAATGGGTAAAGTCTTTAGCAGTAAAAAAGAAGTCCCTCATCTCGGGGGGCGGGATTCTCTCTGTCTCTTCGTTTGTTGTTTATTCCATAACGGGGTCAGAGGACTGCCTGGGGGTGGACGCTTTGAGGAGCCTGATTTGGTTGTCGCTTGTTGTGTAGCAAGTTCTTGGGAGATAAGACCAAGTTGAAGCAGGAGACGTTCACCATCTTGAAAGGTGGAAAAGCCAAAGGGTTTGTTCCTGAAATGAAATTGTAGGCGGAACGGAAAAGCCCAGCAGTACTTGATGGAATTCTGGTTGAGGACCTCCAGGAGGGGTTTAAGGGATCACCATTTCTGGACCGTGGTGGGTGAGATGTCAGCAAAGATTTGGATTTTATTCCCTTGGAAGGAGAGGTTGTCCAGGTTGCGGGTCTGTCTCATAACATCCTCCTTCACACCATAGTAATGGGGCTTGACTACAATGTCCCTTGGGAGACCATCCGGGCAGGGGGGCTGGAGGGCTCTGTGAACCCTGTCAAGTTCCAATCTGTGGTCCTGAATGTCTGGCAAGAGTTCTTTAATGAACAACTTAACTGTGCTGGGAACGTCAGTAACAGATTCAGGGATTATATCTCCTACTTCTGTTCTCTAAATCATCAATTTTTGAGGGAGCTGTCTCAAGTTGATCTTGTAAGGTTTGGATGCATGTGGTATTTTGGTTAGTACGGGCAGCAGTGTTATCCACAGCCTGCTCAATTGCATCCATGCGGGCTCCCAGGCTCTGCAAATCAGCCTTAATGGTAGCAGTGATCTGCGAGGCGTTGTGCAGCATGAGTTGCATGTCAGCGGAGTGGACTGGCTGCAAGGGGAGGAGAGGTGAGGGCCTGCCAGGCCCAAGGGGGATCGCATCATGGGAGAGTGGGGGAGATCTCCAAAAGTTTGGTTCAGCAGGGACTCACTGGATGCTGGGGAGATCCCTTGGGGGTTGCAGGTACTCACAGGAGTTGCCAGCAGTCCGTTCTGGTGCTGGTAATGGGATGGAGGATCCGCAATGGAGTCCGGGTTCTCCATGCTTCCTCGTGCTGCGGCTGCCAACTTGTATGAAGCAGGGGCTGCCAGTGTGAAGTCCAGCTGGCGGCTCACCTCGCTCTTTTGCGAGCCGCCCGGCATATGAGACTGTGCCTGGTTCACCCGGGAGGCGATGGGATCAGTTCAGGCCGGTTTCCGCTCGTTCTGAAGGCTCAGGGGGCTGCGAGAGGCCTGGAGCGGTGCGGAGCTCCCGTTCAGAGCATCTTCCCGGAAGTCCCGTGCACGCGCCTCTTCAATGCAATGATTAATGTTCTTCCGGACCAGTGAATAAAAGTTCATATGCAATAGTCCACCCTTATATGACAATCCTTCTTATTCCATGCAAGGTGACTTACATCTGACTGATAATTATAAAGTCACTCCCATTCACATTTACTTAGTACCTGAACACAGACAAACAAACAGCTGTTTCCTAAGAATAACGAAAGGTGGGAGTCTGTTACAAAGTTTGATAAAATCCTTGCAATTTACATAGAATAGAAAATCTTATTTTTTTTTACAGGTAAACCTCCATTTACCGACTTACTTACTTAATGTTTAAAATCTGCCTTAAACAATCTGCTTGGACAAGACCATAGAACTCATTTAATATGGCACATACACCCCTCTCTTTTTAACTATACACAAAACCAAGATTCTACTTAGAAAACTATTCATTATTTTTTTTATGGAAAATTATACAGGAAATGGCCTGCCCTTCTTCTTGTGGGGGTATACAAATGCACCATAAAAGTTGAATTTAAAGCCCTTAGAAGTAGGCTTACGTAACTCTATATGAAACCACACACTAAAGTTTAATGACCCTCAAGATACGTTCCATAGTAGTATTGCAAAATATCTCTTTGAGTAATGCTCAAGGCAAAATGTGAATGAGATGGGAGCGATCGGTGAGAAACATGACACAACAGCTGAGAATAAAAAATCTGATTTAGCTCAACCTTCTCATAGCAAGAATAAATTGTTAATTCAACCCACTGTATCCACTAGAAAATTGTTTATTAATGTGAAGCAAAGAAAACGAAAAACTGGTACCACGTCACACAATGAACACTATTGTCCACCTCCTATACATATCTATGACCACAAGAGTCTATAATGTTGTTAAGCCCTGCCTGCCAGCTAGTGCTTACAGTGAATGGGAATCCGTACAGGGTCCAGTCCTACTAAACAGGTGGTTCTGCAAAGGAACAGTTCAATATTGTCCCTTGACTGAATGTCCCGGCACCAAAGCCGCAGTTCTTGAATATGATCAATTTAAAGGTTCACACGGTTCATACTAAATTGTGGAAAATGATGCAAATGGCTGATGGAAGGAATGGTGCAGTGGTCTAGAGGAGGTTCACTAATCGAGGTTCTGAGTGTGCAGTGTTGTTGCAATTGTGACCAGAAGGTCAGATGTAAACAGCTGTGCTGTGCTCCATGCCTTGAATTTCTCTCTTGAACTTTACAGGTAGCAACACTGGTTGGACAAAAAACTGTCTAAAACCTCCAATCACAGATACAAGGATGACAGTTTTAATCCATAAAGTTTATGGTATGAAAGAATTGAAAGTCCCACGTCCAAAAAAGATATTGGTATACTTATCAAATCCTATCATCTGCTGATCTTCTATGGCCAGTAGATGAGACATCCATTTCAGGGTATTTCCATCTCATAAGGTATCATTTGGGTCATAGTGGAGAGCTGGACAAAGGCATATGCCTGACCGGTTTTGCCGGTCTCAGTTGGGTGCATCAGAAGCTGATGAGAGTATAGTCTGCCACCATGTGCATTGTTTATGCTTAAAGAGGAAGTAAACCCTCCACAACTTTTTTAATTAAAAATACCCCTGCAAGAGAAAGGCATAATGAGCTAGTACGCATAGCATACTAGCTCATTATGTGGCATTTACCTGAAATCGAAGCCCCCGAAGTCCTCCTCGTTCTCCGCTGCCGCCGCCATGTCCGCTTGGAGCTTCTTCCTGTTATCGCCGCTCCAGCGCTGTGATTGGCCGGAGCGGCGATGACCTCACACGCGGGCCGGCAAGATCCCATTCAGAAAACCGGCATAGATGCCGGCCCGCTAGTGCGCATGCGTGTGACGTCATCGGTGCTGTGTTTTTCAGCAAATATCTCCTTAACCGTGTAGGTTAAGGAGATATTTCGTGCACCTACAGGTAAGCCTTAATCTAGGCTTACCTGTAGGTGCATGTTGTCAAAGTGGGTTTACAACCACTTTAAAAAGGCCGCCATCATGTGCCCCCTCACACGCTATGCTCATATTTGTCATCATTGCACATGTGCCGCATCGCCACCACGTACATGGCGCAATGGCATGGGGGTTTCCAAGAAATATCAATGTGTACCAGGAGGTCGCTTTATGAGCGAGCCCTCCTGTATACCATCTGTGGATTCCTCAAAATTAGTTTACTGACAGAGGTATTTTGTCTTAAGAGGTGCCAGTGTCCATAAATCTATGCACTACCAAAGTCAATTTACCCACTTGATGCCCACACTATAGCCAAAAGATGGCTACAGCATGGCCTTTAATTGCCGGGAGGGCGTACATGGATGACCTCCCGTTCTTACGTTGCCTATGCGCCCCCTGTGGCGTGCGGGCTGTGTGCTCTGTAATCACCGGGTCCTTGGGACTTGGCTGATCACAGATCAAAGTAAATGGTCGATTCCTGCCCTTTACTATGTGATCAGCTGTCAGCCAATGACAGCTGATCACATCATGTAAACAGAAGCCGGTAATTGGCTCTTTTCCCCTCATGCTGATAGCGCAAGGAGAAAAAAATAACTGATTACTGGCTTGTGTAACCTACCAGTGCCCACCAGTGCCATCTTCTAGTGCCCATCAGTACTGTTAAGCAGTGCCCACCGGTGCCACCTACCAGTGCCACCTATCAGTGCCAATCAGTGCCACCTATCAGTGCTGCCTATCAATGCCACCTACCAGTGCCTGTAAGTGCCACCCATCATTGCCCACTAGTGCCACCTATCAGTGCCCATTAGTGCCACCTATCAGTGCAGCCTCATCAGTGCCTCCTGATAAGATCCCACCAGTGCTGCTTCATCAGTGCCCCTCAGTGCCACCTATCAGTGCCCATCAGTGCCACATACCAGTACCCATCAGTGCCACCTTATCAGTGCCTATCAGTACCTATCAGTGCAGCCTATCAGTGCCCATTAGTGCAGCCTATTAGTGCCCATCAGTGCAGCCTCATCAGCGCACATCAATGAAGGAGAAAAATTACCTGTTTTCAAAATTTTAGAACGAACTATGAAAACCTTTTTTTTCAACATTTTTGGACTTTTTTGTTGGTTTAGCAAAAAATAAAAAACAAAGTAGTGATTAAATACCACCAAAAGAAAGCAATTTTTTTTTTGAAAAAATGATAAAAAGTTCATATGGGTACAGTGTAGCATGACCGTGCAATTTTAATTCAAAATGCGACAGCACTGAAAGCTGAAAATTGGCCTGGGCAGGAAAGGGGTATACATGCTTGTAACGGCACCCCAAATACGAAAGGGGTTAACGCTGTATAAGATGTTCCCTCTCCTGGACACCCACTCGCTACCAATCTTCCACAGCCAGGCGACCCTTTCCCATAAGATTAATCCTTCCAGAAGAAACGAGACGTACTCTGTCTCTTCCAGGATCGAATGACTTTATTGAGAAAAACATTGTAACTTTTATATACATCCAATACACATTAGTTTAACATGAACAGTGGCCCAGCTCCACCCACACATTACAAGACTCAACACATTCTTTTGACGTCTGTTAGGAGACAACAGACTTTGCACAATAGACATAACGATCTTCAATACACATCTTCTCGTGAAAGGGTTGGCAGACGCTCCGTCTGCCTGAGTACAATTACCCATAAGTATAGACTTAATTATTCCTATTCACACTAAAAAGGGACTTCAGACGCCCTTCTAGATTCATTTACATCACACTGGCAGGTAACACATCTCTCAATTAACCTGGTAAGTTCAGAATAAAACAATATTGTGGACTAATATTACTATTTCAATTTCAAGCAAGCCAAGCCACAAGGAACAATAGCATGTAAATCCCCTTAATTCCTCACAGCAATGATTACACAACCCCCCCCCCTCCCCCTCACAGTACACATCCAATCTAGATACAATGTCTGTGCAGGATTGAACATGGCTATCATAGACCATATTGGGGTTTTCATTCACCCTGTGCCCCTAATAGAGACACAGGGTGGTTGACACATAAGAGGCATTGGGGGAGCTGAAGCAAGGGTATCTCATACTTTCTAAGCGATTCTGAGTTCCCCGGGCCTTCCCGTTACAGTGCTCAATAAGAAAAGTGGTTAAATCCACCTGATGATATGCTAACTAATTGCATTTAATTGTGGTTTAAATGCATTTAAACCACACATCTAAACCAGGCATATAATGTCTCAGTGGTTCCTGTAGAAATCTATATGCAGGCATCTGTGTTCCACTAAAATCATGTTAAACCCTCCCGGAGACTGGATGATGCTGCACCAACTATTTATATGCTTTCTTGGCAGTCTCTGTTAAAGTACATACAGTATGTGGAAGTTTCTCTATTTGATTAAATCCACCTTTCACACCTAACATCACAGACCAGCTACTCCTGGAAGGATCTTATAAAATATCGGACATTTACAAACCTTTACTTCAAAAGACCACCCCCCTGGCATCCTCATCTGCAGCCAACTGGGGAAAAGACTTTCCGGATGTTGACCTGATAGACAAAATACTGCAGGGATTCAACAAAGTTCAACGACTAACCCCCAATGAAATATGGAAAGAAACTCAACTGAAAATTGTCCACTGAGCTCATATACCCTTCATCTTTTCCGAAACAGATCAGAACTGTGCTAAATGTCCCCTCTGCCACCAACCGAGACCATCCCTGACCCACCGCTTTTGGGCATGCTCATTCATCTCCTCCTTCTGGGATCAGGTCCTAGCCTACATTTTTGAAGTTACACTACTGAAGCTCTGTTCCTCATCTTTGGGCACTGGGACCCCCAACTACTGCCATGGTCTCAAACTGCGAACTCAACTACCACTGGATAAACAAACTTTTGTCACGCCTACAAAGATTGGTCTTTGATTTGCCTCCTAATCGCACGGAGAACCATACTAAAAAAATGGACTTCATCTCACTGCCCTACTACCACCCAAATCAAATGGGAGCTCCTACTCCTCCTATTCAAAGAACGAGCCAACACAGACTTTAAACATGAAACCTCTAAAACTCGTTTTTACTCTATGTGGGAACCTTTCATGCTTTCAGCACTATCCCCAGAGGATTTAGCCAACTTTGACCAGTACTCGTTCTCTTATTTCAAGTCTCCCCCTTCTTCATGCTCAGGAGAGGCAGTCTCCCCTGACGAACAACCCACCACCAATGACCGCTAATTGTTACCTGAACTACTTAAGTCCCTAAAGTCTTTTACCCACTCCTCCATCCACCATCTCAGATCTTCTCTACCTTCACAGTAAAGAAGACTTTTCACTCACAATAACGCTATGCTAGTCTCTCTCTTACCCTTTCATCAGTTGTTTCTCCCTTCTTTCCTCCTTCTTCCGAGTACTCTTCAAACTGTACTACTTTTCTATGACCCTACCATCTACATCTTTCACTAGGTGCTCATCCATGCAACAGCCTAAATTTGATGTTAGCTAATATTATATCAGCTCTGTTCCTCATCTCACGACTTTACTCAAAAATTGTTTGGATGAAGGTGGTTTTACCTATTGCCTGAGGTTGTATTTGAAGAATTGTTATGCCTTGTACACAAGGTCGGATATTTGACCATGCAAAAGTCCGCCGTGAGTCCGTCGGAAAGAAAGAGAGCAGATTCTCTATCTAAGGTCTGTCGGACTTCCGACAAAAAAAGTCTGATGGAGGCTACACACGGCCGGACTTTCCGAGAAAAAAAGTCAGACAGGCTTTTTTTCTCGGAAAGTCCGGCCGTGTGTACGAGGCATCACAGTTCTTTCATACATGTTCATGATGTCCCTGGGTATTTGTGGACTATACCTTTTTCTCACTAATGTTTTATAAATATGTCTGTCTTTGTGACTTCCTCCTTGCAAATAATAATAATAATAATACATATTCAACCTTAAATCCACCTTGAGCCATGTCTGTCTTTGTGACTTCCTTCTTGCAAATAATAATAAAATATATAATCAAACTTAAATCCATCTTGAGCCTTTCTCCATGTTTGCAGTATTCAAGTTCCTTGGATAACAGTTTCTACAGATTGTCTATGTCACTCTATTGTGACGGTTTCAACTACCTGATGTGTTATATTTCCAGCGATATATGAAGTCTTTACTAAGCCCTCCCCAAATACAAGCTGGGTGATATGTTATTAATATAATTTCCCTGAAAAATAATCTGTTGTCATTTTGAGAAAGTACCACCACTACTGTCATGTGACTAACACATCCTTATTATTCATACATTATACTGTATATCTGATTCAAGTTTGTTGATGTTTCCAATTATATTCTAGGATGTAATTATATATGTTTTGAAGATAATTTTGAGAGTTATGTGGGTTCTAATAGGTATGCTATTGTTTTAACCTGTGTTTTGTGTCTTTACAATTTCCTATTTTTGTAATAAAATATGTTTGTTAAATGTTAGCTGCATAAGAGTCAGATACATTTGTTTTCTCTTCTCTTTTATAAATAATTATTCGATTTTCCATGAAAGCCCAATGAAATTAGATACTGTAGTTAGGCAGTAGTGGTGTCTTGAATTTTTGTTTACTATGGGCTACAGGTTTGTTATCACTTTTGGTCAATTTTGCAAGGTGTGGGTCTGGAAGTCTGTTCCTAAGTTTAATTGCTGTTAGTGCTATCCTCTCCTTTGTGTGGGTAGGGAAGGCTTTTGATTGGCTCTCACCACCTTACAATTTTGCCTTTAGCAGGATAGCTTAGCACTCCCTAACTTCCTCCTGTACTACTGGGTGGCAGTTTTGGTGACTGTACGGTGGTGTTCTCCTAGCCTGCAAACAACCCTGGAGTAAAATTAGAGGCAGCCATTCTGGGATCATATGCTATGCTTAGCAACCTTGGTTTTAGAGGCCCTCGTTCACCCTCTGCTGTTGCACCCTTAATGTGTATTATGCTACTGGCGTCAAGCCAGGGCAAGATATTGTGCCCTGCATTCCTCTATGGGAAACCCAAACCTTACTCATTTCAGGCAATTACCAGATCCACACCTCTGGGCTAGTTGTGGCATTGCTATAACCAGTTTTGCCAGATTTCACAGCAGATGACTGGAATGATGTGATCAATGAGCCCACCACCTTAGCACATTCAGCCTCTTACCAATACTCTGTATCTATGTGTACTATGATTGTGTTTCATTTAGAGTCCCAAACATGATCAACCCTTGTTTTTATGGATATGCATATGAAGGGATGGAGGTTTACCACTGGGTGCATTTGACCACAATTTTTTTGTTTTTTATACATTAAAGGATCCAATCCATTATCATTTGCCCTGACGTTACAGATGGGAACTTTTTAAAGCTGTATAGACTCATGTCTGGTCTTAATACATGTGAGTTGCTTTCTATTTGTATGCTTTTTTTAAATAAAATAATAGTGATCACTATATAGGTTCTCATTGCCTTTTAACATGTAAATATGCACTGAATCATCCATCTATCCACCCACCTGAGCTGCTGAGGTTCTCCAAAAGTCAGAGTCTTGCTGATTGAGAAAGAAAGGAGCCCATGTAGTGTTGGAGTGCATATTGACCTTTGTCCTGGGGGTCAATACAGAGAGGTGAAAGTTTTAACATAAGGAATTCACTGTGGTGGAGGCACTTACCTTGGAGTGATATATACATTATCACAAATTTTATGAGACTACAACATTCATAATTATATAGACTTTTACCATGTTATTGTTTATGATTGCTTAATAGTTTTTTCTATTTTTTTTATTTCTGATTATTTTATGAAAATACATACAGCATCAGATCACAGGCATTGGTTATTATTCACAGATAAACTATTGGTGATAGTCCAGCATTTATTCCTTTATACACATTCAAGTGATTTTTTTTCACTTCGTGCTTTCAAGTTATTAAAATTAAAAAAAAGTACACTCATTTATTTTTAGCAAAGTGATTGTATGTTTTATGACCCTAAGTAGCACTTGAAAAGTCTCAATACTTTTCTTTTTTCTTTACATTGTAGTATAATAATTATGTTGAAAGAGGTTTTACAGTCTGCTGCTGGGTTGCTTCCTGAAATTACACGTTGCTACAATGTAAAGTAGTGAGTGTACAGCTTGTATAACAGTGTAAATTAGCTGTCCCCTCAAAATACCTCAACACACAGCTAATAATATCTAAACCGCTAGCAACAAAAGTGAGTACACCCCGAAATGAAAATGTCCAAATTATGCCCAAAGTGTCAATATTGGCCACCATTATTTTCTAGCACTTCCTTAACCCTCTTGGGCATGGTGTTCAACAGAGCTTCACAGGTTTTCACTGGAGTCCTCTTCCACTCCTCCATGATGACATCACGGAGCTGGTGGATGTTAGAGACCTTGGGCTCCTCCACCTAACGTTTGAGGATGCCCCACAGATGCTCAAAAGGTTTAGATCTGGAGATATGCTTGGTCAGTCCATCACCCTTACCCTCAGCTACTTTAGCAAGGCAGTGGTCATCTTGGAGGCTTGTTTGGGGTCATTATCATGTTGGAATACTGCCCTGCGGCCCAGTCTCTGAAGGGAGGGGATCATGGTCTGCTTCAGTATGTCACAGTACATGTTGGCATTCATGGTTACCTCAAAGAACTGTAACTCCCCAGTGCCTGGAGCACTCATGCAGCCCCAGACCATGACACTCCTACCACCATGCTTGACTGTAGGCAAGACACAGTTGTCTTTGTACTCCTCACCTGGTTGCCACCACACATGCTTGACACCATCTGAACCAAATAAGTTTATCTTGGCCTCATCAGACCACAGGACATGGTTCCAGTAATCAATGTCCTTAGTCTGCTTGTCTTCAGCAAACTGTTTGCGGGTTTTCTTGTGCATCCTCTTTAGAAGAGGCTTCCCTCTGGGATGACAGCCATGCAGACCAATTTTATGCAGTGTGCGGCGTATTGTCTGAGCACTGACAGGCTGACCCCCCACCCCTTCAAACTCTGCAGCAATGCTGGCAGCACTCATATGTCTATTTCCCAAAGACAACCTCTGGATATGACGCTGAGCACGTGCACTCAACTTCTTTGGTCGACCATGGCGAGGCCTGTTCTGAGTGTTAAACCGCTGTGTGGTCTTGACCACCGTGCTGCAGCTCAGTTTCAGGGTCTTGGCAATCTTCTTATAGCCTAGGCCATCTTTATGTTGATAAACAGATCCTCAGAGTTCTTTGCCATGAGATGCCATGTTGAACTTCCAGTGACCAGTATGAGAGAGTGAGAGGGATAACACCAAATTTAACACACATTTAACACACCTGCTCCCCATTCACACCTGAGACCCTGTAACACTAATGAGTCACATGACACCGGGGAGGGAAAATGGCTAATTGGGGCAAATTTGGACATTTTCACTTAGGGGTGTACTAACTTTTGTTGCCAGCGGTTTAAACATTAATGGCTGTGTGCTGAGTTATTTTGAGGGGGCAGCAAATTTACACTGTTATAAAAGCTGTACACTCATTACTTTACATTGTAGCAAAGTGTAATTTCTTCAGTGTTGTCACATGAAAAGATAGAACGAAATATTTACAAAAATGTAAGGGGTGTACTCACTTTTGTGAGATGCTGCATATATCTACCACATATATTACACTTTGTCCATTATGTTATTGTATTTTACCTTGCAATAAGTCAGTTTATATTTCTGTTTTACTTTCAAACCACTGAGATAGGAGAATTCTGAAGGGCACAGCCTAAGGGTCAGGTGAAGGTAATGCACAATAGTGTATTTCACAAATTGTATAAGTGGGTACATGAAGTAACTCGAGATAGAAAATTAGGATGTATTACAGGTCAAACAACCATTAATTAACTGTAGACTAACATAAGGAAAAATGTAAAGCCCTGTACACACGATCGGATTTCCTATGGTTTTTAAACCGATGGATTTTTCCATCGGAAAACTGATGAAGCTGACTTCCATCAGTCTTGCCTACACACCATCAGTCAAAAAACCGACCATTCCAAACGCGGTGACGTAAAACACTCAGACGAGCCGAGAAAAATCAAGTTCAATGCTTCTGAGCATGCGTTGACTTGATTCTGAGCATGCGTGGGTTTTTTATCCGATGGAGTTCCCCACAGACAATAGTAATTTGCTATCGGTTTTTTAACCATCGGATAACTTTAAAACATGTTCTATTTTTAAACACTGATAGAAAAAAGACTGATGGGGCCCATACACGATCGGTTTGTCCGATGAAAAAAGTCCATAGGAGTGTTTTCATCGGTAAAACCTATCGTGTGTACACGGCTTTAGACTTAGTTTAGCACCCTGGAATCTGGAAAATAATACTCCACGCATAAAAATACTGTATTTTGAAAGACCTAAAAATAAAACCTGTAAAAATATAAAAGCACAGGAGGAGGCAGGTTATTGAGAACTGATTTTTTTTTTTTTTTTTTAGGGCTTTGCATACATGGTTTTGATGTGCAACGGAAGCTAAAACCTGCATTGTTCTTTGTATATTATAGCCTATGCTTACATTAAGGTAAATGCTGACTAGAGACTTATAAGTACTTGTCTCACAATGCATCTCTGCTGCTGTGACATCAAAGGGACTTATGCTTCTAGATGCATATGCTACTTTGCTTGCCATGGTGATTACCTGCAAGAGCTAAGCTACATGGATAGTTTTATTTCCTTGCTGCAGAAAGTTATGAAAAATCCAAAGTTTTACAGTTGTCACCAAAGCGCCGAAGCAAGAGCTGAGTACAAATCTTCCAACTGAGACACCTGTTTCAGTTACAACTGTCTAAGAGGGGAATTCATTTCAATTTATAGAGATTTCCTTTCACATCCTGTTGTTTCTCTGGTACAGTAAGTGAAGGGAAATCTCCCCAAAGGAACAATAAACTGAAGGAAAGTAAACCTTTCCTGTTCCATCCAAAACTAAAAAATAAAAGATGAAGTCAAATATTCCCATATGGACCCGGGTACTGGTGACAATTGAATAAAAGGGAATATTTAATTTCACTTTTTGCTGTGTCTTTGTGACAAGAAGTAATGGAAAATGTATCTGAAGGATTAACAACAGCAAAAACAAAACAAAAACTAACAGAAGTTTTAATTTCAATAAGTTGTTATTGATTTTTTTCAGACAAAACATAAGACATTTCAACATTGATACAGTTTCCATATGTAAAGTCATATATTGAACATTTTGCAAGTGCATGTTTTGTCGAATACAATGAAAGGTTTCACAGCATGCATATGTAACAACTGTTACCGTTATTCGATGGTATCGGATCAAGCCTTCCCTCCCAGACACCCCCAATGGGATCAAACTGTGTCCAGTACAGGCCATCCAGACCCCGCAATCTCAACGACAACTTCCGTGGTGCATTGTACTACTAAGATACTTAAATTCCACATTTGAAGGCAAAGAGAAACTGTTGAGCAACGAAGAAAAATAATATAGTAAACAAAAGTAAAGTAAACTAGAATAAAACTAAACAGTTACACAGTCTATGATTCAGTTTGTGTAATGGCATAACATACCAACCAAAAAAAAACAAAAAACGTCATTATAAGTGATATTCAAATCTCCTTAACTTATACCAGTCAGTCCATGGTTTCCAGTGGATATTCGCTATTTGATATTTTTCTTGTGGTGAGGCAAACATTAATTCATATGTGGCATGTGTGTTTGTTGTCGTTATAACCTCCTTTCTTGTGGGTGTCTCACAGTATTTCCAGTGTCTCATAATCGCTAGTCTTGTACTCAGCAGGGTATGGATAAGTATCGTTCTGTGAGTTGGGTGGAAGAATTCTATTCCCAATGAAAGTAATGATAAACCTGGAGATATAGGAATTTGTGGTTTAAGTATTTGTGACGATACCTTGAAAACTTTATCCCATAGATTGTGCACGCCCGGGCATTCCCACAATATGTGGTACAATGTGCCTATATATCCGCACTGCCTCCAAAAAAGTGAAGAAGCGCGAACATTGAACCTGGACAATCTGAATGGAGTCAAATATCAATGAAGCAGAATTCTTTGGGATAGTTCCCAAAGGTTAACACTTTTGGTTGCTGAATAAGTTGTTTGTAATGCTTTTTGCCACTGTGCTGGAGAGTAGGAAGTACCTAATTCATGCTCCCAAGCAATGATGTCAGAGAATTTGGAGAATGTCATTTTGTTGTTCAAGGTATAGTAGAATAAAGATATGCCTTTTATGTTGGTGGAGGGTTTAGCAAAATATAGAGCTATCCTCCATTGTAAGTGGATAGAAGTTTGTGGGTTCTTACGGAGAAAGTGGCTAATCTGGAGATATCTGTAGAACTCAGAATCCTCCAGATTATATTCTAACTGTACCGCTCTAAAGGTTTTCGGTGTGGGTCCTATCATAAGATCGTTGACAGTCGTGATCCCTTTATTTATCCAATGTGCTATGTGGAGATTGGAGATGATCCCTGGGAGACTGGAAATAGGAAGAGAATGTGCAATTGTGATTGAATCTGCATGGTGCATATCTACCAATATTTTCCAGGCCTGAATCAAAGCTTTTATAGAGGGCAATAGGGAGGTAGTATCTGTTATATTAAATTTTATTGACATCAGTAGGTTATACAGGTTGGTATCTGGAACTTGAGGTTCTTCTATTTCCTGCCACCTTGACCTAGGTGATTGAGGGAACCATGTTCTCAGTTGAGCCAATATGGAAGCTATATAATAATCCTTTATTATTACGTGCCCCACTCCTCCCACTTTCCTTGATGCTATCAATTTCTTAAATGCGCATCTTGCTTTTCCCCCCCTACACAAGTATTGATTTACCAATAGTTGTATTTTGGTGAAGAAGGAATTAGGGACAGGTATGGGTAGGGTCCTGAATAGATAGAGTAGTTGTGGCTGCTAGACGGTCCGACCACAACAATTCCATCTTAGCTTTTTCCTGAAGTTTTGACCCAATATTATTAAGAAATGGTGTGTAGTTGGCTTCTACTAGTCCCTCTGATGTAGCCGTTAGGGTAATGCCTAAATAATGTATGCCTCCATCACTCCACTTATATGGAAACCGTGAACTGAGAAGTTGTTTCAAAGCTGGGTCAATCCCCAACCCCAATATACATGATTTGCCTTCATTCACCTTGTAATAAGAAACTTTGGAAAACATTTGTAGTGCCAAGTGTACCGAAGCCAGGGAGTCCTCAACATCTGTGAGCATTAAGATGATATCGTCAGCGAACAGGCTGATGGTATGGGTATAATTCTGAACTGGGAAACCTTTAATATTGGGATGATTTCTAATATAATTGGCCAGTGGTTCCATTAATAGATTGAAAATTAACGGGGAAAGGGGGCAACCCTGACGTGTCCCATTTGGGATGTTGAAGGGTTTGGATAATATGCCTCATGCGTAAACCTGTGCGATGGTTTGCAGTAAAGAGCCATGATCACTTCTCCAATACCATAGCTAGATACCCCCAATGAACTCGATCAAAGGCCTTCTCTGCGTCCAATGCCAACAGCAGAGAAGGCCTTTGCTGGATCTTAGCTAAATGAATTATTTTTGTCAGTCTCCGAGTTGCATCGGAGGTTTGACGCCCCTTAGTGAAACCACACTAATTTAACTAAAAGATGGACTTTTAACGGCACATAGGTAAATCATGTAAAAAATCTAGGGGTTTTTATTGGTAGAAAAACTGTAAAAATACATTAATACAAAAAATTTCATTATACTAATCATCAATACATGACCCAGAATAGTGCTCTTAATCTCACTTCCAAAGACTACAGTAGCATAGGTAAACTCAAATTTATAAGAGATACATATACAACAAACAAAGAATACGTTGAACAGTGTGCGTAGGAAGTGGATAGTCTTAGTCATGGGTCCAGTATGCAGAAACGTAGTCTTGCTCTGCTTGAAGGAAAGACCCATTGTGCTATTGGATTTAGGTGCAGTGGTAGTATGTGAATCATTGGTAATGACAGGTCCTGGGCGCCCTCTTGTGGCCACTCCGGAGATGTCATAGAGGAATATAAACTGTACTCACTCAGAATGAAATTAATCTTGTGTGTGGAAGGGTGAATATTCATCCAGAGCAGGGTTCTGTCAAGAAGTCTTGTCTCATAGGGTTGTCCTTGGTAGGCATGAGGATTGCAGTATTTGACTGTGCAATTTAAGAGATAAGAAGAAAAAAAAAAAAAGAGTCCAACAACACAAAAACAGAAACATTATATAACTTTCAAAGGCAACAAACCTTATAGGGAATTTTCCCTGAGAAATAACTTGAGTGCAGCTAATCGCTGCTGAGATGAAATGGGGGGTAAGTTCAAGCCTAACGGCTGTTCCAGGTCACCTCTTAAGGGACACATAAACTCCCATTGACCGCTTTCTATCAGGTGTGTGATTTGGCGTTCCTGTGCATAACTGTTTTCCAATCAGAGTTGGGAATCCTCCTATCCAATAGGTGTCTTCATCACTACTCAAATCCGGGAGGATTTGGCACTCGTTTAGTAAGGATATCCCTTTTTCTAGAGAGTACACAACATAAGATCTTTCGCTGTTCGTTATGGTAATTTTTGAGGGGTATCCCCATCTTTAAGTAATGTTATGGTTCCTTAGGACCTTGTTAATTGTATTCAGATTTTTCCTCTTTTGCAGAGTATGTTGAGAAAGATCCGCATAGAATTGCAGATTCTGATATTGGGATGGAATTTGCTCTTGTTTGCGCATTACCTGCATGGGCTGTTCTTTGACATGGTAGAAGTGGAGACGCAGAATCACATCTCTAGAAATTTTTTCGGGTAGGTGGGCAGGTTTGGGCAGGTGATGGATTCTGTCAATGGTGACATCCATTTCAGAGAGGTCTGGAAGGAGGGATTTGAACAGTGCGGCCGTAGAGGTCCGTAGGTCCGATTGCTGAGCTGCCTCAGGGATCCCCCTTATTTTTAAATTGTTCCTTCTGGACCATCTTCAATATAATGCTTTCTCAGTGCAGGGGGGTAAGGTTTGGAATGATTTACCGTTGGTTCTAAAAAACACCACCAACTACACCGCGCCATCGCAGTGTAATCCCGGTGCTGTGATTGGCCAAGCATGCACTGTGACCCTGCATGCTTGGCCAATCACAGCGCCGGCAGTGAGGAGAGCAATGATTGGCCACAGGCAGGATGCCTGTGGCCAATTATAGCTGAGGGGGTTTAGTACACGCCCCACACTATAAAAGGCCGCCAGCGCGGCGGCCTTGTGTAGTGTGTTCCGGAGCGGGAAAAGTGAAGGATAGGCAGGGACAGTGTCAAATCTTGTCAAATCTATTCTTTGCTAAACCTTGTGTGTAGGGACAGAGAAGGATAGGCAGGGAGAGTGTCAGTGTCATATTCTTTGCTAAACCTTGTGTGTAGGGAGAGAGAAGGATAGGCAGGGAGAGTGTCAGTGTCATATACTTTGATAAACCTTGTGTGTAGGGAGAGAGAAGGATAGGCAGGGAGAGTGTCAGTGTCATATACTTTGATAAACCTTGTGTGCAGGGAGAGAGAAGGATAGGCAGGGGACAGTGTCAGTGTCATATTCTTTGCTAAACCTTGTGTGCAGGGAGAGAGAAGGATAGGCAGGGAGAGTGTCAGTGTCATATACTTTGATAAACCTTGTGTGCAGGGAGAGAGAAGGATAGGCAGGGGACAGTGTCAGTGTCATTGTTGCTAAGCCTCCTGCACATTATACACCTGAAGTTAGCCCGTATTGCTGCTTTTTCCTGGTGTGTTACACCAACAGGATTTTGCGGCACTTACAGCGGGCAGAATGTACCTCCTGACCATATTACACCTTAACTTAGCCTGTATTGCTGCTTTTTCCTGGTGTGTTACACCAACAGGATTTTGCGGCACTTACAGCGGGCGGAGTGTGCCTCCTGACCATATTACACCTGAACATAGCCTGTATTGCTGCTTTTCCCATTTCCCTGCAGGCCATTAGAATGTCTGGAAGGCAAACAAGGAGAGGCAGACAGTCAGGAGCCAAAAAAAGAGGGCAAGCAGGCTCTGTGTCTAGAGACAACAGTGCTGGTCGTGGACGCGGTGCATCGCCATCAGCACGTGGCCATGGGACACGCTTGTCCTTCTTTTCGGCAGCTGGACATGTTGAGCCGCATCATGCCGAAGACTTGGTAGAGTGGATGACCAAGCCCTCCTCATCCTCCTCATCCTCTCTCACCCAGGCTCAGGGTACTGGCAAAGCAGCTGCCAAAGTGTCCTCTTCCCTGGTATCAATGTCATCATCAGTTACTCCTTCCCCTAGACCAACCATGTCCTCCTGAGGAGTCCCCCGAACTGTTTGAGCACAGTGTACATGCTCCAGGAGGATGCCCAGCGTTTCGAAGGGTCTGATGATGATACCCAGCTAGAGGAAGGCAGTAGCGTGAGAGCAGAGAGAGGGGATGCTCAAGAAGGACACCAATCTGGCAGTCATGTTCCAGCAGCTGCAGCATACTGCCAGATTGGCTCCAGTGATGTGGAGGGAGGGGATGATGAGGTCACTGACTCCACGTGGGTGCCTAATAGGAGAGAGGAGGAGGAGGAGGATGAGGAGGAGGCAAATCTCCAACGAGGCAGGATGCCCTCGGGGGGCCAGCGTAAGGGCAGCACACCGACGGAATCACACCGCAGAGCTCCGCCTGTGCAGGGCGCTGCCTCTGCCCGTTATTCAAAAAGTTCTTTGGTGTGGGCCTTTTTTGAGTCAAGTGCATCAGATCGCACAGCTGCTGTTTGCAACTAATGTCTCAAGCATATATCGCGTGGCCAAAACATCACCCGCTTGGGCACCACATGCTTGACCAGACATATGTTGACCTGCCATGCAGCTCGTTGGCAAGCCTATCTTAAAGACCCACACCAAAGAACAAAGCTGACCTCTTCTTGCACCGTATCAGCTGGGATCTCCAACCCCACTATACCTTCAGTCCTCTCTGAAACCTGCTCTGAGAGGAATGAAGGTGTAGAATTAGGTGTGTCACAGCCAAGTACTTGCGGGCACTCTGCTAGCAGTACACCAACGTCCGATTCTAGCAGGCAAATTTCCCTGCCCCAGCTGCTGGACCGTCAAAAGAAGTTCACTCCCAGCCATCCACATGCCCAGCGGTTGAATGCTAGCTTGGCTAAATTGCTAGCGCTTCAACTGCTGCCTTTTCAGTTGGTAGACTCGGCCCCCTTCCGTGAGTTTGTGCAATGTGCGGTTCCTCAGTGGCAGGTTCCCAAACGCCACTTTTTCTCACAGAAGGCGATTCCGGCTCTCTACCGGCATGTGGAAGGCAATGTATTGGCCTCGCTGGACAGGGCGGTCAGCGGTAAGGTGCATATTACCGCTGACTCATGGTCCAGCAGGCATGGACAGGGACGTTACTGAAAAAATGGTGGGTTTAGTCAGCGCAAAAGAAAAAAACTGTGAAAATATGGAACCCCAGAAGAGGTTCCCTAAAGCCGCTGTGCACTCAAGGTCAATATATCACACTCCTTGCAAATAACATGTACAAATAAAATAGTGCAGCGCTAAATAACTTAGTAATTTCTAAACAAGTCCAAAAAGAATCAAGAAAAAAATTGTCCCAAAATTCAGTATGAACAATAACAAATGAAAGGAAAAAAGTTGCTAGATGTAGAAAATCCTCAAAAGTGATCAGAGTGCTTGAAAACAATATATCAATAGTGCTTCAATACATGTGTTCCCGTCACCAGCTCTTGAAGGAGGCCGTATGTCATGCTGAGCACTGATAGGTTATGGTGAGTCATGTGATGGTGATTCTCCTCATTGTGATCATGTGACCACTGGGGGTGTGGCTTATAACAGATGGAAGGAAAGGGTATTTAAAGGATTGTCCATACAGGGTCCCCATAATACGCTGAGGAAGTTCCACCCTGAGGAACGATACGCGTGCGGAGGGGACCATTATGTGACATTCCATCCAGCAATACCCAGAAGCTTGCAACCGAAAGACGCTGTGTCTATAAAACAGGAGGCTCATGTTCCTAGCACTGGGCTCAGTGCTTTTTATGTAAGTGAGATTTTTTTTAAATAAATGTGATCGTTTTTAAATGAAACAGAGAGCACTATGGTTGTCTTTATGTCTTACATGAATACTGCTGAGAATTAATGTTTGGAGGAGCATCGCCATTTGTTAATGATCATCTGAAGACAGGATTCATCTATAATTATACCCCTCCAAGGGGAATGTTTATCTTGGTCTTCTGTTAGCTCAGAGACCCAATCTTTGAGGTGAGCGGCCTGTGAAGTTGGTGACGGGAACACATGTATTGAAGCACTATTGATATATTGTTTTCAAGCACTCTGATCACTTTTGAGGATTTTCTACATCTAGCAACTTTTTTCCTTTCATTTGTTATTGTTCATACTGAATTTTGGGACAATTTTTTTCTTGATTCTTTTTGGACTTGTTTAGAAATTACTAAGTTATTTAGCGCTGCACTATTTTATTTGTACATGGACAGGGACGTTACCTTTCTTTCACGGCCCATTGGGTCACTCTTTTGGCAGCTGGGAAGGATGCAGGACAAGGTGCAGTAGTGTTGGAGGTTGTTCCACCGCCACGCCTCCAAAATGCTACTACTGGTTGTGACACACCTCTGTCCTCCACCCCCTCCTCTTCTTCTTTCTCCGTGGCCTCTTCCTGTGCTTTGTCTTTGGAACCAGCGGTGCTCCGTAGGCGTTCAAGGGGCTACGCAAGTACGCAGGCAAAAAGATGCCATGCCGTGCTTGCGCTGGTGTGTTTGGGGGACAGGAGCCACACTGGGGCAGAGGTTCTGTCTGCTCTGCAGGGGCAGGCCGAGAGGTGGTTGATGCCACGCCAGCTTAAGCCAGGAATGGTAATTTGCGACAATGGCACCAACCTCCTCTCCACTCTCCGACAGGGACAACTGACCCATGTGCCCTGTGTGGCTCACGTCCTTAACCTGGTGGTGCAGCGGTTCTTGGGCAGGTACCTGAGCTTACAGGATGTCCTGAGTCAGGCCAGGAAAGTCTGTGTGCATTTCCGCAGATCTTATAATGCCAGTGCTCGCCTGGCTGAGCTGCAAAAGGAGTTGAACCTGCCCAAGAACCGCCTTATATGTGACATGCCCACCAGGTGGAACTCAACGTTGGCCATGCTGCAGCGGCTGCACACGCAGCAGAGGGCCATCAATGAGTACCTGTGTGACTACGGCACCAGGACAGGGTCAGGGGAGCTCGGGATTTTCACCACGCCAGTGGGGCATGATCAGGGATGCATGCACTGTCCTGGCACCATTTGAGGAGGCCATGAGGATGGTGAGCAGTGACAGTGCATGCATCAGTGACACTGTACCTCTTGTCCACCTGTTGGAACATACGCTGCGTGGAATAATGGACAGGGCACTTGAGGCAGAACAGAGGCAGGAGGAGGAGGACTTCCTTGCCTCTCAAGGCCCCCTTTACCCAGACAGTGTTCCTTCTGTCCCACCCATCGCACAGGAAGAAGAGGAGGAGGAGGAGGAGGAGGATTGTGTCAGCATGGAGGTGGAGCCTGGCACTCAGCATCATCAGCAGCAGTCTTTTAGGGATGATTTACAGTCCCAAGAAACCAGTGGACTTGTACGTGGCTGGGAGGAGGTGGCTGCGGATCATGTCGTCCTTAGTGACCCAGAGGACTCCGGACTGAATGCCTCAGCTAACCTACGCTGCATGGCCTCCCTGATCCTGCAAAGTCTGCGGAAGGATCCTCGCATTCTTCGGATCAAGGAGAGGGACCATTACTGGCTGGCCACTCTCCTTGATCCACTGTACAAGGGTAAGGTTGCGGACCTTATCTTACCGTCGCAGAGGGAGCAGAGGATGAGACAACTCCGGGAGGCCTTGCAGAAAGGTCTGTGCAACGCGTTCCCAGAGACTGGGAGGTTACAAACTCCTGGTCCTGGACAACGAGTTGCTGAGGCTTCGGTCAGTCAAAGAAGGAGCGGTGGGGAAGGTGGCCGTCTGACCGAAGCATTCAGACAATTCTTTAATCCGCAGCCCCAAGGTATGATCGGTTCCAGCAACCATCGCCAGCGTCTGATATACATGGTGCAGGAATACCTAGGGGCAAGGTCAGACTTGGACACCTTCCCCACCGAAAATCCTCTGGCTTACTGGGTCTTGAGGATGGATCACTAGCCAGAGCTTGCACAGTATGCAAATGAGCTACTGGCCTGTCCTGCATCCAGCGTTCTTTCAGAACGCACATTCAGTGCTGCTGGAGGATTTGTCATGGATCACAGGGTGCGCCTGTCCACTGACTCGGTTGATCGACTGACCTTCATAAAGATGAACCAGTCTTGGATCACCACCAGCTACCAAACACCTGAAGCTGATATAACAGACTAATTTATTTTCAAATGTCACATCCCTTCAAGACTGATGCTGATGCTGAGAGACTGTCCTGTTATGTTGACTGACCATCCTCCTCCTCCTCAATGATCCGATTGACGATGATAGCTTGGAAGAACATTTTTGTTTCTGGGTGCCGCCACCAGTGGCTAAGGCCCAATTTTTCAGCCCCTGTTTAACAGGGGTGTGTTATTACAATTTTTTATGCAATGCTTTGCAGCAGGGCTCATTCCTGCACTCCAACTAGAGTATCTGGGAGTGGTTGCAGTGTCGTGGCACCAGCACCAGTGGCTAAGGCCCAATTTTTCAGCCCCTGTTTAACAGGGGCGTGTAATTACAATTTTTGATGCAATACTTTGCAACAGGGCTCATTGCTGTGCTCCAAGTACAGTATCTGTGAGGGGTTGCAGTGTTGTGACACCAGTGCCTAAGGCTCAATTTTTCTGCCCCTGTTTAACAGGGGCATGTAATTACAATTCTTGATCTAATAATTCACAGCAGGGCCCATTCCTGCGCCCACCAAGACTAACTGTGAGGCCTTACAGTGTTGTGTCAACACCACCACCACCACCACCACCAAAGGCCCAATTTTTCAGCCCCTGTTCAACAGGGGCATGCAATTACAATTCTTGATCTAATAATTCACAGCAGGGCCCATTCATGCGCCCACCAAGAGTAACTGTGAGGGCTCACAGTGTTGTGGCAACACCAACATGTAAGGGGCAAATTTCAGCTGAGTATATACGGCAGGCCCCTACTTTCAAACATCCAACTTACAAACGACTTCTCCTTGCAAACGGAAGGATACAACAGGAAATGAGAGGAAATCTACCCCTAGGAAGGCAAATTCTCTCCTGTAAGAGTTAATATGGGAAAAAAAGTGTCTCCTCTCCACTGATTCTTTATCACCAATTCTTGCTTCAATAAAAACCCCAAATTTTCAAAAAACATTTGTCATTAGGACGGAAAGTGAAGTGAACTGTTCTGAACAAGTGCACACTGCACAGACAGCAAAACAAATGGTACAGGGGTGATAACCCTTCCCTATGTTTTCCAAAAAGCTTAAAAATATATTTTTTGGCTGGAGCTACACTTAAACAATGTACCTGTTCAAAATTACAAACAGATTCTACATAACAACAAACCTACAGTCCCTGTCTTGTATGCACCGCCTGTATACGGCTGTTCAGAGTATATAGGGCCTTTTTTATTTTGTGTGCGGGGTTCCCCTTAATATCCATACAAGACCCAAAGGGGCTGGTAATGGGCTGGGGTAGGGGGGGTGTGTGATGGGGTAGCTATGCCATTTTTCTTAAAGATTTTCATCTTACCGGGACCAGACATTACATTAAAGCCGCAAGCAGTTTTAAATGGCTTTTTTTCCTTTAGAAATGTAATTTTGTGCAGGGACAGTTCTAAACACGAGAAACACGTGGCACTTCACAGGCATACTTTAGACACCCCCCAGGTACGATATTTAAAGGAATATTTGGCTTTTTTTTTTCACTTTATGCATCATTAAAATGACTGCTCCAGAAAAACGGCCGTTTTTAAAACTTCTTTTTGCAATGATACATGTCCCCTGGTGCAGAACCTGGGTTCCCAAACCCTTTTCAGGACAATAACATGCATAATAGTCATTATAATTAGCACTTTAGATTTCGAACGTTCGCATCCATTGTATTTAATAGGGTTCTAAAGTTCGTGTGAACTTTCGGTCCGTTTGCGGGTTCTGGTGCGAACCCGGGGGTGTTCGGCTCATCACTATTCAAGAAGAGTTTGAAGACCTTGATCTAACAGAAGTGTTATGGGGGCTTATAGGTTACTGCATCCTGGCCAGTAAGGGAGCTAAATTAAAAAGATCAGAATCTCCCTGCTCATTATAGTCATACGCATCGAGTCCCATGGGTAAGACTGCGTTTACAAGCATTTTTTAATAATAATAATAATAATAATATCAGCTAATTTGTTCTTGATCCATTCTGTCCCACCTGCCTGCTCCTCATTTGAGTCTACTAAGTCATTCATGGTGGAAGCAAACTCCCCCATTTTGCCCTCTATGTGTTCCACCCTGGATTTGACTGCTCTTATTTCCCCACTGAATCTATGCATGCAGTTCATCATGTCAGCCTGTAATGTGCTTCTCAGGGAAACCAGCATATCTTTAAGGACAGTATCCATAACAGGCTGATTCATGGTGGGGAATGAGGTGATTGATTCTGGGAGCTCCCTCGTGTCATCTCCTGAGTCATTAACAGGGCTCATCTCAGGGCTGCATCCAGCCTAAATTTTGCCTTAGCTGGGCAGCCTGATGGAGGGGAAGGAGGATAGGGCTGGTGGCTGTTATGAGAGTCATTATGCTGGGGAGATGTACCTTTTTTATACATTTTCCCCTGATGTTTAGTAGCGGGAGTGGAGGATGATCGGGCGCCATCTTGCCTGTCACTATGTGGCGGCTGGGTGAAGAAATCCGTTAGGCATTGTGGCTTAGAGGAGCCGTTCCGCTTGTTGGTCATGGTCCCCTGGTGTGCCCGGATTGGACCGGCAGCAGATTCGGGTGAGGATCGAGTTTTTTTCCATCGCTGTGTGCCGCCAGTTCCCTGAGGTGATCGGAGCTCTGGGATTAAGCTGCCATCCGGCTCTGTCGCAGGCCACACCCACACTAACAGAAGTTTTAACCATTCTCCACTCTAATCAAGACTAAAAAAACAAAACAATTGTGGCTATGTAAACTTTAAAGCTGAATTCTGAACAGAAAACTTTAATTCAAATACAGTATATTCCTCAATAGTCACAAAGGGTATAAAGCCTCTTTATGTGAACCCAGATATTGACTTTTTAAAAGTAGTCATTGTGCTGTACATCGTCTGTGCAGAGAACAGAGTTGTGGGAAAGTCCCAGCCAGTCCTCTCACTACAGTTTGCCTACAGGAAACTACATGACTACATACAAATACAAACTGAGGGATCTTTTACAGGGACTTGTCAAAAGGGCCAACTATGCTAATTTTTTCCACCTACCTCCTTAATTTATTTATACAGTTTAGCTTCTATGAATGGAGAAGAGGACAGAAAGGGCAGGCATATTCAGCACTCTTGACAAGTGCATATGACAAGCCCCTTAGCTTATTACAACCTCCACAGCTCTGAAGCCTGGTCCACACTTTTTTTTTCCGTTTAACCCAATGTGCTGAACAGAAAAAAAACAAAAAACTGAAGAGCTTAGGAGGGGTTACTGTACTAAGAATCTGATGTTAGTACAGCAATCTCCCCTGCTGTGCTATTGTGTTCTGACATGTGGAACAGTACCTACGCCAGAACACTCCGGTCAGTTCTCTAAGCCATTGGCTGAGAGCGCTGATTGGGAGCCAATCGGCAGACCTTGTTTGGTCATATCTTTTCGACAGGAGCCAGCCGAAGAGCCAGCTTCTGTCAGACTGGCTGTCGTACCCATGGGCTGAATGTCAGGCAGTTTCTATTGAATGGGAAGAAAAAAGCCCTGGACTGCCGCACTCTGTATAGACAGTTTTATTTTCAAAAATAATGTTTAAAATTAATCCATAAATCCAAAACAATCAAAACGAACAGTGGTCATGGAGGGGTGGATGGCTAACGCGTTTCACGACAGTGTTCGATGCTTACTCATAGCTGAAGTGCGTGGGAATCCATTAGAGGCATAAATAGAAAATGAAATAAAATTTCATGCCAATCAGTGCTGACTGAACACACAGCAGAATGGAATGGAGCTGTAATTAACTCCGACACACTTCGAAATGGAAGAGGCACTCATATGAAAAACATTCATGTGAAAAACATACATATAAAAACAATAATGCAATTAATGCTGTGTCATATTATGTCAAACATACATTTGAATCAAAAAGTATATATGTGTACTATGTATACATGTACACGTGTATACAACCCAATAATCAAAATCAAAATGTGATGTCTGGTGTTAAAACTTATTTCTTAAAGGTAAGAATAATAATTGTTATTATAAATGCAAGATACACCGGTGTGTGTTGATGTACACACTTAAGTTCTGAAATAAATAACTGATTGAAGTGACAAGACAACAAAAGTTGAGTTTGTGTGGGATGTATTAAATAGATTCATGAATGAGCTCAAATGTGATGATGTAACATATGTGACAGTGATAAACCCAAACTTATGTGAATTAATTGCAGAATAAAAAGATATGTAAAAAATATAAATATATATATATATATATATATATATATATACTGTGAGGGGGTTAGCTCGGCAGCGGGTGTGTGTGACCCCCGGGATGGGCTCCCCACACAAAAACAGGACCAGCAAACGGAGGTTGTGGTTTTCAAAATCAAAAAGGTGCGGTTTATTTTCTATTTACAGTGACAAAACACAGCAAAGCAAAAGAAACATAAATAAAATAAATCCTGGTCAACTTGACCTCTGAGTAAACATACAGGTTTCCTAACTAACAACTGGGATCAGCCTAGTGCTGTCCTAGTCCCTAAGTCCCTGGTTTTAAATGTCCAAGCAAATAGCCACACAGGCTTTGTCTCACCGCACAGGGGTTCACTCTCCCTAGACAGTCCACACAGGTCTGGTTCCAGGCATGAGCAAACACCTAATGAATCTGGGAGTTCTTATAGAGGCCTAAATGAGCTGACAAGCTTCAGCTGGTCTCATCAACTCCCTGTCTGCACGACGCCCCACACTCTCCCTAGAGGTATGAGTCATCCATGAGCCCACTAGCCTCAGCTGGGCTTATACAACTCTCCACCTAGTTGTATAAGTCGGCGTAAAGCCTGAACCTGGGCGAAATATATCTACCCCCCTGGATGCAACCAGGTGACTTTACCTTCCTGCTGTCACAATATATATATATATATATATATATATATATATATATATATATATGTGAAAAAGAAATAAAGGGATTTTTATAACAGCTTACCTGTAAAATCCTTTTCTTGGAGTACATCACGGGACACAGAGCGACTTAGTCATTACTAATGGGTTATATAGATTACCTTCAGGTGCTGGCACTGGCCACTTCCAAACCGGAAGTACCCTCCCCTATATAAGCCCCTCCCATCCGGGAGCACCTCAGTTTTGTAGCCAAGCAATAAGAGTCCCAAAAAGAGGGGTGGGAGCTCTGTGTCCCGTGATGTACTCCAAGAAAAGGATTTTACAGGTAAGCTGTTATAAAAATCCCTTTT
Organism: Rana muscosa; assembly: GCA_029206835.1. Classification (NCBI taxonomy): domain Eukaryota; kingdom Metazoa; phylum Chordata; class Amphibia; order Anura; family Ranidae; genus Rana; species Rana muscosa. Next base: position 1,157,777,054 of record CM055122.1, read on the forward strand.
TCTTTTTCGTACATCACGGGACACAGAGCGACTTAGTCATTACTAATGGGACGTCCCAAAGCAATGCCAAATGAGGGGAGGGATACATAAGCTGGGCGCCATCAGGCATGAGGATCTTTTGCGGCCTGCAACACCTTAGACACTGGCAAAAAACTGAGGTGCTCCCGGATGGGAGGGGCTTATATAGGGGAGGGTACTTCCGGTTTGGAAGTGGCCAGTGCCAGCACCTGAAGGTAATCTATATAACCCATTAGTAATGACTAAGTCGCTCTGTGTCCCGTGATGTACGAAAAAGAAACATATGTGACTGTGTATAGTAGTGTGTAACTTTTATATTATTTCTAAATTATATTTAAAAGTTTCAAAACTAAACTAAATAATAAATTATAAATTAAATATAGATGTACACTGGTATGTATGCTGAGTGCTGCTACCAAAACAAATATAGTAACAACTGTACATTAAACCATAAGCGGACTTAATGGAAAAAAATTATGAAAATGGGAATATAGTCTTAATCGAGAGAAGTCCATACGAATGTCTGTACATATAAATATATATCTAACTGAATGTAGAAAAACATACAAATCTGACTCATATAACAAAGTCCATGGATGCATTGTATTATGGAACAAAACATGCATAGAACTTGTAATTTATAATGAAGACATAACCAAAGTAGAATTTATATGTGTGAAAAATATATATATGTTGTGAGGGGGTTAGCTCAGCAGCGGGTGTGTGTGACCCCCTGGCTGGGTTCACCACACAAAAACAGGCACAGCAGACGGAGTTGTAGATGAAAAACAAAAGGTGCGGTTTATTTAACCACTTCCCGCCCAGTCAATAGCAAATTGACGTCCGGGAAGTGGTTCTGTTATCCACACTGGACGTCATATGACGTCCTGCGGGATAACAGCCGCCGCGCTCCCGGGGGGGCGCATCGCGGCGATCGGTGGGTCAGTCTGACCCACCGCTACACTGATCTCGGTAAAAAGCCTCCGTCGGAGGCTTTTTACCATGTGATCAGCCGTGTCGAATCACGGCTGATCAGGAAGTAAACAGGAAGAGCCGTTGATCGGCTCTTCCTCACTCGCGTCTGACAGACGCGAGTAGAGGAGAGCCGATCGGCGGCTCTCCTGACAGGGGGGGTTTGCACTGATTGTTTATCAGCGCAGCCTCCCCTCGGATACCCACACTGGACCACCAGGGAAGCCCCCAAGGACCACCAGGAAAGCCCTAAGCATGTGGATGGCCCCCATGGCCATCCACATGTAGTAAAAAAAAATATATATATGAAAAAAAACATTAAAAATATGCCAATCAGTGCCCACAAATGGGCACTGACTGGCACTATCATGCCAAGAAAATAATGTGTGGTGGCTGGCATTGCTAGGCAGCAGTGTCACCAGTGCCACCCACTAGTGTCCATCAGTGCCACCTACCAGTGCCCATAAGTGCCCATCTATCAGTGCCCGTCCGTGCCACCTATCAGTGCCACCCATAAGTGCCCATCAGTGCCGCCTAAAAGTGCCCATTAGTGCCACCTATAAGTGCCAATCAGTGCCACCTATGAGTGCCAATCAGTGCCACCTATGAGTGCCAATCAGTGCCACATTCCAGTGCCACGTATCAGTGCCCATCAGTGCCGCCTATCAGTGCCCATTATCAGTGCCCATCAGTGCCACCTCATCAGTGCCACCTCATTGGTGCCACCTCATCGGTGCCCATCAGTGTCGCCTTATCAGTGCCCTTCAGTGCCGCCTTATCAGTGCCCGTCATTGAAGTAGAAAAGGTACTTATTTACAAAAAAAATTAACAGAAACAAAGAAAAACATAGTTTTTTTTTTAAATTTTCGCTCTTTTTTTATTTGTTGCGCAAAAAATAAAAATCGCAGAGGCGATCAAATACCACCAAAAGAGAGCTCTATTTGTGGGAACAAAATGCTAAAAAATTTGTTTGGGTACAGTGTAGCATGACCGCGCAATTGGCATTCAAATTGCGACAGCGCTGAAAGCTCAAAATTGGCTTGGGCAGGAAGCTGTATAAGTGCATGGTATTGAAGTGGTTAAACTATATACAGTGTAAAATATAACAGCAAAACAAAAAAGAAACATGAAAAGAAATCCTGGTCAGCTTGACCGCTTACTACACACGTAGTTTCCCTATCTAACAACTAGGTGCAGCCTTGTGCTGCCCCAGCCCCTATCTCCCTGTTTTAGAAGGTTTAGCCACACAGGCTTTGTCTCACCACACAGGACAGAAAGCACAGTCCCCAGTCTACACAACACAGAACTGGTTCCAGGATGGAGCATCTCCCTTAGCATGCTGGGAGTTCTTGTAGAGGCCCTAATGAGTCCACTTGCTTCAGCTGGGCTCATTAACTCTTCCTTTGCAAGACTCCCAGCACTCCCCCTAGTGGTATAAAGTGGCATAAAGCCTGAATCTAGGACATATATATCGTCCATCCTGGATGCAACCTGGTGATTTTACCTGCCTGCTGTCACAATGTTTATAAAAATATATGTATATTTATATGTAAAATATGTTTGTGTGTGTACATAGACACGCACATACCCAAAAACATTTCTGCATTTTTTGTTATCCTTGCATGCGCAGTTTATCATCAATATCTGCAGGAACCTCTCCCCATTGAATTGTGGTTATTTGCCCATTGTTCACGAAACTACTGCGATCTAGGTGTTATTTCTATGTGACTCATATATTTTATATATTTTTACATGAAAATACCGACACATTTCAATTATTGTTTCGCAAAGTTTACAAACTCAGTAAAATATCAGTAAATCCCCATTTAGTTCCTGTATGATACTTTTCTATGATAGTGAACTTGAGGGTTCGGCTTTTAGTACTTCGGTACTGCAGTATTTATGCACATGTCCAGTCACCATATACACTCTACTTATACTGTATATTCATGCATTGCTAATATTTTTAGACGTGTGGTGACTGACAGGTGCATTCATACACTTTTAACAGATATTTTTAACAACTAGGATTAATATATCATCATTAATTGTTTTTCCATCGAGACAAAAATTTGGATTTAAACTTTAACATAAAGGCACGTTTTTTAAGCACACACATTATATTTTTTTATGTGTGGTTAATATTACTATACAAACATAGATCTGAAAATATATGAGTGTGAGTGTGAATCCGCGCAATGGACCTAATATGCCAGTAGGAACACACAACAGGGGTGTATAAATACGTCCTGTGATGAATAAGTAAGGAGCTGCCTCTACATAATTAATCCACCTGGGTGGAGTAAATGAGTAGACTGAAGGGAGGTGTAGAATTGGCGCTAATTACAATTCATGGACTTCCTTGCTCTAGAGTGCAAGTGAATATTTTGTATATAAATAGATACATAAATACCCCTATTTTATACTAGTGTCATTGGTGCCATAGTGTAACTCCTAAATGCTTCACTAATATATATGAATATGTGATAAATATAGATTAATGTGGATATAAATAGTGATGAGCATAAAATAATATATATAAATAATACAACAATGAAATGAATAAAATATTGTGAACAATTAAAGGTGATAACAGTGTAAAAAATTAAACCAATGTATAAAACCGTGATAGTAATAAATTACTGATGCATGCAAAAATGTCCTGCAAATATGCGATGAAGTGCAAAAAAATAAATAAAAAAAAATGCAGAATTGTGCAAATTGATGTGATTGTCCAATGATTTGATGCTAGATGCCCAGCAACTTTGCTAGGCAAAAAATCTTGCGACTATGCAGAAAAGTGCAAATGCAACCTCATGCGATTTGGTTGAGCGACTATGCAATAAGGTGCAAATGCAACCTCATGCGATTCGATTAAGCAATATGAATGCAACCTCATGCGATTTGGTTGAGCGACTATGCAATAAGGTGCAAATGCAACCTCATGCAATTTGATTGAGCAATATGATTGTCAAATGATTTTGTAGTTTTTTTCCAGATGCTAGGTGCCCAGTGCCTGGTGATGTGACCTTTTTTAATCTTCAAGTCTGGTGCCCACAGCAGAACGTGCTCCAATAAAGACCGCACTCACCAGATGTTCACCCCCTCTTGGGGTGAAAAACGTTCACAGTGTATGCCACTGTGCAGCACTCTGGCGGTGTCTTGTCTCCCTGGTCCTTTTGTGGTAATCCCAGTGTTATCTCAGAGTAAGAGGGAAAGGAAGGAATCCCAAATAGTGTAATTCCATAATAAAAAACACTTTTATTGAACTTATAGCAATATTACTCACATTTAAGCTGTATCAAACAGGCATGTAAGAGACAAATGCTGACAAATCCTGGAAGTGTTTGTGACATTCAGCTTGTGCACTCTACCGGTTTCGTCTGGTCTGACTTCATCTGGAGTGTGCTGTATGTCTACTACACTTCCCTTAAATAGCAGATTGCGTCCTATGTTAATTAGCGTGCCCATTTTGTGTTAGATTTTGAAGACCGAAGCCTAGTTTATGTGCTTATTACTGCGGCCATTTTGTGTGTGCTTTTGAGGACCGAAGTCCATAGCTAACACCAGATACCCGGTGGCCATCTTTGGTGTGTTTTTGAGGACAGAAGTCCATAACCTGATATTCATAGCTAACACCAGATGCCCGGTGGCCATCTTTGGTGTGTTTTTGAGGACAGAAGTCCATAACCTGATATTAGTACACAGTAAACAGTGCTTTGATTCGGTCAGATTTTAATTGTGGCGTATATCCGCAGAACGCGATGTGTTAGTTATATATACATACAAATGAGCAACTCTGTGTAATGTGTTTTGAAACGTGTTTTAAAATCTAATGAGTACTAAACTATTATTTAATAGTTTATTTGGTGTATTCCCCCATCATGATGTGTGCATAAAACTAAATGGACTTAGATTAAAAACCATACAAGGTTAAATATTAGTCATGATATCTAATATATATATATATATATATATATATATATATATTGTTGCTTTTAAAATTAGTATGAGCCAGAGGGTATATATATACTAAAAACAGAGGCGAAAATAATGGGTTTTTAAAGATGATATAAATTCCCAATTAATTGCTACTAATAATAAATTCTGTAAATTAATTGTGAAAAAATCTGATTAAAATTGTGTGCAGAGGCGGAGAATTTTATATGATTAAAATATGATTAAAAATATAAAACTATATAAACATTGAGATGTATTAAAAGAATATTAGAAAAATTATTAGAAAAATATTAAAGTGTTACAATATTAAAATATTAAATGGGGGCGGGTGATAGTAAAAGAGTGGGGCCTTAATGGTTCATAAAAATAGGGCAAGAGTGGTCAGAAATTGGTCAAGAATCAGTTCAAATCCAGGTCTATGTTCATGCCTGAGGGTTGGAGGGTGTCTAGCTGGAATATCCAGCGGGTTTCATTCTGTGATATTTTTATTCTCTTATTTCTCCTCTCCAGTGTCCCTTGATCTTATCTATACCATAGAAAGTCATACACGTGGGGTCTCTGCTGTGGTGATCCCTAAAATGTCTTGAGACACTGTGTTTGTTGAATCCATTTTTTATATTAGTTACCGTATTTTTCGGACTATAAGACGCACTTTTTTCCCCCAGAAAAATGGGGGGAAATGTCCCTGCGTCTTATAGTCCGAATACATGACAGACCCCGCCCCCGCCATCGCTGGCACCGCCCCTGCCATCTGCTCTCATTGCTCCTGTAGCCGCTGGAATCCCCTTACCACCGCCACTGGCTCCGCCCCCCCCGCCGCCGCTGGCACCGCCCGTCATCCACTCTCATTGCTCCCGTAGCCACTGGAATCCCTTGACCACCGCCACTGGCTCCGCCCCCCCGCCACCGGTGGCACCGCCCCTTACACATTGCTTGCATTGCGGCGAATCCAATTAGAGCCACTCTCTCTTTCTTTTCTCCCTTCGGGTTACAGAAAGGGAAGGGGGCGGCGGGGGATGTACAGACAGCCCGCAGCTCTCCTCTCCCTGTCACAGCGCTGCTGCCAAGTTCTCTGGCAAATAGAGCAGCGGCGCTGTGACAGGGAGAGGAGAGCTGCGGGCTGTCTGTACATCCCCCGCCGCCCCCCTTCCCTTTCTGTAAGCCGAAGAGAAAGAGAGAGCCGCTCTAATTGGATTTGCTGGCCGCCACCCAGCTTACTGCCCACTGTTTCCCTCCCCATGATTGGCCACAGCAGAGGGCCAATCAGAAGACACTGGGGGCATCATGGGAAATAAAGTCCCTGCAGAGTTCTGGCACCAGTTCCTCCAGCATGCAAACACTCTGCTGGAGGGGGGGTGTTAGAAGAGGAGCAAAAGAGTATACTCTGCTGGGGGACACGCTGTACCCCGCACCACCAGAGAGCCACGCTGTACCCCGCACCACCAGAGAGCCACGCTGTACCCCGCACCACCAGAGAGCCACGCTGTACCCCGCACCGCCAGAGAGCCACGCTGTACCCCGCACCGCCAGAGAGCCACGCTGTACCCCGCACCGCCAGAGAGCCACGCTGTACCCCGCACCGCCAGAGAGCCACGCTGTACCCGCACCACCAGAGAGGGAGCCACACTGTTCCCGCACCACCAGAGAGGGAGCCGCATTGTACCCGCATCACCAGAGAGGGAGAAAGACCGAGCCGCTGCCAGGATACAGACATGCTACACTACTGACTAGAGTCACCCCGGGCAACCCAGAGTGAGCGAACGTCCAGCCAGAGGGATCACTGTTGCGATTTCGCTGGGTCTGGTAAGAGGGCCTGTTGGCCATTATCCATTACTATTCCCAGGGTCTGAGCCATTAGGAAGTGCCTAACCTGATATCCTCTAGGCCTTATTGACTGCCACAACGTCCCTCTCTGTCCTCTTCCCACAACGTCCCTCTCTGTCCTCTTCCCACAACGTCCCTCTCTGTCCTCTTCCCACAACGTCCCTCTCTGTCCTCTTCCCACAGCGTCCCCTCTCTCCTCTTCCCACGGCATCCCCTCTCTCCTCTTCCCACGGCGTCCCCTCTCTCCTCTTCCCACGGCATCCCCTCTCTCCTCTTCCCACGGCGTCCCCTCTCTCCTCTTCCCACAGCGTCCCCTCTCTCCTCTTCCCACGGCGTCCCCTCTGTCCTCTTCCCACACTGTCCCTCTCTGTCCTCTTCCCACGGCGTCCCCTCTCTCCTCTTCCCACGGCGTCCCCTCTCTCCTCTTCCCACGGCGTCCCCTCTCTCCTCTTCCCACGGCGTCCCCTCTCTCCTCTTCCCACGGCGTCCCCTCTCTCCTCTTCCCACGGCGTCCCCTCTGTCCTCTTCCCACGGCGTCCCCTCTGTCCTCTTCCCACGGCGTCCCCTCTGTCCTCTTCCCAGGGTGTCCCACCACTGATGGCATGGTCACTCTACGTTTACTATGACAATGGTCACTCTGCGTTTACTATGGCAATGGTCAGGCTGCATTTCATGGGCACTGGAAAATATTTTAGTACACCATTTGGTTCAGAATATTTTTTTTCTTGTTTTCCTCCTCTAAAACCTAGGTGCGTCTTATGGTCAGGTGCGTCTTATGGTGCGAAAAATACGGTATATGTTCACGGATTCTGACGTGTAATTCTCTGGTTGTTCTACCAACATATTGTTTTTGACATGGGCATTCTAGAACATATGTCACATGTGTACTGTTGCAGGTTATTAATTCCTTTATCTTGTATTCTGATCCGTTGGACATAGAGGTAAAATTCTCTTTTTTCTTATTCGTTTTTTTTACTTACTCTACACGGTAGACAAGTGCCGCATTTAAAAAAGCCTTTGAGGTGTTTGAAGATTTGTATCTGTTTTTGGGGGTCCAGAGCATTGTGCACCAATCGGTTTCTGAGGTTCGGCACCTTTCTGTATATAAAAGAAGGCCTTGCTGGTATTATGGAATTCAGTATTCTATCCGATTGTAAAATGGGCCAATGCTTTTTTATTATAGTTTCCAATGCTTTGTGCTGAATATTATACCCAGTTAGGAAGGCCATGTCCATGCGTTTTTTCTTTTTCCGTTTATTTGGGTCATCAATGATCATAAGGTTTCTGTCAGGAACGGCAAACCAGAAATGTCATTGACGATATCGGCGCCTCTTCGCGCATGCACGGTAGTGGTGCATCGGCGCACGCTGATGTGCGCATGCGCGATAGCGGTGCGCGCGCGGGCACGCGCGATAGCGGTGCGCGCGCGGGCACGCACGGGAGCGCGCAGCGGCGGCTCATGGCGCCAGATGAGGTTATTTGAAGGGGCTGATGGCTGGGCTCTGTGCTGTTCGGTCTACAGCGTTACCTGAGACCTCTGACCCCTGCTTACCTGAATCCTGCTCCAGCTGACCCTTCCTGGCTTGTTTGACCATCCTTGCTGATCTGCCTGCACCTGACCCCCGGCCTGTGTTGACTACGTTCCTGCCTGTTCCTTCTGCTACCTCGTTACCTGCCCGTTGCCGAACCTGCCTGTACCTGAGACCTGCCAGCTGCCTAAACCTGCTCATACCTGATCCTGCTCCAGTACTTACCTGTACCTGAGACCTGCCAGCTGCCTGAACCTGCTCATACCTGATCCTGCTCCAGTACTTACCTGAACCTGAGACCTGCCAGCTGCCTGAACCTGCTCATACCTGATCCCGCTCCAGTACCTACCTGCTTGGGACTGGTGTACCCACGCTTCCAGCCCATCTGACCGCACCCGCCTGAGCTCCAGTTGTTAGGCCGTCAGTTGTTTCCGGATCTATTCCAGTCTCCGTCCCAGTTCCGGTCCAGCGCACCACCAGTGACTTTTACCAGGCTCTCGTGCGACTCTACACTCCTGCGCCCCCTGTCTTCACTACCAGGGGCCACGAGTGAGAGGTGTAAGGGAGGCCTCCCTCTGCATAATCAGACTCTTCCATCAGGTACGTGACAGTACTGAACAGCCAAGTCAGAGTCTGTGCAGGGAGCCTCTCCCATGGAGGGTTTCCGCTTACACCTCAAAGACCTCACCCAGACTGTTGAAATCGCACAAGATGCGTATATCCGACTGGAAGGAAGCATCCAGGCTCTTTCCTCACCTACCTCGGCCCCGCAAAGAGCTACTTCAGCAATAGCAATGTTACCTCCAGAAACCGGGGTTCCTGCGCCTGAAAGATTCACCGGTGATCACCGATTACGAGGACAGAAGTCAGAGAGACCTGTGAGGTCGTCCTGTCCAGCCTGGAAATTAGCCCGAGCCTCTAACATCAGCAGCCTGACATCTTCTACCGCTGCTGCACCCACATCTGATGTCCCTGAACCCAGGCAACTCGGAGTGCCCCGTCCCTCACTTTCCCCTGAGGAACGTCAACGCCGACAACACGAAAACCTCTGCCTGTATTGTGGGAGACCCGGGCATTACGTGAGGTCATGTCCAGCAAAGACCCGCAAGGGTCGAATTATCTTCTCCGCCAGCACGCCCATCCTGCCAACCCACCTGGCTCTCCCCATTGTATTACAGCTTCCGGGAAGAAGTATTCCTGTCTCCGCTATAATAGACTCCGGTGCCTGTAGCTGCTTTATGGACTTGTCTTTTATTGCTAAACATCAAATCCCTTTGCAACCTAGGGCCCAGGGACTTTCAGTACATCTGGCCGACGGGTCTGCTATCAAATCTGGACTAGTGACTCAACAGACTATACCCTTGCCTGTGATTATTGCCGATAGTCACAAGGAATTATTACGCCTGGATGCCATTGCATCCCCGCTGTTTCCCATAATCCTTGGCATGCCATGGCTCCAAGCACATAACCCTCTTATCAACTGGGTCGGAGGGGAGGTTAAGTTTCACTCTTCCTACTGCCTCCAACACTGCTTGCGGAAATTCTCTTCTGATCCGCCATCCTTGTTATGCTTGGACTCTGATGTTGAAACTCGCTTATCTGTACCAGTTGCATACCATGACTTTTTAGATGTCTTTAGCAAGAAAGGAGCTGAAACTCTCCCTCCACATCGGCCATATGACTGCCCGATTGATCTCATCCCGGGTGTTGAGGTCCCTTTTGGAAGGATTTTTCCTCTGTCAGAATTGGAGCTTGTCGCCCTGAAAGATTATATAGACGATAATCTAAAGAAGGGCTTCATCCGCCCCTCCACTTCTCCAGCAGGAGCGGGTATCTTCTTTGTGGAGAAGAAGGATCGTTCCCTTCGCCCATGTATAGATTATCGTGAACTCAATAAGGTTACGGTCAAGAACCGTTATCCCCTGCCCTTGGTACCCGAATTGTTCCAGAGGTTGGGAGCAGCAACCATATTTACAAAACTGGATCTCCGAGGGGCATATAATCTGGTACGGATACGGGAGGGAGACGAGTGGAAGACGGCTTTTCGCTCCCGATTCGGACATTTTGAATATCTGGTGATGCCGTTCGGCCTATGCAATGCCCCAGCAACATTCCAGCACTTTATCAACGATATCTTCCGCGATTTCCTAGACCTGTTCGTTGTAGCATATCTGGACGACATCTTAATTTTCTCTGCTTCCCTTGATGACCACCGCAGACATGTTAAAAGTGTATTGAGCAGACTGCGACAGCACGGGCTATACGCCAAGCCGGAGAAGTGCGAGTTCGAGCGACAAAGCATTACTTTTTTGGGACTAATCCTCTCCACCGATGGTGTCAAGATGGACCCACAAAAGGTCACTGCCATCTTAGACTGGCCAGCCCCAGTGGACAAAAAGGGCATCCAACGCTTTGTCGGGTTCTCGAACTTTTACCGAAAATTCATCAGGGGATTTTCAGCCATCATATCACCAATCACACAACTGACCAAACAAGGCATCCGTTTCCAGTGGTCTCCTGAAGCTCAAAATGCTTTCGAGTCTCTTAAGAAACTATTTACTTCCGCACCGGATCTGAAGCACCCTGACCCAACATTGCCCTATGTACTGGAAGTAGACGCGTCAGAAACAGCAGTCGGAGCAGTACTATCCCAAAGGCGGGGACCCAAGGCTTTGTTACACCCAGTCGCCTTTTTCTCCCGCAAACTGTCTAACTCTGAAAGGAATTATGATGTCGGAGATAGAGAACTTCTGCCCATTAAAAATGCATTGGAAGAGTGGAGGTACCTTTTAGAAGGAGCAGCGCACCCGATCCTAATCTATACGGATCATAAGAACCTGGAGTATCTGAGGACTGCCAAGAGACTCAAACCACGTCAGGCTAGATGGGCACTCTTCTTTTCCAGGTTCTCTTTTCATCTCACGTACAGGCCAGGATCTAAAAACACCAAACCTGATGCACTCTCTCGGATGTTCTGTGTTACCAGGGAATCCGCACCGCCCGACACTATCCTGTCCTCTGAGAACTTCCTGCTACTTCAGGGAGACCTGCTCTCTCAAATTAAACGGGCTTCTGTAAATGCCCCTTCATCTCTTGGAATAACGTTGCAGGCCAGAGATGATCTACTTTGGCACAAGGACAAAATATTCATACCGGAAAACCTACGTGTCTCTGTTTTGGGATTATGTCACGACCACAAATTAGCCGGACACTTTGGTATCCGTAAAACTGCTGAACTTGTGCAACGCACATTCTGGTGGCCTCAAGTGGAAAAAGACTGCAAGGGCTATGTAGAGTCCTGTACCACTTGCACACGAAATAAGAACAGCAAAACCAAGGCATGGGGCTTGTTGAAGCCGCTATCAGTCCCGAAGAGACCCTGGAAGAATATCTCGATCGATTTTATCGTGGAACTTCCTCCATCTGACGGGTTCTCCACCATCTTTGTGGTGGTAGATCGATTATCCAAAATGGCCCACATCCTACCCATGAAAGGCACACCATCGGCCCCGGAAACAGCCCAAATCTTTGTGAAAGAAGTTGTTAGGCTTCACGGAGTTCCAGCAAACATTGTGTCAGACCGGGGGGTACAATTCACCTCAAGGTTTTGGAGGTCGTTATGTGAAACCTTGGGAATCAAGTTATCATTTTCTTCCGCATACCACCCCCAAACGAATGGGCAAACGGAAAGAACCAATCAAACTCTGGAACAATACTTGCGGTGCTTCTCCTCATACTCACAAGATGATTGGGCCGCACTACTTCCGTTAGCGGAATTCGCTTATAACAATTCCATCCACTGTGCCACAAAACAGTCTCCATTCTTTGCCAATTACGGGTTCAACCCATCATTTCTGACCAGTACCTTCCCGGAGAGTTCTGTACCTGCCGTTCTTGAAACCATAAATTTCTTTGACACCAACAACAAACTTCTACAGACAACTATGACTAAAGCTCAGGAATATAACAAACAGGTCTTTGATAAGAAGAGGCGGGGAGAATTAATACTGGAACCTGGTGATCGGGTTTGGCTATCCCCTACAAATCTAAAACTAATGTGCCCCTCTAAGAAGTTGGGCCCTAAATTTATGGGACCCTTCCCGATAAAAAGAAGGATCAACGACGTGTCTTACGAGCTGGAACTGCCAGACTCCTTCAAAATACATCCTGTCTTTCATGTGGCTTTACTAAAACCTGTAACCCCTGATCCATTCCCTGACCGGGATACAGGCCCACCCGAACCAATATTAGTTAACGGAACAGAGGAATTCGAAGTCGAAGCAATCCTGGACTGTAGGAAAAAGAGAAATCAGATCCAGTATCTCGTCAAATGGAAAGGTTATGGCCCAGAGGAGAATTCGTGGGAACCCGAGGACGATGTCCATGCTGAAAGACTTATCCAGGCATTCAAGAGATCCCATCCTTTGAAGCTCGCCCGGTTGGGCATCCGGAGGCTGCCCATTGGGAGGGGGCAATGTCAGGAAGGGCAAACCAGAAATGTCATTGACGATATCGGTGCCTCTTTGCGCATGCGCCAGATGAGGTTATTTGAAGGGGCTGATGGCTGGGCTCTGTGCTGTTCGGTCTACAGCGTTACCTGAGACCTCTGACCCCTGCTTACCTGAATCCTGCTCCAGCTGACCCTTCCTGGCTTGTTTGACCATCCTTGCTGATCTGCCTGCACCTGACCCCCGGCCTGTGTTGACTACGTTCCTGCCTGTTCCTTCTGCTACCTCGTTACCTGCCCGTTGCCGAACCTGCCTGTACCTGAGACCTGCCAGCTGCCTAAACCCGCTCATACCTGATCCTGCTCCAATACTTACCTGTACCTGAGACCTGCCAGCTGCCTGAACCTGCTCATACCTGATCCTGCTCCAGTACTTACCTGTACCTGAGACCTGCCAGCTGCCTGAACCTGCTCATACCTGATCCTGCTCCAGTACTTACCTGAACCTGAGACCTGCCAGCTGCCTGAACCTGCTCATACCTGATCCCGCTCCAGTACCTACCTGCTTGGGACTGGTGTACCCACGCTTCCAGCCCATCTGACCGCACCCGCCTGAGCTCCAGTTGTTAGGCCGTCAGTTGTTTCCGGATCTATTCCAGTCTCCGTCCCAGTTCCGGTCCAGCGCACCACCAGCGACTTTTACCAGGCTCTCGTGCGACTCTACACTCCTGCGCCCCCTGTCTTCACTACCAGGGGCCGCGAGTGAGAGGTGTAAGGGAGGCCTCCCTCTGCATAATCAGACTCTTCCATCAGGTACGTGACAGTTTCTGTCCATTTTTCTTACTTTCTCTTTGAGTATTACCAGATCTTTCCTTTTGTAGCCCTTTTCCACAAACTTATTTATGATGGAGTCTGCTTGAAAGTCATAATCTGTGATGTTACTGCAATTCCTATACACTCTCATCAGTTGGCCTTTTGGAATGTTATTTATCCATTGTCTGTGGTGACAGCTGTTAGTTGGGATATATCCATTCCTGTCGGTTTTCTTGGAAAAGGTTCTGGTGTTGATAAGTCCATTTTCTTTATACAATTGCAGATCCAAGTAATCGATTGATTGTTTATTCCAAATACCGGAGAAAGAAATACCGTAAGCGTTTTGGTTTATCTCATTGAAGAAATCCTGTAGTTCATTTTCCGTTCCACTCCATATGATTATGATATCATCGATGTACCTTCTGTACAGTTTTAGTTTGGGCCTCTGTACGCTGTAGATCTGCTCTTCCTCCCAGTGGTTTAAAAATATGTTTGCCACACTGGGAGCGTATTTCGCCCCCATCGCTACGCCTTTGGTCTGGGTGAAATATTCTCCCTTATGCCAGAAATAGTTGTGGCCCATGGCCAGCTTTAAGCCTTCACTGATATATTTAATCTGTTTGTTTTTCATATTGGTCTGGTTGTATAGAGCCCATTCTACACTCTGTAGTCCGTCTTCTTGTACTATATTAGTATAGAGTGAATTCACATCAATTGTGACTAAAATGTCATTTTCATTTACTTCATAATTTTTCAATTCTTCAATGAGTTGTCTGCTATCCTTTAAATATGATTTTCCATCTTTCACTAGCGGTTGTAGATACCCGTCGAGATAGGCTCCTAGTCTAGAGAACAGTGAATCTATGCCACTGATTATTGGCCTCCCTGCTGGTTTGGACTGGTCCTTATGAATTTTAGGGACATAATAGATCACTGGTGTCTTGGCCGCCTCTGGTGTTAGATATTTCGCTTCTTTTTTCATCAAAATGCCCAGGTCTTCTCCTCTTTTACCGGGCATCTGGTGTTAGCTATGAATATCAGGTTATAGACTTCTGTCCTCAAAAACACACCAAAGATGGCCACCGGGTATCTGGTGTTAGCTATGGACTTCAGTCCTCAAAAGCACACACAAAATGGCCACAGTAATAAGCACATAAACTAGGCTTCGGTCTTCAAAATCTAACACAAAATGGCCACTGCTAATTAACATAGGACGCAATCTGCTATTTAAGGGAAGTGTAGTAGACATACAGCACACTCCAGATGAAGTCAGACCAGACGAAACCGGTAGAGTGCACAAGCTGAATGTCACAAACACTTCCAGGATTTGTCAGCATCTGTCTCTTACATGCCTGTTTGATACAGCTTAAATGTGAGTAATATTGCTATAAGTTCAATAAAAGTGTTTTTTATTACGGAATTACACTATTTGGGATTCCTTCCTTTCCCTCTTACTCTGAGATAACACTGGGATTACTACAAAAGGACCAGGGAGACAAGACACCACCAGAGTGCTGCACAGTGGCATACACTGTGAACGTTTTTCACCCCAAGAGGGGGTGAACATCTGGTGAGTGCGGTCTTTATTGGAGCACGTACTGCTGTGGGCACCAGACTTGAAGATTAAAAAAGGTCACATCACCAGGCACTGGGCACCTAGCATCTGAAAAAAACTACAAAATCATTGGACAATCATATTGCTCAATCGAATCGCATGAGGTTGCATTTGCACCTTATTGCATAGTCGCTCAACCAAATCGCATGAGGTTGCATTCATATTGCTCAATCGAATCGCATGAGGTTGCATTTGCACCTTATTGCATAGTCGCTCAACAAAATCGCATGATGTTGCATTTGCACTTTTCTGCATAGTCGCAAGATTTTTTGCCTAGCAAAGTTGCTGGGCATCTAGCATCAAATCATTGGACAATCACATCAATTTGCACAATTCTGCATTTAAAAAACAATAAAAAATTGCGCTTTATCGCATAGTCGCAGGACATTTTTGCATGCATCATTAATTTATTACTATCACGGTTTTATACATTGGTTTAATTTTTTACACTGTTATCACCTTTAATTGTTCACAATATTTTATTCATTTCATTGTTGTATTTTTTATATATATTATTTTATGCTCATCATTATTTATATCCGCATTAATCTATATTTATCACATATTCATATATATTAGTGAAGCATTTAGGAGTTACACTATGGCACCAATGACACTAGTATAATATAGGGGTATTTATGTATCTATTTGTATACAAAATATTCACTTGCACGCTAGAGCAAGGAAGTCCATGAATTGTAATTAGCGCCAATTCTACACCTCCCTTCAGTCTGAAAATATATGAGCCAACTTTTTTCAGTGCACTTTTCTCTTCACCTCCATTTTTGTGCTCCGTCTTTTATGTTTGTTTTTGTGTATGTGCGTGTCTATGTACAAACACAAACATATATTTTACATATAAATATACATATAATTTTATAAAATATATATAATTTTCACACATATAAATTCTACTTTGGTTATGTCTTCATTATAAATTACAAGTTCTATGCATGTTTTGTTCCATAATACAATGCATCCATGGACTTCGTTATATGAGTCAGATTTGTATGTTTTTCTACATTCAGTTAGATATATATTTATATGTACAGACATTCGTATGGACTTCTCTCGATTAAGACTATATTCCCATTTTCATAATTTTTTCCCATTAAAGGGGAGTTCCACCCTTTTTTTATGTGTATTAAAAGTCAGCAGCTACAAAAAGTGTAGCTGCTGGCTTTTAATAAACATACACTTACCTGTTACACTGTCCAGCGCCACACCGTTTGGAGCTCCGCTCCTCTCCCCCCTTCTCCGCCGGCCCCTTCATTCATTGTGTGGGCACCCGGCTGTGACAGCTTTCGGCTTCACGGCCGGGCACTCATTGCGCATGCACGAACGGCGCAGCGCTCTCTGAATGGACAGGTGATCGCCTGGGACCTGTCACGTCCCAGGTGATCGCCTACAGGGAGGGGCCGCCACAAGGCGAAATG
Organism: Rana muscosa; assembly: GCA_029206835.1. Taxonomy (NCBI): domain Eukaryota; kingdom Metazoa; phylum Chordata; class Amphibia; order Anura; family Ranidae; genus Rana; species Rana muscosa. The sequence goes on from CM055122.1 coordinate 1,157,793,668, forward strand.
ACGTATCGCCTAGGCGAGCCCAGGGCGGAAGGAGGACGTGGGACAGGAAGTCCCACTCCTACTGAAGCCCCCACTCCCCCCCCCCAAAAAAAATACATGCCAAATGTGGCATGTAAGGGGGCGAGGAGTGGATAAAGCGGAAGTTCCAAATTTGGGTGGAACTTCGCTTTAAGTCCGCTTATGGTTTAATGTACAGTTGTTACTAAATTTGTTTTGGTAGCAGCACTCAGCATACTGTGACAGCAGGAAGGTAAAGTCACCTGGTTGCATCCAGGGGGGTAGATATATTTCGCCCAGATTCAGGCTTTATGCCGACTTATACAACTAGGTGGAGAGTTGTATAAGCCCAGCTGAGGCTAGTGGGCTCATGGATGACTCATACCTCTAGGGAGAGTGTGGGGCGTCGTGCAGACAGGGAGTTGATGAGACCAGCTGAAGCTTGTCAGCTCATTTAGGCCTCTATAAGAACTCCCAGATTCATTAGGTGTTTGCTCATGCCTGGAACCAGACCTGTGTGGACTGTCTAGGGAGAGTGAACCCCTGTGCGGTGAGACAAAGCCTGTGTGGCTATTTGCTTGGACATTTAAAACCAGGGACTTAGGGACTAGGACAGCACTAGGCTGATCCCAGTTGTTAGTTAGGAAACCTGTATGTTTACTCAGAGGTCAAGTTGACCAGGATTTATTTTATTTATGTTTCTTTTGCTTTGCTGTGTTTTGTCACTGTAAATAGAAAATAAACCGCACCTTTTTGATTTTGAAAACCACAACCTCCGTTTGCTGGGCCTGTTTTTGTGTGGGGAGCCCATCCCGGGGGTCACACACACCCGCTGCCGAGCTAACCCCCTCACAATACATACCAGTGTACATCTATATTTAATTTATAATTTATTATTTAGTTTAGTTTTGAAACTTTTAAATATAATTTAGAAACAATATAAAAGTTATACACTACTATACACAGTCACATATGTATTTCTTTTTCACATATATATATATTTTCTATATATTTTTTTATATATTTTTTTATATATATTTTACATATCTTTTTATTCGGCAATTAATTCACATAAGTTTAGGTTTATCACTGTCACATATGTTACATCGTCACATTTGAGCTCATTCATGAATCTATTTAATACATCCCACACAAACACAACTTTTGTTGTCTTGTCACTTCAATCAGTTCTTTATTTCAGAACTTAAGTGCGTACATCAACACACACCGGTGTATCTTGCATTTATAATAACAATTATTATTCTTACCTTTAAGAAAGAACTTTTAACACCAGACATCACATTTTGATTTTGATTATTGTGTTGTATACACGTGTACATGTATACATAGTACACATATATTCTTTTTGATTCAAATGTATGTTTGACATAATATGACACAGCATTAATTGCATTATTGTTTTTATATGTATGTTTTTCACATGAATGTTTTTCATATGAGTGCCTCTTCCATTTCGAAGTGTGTCGGAGTTAATTACAGCTCCATTCCATTCTGCTGTGTTCAGTCAGCACTGATTGGCATGAAATTTATTTCATTTTCTATTTATGCCTCTAATGGATTTCCACACACTTCAGCTATGAGTAAGCGTCAAACACTGACGTGAAAGGCGTTAGCCATCCACCCCTCCATGACCACTGTTCGTTTTGATTGTTTTGGATTTATTGATTAATTTTAAACATTATTTTTGAAAATAAAACTGTCTATACAGAGTGCGGCAGTCCAGGGCTTTTTTCTTTCCATGCATTAGTGCAAAGCCAGCACCTGTGTGAATAACAGGGCGGGAGCAGCCATTTGGAGCATCTCAGCTTTGAGCGGTACGTTCCTTTTCCACAGTTTCTATTGAACCGGTCGATTCCGCCTGATATTCGGGACGTGTATGCTAGGCTTAAAGTTGTTGTTAACCACCCTGGCGGTATGATTCTGTCAGCTTTTAGGTGCTGAAAGTGGTACCATTATTCTGCATGGAAATTTGGCGTTTTATATTGTAGGCCTGTAATTCTTAGGAATAACTCACTTAAATCTGTCCAAACCAGAGTCTAGTATGATAAAGTTCAAAAAACAAAATCATAAATTATAATATAATAAATAACTATAAAATAATTATAACAAATAATAATATAATAATAATAAAAGGGTTTTTCAGTGTTTGATGACGAATTTCCCCACAAATCGCTATCGCTCAATTCTGCAAGTGATTCTAATTTAATTATCGCTATTTTCTAGCTGGTCTAAAACCACTTTTCACGTAAAGGGACACTTTTTGGTTGCTATGGACAATCTCCAAATTCCAGGCAGAAAGAACAGTTTTTATTATATAAAAGTGCATGCAGGACACTGGACAAACCACTAGGGACAAAGGGGGTGTGTAATTATGGTATACAGTACTGTAATCTGTAAGATTACAGTGTACTGTGTTTTAACTTTTTTGAATTTGGCGCTGATCTCCGTCCCCGTGCGTTGTAACGTCGCAGGGAACGGAGCTCGGCGGCACTCAGCAGTGTGTGAATTGATCGAGGAGACAGCTCGATCACACAGCAGGGAGGCATCGCAGGATCCAGGGGACAAGGTAAGTAACTCTGCCTGGATTATTGTGATGCAATCCCGAGTCTGGCTCGGGGTTACCGCTTTTGGTGCTGAAATTTCATCCCGAGCCAGACTCGGGAATACCACCAGGGGGGTTAAGCCACTATAATATAAACATGCCATCCCCTCTGTTAAATAACATTATGGGGGAGATTTACTAAACCTGGTGCACATATAATCAGGTGCAGCTGTGCATGATAACCAATTAGCTTCTAACTTCAACTTGTTGAATTAAGCTTTGGCAAAAAAAAAAACTGGAAGATGATTGGTTTCTATGCAGAGCTGCACCATATTTTGGATGCTCCAGTTTTAATAAATAACCCCCTATGTGTCCCTGTGCCGTATAAAAAAAATGCTGATTATACCTTATATCAGAGCGTCTTCTGGTGCTCATGTGACTGCTTGGCTCTCTCCTCTCCCCAGCTGACAGCTATAGCGGGAGGGGCCAAGAACTTCTACTGACATTAGGCAGGGAGGAGGGAAAGAGAGAGAGAGCAGAGGAGTCACGTGAGTGCCAGGAGACGCTCTCATATAGGTAGAAATTGTCATCTTTTTTATACAGCACTGACACAAGGACACATAATTAACAGTAGGGTATGGCATGCTTATACTATAGACATGATAGCAGTAGGAGGATTGTGGAGTAGATGGAACTGACAGGCAGGGAGGGAAGGGGGAAGGAGGACAGAGGAGAGCAGAGAGGAGAGCTGCAGATGATGGAGGCACGTAAACTGGCCATGGTGTCAGGGCTTAGCAGCCATGATAAACAGTGGTCAGTTTACAGAGGGGAGGGCATTGCCAGGCAGGATCAGCCAGGTATTTTAGGTGATAAGGGGGGCCAAATTACACAGCACAAGAACTGTGCTGTTATTCATGCTTTCGGGGGACAGGAGCCATTTTTTTTAGGGTAAAAAACACTTTAAATCTTCTGGTGCTGCACTGGTTAATTTAAACTAAAACAACAGTCAGTAGCACAAAGGACCCAAGTCATTGATTTTTTTTTTTTTTTAATAAACTTAGGCTTTAATATAAGAAGGTTCTACACAGAGGCGCGTTTTTACACTGGATTACTGAAAAGATCAAGAAGAACTATAAAAACCACACCAAGATTCAATTAAAACACACATCTCTTGTATTTAAGCTGGTTTCACACATGTGCAAATTGGTGCAAATTGGATGTCTGTTTTTACTGTGAATAAAAAAAAATGCACCTGAACCGCTGAACAAATGCTTTTTTTTTTCTATTCATTTATTACTAATAAATGAATACACCCGCCCCTCCTACAGTTCCCCATCAGGTCTGCTCAGCCAATGACGTAGGTGTAAGGCTGAGGACCTGATGCGGAACGTAAGAAAGGGGTGGGCCTATTCATGTATTACACTGTGGAGGAAGTTCCCCATCAGGTCCGCCCCCTCGTATGTCAGACCCTGCCTTCGTCATTGGATGAGCGGACCTGATGGGGAACTTCCTCCAGTATAATAAATAAATAGACCCGCCCCTTCTCACATTCCGCATCAGGTCCTCAGCCTTTCACCTACGTCATTGGCTGAGCGGACCTGATAGGGAACTTTAGAAGGGGCGGGTCTATTAATTTATTACACTGTGGAGGAAGTTCCCCATCAGGTCCGCTCAGGCTCAGCCAATGATGTTTCGTGTGGACAGCGCTGGACATCGGGATCGCCGCGGGACACTGGATTTCATCGCTGGAATTTTTCTTTTTTTTTTTTTTTTTTATAAAAGACTTTCCCAACGGTGTCTGTGTATTTTTTTTTTTTTTACACTTTCTTTGTGAAATGGTAGGAGTACAATGTACCCCATTACCAATTCACATAGGGGGGGCTTGGATCTGGGGGTCCCCTTTGTTAAAGGGTCTTCCAGATTCCGATAAGCCCCCCGCCCGCAGACCCCAACAACCACCGGGCAAGGGTTGTGGGGATGAGGCTCTTTTCCCCATCAACATGGGGACATCCTCCCCATGTTGAGGGCATGTGGCCTGGTACGGTTCAGGAGGGGGGGCGCTCTCTCGTTCCCCCCTCTTTTCCTACGGCCTGCCAGGTTGCGTGCTCGGATAAAGGGTCTGGTCTGGATTTTTGGGGGTACTCCACGCCATTTTTTTTTATTTGGGGTGGAGTTCCCCTTAAAATCCATACGAGACCTGAAGGGCCTGGTATGGATATTTGGGGGAACCGCACGCATTTTTTTTTTTAATTTGCGGCAGGGTTCCCCTTAATATCCATACCAGACCTGAAGGGCCTGGTAATTGAATTTGGGGGAATCCCCCCTTTTTTTTTTTTTTTTATCAATGACTTTTCTATGTATTGCCAGGAGCCGACAATTCATTATAGCCGCGAGTGAGTTTTTAATGACTTTTTTTCCTTCAGAAATGACACTTTGTGCAGGGACAGTTCTAAGCACGGGAAACAAGCGCGAATAGTCCTCAGAAGTTTGGGTCCCCATTGACTTGAATAGGGTTCGGGTTTGGGGTCAAGTTCGGGTCAAGTTCCGTCCCGAACTCAAACTTTTTTCCTAAGTCCGGCCGAACCCGTCGAACCCGAACATCCAGGTGTCCGCTCAACTCTAGTATTGTGTTTTTATTATTTCTTATGGTGGCGTTGTTTGTTTTGAATGTACCAAAGCTTCATATGGCTATGTGAGGATTTATTGGAGTTATGTCCTAATGTTGACATATAATCATATCTGATATTTGATTACATTTTAGGCACAATTGGGGGTTTTCTGTACCTCCATTTATTTTTTATTTTTCTTATTTACATGTAAATAAAAAAACAAATTTTGAGAGACCATCCACCTAAACAAATACCATTCTAATAATGTCCTTGCTTTATTCTGAATTAATTCTGCTTACTGGCATTTACTATTTTAAATGTGCTGAAAATTAAGTTTTTTTTGAAACGTGGCTAAATATATTTCAGTATAAAGCAAATAAAATCACTTGTGTATCTTAGCTTTAAAGCACAAGTGAACCGTGAAGCATAATTTTTAAAACAATATCATGCTCCAACTAGTTTTTGTTATGTGTGATTAAAAATATTGGCTGAGGAACCAGTGGTGCAGGCAGGAGCACAGCATTATTCACAGACCCCCTAGGCTGCTGCTTTTCCAGACATGCTGAGCAATGTTTACTTCACGGCAACCTATAGATTGGAAGGATAGGACATTGTTTTAAACATATAGTGGAACTAAATATGGTCTAAATGTCACACCACTGTAATACCTTAGCATACAGAACCAGGGTTTTCACATTTCTTCCTTATTCCTTCCTTAAGGCGAATATGTCATAAAAAATAAAAGTAAAAACAGTTTTAGGAACGTAAAGCTGAGTTCCACCCACAAATGGAACTTCCACTTTTCCGGTTCCTCCCCCCCTCCAGTGTCACATTTGGCACCTTTCAGGGGGGAGGTGGCAGCAGATACCTGTCTAATACAGGTATTTGCTCCCACTTCCGGTGATAGATCACTGCAGTTTCTGCTACAATCAACGCCATGTCCGGCCCCTCCTCTGCCCCCCCGCTGTCTTCAGGGAGACACACAGGTCCCAGAAGACAGCAGGGACCAGTGAGGATGCGCAGCGTGACTCACGTATGCGCAGTAGGGAACCAGGCTATGAAGCCCTTACTGAAGATGCCTGCGCCTCCATCCCGGGAGCCGAGGGACAGATCGGTTTCATGTGAGGACATCGCGGGCGCCCTGGACAGGTAAGTGTCCTAATATTAAAAGTCAGCAGCTGCAGTATTTGTAGCTGCTGACTTTTATTTTATTTTGGCGGAACTCCACTTTAAATATGAAATCATTTAATATTAATGGTTTAGATTTTTCTTTAAATATATTCTGATCATTTTTAAGGCTGATTGGCAAGAGATTGTCAAACAAAGAACATGGAGTGATGGTCACTGCCCTGGAAGACATGTACCTTTGCAAAAAAGCTTAAAAATAATACTTTTTAGCATTGTGAGGGTTCTTCTTTTTCTTCCTAGTACAAAATGGGAAAACACCAGTCCTTGAAATTTCATACTTAGGAAATGCCTTTAAGCTTTATGCGGTGTTACAGAACAGTACTATTCTCACAAAGTTAGTGCCATTATATTTTAGAATTACTTAATTTGCATGTTTAACACATTTTTACTTCTACTTCTATGCCATAGTTTGGCTCAAATGCAGCCAAAACTGATTATTTGTAACTAGAAGAATATTGTTTTTTTTAGTAGTTTTGGATGCCACAAATTTATTTATACAGTGGTAATTGGCATGAATGATCTAAAAGCTAAAGAAAATTGGTAATTCCAAATCCAATCTCCTGCATCTGATTGTGAATCACCTCTATCCTTTCGTTCTCAAAGGCTTCATTTGATTACTCCTCAGAACCACCTTTCCTTCCCAAGAAACCCAGAGCCTATTGCAAAGGACAAGGTAAAACACTGCCATGCCATGGTCATATTTTGTCAAAATAATTGCTCAAATATGGCCAGTGGCTATATTTGTGCAGTGATGCAACTGCTATCCCTGCCCTTTGCTTACGTAGCTGGGTGATTCAGAGCCATGTAAGCCAATGTGGCAGTGACAACAGTGGTTACTAGGGATGCAGTAGGTGCCAGCAGCACCCACTGCTTCCTTAGGAATGATTGACAGCAGAAACCTGTTACATATAGAGACAGTAAAAATAATGCTTCTATGTATGATGCTTAGCTCACATCGAACAAGGGATGAAAGGGCAAATTTGTTTGTGTATTTCTCCCTGCACACACTCTGTGATCTCTTCCTATCTATTAAAAGTATGCCTAACAGAAACTTATTAAAATACAGAGATTTTCAGCAATGCTTTATAGGGTGGCAGAAACTATTTATTCATGCACAGACTCTGTGATCTAGCTCTATCTGCTCCAGAATTGTCCAACATACAATTAGGTTGGTCTAATAAAGGCAAAAAGGCTGTTCACGATGCAATGGAAGTTGTACTTTGTCCCAGAGCTTAGTAAATATGCTGGAATTTTACTTGCAAAGAATACCCAATCACATGCAAGGAAAATAAAAACACGGGGAGATTTACTAAAACGGAAGCACTCAGAGTGAGAATCTAGTGCAGCTCTGCATAGTAGCCAATCTTCTTCTAAATTCAGCTTGTTCAATTAAGCTTTGACAATAAGCCCACATACCCACTGAAGGCGGGTTTGAAATTTAAAAAGCACCACTTAAAGTGGATGTAACCCCAATTCATGAAATCTGAGCTGGGCACATATATCTGCAGTATTTTGTTATCTCATTTCAAAGAGATAAGTCCCGTAGCTCTCTCCTGACCCGTTCCTCTGTTATCAGCATGAGAACTTCTGACAGAATCTTGAACACATCAGATAAAAGCAGCCTGACTTTTCTGTCAGGGGAGGTTGCTATAAATATATTAGCAGGGAGCTGGCCCTGTTACAAAACACCTCTAAAGCCCTGTACACACGATCGGATAACCTATGGATTTTCGTCCGATGGATTTGACCATCGGAAATCCGATGAAACTGTTTTTCATCAGTCTTGGCCACACACCATCAGTTTAAAAACCGACGGCAACAAAACAACGGCACGTACAAAACGTACGACGCGCTATAAAAGGGCCAAACAAATCTAATGGCGCCACCCCTTTGGCTGCTTTTGCTGATTTCGTGTTACCGCGTGTTAGTAAAAGTTTGGTGAGAGCCGATTCGCGCTTTTCAGTCTCCGTGCTTTGCAGATCGTTTCCTGGTGTTCAGTTTGTGCTTGTGGGTTTGTATTTGTGATTCAGTGCGTGCAGTCAGGTCGTTACTGCCTTGCAGTGCCTTCTTGGCCGTTCGTTTCCTGTTTTTCAGGTCGTTCTTCTCAGGCCTTGCTGTTCCACGGTGTGTTCTGTTTGAGTGCGTTCTGACCAGCCGACCGGTTTAAAACCATGTTTGAAGTGCGTTCTCATTCTCGAGCTCGTGCTGGCTTTGGGCTTGGTGTTGCAGTTAACACTGTAACCCGAGTTCAGTCTGTGAACAGGGTGAGGAGGAGTTCATGGACTAAGAATTGGTTGCTCCAGCGGGACCAATTCTCTCATATGCCTCTGCTGCGGGAAATCCATGAGAATAATCCTGATGATTTCAGGAATTATCTCAGGATGACGGACCCCGTATTTCACCGTCTGTTGGATTTGCTGTCCCCCTATATCACGAGGCAGGACACTGTGATGCGCCAGGCCATCACTGCCGAGCAGAGGCTTATTGCCACGTTGAGATACCTGGCGACTGGGAGAAGCTTGCAGGACCTCAAGTTCTCAACAGGCATCTCCCCCCAGGCTCTCGGGATCATTATCCCTGAGACGTGTTCGGCCATCATTCAGGTCCTGCAGAAGGAATATATGAAGGTAATTTTGCTCCTTTAACCTCACATTATATGTTTTGATTGTTTTTGAATCTTCTTATTTTTTCCCTCCTAACCCAAATTTGCCTGTTTGTAATATCCTGGTAATGTCCCCATTTTCCCCATGCATTTTTTGACCTGTAAATGCCTTTTTGGGCCCTCCATGCCTATTTCCCTTCACTAACCTCTCCAGCATGCTATCGTGGGCGCAAACCCAGCTAGCCTTCTATTTTCCTTTTCCTTTTTGTGGGGTCATTGCCCGCGTAGTTTGACAACCCTCCCTCCCCCCCCCCTAAAGATGTTACCAATTTTTTAGTTCTCAATCAAGCTCAGCAGAGTGGTCGAGACTTTTTTTGGATCCCCCACAATCACCTTAGGCCCCCCCTTAGTTTATTTTAGAATGTCCACTCAGCGGGGGTGAGGCATCTGCTAAGTGGGCCTTTGTTTATTGGTAGGAAATACTCCCCTAAATAATAATGTTAGAATGATGTTGGTCAACAATGTTTTTGTGTGTAATCTGCTTGCACTGTAAACATAAACCGTACTAATGTCTTCTTTTTGTTTGACTCCACAGTTCCCTAGCACACCACAGGAATGGCTGACTGTGGCCTCCCAATTTGCCCAGCGGTGGGATTTCCCCAACTGCAGAGGGGCAATTGATGGGAAGCACGTCCACATAGTGCTGCCACCCCGTTCGGGGTCATACTATTTTAACTATAAAGGTTTTAATAGCATAGTGTTAATGGCGGTGGTGTCGGCACGGTACGAGTTCCTGTATGTGGACGTGGGGAAGAACGGCCGGATGTCCGATGGCGGAGTATTTGCTGAGACGGAGTTCGCTCACCGTCTGCAGGCTGGGGGTCTTGCACTGCCTCCAGATGTAGAGAACGTGGAAGGGCTACCGTTCGTTTTCATCGCGGATGAAGCTTTTGGACTAGGACCACACCTCATGCGGCCGTTTCCCCAACACACCCTCACCCTGGAGAGGAGGGTTTTTAATTACCGGCTGGCCAGAGCCCGGAAAGTTGTGGAGAATGCCTTCGGGATAATGTCCAGCCGGTTCTGCCTGTTCCAGACAGCTATCAATTTGGCGGATTATAAACTGAACAACATTGTGTACTGCTGCTGCTTGTTGCACAATTTTTTAAGAAAATACTCCACAAATTATGTGTCATCAGTTGGGTCTGAGGCCGGTCCCTCTGAACTGATAAATCTGACCGGCCTCAGCACTGCCCGTATTGGCTTGGCCCCCCAAAGTGCCCGTGAAGTACGTCAGAAATACGTAGAGTACTTCACGGGTAGGGGGGCCATCGCAATGCCAGACCACATCTGAACTTTGATGTTACCTTTTTTAAATAAACAAAAATATTTGATTTACTACAAACTTGTCTTGTCATTCTTTGATTTGTGGTTTATGTGTCTCCCAGGTTCTAGTAGTGCCAAGTGTATTTCTCCTTATTAGTAAATAGCCTCCAATCTCAGAGGTAAAAACACTCATTATGCATTATCAGAACTGCTATTGAGCATAGAAACAACAAGGCACACCTTTTTTCGACTCCCCTAATGTTTTTATTGATTGCAAATCAGTTTTTTTTTTTCAAAAGATTTTTTTGGGGTGTTTTGTGTGGCTTTTTTGGCAGAAGCATGCATGGGTCAAAAGCCACATTTTTTTCCATTAAAAAGTAATAAAATAACACAGTGAAAAATACAAACAGGAGATGGAGTGATGTTACCCCTGATCCATCCCAAATGTGAAGAAACACACTTTCTTTTTGGGGCTCAAATGGGTATTTTCAACATGATCCCATGGCTAGGGTAAACATGTGCTATCTGCCATCATGGGGGATCAATGGACGTGCTTTGGGGGTGAAAACCCTTCCTCTCCCCTACTTGAGGAGGGAGGAAGAGGTTGCACCCCCAAAACAGGGACATAGATATCCTGTGATGGCAGATAGCACATGTTGAGTCTTCAGTGTGTGCATCTTCACATTTGGGCTGGTGGAAATCCCATAGAAAAATTCCAACACATAACAAAACACACAAAAAGGGGGGGTAACACTATTCTCCCCAAAATATCTATCATGTTTTTATATTTTTGCTCAATCACAATCATTCTCTTTCTCATAATGTCCATTTCGCTACTGCATTCCATGATTTCCTGAATGATTATTTTGGCGCTGGCACTCGAGAATGGAGGATTTGGACTTCCTGACACACCCCCACGTTCAGTCCCTAAAAAGAAAAAAATATTTTAAAACTATGCAGGCCTACATTTGTATTTACCTTGAAGTTGTGGTGACAGACACTGACCTGTTGTGCTGATAAGCTCCACCTCTCCTTCCTCCACCTCTCCTTCCTCCACTTCCACTTTCTCCCCCTCCGCTTCCTGAACCTGCTGAACTTTGTCTGCTTTGGGATCTTCAGGGAGTTTCTGTGGTGTTGGGTTCCTCGTCTCATGAGCATGGTGTCCTCCCACTCTCCTCTCCCCTATGGGAATATAAAAAAAATGTATCCTTTTAGCCCACAGACTTTTTAGGCCTGAAAATTGATTCTCAATGTTTTAAAGTGGGGTCCAATTGATATTTGGCCCTGAGTTTCAAGATGAACATATGAGATCTTGCAAACTCAACAAAGCAACATGTTATTTTGGAGGACACTCACAAATTCACTTGGATAAACACCAAGGTATCCACTGGACCACCTGTGTGTGACACCGTTAAGAAATTTGGTCATGTGGCCAAGAGTATAGTATCTTGATGAAGAACAAAAAAAGTACACAACTGCTGGAGTGTCATCTCCTTTACCCAGAATACAGTTTATTCTTTCATTCACATTCTAAATTTCCTTACAACACATCATCTAGCCAACAATGTGTAGATAAACATAGTTGAAGTAAAATGAGGCATGCCCACATGTAGTTTACGTGGATATGTGCCAAACATGTTTGGGGAAAGAGCAGCAATTTTTTGTTCAACACATTTAGCAAATAAGTGGACTCTCCACTTAACAGAAAAGTAGAGATTTTAAAATGTGAAACCAGTCAAGCCAAGCACATGGTGCAAAACATGGAAGAATACATATTACAATGTGAAAGAACACAGTAAAATAAACTTACTTTTTTCAATGCTTTTTATAAGCTTCCTATACTGCTCCGGCTCCCTGAGCTTCAGGTCTGACCACCTTTTACGGAGTTGTTCCTTGGATCTCCTGACCCCATATTTTTTATAGAGAGTCTTCGCAACTTTGTCCATAATTTGTGACTTCCGGAGATTAGGGGTGTCGTATGGGCCATGCTTGCCGTCGTAATCCTTCCTCCGCAGAATGTCCACCATCTCCGCCATCTCAGAAAAATACATATTAGTCGCCTTGTATCTTTTTTGACTGGATCGGGACGTTTCCGCCTCCGGGCTTTCCTCGTCGGTAATTTCTAGGAAAGAAGCCACCTGTGTCTGCGACATGTCGCCGTCTCACACTGTGCGCTGATCGTTAAGGGGCGGGGAAATCCTGGAAAAGTCCGTCATGGGCGGGCGACGAGGGCGGAGTTACACGCATGCGCAGGGTATAAAAAGGGGAAAGAAGTTTTTAGGGATGCGCAGAGTAAGGACGACCGGAAGTGAACCAACAAAGTGAACTAAGGTAAGAAGGGAACTCGGGCCTGCAGTGGCCTATAATGGTTCATGATTGTAAAGGGCAATATTGTGATAAGTTGAGGAGAATCAATTTTGATCCTTTACTTTTTTTCTTTTGTTTTTTACTTGTTGTTCAAAAAAGATGCAGAAACTACGAGAGCCGGAGGTGATGCTGATTTTTATAGAAAAATATAAGGAACAGCGCAACCTGTGGGAACTGAAACACCCAGCGTACCACAAGAGTGATGTACATCGGGCAACTATTACCAAGTTAGCAGAGGATATGAAGCCATGGATCCCAGATGCAGACTACACTATGATCAATAATAAAATCAACAACCTGCGTAATTCCTATAAAAAAAAATACAAGGAAGTGCGCCAGTCAAAGAGATCAGGAGCAGCAGCCGACGATGTAGTAAAGCCCAAGCTGTGGTACTACAGACATCTTCAATTTTGGATGACCAGATCGAGGCCAGGGAATCTATTTCCAGCCTTCCCTCCACCCTTCCCTCCAGCGTTCCTTCCACCCTTCCCTCCACCCCTGCAGAGGCGGAGGAGGAGCCTCCCGAGCTAGAAGAGCCAGATCTTCACATCTTCAGCCCGGTATAGTATTTTGGATCATAATTATTGTCCACTAAGTAATATTGTGTGGAACTGTTTGGATTAGCCATAAATGATATCATCAACCCAAAAAAAAAAAAAAACAGGAAAGAGGTCAAAATTGTGTGTGATAGATTCCCCAAATAATCCAATTTTTCATTTTCTTTAAAAAACAGGATGAGGCAAGCAGGAGGAAGAGGGTCAGGAGTGTGGCAGGCAGGAGGAGGCAGGGCCAAGTGGGACTCAGCAGGTCCCCAGGCCTAGTGGCAGCACCGTCTCCCAAGTGGCTCCCCTCCACGTCAGACTGCCAAAACAACGGCGGATGACACAAGTGGAGGAGGAGTCACTAAAGATGATTCAGGAGGCTGCTGCCATTATGAGGGCCCCCCTCAACCCTACAGAGGGCTTTAGCACCTATCTTGCGGATAAATTGCTCAGAATGGAGGCGGGACAACGAGCCCTTTGTGAGCACCTTATATATATGGCCGTACACATGGGGGCGAGGGGGCTGCTGACTGAGGCCACCCATATCTCGCAGCAGGCCAATCCCTCTCCTCCTTCTCCTCCTCCTCCTGCCACATCACCACCCACAGTGGCCCAGCCTGCAAGGGTGCGTGGACGGGGCCGTGGAGAGAACGCTGCAGGGAGGCGTGGAAGGAAGGCTACAGGGAAGAGCAGGAGGTGATTCCCTGGCCTCGAGCTGCTCATCCAGAAATTGAAGGTTGATGGAGTACCACAGCTTGGGATGATGTATGTCTTTGGCTGCTGCTCCTGATTTCATGTTGTTGTTGATTTTATTATTGATCATAGTCAGGTCTGCATTTGGGATCTAATGACTTTATATTCTCTGCTAATTTCTGAATAGTTGCCCTTCGGTTTTTGTTTGTTTTTTGTCCGAAATAAAGGGAAATTTGATTTCAGCCAACATACATGCCTGATGTGTTTTTTTTGGAAGTAGCAATAAGATTTCATAAATACAATGTGTAATTAATAACAAGGGACACCAACCTCCATGAGTAAAAAATAAAAATAATATGTTGTTCTGAGAAATTGACACACCAAAAAATGCACAACAAATTTAAAGACAAAAACAAAAAAAAAGGTGTAATTTGTGAGGTCGGCCTTGAAGAATTAAACAAATTATTCCTAAGATCACAAGAAAGAAGAAAGACATACGTTTGTCAGAACTCAGTAGAAAGATCTGCTGCTAAAATGACATTTTAAAGACCGTTCTAAAGCAACAAAACATGCGCTGCATTAAACGAAGCAATAACTTGCAGAATGACGAATGTGCTCTCTCCATTAGGAACGCTAGTTTTACCAGAACGAGCGCTCCGTCTCCTAATTCAGTCTGAGCATACGTAGGTATTTTAACCGATGGACTTGCCCATAGACGATCGGAAATTCCCATCGGTTTTTTATCCATCGGAAAAATGTAAAACAAGTTCTATTTTTTCCATCCGATGGAAAAAAGACCGATGGGTACCATACACGATTGGTTTGTCTGATGAAAACCATCCATCGGACGGTTTTCATCAGTTAAACCGATCGTGTGTACGGGGCTTTAGAGTCTCTGCCTATGATGAGAGGGGGTGTGTGCCTTTCCTCCAATCAGCAATTTTAGCTATCTTGGCTATATGCCCAGACATCACACTCTGTGTTAAACAGGAAGATGTGAAGACAGCAGATATACATGTAAAACCTATGTAGGGAGATTTGATTCATCCCTGTGTATCATCTGAGGCTGTTCACTTCACTGGGTGTATGGAGGGTTTACATCCACTTTAAACTGCAGTAAAGTGCCGCTAAAATGAGCAGCGTTTTACCACAAATGCAGGAACAGCCCCAGTGTGAAAGGAGTCTAATGGATACCCAATCAGGTGCAAGGAAAATGGGGGGGGGGAAAGAAATATTTTTGCTTGCACATAATTAGATGATGAAAATCAGCAGAGCTTTACCATGTTTATTTTTAATAAGCTCTTGGAAAAATTTAAGCAACTACACTTGCAGAGTAGTGATGAGCCGAAAACCCCCGGGTTCGGTTCGCACCAGAACTCGCGAACGGACCGAAAGTTCGCACGAATTTTAGAACCCTATTAAATACAATGGATGCCAACGTTCGGAATCTAAAGTGCTAATTATAAACACTATTTTGCTTGTTATTGTCCTAAAAAGGGTTTGGGAACCCGGGTTCTGCACCAGGGGACATGTATCAATCCAAAAAAAAGTTTTAAAAACTGCCGTTTTTCTGGAGCAGTCATTTTAATGATTCATAAAGTGAAAAAAAAGTCAAATATTCCTTTAAATATCGTACCTGGGGGGTGTCTAAAGTATGCCTGTGAAGTGCCACGTGTTTCCCGTGTTTAGAACTGTCCCTGCACAAAATTACATTTCTAAAGGAAAAAAAGCCATTTAAAACTGCTTGTGGCTTTAATGTAATGTCTGGTCCCGGTAATATGGATGAAAATCTTTAAGAAAAATGGCATAGCTACCCCATCACAGCCCCCCCTCCTACCCCAGCCTATTACCAGCCCCTTTGGGTCTTGTATGGATATGAAGGGGAATCCCGCACACAAAATAAAAAAGGCCCTATATACTCTGAACAGCCGTATACAGGCGGTGCATACAAGACAGGGACTGTAGGTTTGTTCTTATGTAGAATCTGTTTGTAATTTTGAACAGGTACATTGTTTAAGTGTAGCTCCAGCCAAAAAATCGATTTTTAAGCTTTTTGGAAAACATAGGGAAGGGTTATCACCCCTGTAACATTTGTTTTGCTGTTTGTGCAGTGTGCACCTGTTCAGAACAGTTCACCTCACTTTCCGTCCTAATGACAAATGTTTTTTGAAAAATTGGGTTTTTTATTGAAACAAGAATTGGTGATAAAGCATCAGTGGAGAGGAGACACTTTTTTCCCATATTAACTCTTACAGGAGAGAATTTGCCTTCCTAGGGGTAGATTTCCTCTCACTTCCTGTTGTATCCTTCCGTTTGCAAGGAGGAGTCATTTGTAAGTTGGATGCTTGAAAGTAGGGGCCTGCCGTATATACTCAGCTGAAATTTGCCCCTTACATGTTGGTGTTGCCACAACACTGTGAGCCCTCACAGTTACTCTTGGTGGGCGCATGAATGGGCCCTGCTGTGAATTATTAGATCAAGAATTGTAATTGCATGCCCCTGTTGAACAGGGGCTGAAAAATTGGGCCTTTGGTGGTGGTGGTGGTGGTGTTGACACAACACTGTAAGGCCTCACAGTTACTCATGGTGGGCGCAGGAATGGGCCCTGCTGTGAATTATTAGATCAAGAATTGTAATTACATGCCCCTGTTAAACAGGGGCAGAAAATTTGGGCCTTAGCCACTGGTGCTGGTGCCACAACACTGCAACCCCTCACAGATACTGTACTTGGAGCACAGCAATGAGCCCTGTTGCAAAGTATTGCATCAAAAATTGTAATTACACGCCCCTGTTAAACATGGGGCTGAAAAATTGGGCCTTAGCCACTGGTGCTGGTGCCACGACACTGCAACCTCTCCCAGATACTCTAGTTGGGGTGCAGGAATGAGCCCTGCGGCAAAGCATTGCATAAAAAATTGTAATAACACGCCCCTGTTAAACAGGGGCTGAAAAATTGGGCCTTAGCCACTGGTGCTGGTGCCACGACACTGCAACCTCTCCCAGATACTCTAGTTGGAGTGCAGGAATGAGCCCTGCTGCAAAGCATTGCATAAAAAAATTGTAATAACATGCCCCTGTTAAACAGGGGCTGAAAAATTGGGCCTTAGCCACTGGTGCTGGTGCGACGACACTGCAACCTCTGCCAGATACTCTAGTTGGAGTGCAGGAATGAGCCCTGCTGCAAAGCATTGCATAAAAAATTGTAATTACATGCCCCTGTTAAACAGGGGCTGAATAATTGGGCCTTAGCCACTGGTGGCGGCACCCAGAAACAAAAATGTTCTTCCAAGCTATCATCATCAATTGGATCATTGAGGAGGAGGAGGATAGTCAGTCAACATAACAGGACAGTCTCTCAGCATCAGCATCAGTCTTGAAGGGATGTGACATTTGAAAATAAATTAGTCTGTTATATCAGCTTCAGGTGTTTGGTAGCTGGTGGTGATCCAAGACTGGTTCATCTTTATGAAGGTCAGTCGATCAACCGAGTCGGTGGACAGGCGCACCCTTTGGTCCGTGACAAATCCTCCAGCAGCACTGAATGTGCGTTCTGAAAGAACGCTGGATGCAGGACAGGCCAGTAGCTCAATTGCATACTGTGCAAGCTCTGGCCAGTGATCCATCCTCAAGACCCAGTAAGTCAGAGGATTTTCGGTGAGGAAGGTGTCCAAGTCTGACCTTGCCCCTAGGTATTCCTGCACCATGTATATCAGACGCTGGCGATGGTTGCTGGAACCGATCATACCTTGGGGCTGCGGACTAAAGAATTGTCTGAACGCATCGGTGAGACGGCCACCTTCCCCACCGCTCTTTCTTTGACTGACCGAAGCCTCAGCAACTCGTTGTCCAGGACCAGGAGTTTGTAACCTCCCAGTCTCTGGGAACGCGTTGCACAGACCTTTCTGCAAGGCCTCCCAGAGTTGTCTCATCCTCTGCTCCCTCTGCAACGGTAAGATAAGGTCCGCAACCTTACCCTTGTAACGTGGATCAAGGAGAGTGGCCAGCCAGTAATGGTCCCTCTCCTTGATTCGAAGAATACAAGGATCCTTCCGCAGACTTTGCAGGATCAGGGAGGCCATGCAGCGTAGGTTAGATGAGGTATTCGGTCCGGAGTCCTCTGGGTCACTAAGGACGACATGATCCGCAGCCACCTCCTCCCAGCCATGTACAAGTCCACTGGTTTCTTGGGACTGTAAATCATCCCTAAAAAACTGCTGCTGATGATGCTGAGTGCCAGGCTCCACCTCCATGCTGACACAATCCTCCTCCTCCTGTGCGATGGGTGGGACAGAAGGAACACTGTCTGGGTAAAAGGGGGCCTTGAGAGGCAAGGAAGTCCTCCTCTTCCTGCCTCTGTTCTGCCTCAAGTGCCTTGTCCATTATTCCACGCAGTGTATGTTCCAACAGGTGGACAAGAGGTACAGTGTCACTGATGCATGCACTGTCACTGCTCACCATCCTCGTGGCCTCCTCAAATGGTGCCAGGACAGTGCATGCATCCCTGATCATGCCCCACTGGCGTGGTGAAAAAAACCCGAGCTCCCCTGACCCTGTCCTGGTGCCGTAGTCGCACAGGTACTCATTGATGGCCCTCTGCTGCGTGTGCAGCCGCTGCAGCATGTCCAACGTTGAGTTCCACCTGGTGGGCATGTCACATATAAGGCGGTTCTTGGGCAGGTTCAACTCCTTTTGCAGCTCAGCCAGCCGAGCACTGGCATTAAAAGATCTGCGGAAATGCACACAGACTTTCCAGGCCTGCCTCAGGACATCCTGTAAGCCCGGGTACCTGCCCAAGAACCGCTGCACCACCAGATTAAGGACGTGAGCCACACAGGGCACATGGGTCAGTTGTCCCTGTGGGAGGGCGGAGAGGAGGTTAGTGCCATTGTCGCAAACCACCATTCCTGGCTTAAGCTGGCGTGGCGTCAACCACCTCTCATCCTGCCCCTGCAGAGCAGACAGAACCTCTGCCCCAGTGTGGCTCCTGTCCCCCAAACACACCAGCGCAAGCACAGCATGGCATCTTTTTGCCTGCGTACTTGCGTAGCCCCTTGAACGCCTACGGAACACCGGTTCCGAGGACAAAGCACAGGAAGAGGCCAAGGAGGAAGAAGAAGAGGAGGGGGTGGAGGAGAGAGGTGTGTCACAACCAGTAGTAGTATTTTGGAGGCGTGGCGGCGGAACAACCTCCAACACTACTGCACCTTGTCCTGCATCCTTCCCAGCTGCCAAAAGAGTGACCCAATGGGCCGTGAAAGAAAGGTAACATCCCTGTCCATGCCTGCTGGACCATGAGTCAGCGGTAATATGCACCTTACCGCTGACCGCCCTGTCCAGCGAGGCCAAGACATTGCCTTCCACATGCTGGTAGAGAGCCGGAATCGCCTTCCGTGAGAAAAAGTGGCGTTTGGGAACCTGCCACTGGGGAACCGCACATTGCACAAACTCACGGAAGGGGGCCGAGTCTACCAACTGAAAAGGCAGCAGTTGAAGCGCTAGCAATTTAGCCAAGCTAGCATTCAACCGCTGGGCATGTGGATGGCTGGGAGTGAACTTCTTTCGACGGTCCAGCAGCTGGGGCAGGGAAATTTGCCTGCTAGAATCGGACGTCGGTGTACTGCTAGCATAGTGCCCGCAAGTACTTGGCTGTGACACACCTAATTCTACACCTTCATTCCTCTCAGTGCAGGTTTCAGAGAGGACTGAAGGTATAGTGGGGTTGGAGATCCCAGCTGATGTGGTGCAAGGAGAGGTCCGCTTTGTTCTTTGGTGTGGGTCTTTAAGGTACACTTGCCAACGAGCTGCATGGCAGGTCAACATATGTCTGGTCAAGCATGTGGTGCCCAAGCGGGTGATGTTTTGGCCACGCGATATACGCTTGAGACATATGTTGCAAACAGCAGCTGTGTGATCTGATGCACTCGACTCAAAAAAGGCCCACACCGAAGAACGTTTTGAATAACGGGCAGAGGCAGCGCCCTGCACAGGCGGAGCTCTGCGGTGTGATTCCGTCGTGTGCTGCCCTTGCGCTGGCCCCCCGAGGGCATCCTGCCTCGTTGGAGATGTGCCTCCTTCTCATCCTCCTCCTCCTCTCTCCTATTAGGCACCCACGTGGAGTCAGTGACCTCATCATCCCCTCCCTCCTCATCACTGGAGCCAATCTGGCAGTATGCTGCAGCTGCTGGAACATGACTGCCAGATTGGTGTCCTTCTTGAGCATCCCCTCTCTCTGCTCTCACGCTACTGCCTTTCTCTAGCTGGGTATCATCATCAGACCCTTCGAAACGCTGGGCATCCTCCTGGAGCATGTACCCAACACTGTGCTCAAACAGTTCGGGGGACTCCTCAGGAGGACATGGTTGGTCTAGGGAAGGAGTGACTGATGATGACATTGATTCCAGGGAAGAGGACGCTTTGGCAGCTGCTTTGCCAGTACCCTGAGCCTGGGTGAGAGAGGATAAGGAGGATGAGGAGGGCTTGGTTATCCACTCTACCAAGTCTTCGGCATGATGCGGCTCAACACGTCCAGCTGCCGAAAAGGAGGGCAAGCGTGTCCCATGGTCACGTGCTGATGGCGATGCACCGCGTCCACGACCAGCACTGTTGTCTCTAGACACAGAGCCTGCTTGCCCTCTTTTATTGGCTCCTGACTGTCTGCCTCTCCTTGTTTGCCTTCCAGACATTCTAATGGCCTGCAGGGAAATGGGAAAACCAGCAATAAGGCCTAGCTTCAGGAGTATATTTTGCAGGAATCACACTACGCCTGCTGTAGGTGCTGCAAATGCCTGTTGGTGTAACACACCAGGAAAACGCAGCAATACAGGCTAACTTCAGGTGTATAATGTGCAGGAGGCACACTCCGCCCGCTGTAAGTGCTGCAAATGCCTGTTGGTGTAACACACCAGGAAAACGCAGCAATACAGGCTAACTTCAGGTGTATAAGGTGCAGGAGGCACACTCCGCCCGCTGTAAAGGCTGCAAATGCCTGTTGGTGTAACACACCAGGAAAACACAGCAATAAGGGCTAACTTCAGGTGTAATATGATCAGGAGGCACACTCTGCCCGCTGTAAGTGCTGCAAATGCCTGTTGGTGTAACACACCAGGAAAAAGCAGCAATACAGGCTAACTTCAGGTGTAATATGATCAGGAGGCACACTCCGCCCGCTGTTAGTGCTGCAAATACCTGTTGGTGTAACACACCAGGAAAACGCAGCAATACAGGCTAACTTCAGGTGTATAAGGTGCAGGAGGCACACTCCACCCGCTGTAAGTGCTGCAAATGCCTGTTGGTGTAACACACCAGGAAAAGACAGCAATACGGGCTAACTTCAGGTGTATAATGTGCAGGAGGCTTAGCAACAATGACACTGACACTGTCCCCTGCCTATCCTTCTCTCTCCCTGCACACAAGGTTTATCAAAGTATATGACACTGACACTCTCCCTGCCTATCCTTCTCTCTCCCTGCACACAAGGTTTAGCAAAGAATTTGACACTGACACTGTCCCCTGCCTATCCTTCTCTCTCCCTGCACACAAGGTTTATCAAAGTATATGACACTGACACTCTCCCTGCCTATCCTTCTCTCTCCCTGCACACAAGGTTTAGCAAAGAATGTGACACTGACACTGTCCCCTGCCTATCCTTCTCTCTCCCTGCACACAAGGTTTAGCAAAGAATATGACACTGACACTCTCCCTGCCTATCCTTCTCTCTCCCTACACACAAGTTTGAGGTACAAATAGCACTGACACTGTCCCTGCCTATGTAACTCTTTCCCTGCGCCGGAACACACTACACAAGGCCGCCGCGCTGGCGGCCTTTTATAGTGTGGGGCGTGTGCTAAACCCCCTGAGCTATAATTGGCCACAGGCAACCTGCCTGTGGCCAATTATGGCTCTCCTAGCTGCCGGCGCTGTGATTGGCCAAGCATGCGGGGTCACAGTGCATGCTTGGCCAATCACAGCGCCGGGATTGCACTCAATGGCGCAGTGTATTGTGGGCCGTTCGTGTCACTCGAATTTGGCGCGAACGGCCCAAATCGTTCGATGTTCGCCGAACGGTCGAACAGCCGATGTTCGAGTCGAACGTATGTTCGACTCGAACACCGAGCTCATCCCTATTGCAGAGTTTACCATCTATTTGTCATTATTAAATCAACCCCCCATGATTCAGATGACAGGAAGTGCATCATTGGTAATTAGTTGCTCAGACATTCTAATTGAGCTTCATAAGCCTTACAAGAGCTCTAGGTTTGTGATAGCATTCCTGCTTACTGGGACCTGTACTCCTTCTAGTCCATGATTTATCTACCTGCCCCGGATTCTACATTGTTAACCATTGCTCATATTATTGCCTATCTTTGTCTGACGTTTTCTATTTATTTGACAGCAAACCACCTTTTTGTCCCTGATATTAAAGCCCAAGCTTGGACATTTTTTTACATTTTTGAATAAGGTGGAAAAAGGTTAAAATATCTGTTTAGTTGTATTTGATATCTATGTTGCTGTAGCTGTAGCCCCCCCCCCCCTCAAAATGTCCCATTCCTTCCTTTTCCAGTGACCATACCTCAGACCTATTTGAAGTGCCCAAGCTAGGAGGGACTTGGGTGGTAGCTTTTGAAGGTAAGTGGATAATGAAGGTGGTTAAAATGCAGCACTTACCTGTCCCTCTCTGCTGCACTTGCTTTCTGTGAGATGATGCCAATCTATAGGGTATAGGGGCTCTGGGGTATAGTCCGAAGGATGGAAGCCTGCCCCACCCACACCATACCCTCACCTCCATGACAGCCCCCACCACCCCTTTGTCATCTGTATGATGTTGGTATGTGAAATATCATATGTAAAAGACTGAAGGTGAGCAGGTAAAGTACATGGAAAAAGCTGGTGTTGTTGGTTGAGATGTGGCAAAGTTCATATGTGGTTGACCACAGTCACCAGTACAGGAAGTGAGGTAGGACACACAGCAGTTAAATCCTGACAAAGAGTTTAAACTTATCACACACTATTTAAAACTACAAAGGGAAGGACCATTTTTTGTCATTGTACATGTAGAGATGTCAATGTAACAGGTCACATATTGCATACAGCACATCAAGAACCTTGAAACTCAAGCTATTCTAGGTAATTTCAACCAGGTTCAGTGATTAAGCACTCAGGTTCTCCTTTTCCCCTATTGGTCAGTGAAGCCATCCATTAAGTTATAGACTGGGGTCCTGTCAAAAATCCCTGGTGAGAATATTATTTTTACTGAGGTTGTATACAGCAGGGAAAGATGTGTCAGAGTCAAAGCTTACTGTACATCACTTTATCCAACCTAAATATGGTTTAGATACTATTCCCTTTTAAACATATATGCATAACTAAAGAGATATTTTTTGCAGCATATTATAGGCTCAATAATTACATATATGATTTATAGAGAGCTGAAACTTGTGGAGTCTTTATTTCTAGTCCAGGATTGTACAGAAGCAAGGACTGTGCTTTATCTAGTTCTGTTTCAATGTGTTTGTTGAGATTTGCAATATAGGCACAAAAAGTAACAATACAGGCGTTAGCCCATAATAAAGGCCAACGTGGCCATTCGAGGAAGACATTCACATGTAAGATATACAGTCAACATTATATGCTTGAAGTGAACAGAGTATAAATGGTTATATATATACCTCAATAAATGCACATAAGACATCCCTATAGAAAAATTGTGATATTATCTAATCGATCCAGGGAATGAAATAAGATGAAAGGAATTCAGGGGAAGTGGTGGAGCCACCCCCAGACCTCAACAGCCCCAGCGTGCCCCTCAGGCCACCCCAAAGGGATCATGCTGTGGCCCGCATGGCTCACCAGGAGCCGGCCCCCCACCCCGATACAGGGGTGGGATATATCACCATCCCCTAGCTCCCTAAAGAGCATTTATTGCTTATGTTGGGATAACATTTCTTACCATGGATATCTTCTGTAATATATCAAGATTTTATTATATGGACTTGTAGTAAAACTTAATAAAACCTTAATTTCCAAACCTGACCAGGCTTCATCCATTTCTAATCTCCCAATATTCATCTGCTCCAGGCACGGATTAAATATCATGGATTTTTAAGTGCTCCAAATTCAATGATTGTCAATATCCGATAAAAAAAATATAAAACGTCAAATGTCTTCAGAAAAAGGAAAAGGGTCGTGGGACTTTGAATGAGGCAAGGATGTGTGTCTGAAAAGGTATAGGATATCAAAAAATAGATTGACTGTCATAATCCCAAACAGGGAAATCTTGGTAGCCATGAGAGACTGATGTGTAATCAATAAAATAAATCTAATACCAATAGTGGATATGAAATTATATAGTATGTATCATATTGAATAATACAAGGATCATGCAGACAAAGGCATAATTCAAATCGTAATAATAACATATTTAATATTCATTTAGGACATATATAATTAGTAAAGCAATCACAATCAATAAATGGACATACAGATAGAGTGAACATGATTATCCTGGATAAAATAGATACACAATAAGATTGGTAAAAATTCATTGTTGGACAAACTTGACTTGGCATCCCTGAGCATGGACTCAATCCATTTCTTGGTGTTTAAAGACAGTCATCAGGAGAGGGGTGGGTAAATGTTAACTAGAATGGTAAATAAATGGACAATTAGGTCACTACAGTCTCAAAAAGGTTAGATCATGCTTTCAAGGAGAGAGCAGGGCAAGAGAATATATACATTACCAGTGGCAAAGCCCAAGTAGATAGCCCAATAGTCCCCAATTGGGAATAGGCTGATGGCCCCGGATGAACTATCTCCCCCGAAGTTGGGATAGAACCCCCCACAAGAACAAAGGCTCTCCAGCCGACAAAGGGAGCCAAGACAGGGTGGCAGGGAAACAACAGCCAAGGAGGAGCATGAACAGCCACAGCACGTTGCCAGACCAGGAGATGTACATGCAGGGGCACAAATTAGGTTCTAAGGGAAATAAAGAAAGTGAATGATGGGATTAACAAAAAATGAGAAAAAAAGAGGAAAAAAAAGGGGGTGGGAAGAGGGGGGGAATGGGGGATAGAGACCTGCAAACAGTGTATAACAAAATTAAACCAAAGGTGGCGCTTTGGCAGATGGGGGGTGTATTGTCAAAAGATAGTGATAAATGGGAACCAATAGGTGTACCACAAAACTGATGCATGTAGGATGTGTATGGGATGGTGAAGTGTGAGTGTGTGTGTGGGAATGTGTATGTAAGTGAATGGCAATGAACTGAAGTGTGTGTAGGTGATTATGGTGTGAGTCCTTATGTGAAATCCCCTATTACCTGAAGTGTGAATGAAAAACCCTGAGAGACTCTCCTTGGTCTGGAAACAAGGGAGTGAACCTGTCAGGAACGAGTATGGAGATCGAGATGCTAAGAGGGCTCCCCTTGCGGCTGAGTGCAGCGCGACCCTGGAGTTGGGAACAGGGAGCGCGGTGCCCACAGAAGCACGGTTAGCCAGGTGCTTGCTTGCAGTCTGATGAGCTCAGCCACTGAGGGATGGCGGAGGCAGGCAGAACTGAGCTTGTTATATTCAGATGAACGGAGATATCGGAAGCCAGGCCGGGGGTCAAACACAGGAGATCAGTCCAGAGCATATACAGGGGCGAGCCAAGGTCATACACGTGCAGGGTCCAGGTACAAGCCGAGGGTCAAGCCGGGTGGTCAGGAAGCAGAAGCAGAGTCCAGAAGCAGGCCGAGGGTCAAACACAGGAGATCAGGAAGCAAGGTCGAGGCAAGCCGGGTCACAACGGATAAGCACTGATCAGGAGACAAGGTCAAGGTACACAGGAGACTGAAGAGATAATCCAGCAATGAGCAGCTCCAGCAGCAGGCTTAAATAGACCAGGAAGTTAGTCATGTGATCTGTTCAGGTTACAAGGAGGAAGTACCGCCCACCTTAGTCATGCTGTGCACCATGGCGGCCATGATTGTCTTGAGCAGAATTGCCAGTCCTTCTTCGGCTATTTCCCTGACAGTGCCCCCCCCCCGAGGGGCAGCCTCTGGATGCCCAACCTAGACCATCTTTCTGGGTACCTGTTGCGGAAATTTTGCAAAAGTCTTGGAGCATGTAAACTATCCATTGGTTCCCAAGAATTTTCCTCTGAAGAATACCCCTTCCATTTAACAAGAAATTGAGTCTGCCTACCTCTTTTCCGGCAATCTAGGATGGCTTCAACTTCATATTCGGTATCGTTACCTACGATAACTGGTGGAGGTGGCAACTCCTCTCTTCCTGGAAATGGACTTGGCACAGCTGGTTTCAGAAGGGAGACGTGGAACACCAGATGGATCTTGTAGGAGGCCGGTAAAGCGAGTTCAAAAGCCACAGGGTTCACTTCCTTCTTGATCTCGAATGGACCCACAAACCTTGGACCAAGCTTCCTGGAGGGGCAAGAAAGTCTGAGGTTAATAGAGGACAGCCATACCTTGTCACCCACCTTGTAGATGGGATTCCCTCTTTTTCTCCTGTCATGTTGTTTCTTGAAGTCTTCCTGAGCCTTTCGCATGGTCTCCTGAAGGATTCGGTAATTGGTTTGGAAGAAGTTTATCCTATCCTGAACGGCTGGTACCGGAGATTCAGGAATGGTGTTGGGAAGAAAGGATGGGTGAAAGCCATAGTTTGCCCAAAAGGGTGACTGATTGGTGGCCGTGTGTATGGTATTATTGTATGAAAATTCCGCACAAGGTAGCAAGGAGACCCAGTCATCTTGGGAGAAAGAGCAGAAGCACCGCAGGCATTGCTCTAAGGTCTGGTTCGTTCTTTCTGTTTGGCCATTACTTTGAGGGTGGTAAGCAGAAGAAAGACATAAGTCAATTGACAAGATCTTACAAAGATTCTTCCAGAAACCAGAGGTGAATTGAACCCCTCTATCGGAGACTATATTGTCGGGTAACCCATGAAGTCTGACTATCTCCTTAATGAAAATTTTTGCAGTGTCCATGGCGGAGGGGGTGCCAAGCATGGGCAGGAAGTGGGCCATCTTTGATAGTCGGTCCACTACTACCAAGATTGTTGTAAAGTTCTCTGATGGAGGGAGATCGACTATGAAGTCCATAGAGATGTTTTTCCAAGGCTTCTCTGGAACTGGTAAGGGTCTTAATAGACCCCAAGACCTGGTCTTGGGACCCTTGTTACGTTGGCAAACCAAACAGGACTCAACATATTTTTTACAGTCTGATCTTAGGGAAGGCCACCATAGGTAACGTTGGACAAGGTCGATCGTCTTCCGGACCCCGAAATGTCCGGTCAGCTGGTGATCATGGAATCTTTTCAAGGCATGCAGTCTGACTTCCTGGGGGACAAAGATTTTGTCCTGATGCCACAGAAATCCCTCGTGACTCCTTAAGGTAGAAATTTCCGACTCTGGGCAGTGAAGAGAGGCTTGTAAATTGGATGCTTTTAGGTCTGGCTGAATCAGAAGGAAATTTTGTGTGGACAGGATTGTACAGGGAGTGAATTCTTCAGGGGTGTCTGGGAACATCCGAGACAGAGCATCCGCCTTTCCATTTTTAGATCCGGGATGAAACGAGATGTGGAAATTGAATCTCGAAAAGAATAACGCCCACCGAGCTTGACGCGGTCTCAAACGTTTTGCAGTCCTCAGATATTCTAAATTTTTATGATCGGTAAAGATCATAATGGGATGTGCTGCACCTTCAAGTAAATATCTCCACTCTTCCAGGGCTGTTTTGATGGCCAAAAGCTCCCGATCTCCGACGTCGTAATTTCTTTCCAGTTGTGTCATTTTTCGAGAGGAAAAGGCTACAGGATGTAACAATGATTTGGGGCCCTGTCGTTGAGAAAGGATAGCTCCTGTGGCCACTTCGGAGGCATCGACTTCCAAAATGTAGGGCAATGCAGGGTCAGGATGCTGAAGAACTGGTGCTGAAACAAACACTGTTTTAAGTCTGTCGAAAGCTGCCTGAGCCTCCAGGGACCACTGGAATCTGGAATGCAAACGGGTTAGTTGGGTAATGGGTGATATAATGGCTGAAAAGTTCTTAATAAATCGTCTGTAAAAGTTTGAAAAGCCAATAAACCTTTGAACACCCTTCTTGTCGGAGGGGACAGGCCACTCCAGGATCGCTTTTACTTTCTGGGGATCCATGGCCACTCCTTTCGTAGATATGACAAGACCCAAAAACTGGATAGATTCTTTCTCAAAGTCACATTTTCGGCTTTTACATATAGTCCATGCGTTCTTAGAATAGTTAGTACCTTTTTCATGTGCACTCGATGAATCTCCAGCGTGGCTGAGAAGACAAGGATGTCATCCAGGTATACAATGAGGAAGTTGTCAAGATGGTCTCGGAAAATGTCATTCACAAAGTGCTGGAACGTGGCTGGAGCATTGCAGAGGCCAAAAGGCATCACCAAATATTCGAAA
Source organism: Rana muscosa (assembly GCA_029206835.1). Classification (NCBI taxonomy): domain Eukaryota; kingdom Metazoa; phylum Chordata; class Amphibia; order Anura; family Ranidae; genus Rana; species Rana muscosa. The sequence continues at coordinate 1,157,821,976 of CM055122.1, forward strand.
TGTCCGAAACGAGTTCGGAAAGCTGTTTTCCACTCATCCCCCTCTCAAATGCGAACCAGATTATAAGCACCTCGTAAGTCCAGTTTGGAGAAAACTCGAGCAGAACGGAATCGTTGGAAGAGTTCCGGGATGAGAGGGAGTGGATAGCGATTTTTGATAGTGATCTTATTCAGATCTCGGTAGTCTATACAAGGCCTAAGCGTTTTATCCTTTTTTTCGACAAAAAAGATGCCAGCACCTGCAGGGGAAGAAGAGGGACGAATGAATCCCTTTTCCAGGTTTTCATCGACATAGAGTCGTAATGTTTCGAGTTCAGTCTCTGATAAAGGGAAGATACGACCAAAGGGAATTTCGGAGCCTGGGAGCAAGTCAATAGGGCAGTCGTAGGGACGATGAGGTGGAAGGGAGTCTGCTCCCTTCTTGTCGAATACATCCAGAAATTCTAGGTAGGCAGAGGGTACATGAGGATTGGAACTAGAAACAGGTTGTATGGTCAGGCAGCTGGTAAAGTCCTTAGGGCCAGGGGGTAGACAATTCTGCTGACAGTAAGCAGATGAAAACAGCATTTCATTCTTCAGCCAGTCAATGTGAGGGTTGTGTGCTCGTAACCAGGGAACTCCCAGAATGACCGGAAACAGAGGAGAGCACAAAACATTGAAACGTACCAGTTCCTTGTGGCCAGAGCTGGTTGTCATAGGGATTGGCAGGGTCTCATGGGTTATCAGTCCAGAACTGGGTAGAGATCCATCAGCCAAATGAACTGTTAACTGCTGCTTCTTGGTAACAAGGGGAATTCCTCGTCCTTTGGCCAAGTTGATATCTAGGAAGCAGCTGCAGGCCCCAGAGTCGATGATGGCTGAAAGCCGGATCTCTTCCCTGGCCACTGATAGGGAGATAGCGAGGACAGGGTGAGATGAGGTAAGTCCTGACACTTGACAATGTACTGGGGGTTTGAAGAATGGTTTCTTCGGCCTAAGGTGGCAATTTTGTAAGAAATGGCCATTGTCTCCACAGTAAAAGCAAAGGTTCGCCTTTCGACGGTAGAGTCTTTCCTCAGGTGATAGAGCAGGCCGAAACAGGCCCATCTGTCTGGGCTTGACTTCAGGTATGGGTGGACTGGAGGTGAGAGAAAAAGAGGATTCTGGCAGTCCTTGAGCTGATTGGAGAGTCTGAGACTTCTCGAATAGACGTTCACGTAGGCGTCTGTCCAGTTGTATGGCTAACTGTATGAGGCCCTCCAAGGTATCCGGGATTGCTACCCTGGCCAGCTCGTCCTTGAGATGAAAGGAAAAATAGAAAAGCGCCTCTTAGCAAAACAGATTTATTATGTAGCAGACAATTTGTATCAAACACTTACATCATGGTAAGTTTCAGATGTCATCCAGTAGGATCAATGTTTATATTGCGTCCAGGATCTCTGACGCTACTCCACGGATTTCCCAGGTCCCGGTTATGGCGGCCGCAAGTAGCCGGGATGCAGGCTGGCTTGTCCGTGATAGGAGACAGCAGCGAAAGATGGCAGCGGTCGGTCCGGAGAGGAGCGTCTGACGTCAGCTGGATGGTGCAGGGAACCACAACGCGTTTCAGAGCATGCGCAGCTCTCGTACAGGGCATGCGCGCTCCTTTCTCAAGTGTACAAGGAGACAGGAAGGACGGATGTTTTAAAAGTAATTCTGCCCGTCAGCGCAGCAGAATTCAATGATTGCTATGACAAATGTGTTGCATGGAACAAAACGGGAGTTTTAACCCCACTAACTTGGGATAGCTTAAATAGCAGAAAAATAATAATAAAATAAAAAATAATAAAAATAATAAAAAAAATAATTAAAAAATATATATATATAATAAAAATAATAATGATAATAAAGGTAATGAATAGTAATGAAATAATATTGCTCATAATAAAATAATTAAAGAAGTAATGAAATAATATTGCTCATAATAAAATAATTATGAAGTAATTAAGGCATAACGTTTATAATAGCAAAAAATTATTGTTGTATGATAAAAGCTTTTTAAGGGAATGTCTGTATAGACATTTTAGTATTAATTTTTTTTTTTTAATTATTAATATATGACAGGGATATGATGCCTGCCAACAAAATATTTGGGTGCAAGCTCTTAAATGTTACGATAAATACAATCAAAGTGATAAAATATAATGAGTATGATATAGGCACAGTGAATAATCATCAATCACTAGTCATTATAGAGGATTATCAGCGTAGCTGTATACAAAACAGAAGGAAATAATAAGAATAATATATATTGTGACAGCAGGAAGGTAAAGTCACCTGGTTGCATCCAGGGGGGTAGATATATTTCGCCCAGATTCAGGCTTTACGCCGACTTATACAACTAGGTGGAGAGTTGTATAAGGCTAGTGGGCTCATGCCTGGAACCAGACCTGTGTGGACTGTCTAGGGAGAGTGAACCCCTGTGCGGTGAGGCAAAGCCTGTGTGGCTATTTGTTTGGACTTTTACTAAACCAGGGACTTAGGGACTAGGACAGCACTAGGCTGATCCCAGTTGTTAGTTAGGAAACCTGTATGTTTAGTCAGAGGTCAACTTGACCAGGATTTATTTTGGTTATGTTTCTTTTGCTTTGCTGTGTTTTGTCACTGTAAATAGAAAATAAACCGCACCTTTTTTGATTTTGAAAACCACAACCTCCGTTTGCTGGGCCTGTTTTGTGTGGGGAGCCCATCCCGGGGGTCACACACACCCGCTGCCGAGCTAACCCCCTCACAGTTGGTGGAGAACCAGTGGCAGTTTTTTTTAAGCCAGCATGGAGGAGATACTGAAGCAGCTGGCTCTAGCAAATGCCAATCAACAGCAGACAAATGCAGGTTTGCAAAGGAGCCTTGCAGTCCAGCAGCAGACAAACGCAACTTTGCAACAGAGTCTGGAGGCTCAGCAACGAGCCCAGCAGCAATCTGAGGCCCGCTTCATAGACCTGTTGCAGAAGCAAGAGCAGAGACTACAACAACAGATGGAAGCAGTAATGCAGCAACGTCCGCAGACCAGTGAGGAAAGCCGTCCCACTAATACCGCGTCCTTTGGGGTGAGTCGTTTATTGACAAAAATGACTGGAGAGGATGATCCAGAGGTATTTTTGACCACATTTGAAAGGACCGCTGAAAGAGAAAAGTGGCCTGAGGAGCAGTGGGCTGGACTGGTGGCTCCTCTGTTAACTGGTGAATCGCAGAAAGCTTACTATGACCTAGAGCCTAACCAAGCAAAAGACTATGTGATGCTAAAAGCTGAAATATTGGCAAGGCTGGGTGTCACCCAGGCTGTCCGGGCTCAGCGTGTGCATAACTGGACTTTCCAGCTTGGAAAACCCCCCAGGTCTCAAATGTATGATCTCATTCACCTGAGCAGAAAGTGGCTACAGCCAGAGACTTTGTCCGCACCAAAGATTGTGGAACGTGTTGTAATGGATCGGTTTTTGAGAGCTCTTCCTACTGCCATCCAAAAGTGGGTAAGCCATGGAGACCCAGAGACGGCCGATGGTCTTGTGGATCGTGTGGAGAAATACTTGGCTACAGAGAACCTGACGGCCTCTTCCAGAGACACTCGGACTTTCCACCCTAAGACCAGACCATCCCCAGGGGCGGATAAGAGGATTCCAAGGGGTGAGGGTGGAGAGAGTGAGAGGGTGGGAGCTCTACCCCAAGTTTGGCGAGAACAGCCTGGGAAATCAGCGGCTCAAGAGGCGGCAAGAAGGATCGTTTGCTACCGCTGCCGGCAAGCGGGACATATTGCAGCCAATTGCCCGGTTGTGGAGGAACCCATGCAGTGTGACTTTCTGACGGGCAGACGTCAGTCGCTGTGTGCGACAGTCGCATGCACTGCCATTCGAGGAACTGAGAAACATTTATGCAAAATGTGTGTTAATGGTAGAAATGTTGTGGTATTGCTGGATTCAGGTAGCCTTGTGACCCTGATAAAGGCTGAGTTAGTTAAAACAGAGGTCTCTGGGAATAGCAAGGTAGCTGTTATTTGTGTGCATGGGGACACCCGAGAGTATCCAGTGACTACAGTGTGTTTCGAGACCCCCAAAGATACCCTCTCTCATCCAGTGGGCTTAGTATCTCAGTTACCGCATGACGCCATTGTGGGAAGGGATTTTCCGAAGTTCTGGGAACTGTGGGATGATCCTGAGCCCCTCACTGGTGCCCCTATGTACCAGGAATGTGATAGCCAGAACTCCCCTGAGAGTGGTGAGGACTCTCCGGAATTCCCCTTATCAGTATTGGCAGGGGAGACTCAAGAAACTGGAGAGGAGCCCACCTCCTCAGACGAAAACCTACCGTCTGTGGAGTTTTCTGATCTTGAGGTTCACAGGGAACATTTTGCCACAGAACAGTTGAAAGACCCCGCCCTAATAAAGGCACGGGAAAACGTAGTGAAAATAGATGGTGAGTTAGTGAACCCAGATAATACCTGCACTTACCCATACTTCAGCGTAGAGAAGGACCTACTGTATCGGGTGGCAAAAAGGGCAGAAGAAACCGTTGAGCAGCTTGTGGTGCCCAAACCTTACAGGAAGTTGGTGTTGGAGTTGGCCCATGGGCACATTCTTGGAGGTCATCTGGGGACAGAGAAAACCCGAGAGAGGGTATTACAGAGATTCTATTGGCCGGGGGTGATGAAGGACGTAGAAAATTATTGTTCCTCCTGCCCTGTGTGTCAGAGGTTGGCCCCGATGCCACATTTCCGTAGCCCGCTGGTCCCTCTACCCATCATTGAGGTCCCGTTTGAGAGGATCGCCATGGATTTGGTAGGTCCTATAATCAAGTCCGCTAGGGGGCACCAGTACATATTAGTTATAATGGACTATGCCACCCGTTATCCAGAAGCGATCCCTCTCCGAAATACCTCGGCCAAAACCATAGCCAAAGAGCTATCTCTTGTTTTTAGCCGGGTGGGTATTTGTAAAGAACTGCTTACGGACCAAGGTACACCCTTTATGTCCCGGGTTATGAAAGAGCTGTGTAAATTGTTCAAAGTGACGCAATTGCGTACGTCTGTGTATCACCCCCAAACCGATGGGCTGGTTGAAAGATTCAACAAAACCCTAAAACAAATGTTGAAGAAAGTGGTGGATAGAGATGGAAAGGATTGGGACTGTTTACTTCCTTATTTGATGTTTGCTATTAGGGAGGTGCCCCAATCCTCTACGGGATTCTCCCCCTTTGAGTTACTGTATGGGAGACACCCAAGAGGGCTGTTGGATATTGCCAAGGAAACTTGGGAAAGTGAGAGTTCTCCCCACAGGAGTGTGATTGAGCATGTCGCCCTGATGCAAGATCGAATTGCACAGGTAATGCCCATCGTGAAGGAACATTTGGCCCAAGCGCAGTTGGCACAGCAGAGAGTGTACAACCGTGGAGCCAAGACCCGTACCTTTTCCCCGGGGGATAGGATATTGGTACTTGTCCCTACGGTTGAAAGTAAATTCCTTGCCAAATGGCAAGGCCCCTACGAGATAATGGAAAAAGTGAGCGAAGTGAATTACAAGGTCAGACAACCAGGAAGGCGAAAGCCCGAACAGATCTATCACGTTAATCTGTTGAAAGCCTGGAGGGATAGAGAGTCCCTAGTCGCAGACACTTGGTCACCAGCTCAAACTGGTTGCGTGATTCCTGAGGTTGGAATAGCAGCCACCTTGTCACAACCCCAACAACAGGAGGTTAAGGAGTTTGTGCTTCGCAACAAGGAGGTATTCTCTGAGCTGCCGGGACAAACATCTGGGGTAGAGCATGACATCATTACCCCGCCCGGTGAAAGGGTGAAGTTAAAACCCTATCGGATCCCAGAGGCTCGACGGGAGGCAATACGGGAGGAAGTACAGAAAATGCTGAACTTAGGGGTGATAGAGGAGTCCCAAAGTGATTGGTCTAGTCCCATCGTGTTGGTGCCTAAACCGGATGGGAGCTGGCGATTTTGTAACGATTTTCGTCAGTTGAACAAAGTTACAAAATTTGACACCTACCCCATGCCACGTATAGATGAGTTGATCGACCGGCTGGGAACAGCCCGATACATGACGACTCTTGACCTCACAAAAGGGTATTGGCAAATCCCCCTGGCCAAGTCGGCCAAAGAGAAAACCGCATTTGTAACCCCAGACGGGGCGTTCCAATATAAAAGAATGCAGTTCGGGTTACAGAATGCGCCGGCCACATTCCAGCGGAAAATGGACCAGATGCTGAGGCCCCATCGGAAGTATGCTGCGGCTTACCTGGATGACGTAATTGTCCATAGCACAGATTGGGCCTCACATCTGCCAAAAGTGCAAGCAGTCCTGGACTCTGTTCGGGAAGCGGGGTTTACGGCTAACCCCAAGAAGTGTACCATTGGGCAGGAGGAGGCCAAATATCTTGGGTACACCATTGGGAGGGGAGTAATAAAACCCCAACTCAACAAAGTCGAGGCCATCCAGAGTTGGCCACGTCCCAACAGCAAGAAGCAGGTACGAGCCTTTCTGGGAATCGCTGGGTATTATCGGCGATTCATTCCCCACTTTGCTTCTAAGGCTGTGCCCCTAACCAACCTGACGAAGGGGAAAGGGTCGGTCATGATTAAATGGACCCCCGAGGCTGAGGCAGCATTCCAATTCTTGAGACAAGCCTTATGTAGCCAGCCAGTGTTGTACTCACCCGACTTCTCTAAAGACTTTGTCGTACAAAGTGATGCGTCAGATGTGGGGTTAGGAGCAGTATTGTCCCAGGTCTGGAATGGGGAAGAGCACCCAGTCATTTACCTCATTAGGAAGTTGAAGTCCCATGAGGTAAATTACGCCACCGTTGAAAAGGAGTGTTTAGCGGTGAAGTGGGCTCTAGATTCCCTTCGGTACTACCTGCTAGGTAGGCACTTTGACATGGTTACGGATCACGCTCCGTTAAAGTGGATGGCTCAAAACAAGGAAACAAATAGAAGAGTGAATAGGTGGTTCCTGGCCCTCCAGGAATTCAACTTCACAGTAAAGCATCGCCCTGGCGTTCAAATGGGGAATGTGGATGCTTTGTCTCGAGTACATGAATGCCTGATTGCTGGTGTTCCAACCCCGAAGTTAAAACAAGAGGGGGGGGGTATGTGACAGCAGGAAGGTAAAGTCACCTGGTTGCATCCAGGGGGGTAGATATATTTCGCCCAGATTCAGGCTTTACGCCGACTTATACAACTAGGTGGAGAGTTGTATAAGGCTAGTGGGCTCATGCCTGGAACCAGACCTGTGTGGACTGTCTAGGGAGAGTGAACCCCTGTGCGGTGAGGCAAAGCCTGTGTGGCTATTTGTTTGGACTTTTACTAAACCAGGGACTTAGGGACTAGGACAGCACTAGGCTGATCCCAGTTGTTAGTTAGGAAACCTGTATGTTTAGTCAGAGGTCAACTTGACCAGGATTTATTTTGGTTATGTTTCTTTTGCTTTGCTGTGTTTTGTCACTGTAAATAGAAAATAAACCGCACCTTTTTTGATTTTGAAAACCACAACCTCCGTTTGCTGGGCCTGTTTTGTGTGGGGAGCCCATCCCGGGGGTCACACACACCCGCTGCCGAGCTAACCCCCTCACAATATATATATATATTGTGAGGGGGTTAGCTCGGCAGCGGGTGTGTGTGACCCCCGAGATGGGCTCCCCACACAAAAACAGGCCCAGCAAACGGAGGTTGTGGTTTTCAAAATCAAAAAGGTGCGGTTTATTTTCTATTTACAGTGACAAAACACAGCAAAGCAAAAGAAACATAAACAAAATAAATCCTGGTCAACTTGACCTCTGACTAAACATACAGGTTTCCTAACTAACAACTGGGATCAGCCTAGTGCTGTCCTAGTCCCTAAGTCCCTGGTTTTAAATGTCCAAGCAAATAGCCACACAGGCTTTGTCTCACCGCACAGGGGTTCACTCTCCCTAGACAGTCCACACAGGTCTGGTTCCAGGCATGAGCTAACATCTAATGAAGCTGGGAGTTCTTATAGAGGCCTAAATGAGCTGACAAGGTTCAGCTGGTCTCCTCATCTCTGTCTGCACGACGCCCCACACTCTCCCTAGAGGTATGAGTCATCCATGAGCCCACTAGCCTTATACAACTCTCCACCTAGTTGTATAAGTCGGCGTAAAGCCTGAATCTGGGCGAAATATATCTACCCCCCTGGATGCAACCAGGTGACTTTACCTTCCTGCTGTCACATACCCCCCCCTCTTGTTTTAACCTCGGGGTTGGAACACCAGCAATCAGGCATTCATGTACTCGAGACAAAGCATCCACATTCCCCATTTGAACGCCAGGGCGATGCTTTACTGTGAAGTTGAATTCCTGGAGGGCCAGGAACCACCTATTCACTCTTCTATTTGTTTCCTTGTTTTGAGCCATCCACTTTAACGGAGCGTGATCCGTAACCATGTCAAAGTGCCTACCTAGCAGGTAGTACCGAAGGGAATCTAGAGCCCACTTCACCGCTAAACACTCCTTAGGACAACCTGGCGGCCCAGGCTCCCCTAGAGCCACCATATTGATACCAAACTTAGCGTGGATACCCAATCAACATAGCACAGGGTAGACCAGAGCTCCTGGACTCAAGCAATCCGACAGCCTCGACTTTGTTGAGTTGGGGTTTTATTACTCCCCTCCCAATGGTGTACCCAAGATATGTGGCCTCCTCCTGCCCAATGGTACACTTCTTGGGGTTAGCCGTAAACCCCGCTTCCCGAACAGAGTCCAGGACTGCTTGCACTTTTGGCAGATGTGAGGCCCAATCTGTGCTATGGACAATTATGTCATCCAGGTAAGCCGCAGCATACTTCCGATGGGGCCTCAGCATCTGGTCCATTTTCCGCTGGAATGTGGCCGGCGCATTCTGTAACCCGAACGGCATTCTTTTATATTGGAACGCCCCGTCTGGGGTTACAAATGCGGTTTTCTCTTTGGCCGACTTGGCCAGGGGGATTTGCCAATACCCTTTTGTGAGGTCAAGAGTCGTCATGTATCGGGCTGTTCCCAGCCGGTCGATCAACTCATCTATACGTGGCATGGGGTAGGTGTCAAATTTTGTAACTTTGTTCAACTGACGAATATCGTTACAAAATCGCCAGCTCCCATCCGGTTTAGGCACCAACACAATGGGACTAGACCAATCACCTTGGGACTCCTCTATCACCCCTAAGTTCAGCATTTTCTGTACTTCCTCCCGTATTGCCTCCCGTCGGGCCTCTGGGATCCGATAGGGTTCTAACTTCACCCTTTCACCGGGCGGGGTAATGATGTCATGCTCTACCCCAGATGTTTGTCCCGGCAGCTCAGAGAATACCTCCTTGTTGCGAAGCACAAACTCCTTAACCTCCTGTTGTTGGGGTTGTGACAAGGTGGCTGCTATTCCAACCTCAGGAATCACGCAACCAGTTTGAGCTGGTGACCAAGTGTCTGCGACTAGGGACTCTCTATCCCTCCAGGCTTTCAACAGATTAACGTGATAGATCTGTTCGGGCTTTCGCCTTCCTGGTTGTCTGACCTTGTAATTCACTTCGCTCACTTTTTCCATTATCTCGTAGGGGCCTTGCCATTTGGCAAGGAATTTACTTTCAACCGTAGGGACAAGTACCAGTATCCTATCCCCCGGGGAAAAGGTACGGGTCTTGGCTCCACGGTTGTACACTCTCTGCTGTGCTAACTGCGCTTGGGCCAAATGTTCCTTCACGATGGGCATTACCTGTGCAATTCGGTCTTGCATCAGGGCGACATGCTCAATCACACTCCTGTGGGGAGAACTCTCACTTTCCCAAGTTTCCTTGGCAATATGTCCCGCTTGCCGGCAGCGGTAGCAAACGATCCTTCTTGCGGCCTCTTGAGCCGCTGATTTCCCAGGCTGTTCTCGCCAAACTTGGGGTAGAGCTCCCACCCTCTCACTCTCTCCACCCTCACCCCTTGGAATCCTCTTATCCGCCCCTGGGGATGGTCTGGTCTTAGGGTGGAAAGTCCGAGTGTCTCTGGAAGAGGCCGTCAGGTTCTCTGTAGCCAAGTATTTCTCCACACGATCCACAAGACCATCGGCCGTCTCTGGGTCTCCATGGCTTACCCACTTTTGGATGGCAGTAGGAAGAGCTCTCAAAAACCGATCCATTACAACACGTTCCACAATCTTTGGTGCGGACAAAGTCTCTGGCTGTAGCCACTTTCTGCTCAGGTGAATGAGATCATACATTTGAGACCTGGGGGGTTTTCCAAGCTGGAAAGTCCAGTTATGCACACGCTGAGCCCGGACAGCCTGGGTGACACCCAGCCTTGCCAATATTTCAGCTTTTAGCATCACATAGTCTTTTGCTTGGTTAGGCTCTAGGTCATAGTAAGCTTTCTGCGATTCACCAGTTAACAGAGGAGCCACCAGTCCAGCCCACTGCTCCTCAGGCCACTTTTCTCTTTCAGTGGTCCTTTCAAATGTGGTCAAAAATACCTCTGGATCATCCTCTCCAGTCATTTTTGTCAACAAACGACTCACCCCAAAGGATGCGGTATTAGTGGGACGGCTTTCCTCACTGGTCTGCGGACGTTGCTGCATTACTGCTTCCATCTGTTGTTGTAGTCTCTGCTCTTGCTTCTGCAACAGGTCTATGAAGCGGGCCTCAGATTGCTGCTGGGCTTGTTGCTGAGCCTCCAGACTCTGTTGCAAAGTTGCGTTTGTCTGCTGCTGGGCTGCAAGGCTCTGTTGATGAGCTTGCTGCTGGGCTGCGAAGTTCTTTTGCAAACCTGCATTTGTCTGCTGTTGATTGGCATTTGCTAGAGCCAGCTGCTTCAGTATCTCCTCCATGCTGGCTTAAAAAAAAAAACTGCCACTGGTTCTCCACCAACTGTGAGGGGGTTAGCTCGGCAGCGGGTGTGTGTGACCCCCGAGATGGGCTCCCCACACAAAAACAGGCCCAGCAAACGGAGGTTGTGGTTTTCAAAATCAAAAAGGTGCGGTTTATTTTCTATTTACAGTGACAAAACACAGCAAAGCAAAAGAAACATAAACAAAATAAATCCTGGTCAACTTGACCTCTGACTAAACATACAGGTTTCCTAACTAACAACTGGGATCAGCCTAGTGCTGTCCTAGTCCCTAAGTCCCTGGTTTTAAATGTCCAAGCAAATAGCCACACAGGCTTTGTCTCACCGCACAGGGGTTCACTCTCCCTAGACAGTCCACACAGGTCTGGTTCCAGGCATGAGCTAACATCTAATGAAGCTGGGAGTTCTTATAGAGGCCTAAATGAGCTGACAAGGTTCAGCTGGTCTCCTCATCTCTGTCTGCACGACGCCCCACACTCTCCCTAGAGGTATGAGTCATCCATGAGCCCACTAGCCTTATACAACTCTCCACCTAGTTGTATAAGTCGGCGTAAAGCCTGAATCTGGGCGAAATATATCTACCCCCCTGGATGCAACCAGGTGACTTTACCTTCCTGCTGTCACAATATATATATATATATATATATATATATATATATATATATATATATACATATATATATATATATGCTCATGTGCCTATGTGTGCCCACGTGCACACACACGTATAAAGGGACACACATACACATATATGCTTGTGCACACAAGCGCTCGCCCACACATGCGTGGAGGCTTGCGCTGTGTAACAGAAGAGCTAGAATTAAAAAATGGTAATAATAATAATAGTATTGTATAATTATAATAAATGAAGGGATTATATATATGTAAAAAGAAGAAGCCATAAGATTCCTTAATGGAAAAGCACACACATGTAGGTGCTAACACTACAATATGTACATGCACACTTGCAACCGTGCATCATAAGAAAAGGGGAACATTTTTTAGAGGATCGTGTTAACCTCTAGTTCCTCGTTTAACCCATTCGGCACAAGGGTATCCAGAGTAAAGATCCAATAAGTTTCGCGCTCACACAGTCTGGAAAAACGCTGATATGGAACATATCATTCATAAACACTGGAACATCTTGAAGCAAGACCCCCACCTAGCTACAATTGCTTGTGATAAACCTAAAGTTACCTACAGAAGGGCACCGACCCTAAAAAACAAAATAGCGCCTAGCAAGTTAAAACACACTAAACCAATTAGTGCTAATTGTCCGGCCCCCCTTAAAGGGATGTATAGATGCAATAAAGCCCTGTGCAAAACTTGCAATTTTGTCCAACATGGACAAAAAAACTTCTCTCATAGGGATAAGACTTATCAACTTGACAATTTTTTCAACTGTTCAAGTGATTATGTCGTTTATTGCCTAACATGCCCATGCAAAATGCTATATGTGGGTCGCACTATTAACCCACTAAGACAGCGTTTTGGCAAACATCGTCGCTTTGTGGAAACTGGTTGTGATGAACACAGTGTACCACGGCACTTCTTGGAATTTCATGGCCAGTCCACGGAGGGCCTACAGGTTTGGGTGATAGAAGCCATACCTAAAGGCCTATCTGAGGCCGAGCGTTTCTTGCCATTTAGGTCTCTGTACCGCAGATGGGTGGTTGTTCCGTCCCCTCCACGGCCTAAGCGATGACGCATGATGTTGGCAGGGAAACGCCCCAGGCAACGGGTACTTCAGCCGAGGTGCACGTTGGCACCAATGACAAAGTCAGAGGCAGATGGAGTGTCCTAAAGAATGATTTCAGGGACTTGGGAGCTAAATTGAGGAACAAGACCTCCAAGGTAGTATTCTCAGGAATACTACCTGTACATTGAGCCACACCAGAAAGGCAGAGGGAGATTAGGGAAGTGAACAAGTGGCTGAAGAGCTGGTGACGTAAGGAGGGGTTTGGGTTCCTGGAGGACTGGGCTGACTTCTCAGTCGATAACCAGTACTATAGAAGGGACTGACTGCACCTAAATGAGGTGCAGATCAGCTGGGAATAAGGATGGCCAAAAAGTTAGAGGGGTTTTTAAACTAGGCGACGGGGGGGAGGGTCCAGAGATAGTGAGAGTCAGTGTGGAACATATTCCAGAGGGTAGTATTAGGGGCATTAGTGGAAGGGTAACCAAAGCACACAAACCCAAGGTAAGTATAGTAGCAAGTCCTAGTTGCAATCTCGGAACACCCAAAAGGATAGTATGTGACCGGTCAAAATATATTAATGCATTAAAGTGTTTGTTCACCAATGCCAGAAGTCTGCGAAGCAAAATAGGTGAGTTGGAAGCTCTGGTGCATAAGAAGAGCTATGATGTAGTCGGTATTGCTGAAACTTGGCTTCATTCCTCACATGACTGGGCTATTAATATTCCTGGCTATGCACTCTTTTGGAAAGACAGGGTAAAAAGGAAAGGTGGCAGGATATGTCTCTACGTGAGAAGTGATCTCAAAGCGAGTGTGAAAGAGGACCTGGTGGATGGAGAGTAGGATGAGTCTGAAGCATTATGGGTGGAACTGCATACAGATGTGCGTAGTTCAAAGTTAATCATTGGAGTTTGTTATAGACCACCCAATGTTAATGAGGAGGTGGAGACTCAGCTCCTTGCACAGATAGAAAGGGCTGCAAGGTCTGGGACGGTGATAATAATGGGGGATTTTAACAACCCAGAAATTGACTGGAGTAATGGCACTGCTGGGACAGTTAAAGGGCAAAAATGTATAAACCTATTGCAGGACAATTTTATGGTCCAGTTTATTGAGGCCCCAACTAGGAATGATGCTCTGGTGGACCTGGTAATCTCAAACCATGCAGAGCGTATTACTAATGTTCAGATAAAGGAACACCTGGGTAACAGTGACCATAACATGATTTCATTTGATGTTAGCTGTAAGCAAAAATCACATACGGGAAAGATAAAAACACTTAAATTCAAGAGAGCAAATTTTCCAAGTATGAGGGCTGCTCTCCAGGACTTAGACCGTGAGGGAATATTGGCATCAATGGGCACAGAACAGAAATGGGAATTCTTTAAAAAGACTGTAAAGTATATTCCCATGGGCAATAGGTTTAAAAGGCTAAAAATAAAACCTATGTGGCTCACGGCCAAAGTTAAAAAAGCTATAAACTACAAGAAAAGAGCTTTTAAAAAATATAAAAATGAGGGAACACTAGTGTCATTTAAATGTTACAAAGAATATAACAGGATATGTAAAGAGGAAATTAAGGATGCTAAAATTCAAAAGGAACAACAGATTGCAAAAGATAGTAGGACAAACCCCCAAAAATTCTTCAAATATATTAATAGTAAAAAGGTCAAGTCTGAGCATGTTGGCCTTTTACAAAATAATCTAGAGTGGGTGACTGGGGACAAAGAGAAGGCTAATTTATTAAATATTTTCTTCAGCTCTGTGTATACAAAGGAGCATGGGGGAGCTCATATCCAAAATGTGGGTGATAGTGACACAGCCCCAAATCCACAATGGCTCAAAAGTGATATGGTCCAGAAATATTTAGAAAGAATAAAGGTGGATAAAGCACCTGGACCAGATGGCATACACCCACGGATCCTAAAAGAATTGAGCTCTTGAATTTCAAAGCCATTGTATCTAAATTTTAGGGACTCATTAATGACAGGAATAGTACCACTGGATTGGCGCAGGGCCAATGTGGTGCCTATATTTAAAAAGGGAACAAAGTCTTTACCAAGTAACTATAGACCTGTTAGTTTAACTTCTATAGTTGGGAAGATACTGGAGAGATTAATAAAAGACCACATAGATGATTTCTTGCTGGAAAAAAATATTTTAAGCAACAGACAGCAAGGATTCATGAAAGACAGAAGTTGTCAGACAAACCTGATTTCTTTTTATGAAGAGGTAAGTAAAACCTTGGACAGAGGGGTGGCGGTGGACGTGGTATACTTGGATTTTGCAAAAGCGTTCGATACAGTTCCCCACATGCGGCTCATGTGCAGGGTAAAGTCTACAGGAAATATCAGTTTGTAAATGGATAGAAAACTGGCTAAAAGACAGAATTCTGAGAGTCGTGGTTAATGATTCTTACTCTGAATGGTCTAAGGTTATCAGTGGTGTACCCCAAGGTTCAGTGTTGGGACCCTTACCTTTTAATATCTTTATAAATGATATTGGGTCTGGGATCAAAAGTAACATTTCTGTCTTTGCAGATGACACCAAGCTATGCAGTGGAATAACGTCCTTACAGGATGTCGCCAATTTACAAACCAACCTCAATGCCTGGTCTAATTGGCCACTATGTGGCAGATGAGGTTTAATGTTGATAAATGTAAAGTTATGCACTTGGGGGCTAAGAATATGAATGCATCATACATACTAGGGGGAGTACAACTGGGGGGATCCGTAGTGGAGAATGATCTGGGGGTTTTGGTAGATCATAAGCTTAATAATGGCATGCAATGCCAAGCTGCGGTTTCCAAAGCGAGCAAAGTCCTTTCTTGTATTAAGAGAGGTATGTACTTCAGAGAGAGAGATATCATTTTGCCCCTGTACAAATCATTAGTAAGACCTCATCTGGAATATGCAGTTCAGTTTTGGGCCCCAGTTCTCAAAAAGGATATTGGGGAACTGGAGAAAGTGCAGAGAAGGGCAACCAAACTGATAAGAGGCATGGAGGAGCTCAGCTATGAGGAAAGATTAGAGGAACTGAATTTATTCACTCTTGAGAAGAGGAGATTAAGGGGGGATATGATCAACATGTACAAATATATAAGGGGTCCGTATAGTCAACTTGGTGTTGAGTTATTCACTTTACGGTCAACACAAAGGACAAGGGGGCACTCTTTACGTCTAGAGGAAAAGAGATTTCACCTCCAAATATGGAAAGGTTTCTTCACAGTAAGAGCTGTGAAAATGTGGAATAGACTCCATGCAGAGGTGGTTCTGGCCAGCTCAGTAGATTGCTTTAAGAAAGGCCTGGATTATTTCTTAAATGTACATAATATAACTGGGTACTAACATTTATAGGTAAAGTTGATCCTGGGAATATCCGATTGCCTCTCAGGGGATCAGGAAGGATTTTTTTCCCCTGCTGTAGCAAATTGGATCCTGCTCTACTGGGGTTTTTTGCCTTCCTCTGGATCAACTGTGGGTATAGAATTAGGTATATGGGATTGTATGATATTATTATTTTATTTTTTTATGATTGAACTGGATGGACTTGTGTCTTTTTTCAACCTGACTAACTATGTAACTATGTAACACTTCAGTTCATTGCCATTCACTTACATACACATTTCCACACACACACACTCACACTTCACCATCCCATACACATCCTACATGCATCAGTGTTGTGGTACACCTATTGGTTCCCATTTATCACTATCTTTTGTCAATACATCCCCCATCTCCCAAAGCACCACCTTTGGTTTAATTTTGTTATACACTGTTTGCAGGTATTGTCTCTATCCCCCACCCCCCCCCCCCCCACCCTTTTTTTCCTCTTTTTTTCTCCTGTTTTGTGTTTGGTCATTTTTTGGTAATCCCATCATTCACTTTCTTTATTTCCCTTAGAACCTGATTTGTGCCCCTTGCATGTCCATCTCCTGGTCTGTCAATGTGCTGTGGCTGTTCGTGCTCCTCCTTGGCTGTTGTCTCCCTGCCACCCTGTCTTTGGCTCCCTTTGTCAACTGGAAAGCCTTTGTTCTTGTGTGGGGGGTTCTATCCCCGCCTCAACCTCGGGGGAGATATTTCATCTGGGGCCATCAGCCTATTCCCAATTGGGGACTATTGGGCTATCTGCTTGGGCTTTGCCACTAGTAATGTATATATTCTCTTACCCTGCTCTCTCCTTGAAAGCATAATCTAACCTTTTTGAGACTGTAGTGACCTAATTGTCCATGTATTTACCATTCTAGTTAACATTTACGCACCCCACTCCTGATGACTTGCTTTAAACGCCAAGAAACGCGTCGAGTCCATGCTCAGGGATGCCAAGTCAAGTTTGTCCAACAATTAATTTTTACCAATCTTATTGTGTATCTATTTTATCCAGGATAATCATGTTCACTCTATCTGTATGTCCATTTATTGATTGTAATGGCTTCACTAATCATGTATATCCTAAATAAATATTAAATATGTTATTATTATGATTTTAATTATGCCTTTGTCTGCATGATCCTTGTATTATTCAATATGATACATACTATATAATTTCATATCCACTATTGGTATTCCATTTATTGGATTGATTACACAGCAGTCTCTCATGGCTACAGAGATTTCCCTGTTTGGGATTGTGAGAGTCAATCTATTTTTTGATATCCTATACCTTTTCAGACACACATCCTTGCCCTTTTCCTTTTTTCTCCATATCCAGGGATGGAGGCATGGATGTGTTATTTGAGGGTTCCATTAGGTAATCTGCTTTTATCAAATGTCTTCATCAATTTAGGCCAATGTATTCTGCTACATATTTTTGGTAAAAAAATTCCAATAAGTAAAACTGCTATAGGGCGGTCGGCAAGTGGTTATTGGTGTCATTCTTTAAATTTGATACTCATATAGATACCATTACTCAACCTATGGATATTGAATATTTTTGTACTAAGCCCTACCTATTTTATGTTTCAATAGTTTTTATTAAAGTTTTACAATACAAGATACAAAGATCTCAGCTTTTCATTGCACAGTATACAACATATTTAGGGAGTCATACATTGAATATTCTAAAAGACTTGAGGAATCTACCTCTTATAACATATATGGACCATTGTCACTTCCTGATGTAGACTGTAACACATCTGCTCAATTAAGTATGTACCTTTCTCAACCAAGAATCTTAAACTGGACACAGTAACACTGTGTCTATAACCTAAGGCAGGTTCCCAGTCCAAGGCCCTGGTGTATGTTCCACCCGTTGGTAAGAACCAGCTCCCCATCCGACTATCGGGGTAGTTGGGTTCCTCCTGTCGCGCAGCCCTACCTATTTATACAACTATACCCCCTTTAGTCCTTGAACATTTGTTTGAGGGACTATGATATTTTGTTATTTTTTTATTTACAGGCATTAACTTTATCTTGCTAGTGCTATTGGGTTTCTTGCTCTGGGGGGGTTCATTGTGGTTGCATGGTGGGCCGTCCCTGGTGTCCCCTCACACTTTCTGTAGAGGTGCTATGCATTCGCTTTATCAAGCAGGATTAAATGTGGTCTATTGACCTTTTATGTATATATGGTTGTTCTTTGTAAGTATCAACAGCAGCCTGTAATATGTAAATGATTAATGTATATGTACAATGAAATATCTAATTATCTTTATTTATTGCTATATATCTATGTTTTAGAAGTACAAATACCCATTATCTACCCTGAGGAAGGGCTACAGGTCCAAAACATGTCAAAATCTATCAATAGAATTAATCTGGGCTGACCTTGGTCTTCTTTATCGGGAGCCCTTTGGGTGTTTCTAAGTTGTCAGGGTATTTTGAGTACTATTGATTGTTGTGTCAACACATGTATGGTTATTTTGTAATGTAATTTTATCAGGACGCTTGTCCTTTTCATTGGATGTTAACGTAATAAAATTGACTTTTGTCTTTTAATATACTCTTATATGTGGTTCTGCCTTTAAAGTCCCTGAGGGGCCTTGATGCACTTTGTGCATATCTTTGTTCTTGTTACGTACCTGGGTTGTGAGCCTGACGTACAGAGGAAGGCCTCTCGTACAACTCCGGCTCGTGGACTGCTGGTAGTGATACAGCAGCCACAGGAGCACGGTGGGGTATGAGTGCCTGTAAACAGTTCAAAAGGTCTATGTAGTAGCAGTGGTCAGCAGGCAGATAGTAGATGAGCTGACACAATGCTTGACTGGTGGCAGGCTGGGATGAACCACAAAGCAGTACCAGATGCAGGCTTGCAGGACTGGGAGCTGTAGCAGGCTGGTTGAGCGAGATAAGGGGTCAGACATACCAGGTCGGTAACAATCAGGCAGATCAGGCATAGACGGTAGGCAGAAGAGAGGTCAGGTCACAAGCTGAGTAGTACCTGAAGATCAGCAGACAGGAACAGCAGGCAGGATCAGATCCTAAAGGGAAACCGGAATCAGAACAGGCAGCAGGCAATCACGGGAAAAGACAAGCTGGATCAGAATCAGAGGACATGAAGGAAACAGGATACAACACAGAAGCTGCAGACCAAACAGCAATGAACCTCTGTTGGAGTCCTGTTTAAATAGCCCGCCTGACCTCAGTTTTAGTGACAGGTGTGGGTCTAAAACCTCTAGTACGCATATATGGAAAGTTTGTCTTTCCTGACATTGCCCCCTCCCTACAGGCAACCTCCGGGTGCCCAACTGGTTTCTCTTTTGCGGGTTCCTGTGAAAGAAGGCACGGATCAAGTATGTGGCATGTACATTTCATGCAGGTTCCCAGGAATTCTCCTCCTGACCATAACCCTTCCACTTGATTAAATATGGTGTCTGACCCCTTCTTTTCCAGCAGTCTAAAACAGCCTCGACCTCAAATTACTCATCCCCATCAATAATAATAGGTGCCGGAGGACCTGGTCTATGATCCGGAAATGGATCTGGCACTACAGGCTTCAGCAGGGATACATGAAACACTGGGTGGATTTTAAAAGACTCAGGTAAGGTTAATTCAAAAGAAACATCATTCATTTTTCTTCTTACCGGAAATGGTTCTACGAACCTTGGTGGCAGCTTTTTTGAAGGACATATCATCTTCAAATTCATTGTAGAAAGCCATACTTGATCTCCTGGTTGCAAGATCAGTTTCCCCCTTCTTTTCTTGTCAAATGATTTCTTGCTGTCCTCCTGCGCTTTCACGGTGGTTTCCTATAACACCATATTATTGCGAGAGAAAAAGTCCCGAGTATCCTGGGTGGCTGTAACGGAAGATTCTGTGACAAGATTAGGTAAGAAGTTGGAATGGAATCCATAATCAGAAAAGAACGGAGATTGCTTGGTGGCAGAATGGTTGGCAATATTATAGGCAAATTCCGCCAGGGGTAATAATGATACCTAATCATCCTGGACAAAAGAAGTAAAACAACGGATGTATTGTTCTAGGGTTTGATTAGTCCTCTCCGTCTGCCCATTAGTTTGTGGGTGGTAAGCATTAGAGAATGAGAGTTCAATCTGTAGGGTCTCGCACAAGGCTTTCCAAAATCTGGACGTGAACTGGACACTGCGATCAGACATAATGTTTTCAGGGATGCTGTGGAGTCTGACAATTTCTTTTAAAAACACTCAAGCGGTTTCTGTAGCTGGTGTACTCTTTAGAGCAGGGATATGCATTCCTCTAAAGCAGGAATATGCAATTAGCGGACCTCCAGCTGTTGCCAAACTACAAGTCCCATGAGGCATAGCGAGACTCTGACAGCAGCAAGCATGACACCCAGAGGTAGAGGCATGATGGGACTTGTAGTTTTGCAACAGCTGGAGGTCCGCTAATTGCATATTCCTGCTTTAGAGGAATGAAATAAGCCATCTTTGATAAGCGATCCTAGAAACTCCACTTTCCCCACTCCAGAGGCACCTGAACCCATGCAATTGGGCCTGATTCGTTCTTCATTGACTCCAGAAGAACGTCAACCCTGACAAGTAAATAACCTCTACCTGTACTGTGGAGAAGTCAGTCACTTTGTATGTACCTGTCCTGACAAGCTGCATAAGTGTCTTTCCCTTTCTTCACTCAACCAGTCACCCCTGCCTGCCTTGTCTGCCAGTTCAGCTCATATCGCTCTGCCTGTTTCTTTTCATCTGCCGGGAAGAACCGTATCAGTGACCGCTATTATTGATTCTGGAGCATGCAGCTGTTTCATTGACTAGTCCTTCACAGCTCAGCATCACATTCCTCTACAAACCAGAGAACAGGGACTCACTGTATTCCTGGCTGATGGGTCTCAGATTAAATCTGGACTGGTAATCAAGGAGACCCCACCGATGCTGACCATCTCCTCCACCAACCATCGAGAGCTGCTGCGTTTAGACGCAATCTCTTCGCCCTTATTTCATCCTGGGCCTATCATGGCCCACAACCCAGTCCCATGCTCTTCTACCATATAAATACAGTATTCCTATAGTGAGAGTTACTGTAGACTTGACAAAGAGGTGGATGCCTCAAAATGCATAGCCACACCCCCACGTGTGACATCATTTCTGGGCCTGCTTGCATTCCACTGACCCTCCACTCCCTGCTTTCTGGTCTCTGGCCTGTTTCCTGGACATTACACACATCCTAGATTGCAGCAGTGATTTTGTACTCCCAACCTGGATGCTACTACACAGGGGACCTGCTATCACCTGTGACATTCACTATCCTTTCTTTATTGAGTGAGTTGACATTTTTCTTGTGCTTTTCATGTTACACACAATGCTGCACTTAGGTTGGCGCTCCCTTGTGGTTGATTATACTTTTCTAGACTTGGACAGCTACTCCCCCTGTGAGCATTCTCTGCTGGATCCTGGTGCTTTACCTTGTTGAGTTTCCATCCACGTTGATGATAAGCATGTTTTAACTGTTGTCATGTGAGTTGTCATTTGTTATTTTCCATAGTAAATGTACAATGTCCACTACATTTACATAGTAAATTAGATACAGTCCTGTTCAGTACAATCTCTTCTAATTGACAAGTGTTTAACTACATACTATGATAGAAGTGAGGGATGTTTTATAATTAGGAGAGAGATAAATTAAAGGTACACAAACTGACTTCACTTTTCAACCAAAGCAATCATTGCTACATAAAGTATTCTGGTGGGCCTGTAATATCCCTGATACCTGATAAATGTTATGACCAAGATAACCTAAGCCTCGAAAGAGAAGACACTGAACAAATTGTCAGCATGATTTACATACAAGTTGTCAACAGCATCTGGGTTGCCTTGCTTAGGAATGATGGGCAACAGATGTTCAGGGAAATGTTACCATCTGCCCTATGTGAATAATATCCATCAAGATACAATAGAAATAACTCTTCTACAAAAAGTATGACCTTCTTCTTTTCTAACGTCAACTCATATGGAAGCAATATGAATAGTCTTTGCAGCACAAGCTAATTTGTTACAATGTCAGTCATGTAATGAGACACAAAAGACGTTATGAATAAATCCATTACACTGCAACATATATTTTATATATTTCTACAAATGGTTTTCCTATATACATCTGGGCCTGGCTGTATAATAACTTAATATGTCTACATTATTTTCAGATGCTTGAGATCTTTAAAGAGAGTTGAATGAATACAAATTCATTATCAAAGAACACACAAGGAGATGTCCTTAAATCGCTTCTTTCCATTTTATTAGCTGCACAGCACACCCAGAAAATGCATTATGAGATATATATCTTTTTAATTATGATAGAGACTAAAATAATTGCAGACTATACAGAACGCACACACCATTATTATGTTTGTCTCCGAGTCAAAATATTTGGCTTTTAGTGAAGCTCAGAGGTTGACAAATACATTTCAAGGTTAAAGAAGGCCCAAACTTATATTTAGTGTTTAAAAGACTCCCTTATTTTAAAGTGTGTATGTTTGCAAAGATTAAAGGATTCCGTAGTCAATACATAAAAATCACTCCTAGTGGATTACTAATGCTTGATAATGTCTTTATAAATGTGTGCTTTTGTCAGCAGTGTGTCTGAAATGATTGTTTTCCTATATAATTCGTGTCTGTCAATAATTAGGATCATTTACTTCCAGGGTTGATGCTGCTGACAATATTATTTAGTGACTCAAGACTTGGAAAACAGGGGGGGGTGAGGTATGCAGATCTGAAGTTGCAATCTTTCGTATGAGTCACAACGGTTTGGCTAGAAGTAATCATTGACTGCCAGCTTTACAGTAATTTCTAGCATAACACAATACGTATTTAAATACTTTTTTGTTCAGATAGATTACTTCTCTTCTTGTACTTCTACCTCTGCATGGTATGTGTAGCAAGTTCAGTAATTACTGAAAAATAATTGGATTTGATAGTATTATAATACTGTACTATACTGCATGTAGGAAAGAATGGGGTTGAACAACATTCTATGATTTTACAAGGGTCTGATAACTTAATCCATTACCATTTTAGTAAATAAACTTACTTTTTTAAATGACCTGTACATTTCTTTAAGTTTTACTGACTTTAATCAGGCAAGTTTTCTCAAGAAGGATACGGCTAACTTTTGGAGATTTGCACCCAAATGTTTTTTTTTTCAATTTCTATTAGGGGGCAATTCAATGGAGTTATTCAGGTTTTGTACCTTTTAAGCTTCAATTTGCAGCTCCTACTCAAAGCAAGTCAGGAGAAATTATAGCATAAATCATAACCCCGATATATAATAAATTATTAGCTAGTGGCCAGCATAGTAGCTAATGTTGGATTTGATGGACTTGTGTCTTTTTTCAACCTCACCTACTATGTAACTATGTAACTATGTTAGCACCTCTGATCAGCAACACTAAAGCCTTGTACACACAATTGGATATCCTATGGATTTTCGTCCGATGGATTTGTCCATCGGATATCCGATTAAACTGTTTTCCATCAGTCTTGCCCACACACCATCAGTCAAAAAACCGACCGTTCCAAACGCGGTGACGTAAAACACTCCGATGAGCCGAGAAAAATATTCAATGCTTCTGAGCATGCGTCGACTTGATTCTGAGCATGCGTGGGTTTTTTATCCGATGGACTTGCCCATAGACGATCTGAGTTTTCGACTGGTTTTTTATCCATCGGAAAAATTTAAAACATGTTCTATTTTTAAAAACCGATGGAAAAAAGACCGATAGGTCCCATACACGATCGGTTTGTCTGATGAAAAGAATCCATCGGACGAAAATCCATAGGATATCCGATCGTGTGTACAGGGCTTAAGCTCATTGGTTTTAATCCACACAGCACTACCTACCTGGGGTTTTCATGTTATTCCTGTGCCGGTGTGGGTTTCCTCCCATGTTTCAAAGAATTGCTGGCAGGTTAATTGACTCCTGTCTAAATTGGCCCTAATATGTGTATGGATGTAAGTGAGGGAACTTACATTTTAAGCTCCTTGAGGATAGGGACTGATGTGAATGTACAATATATATGTTAATTGATGGAACTAGATAAATACCTTATCTTTTTGTTCCCACAAATAGCACTTTCTTTTGGTGGTATTTGATCACTGCTGGGGTTTTTATTTTTTGCCCAACAAACAAAAAAATGTTTTCTTTGTTTCTGTTATAAAATTTTGTAAATAAGTAGGTTTTCTCCTTCACTGACGGGCACTGATGAGGCTGCACTGATGGACACTGATAAGCCTGCTCTGATGGGCAATGATGAGGTGGCACCAATGAGGTGGCACTGATGAGGTGGCACTGATGGGCACTGATGTTGGTCACAGATATGCGGCACTGATAGGCGGCACTGATGGACACTCATAGACGGCACTGATGGGAACTGATAGGCGACACTAATTGGCACGGAAAGGCTGCACTGATGGGTACTTATGAGTGTCACTGATAGGTGGCACAGATGGGCACTGATAGGTGGGCACTGATGAGCACGGATGGGCACTGATAGGTGGCACTGATGGACACTGATGGGTGGCACTGATGGACACTGATAGATGGCACTGATGGGCATCACTGATAAGGAGATATCTGGGAGACATTAGTAATGGGTACTGCACTGACTGGCACCATTTGTGGGCACTGATATTTTATATTTTAGGCACTGTGTGGCATCCCGGGTGGCCATGGATGGCATACCTGGTCATCCATCCATGGTGGCCATCCCTGGTGGTCCTAGTGGCATCCCTGGTGGTCCAGTGTGGGCATACATGGGGGGGCTGCGCTGATAATAAATCTGTGCAGACCTCCCGTGTTTGTTAGACGTAAGTGATGAAAAGCCGATACACGACTTTTACTGTTTACACTGTGATCAGCCGTGATTGGACACAGCTGATCACGTGATAAAGAGGCTCTTTACCGAGATCGGTGTAGCGGTGTGTCAGACTGACACGCCGCACCACCGATCACCGCCCTGCGGGTCCACGCAGGCACGTGCCAGCAGTTATCCTGAAAGACTTCATATGATGTCCAGTCAGGATAACTTAACCACCGCCCGGCCGTCATTTGTCATAGGCCCGGGCGGGAAGTGATTAATAAAAGACCACATTGATGAGTTTTTGCTAGAAAAAATGCAAAAAAAAAAAAAATGGCAGGCAACCCAATACTTTTGGTAATATAGTGTATTTATAAATTATATAGAATCTGGGATTACAAGTACCATTTCAGTTTTTGCAGATGACACCAAGCTATGCAATGGAATAACATGCTTACAGGATGTCTCCAACTTACAAGCCAAACTCAATGCACTGTTTAATTGAGCAACTATGTGGCAAACTAGGCTTAATGTTGATAAATGTAAAGTAATGCACATGGGGGCTAAGAATATGCATGATTCATACATATGAGGGGAGTGCAACTGGGGGAATCAGTGGTGGAGAAGGATCTGGGTGTTCTGGTAAGTCATAAGCTTAAAGTGGAAGTCCATGCAAAAACTAAAATCCCTGCATCTATAGACACCAGGGATCTAACACTAACCTCTCTATCCCTGTAAAGAAAAATTTGTATACATACCTTTTTGGAAGCTGATCTGACCCGCTTCGACCCAATCTCCAGCGGTGGAAGCTCTGCAGAGGACATGGCCGACAATGGCTGTGAAATGAATAGGAAGTGACGTCACCCATAGAGTTACTATGGGGCTTCCATTGTCGTCCGTCTCCTCTGCACCCACCTCTACATTGAAGCCGTGGCTGACAGCTCAGCGCTGGATCCGGTCGGAGCTGGTCAGATCAGCTTCCAAAAAGGCATGTGTATTTGTTTTTTCTTTACAGGGATAGAGAGGTTAGTGTTAGATCTGTGTATATGAACTCTGCATCCAGTGTAGCCTATATCTATAGTGCATTCCTGGTGTACTTTTTCTAAAATACTTCAGGCGGTGTATAAATATATATATATATATATATATATACAGTCTCGTATATATATATATATATATATATATATATATATATACTCTGCATTCAGCGTAGCCTATATCTACAGTGCATTACTGGTGTACTTTTTCTAATATACTTCAGGTGGTGTATTACTATATATATATATATATATATATATATACCGTATTTATCGGCGTATAACACGCATAGGCGTATAACACGCACCCTAATGTTAACGGGGAAGTTTCAGGAAAAAAAGTTTCCACAGCCCCCTGCGTATAACACGCAGGCACAGTTTACCCTCTATTTTCAGGGTAAAAAAGTGAGTGTTATACGCCAATAAATACAGTATGCATTTATATTTATATATATATTTTTTTTGCATGAACAGTTTGCTACCTCTGCAATAGTTAGGCATGGACAATGGGGGTCTGAGACAAGGACTCATCTTCTTTCCCAGCTAACTGCTACAGTGTATAACCACCTCTTTGCCAGCATGCCAGCTATAGAAAAAAATTACTTCTAAAGTGATTTAAATTTAAACCCAAAATTATTAAACATTACTCTAAATAAAACAAGTGCTATCATCTAATATGTTATTTGTAGATAAAAAAATCTGCTTCTGTAACTTACTTTATTACAAGCATACATTTGTATCATTACAACATTAAAAGTAAAATGCCTCGTGATCATTTTACTGAGACATAAAAAAAAAGTCAGTATTGTATTTTGACAAAATTATTTACACATCAGGAGATGTTTAAGACTAGGTATATGTTAGACCAGTGTTTCTCAACTCCAGTCCTCAAGGCGCAACAACAGGTCATGTTTTCAGGATTTCCCTAAGATAAAACGGTTGTGGTAATTACTAAGGCAATGATGAAAAATAATGGAAAGCCTGAAAACATGACCTATTGGGGCGCCTTGAGGACTGGAGTTGAGAAACACTGTGTTGGGCTATATATAGGTCACTTACAGCACAATGAAAAATAACAATGTATAAGTAGCTTTTCAAATTACATTTACTTCTGCACTCACTTATGCTTTCACTAGGAATCAATAAGATGTGCTTTGCGAGAATTTTATTGGCAGCCAGTAAAGAAGTGGAAGGATATTGAACTGTAAATTATTCTAAGCTATAAATCCTCAATGTTTAAGAAGAAAAAATAACAGAGGCTGCACCCTGTTGCCTCTGAGCAAAGATATCATTTAAGAAGGTTTAATCATTAAGTTTATCAAAGACAACATAAATACACAGGCACAAAATGAAAAGCGTTATGCATGCACAAAAAAGTTCA
Source organism: Rana muscosa (assembly GCA_029206835.1). Lineage (NCBI taxonomy): Eukaryota > Metazoa > Chordata > Amphibia > Anura > Ranidae > Rana > Rana muscosa. Next base: position 1,157,849,144 of record CM055122.1, read on the forward strand.
TAAAGTACAAATAATATTTATCAGAAAGACTATAGTAAACTGTGGTCTCCCGACGGACTCTGACACAGTCTACACTTGTGCCTCAATCATGGGCGAAGACAATGGCAGCCCCCCCGGCACCCCCAATGGGATCTAGCTGTGCCAGGGAGGGGGACACCCCCCCCTGAAGAAGTAACCTAGAGGGAGAGGAACAATATAGACTTGGCCCAGGTGAAAGATACAACAGACTAATAATCACTTGCACTATGTGTGATGGAAAATTGTGAAAATAGCCGTTCCAGAGTCAGATCGGGAGATCAAATAGGCGTCAGAGGCAGCACTTATGGATAATGTGGTGTGAACTATAAATGTGTCGGTAACTGTGCCCATAAAGAAAAAAAAAGGAACGTAAATGCGCCTTGTGTGGCGTTAATGTCAAAACACCCCAGTTGTCCACTGCGAGCCAGGGGAGGTTCGTACACATGTAAGTCTGCGGGCCAAAAGGCTCCAGACTGATATTTAGTGCATCCGTCAGTAAGTGGTCACATTAGGGACCTATCTTTGGTGCCTCCACTGTTCCCAACAGACAGGGGATGTGGCTGTGTCCTTAAGAAGAAGTCCTGTGTATCAACCTTGAAAGGAAACATGAGATAAAACCAAACAAAACCAGAGAACAAACAAGATGAAGACACAGGTCAAGAAGGAGACCCGAGGAGACAAGGAGGTGAGGATGAAAAAAAGGAAGTAAAGAGAAACAAAAGAAGAGAAGAAGAAAAAAGGCAAGAGGAAAATCTTCAGTGACGGTGTGACACACGCTTCCCTACACAGCACCGGAGGAAGTGGAGGTGGTAGGCACCAGGGATATGTATTAAATCCAGGGTTCCCAGATAGCATTGTATTTGGCAACTGTATCCAAAAGAATGCTAGTTGTCTTTTCCTGGGTCATTATCCATTAAATTTTTATTTTAACCAAGGTGAGAGAAACTGAAGGCTGCTTCCATGCTCGAGCAATAGTCAATTTGGTTCCAAGTAGAATGAACTTAATGAGGCGTTGGGTCAATTTTGGTGTTCCTGGGTGATGGAAGTTAAGAAGAGCTATTTGAGTATTCTGAGGGATGGGTCTGTCTGTAAGTTTCCTAATGATTTGGAAAACCCTTTTCCAGAGTCCTCTGAGCTTGGGACAATCCCACCAGGTGTGTAGCATCAACCCCATGTGTCCGCAATTACGGAAGCACAGCAGAGATGCGTTCGGGTAAATTTTTGCAATTCTTAGCGGAACGTGATACCACCTCAATAGTACTTTCAGATTAGCCTCAATCAGTGTTATGTTCAATAAACCCATGTAGGCGGAGGTCGATGCTTTATGCCAATCCCTCAGACTCCAGCTCTGTCCCAGGTCGTTTTCCCATTCCCTCATATAGAGAGTTTTGGTGTCAGCTGAGGCAAGTGAGCGGTATATCACCGTTATCCCTCCCCACTGATCCATAGCCTGACCACACCGCACTTCATATGCCGTAACCGTCAGAGGGTTGGGCGCAGAGGACCCCAGAGAACGGACAAAATTAGAGATCTGGTGGAGTCTGAACCTCTCTGTGCTGGGCATTTCCAGCCTGCTAGAGCAATGAGAGGGTGTTAGAGGTCCTGCGGAGCTGACAAAGTGTCCAATTCTATAGAGTCCCTTATTCAGCCACCATTGAAATGCCTTAATGTCCACACCCGGGGGAAAGAGGGGGTTTCGGAAGATATGTGAAAGCGGGCGCCAATGTGAAATCAAAAGTGGGTTTCCCTTGAGAGATTCCCAGGCTTAAGGAGTGGGACAGCGTTGGGGCCATTATGGCTGGTCTAGTTTCGGAGGGACACCATAGGAGGAAATCTAGGGTGTAATTGGGAACTGCCTGCCGCTCCATATGTACACAGTCTGGGTGTTTTATTTTAGAGTAGATGACAGAGAGTTGGGACAATTGAGCTGGGTGATGGTACCAGAGAAGGTTTGGTAATCCAAAACCTCACTGATCCCTGGTGCGGTAGAGGGTCCCCTTAGCCACCCTGTGGCCTTTCGAACTCCAAATAAAACAAACTATCGTAGACTGGAATTTTCTAATCTGGTCCCTAGGAATAGGGATGGGTAGTGACTAGGGATGAGCCGAACACCCCCCCGGTTCGGTTCGCACCAGAACCTGCGAACGGATCGAAAGTTTGCGCAAACTTTAGAACCCTATTAAATACAATGGACGCGAACGTTCGAAATCAAAAGTGCTAAATATAATGGCTAATATGCAAGTTATTGTCCTAAAAAGGGTTTGGGGACTCGGGTCCTGCCACAGGGGACATGTATCAATGCAAAAAGAAGTTTTAAAAACTGACGTTTTTTCGGGAGCAGTGATTTTAATGATGCATAAAGTGAAAAAAAGTCAAACATTCCTTTAAATATCGTACCTGGGGGTGTCTAAAGTATGCCTGTGAAGCGGCACGTGTTTCCCTTGTTTAGAACGGTCCCTGCACAAAATGACATTTCTAAATTAAAAAAAGTCATTTAACCACTTAAGCCCCGGACCATTTGGTAGCTAAAGGACCAGAGGTGAATTCAGAATTTTGCACTGCGCTGCTTTAACTGTAAATTGTGCGGACATGCAATGTTGTACCCAAACGAAATTTGCGTCCTTTTCTTCCCACAAATAGAGCTTTCTTTTAATGGTATTTGATTGCCTCTGCGATTTTTATTTTTTGCGATATAAACGGAAAAAGAGCGAAAATTTTGAAAAAAAATGATATTTTCTACTTTTTGTTATAAGAAAAATCGAATAAACTCAATTGTAGTCATACATTTAGGCCAAAATGTATTCAGCCACATGTTTTTAGTAAAAAAAATGTCAATAAGCGTATATTTATTGGTTTGCGCAAAAGTTATAGAGTTTACAAACTAGGGTACATTTTCTGAAATTTACACAGCTTTAAATTTATGACTGCCTATCTCATTTCTTGAGGTGCTAAAATGACAGGGCAGTACAAACCCCCCCCCCCCAAATAACCACATTTTGGAAAGTAGACACCCCAAGGAAATTGCTGAGAGGCATGTTGAGCCCATTGAATTTTTTATTTTTTTGTCTCAAGTGATTGAATAATGACTAAAAAAAAAAAAAAAAAAATAACAAAAAGTTGTCACTAAATGATATATTGCTCACACATGCCATGGTTATATGTGGAATTTCACCCCAAAATACATTTTGCTGCTTCTCCTGAGTACAGGGATACCACATGTGTGGGACTTTTTGGGAGCCTAGCCGCATACGGGACCCCGGAAACCAAGCACCGCCTTCAGGATTTCTAAGGGCGCAAATTTTTGATTTCACTCCTCACTACCTATCACAGTTTCGAAGGCCATAAAATGCCAAAATAGCACAAAACCCCCCCAAATGACCCCATTTTAGAAAGTAGACACCCCAAGGAAATTGCTGAGAGGCCTGTTGAGCCCATTGAATATATTTTTTTTGTCCCAAGTGATTGAATAATGACAAAAAAAAAAAAATTACAAAAAGTTGTCACTAAATGATATATTGCTCACACATGCCGTGGTTATATGTGGAATTACACCCCAAAATACATTTTTCTGCTTCTCCTGAGTACGGGGATACCACATGTGTGGGACTTTTTAGGAGCCTAGCCGCGTACGGGACCCCGAAAACCAAGCACCGCCTTCAGGATTTCTAGGCACAAATTTTTGATTTCACTCCTCACTACCTATCACAGTTTCGAAGGCCATAAAATGCCAAAATCGCACAAAACCCCCCCAAATGACCCCATTTTGGAATATAGACACCCCAAGCTATTTGCTGAGAGGAATGGCGAGTATTTTACAGCTTTCATTTGTTTTTGAAAATGAAGAAAGAAAATATATATATATATTTTTTTTCAATTTTCAAAACTTTGTGACAAAAAGCGAGATCTGCAAAATACTCACAATACCTCTCAGCAAATAGCTTGGGGTGTCTACTTTCCAAAATGGGGTCATTTGGGGGGGTTTTGTGCTATCTGGGCATTCCATGGCCTCCGAAACTGTGATAGGCAGTGAGAAGTGAAATCAAAAATTTACACCCTTAGAAAGCCTGAAGGCGGTGCTTGGTTTTTGGGGTCCCGTACGTGGCTAGGCTCCCAAAAAGTCTCACACATGTGGTATCCCCATACTCAGGAGAAGCAACAGAATGTATTTTGGGGTGTAATTCCACATATGCCCATGGCATGTTTGAGCAATATATCATTTAGTGACAACTTTGTGCAAAAAAAAAAAAAAAAAATTGTCGTTTTTCCGCAACTTGTGTCAACATATAAAATATTCCATGGACTCGACATGCCTCTCAGTATATAGCTTGGGGTGTCTACTTTCCAAAATGGGGTCATTTGGGGGGGTTTTGAACTGTTCTGGCATTTTATACAAAACATTAGGAAGCTTACATCCACTCTTCTAACCACTTGAAGACAAAGCCCTTTTTGACACTTTTTGTTTACATGAAAACATTTTTTTTTTTGCAAGAAAATTATGTTGAACCCCCAAACATTATATATATTTTTAAAGCAAAGGCCCTACAGATTAAAATGGTGGGTGTTGCATTTTTTTTTCTACACAGTATTTGCGCAGCGATTTTTCAAACGCATTTTTTGGGTTAAAAAATACACTTTTTTTAATTTTAATGCACTAAAACACACTATATTGCCCAAATGTTTGATGAAATAAAAAAGATGATCTTAGGCCGAGTACATAGATACCAAACACGACATGCTTTAAAATTTCGCACAAACGCGCATTGGCGACAAACTACATACATTTTTAAAAGCCTTTAAAAGCCTTTACAGGTTACCCCAGTAGATTTACAGAGGAGGTCTACTGCTAAAATGATTGCCCTCGATCTGACCTTCGCGGTGATACCTCACATGCATGGTGCAATTGCTGTTTACATATGACGCCAGACCGACGCTTGCGTTCGCCATTGGGCAAGAGCAGGGCAGGACAGGGGTGCTTTTTTTTTTTTTTCTTTTTTTTTTTATTATTAATTTTGCTTTTTTATTTTATTTTTAAATTGTTCCTTCCAAGTATTTTTTTTTTTTTTTATCATTTTTATTGTTATCTCAGGGAATGTAAATATCCCCTATGATAGCAATAGATAATGACAGGTACTCTTTTTTGAAAAAACTGGGGTCTATTGGACCCTAGATCTTTCCTCTGCCCTCAAAGCATCTGACCACACCAAGATCGGTGTGATAAAATGCTTTCCCAATTTCCCAATGGCGCTTTTTATATCCGGGGGGGGGACATTCCCTCCCACTGCTTCTAAAAGCAGTCCAGAGGCTAATTAGCCACTAGGATTGCTTTTACATGAAAGCCGGCCGCTGGCTGAAAAGAATGATACCAAGATGATACCTAAACCCGCAGGCATCATTCTGGTATAAACATTCAAAGTCCAGCAACATACCAGTACGTTGCTGGTCCTTGTTGGACATGTATTGTAATCTTTTTATTTCATGCAGCCAGTTGGCTGAACGAAAAAAGAGATTGATCGGTGGGTATGCCCACCATTAGAATACCGCCCTTCATCCACCCACTTCCAATGATGGGCATACACGCACCATTTATATATGCCGAAGCATGGGGGCATCCTCCCGCAAAAAAGTTATGCCGCACACACATGGTTGGACTTTTCCACGGGCAAGCCTCCATCGGAATTTCGACCGTATGTACGCGGCATTAGGAGCAAAATCGCTCCTCCGCCCCTGCTGCCCCAATGCTTCGGCATATTTGCTTTTTTTTTTAACTGTGATGGTGAAATCACCTCCTACAGCACTGGAGTCGCAGGGATCAGGCCTGTCTCTGCGAACGCTGCAGTTATGTGTGTTTTTGTTTTGTAAGTGACAGTGATCGATCGATACTGCACTTGGGTGGCCTGGGCTGGACGGAGGGGCAAAACGCAGGTGCCAGCAGGTATCTGGGCTGATCCCGCTAACACTGCGTTTTTGGGAACCCTAAACTGCTGGGGACGCTAGTATAGATCTGATCAGATCAGATATTGATCTGTTCAGATACTATACCACTAAGGGGGGTGTATGCTTCACGCGTGGGTGTTAGCGTTACTGGCACTAACCTGACGCTGCCTGGGGTGTGACTCAGACCCTCTCTGACGCTAAAACCTAATTGATATCACCCGCCGGGCGATCAGGGGGTTAAACCTTTATTGGGTTATATCAGTGTTTCTCAACTCCAGTCCTCAAGGCGCACCAACAGGTCATGTTTTCAGGATTTCCCTCAGATGAAACAGCTGTGGTAATAACTAAGGCAGTGAAACTGATTACATCCCCTGTGCAAAATAATGGAAAGCCTGAAAACATGACCTGTTGGGGCGCCTTGAGGACTGGAGTTGAGAAACCCTGGGTTATATACACGGCGGGTGCCCTGACACTATAAAAAGCAAACTAACTAACCAGCGTCACCCGTGACACTTATATGGTGATCACTGGTGAAAGGGTTAACTAGGGGCAATCAGGGGGTTAAAACCTTTATTAGATAATATATGGGGGTACCTGACGCTATAAAAACCTGCGGCGAACCTAAAAAAAATTACCAGCTACCGATCTGCATCACCGACACTAAGACAGCGTTTAGAAAAACGATCGCTTAGCGACAGTGGTGATGGGGGTGAAAGGGTTACCTGGGGGGCGATCAAGGGGGTTAAACCTTTATTAGATAATATATTGGGGTACCTGACGCTATAAAAACATGCGGCGAACCTAAAAAAAATTACTGGCTACGATCTGCATCACCGACACTAAGACAGCGTTTAGAAAAACAATTGCTTAGCGACAGTGGTGATAGGGGGTGAAAGGGTTACCTGGGGGGCGATCAAGGGGGTTAAACCTTTATTAGATAATATATTGGGGTACCTGACGCTATAAAAACCTGCGGCGAACCTAAAAAAAATTACCGGCTACCGATCTGCATCACAGACACTAAGACAGCGTTTAGAAAAACGATCGCTTAGTGACAGTGGTGATAGGGGGTGAAAGGGTTACCTGGGGGGCGATCAAGGGGGTTAAACCGTTATTAGATAATATATTGGGGTACCTGACGCTATAAAAACATGCGGCGAACCTAAAAAAAATTACTGGCTATGATCTGCATCACCGACGCTAAGAAAGCGTTTAGAAAAACAATTGCTTAGCGACAGTGGTGATAGGGGGTGAAAGGGTTACCTGGGGGGCGATCAAGGGGGTTAAACCTTTATTAGATAATATATTGGGGTACCTGACGCTATAAAAACCTGCGGCAAACCTAAAAAAAATTACCGGCTACCGATCTGCATCACAGACACTAAGACAGCGTTTAGAAAAACGATCACTTAGTGACAGTGGTGATAGGGGGTGAAAGGGTTACCTGGGGGGCGATCAAGGGGGTTAAACCTTTTTAGATAATATATTGGGGTACCTGACGCTATAAAAACCTGCGGTGAACCTAAAAAAAAATTACTGGCTGGCGATCGGCATCACTGACGCTAAGACAGCGATCAGAAAAATGATCGCTAAGCGACAGTGGTGATAGGCGGTGAAAGGGTTATCTGGGGGGTGATCAGGGGGTTAAACCTTTATTAGGGGGGGTTAGGGGGCTACACTGGACCTAAGACTAAACTTTGGTGACACTTTTACAGTCACAAATGTCACTGATTGCAGTGATCACTAAATAAATGGTCACTGCAATCAGTGACACTGTGACTGGGGGCTGGGGGGTGATCTGGGGGTGATCTGGGGGGGCTGGGGGGGCGATTTATGTCCCTATGTGTCCTGGTGTCAGTGTAGTGTTGTGTGCACTGACCTGATGTCTTCTCTTGTACGGCGCTCGGTATATGTGAGCGCCGCACCAGAGATGACATCACTTCCTCCTGCTCCCTCTGTCTGACACAGACAGAGGGGCATTTCCATTCGCCGGGAGCGATCGCGAGGGGGTGGCCAGAAACGAATGGCTGCCCCCTCATCCTGGAACGCTCCCGGACACTTAGCCACTGCTCACTGTACAGAAGGGGGGTCCGATTGGACCCCCCAACTATACAAAGGCAATCACGTATGCTCTACGTGATTGTGCCTGTCGGTGCCATTCTGCCGACGTATATATACAGTGAGCGGTCGTTAAGTGGTTAATACTGCTTGCGGCTTTAATGTAATGTCTGTTCCTGGGAATATGGATGAAAATCATTGCAAAAATGGCATGAGTACCCCCCCCCCAGCCCACTACCAGCCCCTTTGTGTCTTGTATGGATATTAAAGGGAACCCAGCGCCCAAATTTAAAAAAGGCCCTATATACTCTGAACAACAGTATACAGGCAGTGCAAACAAGAAAGGGACTATAGGTTTGTTCTTAAGTAGAATCTGTTTATAATTTGGAACAGGTACATTTTTTAAATGTAGCTCCAGCCCAAAAAAATCTATTTTTAAGCTTTTTGGAAAACATAGGGAAGGGTTATCACCCCTGTAACATTTTTTTTGCTGTCTGTGCAGTGTGCACCCAGGGGAGGGCTGGGCCAGGGGGCAGGGTGGCAATTGTCTCCCAGGCCGCCCTAACTCATGTTCAAAATGGCCGGAAGCCGCTGCCCACTACCATTTTCTTTTTTATTATGGTCAAGGAAGTAGGGCCGGGGGCACGGCCATGGAGGCCGACCACTAGCTGTTGCATTCCGGGAGTTGTAGTCCGCGTTCAAGCTTCCGGTGGGTGGAATACACAGCAGCACAGGGGGAGATCATGTCCATAATGGGGGTGGTAGTGCCACAGCCCTAAATCCACAATGGCTCAAAAGTCATATGGTCCAGAAATATTTAGACAGAATAAAGGTGGATAAAGCACCTGGACCAGATCGCATCCACCCACACATCCTAAAAGAATTGAGCTCTGAAATTTCATAGCCATCGTATCTAATTTTTAGGGACTCATTAATGACAGGACTAGTACCACTGGATTGGTGCAGGGCCAATGTGGTGCCTATATTTAAAAAGGGAACAAAGTCTTTACCAAGTAACTATAGACCTGTTAGTTTATCTTCTATAGTTGGGAAGATACTGGAGAGATTAATAAAAGACCACATAGATGAGTTCTTGCTGGAAAAAAACTATTTAGGCAACAGACAGCATGGATTCATGAAAGACAGAAGTTGTCAGACAAACCTGATTTCTTTTTATGAAGAGGTAAGTAAAACCTTGGACAGAGGGGTGGCGGTGGACGTGATATACTTGGATTTTGCAAAAGCGTTCGATACAGTTCCACACACACGGCTCATGTGTAAGGTAAAGTCTACAGGATTGGAAATATCAGTTTGTAAATGGATAGAAAACTGGCTAAAAGACAGAATTCAGAGAGTAGTGGTTAATGATTCTTACTCTGAATGGTCTAAGGTTCTCAGTGGTGAACCCCAAGGTTCAGTGCTGGGACCTTTACTTTTTAATATCTTTATAAATGATATTGGGTCTGGGATCAAATGTAAAATTTCTGTCTTTGCAGATGACACCAAGCTATGCAGTGGAATAACGTCCTTACAGGATGTCGCCAATTTACAAACCGACCTCAATGCTCTGTCTAATTGGGCGACTATGTGGCAGATGAGGTTTAATGTTGATAAATGTAAAGTTATCTACTTTTGTTGGCTAAGAATATGAATGCATCATACATACTAGGGGGAGTACAACTGGGGGGATCCGTAGTGTAGAAGGATCTGGGGGTTTTGGTAGATCATAAGCTCAATAATGGCATGCAATGCCAAGCTGCGGTTTCCAAAGCGAGCAAAATCCTTTTTTGTATTAAGAGAGGTATGGACTCCAGAGAGAGAGATATCATTTTGCCCCTGTTCAAATCATTAGTAAGACCTCATCTAGAATATGCAGTTCAGTTTTGGGCACCAGTTCTCAAAAAGGATAACGGGGAACTGGAGAAAGTGCAGAGAAGGGCTACCAAACTGATAAGAGGCATGGAGGAGCTCAGCTATGAGGAAAGATTAGAGGAACTGAATGTATTCACTCTTGAGAAGAGGAGAATAAGGGGGGATATGATTAACATGTACAAACATACAAGGGGTCCATATAGTGAACTTGGTGTTGAGTTATTCACTTTACGGTCAACACAAAAGACAAGGGGGCACTCTTTACGTCTAGAGGAAAAAAGATTTAATCTCCAAATACGGAAAGGTTTCTTCACAGTAAGAGCTGTGAAAATGTGGAACAGACTCCCTCCAGAGGTGGTTCTGGTCAGCTCAGTAGATTGCTTTAAGAAAGGCCTGGATACTTTCCTAAATGTACATAATATAACTGAGTACTAACATTTGTAGGTAAAGTTGATCTAGGGTAAATCCGATTGACTCTCGGGGAATCAGGAAGGAATTTTTTCCCCTGCTGTAGCAAATTGGATCATGCTCTTCTGTTTTTTTTTGCCTTCCTCTGGATCCACTGTGGGTATAGAATTGGGTATATGGGATTGTACGATATTTTTTATTTTATTTATTTACTTTTTTATGGTTGAACTGGATGGACTTTGTCTTTTTTCAACCTGACTAACTATGTAACTATGTAACTATGTAGCGCAGAGGAAACTACAACTCCATGGGACCAGATTCTTGGAAGCAGACAGAGGCAGGGCGTGCCAGGGAGTCGGAACGCAGGGCTACAGGGCTGGGCGTGGCATGCAAGGACCTGCTGAGCAGAGGTCGCTGAGGTGAGAGACCCTGACACCCCTAGCTGACCCCCCATCTCCCCCACCATACACCCCATGTAACCTACCCCAGTGATCAGGCTTCATTGAAGGGCACTAGAGTTGGCTGCACTGATAAGCACTGGTGAGGCTGCATTGAAAAACCAGGTGGGCCATGGATGGTGAGCTGATTCGGCGGCTCAGTGGGCCACTTGACCGGACTTGCTCCCCCAGGCCTAAGGCTACCAGCCCTCCCCTGTGTGCACCTCTTCAGAACATTTCACCTCACTTTCCGTCCTATTGACAAATGTTTTTTGAAAATGTTGGGTTTTAATTGAAACAAGGATTGGTGATAAAGCATCAGTGGAGAGGAGCCACCTCTTTCCCATATTAACTCTAAGAGGAGATAATTTCCCTTCCTAGGGGTAGATTTCCTCTCACTTCCTGTTGTCTCCTTCCATTTGCAAGTAGGAGTCGTTTGTAAGTTGGATGTTTGAAAGTAGGGGCCTGCCGTATATACTCTGCAGAAATTTGGCCCTTAGGTGTTGGTGTTGCCACAACACTGTAAGCCCTTACAGTTTCTCTTGGTGGGCTCTGGAACACCCTGCTGTGAACTATTATATCAAGAATTGTAATTACATGCCATTGTTGACAGTGGTAGGAAAAATTGGGCCTTTGGGGGTGGTGCTGGTGCCACAACATTGTAAGTCCGCACAGTTCCTCTTGATGGGCGCAGGAATGGGCCCAGCTGTGAAATATTAGATCAAGAATTGTAATTACATGCCCCTGTTGAACAGTGGTAGGAAAAATTGGGCCTTTGGTGGTGGTGGTGGTGCTGGTGCCACAACACTGTAAGTCCTCACAGTTACTCTTGGTGGGCGCAGGAATGGGCCCAGCTGTGAAATAGTTGATCAAGAAATGTAATTACATGCCCCTGTTGAACAGTGGTAGGAAAAATTGGGCCTTTGGTGGTGGTGGTAGTGCTGATGCCACAACACTGTAAGTCCTCACAGTTACTCTTGGTGGGCTCAGGAATGGGCCCAGCTGTGAAATATTAGATCAAGAATTGTAATTAAGTGCCCCTGTTGAACAGTGGTAGGAAAAATTGGGCCTTTGGTGGTGGTGGTGGTGCTGGTGCCACAACACTGTAAGTCCTCACAGTTACTCTTGGTGGGTCCAGGAATGGGCCCAGCTGTGAAATATTAGATCAAGAATTGTGATTACATGACATTGTTGAACAGGGGCAGAAACATTGGGCCTTTGGGGTGGTGGTGGTCTTGCCACAACACTGTAAGCCCTCACAGTTACTCTTAGTGGGCGCAGGAATGGGCTCAGCTGTTAAATATTAGATCAAGAATTGTAATTACATGACATTGTTGAACAGTGGTAGGAAAAATTGGGCCCTTGGTGGTGGTGGTGGTGCTGGTGCCACAACACTGTAAGTCCTCACAGTTACTCTTGGTGGGCACAGGAATGGGCCCAGCTGTGAAATATTAGATCAAGAATTGTAATTACATGACATTGTTGAACAGTGGTAGGAAAAATTGGGCCTTTGGTGGTGGGGGTGGTGGTGCTGGTGCCACAACACTGTAAGTTCTCACAGTTATTCTTGGTGGGCGCAGGAATGGGCTCAGCTGTTAAATATTAGATCAAGAATTGTAATCACATGCCCCTGTTGAACAGGGGCAGAAACATTGGGCCTTTGGTGGTGGTCTTGCCACAACACTGTAAGCCCTCACAGTTACACTTGGTGGGCACAGGAATGGGCTCAGCTGTTAAATATTAGATCAAGAATTGTAATTACATGACATTGTTGAACAGTGGTAGGAAAAATTGGGCCTTTGGTGGTGGTGGTGGTGCTGGTGCCACAACACTGTAAGTTCTCATAGTTACTCTTGGTGGGTGCAGGAATGGGCCCAGCTGTGAAATATTACATCAATAATTGTAATCACATGCCCCTGTTGAACAGGGGCAAAACAATTGGGCCTTTGGTGGTGGTGGTGGTCTTGCCACAACACTGTAAGCCCTCACAGTTACTCTTGGTGGGAGCAGGAATGGGCCCAGCTGTTAAATATTAGATCAAGAATTGTAATCACATGCCCCTGTTGAACAGGGGCAGTAACATTGGGCCTTTGGTGGTGGTGGTGGTCATGCCACAACACTGTAAGCCCTCACATTTACTCTTGGTGGGCGCAGGAATGGACCCAGTTGAGAAATAGTAGATCAAGAATTGTAATTACATGCTTCTGTTGAACAGTGGTAGGAAAAATTGGGCCTTTGGTGGTGGTGGTGGTGCTGGTGCCACAACACTATAAGTCCTCACAGTTACTCTTGGTGGGCACAGGAATGGGCCCAGCTGTGAAATATTAGATCAAGAATTGTAATTACATGACATTGTTGAACAGTGGTAGGAAAAATTGGGCCCTTGGTAGTGGTGGTGGTGGTGCTGGTACCACAAAGGAGAAAGGAGGGTGCACCAACCTAGTGCATTACCACTTAAACGTTTTATTTAAATTATAAAAAAGCAGTAATCCTACTCACAAACAAAGCTTAAATGAAAGCTTATCGGACAAATCAGCTGGAATTTCTTGGCACCTGCCGACTGGACTCGATGACAGAGAGGGTCGGACAATACCTCAAACCTCTGGATAGCTCGGTGCGCCCTCCTTTCTCCTTTGTTTTTTCTAGCCATATGAACACCCATTGTTCTGAGGAGGGCTGCAAGACTCTAGACTTTGCCTTTAGACGGAATTACACTACCCGTGTTTTGACGATACACCGAGAGCGCAGGAGATTTTTTGTCTTCTTGGTGCTGGTACCACAACACTGTAAGTTCTCACAGTTATTCTTGGTGGGCGCAGGAATGGGCTCAGCTGTTAAATATTAGATCAAGAATTGTAATTACATGACATTGTTGAACAGTGGTAGGAAAAATTGGGCCTTTGGTGGTGGTGGTGGTGGTGCTGGTGCCACAACACTGTAAGTTCTCACAGTTATTCTTGGTGGGCGCAGGAATGGGCTCAGCTGTTAAATATTAGATCAAAAATTGTAATCACATGCCCCTGTTGAACAGGGGCAGAAACATTGGGCCTTTGGTGGTGGTCTTGCCACAACACTGTAAGCCCTCACAGTTACACTTGGTGGGCACAGGAATGGGCTCAGCTGTTAAATATTAGATCAAGAATTGTAATTACATGACATTGTTGAACAGTGGTAGGAAAAATTGGGCCTTTGGTGGTGGTGGTGCTGCTGGTGCCACAACACTGTAAGTTCTCACAGTTACTCTTGGTGGGCGCAGGAATGGGCCCAGCTGTGAAATATTACATCAAGAATTGTAATCACATGCCCCTGTTGAACAGGGGCAAAACAATTGGGCCTTTGGTGGTGGTGGTGGTCTTGCCACAACACTGTAAGCCCTCACATTTACTCTTGGTGGGCGCAGGAATGGGCCCAGTTGTGAAATAGTAGATCAAGAATTGTAATTACACGCTTCTGTTGAACAGTGGTAGGAAAAATTGGGCCTTTGGTGGTGGTGGTGGTGCTGGTGCCACAACACTGTAAGTCCTCACAGTTACTCTTGGTGGGCACAGGAATGGGCCCAGCTGTGAAATATTAGATCAAGAATTGTAATTACATGACATTGTTGAACCGTGGTAGGAAAAATTGGGCCTTTGGTAGTGGTGGTGGTGGTGCTGGTGCCACAACACTGTAAGTTCTCACAGTTACTCTTGGTGGGCGCAGGAATGGGCCCAGCTGTTAAATATTAGATCAAGAATTGTAATTACATGACATTGTTGAACAGTGGTAGGAAAAATTGGGCCTTTGGTAGTGGTGGTGGTGGTGCTGGTGCTACAACACTGTAAGTTCTCACAGTTACTCTTGGTGGGCGCAGGAATGGGCCCAGCTGTTAAATATTAGATCAAGAATTGTAATTACATGACATTGTTGAACAGTGGTAGGAAAAATTGGGCCTTTGGTGGTGGTGGTGGTGCTGGTGCCACAACACTGTAAGACCTCACAGTTACTCTTGGTGGCCGCAGGAATGGGCCCTGCTGTGAATTATTAGATCAAGAATTGTAATTACATGCCCCTGTTGAACAGGGGCAGAAAAATTGGGCCTTAGGCACTGGTGCTGGTGCCACAACACTGCAACCCCTCACAGATACTGTAGTTGGAGCACAGCAATGAGCCCTGCTGCAAAGCATTGCATCAAAAATTGTAAATACACGCCCCTGTTAAACAGGGGCTGAAAAATTGGGCCTTAGCCACTGGTGGCGGTGCCCAGAACCAAAAATGTTCTTTCAAGCTATCAGCATGATTATTGAGGAGGAAGAGGATAGTCACTCAACATAACAGGATAGTCACTCAGCATCAGCATAGGCAATCTTGAAGGGATCTGACATTTCCAAAAAAATTATTCGGTTACATCAGCATCAGGTGCTTGGTAGCTAGTGGTGATCCAAGACTGATTCATTTTTATGAAGGTCAGTCGATCGACCGAGTCGGTGGACAGGCGCACCCTGTGATCGGTTACAAAGCCTCCAGCAGCACTGAATGTGCGTTCCGAAAGAACGCTGGATGCAGGACAGGCCAGTAGCTCAATTGCATACTGTGCAAGTTCTGGCAAGTGATCCATCCTCAAGACCCAATAACCCAGAGGATTTTCGGTGGGAAAGGTGTCCAAGTCTGATCTTGCCCCTAGGTATTCCTGCACCATGTAAACCAGACGCTGGCGATGGTTGCTGGAAGCGATCATACCTTGGGGCTGTGTACTAAAAAATTGTCTGAACGCATCTGTCAGACGGCCACCTTCTCCACCGCTCCTTCTTTGACTGACCGGAGCTTCAGCAACACGTTATCCAGGACTAGGAATTTGTAACCTCCCAGTCTCTGGGAACGCGTTGCACAGACCTTTCTGCAAGGCCTCCCGAAGATGCTTCATCCTCTGCTCCCTCTGCAACAGCAAGATAAGGTCCACAACCTTACCCTTGTAACGTGGCTCAAGGAGGGTTGCCAGACAGTAATCATCCCTCTCCTTGATCGCATGAATACGAGTATCCTTGCACAGGCTTTGCAGGATCAGGGAGGCCATGCAGCGTAGGTTTGCTGAGGCATTCGGTTCAGGGTCCTTTGGGTCACTGAGGACGACATGATCCGCAGCCACCTCCTCCCAGCCACGTACAAGTCCATGGGTGTCTCGGGACTGTAATTGATCCCTTGAAGACTGCTGCTGATGCTGAGTGCTAGGCTCCACCTCCATGCTGACACCTCCATGCTGACTCCTCCTCCTCTTTCCGTGTGATAGCTGGGCCAGCAGGAACACTGTCTGGATAAAGGGGGCCTTGAGAGGTAAGGAAGTCCTCCTCTTCCTGCCTCTGTTCTGCCTCAAGTGCCCTGTCCATTATTCCCCGCAGTGTGTGCTCCAACAGGTGGAAAAGAGGGACAGTGTCACTGATGCATGCACTGTCACTGCTCACCATCCTTGTGGCCCCCTCAAATGGTGCCAGGACAGTGCATGCATCCCTGATCATGGCCCACTGGTGTGGCAAAAAAAATCCAAGCTCCCCTGACCCTGTCCTGGTGCCATATTGCAACAGATACTCATTGATGGCCCTCTGATGCATGTGCAGCCGCTACAGCATGGCCAACGTAGAGTTCCACCTGGTGGCATGTCACAGATTAGGCGGTTCTTGGGCAGGTTGTAATCCTTTTGCAGGTCAGCCAGCCAAGCACTGGCATTATATGACCAGCGGAAATGCCCACAGAGTTTCCTGGCCTGCTTCAGGACCTCCTGTAAGCCCGGGTACCTGCCCAAGAACCGCTGTACCACCAAGTTAAGGACGTGAGCCAAACAGGGCACACGGGTCAGTTGTCCCTTTCAGAGTGCGTCGAGGAGGTTGTTGCCATTGTTGGAAACCACCTTTCCTGGCTTAATCTGGCGTGGCGTCAACCACCTCTGAGCCTGCCCCTGCAAAGCTGACAGAATCTCTGCCCCAGTGTGGCTCCTGTCCCCCAAGCACACCAGCTCAAGCACCGGATGGTATATTTTTGCCTGCGTACTTACATAGCCCCTTGAACGCCTACGGAGCACCGCTGGTTCCAAGGACAAAGCACAGGTAGAGGCCATGGAGGAAGAATAACAGGAGGGGGTGGAGGAGAGAGATGTGTCAGAATCACCAGTAGTAACATTTTGGAGGCGTGGTGGTGGAACAACCTCCAACACTACTGCACCTTGTCCTGCATCCTTCCCAGCTGCCAGAAGAGTCACCCAATGTGCCGTGAAAGATAGGTAATGTCCCTGTCCATGCCTGCTGGACCATGAGTCAGCGGTAATATGCACCTTACCACTGACCGCCCTGTCCAGCGAGGCCAAGACATTGCCTTCCACATGCCGGTAGAGAGCCGGAATCGCCTTCCGTGAGAAAAAGTGGCGTTTGGGAACCTGCCACTGAGGAACCGCACATTCCACAAACTCACGGAAGGGGGCAGAGTCTACCAACTGAAAAGGCAGCCGTTAAAGTGCTAGCAATTTAGCCAAGCTAGCATTCAGCCGCTGGGCATGTGGATGGCTTCTTTTGGCGGTGCAGCATCTGGGGCAGGGAAATTTGCCTGGTACAATCGGACGTCGGTGTACCGAAAGGATATTGCCCGCAAGTACTTGGCTGTGACTGTGACACACCTAATTCTACACCTTCATTCCTCTCAGTGCAGGTTTCAGAGAGGACTGAAGGTATAGTGGGGTTGGAGATCCCAGCTGATTAGGAGCAAGGAGAGGTCTGCTTTGTTCTTTGGTGTGGGTCTTTTAGGTACGCCTGCCAACGGACATGGCAGGTCAACATATGTCTGGTCAAGCACGTGGTGCCCAAGCGGCTGATGTTTTGGCCACATGAGATACGCTTCAGACATATGTTGCAAATGGCAACGGTGCGATCTGCTGCACATGTCTGAAAAAAGGCCCACACCAAAGAACTTTTGGAATAACGTGCAGAGACAGCAGCGCCCTGCACATGCGGAGCTCTGCGGTGTGATGCAGTCGTGTGCTGCCCTTAAGCTGGCCCCTGGGGGGCATCCTGCCTCGTTGGAGATGTGCCTCCTCCTCCTCTCTCCTATCAGGCACCCATGTGGAGTCAGTGACCTCATCATCCCCTCCCTCCTCATCACTGGAGCAAATCTGGCAGTATGCTGCAGCTGGGGGAACTTGACTGCCAGATAGATGTCCTTGTTGGGCACCCCCTCTCTCTGGGCTCACGTTACTTCCCCCTCTCTCTGGACTCACGTTACTGCCTTCCTCTAGCTGGGTTCCATCATCGGACCCTTAAAAACACTGGGCATCCTCCTGGAGCATGTACCCAACACTGTGGTCAAACAGTTCGGGGGACTCCTCAGGAGGACATGGTGGGGCTAGGGAAGGAGTGACTGATGCCATTGAGCCGAGGGAAGAGGCCGCTTTGGCAGATGCTTTGCCAGACAAAGTACCCTGAGCCTGGGTGAGAGAGGATGAGGAGGATGAGGACGGCTTGGTCATCCACTCTACCAAATCATGGGCATGTTGCGGCTCAACATGGCCAGCTGCCGAATAGAAGGACAAGTGTGTCCCTTGGCCACGTGCTGATGAGGATGCACCGTGTCCACAACCAGCAGCACTGTTGCCTCTAGACACAGAGCCTGCTTGCCCTTCTTTATTGCCTCATGACTGTCTGCCTCTCTTTGTTTGCCTTACAGACATACTAATGGCCTGCAGTGAGATGTAGCTGCACAAAGGTGGGATGTATATATATATATATATATATATATATATATATATATATATATATAATGCAGCTATCGGACTCCACTGCCTACTGTGGTATTAGTATGAGAAAGGCAGCAAATGTCTTCAGTTAGTTTTAGGTGAACACTGTGCAGAGGACACAGTACACTAATGCCGCGTACACACGATCGGTTTTTCTGATGAAAAAAGACCGATGGACTTTTTTCATCGGACAAACCAATCGTGTATGGGCCCCATCGGTCTTTTTTCCATCGGTATAAAAAAATAGAACACGTTTTAAAAAGAAAAAACCCACACATGCTCAGAATCAAGTCGACGCATGCTCTGAAGCATTGAACTTCATTTTTCTCGGCTCTTTGGAGTGTTTTACATCACAGCGTTTGGGACAGTTGGATTTTTGACTGATGGTATGTAGGCAAGACTGATGGAAGTCAGCTTCATCGGATTTCCGATGGAAAAATCCATTGGATTTTATTCCATCGGAAATCTGATCGTGTGTACAGGGCATAACTGAAAATACTAGCAGCTCTCTGCCTTTGCTTTTAATACGAGAACACCACACATTTTTTCAGGTTCCTTTAACCACTTGAGACCCGCGCTATAGCCGAAAGACGGCTGCAGCGCGGCTCTCAAGTGCCGAGAGGACGTCCCCAGGACGTCCTTCTCTGTTTACATCCCGCTGCGCGCCGCCGAGGGCGCGCGGCGGGGAACAGCTGTGCGGCGCGCATCACGTGATGCCGAGGAGCGTGCCTGGCGGCCGCGATGTCCGCCAGGTACATTCGATCGGCAGTTACAGAAGCAGGATGTGGATCTCTGTGTGTAAACACAGAGATCCATGTCCTGTCAGGGAGAGAGGAGACCGATGCTGTGTCCCTTGTTCATAGGGACACAGATCGGTCTCCTCCCCCAATTAGTCCCCTCCCCCCACAGTAAGAATCACAAATAGGGAACATAGTTAACCCCTTCCCCGCCCCCTAGTGTTAACCCCTTCCCTGCCAGTCACATTTATACAGTAATCAGTGCATTTTTATAGCACTGTTCGCTGTATAAATGTGAATGGTCCCAAAATGGTGTCAAAAGTGTCCGATGTGTCCGCCATAATGTCACAGTCACGATAAAAATCGCTGATCGCCGCCATTACTAGTAAAAAAAAAAAATTAATAAAAATGCTATAAAACTATCCCCTATTTTGTAGACGCTATAACTTTTGCGCAAACCAATCAATAAACGCTTATTGCGATTTTTTTTTTGACCAAAAATATGTAGAAGAGTACGTATCGGACTAAACTGAGAAAAAAAAACTTTTTTTAAAAAAAATTGGGATATTTATTATAGCAAAAAGTAATAAATATTGTTTTTTTTTCAAAATCGTCGCTCTTTTTTTGTTTATAGCGCAAAAAATAAAAACCGCAGAGGTGATCAAATACCACCAAAAGAAAGCTCTATTTGTGGGAAAAAAAGGACGTCAATTTTGTTTGGGAGCCACGTCGCACGACTGCGCAATTGTCATTCAAAGCGATGCAGTGCCGGAAGCTGAAATTTCGCCTGGGCAGGAAGGGGGTTATGTGCCCAGTAAGCAAGTGGTTAAGTGAACGCTCTGCAAAGGACAGAAGTACTGCAGTACACTACATGAAATTAATGCCGCACTCTGCCTGTGGTTTTAATATGAGAACACCACTAACTGTATTCAGGTAAGCTTTAGCTGAACGCTATGCAAAGCACACAGTACACTAAGTGAAACTCTGCTGCAGCTAGCACAATCAGCTGCCTGCCTATCACAGTATAGAGAACAGCAGTAAGGGATCTAGCTAAACTAAATACAGTGTATAAATATATATACAACACATAGGATGCATATATATCCTCTACACACTATAACAGCAGCTAACTTACTCGCCTGTCTGCTCTATCTAACTCAATATAAATGACACTGTCTCTCTCTCTGTAACTCTCTCTTTCACAAACGCCAACACACTACACAGGGCCGACTTCCAGGCGGCCTTATATAGTGTGGGGCATGTACCTACTCCTCTGAGCCATGATTGGCCAAATCCACCCTGGCTTTGGCAAATTACGACTCTCCGTTATTACCGCGCTGTGATTGGCCAAAGCATGTGGGTCATAGTGCATGCTTGGCCAATCATCAGCCAGCAATGCACTGCGATGCCGCAGTGAATTATGGGCCGTGACGTGCCACTCGAATTTGGCGCAAACGGCCGATAGTGTTCGATCGTCGTCAAACGATCAAACAGCCGATGTTCGTGTCGAACATGGATTCGACTCGAACACAAAGCTCATCCCTAGTAGTGACCTAAATAAATATAAAATGCGTGGCAAAAGGGTCATTTTAATAGAGTTAACCCTACCTATCCATGAGAGCCCCAGGTTAACCCATTGTTTGAGATCATTACCTAGTTTACGAAACATTGGGGGGAAAGTTAGCAGCATAGAGACTGTCAATTGAGGCCGTTAGATTAATCCCTAGGTAAGGGATCGCCTTATCATGCCATTGAAATTGGAAGTTGTCTTTGAGATGTGTGACTAGGCTGGCGGGTAAGATAACGTTCAAGGCCAGGGATTTTGCATAGTTAACCCAAAGACCAGAGATTTTACCAAAGTCATTGAGCACCCTGCAGATATTTGGCAGTGAAGTCAATGGTGAAGTGACAAAGAGCAAAATATCATCAGCAAAGAGGGCACGTTTATGAGTCTTTGGCCCACAACTCACTCCGCTGATATCAGGGTTGTCTCTTATAGAGATGGCTAGGGTCTCAATGACAATGGCAAAAATCAATGGAGATAGAGGACACCCCTGCCTCCTACCATTGCGTATTGTGAAGGAATCTGAGTAAAAGCCTTGCATTTAGATTTTTGCCTCCGGGTTGGCGTAGAGGGCTCCAATTATGTTAAGGAAGGATTGTCTGAATCCCCACCTCTGCAGAATTGGAGTCAGGTAAGACTAGGAGACAGAGTCAAACACTTTCATCAGATCTAATGAGAGCAGGAACCCCGCTTGAGGAGTACCCCCGTCCCATCCTTACTGAAGAAGAGAGACCATGTCAATTGCCCTCCTGATCTGGTCAAGGCCATGTCTCCCAGGTATGAAACTGACCTGGTCCTTATGTATGTAAAGACTGATAAAACTAGAAATTCTATCTGCCAAAATTTTTGTCAAAATTTTGCAAGACAACTATTGTCCTTGCCAGGTTTGGGAATAACTGTGATGAAGGCAGAGTTTAAGGCCTTATCAAGTGGAGAACCTGCTCATAGTTGGTTGTAGAATCTAGCTAGATAAGGGGATTAGGGTGGTGTAAAAATGTTTGTAGTATGGAATGGAGAAGCCATCGGGGCCAGGGGCTGAGTTGCTTCGGAGGTTCTTAATGACTTGAGTCACTTCCTCAGCCGAGATCGGGGATTGTAATTCAGCCCTGTGTTGGTCTGTGATCTTAGGTATGTTTAGTGAATTGAGGAATGAATCCCGAAATGTAGGGGAGGAGACCTTTCCTTCGCTACTATATAGGGAGCTATAAAAGGTGTGGAAGGCTTCCAGAATCTTTTGAGGGTTTTGTGAGAGCGTGACATCATGAAGTTTAATTTTGGTTAGGTGTGATATTTTATTTTAAGGGTCAGCCTATTGGCTAGGAGGGTACCCGTCCTATCCTTCTGGTAATAAAACCAGCCTCCCTCCCAGCATAGACTTTTTTCGGCTATGGTGGTGAAGGAGAGATTCAGGGCGGTACGTGCCGTATCAAGCCTTTTCGCCGAGGCTGGACAGGAGTTACGTTTGTGCAATTTACTTAAGAGCTGAAATTCTTTATCTAACCAGTCAATCTCTGCTTTACGAGCTCTACGAATCCTAGAGGCTATTTGAATAATTTTACCCCTGATAAAGGCCTTGTGTGCTGCCCATAAAGTGGTGGGGGAAATATTGTTGACATCATTTAGTAAAAAGTATTCCTGCAGTCCCTTTTAAATTTCAAAAGCGTGTGTGGGATTACTAAGGATCGAGGCATTAAGTCTCCAACAATGTCCTTCACGGTGTCCCAATGGTCTGTTTATGGTGAGGAGGAGCACGGAGTTGTCCAACCAGGCAAAGTCTTTTTTCTTTCTCGTACATCACGGGACACAGAGCGACATAGTCATTACTAATGGGTTATATAGATACCTTCAGGTGCTGGCACTGGCAACTTCCAAAACCGGAAGTACCCTCCCCTATATAAGCCCCTCCCATCCGGGAGCACCTCAGTTTTTTGCCAGTGTCTAAGGTGTTGGCCAAGAAGTAACATGTGTTTTTCACTGAGCTTGCGTACAGGTTCTTTTGGGCCTCAGTAAGCTATTCCGGATCCGACCAAAAAAGCTTCATAGCTAAACGGTCGGTACCCGGGCCTTGCAGAGAAGAGCAAGGTTTTGCCTGTAATGCCTCTCTTAGGAGGGCTGGACCCTGGGATCCAGAGCTCTGGTCATACCCACGACCAAGATGTTTTCTGTGCAGGGTGCTATACAGGTCCAGGGGAGTGGAATCCTTGGGAACCCGGTCCCTGAAGGTTTGATTACAATGCCTGCCGTGATAGGTGAAGTTTGGGCTTCTGTGGACCAAACAGAGTCCTGCGGCGAGGAAAAGGTAAGTGGGGGCCCTCGGGAACTTGGTTCTATTGAGGGACCCCAAGCCTATTTTGTCTTTCTGCCTGTTACCTAAGGTATTCCCGCTAATATTCTGTGTATGCCTGTTAATACTGAGAAAATGTAAAAAAAATTAATAGTAGGCAAGAAAAAAAAAAAAAAATGTAAGACCGCGGTACCTGTGTTAGACACTAGAGGCCGCTATGGTTCTTTTTCTTGTAATGTGGATTTTTTTCTTCCAGAATCAAATCCAGGCAGTTGGTATGTTCTCTGCTGGGAAGCTGTCTCCTCTGCCCTGTTGCTGCGCTCATCCATCCCCGGGCCCTGCGGCAAAGGGACCCTGGCTCCCATCTAGCTCCTTATTGTTTTCAAAAAAGGCGCCGAAGGCGCACGTGCCCACGCGCGTGCACGCGCCTCTATATATAGAGGCGATCTGGAAAAAGGGGCGGAGCGGGTGGATGACGCTCAGGTGTGCGCCGCGGCGCTACTGCGCATGTGCGGGCGTCCAGCGTGTTTTAAAGCACATTATAGCTGGCTATTGAAGTGCACAGACAGAGCTAGCAACAGTATAAAGGCACACAGAGGCGGTTGATGCAGGCATCCCCTAGAAAGGCACTTTAGTAGACACCAACTGTGATATAGCAGCAATTGTGCTAGACTATTCTCAGTAAAAGTGGTGTATTACGGCTGGAATACCTCAGCTTTAGGCTTAGGAATATGCCGTCCAGAAGCTCCGGAACTGAATCTTCCAGGAAGCGAAGAGGGTCTCATCGGGCTCTGAGGATCTTGGGCATGCTTCTGCTGCACCAGTCTCCCCTGAAGTTCAGAGGTAAGTGACCGTAGAGACCCCGCAGGGGTACTTGGTACTGTGGCTGTCCTCAGTTCACCTGCTCCTGTGTATGTAACAGAGGAGGTTTTTTTCCTCAGCTCTGGGAGGATTAGAGAGAGATTGTCAACATTGATCGCTGCCTCCCTGTCAGGGAAAGCACGCCCGATCTCCGTCTCCTCCTTCAGAGTGCCTGTTAGCAGAGCAACAGTCTCATACAGGGATCGACCTGCCTGAAGGGGATCAGGATAAGGTTGATTCTGTTATAGAGGAATCAACAGTGGGGGAACCTTTTCTCAGCATCTCAAGCTGAAAGATTATGGGTTCAGTCTCTGACTAACATGGTCCGATCAGCATTTAAAAATGCACCTTGCGGAACCATCAACCACTACTGTATCCTCGTTGGGGTCGCTAGAAGCCCCCAGACTGTCTGTTCTTTTCCACTTCACCCTTTACTGAAAGGGCTCATTTACCAGGATTGGGAACGTCCTGAGAAAATATTTATTCCCCCCAAGAGATTTCCGGTGGTCTATCCCATGGAGGATAAGTTCATCAAAAAATGGAAGGTCCCTACAGTGGACACAGCCATCTCTTGTATGTATAAATCACTGACATATCCAATGGATAATGTCCAAATGTTCAAGAACCCAATAGATAAAAGATTGGAGTCCTTATGAAAGTCTGCTTCTTTCTACAGCAAGCTTGGTGACACAACCAGCAGTGAGGTCTGCTAAGCAGTGAAGGATCAGTTGAAACAGGTCTTGAGGGACTTGACAGATCAGCAGGCCTTGCCCTAGCTGATCTACCTAGAGCCTTAGGCTTTGCGGTTGACGCCATAAAGGATTCAGTCCATCAGGCCTCCCGCCTTACGCTGTCTATAGTACATATGCGTAGGCTTCTATGGCTCAAAAACTGGTCTGCTGAAGCTCCCTGTAAAGAATGGCTGGTTAGCGTCCCATTTCATGGTGAACGCTTATTCAGGGAAAACCTGGACAAATATATCCAGAAAATTTCCAGCGGTAAAAATACGCTCTTGCCGGTTAAAAACAGAGTTAGAGGTCCCTCTTTAAGAGGCCTGCTTCTCCAGTCCCTGGGGCATCGGCTGTGTAACAGTTCCGACGGCCTCCTCGGTCAATTCCCGGGGGTAAAAAAACAGGGACAATAGCAGGGTAATGAGAAACCCTGGGTCAGGGGAGGTACAAAACCTCCCCCAAAGTTAAATTCATTGAAGGGTTGCCCCCACTCAGTCGGGTGGGGGGAGGACTCCAGTTGTTCGCAAGAGACCTGGCGGGACACGATCAAGACAGATAGGTGCTCTCCGCAGTATGTTTGGGATACAGTTTGGAGTTAAAAGACTCTCCTCCTTCCCATTTTTGAGGTCAAACGTGTCAAGGGATCCCCGGAAGAGAGAGTCCCTCCTGTTGGCACTAGAACAACTATTGCTCCAAGTAGTAATTATGGAGGTTCCCCTGGAAGAATGAGGGTTCGGGTTTTACTCAAACCTCTTTACAGTCCCGAAGCAAACGCGGACGGGAGGCCCATATTAATTCTAAAAGGGCTATACAAATTCCTGTATATCAGGACTTTCCGATGGAGTCGATCCGATCGGTGGCCACTGCCCTACAAGGGGAGGATTGGTTAGCCGCGATCGACATCAAAGATGCTTATTTGCACATTCCCATCTTTCCAGTCCACCAAAAATTTCTACGCTTTGCAGTAGAAGGGCGCCATTTTCAGTTCAGAGCCTTACCCTTCGGTTTGGCCACAGCACCACGAGTGTTTACAAAAATTCTGGCCCTTTATTGGCCAATCTAAGAACACAAGGTGTAATGATAATGGCATATCTAGATGACTTGTTGCTGATAGACCACTCAGTGAAAAAACTAGACGTGGTCGTTCACAAGACAATCAAGTATCTGGAATCTCACGGTTGGATTATCAACCGAGACAAGTCAGCCCTAAAAAACAGTCAAAAGTCTGGAATACTTGGGGCTAAGGTTGGATTCAGGCCAGAGAAAAATATTCTTGCCTCGAGGAAAGGTGTTGTCTTGGAAAGATTTGATCCACTTAGTGGGTACAAAAAAGACAGCCATCCATACGCCTGTGCATGAGGCTGCTGGGAAAAATGGTGGCATCATTCGAAGCAGTACCCTACGGTCAATTCCATTCAAGGAATTTGCAAGGGGCCATACTGTCAGCCTGGAACAAAAAAGTTCAGGCCCTAGACTTACAATGTCCTTGTCCCCTTCCGTTCGCAAGAGCCTCCGTTGGTGGTTGGTTCCCCAGAATCTGGAAAAAGGGAAATCCTTCAGTCCGATTTCTTGGAAGGTGGTCACTACAGATGCCAGCCTTATAGGCTGGGGAGCAGTACTGGAGCAATAGTCTCTCCAGGGCAGATGGTCGGATGCAGAAAAGGCCCTGCCCATCAATCTCTTAGAGATAAGAGCAGCCCGGTATGCCCTAGTAGCATGGACATCCAAACTCCAAGGGTCCCCTGTCAGAATTCAATCAGACAATGCCACAGCAGTGGCATATATCAATCATCAGGGGGGCACCAGGAGTCGTGCAGCCCAGAGGGAAGTAAATTACATCCTGAAATGGGCAGAAAGATATGTCCCAGCCATATCTGCGGTATTCATTCCAGGAGTGGAGAATTGGAAGGCGGACTTTCTAAGTCGCCAGCAATTATGCCCAGAGGAAGGGTCCCTTCACCCCGAGGTTTTCTGGACAATATGTCAGCGGTGGGGAACATCGGATGTAGATCTTCTAGCATCCAGATTCAACGCAAAGGTGGACAGGTTTGTCTCGGACAAGGGATCCCCTAGCTTGCGGCTCGGATGCCCTAGTGTTCCCTTGGGATCAGTTCAAGCTGATATATGCATTCACACCGCCACAATGGTTACCTCGATTACTCCGCAGAATCAGGGTAGAAAAGAAACCAGTGATTCTGGTGGCTCCAGCGTGGCCCCGAAGAGCGTGGTACGCGGAGATTGTAAAATGTCAGTGGGGAGTCCTTGGACTCTCCCACATCGTCCGGACCTGCTTTCGCAAGGACCGGTATACCACCCTTCTTTACCAGCCCTAGGTTTGACGGCCTGGCTATTGAAGCCCACATTCTAAAAAAGAGAGGGCTCTCTAATTCTGTGGTATCTACCATGATCAATGCCAGGAAGCCGGTATCCAGGCAGATCTACTATAGAATCTGGAAGGCGTACATCGCCTGGTGTGAGGCCAAGAAATGGCATCCACGTAAATACGTAATAGGTAGGATTCTGGACTTCCTACAATGGGCTGTAGATAGGAAGCTTGCCTTGAGTACTATCAAGGGTCAGATTTCGGCCTTGTCAATATTTTTTCAAAGGCCCTTGGCTTCGCATTCACTAGTCAAAGCCTTTATACAAGGAGTGATGCGTATTAGTCCTCCGGTTAATATTCCCATATGTCCATGGGATCTAAACTTGGTTCTGTCGGTTCTACAGAAACAACCATATTGAACCATTGCAGCATATTTCTTTGGTTCTTCTCACCAGGAAATTGATTTTTCTAGTAGCCATTTGTTTGGCTAAAAGAGTGTCGGAATTAGCAGTTATGTCCTGTAAGGAGCCATATCTGGTTATCCATAAGGATAGAGTAGTGTTGCGCCCTCATCCAGCCTTTCTTCCTAAGGTGGTATCGAGGTTTCATTTGAACCAAGATGTGGTTCTTCCTTTTTTTTTCCCCAAACCTACTTCGGTAGAGGAAAAGTTATTGCATTCTTTGGATGTAGTAAGAGCAGTTAAAGCTTATCTAAAAGCCACTGCTCAGATTCGCAGAACGGATACTTTGTTTATTCTGCCGGAAGGCCCCAGAAGGGGTCAGGCAGCGTCAAAATCTACTTTAGCCAAGTGGATTCGAAAGGTCATAATGCAAGCCTATGGCTTGAGAAGGAGACCGCCTCCGTTCAAAGTTAGAGCGCACTCCACGAGAGCAGTTGGAACTTCATGGGCAGCGCATCACCAGGCCTCCCTGGCTCAAATCTGTAAGGCCGCAACATGGTCTTCAGTACACACGTTTACTAGGTTCTACCAGGTGGACGTTAGAAGTCAGGAGGATGTCGCCTTTGGGCGCAGTGTGTTGCAGGCCGCAAAAGATCCTCATGTCTGATAGCGCTCAGCTTATGTATGGTGTATCCCCCCCCTCGTTGGGCATTGCTTTAGGACATCCCATTAGTAATGACTATGTCGCTCTGTGTCCCGTGATGTACGAGAAAGAAAATAGGATTTTTATAACAGCTTACCTGTAAAATCCTTTTCTTGGAGTACATCACGGGACACAGAGCTCCCACCCCTCTTTAGGGACACTTATTGCTTTGCTACAAAACTGAGGTGCTCCCGGATGGGAGGGGCTTATATAGGGGAGGGTACTTCCGGTTTTGGAAGTTGCCAGTGCCAGCACCTGAAGGTATCTATATAACCCATTAGTAATGACTATGTCGCTCTGTGTCCCGTGATGTACTCCAAGAAAAGGATTTTACAGGTAAGCTGTTATAAAAATCCTATTATGACCGACCTATTCACCAGCGGGATATGGGTGGACAGCATAACGAAATGATCGATTCTTGCATAGGTATTGTGTGGGTTAGAAAAGTGTGTGTAGTCTCGTGCATGTGGATTCATCTATCTCCACACGTCCACCATCCCCTGGTGAAAAATCTGTCTTGCAATATTGCGGCTCTGCCTGGTGGGACGGACACGGTCTCTGCCTGGTGGGCGGGACTTGTCAAGTCCTGCGTCAAAGGCAGTGTTAGAGTCTCCTCTGTACACAATCACACCCTCGGAAAGTGGGTTCAAGGTGTGAAAAAGTTTCTTGAAAAATTTGGATTGCCCCCTATTTGGACTAAAGAACAAGAGGGGAAGTTGCCTAATTCAAATAGGAGATAGTGGAAATTAAGTTCTGCTGGCTGATACGGTAGAATGGGAATACCGGGATCCTCCAAAACAATAACAGAGCAAATTAAATAAAAGAAGGTTGGGAAAGGACCCCAGATTGTTTGAAAGGTGAATCACCTACAACTCAGCTGAACACTTGAATGACTTTATTGGTTGAACAGAAATAATTAATACAATTGATACCAGGGTTGTAACACAGCCTAAAGGATAAATGGGCGAATCCAGCACATGTACATATCATAAAAACATAGGAACATGCATGCAAAGAAGGGCTAAAAGAGACAGACGAGACGGTCCTGCTACCCCTCTATATAGTACCCCACTAACCCAACTGTGTATTCACATAATCCCCATAACCCAACACTCATGACAAAGGGAGAACCTTAACAGTGCGTTGGACATATATAAAGCACCAGAATGTGGTGCATCAATATATATTCTCCAAAGCCCTGAGGGTGAGCTGAATAGACTGAAGTTAACTTGGAAAAATAATAATGGGAAATCCACAAAAAATATAGGAATTAGATGAAAGTCCAGGGTAACTAATAATGACAAAAAATGTTGGTTGCAGAGCATCAGAACTAACATCAGATGGAAGTCAAATGAACAACATGTAGAGAGCAATGTAGCTGTTGCATGTCCATCCAGATAATACATTTCAAATTGGAGATAGGTACCTATCATTCATATGTTTAGTTAACTGGTGATGTGGACTGATGATAGTTTGCTCAAACTTGAGCTTCACCCATTAGGGGGAGCTGATCAATCACACGGTGTTTGAAAATATCAGAATGACTCAGTCTCTCAATGACACAGGCATATATTGCAGATATGAAGTAGCTAGTGACAGTGCAGGAGCTTACCCTGGCAGATGTCTGTGTACCATGGTGGAGTCCATATCAGAGTGTCCAAAGAGCCATATAGTACCTCAATCTGTGTGACCTCTATATTTTTGATGTCCTGGTCGTTGCTCTCTGTCCCTCCACAGCGTGTGGGGGTCCGTTCACCGTCTCAGGAGAAGGACGCTGCCGTCCGGCAGTGGCGGCGTCTGTGAAGCGGTCACGTGTGGTCTCAGCATGGAATTTCAGATAGAGTATCGCGAGACCGGCGTTGCTGGACGAGAGCTTCAGCCAGGGCTTGGAGTCAACAGAGAGGTAGGCTGACAGGACGTGGTATGAGGATCCAACCACTGGAGGCAGAGTTAATTCCTTTAGACCGTGTAGATCATAGACTCGGCAAGGCTACCATTCATAGTGTCAATGGGAGGGGGGGGAAACGAGAGACACGGGTCATGCGGAGGTACAAAGGAGGAAGTCCTGGAACATGACGCGTTTCGTGACTAACATGACATGACGGGACATGACGCGTTTCGTGACTAAAAACCGTCACTTCATCTCTTTTAGCCCTTCTTTGCATGCATGTTCCTATGTTTTTATAATATGTACATGTGCTGGATTCGCCCATTTTTCCTTTACGCTGTGTTACAACCCTGGGATCAATTGTATTAATTATTTCTGTTCAACCAATAAAGTCATTCAAGTGTTCAGCTGAGTTGTAGGTGATTCACCTTTCAAACATTCTGTTGGGGTCCTTTCCCAATCTTTTTTTATTTCATTTTCCCCCTATTTGGAGCATAATAGGAAATAAATGAATAGAACTGTTCATTAATGAGACCTTTCACAAGCAAGAATCTGCCCTCCTGATCCTTAAACTCTGATAGAAAAGAAAACTGGGTATTGCAGGAAAGAAATATGCCCAGTCCTTTAGATTTGTTGTCAGAATTTGCCAGGTAAAATTTGGGGAATTTAGCATGTATAAAGGAGGGAGAATATGATTTTGGAAAGTGTGTCTCCTGGAGGAACAATATGTCTATTTTATGGTCATGATAGGATTGGAACATTTTCCTGCGGTTAATGGGTGAATTTAGCCCCTGAACATTATGGGAGGCAATGCACAGTGAGGGGCGGGGCGTGGTGTGGTCAGCCATGGAGCAGTACAGAGGTCATTGCAAGTGATTCCCAGTCACCTACCTGCAACTCAACGGGATGCCCGGAGATCAGATGGACAGCATTGTCAAGGAAAGCAGCCTCCAGGATCCAGCAGGGACACAAGTTCACACACGTCACTGAAAGAAAAAAATGGTTAGTACAAGTAAAAGTGAATAGAAAAGAGAGAAGAAAAAAAAAAGATAAGCATGGGGAGATAATCCCCAGGGTGGATGAGGAATATAACCATCCAGTCCTGGGGAAAATACAAAACAAAACACAAAAAAAACCAAAAAAAAAACGGAAAGTCTTCAGTGTCCCCCAACCAGTGGGGAAGGTCCTGACAAGGAGGGCAAAGAAAAATCTGCGACTCCAAGTACAGGAGGAGGTGCAATGGTACCGCTCCGCTCGCGGCACTCCTAAAGTTAAATTTGTGAACGGAAGTTAAACAGAGAACATCACCTTTAGTAACTAGAACATACTGTACAATGAGACAATGAGGGTTGAGCTAAGTGAAACTAAACTAACTACAACCGGAGGTTTAGGGGGAACAAAACAATTCAATGGTGGAGAGTTATTCAGACTGCTGGGTAGGGGAGGGGGATCCAAGCTCCCAGGTGGAAGTGGTAGAGGGAACAGGGGGGAACTAAAGAGGGTACGATAGAGGCAGTCCAGGTGTCAGGCAGCGGACAGTTCCTATATGGGTTGGGAGGGGGTTGCGATAGTCCTCAAGAAGTCCGCTCAGATTGCAGATAACGCCAGGGGCTACCTGGAGGGAGGGTGGGGGGGTAAAGCCATGGCGAGTAGGTTAAGGTAGAGTCCAGCAAGTCCAGGGAAATCTTGAACGCGTCCATAATGCAGATAGTAGGGCGCCTGTAGAAGAGTAGTTCACAATCCGGAAGTATGGGGGTGAAAGAAGCAGGGGATCTATAGATTCCAGTAGTGGAGTAGGGGTAGGAGCCCCTTGAGGTCAATTGATATGTGAGTCCAAGTGGGCATTAATGCCAAAAGGGCCAAGTGGACCCAGTCCCTATGAAGGGAGTGTAGAAAAGAGAAGGTACAAACTACTAGATCATGGAGGTAGTCCTTCTTTGGCCTTCTTACATTTAGGCTTTGACCATAGGGACGTGAGTGGGCTAGATGGAGGTGGGCGTTTGGATAGACTTGAGGATGAGGTTTGCATTGGAGAAGGTGGATCCGTGGAAATAAGGCCCAGTGTCTGTAGCAAATGTTCACCTCCCTGGAACGAGGAAAATCTGAAGGGCTTGTTATGGTACTCAAACTTCAAACTGAAAGGAAACAGCCACCAGTACTTGATGTTTTTCTGCGTTAGTACCGTCAGTAGAGGTTTAAGTGCCCGCCGTTTCTGGATCGTGTATGGAGAAATGTCCGCATAAATTTGAACTGGGTGACCCGGAATTAGGATTTGTGGGGTTGCACGAGCTTTCCGCATAATTTCTTCTTTGATATTATAGTAATGCAGTTTGACCACAATATCTCGGGGTAGACCATTAGGACGATGGGGGTCCTAAAGCTCTGTGAGCCCGATCACGCTCCATTTTGTGACCTCTGACGTCAGGAATGAGGGACTTAATGAGGGAATGCACTGCTTCCTGTATATCCGTAACGGTCTCAGGCAGGCTTCTAATCCTGAAATTAAGCCTTCTGGACCTATTTTCAAGGTCATCAATTTTGGCCATGGCTGTGTCTATTTGGTCATGTAAATCTTGGATACGATCAGTATTTTGATTGACCCTGGTGATTGTGGAATCCACCATGTTCTCAATGGTTTCAATGCGAGAGCCCAGCATCTGGAGATCACTTTCAATGTCAGTAGTGACTTTAGCTGCAGTCTGTGCCAACCCCCTATCTAACATTTCAGCAAATCTGGCAAACATGAGGGAGATGTCCTGTTGCTGAGGTGTGTAAGGTTCCCTGGTCTGGTATGTCACATTCTGCCCAGGGGATGCTGCAGCTGAGGGGGGCATCAGCATCTTATCCAGAGTTTGGTTTAAAACTGACACTGTGGTGGCTGGAGATAAGGGTCCCCCATTGGATGTGGTGACTGGTGCTCTGCCACATACCTCCTCCTGAAGTAAGTCCCGCCATGAAGATGCTGAAGAGTCTCCTGAGGTGACTGCTTCATGTAGCGGCTGTTCTGCCGCCATATTGGAAGATGCTGGGATCTCTGAAGTGGCTCAAAATCGTGTTTCCGGGCTTCTCTTCACCGTCCCCACTGGCGTGGGAGTGTGCCCAAAATATAGAGGGTAAAAAACTGCGCTAGGATAAACAGCTATAAATATAGGCAGCAGTAATAGTGAGACAACACCAAAACAGATAAAAAGAAAAAAACTGCGCCAACCCAATTAATCCCCCAAAAAACTTTTTTTACATCAAATATTGGTAGGACCAATAGATAAATCCAAACACTATTTTAGGACAAAGGTAAGTCCAACAAACAGTTCCCAGTAAGTGATCCAGGGCAACCAGAAAAAAGGTGCACTTCCTCCTTAAGTAGCAAAGGCACAACACCACCGTGACTTGTTCAGGACTCTGTGTGAGGTAACCACCACCAAAGACAAGGGGAGCAGCTTACCAGAAGGCAAGCGGTATGGGACATTCGACTGTTACCCAGCCGTGGCCTTTACGATGCAACAGTAATCTTCCCTCAGTCAGCAGCGGTGTTCATCCAAAAACTTCCACATGTATTCGCATCATGGACCCCAAACATAGATTGAAATAGAAAGGGCAAGCCAATAGCGTAGCTCCGTTTGGAACAGTTTATTTTTAAAACGTAAGTTATACTTACAGGTTAAGAAGATAAAAATTAGCTTTTCAATAAAAGATGCACTGTATTGCCGGCCGGCATATCAGAAGCCTCACTCCTCGAGCGTGGTGACGTCACTGAGCATCCTCCTAGACGCGTTTCGTCATTACGCAGACGTTACCAATAGGAATGGGCGCTGAGGGACGCATCACGCTTAAGTACGCCGGACCACATTATGAGATGCACGGAGCGGCCATCTTTCTATTGGGCAATTCCGCCCTTGCTAAAAAACCTAAACACCAGAGGTCTCAGTGTAATCCCGGCAGTGTGCCCGCCAGCTTCCCCTCTATTCCGGTGCAGTTCGGAATGCTCCTGGGTGATGTAGCTACGTGCAGGGAGCGTCAAGCGAGCGGAGCGGGGCAGAGCTCCGAGATCAAGCGGCCATCTCGGTCAGCTCCGCGCATGCGTCCTGAAGGTTTTTTTTTTTTTTTTCATAAAGTTTTATTAGGTGATCAAGAGATTAACAAAGGAACAGTAGAATAATACAGTACAAAATTGCATATGTTTACAAAAGTATAAGCTGTATAATGTACAATATGTTAGATTGTTGAGATCTATCTGGTCATCGTAATAATAGTAAAGCAAGGGTTGGGAATGAAATAGACATTTAACAAGTATAACACCGTATTCTTTTTTTTTTTTTTTTTGCAATGGGTATTTAAATTATTGAAGTAAATATATTTTCCAGGGGGACTGGGATGGGATGGAGGTATGAGGGAGTGGGTAGTGGGAGGGGGAGCCTGATGTATTTGATTGGGACTGAAGTGAACTAAGAGAGTAGACTTTCCTATTACGTTATCTGTTTTTTTATCCAATTATAATTAATTTTTTTTTTTTTTTTATTATTATTATTATTTTTTTTTTTCCTCATTTCTTTTACTTTTGTCTGATCCTTTTCTCGAGACAATCTTCCTATGACCTCAGAGTGGGGTTTTGGTTCTTACTTAATGGTAGTTTTATATGTCTGGGATTCTTTGAATAGTGTCCAGTTATACCATGTTGCAGAGAAATTCGATACTCTTTCCTGAGAGATACTTATGAGCTCCTCTATCCTTTCAGTGTTATTGATTCTCCTAAACCATTCCGCTGTGGAAGGCACTGTTGACGTGCGCCAATGTGGCGGAATGCATTGGCGAGCTGCGTTGATCAGGAACATAGCTAATGATTTTAAATATTGTTTCCTTGGGATAGAGTTTAGGTGTAGTAGGTATTGTGCTGGATCATAGCTTATGTTTTCTGCTGTGATAGTGTTAATGATATTATGAACTGTTTTCCAAAACCCTTGAATCGGTTGGCAGGTCCACCATAAATGGAGCATCGTGCCCTCATCTTGCTTGCATCTCCAACAGCGGTCAGAGATTAGTGGAGAAAATTTATGCAAGATTGAAGGGGTCCTGTACCATCTGGTAATGATTTTGTAAGCGCATTCTTGTGTGGCTACGTTTAGGGAGCCTTTGTGAGCATACATATAAATCTTTTCCCAGGTTTTTTCAGTTATAGTGATGTCTAGGTCTTTTTCCCAGTTCCGACATGACGCGCTGGAGAAGTCCGTCAGATCCCCAAATAGAGAGTTGTAAAGTGTTGAAATAATGTGTCTGTGTGGGGTTTTTTTCGTACAAAGTTTCTCTAATTCCGTAAGGGGTTTTGTCCATGCTAAAGCCGTTTCTTTTGTAGATAGAAAATGTCTGATTTGAATGTAATTCCAGTGTGGGATTTGGTATGGTTCTATGACTTTATTCAGTTCTTCTCTAGATAATATTTCCCCATTTTTGAAGAAATGTTTGGTCAGCATTTTCTTATGTGGCCAGTTGTGTATTAAGACATTCCTTTCCTGTCCCGGGGGGAACTCTGGGTTATTTCTCAGTGAAGTTAGGGGGCTTAGCCAGGGGGTTGGATTGGAAGGTTTGAAAGTGTTGAGGAATATTCTTAATGTGGGGCCTATAAGAGGGTGTGATTTGATAGATTTAGGATGGAATTTAGGGTGAGTCCATGGTAAAGTGTCGAGCTCTTGGGGAAACTGAATTTGTTCTAGTGATACCCAGTCTTTAACTGAGTGGTGTAAATTCCAATCAACTATTCGTGTCAATAGGGTCGCTTGATGATATTTTTTCAAATCGGGTAACGCTATTCCACCCTTGTTCTTGGGTAGGTTTAATCTTGAAAATTTAATTCTTGGAGGTTTGCCTCTCCAGATAAAGGTGGAGCAAGCTTTGCGGAACGAGTTGAAAAATGTAGAGGGTAAATTGATGGGTATGGTCTGCATGATATATAGAAATCTGGGTAAGATTGTCATCTTGATTAGGGATGCTCTCCCAAACCAAGATACATTTAGAGAATTCCATCTTTTTAAGTCATCCTGTGTTTCTTTAAGTATAGGTATGTAGTTTAGTTTGAAGAGATCGTCTAAGTTCGAGGGTATTTCAATCCCTAGATAGGTTATACTATGATTAGCCCATGTAAATGGAAAATTCAATTTGCATAGATCTATTGAGCTAGGGGGTAACGAGATGTTAAGGGCCACCGACTTTGTGTGGTTGATTTTCAGGTTGGAAAGCATGTTGTAATGCTCTAGGTCCTGTAGCAGATTGGGTATGGAGATATGGGGTTCGGAGAGAAAGAGAAGCATGTCGTCGGCAAACGCAGCGATTTTGTAAGTATTTTTTTGAATTTCTATCCCCTTGATGTTTTGGTTGGTTCTAATTTTATTTAGCAGTGGTTCTAAGGTTAGAACAAAGAGAAGAGGGGATAAGGGACAGCCCTGTCTAGTACCGTTGCGTAAGTTGAAGGCATTCGATAGGTGGCCATTGACTTTAACTCGTGCTGTGGGATTGGTGTACAAAGCTTTGATATAAGATCTCATTTGTGGCAGGATGCCTATGTGTTTCAAAACTGCATCAATGAAGTCCCAGGCCACTCTATCGAACGCCTTTTCAGCGTCTAAGGATAAAAA
This sequence comes from Rana muscosa, assembly GCA_029206835.1. Classification (NCBI taxonomy): domain Eukaryota; kingdom Metazoa; phylum Chordata; class Amphibia; order Anura; family Ranidae; genus Rana; species Rana muscosa. The sequence goes on from CM055122.1 coordinate 1,157,885,736, forward strand.
AAATCCTTTTTGTTTATTGGTTGTTAGCCAGTGACTTATATTTAGGGCTTTAGTTGTGTTGTCTCGGCCCTCTCTACCTGGGATGAATCCTACCTGATCTAATGCTATAAGTGAGTTTAGTAACGGTAGCAATCTATTGGCTAGTATTTTAGCATATATCTTTACATCTACGTTTATTAGGGATATGGGTCTATAATTTGTAACTTGTGTTGTGTCCTTGCCTTCTTTAGGTATCACTGTGATGTGGGCTTCTAATAGTTGTCTGGGGGATTGTTGGATGGAATTTAGAAATTGGAAAGTATTCAAGAATCTTGGTTTCAATATGTCGTTGAATGTTTTATAGTATTGTAGGGGTAGGCCATCGGGGCCGGGAGCTTTGCCTGGTTTCATCTCTTTGATTGCCCTGTCAAATTCAGGACCTGAAATCGGGGCTTCAAGTTCTTGGGCTTTGTCTTTTGCTAGTTGAGGAGGACTATATTTCTCTAAAAATTCTTGGATGAGTTTCGCCCTTTTATCTGAGTTAGGGGGGCATCTTGGGTTGGGTGGGATGTTGTATAGGGATTGGTAATATCCTTCAAACTGCTTTGCTATTTCCTCGTTTGAAGAAAATGACTTGCCTTGTTTGTCTCTTAATTGGTGAATTGTCGAAGCTATTTTTTTACTTTGGACTGCTTTAGCAAGCAGTTTCCCACTTTTATTTCCCTGTTCGTAGAATATCTTGTGTCTCAGTATGTATTGTCTTTTAATTTTAATGTTCAGTTCTTCTGCTAGTAATGTTCTTGCTCTAGTAAGTTCATCTAGGGCAGAGACCGCCACTGTCCTTTTATGTGTTATTTCTAATCTATGAATTTGGTCCACTAGGGTTTTTATTTTGGATTGTTGGTCTTTCTTTAATTTAGCTAGTTTTGTGATAAATTCCCCCCTCATGACACATTTATGGGCCTCCCATTGAGTGGTGGACGAGGTCTCAGAATTTTCATTTCTTAAAAAATAGTCTTGTAGTTTTTCTTTAAACCCAAGAACATCTACGGGGTCTTTAAGTAGGACTGTGTTGAGTCTCCAGGTTTTAGTCACATTTTTTTTCTCAGGGAAGGTCAGTGTTAGGGTGATTGGATGATGGTCGGATATCGTCATGGGTTCAATCGTTGAGTTTTGTAAATATGGCAGGTCTGGTTGTGATAAAAAAAAGTAGTCGATTCTAGAGTACTTCTGATGGACAGTGGAAAAGAAAGTATAGTCCTTGGTTTGAGGAAAGAGGGTTCTCCAGGCGTCATGCAGCATTAGGTCTTTTATCTGGGTTTTAATTTGCTTCAGCGCTCTGTACGGAAGGCTCGACGCTCCATTCGAGGTGTCTATTAGTGGGTTCATGGGGGTGTTGAAGTCGCCCCCTAGGATTAAAATGCCTGAGGCAAAGGTCATTAGTAGTTCTTTGATTTTACGAAAAAAAGTTACTTGTCTCGAGTTCGGAGCATATATGTTTGCAACTGTTATTGGGTGATTGTCTAGTTTTCCTTTTATGAATATGAATCTCCCACTGGGGTCTATCAGCGTGTCGTGTATCTGGAGAGGAGTCTGGTTAGAAATCAGTATAGAAACACCCTTCGTTTTCCCTTCCGGGTTGGTGGAGTGGAATGCTGTAGGAAATCTCCTGTCATGTAATTTCGGGGTTTTGTCAGACTTAAAGTGGGTTTCTTGTACGAAGATAATGTTTGCTTTTTGTCTACGGCCTTCATTTAAAAGTTTAGTTCTTTTTTCAGGTATATTTAAACCTTTAGCGTTAAGAGAGAGTATCTTTATTGGCAGACATCTCGTCTTGTGTGTGTATTCCTTATCCCAATAGACTGTCTTTAGGGGTTTGGAGATATGCTTGGTTCAGTCCGTTTTTTCTTCTTTCCCTCCTCCCTCTGTCAGAGAGAAAAAGGGAAAAATACAAGAGAGAGTGGTAGTAAGACAAGGAAAATATAGTGTAGGGGAAAGGAGGGGGGGAAAGGGTGGGGGGGGGGGAGGGGGAGGATAATCCGGGGGTAGAAATAGACCAGCTAGTCTACCCAAATTGTGAAGTGCCGGATAGTTCAAGGGACAAAAATTCACAAATAGTCAATTCCCGTCCCTTGTGTGGGTTTGTGGTCCAAGTGGGTCGCGAGATGAGTTCTACTAGTCTTTTTCGTTATTATTATTATTTTTTTTTATTTTTTTTAGTATATATTATTAATATATATATATATATTTTTTTTTTATTTGTATTCTTTTTCTTTACTTTGCGATCCAGCACTCCGGAGAAGCTATCTAAGTAGAATAATTGGATGGTTCAGGGCTTTAAATAAAAATTAATGAGCGTACCGAGGGAAGAAAAGGTTATGGCTTGTAAATGTAAGTCACTATTGTTGAAATGGAATCATTAAAGTTGTCCGCTGTGGGGCGGTGTCTACAAGGAATCCATGTAACCACTTAGTATGTATAAGTTGTATCTTAGAAGGGGGAATAGCTATTCCGATTGGGTTCCGTGATGTAAAAAGCATATAGCAAAACTGAAGATTTTATGATGGTAATAATGTTAAACTACCCCTGAATGGAGCCTTTGTGTTGGTAAAATAAGGATTGTTTGATAAGCATCTGCTTCCTGGGTTTCACATATGAAAATGTACATTTGAAGAGAGAGAAAAAAACATGTTAACAATAGGAGAACACTAGGAAAATGATTAGGCTGTTAAACAGAGATTAGTTGAGATGTAGATCGACTTGTATAGCTCTCTAATGCATATTATCTATAAGGTATCATCGAATTCAGCTTTGAGTCTCCAATTGGATTCTAAAAAGAATGCGAGACTTCCTGATAATCAGGGGCGCATACAAATTGTTTAACTTGTGCGAGGAACACATCTAGAATTAAGGGTACCTCCATCCCAAACACCTGAGTATTAAACAGCCTAGATAATTAGGGATGATAGAAGCTAATTTTCACGATATCTGTTATAGCCAATCTGCAGAAGGAATGGGAGGGCGTTGGTTGCCGCTCTCCCTAATTATGCTACATCTAAGAGCGTGTAAGATGAATGACTTCTCTTAGCCCTTTTTTTTTTTTTTTTTTCCCCTTCTCTTTTCATTTTTCATTTTCAAGAGGAAGAGGTATCTTCATTCCTTCGCAGCGTGACCATAGTTGGGGAATGATCCCCTAAAAAACCGAAAACTGTTAACTTGGTCTAAAGGCCAATCACAAAAAAGAAACAATAAAAACAAAAGGGAGAGAAGACCCTATGTAAACAGACATCAACTTAACTGAGTTGTAAGCGGTTCTGTGAACCAGCTGTGTAGATCTTACTAACCGCCTCAAGAGACACATTCAGTCTTATGTGGTTCATGGGTCGGATCTCGAGCAGAAGACCGTAAGAAAATAGCTCCTCACAATTCTGTATCACAGGGATCAATCAGACTCAAAATGACAACATTATGTTGATTGTTTTCCCCATGAGAAGATCACAGCCCCTTGTGTATTGGGATAAAGGTGTCAGTACTTACATACATCGGGAGGGGACCAATCTTGTGTGAACATATCTGTATGCTGTGGGAGAGGACATGTGTTATTCACATTTATATTTACGCATGGAGGCAAATTAGTTCGAGCTCATTCTTAGGAAGACGAAGCCGATTTTTCAGGTGTCCATTCGATCCTGATGATCCAAGCGATCTCTGCGTCTAGGTGGAGAATTGCTTGGTCCTCCCAGGACATCTTCTCTCCTACCGTGTTGAGGTGAAGGTGATCTACGGCGTCGGTCTCTCTGCCTCTGGGCTCTAGGAGTGAGGTTATTGGAAACTGCAATCCATGGTTCATTAAGCGTAAATGATTCATACCACTCTGGAACTTCAGTCCTGGGGATGTTCATGGATTCGCAGAAAGAGCGTAAGTCATCAGGTGTTCGAAGTAGTGCCGTGTGTCCCCTCCATGAAGCTGAAAGGCAGAACGGAAACTTCCACCTATAGGGGATTCCTCTCGACCGTAGTTGTTCTGTGATGGGACGCAGTGCCCTGCGTTGTTGCAGAGTTATGTTGGAAAGGTCCTGATATAGTTTAATTTCAGTACCGTTGAATATTATTCTGTTTTTTTCCCTCGCCTTCTTCAAAATAGCTTCTTTTAGTGGGAAGTTCACCAGGCAACAGATGATATCTCTGGGGGGTTCGTTATCTCTTCCTCTTGGTCTGAGGGCTCTGTGAACCCTCTCAAACTCAATGGGGGAATCAGGGGGTCTGTCCAGTATATCGTTGAAGATAGCTTCCGCTGTGCGTTCTACTGGAATCTGTTCAGGCATTTCCGGGACCCCTCTAATCCTCACATTATGGCACTTCCCCCTATTGTCTAAATCTTCCAAATGGCGCTTTATTTCGATCAGATGGGTTAGATGGGAGTCAGCATTCTTCTGGATTTGTTTTATGGCATCTGAGTGACGAGCTGTGGCCTGTTCTATTGCTCCAGTCCTCACTGCTATCCCCTGAATGTCCGCCCTGATCTCTGTGATGGCTGCTGTAAAAGATGATTTTATGTCCATCGCCATTGCCTGGAGGTTAGCCTGTAGGTCTGCCAGGCTTAGGGTATGGGATGGCTGTGTTGGTGGGGGCGCTGTGCTAATGGCGTTGTTTCCGCCGTCCGCGAGTGGTCTGGAGCCGCCGGGCGGGATGAGGGGCTTAGGCGAGGCCGCGGCTTTGAGGCCTTCTCCCTGCGCCGCACGAAACATAGCGGGGATGATGGGGCCTGCCTGCTGATTGGGCTCCATACAAATCCCGGGTGTGTGGGGAGCCTTGGGGACTTACTTTGCCGCTCGTTTAGGGTGAATTCAGCCCTGAAGCTCAAGTTAGCTTCTCCTTTGTGCCGGAGGAAGGGGATCAGGCATCCATCTCGGTCCGGAGTTAGGCCACGCCCCGCGTCCTGAAGGTTTAATCATTTATCTTATTACAGTTAATATACATGATCAGTGTTAGAGAAAATAAAGTTCAACTGAAAGTTGATAAAAGTTCAGTAATAAATGTTCTAAAAATTTAAGTAAAGAATTTAATGTTTTTTTTACTACAAATTATGCATTTTTTAATCATAATTTTAATGTTTTAGCAAATATTAATTGATAATATGTTCATTATTAGGAATGAGCTGAGCGTACCTGGGTTCGTACCTGTGTTCGGTTCAGGGCAAGTCTGGGTGCTAAATCTAAACCTTATTAAAGCCAATGGATCTGAATATAAAAAAAAAATGAATGACAAATTTCTGGATGAATAGGCAAGAGAATGTAAAATAAATGGCATTAAGAGTTGGGCACTGCCCTGGGGAGTATGTACCAAAGAAAAAAAAACCTGGTGAGGAGCAGCAATTTTAACACTGCTAAAAAGTAACATGAAAAAAGAAAAATTCCTAAATAACATGCTTAGAAGTGACATTAACCTGCCTCAGAAGTGGTGCATCTCTAATATGTATGCAACCTACTACATCAAAAATTAAAGTTATAAAGGAAACATTCCAGTTTAAAATGCCAGAAAAGTGATGGCTGCTTACTTCTTGTAAACAAAGCATCTGAGGGTTCCCCTCTTTTTTAGCCGAGCCCTATCCTAAATGAGGGTCTGGTATAGATGTTAATGGGGACCCCACACAAAAAAATGTGGGATTCCTCCTAAAAAATACTTAGCTTTATTTTTGATGAGAGTCTAGTATACATGAGAGTATTGTATGGACGTCCCCACATGAAAAAAAAAAAAAAAACACAGGGTCCTCCAAATTCCATGCCAGACCTTCTGATCTGACATGTCTTTTAAGGGGGAACATCATGCAAAAAAGAGTAAAAAAGTGTGACCCCTAATCAAGCAAGCAGTCAGGCAGGCCAGGAAAAGGGGGGATGGGTATGTGGCCTCCCCCTCCTGAACCATACCATGCTACACTGTAGTAACGTACCGTATGCGTTACTACTGTGTGTTATAATCTATACTTATACAAGTACCGTATTTATACTTTAAGGTTCTACACTACTTCAACGTATTACCCTTACCTTTTCCTTGTCAGAGGGAGGACTGTATGCCCCCTAATGTGGAGTTCCCGCATTCGCCGGGTGCATTTTGACCGCGCCCCGGGTAAGATAGTATGCAATTCTGCTTATTAGAATGGTGTGATTAACATTCTTCTTCTTTTCTACTCTTCATTATAGCATTACATATGATGATTGCTCTATAATAATATTATATAACAAGCTCCTGAAGCGGTGGTTTCTCTAAACATGTTGAGCATCCAAAATACAGATGATATATGTTTTAGTTGACAGTAGTCATAATTCTATTGGTCACCCCATCTGTGATTCTATAGAGCTGAATGTTCAAGACACGGTTCTATATGTCTATTTTTTAGATGTTTGTATGTTTTTAACACATTGTTGGAATAACATATTTGTTTTATTCTTACCTTGTGTATGTTAAGCCTTTGTATGGTACCATGAAAGTACACAATAGCCTCAACTCACTTACACAGTTGGTAAGGTTCTTTACATAGTTGGTAAGGCTGATTAAAGACACAAGTCCATCCAGTTCAACCTGTGTGGGTGTGTGTGTTCATGTTGATCGTTTCCCATATCTCTGTATATTTTTTTTTACTAAGATGCATGTCCAAGAGTCTTTTAGAACTATCAATACTTCCCACTGACACCACTGATTGTGGAAGGGAGATCAATATTATTCCTCCCTGACAGTAAGAAAAACCCTACACAGTTAAACAGCTTCTCTTCCAATTTACACTCACTGAGACTGAATAGCTTTCTTCCTACACTGGGTTCACCATTGAGATGGTAGATGGTTTTGTTGGAGGGGGAAAATACATGAACTTGAGTGGCTGCTTGGGATTGGTGGGAAGGTGGGCAATGAACAGATCAAACTGATCAGTACTGTCAAGTCTTTGTGACCATTAATGTTCAACACTATACAACAACAGAGCAAAACAGCAAAAAAACAGCAGGTAGGAGAAGTCAGCAATAAGTCAGTGGTTAGTAGGTATGCATAGGCACTGGTCTAGTTCAGAGGAGGTAGTAGATTGACCACAGGATAGTCTCTCTGGGTAAAAAACAACAACTTTTAAGCCATTAATGTAAAATGTAGGTGCATAAATTGCACCAAAATAAGCAGATAGAAATCTGTCTTTCAATTAAACTGGATGAGGGTACCCTGTTTCCTTAATCAAAATGTAGTGCCAATTGTGGGGAAGACTCTTTGCACTTTTAGAGCATAGTCAAAGTTAAAAAGCAGCAGTGCTTTAATCTGTGTCTCCTAATTCCACCTCTTATATCATCCCCTCTTAATTGTATGATGGTTCAATTAATTACTATGAGAATGTTGAGACATGACTCAGAATGTGGCTCCAAAAAACAATGAAGAAAAGGAAAAAAACAGGAATTGGAAAATACTTTAAATTGGTAGCCACTCGTATTCCCAAAAAAAGAAAAAGCAGTACTCGATTGAATATAAAATCCAAATGTAATATATTACCATGGTAAAAGCACTTTAAAATCAAAGGAAGTAATATGATAAAGATTGGTACATGCAACATCATCCCATATTGGTTGATTCTATATATACAAAGAAACCTGTAGTTATGCCCATAAGTATGAAGAATGTATTGCTTGTATCTGAGATGATCTTCCATATCAGGGAACAGGAAATCAGAGTACCAAAGGATCACTAAGCGTTTCGCTTACAGCTTCCTCAGGAGATCCCTTTGGTACTGGGAGATGCAGCAAAATATGCAAATACATACATAAGTATCAAAAATAGATTGTAATACAACATCAGAAAAAAATATATATTCCTCATGTGACAAAATGTTCCAAAATCGAGGCAGGGTTCATATTACCCACTTAAGCCCCGGACCATTTGGTAGCTAAAGGACCAGAGGTGAATTCAGAATTTTGCACTGCGCTGCTTTAACTGTAAATTGTGCGGACATGCAATGTTGCACCCAAACAAAATTTGCGTCCTTTTCTTCCCACAAATAGAGCTTTCTTTTAATGGTATTTGATTGCCTCTGCGATTTTTATTTTTTACGATATAAACGGAAAAAGACCGAATTTTTTTTAAAAAAATGATATTTTCTACTTTTTGTTATAAGAAAAATCGAATAAACTCAATTTTAGTCATACATTTAGGCCAAAATGTATTCAGCCACATGTCTTTAGTAAAAAAAATGTCAATAAGCGTATATTTATCGGTTTGCGCAAAAGTTATAGCGTTTACAAACTAGGGTACATTTTCTGGAATTTACACAGCTTTTAATTTATGACTGCCTATCTCATTTCTTGAGGTGCTAAAATGACAGGGCAGTACAAACCCCCCCAAATGACCCCATTTTAGAAAGTAGACACCCCAAGGAAATTGCTGAGAGGCATGTTGAGCCCATTGAATATTTTTTTTTTGTCCCAAGTGATTGAATAATGACAAAAAAAAAAAAATTACAAAAAGTTGTCACTAAATGATATATTGCTCACACATGCCATGGTTATATGTGGAATTGCACCCCAAAATACATTCTGCTGCTTCTCCTGAGTACGGGGATACCACATGTGTGGGACTTTTTAGGAGCCTAGCCACGTACGGGACCCCGGAAACCAAGCACCGCCTTCAGGATTTCTAAGGGCGCAAATTTTTGATTTCACTCCTCACTACCTATCACAGTTTTGAAGGCCATAAAATGCCAAAATAGCACAAAACCCCCCCCCCCAAATGACCCCATTTTAGAAAGTAGACACCCCAAGGAAATTGCTGAGAGGCCTGTTGAGCCCATTGAATTTTTTTTTTTTTGTCCCAAGTGATTGAATAATGACAAAAAAATAAAAAATTACAAAAAGTTGTCACTAAATGATATATTGCTCACACATGCCATGGTTATATGTGGAATTGCACCCCAAAATACATTCTGCTGCTTCTCCTGAGTACGGGGATACCACATGTGTGGGACTTTTTAGGAGCCTAGCCACGTACGGGACCCCGGAAACCAAGCACTGCCTCCAGGATTTCTAAGGGCGCAAATTTTTGATTTCACTCCTCACTACCTATCACAGTTTTGAAGGCCATAAAATGCCAAAATAGCACAAAACCCCCCCAAATGACCCCATTTTGGAAAGTAGACACCCCAAGCTGTTTGCTGAGAGGCATGGTGAGTATTTTACAGCTCTCATTTGTTTTTGAAAATGAAGAAAGAACATTTTTTTTTTCTTTTTTTTTTAAATTTTCAAAACTTTGTGACAAAAAGCGAGATCTGCAAAATACTCACAATACCTCTCAGCAAATAGCTTGGGGTGTCTACTTTCCAAAATGGGGTCATTTGGGGGGGGGTTTGTGCCATCTGGGCATTCCATGGCCTCCGAAACTGTGATAGGCAGTGAGAAGTGAAATCAAAAATTGACACCCTTAGAAAGCCTGAAGGCGGTGCTTGGTTTTTGGGGTCCCGTACGCGGCTAGGCTCCCAAAAAGTCTCACACATGTGGTATCCCCGTACTCAGGAGAAGCAACAGAATGTATTTTGGGGTGTAATTCCACATATGCCCATGGCATGTTTGAGCAATATATCATTTAGTGACAACTTTGTGCAAAAAAAAAAAAAAATGTATTTTTTCCGCAACTTGTGTCAACATATAAAATATTCCATGGACTCGACATGCCTCTCAGTATATAGCTTGGGGTGTCTACTTTCCAAAATGGGGTCATTTGGGGGGTTTTGAACTGTTCTGGCATTTTATACACAACATTAGGAAGCTTACATCCACTCTTCTAACCACTTGAAGACAAAGCCCTTTTCTTTTTCGTACATCACGGGACACAGAGCGACATAGTCATTACTAATGGGTTATATAGATACCGTCAGGTGCTGGCACTGGCAACTTCCAAAACCGGAAGTACCCTCCCCTATATAAGCCCCTCCCATCCGGGAGCACCTCAGTTTTTTGCCAGTGTCTAAGGTGTTGGCCAAGAAGAAACATGTGTTTTTCACTGAGCTTGCGTACAGGTTCTTTTGGGCCTCAGTAAGCTATTCCGGATCCGAACAAAAAAGCTTCATAGCTAAACGGTCGGTACCCGGGCCTTGCAGAAAGAAGAGCAAGGTTTTGCCTGTAATGCTTCTCTTAGGAGAGCTGGACCCTGGGATCCAGAGCTCTGGTCATACCCACGACCAAGATGTTTTCTGTGCAGGGTGCTATACAGGTCCAGGGGAGTGGAATCCTTGGGAACCCGGTCCCTGAAGGTTTGATTACAATGCCTGCCGTGATAGGTGAAGTTTGGGCTTTTGTGGACCAAAACAAAGTCCTGCGGCGGGGAACAGGTAAGTGGGGGCCCCCAGGAACTTGGTTCTATTGGGGGACCCCCAAGCCTAATTTGTCTTTCTGTCTGTTACCTAATGGTATTCCCGCAAAATTCTGTGCATGCCTGTAACTACTAAAAAAATGTAATAATTTTTAATGGTGGTCAAGAAAAAAAAAAAAAAAAAAATTTTTTTTTATATATATTTAATATATTAGACTGCGGTACCTGTGTTTGTCCACTAGAGGCCGCTGTGGAATGTTTTCTTGTCATGTGGACTAGCTTCTTCTCAGCAGAGCAAAGTCCAGGCAGATGGTGAGTTCTCTTATAGGAAACTGCTTCCTCTGCCATGTTGCAGTGTTTGTCCATCCCCGGCCTGCGGCAAAGAGGGGCCCTGGCTCCTGTCCCTTGTTACCATATTTGAAATTAGCGCCGAAGGCGCACGTGCCCGCGCGTGTGCGCGTGCACGCACCTCTATATATAGAGGTGAGCCGGGAAAGGGGGCGGAGCCTGGGGGATGACGCTCTGTGCGCGCCGCAGCGCTTCTGCGCATGTGCGGGCGTCCCAGCAGTTTTAAAAAAACCACAATATTGTAGTGAGCTGGCTATGAAGTACAGAGACAGAGCTGGCAACATTTAAAGGCATACAGCAAGCGGTTGATACAGGCATCCCCTAGAAAGGCACATTAGTAGACACCAACTGTGATATAGCAGCAATTGTGCTAGACTATTCTCAGTAAAAGTGGTGTATTACGGCTGGAATACCTCAGCTTTAGGCTTAGGAATATGCCGTCCAGAAGCTCCGGAACTGAATCTTCCAGGAAGCGAAGGGGGTCTCATCGGGCTCTGAGGATCTTGGGCATACTTCTGCTGCACCAGTCTCCCCTGAAGTTCAGAGGTAAGTGACCGTAGAGACCCCGCAGGGGTACTTGGTACTGTGGCTGTCCTCAGTCACCTGCTCCTGTGTATGTAACAGAGGAGGTTTTTTCCTCAGCTCTGGGAGGATTAGAGAGAGATTGTCAACATTTATCGCTGCCTCCCTGTCAGGGAAAGCACGCCCGATCTCCGTCTCCTCCTTCAGAGTGCCTGTTAGCAGAGCAACAGTCCCATACAGGGATCGACCTGCCTGAAGGGGATCAGGATGAGGTTGATTCTGTTATAGAGGAATCAACAGTGGGGGAACCTTTTCTCAGCATCTCAAGCTGAAAGATTATGGGTTCAGTCTCTGACTAACATGGTCCGATCAGCATTTAAAAATGCACCTTGCGGAACCATCAACCACTACTGTATCCTCGTTGGGGTCGCTAGAAGCCCCCAGACTGTTTGTTCTTTTCCACTTCACCCTTTACTGAAAGGGCTCATTTACCAGGATTGGGAACGTCCTGAGAAAATATTTATTCCCCCAAGAGATTTCCGGTGGTCTATCCCATGGAGGATAAGTTCATCAAAAAAAAAAAAAAATGGAAGGTCCCTACAGTGGACGCAGCCATCTCTTGTATGTATAAATCACTGACATGTCCAGTGGATAATGTCCAAATGTTCAAGAACCCAATAAATAAAAGGTTGGAGTCCTTATGAAAATCTGCTTGGTGATACAACCAGCAGTAGCAGCTATTGGGGTCTGCTAAGCAGTGAAGGATCAGTTGAAACAGGTCTTGAGGGACTTGACAGATCAGCAGGCTTTGCCCTAGCTGATCTACCTAGAGCCTTAGGCTTTGCGGTTGACGCCATAGAGGATTCAGTCCATCAGGCCTCCCGCCTTACGCTGTCTATAGTACATACGCGTAGGCTCCTATGGCTCAAAAACTGGTCTGCTGAAGCTCCCTGTAAAGATTGGCTGGTTAGCGTCCCATTTCATGGTGAACGCTTATTCAGGGAAAACCTGGACAAATATATCCAGAAAATTTCCAGCGGTAAAAATACGCTCTTGCCGGTTAAAAGCAGAGTTAGAGGCCCTCTTTAAGAGGCCTGCTTCTCCAGTCCCTGGGGCATCGGCTGTGTAACAGTTCCGACGGCCTCCTCGGTCAAATCCCGGGGATAAAAAACAGGGACAGTAGCAGGGTAATGAGAAACCCTGGGTCAGGGGAGGTACATAACCTCCCCCAAAGTTAAATTCATTGAAGCCCCCACTCAGTCGGGTGGGGGGAGGACTCCAGTTGTTCGCAAGAGACCTGGCGGGACACGATCAAGACAGATAGGTGCTCTCCGCAGTAGGTTTGGGATACAGTTTGGAGTTAAAAGACTCTCCTCCTTCCCATTTTTGAGGTCAAACGTGCCAAGGGATCCCCGGAAGAGAGAGTCCCTCCTGTGGGCACTAGAACAACTATTGCTCCAAGGAGTAATTATGGAGGTTCCCCTGGAAGAAGGAGGGTTCGGGTTTAACTCAAACCTCTTTACAGTCCCGAAGCAAACGCGGACGGGAGGCCCATATTAATTCTAAAAGGGCTATACAAATTCCTGTATATCAGGTCTTTCCGATGGAGTCGATCCGATCGGTGGCCACTGCCCTATAAGGGGAGGATTGGTTAGCCACGATCGACATCAAAGATGCTTATTTGCACATTCCCATCTTTCCAGTCCACCAAAAATTTCTACGCTTTGCAGTAGAAGGGCGCCATTTTCAGTTCAGAGCCTTACCCTTCGGTTTGGCCACAGCACCACGAGTGTTTACAAAAATTCTGGCCCTTTATTGGCCAATCTAAGAACACAAGGTGTAATGATAATGGCATATCTGGATGACTTGTTGCTGATAGACCACTCAGTGAAAAAACTAGACGTGGTCGTTCACAAGACGATCAAGTATCTGGAATCTCACGGTTGGATTATCAACCGAGACAAGTCAGCCCTAAAAACCAGTCAAAAGTCTGGAATACTTGGGGCTAAGGTTGGATTCAGGCCAGAGAAAAATATTCTTGCCTCGAGGAAAGGTGTTGTCTTTGAAAGATTTGATCCACTTAGTGGGTACAAAAAAGACAGCCGTCCATACGCCTGTATATGAGGCTGCTGGGAAAAATGGTGGCATCATTCGAAGCAGTACCCTACGGTCAATTCCATTCAAGGAATTTGCAAGGGGCCATACTGTCAGCCTGGAACAAAAAAATTCAGGCCTAGACTTACAATGTCCTTGTCCCCTTCCGTTCGCAAGAGCCTCCGTTGGTGGTTGGTTTCCCAGAATCTGGAAAAAAGGAAATCCTTCAGTCCGATTTCTTGGAAGGTGGTCACTACAGATGCCAGCCTTATAGGCTGGGGAGCAGTACTGGAGCAATAGTCTCTCCAGGGCAGATGGTCGGATGCAGAAAAGGCCCTGCCCATCAATCTCTTAGAGATACGAGCAGCCCTGTATGCCCTAGTAGCATGGACATCCAAACTCTAAGGGTCCCCTGTCAGAATTCAATCAGACAATGCCACAGCAGTGGCATATATCAATCATCAGGGGGGCACCAGGAGTCGTGCAGCCCAGAGGGAAGTAAATTACATCCTGAAATGGGCAGAAAAAATATGTCCCAGCCATATCTGCGGTATTCATTCCAGGAGTGGAGAATTGGAAGGCGGACTTTCTAAGTCGCCAGCAATTAGGCCCAGAGGAAGGGTCCCTTCACCCCGAGGTTTTCTGGACAATATGTCAGCGGTGGGGAACATCGGATGTAGATCTTCTAGCATCCAGATTCAACGCAAAGGGGGACAGGTTTGTCTCTCGGACAAGGGATCCCCTAGCTTGCGGCTCGGATGCCCTAGTGTTCCCTTGGGATCAGTTCAAGCTGATATATGCATTCACACCGCCACAATGGTTACCTCGATTACTCCGCAGAATCAGGGTAGAAAAGAAACCAGTGATTCTGGTGGCTCCAGCGTGGCCCCGAAGAGCGTGGTACGTGGAGATTGTAAAATGTCAGTGGGGAGTCCTTGGACTCTCCCACATCGTCCGGACCTGCTTTCGCAAGGACCGATATACCACCCTTCCTTACCAGCCCTAGGTTTGACGGCCTGGCTATTGAAGCCCACATTCTAAAAAAGAGAGGGCTCTCTAATTCTGTGGTATCTACCATGATCAATGCCAGGAAGCCGGTATCCAGGCAGATCTACTATAGAATCTGGAAGGCGTACGTCGCCTGGTGTGAAGCCAAGAAATGGCATCCACGTAAGTACGTAATAGGTAGGAGTCTGGACTCCCTACAATGGGCTGTAGATGGGAAGCTTGCCTTGAGTACTATCAAGGGTCAGATTTCGGCCTTGTCAATATTTTTTCAAAGGCCCTTGGCTTCGCATTCACTAGTCAAAGCCTTTATACAAGGAGTGATGCGTATTAGTCCTCCGGTTAATATTCCCATATGTCCATGGGATCTAAACTTGGTTCTGTCGGTTCTACAGAAACAACCATTTGAACCATTACAGCATATTTCCTTGGTGCTTCTCACCAGGAAATTGATTTTTCTAGTAGCCATTTGTTCGGCTAAAAGAGTATCGGAATTAGCAGCTATGTCCTGTAAGGAGCCATATCTGGTTATCCATAAGGACAGAGTAGTGTTACGTCCTCATCCAGCCTTTCTTCCTAAGGTGGTATTGAGGTTTCATTTGAACCAAGATGTGGTTCTTCCTTCTTTTTTCCCCAAACCTACTTCGGTAGAGGAAAAGTTATTGCATTCTTTGGATGTAGTAGGAGCAGTTAAAGCTTATCTAAAAGCCACTGCTCAGATTCGCAGAACGGATACTTTGTTTATTCTGCCGGAAGGCCCCAGAAGGGGTCAGGCAGCGTCAAAATCTACTTTAGCCAAGTGGATTCGACAGGTCATAATACAAGCCTATGGCTTGAGAAATAGACCGCCTCCGTTCAAAGTTAGGGCGCACTCCACGAGAGCAGTTGGAACTTCATGGGCAGTGCATCACCAGGCCTCCCTGGCTCAAATCTGTAAGGCCGCAACATGGTCTTCAGTACACACGTTTACTAGGTTCTACCAGGTGGATGTTAGAAGTCAGGAGGATGTCGCCTTTGGGCGCAGTGTGTTGCAGGCCGCAAAAGATCCTCATGTCTGATAGCGCTCAGCTTATATATGGTGTATCCCCCCCCTCATTTGGCATTGCTTTAGGACATCCCATTAGTAATGACTATGTCGCTCTGTGTCCCGTGATGTACGAAAAATAAAATAGGATTTTTATAACAGCTTACCTGTAAAATCCTTTTCTTGGAGTACATCACGGGACACAGAGCTCCCACCCCTCTTTGGGGACACTTATTGCTTTGCTACAAAACTGAGGTGCTCCCGGATGGGAGGGGCTTATATAGGGGAGGGTACTTCCGGTTTTGGAAGTTGCCAGTGCCAGCACCTGACGGTATCTATATGACCCATTAGTAATGACTATGTCGCTCTGTGTCCCGTGATGTACTCCAAGAAAAGGATTTTACAGGTAAGCTGTTATAAAAATCCTATTTTTGACACTTTTTGTTTACATGAAAACATATTTTTTTTTGCAAGAAAATTATGTTGAACCCCCAAACATTATATATATATTTAAAGCAAAGGCCCTACAGAATAAAATGGTGGGTGTTGCATTTTTTTTTTCTACACAGTATTTGCGCAGCGATTTTTCAAACGCATTTTTTTGGGAAAAAATACACTTTTTTTTAATTTTAATGCACTAAAACACACTATATTGCCCAAATGTTTGATGAAATAAAAAAGATGATCTTAGGCCGAGTACATAGATACCAAACACGACATGCTTTAAAATTTCGCACAAACGCGCATTGGCGACAAACTACATACATTTTTAAAAGCCTTTAAAAGCATTTACAGGTTACCCCGTTAGATTTACAGAGGAGGTCTACTGCTAAAATGACTGCCCTCGATCTGACCTTCGCGGTGATACCTCACATGCATGGTGCAATTGCTGTTTACATATGACGCCAGACCGACGCTTGCGTTCGCCATTGGGCAAGAGCAGGGCAGGACAGGGGTGCTTTTTTTTTTTTTTTTTTTTTTTTATTCATTTTGCTTTTTTATTTTATTTTTAAACTGTTGCTTCCATATTTATTTATTTTTATCACTTTTATTGTTATCTCAGGGAATGTAAATATCCCCTATGATAGCAATAGGTAATGACAGGTACTCTTTTTTGAAAAAACTGGGGTCTATTGGACCCTAGATCTTTCCTCTGCCCTCAAAGCATCTGACCACACCAAGATCGGTGTGATAAAATGCTTTCCCAATTTCCCAATGGCGCTTTTTATATCCGGGGGGGACATTCCCTCCCACTGCTTGTAAAAGCAGTCCAGAGGCTAATTAGCCACTAGGATTGCTTTTACATGAAAGCCGGCCGCTGGC
This sequence comes from Rana muscosa, assembly GCA_029206835.1. NCBI lineage: Eukaryota > Metazoa > Chordata > Amphibia > Anura > Ranidae > Rana > Rana muscosa. The sequence goes on from CM055122.1 coordinate 1,157,902,360, forward strand.
TGAAAAGAATGATATCAAGATGATACCTAAACCCGCAGGCATCATTCTGGTATAAACATTCAAAGTCCAGCAACATACCAGTACGTTGTTGGTCCTTGTTGGACATGTATTGTAATCTTTTTTTTCATGCAGCCTGCTGGCTGAACGAAAAAAAAAGATTGATCGGTGGGTATGCCCACCATTAGAATACCGCCCTTCATCCACCCACTTCTAATGATGGGCATACATGCACCATTTATATATGCCGAAGCATGGGGGCATCTTCTCGCAAAAGTTATGCCGCGTACACATGGTCTGACTTTTCCACGGGCAAGCCTCAGTCGGAATTTCGACCGTATATACGCGGTATTAGGAGCAAAATCACTCCTCCGCTCCTGCTGCCCCAATGCTTCGGCATATATGCTTTTTTTTTAACTGTGGTGGTGAAATCACCTCCTACAGCACTGGAGTCGCAGGGATCAGGCCTGTTTCTGCGAACGCTGCAGTTATGTGTGTTGTGTTTTGCAAGTGACAGTGATCGATCGATACTGCACTTCGGTGGCCTGGGCTGGACGGAGGGGCAAAACGCAGGTGCTAGCAGGTATCTGGGCTGATCCCACTAACAGTGCGTTTTTGGGAACCCTAAACTGCTGGGGACGCTAGTATAGATCTGATCAGATCAGATATTGAGCTGATCAGATACTATACCACTAAGGGGGGTGTATGCTTCACGTGTGGGTGTTAGCGCTACTGGCACTAACCTGACGCTGCCTGGGGTGTGACGCAGACCCTCTCTGACGCTAAAACCTAACTGATATCACCCGCCGGGTGATCAGGGGGTTAAACCTTTTTTGGGTTATATACGGCGGGTGCCCTGACACTATAAAAAGCAAACTAACTAACCAGCGTCACCCGTAACACTTATATGATGATCACTGGTGAAAGGGTGAACTAGGGGCAATTAGGGGGTTAAAACCTTTATTAGGTAATATATGGGGGTACCTGACGCTATATAAAAACCTGACGGCGAACCTAAAAAAAAATTACTGGCTACCTATCGGCATCACCGACACTAAGACAACGATCATAAAAACGATTGCTTAGCGACAGTGGTGATAGGGGGTGAAAGGGTTACCTGGGGGGTGATCAGGGGGTTAAACCTTTATTAGATAATATATGGGGGTACCTGACGCTATAAAAACCTGCAGCGAACCTAAAAAAAATTACTGGCTACCGATCAGCATCACCGACGCTAAGACAGCGATCAGAAAAATGATTGCATAGTGACGGCGGTGCTAGGGGGTGAAAGAGTTACCTGGGGGGTGATCAAGGGGGTTACACCTTTATTAGGTAATATATGGGGGTACCCGACGCTATAAAAACCTGCGGCGAACCTAAAAAAAATTACTGGCTACCGATCAGCATCGCCGACGCTAAGACATCGATCAGAAAAATTATCGCTTAGTGACAGTGGTGATAGGGGGTGAAAGGGTTACCTGGGGGGGCGATCAAGGGGGTTAAACCTTTATTAGGTAATATATGGGGGTACCCGACGCTATAAAAACCTGCGGCGAACCTAAAAAAAATTACTGGCTACTGATCAGCATCACCGACGCTAAGACATCGATCAGAAAAATGATCGCATAGCGACGGCGGTGCTAGGGGGTGAAAGGGTTACCTGGGGGGTGATCAAGGGGGTTAAACCTTTATTAGGTAATATATGGGGGTACCTGACGCTATAAAAACCTGCGGCGAACCTAAAAAAAATTACTGGCTACCGATCAGCATCGCCGACGCTAAGACATCGATCAGAAAAATTATAACTTAGTGACAGTGGTGATAGGGGGTGAAAGGGTTACCTGGGGGGCGATCAAGGTGGTTAAACCTTCATTAGGTAATATATGGGGGTACCCGACGCTATAAAAACCAGCGGCGAACCTAAAAAAAATTACTGGCTACCGATCAGCATCACCGACGCTAAGACATCGATCAGAAAAATGATTGCTTAGTGACGGCGATGCTAGGGGGTGAAAGGGTTATCTGGGGGGTGATCAGGGGGTTAAACCTTTATTAGGGGGGGTTAGGGGGCTACACTGGACCTAAAACTAAATGTAGTGACACTTTTACAGTCACAAATGTCACTGATTGCAGTGATCACTAAATAAATGGTCACTGCAATCAGTGACACTGTGACTGGGGGCTGGGGGGGCTGGGGGGTGATCTGGGGGTGTCTGGGGGGGCCTGGGGGGGCGATTTATGTGCCTATGTGTCCTGGTGTCAGTGTGCTGTTTTGTGTACTAACCTGCATCTTCTCCTGTACGGCGCTCGGTATATGTGAGCACCCCAGGAGAGATGACATCACTTCCTCCTTCCTGGCAGGCAGGGGAAGCTCTCTCTTTCGCCGGGAGCGATCGAGAGGGGGTGGCCGGAATCGAACGGCCGTCCCCTCATGCCGGATCGCTCCCGAAGGTAAAACGACCACCCACTGTAAAGAAGGGGGGTCCGATCGGACCCCCCAACAATACAAAGGCAATCACGTATATGTACGTGATTCTGCCTGTCGGTGCCATTCTGCTGACGTATATTTACAGTGGGCGGTCGTTAAGTGGTTAAGAGATAAGAGAGGGGAGCAGCACACAGACAACCCCAGAGTGAGAGAGCATTAGGTGTAATTCAGCCAAAGAAGAGGTAAAAAGTACACCTGGCAAATAATACAGGTTAAAATCAATGATAGTTGTCTACTCTAGGTAGAGATATTTAAACTATATCTCTGTGTGTTGCGTCACTTCTGGTTGCCGGAAGTGACATAAACTCACTTTTAAAACTTGAGGACATGGCTGGATTATCTACAGCCTTGAGGGGTACAAAACCATTCGCCGAACCTCAGAGTGTGAGGCAACTAATGTTGGTGAGTGTACATCCTATGGGGAAGTGTTGACACACTTTACACATGGTGTGGTGTGGAGATTATCCAACTATGTTAAACTCTTCAGACTGAGATTTATCCAGCTATGGATAGGTTCACTGTGGACTTTGTTTGATTATATACACTTCTTTCATCACTGAATGTTATTTATTTTTATTTCTTCATTATTTTTCATTAATTTAGCGCCACTATTTATGTTTGTTTGTTGCTAGATTTGTATTTCATATAAGTATAACCTGTAGTAAACAAAAGTTCAGCAAATATAAATAAATAACAAATCAATAACCTTGATCAGTGGTCCCCAATTTCAAGAAGGCAGTTTCTTTTATATTGAGGTCTGTGTTTTGTGCAACTTGGCTATGATTAAGGCCCTTTGAGGGAGAAAAACTTAGCAGATTGCTTTTAATGCTGTTACAATAAAGGAGAGATTCAGAGGATTATGCTGTGCTGGGTGCTAGCTCTGCTTAAGATGAGCTCAAGATTTGATGCAAACGCAAATTCAGACTGAACTTTGTTTGGGTGTTACTTCCACTGACATCACAACGTCCCACTGTCAATGGTTGTCAGGGATATCAGTGGATGCAGGTGTTTCGTGAGATTAGGCAACCCATCAGATTTAGTACCGGAAGTGACGTTCCATCGCCGCCATCTTGCTACACCCCGCACTCGTCCACAGTAAGGATACAGTGAGAAGGCGGCAAGCGGACATCTTGTTACACCCACCGGAGTTTTGCATTTCACACTTATTTTTAACAGTAAACTCAGCTTATATAGTCAAATACAGTATTTAAAAGTCCATCTGACTGTTTAGATGTTGAAATTTAGTTCTTAAATTGCGTAGGGGCAGGGCCACCCAATGACATCACCTAGTGACACCACCCTCCTTGATGTCACCAACTCAGCATGCATCGGTCGGTGATGTCACATGGCGGCGGTGCTACCAGGTGACATCACCCTTACCTATTTAAGAACTGTCAGGCGGTGTAGTGGGTGTCATGATTGACAATGGATCTACATCAAGGGACATTGACAATTATTTTATTAAAAATAAAAAAACAAACTGTATTTGTTTGTTTTTTACACTTTTTTTGGTGAATGAGCAGTTTCCGATACGCTCCCTGCCCACAGACCCCACAAACTCTGCCCAGGGTTGTGGGGAAGAGACCTATGTCCCCATCAATATAGGGACTAGGTGCTTTGGGTGGGGGCATCACCCCCCGCCCAAAGCATCCCCCCATGTTGAGGGCCTGTGGCCTGGTATGGTTCAGGAGGAGGGTCGCTCACTCATCCCCATCTTTCCTTGCCTACCAGGCTGCATGCTCGAATAAGGGTCTGTTATAAATTTTGGGGGGACCCCACACCATTAAAAAATGGTTGTGGGGGTTCCCCTCAAAATCCATATCATACCTAAGGGTCTGGTACGGATTTAGGGGGGCCCCCACACAATGTTTATATATTTCGGCATCTTGTTCCCCTTAAAATCCATACCAAACCCAAAGGGCCTGGTATGGATTGGGGAGGATCCATGCTGTTTTGTTTTTCACATTTTTGTATTGCCAGCCATGTTTTTCATTGAGCTGTCAGCAGGGAAGCCTGCGGACAGCTTATGACTCATCCGTTCTAAAGGACGTGACGGCTGGCTTCCCAGCCTACTTCTTAATAACGAGCTATCCACTGCTCTGTGTCCTGATTGGGCAGCGGACCAACGTACAGGTGCATTGTTTCAGCCAATCATGGCTCTAGAATGCACTGTGCAGTGCACAATGCATTGTGAGGCATTTGACAAGCGAACATGCCGAACCGATGCTCGGCTTGAACAGTTTTCCCATCTCTAGTATAATATTTGTACAATTTATTTTAGATTTACCAAAACTATGGAATAGGACAACCCACCTGAACAATCCATTCAATTTGTATCAAATCAGGCAGGCCCATGTACTACATAGTTGATGGTAGAGCTAAGGCCCCATGCACACGAGACGCCGGTGCAAACTCTGCTGAACACACGTTTTTAAAGGCTAAAACCGGCGTTTAAAAACGCCCGTTTTGCCGCGATTTTAGCGGTGTTTTACCGCGTTTTACCGCGTTTGCGTCTATAGGCGTTTAGTTAAGAAACATCATAAGACCCTCCCTAAGCTCAAAAAACATTATTATTTAACCATTTCAGCCATTTTGGGAGACCAGCAGCTGAGAGAGCAGCAGTGTACTTGTATTTAGCGTATTACTTGCCACATCATCTGCCACAAGCTGTGGATTGTCCACTTGCCACGTCACCTGATACGTCACCTGGCCACGTCACCTGCCACAAGTTGTGAATTGTCCACTTGCCACGTCACCTGCCACGTCACTTGGCCACAAGTTGTGGATTGTCCACTGGCCACATCACCTGGCCACGTCACCTGGCCACGTCACCTGGCCATGTCACCTGCCACGTCACCTGCCACAAGTTGTGGAATGTTCACTTGCCACGTCACCTGCCACGTCACCTGGCCACGTCACCTGGCCACGTCACCTGCCACAAGTTGTGGATTGTCCACTTGCCACGTCACCTGGCCACATCACCTGCCACGTCACCTGCCACAATTTGTGGATTGTCCACCTGCCACGTCACCTGCCATGTCACCTGGCCACGTCACCTGGCCACGTTACCTGCCACAAGTTGTGGATTGTCCACTTGCCATGTCACCTGGCCACGTCACCTGCCACAATTTGTGGATTTCCACCTGCCACGTCACCTGGCAACATCACCTGCCACAAGTTGTGGATTGTCCACTTGCCACGTCACCTGCCACAAGTTGTGGATTGTCTACAGTGCAATGCAAGCAATTACAGTTTTTTTTCATATTTTTTTGATGGTTTTTCATCATTTGCCATCATTTTTGAGATTTCTAATGTAAAAAAATAGGTCACCTTTAAAAACGCTAATAAACGAAATCGCGGCAAAACGCCGGTACCGCGTTTTGCCGCGTTTTGCCGCGTTTAGTCGCGTTTTGCGTCTGAAACGTGGAAAACTTTTGCGTCTGAACCCATTTTTTTGCTTCTGGAAAAACGAGGTTAAACGCAACTGCCTAAAAACGGCAATAAACGAGACTGTGTGCATGGACACATAGGATAACATTGAATGGGTTCAGGAGCAGTTGAAAAAAGTGTCCAACTGCCTCTGAACGCGCGTTTAACAGCAAATAACAGCGTCTCGTGTGCATGGGGCCTAAAGGAGGTTGTGCAATCAGATTGTACTGTGCTTGGCAACTTCAAAGTAAGAAGTAGGAGAGTGTGTGGAAATAAAAAAGAGGTGTTATATTAACCACTTCAATACACTTATACCCCCTTCCTGCCCAGACCAATTTTCAGCGCTCTCACACTTTGAATGACAATTACTCAGTCATGCAACACTGTACCCATGTGAAATTTGCGTCCTTCTTTTCACACAAGTATAGCTTTTTTTTGGTGGTATTTAATCACTAGAAGGATTTTTATTTTTTTGTTTATAAATAAAAATAGACTGTGAAAATGCCCTTTTCTTTGATTCTGTCATAAAATTTAGCAAATTAGTAATTTTTCTTCATAAATTTTGGCCAAAATGTATACTGCTACATATCTTTGGTAAAAAATAACCCAACTTAGTGTATATTATTTGGCCTTTGTGAAAGTTAAAGTCTACAAGCTATGGTACTGTACCAATCACTGAAAATTGATCACACCTGAACACACCTGATGTACTGAAGGCCAATCTCATTTCTTGAGACCCTAACAAGCCAGGAAAGTACAAATACCCCCCAAATGACCCATTTTTGGAAAGTAGAAATTCCAAGGTATTTAGAGGCATGGTGAGTTTTTTGAAATTGTACTTTTTTCCACAATTCTTTGCAAAATTACGTTTTTTTTTTATTTATTTTACAAAATTGTCATATTAACAGGTTATTTCTCTCACAAAGCATATGCATATAACAAATTACACCCCAAAATACATTCTGCTACTCTTGAGTAGGGATGAGCTTCGAGTTCGAGTCAAACTCATGTTCGACTCGAACATTGCCTGTTCGCATGTTTGCCGAACAGCGAACAATTTGAGGTCAATAAAAGATACTAAAATTGCCCTGGCCCTCCTTCTTAGTATCACTCTGCGCTTATGAATAAAACCTCTAAAGAAACAAGTGCTAAAATAGGAACATATAAGATGACAGCAGCTGCTAAAAAATCAATTGTACATATAAAAAACAGTCATAGAAAAAACTTATATTAAAAGTTCAGAATAAACTGCAGCAGCGCTATGGACAAATGTTCATATGTGCGTCTTCTATATGGTTGATCATATAGGTGGTGTGGATAGTGAACGGTGAGTCTGGTTAAAATTTATTCAAATCCTAGTTCCAGTTCTTCCTTCACCAAGGTGTAATTCACCGCGTGGGGGGTAAAACAGTCCCCCTATGGGGATGCACTCACCAGATGTTTAATCAATAAAGGCATAGATAAACCATCCTCCTTCCATGTAACTGTTGTCTTTTACCACAATCCTATGTCTAAGGTGCCACTCTGTTGCACAAACAGTTTTCTTTGGTTTTGAAGACCAGGCCTCACCTCCAATGGAGGCCATATACAGAGGCCCAACATGCAGGGAGCACCATCAGGTGTTCTAGGAACATAAATTACATTATCTAATGTCATGGCGACCTATCACACTTTTGAAGGCCCTGGAGCACCAGGACAATGGAATTGCCCACAAAATGAATAGATTTTGGAAATAAAACACCCCAATTTATAATCTATGAGGCATAATGAGTCGTTTGAACTGTAAATTTTTTCCCAGAAGTTTTTGAAAAATGTGGGAAAAAAAATAAACGTTTTTTTTTTTTACACAAAGTTGTCCAATTATAAGATATTTCCAACACATAGCATGTACAGACAAAAATGACACCCCAAAATACATTCTGATACTCCTCCTGAGTATGGTGATACTACATGTGTGAGACTTTTACACAGTCTGGCCACATACAGAGGCCCAACATCCAAGGAGCACCATCAGGCGTTGTAGGAGCATATGTTACACATATAATTTCCTGACAAACTATAATTTTTGAAGGCCCTTCATATTTCCAACACATAGCATGTACATATCAAGAATTACAATCTAAAATAAATTCTATTGAGAAAAGGGTAAAAAAAATAAGTATTACCTGTGGTTTTAGAGGAACGAATTGGTCCAGGCAGGTGTGTCCACAGAGGAGAGAATTGGTCCAGGCATCAGGCAGGGATGTGCTTAGCGACAACAATAGTAATTATCCAGGCAGCAGGCAGGAATTTTGTCCATAGTCAGCACAAGGATATTGTCAGCACAGCCATAGCATTTGTCCTGGTACACTGTTACCTGCAGACACTCCATTATTGTACTGCTCTCCAGCCCTTCATAAACATACTGCCTCTTGCTACAGCTAATTGTGTCCATAGTCCAGGTAGCAGGCAGAGGTGTGGTCAGTTCATGCTGCAGGCAGAGGCATGATGGTAGTAAGTCAGCAGCAGAATGAGGGCCACAATCAGGGAAGACCTGTGCACAGGGGCACAGGAGTAGGAGTATGAGCTTTACCCATCCAAATCTCTCTGAAGGCTCCAGACTCCAGACCCTAATCCGTAAATTACAAAACCCAGAGAAAACAAAACAAAAAAATAGTTTTCTCCATCTGGAAAAACAATCCTGGAGCCACCCACATATGTGAGACCCCTGTGCTCTACAGTAGCAGGGCAACAGACCAGTCCAAATGGTAGGCAGTAGCGTAGTCGATAAAACAGGCCAGGGTCAGTTCATGTGGAAGGCAGTGGCATGGTTTTTTGAGGAAGCATGGAAAATGGTCAGCACAGATGATGAAAATGGGGAAATAGTTAAAACTATGGGCTAATATTTTAGGGAAGTGCAGAAAAATCTGAAGCATTCACCAATGCAATGGCCAGATTGGGAGGGACACTGGGGATAATGGAAGATGGTATCTTTTCAAAATCCTCCTTTGGTGCATACGCAACATCTTTTTTGGTATCTTCAGCCTGCTTCAGATGGTGGAATAATGTCCGGGAAGTGGCGCTCATGAAGTCGGCTAACAGCCTCATAGCGAAGGTCTTCTGGGTGGGGTCTTTGTTAGTAGATGAGGGACGTGAGAACTTCTTCAATGAATTTTAGGAAGGGGCTAGGTCTTTCCGTAGATTTGGTGTAGATAATGTATGCGTTATAAATGGCCAAATAGATGGTATATTGCAACTTTCTTGTACCAGAAATGGGACCTCCTTATTGACAAATTGGGCTGAAGCATTTGGTCATTGAAATACACCCCCCGCCCATTTAGAGATTGTAATCTTGGACACAAGTTGGCTTTTCAATGAGACCTCGTCTTCTTTGAACCTCAACTGTAGTGTCATCATGCATGGTGGACATTATGTGCACATTTCTGGTATCCTTCCACCTCAAGGCCAGCACTTTGTTGCATCTCAAAGCTGCTCTTTCCCCCTTCCTAGTTTTTTGTGGACTATAGATTGTGGGAAACCCTTCCTGTTTTTTCTGGAGGTTCCGCAGGCCAGGGTTTTTGAGAGGTATAGGTGTTTGAAAAGGGGCAGACTGGTGTAGAAGTTATGCAGGTATATGTGGTAACCTTTGTTCAGCAGTGGGTATGACAGGTCCCATACAAATTTTCCAGTTGTGCCCATGTAGGCCGGGCACTCAGGGGGCTGGAGCTGGGAATCTCTTCCTTCGTATATGCGGAGGCCCATAAACAATGCAGATAGGGAGCTTCCTGGATAGTCACATGATGTTAGAGGAAGTCAGGGCTCAGAAAGCGTTTTTTTAAATTTTGAACCAAGAGCAGAAGATTGAAGGATGCCATAGACTACGTAAGTGAGAGATAAGCACATTGGGATGGCTTGGACAGAAAAGGCATCTATTTTATATCAAAAGTGAAATTCTGCCTGGAAAGGTGAACTTAGCCTTTAAAAACATTAGAACAATAGAAATTCTAGGGTATACCTTATGTTTATCATGTTTAGTAACGACAATCTTTTCAACAAATACAGGATGGTTACCCAGTGCTACAAAGACATTATTTCTTCGTCCCCTTAAGTTACCCAAGCTTCCTAGAAAATATTACTGCTACTCCCGTTGTCTTCATTGTACTAAAAGTGGAGGGTCTAACCTCCCTTTAAGGTTTCGCTAAACTAAACATAATAGCTATGTGTTCATTGAAGTTGCAGAGTGTGCCAGCTTCACTACCTGATCCCTTTTTCCCCACCCCCACACCTCTCCTTGTACTATCCTGCCTTTTTCTTTTCTCCCCCCTCTTTCTTATCTCATTTTTTAGTTGTTGTTCATTTTATTATACTTGGGTTACTCAAGCCGTTATTTCTATGAACCTGATTGACTCTCTTTATATGCTAACCCAACAAATTATCTTCCTTGTATCTTATTTGATTGTTGTATCTACATACCTTTTCAATAAAAATATATTAAACAAAAAACAAATACAGGATGGTTTCATATCCCTCAATCATGCTATTACTAATACTTACAACTTACAAAAAGGTTTTGCTAGCATTCCATAAAGTTGTTATATCCTTAATGGATACCAATTTATTAGCAGGGAATCCTCCTCATGCTTTAGATGTGGATGCCCTGCTGCACATGCTATAACACTGCCTAAAACTATTTGGTACTGGCAAGATATCACTAATCTTATCAACAGAGTCTTTAGTACACACATTCAAAACACCCGTCTAACCTGGATTTGAGATACTAGAGGATAATCATTTTCTAATGTTAGCATTTACCTTACTCTTGTTTTAAGACAGGATATTTTTAGCTAAAAGGTGATTATTGTCCTTACCCCCTACTGTTGAAAGTTGAGTTAAAGAAGTTAAAGTGATTGTAAAGGGTTTTAAAAAACAAAAAAAACAAACATGCCATACTTACCTGCTCTGTGCAAGGGTTTTGCACAGAGCAGCCCCGATCCTCCTTTTCTGGGGTCCCTGGTTGTGCCTCTAACTCCTCATCTTTATTCAAGTGCCCCCACGGAGAGACACATTCCATGGGGGCACCAGTATGGGCATGCTCCTGAGTCCTGCTGCTGCATCCATTGACACAGACAGCAGTACCCGGCCCCACCCCCGACTCCTGTGTCACTGGATTTGATTGACAGCAGCGGGAGCCAATGGCTCCCACTGCTGTCAATCTATCCAATGAGGATCTGTGAGAGCGGCTGGAGCTGCTGGGTTCATTCTCATCACTGGAACGATCAGGTTCAGGTAAGGAAAAGGGGGGCTCTGGGGGGCAGCTGCAGCACAGTTTTTTCACCTTAATGCATATAATGCATTAAGGTGAAAAACCTTGAGACTTTACAACTCCTTTATTACCTACCTTACAATGGATAAGTTAACTTACCAGCAACATGGTTGCCACAACAAGTTAAAAAAATTGTGGTCAGAATGGTTGAATAAACCTGAATTGGCACAAATAACTATGATACGAGATAGACGACTAAGATAACGTTTTACATATATTGTGTTAAGGTGGTAGTAGGGTGTATTTGGGGGGGAATTGATAACAACTTGACAAGCAAAAAAGTGGTAATCGACAATACAGTATGATATCCTATTTATCAATCTGAAATATGAAGTTTAATCTTCTTGCTATATAAATATTCTGTATCATGAACGAATATATCTAAACAGGTTCATGGATTGTGCTACGAATACTATACTGGAAAGGTAGTATCTATATTTATCATCATTAGTGGATGCAAACTGTGTATAACCCCTTCCACTTGTTTTTTTTTTTCCATATCTTGTTCTACCTGTTTCCCTTGATATTATGCCCCCTCATAACTATTTGCATCTGTACCATGTGTCCTGTTTTACCCTGTGTTTATACTAATTTGTATAAAATAACACAGAAATATGCTTGTTAAATAGGTTAAACTGCAGAACAGCCTTGATTGTCAAAGTACACGGGGTCAAGAATATTCAGCCTTGAATACATGAATTAATGACAATAGTCTATTGCTTATACTTCCGTTGCCATTGCTATTGTTGTTTTATTGTGAGTGCCAGGAAATTTATGCAAATGTTTTTTTCTTAAATTACTCTATAACTTATTTACTCATCCAACTCTGTTTTGCTAGAGATACCATTGACTTTATTACTGAGGTTAAGGTGATAACGGCCAATTGATTATCTAGATGAGCTGATTGACTGATTATCTAGTTGACTGGATGACATTTGGATCGGAAATTGTATTGTCAGCTGTAATTAACCTTATCCATAATAATCATAATATTATGAATTAATGACTGATACATTAATTTAAATGATGTTTATAGGACCCGGCAGGAATTTTCTGTACTAATTTATGAGGATAGATAAATAGATGTTTTGTTTTACTCTCCCTCTGAATAAACACCATTACCACTAAATCACAGGAACAAGTTTGTCTTGATGAATGTAACTTTTAAACTTTACCAATGATGTAAAACATTATTTGTTATTATATGAATTATTATATTGGGAATTGTATTTATTTTTTACATACAATGTAATTTCAAATGCATGCGTAATATATGTTTACCAGTTCATGAAACAGGTAGACAATACTGTATCACTAGATAAGTAGGAATGCACAAATCTGCTTGGGCCAAGGATGAATCTTAATATTAAATTCTGGCCATATTTGAGGGTAAGAGGCATGCTGCTTAAAAAAGACATAGGTGTCCCAATTATTATCTACTTGCACAGGGATATTAGTAAACCCAACACCTGCTCTAGCTCTACTAAATATTGGTATAGACCGCTATCTGCCCTCATACCAACCAGTTATTACCCACATATTATTAGCGGCATGCTTGGTAGTACTTAGGAACTGGATATCGACTCTAGCTCCTAACCTCCTAACCTCAGATGTGGTGAGATGAGTAAATCATAACTATACTTTTTAAGTGCATCCTGGCCATGATGCTCTGAAATATGATGCCTTCTCCAAGTCGTGGAGTATCTGGATGGAAAGGTATATAGCTCTCCCTGGTATGAATACATGATGGTAATGAACGATGTACCCTAAACTTTGTATATTCAGAGGTATTTGAACACTACTGCTATATTATCCACTTAAACTAATTGTATCAGACTGCTCTTTGAGACTTGCGCTGTACTCTACACCCTGACTGTTTGTATTTCACTAATGTTAATTCAATAAAAAATATTGATTTAAAAAAAGGGCTGCACACTGCCATAAGGGACATTTAACAATGTGTTTGATAGACATTGACTAGAATCAGTACAATACCCAAGTACTTCAATAGGCAGGAAATAGGCAGAGACAGGGTAGGTTTATCCTGAAAAAAACAACTATTGTTCAGTGGCTGGACAGTATGTAAGCAGCTTGATTAAACCACAATACAAGATGAAGATATGAGGCAGGTTTTATCTTGAAATAAACATTAAAGTGGACAAAAGATATTTTGCTAACTAATTGGGAGAAAAGAGGTTCAGGTCCACATCCCCAATACAATATGTAAAAGCATGGTTCCTCAAAAAGTGGGACTTTAGAGGACCATGAACACTCAAAGGAATATACATTTTTTATAAAATAATACAAATTTATTACAGAGAGTAAATAACATGATACAACACGGGTAAAACTAAAACATGTGATGTAAGAAAGCAGTCCAAAGACAGACATATGGAAGAGGCCCAAACCAGCTATCGGGGAGACAGAAATCCAACGCATTTTGACAAGTGAGGTAAGTGTCTTCTTCAGGGAAAGGGAATGGGCTGAGGACTTCCAGATGAATGCAAACAATCTCATGTGTTACGTGTTTCAAACAATGGAGATCATATGCTCAACACAGAAGAGGAGAACAGAGGTAAGTGTCTTCTTCAGGGAAAGGGAATGGGCTGAGGACTTCCAGATGAATGCAAACAATCTCATGTGTTACGTGTTTCAAACAATGGAGATCATACGCTCAACACAGAAGAGGAGAACAGAGATGCCCAAATGACGTCAAGCAAGCTAAAGCAAGATGGAAATAAATCATGTCCATGTGGAACCCTCCCGCATCTGAGAACTGCCTCCCACAAGGGGTCGGAGCAGTCACAGAGGACAGACCAACACGGATCTATCGCTTTAAAGTTTGTGGATTAAATCTTGCAATGCAAAAGTTCTTTCCCAGACCCACATCATCTAGAAGTGGCCACTAGTGTTAAAATGAGGCTCCGCTGCAGATGGAACCATAAAGACATCCCATACTTAAAGGTTGGTGCCCCCAATATAAGGGAGCTGGCTGAATAACCAGCAATAAACCTAGAGGGTTTTTGGTAAAACACCCTAGCATCTAATGGTGACGGGATTCACTAAAGTACTGAACTTTCATCCTTTAGAGTTTATTGGGTACATTTTAGACTTATTTTTTGCAGTTCACACATTGCTGTGCTGCGTTTTTTTCTTGTAACACACGTTTTTTTGCACTTTTTTTGCACTATTTTTACTTATTCAGGACATTATATATCTGTATTTTTTTTGCAAGTGTTCACGGTTACTATATGTGACATTTATATGTATCAACTTTTTTTACATTTGTGTCACTCATTTGATGTTATCACGTAACTCATATTCTGGCCCTCCTTTATTAGATTGGCTCTAGCCCCTTCCCTCACCTTTCCACTATAGTTTAATCACAGCGCAGTCACCATCACTTATTTATATTTTTAATTTGTCCATTCTGGATTGGACCCCCTGGTGTTTGCTGCAGTGTCCCTCCCATGGTTTGGCCCCATCTGCCCAGTCTGGCTAGCGCGGGTGTTCCTTATATTTTGAAACCAAGAGGGTGTCGCAGGTGCAGCAATGCCCTATGTCTCCGGAGTGAAGCCTCACTCAATATCAAAATATATTTATGACTTACCCATGGTGTATTCATGTATTTTTTTCCAAATTTTTTTCAATAATCTTATTTTTGATTGGAGCATGTTTCCTATGAGATTGCCACATATTGATTTATGAGAGTTTCCATTTATTCATGTTCGATTCACAATATTTCATATTCATTCATTCATTTGCGCAGCTCCTTCTTTTTATTTTTGCTCTTATTTAAATGTGTGGTCTCACATTTTGAGCTGGTGCATATTATTATTATTCATGTGTTTAGGTAGCGCAATATATTCCATCTTTATATAATGTTTAGGGGTTCTAAGTAATTTTCTAGCAAAAAAAAAATAGTTTTTAACGTGTAAACACCGAGTTTGGAAAACAGGCAAGGTCCTTAAGTGGTCAAAAAAAAATTCTGTGTTTGTATTATTATTTTTTTTATTTTTTTATTATTTGGATGTTGTGGGATTTTTTCCAATGGTAATAAATCTAGTGGGAATTTATATATCTGCCAGACCATGTGTTTATAAGTAGTAATGGGTTGCAGGGGTCTACATGGAATCAAAATTGACCACCAGCTATCATTTCTATTGGGTGCAACTTGTTTTGTGGCAAATGTCTGTAAAGTGGTTTGTGATTTTTGGTTCTTGGAAGTGGAACTGAGAAGAGACATGGAATGTGGCTTTTTCCTGGGAACAGAGTGTAGTGTGTGGTCCTATTCTGGGTAGTGGGTGCAGCTGGTTACCAGTTGCTTGGGGTGAGGGTGGAGTATCAAAATTTGCAAGGATGTGTGAATATGTGCTATGTAGCATCCATGGCAATCCCTTTACATCCACTTACTTATGTTTGTAAGTTTCTGATAATATGCTCAGAGAATTATCCTGTGAACTGGTAAAAACAGCTCCCTTCTAAGCTGAAATTGTTTATGATCCTGCTTCTGTATATTGTACTGTACTCTGCATGGAAAATGTTGTAATTCTGATTGTCTCTTGCTGGCATTTTACTAATATATACATGCGAGCAAGAGGCAAAGGGGTTTGAAGATCAGAAAACATCTTATTCTGCGTTTAGAGGACTCCACCTTAGTCAGATATGTTTAGCCTTGTGTCTCACTATAAAATGGTTTTAGTAGATGTTTTTCTGAATACAATACATAGAATGAAAATAATTTCTGATAAAAATCTTTTTTTTTTTTTTTTAACTCCTAACCATGCGGAAATAGCTGATAACATAAGCTACCTATCTATGTTCAGTTCCACAGTGCATGTTAATGCATTGACAGGTTATATTATCATTAGCATATTTTTGGACAACAGTTGGATGTTCTATGCAGCTGTATTTTTATGTTATATAGGATTAATTCTTTAAATTCACATCACAGTTATATATTTAACCATTTGATTGACATATTAAAGTGGTTGTATTGTCACATGTATTAATTACATTGATTCTCTCTGTTTTAGGTCCCTGTTCAGTGGGTTTTCCTAAAATTATAATGCTAAATAACTTCTTTGCAGAGCCCTGCTGTCCTGTCATTTGACCTTCTTCTGCTTCCCTTCCTGAGTAAGAGAGCACAGTGGGGAGGGGTTGAGATTCCCCTCTGATGAATGCAAGCTAGCAAAGAGAGGTCACATATCTGCACAGCAGGGCTAGCAAGGGAGGTCACGTGTCTGCACAGCAGGGCTAGCAAAGGGAGGTCACGTATCTGCACAGCAGGGCTAGCAAGGGAGGTCACATGTCTGCACAGCAGGGCTAGCAAGGGAGGTCACATGTCTGCACAGCAGGGCTAGCAAGGGAGGTCACGTGTCTGCACAGCAGGGCTCTGAAAAAGAAGGTATTTAGCATTATAATTTTAGAAAAACGCACACACTGAACAGGGACCAAGAGGATAAACATAATTAATATATGTTTCTTTACTTTACAAGCACTGGAGTAGCTGCAGGGAACAAAATTACACAGGCAGGAGAGGAGAGGGGCCAAGAAAAAATCCGCTCTCACACAAACTACGGAACTGACAGGGAGAGAGAGATAGGGAGGGGGGATATGAAAAGATGCTGAGGTGATGCTGAATGACAGAGACAAGTAAACTGACCACGCTATAAGAGATCAGCAGCCATGATAAACGTGGTCAATTTATAGAAGGGCAGGCAAGAACAGGCAGGATCAGCCAGGTATTGTACAACATAGAAAGGAACAATTAACATGGCAAAAGCAATGTGCTATATCTCATGCCTTTAAGGGACAGGAGCATGTTTTTGTTTTTTTAGGGTTACAACCACTTTAAGCTAAGAACTGCCATTTTTGTCGAACTTAAAAAGCAACTCCATGTTTGTTGAGAAAAAAAAAACATTCCCCTCTGGTCGATCTATGTACATTGCAAGAGTTTGATTGTCTGTGTCCATGTTCAGAGTGAATCTGTATGGGAGTGATTTTAAAATTATCAGTCAGCTGCTGCACAAGCAGGGCTCTAATGAGGAAAGTGGCAGGATCTGCATCTTTTTGGACATAACGTGACGGGAATGTCTTACCAAAATTTTTTATTTATTTTTTAACAATATTTTTATTGAGATTTTCATATAGTAACCAATGAAATCAATGACATTTCCTATTATTCTTACAAAACTCACAGTAAGAGATCATCAGATGAGTTACGTTAACATGACAGAAGTTATACTGAAACTTGAACAGTGAACTTAATGTTAGTACCGTTTGTGTGGTGGCGCACCCCGACACCCAAATTTGGGAGCTAACTGTGTCAAGGGTTTGTAGGCAATACAGCCTGCCACAAGCTCGGTAGTGATTGTTCTTTACCTTGTGAAGAAAGGATGAAAGGTTATAAATGTTTGTACATCAGAATAGCAGCGTAAGAAGACTCGCGAGGAGTACTTGAACAATGAACAGTGACATCGCTGCACGTATTGTTGGTTGACAATATAGACATTGTTAATTAATTAAAGTCAGTAACATTGAGCTATATGGGCATAAAAGCATATTGTCCCACGAGGTGTGATTTATCACTGGATTTGAAGTGAAAGATGGACTAAGGGTGTAGGGGATAGTTACTGAGACGTTCCTACAAGTTAGAGTGCTGTACTTCTTTGATCAATGATCCAAGGTGCCCAGTTCTTGTAAATGGAAGGGGTGGTCATATTAGCTTTGGCGAAGGAGAAATCCAGTTGAAAGTTCAGCAGGCTGATAAGGTCCGACATTGTGGGTGGGTGTGGCGATTTCCATTTCTTTGCAAGTGCAAGACGTGCGGCTATTAGTACATGAGAGGCCAGTAATTTAATGTGACCTGGCCAAGTGGGAATTGAGAGTCCTAGGAGAAGATCCAGTGGCTGTAGTGGGAAGGAGATATTGCAAATATTCAAAATTAATATAGATACTTCTTTCCAGTATCTTTTGATGTTGGGGCAGTCCCACCAGATATGGCGTAAGGTTCCTACTTCATTGCATCCCCTCCAGCATTGAGATGAGGTCTTGGGATAAATAGCAGCCAACCTTGCTGAGGTAAAATACCACTTGTGGAATAGCTTTTGAATTGATTTCCAATGGGAAGTACAATGTGACATGCGAAGGGGCAGACTCACGACTCGGTGCCATAGGTTGGGCGTAGGTGGAGTATCTGTGAGTGAGGACCAAAAAGTGATTGAGGAGGACGGTAGATCTGTAGTAAGCATAGTTAATAGGTCGTATGCCAGGGAGATTCCTTTGACTGAAGGGAAAGGGGTCTTGTAGAATTTTAAGAGAGTAACTGGTAAGGAGTCTTTATCCTGTATATTGATTTTAGAGAGTATTGATCTAATTCTGAGGTACAAAAAAAAAGGTCTTAGGATAGATGCCATAGTGTTGTTGCAAGTGTGAGAACGGGTGCATCCCAGACGCAGAGAATAGTAGCCCAAGGTTGTCGATTCCTTTAAGTGTCCAGGCTGTAAGGGACAGGTCTGGTGAAAGTAGTTCAATCGCTTTGGTCTGGTGAAAGTAGTTCAATCGCTTTGATGGGTAATCGGTGTAGGATGGACTTAGGAAGGCCTTTGGCGTGTTGTGTGGATGCTAACCAAACCCGTAGGGCTGCCGATGTTGAACTTAAGTATTGGTGATGTGGTTTGAAGCCAGGCAGAGTAGCTGTAAGCAGTAGTTTTGTGTCCATGTTAAGGGCCGTGGCTTCGATCTGGGTCTATGTTTTGTTGGAAGTGGGTGACCACCATTCTCTGAGTTGGTCCAGGATTACTGCTCTGTAGTATGCCTGTATGTTGGGAGCTCCCATACCCCCGTGGCATACAGGGGTGAGGAGAGAGTCTTTCTTGAGCATGGGTTTTTTATGCTGCCATATAAATGTGTTTATTATTCCTTGTAGCTCCTTTAACTGCATGGGCAATAAGGGTAGAGGAATTGTGCAAAACATATATAGTATGTGAGGGAGCAAATACATTTTCGCCTGAGCAATTCTGCCTGCCCAGGAGACAGGAAAATGGCTCAAGTCTTTGGATACACGCAGAAGCTTTTCTCGGAGGTCCTCATAATTCACTCTTAAAAGCGTCTTGCTCGGGAAGGTCAGATGAATTCCTAAGTATGGGAGTGAGGAACTAGAGGACCATATGAATGGTGTTCCTTCTGAGATTTTTTGTTTGGTTTATGGGTCAATACCTAGATCTAGCATAATGGATTTACTGTGATTGATTTTGTAGAGAGAGATTGAACTAAAGTGTTCTAGGATTTGTTGAACAGCCAGGAGGGAGGATTCAGGGTTGGTTAGGGTTATGATAACATCATCGGCGTATAGGCCCAATTTGTGTCCTACTTCCCCAATTTTGATACCCATTACTGAGGATGCTGTTCTGATGGAATGTGCAAGCGGTTCCATTACTAAGGAAAAGATCAAGGGGGAAAGAGGACAGCCTTGCCTTGTGCCATTGGTAATTACAAAGGGATCTGATTTAATGCCTGACGTCCAGACTCTGGCACTGGGGGAAGAATAGAGATTCTTGATAGCCAATTGGAACGTTCCTGCCAAGCCAAATTTGCAGAGCACTGCTTCCATGTATGCCCAGTGGACCCTGTGAAATGCCTTCTCCGCGTCCAGAGACAGGAAGAGAGAAGGAGCTTGATTGTGCTCCACCCACTGTATTAGATTTATGAGATGGCTAGTGCCATCAGAAGCTTGTCTACCAGGCACAAATTCCACCTGGTTGGGGTGGATTAATTGGGGGATAATCGGTGAAAGGCGTTGTGCTAAAATGTTGGCATATAATTTGGTGTCCGTGTTCAGGAGTGAGATTGGGCGATAATTGGCTGGAGTGTCAGGGGCTTTGCCCGGTTTTGGTGGGGTAACTACTAGGACCTCCAAGGCTTCTTTCGGGATCTTGCCGGTATTTGCGTATTGGTTAAAGGTATTACAGAGGTGGGGGGCGATCAAGTCTGAAAACTGCTTGTAATATTTATTTGGGAATCCGTCTGGGCCTGGGGCCTTATGTAGGGGCAGTTGTTTTATGGCCTTACTGATTTTGGTGGAGGAGAAGGGCGTCGATAAGGATTCTAGTTGGGTGGGAGAGATAGAGGGAATTTGAATGGATGAGAGAAAGGCTTCGATATCTTCCTTTTTAGGGGGGTCTACTGTGTCTGATTCTATGAGGTTGTATAGTTTGGTGTAAAAGGCACCAGATTAGTTTGCTATATCTAGCGGGTTAGTTAAGCGTTTGCCCTGGGGATTTGTAAGGAATTGTATTTTCTTCTGAGCTAATTGTCTCTTAATTTGTTTTTCCAGTTTATTGTCTGAGGCATATATTTGGAGTTTCAGTCGTTTAATATAGTAGTCAAATTTAATATGAAGGTGTTCACTAAGTTGGTATCTGAGGGTTTTTAGTTCAAGGGACAGTTTGGGGAAAGGGCAATGTTTGTTTACTCTATCAAGGTCACGGATTTTTTTTAAACGATTTTCCGTATTGGCTGAGTGTTTTTTTTTTCCTGAGCTCTCAATTTTATGAGCAGGCCTCGTAGAGTAGCTTTATGCGCATGCCAAATAATAGATTGGTCATCAACTGAGTGCATGTTCTTCTTGAAGTAGCTCTCAATCTCAGATCCAATTGCGTTTTCATGTGTAGGGTTAGTGAGAAGAGAAGAATTAATTCTCCAGACAGCGGGTTTTGGAGATTGATGTTGGGGAAATAATTTAATGGATACTGGAGCATGGTCAGACCATGGAATTACACCTATATTCGCCTCTGTAACTGATTGGAGCAGGTATTTGTTAATAAGAAACAAATCGATCCGAGAGTAAGACTGCTGGGCATGGGAGTAAAAGGTGTCTCGCTCCTCACCATGTAAGCATCTCCAGGGATCATATAAATCATCATTATTTAATAAGGAGGATAGTGTGGAAGGCCTTCTTTTAATTGGGTTGGAGGTGTCGAGAGATGTGTCAATAATGTCATTAAAGTCTCCACATAGTATCACTGGATCAGATCCGTATGGAGTTAGTTTGGAGATCGACTTAGTGTAAAAGGACTTTTGCGCTGTATTGGGTGCATAGAGATTTACTAAAGTGACGCAGCAATTCTCAATTGTCGCAGAGAGAATCAAATATCTGCCATCCACATCTGATTCACAGTGGTGTAAAGTGAAGGCGACCAAGGAGCCGATCGCGATCATGACTCCTCTTTTCTTTTTGGGTGCATTGGCAAAAAAGCAATGCGGGAATCGTTTATGTGAGCATGTAGGGGGTTTATGTTGAGAGAAATGTGTCTCCTGTACGGACAACACGTCAGCTTTTTGAAATAAGTCTTCCTTCCATAGCAAGTTACTCTTGAAGGGGGAGTTCAATCCCTTGGCATTAAGTGAGGCAATTGTAATGGCCATAATGACAGATATTACCTGAGGCTGGGGACAGAGGGAGCGAGACTACATCACAGATGCCAGTCAAGATTGTTTAATGTGGGTATCAAATCAGGATGCCTATATACAGAATAGGGGCAAGATGTGCAGTTAGTCACAGGATAAACAAACAGAAACAGTTATAACTAATTAGAAGATGTATCACAGTATAACAATAGGTAACTAGAAACAGTAACTGGTGTGCGCAGCACACAATAACCTGATGGGGTGCATTCAAAAATATGTCTTCGCCCATGCTGGATCCGGTATATGTTTGGGACTGATGGCAATAGTGGCGTATTTTCTTAGTCCTTATCCTGTTCCAGGTTTCTGGGTGTTGGTGGATGTGGCTGGGAGCCCATACGCCCCGTGGCGTTGTTTTGAAGAGGAAGGAACCCCCAGTTGGTCAACTTTTTATACCCATCTTTAGGTGTAAGGATGGGTATTGTTTGTTGCTTGTAAGTGACCAGCAATTTGGTGGGAAAACCCCATTTATAAACGCTCTTGGAGGATGGAGGTGATTGGAGGTGATTGGAGGTGATTGGAGTGAATGCTCTGCGCATGTCCATAGTTTCTTTTGATAGATCACTGAACAGCAAAATATTAGTGTACAGGGCCGGCAAAGGTTTAGTGATTTTGGCAGCATGAAGAATTTGTTCCTTCACGTGAAAATAATGTATCCGCCCCAGGATATATCTTGGAGTATCCGGGGGAAGGTGTGCGGGTTTGGCGATTCTATGGGCCCGATCAATAGTGAGGTCCCTTGCATTTAGGCGGGGGAGCAGTGTTGAGAATAATTGTTGTAAGTATGGGGTGATCTCATTTGGTTTGACTGACTCAGGTACACCTCTGAATTTGATGTTATTGCGCCTGGAACGGTCCTCTAAGTCTGCCAATTTCAATTTAATGTGGTGAATTTCTGACGCATGGTGATCGTGCGCATCTAACAGTTTGTTATGCACTTTGGCATGTTCGTGCATATTTTCCTCCAGCATATCAGCTCTTTCTTCCAGGCAATCAACCCTGTCATTGAGACATTGATAATTGTAATTCCCTGTGTAGGTCTTTTTGCAGGGTCAGCAGCATGGATTTTAGCATGGCTTCTGACACAGGGTTGTCTTATTGTGTGTATTAGCCCAGAGTTGTTTTTTTAGGCAGGGGTTCTTTGTTAGGGGAGAGCACAGGGGAGGATGCCAGCCTCTTACCTCTATCAGTGCCTTACAGTGAGGATGGGGTGCTGGGCAAAGGCAGGGTGTCCATATCATCTCTTGTTTCCACTCCTGAAAGCAAGGTATGGGGATCCTCCATATGTGCTTTGGTGCGCTGTGTCTCCACAGTGAGGGAGCAGGGCAGTGTGCTTCTTCTGCCATCTTGAGCCGAGTTCATGGCTGTGCAGGGGAAATAGTCCGTTAGACGGTGCGGTGCTGGTGGCTTGTACCGCTGCTGTAGCATGCCCGGGATTGTCCTGAACCTGTATCCCTCTTGTGTAGCTGGAGCGAGGGTCGGATAGTTGCCGCGAGTTGCTTTGGATCCAAGCAGCGGAGCGGAGCTAAGGACTTAAGCCTCCATTACAGTCTGCAGCAGGCCACGCCCCTCCAATTTTTTTTTTTATTGCAGAGGATGCTTAAAATATGACTTTCATCTTAGTGCAGACGTTTAAAAAAAATGGTAAGCCAATCACACAAGCAGGAAATTACATTTCTGGGGGAATGCTGTACAGAATGCCTCCGGGTAACAAATTGCATTATATTTTACAGAAAATTACAGAGGGGCAGAACATTCAATTACAATATGACTTGTGTCGCGATTGTATACACTGTATTTTTTTGCAATTTTATCCCACAAATGTGTCATTACACTTTAAGCGTGGTTTTGCAATTTTGTTTTCTGATCTTAGCAAATTTGCCTGCTTTTGTACTGTAGTTCATTTGCATTTCATACCAAATGTAACTTTTTTTAACTCTACTTAACAGTGATTATTAACCACTTAAGGACCGCCGAATGTACATATACGTCGGCAGACTGGCTCGGACAGGCACATCAACGTACCTGTACGTGCCTGCCTTTCCGCGATCGGACCCCCGCGGTATATGCGGCGGTCCGTTAAGCTGTAGGAGCGATCCGGAATGAGGGGGCGGCCATTGGTTTCTAGCCACCCCCTCGTGATCGCTCCCGGCGAATAAGATGCTTTCATCTCTCCTTGCGGCGGTCTTTTCGTCAGGCGCGAGGAGAGGAAGACATCTCACAGTAAGTTGCACCAGCAGACCACTGACACCAGTACACATAGGCACACAAATCACCCCCCGTCACCCCCAGATAGCCCCCCAGATCACCACAGTACCCCCAGTCACAGTGTCACCGTTTGCAGTGGTCATTTTTTTAATGATCACTGCAATCAGTGTAATTTGTTACAGAAAAAGTGTCAGGGATATTAGTGTTAGGTCCCTTTAGGTCCAGGGTAGCCCCCTAACCCCCCTAATAAAGGTTTAACCCCTTGATTGCCCCCAGGTAACCCTTCCACCCCCTATCGCCAGTGTCACTAAGCGAAAAAATTTCTGATCGCTGTATTAGTGTCGCTGGTGTCGCTAGGTAACCAGTTTTTTTTTTAGGTTCGCCGCCAAGTTTTTATAGCGTCAGGTACCCCCATATACAACCTAATAAAGGTTTTAACCCCCTGATTGCCCCTAGAGTTAACCATTTCACCAGTGATCACCGTATAAATGTCACTGGTGACACTGGTTAGCCAGTTAGTTATTTAGTTATTTAAGTTACCGTCAGGTTTTTATATAGCATCCGGTACCCCCATATATTACCTAATAAAGGTTTTAAACCCCTGATTGCCCCTAGTTAACCCTTTCACCAGTGATCACCATATAAGTGTTACGGGTGACGCTGGTTTGTTAGTTTGCTTTTTTTTTAGAGCATCAGGGCACCCGCCGTATATAACCCAATAAAGGTTTAACCCCCTGATCGCCCGGCAGGTGATATCAATTAGGTTTTAGCGTCAGTTAGGGTCTGCGTCGCCCCGGGCAGCGAAAGGTTAGTGCCAGTAATGCTAACACCCATGCGCGAAGCATACACCTCCCTTAGTGGTATAGTATCTGAGCAGATCAATATCTGATCTGATCAGATCTATACTAGCGTCCCCAGCTGTTTAGGGTTCCCAAAAATGCATTGTTAGCGGGATCAGCCCAGATACCTGCTAGCACCTGCGTTTAGCCCCTCCGCCCAGCCCAGCCCACCCAAGTGCAGTATCGATCGATCACTGTCACTTACAAAACACAACACACATAACTGCAGCGTTCGCAGAGACAGGTCTGATCCCTGCGATCGCTAACAGTTTTTTTGGTAGCGTTGATACAGTTGCTGACAGTCGGGTGCTTTTTTACCTGTGAATCTTACTAGTGTACCACTAAATTTAGAGCCCAAAATGGCAAATCGAAGGTACACTAGTAAAGAGGCCTACGAGATTCTGAGCATGACAGATAGTGAAGAGGAGGTCACGCATTTGTCAGATTCAGGCTCAGAATACAATCCCGTAGAAGACAGCGGCTCCATGTCAGATAGCTCTGATGAGGAAGGTGAGGTCCCTGCTAAGGTCAGGCGTACCCGATCCCGATCTTCTGATGTTGTTGAGGAGCAAGAACCGCAGGACTCTCGTATTATGGAGCAGAGAAGTACTAGCGCCGCTATTCCTTCTAGTGAACTGGCAAGCACCAGCGGCCTAGTACACCCTGGACGTACATCCAGCACTGCAGTAACACTTGGTGACGTGGTGAGTCCCATAAGTGCAGTTCAAGCTGGCGAGGTTGGCAAGCACAAGTAGTGTCCCGCTGCTACCAAGAAGAAGACAAAGACAGGCCCATCGTGCCCATAATGCCCTTCCTTCAGAATTTGCCAATCCTGATTGGGTCCCCACCACTTCTGCAGCACCCGTACTTCCCCCATTCATTGGCCAACCTGGTATTCACGCCTGATTTTACGCCATTTGATTATTATTCGCTGTTTTTTACAGAAGATCTCTATAGGTCTATTGTGGACCAGAGTAATTTATATGCTGGTCAATTCATCGCCGCTAATCCCCAGTTGCCTTCCCTTGCCAGAGATTGGAAACCAATTACGGTTTCCGAATTTAAGATCTTTCTGGGCCTTTCCCTCAACATGGGCACACATAAATTCTCGTTGTTGCGTGGTCCACGCGCCCAATTGACCATATGCCCGTGTTCTCTGCTTCCATGTCCAGGAAACCATACGAGCAGATCTTGCGGTTCATGCACTTCAACGACAATGAACTTTGTCGTCCTCGTGGAGACCCTGAATACGATCGGCTCTAAAAAATTCTGCCCCTCATAAACCACTTCAACGAACATTTTGCAGCCTTGTTTACTCCCACTCAAGTTGTCTGCGTTGATGAGTCCCTGATTAAATTTTCTGGCCGCTTGTCTTTTAAACAGTACCTTCCCAGCAAGCGTGCCAGATATGGGGTCAAGCTCTATAAGTTCTGTGACAGGGCAACAGGCTATGTATGGAGGTTTATGGTTTATGAGGGAAAAGACAGTCACGTAGAGCCGGAGAACTGCCCAGATTACATAGGGAGCGCTGGCAAGATAGTGTGGAACTTGGTGTCACCCTTATTCGGAAAGGGGTACCGCTTGTATGTGGACAATTATTACACAAGCGTGACACTTTTTAGTCACTTATTTGATCATCAAATTGGCGCATGTGGCACCGTATGACCTAATCGCCTGGGCTTACCCCAGGGGTGTCAGGTCACCTACGGCCAGGTGACAGATGCACACCGTAGGGGGACAGGAGTGCACCGCAAGGTAGTGAACCCTATGGCTGACTGCTGCGGATAGGAAACTGGGTGGTTGTGGAAAGCGGGACCAGAGGAGCACAACCGGGATTCTATAGGAAGCTAGAGCCAAGATTCCCCAGGGCGCGGAGTCTAAGACCCAGCAGGTCTTCTCCAGAGCCTCTAGTGGTGAGGATGTTATGCTGCAGGCTGGGTCCAGGTCGCGGCCCCTAGAGTCTCCTAGCTCACGCCCGTAGGATAAGGGGACAAGAGGGGAAGCAGCAGCACAAGATATAAGAGTAACGAATAACAAGCTGAAGGTCAAGGGCCACAAGCAGACAGGGATAACGAAAGACAAGCCGAAGGTCAAGGGTCACAAGCAAACAGGGATAGTCGGGGACAAGCCAATAACGTAACAGAGAGACAGACGTAGCACACGGCAGGCAGGAACCCAAACACACAATGCCTAACAAACACGTTGATCAGCAAAGCAGGCTTGCAGTGCACAGGTTAATATAGTGTTCTGTGATAGGGCCTGGGGTGGAGCCAGGCTGGGAGGAGATTATAAAAGGAAGCCAGGTGAAAGGGTTCTGGCCTCTAAGATGAACACATGAGGAGGAAAGGTAAGATGGCAGACAGACATTAATGCATATCCATGACAGTACCCTCCCTCTTACGAGGCCTCCCCCTTCGCCGCCTGGGCCCAGGTTTAGAGGGAAACTTCAGATGAAACTCCTTTAACAGACGAGGTGCAAAGACCTCAGATGCAGTGATCCAAGACCTCTCCTCAGGACCAAACCCTTTCCAATGAACGAGGTACTGAAGAACGCCTTTACAGAGTCGGGAGTCCAGAATTTGACTGATCTCGTACTCCTGATTATCCTCAGAGACAGGCGCCACAGTAGGGAGAGGACGAGAGAATTTATTGAGGACTAAAGGCTTTAGAAGAGCAACATGGAAGGAGTTAGTGATTTTAAGGCTTTTAGGAATCTGGAGTTTGAAACAAACCGGACTCAGTTTAGCAGTTACCGTGTATGGACCAATGAATCGTGGAGCAAACTTCAGAGAAGGAACTCGAAGCTTGATGTTTCTGGTAGAGAGCCAGACTTTGTCCCCTGGCTGAAGAGAAGGCGGTTTACGCCTGCGGCGGTCGGCAAAGCCTTTGAATTTTTCAGCAGCTGCCCGGAGGGAATCATGAACATCACCCCAAATGGAATTGAGAGACTCCTGAACCGAAGCCAAAGCTGGAATATCTGGAGAACAGATCATGGAAAGAGGAAGTTGAGGGTGTTTTCCATAAACTGTGAAAAAGGGTGTCTTCTGCGAACTGGTATTCACATGATTGTTATGGGAGAATTCTGCCCACGGGAGTAGAGAGGACCAATCGTCATGGTGAGAAGACACAAAGGTGCGAAGAAAGACCTCTAGCTCCTGATTAACTCTCTCAGTCTGTCCATTGGATGGGGATGGTAAGAAGAAGAAAAATCCAAGACAATCTTGAGGGATTTGCAAAAGGCTCTCCAAAAACGAGACGTGAATTGGACTCCCCTGTCGGAAACAATATGAGAAGGAACCCCATGAAGGCGGAGAATTTCTCGAATGAAAATGGGAACCAAGGCAGGGGCAGAAGGAAGACCAGGAAGAGGAACAAAATGAGCCATCTTGGAGAACCGATCGATTACCACCCAAATGACTGTATTATTCTCAGACAGTGGGAGGTCGGTGATAAAATCCATGGCAATATGAGCCCAGGGCTCCTTAGGAATGGGCAAGGGCATAAGGAGACCAGCAGGAGCTTGTGTGGAGGATTTGGACTGAGCGCAGACATGACAAGCTTTAACGTAGTCTTTGACGTCTGAGCGGAGATTAGGCCACCAGTAGTGACGACTGATGAGTAGGAAGGAACGGAGGAATCCAGAATGGCCTGCCACCTTGGAATCATGTCCCCAACGAAGGATCTTAGCTCTTAGCTCAGTGGGGACAAAGGTCTTACCAGGTGGAATTTTTGACTTCAGGGTGGTAGAGTGGGCAACAATGCATGAGGTTGGAATGATCGGCTCAGGTTCAGGGGCGGACTCCTCGTCCAAAGTGTCAAATGACCTAGAGAGCGCATCAGCCCGACCGTTGCAGGAACCAGGTTTGTAAGTAATCATGAAATTAAAATGGACAAAGAAGAGACTCCACCTGGCCTGTCTAGGATTCAGACGTTTAGCATTCTGTAGATACTGTAAATTTTTGTGATCGGTAAAGATCGTTATGGAGTGAGGGGAACCCTCCAAGAGATGACGCCACTCCTCTAACACCAATTTAATTGCAAGAAGTTCCCGATCACCGATGGCATAATTCCTCTCTGCCTGAGAAAACTTTTTGGAGAAGAACGCACATGGTTGACGTCTCTTCTCAAAGATTTGAAGAAGCACAGCTCCCACCCCCATTGAGGAAGCGTCCACTTCAATAGAAAATGCATTCCCAGGATTTGGTCTCCTCAAGAGGGGGCCAGAAACAAAGGCCTGTTTCAGGTTGTTAAATGTAGAGACAGCTTCGGGAGGCCAGTCTTTGGCATTCACACCCTTCTTGGTCAAAGCGATAATAGGCGCGGCAATGGAAGAGTAGTTCCTTATGAACTGCCTATAATAATTAGTGAAGCCAAGAAAGCGCTGCTGTCATGGATATGCAGTAGTGTTTGTCTGTCAGCTTACCTTCCTTCCCATGTGTTCATCTTAGAGGCCAGAACCCTTTCACCTGGCTTCCTTTATAATCTCCTCCCAGCCTGACTCCACCCCAGGCCCTATCACAGAACACTATATTAACCTGTGCACTGCAAGCCTGCTTTGCTGATCAACGTGTTTGTTAGGCATTGTGTGTTTGGGTTCCTGCCTGCCGTGTGCTACGTCTGTCTCTCTGTTACGTTATTGGCTTGTCCCCGACTATCCCTGTCTGCTCGTGACCCTTGACCTTCGGGTCGTTCTTTCGTTATCCTTGTCTGCTTGTGGCCCCTGACCTTCAGCTTGTTATTCGGTTCTCTCATATCTTGTGCTGCTGCTTCCCCTCTTTTCCCCTTATCCTACGGGGCGTGAGCTAGGAAACTCCAGGGGCCGCGACCTGGTCCCAGCCTGCAGCATAACATCCTCACCACTAGAGGCCCTGGAGAAGACCTGCTGGGTCTTAGACTCCGCGCCCTGGGGAATCTTGGCTCTAGCTTCCGTTAGGATCCCGGTTGTGCTCCTCTGGTCCCGCTTTCCACAACCACCCAGTTTCCTATCCGCAGCAGTCAGCCATAGGGTTCACTACCTTGCGGTGCACTCCTGTCCCCCTACGGTGTGCATCTGTCACCTGGCCACAGGTGACCTTGACAGCTGCGTGGCCTTGAGGCTCGCAGGAAGAGGCCAGTTGGTAATAGCCAAGACCTTCCCAGGATCCATACGAAGACCCGAACATGAGACAAAGCACCCCAGAAACAGGACCTCAGAACATTCAAAGGAACATTTCTCCAGCTTGGCATAGAGATTGTTCTCTCTAAGACGCTGAAGTACAGTGTGGACATGGTTTCTGTGGACGAGCAGATTTTCAGAAAAGATCAGAATGTCATCCAGATAGATGACAACAAACTGGTACAGCAGATCTCTGAAGATTTCATTGACAAAGTTTTGGAACACGGCTGGAGCATTACACAGACCAAAAGGCATCACCAGATATTCGTAATGCCCGTCTCTAGTGTTGAATGCAGTCTTCCATTCGTCACCCTCCCGTATTCGAATGAGATTGTACGCGCCTCTGAGATCCAACTTTGTGAAAATGGAGGCACCCTTCAACCTATCAAATAGCTCAGATATTAAGGGTAAGGGGTATCGATTTTTAATAGTAACCACATTTAAACCCCGATAATCAATGCAGGGTCTTGAGGTACCATCCTTTTTGGCAACAAAAAAGAACCCTGCCCCTGCAGGCGATGAGGATTTCCGGATGAAACCTCTCTCCAAATTCTCTGCGACATACTCAGACATGGCCTGGGTCTCTGGGATGGACAGAGGGTAGGTACGACCCCTGGGTAGATTTGCTCCGGGGACAAGATCAATAGCACAGTCAAAAGACCTGTGGGGAGGAAGCACCTCAGCTGATTTCTTACAGAACACATCCCGGTAATCGCTGTATGCAGCGGGAAGATCAGAAGAAACAGAAGTGGCAGCAACCGGAAGACTCTCCTTGGGGGTCACCTTGAGAAGACATGACGAGAAACATGAGGAACCCCAGGCCAGGATCTGCCCAGAGACCCAGTCCACATGTGGAGAGTGGAGCTGTAGCCAAGGGAGGCCCAATACAACTGGGGTAGAGGCCTTGGGTAGAATTAGAAAGGATATCCACTCCTGGTGGAGAATCCCTACCGACATCCTAATGGGTAGCGTCTGGAAGCGAATAGGGCCCCCTGGGAGAACAGTGCCATCAATTGCCGAGACTACCAATGGGGTAGTGAGAGGTGAAAGGGTAAGCTTCATAGAAGAAGCAGTTCTCCAATCCATAAAATTGCCGGCAGCCCCGGAATCCAGATATACAAGGGTTGACTGAGGAGAAGTGCCTACATGAAGGAACACCGGCAAGAGAAGGCGAGAAGGTGATGTTTCTGGGTCCAATACTCCACCTTCCAAATGTATTAGACCCGAGCGTTTCCCGGACGAAGCGAGCAGGAGTCATGAAAATGACCCTTGCCCCCACAATAGAGGCACAAGCCCAGAGTTCTGCGCCTAGCACGTTCTTCGGAGGTTAGTCTGGTCCGGCCCAGCTGCATGGGTTCCTCAGCAGGTAGAGGATGCTCCACGGGATGAAGGGAGGGGAGCTCAGACTGGCTAGAACCCAGAGAGTGCTGGCGTCTTTTTTCTAAGGACCTCTCTTGAAAACGAATGTCGATCTGATTGCATAACGAAATTACATCGTCCAGACCGACGGGAATGGCTCTTCCCGCTAATTCGTCTTTCACTCGGTCAGAGAGGCCATGTAAAAAGGTAGCGACCAGGGCCTCATTATTCCAGCTCAATTCAGCTGTGTGGATACGGAACTGAAGAGCATATTGTCCCACTGAACTAGATTCTTGGCGAAGAGCCGCTGAAGAAGCCCGAGCCGGCTCTTCGAAGATATTATGAAAGAGCTTCAAGAAGTCAGACAGGCTGGAAACCACCGGATCATTCCTCTCCCACAGGGGGGCAGCCCAGGCCAAAGCTTCACCGGAGAGGAGGGAAATGATATAGGCTACCTTAGCCCGGTCAGACAGGAAGTTTTGAGGCTGAAGCTCAAAATGAATTGTGCATTGGCTGAGAAACCCCCTTCAGGCCTTGGAGTCCCCAGAGAAATGGAACGGAGCTGGCAGTGTTAGTGAGTGTGTGGCTGCGACTGGTGCGATAGGTACAACCGCTGGTTGTACTTGAGGTTGTGGATTCGGGGTTCCCAAGGAGGCCTGAAGCTGCTCGAATCGAGAAGCCAGATCCTGGAGGAATCGCATCACCTGAGTCTGATTCGATTCCTGGGTTTCAAGTCTGCGAACTATGCCCTGCAATGGATCATCCGCGGGGAGCGGCATGTCAGCCGGGTTCATGGCTGATCAAACTGTCAGTTCACCTACGGCCAGGTGACAGATGCACACCGTAGGGGGACAGGAGTGCACCGCAAGGTAGTGAACCCTATGGCTGACTGCTGCGGATAGGAAACTGGGTGGTTGTGGAAAGCAGGACCAGAGGAGCACAACCGGGATCCTATAGGAAGCTAGAGCCAAGATTCCCCAGGGCGCGGAGTCTAAGACCCAGCAGGTCTTCTCCAGAGCCTCTAGTGGTGAGGATGTTATGCTGCAGGCTGGGTCCAGGTCGCAGCCCCTAGAGTCTCCTAGCTCACGCCCGGTAGGATAAGGGGACAAGAGGGGAAGCAGCAGCACAAGATATAAGAGTAACGAATAACAAGCTGAAGGTCAAGGGCCACAAGCAGACAGGGATAACGAAAGACAAGCCGAAGGTCAAGGGTCACGAGCAGACAGGGATAGTCGGGGACAAGCCAATAACGTAACAGAGAGACAGACATAGCACACGGCAGGCAGGAACCCAAACACACAATGCCTAACAAACACGTTGATCAGCAAAGCAGGCTTGCAGTGCACATGTTAATATAGTGTTCTGTGATAGGGCCTGGGGTGGAGTCAGGCTGGGAGGAGATTATAAAGGAAGCCAGGTGAAAGGGTTCTGGCCTCTAAGATGAACACATGAGGAGGAAAGGTAAGATGGCAGACAGACATTAATGCATATCCATGACAAGGGGCTTGTAGATTCCCGTCTTAGGCTGGGGGAGAGAGCCTGCTTGAAGTGTAATAATTTGCTCGCTGTGAAGTGGAGGGATAATAAGAATGTTTTCGTTCTTACCTCTCTTCACGCAGACACGACAGTCCAAATTTGTACAGCGACTGGTGTTGTGGAGAAACCCTTCTGTGTCCACGAATATAACCAAAATATGGGAGGGGTGGACCTCAACGATCAGTTGTTGGCACGGTACTTAATTACCCATAAGGCCAGACGCTGATACAAAAAATGTCTGTTTACTTATTTCAATTGGCTTTGCTGAATGCTCATGTGCTATACAGAGCTTCAGGAGGGACTTTATCCTTCCTTACATTCCAGGAAGAGATTGTCACAGACCTCCTGTATCCAGGCGGTTCTGCACCTCACCATCCCCAATCTAATGCAGTAAGCCGGCTGCATGAGATGCATTTTCCGTATGTCCTCAGGAGTACCCCTACCCAACGAGCCCCCCAAAGAAGATGTCGTGTCTGTACCAAGCGAGGATTTAGGCATAACACCCGTTATTATTGTCCACGCTGTACTGGCAATCCTGGTCTTTGCATTGGTAAATGTTTTGAACGCTACCACACGATAGTGAAGTTTTAGCGTAGGGTACAGCATTTCACAGACTAGGACAAACTTACACAGGGTCTCCCAAGATGCCATTGCATTTTGAGAGACCTGAACCTGGAACTGAACCGTTACAGTTGTTACAGTTACAAAAAAAGTGTGAAAAAAAAACACAAAAAAAATATAAAATAAAAAAACTAAAATAGTTGTTGTTTTATTGTTCTCTCTCTCTCTCTCTCTATCTTCTCTCTATTGTTCTGCTTGTTTTTACTGTATTTTATTCTGCAATGTTTTATTGTTATGTTTTATCATGCTTTTCAGGTATGTAATTTTTTGTTTTCAGGTGCGCCATTCAGCAGCAGCGCAGATTTATTTATCTTGACAGCAACAGCGTTTGCTCCCATGATACATAAATCCGTGACTCCAGTGCTGTAGGAGGTGATTTCGCCAACACAGTTAAAAAAAGAGCACATATGCATGGGGGCAGCAGGGGCGGAGGAGCGATTTTTCTCCTAATGCTGCGTACAGACGGTCGAAATTCCGACGGGCTTGCCCGTGGAAAAGTCCGACCGTGTGTACGCGGCATAACTTTTTATGCCGCGTACATACGGTCGTAATTCCGACGGAGGCTTGCCCGTGGAAAAGTCTGACCGTGTGTACGCGGCATAACTTTTTTGCGGGAGGATGCCCCCATGCTTCGGCATATATATATATTTTAGGCACAGGTTGCGTTAAAAAATGTTTTATTTTTGACTATGTTTTTTTTGGTATTCGCTTTGCAGGTATGGTATTGGAAAGGTCTTACTGTTATACTGTAATGTTACTTTGTTTTAATGTTAACCATCATTTGCTTAGCAGGTACGCCATTCAGTTACTTTTCAAAAATGGGGTCATTTGGGGCTGTTTTGTGCCATCTTGGCATTTTATGGCCTTCGAAACTGTGATAGGTAGTGATAGGTAGTGAAATATCATTTAGTGACAACTTTGTGCAAAAAAAAAGAGAGTTTGTCAATTTCCCGCAACTTGTGGCAAAATATAAAATATTCCATGGACTCAACATGCCTCTCATCAAATAGATTGGGGTGTCTAATTTCCAAAATGGGGTCATTTGGGGGGGTTTGTGCTATTTTGGCATTTTATCGCCTTCGAAACTGTGATAGGTAGTGAGGAGTGAAATCAAAAATTTGCGCCCTTAGAAATCCTGAAGGCGGTGATTGGTTTTCGGGGCCCCATACACGGCTAGGCTCCCAAAAAGTCCCACACATGTGGTATCCCCGTACTCGGGAGAAGCAGCAAAATGTATTTTGGGGTGCAATTCCACATATAACCATGGCATGTGTGAGCAATATATCACTTAGTGACAACTTTTTTTTTTTTTTTTTTGTCATTATTTAATCACTTGGGACAAAAAAAAAATATTCAATGTGCTCAACATGCCTCTCAGCAATTTCCTTGGGGGGTCTACTTTTAAAAATGGGGTCATTTGGGGGGGGGTTGTACTGCCCTGCCATTTTAGCACCTCAAGAAATGAGATAGGCAGTCATAAATTAAAAGCTGTGTAAATTCCACAAAATGTACCCTAGTTTGTAGACGCTATAACTTTTGCGCAAACTAATAAATATACACTTATTGACATTTTTTTTACTAAAGACATGTGGCTGAATACATTTTGGCCTAAATGTATGACTAAAATTGAGTTTATTAGATTTTTCTTATAACAAAAAGTAGAAAATATATTTTTTTTTCAAAATTTTCTGTCTTTTTCCGATTATATCGCAAAAAATAAAAATCGCAGAGGCAATCAAATACCATAAAAAGAAACCTATATTTGTGGGGAAAAAAGGATGCACATTTTGTTTGGGTACAACATTGCATGACCGCGCAATTACCAGTTAAAACAGCGCAGTGCCAAATAGTAAAAACACCTCTGGTCTTTGCTGCATAATGGTCCGGGGCTGAAGTGGTTAATAATGTATTAAACAGTAAATTCAATAGAGGTATATTTTTGTCTGACAGAGGGACTGACAGACAGCACCCAACATAAAATCTTGGTAGGAGTTCAGTGCTAAAAAAAAAAGCGTACCACCTATCCCATACACTTAAGTCATGATATCTTCTGAGTCTCCTTTTTTTTTGGGGTGCAGAGTGGGGGAGTCCCTCTTAGGGTTTCCAGGTTTCAGCCTAGTGATGTGGAGACCTCCCATCGGGGCCATTTGTGGGGGTGATTGCAGGGTCCTGAAGTCTCCAGCAGTGGTGTGATGATGTCACATTAGGTCACCGGTCTTTACTCTGATGCCACGTACACACGACCGTTTTTAATGTCATTGAAAAAAAATGCATTTTTCTGGATGTGATTTTTCGTGTTTCTTCTCAAGCCTGCCTTGCCTACACACTATCGTGGAAAGTTCCATTCGGATGGCGCCACCCTTCAAGTTACTAAAGTTTGTTGAGCGACGATTCGCGCTTTTCAGCCTCGTGCTTTTCAGTCCGTTACAGTGTGACGAATGTGCTATC
The DNA here is from genome assembly GCA_029206835.1 of Rana muscosa. NCBI lineage: Eukaryota > Metazoa > Chordata > Amphibia > Anura > Ranidae > Rana > Rana muscosa. The sequence continues at coordinate 1,157,938,209 of CM055122.1, forward strand.
TCCATTACGAACGCTAGTTTTACCAGAACGAGCGCTCCCGTCTCATACTTGATTCTGAGCATGTTTTTATAGCGTCAGGTACCCCCATATATTACCTAATAAAGGTTTAACCCCTTGATCGCCCCCCAGGTAACCCTTTCACCCCCTTTTGCCAGTGTCACTAAGCGATCGTTTTTCTGTTCGCTGTATTCGTTATGCTGGTGCCGCTGGATAGTCAGTTATTTTTTTAGGTTCGCCGCCAGGCTTTTATAGCGTCAGGTACCCCCATATATTACCTAATAAAGGTTTAACCCCTTGATCATCCCCAGGTAACCCTTTCACCCCCTTTTGCCAGTGTCACTAAGCAATCGTTTTTCTGATTGCTGTATTCGTTATGCTGGTGCCGATAGGTAGTCAGTTATTTTTTTAGGTTCGCCGCCAGGTTTTTATAGCGTCAGGTACCCCCAAATATTTCCTAACAAAGGTTTAACCCCTTAATCGCCCCCCAGGTAACCCTTTCACCCCCTTTTGCCAGTGTCACTAAGCAATCGTTTTTCTGATCGCTGTATTAGTTATGCTGGTGCCGCTAGGTAGTCAGTTATTTTTTTAGCCTTGCCGCCAGGTTTTTATAGCGTCAAGTACCCCCACCCCCGCTGGTTTGTTAGTTTGCTTTTTATAGTGTCAGGCCACCCGCCGTATATAACCCAATAAAGGTTTAACCCCCTGATCGCCCGGCGGGTGATATCAATTAGGTTATAGCATCAGAGAGGGTCTGCGTCACACCCCAGGCAGCGTCATGTTAGTGCCAGTAGCGCTAACACCCACGCGTGAAGCATACACCTCCCTTAGTGGTATAGTATCTGAACAGATCAATATCTGATCTGATCAGATCTATACTAGCGTCCCCAGCAGTTTAGGGTTCCCAAGAAGGCAGTGTTAGAAGGATCAGCCCAGATACCTGCTAGCACCTGCGTTTTGCCCCTCCGTCCAGCCCAGGTCACCCAAGTACAGTATCGATCGATCACTGTCACTTACAAAACACAACACACATAACTGCAGCGTTCGCAGAGACAGGCCTGATCCATGCGACTCCAGTGCTGTAGGAGGTGATTTCACCAGGACAGTTAAAAAAAAAGAGCATATATGCCGAAGCATGGGGGCAGCAGGGGCAGAGGAGCATGTGGCTGAATACATTTTGGCCTAAATGTATGACTAAAATTGAGTTTATTCGATTTTTCTTATAACAAAAAGTAGAAAATATCATTTTTTTTTCAAAATTTTTCTTTCTTTTTCCATTTATATAGCAAAAAAAATCACAGAGGCAATCAAATACCATTAAAAGAAAGCTCTATTTGTGGGAAGAAAAGGACGCAAATTTCGTTTGGGTACAACATTGCATGTCCACACAATTTCCAGTTAAAGCAGCGCAGTGCCAAAATGTAAAATCAGCTCTGGTCTTTATGCTGCGTATTGGTCCGGGGCTTAAGTGGTTAAAGCTTTCACTTCTGGTCAAAAGAACTCTTATTTAACCCATATCATAGCTTTGAGATATTAAATCTTAAATATAGATTTTAAACGGCAAGAGTGGCGACCACGGAGTTATGTACAGGACTGAAAATATTTAAAGGAGTAGTAAAGTTATTTTTTTTTTTGCGTGTAAGCAATGTGTGTTGCTTACTGTTAAAGAATATGGCATTAATTATTATTAAAAAACATTATTTTTCATAAAATTCTTACCTTGAATATCCTCCTCCTGCCTTCCTTTCTTCTTGCTGTCCTATATTTCCGGGTTTGCGGTGCGCGTTCATAACGGCCTAATGGGAACTACATTTCCCATTAGGCTTAGCGCCATCGCGCATGCGCACTGCGTTTTTTTTTTTGAACACAGAGCGAAAACGAGCAAAGTTCTCGTGTACACATGCCGCCCCTATTAGATACACACCGCCCCTTTTTTACACACGCCGCCCCTCTTATACACCTATTTCCGCCTCCCCAGCCTACGCACAACTTTATTTACAGCACAATGGTAACTTTTTATAATGGTCAGATTATATCTGAACATTAATGTAAATGCATGTGAAATTATAAGATTAATTTGTATATCCAAAAAAGGGCATAGTTGATGAGATAAAAAATAGAATTAAAAATAGATACTAATAAAAAATAAAAAAATACTATAAATAATGCTGATTACTGGATTTAATTTAAGGGCATAAATGATGAATTATGGGTAACAATTCGCTAATAATAATGAAAGAAACATTAAATAAAAAAATAAATTATTGTAAATAATGACGATGACTATTAATTGATAATAATTATTAATTTTTATAGTGTAAATTATATGCAGATAATTCAAATGCATAACATTTATGCGTCTCAATTTAAATCTATTGATATTGTGTTTAAAAATATTTATTAAATGTCAATAATAAAAATGTTGTGTATTTCTTAATATATATACACTTAAATAAAATTATAATTTAATATACGATTATTTACTCAAATAATGTTTTAATATATTTATGTTAATTTTTACTCTGTTGGTTAGTTCAAAAATCATTTTAGTTATTTTAAATCCATTATATATATATATATATATATATATATATATATATATATATATATAAATAAGTTACTTTACTATAAATTATTAATAATTAAATACATTTACAGGAATCCCCGAATTTAGATGACGTAGAGTACTCTATTTTAGAAGAAGACATATCATTTACCTCAAGCTCTCAGGTTGGTTTTATATAACATTTTATTATACAATTAAAATGAATTGTTATAATATGTACATTAAAAATTATATATATTTTTTTTTTAAAAGGACACCATTGAGAGTGTGCATATTAATGTTACAGATGATGATGACGATGAAATTTATGCATCATCTGTTCCCAGCGAAATCGATGAGGTAAACATCTCAATCATATATAGTTTTAATTTATTTCATTTTTTTTAGTATGTTTTTTATGTGATTTAGCCATAACAGCTTTAATAAAACTATTTTTAAAATTTGAGGGGTTCACTACATAAAGATTGTTTATTTTAAAGGTGTGCTACATTCTAGGGATGAAGGTTGCACTATGTACAGGATTATGCATTCAGGGATACGCATATCTACAGAGTGCATGGATGTACTATTTAGAGATTGAAGGGGTTGGTGGTGTGTGCTAGTTTCAGATTGCAAGGTTGAGGGGTGCGCTATGTGCATAATACTGGTTTGAGGGGTACGCAAAGTGCAGAGTGCACGGTTAGGGACAACACTATTTGCAGAGTGCAGTGTTCATTGGTACAATACATACAGAGTGAAGGGTGCTATGGTTACCTATATACAAAGTGCAGGGTTAAGGGGTGCACTAGTTTTAGGGGATGAACAGTGCCATGGATGAGGTGGGTGCATAGTTCAGAGCATGAGTTTAGAGTGCAGGGGGAGAGGTGGGTGCATAGTTCAGAGGTTGAGTGCAGAGTGCAGTGGGTGAGGTGAGTGCAAAGTGCAGAGTGTGAGGTTGGTGCAGAGTGCATGTATGCACTGCTCTCCTCAACTCCAGATTAAAGTACATAGCTCCACACTTCACACTCCCCAAAAGTACAAGGCAAAACTCTTCTACCTCTGTCCCAAATGCTACTCTAAGCATTGTTTTCAGTGCTCCAATGTCATTGCAATATGACATTTTGCAGAACTTTCAAATTGTGCAGATTATCTGTCCCCTTCCTCCTCTGCTCTCATAGAGCATGTGTACACCAGAAAGATCACAGTGGCCACCAGGAGAGGAGCGTTGTCACTTCGTCATTTCGAAATACAGAAGCAGCGCTTCTGCATGTCCAACTGACATTAGCGAGTATACAGCATGCGACCATTATCAGCGGTGGACGAACTTCGGCGGGCAGCGAGGGGCTCAAGAGGCCCGCAGGGCAGGGTCACCCATCAATGACATGGCCCTGTGCATCTGCCCCTTTTGCCACACGTTAAAGACGGCACTGATCTCAACTTTGAAGCGTGTATTGCATAGAGTTGCCACGATCCACGTCTTCTGTGCTCCCTTTGCCATCTGACTACACTCCTCAAACCTTTTGATAAATCTCTCTCGTCAGGGGCGTACCTATAGCATTTGGCATCCGGGGCAGATCCTATATCTGGCACCCCCCACACATTAAAATGTAAAAACACCCCACTGTGCACCCGGCATACCTCTGCATCCTTCAATATCTCTTTGTCACTACAGTGTAACCCCTCTCCACAACTACATCACTGGACCCCTTTACATTACACAGCACCCTGCATCACTGGCCCCCTTTACATTACACAGCACCTTGCATCTCTGTACCACTTTACATTACACAGCACCCTGCATCTCTGTAACCCTTTACATTACACAGCACCCCGCATCTCTGGGCTCCTTTACATTACACAGCACCCTGCATCTCTGGGCTCCCTGCATCTCTGGGCTCCTTTACATTACACATCACCCTGCACCTCGGGACCCCTTTACAATACACAGCACCCTGCATCTCTGGACCCCCTGCATGTTACACAGACCCCCTGCTTGAGGCAGCTCCTCATTTATTAATACATTTTTTCCAATAATAAAATTTAAGTGAGATTATTTTTTTTGGGTTAGTAAATTCATGTTAGTTTTTGTTCCTTTTCATTTAGGATCTTACTAATCTTCGAGAAAGATTACGTCACAAATATCAAAAGCCTGGCACTGAGGAGCCACCAGCATTTCCTATAAATCCCCGAAAAAGGAAAAGAACAATTGAAATTTTAGAAGAGGAAGATCAATCAGAGATTCTAATCGGTCATAACAGGTGGTGTTTATGTGGAGAATGTAGGCCTATGCCAACAACAGAAGAATCAAAATGCTGCAAGTCATTAATTGATGTTCAGCCTTTCTTGACGCATGGACTTACATGTGTAAAAAACAACGAAGAATTTAGGGAAAGATGTCTGACGAAAAGAATTCTTCTTTACCAAATTCAGATGGAATCTGCAAATGTTCACAAAGAGTATATTCGTGATGCTAATAGGTAATTTTTTTTTTTTTTTTAATTTAGAAAACACCTTTCACACTATTGGCATATTGGAAGCGCTATAGCGTTAAAAATAGTGCCTTCAATACTACCTCAAACAGCTGATCCATTGTCTCCAGTGTGAAGAAGGCCCGAGGGCTTTCACACTGGAGAGTTGCGCTAACAGGATGGTAAACACAGTACTGATAGCACCATTTTTGGAGCCTTGAAGGAGCGGTGTGTTTACCACTCCTCCACCGCTCCTGCCCATAGAATTCTATGGGACAGTGCGACTATACCGCTGAAAATGAACTGCTGCAGAAGCGCATTACGGTTTTATTAACCACTTCGCACCCGGGCCAATTCTGACACTTCGCTCCTACATGTAAAAAGCCTCATTTTTTAGCTATAAAATTACATATAACCCCCAACAAATATAAGTTTCTTTTAGCAAATACCCTAGAGAATACAATGGCGGTCATTGCAACTTTTTATTTTGCATGGTATTTGAGCAATCATTTTTCAAAAGAATTTTTTTTGGGAAAAAAAACAGTTTCGTGACTTAAAAAATATTAAAACATTAAAGTTTGCCCAATTTTTTCGCATAATGTGAAAGATGAAGTTACGCCGACTAAATAGATACTTAACATGTCACCCTCCAAAATTGCACACGCTCGTGGAATGGCGCCAAACTTAGGTACTTAAGCATCCTCGTGGGCGACGCTTTAAATTTTTTTACTGGTCACATGATTTGAAATACAGAGGTGGTCTAGGGCTAGAATTATTGCTCTCGCTCTAACGTTCACTGAGATACCTCACATGTGTGTTCTGAACACAGTTTTCATATGTGTGCGGGACTTACGTATGCGTTCGCTTCTGCATATGAGTTACCGGGGACAGGGGCGCTTTAAATTATTTTATTTTTTTATTAACTGTTAATTTAACTTTAACCTTTTAAATTTGACACTTTAAAAAACAAAAAAAATAAGATCACTTTTATTACTATTACAAGGAATGTAAACATCCCTTGTAATAGGAATAAGCATGACAGGTCCTCTTTACAGTGAGATATGGGGTCAATAAGACCCCACATCTCACCTGTAGGCTGAGAATCCTGAAATAAAATAAAAAAACAAACGATCACCGCTTCCTAGCTGAAGCGGCGCCGTTTTTTTGAATGCAGAGGCTGGGCGTGACGTCATAACATCGCGCCCAGCCTCCGAACGATTGTAGAGACTCCGGCGACCATCTGATACGCCGGAAATCTCTATGGTAAGAAGCCGGGGCCGGCGTATCATGTCACTGACTCACCGCTCGCTCCGGTTGAGTCGGTAGAAGCACCGGAGGGAGGGGGTGGAACGTCCCCTCTCACCGCCACTAAGAACGATCAAGCGGTGGAACAGCTGCTATGATCATTCTTACGGTACACCTAATCTCCGGCTCTAAAAAACAATATTGGAATGATGCCTGTAGCTGCACCCATCATTCAGATATCCCGGCTCAAACTCAAGGACGTCCATGGACGTCCTTGGGTCTGAAGTGGTTAAACACTTTCTTGTACGCTAGCGGTGGCTTTAGCCACCCCGCTAGCGACCAAAATGCACCTCATATCCGCCAATAATGTAGCCGTCACAAATAGCGTAGTTTTACCAAGTACACTATGGGTGGCTCAATGTGAGTGATACAGTGAGTGGCAATAGCCGCTGGCTGGATCAATGGAGCGCCCCCGCAATCACTCACCACCATGTGATCTCGCTCGAAAATTGTATGGTCAGTGATTGCGTTGAGGAGTCGAGACAGCCACCGAGGCACCCCAGAAGGCCAGGTTCAGGGCCACTTAGTGCAAAACGAGCTGAACAGTTGGGGTTAAGTATAACAATTTTTTGTTTTTAAAAATAAATAATTTTCATTAGTGATCCTTTAATCTTTTTTGGTTAATTTTTAAAATTACAAAGCAAATAATAAAATATATAATTTGAACCAGTTCACGCTTGCTCTTGCTGTATGTAGAAATACGTCAGGGTATTGGTTATGTTATGCTGACTGGACGTCTATTGACGTTCATCATGAGAACATAATGGGAACGCAGCGCGGCAAAAGCAAGTGCGTATTGTCAGTGGGACAATCCGCTTCTCAATTTGTGATAAGAAGCCTCTGTCCTAGCTTCATTTTCACGTGATCAGCTGTGACAAAGCACAGTTGATCATCTCGTGGACCATGAGCAGGGATGGTGCTACCACTAGGTGAACTAGGCAGCTGCCTAGGGCGCACTGCTGCCTAGGGCTCCCGGCCACTGGTGATTATACTCCCTTTAAATTTAACAAATATTGATTTACCTCACAAGAATCTTCTATCATAATAGAAAATATTAAAATATATATTTTTTGATATGAAAAATTTTAATTATTTTTATTTTAAAAGATGCCTGAGAAGAGGAGCCTACAGATCCTTCACCAACATGGTGCATGGTTTTCTGGGGAAGAATAGGAGAATTCCGATACCCTCATGTGTTGTCTGGGCCATTAGAAATATGTATCCTGATGCCGATAATGAATACACTGGATTCAAATGGTCGTCAGACTATAATGCTTCAGATATGGCATTGGAATAATTTTTTGTTTCATAAATGTGATTTGCTTGTACATTCTTTCTTTGGTTTACAAACAGTTACAATTATTTAAATGTTAATTTATTTTGAATAATATATTTTTTTTTAAAGACTGTTTTTGTTAATATTTAAAAAAAAAAATTATCTTTATTTTTACAATAAATATATTTAATTTCTAAAAAATGATACTGTTTATTTTTTCCTATAGAGATTTAAATTTTTTTAAAATAAAAGGTCCGATTCACTGTGCCCCTCTATTTCCACCCAGGGACCACCCAAAAAAGCTTATGTCTTACCTCTTCAGGTCTTCCCCCCATTACATAATCTACACAGGTAAGCCACTCTACCGTAGTGTTATTTTACGTGCTTAGATGTCTGTTTATGAAGCAGTGAAATCTATTCACTGCTTCATTCGCCGGCATTCACAGTGGAGATCTTTCTCCTCTAGGTGTCAGTTTAAGAAGCAGAGTTGATCGATCTACCAACGCTTCCAACACTGGAGAACGGCCCCTGATACTGGAATCCCCTGAGACTTTACTGTTATCACAAATTCACAGAAACACTGAGATGTAAATTTATTAAGTAGTGATAAATAAGCACCGGTCAGTACACTGACAGACGGTGTGGTTATGTTATTAAAATAACAAGTCCCCCTGCATAATATATACATGTATACACACTAGGGCTTGGCGATTTTCCACCCCAAAAATATATTTTTTTTTTTAGAAAAAACAAAATTGACGATTATATTAGATATATTTTTTTTTATTATATTAATTAAAGTGCATCAACAAACAAAATTGCAAAGGCAAACCCTTTCTCTAAATGCAAAGTCAGTGTGCAACAAAGATTGTTAAACATACAAATTATTAATACTGTATTTGGATTTAGCTAATAAAACAACAAAAATCATGAGGTTACTCTTACTTGAATTGAAGTGTGCCTGTGCCTCACTGTGCCCGTGCCTCACTGTGCCCATTCTTCATTGTGCCCTTGTCTCACTGTGTCCATGCTTCACTGTGCCCAATCCCTCATTGTGCCCATGCTTCAATCACTGTGCCCGTATTACATGCAGATTTTCATGGGATACGGATTTTACTGCTAGACCGGCGGCCATTCCAGTATTCAAAAGCCGCGCCTCCTCCTCGTCTGTGATAGGCGGAACACTTAATTTCCCAGTATTCATTGTTCTGCTTAACACGGAAATCTGCTCATCCTCATAACACAGACGAGAATGAGAGGATGTCCGTGATAGGCTGAACACTGCCTGCTGTGAAATTGAGTGTTACGCCTATCAAAGACGACGAGGACTCGGGAGGTGCGGCTTTTGAACACTAAAATGAACGCCGTCTGTCTGTATGACACGCTGATCAAGTAGGCACACGTCATTTTGCGGTTAGTTAGTGTTACATTACATCTACTCGCGGTGGCTGTGGCGAGTAGATGTAATTGGGGTAACGCCACCAAGTGCCATTACGGATACGCCCCCTGCTACGGAAACTCTCTGAAGGAAAAAAAATATTTTATATAAACATTTTTTTTTTTTAAATAATTGAAAAAAAAGTATTTTTTTCAAATCAGAATCGATTTGAACACAAAACTGAATTCAAGATTAAAATATTTTTTTTATCAGCCCTAATACACACACACACATACATTGTATATACATGTATATACACATACACACACTTATATATATATATATATATATATATATATATATAAGTATATATATACACACACACACACATTTATATATATATATATATATATATATATATATATATATATATATATATATATTGTATATATGTATACACATTAATATTACAGGGGGTCATGGTTACAGTGTTGGGGGGTCTGAACGAGGTATAAACAATTTCAAAATCTTCCTCCTTCCTCCTCAGATCCCCCGGGATTCCCTCTTCGCTGCCAGATTCTCCACCTCTGAGATGGTGATTCGGGGAGTGTGAATTCTGACACAGATCACCAGTGAAGTGCTGAGATCGCAGCTTGGTAAACTGGCCGTTTCTGTGTCATTCAATGAGACTTCTCACTGTGCAGAGATCATCGGCGGGAGAACATGTTCAAACACTTGTCCCCGATTATCTCTGTGTCATAAACTGTTTATGGACTGTGATCAGTGGCGATCCTTGGGATCACCGCTGATCACAGCTTTATCAACGTACACCTTAATCCATAATCAATTATTTTTTTGTCCACTCTAATCTACAACAACTAAAAGTCCAAGTACAAGTAATATTTACAGGGAACAGCGAGCTCGGGAACAGTGGGGCATCGGCTTATACTCGAGTCAATGAGGTTGCACAGTTTTTTTAGGCAACATTAGGTACCTCGGCTTATACACGAGTATGCTTATACTCAAGTATATACGGTACAAAACAAAAATAAATGTATATATTTTTAGTCAAAACGAGAAAGATATTTAGAGATCAGTTCATGTTTTTCCGGACGTGGAAATGCTGCAATGTTTTGAGAAACATTGACCTGTCTTGAATGCCATGTAAAATGTTTAATTCCGGCAGCATGGTCAATGACATCACTGATGATCTCTTTCATGAAAGATTGACTCGTTGGTTCATATATTTTCCCGACAACCCAGTCTTTTTTTGCTTTACTGAAGCCATAGCTGTAACGCAAGGCCCCCTTAGTTTCAGAATTTTTTTTTTGGTTATGAATAACAGCTTGCAACCTGTTTATGTTCTTATTGTGGTCGAGGGCAGCAAGTTGTGTTCTTGCAACCATGCCGTCCATAGAGAAGTGATGCCGTTTTGAGCGATATTTCAACACCATACTATGAAAAACTTCAACCTCACCTGTATGGTAAAATCCTGAAATATGATCCATGTCCTTTAACAGTCTCTGGTCTTGAATTATGGCATTTAAGTTATGGAGAGCTGCAGATCCTTGTGTAAGCCACTCATATTCCCTCTCTTCATCAGTAGGTATTGTAGTATGCGAACACTGATGGTATAGGGAATTTCCATGCCATTCATGTACATTTGCTGCATGCAAACTCATTGAAAGCCATTTTTCTTTGAGTAAGATAGGATCATCATGACAAGTACTAGACGACCACCATAAATGATTTTTGGCTAAAGCAACCCAGCCAGCAAGTTCTCTACTGTTGCTTTTCTTACTTGCAGCCATCATTTTTGCTCCAATCGATTTCGCCAGACGCCATACATCGAATTCGTGTCTAATTTGTGGGTATTTCTCCCTTATTATTTTTCGTATAGAGACATGTCTGTCCGTTGCAATTATTTTTACCTGCACTTGATCCCTTAAAACACGCTCTAATGCCTCAACAAAAGCCAATTTTTCGAGTGACACTGAGGTACGACCAGTTTTCAGTTGCTCCACTTGAAAATCTAAGATTAAATCTGTTTCTGCATCCATTAACGTATAGGTGCAGTACTTTGCATTGAAGCCAGGTGAATCACATTGTCCATCACCAATCAATGCTACAGTGTTTTCTGTAATTTTTTCAATGTTCTTTGTTCTTTCATTTAACCAATGATATTCAATAGTTGGGAATATGTATTTTTTTTGGTTATTATAATGTGTTGTTGCTGAAATACAATGCATTTGTAAAATTGAAATAAAATTTTTTATCTTCAAAAAATTTGATCCGCTGCATACTATTGCGGATGAAAGAAGCACGTTTCCAGCTGGAATTCGACCTAAAAAGGGTTGGCTTCTCCACAATTCAAATCTATGGTGTTGACTGCACTCCGCGTGTACTATTAAAGCAGACCCTTGAATGATTTTTTTAAGACCAGTTATACTACCAATGCAATGAGTTACTTGTAAACAATGAGATTGCATCAATAATTTATTAAGGCATTCCTCAAACACCAAAAATGTATTCTGACCTGCCACATTGGCAGGTTCTTTTTCTTGTTGCACAGCTACATATGAAAGATCTGGAACCTTTAAATCAAAATTTAATTGTTCATCCGACGATTCTTCGGCATACATTTCATCCTCTTCTTCTTGAGATGGACGATAAGAATTCTCTTGATCTTTTTTATGTTTTTGGGGAGTGAACGAGATATCTAAATCAATGTTTTCAATGTCAGACAATGGTAGAGGTTCTGGTACAGTACCTTTAATTGGTGATAATCCGAGAAGAAAAACATTAGGATCATGATGTATTGTGGGCACATAATTTTTTTTTAAATGATAGAATTCACTAATAGTTTTTGGTGTACAAGTTTCAGAAAATGATGATTGTAGAATATCTTTTTCACTTTAGTCAGGTTCAAAACAACCTAACATACTAGTTTGTAAAGGTTGTATTAGAGTCAATTGAGGGAGTTCTACCAAAGAGCACTGTATAGCAACAGAGACTGTAGACAGAGGTATGCATACCTGTGTCTTCTTGGGTCTTACTTTGTTTTTCAGTTGACATTGGACGGCTCGATGAATTATGTTATATCTTGGTTTATGCTTTATTTTCTGAGAATGCGAGTAAATAGTTCCGGTATTTGATATTACTACTTCATTAGCACATAGATCGATAAAGTCCGTCGGTTCATTAGCAGCAGAAGTGCAAATTACACTGTCAAGCAATGTAGAGTCCACAGACTGACACATTACCAGTTCACTGTCACTGACTTCGGATAAAGAAGCCCTCAACGTATTTTTTGTTTCAGAAATAGATTGCATTGATCTTTGAGTTGATGCAGAGCTCATATCTATGAGATTTATAGAAGATTGTGAAGACATATCATTTTCAGTTCTTCTACGTTTACAGTAGTAGTGTTCAAATTCCACATGACACATTTGTATTTCTTTTTCTAACAGCAGAGAAGGGTAAGCCGTGTTCTTCAAATGTTTTTGTGTCCCTCTTAGTTCGTAATCTTCGTCTGTAAAATGTCTTGAACAAATTTGGAATTGGGAGAGTTTTGTTTTAAAAATTGTTTTAATCAACGATTCCAACTCTCCACTTGGAATTTTTAGTTTTTCAAGCCATGTTTTTATTCGCTCTTGATTGCGGGGAAATGAATGCAGTTTAATATTTTCATTTCTCGGGTTCAAACAACAAGATTTAACAAAACAACTGGGCATTCTGAAATAAAAAAAAACATTAATTGTTTATTTTTTTTTTATTTTTTTTTTTAAAGATAGATAAAAAAAATGAAGAAAAGACAGAGAATAGTGCATCACCAGGTCAGGAGACAAATGGATGGAGAAATGAGAAATAAGACATAATGATGCAAGAACAAGGAATATGACGAATGGATGGATATGAGAGACAAGAGTCAAAGTGATGCGTGAGCAAGGAATGGGATGGATGGATGGATGGATGGAGATGGTAGAAATAAGAGAAAGTGATGAGTGAGGGAGGGATGGGATGGATGGATGGATGGATGTAGACGGGAGAAAGAAGAGAAAGTGATGAGTGAGGGAGGGATGGGATGAATGGATGGATGTAGACGGGAGAAAGAAGAGAAAGTGATGAGTGAGGGAGGGATGGGATGGATGGATGGAGATGGGAGAAATAAGATAAAGTGATGAGTGAGGGAGGGATGGGATGGATGGATGGATGGAGATGGGAGAAATAAGATAAAGTGATGAGTGAGGGAGGGATGGGATGGATGGATGGAGATGGGAGAAATAAGATAAAGTGATGAGTGAGGGAGGGATGGGATGGATGGATGGATGGATGTAGACGGGAGAAAGAATAGAAAGTGATGAGTGAGGGAGGGATGGGATGGATGGATGGAGATGGAGATAGGAGAAATAAGATAAAGTGATGAGTGAGGGAGGGATGGGATGAATGGATGGATGTAGACGGGAGAAAGAATAGAAAGTGATGAGTGAGGGAGGGATGGGATGGATGGATGGAGATGGGAGAAATAAGATAAAGTGATGAGTGAGGGAGGGATGGGATGAATGGATGGATGTAGACGGGAGAAAGAATAGAAAGTGATGAGTGAGGGAGGGATGGGATGGATGGATGGAGATGGGAGAAATAAGATAAAGTGATGAGTGAGGGAGGGATGGGATGGATGGATGGATGGATGGAGATGGGAGAAATAAGATAAAGTGATGAGTGAGGGAGGGATGGGATGGATGGATGGAGATGGGAGAAATAAGATAAAGTGATGAGTGAGGGAGGGATGGGATGGATGGATGGATGGATGTAGACGGGAGAAAGAATAGAAAGTGATGAGTGAGGGAGGGATGGGATGGATGGATGGAGATGGAGATAGGAGAAATAAGATAAAGTGATGAGTGAGGGAGGGATGGGATGAATGGATGGATGTAGACGGGAGAAAGAATAGAAAGTGATGAGTGAGGGAGGGATGGGATGGATGGATGGAGATGGGAGAAATAAGATAAAGTGATGAGTGAGGGAGGGATGGGATGAATGGATGGATGTAGACGGGAGAAAGAATAGAAAGTGATGAGTGAGGGAGGGATGGGATGGATGGATGGAGATGGGAGAAATAAGATAAAGTGATGAGTGAGGGAGGGATGGGATGGATGGATGGATGGATGGAGATGGGAGAAATAAGATAAAGTGATGAGTGAGGGAGGGATGGGATGGATGGATGGAGATGGGAGAAATAAGATAAAGTGATGAGTGAGGGAGGGATGGGATGGATGGATGGATGGATGTAGATGGGAGAAAGAATAGAAAGTGATGAGTGAGGGAGGGATGGGATGGATGGATGGAGATGGAGATAGGAGAAATAAGATAAAGTGATGAGTGAGGGAGGGATGGGATGGATGGATGGAGATGGGAGAAATAAGATAAAGTGATGAGTGAGGGAGGGATGGGATGGATGGATGGATGGATGTAGACGGGAGAAAGAATAGAAAGTGATGAGTGAGGGAGGGATGGGATGGATGGATGGAGATGGGAGAAATAAGAGAAAGTGATGAGTGAGTGAGGGATGGGATGGATGGATGGAGATGGAAGAAATAAGATAAAGTGATGAGTGAGGGAGGGATGGGATGGATGGATGGATGGATGGAGATGGGAGAAATAAGATAAAGTGATGAGTGAGGGAGGGATGGGATGGATGGATGGAGATGGGAGAAATAAGATAAAGTGATGAGTGAGGGAGGGATGGGATGGATGGATGGATGGATGTAGACGGGAGAAAGAATAGAAAGTGATGAGTGAGGGAGGGATGGGATGGATGGATGGAGATGGAGATAGGAGAAATAAGATAAAGTGATGAGTGAGGGAGGGATGGGATGGATGGATGGAGATGGGAGAAATAAGATAAAGTGATGAGTGAGGGAGGGATGGGATGAATGGATGGATGTAGACGGGAGAAAGAATAGAAAGTGATGAGTGAGGGAGGGATGGGATGGATGGATGGAGATGGGAGAAATAAGATAAAGTGATGAGTGAGGGAGGGATGGGATGGATGGATGGATGGATGGAGATGGGAGAAATAAGATAAAGTGATGAGTGAGGGAGGGATGGGATGGATGGATGGAGATGGGAGAAATAAGATAAAGTGATGAGTGAGGGAGGGATGGGATGGATGGATGGATGTAGACGGGAGAAAGAATAGAAAGTGATGAGTGAGGGAGGGATGGGATGGATGGAGATAGGAGAAATAAGATAAAGTGATGAGTGAGGGAGGGATGGGATGAATGGATGGATGTAGACGGGAGAAAGAATAGAAAGTGATGAGTGAGGGAGGGATGGGATGGATGGATGGAGATGGGAGAAATAAGATAAAGTGATGAGTGAGGGAGGGATGGGATGAATGGATGGATGTAGACGGGAGAAAGAATAGAAAGTGATGAGTGAGGGAGGGATGGGATGGATGGATGGAGATGGGAGAAATAAGATAAAGTGATGAGTGAGGGAGGGATGGGATGGATGAATGGATGGATGTAGACGGGAGAAAGAATAGAAAGTGGTGAGTGAGGGAGGGATGGGATGGATGGATGGAGATGGGAGAAATAAGAGAAAGTGATGAGTGAGTGAGGGATGGGATGGATGGATGGAGATGGGAGAAATAAGATAAAGTGATGAGTGAGGGAGGGATGGGATGGATGGATGGATGGATGGAGATGGGAGAAATAAGATAAAGTGATGAGTGAGGGAGGGATGGGATGGATGGATGGAGATGGGAGAAATAAGATAAAGTGATGAGTGAGGGAGGGATGGGATGGATGGATGGATGGATGTAGACGGGAGAAAGAATAGAAAGTGATGAGTGAGGGAGGGATGGGATGGATGGATGGAGATGGAGATAGGAGAAATAAGATAAAGTGATGAGTGAGGGAGGGATGGGATGGATGGATGGAGATGGGAGAAATAAGATAAAGTGATGAGTGAGGGAGGGATGGGATGGATGGATGGATGGATGTAGACGGGAGAAAGAATAGAAAGTGATGAGTGAGGGAGGGATGGGATGGATGGATGGAGATGGGAGAAATAAGAGAAAGTGATGAGTGAGTGAGGGATGGGATGGATGGATGGAGATGGGAGAAATAAGATAAAGTGATGAGTGAGGGAGGGATGGGATGGATGGATGGATGTAGACGGGAGAAAGAAGAGAAAGTGATGAGTGAGGGAGGGATGGGATGAATGGATGGATGTAGATGGGAGAAAGAATAGAAAGTGATGAGTGAGGGAGGGATGGGATGGATGGATGGAGATGGGAGAAATAAGATAAAGTGATGAGTGAGGGAGGGATGGGATGGATGGATGGATGGATGGATGGAGATGGGAGAAATAAGAGAAAGTGATGAATGATGGAGGGATGGGATGGATGGATGGATGTAGACGGGAGAAAGAAGAGAAAGTGATGAGTGAGGGAGGGATGGGATGAATGGATGGATGTAGACGGGAGAAAGAATAGAAAGTGATGAGTGAGGGAGGGATGGGATGGATGGATGGAGATGGGAGAAATAAGATAAAGTGATGAGTGAGGGAGGGATGGGATGGATGGATGGATGGATGGAGATGGGAGAAATAAGATAAAGTGATGAGTGAGGGAGGGATGGGATGGATGGATGGAGATGGGAGAAATAAGATAAAGTGATGAGTGAGGGAGGGATGGGATGGATGTAGACGGGAGAAAGAATAGAAAGTGATGAGTGAGGGAGGGATGGGATGGATGGATGGAGATGGAGATAGGAGAAATAAGATAAAGTGATGAGTGAGTGAGGGATGGGATGGATGGATGGAGATGGGAGAAATAAGATAAAGTGATGAGTGAGGGAGGGATGGGATGGATGGATGGATGGATGTAGACGGGAGAAAGAATAGAAAGTGATGAGTGAGGGAGGGATGGGATGGATGGATGGAGATGGGAGAAATAAGAGAAAGTGATGAGTGAGTGAGGGATGGGATGGATGGATGAAGGTGTGAGGAAAAAGATAAAGTGATGAGTGAGGGATGGGATGGATGGATGGATGGATGGAGATGGGAGAAATAAGATAAAGTAATGAGTGAGGGAGGGATGGGATGAATGGATGGATGAAGACGGGACAAATAGTGATGAGTGAGCAAGGGATGGAATGGAGATGTGAGGAAAAAGAAATAATGATGCGTGAGTGAGGGATGGGAAGGAAGGAGGGATGGACAAGAAAAATATGTGAAGTATAAGAAGTGTGTACAAGAAATGAGACAGAGGGATGGATGAGCATGAAATGGGTTTGAGGGATAGAAAAGGGAGAAATGTGAAGGTGGGAAGCATGAAAAAAAAATATTACAGTTTAGACAATGTTGTGGGGGAGGGGGCGGTTTTGCTGCTATTTTATAGGAGGAAGAGGCACAAAATGCATGCTTTTTATTGAATATAATAAAGGCATCGATATAAATAGACAGTAATAAGTTTGTGTATACATTTTATAATTTACTGTAATTATATAGCGAACTCTAATGGTTTTAAGCTTACCTTGTGGTTTTGACAAGATGATTTGATAGTTGCTGCTGCTGCTGTCCTTTGCAGTACACTCTGTAGACGAGTCTAGGATTTTTCTATCTTCAGGCAGCAATGGGGGCGGAGTCCAGGCAGGGCAGTGAAGCTTAGTAAATGAAACTAAGCCAAGGGGGGCGGCGCTGCAGCGATGTAGACACGCCCACTAACCCACAGCTATTTTCTCTATCTTCAACGTAGAGAACGTCCTGACGCTCTCCTGTAGTCCAAGAGAGGGAGCGAGCACGACACTCCACACCAGGGAGAAAGGCTCCCATTATGGTGTGGAGTTCCAGACAGAAGAAGAGGAAGTGAGGATTTCTCAGAAGAAATAAAGACATTTACAAGCAAAATCGAAGGATAAGGTAAGTGAAGGAGCACTACACTAAGGTAAAGGAAGCTATTTAGGAAAAAAAAAATGTAACTTTACTACTCCTTTAATATAATAACAAAATTTGTGTATTAGAGATAGGAGGAATTTAAGCTGAGTCAGCTTATCCAATCTATCTAGGGAAAAATATAGGTAAATGTTTTTGTTTTATTAGTGGGTATTAGATTAACTCTAATATGAGGGAGGATGCACCACATTATTTTTAATATCCCGTAAAAAGTACTTTGGATGTACCATTAAAAACTGGTTAATTTAATGGGGAGGAGGTACAGGGATTTTTGTTTTGATTTTTGATTGTTTTATTGGAAAGAGGACACTAAAATAGGAGTCCTTGGTTTTGTGGAAAAAAATAATAGTTTTTACATAACGGTGTATTGCGTTTGTAAAAAATATGATTTTTATTATATTAATCAGACATAGGATACATGGGACAATTTTACAATAGTCAGATTACCTGTCAGCATTTGGTTTAAGTAGATCTCTCAAACAAATGACAATGGGATTAGATACCATTGTTGTATTTTAGTACATTACCTGTTTGAGATTTCTTTCAGCTCTCAACTGAAAAAAATTACAGTTTAGATTACAGGTTTCATTTTGAGTAGACAATAGGTTAGATACCATTGTTGTATCCAATATGCTAATGTCTCTATAGACATTACCTGTTTGAGATTTCTTTCAGCTCTCAAACTGAAAAGAATTACAGTTTAGATTACAGGTTTCGTTTCAGTAGACAATAGGTAGATAGCATTGTTGTATTCAATGCTATTGTTGAAATACATCTGTTTTCTGTTTTGGTAACAATGGTAAACAGCCTGACACACATAAAAGCAGTAAGCTAGGACACACAGGGCACACACACACACATCATGTTGCTGTAAGAGAGGAGAAGCCACTCATCATAAGAAGAAGATGCCTGGTCTCAACAATGAAGATCATGAACATAGCGTAATCAAAGTTAAGTAACCTTTAAATGTAATGTATTTGTACTGTAATAGACCACAGGCTGTTCTATTTTCTAGGCATTTTGCTTGTTATAGAAATCTGTCAGTCTTGTAGTATATTCCTAATATTGTAATAGTTTTGTATGTACAGCATCTTGTATAGTAAAAGCACATTTACACACTTCAGAAGTCTCAGCTTCCTTGTTATACCACAGAGTAACCTTGCTAGATAAACAAAAGCAAAACAATGGGGGCTCGTAGCCGGAATTTGTGCTAAAATTTCAATAGAAGCTGACCTGTTTTCTGTGGTGTGTTTTGTTGCTTGTACTGGGGGAAAAATGCTGCGTACACTGTTAGGAAGAGTAAAGCTGCAAAGGTTTTTGGTGTCCAGGAGGATTTGAAGGCGTGCACCCTTCCTATCTGGGCCAGAAATAGTCAGTGGATGTCTGTTGCAAAGGAGCTGGTTGGATATGCTTCTCCTTTGAACAGAGCTTGGGGGGATGGAGTCTCTGATCTTTCCTCAGATTTTAGTCTCAAAAGTTTTGGGTTCAGTAAGGGAGAGATGCGGGCAGTTGCTGTGTTTGGTTTGCATGTCCTGCATGCTCTACATATTGAATCTGAAAAGAGGGAAAAGGCAGAATTAGAAAGAGATTTAATAAAGAAGCAGCTTGCAGTGGCCTCCAAGTGTTTGGAAGAAACTGCAAGCAAGGCAAAAGATTTAGAAAGGAGGGTAATTAAAGTTAAACCTGCAGTGGCTTCCAAGAGTGTTCAAACCGCTGTAGGCCGAGCTGAAGATTTGAATGAGCGGTGTGCAGCCCCCATGAATAAATCTAATGATGCTCTAACAAAGGACAAAGGCCCAAAGCCTGTAAGCAGAAGTAGGACATGTGCCACTGTTACTTCCCATAAGAGGGAAGCTGAGGATTTGATCAGCTCAAATTACAGAGTTGATTCAGATACAAGGAAGGCAAGGCCTATGATCTCCAGGAGACACATGTGGATTGATTTACTTAAGGTGGGGGTCCCTAGAGAGGAAATAGATGGGATTCCTACACCAGCATTGTTTAAGAAGTGGAAGCAAATGGTTGGGAATGGTAGATTCAGTCACATTAAGTGTTTCTGTTGCCACAAAATGGGGCATTTTGCAAAAATGTGCCATACTGTGAAGCAGCAGGCCTCTGTTCTTCCAAGGACGGCACGGAGAGACATGCAAGTTTATTTGTTACGTTGGAAGTCAATGCCTTTCCGTGAAAGTGTTTCAAGGCAACAGTGGGCTCCCTACAATAGTTTTACAGTTAGAAATGGGCAGATGGAGAAATGTGAGCAGTGAGCTATGTTTTTGGCACAGTTGGAAATGAACATATAATCTGCTTTTGTCTCTTACTCTTTTCAGATATTGAGCATCGAGAGGTGGAGCAGGCAGAGCAGACGACCATGCTGGGTGGGAGGAGGAAGACCAGAAGAGAGCTTGATGAAGATGCAGATGATTTGCTAAAGGTGGCTGAATTGGAGTGGACTTTCATCTGAGCATTTCCTTATGACCAAGAGGACAAGAGACTTTCATCTGGGACTTTCTTTACACAAACTGCCAAAGACATTAACCCTGCTCAAAAGTAATGTTGCAGCCTTCCAGGGACAAAGCAAAAGTCTGACCGCCCAGATGGGGGTCAAAAGGGAATTTTTTCCTCCCATTTAGGGGGGGTTTATTTCGCCCTTTTCTGGATAAAAGGCTTTAAGAAGTTTTCTATATTATTCTATAAAGTCAAAAGGTGGTATGTGTTGCTATGGCAATTTCTATGGTGACTTTATAATAATAATATAGAGTTTAGGTAGTAACAGGATATGTGTAAAGAGCCCCTTCCCTCCCCCTCCATTGATACTGCTGGAAATGGGTGGGAGGGGCCCCTCCCTCTCCATTGATCAGGAAACAGGAAATGGGGAGGGGGGCTTTGGAAAGGGTTTGGGAGAGAGATGTGTGTTTGAACAACAGTTGTGTTTGGGAAGGACAAAGGAAGGAGTTGGTCTTTGGGAGGAGAAAGGAAGAAGACATGCTGCCTGAAGCTGGATAACTTTGAAGACGCTTTTGGGAGTTGGACTGAGCAAGGAACTATGGACATTACATCTTGACCTCCAAGTTGAGTAATTATTTAGTTTACTTTATGTATACGGTACATGTTGTACATGCTTATATATATTTGTAGGCATATATTTTGTAAGCTATAAGTGTGTTGTATTGTGCATCCTACAGTTGTATGTGCATATTTTTCCTTGTTTAGTAAAGCATTTATACACTACAGAAGTTTAAGCTTCCTTGATTTTACCACAGAGTAACCTTAATAGATAGACGTAAAGCAAAACAGGCGGGAATTTTTTTATTTTTAATTATTGTTTTTCTGCCTCACTAAGCTTCATTGCTAGCTCTAACCAGTGTTTGAGTTTGCTTGATGGTGAGTACATTTTTATTAGAAAGACACTGAAAAAATTGGTCTTGGTTATGTTGTTGAAAAGGTTCAACAAGGTTTTTGTTTTTATTTAAATTGTATGTCCACTAAGGCCCCATGCACACAAGATGCTGTTATTTGCTGTTAAACGCGCGTTCAGAGGCAGTTGGACACTTTTTTCAACTGCTCCTGAACCCATTCAATGTTATCCTATGTGTCCATGCACACAGTCTCGTTTATTGCCGTTTTTAGGCAGTTGCATTTAACCTCGTTTTTCCAGAAGCAAAAAAATGGGTTCAGACGCAAAAGTTTTCCACGTTTCAGACGCAAAACACGGCTAAACGCCGCTAAACGCGGCAAAACGCGGTACCGGTGTTTTGCCGCGATTTCGTTTATTAGCGTTTTTAAAGGTGACCTATTTTTTTACATTAGAAATCTCAAAAATGATGGCAAATGATGAAAAACCATCAAAAAAAATGAAAAAAACTGTAATTGCTTGCATTGCACTGTAGACAATCCACAACTTGTGGCAGGTGACGTGGCAAGTGGACAATCCACAACTTGTGGCAGGTGATGTTGCCAGGTGACGTGGCAGGTGGAAATCCACAAATTGTGGCAGGTGACGTGGCCAGGTGACGTGGCATGTGGACAATCCACAACTTGTGGCAGGTAACGTGGCCAGGTGACGTGGCCAGGTGACATGGCAGGTGACGTGGCAGGTGGACAATCCACAAATTGTGGCAGGTGACGTGGCAGGTGATGTGGCAAGTGGACAATTCACAACTTGTGGCAGGTGATGTGGCCAGGTAACGTGGCAAGTGAACATTCCACAACTTGTGGCAGGTGACGTGGCAGGTGACATGGCCAGGTGACGTGGCCAGGTGATGTGGTAAGTGGACAATCCACAACTTGTGGCCAGGTGACGTGGCAAGTGGACAATTCACAACTTGTGGCAGGTGACGTGGCCAGGTGACGTGGCAGGTGACGTGGCAAGTGAACATTCCACAACTTGTGGCAGGTGACGTGGCAGGTGACATGGCCAGGTGACGTGGCCAGGTGATGTGGCAAGTGGACAATCCACAACTTGTGGCCAGGTGACGTGGCAGGTGACGTGGCAAGTGGACAATTCACAACTTGTGGCAGGTGACGTGGCCAGGTGACGTATCAGGTGACGTGGCAAGTGGACAATTCACAGCTTGTGGCAGATGATGTGGCAAGTGATACGCTAAATACAAGTACACTGCTGCTCTCTCAGCTGCTGGTCTCCCAAAATGGCTGAAATGGTTAAATAATAATGTTTTTTGAGCTTGGGGAGGGTCTTATGATGTTTCTTAACTAAACGCCTATAGACGCAAACGCGGTAAAACGCGGTAAAACGCCGCTAAAATCGCGGCAAAACGGGCATTTTTAAACGCCGGTTTTAGCCTTTAAAAACGTGTGTTCAGCAGAGTTTGCACCGGCGTCTCGTGTGCATGGGGCCTAACATTGAAAATTGTTAGGACATTGAAACCTACAAAAGATTTTGTTTTATGGTTTTAGTTTTTGTTTGTTTTTTTAACTGTGGGAATTTACAAGCAGTAATATTCTCATTGATGTCAGTTAAAGTACAAAACTGTGGAAGTTTTACTACTGAAGCTAATATCTGAGAAAGATTATTATTAGTGTAAAATAAGGTGCATTGAACAGTACATTATACCTTGATTTTTTTTTTTGTTAGTTCAGTTTTTTTACTGAATTGAGTGTTACAAATAGTGGTGTAAACAGAGCTGTATACCTATGGTTCCCTGTGTGCGGATCTCAGCACTTTTGTTTTTGGCTGTAGACTTCATTCTGTGAAGATAGTAGTGTTATTTTAAGGCTTGTATCTCCACTCTGGTGCATATTCTAAGTGCTCGACTACTGTGTCAAGTCTGTTCTGTGGTGTATTATTGTATCATCACTGAACTTGCACATCATGGAGAAATTGATGGCCAGGATTGCTAAAGTTAAAAATAGCACTGAGATAATAAGAGCTATGGAGGAATCCAAAAGCCCATGGCACCATGCACACGAGTATGTAAATATAAAACTTACAGAGAAAAAATACAGC
Organism: Rana muscosa; assembly: GCA_029206835.1. Classification (NCBI taxonomy): domain Eukaryota; kingdom Metazoa; phylum Chordata; class Amphibia; order Anura; family Ranidae; genus Rana; species Rana muscosa. The sequence goes on from CM055122.1 coordinate 1,157,961,609, forward strand.
AAACGTGAGGGTAAGACTGCACTAATTTTTGCGGCCTGTTGGTTAGCTAACAATTATAGCTCGTTATTATTGCAAACCATTCCTCTCAAGGAAGATCTAGAAATAGCCAAAAGTAATATCAGTACTCTAAAGCCCTGTACACATGATCGGATTTCCTATGGATTCTAATCCGATGGGTTTTTCCATCGGAAATCCGATGAAGCTGACTTCCATTAGTCTTGCCTACACACCATTAGTCAAAAATCAGACCGTCCTAAACGCTGTGACGTAAAACACTCCGACAAGCCGAGAAAAATTAAGTTCAATGCTTCTGAGCATGCGTCAACTTGATTCTGAGCATGCGTTGTTTTTTTTTCCGAAGGAGTTCCACACAGACGATCGGAATTTGCTATAGTTTTTTTCCCCATCCGATAAATTTAAAACATGTTCTATTTTTTCTCACGGATGGAAAAAAGACCGATGGGGCCCATACACGATCGGTTTGTCCGATGAGAAAATTCCATCGGACTGTTTTCATTGGTAAAACCGATCGTGTGTACACGGCATAAGAGTTTCTATGACAAATAGGAATGCTAGCCACCAGCAGCCAACAATGCAGGGGCTGAAGGCTGCAGACAGTAAATGTGAAAAATGATCGGCATCTTCCAGCACAGGGCAGTGGGTACAATCTACACATACCATAGATTGTAATGCAACCAGTTTGAGTATTTCTAGTTGCAACAGGAAATTATCTCAGGCTGGAATATGTGTTAGTTCCAACAGCTCATTGAAAGGTGGGAGCTCTTTTGAAAGGGCCCCCATTTCTCATACAGCAAAAGTTGTTAATCAGGTTTTAGCCATTGAATATTCTCAGCCTAAAACCACACCAGTTGTTAAGAGGCGCTTTAATACTTTACAGAAGATAAAATGCTTCACGTGTGGTTTATTCGGCCACATTTCCCAGTTTTGTTTATCTTCTGGTGAAAAGATATTAAAGCCAAATCAGTATACAACAAAGAGGCGTGACGTGGAAGTGTACTCACATCGCTGGGGGGAATAGCCTAAGAAATATGAAAATACAAATTCATACATCCCTTCCTCAACTATTAAGGCCGAAAATGAGGCTTTACAGTATGAGATTAGGCAAATAAAACAGCAACGGGATGAGTTTGTGAAAGAATTCCAATCCTTTAAAAGAAATGTTATTGACTCCTTGAATTTGAAAACTGGAGGGAGTAAATTTGTCCATCGGGAACCAAACCAGTACACTAAAACCGGGGATAAAATGCAAGCTAGAAGTTATGTTTTAGAGGTCATTGACCATTTACCAATGTACATGTAAGAATGTTGTATGGTTTGCTTAAAAAAAAGTAAAAAAAAAAAAAAAAAAAAGTGGGATAAAGTAATAATTGTTTTGCTACAAGTTATTTTTTTTTTTCAGAGTAAGTGAGTCCTGAAAGTATATGGACATATAAAGCTGTACATATGCGTAAATACGCGCCTAACAAAAAGGTAAAGTATAGTATTCCATGGTTTTTGTTTTTTTCTTATTCAGTCCTTTTGTATACTCCCAGTGGCCAGAAATGCCTAGCAATTCATTTGCAAATTACCAAAGCTCTATCTAAAATCTAGGGGATTCAAGCTACACAAATGCGTGTGTGTCATGGAATGTGTATGAACGGTCCATGTGTAAAGAAGATTTTTTGTTTTATGGCCATCAATAAGGATGATCACATTAATGTGCATGCTTTGTACTGTTTATGTTTATTTGAGTATTTTCTAAAAATTCTAAAAATTTGTTTTTATTGAAGTGTATTCGCAAATAAATAACCTGCGCACAGATACGAGATCTCGAGTCCTACAATATATAGGAATTTGTTTGTTTTTTCTACCTTTCCCCTGGTTAGATTGAAGCTTCATTCCCTCTGACACGTGGATACTACCTAATACATTGCCGTATGGCATCTTATGGATTCAGTAGGTCTTAGGTTTTGTCTTGTTTTTTTTTTTTTCCTTCCAAATTGACGCATGTGCTGTTAATATGTGTAAAGGGTTAATGTTGACATGGGGTCTTCTTAGACTTTTAGAACTTACAAACCCCACCATGTTTTACGATAACTATTTGTTTGTCAGAGTACAGATATGTGGGGGAATCTGTACATGTTTCACTGTAGTTACTGTTGATGGACTCATTGCCTCTGCTGGAAGTCTGTTCCAAGCATATACTGCCAGGTAGCCCATTAGAAACCTCTCAGAGGTACAGTGAGGTGTTATTAATGGTTTTGAGTTTTGTATTTTAGGAAGAAATACACACACACAAGGACGGATGAACGGACCAAGACTGGTCAAATTTCTTTAAAAACACAGAGGACCTTAAAACATATTTTTTTGTATGTCTTGTTTTAAGGAAAATCCTGGAATGGAATTAATTAGTCAGGCCTAACTAAATTCGAAAAAAAATTTTGGACTGTTTCATTAAACAGTGTCTCTCTCGATACAACTTCCTGTGGCCTGGTGGACTTGCAAATTGTTTTTCACTGATAATCAATTAATATTTTAATCGCTACCGAGAGAGGGCATTGCCTTTTGTATAGCTGCAATGTTTAAAGGCAGTTTCAATCATTTTTTTTTTGTTGTTTAACAAAATACAGATTCAACACTTTTTAACAATTTAAAGGTTCGGGCGGCATTAAATCTGAATTTTTTTACTTTTACTTTTTTTTTTTCGTTTTTTTTTTTTTTTTTTAGCTGTTTGGTGTAGTTTTCTTCACTACTGAGAATGGGCGTTGCCTTTTGTATAGCTGCAATGTTTAAGGCAGCTTCAATAATTTTTTTTAACACAAGTACAGATTCAATGCTCTTTAACAAGTTAAAGGTTGGGGCAGCATTCAATCTGAACTTTGGGTTTTTACCTTTTTTTGGATCAGTTTTTTTTTCTCTTTTACCTTTTTCTTTTAAGGAAAACTATTTTTCTTTCTGTCCTATATCACCTTCTTTTTTTTTTGCTGGGTGATTCTTGAGTTTGGCGTCCCTATGGTGAAATAAAAAAAAAGAGGGGAGTAGGGGGGAACTTTATATGGCAGGGATATGCAATTAGCGGACCTCCAGCTGTTGTAAAACTACAAGTCCCATAATGCCTCTGCCTCTGAGTGTCATGCTTGTGGCTGTCAGAGTCTTGCTATGCCTCATGGGACTTGTAGTTCTGCAACAGCTGGAGGTCCGCTAATTGCATATCCCTGTTATATGGGAATATTTATAACAGTTAAAAATATTGATATAGAATAATAAAACTTCCCTATAGAATTTTGGGGAATGGGACAAAGTTCCAACAGTATTTTTCTCTCTTTCATCATGGGATAATGGTTTTATATAAATGTATGTCATTGTAGCTATTACCAACTATGACAATAGTAACAGTAACACCTGGGTTTAGCAACAGTCATGTGACTCGTTTCCTTATATATGTGACATAGTGTCCTCTCTACAGTTCTAATATTTGGCAGTCATCATAGGTGGTCATTGGTAATTTTTTTTATGTTGGTCAGTTTTCTTTTTGTGCCATAACTAAGTTCAAAGAGCATTGCTTGAAGATCATATAGATATACTGTGACTGGTGAGACTCATAGTGATTGGAAAATATCAGAAAGTATAGTACAATTGTACTTAAGAAGTAATTTAGTCTAATCATCCCTGAAGCCACAAGTAACTGGTGACATCACACTTATCCGCATTCTGAAATCAAGTTTTTTTTTGCTGCTTAGATGACACTGCCTAAATCTGCACAGAGACCTCTTAAAGTTATGACCGCTTCCCTAGCCTGCTAAAGGCAGGACTCATACAGTAGCTACACGCAGTAGCCAAGGATGGAGCTATATGCACAAAAGTTTGGCACCCGCCAAGGCTTTAACCCGTCAGGGTTGGTATAACTAAACACAGCTTCAGTAAAAGGAGTTTGTGGTGAGTTGCCATGGCAACAAGATCCCCCTGGACACTTGAAGGGTCATACACACACACAGGGCTATTCAGCAGAAGGCGCGGCAGAGTTGCTAGCAGGCATATGACAATGGAGGAAGAAAGATGGGTGATGGAAATCAGACAACCTGGCTTAAGGGCACAACCATTTACATTTTTACACATGTCAATAGGAAAGGGACTCATACTAGGTCGCAGTATATCTATAAAAATTTTAATCAAAGGTCCTTAATACTCAGAATGACAAGATAAGCATTCATTTGAAGGCATATGTCTTAAAAGTACTCATGTTTTTCCTTCTCTAACTTTGCCCACATTAATAAAGTACAATCACAGAAAGCCAGGAAAGTTGGTCCAAAGGCCATTACTGTATGCTGTATCCAAGTGGAATCACCATGGAAGTCTGTCCCAGAAGCAAGGGCAACATGACCAGATTAACATTATTGACTTTTGCACAAATTATTATTATTGGACGGTTGAGAACAAGGATACCTCATGTTTATTTTTTTTCCCCTTCGTTTTTGGGGGTTTTGTATCTTATGATTTTTATTATGGACTTATTACATCCAGAACAAGTGATGACTACCAATACTGGGATCCAGAAATATGAACTGTAGAGACGGAAAATTTTAAAGTTTTGTTTCTTCTCAAAGAGTTTTATTTCATTTCAGAGGGCAAAGCCAAAAGTTCCAAATATTAAAGGAGATTATACATAACCCATTATTTTAGGTGTGGCCGAGTCTCATATTCTCAACTGGCCACAAGGGGCCATCTGTTGCCTTATGGGTTATGTATAACCACTTAACGACCGCCCACTGTAAATATACGTCAGCAGAATGGCACCGACAGGCACAATCACATATATATACGTGATTGCCTTTGTATAGTTGGGGGGTCCGATCGGACCCCCCTTCTTTACAGTGAGCGGTCGTTTTACCTTCGGGAGCGATCCGGCATGAGGGGACGGCCGTTCGATTCCGGCCACCCCCTCTCGATCGCTCCCGGCGAATGAGAGAGCTTCCCCTGCCTGCCAGGAAGGAGGAAGTGATGTCATCTCTCCTGGGGCACTCACATATACCGAGCGCCGTACAGGAGAAGATGCCAGGTTAGTACACACAACACTACACTGACACCAGGACACATAGGCACATAAATCGCCCCCCCAGGCCCCCCCAGACACCCCCAGATCACCCCCCAGCCCCCCCCCCCCCAGCCCCCAGTCACAGTGTCACTGATTGCAGTGACCATTTATTTAGTGATCACTGCAATCAGTGACATTTGTGACTGTAAAAGTGTCACCAAAGTTTAGTCTTAGGTCCAGTGTAGCCCCCTAACCCCCCCTAATAAAGGTTTAACCCCCTGATCACCCCCCAGATAACCCTTTCACCCCCTATCACCACTTTCACTAAGCAATCATTTTTCTGATCGATGTCTTAGCTTCGGTGATGCTGATCGGTAGCCAGTATTTTTTTTTAGGTTTGCCGCAGGTTTTTATAGCGTCGGGTACCCCCATATATTACCTAATAAAGGTTTAACCCCCTTGATCACCCCCCAGGTAACCCTTTCACCCCCTAGCACCGCCGTGGCTATGCGATCATTTTTCTGATCGATGTCTTAGCGTCGGTGATGCTGATCGGTAGCCAGTAATTTTTTTTAGGTTCACCGCAGGTTTTTATAGCGTCGGGTACCCCCATATATTACCTAATAAAGGTTTAACCCCCTTGATCGCCCCCCCAGGTAACCCTTTCACCCCCTATCACCACTGTCACTAAGCGATAATTTTTCTGATCGATGTCTTAGCGTCGGCGATGCTGATCGGTAGCCAGTAATTTTTTTTAGGTTCGCCGCAGGTTTTTATAGCGTTGGGTACCCCCATATATTACCTAATAAAGGTGTAACCCCCTTGATCACCCCCCAGGTAACCCTTTCACCCCCTAGCACCGCCGTCACTATGCGATCATTTTTCTGATCGATGTCTTAGCGTCGGTGATGCTGATCGGTAGCCAGTAATTTTTTTTAGGTTCGCCGCAGGTTTTTATAGCGTCAGGTACCCCCATATATTATCTAATAAAGGTTTAACCCCCTGATCGCCCCCCAGGTAACCCTTTCACCCCCTATCACCACTGTCGCTAAGCAATCGTTTTTATGATCGTTGTCTTAGTGTCGGTGATGCCGATAGGTAGCCAGTAATTTTTTTTTAGGTTCGCCGTCAGGTTTTTATATAGCGTCAGGTACCCCCATATATTACCCTAATAAAGGTTTTAACCCCCTAATTGACCCTAGTTAACCCTTTCACCAGTGATCATCATATAAGTGTTACGGGTGACGCTGATTAGTTAGTTTGCTTTTTATAGTGTCAGGGCACCCGCCGTATATAACCCAATAAAGGTTTAACCCCCTGATCGCCCGGCGGGTGATATCAGTTAGGTTTTAGCGTCAGAGAGGGTCTGCGTCACACCCCAGGCAGCGTCAGGTTAGTGCCAGTAGCGCTAACACCCACGCGTGAAGCATACACCCCCCTTAGTGGTATAGTATCTGATCAGCTCAATATCTGATCTGATCAGATCTATACTAGCGTCCCCAGCAGTTTAGGGTTCCCAAAAACGCAGTGTTAGCGGGATCAGCCCAGATACCTGCTGGCACCTGCGTTTTGCCCCTCCGTCCAGCCCAGGCCACCGAAGTGCAGTATCGATCGATCACTGTCACTTGCAAAACACAACACACATAACTGCAGCGTTCGCAGAGACAGGCCTGATCCCTGCGACTCCAGTGCTGTAGGAGGTAATTTCACCACCACAGTTAAAAAAAAAAAAGCATATATGCCGAAGCATTGGGGCAGCAGGAGCGGAGGAGCGATTTTGCTCCTAATGCCGCATACATACGGTCAAAATTCTGACGGAGGCTTGCCCGTAGAAAAGTCTGACCATGTGTACGCGGCATAACTTTTGCGAGAAGATGCCCCCATGCTTCGGCATATATAAATGGTGCATGTATGCCCATCATTAGAAGTGGGTGGATGAAGGGCGGTATTCTAATGGTGGGCATACCCACCGATCAATCTTTTTTTTTCGTTCAGCCAACAGGCTGCATGAAAAAAAAGATTACAATACATGTCCAACAAGGACCAGCAACGTACTGGTATGTTGCTGGACTTTGAATGTTTATACCAGAATGATGCCTGCGGGTTTAGGTATCATCTTGGTATCATTCTTTTCAGCCAGCGGCCGGCTTTCATGTAAAAGCAATCCTAGTGGCTAATTAGCCTCTGGACTGCTTTTACAAGCAGTGGGAGGGAATGTCCCCCCCCGGATATAAAAAGCGCCATTGGGAAATTAGGAAAGCATTTTATCACACCGATCTTGGTGTGGTCAGATGCTTTGAGGGCAGAGGAAAGATCTAGGGTCCAATAGACCCCAGTTTTTTCAAAAAAGAGTACCTGTCATTACCTATTGCTATCATAGGGGATATTTACATTCCCTGAGATAACAATAAAAGTGATAAAAATAAATAAATATGGAAGCAACAGTTTAAAAATAAAATAAAAAAGCAAAATTAATAATAAAAAAAAAAAAAAAAAAAGCACCCCTGTCCTGCCCTGCTCTTGCCCAATGGCGAACGCAAGCGTCGGTCTGGCGTCATATGTAAACAGCAATTGCACCATGCATGTGAGGTATCACCGTGAAGGTCAGATCGAGGGCAGTAATTTTAGCAGTAGACCTCCTCTGTAAATCTAACGGGGTAACCTGTAAATGCTTTTAAAGGCTTTTAAAAATGTATGTAGTTTGTCGCCAATGCGCGTTTGTGCGAAATTTTAAAGCATGTCGTGTTTGGTATCTATGTACTCGGCCTAAGATCATCTTTTTTATTTCATCAAACATTTGGGCAATATAGTGTGTTTTAGTGCATTAAAATTAAAAAAAGTGTATTTTTTCCCCAAAAAATGCGTTTGAAAAATCGCTGCGCAAATACTGTGTAGAAAAAAAAAATGCAACACCCACCATTTTATTCTGTAGGGCCTTTGCTTTAAAAATATATATAATGTTTGGGGGTTCAACATAATTTTCTTGCAAAAAAAAAAATGTTTTCATGTAAACAAAAAGTGTCAAAAAGGGCTTTGTCTTCAAGTGGTTAGAAGAGTGGATGTAAGCTTCCTAATGTTGTGTATAAAATGCCAGAACAGTTCAAAACCACCCCAAATGACCCCATTTTGGAAAGTAGACACCCCAAGCTATATACTGAGAGGCATGTCGAGTCCATGGAATATTTTATATGTTGACACAAGTTGCGGAAATAATAATTTTTTTTTTTATTTTTTTTTTTTTTGCACAAAGTTGTCACTAAATGATATATTGCTCAAACATGCCATGGGCATATGTGGAATTACACCCCAAAATACATTCTGTTGCTTCTCCTGAGTACGGGGATACCACATGTGTGAGACTTTTTGGGAGCCTAGCCGCGTACGGGACCCCAAAATCCAAGCACCGCCTTCAGGCTTTCTAAGGGTGTCAATTTTTGATTTCACTTCTCACTGCCTATCACAGTTTCGGAGGCCATGGAATGCCCAGATGGCACAAAACCCCCCCAAATGACCCCATTTTGGAAAGTAGACACCCCAAGCTATTTGCTGAGAGGTATTGTGAGTATTTTGCAGATCTCGCTTTTTGTCACAAAGTTTTGAAAATTGAAAAAAAAAAGAAAAAAAAAAAAATTTCTTTCTTCATTTTCAAAAACAAATGAGAGCTGTAAAATACTCACCATGCCTCTCAGCAAACAGCTTGGGGTGTCTACTTTCCAAAATGGGGTCATTTGGGGGGGTTTTGTGCTATTTTGGCATTTTATGGCCTTCAAAACTGTGATAGGTAGTGAGGAGTGAAATCAAAAATTTGCGCCCTTAGAAATCCTGGAGGCGGTGCTTGGTTTCCGGGGTCCCGTACGTGGCTAGGCTCCTAAAAAGTCCCACACATGTGGTATCCCCGTACTCAGGAGAAGCAGCAGAATGTATTTTGGGGTGCAATTCCACATATAACCATGGCATGTGTGAGCAATATATCATTTAGTGACAACTTTTTGTAATTTTTTTTTTTTGTCATTATTCAATCACTTGGGACAAAAAAAAAATATTCAATGGGCTCAACAGGCCTCTCAGCAATTTCCTTGGGGTGTCTACTTTCTAAAATGGGGTCATTTGGGGGGGTTTTGTGCTATTTTGGCATTTTATGGCCTTCAAAACTGTGATAGGTAGTGAGGAGTGAAATCAAAAATTTGCGCCCTTAGAAATCCTGAAGGCGGTGCTTGGTTTCCGGGGTCCCGTACGTGGCTAGGCTCCTAAAAAGTCCCACACATGTGGTATCCCCATACTCAGGAGAAGCAGCAGAATGTATTTTGGGGTGCAATTCCACATATAACCATGGCATGTGTGAGCAATATATCATTTAGTGACAACTTTTTGTAATTTTTTTTTTTTTGTCATTATTCAATCACTTGGGACAAAAAAAAAATATTCAATGGGCTCAACATGCCTCTCAGCAATTTCCTTGGGGTGTCTACTTTCTAAAATGGGGTCATTTGGGGGGGTTTTGTACTGCCCTGTCATTTTAGCACCTCAAGAAATGAGATAGGCAGTCATAAATTAAAAGCTGTGTAAATTCCAGAAAATGTACCCTAATTTGTAAACGCTATAACTTTTGCGCAAACCGATAAATATACGCTTATTGAAATTTTTTTTACTAAAGACATGTGGCTGAATACATTTTGGCCTAAATGTATGACTAAAATTGAGTTTATTCGATTTTTCTTATAACAAAAAGTAGAAAATATCATTTTTTTTCAAAATTTTCGGTCTTTTTCCGTTTATATCGCAAAAAATAAAAATCGCAGAGGCAATCAAATACCATTAAAAGAAAGCTCTATTTGTGGGAAGAAAAGGACGCAAATTTTGTTTGGGTACAACATTGCATGTCCACACAATTTACAGTTAAAGCAGCGCAGTGCAAAATTCTGAATTCACCTCTGGTCCTCTAGCTACCAAATGGTCCGGGGCTTAAGTGGTTAATCTACATTAAATAGCTGTAAAATATTGTAAATATGAATATATTTAATTTATCTTTCTGTAGATATATTTTCATTTAGCACCTATGAAAGCCCTTTTGTTAACAGTTAGACATTGTGGAGCCCCAAGCTTGGAGTGACAATTCCATTGTATTAAACCCACTCTCGTCAATGAGTCTCATGCTGGGATTTACAATGGAGAGCGCCTCACCTATAGTCCTGGGAAAATTCTATCAAATCTCCTGCCCAGATAGAGTCACCAGGATTTGCATGAAAGGGGGCTGACTTATGGAGTAAGCCCTCCAATCATGACCCAAGCTAGGCCAACATATGGGGTATCAGGATAGAGAGATATACTCAGAGGGGAGGAGAAGGGAGCTCTCTTTTTTTATGGAGGACAGCCTGCAGGATGGTTCTGAAAGGGTAACTATGGTAAAGGTCTGGTTGACCTGTAACTACACATGCTTGTACTTTAATGATTCAGAGGAATATGCTCTATATTCCTCCATGTAAATACTTTGTATATTTGAAACCTACTATTTCCTGCTTGTTAAGACTATATAGATAGTTTCTGTGTATTAGATTAGATTTTAACAAATACATAATAAAAGTTCATTATGTTAAAGCTTTAACTTCTGGTCAAAATAACTCTTATTTAACCCATATCATATCTTTGAGATATTAAATCTTAAATATAGATTTTAAACGGCAAGACTTCCTTTCACTAAGGTCTCAGGTTACAATCAGCTTCCTGCTTTGTGCGCTGCAGCATTTGATGTCAGTAGAGTTGGGCTGAACATCCCTGGGTTCAGTTCGCTCCAGAACTGTTGAACATCGCAAAAGTTTGGACCTGAACCGCAAACCATATTAAAGTCTAAGTGTCACATACCTACAGCGGAGCCGGGTGGTGGGGGCAGCCTCTCGCACGATCCCGGTCCCCGTACCCCCTGGAGGTGGGAACAGGGAATGCAGGGGCACGAGAAGGTGCGTGTGCCTTTTTAGAACTGGTAGAGCCACTGGAAGGCACTGGAACCCTCTCCAGGCACAGGTGTGGTGGAAACCAGGCGTCAGATCCGTTCAGGGGAGATCCAGAGGAATAACAGGTTGAGGCAGAGGTTCAGCAGCGGGCTAGCGGAGAGGTACAGATCGTGAGGCAAGATCGTGGTCAAAGTCCAGGCCGAGGTCAGAGGAACAGGCAAGCAGGAGAGCAGGTAAGGGGAATCCGAGAAGGGTAATCAAGAGCAAGCCAGGAGTCTTCAGGAGAAGATCAGTCAAACAAACAGGTTTTCAGACAGGGACACAGGTACTAGCCAGAAAGACAATCCAGCACTGACACTCAGGTGATCCAGGTTTAAATAGGGCGTCGTGCGCCGGGATTGGAGGAGGCGCACGCATGCGCATGGGCGCACGCATTGCCCGCATGGGCGCGCGCATTGCGTGCGCGCGGTCTGAGTCCTATTCGGCCCATTCTAAGTGTCCACGCATGTGCACTAGCACCTGGAGAGCGGACATTCCTTGCTGACACCCGGAAGTGTGTGTCAGCAGCGCTGGGTCTCTGACATTGCCCCCTCCCTAGGGGCAGCCTCCGGATGCCCACTCGAGCTGGTTGGGAGGGATGAAATGGCTGTATCAGCCGTGGGGCATGGAGATTGGTCTCAGGTTCCCAGGAATTTTCTTCTGGGCCGAGAGGGACAGGCCAGTTTCAGGTTTGCTGTGGACAGCCAGACAAGGTCCCCAGTCTTTAGATCCAGCTCCCCCCTTCTCCTCCTGTTGAAAAATTTCTTGTTATTCTCCTGAGCTTTAAGAATGGTTTCCTTTAGGATACGGTTATTGGAAGAAAGGAATTTTAACCTATCCTGGACTGCTGGTAACGGAGATTCCAGAATTAGTGTCGGTAGGAAAGTAGGATGGAATCCATAGTTGGAGAAAAAGGGAGTTTGGTTAGTAGCCGTGTGAATAGAATTGTTAAATGCGAACTCTGCCAGGGGGAGCAAAGATGCCCAATCCTCCTGGGTGAAGGATGAGAAGCACCGTAGGTACTGTTCCAGTGTCTGGTTCATACGTTCTGTCTGCCCGTTAGTCTGAGGATGGTAGGCTGAGGAGAAATTGAGTTTAATGCCCAGGGTTCCACATAGTGCTTTCCAAAATTTTGATGTGAATTGTACTCCACAGTCAGAAATTATGTCATCCGGAATCCCGTGCAGTCTGACGATCTCTTTCACGAATACTTTGGCTGTTTCAGGTGCAGATGGGGTTCCCTACATGGGGATAAAATGCGCCATTTTAGAGAATCGTTCGACCACTACAAATATTGACAAAAATCCCTCCGAAGGGGGAAGTTCAACGATGAAGTCCATCGCAATTCTTTTCCAAGGTCTTTCAGGGATGGGCAGAGGTCTTAACAATCCTTGTTCTTTGGACTTTTATTCCTGAGACAGGTTGGGCAGGAATTTACGTAGGCCCTGCAATCCTTATCTAGCCCCGGCCACCAGAACTGTCACTGAACTAGGTCCGTGGTCTTGTGGCCCCCGAAATGGCCAGCCAAGGGGGAATCGTGACAAATCTGTAAAACATTCGTACGGAGATCCTGGGGCACAAATATTTTGTTTCCCTGCCAGTGGAGCCCCTCTATTTCCTGGAGACCGGTATGCGGAGGGAGAGGAATATCTGAAGATGCCTGGCGGATCTGGGACACAAAGTCAGTTAGCAAAAAATTTCCGGCTTGCAGGATAGTATCTGGCGGAGATGATGTTTCAGTATCTGGGAACATACGAGAGAGAACGTCTGGCTTAATGTTCTTGGATCCTGGCCGGAACGTAATGTGAAAATTAAAGCGAGAAAAAAAAAGAGCCCATCTTGCTTGCCTGGGCCTAAGGCGTTTGACGGTTCTGAGGTATTCCAGATTTTTGTGATCTGTAAAGATCAGTACAGGATGTGCTGCTCCCTCCAAGAGGTACCGCCATTCTTCCAAAGCTGTTTTTATGGCCAGCAATTCTCGGTCCCCCACGTCATAATTCCTCTCTGAAAGTCCCAGTTTCCGGGAGAAGAAGGCCACAGGGTGCATCAAAGATTTGGTTCCCAGATGTTGGGACAAGATGGCCCCTACCGCAGTCTCAGAGGCATCCAACTCAAGGACATGTTGTAATGTAGGGTCAGGGTGCCTTAGTACTGGGGCAGATGTGAATAGCTCCTTAAGTTTGTCAAAGGCGCTTTGAGCTGCTTCAGTCCATTGGAAGAGGCTCTGTTTTTTGGTAAGGTTTGTAATGTGCGCTATAATGCCGGAAAAGTTCTTTATGAACTTCCTATAGAAATTGGAAAATTCAATAAAACGTTGCACCCCTTTTTTATCAGTGGGAGGTGGCCAGGACATGATAGCTGCAACCTTCTAAGGGTCCATGGCCACACCCCCAGTTGATATGACTAGACCGAGAAAGTGGATGGTTTGACGCTCAAACTCACACTTCTCGGCCTTAGTATACAGTCCATTTTGTCTTAGTCTGAGGAGGACTTGCTTCACATGAGTCCGGTGTAACTCTAGGGATGTTGAGAAAATCAGGATGTCATCCAAGTATACGATCACGAACAAGTCCAAAACGTCTCTGAAAATGTCATTGACAAAGTGCTGAAAGGTCGCTGGTGCGTTACATAATCCAAAAGGCATCACAAGGTTTTCAAAGTGACCAAAACGTGTTCGGAAGGCCGTCTTCCACTCATCCCCCTCACGGATTCTAATTAAGTTGTATGCCCCTCGTAAATAAAGTTTGGTGAAAATTTTGGCATAGCGAAGTCTCTGGGACAGCTCTGGGATCAACAGAAGAGGGTAGCGGTTTTTAATGGTGACCTTATTCAACTCCCTGTAGTCAATACAGGAACGAAGGGAGTGGTCCTTCTTTTCGACAAAGAATATTCCCGCACCAGCTGGGGAGGACGAGTGTCGGATGAATCCCTTGTTGAGATTCTCGTCAACGTAGTCTTTGAGGACAAGAAGTTTGGGTTCTGAGAGAGGAAAAATTCTTCCAAAAGGAATCTCTGCCCCTGGTAGTAACTCAATTGGGCAATCGTATATCCGGTGTGGAGGAAGAATATTCGCCTTTTGTTTGTCAAATACGTCTAGGAAGTCGTGGTAAACGGGTGGAATTTGTTTCTGGGTTTCAGGGGTAGCTTCCAGACAGCCAACTAACGGGGTGGTAGGGCGGAAGGACTGGAGACAGTTCTGGATGCAGTAGGTGGACTGGAAGGTCACCTGGCTGGTGGACCAATCAATGTGAGGGTTACATCCAGACGTAGAAGTTCCAGGTGGTCCAGTTGGATAGTTGAGGGAAGAGGTTGGGTTTTATGGGTAATGGGTCCAGACTTGATGTTTGATCCATCAGCCAGTTGCATGGAAAGTTGCTGCGACTTGGGTTGCAAAGGAATGTTGTGTTGCTGGGCGAAGACACGGTCTATGAAGCAACTGCAGGCACCTGAATCAATTATTGCTTGGACCTGGACCACCCCTTCCGAAAGCTGAAACGAAACAGGAACAGAGATGTGAGTAGTGTTGGTTAAGGTCAAGTGACCAGGATCAGGAGGAGGGGAAGCAGACTTACGGGTCTTGTTGGGGCACATATTAGCATAATGTCCAGTTCCACCACAGTATAAACAGAGATTGTTCCTGTGGCGTCGCTGTTTTTCTTCTGGGGTCAGAGGTGCACGGAGAAGGCCTATTTGCATTGGCTCAGGAATGTCAGAGGCAGTAGCAGGAGAGGAGGAGGCAGGAACTGCTGGGTGGCTGGGGACCCTGGGTAGCATCCATACCGGACAGAATTGGCTAGTTCTCTCCGACCTACGCTCCCTTAGGCGTCTGTCTTTCTGAATAGATAGCTGGATCAGGTCTTCCAAGTAACCAGGAACCCCCACTCGGGCCAATTCATCCTTCAGTGCCTCTGAGAGGCCAAGGCGAAATTGGTATCGGAGGGCAGCATCATTCTATAGGGTATCGGAACTCCATTGCTTAAAATCCGTGATGTAGTCCTCTACTGGCCTATGTCCCTGCTGGAGGGCACGGAGGCTGGTCTCAGCCATGGCAGTACGTTGACGGTCATCATACAACTTAGCCATTTCATCCAGGAATTCATCCAGGGTATTTAGGCAAGCATTGGCTTGTTCCATCAAGCGATGAGCCCAGGTTTGGGGTTCTCCTTGGAGGAGAGATACAATGAAGCCCACTTTTGTGCTTTCCAGGGAGAAAGTGCGTGGTTGCAGCAGGAAGTAAAGCTGACAGGCGTTTCTGAACGCACAGAATTTGCTGCGATCCCCTGAGAACCTTTCCGGAATAGGAACACGTGGCTCTGGGGGTGACACCATTACTGTGGTAGGGAGAGCTGGTGCTATGGCTGCTGGAGGTGCTGCTGTTGTGGCAGGTGAAGGTGAGGTACCCGGGGTGATAGATACCACTCTATGCTCCAGTCGGCGGTAGCCCTCTTGAAGGCCCTGAACCACCTGGGTGAGATCAGCGATCTGCTGGCACAGTGTGTCCAGAGGCGAAGCCCCCGACCCGGACTCCATTTCTGGCTGGATTGTACTGTCACGTACCTACAGCGGAGCCGGGGAAGTGGGGGCAGCCTCTCCCACGATCCCAGTCCCCGTACCCCGTGGAGGTGGGAACAGGGAATGCAGGGGCACGAGAAGGTGCAGGTGCCTTTTTAGAACTGGTAGAGCCACTGGAAGGCACTGGAACCCTTTTCAGGCACAGGTGTGGTGGATACCAGGCATCATATCCGTTCAGGGTAGATCCAGATGAATAACAGGTGGAGGCAGAGGTTCAGCAGCAGGCTAGCGGAGAGGTACAGATTGTGAGGCAAGATCGTGGTTAAAGTCCAGGCCGAGGTCAGAGGAACAGGCAAGCAGAAGAGCAGGTAAGGGGAATCCAAGAAGGGTAATCAAGAGCAAGATAGGAGTCTTCAGGAGCAGATCAGTCAAACAAGCAGGTTTTCAGACAGGGACACAGGTACTAGCCAGAAAGACAATCCAGCACTGACACTCAGGTGATCCAGGTTTAAATAGGGCGCCGTGCGCCGGGATTGGAAGAGGCGCGCGGATGCGCATGGGTGCGCGCATTGAGCGCATGGGCGCGCGCATTGTGTGCGCGTGGTATGAGTCCTATTCGGCCCATTCTAAGTGTCCGCGCATGCGCACTAGCACCTGGAGAGCGGACATTCCGTGCTGACACCCGGAAGTGTGTGTCAGCAGCGCTGGGTCTGACACTAAGGGACCCGAACTTGATAAATTAAAATACCCCATTTTGAAGGCTTATATGCAAGTTATTTGCCATAAAAGGTGTATGGGGGCTGGGTACTGGGGGACATCTAACAATGCAAAATTTATTTTGAACTACTTCAATACAGGGAACTTTCCCCCTTCCTGCCAATCCAATTATCAGCTTTCAGCGCTGTCGATTTTTAAATGACAATTGTGCGATCATGCTACACTGTACCCAAACAACATTTTTATAATTTTGTTCCCACAAATAGAGCTTTCTTTTGGTGGTATTTGATCACCTCTGGGGTTTTTATTTTTTGCTAAACAAATAAAAAAAGGGGATAAGGGGGCACTGATGAGGTGGTTCTGGTGGGCACTGATGATGGGCACTGATATGCAGCACTAATGGGCACTGATAGGCAGCACTGATGGGCACTGATAGGTGGCACCGATATGCAGCACTGATGGGCATTGATAGGCGGAACTGATGGACACTCATAGGTGGCACTGATGGGCACTGAAAGGCTGCACTGATGGGCACTGAAAGGCTGCACTGATGGGCACTGCTAGGTGGCATTGATGGGCACAGATAGGTGGCACTGATGGGCACTGATGGGTGGCACTGATGTATACTGATAGATGGCACTGATGGGCATCACTGATAAGGAGACACTGGCAGGCATTACTAATGGACACTTTATTGGCATCATTTGTGGGCACAGATTGGCATCCCTGGTGGCCATGGGTGGCATACATGGTGGTCATTAGTGGTGGGCATCCCTGCTGGTCCTGGTGGCATCCCTGGTGGTCCTATGTGGGCATCCTGAGGGGGCTGCTCTGATAATCAATCAGCGCAGACCCCCCTGTCAGGAGAGCAGCCGATCGGCTCTTCTCTAGTCTTGTCTGTCAGAAGCGATAGTTGAAAAGCCAATACACAAGTCTTCCTGTTTACACCGTGATCAGCTGTAATTGGACACAGCTGATCACGTGGTAAAGAGCTTCCATCACAGGCTCTTCACCGAGATCGTTGGTGCGGTATGTCAGACTGACACACCGCACCACCGATCGCCGCACTGCTCGCTCCCACTGGCGTGCGCCGACTCGTTATACTAAAAGACATTAGGAACCACCACCCGGCCATCATTTTGCTATAGGCCAGGCAGGAAGTTGTTAAAAAAATATGTTTTTAAAGGAGCAGTGATCTTAAAGATGCCTAAAGTGAAGCAATAAAAATGTAAAATTCTGGGGCGTGGCCTGCCGCGGACTAAGATGGAGGTGTAAGTCCAGAGCTCTGCTCCATTGCACGGATCCTCCGCAACCCACAGCGACTGTCTGACCCGCGATAGAGCTCATTTGCGGGAGTACAGACAGGGGAACACCCGGGCATGACCAGAAACAAATACAAGCCGCCCGCACTGCCTCACAGACTATTACAGCGGCGCGGCCATGCAGTTTGCTAAAGATGGCGCTGGCTCCAGGACCAGAGGCTCACATCCTGCCGCTCAAGCAGGTCACGCTACAGGGAATGACCATCCTAATGGAGACGCGGCTACAGGGACCAGAGGCTCACATGCTGCCGCTCAAGCAGGTCACGCTACAACGAATGACCATTTTAATGCCACCAGAGAAGACATGGACACTGTACCTCCCCCAGAGACTTCATCCATCATACAGGCAGCAGACAGAGGTAAGAGGCTTGCATCCTCCCCTGCTCAATCACCATGTAAAGAACCCCTAGCTAAAAAACAACTGTGGGCTAACGCAGCAGAAGGAAACAGCACCGCAGATGTTAACACATCCCTAGCAGCCATGCCAGCTTCAGACACTGCTGTCACAGAAACCACACTCAAATCCATGCTGCTAACCTTACAGAGGGATCTACACAGAGAGCTGCAACTGTCCATCTCCCAAATACATGACAGAGTAGACTGCCTGGAGGAAAGGGCTAATGTGCTAGAGGAGACCCTGCAGGAATACTCCAAGGCTCATAATGAGCTCCTGGACTCTCATGATCATCACGGGGCAGAAATCCAACGCATCAAAGTGAAGTTAGCGGATTTAGAGGACCGCTCTAGACGCAACAATATTAAATTTAGAGGCATACCAGAATCGATCAAACTGAATGATCTCACTCAATACCTACTGCAACTTTTTTCAAAATTGCTCCCACGCTTAAACGCAAGGGACCTTACCATTGATCGAGCTCACAGGATTGCTAAACCTGCCCACCTCCCCGCCGAGGTACCAAGGGATGTTCTGGCACGGATACACTACTTTCACGTGAAAGAGCAAATCCTTTTTGTTGCCAAAAATACTAAACTGCTCCCAGCGCCCTACTCCAATATGTTAATGTTTGCTGATCTCTCCCCGGCAACAATGGAGATGCGTAGAGCCTTCGCCCCAGTCACGTCAATACTCCAAGAGCATAAAATAATATATAGATGGGGCTTCCCGACTAAACTACTAGTTACCTACAAACAACAAATGATTCCTATCTTGAACCCCAAGGACGGGTACAAAAAGCTAACCAACTGGGGGTTTCTTCCTCTCCAAGCCAATAACCCAGGGAATGGGGGTCCACGTTCAACCCACACCACTCATCCTCCTCCTATGCCTGACAAAGACTGAAACTCAATGCCATTATTGCCATTTGTCCCAGTATAGCTAGGATCCAGCGTGGGCGACGTTACTATCTCGTTCCACACCCTCAGGTTACAGTGTGCTACGCATACTATTGTGTTCAAACTTGTTAATATTACAGTTCAGAAATACTTTGTACTACTTAGAAAGATAAGCACCTTTTGTTCTTATTCATTATATAAGTGTTGACTCACATACTGAGCATTGTTCTATAATTTTTTGATTGATCTACTACCTTTGTTGTATCTGACTGTCGATCACTTCAAGTGTGTTCTCGTTCCTCTCGTTCACGCCTCCGGGGTAAATTTGAGCAACATGTCCATATCCCTCACAACAATTAATGCTAAAGGTTTAAACTCCCCATTCAAAAGAAATCTGTTATGGAAAGAAGCACTGACCCAACATGCGGATATACTCTGTGTTCAAGAAACACATTTCTCTAAAACTAAACCCCCCTCCTGTCCACACAAACGATTCCCACATTGTTTCTTTGCCAATGCACCAAAAAAAAAAAAAAGGCGTTATGATCGCGATAAGTGCTTCAGTCTCATTTACGCTTCATCATTGTGAAGTGGATGAGGAGGGGAAATATATAATTCTCTCAGCAACGATAGAAAATCACCGGCTTACTATAGTCAATCTATATGCGCCAAACACAGGCCAAAAACATTTTTATACAAGGCTACTCACCAAAATAGAACCATACAGATTGAACCCAATAATTATATGTGGGGATTTCAATGACATAATTGACAAAACCCTAGACACAACTAATCCCATGAGACGCAGAACATCTGCTTTAGACTCTCTGATTAAAAGAGAAGACTTATACGACCCATGGAGGTGCCTGCACGTGGAGGAGCGAGACTACACGTATTATTCTCATTCCCAAAGTTCTTACTCTCGGATTGACCTGTTCCTTACTGACAAATACCTGCTGCAATCAATTACAGAAGCACAGATAGGTACGATCACTTGGTTTGATCACGCGCCAGTCTCGATCAAACTTTTTACCAACAAACAATCCCCAAAACACTCTGTCTGGTGACTAAACTCCTCCCTGCTTACCAATCCCTTATTTGAGGGGCAGATCCGATCCGAGATTGGGGACTATTTCCTCCACAACTCCCAATCCATTGAGGACCACTCCATGATCTGGAATGCACATAAGGCTTCTCTGCGTGGCCTATTTATAAAAATAGGTGCTCAGACAAAAAAATCACATTTACTCACCACGGAGACCCTACTTAAAAAGATACGCAACCTTGAACAGTCCAACAAACAATCCCAGAACCCCACAATCTCCACAGAATTAAAAAACCTCAGACACCAACTTAGCGAACACTTACACAAAAAATTTGATTATTATATTAAATGACTCAAACTTCAGTTTTACACTTCCGCCAACAAATCAGGAGCCTTCTTGGCCAAACAATCAAAACACCAACTCTCCAAGAAAAAAATCTAATTTCTCACAAACTCCTTGGGCCAACGCCTCCAGAATCCTCTAGACCAGTGGTTCTCAACTCCAGTCCTCAGGGCCCACCAACAGGCCAGGTTTGCAAGATAACTGAAATGCATCACAGGTGATATAATTTGCTGCTCAGGGATTGCAGTATTCTAATCTGCATCTCACCAAGGTAATACTTAAAATCTGGCCTGTTAGTGGGTCCTGAGGACAGGAGTTGAGAACCACTGCTCTAGACATTGCAAATGAATTTAGCTCATTTTACGCTAACCTATATAACTTAAAAGACTCTGATCCTTCAACCACACCCAGCAGAGAAAACATTAAAGCCTTTCTCGCAACAATACACTTGCCTAAAATAACCCCTGACCAATTGGAATCCTTGTCAACCCCCTTTACCGTAGAAGAAATAGCTAAAACCATAAAACAGCTCCCACTACACAAAGCTCCAGGCCTGGACGGATTCCCCAATGAATATTACAAGCATTTCTCGGATATTCTCACCCCACATCTTTGCAAAACCTTCAACCACTTTGCTAACTCAGGTACTATTCCCAAAGAATCATTAGAAGCTCTTGTAGTCACATTACCTAAACCTGGAAAATCCCCTGACAGTCCCGCTAAAATTTTAGCACAACGCCTATCCTCCTTGATCCCCCAAATAATACACCAAGACCAGGTGGGCTTTGTGCCGGGGCGACAAGCATCAGACGGCACACGACGACTCATCAACCTTGTGCAGTGGGCGGAGCATATTCAAACGCCTTCTCTGCTTCTTTCACTGGATGCAGAGAAGGCGTTCGACGGAGTCCACTGGACATACATGGAAGAAGTGCTACGCAAATTTGGCTTCGCAGACTCATTTTTAACTGCACTATTGGGCCTTTACTCCTCCCCCACTGCGCGGGTCTGGACGTCGGGAATAGTATCAGACCCATTTATTATCACCAATGGTACTAGACAGGGGTGCCCACTCTCTCCCTTGATTTTTGCCATGATCATGGAACCCCTGGCACAATCCATCTGCTCGGCAACATCAATAACGGGAATCAAAATTGGAGACACAGAGCACAAAATAGGGCTATACGCCGACAACGTCATCATCACTCCCAATCACTCCCAATCCCAAAACCTCCCTCCCGGCCGTCCAAAACGTACTCGACAAATTTAGTTCAATCTCCCTTTATAAAATCAACCACAGCAAATCCACCATGCTAAACCTAGGCATAGATCCACAAACCAAACAAGAAATAACAGCGAGGACCCCCTTTGCGTGGTCCACCAACTCCTCCCTCCCCTATCTTGGAATCCAATTAACCTATCTGAGCCACAACCTAACAAAGGTAAATTATGATGACCTTGTAGAGAAGCTTTTGCGCATATCCAAGGATCTGAGCTGTTTTGCCATCTCTTGGGCCGGTAGAATTGCTCAGTCGAAAATATTCCTACTTCCTCTCATACTCTATGTGTTTCGTACTATCCCCTTGCCCTTTCTTTCTGCTCAAATTAGAAAACTACAAGGCATAATCAACACTTTTATATGGCAACACAAAAAACCTAGAATAAAAAGAACTATTCTCCTATCCCCTGTTCGTCATGGGGGTATGGGAGCCCCCGATATTCAAGCATATTACAGAGCGGTACTCCTGGACCAACTGAGAGAATGGTGGTTACCTAACTCCCAAAAATCCTGGAAACTGATTGAATCTACAGCCCTCAACTCTGACACAAATAATCTACTTGCGGCCATTTTACTTAACCATAAACCGAATTATCAGTTCCTAGGCTCAATAACAGCAGCAATACGAATATGGACAGCTGTCGCTCAGATTAGCAAAGGACTACCTATTTCTATTCTCTCTAGACTACCTATAAAGGCTATAGAACTTTTGTCACTGGATCTAAATCTTGAACAATGGTTAAACAAAGGAATTACTAATGTAGGACTATTATACTCTCCTTCGGGCCTACGCTCATTTGCATATCTACAGGAGACATATGGAATTGCCACACAATCCTTTTTCCTTTATCTTAGGATTCGATCAACTTTATCCGAAATTCAATGGACACAGGAGGACTCTCTTCCAAATGCCTTACTGAAATTCTATGACACCCCCAAACCGGCACTCAAGGGTATCTCATTTGTATACGATTTGCTCACTACACCTTCGGATGAACTATCTGCCCCCTCAACCAATTATTGGGCCTCCCTCACGGACAACCCACCACCGATCAAACTGTGGCACCAAGCCTTATCTCTTCCCCGTCGCCAGTCCCACTGCATCTACCATTGGGAAGCAGCACAAAAGCTATATCACAAATGGTACCTCACCCCAACCAGACTTGCTGCTATTTACCCCACAACATCAGCGAAGTGCTGGAGAGGCTGCGATGAGAGAGGAACCCTATGTCATATCTGGTGGGAATGCCCCAATATCCAAATGTTTTGGCAAGAGGTAACTACCCTCATCTCCTCTACATGCCCTGCATCTCCCCCCATGACATCTTTGGATCTTCTGCTGGGTTTATCGATCCCTACATGGCACAAACAATTTAAGGTACTGGTAACACACATTCTGATAGCTGCCCGCCTTGCGTTAGCGAAAAGATGGAAGTCAGCATATCCACCTACAATAACAGACACTGTCCGCATACTTAATGAGCACTTCAAACTGGAGTACGCATTTGCTAAATCCAAACTGTCCACCAAAGCCTTCTTCAATAATTGGGCTCCATGGATTGCTGATCAGAGAAGCGAACCCCCAAACTAATTTGGTCTTGTCTGATTTCCCCCTATCCCATTTCCCCAATTTTCCACACGCCCAGTCAGGTCTACTTACCTTGTGCCTGATCCAGTAACAGTCATCACTATCCACATCTTAATTCCGTGAGTTCATTCAGCCTAGCTCACATTAGAAGGACGAATCATAATCCAATTTATTCATCTTATGGACTTGATATCTTGCTTGTTCCTGTCGACACCGAATGTTAAGCTAAATACCAAGGTTTATTGCAAATTTATTTATGTTTATACGTTTATATTTTCTTCCTTATTTCCTTTTATTATAATTTTTTATATTCCTAGCTTGGTGCCCAGTTCCCACTCACAGTTAGTACCCAAAAGGGTTGGGAGGGGAATGGACACCAAGACAACCTGTTGCCACTAATTATTGTACAAGTTATCAATCTATTAGCACATTATGTACCTTAGACCTAAGTAATGTTACAACTGTTTGCAGAAAACCTAATATGGACATTCAGATGTATGTCTTCATAAAATCTCAATAAACTTTAAGTTTAAAAAAATGAAAAATTCCTTTAAATGTAGTGCCTGGGGGTCCTCTTAGGCTGAATGTAAAGTGGCGCATCTGTACCATGTATAGAACCTGCTGCAGCAAAGCTGAAATACATAAAGAAAAAACATGACATTTGAAAAGATTTTCCCTGCAAGCTTTGTTTATTTTGTAAACAATGGCTTGGGGAGCCAGTCTGTATGATGCGGCCACAATTTAATGCACTCGGAACAAGATTAGAGATATTTTTGGATACATTCTGGTGTCTCTTTAGCAGATTTTGGATGTAAATAACTATGTTTTGCACCACAGTGAGCAAGCCTTATGTGAAGAAGCCAAATTATAGTACAATCAGGCCAAGATTATTATTTTTTTTAGATAAAGTCTTTTGCAGATTTTGGATAGAAGTAACAGTAGCCCAAATTTGGCTTTGGGTGGTGGTTCCTTCACACTGTAACCCTATAGCGGTGCTCTTGATGAAAGACAAAATTGGCCTTGCTGTCAAAATGAAATTATATGCATCTGTCAAACAGGTGCGAAAAAATTGGGCTTTGGGTGTTGGTGGTGCCTTTACACTGTAACCCTATAGAGGTGTTCTTGATGAAAGCAAGAATTGGCCTTGCTGTAAAAAAAAAGTGCAGAAAAATTGATCCTTAGGTGTTATTGTGCCCATGAAACCTATACCAAGAAATTACTTCAAGATAAAATCAACACCCACAAAACTAGGCAGCCTAAACAGTCTTGCAGAGATTTGAGATCCCAAAAACATTTAATCCATGACATCGGCATCAGGGGCTTGATAGCTGCTGCTAATCAAGGACTGATTCATTTTGACAATTGTCAGCCAGTCAACGGCTGTGTTAAATACTAAGAACTGCAACACTGAATATTAGTTATTTTTTATCAGTTTACTGCACCTTCTGGTCTCTTGATTAATGAAGAATGTACATAGCATTATCTTTTATATTCAAAAAAAGTTTTTCTTTTTTAAATAGTAAAACGCAAAATGGGAATGATACTGAAAAAGGGAATACGGGATGGAGAAGGGGATAAATAGAAAATTAGAAGAAAAAAAAAACATAATAGAAAGAAAATTACAAGTGTCAAGTGAAAAAGTGCTCTATATGGAAAACAAGCTCCATATTGTTAGTTTCTCTGGATAAAAATTATATTTTATCATTTCAAATTTTGAACTACAAGATCAAGTGAAATGTTAGTTATTGATAAAAATACCTTGGGAGAATTGTTTGTCGATATAAGGGGACACCGTTGAAATCCAATATCGCAAATCAATGGAGAAGTTTGTCAAGTTAACATACCTGGGAGTTGTATAATCCCAGGTACATTGAAAGGGTTTCAGTCAAATTGAATAAAAGTTTTTAGGTTCCTATCAACAGGACGGAAGTTGAGTAAAACTCCTGGTCTATGTTTATGAGACTTCAGACCTCATAAACATGGTATTTTGGACAGGACAGCGTCTGTTTGCCCAGGTGAAGGAAAGTCAACATTCTTGGATATTCCAGACAATGGCAGTATCTCTTAATTGTTACACTAAATGAAGGACGTCAGGGAAAGTTTCCATAGATGAAAAAGGGACCAAATTTTATGAGAGAAAAATAATTCAAAACATTGTGAAAGTTAGTACAACTGTTAACTTTAAGACTCAGTTATGAATATTAGATGTGAAAGATGAGTATTTTCTTTTTTGATAAGATTAAAGCATTGACACTGTTGGGGCTCATTTATATTAGTAAAAAGGTACAAAAGGTATCATGTTATCTAAAAAAGAGTTCAATCATAATGCTAGCATATATTTGTTGATTCATAATTATTACTGTTAGCATTATGTGTGCTTCATAATTTACACATTCCTAAATAGTAATTTAGCTATGCACATTTTTTTCACTGTATCATAAATATTTTAATCACTATTTCTGAAAGTCCACCTCTTTGTAGTTAAAACTTTCCATTCAAATGCTGCTACACCCAAAAGAGTAAATTCCACAAATTAAACAGCTGCTGATCAAAAGGAACATTTTATGCCTCTCTGGTAAAATAGCATAGTTCAATCTGTATAGAACAAGATTAATGTGTTATATAAGGGCTATATTTAGATTTCCTAGATAAACTCAATATTTACATTTCTAGTCTTGTGCCACCTGGTGGTCTTTTAAGCTAGTGCTTGTACAAATAAGACATTAATTAGGAGGATCATATAATCGCATGCCCATCATCTAGAGGGAATCTTCACACATCTCATTGAAGTTCCAGAGACAACATCTGACACACTTCACTGAAGCCAGGATCCACACCTTCTAGCATAGGTAAATGCCATCTTTGGGAGACAGACTCTACCCATTAGTTGGCAGCCATATTAAGACAATCCATTCACAGAGTTTTATTCTGTTGCTTTTGAGGGTAAATATAGTGTATTATTCTCCTGGTGACATTCTACCTGAAAATATATATACTATGGAATCTGTAAAACGCAGAGTATTGTCTGCCAGGTTTAGTTATAAATGGTTATGCTGTCAATGAAGGGAAATTCATTATTTAATGTAGTCTAATATATATACCCATGCTGTAGCGGGATACCTTAAGTAATTCATTGTATATCACATATAAGTGTCTATGTCGGCCTCTTAATCTGACTGTGGTGTGATGTCTGTAAAGTGAATTATTTCAGTCCGTTACAGCGTGATGAATGTGCTATCTCCATTACAAACGCTAGTTTTACCAGAACGAGCGCTCCTGTTTCATACTTGATTCTGAGCATGTGCATTTTTTTTCATGTCGTTAAAGCCCACACACGGCGGTTTTTCATGATGAGAAAAACGACGATGTAAAAAGCGACGTGAAAAATTAGAGCATGTTCCAATTTTTTCATGCCCATTTTTCACGTTGTGAAAAATGCTCTGAAGCCCACACACGATCATTTTTAATGACCATTTTCTTGTATTAGTGTCGGTGGTGCCGCTAGGTAGTCAGTTATTTTTTAAGGTTAGCCGCCAGGTTTTTATAGCGTCAGGTACCCCCATATATTACCAAATAAAGGTTTAACCCCTTGATCGCCTCCCAGGTAACCCTTTCACCCCCTATTGCCAGTGTCACTAAGCGATCGTTTTTCTGATCGCTGTATTCGTTATGCTGGTGCCGCTAGATAGTCAGTTATTTTTTTAAGTTCGCCGCCAGGTTTTTATAGCGTCAGGTACCCCCATATATTACCTAATAGAGGTTTAACCCCTTGATCATCCCCAGGTAACCCGTTCACCCCCTTTTGCCAGTGTCACTAAGCGATCGTTTTTCTGATCGCTGTATTCGTTATGCTGGTGCCGCTAGGTAGTCAGTTTTTTTTTTAGGTTAGGTTCGCCGCCAGGTTTTTATAGCGTCAGGTACCCCCATATATTACCTAATAAAGGTTTAACCCCTTGATCGCCCCCCAGGTAACCCTTTCACCCCCTTTTGCCAGTGTCACTAAGCGATAGTTTTTCTGATCGCTGTATTCGTTATGCTGGTGCCGCTAGGTAGTCAGTTATTTTTTTAGGTTCGCCGCCAGGTTTTTATAGCGTCAGGAACCCCCAAATATTTCCTAATAAAGGTTTAACCGCTTGATCGCCCCCCAGGTAACCCTTTCACCCCCTTTTGCCAATGTCACTAAGCAATCGTTTTTCTGATTGCTGTATTAGTTATGCTGGTGCCGCTAGGTAGTCAGTTATTTTTTTAGCCTTGCCGCCAGGTTGTTATAGCGTCAGGTACCCCCATATATTATCTAATAAAGGTTTTAACCCCCTGATTGCCCCTAGTTAACCCTTTCACCAGTGATCACCGTATAAGTGTTACGGGTGACGCTGGTTTGTTAGTTTGCTTTTTATAGTGTCAGGGCACACGCCGTATATAACCCAATAAAGGTTTAACCCCCTGATCGCCCGGCGGGTGATATCAATTAGGTTATAGCGTCAGAGAGGGTCTGCGTCACACCCCAGGCAGCGTCAGGTTAGTGCCAGTAGCGCCAGTAGGAACTTTTAGGATCCTAAGCCTGGTAAGGCTGTATGTATCCATCCCTGGGGACTTTATGTGAAATTGTGGCCCGGTAAGTTCACATATTTCCATCCCATTAATATTCAAAAGGGGAAGAGCAAGGATTGGGACTTTAATTGAAGCATATATGTACAAGAAGGTTAATAGGGTGAACCAGAGGAATTTTATTAAAACATCATACAACACATGTATATCAATTGGCATAGTAAACATTGTAATAATTATAACCCACAGCTGTGGGGTACCTAGCATTCCAGTCTTCCCTGCATCTATTCACTCTCACCACCACCCAGTTGGCATCAGCCTGGGATCTTTTTGTTTCGGGTTGTTTTGGTTGCACACTTTTTCTGTTGCCATTCAATTGGTTCTCTGTTTATCTCGCACCCCCCTTCCTTGCTTTCTCACACTCCCCCTAGCACTTTCAATGCCAGACCTTAAGGCATTTCCCTCACCCCCCACTCTTGTCACTTTCGACACCCATACCCACTCAACTGATTTATTCCCCCACAGGATTGCCCCGTTTCCCTACCCGCCCGGTGGAGACCTGTCTGGGTTGTTCTCCTGGTCCGTCTGCCATGGCTCCCGCAAGGGGATACCCCTGTGTTGGCCATGCCTAAACCTGATTTTCATCTTATAGTTATCATAATGTAAGTATGCACCTCGGTGCTGGGGCATTTTTGTACCCCCTAAATACTATTTTATTTTTATACTTATCTGGATCTCTATATTTATCCATAGCTATCACGCGCATGCTCCTGATGAGCGGCCAAGAAGCAGCGAAACGCGTCGAGCTACCAGATGCCGTGTCAACCAATTGCAATCTGTTAACCCTTATTACCAAGTGACCCCTAATTACACAGGTTTATCAGGCCATAGATTCTGCAGGCCATACAATTTTTATTATCAATTATACTTTCTCATTTGTGGTGACCAACCGGATTTGCTCTTGTCTTACCTTTTGACTATTATGCCATTACCATGTTTATTGTTCTATAGTGTTTACTGTTTACCCCCTCAGCGGTGGCTGTACCACCAGGTCCACTGCTGTTATAATTATTACAATGTTTACTATGCCAATTGATATACATGTGTTGTATGATGTTTTAATAAAATTCCTCTGGTTCACCCTATTAACCTTCTTGTACATATATGCTTCAATTAAAGTCCGATCCTTGCCCTTCCCCTTTTGAATCCCTTAGTGGTATAGTATCTGAACAGATCAAGATCGATCACTGTCACTTACAAAACACAACACACACATAACTGCAGCGTTCGCAGAGACAGGCCTGATCCCTGCGACTCCAGTGCTGTAGGAGGTGATTTCACCACCACAGTTAAAAAAAAGAGCATATATGCCGAAGCATGGGGGCAGCAGGGACAGAGGAGCGATTTTGCTCGTAATGCCGCGTACATATGGTCAAAATTCCGACGGAGGCTTGCCTGTGGAAAAGTCAGACCGTGTGTATGCGCATAACTTTTGCGGGAGGATGCCCCCATATTTCGGCATATATAAATGGTGCATGTATGCCCATCATTAGAAGTGGGTGAATGAAAGGAGATATTCTAATGGTGGGCATACCCACCGATCAATCTCTTTTTTTCGTTCAGCCAACAGGCTGCATGAAAAAAAAGATTACAATACATGTCCAACAAGGACCAGCAACGTACTGGTATGTTGCTGGACTTTGAATGGTTATACCAGAATGATGCCTGCGGATTTAGGTATCATCTTGGTATCATTCTTTTCAGCCAGTGGCTGGCTTTCATGTAAAAGCAATCCTAGCGGAAGGAATGTCCCCCCCCAGATATAAAAAGCGCCATTGGGAAATTGGGAAAGCATTTTATCACACCGATCTTGGTGTGGTCAGATGCTTTGTGGACAGAGGAAAGATCTAGGGTCTAATAGACACCATTTTTTTAAAAAAAAGAGTGCCTGTCACTACCTATTGCTATCATAGGGGATATTTACATTCCCTGAGATAGCAATAAAAATGATTTAAAAAAAACAATATGGAAGGAGCAGTTAAAAAATAAAATAAAAAAGCAAAATTAATAATTAAAAACAAACAAAAAAAAAAACACCCCTGTCCCGTCCTGCTATTGCGCAAAGGCGAACGCAAGCGTCGGTCTGGCGTCATATGTAAACAGCAATTGCATCATGCATGTGAGGTATCACCGCGAAGGTCAGATCGAGGGCAGTAATTTTAGCTGTAGACCTCCTCTGTAAATATAATGTGGTAACCTGTAAAGGCTTTTAAAGGCTTTTAAAAATGTATATAGTTTGTCGCCACTGCGCGTTTGTGCAAAATTTGAAGGCATGTCGTGTTTGGTATCCATGTATTCGGCCTAAGATCATCTTTTTTATTTCATCAAACATTTAGGCAATATAGTGTGTTTTAGTGCATTAAAATTAAAAAAAGTGTATTTTTTCCCCAAAAAATAGGTTTGAAAAATCGCTGCGCAAATACTGTGTGGAAAAAAAAATGCAACACCCACCATTTTAATCTGTAGGGCCTTTGCTTTAAAAAAATACATAATGTTTGGGGGTTCAACGTAATTTTGTTGCAAAAAAAAATGTTTTGATGTAAACAAAAAGTGTCAGAAAGGGCTTTGTCTTCAAGTGGTTAGAAGAGTAGATGATGTGTGAGATAAGCTTCCTAATGTTGTGTAAAAAATACCAGGACAGTTCAAAACCTCCCCAAATGACCCCATTTTGGGAAGTACACACCCCAAGCTATTTGCTGAGAGGCATGTCGAGTCCATGGAATATTTTATATGTTAACACAAGTTGCGGAAAAAAAAATAATATATTTTTTATTTTTTTGCACAAAGTTGTCACTAAATGATATATTGCTCGAACATGCCATGGGCATATGAGGAATTACACCCCAAAATACATTCTGTTGCTTCTCCTGAGTACGGGGATACCACATGTGTGAGACTTTTGGGAGCCTAGCTGCGTACAGGACCCTTTTAACCTAAGTTCTAGTGATGAGCCGAACACCCCCGGGTTCGGTTCGCACCAGAACCCGCGAACGGACCGAAAGTTCGTACGAACATTAGAACCCTATTAAATACAATGGATGCGAACGTTCGAATTCTAAAGTGCTAATTATAACAACTATTATGCATGTTATTGTCCTAAAAAGGGTTTCGGAACCCGGGTTGTGCACCAGGGGACATGTATCAATGCAAAAAGAAGTTTTAAAAACGGTCGTTTTTCGGGAGCAGTCATTTTAATGATGCATAAAGTGAAAAAAAAAAAGTCAAATATTCCTTTAAATATCGTACCTGGGGGGTGTCTAAAGTATGCCTGTGAAGTGCCACGTGTTTCCCGTGTTTAGAACTGTCCCTGCACAAAATGACACTTCTAAAGGAAAAAAAGCCATTTAAAACTGCTTGCGGCTTTAATGTAATGTCTGGTCCCGGTAATATGGATGAAAATCTTTAAGAAAAATGGCATAGCTACCCCATGACCCCCCCCCCTACCCCAGCCCATTACCAGCCCCTTTGGGTCTTGTATGGATATTAAGGGGAACCCCGCACATAAAATAAAAAAGGCCCTATATACTCTGAACAGCCGTATACAGGCGGTGCATACAAGACAGGGACTGTAGGTTTGTTCTTATGTAGAATCTGTTTGTAATTTTGAACAGGTACATTGTTGAAGTGTAGCTCCAGCCCAAAAATCTATTTTTAAACTTTTTGGAAAACATAGGTAAGGGTTATCACCCCTGTAACATTTGTTTTGCTGTCTGTGCCCCTGTTCAGAACATTTCACCTCACTTTCCGTCCCAATGACAACTGTTTTTGAAATGTGGTGTTTTTCTTGAAACAAGGATTGCTGATAAAGCATCAGTACAGAGGAGACACCTTTCTCCCATATTTATTCTTACAGGAGAGAATTTTCCTTCCTAGTGGTAGATTTCCTCTCACTTCCTGTTGTCTTCTTGCGTTTGCAAGTAGGAGTCGTTTGTAAGTTGGATGTTTGAAAGTAGGGACCTGCCGTATATACTCTGCAGAAATAGGCCCCTTAGTTGTTGGTGTTGGCACAACACTGTAAGCACTCACAGTTACTCTTGGTTGGTGCTGGAACGCCCTGCTGTCAACTATTATATCAGGAATTTTAATTACATATAATTGTTGAACAGTGGTAGTAAAAATTGGGCCTTTGATGGTGGTGCTGGTGCCACAACACTGTAAGCCCTGACAGTTACTCTTGGTGGGTGCAGCAATGGGCCCTGCTGTGAATTATTAGATCAAGAATTGTAATTACATGCCCCTTTTGAACAGGGGCTGAAAAATTGGGCCTTTCGTGGTGGTGGTGGTGGTGGCGTTGCCACAACACTGTAAGCCCTCAGAGTTACTCTTGGTGGGTGCAGCAATGGGCCCTGCTGTGAATTATTAGATCAAGAATTGTAATTACATGCCCCTTTTGAACAGGGGCTGAAAAATTGGGCCTTTCGTGGTGGTGGTGGTGGTGTTGCCACAACACTGTAAGCCCTCAGAGTTACTCTTGGTGGGTGCAGCAATGGGCCCTGCTGTGAATTATTAGATCAAGAATTGTAATTACATGCCCCTTTTGAACAGGGGCTGAAAAATTGGGCCTTTCGTGGTGGTGGTGGTGGTGGTGGCGTTGCCACAACACTGTAAGCCCTCAGAGTTACTCTTGGTGGGTGCAGCAATGGGCCCTGCTGTGAATTATTAGATCAAGAATTGTAATTACATGCCCCTTTTGAACAGGGGCTGAAAAATTGGGCCTTTCGTGGTGGTGGTGGTGGCGTTGCCACAACACTGTAAGCCCTCAGAGTTACTCTTGGTGGGTGCAGCAATGGGCCCTGCTGTGAATTATTAGATCAAGAATTGTAATTACATGCCCCTTTTGAACAGGGGCTGAAAAATTGGGCCTTTCGTGGTGGTGGTGGTGGTGGTGGCGTTGCCACAACACTGTAAGCCCTCAGAGTTACTCTTGGTGGGTGCAGCAATGGGCCCTGCTGTGAATTATTAGATCAAGAATTGTAATTGCATGCCCCTGTTGAACAGGGGCTGAAAAATTGGGCCTTAGGCACTGGTGGCACAACACTACAACCCCTCACAGATACTGTACTTGGAGCACAGCAATGAGCCCTGTTGCAAAGTATTGCTTAAAAAATTGTAATGACACGCCCCTGTTAAACAGGGGCTGAAAAATTGGGCCTTAGGCACTGGTGCCACAACACTCCAACCCCTCACAGATACTGTACTTGGAGCACAGCAATGAGCCCTATGGCAAATTATTGCTAAAAAAATTGTAATTACACGCCCCTGTAAAACAGGGGCTGAAAAATTGGGCCTTAGCCACTGGTGGCGGCACCCATAAACAAAAATGATCTTCCAAGCTATCATCATCAATCGTATCATTGAGGACTCGGAGGAGGAGGATAGCCAGTCAACATAACAGCACAGGCACTCAGCATCAGTCTTGAAGGGATGTGACATGTTAAAATCAATTAGTCTGTTATATCAGCATCAGGTGTGTGGTAGCTGGTGGTGATCCAAGACTGGTTCATCTTGATGAAAGTCAGTCGATCAACCGAGTCGGTGGACAGGCGCACCCTGTGATCCGTGACAAATCCTCCAGCAGCACTGAATGTGCGTTCCGAAAGAACGCTGGATGCAGGACAGGCCAGTAGCTCAATTGCATACTGTGCAAGCTCTGGCCAGTGATCCATCCTCAAGACCCAGTAAGCCAGAGGATTTTCGGTGGGGAAGGTGTCCAAGTCTGACCTTGCCCCTAGATATTCCTGCACCATGTTTATCAGACGCTGGCGATGGTTGCTGGAACCGATCATACTTTGGGGCTGCGGACTAAAGAATTGTCTGAATGCATCGGTCAGACGGCCACCTTCCCCACCGCTCCTTCTTTGACTGGCCGAAGCCTCAGCAACTCGTTGTCCAGGACCAGGAGTTTGTAACCTCCCAGTCTCTGGGAACGCGTTGCACAGACCTTTCTGCAAGGCCTCCCGGAGTTGTCTCATCCTCTGCTCCCTCTGCGACGGTAACATAAGGTCCGCAACCTTACCCTTGTACTGTGGATCAAGGAGAGTGGCCAGCCAGTAATGGTCCCTCTCCTTGATCCGAAGAATACGAGGGTCCTTCCGCAGACTTTGCAGGATCAGGGAGGCCATGCAGCGTAGGTTTGCTGAGGCATTCGCTCCGGAGTCCTCTGGGTCACTAAGGACGACATGATCCGCAGCCACCTCCTCCCAGCCACGTACAAGTCCACTGGTTTCTTGGGACTGTAAATCATCCCTAAAAGACTGCTGCTGATGATGCTGAGTGCCAGCCTCCACCTCCATGCTGACACAATCCTCCTCCTCCTCCTCCTCCTCTTCCTGTGCGATGGGTGGGACAGAAGGAACACTGTCTGGGTAAAGGGGGCCTTGAGAGGCAAGGAAGTCCTCCTCTTCCTGCCTCTGTTCTGCCTCAAGTGCCCTGCCCATTATTCCACGCAGCGTGTGCTCCAACAGGTGGACAAGAGGTACAGTGTCACTGATGCATGCACTGTCACTGCTCACCATCCTTGTGGCCTCCTCAAATGGTGCCAGGACAGTGCATGCATCCCTGATCATGCCCCACTGGCGTGGAGAAAAAAAACCAAGCTCCCCTGACCCTGTCCTGGTGCCGTAGTCGCACAGGTACTCATTGATGGCCCTCTGCTGCGTGTGCAGCCGCTGCAGCATGGCCAACGTTGAGTTCCACCTGGTGGGCATGTCACATATAAGGCGGTTCTTGGGCAGGTTCAACTCCTTTTGCAGCTCAGCCAGGCGAGCACTGGCATTATAAGATCTGCGGAAATGCACACAGACTTTCCTGGCCTGCCTCAGGACATCCTGTAAGCCCGGGTACCTGCCCAAGAACCGCTGCACCACCAGGTTAAGGACGTGAGCCACACAGGGCACATGGGTCAGTTGTCCCTGTCGGAGGGCGGAGAGGAGGTTGGTGCCATTGTCGCAAACCACCATTCCTGGCTTAAGCTGGCGTGGCGTCAACCACCTCTCGGCCTGGCCCTGCAGAGCAGACAGGACCTCTGCCCCAGTGTGGCTTCTGTCCCCCAAACACACCAGCGCAAGCACGGCATGGCATATTTTTGCCTGCGTACTTGCGTAGCTCCTTGAACGGCTACGGAGCACCGCTGGTTCAGAGGACAAAGCACAGGAAGAGGCCATGGAAGAAGAAGAAGAGGAGGGGGTGGAGGAGAGAGGTGTGTCACAACCAGTAGTAGCATTTTGGAGGTGTGGCGGTGGAACAACCTCCAACACTACTGCACCTTGTCCTGCATCCTTCCCAGCTGCCAAAAGAGTGACCCAATGGGCCGTGAAAGAAAGGTAACGTCCCTGTCCTTGCCTGCTGGACCATGAGTCAGCGGTAATATGCACCTTACCGCTGACCGCCCTGTCCAGCGAGGCCAAGACATTGCCTTCCACATGCCGGTAGAGAGCCGGAATAGCCTTCCGTGAGAAAAAGTGGCGTTTGGGAACCTGCCACTGAGGAACCGCACATTGCACAAACTCACGGAAGGGGGCCGAGTCTACCAACTGAAAAGGCAGCAGTTGAAGCGCTAGCAATTTAGCCAAGCTAGCATTCAACCACTGGGCATGTGGATGGCTGGGAGTGAACTTCTTTCGACGGTCCAGCAGCTGGGGCAGGGAAATTTGCCTGCTAGAATCGGACGTCGGTGTACTGCTAGCAGAGTGGCCGCAAGTACTTGGCTGTGACACACCTAATTCTACACCTTCATTCCTCTCAGTGCATGTTTCAGAGAGGACTGAAGTTATAGTGGGGTTGGAGATCCCAGCTGATGCGGTGCAAGGAGAGGTCCGCTTTGTTCTTTGGTGTGGGTCTTTGAGGTAGGCTTGCCAACGAGCTGCATGGCAGGTCAACATATGTCTGGTCAGGCATGTGGTACCCAAGCGGCTGATGTTTTGGCCACGCGATATACGCTTGAGACATATGTTGCAAACAGCAGCTGTGCGATCTGATGCACTAGCCTCAAAAAAGGCCCACACCAAAGAACTTTTTGAATGACGGGCAGAGGCAGCGCCCTGCACAGGCGGAGCTCTGCGGTGTGATTCCGTCGGTGTACTGCCCTTACGCTGGCCACCAAAGGGCATCCTGCCTCGTTGGAGATGTGCCTCCTCCTCATCCTCCTCCTCCTCCTCTCTCCTATTAGGCACCCACGTGGAGTCAGTGACCTCATCATCCCCTCCCTCCTCATCACTGGAGCCAATCTGGCAGTATGCTGCAGCTGCTGGAACATGACTGCCAGATTGGTGTCCTTCTTGAGCATCCCCTCTGTCTGCTCTCACGCTACTGCCTTCCTGTAGCTGGGTTTCATCATCATACCCTTCGAAACGCTGGGCATCCTCCTTGAGCATGTACCCAACACTGTGCTCAAACAGTTCGGGGGACTCCTCAGGAGGAGGACATGGTGGGTCTAGGGAAGGAGTGACTGATGATGAGTCTGACATTGATACCAGGGAAGAGGACGCTTTGGCAGCTGCTTTTCCAGTACCCTGAGCCTGGGTGAGAGAGGATGAGGAGGAGGAGGAGGGCTTGGTCATCCACTCTACCAAGTCTTCGGCATGATGTGGCTCAACATGTCCAGCTGCCGAAAAGAAGGACAAGCGTGTCCCATGGCCATGTGCTGATGACAATGCACCGCGTCCACGACCAGCACTGTTGCCCCCAGACACAGAGCCTGCTTGCCCTCTTTTATTGCCTCCTGACTGTCTGCCTCTCCTTGTTTGCCTTCCAGACATTCTAATAGATGGCCTGCAGGGAGATGGGAAAAAAGCAATAAGGGCTACCTTCAGGTGTCCTTCTCTGTCCCTTTACTTAAGGATTTCTAAATATGGTTGAGGATGATTGCTTTTGCACAGAATAGCACAACGACAATTTCCCTGACTGTCCAAAAAAACAAGGATTTCAAAGATGGTTGATGAGGAATGCTTTAGCACACTATAGCACAAGGAGAATTTCCCTCACTGTCCTTCCCTGTCCCTAGAAACAAGGATTATCACAGTGAAAGAAACTGACACTCTTCCTACCTATAGTTTTCTGTCCCTAGAAAAAATGTTTTTTTAAAGCACACTATAGCACAAGGAGAATTTTCCTCACTGTCCTTCCCTGTCGCTAGAAACAAGGATTATCACAGTGAAAGAAACTGACACTCTCCCTACCTATAGTTTTCTGTCCCTAGAAAAAATGTTTTTTTAAAGCACACTATAGCACAAGGAGAATTTCCCTCACTTTCCTTCTTTGTCCCTAGAAACAAGGATTATCACAGTGAAAGAAACTGACACTCTTCCTACCTATAGTTTTCTGTCCCTAGAAAAAATGTTTTTTTAAAGCACACTATAGCACAAGGAGAATTCCCTCACTGTCCTTCCCTGTCCCTAGAAACAAGGATTCGCACAGTAAAACACACTGACACTCTCCCTACCTATAGTTTTCTGTCCCTAGAAAAAATGTTTTTTTAAAGCACACTATAGCACAAGGAGAATTTCCCTCACTTTCCTTCCCTGTCCCTAGAAACAAGGATTATCACAGTGAAAGAAACTGACACTCTTCCTACCTATAGTTTTCTGTCCCTAGAAAAAATGTTTTTTTAAAGCACACTATAGCACAAGGAGAATTGCCTCACTGTCCTTCCCTGTCCCTAGAAACAAGGATTCGCACAGTAAAACACACTGACACTCTCCCTACCTATAGTTTTCTGTCCCTAGAAAAAATGTTTTTTTAAAGCACACTATAGCACAAGGAGAATTCCCTCACTGTCCTTCCCTGTCCCTAGAAACAAGGATTCGCACAGTAAAAGACACTGACACTCTCCCTACCTATAGTTTTCTGTCCCTAGAAAAAATGTTTTTTTAAAGCACACTATAGCACAAGGAGAATTTCCCTCACTTTCCTTCTTTGTCCCTAGAAACAAGGATTATCACAGTGAAAGAAACTGACACTCTTCCTACCTATAGTTTTCTGTCCCTAGAAAAAATGTTTTTTTAAAGCACACTATAGCACAAGGAGAATTCCCTCACTGTCCTTCCCTGTCCCTAGAAACAAGGATTCGCACAGTAAAACACACTGACACTCTCCCTACCTATAGTTTTCTGTCCCTAGAAAAAATGTTTTTTTAAAGCACACTATAGCACAAGGAGAATTCCCTCACTGTCCTTCCCTGTCCCTAGAAACAAGGATTCACACAGTAAAACACACTGACACTCTCCCTACCTATAGTTTTCTGTCCCTAGAAAAAATGTTTTTTTAAAGCACACTATAGCACAAGGAGAATTTCCCTCACTTTCCTTCTTTGTCCCTAGAAACAAGGATTATCACAGTGAAAGAAACTGACACTCTTCCTACCTATAGTTTTCTGTCCCTTGAAAAAATGTTTTTTAAAGCACACTATAGCACAAGGAGAATTCCCTCACTGTCCTTCCCTGTCCCTAGAAACAAGGATTCGCACAGTAAAACACACTGACACTCTCCCTACCTATAGTTTTCTGTCCCTAGAAAAAATGTTTTTTTAAAGCACACTATAGCACAAGGAGAATTTCCCTCACTTTCCTTCCCTGTCCCTAGAAACAAGGATTATCACAGTGAAAGAAACTGACACTCTTCCTACCTATAGTTTTCTGTCCCTAGAAAAAAATGTTTTTTTAAAGCACACTATAGCACAAGGAGAATTCCCTCACTGTCCTTCCCTGTCCCTAGAAACAAGGATTTGCACAGTAAAACACATTGACACTCTCCCTACCTATAGTTTTCTGTCCCTAGAAATTTTTTTTTTTAAAGCACACTATAGCACAAGGAGAATTCCCTCACTGTCCTTCCCTGTCCCTAGAAACAAGGATTCGCACAGTAAAACACACTGACACTCTCCCTACCTATAGTTTTCTGTCCCTAGAAAAAATGTTTTTTTAAAGCACACTATAGCACAAGGAGAATTTCCCTCACTTTCCTTCTTTGTCCCTAGAAACAAGGATTATCACAGTGAAAGAAACTGACACTCTTCCTACCTATAGTTTTCTGTCCCTTGAAAAAATGTTTTTTTAAAGCACACTATAGCACAAGGAGAATTCCCTCACTGTCCTTCCCTGTCCCTAGAAACAAGGATTCACACAGTAAAACACACTGACACTCTCCCTACCTATAGTTTTCTGTCCCTAGAAAAAATGTTTTTTTAAAGCACACTATAGCACAAGGAGAATTTCCCTCACTTTCCTTCCCTGTCCCTAGAAACAAGGATTATCACAGTGAAAGAAACTGACACTCTTCCTACCTATAGTTTTCTGTCCCTAGAAAAAATGTTTTTTTAAAGCACACTATAGCACAAGGAGAATTCCCTCACTGTCCTTTCCTGTCCCTAGAAACAAGGATTCGCACAGTAAAACACACTGACACTCTCCCTACCTATAGTTTTCTGTCCCTAGAAAAATTTTTTTTTAAAGCACACTATAGCACAAGGAGAATTTCCCTCACTTTCCTTCTTTGTCCCTAGAAACAAGGATTATCACAGTGAAAGAAACTGACACTCTTCCTACCTATAGTTTTCTGTCCCTAGAAAAAATGTTTTTTTAAAGCACACTATAGCACAAGGAGAATTCCCTCACTGTCCTTCCCTGTCCCTAGAAACAAGGATTCGCACAGTAAAACACACTGACACTCTCCCTACCTATAGTTTTCTGTCCCTAGAAAAAATGTTTTTTTAAAGCACACTATAGCACAAGGAGAATTCCCTCACTGTCCTTCCCTGTCCCTAGAAACAAGGATTCGCACAGTAAAACACACTGACACTCTCCCTACCTATAGTTTTCTGTCCCTAGAAAAAATGTTTTTTTAAAGCACACTATAGCACAAGGAGAATTTCCCTCACTTTCCTTCTTTGTCCCTAGAAACAAGGATTATCACAGTGAAAGAAACTGACACTCTTCCTACCTATAGTTTTCTGTCCCTAGAAAAAATGTTTTTTTAAAGCACACTATAGCACAAGGAGAATTCCCTCACTGTCCTTCCCTGTCCCTAGAAACAAGGATTCGCACAGTAAAACACACTGACACTCTCCCTACCTATCCTTCTCTTTCCCTAAACTAAAGGAATCCAGGTTAAGCAAGAAAAAAATAAATGTCACTGTCCCTGCCTATGCTTCTCTTTCCCTGCTCCGGAACACACTACACTAGGCCGCCGTGCTGGCGGCCTTTTATAGTGTGGGGCGTGTACTAAACACCCTCAGCAATAATTGGCCACAGGCATCCTGCCTGTGGCCAATCATTGCTCTCCTCGCTGCCGGCGCTGTGATTGGCCAAGCATGCGGGGTCACAGTGCATGCTTGGCCAATCACAGCGCCTGGATCACACTGCGATGGCGTAGTGCATTGTGGGCCGTTCGCGTCACTCGAATTTGGCGCGAACGGCCCAAATCGTTCGATCTTCGTCGAACGATCGAACAGCCGATGTTCGAGTCGAACGTATGTTCGACTCGAACACGAAGCTCATCCCTACTAAGTTCCCTTCACAATTGCTCTACTACCTACATCATTTATTGCATTTCTTGCCCATGTGGCCTACTCTACGTAGGCAGAACCATCAGAGCCTCACGGGCCAGATTTGGAGAACACAGTCGTGCAGTTCAAGGAGGCAACCCTAAATACAGTGTGGCACGCCACTTTTCAGCCCACCATCACAAAGACACTAGTGCCCTCCAAGTGTGGATCATTGAATCCATACCAGAAACTCCCACTGCAGTTGAGAGATTCCAACGTCTCTGCAGACAAGAAACTTATTGGATATATTCTTTGAACACTATGTCGCCTCATGGCCTTAATGAAGAAATAGAAACTAACAATATCATCTAAATATTCATGCGTTGCTACTTCCCTGCGAATTCTTGTCTCATGCAATTCACTGCATGCGTTTCATTACGCTTTAATTTTCCCCCTCCCCCTCACCTTCTCTCCCCCAAACCCCCCCCTCACATATTTTTTTATACATATTTTATATGTATTTATATATATATATTTATATATGTTTTATACATGTGTTCTCTATTACCTATATATATTTTATATATGTATGATTTCAGTATATATGTATATATGTTATTGTGTTTATATGCATGTTTATTACATATACCCCCCATTTCCCCATCATAATCTCCATTTTCTCTACACAGTAATACAGATGTCCCCTCACTTTCATTCGCCCAACTTATTCCATACATACAGATGCATACATGTACCTATGTTGGCATCTGTGTGTGTGTGTATACATATCAGTCACCCACACCATTCTTCTCTATCCTTCCTTGTTGATTTTCATTTTTATTTTATTTTTATTATTATTTTTGTATACATATGTGTATATTTATATATGTGTAGCGATACCTCCAACTAAGAAGGCCGCAGATTTAGTTTGGGCCCTGAAAGACAGCTCCGCCAACCCCCGGCAAGGTACTCGACCCCCTACTGGCACAGTTAGTTACGGCAGCAATAAACTCTTATACTGTATGAGTAATTAAACATCGAGACAATAATAGTATAAAAAGGGTATATGATTTACTTAAGCTTTTGATAAGAAAGGGGTTAACATTTATAACAGTTCACAGACAGTATATATTGCAGAGCCCTGCAGCACTAACACACTATGCATATGGAGTGAACAGTAACAAGTGCGCCACGTGGGCGACCGTTAACAAGGCGTCCTGTGGCGCAGTAACCAAACAAAATAGCAAGCTGACCAGGCCTGGTTCAGATATCTACAACTTAGTCTATAGGGGATGATGTTCTTTTCTTCACCGGCAGGTCTTTAACGGTGGTGCACATTAACAGAGTATGATTTGTAATCCAGTGAGAAAGATAAAGATGGGGTAAACACTGTACTATATAAAGTGTTAGTTCCGCTCCTTTGAGGTCCTCTAATGAGAGTATTAAGAACAACTCGTGGGCCACGGCAGTCTATAGGCCTATTAGCAACAACAGTATATGGTTTAGGCATACGCCCTCTCACCCGCCCGGACAGGGTCCCAGTCCGGGGAACTTCCACTGACTGTGTCACACACACACACAGTGTCTCCAAAGATCGGGTCCTCGATCCGGTCCAGGCTGTAGACAAACGAGGTCCGGAGCCACCCAGGCTCGCAGTGGGGTGGAAGGCTCTTTGGTGCTGCACAAGGTCTCAGGCTTCAGGCCTTGCACTCCGACACATCCGCACAGGAGGATCAGTCTCTGAAGTCTCGTGTCCCAAAGAGGCCGAGCGCAGCTGCGCCTCCTCCTTATATAACCCCTCCCATGAGTCTCTGCGGTGAACACTGCCGAATGGGTTTCTGGGTGATGTAGTCTCCGGGAAGTAAAAGGGGAACACCCCACTTCACACTCCCCCCACTTGAACTCTTTGGTCCCCAAAGATAAACCGAAACAAAGACTATGTACAACTTTAGACAATTCTGCGAACAATGTTGGCATAGGGAATTCCCACCAAAACTGAGGGGTAGAATTCCCTTGCCCACAGGTCACATTATCATGGGTGGCCTGCCTAACTGTGCCAGAGAGTGAGCTGGGGTTGCCCTCCACCAAATGGACAGTGGAGGGATCTGGATTCTCAGCATTTCTCCTAGCAGTAACTACAGAGTCCTCCGAGCTATTCCCCATTTGTGGATAGGTCAGCCTCTTAGGAGGCCGGATGACTCTTCGAGCCCTTTGCTCTCTTGGGACTTCTGGCTCTGGCGCCACAGGCTCCTCTTCCTCTGACTAACTATCACGGGCATCTTCCCAGTGATCTGATGAAGGACTAGATGGGATGAACTCTGTGGCCTCTGGGTTCAGTGTTCCATCTGGAGTGTCTTCAGTAGGTGGAAGATCTATAGTGGAAGTTCCTGGAGTTGGGGAAGGCCACAACCAATCAAGTTCTCTTTCTTCATCTTCACTAAGTTGAGAGGCCTCTCCATCTTCAGCTCGGGAGGTCTGCGACCGAGTGTTTGGCCTGAGAGTATCCAGAATAGAGACCGGTTCAGGAGAATCTCTCACGGGAGGTATCCTGACTGCCTCAGCAAGTGGGAGCAGGTGGTTTCGATGCCACGTCTTCAGTGGGCCTACCCTCCCTTCTGGCTTCAACTTGTAGACAGGTAGGCCCGGCAACTTCCTACAGATGACATAGGGTTCAGACCTCCATCTGTCCGCAAGTTTGTGCTTCCCAGGGACCCCCAGATTGCGTAACAGTACTCTATCCCCGGGCTGTAGTTCTTGTATCCAGACCTTCAAGTCGAAGTTTCTTTTGTTCCGAGCTCCTCTTTGATCTGAGGCCACTTGAGCTTGTTCATAGGCCACTTTCAGGCTGTGTCTGAGCCTGTCCACATATCCTTTGTGGGATGTGGCTGAGGAATGGTCCAGAGAGGTGTCAAAGGCCAAGTCCACAGGCAGTCTCGCCTCTCTTCCAAACATGAGTCGATAGGGGGAGTAGCCTGTAGCATCACTAGTGGTGCAGTTGTAAGCATGTACTATTGCTGCTATGTGTTTGCTCCAATGTTGCTTCTTCTCACTTTCCAGAGTCCCCAACATGTTGAGCAAGGTTCGGTTAAACCTCTCCGGCTGAGCATCTCCCTGTGGGTGGTAAGGGGTAGTTCGAGTCTTCTTGATTCCCAACGAATCCCCAGGAGTTTCCGGATCAGTCGACTCTCAAAGTCCCTTCCTTGATCTGAATGAAGTCATTGGGGCAGCCCATAATGGACAAAATACTTCTCCATGAGTATCTTGGCTACTGTGGAAGCCTTCTGGTCTTTGGTTGGGAAAGCTTGGGCATACCGGGTGGAATGATCGGTTATCACCAGAACATTTCCTAGTCCACTCAGATCGTGTTCGAGGCAGAGGAAATCAATGCATACCAGACTTTGTAGGTTGGGGCAGCTTGATGAGGTAAAGTCTTCCTC
Source organism: Rana muscosa (assembly GCA_029206835.1). Lineage (NCBI taxonomy): Eukaryota > Metazoa > Chordata > Amphibia > Anura > Ranidae > Rana > Rana muscosa. The sequence goes on from CM055122.1 coordinate 1,158,005,250, forward strand.
TGGATGCAACGTGCACATGAGTGGCAGTACTCTTCTACCTCTGCCCTCATGCAGGGCCAATAGAACCGACTTCTAACAAGTTGAAAGGTCCTTTCAGCCCCTAGGTGACCATGATTGTCATGCAGGGCAATCAGAACAGTCTCTCGATGTTTCTCTGGGAGGAACAGTTGCCATTTATCTTCTGAGTCATCAGAGGGGCCCCTTCGGTAGACCACTCCCTGATGTACCTGCAACCTGTCCCACTCTTTCCTCAACAGGCGGGCTTCTTTTGAGGAGTGACTCAGGAGTTTGTTTGGATCCTGATTCTCCAGAGCTTCCAGAACCAATTTCCCCATTGGATCTTCTAACTGGTCACTTCTCAGTTCCTTCTTGGACAACTTTGGCAGATAGTCTTCTCCCAGCTGAGTTACTCCACAGTATTTTTTGGGGACTCCTACCATGGTAACTCCTATCTCTTCCGCCCTTGAGCCCCCTCTGGCTTGCAATTCAGCCCCTTGACAAAGGGCCCACACCCCATCAGGTGCTACTTGAGTCCAGTCTTCCATGTCACAGTTGGGACCATGGGATCTCCTGGACAGAGCGTCTGCATCTCGATTCCCAATCCCTGGCCTGTACTTTAGGCTGAAATTGAATCCAGACAATGCGGCCAGCCACCTGTGTCCAGTGGCGTCCAGTTTTGCTGTAGTGAATAAGTAGGTCAGGGGGTTGTTGTCGGTCTTCACAATGAACTCCGCCCCATACAGGTAGACTTTGCGCTTGTCTACTAACGCCCACTTGAGGGCCAAGAACTCCAGTTTATGAGTGGGGTCGTTTTTCTCAGAGGGGGTCAGGCTCCTGCTCATGTAGGCAACGGGCCGCAGTTGCCCTTCGTGTTCTTGATAAAGCACTCCCCCCAGACCGTCATGACTAGCATCTACGTGTAGTTCATAGGGTTTGGTTGGGTCTGCATAGGCCAAGACTGGAGCAGTGGTTAGGGTCTTCTTAAATGCCTGGAAGGCTTCTTCACATTTCTGGTTCCACTGATCTTGGACTGACTCTCCCGACTTCTGGGGTCCTGAGTCGTCCTCTTCTCCCTCAGTCTTGAGCAGTTCATTCAATGGTCTAGCAATTCGGGCAAATCCTTCCACAAACCTCCTATAATAGGAGCAGAACCCCAAGTAGGACCGGAGTTCTGTTACTGTGCTGGGTCGCGGCCAGGAGGTAACTGCCTCCAGTTTCTCAGGGTCTGTGGCCACCCCTTCTTCAGACACTATGTGTCCCAGATAATTCACAGAAGATTGGTAGAACCAACACTTCTCAGGCGAAAGCTTGAGTCCCTCCTCACTGAGTCTCCTCAAGACTTTTTCCAGCCTCTCCTCGTGTTCCTCCAGGGTTCTTCCAAAGACAATGACATCATCCAGGTATACAAGGACTTCAATAAGGTTCATGTCCCCTACAGTCTTTTCCATGAGACGTTGGAAAGTAGCTGGGACTCCAGACAGACCTTGGGGCATCCGGTCGAATTCAAAGAATCCCACTGGGGTTATGAATGCTGTCTTCTCCTTGTCTTCTTGGTGCATAGGGATCTGATAGTATCCACTCTTGAGATCCATAACGCTGAACCACTTGGCTCCAGATAAGCTCTGCAAGGCATCCTCTATCCTCGGAGTGGTGTACTGGTCGGGTATGGTTCTCCTGTTAAGGGTCCTGTAATCGATACAGAGCCTCAACGATCCATTCTTCTTCCTGACCACCACTATCGGTGAGGCATAAGGGCTTCTGGACTCCCGTATCACACCGGTCCTTTTCAATTCTGCAAGTTGTTCCCTTAGATCCTCCAGATCTGCTAGTGGGACCCGCCTGACCCTCTCCCTGAAGGGCTTATCTTCTTGGAGGCGGATCCGATGGGTGGCACTCCTTGCACACCCCACATCGAATTCATCCCTGGAGAAGATCTTCTCCCATCTGGTCAACTGGGCCTTGGCACTCTCCTTCCAAGCCCTGGTCAGGTTCGGGTTTTCCATGGATAGCTTCTCCCAAGCATCTCCTCTTTCGCCCGCCCCCTTTACTTCCGACAAGTTGACCGGGGCAGCAGGGCTCACCTGGCCCAGCAGCATCCTGGCTGGGATTTCCATGGGTCCATCTGTATTTGTTCCTAACACTCACTGGAACTCTACAATGGGCCTTCTTCAGGGCCTTCAGCGGAATCACTTCTGGTATCACTTCCAGGCCGGGGAACTCTTCCCTTGGGTCAGACTCCAACATGACAAAGGGTCCAGGTTGCTCCCAAGTAAGCTTCACAGTGGCTCTGAGACAGGTTACTTCACCGGGCTGCAACACCACCCCTTCTCTTCCAAGTCTCCACACCTTCCCTATCCCCTTTCCAGGGGTCTTCTGCTCTAGGACCAGCCGTTGATAAGCCGTCTTCAGCATGGGGTGAATCTTGGTGGCCGCTGACCCCTTCTCTTTCACTAGAGGGGTCAGAAGTCTTCGGACCAGGTCCGTGTTTGTTCCTATTATAAGGGAACTCTTGTTGGCTCCTGGCGGCCGAGGGCATACAACCGCCAGAGTATCAAACACTTCAGCTTTTCCAGCCACGGATGGGTCAAAGATCATCCTGACAGGCAAATAGCCATCGTAGGGGAAATTCTGGGTCCCAATCCCACATATCTCTCTAGTCCCTCTATCTTCTGGATGGGCAGGTGACTCAAGTGCTTCTCGTAGAAATCTTGGTATAACAGGGTCACTTGTGCCCCAGTATCCAAGATGGCTCTGGTGTAGACTCCCTCCACTTGAATGTGCACTATGGGAGATGGGCCTACTAGCCTCTCCGGATATGGTCCGGCAGGGGTCGCCTTCTTCTGGCCCTTTCCCTTCGGACTCTCTCCCATCCAGTTCCCTTTGGACTTTAATCTTTCTTGAGCCTGGTATGCATTAATTTCCCTCCTCTCAATGGGTGTACAGACCCGCTGAGGGATTTTATTGATTTTCCTAGGTGTGCACCCCCTCTGGGGAGCGCTGTGCCTCTTCTGAGGGGTCTTGCCCCCTTTCTCTGGGGTGTATCTTTGTTGAGGAATGATGTATTTCTTCTGAGGCGTTTTATCTCCTCTTTCTTTCTGCTTCGCTTTCAGCTTGGAGCTCACTGAAGGTGATGGGTTGACTCCTTCACCGGGGCCCTCTGGAGTTTCCCGCTGGCTTGCGGTTGTCCAGCTTCTTCTTCTTGGGACTGGAACAAGTAGCCGCAACATGGCCAATTCCTCCACAGTTAAAGCAGACTATATCTCCCCATTCTTGTAAAGATGCGGGTGCCGAAGCAATTGGGAATAGTTCCTTCCGTGGTACCTCTCTCTTGGGACCCTCTGTGTCTTTCGCCATCAAAGAGGTCAACATTTCTAACACCTTGGACATTTGTGCTTTTAAAGTGTCTACCTCTGAGTCTCTTTCAGTAGTCATCACTGGGTTGACTAGCACCTGTGCGGGGACAACATTTGCCTTAATCATTTGCTGGTCCTGTTGTAGCGCCTCCTCATCTCTGATGATTTTTATCAAATCAGCATAAGTCAGCAACGTTCCTCCTCCCGAGGTTTTCAGGTGCAGCCAGACTGGATCCGAGCGTAACGCTCCCTTTAAGACTTGCTTCATTCTTGCCGCATCTGCATCTTGGGGCTTCATTCCCTTCTTCAACACAATCTTGCACAGCAACCTGTTTAGTCTCCTAACATATTCTGACAGTTTTTCCCTTAGTTGTTGGAAAGTATGTTCAAATTGGTAGACCATCTCTGTCACCTTTTCCAATTGACCAAACTCTTCCTGTAGCATAGCTAGACAGTCTTGAGCCGTGCAATCGGCATTCCCAAACTGAAAACTTTTCACTGCTTCTGCTGCTGCGCCTTTCAGGCTTTCTATCACTCGTTGCCTCTTCTGCGCTTCAGGCACCTCCCATGCCTCTACTGCCTGCAATGCCTGCTCCACCCAGGTATCAAAATCTTCTTCCCCTGCAGGGACAGGGAGCTTCCCTGAGAATGTCTTCAATCTCCGGTAGCTAGTTTCTACATGCACTGTGTTTGTCTTCTGACATTTGATTAGCAGATCTCCTATCGCCTTTATCAATTCTGGTGATATAGCAGTGGCAGGTGCGGGTGTCACCGGGGGCGTCACCCTGTCTCCCTTTACTGGTGAGGCGCGGGCTGCAGCCTGCGGTGATCCCATCGGTGATGGTTCCTTCTTTATAGTTAAAGCAGGCGCCACCCTATAGGTTCTATTATCTGGTGTCTTTACACACTTGCGCTTGCATGCCTCTGGTATCCCGTCTCGTATTCCACTAGTGCATACTGATATGTAGTATCCGGGTCTGCCTTTATATCTATCACCCATGGTTTGTGATCTGGGGACACTGACTTCATCAACTCCTCTACCATCTCAGTCTTCCATTCCTCCCCTGGGAGGCTGATGACTATTGAATTGTTTGGCTCTGCCCTTATGGCTTTGCACCACTCTTCTATCGCTTGTGGATCCATGGGGTCCATGCCTGCACTTCTGGCGTTCACCTGCTGTATCAGGATCCCGGACGAGCCCCCACGTGTAGCGATACCTCCAACTAAGAAGGCCGCAGATTTAGTTTGGGCCCTGAAAGACAGCTCCGCCAACCCCCGGCAAGGTACTCGACCCCCTACTGTCACAGTTAGTTACGGCAGCAATAAACTCTTATACTGTATGAGTAATTAAACATCGAGACAATAATAGTATAAAAAGGGTATATGATTTACTTAAGCTTTTGATAATAAAGGGGTTAACATTTATAACAGTTCACAGACAGTATATATTGCAGAGCCCTGCAGCACTAACACACTATGCATATGGAGTGAACAGTAACAAGTGCGCCACGTGGGCGACCGTTAACAAGGCGTCCTGTGGCGCAATAACCAAACAAAATAGCAAGCTGACCAGGCCTGGTTCAGATATCTACAACTTAGTCTATAGGGGATGATGTTATTTTCTTCACCGGCAGGTCTTTAACGGTGGTGCACATTAACAGAGTATGATTTGTAATCCAGTGAGAAAGATAAAGATGGGGTAAACACTGTACTATATAAACTGTTAGTTCCGCTCCTTTGAGGTCCTCTAATGAGAGTATTAAGATCAACTCGTGGGCCACGGCAGTCTATAGGCCTATTAGCAACAACAGTATATGGTTTAGGCATACACCCTCTCACCCGCCCGGACAGGGTCCCAGTCCGGGGAACTTCCACCAACTGTGTCACACACACACACAGTGTCTCCAAAGATTGGGTCCTCGATCCGGTCCAGGCTGTAGACAAACGAGGTCCGGAGCCACCCAGGCTCGCAGTGGGGTGGAAGGCTCTTTGGTGCTGCGCAAGGTCTCAGGCTTCAGGCCTTGCACTCCGACACATCCGCACAGGAGGATCAGTCTCTGAAGTCTCGTGTCCCAAAGAGGCCGAGCGCAGCCGCGCCTCCTCCTTATATAACCCCTCCCATGAGTCTCTGCGGTGAACACTGCCGAATGGGTTTCTGGGTGATGTAGTCTCCAGGAAGTAAAAGGGGAACACCCCGCTACATATGTGTACCCCTTTATACATCACATATCATGTTACCAATACTCCATCCCCTTCCTTTTCTCTTCCCATTTTTATTTCTCTACTGAGATTGTATCCAACTTTTATTTATGTGTTAATTTTATACAGTTTTTATTACATATACTAAATTCCCAGTTCATTATCATCATTATTATTATGATTATGAGGTCTCATGATCCTCTCCTACTATCCCTGCTTGGTATTACATTGTCTTCCATCCAGCCCTGATTTCTCATAATTGCCATATCATTCTCCCTGTACTTGCTTAAATATTAATAGCGCCATCGCCCCCTTTTTTCCCCCTCCCCTTCCCTCCTCTTGAATTACGTCTTATAATACCTCCCCCCTTTTTTTATATATTATTTCATGCATTAAAGCCTTTTTCCCCTTCTATTATCTAATTACACTATTTTTTATTTATTCTCTTTTTCTTAAACATGCCGTCTTGTATCCCTGCAATACATGCTTTCAATATCCCTTTGCGCTTTTGCCCACAAATGCATATGTGCTAATCGACCTATCACAGCACTCCTTTCTGCCATATATTCTCCGCCCACCCCCATGATATCCATGGATCTGATGAAACAGCGGAAGCTGAGAAACGCGTCATCCGATTGGTCCGTTCTTCTTACCACGTCACTTCCGGTCCGACGGCACGCTGCGCTCCACGCTGAAGCGCACGCTGATGCGCATCGTCCTGGATCTTCCTCCACTACAGGAAGAACAACAACATCATACACTCGTACAGCATCTCTACGCCCAGGACTTCCATTGCTGAAACTACATCTGTCTTCAGCCTTATCCTCCATCTGGGACCTACATCCTTCCCTCGGACTGTTGATGACACCGGACCCCGTATACTATTTACATACTACATGCCGAATTACTTCTTCCTATTTGTGAGTAGCCATTTGGCTGTTTTTAATTAATGGTTATTAAAACGTTAATACTGCACTTAGTTTGGCGCACCTTCCTTTCCTCATTTATCTTCCAGAGCCTGCTTCTGCCTATGGTAGCTGCCGCTGGTGCATACATCATCTGATGGACATTGGAATAATTTTTAGTGTATTTTCCAGTGACATTTTAACTCTTATTATGCCAGAACTATTTTGTGCCATTTTACCTTTTTCTGTTGATATATTTGAAGCATTTTTATGAGCTGCATTTGTGTTGCTGGTATAATTTCATCCCCTCTTTTCATGGTCATCTCATTGTGATTTTATTGTGCATATTTATTGTACAATTTTTTTACTATAATTTTTTTAATTTTTACTTTTATTATTCATTATCATTATTATCTTTTATTTTATTTTATTTTATTTTTGTATTGTGTATGTACACACCTTTTTTACCCATCCCCCATTGTACTGTGTACCTCGTACAGTACATGCGCATTTGCTGCCGTTTTTTAAGCGCTCCACTACATTCCTATCTGCTAATATGGATATCATTGAACAAATAGAGAAACACAAATATGATTTACTGGATGAATTTTATACCTTCTTTCCTCCCAATTTTTTTAGCCCCCATGTCCATTCCCGTGCATGGCCGGACGCCAAATACAGGGACACATGCACGAGAATGAGACGGATAGAAGATCTCACCACATCAGCCAACCAACAATGGTGGGATTGTTTTTTTCTTAAACAATATTTCCTATCCAAAATTTCTCCCCGTGGACTTCGTGTCCTTAAGGGTTGCTCCTTCCTCGATACCAATTCACGTATAGAGTGGGAAGGTATAGCAGAATTCTGCACCCAAAAATGGATTAAAATCCTCATTAGCCACAGAGACCAACGCTACCGAACCCTTAGACAGAAAATCCAAGATAATATCTCGAACCTCCACTCCTCTTATCCTTCCCTACCTATAGAATGGTTAAGAACTTTTAAAATTAACACCAAAAAAAGCGAAGATTCCCTGATACAAAATAAATTAGGCAAATTCCGGAGAGATCTGGATGATTATACTAATAATAGAGTTTTCAATTGGAAGAGAAAATTCTCTCATCCCACTATTCCTCCCCTCCTGGCCCTGCCATCCCTACCCAAACCTCCCCTTCCCCCTCCCCTTCCCACCCACACACCTGCATTCCCGGTACCACGTCCTGCCATCACTACCACTGCCCCTAGATCCACGAAATCACTCAAAGTGACTCCTACTCCTAATCTTTCCCTTGATACTAGCATAATCAAAGACAGTCACCCCCTCATTATCCCCAACACCACCAGCTCCTTGGTATTATCCACTGTAGACTCCATCCCCCAGGATATCTTAGATACTACACCCATTGTCTGTCTTCATGCTCCAGCTAGACCTACATCTACTGTTACCCCCGTAGCTACATCTGGTGACTTACTGGCACCCACTTCCGCTTCCTCTTCTTCTCATTTTTTAGTGCAGACCCCTCCACTCAGCCCATCCCTTCCAAAAACCAAAAGAAAACACGTAGAAGAGGAGGGAGAGGGAGAGGGGGAAACACAAATCTCCACCCATTACGCCCTGACAAATTGAGAAAACTATAAAGATTTATAATTTATCTTCCCTTACCCTGAATGCGAAAGAATCTTCATTATTGGCCAGAGGTCTGAATTTTGCTCCCACCACCCTTCCCAATTCTTTCACCATGTTCAAAGATCTTAATAAATGTATTTGTAACCTTACCCTAAAAAGACATTTCAATATGAAAGCCGATAATACTACCTATCCTTCCGCCACCCCCTCTGATGTTACACCCAACCTCTTAGATACCTCTGCGGACCAACAAGCAATTCAAGATCTTTGCGACTTATGCAACGTGGATGAAGAAGACGACCTGATAGTTTGGTCACAATATACTCAATCCAATCCGTCTATAGCCCACACTTCATTCAGACCCAAATCCATCTTTAATCCCACCCAATCCAAAGGTCCTTACTTATCCACATTCTATCAAGTAGTTTTTAAAGAACTTTTTTTTTTTCAAATCGTTTTTATTAAGATTTTTCAAAGAAAAAAAAACAAATGACAAGATACAAAAGTCAAAGCAAGTAAGTAATATAGCATTACAATATCAACACGCGTGACGATGACATAGTCGCGAGGAATTAAAGATAACGATAAACCTTGGCCCGTTTGATTAGGATATCATAACTTACTTGAAACAATGCAAAACTGGAGAAAAGGGAGAGAAAAAAAAAAAAAAAAAAAGAAAGAAAAGGGGGAAGGAGAAGAGAGAGAATAGGGGGAAGTTGGAAAGAAAGAGGGGGAAGGGACTAGGGGAAGGGGAGAGGGGAAAAAAGGGTCAAAAGGGTCATCCTGCGGTCTCACCATAAATATAGCACAAGAAGAGCAATTACATAAAATGCAAACTCACATAATAAATTCAAACATGACTTTTGTTACTTTTAAACCATAACGTCCATATTTCCCAATTACTATCAAACTTTTGTTTATGCCCTCTTCTACCAGCCAGCATGGACTCATATACATAATGCGTCTGGGTGATCAAGAGTACCTCTGAGGCGTTGGGTGCCTTATCTGCTTTCCATTGCCTTGCTTTCAAAGACCTGGCTGCTAGGAGGATATGAGTCACCACCACCCTGAAGTTTGGGGGGAACATTTCGATGCCAATATGTAGTAATGCCAGGCTAGGCTTTGGGCGAGTCAGGATCCCAGTTATCCTGGAGATACAGCGGAAGACCGAGTTCCAAAAACTAGTTAAATGTCTACACGACCAGAACATATGTAGTAAATTGCCTGTCATTCCACAATTCCTCCAGCACAACGGAGAGTTGAGGGCGCCAAACCTAGATATTCTGTAGGGGGTGAGGTACCACCTAAGTGCTATCTTTTGGGAGAGCTCCCAGTGGTTAATGCAGCTAGAGGCTTTATAGAGCGATTTCAGCGCCTGTTGCCATTGAAGAGTCGAGATGTTAATACCCAAATCCACCTCCCACTTTCTAAAGGGTTGGGATTTTACGAATTGTAGTTTGTGTTGGAAGAGATTGTAGAACAAGGAGATGCCTCTAGGGGGAGTGGGGGTCGTAGTATAGAAACGCCAAACTTCTTTTGGCAGCAGAATCTGATGTGAACTGAGAGAGCCAAGGAAGTGAGAAATTTGAGTGTGTTTGTATTGGTCGTTAGATGCTAGATTAAACTTTTCTTGAATTGAGGTGAACGAAAGGAGGGTGTGGTCATGATATAAGTCATCTATCGTTTTAATCCCTTTCGCCTGCCAATCAGAGAGAGATATGTTAGGGATAATCTGGGAGAGGATTGTTATGGGAATGGGAACTGACGTTTGATCAGAGAGTGGGACTGGGATTTTTAGGAGATCTCTCCAGGCCTCCAAAGAGGCCTGGATCGTTGGAGGTAGTGCATGTATAGGAATTGGTTTCCACACATCCACTAAGAGGAGAAGACAAAGGTTTTTAGTAGGGCTCAGAGATTGTTCAATATCACACCAATTTGAGTCAGCCGTCGGGACTAACCACCCCTTCAATTGTACTAGGATGGCAGCGCGGAAGTAATCCCGTATGTCGACCAGGCCCATGCCACCTGCTAATCTGTTTTTAACCAATAAAGATTTGGAGCATCTTGGTCTATTAGTTCTCCAAAGAAATCTGGAGAGTAGAGAGTTCAAGTGAGTGAGGTGTGATCTAGGGATGGGCACAGGAAGTGTCCTAAAAATGTAAAGTATTTGCGGAAGAATGAGCATTTTAAATGCAGCTAGGCGGCCAGACCAGGACAATTCTGTGTTGGATAGTCTTTTAGCTTCATTGGAGATTTTGTCAAGCAATGGGGAATAGTTTGCTTCAGCTAGTTGTCGGGGGTCAGTCATTAGTTTAATTCCTAAGTAGGAAATATTTGATTTACTCCATGAGTAGGGAAAAGATGCCTGTAGGCGATTTTTCAAAGGGGGTGGTATGCCCATTTCCAGGATGACTGATTTTGTGAAATTTACCTTGTAAAAGGAGACTGCACTAAATTCATTAAGAGCGTCATGAGCATGGTGTAGAGAAGTGGAGGGGGAAGTCAAAAATAGAATAATGTCATCTGCAAACAAATTTATCTTGTGTATTTTACCTTTTATGGGGAACCCTGTGATGTCTAGATGGGACCTGATCCTCTCCGCCAGGGGCTCAATAAGAAGGTTAAATATAGAGGGGGAGAGGGGACACCCCTGTCTAGTGCCATTAGAGATAGTGAAGGTATCGGACAGCAAATTGGATGTGTAAACCTGAGCACAGGGAGACGAGTAGAGAGCAAGAATGGCCGAGAGGATGGGCCCCGTAAATCCGAATCTCTGTAGGGTGCTTTTCATGTATCCCCAGTGAATCCTGTCGAACGCCTTCTCCGCGTCCAAGGATAGGAGCAGAGAAGGCGTTCGACTGGACCTAGCACACTGCATAACGCCCATGACTCTTCTAGTGGCGTCCGACGTCTGCCTTCTGGGGGTGAAGCCAGACTGGTCAGGACCGATGAGCGAAGGGAGAATGGGTAATAGTCTATGAGCCAAAATCTTTGCATATAACTTGACGTCCGTGTTGAGCAAAGAAATTGGCCGAAAGTTACCCGGAGTAGTAGGCTCTTTACCAGGTTTAGGAATAGTAACCACATATGCCTTAAGCATCTCAGCAGGGAACGAGGCAGAGGACATTGCATTCATAAATACCGCCTGCAAGGTCGGAACCAAATTATCCTGGAATGATTTATAATAGTCATTCGGCAGACCATCGGGGCCAGGTGACTTACCCAGGGGAAGGGTTTTAATAAGTCTCTTGATCTCAGAGTCCATAATGGGAGCATTCAACGCCTGAAGTTGTGTTTGCGTGAGGGAGGGGAGGTTAATTTTAGCTAGGAATGCCTGAATACCCTCCTCCGTAGGTTGAGGGGTTTTGGGGTCAGTGTTGAGATTATATAAGGAGGAATAATATTCTGCAAACGAGTTTGCTATGTCTTTAGGATTAAGGATTTTGTGTTTATTTATCGGGTGGATCAAAAATTTTATTTTCGATCTAAGTCTGGCGGATTTTAGCCTCTGGGCCAGGAATTTACCTGCCCTATTGCCAGAGGAGTAATGGTTTAGCTTCAGGTATTGGAGATGCTTGTCATATTGTTCAATAAGAAGGAGTCTGAGATCAGAGCGAAGCTGGGAGATTTGTTGGGCTAATTGTGTACTAGCATTGGATTTGTTTTGGGTCTCCAATACTTTAATATCATTCAGAAGACGGTCCAGTTTCTGTGTCCTCTGCCTCTTTACCCTAGCACAAATTTGTAAAATTATACCTCTTATATATGCCTTATGGGCACACCATAACATCGCAGGCTCAGACACGGAGCCTGTGTTTTCAGCAAAGAACTTGGACAAACTATCCGTAATCTTCGCAGCATGGGAGGGCATCTGGAAGACTCGAGAGTTAGCCCTCCAGATATAGGCAGGGCTGGGTGTGTTCCCCTCCACCACCGTGACTGAAACCGGGGCATGATCTGACCACGTGATATCATGGATGGAGGAGGAGGACACTGCCTGCAAAAGCATTTTGTCAACAATGATCAGATCAATTCTGGAATAAGAATTATGTCTGGCAGAGCGATATGTGTAGTCTCTCTCATTCGCATGTTGGCATCGCCACACATCATAAACGTCCTCTGTATGAAGCAGACGTTGAAGTTGAGGGGAAGGACGTTTCGCCTTGGAAGAGGAGTCCATAGTATGATCTACAGTAACGTTATGGTCCCCACATATTACTAGGGAGCCTTTCTGGAGATTTGCAATCGTGCTATAAAGTTTTTTCAAAAAGCGGAATTGGTGGGAGTTGGGTGCGTACAAGTTAACAATAGTGAAGGGCTTATTGTTGAGTTCTCCCACCAGAATGAGAAACCTCCCTTCTGGGTCAGCGTGGGTTTCTATGAGGCAGAAGGCTACAGAGTCCCTGATTGCGATCAGCACGCCTTTCTGTTTGGTGGGTGCTGAGGCTAAAAAGATGTGGGGAAAATTCTTGTGATGAAAGTGAGGAGGCTTGTCCGCTAAAAAGTGAGTCTCTTGGATGCAGAGGACGTCAGCCTGGAGTTTAAGCGCTTCTCTCCAGGTCGAGGTCCTTTTGGCCGGGTGATTGAGGCCATTCACATTAAATGAAACTATCTTAAGCGCCATGTGAGCATTGTTGGTGTAGATAGGAACAGTACCTTATCCTCAAAGAAGGGAAGGTTGTTGTCGCAGTCAGTCGGCACAGGATGAGGGTTCATGAGATGAGCAGCATCAAGATCGCAGAAGTGTGTTGGATCCAGCGCAGGATGGAGCAGCAGAGGGGGAGAAAAGGATGAATCAAAGGGATAAAACAAAATGAAATATAGAAAAAAAACAGTTACTAGAGTAAAAAATTTGCTCAAACAAGAGTCTGAGAGCAGATCAGCTGCCCAGAACATGGGAGGGGAAAACAAGAAACAGCGAACTGAATATTCCAGAACACATCAGGAACCTTGAACTTGGAGTATGCGGATCTCAGGGTGGCAGATTATGCGGCGTGTTTCTTGCCGCTTTTTTTGTTTGACACCGTTTGCCATTCAAACTGGCTATTGAACCTCGCAGGGGGAGAGGAACTTGCGGGTGCTAGATCAGGGAGTATATCCAAAGAGCGTAGAAGAGCTAGGCCCTCGTCCAGCTCCCTAATTACAGTGGTTTTATCATCATGGGTGACAGTAAGCTTTACCGGATATCCCCAGCGGTAGGGGATATTGTGGTTGCGGAGTGCTTTGGTCACAGGGAGTAATGCCTTACGCTTTTGCATGGTAAACTGTGACAAATCTGCAAAAAGCTGGATATGAGCGAATTGCTCAGGAGGTTGCTGGCACTTTCGGAATGCTACCATGAGTTGTTCTTTTACTTGGTAAAAGTGCACCCGCATCAGGACATCTCTGGGTACGTTGCCTGGGAGGTGTGATGGCTTAGGCAGTCTGTGGATGCGGTCCACTTGGAGTTCTGAGTCAGGGACTGATGGGAGGAACTTCTTCAAAAGGTCATGAGCATATTGCTGAAGTTGTGTGGGGAGAACAGTCTCGGGTACTCCTCTGACCTTTACATTGTTCCTCCTTGACCTGTCTTCGAGGTCAGCGACCTTTGCCCTCAGCCAGGCCAGCTCATCAGAGTGATCAGAGTGCGCATCAATCAGGGTATTATGGGATGCTGCAAATTCCCCCATTTTGTCCTCAACATGTGCTACCCTTCCCCCCAGCTCAGTTATGTCAGTCTTAAAGTTCTTCATACACTGCATCAGGTTCGCATGCATGGAGCTGCGGAGGGAGACAAGCATGTCCTTCAGGGTAGTGTCAGAGACCGCCGCGCCTGTTGTGGGGAATGCAGTGAAGGGATCCACGAGCTCCCTCGTGTCCTCCATAGAGTCATGGCCTGTGCTCACCTTATTAGTGTTAACATCCAGGCGAGGCTTTGACTTCGCAGGGCTGCTTGCTAAAGGAGTAGATGCCTCCGGAGAGTGTTGCGGCACTCTCAGCTGTAATCCTGGGCTAGGCGCTGTGGACCGCGAGTTGCAGGAGGAGGAAGGAGAGATGCCTTCCCCGCCGGCGCCATCTTGGATAATGCTGCGGCCTTTCGGCGAATAAAAGTCCTCTAGTTTTTTTGGCTTGGCCGCTTCTTTTCGCTTGCGGGTCATTCCGCGGGTGTTGCTAGACCTTTACAGGTAATGTGGATGTGGATACAGCCTGTTGCGACCCTGTAGTTGTTTGCGGTTCCCGTGTCTGGAGCAGAGCTGTGCTCTTACACGTCCATTCACTTGCGCTGTAGCCACACCCCCCGTTTTTAAAGAACTTACCGACCTATGTGCATCTGAATCATCCAAATCTCAACGATATAATAACAACCTTAGCCCACCAGAATATGAAGCTTTGAAATCCTTAAGTACAAATCCAAACATCATTATTAGATCTGCAGATAAGGGAGGAGGTATAGTGCTACAGAACAAAATTGACTATATGAAAGAAACAACACGACTCCTCTCTGACAAAAACACCTATGAAAAATTAAAAGCTGACCCATTGCCTAAATTTACAGAAGAAGCCACCAATATCATCAAGCAAGCTTTCGCTGATGGGATCCTGAACAAGTTAGAGATCGCCTTTTTCCTGAAACCCTTTTTTCAAGTACCATATTTGTATCACTTACCAAAAATTCACAAAGATACCATCAACCCGCCAGGCCGTCCCATTGTTGCCTCCATGGATAGTATCACCAATAGCTTTTCCCTCTACATCGATCATTTCCTACAACCATTGGCTCAAGCTCTTCCCTCCTACATCCGTGACGGCACCCATTTGATTGACCTACTCAAACCCTACACTTGGGAACCCTCATATTCTTGGGTATCCCTTGATGTATGCTCTCTTTACACCTCCATACCACATTCTGTGGGTCTTGAGGCAGTGGCCCACTTCTTGAAAGATGATCCTGATCTTAATTCACTTCAAATTGAGTTCATCCTATTGGCCACTCGTTTTTGTCTGGAGCACAATTATTTTCTATCCGCTGGGGAATTTTTTCTACAAAAGCAAGGTACCGCGATGGGCGCAAATTTTGCCCCGAGCTACGCTAACCTCACCATGGGACTGTGGGAGTCCAGATGCATTGAAGTCAACAACCCCTTTTCGGCCAATCTCGTCTTCTATGGTCGTTATATAGACGACATAATCATCATTTGGGATGGGCCAGTCACCTCGATTATAGACTTTGTTACCTACTGCAACTGCAATATTTTTGGATTAACTTTTACCTCTGCCATGGACCCTGAGTCCATATGTTTTCTGGATCTCGAGCTTTTTCATATAGATAATTCCATTACTGCTAAAAATTATACTAAGCCCACAGCTGGCAATTCCTATCTACACTATTCCAGTTGCCACCACCCCAGGTGGGTCAACAATGTTCCCAAAAGCCAATTCCACCGGCTCAGACGCAATTGCACCAGACTAGAAGACTATACATCTCAAAGTATTCTACTTAAAAACAAATTTATTGAAAAAGGATATCCTCCTCATCTAATTGAAGAAATTCGCACCATCTACCTCCAAGACTCCCTGCCCCCCCAAAAAAAAAAATCCAACCCAGAACCCACCACCCGTTTCATCACCCAATACCATGCCAAAAATAAGAAAATGGAAAACATCTTCATGAAGCATTGGACTATTCTCACTCAAGATCCTCACCTATCGAAGTCCATATCAGCCACTCCCAAGTTCGCCTATCGTAGGGCCCCAAATATTAAGAGCAAGATTGCTCCAAGAAAATTAAAGCACCGAACAATCATAAGAACTATATGCTAAAACAGCTTACTCTAATCCCCCTTGTAGGGATGTTTCAATGCAAAAAGGCCCTATGTCTAACTTGTTCTAATGTCACCCATGGTAAAAAATCTTTCAAGGCCAATAATAAAACTTTTAACCTAAGTTCCTTTTACAATTGCTCTACTACTTACGTCATTTATTGCATTTATTGCCCATGTGGCCTCCTCTACGTAGGCAGAACCATCAGAGCCTTACGGGCCAGATTTGGAGAACACCTTCGTGCAGTTCAAGGAGGCAACCCTAAATACAGTGTGGCAAGCCACTTTTCAGCCCACCATCACAAAGACACTAGTGCCCTCCAAGTGTGGATCATTGAATCCATACCAGAAACTCCCACTGCAGTTGAGAGATTCCAACGTCTCTGCAGACAAGAAACTTATTGGATATATTCTTTGAACACTATGTCGCCTCATGGCCTTAATGAAGAAATAGAAACTAACAATATCATCTAAATATTCTTGCGTTGCTACTTCCCTGCGAATTCTTGTCTCATGCAATTCACTGCATGCGTTTTATTACGCTTTAATTTTCCCCCTCCCCCTCACCTTCTCTCCCCCAAACCCCCCCCCATCACATATTTTTTTATATATATTTTATATGTATTTTTATATATATATTTATATATGTTTTATACATGTGTTCTCTATTACCTATATATATTTTATATATGTATGATTTTAGTATATATGTATATATGTTATTGTGTTTATATGCATGTTTATTACATATAACCCCCATTTCCCCATCATAATCTCCATGTTCTCTACACATTAATACAGATGTCCCCTCACTTTCATTCGCCCAACTTATGCCATACATACAGATGCATACATGTACCTATGTTGGCATCTGTGTGTGTGTGTATACATATCAGTCCCCCACACCATTCTTCTCTATCCTTCCTTGTTTATTTTCATTTTTATTTTATTTTTATTATTATTTTTGTATACATATGTGTATATTTATATATGTGTACCCCTTTATACATCACATATCATGTTACCAATACTCCATCCCCTTCTTCCTTTTCTCTTCCCATTTTTATTTCTCTACTGAGATTGTATCCAACTTTTATTTATGTGTTAATTTTATACAGTTTTTATTACATATACTAAATTCCCAGTTCATTATCATCATTATTATTATGATTATGAGGTCTCATGATCCTCTCCTAGTATCCCTGCTTGGTATTACATTGTCTTCCATCCAGCCCTGATTTCTCATAATTGCCATATCATTCTCCCTGTACTTGCTTAAATATTAATAGCACCACCGCCCCCTTTTTTCCCCCCTCCCCTTCCCTCCTCTTGAATTACGTCTTATAATACCTCCCCCCCTTTTTTTATATATTATTTCATGCATTAAAGCCGTTTTCCCCTTCTATTATCTAATTACACTATTTTTTATTTATTCTCTTTTTCTTAAAAATGCCGTCTTGTATCCCTGCAATACATGCTTTCAATATCCCTTTGCGCTTTTGCCCACAAATGCATATGTGCTAATCGACCTATCACAGCACCCCTTTCTGCCATATATTCTCCGCCCACCCCCATTAAATCCATGGATCTGATGAAACAGCGGAAGCTGAGAAACGCGTCATCCGATTGGTCCGTTCTTCTTACCACGTCACTTCCGGTCCGACGGCACGCTGTGCTCCACGCTGAAGCGCACGCTGATGCGCATCATCCTGGATCTTCCTCCACTACAGGAAGAACAACAACATCATACACTCGTACAGCATCTCTACGCCCAGGACTTCCATTGCTGACACTACATCTGCCTTCAGCCTTATCCTCCATCTGGGACCTACATCCTTCCCTCGGACTGTTGATGACACCGGACCCTGTATACTATTTACATACTACATGCCTGATTACTTCTTCCTGTTTGTGAGTAGCCATTTGGCTGTTTTTATTAATGGTTATTAAAACGTTAATACTGCACTTAGTTTGGCGCACCTTCCTTTCCTCCTAAAAAGTCCCTCACATGTGGTATCCCCGTATTCAGGTGAAGCAGAAAAATGTATTTTGGGGTGCAATTCCACATATAACCATGGAATGTGTGAGCAATATATCATTTAGTGACAACGTTTTGTAATTTTTTTTTTGTCATTATTCAATCACTTGGGACAAAAAAAAAATATTCAATGGGCTCAACATGCCTCTCAGCAATTTCCTTGGGGTGTCTACTTTCCAAAATGGGGTCTTCTGGGGGGGTTTGTGCTATTTTGGCATTTTATGGCCTTCGAAACTGTGATAGGTAGTGAGGAGTGAAATCAAAAATTTGCGCCCTTAGAAATCCTGAAGGTGGTGATTGGTTTTTGGGGTCCCGTACGCGGCTAGGCTCCTAAAAAGTCCCACACATGTGGTATCCCCATACTCAGGAGAAGAAGCTAAATGTATTTTGGGGTGCAATTCCACATATAACCATGGCATGTGTGAGCAATATATCATTTAGTGACAACTTTTTGTATTTTATTTTTTTTGTCATTATTCAATCACTTGGGACAAAAAAAAATATTCAATGGGCTCAACATGCCTCTCAGCAATTTCCTTGGGGTGTCTGCTTTCCAAAATGGGGTCAATTGGGGGGTTTTGTACTGCCCTACCATGTTAGCACCTCAAGAAATGAGTCATAAATTAAAAGCTGTGTAAATTCCAGAAAATGTACCTTAGTTTGTAGACGCTATAACTTTTGCGCAAACCAATAAATATACGCTTATTGACATATTTTTTACTAAAGACATGTGGCTGAATACATTTTGGCCTAAATGTATGACTAAAATTGAGTTTATTCGATTTTTCTTATAACAAAAAGTAGAAAATATTTTTTTTTTCAAAATTTTCGGTCTTTTTCCATTTATATCGCAAAAAAAATAAATCGCAGAGGCAATCAAATACCATTAAAATAAAGCTCTATTTGTGGGAAGAAAAGGACGCAAATTTCGTTTGGGTACAACATTGCATGTCCGCACAATTTCCAGTTAAAGCAGCGCAGTGCAAAAATGTAAAATCAGCTCTGGTCTTTATGCTGCGTATTGGTCCGGCGCTTAAGTGTTTAAAGCTTTCACTTCTGGTCAAAAGAACTGTTATTTAACCCATATCATAGCTTTGAGATATTAAATCTTAAATATAGATTTTAAATGGCAAGAGTGGCGACCACGGAGTTATGTACAGGACTGAAAGTATTTAATATAATAACAAAATTTGTGTATTAGAGATAGGAGGAATTTAAGCTGAGTCAGCTTATCCAATCTATCTAGGGAAAAATATAGGCAAATGTTTTTGTTTTATTAGTGGGTATTAGATTAACTCTAATATGAGGGAGGATACCCCACTTTTTTTAATATCCCGTAAAAAGTACTTTGGATGTACCATTAAAAACTGGTTAATTTAATGGGGAGGAGGTACAGGGATTTTTGTTTTGATTTTTGATTGTTTTATTGGAAAGAGGACACTAAAATAGGAGTCCTTGGTTTTGTGGAAAAAAATTATAATTTTTACATGGCGGGAAAATTTTTGTTTTTAATTATTGTTTTTCTGCCTCACTAAGCTTCATTGCTAGCTCTAACCAGTGTTTGAGTTTGCTTGATGGTGAGTAAATTTTTATTAGAGACACTGAAAAAGTAGTCTTGGGTATGTTGTTGAAAAGGTTCAACAAGGTTTTTGTTTTTATTTAAATTGTATGTCCACTAACATTGAAAATTGTTAGGACATTGAAACCTACAAAAGATTTTGTTTTATGGTTTTAGTTTTTGTTTGTTTTTTTAACTGAGGGAATTTACAAGCAGTAATATTCTTATTGATGTCAGTTAAAGTACAAAACTGTGGAAGTTTTACTACTGAAGCTAATATCTGAGAAAGATTATTATTAGTGTAAAATAAGGTGCATTGAACAGTACATTATACCTTGAATTTTTTTTTGTTAGTTCAGTTTTTTTGACTGAATTGAGTGTTACAAATAGTGGTGTAAACAGAGCTGTATACCTATGGTTCCTTGTGTGCGGATCTCAGCACTTTTGTTTTTGGCTGCAGACTTCATTTTGTGAAGATAGTAGTGTTATTTTAAGGCTTGTATCTCCACTCTGGTGCATATTCTAAGTGCTCGACTACTGTGTCAAGTCTGTTCTATGGTGTATTATTGTATCATCACTGAACTTGCACATCATGGAGAAATTGATGGCCAGGATTGCTAAAGTTAAAAATAGCACTGAGATAATAAGAGCTATGGAGGAATCCAAAAGCCCATGGCACCATGCACACGAGTATGTAAATATAAAACTTACAGAGAAAAAATACAGCAAACGTGAGGGTAAGACTGCACTAATTTTTGGGGCCTGTTGGTTAGCTAACAATTATTGCTCGTTATTATTGCAAACCATTTCTCTCAAGGAAGATCTAGAAATAGCCAAAAGTAATATCAGTACTCTAAAGCCCTGTACACATGATCGGATTTCCTATGGATTCTAATCCGATGGATTTTCCCATCGGAAATCCGATGAAGCTGACTTCCATCAGTCTTGCCTACACACCATCAGTCAAAAATCAGACCGTCCCAAACGCTGTGCCGTAAAACACTCCGACAAGCCGAGAAAAATTAAGTTCAATGCTTCTGAGCATGCGTCAACTTCATTCTGAGCATGCGTTGTTTTTTTTTCCGAAAGAGTTCCACACAGACGATCGGAATTTGCTATGGTTTTTTTCCCCATCAGATAAATTTAAAATATTCTCTATTTTTTCTCACGGATGGAAAAAAGACCGATGGGGCCCATACACGATCGGTTTGTCCGATGAGAAAATTCCATTGGACTGTTTTCATTGGTAAAACCGATCGTGTGTACACGGCATAAGAGTTTCTATGACAAATAGGAATGCTAGCCACCAGCAGCCAACAATGCAGGGGCTGAAGGCTGCAGACAGTAAATGTGAAAAATGATCGGCATCTTCCAGCACAGGGCAGCGGGTACAATCTACACATACCATAGATTGTAATGCAACCAGTTTGAGTATTTCTAGTTGCAACAGGAAATTATCTCAGGCTGGAATATGTGTTAGTTCCAACAGCTCATTGAAAGGTGGGAGCTCTTTTGAAAGGGCCCCCATTTCTCATACAGCAAAAGTTGTTAATCAGGTTTTAGCCATTGAATATTCTCAGCCTAAAACCACACCAGTTGTTAAGAGACGCTTTGATACTTTACAGAAGATAAAATGCTTCACGTGTGGTATATTCGGCCACATTTCCCAGTTTTGTCTATCTTCTGGTGAAAAGATATTAAAGCCAAATCAGTATACAACAAACAGGCGTGACGTGGAAATATGAAAATACAAATTCATACATCCCTTCCTCAACTATTAAGGCCGAAAATTAGGCTTTACAGTATGAGATTAGGCAAATAAAACAGCAACGGGATGAGTTTGTGAAAGAATTCCAATCCTTTAAAAGAAATGTTATTGACTCCTTGAATTTGAAAACTGGAGGGAGTAAATTTTTCCATCGGGAACCAAATCAGTACACTAAAACCGGGGATGAAATGCAAGCTAGAAGTTATGTTTTAGAGGTCATTGACCATTTACCAATGTATATGTAAGAATTGTTACGTACCTTACCAGAGACCGAAGTGCTGGGAGGGCTTCCCTTGTGACTAAGTGCAGAGCGCCCCCTGAAGGTGGCACAGGGAGTGCTATACCCAAAGAGGCAGGGGTTGCTAGCTGCGACAAGCCGGGATGATGCTGGAGATCTGCTGGTGAGCAGGGTAGACTGCCAGGCGGGGGTATCTCGGAAGTACCAGACGAGGCTGTACAGCAGGGAGAACCGTAGGCGGAGTCAGGAGCCAAGCCAGAAGTCATACACAGGTTAGCAGGCAGAGGTGGAACCACTGGAACAGGTCAAGGGACAAGCCGGGGTCATACACAGGATCAGCAGAACAGGAGCAGGGTACAGGAACAAGCCAAGGGTCAAGCCGGGATCACACACAGAGAAGGTTGGTCAGGCAAGCCGGGTCGGTAGTAGTAAACAGCAAACAGGAACTCAGGAAACAATCTCAGGAAGGCTGAAAGATAATGCAGCAGTTGTTGATTGCTGTAGCAAGCTTTAAATAGGCCACTGGGCGCCAAGTGTCACTAACGTCGCGTTCCGGCGCACGCGCATGCACATTGCGCATCGGCGCATGTGCGTGCGCATTGCGTTCCGGCGCGCGCATGCGCACACTGTTTGTTGTTCCGAGATTCTGCTGAGCATGGAGAGAACTGTCAGTCCTTCTGTGGATGGTTCCCTGACAAGAATGTTGTATGGTTTGCTTTAAATAAGTAAAAAAAAAAAGTGGGATAAAGTAATAACTGTTTTGCTACAAGCTGTACATATGCCTAAATACGCGCCTAACAAAAAGGTAAAGTATAGTAATCCATGGTTTTTGTTTTTTTCTTATTCAGTCCTTTTGTATTCTCCCAGTGGCCAGAAATGCCTAGCAATTCATTTGCAAATTACCAAAGCTCTATCTAAAATCTAGGGGATTCAAGCTAAACAAATGTGTGTGTGTGTCATGGAATGAATGTGTATGAACGGTCCATGTGTAAACAAGATTTTTTGTTTTATGGCCATCAATAAGGATGATCGCATTAATGCGCATGCTTTGTACTGTTTATGTTTATTTGAGTATTTTTTCTCTCTCTCTCGCTCTCTCTCTCTCTCTCTCTCTCTCTCTCTCTCGCGCTCTCTCGTTTGTAATGAGCTCAATACTGGTACCAGTTTAAACTCTGAAAATTAGTTTTTATTGAAATGTATTTGCGAATAAATAACTTGTGCACAGATACGAGATCTCGAGTCCTATAGTATATAGGAATTTGTTTGCTTTTTCTCCCTTTCCTGTGGTTAGAGTGAAGCTTTATTCACTCTGACAAGTGGAAACTACCTAATACATTACCGTATGGCATCTTATGAATTCAGTAGGTCTTAGGTTTTGTCTTGTTTTTTTTTTTTTCTTCCAAATTGACGCATGTGCTGTTAATATGTGTAAAGGGTTAATATTGACATGGGGTCTTCTTGGACTGTAAGTACTTACAAACCCCACAATGTTTTCTTATATCTATTTGTTTGTCAGAGTACAGATATGTGGGGCAATCGGTACATGTTTCACTGTACTTACTGTTGATGGACTCATTACCTCTGCTGGAAGTCTGTTCAAAGCATATACTGCCAGGTAGCCCATTAGAAACCTCTCAGAGGTACAGTGAGGTGTTATTAATGGTTTTGAATTTTGTATTTTAGGAAGAAATACACACACACAAGGACGGATGAACGGACCAAGACTGGTCAAATTTCTTTAAAAACACAGAGGACCTTAAAACATATTTTTTTGTATGTCTTGTTTTAAGGAAAATCCTGGAATGGAATTAATTAGTCAGGCCTAACTAAATTCTAAAAAAATTTTTGGACTGTTTCATTAACCACTTCAACCCCAGGCTTTTTTTTTACCACATCAATACCGGGCCTGTTCTGGCACTTCTCTCCTACATGTACAAATCATCATTATTTTACTAGAAAATTACTCAGAACCCCTAAACATTATATATGTTTTTTAGCAGACACCCTAGGGAATAAAATGACGGTCATTTTTTCTTGCACGGTATTTGCGCAATAATTTTTCAAACGCCTTTTTTTTGGAAAAAAAATGGTTTCATGAATTGAAAAATAACAAAACAGTAAAGTTAGCCCAATTTTTTGGGAAAATATGAAAGATGATGTTATGCCGAGTAAATAGATACCTAACATGTCACGCTTTAAAATTGCGCACACTCATGGAATGGCGCCAAACTTCGGTACTTAAAAATCTCCATAGGCGACGCTTTAAATTTGTTTTACAGATTACCAGGTTAGAGTTACAGAGGAGGTCTAGTGCTAAAATTGTTGCACGCGCTCTAACGCATGCGGCGATACCTCACATATGTGGTTTGAACGGCGTTTACATATGTGGGCGGGACTTGCGTGTGCATTCGCTTCTGGTCGCGAGCTACAGGGGACAGGGGCATTTGATTTTTTTTTTTATTATTTTTTTTTTTATTTTACTTATTTTATTATTTTTTAACACTTATTTTACTTTTTTTTTTTTTATCACTTTTATTCCTATTACAAGGAATGTAAACATCCATTGTAATAGGAATGTGTGTGACAGGTCCTCTTTATTGAGAGATGCGGGGTCAATAAGACCCCATATCTGTCCTCCAGGCTGGAAAGCATGAAATCAGTGACATTTTTTTCACTGATCTCATACTTACTAGCCGCAATGGCGGCTTTGTTTACATCTGAGGACCCGGACGTGACATCATCACATCGTGCCTGGGCCTCCGACGATCATAGAGATGACTGGTGACCATCTGGTCACCAGTCATCTCTATGCTCGTCACGTGACCCACCACCGGCGCTGGACGATTCTCTCTGGGTCCCCGATGGCACGGGAGAGCCCGGAAAAGCACCGGATGGACATCCCCCTCCCGCCGCCTATAAGAACGATCAAGTGGCGGAACCGCCGCTATGATCATTCTTATGGTGCGCAGAATCGCCGGCACAAGAAAAGGATATCTGAATGATGCCTCTAGCTGCAGGCATCTTTCAGATATCCCCCCACAAAGCCGAGGACGTCATATGACGTCCACCCAGGATGGGAGTGCCCATCTGTGGACGTCATTTGACTATGGGCGGTAGGGAAGTGGTTAAACAGTGTCCCTCTCGATACAACTTCCTGTGGCCTGGTGGGCTTGCAAATTGGTTTTCACTGAGAATCAATTAATATGTTAATCGCTACCGAGAGTTAATCGTTGCCTTTTGTATAGCTGCAATGTTTAAAGGCAGTTTCAATCATTTTTTTTTGTTGTTTAACAAAATACAGATTCAACGCTCTTTAACAATTTAAAGGTTGGGGCGGCATTAAATCAGAATTTTTTTACTTTTACTTTTTTTTTTTTACCGTTTTTTTTTTTTTTAGCTGTTTGGTGTAGTTTTCTTCACTACTGAGAACAGTCGTTGCCTTTTGTATAGCTGCAATGTTTAAGGCAGCTTTATATATATTTTTTAACACAAGTACAGATTCAATGCTCTTTAACAAGTTAAAGGTTGGGGCAGCATTCAATCTGAATTTTGGGTTTTTACCTTTTTTTGGATCAGTTTTTTTTTCTCTTTTTCCTCTTTTTCCTTTTTCTTTTAAGGAAAACTATTTTTCTTTCTGTCCTATATCACCTTCTTTTTTTTTTTGCTGGTTGATTCTTGAGTTTGGCGTCCCTATGGTGAAATAAAAAAAAAAGAGGGGAGTAGGGGGGAACCTTATATGGCAGGGATATGCAATTAGCGGACCTCCAGCTGTTGTAAAACTACAAGTCCCATAATGCCTCTGCCCTCTGAGTGTCATGCTTGTGGCTGTCAGAGTCTTGCTATGCCTCAGGGGACTTGTAGTTCTGCAACAGCTGGAGGTCCGCTAATTGCATATCCCTGTTATATGGGAATATTTATAACAGTTAAAAATGTTGATATAGAATAATAAAACTTCCCTATAGCATTTTGGGGTGTTGTGGAATATTTTATTAATGTATGTTGTCAGATGTCTCCCAGTGTCGGTTTTTGCTGTAATGCACTCATGTGAGTGCATTCGCACATACAGACGTTGGTGGAAGACCGGTGGCGCAAACACCTTCCCATGGACACAGCAGATTTGCTTGCTCTTTTTAGGGATGTTCATCTATGCCTCAGCAAGGGACTGGCCACTTCTTGTCGACTGCATTAAATGACTCAGAGCAGATCTGCGTTTATGGGAACTATAGCATAACTATACGGAAATTGTGATTATCTGATCCATGTTTAAGTATGGTTGGCGTCATTGGTAGCAGTGAGTTGGTTTGCACACGGCTTTGTACAAAGTCATGCTTTCTAGTGTTCCTTTGTCTCACAGAAAGCATGACCCCTGTACCCAACCGTTTGCACACATCACTGCTAGCATTCTATTTGAATTTAAACATGTCTGTGATTGGTTCTTTTGAAAATATACAAAATGTCTGAATGGCTGTTTTGTGAAGCCACCACCTTCGTTTTTTACTCATGTTGACTATAAATAAAGGGAGCTGACGATCCCAGGGAGACTCTGCTCTGGGATGGCTTGATGATAAGACCTGTGTGATGATGCTTGCTTCTTGGAATGGATGAATGGTGAGTGAATTTTAGCCTAAAGATAGTATTGTGTTGCAAAAAGATGAAATCTGAAATGTGTGCTTATTTAGCACAGGAAATATAGGCTGTGTGCTCTGTATACAAGCTATATTTCCACGACAGGGGGATGGGACAAAGTTCCAACAGTTTTTTTCTCTCTTTCAGCATGGGATAATGGTTTTATATAAATGTATGTCATTGTAGCTATTACCAACTATGACAATAGTAACAGTAACACCTGGGTTTAGCAACAGTCATGTGACTTGTTTCCTTGTATATGTGACATAGTGTCCTCTCTACAGTTCTAATATTTGGCAGTCATCATAGGTGGTCATTGGTATTTTTTTTTTATGTTGGTCAGTTATCTTTTTGTGCCATAACTAAGTTCAAAGAGCATTGCTTGAAGATCATATAGATATACTGGGACTGGTGAGACTCATAGTGATTGGAAAATATCAGAAAGTATAGTACAATTGTACTTAAGAAGTAATTTAGTCTAATCATCCCTGAAGCCATAGGTGTGCGCAGCCTATTACATTAGGGTGTGCACCCCAAAGCTAAAACATACACTACCGATCACTCAGGGTGTTCATTCACAAAGGGAAGGGACCAGTAAATTACACATTTACTACCCCTTCCCCGACTTATCCTAATACCTACCCTCACAGCAACAGCTGGCGGGAGAGGAGGGAAGTCGGCAGCACTGTGGGGGGGGGAGCCAGGGCAGTAGAGGGAATCTGTGCTGTACAGGGTGATTAGGGTGTGCCTGGGCACACCTGGCACACCCTGTGTGCACACCTATGCCTGAAGCCACAAGTAACTGGTGACATCACACTTATCCGCATTCTGAAATCAAGTTATTTTTGGCTGCTTAGATGACACTGCCTAAATCTGCACAGAGACCTCTTAAAGTTATGACAGCTTCCCTAGCCTGCTAAAGGCAGGACTCATACAGTAGCTACACGTGGTAGCCAAGGACGGAGCTATATGCACAAAAGTTTGGCACCCGCCAAGGCTTTAACTCATCAGGGTTGGTATAACTAAACACAGCTTCAGTAAAAGGAGTTTGTGGTGAGTTGCCATGGCAACAAGATCCCCCTGGACACTCGAAGGGTCATACACACACACACACAGGGTTATTCAGCAGAAGGCGCGGCAGAGTTACAGGCAGGCATATGACAATGGAGGAAGAAAGATGGGTGATGGAAATCAGACAACCTGGCTTAAGGGCACAACCATTTACATTTTTACACATGTCAATAGGAAAGGGACTCATACTAGGTCACAGTATATCTATAACAATTTTAATCAAAGGTCCTTAATACTCAGAATGACAAGATAAGCATTCATTTAAAGGCATATGTCTTAAAAGTACTTGTGTTTTTCCTTCTCTAACTTTGCCCACATTAATAAAGTACAATCACAGAAAGCCAGGAAAGTTGGTCCAAAGGCCATTACTGTATGCTGTATCCAAGTGGAATCACCATAAAAGTCTGTCCCAGAAGCAAGGGCAACATGACCAGATTAACATTATTGACTTTTGCACAAATTATTATTATTGGACAGTTGAGAACAAGGAGCCTCATGTTTATTTTTTTTCCCCTTCGTTTTTTGGGGTTTTTGTATCTTATGATTTTTATTATGGACTTATTACATCCAGAACAAGTGATGACTACCAATACTGGGATCCAGAAATATGAACTGTAGAGACGGAAAATTTAAAAGTTTTGTTTCTTCTCAAAGAGTTTTATTTCATTTCAGAGGGCTAAGCCAAAAGTTCCAAATATTAAAGGAGATTATACATAACCCATTATTTTAGGTGTGGCCGAGTCTCATATTCTCAACTGGCCACAAGGGGCCATCTGTTGCCTTATTGGTTATGTATAATCTACATTAAATAGCTGTAAAATATTGTAAATATGAACATATTTAATTTATCTTGCTGTAGATATATTTTCATTTAGCACCTATGAAAGCCCTTTTGTTAACAGCTAGACATTGCGGAGCCCCAAGCTTGGAGTGACAATTCCATTGTATTAAACCCACTCTCGTCAATGAGTCTCATGCTGGGATTTACAATGAAGAGCGCCTCACCTATAGTCCTGGGAAAATTCTATCAAATCTCCTGCCCAGATAGAGTCACCAGGATTTGCATGAAAGGGGGCTGACTTATGGAGTAAGCCCTCCAATCATGACCCAAGCTAGGCCAACATATGGGGTATCAGGATAGAGAGATATACTCAGAGGGGAGGAGAAGGGAGCTCTCTTTTTTTATGGAGGACAGCCTGCAGGATGGTTCTGAAAGGGTAACTATGGTAAAGGTCTGGTTGACCTGTAACTACACATGCTTGTACTTTAATGATTCAGAGGAATATGCTCTATATTCCTCCATGTAAATACTTTGTATATTTGAAACCTACTATTTCCTGCTTGTTAAGACTATATAGATAGTTTCTGTGTATTAGATTAGATTTTAACAAATACATAATAAAAGTTCATTATGTTAAAGCTTTAACTTCTGGTCAAAATAACTCTTATTTAACCCATATCATATCTTTGAGATATTAAATCTTAAATATAGATTTTAAACGGCAAGACTTCCTTTCACTAAGGTCTCAGGTTACAATAAGCTTCCTGCTTTGTGCGCTGCAGCATTTGATGTCAGTAGAGTTGGGCTGAACATCCCTGGGTTCAGTTCGCTCCAGAACTGTTGAACATCGCAAAAGTTTGGACCTGAACCGCAAACCATGTTAAAGTCTAAGTGTCACGTACCTACAGCAGAGCCGGGGAAGTCGGGGCAGCCTCTCGCACGATCCCGGTCCCCGTACCCCCTGGAGGTGGGAACAGGGAATGCAGGGGCACGAGAAGGTGCGTGTGCCTTTTTAGAACTGGTAGAGCCACTGGAAGGCACTGGAACCCTCTCCAGGCACAGGTGTAGTGGAAACCAGGCGTCAGATCCGTTCAGGGGAGATCCAGAGGAATAACAGGTGGAGGCAGAGGTTCAGCAGCGTGCTAGCGGAGAGGTACAGATCGTGAGGCAAGACCATGGTCAAAGTCCAGGCCGAGGTCAGAGGAACAGGCAAACAGGAGAGCAGGTAAGGGGAATCCGAGAAGGGTAATCAAGAGCAAGCCAGGAGTCTTCAGGAGCAGATCAGTCAAACAAGCAGGTTTTCAGACAGGGACACAGGTACTAGCCAGAAAGACAATCCAGCACTGACACTCAGGTGATCCAGGTTTAAATAGGGCATCGTGCGCCGGGATTGGAGGAGGCGCACGCATGCGCATGGGCGCACGCATTGCCCGCATGGGCGTGCACATTGCGTGCGCGTGGTCTGAGTCCTATTCGGCCCATTCTAAGTGTCCGCGCATGCGCACTAGCACCTGGAGAGCGGACATTCCTTGCTGACACCCGGAAGTGTGTGTCAGCAGCGCTGGGTCTCTGACATTGCCCCCTCCCTAGGGGCAGCCTCCGGATGCCCACTCGAGCTGGTTGGGAGGGATGAAATGGCCGTATCAGCCGTGGGGCATGGAGATTGGTCTCAGGTTCCCAGGAATTTTCTCCTGGGCCGAAGCCCTTCTACTTGATTAGATATTGGATGAGACCACGTCGTTTTCTATGACCCAGGATGGCTTCCACCTCAAATTCTTCTTCACCATCTATCATTATGGCCTCAGGGGGCCCAATGTCACGATCCGGAAATGGGTTTGACACGTCAGGTTTTAGTAGAGAAACGTGGAATACAGGATGTATTTTAAAGGACTTGGGAAGCTTGAGCTCGTATGCCACCATGTTAAGTTTCCTCTTAATTGGGAAGGGTCCCAAGTACCTAGGCCCCAATTTTTTAGAGGGACAGGCCAGTTTCAGGTTTGCTGTGGACAGCCAGACAAGGTCACCAGTCTTTAGATCCAGCTCCCCCCTTCTCCTCCTGTTGAAAAATTTCTTGTTATTCTCCTGAGCTTTAAGAATGGTTTCCTTTAGGATACGGTTATTGGAAGAAAGGAATTTTAACCTATCCTGGACTGCTGGTAACGGAGATTCCAGAATTAGTGTCGGTAGGAAAGTAGGATGGAATTCATAGTTGGAGAAAAAAGGGAGTTTGGTTAGTAGCCGTGTGAATAGAATTGTTAAATGCAAACTCTGCCAGGGGGAGCAAAGATGCCCAATCCTCCTGGGTGAAGGATGAGAAGCACCGTAGGTACTGTTCCAGTGTCTGGTTCATACGTTCTGTCTGCCCGTTAGTCTGAGGATGGTAGGCTGAGGAGAAATTGAGTTTAATGCCCAGGGTTCCACATAGTGCTTTCCAAAATTTTGATGTGAATTGTACTCCACGGTCAGCAATTATGTCGTCCGGAATCCGGTGCAGTCTGACGATCTCTTTCACGAATACTTTGGCTGTTTCAGGTGCAGATGGGGTTCCCTTCATGGGGATGAAATGCGCCATTTTAGAGAATCGGTCGACCACTACAAATATTGACAAAAATCCATCCGAAGGGGGAAATTCAGCAATGAAGTCCATCGCAATTCTTTCCCAAGGTCTTTCAGGGATGGGCAGAGGTCTTAACAATCCCCAGGTCTTGTTCTTCGGACTTTTATTCCTGAGACAGGTTGGGCAGGAATTTACGTAGGCCCTGCAATCCTTTTCTAGCCCCGGCCACCAGAACTGTCGCTGAACTAGGTCCGTGGTCTTGTTGCCCCCGAAATGGCCAGCCAAGGGGGAATCATGACAAATCTGTAAAACATTCGTACGGAGATCCTGGGGCACAAATATTTTGTTTCCCTGCCAGTAGGGCCCCTCTCTTTCCTGGAGACCGGTATGCGGAGGGAGAGGAATATCCGAAGATGCCTGGCGGATCTGGGACACGAAGTCAGTTAGCAAAAAATTTCCGGCTTACAGTATAGTATCTGGCGGAGATGATGTTTCAGTATCTGGGAACATACGGGAGAGAGCGTCTGGCTTAATGTTCTTGGATCCTGGCCGGAACGTAATGTGAACATTAAAGCGAGAAAAAAAAGAGCCCATCTTGCTTGCCTGGGCCTGAGGCGTTTGGCGTTTCTGAGGTATTCCAGATTTTTGTGATCTGTAAAGATCAGTACAGGATGTGCTGCTCCCTCCAAGAGGTACCGCCATTCTTCCAAAGCTGTTTTTATGGCCAGCAATTCTCGGTCCCACACGTCATAATTCCTCTCTGAAAGTCCCAGTTTCCGGTAGAAGAAGGCCACAGGGTGCATCAAAGATTTGGTTCCCAGACGTTGGGACAAGATGGCCCCTACCGCAGTCTCAGAGGCGTCCACCTCCAAGACATATGGTAACGTAGGGTCAGGGTGCCTTTGTACTGGGGCAGATGTGAATAGCTCCATAAGTTTGTCAAAGGCACTTTGAGCTGCTTCAGTCCATTGGAAGTGGCTCTGTTTTTTGGTAAGGTTTGTAATGGGCGCTTTAATGCCGAAAAAGTTCTTTATGAACTTCCTATAGAAATTGGAAAATCCAAAAAAACATTGCACCCCTTTTTTGTCGGTGGGAGGCGGCCAGGACATGATAGCTGCAACCTTCTGAGGGTCCATGGCCACACCCCCAGTTGACATGACTAGACCGAGAAAGTGAATGGTTTGACGCTCAAACTCACTCTTCTCGGCCTTAGTGTACAGTCCATTTTGTCTTAGTCTGAGGAGGACTTGCTTCACATGAGTCCGGTGTAACTCTAGGGATGTTGAGAAAATCAGGATGTCATCCAAGTATACGATCACGAACAAGTCCAAAATGTCTCTGAAAATGTCATTGACAAAGTGCTGAAAGGTCGCTGGTGCGTTACATAATCCAAAAGGCATCACGAGGTATTCAAAGTGACCAAAACGTGTTCGGAAGGCCGTCTTCCACTCATCCCCCTCACGGATTCTAATTAAGTTGTATGCCCCTCGTAAATAAAGTTTGGTGAATATTTTGGCAGAGTGAAGTCTCTGGGACAGCTCTGGGATCAACGGAAGAGGGTAGCGGTTTTTAATGGTGACCTTATTCAACTCCCTGTAGTCAATACAGGAACAAAAGGAGTGGTCCTTCTTTTTGACATAGAATATTCCCGCACCAGCTGGGGAGGACGAGTGTCGGATGAATCCCTTGTTGAGATTCTCGTCAACGTAGTCTTTGAGGACAAGAAGTTTGGGTTCTGAGGGAGGAAAAATTCTTCCAAAAGGAATCTCTGCCCTTGGTAACAACTCAATTGCACAATCGTATACCCGGTGTGGAGGAAGAATATTCGCCTTTTGTTTGTCAAATACGTCTAGGAAGTCGTGGTAAACGGGTGGAATTAGTTTCTGGGTTTCAGGGGTAGCTTCCAGACAGCCAACTAACGGGGTGGAAGGGCGGAAGGACTGGAGACAGTTCTGGATGCAGTAGGTAGACTGGAAGGTCACCTGGCCGGTGGACAAATCAATGTGAGGGTTATGAGCCCCTAGCCACGGCATTCCCAGGATGACTGGGAATAGCGGAGAGGGAATGACATCCAGACATAGAAGTTCCAGGTGGTCCAGTTGGATAGTTGCGGGAAGAGGTTGGGTTTCATGGGTAATGGGTCCAGACTTGATGTTTGATCCATCAGCCAGTCGCATGGAAAGTTGCTGCGACTTGGGTTGCAGAGGAATGTTGTGTTGCTGGGCGAATACACGGTCTATGAAGCAACTGCAGGCACCTGAATCAATTATTGCTTGTACCTGGACCACCCCTTCCGAAAGCTGAAACGAAACAGGAACAGAGATGTGAGTGGTGTTGGTTAAGGTCAAGAGACCAGGATCAGGAGGAGGGGAAGCAGACTTACGGGTCTTGTTGGGGCACATATTAGCATAATGTCCAGTTCCACCACAGTATAAACAGAGATTGTTCCTGTGGCGTCGCTGTTTTTCTTCTGGGGTCAGAGGTGCACGGAGAAGGCCTATTTGCATTGGCTCAGGAACGTCAGAGGCAGTAGCAGGAGAGGAGGAGGCAGGAACTGCTGGGTGGCTGGGGACCCTGGGTAGCATCCATACCGGACGGAATCGGCTAGTTCTCTCCGACCTACGCTCCCTTAGGCGTCTGTCTATCTGAATAGATAGCTGGATCAGGTCTTCCAAGGAACTAGGAACCCCCACTCGGGCCAATTCATCCTTCAGTGCCTCTGAGAGGCTAAGGCGAAATTGGTATCGGAGGGCAGCGTCATTCCATAGGGTATTGGAACTCCATTGCTTAAAATCCGTGATGTAGTCCTCTACTGGCCTACGTCCCTGCTGGAGAGCACGGAGGCTGGTCCCAGCCGTGGCAGTACGTTGAGGGTCATCATACAACTTAGCCATTTCATCCAGGAATTCATCCAGGGTATTTAGGCAAGCATTGGCTTGTTCCATCAAGCGATGAGCCCAGGTTTGGGGTTCTCCTTGGAGGAGAGATACAATGAAGCCCACTTTTGTGCTTTCCAGGGAGAAAGTGCGTGGTTGCAGCAGGAAGTAGAGCCGACAGGAGTTTCTGAACGCACAAAATTTGCTGCGGTCCCCTGAGAACCTTTCCGGAATAGGAAAACGTGGCTCTGGGGGTGACACCATTACTGTGGTAGGGAGAGCTGCTGCTATGGCTGCTGGAGGTGCTGCTGCTGTGGCAGGTGAAGGTGAGGTACCCGGGGTGATAGATACCACTCTTTGCTCCAGTCGGCGGTAGCCCTCTTGAAGGCCCTGAACCGCCTGGGTGAGATCAGTGATCTGCTGGCACAGTGTGTCCAGAGGCGAAGCCCCCGGCCCGGACTCCATTTCTGGCTGGATTGTACTGTCACGTACCTACAGCAGAGCCGGGGAAGTGGGGGCAGCCTCTCGCACGATCCCGGTCCCCGTATCCCCTGGAGGTGGGAACAGGGAATGCAGGGGCACGAGAAGGTGCAGGTGCCTTTTTAGAACTCGTAGAGCCACTGGAAGGCACTGGGACCCTTTTCAGGCACAGGTGTGGTGGAAACCAGGTGTCATATCTGTTCAGGGGAGATCCAGAGGAATAACAGGTGGAGGCAGAGGTTCAGCAGTGGGCTAGCGGAGAGGTACAGATCGTGAGGCAAGATCGTGGTCAAAGTCCAGGCTGAGGTCAGAGGAACAGGCAAGCAGGAGAGCAGGTAAGGGGAATCCGAGAAGGGTAATCAAGAGCAAGCCAGGAGTTTTCAGGAGCAGATCAGTCAAATAAGCAGGTTTTCAGACAGGGACACAGTTACTAGCCAGAAAGACAATCCAGCACTGACACTCAGGTGATCCGGGATTGGAGGAGGCGCGCGAATGCGAATGGGCGTGTGCATTGTGTGTGCGCGGTCTGAGTCCTATTCGGCCCATTCTAAGTGTCCGCGCATGCGCACTAGCACCTGGAGAGTGGACATTCCTTGCTGACACCCGGAAGTGTGTGTCAGCAGCGCTGGGTCTCTGACACTAAGGGACCCGAACTTGATAAATTAAAATACCCCATTTTGAAGGCTTATATGCAAGTTATTTGCCATAAAAGGTGTATAGGGGCTGGGTACTGGGGGACATCTACCAATGCAAATTTATTTTGAACTACTTCAATACAGGGCACTTCCCCCCTTCCTGCCAATCCAATTATCAGCTTTCAGCGCTGTCGATTTTTAAATGACAATTGTGCGATCATGCTACACTGTACCCAAACAAAATTTTCATAATTTTGTTCCCACAAATAGAGCTTTCTTTTGGTGGTATTTGATCACCTCTGGGGTTTTTATTTTTTGCTAAACAAATAAAAAAAGGGGATAAGGGGGCACTGATGGGCACTGATGAGGTGGTTCTGGTGGGCACTGATTATGGGCACTGATATGCAGCACTAATGGGCACTGATAGGCAGCACTGATGGGCACTGATAGGTGGCACTGATATGCAGCACTGATGGGCATTGATAGGCGGAACTGATGGACACTCATAGGTGGCACTGATGGGCACTGATAGGCGACATTGATGGGCACTGAAAGGCTGCACTGATGGGCACTGAAAGGCTGCACTGATGGGCACTGCTAGGTGGCATTGATGGGCACAGATAGGTGGCACTGATGGGCACTGATGGCGGGGCACTGATGTACACTGATAGATGGCACTGATGGGCATCACTGATAAGGAGACACTGGCAGGCATTACTGATGGACACTTTATTGGCATCATTTGTGGGCACAGATTGGCATCCCTGGTGGCCATGAGTGGCATACATGATATGGTGGTCATTAGTGGTGGGCATCCCTGCTGGTCCTGGTGGCATCCCTGCTGGTCCTATGTGGGCATCCTGGGGGGGCTGCTCTGATAATCAATCAGCACAAACCCCCCTGTCAGGAGAGCAGCCGATCGTCTCTCCTCTAGTCGCGTCTGTCAGAAGCGTTAGTTGAAAAGCCAATACAGAAGTCTTCCTGTTTACACCGTGATAATACTGTAATTGGACACAGCTGATCACATGGTAAAGAGCTTCCATCAGAGGCTCTTCACCGAGATCGGTGGTGCGGTGTGTCAGACTGACACACCGCACCACCGATCGCCGCACTGCACGCTCCCACTGGCGTGCGCCGACTCGTTATACTAAAAGTCATTAGATGACATCCAGTCAGGATAATGGAACCACTACCCGGCCGTCATTTTGCTATAGGCCAGGCAGGAAGTTGTTAAAAAAATATGTTTTTAAAGGAGCAGTGATCTTAATGATACCTAAAGTGAAGCAATAAAATGAAAAATTCCTTTAAATGTAGTGCCTGGGGGTCCTCTTAGGCTGAATGTAAAGTGGCGCATCTGTACCATGTATATAACCTGCTGCAGCAAAGCTAAAATACATAAAGAAAAAAAATGACATTTGAAAAGATTTTCCCTGCAAGCTTTGTTTATTTTGTAAACAATGGCTTGGGGAGCCAGTCTGTATGATGCGGCCACAATTTAATGCACTCGGAACAAGATTAGAGATATTTTTGGATACATTCTGGTGTCTCTTTTGCAGATTTTGGATGGAAATAACTATGTTTTGCATTAGAGTGAGCAAGCCTTATGTGAAGAAGCCAAATTATAGTACAATCAGGCCAAGATAAAAAATTTTTTTAGATAAAGTCTGGTGTCTCTTTTGCAGATTTTGGATAGAAGTAACAGTAGCCCAAATTGGGCTTTGGGTGGTGGTTCCTTCACACTGTAACCCTATAGCGGTGCTCTTGATGAAAGACAAAATTGGCCTTGCTGTCAAAATGAAATTATATGCATCTGTCAAACAGGTGCGAAAAAATTGGGCTTTGGGTGTTGGTGATGCCTTTACACTGTAACCCTATAGAGGTGCTCTTGATGAAAGCAAGAATTGGCCTTGCTGTAAAAAAGTGAAGAAAAATTGATCCTTAAGTGTTATTGTGCCCATGAAACCTATACCAAGAAATTACTTCAAGATAAAATCAACACCCACAAAACTAGGCAGCCTAAACAGTCTTGCAGAGATTTGAGATCCCAAAAACATTTAATCGGCATCAGGGGCTTGATAGCTGCTGCTAATCAAGGACTGATTCATTTTGACAATTGTCAGCCATTCAACGGCTGTGTTAAATACTAAGAACTGCAACACTGAATATTGGTTATTTTTTATCAGTTTACTGCACCTTCTAGTCTCTTGATTAATGAAGAATGTACATAGTATTATCTTTTATATTCAAAAAAAAGTTTTTCTTTTTTAAATAGTAAAACACAAAATGGGAATGATACGGAAAAAGGGAATACAGGATGGAGAAGGGGATAAATAGAAAATTAGAAGAAAAAAAACATAATAGAAAGAAAATTAGAAATGTTAAGTGAAAAAGTGCTCTATATGGAAAACAAGCTCCATATTGTTAGTTTCTCTGGATAAAAATTATATTTTATCATTTCAAATTTTGAACTACAGATGTATGACACAGGATTTGATTTTCAGAGAGGCCAAGATCAAGTGAAATGTTAGTTATTGATAAAAATACCTTGGGAGAATTGTTTGTCGAAATAAGGGGACACTGTTGAAATCCAATATCGCAAATCAATGGAGAAGTTTGTCAAATTAACATACCTGGGAGTAGTATAATCCCAGGTGCATTGAAAGGGTTTCAGTCAAATTGAATAAAAGTTTTTAGGTTCCTATCAACAGGACGGAAGTTGAGTAAAACTCCTGGTCTATGTTTATGAGACTTCAGACCTCATAAACATGGTATTTTGGACAGGACAGCATCTGTTTGCCCAGGTGAAGGAAAGTCAACATTCTTGGATATTCCAGACAATGGCAGTATCTCCTTATTGTTACACTAAATGAAGGACGTCAGGGAAAGTTTCCATAGATGAAAAAGGGACCAAATTTTATGAGAGAAAAATAATTCAAAACATTGTGAAAGTTAGTACAACTGTTAACTTTAAGACTCAGTTATGAATATTAGATGTGAAAGATGTGTATAATCTTTTTTGATACGATTAAAGCATTGACACTGTTGGGGCTCATTTATATTGGTAAAAAGGTACAAAAGGTATCATGTTTTCTAAAAAAGAGTTCAATCATAATGCTAGCATATATTTGTTGATTCATAAATATTACTGTTAGCATTATGTGTGCTTCATAATTTACACATTCCTAAATAGTAATTTAACTATGCACATTTTTTTCAGTGTATCATAAATATTTTAATCACTATTTCTGAAAGTCCACCTCTTTGTAGTTAAAAGTTTCCATTCAAATGCTGCTACACCCAAAAGAGTAAATTCCACAAATTAAACAGCTGCTGATCAAAAGGAACATTTTATGCCTCTCTGGTAAAATAGCATAGTTCAATCTGTATAGAACAAGATGAATGTGTTATATAAGGGCTATATTTAGATTTCCTAGATAAACTCAATATATACATTTCTAGTCTTGTGCCACCTGGTGGTCTTTTAAGCTAGTGCTTGTACAAATAAGACATTAATTAGGAGGATCATATAATCGCATGCCCATCATCTAGAGGGAATCTTCACACATCTCATTGAAATTCCAGAGACAACATCTGACACACTTCACTGAAGCCAGGATCCACACCTTCCAGCATAGGTAAATGCCATCTTTGGGAGACAGACTCTACCCATTAGTCGGCAGCCATATTAAGGCAATCCATTCACAGAGTTCTATTCTGTTGCTTTTGAGGGTAAATATAGTGTATTATTCTCCTGGTGATATTTGTTTAGGCCATTCTACAGGAAAATATATATACTATGGAATCTGTAAAACGCAGAGTATTGTCTGCCAGGTTTAGTTATAAATGGTTATGCCGTCTATGAAGGGAAATTCATTATTTAATGTAGTCTAATATATATACCCATGCTGTAGCGGGATACCTTAAGTAATTCATTGTATATCACATTTAAGTGTCTATGTTGGCCTCCTAATCTGACTGTGGTGTGATGTCTGTAAAGTGACTTATTGCAAATAAATGTTTTTGTTTTTTTATAGTCTGCATTCCATGCTTACACTCCATTGTATTGTGTTAATCAAAGAATTTCTGGCAAGATGGCACAGTGGCTCTCATAAGACATGACAGGCATTCCTTCTTTTGATGATAAAAGAGAGCTATAAACTGCAGGCGCAGAACCTCTTTTCTTGTCCTTGAAGGGGGTGTTGCCAAAAATTATCTGGGTCCCGTTGGCAAAAGTTTTAGCACATTTATTACCAGTACCCCTTAATTGTGTAAATTAATTTTGAATATCCATTATGGGGCCTTCAAAGGTAAATCCTCTCTGATGCTCTGATGGGAAGCTGAAGCAGAATTAGACTTAACTACCTCTGACTGGTTGTATGAAATGCTATTGAATCTCCATAAATGCAAGCGCTCTATGGCGGTCCTGGAAACAACTTTTGCCAGATGGTATATTACACTAGTCAAGCTTCATATGATCTATCCCTCAGTTCCCAATACTTGCTTTAGAGGTTGCCCTGACTGTGGTACTCCAGAGCTACACTAAGTTGCACTCACTGTGGCAACAAGCTGCTAGCAAAATTGCACAAATTACGGGCTCCCAGCTCATACTAACACTTCCAATGTGGCTACTGCCCCCACCCCAGATGTTCCTCTTCCTTGTGAACTATTACTACACTCTTTATTTAGTGCCACCCAATGGGTGATTACTCTTGAAAATCTGATTCTGTAATGTGGTCTGTCATTTCCTGAATGGAATAAATTTAAATGATGGAAAGAATCTACATCACCATCTATGATACTATACAGTACCCTTATTTAAAAGGAAGTGGGACTAAAGGTACTAATATAGATTATTTTTATGCTACCTTCTATCTGTCTTTGTCCCATACGCTCTCACATGGTTTATACAATACTGTGTAAAAGTATTAGGCAGGTGTGAAGAAATGTTGTATAGTAAGAATGCATTCAATAATTAATATTGTTGTTTTTTTTTATCAATTTGCAAAATCCAAAGTGTGCAAACAGAAGAAAAATTCAAATCAAATTAATATTTAGTGTGACTACCCTGTGACTACTGGCACAAAATCAGGGATTTTTTAGGATTAAAGTCAAATGTTTGATTAACCAATTATACAAAGCAGGTGCTAATGATCATGAATTTCATATGTAGGTTGAAACACAGTCATTAACTGAAATAGAAACAGCTTTTTAGGAGGTTTAAAACTGGTTGAGGAACAGCCAAGCTCTGCTACTAAGGTGAGGTTGTGAAAGACAGTTTCATGTCACAGGGCATACACTGTGGCAGTACTGAGCACAGCAACAAGGCAAATGTCAGTTATGCTGCATCAGCAAGGTCTCTCCCAGGTAAATATTTCCAACAGACTGTGGTTTCAAGATGTACTGTTCAAGCTCTTTTGAAGAAGCACCAAAAAATGGGCAACATTGAAGACCGTAAACAAAGTGATCGCCCAAGGAAATTTTATGTAGCAGATGAAAGACACATCATGCTTACTTCCCTTCAACATCAGAAAATGTCCAGCAGTGCCATCAGTACAGAACTGGAAGAAACCAGTGGGACCTAGGTACACCCACCTGCTGTCCATGGAAGTATGTACAGAAGTTGTTTTCATGGAATAATTGTGACTAGGGTTGAGCGAACCCGAACTGTAAAGTCCGTACCGAACTTTAGCTTTTTCCCGAACCCGGACTTTGCACGAAAGTCCGGGTTCGGGTTCGGGTTCGGCAATCTAATGGCACAGTTAGAAATGCTTCAGGGGCCAGCCAATCACCTTTTGATTAGCTGGTGTGCCCTTAGAAGCCATCATAGCCATGCCTACTAATGGCATGGCTGTGATTGGTCAGTGCAACATGTGACCCAGCTTCTATATAAGCTAGAGGCACACAGCACACACGTCACTCTGCTTCAGAATAGATAGGGAGAGGATCTTGTCTGCTGCTTTTAGGGAGAGATTGAAAAATACATGAGTTAGTCCTGATTCTGGAATCTGAGGGAAAAGATAGAGAGACAGTGTAGTGTAGGGCCAGGTTCCTGTTGGTGCTTTCAGGGAGAGAGAAATATTATATAGGAATAGGAGTCCAGATTTAGAGATATAACTCAGCGATCTGCATAGGTTTACCTGTTTGTGTTGCAGTGCAGTCTTTTTACACTGCCATGAGCCCAGTGTCAGAGAAAATCTACCTTTTATCTGCAAGCTCAGTGCACCAGCACTGCATATATTACGTTGAGAGATACACCGTTTCCATACTGTGGGTGTATTCTGCTCTTGGAAAAAGATCCATTTAGGGCAAAAAAAAAGGCACTTTATTGTGCTCTTTTCCAAAAGACCCATTAAGGGCAAAAAATAAATAAAAAATTTGCATTTTATTTTGCTCGTGCAAAAAAAGACCCGTTTAGGGCAAAAAAATAAAAAATAAATTTGCACTTTAATGTACGCTTGCAAAAAGACCCATTTAGGGCCACAAAAAATATTTTGCAGGGTGTTATACATATGTGGAGGCGTGTGAAATAAACCATTTCTATATATTTGTCTTCTACTGTGCTATACTAAAAAAACTAAATTTTTTTTGAATAGCATTTTCTGCAGTTCTGTAGCTGTGCGATTCAACGGTTACGTACTGTGGGTGTGTTGTGGTCTTCCAAAAAACGCCATTCAGGGCCACAAAAAATATTTTGCAGTGTGTTATACATATGTGGAGGTGTGTGAAATAAACAATTTATATATAGTTTTCTTCTACTGTGCTATACTAAAAAAAAACAATTTTTTTTGAATAGCATTTTCTGCAGTTCTGTAGCTGTGCGATTCAGCGGTTACATACTGTGGGTGTATTGTGGTCTTCCAAAAAACGCCATTTAGGGCCACAAAAAATATTTTGCAGTGTGTTATACATATGTGGAGGTGTGTGAAATAAACAATTTCTATATAGTTTTCTTCTACCTATGGCCAGGTGACAGATGCACACCGTAGGGGGACAGGAGTGCACCGCAAGGTAGTGAACCCTATGGCTGACTGCTGCGGATAGGAAACTGGGTGGTTGTGGAAAGCGGGACCAGAGGAGCACAACCGGGATCCTATAGGAAGCTAGAGCCAAGATTCCCCAGGGCGCGGAGTCTAAGACCCAGCAGGTCTTCTCCAGAGCCTCTAGTGGTGAGGATGTTATGCTGCAGGCTGGGTCCAGGTCGCGGCCCCTAGAGTCTCCTAGCTCACGCCCCGTAGGATAAGGGGAAAAGAGGGGAAGCAGCAGCACAAGATATAAGAGTAACGAATAACAAGCTGAAGGTCAAGGGCCACAAGCAGACAAGGAAAACGAAGGACAAGCCGAAGGTCAAGGGTCACGAGCAGACAGGGATAGTCGGGGACAAGCCAAATGTATAACAGAGAGACAGACGTAGCACACGGCAGGCAGGAACCCAAACACACAATGCTTAACAAACACGTTGATCAGCAAAGCAGGCTTGCAGTGCACAGGTTAATATAGTGTTCTGTGATAGGGCCTGGGGTGGAGTCTGGCTGGGAGGAGATTATAAAGGAAGCCAGGTGAAGGAGGTCTGGTCTCTAAGATGAACACATGAGGAGGAAAGGTAAGATGGCAGACAGACATTAATGCATATCCATGACACAGCCTTACCCAGCCATTGTTGTATTTTTGAACCAGTGTTGGCTACCTCGTCCTCCTCCACCGCCGCCACCTCAACCTCCTACTCCATATGGACCTCGTCCTCCTAGGTCAAGATTATAATTTTTATTTAATTTTTTGTAGCGCACAGATCCGTTCCCCCTTACCTGCCTTTATGTTGTTGGTTCCTTGCAGGAGGGAGAAAGGCACACCGCACTACCAGCCCGTACCCTCCTATATAAAGAGGTTGAGCAGTTTACTTGACGGGCCGTGTCCACAGCCGGAGTTAAAACTTCTCCAGAGGATGATTCTCACCTCTACTGTAGGTAGAGGCAAGTCCTTTAATTCCCAGTAAAGTCAATGTCCACACCAGCTGAAATTACAACTCTTATTCTCTCATGGCAAAATAAACTCTACTCGAATAGAAAAGGTTAGAGCAAAGAAACAGGACAGCTTAAGGTGTGGAGGAGGTCCAGGCACAAACGTAGCACATTCACTTCACTGCTTAGGTTTCTCAAACAGTTTTAGGTGCACGGTCTCTGCCACAGACCTTGAGGTTGGTCTCTGCCACAGACCGGGTGCACAAGGCCCCTGCCACAGACCTGGAGAACTTTGGTCTCTGCCACAGACCAGGGTGTATAAGGCCCCTGCCACGGGCCGGGTGAATAAGGCCTCTGATACAGTCAAGATGACCTTGAGCTTCTCCTTCTATGAACCTAGCCCATATCAAGGGGAAGACATCTCTCCAGGGAGTCAACAGACCCTTCCTTCACCGTGACTCCTGCATCGGTCCATCAGAATGATCCTCCCTTCCCTGGAACATGGTCCCCTACACGAGGCGGCACCCTAAGACTCCTCGACCCTTAGCGGACTCCAGACGAAGGCTCTGGACTCCAG
Organism: Rana muscosa; assembly: GCA_029206835.1. Taxonomy (NCBI): domain Eukaryota; kingdom Metazoa; phylum Chordata; class Amphibia; order Anura; family Ranidae; genus Rana; species Rana muscosa. Next base: position 1,158,048,296 of record CM055122.1, read on the forward strand.
GCTTTACTCCCGCACCTAGGCCTCCATACCCAGGGCAGCAGGAACTCCAGGATAGTACCTCACCCTGGGCTAAAGGTACCCGAGATGGAACAGGAACACATGCACCCAGGCTGAAGGCACCTGGGCGTGGACCCCACTGGACATCAGCCCCCAGGCCAAAGGTCTGCCCCTTTTATATGCTCTCCCGGCATGCACAGCAGGTTCCCCGCCCCGCTGTACTACTGCCAAGAGGGGACACAAAAGGCACAGCACTGTATCGGAGGTTCAACCCTAGCCTACCATGGCAGCGCCACCTGTAGGCCGCAGGGAACTGCACACCAATACTGTCCCCCGAGGACAAAATGGTCCATGAATCCTACAGAATTAGGGTGTTTGAGCCTATTTACCACTCAAACACTTCCCTTAAATTTAGCACCCCGCTACATTTTTATTTCAAAGTATTTTATTTTCCCACTAGCTTATCCATTAAATTGAATAATTTATTCCAGAAAGGGCGTATTCTGGGGCATTCCCACCATATGTGTGGCATCGTGCCGTTGAGTTTCTGAGGTTCTTAATGACTTCCCGTAACTCTTCTGCTGAAAAGGGGGCCTCCATCATATTTTTTTATTTTTTTATTTTTTTAATGTTATTTTAAGTTATTTCCCTATCCACATTTGTTTGCAGAGCACTTGCCATGCTCTTAACAACATTTTGCTGCCATTTGCAGCCCTCTAGCCCTTTCCATTACTTTTTTAGAGCCTTTTTAGTCCTTAGAAGTCCGGGTCCCCATTGACTTCAATGGGGTTCGGGTTCGGGTTCGGGTTAAAGTTCAGTCCCGAACCCGAACTTTTTTCCGAAGTTCGGCCGAACCCGTCGAACCCGAACATCCAGGTGTCCGCTCAACTCTAATTGTGACCAAAAAGCCATAACTCTGATGTGGAAACAAGGCTAAGTGACTCAACTATATGCAAAAAACAAGTAACTGGGATGCAGAAAAATGTCAGCAGGTGCTCTGGACTGATGGGTAAAAATGTGAAATATTTGGCTGTAGCAAGAGGCAGTTTTTTTTCCGAATGGCTGAAGAGCGGCACAATGAGGGTCTGCAGGCAACAGTGAAGCATGGCAGAGGTCCCTTGCAAGTTTGGGACTGCATTTATGCAAATGATGTTGGAGATTTGGTCAGGATTAATGGTGTCTTGAATGCTGAAAAATACATGCAGACATTTATTCATCATGCCAAACCATCAAGCAGGTGTGTGATTGGCCCTAAATTTATTTTGCAGCAGGACAATCACCCAAACATACAGCCAATATCAGTAAGAACTACAGTATCTTCAGTGCAGAGAAAAAACAAGGAGTCTTGAAAGTGATGTTTAGGCCCCCACAGAGCCCTAAACTCCATATTATCCAGTCTGTCTGGGATTACATGAAGAGACAGAAGGATTTTAGGCAGCCTACATACACAGAAGATCTTTGGTTAGTTCTCCAAGATGTTTGGAAAAACCTACATTTGCCAGTGTACCTAGAAGAACAGATGCTGTTTTGAAAGCAAAGGGTGGTCGCACCAAATATTCTGTTCATTTATTTTCCATTTTGTTAATTGATAAAAAAATATTAAAGGAGTTGTAAAGGCAGAATGTTTTTTATCTTAATGCATCCTATGCATTAAGATAAAAAACCTTTTGTGTATAGCAGCCACCCCAGCACCCACTAATTACTTACCTGAGCCCCATCTCTCTAGCAATGTCCATGAATGTCTAAGCCATTCGGGACACTCCTCCTGATTGGCTGAGACACAGCAGCAGCACCATTGGCTCCTGCAGCTGTCAATCAAAATCAGTCAGCCAATCAGGGGAGAAAGGGGGCTGGTGTTGGTTTGGGGCTCCATGTCTGAATTGACACACAGAGCTGTGACTTGGCTCCAGTGTCCCCATAGGAAGCTGCTGACTGTGGGGGCACTCTATAGGAGGCCAGGAGCAGCAAAGAGGGACCAGAGAAGAGGAGAATATGGGCTTCTCTGTACAAAACCAACTGCACAGAAGAGGTAAGTATAATATATAATATATAATATAATTTGTTATTAGTAAAGGATGCCTTGAACGTCCCACCTAAGAAAAGCACCGCTCAGTGCTCAGGAATATATGAATTCAGGTTTCAAAGCAAAATATGATCTAAGAAATAGTTACTTCAATTATGATAAAAATCACAAGGTAGCAGCCGCTAAAATCATAAACATAGTATTAAAAAAACAATATTAAAAGTCCTCAGAGTAAAAGAGTCCTCAGAAATATTGCAGCAGTGCTTCGCCAAAAATATTCAATTTTGACAAGATTCCATATAAGGTAGATGGTAGTGAAAAAGGATCAGTAGTGACTTGTGTTGTGTTGATCTTAAACCAAAACACCTTCCACCAACAAAAGCTTCACCACGTGATGCACTCACCAAAAATCGGGGTAAAATGCGCATTAAGTCAGCCACTGGTCATCCACCGTTCCAACTGAACCTTTACCAAACTTTTGATATTAATTTGCAGGGATCCAGTAAACCATGTGAAAAGAATATAATGTCCACATAGCGTGATACTGCTTTAAAAGATTTAATAAATCCCAAAAGAAGCCCCCCTTACAAGTTAAACGTACAAAAGTTTAGATAAATTGAAGCAAGATAAAGTGCAAATGCAATATTAGTCACCAGGATAACCGTTCAGGCCAGGAAGAGACGTCAGTTTTGTTCGTTAGCTCTGTTTCCTGGTTTCTCGGCGTCCTGTGGACCGCATACATCACTTCCGGTTAACCACGGAGATCACGTCACTGACGCGTTTCATCACTTCCGGACTTCGTCTGAGGGCGAATTTCTGGAGTAACTAAATTAATAAATTTTTCGAACGAACCCGAATTTCCGAAACAAAATATTTCAGTGTGCACAGTAGACATTCCTGCACATGTCTACTCAGGAATACAGTATTTGTATTCCACGGTAAAGGGCATAAATCTCCAAACTAAGTCCCTGGTTAGGGTGATACTGTCCATTTAAGAGGAGGGTAAGTAGGCTTTGGCCAGCGCTCTCTCATCACTATGCAATCTGTTATGAAGCCTCCTCATGTTCTCTGATGATTGGACCCTGTGGTATTGGTAGTGACTCTGGACTCTGTAGTAGTGTTCTCTCATGAAAACCAATGATACTCCTCTACTCTAGCTTGCTGGATCTCTCCAACAGTTGTGGCCTCCATGCCAATGCAACAGAATATTTCCCACTCTAATACCATGGTAAGCTTTTGCAACAGCAGAACTCTCCAACAGCACTCTCCAACAGTCACCTCTCACTCTTCATGTAAGACTGCCCTGAGCCCCGGCTTCTTTTCCCCTTTCATCCTCTTTACAGCACACTATCCTCCTGGGACTGTAGTCCTGTACAGTTATACACTTCATAGAGGCTGACTCCTGGGTACTACATCCCTCACAGTTCCAAGATGCTCCCAGCTTTCTTTCTTCTCTCCATAAGCAGACCCTTTCTCTTCGGGTTGAACTAGGTTTAGCGGTGGATGTAGAAGTGTCGTGCCATTGCATCTCTGCCAGTGTGACTGTCTTGCTCCATTGCGGCTGGCTTGCATGCTTGAATCTTGCTAAGTGCCTGTCACTTTGCTAGTCTACCTGGTTAGCAATGATTGTATTATCTTTAAAACGCTTGTCACCCCAACACTTCATATTCCTGATATGTGCCTGCTGTACCATGTACTTGTATGAGAAAGTATCCTGTTATATTTGTATTGCTTCCTTTATGTGAAATCCCTGATGATCCTGCTTTCCCATTAAAACCAAACCACACTAAGCAGGAGAGAACACCATGGTCAGTTATCTAGCTATTCTGGGGACTCAGTGTGCTCTCCTCCAATGATCATTCATTGAAGAAACAGCAATAACTTACAGCTTGAATTCAGCTGTGCAAACTGTTGGTGTTATAAATACCTGTAAAATAATAATATAATAATAATAATAACTGTTCTTAGTGAGAATACTGGCTGTGGAACATGGTGCTGCTGGAATAATTGCACATTGAGAAATTATGATCTTTAGGAAGCCTAAGCCACTAATGAATGACTCTATTAGCTATCTTGCCTGTATTTCCTGATGCTACGCTGCTTTCTAATCCCTAGTGATATTTAGCTGTTCTTTCTACTTAGTGGAGGGACTGCTAACTACTTAGCAACAATTCAAGTGACACTGTGGATGGACATATACCGTATATGCATCTGCCATAATTGCTTCCTAATTCCACAAGGAGATCATGTGCAATAGATATGTCATTATCAAAACGTCAGCGACCTCTAGGATTTACTAGCAGTTAATGTGCAATGGGGCATATACAGTGCCTTAAAAATGTTGTCATCTTCCAACAAAAACGTAAATGTATCCATACTTCCCTGGCAATTGTTTGTCATAACTAAAATGTGTATCTGTAAAACAAAGATTGTATTTACTGGAAAAAAAAAAACTGTTATAAAACAGTTCATTAAACATTTGCAACAACTAATTCAAAATTGTTCCATAGTACAGTATATAAAAGTATATAATAGTTTGCATTTGAAGAACTTTTATATGTACACATCCACAATGGGAAATGCTTGGTTACAAAGGAAACTAATCTGCAAATCAGTTTTTTAGAGGCACTAATAAATAATTTTTAATCCATAATATAAAAATGCCAGATTAATATTCCTAACCATGGTTTGCTCTGTTATACATTTTTAGATTAGGCAAACAGATTACTTCTTTATGATGTGTCTTTTGTAAGCATTAATAAAAAAAGACACTAAATGGCCTATTTCATTGAAGATAATTTTCTAAAAATATATTTACATGTTGTACCCTATTTCAATTTTTTTTTTAGTTTAATTCCATATTAGAAGCAAGTTAACATCCATATGCCTGCAATCAGCAGACACTGCAAAATGCACAAAGCCTTCTCATCCTCAGTAGAAAGAAAAAAACCTTAGTTTGTGTTTATTAGTCCTACAGGAAGTGTTTGTGCATTAATTTTCTTCAAAGCCTAAAGAAGGGAGAGAGAGAAACTAATCATTAGCTTATCAGAGTGTGCTAAGTGTCACGAGGCTGAAGAGGAAGGAAAAAAGGTATTTTCATTTATATTAATTCATGCTGAGCTGTTTCCGATACCATATGTTTATATGGATGTTACAAAATCTCTCAATTTTAGCGCTTTATTGTGTGATCTTCTTATGCCATCATCTCCTTAATATATTTATGTACTGTGTTAATATTGTATGTTATTGTATAATACAGTAAATCAACATACATAATGAGTGTTCTCACCTAATACTTGATAAGTAATAAGGTTACTTTCAATATCACAGTGGCAATAATGTAATCTGTCAGATCAGAGTCTTTTTATCCTTTAATTTGTTCAAAGTCTCTTTCTGCCTGTGATGCTATTCTTTGATGTTACATCAAATGAAAAAAGATTAAAGTGTAACAAGAATTTATCACTGCTGACATATTTGTGACTTAGGACCATCAATTTTTGCTGTGGCCAACAGCCAGATGTCATCACAAATTAACTAATGCCAGCCTCCTAAAAGTAATGTGTATATGGGAAGTAAGATTATTTAAAGGAAAACACTCCCTTCGCTACATTGTAAAAAATGAAACATAGCTAACTTTTACACAAGGAATGTTGTAATTTGTTATAAAAAAAATACCCATTACCTTTTATTTCACCCAAAGCCTGGCAGCATTTCCTAAAAATGCAAATGTACTGTTTACAGTCTGTGTACTCCTTATGTATGGAGCATATCCAGAAATCTTGTTCTTTGCATTGTTTATTCTTTTCTCAAACATATGTAAAGTCCTTAAAAAATTTTTTACCAAAAATCCTAAAAAAAATAGAAAAAAAAATGTACTTACCAGAAATAGCGGTTGCTATGTGGAAGTCCCTAATCTGTCTCTTCATCGTCCGCGGCTGGTCTTCCTCCGTCCTACTCATGGTGTCTTCTGGTGAATGGGGCGCGCTGCCTTCTGGGAACTGTGTGTATCCCAAAGAGCAGCCGGCCCATTCACAAAGCGCCGCGCGGATCGCACATGCGCAGTAGGAAACTGGCAGTGAAGCTGCACGGCTTCACTGCCTGTTTCCCTTACTGAGGATGGCGGCGCCGGGAGCTGCCAGGATAGAGGGATCGGCCTCGGGGGGACTGACATTGCGGGCGAGTAGGACAGGTAAGTGTCCTTATTAAAAGTCAGCAGCTACAGTGTTTGTAGCTGCTGACTTTTAATGAAAAAAAAATTGCAGGTGGAATCCCCCTTTAAAGTTAAAATACACACAAACATCTCCTGCTATAGGAGTTAACATTTTAGTGAGATACATTCTAAATTCAAAAATTTTAGAAACAACTTATTACCAAAAGTATTGGTATTACATGCACATGAACTTTCATGGCATCCCAGTCTCAGTCCGTAGGATTCAATATTGAGTTGGCCCACCCTTTGCAGCTATAACGGCTTCAACTTTTCTGGGATTGCTGACCACAATGTTTAGGAGTGTGTCTATGGGAATGTTTGACCATTCTTCTAGATGCGCATTGGTGAGGTTAGTCACTGATGTTGGATGAGAGGGGTTGAGATGAGGACTCTGTGCAGGCCAGTCAAGTTCCTCCACCCCAAACTCGCTCATCCACACTATATTGCCAAATGTATTGGGCCACCCCTCCAAATCATTTGGTGGAGGGGGATTATTGTGAAGGGAACTCTGAAGGTGTTAGCATACTAAGACATTTGGGACAATTTCATGCTCCCAATTTTGTGGGAACAGTTTGGGGGTGGCCCCTTCCTGTTCCAACATGACTGCGCACCAGTGCACAAAGCAAGGTCCATAAAGACATGGATGAGTGAGTTTGGGGTGGAGGAACTTGACTAGCCTGCACAGAGTCCTGACCTCGACCAGATAGAACACCTTTGGGATGAATTAGAGCTGAGACTGTGAGCCAGGCCTTTTTCTCCACATCAGTGCCTGACCTCACAAATGCGCTTCTGGAAGAATGGTCAAACATTCCCATAGACATACTTCTAAACCTTGTGGACCGCCTTCCCAGAAGTGTTGAAGCTGTTATGGCTGTAAAGGGGGGCCAACTAAATATTGAACAAAAAAAAGTATCAAAAAGTAAAAACCACAAGAGACAGTTTTTGACAAATCCTTTATTAAAAAATAAAAAAGGTGTCCCACAATGTAAATCTACCATCAATCACACCGCCCGACGGACCCGAAAAATTTAAAAAAATGAAAATGCTGCGCCTCCATGTGAGGCCTCACGCCGACTGCTCTCTCTTCGCTTTAACAGCACTTATAGGCAAGTCATGTGATGTTACATGACGTTAGAAGGGTGGGGTCACCCAGTTATGTTACCGAGTTGTCCCAACCTTGCCTATATAAGAGCTGTCAAAGCAAAGAGAGCACAGTCGGCGGGAGGCCTCCCATGGAGGCAGAGCGTTTACATTTTTTGCTATTTTTCAGGTCCGTCGGGTGACGTAATTGATGGTGGATTTACATTGCGGGACACTTTTTTTTTTTTTTTTAATAAAGGTTTGTCTGTTGTGGTTTTTACTTTTTGACACTTTTTTGATGAGTGAGTAGGGGTACGATGTACCCGGTTCCCAGTCACATAGGTGGGGGCGGAATCTGCGGACCCCCTTGTTAAAGGAGGCTTCCAGATTCCTATAAGCCCATCGCCTGCAGACCACGACAATTACAGCCAAGTGTTGTTGGGAAGAGGCCGTTGTCTGTATCAACATGGGGACAAGGTGCTTTGTGGGGGCACCCCAAACCACCCTCCCCTTGTTGATGGCAAGTGGCCTGGCATGGTACAGGAGGAGGGTCACTCACTCATTCCCCCCTTTCCTGGCCTGCCAAGCTGCATGCTTGGATAAGGGTCTGGTTTGGATTTTGGGGGGCCCACATCACTTTTTTTTAAAATTTTGGCGTGGAGTTCCCTTAAAATCTATACCAGACCCGAAGGGCCTGGCAATGATTTTGGGGGGGGGGGTATGCTGTTTTTTTTTATTCTGTCATAGGGTTCCTTAACTACTTCAATACACTGTATTATATACTCTGCACTTCACTGTATTATATACTCTGCACTGCATTATATACACTACACTGACTTCACTATATACTCTGCACTGTATTATATACACTATTCTGACTGTACTGTATTATATACACTACACTGACTGTACTGTATTATATACACTACACTGACTGCACTGTTTTGTATATGCTACACTGCCTGCACTGTATTATATACACTACACTGACTGCATTGTATTACTGTATATATTCTACACTGACTGCACTGTATTATATATTCTACACTGGAAAAAATAATAATAAAGGGCGCAAGAGACATAAGTGTAGTGTAGTTGCAAACTGATGTGAAGTGTACACTGTACCAATGTGTGACCTATGATAGGCATACCATCACATGAATTATATGGGAATGCACAATTCATATACTAAAAATTAAACAAAAAGTCCATATGTGCAGCAATAATATAAACAATGTTCTTCTTCTGTATATTCCAATCAATGTGACTTTCTTTTTTAACATCAAAATAAAGTTTATTAGAAAACACGTTTAACGTTTACAACATTTGCATAGATAGATAGCAAAAAAAAGAACACAAAAGATGAAATCAAGGTGTATACAGTGTTTTACACAAGTACATTCAGCCCATTCCAGTAATGATTACTTCCTTAATGTCCTACCGTTTATTTACTTCAAAATGTTATCTTATCCGTCTAGCATTAGGTATCAGAATACATTTCTGAATGAAATCTCCTTGTACCCAAAATAGTCCACTTGATGTTCATGGTTCGACAAATTATTATTATGGGTCATCTAAGTTTGCACTTTCACTCTATGTTTGTAAAGAGGACAATCCGCGCTATCCCTATTTGGCAGAAAAGATATTTTAACAAAGAATGCCAAAATTCAACCAAAGTGAAAAAATTATATATGTATATATATATATATAAAAAATTATATATATAAACAAAATACATATAAATATGTGAAATATATAAAGTGCACCGTGAAAATACACATATATAAACAGATATTCAAATCCAAAAAGTGAAAAAATGGTGCTGCAATAACAGTTCAGAATAATAAACTACAAATGTATATAAAGTAAAAAATGTGCAACCCAAAAACTAGTGAAGAAAAAAAAACAAACAGTAATTATTTCCATGAATTGCTTCTGGAAAAATATTATTGTGTACTCAAAAGAAGGAGATGTATAAACAAAACCTCAATGTGTGTATATCTAGTATACGTAAGATTCAAACACGTATAATAAAAAAGTGAAAAAATTCAAAAAGTGTGCAACATATAGTGTTCATAAAAATATAAAAATATACATAAAAAATGAAAAAAATTGTCCACACAAAAAAAAAAAATGGAAGCGAAGGTGCCAATCCTCCTCACTTTCTTCTTTTAGCAGGTGATAAATGACTCAATCAGGTAATAAAGATGTCTGCTTACCAAATCTAGTGGACCCCCATTACAGGGATCAAACAGGCATGATAGACGTATACTCCGGACATCTGATGTAGGAAATCAGGTACTCCTCTAAATCCAATGCTCCGCTGCTGCACCATGTTCAAACCAAATCCTCTCAGTGTAGGAAACCAATCAGAGGCACCGCTTATAATATGTTGGGGGTAAGAACAAAAAACTTCATGGTGCAGAGTGATTAAAAGGAAAAAAACCCTTTATTGCATACTAAAGGCTGACATCCACAGAAGATAAAAAGATATATGGAGAGAGGGCGCACTGACTGCCCACAGTCTCTGACAACAGTTTAAAAAAGAAATCAGCTGTAGCTCACGCCTAACAGCTGGTGCGTGATGATCTTGAATTCCTGAGCTCCTTTCCCAGTGGACGCCCTGTAGGGAGAAACGCAGCGTCGGGTGGAGCTCAGTAATTCAAGATCATCACGCACCAGCTGTTAGGCGTGAGCTACAGCTGATTGCTTTTTTAAGCTGTTGTCAGAGACTGTGGGCAGTCAGTGCGCCCTCTCTCCATATATCTTTTTATCTTCTGTGGATGTCAGCCTTTAGTATGCAATAAAGGGGTTTTTTCCTTTTAATCACTCTGCACCATGAAGTTTTTTGTTCTTACCCCCAACATATTATAAGCGGTGCCTCTGATTGGTTTCCTACACTGAGAGGATTTGGTTTGAACACGGTGCAGCAGCGGAGCATTGGATTTAGAGGAGTACCTGATTTCCTACATCAGATGTCCGGAGTATACGTCTATCATGCTTGTTTGATCCCTGTAATGGGGGTCCACTGGATTTGGTAAGCAGACATCTTTATTACCTGATTGAGTCATTTATCACCTGCTAAAAGAAGAAAGTGAGGAGGATTGGCACCTTCGCTTCCATTTTTTTTTTTTGTGTGGACAATTTTTTTCATTTTTTATGTATATTTTTATATTTTTATGAACACTATATGTTGCACACTTTTTGAATTTTTTCACTTTTTTATTATACGTGTTTGAATCTTACGTATACTAGATATACACACATTGAGGTTTTGTTTATACATCTCCTTCTTTTGAGTACACAATAATATTTTTCCAGAAGCAAGTCATGGAAATAATTACTGTTTGTTTTTTTTTCTTCACTAGTTTTTGGGTTGCGCATTTTTTACTTTATATACTTTCACTCTATAACCAAAGTTTATGTAAATTTTTTGCGAAGCAACGTATTTTCATAGTTCTGATAAAGAGAAATAAGAAAAAAGAAACAAGAAAGAAAGAGATATGAAGAGAAAAATACTCATAGAAAGATATTTGCAGGGAAGTGTCTGTTGCAATATCATAATCATGTCTAAATGTCAGTCTTCTATAGTACTCCAGCTGACCCTTTTGTCAGATATCCTCTTAGACTGAGGACCTAGAGGCCATCAAATCATCATATGTCTTAGAGTAGTGGAAAATTAACCATGGTGACCAAGTTTTATGAAATTTATCCACTCTATCATGAGTCTGTGCAAGTGTGTCTTCCATCGTACATATCACTGAAACCCTATCCAACCACTCCCCCACTGTAGGGATGCGAGTGGTCCGCCAGAGAATCGGTATCAGAGCTTTGGCAGCGTTCAACATATGTTTAGTCAGTGAGTTCTTGTATCGTCTGAGCTTGAAATTGGAAATGTGTAGTAGACAACAAGCAGCACTTAGTCTAATGTTTGTCTCTGTTATTTGTTTTATAATTGCCTTAACCTTGTTCCAATAGGCCACTATGAGCGGACAGCTCCACCAAATGTGTATAAGTGTCCCCACATCTCCCCCACACCGCCAACATGTGTCAGGAATCTGTGGGTTCCACCTGTGTAACCTTTCAGGCGTGTGATACCACCTTGTCAGTAGTTTGTATGCAATTTCTTGCATTTTCGTACTAAGCAAACACTTGTGAGACAATATGCAAGCATTTCTCCATTGAGCCTCTGATATATTCAACTGAAGCGCTTTTGGCCATTTTTCCCTGAGACCCTCCTCCTGCGTTGTAACCGCATTTTGTAACCATGAGTAGGAGATTGAAGTCGCTCTTTCAAGGCGATCACCAGACACAAAGACCTTCTCTAATTCCGTCAATGGCCTAGTAAAGTTTGTTCTGTAAGTTTTGTTGCTTATGTAACTGCGAAGCTGAAAATATGACCATAGAGGTAATTGAACTATCCCAGTGTCTCTTTTAAGTGTAGAAAGATCTTTGAGTTTACCATCAGTGAAGCAGTCGCCCGCCTTCATTGGTGTATTTGTGGTCAGGTTTAGGAAGGCAAAATTCCCAACACATGGGATAAAGTCTGGGTTATCCTTCAGGGGGGTCAATGGGCTCATGGGGGTAGTCACCTTGGGGCATTTGGCTATGTCATGGAATGCCTTCAGAGTTGTTTCTCATAGAAGGTGTGTTTTTAACATTTGTTTGATACTCTTCCATGGTATTCTTGGGCTAAAGCACAGTGGGATGGGACTCAAACCCTCTTCCAGTTTCACCCAGTCCTTATAGTCACTGTGGCAGTGCCAATCAATCACCCTCGTCAAGTCAGAAGCTAGGTGGTAGGTCCTAAAGTTGGGTAGACCCATTCCCCCGTGTTCCTTTGGCTTCGTCAGCAATGTAAATTTTATTCTGGATCTTTTGTGACTCCAAAGAAACTCCAGGAGCAATGTGTGTAAGTGTTTGAAAAATTATTTGGGAATCGGTATAGACAAGTCCTCGTAGGAGGTATAGTAATCTTGGTAATATGGACATTTTGAGGATTGCTGCTCGACCAAACCAAGAGAAATAACCCTTGTGCCATGACTTGAGGTCTTTTTCTATCGTCCGTAACAATGAAGGAAAATTCTGCTCATAGACCGAAGAAATCATCGGCGTGAACCAAATTCCCAGATACTGTACTTGAGAGCGGTCCCCTGCCACTTAAATGGGCAATTATTTTTGTTTTCCTAAATTCTTCCCCTGTCAAGGTAATATTCATTTCTTCTGACTTAAGCCCTGTACACACGATCGGATTTCCGATGGAATAAAATCCAATGGATTTTTCCATCGGATTTCCGATGAAGCTGACTTCCATTAGTCTTGCCTACACACAATCAGTCAAAAATTCGACTGTCCCAAACGCCGTGACGTAAAACACCCCGACTAGCCGAGAAAAATTAAGTTCAATGCTTCTGAGCATGCGTCGACTTGATTCTGAGCATGCGTGGGTTTTTCCTATGATGAAGTTCCACACAGACGATCGGGATTTGCTATCATTTTTTTTTTCCATCGGATAAATTTAAAACATGTTCTATTTTTAATCACCGATGGAAAAAAGACGGATGGGGCCCATACATGATCGGTTTGTCCGATGAAAAAAGTCCATCGCTTAAGAGTAGTTTATCTTAAGATTTGAGATAAAACGGAAGCATGTGAAGGCCTTAATCAGATTCGGTATTGTAGTATGTGGTTGAGTCAGGAAGAATAGCAGATCATCTGCATATGCTGCTATTTTGAACTCTCTGTCCAAAAGCTTAAAACCCTTGATGGAATATTTTCTATTAACCATTCTAATGAACAGTTCCAGTGATAAGATAAATAACAGTGGTGACGAGCCTGTCCGACAAGGATCCATTTATTTTTAACCTGGCTGATGGATTCTGATAGATAGCCGAGATCCACACCATCATTCCAGAGCCTAGACCCACATGTTCACAGGTGGCAAGCATGGAATCTCAAGAGACCCTATCAAAGCCCTTCTCCGAATTTGTAGATAGACCAAACTTTGGCCACCAGGTGACCCACATGCATATAATATAGGGTGTCTTTAGGACCTCCAATGTATTCGTCCAAGAATCACACAGCAAACAGCATCTATTGATTTCTAATCCAATCGGTATCAGCATATGGTATAGATAGTCCATAGATTAAGCTCATGTCCCCATCATCTGCAAATATTAGCTCCTCCGAACAGAGCCACAGAAAGGCATAGATAGTGTTGTAAATCGAGGTTCGACACGCAGTACATGAGTCCTCCTCTTCCGCCCTACAGCTGAGACGCACGCCGTATACACGCTGCACACCACGGAGCAATTCATTGGTGACGGACGGGCTCCTGCTCTCCCTCAAGCTGTATACGTTACCCGGCTGTATTACACTGAACGTGATATGTAATTGCTGCATTTTAAGAAATTAAAAGACGTTATTACACTATCTATGCCTTTCTGTGGCTCTGTTCGGAGGAGATAATGAAACTATAAATAAGCAGTGCAGCGCAAACAAAAAATAGACAATAATAAAATGACACTGAGAACTTGGATAATAGGAACAGTCCAAAATCTTCACTTAATTGAGTAATAAAAATCAATCAGTGTCCAAATGGTGACTTCTAAGATCTTTAAAGTGACTTGTGTGACGACCTCCACCACTAGTAATGGTTAGCAGCTCACCTAAGCAAGTGGACCCCTAAGCTAGTCAGTCAGGTCACAAAAGCAGTTCCCTCTCTGGGGTAAGTATCATCAAAATCGCTGTAGTATACTGCACACCAGGGTAAATGGATAAACTCAGAGCGCTTGTCAGTCTCACACCGTCAAATCCAGGAAGTCAAATCCAGAAAGCCAGATATATAAAGGAAAAGCAAGGACATCTAGTGCTCTCCGTATTTAAAAACATTTAATTTGCATAAAAAGAACGTAGATACACTTACAAAGGTGGCACTGTGCCTCAGTGCATAGGAATAACAGCGTATCTGTGTATAATGGATCCACGAGTGTCAGCATGTAAGATGCGGGTGACGTCACACAGAATCACGTCGTTCCGTACGCGTTGGGTCCCAGGGGGCGGGACTTCATCAGTGGTGACGGAACAACGTGAGTCACCCGCTATTCATACTACAAGGAAACAGTGGCGTCACTAGGGTTGGTGTCACCTGGTGCGGTAAAACATGGTGTCACCCCCCCCCCAATATTTGTTTTTTTCCCCATACAAAAGTGCATATATTGGCAAAAGTAATGCCGTTATGGTGATCTCTGGATCAGATATGTCCCTGGGGAGAGCAGACATTGGCATCATTGGTATTGATGATTTGATTTGGATTTTGGAACCGACTTGCTGAAACTGTGTGTTGCTTGCTGTATGGGATCTGATCGCTGCAGGGAAGATGGTAAGATGCTGTGACCAGGCTGCTGACAAGGTGTGTTGCTTGCTTGACGGTGGACGGTATCGGATGGCCACAGCCAGGGAAGATGGAAAGATGCTGCTGGATGGATCTAATGGGTGCAAGATGTGGGTGTGAACAGGGCCAGCGCTCCTGCTAGGCAGCTGTCTAGGGCACACTGCTGCCTAGGGGGCACAGCTATGGCCACTGACTTCCTCATTAGCCTGGCTGGGGAACATAAGGGGCCCTACACAGGGCTGGGGCTCTGACTAACTCTCCAGAGAAAGCAGCAGCTGTGAAGGACATCCATCACAGCTGCTGCAGAGGAGGTCAGCAACAGCTCAGCCTGCGAGGAGGGCGATAGCAGAGGAGGCAGGCACAAGGACAGCTGGGGAGGTGGAGGAGGCGGGCATGAGGACCATGGAGGAGGCGGGCATGAGGACAGCTGGGGAGGTGGAGGAGGCGGGCATGAGGACCATGGAGGAGGCGGGCATGAGGACAGCTGGGGAGGTGGAGGAGGCCGGCATGAGGACAGCTGGGGAGGTGGGCACGAGGACAGCTGGGGAGGTCGGCACGAGGACAGCTGGGGAGGTGGGCATGAGGACAGCTGGGGAGGTGGGCACAAGGACAGCTGGGGAGGTGGGCACAAGGACAGCTGGGGAGGCGGGCACAACGACAGCCTGGGAGGTGGAGGAGACGGGCATGAGGACCATGGAGGAGGCGGGCATGAGGACAGCTGGGGAGGTGGAGGAGGCCGGCATGAGGACAGCTGGGGAGGTGGGCACGAGGACAGCTGGGGAGGTCGGCACGAGGACAGCTGGGGAGGTGGGCATGAGGACAGCTGGGGAGGTGGGCACAAGGACAGCTGGGGAGGCGGGCACAACGACAGCCTGGGAGGTGGAGGAGACGGGCATGAGGACAGTGGAGGAGGCAGGCATCATGTCTCTGGATGTAGCTGCTGCCCCAGTGAGTCCGCTCTCTGATACTGTTTCAGTCATCTGCACGCCCTATCAGGGTACATTAGCCAATCCTGGAAGATGTCAGAGGTGATCATGGTGTGACCCCACTGAAACCACAACAATCTCTCAGCAGCACTTAGCAGGAGGCTGACAGACAGCATGAAACACAAAACAATGAAAATTGCTTGCTTCATACCAAGAACCATGTGCTGTGTGCAAAAGGGGAAATCATTGGAAGTTAAATATGACCGCCAAATAGCACGTTGGGGCTACATTTATGGTTAAAGGGCATACAAATATTCCTCTTCTTCAGAGACCATAAAAAGAAAAAACGTTTTTAGCAATACCTTATAACTAAATAAGTTATTTACACAGGGCGCCAGACACAAACATAAAATATCCCTCCCTTTAACTGGGCGGCGGACACCATGCCAGCACCTCCCCCCCTCCTCTCTTATCACAACAACTCACCAGCTCTGGTGGCAGAGGACACCCGGCTTTTCCGTCGCAATACGCCACTCCCGCTCGTTACCGCACCAGCTTAAGGGGGGGTGGGCTCAGGTACACCAGGGCAGCAGCTGAGAGTCCAGGGAGTGTCTGCATGCAGTGCAGTGAGTGAGCGGCAGCCGCGCCGCCCATACGGGAGAAGAGTGACAGGGCCATGCTGAGCAGCGCAGTGAGAGAGGAAGAGGGGAAAAACACACACACACAGGCTAGCGCAGCCGTGGCGCCAGAGGTGTTCTTGCTGAAAATAAAACTGTCAAAGTGAACCAAGGCTTTCGCTGCCCTCAGGATGGTGTCACCCCTCTGGTGGGTGTCACCCTGGTGCGGACCGCACCCCCCGCACCCCCCTAGCAACGCCTCTGCAAGGAAACCACGTCCGGCCAATCAGGAGAGTGTAAACACAGCCACACCATGGTAACCTGACTCACAGGTAAGCAAATGCCGGAAGGAGGAGAGAGATATACCGTAAAAGGAGTATTCATAAGAAAACAACCTAATGAAGGTAAAATAACAATCTTAAGAACAGTAGCCATTATATAAATATAAAAAATATACTAAATGACAGTTCTCATAGAGAACCATAAAAAACTTGTAAAAAACACCCGCGTCCCTGCTGACACTCATAGAGCGCGTGGAACATCATAGATAATCACAGAAACAAAAATATAAAATCACAGGATACAAACATTTAATTATCTAACGGTCAGAAATAAAACAATTCATGTCAAAGTCAACGTTTAAGCAACAGGTACTAAAACTTTTGTCCCATGAATTCAATGAGATTCCCTGCGGCTTAATTGACGTATGAAGCTACCACCTCTCCTATGTTTATTAACTCTTTCGATGCCCCAAAATTTTAACCCTCTAGGGTTTTGATTGTGGATTAATTTAAAATGCCTAGACACATTATGTGTTTTTAATCCCTTTTTGATGTTGTTTACATGCTCTCCCAACCGAACGTGAAGTGGTCTGGAGGTCCTCCCAATATATTGGAGACCACACTCACATTTGAGCATGTAAACAACACCCACAGTTGTGCAAGTGATCAGTTGGTCAATCTTATATTGTCTATTAGTGGCCGTGGCAAGAAATTCTTTCCGCTTTTTGATGTTACATTTGGAATAGCTTGCAAGCTGTGCATCGTCCACATGCATAAAATGAGAACAACCTATTTTCAGACTGAACCGCTGGGTCAACAACACCCGGTGCCAGTCTATCAAGCAAAGAATGGGCCTTCTTGTAAATAAAAGATGGTCGTTCAGGTAGTATAGGACCCAGAACTTTGTCTTGTTTCAACACAGACCAGTTTTTAGATACAAGTTTTTTGAATTTTTTATGCTGGATATTGTAATTAAGTACCATCTTATAGTTGGAAATACTAATATTGGTTTCTTTAATCCTATTAGCAACCAGTGACCCTCTATCCAGATTGCGTACCTTCTCAATTTCTTTATCCAGAGAGCCTTTGTCATAGCCTTTCTGTTGGAATCTAGATGACAGGACCCGGGACTGTGCAAAAAAATCTTCTTCCCTAATAAACTGGCCCTTGGGGATATTGCACAGCCATGATTTATGGTGGCAACTCCCCAAAGGTATATAAGAATTACGATTGGTAGGTTTCAAATAGTTGCATAGACAAAATTGCTCATTATTATCCTTCCAGATTTCTAGATCCAAAAATACTATATGGTCCGTGCTGATAGTCCAGGTTAATTCTATGTTCTTAGTATTGCCATTCATAGTCTGGATGAACCGATCAAGACTCAATCGATCACCTTCCCAGACCAAGATGAGATAATCGATGTATCTTTTATAGCATACTAGTTCGGAGGGACGATTTTTGAAAACCACATCCTCCTCCCAGTGGGCCAAAAAAAGATTGGCTACACTGGGAGCAAAACGGGCTCCCATTGCGACCCCCCTTGTCTGCAAAAAGAACTCTCCGTTATACCATAAGTAATTTCTGGATAAGCAAAAACTAAGACTATTTAAGAGAAACTTTATATGCTTAGACGGAAGGTCAGAGGAAGACAGAGCCCACTGTACAGAGGATAATGCATCCTCATGCCCAATAATGGTGTACAATGAGCTTACATCTGCAGTTACAAGGATACTAGTGAGCAAGTGACAGATTCCAATAATTGGATAATGTGTTTGGTGTCCTTGAGGAATGCCTCCATCTTAGAAACCAACGGTTGGAGGAATGAATCAATATACTGCCCTACTCTAGATGAAAAGGTGTCAATGCCATTGACAATAGGTCTCCCAGGCGGGTTGACACTATCTTTATGGACCTTTGGCAGGCAGTATATAATAGGTGTCCTACAAAACAAAGGGTCCAAATACAGTGCTTCTTTTTTGTTAAGGACACTACTGGCCTTCCTCGACTCCACCAACAGATGCAGCTCATCCTTATAGGCCAACATCGGATACCTATTTAGAATCTGGTAAGTGTCACGATCACTCAATAATCTGTCCATCTCAGCTGTATAATAAGCTTTATCCAAAATCACCAACCCTCCTCCTTTATCATATAATTATATCCTTTCGCTTTTCCAAAGATTCCATACCATTTCGGATGTACTGGGGATCTACAACCTTTCTTACCCTCATTTTATCCAAATTTTAGGCCCCTATCAAGAACCCGCAGCTCGTCATCATTCAATGAACAACTGCTCAGATTGTAAATGCCAGTTGTGAATACTCCGTTTAGGGTATATCTCTCTCCTCCTTCCGGCATTTGCTTACCTGTGAGTCAGGTTGCCATGGTGTGGCTGTGTTTACACTCTCCTGATTGGCTGGACATGGTTTCCTTGTAGTATGAATAGCGGGTGACAGGTAGAGGCCACGGAGGAAGAAGAAGAAGAGAAGGGAGAGGAGAGAGGTGTGTCAGAATAACTAGTAGTAACATTTTGGAGGCGTGGCGGAACAACCTCCAACACTACTGCACCTTGTCCTGCATCCTTCCCAGCTGCCAGCAGAGTCACCCAATGCGCCGTGAAAGATATGTACCATCCCTGTCCATGCCTGCTGGACCATGAGTCAGTGGTAATATGCACCTTACCGCTGACCGCCCTGTCCAGCGAGGCCAAGACATTGCCTTCCACATGCCGGTAGAGAGTCGGAATCGTCTTCCGTGAGAAAAAGTGGCATTTTGGAATCTGCCACTGAGGAACCGCACATTCAACAAACTCACGGAAGGGGGCAGAGTCTACCAACTAAAAAGGCAGCAGTTGAAGTGCTAGCATTCAACCGCTGGGCATGTGGATGGCTGGGAACGAACTTCTTTCAGCGGTGCATTTGCCTGGTACAATCGGACGTCGGTGTACCGATAGCAGATTGTCCGCAAGTACTTGGCTGTGACACACCGAATTCTACACCTTCATTCTTCTCAGTGCAGGTTTCAGAAAGGACTGACGGTATAGTGGGGTTGGAGATCTCAGCTGATGAGGAGCGAGGAGAGTTCTGCTTTGTTCTTTGGTGTGGGTCTTTTAGGTGTGCTTGCCAACGGACTGCATGGCAGGTCGACATATGTCTGGTCAAGCACGTGGTGCCCAAGCGGCTTATGTTTTTGCCACGCGAGATACGCTTTAGACATATGTTGCAAATGGCAATGGTGCGATCTGCTGCACACGTCTGAAAAAAGGCCCACACCAAAGAAGTTTTGGAATAAAGAGTAGAGACAGCAGTGCCCTGAACATGCAGAGCTCTGTGCTGTGATGCGGTCGTTGTGCTGCCCTTAAGCTGGCCCCTGGAGGGCATTCTGCCTCGTTGGAGACGTGCCTCCTCTTCCTCCTCCTCCACTCTCCTATCAGGCACCCACGTGGAGTCAGTGACCTCATCATCCCCTCCCTCCTCATCACTGGAGCCAATCTGGCAGTATGCTGCAGCTGGGGAACATGACTGCCAGATAGCTGTCCTTGTTGGGCACCCCCTCTCTCTGGGCTCCTGTTACTACCCCCTCTCTCTGAGCTCACGTTACTGCCTTCCTCCAGCTGGGTTCCATCATCAGAGCCTTCAAAACGCTGGGCATCCTCCTGGAGCATGTACCCAACACTGTGGTCAAACAGTTCGGGGGACTCCTCAGGAGGACATGGTGGGGCTAGGGAAGGAGTGACTGATGCCATTGAGCCGAGGGAAGAGGCCACTTTGGCAGCTGCTTTGCCAGACAAAGTACCCTGAGCCTGGGTGAGAGAGGATGAGGAGGAGGAGGATGGCTGGTCATCCACTCTACCAAGTCTTGAGCATGTTGTGGCTCAACATGGCCAGCTGCCGAAAAGAAGGACAAGCGTGTCCCACGGCCACGTGCTGATGAGGATGCACCGTGTCCACGACCAGCAGCACTGTTGCCTCTAGACAGAGCCTGCTTTCCCTCTTTTATTGCCTCGTAACTGTCTACCTCTCCTTGATTGCCTTCCAGACATACTAATGGCCTGCAGTGAGATGTAGCTGCACAAAAGTGGGATTTATATATATATATATATATATTATTATTTTTTTCTGTACTGATAATGCAGCTATCAGAATCAACTGCCTGCTGTGGTATTAGTATTGGGAAAAGCAGCAGCAGTTCGTTTGAGGTGAAAACTGTGCAGAGAGGGACACAGTACACTGAAAATACTTGCAGCTCTCTGCCTGTGGTTTAATTATGAGAACACCACTATTAGTCACTAACTGTATTCAAGTAAGCTTTAGGTGAACGCTATGCAAAGCATTCAGTACACTAAGTGAAACACTGACTGCAGCTAGCACAATCACCTGGGACGTTCAGTGGGACTTTATTCCATTTGATGACATTGGTGAAATGTTTCATTATCCAATGACATCTAAGGATCACCTAGCCATTTATCTATATGAGTTCTATTTAGTATTTATTATTATTGTCTTGAGGTCCTCTTTTGTTTCTGGTGAGCATGAGTATTCATTCGCGCTACACTAGAGGCATGGGGCGCAGATCAGTACATATACATATATATATATTTTTATATATATATTTTTTAATATATTTTTTATGATTTTTTATGTGATGTTTTTTAAACAGTACTTCTAGTATATTGAGAGTAGTATACATTTATTTTAATTCAATCACTCTAATTAATATGGTTCACAAGTTGTTGGTTTGCAGATCAAATTTTATCTACAAAAGTTATCACTAAGCTTAGCAGTTTGTGAGCCAGTAAATTATAATTGCGGGGACACTCGATTAGCATAGACGCTAGTTACGTGACTTCCGCCCTTAGATGATGATGATTTGTGCATTGCTTCCGCCCGTAATAGACGTGACACGCATGCGCAGTTAGCATTGACCCATTCTCACCAATTAGAAGTGTTAGTATGAAGGGAGGGCTCTTATCGCTGTGTGACCAATCCCATGATTAAGTCTCTTGTGACAAAACATGTCGGGGCATGGTTACACAACGAGCATCTGAACTAACGTGTGACGTGTAACGCATCAAGCCGAATCAGGAAGCGGAGGTTCCATACAGGGGAAGCGAGTGGTGAGATCTAAATCTTGCAGATCTATTGTATGCTGATTTTGGGTCCGCTGCGACCATCCTTCACTGGCTGAGACATTTTGGATGTTTTTGCTGTGTTTGCTGCCTGTTTTTTAAGGATATCATGTGAGTGTAATGATTGAAGGTTTTTAGCACAGTGTTTATTAAAACTGACCATTCGGTATTACACTATTGTGCACTTTTTTATTATTCATATGTGGAGCAAACTGGATGACACAACTTTGGAAGTGGAATTTCTGGTAAACCAACCTGATAGGTTGATTTATGCTTACATGCCAAACACGAGAGTGTGAGGCATATCATTGTGGTGAGTGTTACATCTGACGTGACAGGTCTCACTGAACACTTGGGTGTGGTGGAAGGTATGAAGATCAAAGACACACATCATTTATGAACTTTATGTTTGGAACACCATTTTTCACTTTATGCACAGGTTCTTGTTTATTTAGTTATTTTGTTCTCAGGATTATTTGTGCAAAGATATATTTTTGTAACACTATATTTTTTTTTTGAACACTATATATATATTTTTTGGAACACTTAATTTACACATTTAAGCGCCACCTATTTTTGTCACTTACTTGGTTTAGTGATCATTATACTATTTACATAGCACAATCACCTAACTGCCTTTCACAGTATAGAGAAAACCAGGAACGGATCTAGCTAAACTGAATACAGTTTATAAATATATATATGCAACACCTAGGATGCATATATATCCTCTACACACTGTAACTGCAGCTAACTGACTCGCCTGCCTGCTCTATCTAACTCAATATAAATGACACTGTCTGTCTCTGTAAACTCTCTCTTTTCACAACTCCAACACACTACACAAGGCCGCCGAGCCAGCGGCCTTATATAGTGTGGAGCGTGTACTAAACCCCCTTGCTTTGGCCAATTATGGCTCTTATTTTCCTTTCTGCGCTGTGATCGGTCAAAGCATGCGGGTCATAGTGCATGCTTGGCCAATCATCAGCCAGCAATTCACTGCGATGCTGCAGTGAATTATGGGCCGTGACGCGCCACTCGAATTTGGCGGAAGCACCCCATAATGTTCAATCTTCGTCGACCGATCTAACAGCCGATGTTCGAGTCGAACATGGGTTTCACTCAAACACGAAGCTCATCCCTAGTGTGCAGTATACTACAGCGATTTTGATGATACTTACCCAAGACAGGGAACTGTTTTTGTGACCTGACTGTCTAGCTCAGGGGTCCACTTGCTGAGGTGAGCTGCTAACCATTACTAGTGGTGGAGGTCGTCACACAAGTCACTTTAAAGATCTTAGAAGTCACCGTTTGGACACTGATTGGTGTTTATTACTCAATTAAGTGAAGATTTTTGACTGTTCCTATTATCCAAGTTCTCAGTGTCATTTTATTATTGTCTATTTTTTGTTTGCGCTGCTTTTTTATAGTTTCATGTGGGGATTTGATATACCTCAGTGTTTCAGCTGCTGTCTTTTAGGGTTATTTGCGCTGGTTGACTTGCCTTTATATTTCTTTTTATCAATTTATAACAAATCAGCTGCAAATATGGATGTATTCCAGAATCTAGAAATACGTGAGGTGAAATTGGGGGAAGTTTTCTCCCGGAATTCACCTAATGAACAGGCTAATGATCTAGCTTATTCTTTTAGAAAATTGGGCCATATCTTTGAGAAAAAGGTAAAAACCTGGTGGGATATTACTTCCTTCGAACAGTATATGGCTGCCAAATTGATTCCTCGTCGTCTTAGATGGGATGTCCCACCTAATGATGGACTTACTGATGAGGAATCCATGAAGGAATGGAGTGATTTTTTTGTCAAAAAAGGTCTGGAACTACTTGATTTTTTACTTCTGCGCAAACAGAGAAAAATTAAAGTTTTAGAATCTCAGATTCTAGATATTAAAAATCTCATTGAGCCATTCAAAGAGAGTGAGGAGTTTTTGAGGCTATCAGTCGAACTAAAAAACAAACTCTCCAAATGGGACTTAGAAGTTCAAAATAAGAAAAAGAAAAAATATATCAGGGATTTTTATGATTTTAATAATGGGAATATTTTTAAATGGCAAAATGTCAGTGTCCCTAGTCAGTCAAATCCAGACAATATTCCTAACCATGCTACTACTCCCTTACCTGCACCCACCCCCATTAGGAACCCTATTCACAGTTATGATTACCCTGAGCAAGGTTTTTTACCTCAAAGGGAGGGTCAGCCCTATAGAGGGAATAATCAGAAGGATAAGAAAGGAAGGAGAAGGGGGATGGGGATCCTACCAGTCCCCCTCTAGGAACCACTCCCAATATCAACACAATTATGAGTCTCCCCGTGGTTGGGATAATCATTGACAGGATCAGGGTCCCTATTCTTATACTCAAGGCAGACGGAAACCACATTTTCCACGTGGAGGCCAAGTACCCATCTCTTATAGATTTGCACCCCTGCAGAATCAAGCAATTAGGGAGGGGGGGGTGTTTCCGGAGCACAGAGTGGGCCAGGGAGGGGTCCCCCTGTGTACAAACCCAACCCAGATGATTGGTGGAGACACCAATCTCAGGAAACCCCGCAGGGAAGTGGCCATCCACCAAAAAGAAAGGAAAGAGAGGAAGGAGAGGGGGTAGGAGAATACAAAAGGCCAAAACCCCAATAGGCACTGGCATTAACAGTCTGAGCAGTTGTTTATTGAATGATGATGAGCTGCGGGTTCTGGATAGGGGCCTAAAATTTGCCCCTACCCAGAATCTTAACAAATTCCAAACTTATGTTAAAATCCACAAATTTGTCAGAAACCTTAACATGAAAAAATATTTTCTTTCTAATCCCATCAGATCTTTTACTGTAGATGAGGGTGTTCATTCCAACCTCAGTAACAAATACACTTTTAATCCTTCAACCACTTCAATACCAGGCACTTATACACCTTCCTGCCCAAGCCAATTTTCAGCTTTCAGCGCTGTCCTAATTTGAATGACAATTGCGCGGTCATGCTACACTGTATCCAAATTTTTTTTATCATTTTGTTCCCACAAATAGAGCTTTCTTTTGTTGGTAATTGATTGCCTCTGCGATTTTTATTTTTTGCACAACAAATAAAAAAAGAGCGAAAATTTCGAAAAAAAATATGTTTTTCTTTGTTTCTGTAATTGTTTTTGGTAAATAAGTAAGTTTTCTTCTTCAATGATGGGCACTGATATGGCTGCACTGACGGGCACTGATAAGGCAGCACTGATGGGCACCGATGAGGTGGCATCAATGAGGTGGCACTGATGGGCACTAATGATGGACACTGATAGGCGGCACTGATGGGCACTGATAGGCAGCACTGATGGGCACTGATAGGCGGCACTGGTATGCAGCACTGATGGGCACTCATATGTGGCACTGATGGGCACTCATAGGCGGCACTGATGGGTACTTATGGGTGGCACTGATGGGTACTTATGGGTGGCACTAATAGGTGGCACGGAAGGGCACTGATAGGTGGGCACAGATGGGCACTGATAGGTGGCACTGATGGACACTGGTGGGTGCCACTGATGACACTGGTGGGTGGCATTGCTGGGCATCACAAAAAAAAATTGTGCCAATATGGTGCCAGTCAGTGCCCATTTGTGGGTACTGATTGGCATAAGTTAGGCATATTATTATACATGTGGATGGCCATGGGGGACTTACCTGGCCATCCACATGTTAGGTGCTTCCCTGGTGGTCCTGGGCGGCATCCTGGTGGTCTAGTGTGGGCATCCGAGGGGGGGCTGCGCTGATAAACAATCAGCGCAAACCCCCCCTGTCAGGAGAGCCGTCGATCGGCTCTCCTCTATTCGCGTCTGTCAGACGCGAGTGAGGAAGAGCCGATCAATGGCTCTTCCTGTTTACATCGTGATCAGCCGTGATTGGACACGGCTGATCACGTGGTAAAAAGCCTCCGCCGGAGGCTCTTTACCGAGTTTAGTGTAGCGGTGGGTCAGACTGACACACCGCTCCACCGATCGCCGCGATGCGCGCCCCCCCGGGCACGCGGCGGCTATTATCCTGCAGGACGTCAATAGATGTCCAGTCAGGATAAAACAACCACTTCCCGGACGTCAATCTCCTATTGACCGGGCGGGAAGTGGTTAAACACTGATAATAAATATTTAGAAGTGTTCAAACACATGATGATTAATGATTTGGATAAAATGAGAGTAAGAAAGGTTGTAGATCCCCAGCACATCTGAAATGGTATGGAATCTTTGGAAAAGCGAAAAGGATATAATTATACGTCCAACTGATAAAGGAGTAGGGTTGGTTATTTTGGATAAAGCTTATTATACAGCTGAGATGGACAGATTATTAAGTGATCGTGACACTTACCAGATTCTAAATAGGGATCCGATGTTGGCCTATAAGGATGAGCTGCATCTGTTGGTGGAGTCGGGGAAGGCCAGTAGTGTCCTTAACAAAAAAGAAGCACTGTATTTGGACCCTTTGTTTTGTAGGACACCTATTATATACTGCCTGCCAAAGGTCCATAAAGATAAAGTCAACCAGATTGGGAGACCTATCGTCAATGGCATTGACTCCATTTCATCTAGAGTAGGGCAGTATACTGATTCATTCCTCCAACCGTTGGTTTCTAAGACGGAGGCATTCCTCAAGGACACCAAACACATTATTCAATTATTGTAATCTGTCACTTGTTCACCATCTAGTATCCTTGTAACTGCAGATGTAAGCTCATTGTACACCATTATTGGGCATGAGGATGCATTATCCTCTGTACAGTGGGCTCTGTCTTCCTCTGACCTTCCGTCTAAGCATATAAAGTTTCTCTTAAATAGTCTTAGTTTTTGTTTATTCAGAAATTACTTTTGGTATAACTGAGAGTTCTTTTTGCAGACAAGGGAGGTCACAATGGGAGCACGTTTTGTTCCCAGGGTGGCCAATCTTTTTATGGCCCACTGGGAGGAGGATGTGGTTTTCAAAAATCGTCCCTCCGAACTAGTATGCTATAAAAGATACATTGATGATCTCATCTTGGTCTGGGAAGGTGATCGATTGAGTCTTGATCGGTTCATCCAGACTATGAATGGCAATACTAAGAACATAGAATTAACCTGGACTATCAGCTCGGACCATAAAGTATTTTTGGATCTAGAAATCTGGAAGGATAATGAGCAATTTCGTCTATGCAACTATTAGAAACCTACCAATCGTAATTCTTATATATCTTTGGGAGTTGCCACCATAAATCATGGCTGTGCAACATCCCCAAGGGTCAGTTTATTAGGCTCAGACGGAATTGCACAAGGGAAGAGGATTTTCTTGCACAGTCCCAGGTTCTGTCATCTAGATTCCAACAGAAAGGCTATGACAAAGGCTCTCTGGATAAAGAAATTGAGAAGGTATGCAATCTGGATAGAGGGTCACTGGTTGCTAATAAGATTAAAGAAACCAATATTAGTATTTCCAACTATAAGATGATACTTAATTACAATATCCGATTTAAAAAATTCAAAAAACATGTATCTAAAAACTGGTCTGTGTTGAAACAAGACAAAGTTCTGGGTCTATAATACCTGAACGACCATCTCTTATTTACAAGAAGGCCCCATCTTTGCATGATAGACTGGCACTGTGTGTTGTTGACCAGGCGGTTCAGTCTGAAAATAGGTTGTTCTCATTTCTTTCCGGATTTTATGCATGTGGACGATGCACAGCTTGCAAGCATTCCAAATGTAACATCAAAAAGCGGAAAGAATTTCTTGCCATGGCCACTAATAGACAATATAAGATTGGCCAACTGATCACTTGCACAACTGTGTTTTTTTTTTACATGCTCGAATGTGAGTGTGGTCTCCAATATATTGGGAGGACCTCCAGACCACTTCACATTTGGTTGGGAGAGCATGTAAACAACATCAAAAAGGGATTAAAAACACATAATGTGTCTAGGCATTTTAAATTAATCCACAATCAAAACCGTAGAGGGTTAAAATTTTGGGGCATCGAAAGAGTTAATAAACATTGGAGAGGTGGTAGCTGCATACGTCAATTAAGCCGCAGGGAATCTCATTGGATTCATGAGACAAAAGTTTTAGTACCTGCTGATTTAAACGTTGACTTTGACGTGAATTGTTTTATTTCTGACCGTTAGATAATTAATTGTTTGTATCCTGTGATTTTATATTTTTGTTTCTGTGATGATGTTCCACTTGCTCTATGAGTGTCAGCAGGGATGCGGGTGTTTTTTGCACATTTTTTTATGGTTCTCTATGAGAACTGTCATTTAGTATCTTTTATATTTTTATATAATGGCTACTGTTCTTAAGACTGTTATTTTACCTTCATTAGGTTGTTTTCTTATGAATACTCCTTTTACGGTATATCTCTCTCCTCCTTCTGGCATTTGCTTACCCGTGAGTCAGGTTGCCATGGTGTGGCTGTCTTTACACTCTCCTGATTGGCCGGACGTGGTTTCCTTGTAGTATGAATAGCGAGTGACTCACGCCGTTCCGTCACCACTGATGAAGTCCCGCCCCCTGGGACGCAACGCATACAGAACAACGTGATTCTGCGTGACGTCACCCACATTTTACATGCTGACCAGGGATGAGCCGAACACCCCCCTGTTCGGTTCGCACCAGAACCTGCGAACAGACAAAATGTTCGTGTAAACTTTAGAACCCTATTAAATACAATGGACTCGAACGTTCGAAATCTAAAGTGTTAATTATAAAGGCTGATATGCAAGTTATTGTCCTAAAAAGTGTTTGGGGACCCGGGTCCTGCCCCAGGGGACATGTATCAATGCAAAAAAAAGTTTTAAAAACGGCCGTTTTTTCGGGAGCAGTGATTTTAATAATGCTTAAAATGAAAAAATAAAAGTGAAATATTCCTTTAAATTTCGTACCTGGGGGGTGTGTATGATATGCATGTGAAGTGGCGCATGTTTCCCGTGCTTAGAACTGTCCCTGCAAAAAATGTCATTTTTGAAAGAAAAAAAGTCATTTAAAACTGACTTGCGGCTATTAATGAATTGTCGGCTCCCGGCAATACATTCAAAAGTCATTGATAAAAAAAAAAAAAAGCGTGGGGGTTCCCCAGAATTCAATTACCAGGCCCTTCAGGTCTGGAATGGATATTAAGGGGAACCCTGCCGCAAATTTTAAAAAAAATTGACGTGGGGTTCCCCCACATATCCATTCCAGGCCCTTCAGATCTGGCATGGATTTTAAGGGGAACTCCACCCCAAATTTAAAAAAAAAATGGCGTGGAGTCCCCCTAAAAATCCATACCAGACCCCTTATCCGAGCACGCAACCTGGCCGGCCGCAGGGGAAAAGGGGGGGACGAGAGAGCGGACCCCCTCCCTCCTGAACCGTACCAGGCCAAGCTCAGCGGACCAGATGCGGAACATGAGAAGGGGCGGGTCTATACATGTATTGCCAAAGTGAGAGCAGTTCCCCATCAGGTCCGCCCCCTCGGTATGCCGGACCCGCCTACGTCATTGGCTTGAGCGGGGAACTTCCTTCACTATGTAAATTTAAATTACACAGTGAAGGAAGTTCCCCGCTCAAGCCAATGACGTAGGCGGGTCCGACATACCGAGGGAGCGGACCTGATGGGGAACTTTAGAAGGGGCGGGTCTATACATTTAAAATACTGAGAGGGAGTTCCCCATCAGATCCGCTCAGGCACAACCAATAAAGGACAGCGCTGGACATCGGGATCGCCGCAGGACACTGGATTTCACCGCTGGAATGTTTTTTTTTTTTTTAAATAAAGGACTTTTTCAAGGTGTTTGTGTGTTTTTTTTAAACATTTTTTTTTTACGCTTTCTTCGTGAAATGGTAGGGGTACAATGTACCCCTTACCAATTCACAGAGGGGGGGGCGGGATCTGGGGGTCCACTTTGTTAAAGGGGTCTTCCAGATTCCGATAAGCCCCCTGCCCGCAGACCCCCACAACCACCGGGCAAGGGTTGTGGGGATGAGGCTCTTGTCCCCATCAACATGGGGACATCCTCCCCATGTTGAGGGCATGTGGCTTGGTACGGTTCAGGAGGGAGGGGGGCCGCTCTCTCGTCCCCCCCTTTTCCCCTTCGGCCGGCCAGGTTGCGTGCTCGGATAAGGGGTCTGGTATGGATTTTTAGGGGGACTCCACGCCATTTTTTTAAAATTTGGGGTGGAGTTCCCCTTAAAATCCATGCCAGATCTGAAGGGCCTGGAATGGATATTTGGGGGAACCCCACGTCAATTTTTTTTAAAATTTGCGGCGGGGTTCCCCTTAATATCCATTCCAGACCTGAAGGGCCTGGTAATTGAATTCTGGGGAACCCCCACGCTTTTTTTTTTTTTTTTATCAATGACTTTTGTATGTATTGCCGGGAGCCGACAATTCATTAATAGCCGCAAGTCAGTTTTAAAAGACTTTTTTTCTTTCAAAAATGACATTTTTTGCAGGGACAGTTCTAAGCACGGGAAACATGCGCCACTTCACATGCATATCATACACACCCCCCAGGTACGAAATTTAAAGGAATATTTCACTTTTATTTTTTCATTTTAAGCATTATTAAAATCACTGCTCCCGAAAAAACGGCCGTTTTTAAAACTTCTTTTTGCATTGATACATGTCCCCTGGGGCAGGACCCCGGTCCCCAAACACTTTTTAGGACAATAACTTGCATATAAGCCTTTATAATTAGCACTTTAGATTTCTCCCATAGATTTTTCGAATTTGCCGCAAACACCCCAATTTGTTCGCTGTTCGGCGAACGGGCGAACAGGCAATGTTCGAGTCGAACATGAGTTTGACTCGAACTCGAAGCTCATCCCTAATGCTGACACTCGTGGATCCATTATACACAGATACACTGTTATTCCTATGCACTAAGGCACAGTGCCACTTTGTAATTGTATCTACGTTCTTTTTATGCAAATTAAATGTTTTTAAATACGGAGAGCGCTAGATGTCCTTGCTTTTCCTTTATATATCTGGCTTTCTGGATTTGACTTCCTGGATTTGATGGTGTGAGACTGACAAGCGCTCTGAGTTTATCCATTTACCCTGGTGTGCAGTATACTACAGCGATTTTGATGATACTTACCCCAGAGAGGGAACTGCTTTTTTGACCTGACTGACTAGCTCAGGGGTCCACTTGCTGACGTGAGCTGCTAACCATTACTAGTGGTAGAGGTCATCACACAAGTCACTTTAAAGATCTTAGAAGTCACCGTTTGGTCACTGATTGGTGTTTATTACTCAAATAAGTGAAGATTTTGGACTGTTCCTATTATCCAAGTTCTCAGTGTCATTTTATTGTTGTCTATTTTTTTGTTTGTGCTGCACTGCTTTTTTATAATATATATTTTACACTGACTGCACTCTATTATACACACTACACTGACTGCACTGTATTATATATTCTACACTGACTGCACTGTATTATACACACTACACTGACTGCACTGTATTATATATTCTACACTGACAGCACACTCAATCCACTAACTACCTTGCCTAATCTATCTCCATTAACCACTTAAGCCCCGGACCATTTGGTAGCTAAAGGACCAGAGGTGAATTCAGAATTTTGCACTGCGCTGCTTTAACTGGAAATTGTGCGGACATGCAATGTTGTACCCATACGAAATTTGCGTCCTTTTCTTCACACAAATAGAGCTTTCTTTTAATGGTATTTGATTGCCTCTGCGATTTTTATTTTTTGCAATATAAACGGAAAAAGACCGAAAATTTTGAAAAAAAATGATATTTTCTAATTTTTGTTATAAGAAAAATCGAATAAACTCAATTTTAGTCATACATTTAGGCCAAAATGTATTCAGCCACATGTCTTTAGTAAAAAAAATGTCAATAAGTGTATATTTATTGGTTTGCGCAAAAGTTATAGCGTTTACAAACTAGGGTACATTTTCTGGAATTTACACAGCTTTAAATTTATGACTGCCTATCTCATTTCTTGAGGTGCTAAAATGGCAGGGCAGTACAAAACCCCCTCTAAATGACCCCATTTTGGAAAGTAGACACCCCAAGGAAATTGCTGAGAGGCATGTTGAGCCCATTGAATATTTTTTTTTGTCCCAAGTGATTGAATAATGACAAAAAAAATTAAAAAATTACAAAAACTTGTCACTAAATGATATATTGCTCACACATGCCATGGTTATATGTGGAATTGCACCCCAAAATACATTCTGCTGCTTCTCCTGAGTACGGGGATACCACATGTGTGGGACTTTTTAGGAGCCTAGCCACGTACGGGACCCCGGAAACCAAGCACCGCCTTCAGGATTTCTAAGGGCGCAAATTTTTGATTTCACTCCTCACTACCTATCACAGTTTTGAAGGCCATAAAATGCCAAAATAGCACAAACCCCCCCCCAAATTACCCCATTTTAGAAAGTAGACACCCCAAGGAAATTGCTGAGAGGCCTGTTGAGCCCATTGAATATTTTTTTTTGTCCCAAGTGATTGAATAATGACAAAAAAAATAAAAAATTACAAAAAGTTGTCACTAAATTATATATTGCTCACACATGCCATGGTTATATGTGGAATTGCACCCCACAATACATTTTGCTGCTTCTCCTGAGTACGGGGATACCACATGTGTGGGACTTTTTAGGAGCCTAGCCGCGTACGGGACCCCGAAAACCAATCACCACCTTCAGGATTTCTAGGCACAAATTTTTGATTTGACTCCTCACTACCTATCACAGTTTCGAAGGCCATAAAATGCCAAAATAGCACAAAACCCCCCCAAATGACCCCATTTTGGAAAGTAGACACCCCAAGCTGTTTGCTGAGAGGCATGGTGAGTATTTTACAGCTCTCATTTGTTTTTGAAAATGAAGAAAGAACTTTTTTTTTTTTCTTTTTTTTCTTTCAATTTTCAAAACTTTGTGACAAAAAGCGAGATCTGCAAAATACTCACAATACCTCTCAGCAAATAGTTTGGGGTGTCTACTTTCCAAAATGGGGTCATTTGGGGTGGTTTTGTGCCATCTGGGCATTCCATGGCCTCCGAAACTGTGATAGGCAGTGAGAAGTGAAATCAAAAATTTACACCCTTAGAAAGCCTGAAGGCGGTGATTGGTTTTTGGGGTCCCGTACGCGGCTAGGCTCCCAAAAAGTCTCACACATGTGGTATCCCCATACTCAGGAGAAGCAACAGAATGTATTTTGGGGTGTAATTCCACATATGCCCATGGCATGTTTGAGCAATATATCATTTAGTGACAACTTTGTGCAAAAAAAAAAAAAATTGTCTTGTTTCCGCAACTTGTGTCAACATATAAAATATTCCATGGACTCGACATGCCTCTCAGTATATAGCTTGGGGTGTCTACTTTCCAAAATGGGGTCATTTGGGGGGGTTTTGAACTGTTATGGCATTTTATACACAACATTAGGAAGCTTACATCCACTCTTCTAACCACTTGAAGACAAAGCCCTTTTTGACACTTTTTGTTTACATGAAAACATATTTTTTTTGCAAGAAAATTATGTTGAACCCCCAAACATTATATATATTTTTAAAGAAAAGGCCCTACAGAATAAAATGGTGGGTGTTGCATTTTTTTTTTCTACACAGTATTTGCGCAGCGATTTTTCAAACGCATTTTTTGGGGAAAAAATACACTTTTTTAATTTTAATGCACTAAAACACACTATATTGCCCAAATGTTTGATGAAATAAAAAAGATGATCTTAGGCCAAGTACATAGATACCAAACACGACATGCTTTAAAATTTCGCACAAACGCGCATTGGCGACAAACTACATACATTTTTAAAAGCCTTTAAAAGCCTTTACAGGTTACCCCGTTAGATTTAAAGAGGAGGTCTACTGCTAAAATTACTGCCCTCGATCTGACCTTCGCGGTGATACCTCACATGCATGGTGCAATTGCTGTTTACATATGACGCCAGACCGACGCTTGCGTTCGCCATTGGGCAAGAGCAGGGCAGGACAGGGGTGCTTTTTTTTTTTCTTTTTTTTTATTATTAATTTTGCTTTTTTATTTTATTTTTAAATTATTCCTTCCATATTTATTTATTTTATCATTTTTATTGTTATCTCAGGGAATGTAAATATCCCCTATGATAGCAATAGGTAGTGACAGGTACTATTTTTTTGAAAAAACTGGGGTCTAGACCCTAGATCTTTCCTCTGCCCTCAAAGCATCTGACCCACACCAAGATCGGTGTGATAAAATGCTTTCCCAATTTCCCAATGGCGCTTTTTATATCCGGGGGGGACATTCCCTCCCACTGCTTGTAAAAGCAGTCCAGAGGCTAATTAGCCACTAGGATTGCTTTTACATGAAAGCCGGCCGCTGGCTGAAAAGAATGATACCAAGATGATACCTAAACCCGCAGGCATCAATCTGGTATAACCATTCAAAGTCCAGCAACATACCAGTACGTTGCTGGTCCTTGTTGGACATGTATTGTAATCTTTTTTTTTCATGCAGCCAGGTGGCTGAACGAAAAAAGAGATTGATCGGTGGGTATGCCCACCATTAGAATACCGCCCTTCATCCACCCACTTCTAATGATGGGCATACATGCACCATTTATATATACCGAAGCATGGGGGCATCCTCCCGCAAAAAAGTTATGCCGCACACACATGGTCGGACATTTCCACGGGCAAGCCTCCGTCGGAATTTCGACCGTATGTACGCAGCATTAGGAGCAAAATCACTCCTCCGCCCCTGCTGCCCCAATGCTTCGGCATATTTGCTTTTTTTTTTTTAACTGTGTTGGTGAAATCACCTCCTACAGCACTGGAGTCGCAGGGATCAGGCCTGTCTGCGAACGCTGCAGTTATGTGTGTTGTATTTTGTAAGTGACAGTGATCGATCGATACTGCACTTGGGTGGCCTGGGCTGGACGGAGGGGCAAAACGCAGGTGCTAGCAGGTATCTGGGCTGATCCCACTAACACTGCGTTTTTGGGAACCCCAAACTGCTGGGGACGCTAGTATAGATCTGATCAGATCAGATATTGATCTGTTCAGATACTATACCACTAAGGGAGGTGTATGCTTCACGCGTGGGTGTTAGCGTTACTAGCACTAACCTGACGCTGCCTGGGGTGTGACGCAGACCCTCTCTGACGCTAAAACCTAATTGATATCACCCGCCGGGCGATCAGGGGTTAAACCTTTATTGGGTTATATACGGCGGGTGCCCTGACACTATAAAAAGCAAACTAACTAACCAGCGTCACCCGTAACACTTATATGATGATCACTGGTGAAAGGGTTAACTAGGGGCAATTAGGGGGTTAAAACCTTTATTAGATAATATATGGGGGTACCTGACGCTATAAAAACCTGCGGCGAACCTAAAAAAAAATACTGGCTACCGATCTGCATCACCGACGCTAAGACAGCGATCAGAAAAATGATCGCTTAGCGACAGTGGTGATAGGGGGTGAAAGGGTTACCTGGGGGGCGATCAAGGGGGTTAAACCTTTATTAGATAATTTATGGGGGTACCTGACGCTATAAAAACCTGCGGCGAACCTAAAAAAAATTACTGGCTACCGATCTGCATCACCGACGCTAAGACAGCGATCAGAAACATGATCGCTTAGCGACAGTGGTGATAGGGGGTGAAAGGGTTACCTGGGGGGCGATCAAGGGGGTTAAACCTTTATTAGATAATTTATGGGGGTACCTGACGCTATAAAAACCTGCGGCGAACCTAAAAAAAATACTGGCTACCGATCTGCATCACCGACGCTAAGACATTGATCAGAAAAATGATCGCTTAGCGACAGTGGTGATAGGGGGTGAAAGGGTTACCTGGGGGGCGATCAAGGGGGTTAAACCTTTATTAGATAATTTATGGGGGTACCTGACGCTATAAAAACCTGCGGTGAACCTAAAAAAAATTACTGGCTACCGATCTGCATCACCGACGCTAAGACAGCGATCAGAAAAATGATCGCTTAGTGACGGCGGTGCTAGGGGGTGAAAGGGTTATCTGGGGGGTGATCAAGGGGTTAAACCTTTATTAGGGGGGGTTAGGGGGCTACACTGGACCTAAAACTAAATGTAGTGACACTTTTACAGTCACAAATGTCACTGATTGCAGTGATCAGTAAATAAATGGTCACTGTGACTGGGGGCTGGGGGGTGATCTGGGGGGGCCTGGGGGGGCGATTTATGTGCCTATGTGTGCTGGTGTTAGTGTAGTGTTTGTGCACTAACCTTGATGTCTTCTCTTGTACGGCGCTCGGTATATGTGAGCGCCGCACAAGAGATGACATCACTTCCTCCTGCTTCCTCTGCCTGTGTGTACATTCCACAGACAGAGGGGGCATTTCCATTCGCCGGGAGCGATCGCTCTGTAAGCAGCTTTATATAGTGTGGGGCGTGGACTTAGCCCCTGAGCCATGATTGGCCAAAGCATACAAGTCAGGTGCATGCTTTGGCCAATCAGCAACCTTCAATGCACTGCGATCTCGCAGTGCATTATGGGGCGCTCCGCGCTGGGCGAAAGTCCAGCAAGCGTCCCATGTGTTCATTTGCTCTACAAACTAAGGCCTGAGGTTCGAGTCGAACTGATGTTCGACTGGAAAATTTGGGCCCATCCCTAACAATGACCTAGATAAATGAGAACTTGCACAAATATATTAGCATACTTTTTTTTATAATTTTCCTTTTTTACATTTTGTTTACGCTAACTTCACTCAGCTTTTGAAATATGCAGATGTCAATAGAAGGATTTTCACACTAAAGTTTTCATGTGAATTTTAATAATATCACTGCAATGTAATAAAAAGACATCCCTCTGATTTTCTTGCAGTCAGGAACATACAGAAAGCACAAGGGAGACCTATTACTTCCCGTTTGCCTGTCTCTACCAAGACCTAAAATATATCTCTCATTGTGAATTGCGCTGCCACCTGTTGAATTATTGTCACATAATCATGAAATATTAGTGGATGTTTTCCATGCAAGGAGTCTAATCAATAAATATGAAAAAATATCGTAATCCTTTTAACTGTCTGTACACATCTTTTCACATTACCTTAAATGTTAGAGCTTTAATTCTCCAAAAATTAGCACTTGTTAATATAGATTACCAAATGGAGATGCTACTCCTAATAATTCTAACATTATTCAAATAAAAACATTGCTTCTGTCTTTAAAGGTAAAACTGGCTCAGTCTTTATTAAAGACTAATTTTCACCTCACATACACTACATTACCAAAATAATTGGGACGCCTGCCTTTACACGGACATGAACTTTAGTGGCATCCCAGTCTTAGTCAATAGGGTTCAATATTGAGTTGACCCACCCTTTTCAGCTATAACAGCATCAACTCTTCTGGTAAGACTGTCCACAAGGTTTAGGAGTGTCTATGAGAATGTTTGACCATTATTCCAGAAGCGCATTTGTGAGGTCAGGCACTGATGTTGGACGAGAAAGCCTGGCTCGCAGTATCCACTCAAATTCATCCCAAAGCTGTTCGGTCGGGTTGAGGTCTGGACTCTGTGAAGGCCAGTCAAGTTCCTCCACCCCAATCTCTCTCATCCATGTCTTTATGGGCCTCATTTGTACACTGGTGTGCAGTCATGTTCGAACATGAAGGGGTCATCCCCAAACTTTTCCCACAAAGTTGGGAGCATGAAATTGTCCAAAATGTCTTGGTATGCTGACACCTTCAGAGTTACCTTCACTGAAACTAAGGGGCCAAACCCAACCCATGGAAAACAACCCCACACCAGTTAATTCAACCCAGAAATTATAAGTACCAGATCCTTCTTGGATAACACAAGGTAGACACCTCCAAGTATGTCTACCTTGTGTTTGTGCCCTGGTTTGAGAGTCTGCCCTGCTCTCTACTGCCTCCTAGTCCTAACTATTGTCCATTACTGCAATGGATAACCTCAGTGGTCAAATGGAAAGTTTAGTAGGTGAGAGGGAGAAAAGCCAGACTCTTGACCCAGGAAGCTGAGCTAATATACACACCAAAGAACTAGCTGGTTTGGGGAAATGGGGGGGGGGGGGTTGAATTGTAAAATGGATCGGATGTTCAGGGACTATGAGGTGACTAATTATTATGTGCTAACAGTGGCAGATTAGGTACTTGGGACTCCAGGTTCACTTTAAGAAATTGGCCT
Source organism: Rana muscosa (assembly GCA_029206835.1). Taxonomy (NCBI): domain Eukaryota; kingdom Metazoa; phylum Chordata; class Amphibia; order Anura; family Ranidae; genus Rana; species Rana muscosa. The sequence continues at coordinate 1,158,086,103 of CM055122.1, forward strand.
AAATGCACAGAAATTATATTTAATGAAAATACAGTGTGCACCATTTTTGACAGGTGTCGGAAAGAAACACGTTTACCCTGTATACAGTATGCACCTATTTAGGCATTGAGCTTTTCAGAAAGATTGCAAAGATTTTTCAAGGCCACATCTGTCACGGGCTAATTTTGTGAAAGCAATCATGACATGCACTGACAACATTCTCTTGTAAAGAAAAAACTAAAAACAGTCTTCTATTTATATGGATATAGAGAGACATGCGGATAAAGGTATAACAGCTATATATATCATGAATAATACATTAAGGCTTTGACACAAATGCTACTGTTCCCAAAACAAGATGACATATACATGTTAACTAATACAAACAGTACTGAAGCCCAGTTTATAGGAGCTTTCATTATAGGTAAACAAAAGGCTACTAACTGAGAGGTGCTAAATATAGCTGTCATGCAAAGCATGATATCAAGCACAACTTCCCATCACAGTATGACTGAAGTCATGCACATAAATAAACTTCTTGCCTAATAATAAAAAATGTGTGGCAGTTTACAGAACAAAGAAAAGGCTACTAGCTGTGAACAAACATAACAAGGGATATTTTTGTGATTATTTTACAAAATGCATGCATATGTTGAAACAAAAAAAAGATGACGATGATGATACAGTATGTGACCAACTACAAACAATGAAATACCTGACCTCTAAACTTAGTTCAGGTGGCTTGGAATGGTCAATAATGTGATCTTTGTAATATGACATCCCCATAGTATACAAATTCAGAGTTCCCAGCAGCCGTAACTTTAAATGAGCTTAGCTAGGGTAGGGAAAGCATAAGGAGTGCTGCTGATAAAGTGAAAAGGGACCGATTAGTAGGTCTTGTAGGTACTGGTGTGGAGGTGGTGGAAGGAAATATTTAACATTATTGCTGAATGCTGATGTGGGTCTTGCATAGGGTTGCCACCTTTTCTTTAAGTCAAACCCAAACACTTTATCGGCGCACTGCAATTTTTTTATAGTATAAACTATAGTATAAACTATACATATATTTTGCTATAAAATACATTTTTTAATCATATGAACTTAATAACAAGAGTTCCCCCTTAACATCAGAGTCCACAGAGTTCCCCCTTAACATCAGATTCCACAGAGTTCCCCTTTTATATCTGAACACCACAGAGTTCCCCTTTTACATCTGTGCTCGCAGAGTTCCCTTTCACTGTAAGGGGGGACTCTGAAGACTCTGATGTAAGAGAGAACTCTGGGGCCTCTAACATAAGGGATGCTCTGGGAACCCTGATTTAGGGGGAACACTGAGAACTCTGATGTACGGAGAAGACTCTGATGTAAGGGGAAACACTGTGGCCTGTGGTGTATGTCATGGATATGCACTAATGTCTGTCTGCCATCTTACCTTTTCCTCCTCATGTTCATCTTAGAGGCTGGACTCCTTCACCTGGCTTCCTTTATAATCTCCTACCAGACTGACTCCACCTCAGGCCCTATCGCAGAACACTATATTAACCTGTGCACTGCAAGAATGCCTTGCTGATCAACGTGTTTGTTTAAGCATTGTGTGTTTGGGTTCCTGCCTGCTGTGTGCTATGTCTGTCTCTCTGTTACGATATTGGCTTGTTCCTGACTATCCCTGTCTGCTTGCGACCCTTGACCTTCGGCTTGTCCTTCGTTTATCATTGCCTGCTTGTGACCCCGACCTTGGCCTTTTCCCTCACTTCTTGTATCCTGTGCTGCTGCTCCCCCTCTTTCCTCCTCACCCTACGAGGCGTGAGCTAGGAGACTCTAGGGGTCGAGACCTGGACCTAGCTGCAGCGTAACATCCTCACCACTAGAGGCTCTGGTGAAGACCTGCTGGGTCTTAGACTCCGCGCCCTGGGGAATCTCGGCTCTAGCTTCCTGTGGATCCCGGTTGTGCTCCTCTGGTCCCGCTTTCCACAACCACCCAGTATCCTATCCGCAGCAGTAAGCCATAAGGTTCACTACCTTGTGGTGCAGTCCTGACCCCCTACGGTGTGCATCTGTCACCTGGCTACAGGTGACCTGACAGTGTAAAAGGGAACTCTAATGTAAGGGGTGCTCTGAGAAACCTGATTTGCCTTAGTGTACTTACTCAGAGGCAGGAGAGAAAAGGGGGAGACTTCAGTCACAGACAGGGATGGTGGGTGAGCTTGGCAGTCAGCACTTCTCATCCAGATATATCTGAGGCTGCTGGACTTCAAATTTCCAGCCCCAACTTTCCTTTTCTAAGGCACAGCGCCAGGGATTGGAATTTGGGAAAACACAGAAGGGTAGGGGTGTTTGGGGTGCGGGAGTTTGTTAATGCTGGCTTTGGGCAGTGTGAAAGAGTGCAACAGACACTCTCAGGTTAGACAACTGCAGCCAGAAACTCTGCTGGGAAGCCATAGTCCAGTTTAAATAATGTGTCCGGGTTTCAGGCAGTCTGAAACCGAACACATGATTCCAAACCCGAACTGTCCGGGTGAATCCTGGACAGGTGGCCACCCTAGTCTTGCAGCTTCCCTACAGCCTCTCCACATACTTTGTTTACAGTCATACCAGACAGTGGGCTGATTTACTAAGAACAATGCCTTGCGCCGGTTCATACCTTAATTGGTGCGCCGGATAAATCATTGATTGGGCGTGCGAATCGGCGCACACGCAGACGCGCAACGCGACAATAAATATGTAAACGTCAACTGGTGCCAGGGTAACTGCTGTTTTCTCATTGATAATAGCGCCCATCTCATTGGATGTGTCTTGATAGGCAATTAGTAGGTGTTCTCACTTAATTAACGCTTTAGATGCTAATCTCACTCCTATTGCTTCTAATATATCTATGAAATGTTTTTTTTTTTTTCTATTCTCACACAAATCTTTCAATACATTACAAAAAACTGATTTTTTTTTCTAAACCCAATAAATTAATATTTTCAGATCTTGATCTTTAAAGGTGACCATATACCGCAATCTTAAAAAAAAATAGAACAATTATAAAAATTAGATTAGGCAAGAGCCTGTTTGATTTCCGAAAATTTTAATTAATTGTTCAAGTGCGTATTACTATTACCTATTTTGTCAAAATCTCGAGTTGTACAGAGATTGGACAATCAGATTGCATAGTGCATGACCATCTTAAGTGCCAAATTTGGAATGTAGATGTGCCATGACCCACTTGTATTTTTACAAGTGGACACAAGAACCTACATATTTTTTTTTGGGTTATATTTTCTCTATTGATTTTCTTCAACAGTGAACACACATATGCATTAATAATTTTCATCCCTTATAGTGACAAGAGAATAATAATAACACGCATTTATATAAGTTACACCTTTTCCATTCTATTAAACCTTTTCCCCTCCCTCCCCCTCCCCCCGGCTCTATAATTTCTCGTACTAGGGTTTCTATCTTCTTTTCTTCCTTTTTCACACATTATTTATTTTGTTTTTTATTATTTTATTCTTCTTCTATTTGCTACATTACTTCTGTTTTTACAAAGGGTACCCCATACTTTCCAACCACAGTTTCCACACTTTTTCGAACTCTCTAATATTCCTTCTATTATGCCCCATACACACGATCATTTTTCATGCCGTTAAAAATGCCATTAAAAAAAATGGCCATTAAAAATGATCGTGTGTATGCTCCAGAGCATTTTTAACGACGTGAAAAACGGGCATTAAAAATTTCGAACATGCTCTCTTTTTTCACGTCGTTTTTCATGTCGTTTTTTTTAACGACGTGAAAAACGATAGTGTGTATGCTTTAACGACGTGAAAAAAAATGCGCATGCTCAGAATCAAGTATGAGACGGGAGCGCTCGTTCTGGTAAAACTAGCGTTCGTAATGAAGATAGCACATTCGTCATGCTGTAACGGACTGAAAAGCACTAGACTGAAAAGAGCGAATCGTCTCTCAACAAACTTTACTAACATGAAGGGTGGCACCATTCGAACGGAACTTCCCCTTTATAGTGCCGTCGTACGTGGTGTACGTCACTGCGCTTTTCTTGAACATTTTTTTTAAATGATGGTGTGTATGCAAGACAGGCTTGAGAGGAAACAAGAAAAAAAATGACGAGAAAAACGTCAGTTTTAAAAATGACATTAAAAATGATCGTGTGTATGGGGCATTAGTGTAGGCTTTCTCCTTCCATATTGTTTCCGTGACTACATTAACCCAGTCTTTTACCAATGGCAGTCTCTCTGCTTGCCATCTTTGCGCAATTAATTTTCTTGCATGGAAGAGACACCTGAGCACTGCTTTTATTGTACTAACCTAAACCCATTGTACCCCTACCATTTCACGAAGAAAGTGTCAAAAATTGTAAAAATGACAATAGCCGCTTTTTGAAAATTCCTTTATTAATGTCTTCTCCTTTCTTCCATCTTCTTCCATCTTCTTCTTCCAGTTTCTTCTTCCATCTTCTTCTTTTCTCCATTCAGGTTTCTTCCTCTTCATCTTCATCTTCCTTCTTCCTACGGTGTTCTCGTCCGCATCTTGCTCCGGCTTCTTCTTCCCCTTCTTCTTTCTCCGCCTGCTCCGTTTGAATTGGAGGTTCCCGCTGTGTGACGCTTCAGTTCTTCAGTTCTCCTCTTGGTCCACTGCCACCCGGTGACCCCGCCCCCTCTGACGCACATGGATTTCACGGGGACTTTCCCTGTGGTGTCAGAGGGGGGCGGGGCCATCGGGTGCCAGCGGACCAAGAGAAGAACTGAACAGCTGAAGCGTCACACAGCGGGAACCTCCAATTCAAATGGAGCGGCCGAAGAAAGAAGAAGGGGAACAAGAAGCCGGAGCAATATGCGGACGAGAACACCGAAGGAAGAAGGAAGATGAAGATGAATATGAAGAGGAAGATGAAGAACAAGATGGAGGAAGAAACCCGAATGGAGAAAAGAAGAAGATGGAAGAAGAAGAAGGAAGAAGATGGAAGAAAGGAGAAGAAATTAATAAAGGAATTGTCAAAAACCGGATATTGTAATTTTTTACATTTTTGACACTTTCTTTGTGAAATGGTAGGGGTACATTTGTACCCCATTACCATTTCACATAGGGGGGGCTGGGATCTGGGGGTCCCCTTTGTTAAAGGGGTCTTCCAGATTGTGATAAGCCCCCCGCCCGCAGACCCCCACAACCACCGGCAAGGGTTGGAGGGATGAGGCCCTTGTCCCCATCAACATGGGGACATGCTCCCTATGTTGAGGGCATGTGGCCTGGTACGGTTCAGGAGGCAGGGGGCCGCTCTCTCATCCCCCCTCTTTTCCTGCAGCCTGCCAGGTTGCGTGCTCGGATAAAGGGTCAGGTCTGGATTTTTGGGGGTACTCCATGCCATTTTTTTTTTATTTGGGGTGGAGTTCCCCTTAAAATCCATACCAGATCTGAAGGGCCTGGTATGGATATTTGGGGGAACCGCACGCATTTTTTTTTTAATTTGCGGCAGAGTTCCCCTTAATATCCATTCCAGACCTGAAGGGCCTGGTAATTGAATTTGGGGGAACCCCCACGCTTTTTTTTTATTTTTATAAATGACTTTTCTATGTATTGCCGGGAGCCGACAATTCATTAATAGCAGCGAGTGAATTTTAAATGACTTTTTTTCCTTCAGAAATGACACATTGTGCAGGGACAGTTCAAAGCACGGGAAACAGCGCTAATAGTCCTCAGAAGTTCTGGTCCCCATTGACTTCAATGGGGTTCGGGTTCGGGGTAAAGGTCGGTCCCGAACCCAAACTTTTTTCCGAAGTTCGGCCGAACCCGTCAAACCCGAACATCCAGGTGTCCGCTCAACTCTAGTAACTATACATTTTCCTATAAAATATGCTATATGTGTATATGTAAATTTTTCTCTTAATACAAAATGTGCTGTATATATGTGTGTGGGTTTTAACCCTTATTAAATTCAAACCCTTTAGTGTCCCTTGTAATAACATACTTTGATATCTTACCACCCCATCCCTCCTTCTATTCTCCCTCCCTCCTCCCCACCCCTCCCTACACCTTTCTAGGTAATCCCTAGGGGCTTTTTTTGTGATTGGTCCATACATCCCCACACTTTCTTCTATCATACCGATTCCACTATTTTCCATCCCATCCTCCCTCCCTCCCCTCCACCCATCCCCCCAAACACCCCCCAAACCAAATATTGGTTAAATACATTCCCTACCCATTCTTTGGTTCCTCTCATAGTGTGTGTCTCCCACCCTCCGCCCATCAGTGTACTTTTATTCTTCGCAGAAAAAAAAAAGACAAAAAAAGAAAAAAAGAAAGACAAAAAAAGAAAAAAAGAAAGTCAAAAGAAGAAAAACTCTCTAAGTGTCTCTTCTCTAAGTTAAAGTGTCCCTTCACTTTGTTGGCAGCTGATCCTTTTTGTCCTCCAACCATGTCATCGCTCCTTCAGGGGTATCAAAAAATTGAGTTCCTCCTAATGCTACCACCCATAGCCGCGCTAGATACAGTAATGCATACATAACATTAAATGTTTGGAGTTTTCGTTTGACTTCTATGAAACCCGCCCTCCGCTTCTGCAAATATGGTGAGAAATCAGGGTACATTGAAACCTTAGTTTCACCAAACAAAATATTCCCCATCTCTACTCTTTCTCAATAGGGTTACTTTATACCGATAATTAAGAAATGTCATTAACATTGCTCGGGGATGTCCTCCTGAGGGGGGGGGGGGGGGCGGAGGGGACTCTGTGCGCTCTTTCTATCGAAAATTGTTGCGAAAAGCATTCTCTTCCAAATAACTTTATAAACCAATTTTCCAAAAACTCTATGGGGTTAGTCCCTTCGCACTTTTCCGGCAGTCCCACCAGTCTTACATTGTCCCTTCAAAGTCTATTTTCCATTTCATCAATTTTTTCATCAAACTTGATCATCTGTTCTTTCAATGTTTTAATCTCTTGTTTTACCGGGTATAATTCATCCTCTATTTGAGATATCATTCCTTCTACATCAGTTATCCTCTCATTTGTCTATTGAAGCTCAAATCGCATGGAAATCAGTTCCTCTTTAATGCCCTTCATTTGGTCACATACCTCCCCCAGTGACTGTTTACATGCATGACCACCAAAAACACATAATTTAATGTGGAGGTTCCTTCTGCATAGATAGTTGGTGCTGAATTTATCTCGGTCCCTTTATAGGCCATGACTGTATTTTTATTAATATTTTTAACTGTGGCTACTGCCGTTTGTCCTTGGCTTCCTTGACTTCTTCTCTCGACTGTCCCTTTAGCCTGGGCCAGCGGCCCCCCTTTAGTTGGAGTATAATCTGGGGTATGAGCAAATTTCTCTAATTTAGCAGCAACTGCTATAGCCTGGCTACTCTTAGCTGACCGCAATGATTGTGATCCCATGTTCTCCTGGCTGGCATTCTCATCCCCTCTTTTCCTTGCTGACATGATACCGGGCTCTATTCTTTAGTCCAGCCACTGTATTTTATGAGCAGTCTATATGAGGGCAGTTAGTAGTCAGCGGTGAGCGAGCCAGTTTTTATGAAATTTAAGTGAGGTTAAGGTATAGAGGCCAAAAAAAAAAAAAAACAACCTTTTAATTGACCAACAACAGGCTGTACTTTATTGTACGTCCCTTTTAAGATTTTAAGCTTATTCTTAAAACTGAAGCGAGAACTATAACCCGCATGCTGTGCTGTGCTGTCTCATGCACGAAGGTTACTAATCAACAGCAAACTGTATTTTGTAGAAGTTTTGATTGGTTTAGGTTAATAGTCAGCAGCAAACCAGTTTTTATGAAAGACTTAAATGGAAAAGTCAGTGACCAACAGCAAACTGTTTTTTGTTAAGCATCTTTTTTTAGGTTTGGGATTGAACCATAAACCATATACAGTGTGACATATGCTGATCCTTTACTCACGTAACCTCACAGACTCCAGCGAGACTTCTCCGTTCCAGGATACAGGATGCCGGGCACACAGCTTGGTCAAAGCACTGCGATCAGTCAGGCATTGTCCAGTTGGATGGGATTGGATGAGTCAATCCGAGGTTACTGCGTTCATAGCAGTGCAGCCCACAGCAGTTAAACAGGCAGCATCACTGACGTTCCTAGGTGCTCCACAGCTCTGTGACTCACGGTGTGCTGCTCGCACTGCTTCCAGCCCTCACTTCCACACTCCTTCGCCGCCCGAGAGCCCTCGGTTTTCACGTCTCCACTAGCAGAAAACTCGGGTGACCGAGTGAGAGGCAGGTGAGAGCGGCCGTAGCTCACAGTGTGGGTGTCTAGTTTCCCCTGCTGGGGCCCCACCAGGAACAGTCCACAGGACGCATAGGGACGGGATAGGGTCGGAAGGAGACACACACACTCACACTCCTCTCTCCTTACTCCTCACTCCGCACCTCCATCCGGTCACGCCCCCCCAGAACCTATATCTCTAGATACATATTTATGCAGCACAGTGGTGTAGTGGTTAGCACTTTCACCTAGCAGCAAAAAGGGTCGCTGGTTCCATCTGCCTGGAGTTTGCATGTTCTCCCTGTGCCTGCGTGGGTTTCCTCCAGATACTCCGGTTTACTACCACAATCTAAAAACATGCTGTAAATCGCATCCTGTCTTAATTGGTCCTAATATGTATGAATGTGTGTAAGGGACCCACACAAACACCACCCTATGTTAAAAAAAAAAGATCTTAATTTGCAAATAAGGATCATCTCTTCCTCAGAGAACTTAGCAGCAGTACAAGCAACTTTCTGTAGGGGCGTGATGTCATTCCTGTGTGCTGGCCACCGCTTTCCGAGAACCACATATGCGCATACATGTGCGCACACAGCTGTTGCGCATTTCATATACCTGTGCGGCCGCGCATCTACATGCATTTGGTGCATCCAGCTGCAGGAACTCAATCTTTGTGGAAATTAATAGTAAAGCAGATGCAGATTTCCAGGACTGGACTAACAAATGTTTCCATTGAAAGGCAACTGGTGTTTTATATTAAACAAGGGCTAAATGGGCCATTGACATGCATCACAGTTGTGATTAGGAATGCGTCTTTGGGAGGCGCATGTGCGCAGTTAACTAAGCAGTACATGGCTGCTTAGAGCTCCGTGAACACCGGGACCCGTTAGCCTCATAAAGCGTGTCATAAGCCGAAATTTCTTTGCACACGGTAATTATATTGCTACTGGAACTCTTGGGCACGATTCAAGATTATGTACAGCGGGAAAAAAATGAAAACTAAGCCGGGAAATCTAGACACTCTGACTAGAACTGCATCTAAAATGGCAATCCGCTCAGCCCTGTCACAGAAACAGTCACAAGCAAGTATTTCTCCTTCCCCACAGAAAGGTGAGCTAGAATTTGACTTTGGGATGACTCCTATTACATTACAGAATTCTCCCCCTGGCTCTGATCTTCTCTGTCAGTTTGAGAAGGTTCTACAAAAGGCATTACAAAACACCTCAGATACCATTACTGAAAAGCTCACAAAAGAGATTCGTGAGGTGGGATGCCGCACATCTGTTTTGGAACAGAAAATGGATGAACTTGATGTTATCACAAATAATCATAATGATGAACTGGAAGCCCTTAGGGAGGAAAATTCTACCCTCTATTCCCGTCTTGAAGACTTTGAGAACCGGGCCAGGAGGTCTAATCTCCTTGTCCGTGGCATACCTGAGTCAATAGAAGACCTCCAATCTACCATTACGGCGTTCTTTCAGGAACTGGCTCCATCAATACCCATAGAACATGAAATTGAATGTATCATCACACATAGTGGTACTGTGGATACATAGAATAACTGAGTGCCGCGTCCTATGAAGTATTGGAAAAAGAGAATATAGGGGACTTTGGACTTTGGACTTTGTAGGCACAGAATGACAAAAATCATAGATAGAAAAATATAACAAATTTATTGGAATACAAAATATAACATTAGATGAGATAAAAAAACCTCTAAAAATGAATTAGCAATTATGTGTGAGGACAATACAGTTGCAACCACTGGAGAAATGCCAGAAAGGTATCAGAGCCTGTGGGAGAAATAACCTCTCCAAAAAACGTAGGGTCCTGAAAGGTGGCTAGATCCCGACAGTGAAAGATGTAATTGTTGCAAACGATAAGATCCAGAGCTTTGACATGTTTCACGTGAGGGCACGCTTCTTCAAAAAGCACAACATAAAAAAACGAATAAAGGAAAATACAATATATTAGAAATATCATAGATATATAGTACAATAAATTAATATAAAGAAAAAAGAGACAATAAGCCAGATATGTATAATTTTTTTTGATCCAATAACAGAGTCAGTGTCATAGAGAATAACAGAGGAACATGATAACGTGCTCCAAAAACAGGACAAACAAGCTATGGGGGCGTGGGAAACCGTTAAAAGATGTTAAAATGAGTTACTCAGTAGGGTTATAGTAATTATATAGTTGTACTAGATAATGAAATATATTTTATTTAACCTAAAAGGTGTTTAGCATATATATGTTTGTCATGTATTTTATATATAGGAGATCTAAAAATTAGATGGTAGTACATATAAAGTATAGAAGTAAATATATGTAAATATATACTCACAAACAACGAGGTATTTAGACTTGAATAACGATTGATAAACCTTTTACGCCCTCCCCAAAATTCCCCTCCAAACGCCGAGCAAATTCGGGTTCTCCCAAGAACTCCCAGAACATTCCTGATCCACAAGGACATTCCTGTACCTACAAGAGGAGTCGGTTTGCCTCTCCACCACCAGCCCCAGAAGAAGTGATGGACTGATGTTTACTTCTAGGTGATGTCTGACCTTACAGTTTTAGCTCTCTTCTTTATTTTCACACATACTGTGAAATAATTTACACTTTGACAAGCCTTAATGTTTGTCACAAATACTGACGGTAAAGATTACAATTTTATGTTTTTATATATATATATATTTTTTCTTCCCTTTTTATGTCTCATTGCCTTCCCTTGTGCCTGCGATGCAGGGTTTTATTGCTCTGGTCTGCATGCATTTGGAGGATGGAGTTCTCTTACAACCTTCACTCATAGCCCTTTCCCTGCCCCTTTGCATTGATCATTACAATTGATTAATACAGTATTAACAACTCGCTTGCAGGGCAACCACTAAGATTGTAACATGTTGTTCTTTGCCTTACCTAACATTGTTAGATTGTTTTGTTGCTCTTTTTTCTAAATTATAGCACTAATAATGACTCGCTTGCTATATTGTTACCATAACTTTAGTCATGGCTGTCGTAAGTCCTGGTGACAGCCCACTGTGCCTCTCATTTGATCCTCAAGTACCCGACATTGTTATTCGGATACTCTTTGGACTTTAGGTATCCACTGGCTTGTGATTTTTCAACCATCCTTTGGATACACGCTCCACATAGGAGTTACTACCGTATATACTCGAGTATAAGCCGACCCGAGTATAAGCCGAGGTACCTAATGTTACCACAAAAAAATGGGAAAACCTACTGACTCGAGTATAAGCCGAGGGTCAACAATGCTTCACTGTTCCCATCCTTACTGTGCCCATCCTCACTGTTCCTCACTGTTCCCATCCTCACTGTTCCTCACTATTCCCATCCTCACTGTTCCTCACTGTTCCCATCCTCACTGTTCCTATCCTCACTGTTCCATAGCTCACTGTTCCCTAGCTCACTGTTCCCTAGCTCACTGTTTAAATTTAACATTGTAAATAGTACCTGAAAAAAAGTTGAGAGGCTGCGGCGTCCATCGTTTAAATCTCGCGGTCTCTTCCTGGTTCCTTCCGTGATAGGCGATTCTCAGCAGACACTCTCCGCCTATCACGAACGTTCTCTTATCCTCAGTTTCCCAGCAGATGTCTGTGATTGGCGGAACACCGAACACAGTGTCTACTGGGATGGGTGAGGATGAGAGAATGTTCGTGATAGGCAGAGAGTGTCTGCTGAGATTCGCCTATCACGGAAGGGACCAGGAAGAGACTGCGATATTTAAACGATGGACGCCGCAGCCTCTCAACTTTTTTTCAGGTACTATTTACAATGTTAAATTTCGCTGACTCGAGTATAAGCCGAGGGGGGACTTTCAGCCCAAAAAAAAGGGCTGAAAATCTCGGCTTATACTCGAGTATATACGGTATTTTTCTTTTTTTTGTTGGTAGTGTTACAGAGCTTCTCTTAATACCTTTAACTACCAAGCATTACTTATACCTTTCTGTCCCTACCTTACTGAACTTTATTTTTTTTTCCTTAACCACTTCGCACCCGGGCCAATTCTGATGCCGCGTACACACGACCGCTTTTCATGTCAAGAAAAAAAACGTCGATTTTCTCGACGTTATTTTTCTTGTTTCCTCTCAAGCCTGCCTTGCCTACACACGATCGTGCAAAAAACTGATCTAGCAAAGCGCGGTGACGTCCAACACGTACGACTGCACTATAAAGGGGAAGTTTCATTCTGTTCGCGCCACCCTTTTGGCTGCTTTTGCTGATTTCGTGTTTCCGCGTGTTAGTAAAAGTTTGGGAAGAGACGATTCGCGCTTTTCGGTCTTCGTGCTTGAAAGATCGTTTTCGGGAGTTCAGTTTGTGCTTGTGGGTTCGTATCTGGCTTTCAGTGCGTGTAGTGAGTTCGTATCTGTTTTTGCAGTGCGTTCTTGTCCGCGCGTTACTGTTTTTCAGCTCGTTCTTCATAGGCCTTGCTGTTCTTCAGTGCGTTCTTTTAGTTCGTTCTGATTAGACAACCGTTTTGAAGCCATGTTGCGCGTACGTTCTTGTCGCAGAGATCGTGCTGTGCTTGCTGCTGGGCTTGTTGCTATGTCCCAGATCCGGTCCATGAGGAGGGTGAGAAGGAGTTCATGGACCAAGAATTGGTTGCTCCAGAGGGACCAATTATGTCATATGCCTCTGCTGCGGGAGATCCGGGAGAATAACCCTGATGACTTCAGGAATTTTCTTAGGATGTCTGACCCCATTTTTCAGCAGCTCTTGGCTTTGGTGTCCCCCTATATCACCAGGCAGGACACCGTTATGCGGGAAGCCATTACTGCTGAGCAGAGGCTCATCGCCACGTTGCGATACCTTGCGACTGGGAGAAGCTTGCAGGACCTCAAGTTCTCGACAGGCATCTCCCCCCAGGCTCTGGGCGTCATTATCCCAGAGACCTGCTCTGCCATTATCCAGGTCCTTCAGGAGGACTATCTTAAGGTAAGTTTTCTCCTTTATAAACATCACAATCTATGTTTTTTTATGCTTGCTAATGTATAGTATATTTTGTACTGTCTCTAATTACCATGATTTGAATATGCTGTGAATGTCCCCTTTGTTCCCCTGCATGTTGTAAGCTTTGAATGTTCTATGTTTTTGGGCTACATGCATATTTTTTGGTCAAGCAATCTCCAGCATTAGATCCTGGGCTCAAACACACCTAGCCTAGTCAATCCTCATTTTTGTTTTGTACGCTCCATTGTAGTGCTTAGATTGCCTGATTCCCCCCCCCCCCCCCCTAATTTTTTAAGTTTGTCTAATCTACCCAAATAAATTACATCGTACTATAGATTTTAATTATGATGTCCCCAACTCATCTCAACCCCTCCACCCTCTCCGAATTTCTCAGGTCCATCAGAGTGGGTGATGTTTTTGTTGCTTATTTTTCTATCTTATTCAAGCGGACCTCCATCCTAAATTTTGTGGGTCCGCTCATTGTAACCCTCCCCCGGTGTCAAAATTGACACCTTTTAGGGGGGAGGGGGGTGAAGATACCTGTTTAAGCCAGGTATTTTCACCCACATCCGGGAGTCATCTCTGGGGCAAATCTGCCTGAGCCAAGTCACTTCCCGCAGAAGACCCGTAGTGTTCTTGGAAACACTTGTCTCACAGAACACAGGATAACCAGTCTGAACTGCGCAGCGCTTCTCGTGCATGTGCGTTTGGGAACCGGGCAGTGAAGCCGCAAGGCTTCTCTTCCTGGTTCCCTCACCAAGGATGGCAGAGGGGGCAGCAGAGTGACGAGCAATTGTTCGTCCTCTTGCTGCGGACGTTGCTGGACTCCAGGACAGGTAAGTGTACAATTAGCAAACCTCTGCAGCTGCTGTAGCTGGAGCTGCTGTGTTATTTTATAGTATTTTGGCTGCGTAGCTCCGCTCGAATACTACGAAAAGAACAACTGCTAAGGATCAATCGACTATCAAAAACACGAAAACACCACTTCAACTACAACATATAGCTTGTGCCCTGATCAACACCAGATCGGCAGTCAAGCACAGACAGGAAATTCACGACTTCATCACGCAAAACGACATAGATTGCCTCTTTATCACGGAAAGCTGGCTAACACCTGACTGTAACACCATCCTAACAGAATTGGTGCCTGAGAACTACTCCATCCTAACAGAGCATAGAACAGGACAAAGAGGAGGAGGCCTAGCAGTGATCTTCAAATCTCACCTCTCTATCATCAAACCAACTCTACAGAACTCATTGCCGTTCATGGAGACACTCACTCTGCAACTCCAAACAACACCCCAGGACACCATTCACATACTGCTATGCTACAGACCGCCAGGACCAAAGACAAATCTCCTCACACCCTTTACCGAATTCATCTCGACATACACTTTAAAAACCAAAAACTTCCTATTACTCGGGGACTTCAATCTCTGGGCTAACTCCACTCAGGACCCCATCGCCACCTCCTGCATCAACCAATTGGAAGAATTAGGTCTGCAGCAACTGATAAATGCCCCCACGCATGGAGCGGGTCACATTCTGGACCTCATCTTCAAACAAAATCTGGACATCAACACAGTGGACAACATGCCGTTACCATGGACGGATCACCACGCTATCAAATTTAAACTTACCACCAACACCATCTCCCAAAAATCAGAACACTCAATAACAACAAAATGGACAAGATCTCAGAAGAAACTACACTCGGAACTCTTCAAAACTACTCTATCAAATAAAATAGGAACACAAAATCTCAACCACTCAACGGAACAAACACTCAACTCCTTAAACAAAGCATTACTACAAACAGCAGACACAGTCGCGCCGAGACGCAGGGCCCTCATTCGCAGAAACAACTCCGGCTGGTTTAATGACACTCTTACCCTACTGAAGCAAGAACGCAGAAGAGCCGAAGGAGCCTGGAGAAGAAACCCAACTAAGGAAAACCACATTAATTACAAAGCACTCACTAAGAAATATCACAAAGCAATTTTCAAAGCAAAAAAGGAACATTTCTCAAACACCATCAAAAAAGGCCTAAACCGACCTCTTGAACTCTTCAAACTAGTAACTCAAACTATGAACCCCACCTGCCTAGAACCTTCAGCAAACGAAACACAAGAGTTCTGTAATGAGCTATCGGACTTTTTTATTGACAAAATCGAAAACATTTGAGAATCAATTCAACAGAAAAAAACAATCAACCCTGCTCTGCCAAAGCAAATAGAGGAAATCAATATGAACACTATACAATTGACAAAATTTTCGCTGGTCCCGATCACCATCGACACCACCAAAAACATAATCAGAAGCCTCAGAGACAGCACATCTCCAAATGACATAATCTCTACAAAACTTCTGAAAGAATGTACCGACATTTTAGCACCCACCATAACACACCTCGTAAATCAATCATTCAAAGAAGGTATTGTTCCAATCTCTCTCAAGCAAGGCATAATCAAACCCCTCCTAAAGAAACCCAACCTGGACCCCAAAGACCCAAACTACCGCAGACCGGTAACAAGCCTCAACACCATCTCCAAGATCATGGAGAAAGCAGTAGTACAACAGCTACAACTCTATTTGGACACCCACAAACTCTTGGATCCACTACAATCAGGCTTCCGCCCAGGCCATGGCACAGAAACAGCACTTCTTAAAATATGGGATGACACCCTCAAAGCAGCAGATGACGGAGAATCATGTCTCCTGGTGCTGCTGGACCTCAGTGCAGCGTTCGACACAGTAGACCACAAAACTCTACTCATTCGCCTTAAAGAAGTAGCCGGAGTCGCAGACCCTGACCTACACTGGTTCGCATCCTTCCTAGACAATCGTTCCCAGACAGTGAAACTAGGAGCCTTCACCTCTGAAACTCGCACAATTTCTTGCGGAGTCCCCCAAGGATCACCCCTGTCACCCGTGCTCTTTAACATCTACCTCCGCCCACTCCTCAAAATCATCAGCAAACAGGGCCTGTGCTACCACTCATATGCTGACGACACCCAACTCTACTTTCGTATCACCGGGAAAAAAGACCAATATCACGGATTGGAAACCTGTCTCACATTGATCGATGAATGGATGACTGAGAATTCCCTCAAACTCAACGGATCCAAAACAGAACTCCTTCTCCTCCACGCAAACCGAAAGACAAAAACTAAGACTTCTTGGACACTCCCCACTATCCTTGGACAGACCGTTACCCCGAGCACCAAAGTCAAAAGTCTCGGAGTCATCTTTGACTCGGAGATGTCGATGGACGCACAAATTGGATCAGTAGTCAGCGGAGCTCACCATCTCCTCCGTCTACTACGTAGACTCATCCCCTTCATCCCAAAAGAGGATACAGCAGTAGTAGTTGGAACAATTATCAACTCCCGACTCGATTACGCAAACGCCCTCTACCTCGGACTACCCAAATACCAGATTTCGCGCCTACAAGTCATCCAGAACACGGCTGCCAGGCTGGTAACGGGAAAAAAACCTTGGGAATCCATCACCCCATCACTAAGGACCCTTCATTGGCTAACCGTAAAGGATCGGATCACATTCAAGACCCTCTGTCTCACCCACAAGTGCACACAGGGAAACGCTCCACAATATCTATGCGAGAAGATAAAACACTACACCCCCAATCGCAATCTCCGATCAACCAACCAAAACCTCCTTCACATCCCCAAGTCCCGCTACAAATCAAAGGGAGAACGAAGATTTGCAGTCCAAGGACCACGGCTATGGAACGCTCTACCCACCAACATCCGCATGGAAGAAAACCACCGGGCCTTCAGGAAAAAACTTAAGACCCACCTATTCTGAAGGGTCAGGATGTCACTGGATGCAAAGCTCCTTGAGGCGATTTAGTTCGCATTTGTAGCGCTATACAAGTTATTCACTCACTCACTCACTCACTCACTCACTCACTCACTCATTGCCAGCCCAGTTAGCTGGCCCTACAGGCTTGGCCCCCCAAAGCGGCCGTGATGTGCGGCAACGCTATGTCGAATATTTTATGGGTAGGGGGGCCATTGCAATGCCTGATCAGTTTTAAATCAATTTTGCTCATAATAAAAAATAATATACTGAAAACATCTTGTTTGCTTTTCTTTTGTTGTATTTGTTCTTTCTTCTAGGTCAGTGATGGTGAACCTTGCCACTCCAGATGTTTTTCAACTCAATTTTCCATGATGCTCAACTACACTGCAGAGCGCCTGAGTAACATTAGAAATGTAGTTCCAAAACATCTGGGTTGCCAAGGTTCACCATCACTGTCCTCGGTTATACTAGTGCAGTTGTAGTCCCATGTTTTTTCCTAACAAGTAAATTACAAGCATTTATAGAGTCTAAACACACACATTTTTTTTTGGGGGGGGGGGGGGCAACATTGATATAAGAAGCCACACATTGTTTAGTGATTAAAAAATGTTATGAGTATAAAATTGGTAAGGTTTGTATCAAAATATAACCCAAATTTTTATGGGAATTTATAAAATATTTGCTTTTTACAACTCAGTACAAAAATGTACAACACGAACAATATCCCTTTATAGAAATAAAACATTCCCCCCCCCCAAAAAAAATAAACATTTTTTTTAGAATATATACAAGTTTTAAACACTCCCAAGAATATGCTAAATTTTTTTAAGTTTTGTCTCCATCATTTTGTTTGTTTGGTACATCTGGACCAGGTTGTGTTTTATGGTTTGAACCTCCCGAGAGCAGACCCTCACTTCTTCAAGCAACATCTGGGCAGTGGCTCTGGTGAAGGTTGCTGTTGCCGCAGGCATTAAAGTCCCTTTAAGTTGTGAAAAGAAAATGTCTTACTAAATATACAGGCCAACATCTATTACGTGAGGCTGTGGTGTATGACACTGACCTGGTGAGTTGCCATTTCCCTCTTCTGCCACATCCTGCAGTTGTGGGTCTTGAGTTGGTGGTGCGGGGTTTGCAGCCTCGTGTCTCTTAGCTCTTTGAATCCCTAGGAGATATAACCAAAAGGTAGACTTGTGTAACTAAATATATTTAGGCGTGAAAGAGGAATATTAATCATTCTTGGGAAGTGTGTTACAATTGTATCACTGATAATTTTGGAGAAGATGAACACATGATTGTATCCATTTCCGAAGATGGTAGATTAATCTCTTTAGGTCATGTTTCACACATGGAAACACACCAGGTATCCACTGGATCACCTGTGTGTGACACCATCAAAAGGTTGTTCTTGTGGCCCACACTTGTGCTAATGAGTCCAGATGTGTAAGCAGCTGCTGAGCATACTCTTGTAAACGTACACTGAATATAGTTACATCAAATCTAATTACCAACAACTACACAAACATGTTTATAATTACTTCTCACATAAACATTTCATGATGTCCTGTTTCATGTTCTTGGGCACAAGAATCCAACGTTGAAATCCTCGTTCAATAACACCCAAACGATGTTTTGGTGGAATACATTGCTAAAAACATTTGAACCTGCCGATTATTTTGTCATTGATAAAATGTCGTTCGAACAATGATGAATCGTGGCAAAAGCTTGTGATTGAGTGAACGTTTGAACGACCATTTATACGATCGATTCGTGTGGCCAAAAACATGAAACATGACATTTTTCACTGTAATACATACATTATTTTAAAAACACATGCAACACCACGTTATTAGGCAAAATCACATTTAATGTTAATCTACTTACTTTTTTTGATGACTTTTTAAATCTTTTTATATTGATCTGGCTCACGCAACTTAATGTCCGACCATCGTTTCCGGATCTGTTCCCGCGACCTGCGAACCCCAAATTTTTCAAAGAGCGTTTTGACCACTTTATCCATGATCTTGGCCTTCACTTGATTTGGCTTTTTGTAGGGCCCATGTTTGGCATCGTAATCATCCCGGAGCAATATGGTGACTATCTCCACCATCTCCCCAAAGCTCATGTTAGTGGCTTTATACATTCTGGGTCGGTGCCTGCTTTCTTCCCCACTTTCCACATCCTGTTGATTCGCCGCCATGTTTACACTCTCCGTCATTAAGGAGTAGCGAGAAGGGGCGGGGAAAGTAGTGTAACGAACGTCAGGGGCGGGAAAGTGTGCGGAGCGTCACGCATGCGCACTGTATATAACTCCAAAAAACATCGTTGAAAGCGACGTTCAGTGAGTGGAAGAAGGTCGGAGGAGACGAACGTGTAGATCGCGGGTACGTAACATTTTTCTTACTTGATATGGCTGTGTCCAGGAGCATTAAACCTATAAACATTCATTCACTGTATGTTCGGGGCTGGGGTTGGGCAATATGCATGTAACTTGGCGCTTGCTTCCCGTGCTGTTAGTACTGGCCGTGCACAAAGTGTCATTTTTGAATTGGGACTATAAACTTTGAAAAGTCAATCGCGGCTCTGAATGAATTCTTGCCTCCCGGCAAATGGCAAGACTTTGAAAACTGATTTGTACCTGGAAAAAAAAAAAACGTGGGGTTCCCCCAAATTCGAGTTGCAGGCCCTTCAGGTCTGTCAAGGATTTTAAGGGGAACTCCACCCCCAAATCATGAAAAAAAAGGGCATGGAGTCCCTCCCAAAATCCACAACAGACCCTTTTATCCGAGGACGAGAGCGGCCCCCCTCCCTCCTGAACCGTACCAGGCCACATGCCCTCAACATGGGGAGGATGTCCCCATGTTGATGGGGACAAGGGCCTCATCCCCACAACCCTTGCCCGGTGGTTGTGGGGGTCTGCGGGTGGGGGGCTTATCGGAATCTGGAAGACCCCTTTAACAAAGGGGACCCCCAGATCCCGGCCCCCCCCTATGTGAATTGGTAAGGGGTACATTGTACCCCTACCATTTCACAAAGAAAGTGTACAAAATGGAAAAAATGACAGTAGTCTGTTTTTGACAATTCCTTTAATTTTTAGTTTGGCTTTCTTCCATCTTCTTCCTTCTTCTTCTTTTCTCGCTTCGTGTTTCTTCCTCCATCTTCCTCTTCATCTTCCTTCTTCCTTCGGTGTTCTCGTCCGCATCTTTCTCCGGGCTCTTCTTTCTCCGGCCGCTCCGTTTGAATTGGAGGTTCCGCTGTGGGACGCTCAGTTCATCAGTTCTCCTCTTGGTCCGGCGACCCCGCCTCCCTCTGACGCACAGAGATTTCACAGGTACTTTCCCCGTGCAGTCAGAGGGGGGCGGGTCCCCCGGCTCGCAGCGGACCTAGAGGAGAACTGCCTAACTTTGCGTCACACAGCGGGAAACTCAAATTCAAACGGAGCAGCGGGAGAACAAAGAAGAAGCCGAAGCAAGATGCGGATGAGAAGCCCGAAGCAAGTAGGAAGATGAAGATGAAGAGGAAGATGGATGAAGAAACTCCAATGCAGAAAAGAAGAAGGAAGAAGATGTTGAAAAACAAAACCAATAATAAAGGAATTGTCAAAAACCGTGTAGTGTCATTTTTCAGATAATGCCATTTTTTAAGGTGAAATGGTAGGGGTACAATGTCCCACATTACCATTTCACATAGGGGGGGGCAGGATCTGGGGGGCCCCTTTGTTAAAGGGGTCTTCCAGATTCAGATAAGCCCCCCGCCCGCAGACCCCCACAACCACCGGGCAAGGGTTGTGGGGATGAGGCCCTTGTCCCCATCAACATGGGGACATGCTCCCCATGTTGAGGGCATGTGGCCTGGTACAGTTCAGGAGGGAGGGGGGGCTGCTCTCTTGTCTCCCCTCTTCCCCTGTGGCCGGCCAGGTTGCGTGCTCGGATAAGGGTCTGTTATGGATTTGGGGGGGGGGACTCCACGCCATTTTTTTAGGGAATTTGTGGGGGAGTTCCCCTTAAAATCCTTGACAGACCTGAAGGGCCTGGTATGGTTCGTTGGGGGAACCACAATGCTTTCCCAATGTTTGTATCAATGACTTTTCTATGTATTGCAATTGACAGGAGACAACAATTAATTATACCCAGGAGTGAATTTAGGGTTAATTTAAATTTAATAAAAAATCACACTTGGTGCAGGGACAGTTCGAGGTACTCCTTTATTTTTGGGGAGTCATTTTATTCACCCTATTTACAGGGCTTAATCTACTTAAATGGGGTTTGGTTTCGGGTAAAGTCAGGTCACGAACTCTAGCTTTTTACAAAGTTAGCTAAAAAGAGTTCAACACAAACATCCAGGTGTCCACTCAACTCTATGATGACTGATCAATTGCTACGTTAGTGGCCTATATATGGTTAGAAAGATTTGGAGTAGTCCTGACTGACATTCCTTTTTTGGTTTTGGGTTTTGAATTGCACAGATAATGAAGGCATTTAAGGACCCCGATTTTATGCTGGAATTCCTCCAAAGATGGAAGAATCTTCCAATTTTATGGGAGACTAAAAATAAAAATAATAAAAATAAAGAAGCCAGGAAGAGAGCACTGGAGACCTTGCTGGAATTTGTGAAAACTCAGATCCCCACAGCAACACTACAGGATCTGAAGAACAAAATTGGGACCATTAGGGGCACATACCGGGCTCAAAGGAATAAAGTTCAAAAATCCCTGCGGTCAGGAGCAGGTGCAGAGGACCGATACATACCAAATCTGTGGTACTATCAGCACCTGAGTTTCCTAGATGAACATCTGGAATCCAGGGAATCACTTTCCAGCCTTCCACCCAGAACGACCTCCAGCCTTCCTTGCAGCCAACCCTCCAGCCAACCCTCCAGCCTTCCCTCCAGCATTCCATGCAGCCAAGCCTCCAGCCAAGTTGAGGTCTCTTTGGAGGAACAACCTCAAGTCCTGGAGGAGCCGGATTTAAATATTTGGAGCCAGGTATAATATTTCACAAAATATTTAGAGTAATAAAAGTTGAATGTTGTAAAAGTTAAAAAAAAGTGTGAAAAATGTTAACAGTTTAAAAAAAGTGTCTGACATATCAATAGACAGCAGTGGCCACAAATTAAGGGCACCAAAAAGAAATATACTGGTGTCAGAATGATTGACTTTAATATTTAGTAGCATTCAATTACCAAATGTCATGAGATGACAAATGTGTGTGAAAGATGAAGGCAAAACGAACTCAATGTACCTTTTTTTTACAGGATGAGGAGACAGGCCCCAGTGGGAGACACGAGGAGGCAGGTGCCACTGGAAGCCAGGAGGAGGCAGGCCCCAGTGGGACCCAGGAAGAGGCAGGCCCCAGTGGGACCCAGGAAGAGGCAGGCCCCAGTGGGACCCAGGAAGAGGCAGGCCCCAGTGGGACCCAGCACAACACCAGGCCCCAGATCCCTCTGCTGCGGATTCCTGCAAAAAGATCTAGTAGGCTGGTTCAAATGGAGGAGGAGACACAGGCCCTAATTAGGGAGGCTACTGCTGCACTCCGAGAGCCCCCCACCGCTGCAGAGGGATTTGCTGCCCTTATTGGGGAGAAACTGCCACAAATGGGACTGGACCAGAGGCTGAAATGTGAAACCCTTATATTGAAGGTGGTCAATATGGGCCTGTTGAACAAACTAAAGGAGTTCACAGACGTTGTGGACCTTTCCTATTTTTTTGCACAAGTTCCTGCCCCACTCCATGCTCCTGCCCCACTCCATGCTCCTGTCCCAGGCCCTGCTCCCGTCCCAGACCCTGCTCCTGCTCCAGTCCCTCCTCCACGGACACAGCCTCCAAGGAAGGCTGCAGGGAAGGTCAAACAAAAAAGACGAAAATGAACCCAGGATATGTGCCTCACATGGGGCCAGTTTTGGTCTTCACATGCTTTGGTGTTTGCTGTGGTGATCTGGGTGTGCACTAATTTCAGCAGGGTCTCCAGTGCTGTCTTCCTGGCTTCTTGATTTGTAGTTTACATATGGTTTTGTTTTGGCTTACCTTTTAATTTGTTATTAGGCCATAATAAATGTGAATTTTTTTTGAAGATACAAAATTAACATGTGTTTTTCTTCTAAATAGCCAGTTTGTAAGTGAGTAGGCAGGGACAGTGGATAAAAAATTGAGAAATTAACAAGGGACACTAACCTCATTGAGGCAAAATTAGAATAAAGAATAATGTTGTGGTAACTTGACACACTCCAAAATAGCAAATAATATGTAAAAACAGTCTAAAATCTAAGACCACAAATGAAAGCACAAAAAAAAAAAAAAAAAAAAAGTTTTGGGTATTTAGGGAGATCTGGCTCCCCAAAATAGAGATTAATCATGATAAAACAATAAATCATAAAGACCAAAGATTGTCCTAACTCTGGGAGAATATCAGCAGCAAGAGAATTGGAATATTGCAGCATTAGAACGAAGAAAAGAATGCGCTGCATTAAACGATGTAATAATTTCATGCATGACGAATGTGCCATCTCCATTCCGAACAGTAGTTTTACCAGAACGAGCGCTCCCTTCTCCTCACTTTAAATCTGATCATGCGCGCTTTTTTAACGTCGTTAAAGCCTACACACGATCATTTTTCATGATGAAAAAAACGACGACCTGAAAAACGGCGTGAAAATTTAGAACATGTTCTAATTTTTCTCGTCATTTTTAATGCCGTGTTTCTCGTTGAAAAAAACTACATAAAGCCCACAGACGATCGGTTTTCTCGGCGAGAAAAAAAAATGACATTATTCTCGTCGAGAAAAGCGGTCGTGTGTACGCGGCATGACACTTCGCTCCTACATGTAAAAAGCCTCATTTTTTTTTGCTAGAAAATTACATATAACCCCCAAACAATATATAAGTTTTTTTAGCAAAGACCCTAGAGAATACAATGGTGGTCATTGCAACTTTTTATCTCGCACGGTATTTGCGCAATAATTTTTCAAACGCATTTTTTTGGGAAAAAATAAACGATTTCATGAATTAAAAAATATTAAAACATTAAAGTTAGCCCATTTTTTTTGCATAATGTGAAAGATGAAGTTACGCCAAGTAAATAGATACCTAACATGTCACCCTTCAAAATTGCACACGCTCGTGGAATGGCGTCAAACTTTGGTACTTAAACATCCTTATGGGCAACGCTTGATTTTTTTTTACTGGTCACATGTTTTGAGTTACAGAGGAGGTCTAGGGCTAGAATTATTGCTCTCGCTCTAACGTTCACTGCGATACCTCACATGTGTGTTCTGAACACCGTTTTCATATGTGGGCGGGACTTACGTATGCGTTCGCTTCTGCGTACGAGCTACCGGGGATAGGGGCGCTTTACATTTTTTTATTTTTTATTTATTGTTAATTTTACTTTAACCTTTTTAATTCGACCTAGCTGAAGCGGCGCCGTTTTTTTGAATGCAGAGGCCGGGCGTGACGTCATAACATCGCCCTCGGCCTCCGAACGATCATAGAGACTCCGGCGACCACCTGGTCTACCGGAAATCTCTATTGTAAGAATCCGGGGCCGGCGGATCCTGTCACGACTCACCGATCGCTCAGGTGAGTCGGTAGAAGCACCGGAGGGCGGCGGGAGGGGGGGACATCCCCTCTCGCCGCCCGTAAGAACGATCAAGCGGTGGAACAGCCGCTATGATCATTCTTACGGTACACCGAATCGCCGGCTCTAAAAAACGATATCTGAATGATGCCTGTAGCTGCAGGCATCATTCAGATATCCCGGCTCAAACTCAAGGAAGTCCATGGACGTCCTTGGGTGCAAAGTGGTTAATTCCCCCTCCCCCTCTCCCCCTTACTTCCCTGTTCCTTAAGATAATTATTTAAACTATAACCACAAGACTCCCTAATCCTAAACATATTAAATAGAGATGGCTTTAAATGTTCTTACTCTTAATGTACAGGGTCTTAATTCCCCTCCTAAAAGAACTAACGCTTTCCACTCCTTTTCTACACCCTCAGCACATGTGGTATGCCTACAAGAGACACATTTTTCATTACAATCCTTCCCCAAATTTTTTAATCGCAAATACCCCCAGGTTTATACGGCCTCGGCCTCCACCAAACAAAGAGGGGTTTTAATTGCCTTTCATCATACTACGCCATTTACTCTTCACAAAGAAATCAAAGATCCTGAGGGGCGATACCTACTACTCACTGGTCTCCTACTAGATAATGAAATTACAGTTATATCATATTATGCCCCCAATAAAAACCCTCTGTCCTTTCTCTCTCATTTGTTCTCCATGGTGGAATCTCACAAACAAGGAACCCTTATAATATGTGGCGACTCTAACCAAACAATATATCCGATACTGGATAAATAACTGACACCTATTAATGCCCAACGCCTCAACTATCAAAAGCTTCTCAACCAGCACTCCCTACTCGACACCTGGCATGAACATAACCAGACAAGGAAACAATACACACATTATTCTTATCCCCACAAACAATTTTCCCGTATAGACTTGTAAGTATAGGCACCTCACCCCTAATTCTTGACTCTTTAATCATACCATGTTCCTGGTCAAACCACTATGCGGTCATGACAACCTTTTCCTCTCTGGTTCCAAGACCCGACTCCAGATCATGGTGTATGAACGACAGACTACTCACTAACCCAAATTATAGACAAAACATAGAAAAAGCTATTCAGGACTACCTAACAAATAATACATCTACTGAAATTGATCCCCTAACATTATGGAAATCCCTTAAACCATCTATCAGGGGGCTATGTATCAGCTAACGTCACACCAATGTAAATTACAGAAGCAATTACATAAACAACTTGACGCAGCATTTTTTAAAGCTTCTGAGAATTTTCAAAACTTGCCCCCTCTCGATCTATTTCTGACGGATTCGGCTGAGAAAATTCTCCGTAAATCTACACATTCTTTCTATATGAAAGCGAATAAGCCAAACAGTTTCTTAGCATTAGCTTTACGTAAAGCTGACTATACCCCTAAACCAATTCGACTTAAACTTACTAAAGACTAGGGATGAGCTTCGTGTTCGAGTCGAACATACGTTCGACTCGAACATTGGCTGTTCGATCGTTCGACGAAGATCGAACGATTTGGGCCGTTCGCGCCAAATTCGAGTGACGCGAACGGCCCACAATGCACTACGCCATCGCAGTGTCATCCAGGCGCTGTGATTGGCCAAGCATGCACTGTGACCCCGCATGCTTGGCCAATCACAGCGCCGGCAGCGAGGAGAGCAATGATTGGCCACAGGCAGGATGCCTGTGGCCAATTATTGCTGAGGGTGTTTAGTACACGCCCCACACTATAAAAGGCCGCCAGCACGGCGGCCTAGTGTAGTGTGTTCCGGAGCAGGGATAGAGTAGCATAGGCAGGGACAGTGACTGTTATTTCTTTCTTGCTTAACCTGGATTCCTTTAGTTTAGGGAAAGAGAAGGATAGGTAGGGAGAGTGTCAGTGTGTTTTGTGCTTCTGCTATAGTGTGCTTAAAAAAAAACATTTATTCTAGGGACAGAAAACTCTAGGTAGGGACAGTGTCAGTTTCTTTCACTCTGCAAGTCCTTGTTTCCAGGGACCTGGAAGGACAGTGAGTGAATTGTCCTTTTGCTATATTGTGATTAAAAAAAACATTTATTCTAGGGACAGAAAACTCTAGGTAGGGACAGTGTCAGTTTCTTTCACTCTGCAAGTCCTTGTTTCCAGGGACCTGGAAGGACAGTGAGTGAATTGTCCTTTTGCTATATTGTGATTAAAAAAAACATTTATTCTAGGGACAGAAAACTCTAGGTAGGGACAGTGTCAGTTTCTTTCACTCTGCAAGTCCTTGTTTCCAGGGACCTGGAAGGACAGTGAGTGAATTGTCCTTTTGCTATATTGTGATTAAAAAAAACATTTATTCTAGGGACAGAAAACTCTAGGTAGGGACAGTGTCAGTTTCTTTCACTCTGCAAGTCCTTGTTTCCAGGGACCTGGAAGGACAGTGAGTGAATTGTCCTTTTGCTATATTGTGATTAAAAAAAACATTTATTCTAGGGACAGAAAACTCTAGGTAGGGACAGTGTCAGTTTCTTTCACTCTGCAAGTCCTTGTTTCCAGGGACCTGGAAGGACAGTGAGTGAATTGTCCTTTTGCTATATTGTGATTAAAAAAAACATTTATTCTAGGGACAGAAAACTCTAGGTAGGGACAGTGTCAGTTTCTTTCACTCTGCAAGTCCTTGTTTCCAGGGACCTGGAAGGACAGTGAGTGAATTGTCCTTTTGCTATATTGTGATTAAAAAAAACATTTATTCTAGGGACAGAAAACTCTAGGTAGGGACAGTGTCAGTTTCTTTCACTCTGCAAGTCCTTGTTTCCAGGGACCTGGAAGGACAGTGAGTGAATTGTCCTTTTGCTATATTGTGATTAAAAAAAACATTTTTTTCTAGGGACAGAAAACTGTAGGTAGGGAGAGTATTTTTTTTCTTTCACTCTGCAAGTCCTTGTTTCCAGGGACCTGTAAGGACAGTGAGTTAATTGTCCTTGTGCTATATTGTGCTGAAAAAAACATTTATTCCAGGGACAGAAAACTCTAGGTAGGGACAGTGTCAGTTTCTTTCACTCTGCAAGTCCTTGTTTCCAGGGACCTGGAAGGACAGTGAGTGAATTGTCCTTTTGCTATATTGTGATTAAAAAAAACATTTATTCTAGGGACAGAAAACTCTAGGTAGGGACAGTGTCAGTTTCTTTCACTCTGCAAGTCCTTGTTTCCAGGGACCTGGAAGGACAGTGAGTGAATTGTCCTTTTGCTATATTGTGATTAAAAAAAACATTTATTCTAGGGACAGAAAACTCTAGGTAGGGACAGTGTCAGTTTCTTTCACTCTGCAAGTCCTTGTTTCCAGGGACCTGGAAGGACAGTGAGTGAATTGTCCTTTTGCTATATTGTGATTAAAAAAAACATTTATTCTAGGGACAGAAAACTCTAGGTAGGGACAGTGTCAGTTTCTTTCACTCTGCAAGTCCTTGTTTCCAGGGACCTGGAAGGACAGTGAGTGAATTGTCCTTTTGCTATATTGTGATTAAAAAAAACATTTTTTTCTAGGGACAGAAAACTGTAGGTAGGGAGAGTATTTTTTTTCTTTCACTCTGCAAGTCCTTGTTTCCAGGGACCTGTAAGGACAGTGAGTTAATTGTCCTTGTGCTATATTGTGCTGAAAAAAACATTTATTCCAGGGACAGAAAACTCTAGGTAGGGACAGTGTCAGTTTCTTTCACTCTGCAAGTCCTTGTTTCCAGGGACCTGGAAGGACAGTGAGTGAATTGTCCTTTTGCTATATTGTGATTAAAAAAAACATTTATTCTAGGGACAGAAAACTCTAGGTAGGGACAGTGTCAGTTTCTTTCACTCTGCAAGTCCTTGTTTCCAGGGACCTGGAAGGACAGTGAGTGAATTGTCCTTTTGCTATATTGTGATTAAAAAAAACATTTATTCTAGGGACAGAAAACTCTAGGTAGGGACAGTGTCAGTTTCTTTCACTCTGCAAGTCCTTGTTTCCAGGGACCTGGAAGGACAGTGAGTGAATTGTCCTTTTGCTATATTGTGATTAAAAAAAACATTTTTTTCTAGGGACAGAAAACTGTAGGTAGGGAGAGTATTTTTTTTCTTTCACTCTGCAAGTCCTTGTTTCCAGGGACCTGTAAGGACAGTGAGTTAATTGTCCTTGTGCTATATTGTGCTGAAAAAAACATTTATTCCAGGGACAGAAAACTCTAGGTAGGGACAGTGTCAGTTTCTTTCACTCTGCAAGTCCTTGTTTCCAGGGACCTGGAAGGACAGTGAGTGAATTGTCCTTTTGCTATATTGTGATTAAAAAAAACATTTTTTTCTAGGGACAGAAAACTGTAGGTAGGGAGAGTGTTTTTTTTCTTTCACTCTGCAAGTCCTTGTTTCCAGGGACCTGTAAGGACAGTGAGTTAATTTTCCTTGTGCTATATTGTGATTAAAAAAAACATTTTTTCTAGGGACAGAAAACTGTAGGTAGGGAGAGTGTTTTTTTTCTTTCACTCTGCAAGTCCTTGTTTCCAGGGACAGAGAAGGACACCTGAAGGTAGCCCTTATTGCTTTTTTCCCATCTCCCTGCAGGCCATCTATTAGAATGTCTGGAAGGCAAACAAGGAGAGGCAGACAGTCAGGAGGCAATAAAAGAGGGCAAGCAGGCTCTGTGTCTGGGGGCAACAGTGCTGGTCGTGGACGCGGTGCATTGTCATCAGCACATGGCCATGGGACACGCTTGTCCTTCTTTTCGGCAGCTGGACATGTTGAGCCACATCATGCCGAAGAC
The DNA here is from genome assembly GCA_029206835.1 of Rana muscosa. Lineage (NCBI taxonomy): Eukaryota > Metazoa > Chordata > Amphibia > Anura > Ranidae > Rana > Rana muscosa. Next base: position 1,158,115,448 of record CM055122.1, read on the forward strand.
TTGGTAGAGTGGATGACCAAGCCCTCCTCCTCCTCCTCATCCTCTCTCACCCAGGCTCAGGGTACTGGAAAAGCAGCTGCCAAAGCGTCGTCTTCCCTGGTATCAATGTCAGACAAATCATCAGTCACTCCTTCCCTAGACCCACCATGTCCTCCTCCTGAGGAGTCCCCCGAACTGTTTCAGCACAGTGTTGGGTACATGCTCCAGGAGGATGCCCAGCGTTTCGAAGGGTCTGATGATGAAACCCAGCTAGAGGAAGGCAGTAGCGTGAGAGCAGACAGAGGGGATGCTCAAGAAGGACACCAATCTGGCAGTCATGTTCCAGCAGCTGCAGCATACTGCCAGATTGGCTCCAGTGATGAGGAGGGAGGGGATGATGAGGTCAATGACTCCACGTGGGTGCCTAATAGGAGAGAGGAGGAGGAGGAGGATGAGGAGGAGGCACATCTCCAACGAGGCAGGATGCCCTTTGGTGGCCAGCGTAAGGGCAGTACACCGACGGAATCACACCGCAGAGCTCCGCCTGTGCAGGGCGCTGCCTCTGCCCGTCATTCAAAAAGTTCTTTGGTGTGGGCCTTTTTTGAGGCTAGTGCATCAGATCGCACAGCTGCTGTTTGCAACATATGTCTCAAGCGTATATCGCGTGGCCAAAACATCAGCCGCTTGGGTACCACATGCCTGACCAGACATATGTTGACCTGCCATGCAGCTCGTTGGCAAGCCTACCTCAAAGACCCACACCAAAGAACAAAGCGGACCTCTCCTTGCACCGCATCAGCTGGGATCTCCAACCCCACTATAACTTCAGTCCTCTCTGAAACATGCACTGAGAGGAATGAAGGTGTAGAATTAGGTGTGTCACAGCCAAGTACTTGCGCCCACTCTGCTAGCAGTACACCGACGTCCGATTCTAGCAGGCAAATTTCCCTGCCCCAGCTGCTGGACCGTCGAAAGAAGTTCACTCCCAGCCATCCACATGCCCAGCGGTTGAATGCTAGCTTGGCTAAATTGCTAGCGCTTCAACTGCTGCCTTTTCAGTTGGTAGACTCGGCCCCCTTCCGTGAGTTTGTGCAATGTGCGGTTCCTCAGTGGCAGGTTCCCAAACGCCACTTTTTCTCACGGAAGGCTATTCCGGCTCTCTACCGGCATGTGGAAGGCAATGTCTTGGCCTCGCTGGACAGGGCGGTCAGCGGTAAGGTGCATATTACCGCTGACTCATGGTCCAGCAGGCATGGACAGGGACGTTACCTTTCTTTCACGGCCCATTGGGTCACTCTTTTGGCAGCTGGGAAGGATTCAGGACAAGGTGCAGTAGTGTTGGAGGTTGTCCCACCGCCACGCCTCCAAAATGCTACTACTGGTTGTGACACACCTCTCTCCTCCACCCCCTCCTCTTCTTCTTCCTCCATGGCCTCTTCCTGTGGTTTGTCCTATGAACCAGCGGTGCTCCGTAGCCGTTCACGGGGCTACGCAAGTACGCAGGCAAAAAGATGCCATGCCGTGCTTGCGCTGGTGTGTTTGGGGGACAGAAGCCACACTGGGGCAGAGGTCCTGTCTGCTCTGCAGGGCCAGGCCGAGAGGTGGTTGACGCCACGCCAGCTTAAGCCAGGAATGGTGGTTTGCGACAATGGCACCAACCTCCTCTCCGCCCTCCGACAGGGACAACTGACCCATGTGCCCTGTGTGGCTCACGTCCTTAACCTGGTGGTGCAGCGGTTCTTGGGCAGGTACCCGGGCTTACAGGATGTCCTGAGGCAGGCCAGGAAAGTCTGTGTGCATTTCCGCAGATCTTATAATGCCAGTGCTCGCCTGGCTGAGCTGCAAAAGGAGTTGAACCTGCCCAAGAACCGCCTTATATGTGACATGCCCACCAGGTGGAACTCAACGTTGGCCATGCTGCAGCGGCTGCACACGCAGCAGAGGGCCATCAATGAGTACCTGTGCGACTACGGCACCAGGACAGGGTCAGGGGAGCTTGGTTTTTTTTCTCCACGCCAGTGGGGCATGATCAGGGATGCATGCACTGTCCTGGCACCATTTGAGGAGGCCACGAGGATGGTGAGCAGTGACAGTGCATGCATCAGTGACACTGTACCTCTTGTCCACCTGTTGGAGCACACGCTGCGTGGAATAATGGACAGGGCACTTGAGGCAGAACAGAGGCAGGAAGAGGAGGACTTCCTTGCCTCTCAAGGCCCCCTTTACCCAGACAGTGTTCCTTCTGTCCCACCCATCGCACAGGAAGAGGAGGAGGAGGAGGAGGAGGAGGAGGAGGATTGTGTCAGCATGGAGGTGGAGGCTGGCACTCAGCATCATCAGCAGCAGTCTTTTAGGGATGATTTACAGTCCCAAGAAACCAGTGGACTTGTACGTGGCTGGGAGGAGGTGGCTGCGGATCATGTCGTCCTTAGTGACCCAGAGGACTCCGGAGCGAATGCCTCAGCAAACCTACGCTGCATGGCCTCCCTGATCCTGCAAAGTCTGCGGAAGGATCCTCGTATTCTTCGGATCAAGGAGAGGGACCATTACTGGCTGGCCACTCTCCTTGATCCACGGTACAAGGGTAAGGTTGCGGACCTTATGTTACCGTCGCAGAGGGAGCAGAGGATGAGACAACTCCGGGAGGCCTTGCAGAAAGGTCTGTGCAACGCGTTCCCAGAGACTGGGAGGTTGCAAACTCCTGGTCCTGGACAACGAGTTGCTGAGGCTTCGGCCAGTCAAAGAAGGAGCGGTGGGGAAGGTGGCCGTCTGACCGATGCGTTCAGACAATTCTTTAGTCCGCAGCCCCAAAGTATGATTGGTTCCAGCAACCATCGCCAGCGTCTGATAAACATGGTGCAGGAATATCTAGGGGCAAGGTCAGACTTGGACACCTTCCCCACCGAAAATCCTCTGGCTTACTGGGTCTTGAGGATGGATCACTGGCCAGAGCTTGCACAGTATGCAATTGAGCTACTGGCCTGTCCTGCATCCAGCGTTCTTTCGGAACGCACATTCAGTGCTGCTGGAGGATTTGTCACGGATCACAGGGTGCGCCTGTCCACCGACTCGGTTGATCGACTGACTTTCATCAAGATGAACCAGTCTTGGATCACCACCAGCTACCACACACCTGATGCTGATATAACAGACTAATTGATTTTAAAATGTCACATCCCTTCAAGACTGATGCTGATGCTGAGTGCCTGTGCTGTTATGTTGACTGGCTATCCTCCTCCTCCGAGTCCTCAATGATACGATTGATGATGATAGCTTGGAAGATCATTTTTGTTTATGGGTGCCGCCACCAGTGCCTAACGCCCAATTTTTCAGCCCCTGTTTAACAGGGGCGTGTAATTACAATTTTTGAAGCAATACTTTGCAACAGGGCTCATTGCTGTGCTCCAAGTACAGTATCTGTGAGGAGTTGCAGTGTTGTGCCACCAGTGCCTAAGGCCCAATTTTTCAGCCCCTGTTTAACAGGGGCGTGTCATTACAATTTTTGAAGCAATACTTTGCAACAGGGCTCATTGCTGTGCTCCAAGTACAGTATCTGTGAGGGGTTGCAGTGTTGTGCCACCAGTGCCTAAGGCCCAATTTTTCAGCCCCTGTTCAACAGGGGCATGTAATTACAATTCTTGATCTAATAATTCACAGCAGGGCCCATTGCTGCACCCACCAAGAGTAACTGTCAGGGCTTACAGTGTTGTGGCACCAGCACCACCATCAAAGGCCCAATTTTTACTACCACTGTTCAACAATTATATGTAATTAAAATTCCTGATATAATAGTTGACAGCAGGGCGTTCCAGCACCAACCAAGAGTAACTGTGAGTGCTTACAGTGTTGTGCCAACACCAACAACTAAGGGGCCTATTTCTGCAGAGTATATACGGCAGGTCCCTACTTTCAAACATCCAACTTACAAACGACTCCTACTTGCAAACGCAAGAAGACAACAGGAAGTGAGAGGAAATCTACCACTAGGAAGGAAAATTCTCTCCTGTAAGAATAAATATGGGAGAAAGGTGTCTCCTCTGTACTGATGCTTTATCAGCAATCCTTGTTTCAAGAAAAACACCACATTTCAAAAACAGTTGTCATTGGGACGGAAAGTGAGGTGAAATGTTCTGAACAGGGGCACAGACAGCAAAACAAATGTTACAGGGGTGATAACCCTTACCTATGTTTTCCAAAAAGTTTAAAAATAGATTTTTGGGCTGGAGCTACACTTCAACAATGTACCTGTTCAAAATTACAAACAGATTCTACATAAGAACAAACCTACAGTCCCTGTCTTGTATGCACCGCCTGTATACGGCTGTTCAGAGTATATAGGGCCTTTTTTATTTTATGTGCGGGGTTCCCCTTAATATCCATACAAGACCCAAAGGGGCTGGTAATGGGCTGGGGTAGGGGGGGGGGGGTCATGGGGTAGCTATGCCATTTTTCTTAAAGAATTTCATCCATATTACCGGGACCAGACATTACATTAAAGCCGCAAGCAGTTTTAAATGGCTTTTTTTTCCTTTAGAAGTGTCATTTTGTGCAGGGACAGTTCTAAACACGGGAAACACGTGGCACTTCACAGGCATACTTTAGACACCCCCCAGGTACGATATTTAAAGGAATATTTGACTTTTTTTTTTCACTTTATGCATCATTAAAATGACTGCTCCCGAAAAACGACCGTTTTTAAAACTTCTTTTTGCATTGATACATGTCCCCTGGTGCAGAACCCGGGTTCCCAAACCCTTTTTAGGACAATAACATGCATAATAGTTGTTATAATTAGCACTTTAGAATTCGAACGTTCGCATCCATTGTATTTAATAGGGTTCTAATGTTCGTTCGAACTTCCGGTCCGTTCGCGGGTTCTGGTGCGAACCGAACCCGGGGGTGTTCGGCTCATCACTACTAAAGACACCTTTACCAGTAACCCCAGAAAAATACTCCAGGAGTTCCATAGAGGACTCGCCTACTTGTATCGGGATACTCATAAATATGACCAAAAACATTTTGATACTCTACTATCCTCCATTCAACTCCCTTCTTTATCGGCTGCCCAAAAAGACATACTGGATAAGCCAATCTCTGATTTAGAAGTCCGTACAGCAATTAAAACTTTAAAACCTCGTAAACGACTAGGCCCTGATGGCTTCTCAGCAATCTACTATAAAAATTTTGCTACTATACTATCCCCCATTATGGTTGAAGCCTTGAATTCCCTCTTCTCAAACTATTCCTTTAGATCTGAATCCCTCTTAGCATCCATTGCTATGATACCTAAACCTAATACTGACAACACATCCTGGTCCAACTACAGACCTATATCAATTCTCAATTTAGATATAAAGATACTAGCTAAAATTCTTTCCAACCGACTTAACCCAATAATAGGATCCTTAATCCATAAAGGCCAGACTGGGTTTATCCCATCAAGACAAGCGGGAGACAACATACGACCCGCTACCCTTTTAGTCCATATGGCACATTCCCGAAACATCCCCGCCTGCTTCCTCTCTATTGACCTCCAAAAGGCGTTTTATTCGCTTTCTTGGCCATATCTAAACTCAATCCTATGCAGGTGGGGTTTTGGAACACATTTTATACAATGGATCACCTCTTTATATCAAAACCCTACGGCACACGTCTCCTATTCTGGATACCGCTCTGACCCCTTTGTCATTGAAAGAGGAACCAGGCAGGGGTGCCCCCTTTCCCCGCTTCTATTTGCTTTGGCAATAGAACCCCTAGCCCAATTGATACGTTCTAATGAGAATATAAAAGGCTTTGAACTCAGAGGTTATCAACATAAATTGTGTATGTTTGCGGACGATGTCCTAATATTTCTCACTTCACCCCTCATATCGGCTCCGAACCTCATCGAAACTCTTACCAATTTTTAATTAATTTCAGGACTCAAAATAAATCCCCATAAGTCCAAAGCCCTAAACATCTGCATTCCACCTGATTTACAGACACAGTTACAGAACTCCCTTCCATTCACCTGGTCATTGACACAACTTACTTATTTAAGAATCACATTCACAGCGAATCCATCCAATCTATATGCAGCTAAATACCCACCCATGCTAACCCGACTCACTAAACTTATGAAGAGCTGGTCTTCCTTACCGTTAGCATGGATGGGATAAATCACAGTTATCAAAATGTCTATTTTACCTAATTATATTTTTTTAGAATACTCCTGATACAGGTTGCGGCATATTTTCTGCATTTATTACAAAGAAAAACGCACCAATTCATTTGGGGAAAAATTATACCCCTTCTTCCACTTCCTACACTATATGCACCCCGTATTAGAGGTGGATTAGGTTTCCCCAATTTCTCCAAGTATTACTATGCAGCCCATCTAGCCCAACTACCAAAATACCATGCCACTAAAGAAACTCCCCTTTGGGTAATGATAGAATCTGTCGATTGTGACCCCCTATCTGTAGCAAATCTCCTATGGCTTTCACTGGCACAATACCGAACTATAACAAACCCTGTCACAAAGCTTAGTCTCTCAATCTGGCATAGATTACAAACTCGTTTTGGTCTTCAATCTAGTCATAATCCCCTTCTTTCTTTCCTTAATAATCCTTCCTTCTACCCAGCTTGGACACTCCCTTCATCTTTCAAAGTTTGGTCAAATACAGAACTTATACGAGCCCATCACTTTTACAAATCCACAACTATTACTCCTTTCACTACACTTCAAGAAACACATTCTCTGCCACATACGGAAACATTCCGCTATCTACAAATAAAAAACTTTCTATCCCAGAATGCCCCCCCCAGACTCACCTTCCCCAAGTTTGAAAATTTTTGAGCAAGCCTGTAACTCTGATCCTCACAGATGTGGACTTAGCTCTAATCTCTACGCGCTACTTCTATCGCACACATCTGCTTCCCCTCTATCTTACATTGCAAAATGGGAAACTGATTTAAACCTTCAACCAGACACTCTAAATTGGACCCAAATATGGCAAAATACTAAAACGGCCACTCCAAATATAGTGGCCTTAGAGACCAATTACAAGGTGCTCACCAGATGGTACCTAGTACCGGCCAGGATCGCAAAGTTTTCTCCTCAATACCCCTCTCATTGTTTTCGAGGTTGCTCTGACCTGGGCACACATTTACATATTTGGTGGGATTGTCCCAAAGTCCAAAACTTTTGGTTGGAAATATTCAAGATTCTCTCCACCATATTTAAAACCAACTTACCTCCTGACCCAACGGTAGCAATCCCGAATAATAAACCGCAATCACTAACGTTCAAACGTTTACTCCTAATCACCACAGCTGCAAAACAAACCATTGCAAAAGCTTGGAAAACATCTACACTATGCACAGTATCTGTTAAGCATCGAGTAACACAAGCAATGATCCATGCTAAAACAGAAGCACTCTTACTTGACAAACTAACCAAGTTTGAACTATTATGGCTCCCATGGATCAAGCACTATCTTCCACCTGATCTTGATTTTTCCTTTATATTGTCCTGAGGTTATATATCCACCATACATAATGTCTCTTACCCAACGCTATTGATCTACTGAACCACTGACACCGTTTGAAGATACATGCCATCCCCTTTCTTTCTCCAAGTCCTTCCTGTCCCTCCCCTCCCAACCCCCTTCATTACATATTGATTATTTTTTTTTATATATATATACTGGTATTTTAATACAAATTTCATTTACTCATTATATATAGAATGTTTCAAGTTAGGAGACTTATGGGATAGCTAGGTCACTATTCTTTCTCACCAGGATAAGCCAAGCTACATGGTTAGATCTTGGTCCTGGATTAGAAACATGTTTTACCTTTATCCCTTTTATATATAACAATTTATTTTTCAAACTACGGTAAACCCGGTCTCCTCCACATTTAACTAGGTAAATTATTTTATATGGTCTAAATTTTGATGTTTCAATTAGTTTTACTTAGTTTATTGGTCTTAATCCACTACTTATTTTTTATTTATTTTTTTATTATATTTTGAACAATATAAGTAAACAAAATATATACTTTCTGTTAATGCTTTTGAGAAGCCCTGTCTTTTAAATTTATATATTTTGTATTCATACAAAACGTTGTATAAATAACTTGTACTGTATTATTCTCAATAAAATATTTAAAAGAGGAATGCATCTTTGCAAAGTTAAACTAAATGAAATCCTATCTTATTTTTGCTTTGGGATAGAGTGCAGAGGGATTAGGTCTGGTCAGTTTTTGGGGATGTCTGCACCCCTGATAGGGTGAAGACACCTCCCAAAATTTGCCACTTTCTCCTTCAAATGTATTCACTTCCTGTCACATAGACAAACAGGAAGTTAGGGTAAAACCCTACCAATGTCTTTCCTTGGGGACACGCAGGCCAATCTAAATAGTTTCCCATTAGGCAAATTGCACTCCAGCATTTTGCTGTGTACACCCCAAATTATTAGGTATCTTGGACTTTGGGGTTTATTTACTAAAGGCAAATCCACTTTGCACTACAAGTGCACTTGCTGGAGATCCGAGGGGGACATGCAAGGAAAAGAAAAAAACACCATCTTTGCTTCTACATGATTGGATGTTAAAATCACCAGTGCTTCCACTCAGATTTTCAGCGACTACACTTGTACTGCAGAGTGCATTTGCCTTTACTAAACCCCAAACTACCTAATGATTTGGGGTGTACACAACAAAGTGCAATTTGCTTAATGGGGACACTAGTTAGATTGGTCTGTGTGTGCCCAAGAAAATACATTGGTAGGGTTTTACCCTCACTTCCTGTTTGGCTGTGTGACAGGGAGTGAAGCCAATTTTAAGAAAAGGGACACAAAGCCCAACCTAAAAAAGACAAGCAGGGGTTCTAACACTCACTTGGTTTCCCTCAAATGCCCACAATTAGAATAGGATTGCCTTGAGCTAGATTTTAGCACAGTGCTTAAAATCTGTGCTTCTCAAGTACCACCAACAGGCCATGTTTGAAGGTTTTCCTTCATCTTGCACATGTGCTTTAAATCACAGTCAATGGCTTGGTATTTTGGACAGCTATTCTAGATAAGATAAATTCACAAAACATGTCCTGTCGGGGGTACTTGAGGACTGAGGCTGAGAACCACTGCAGTGAAATGGAAAATTGAATACTTACCGCTCTGTAATTTTTCTTTCCTGGTGACTATCCATGGAAGCATACATGCATATGCTACCATGAAGGCACCAGGAAAGGAACTTTTAGACAAGTCACACCTGTTTTGTTTTGACATGCTTAGTAAAGCTACAGCTGTGAAATTTGTTGCATGAAAAACAAAAAACACAAACATCCAAATTTGCATCAAATTTTATTGGTCAACAAAACAGGACTTGGAAAAGATCAAGGAAAGCAAAAAAAACATGTATGTTAATTTGAGACACTAACAGAATATGTTTTAGCATTGGAAATTAACAGGAGTTAAAAGGACGGCACAGAAATGGACATTTATTAAGGATTGAAACATTAGTAACAACATCTTGAGAAAGATTTTGCAAAATAATGCAGCACAGACATTTAAAAGAGAAGTATGGGTTTCCTTTTTTTTTGCTCATAACTATTCTATGTGAGCTGCTGATATCTATAAACATTTCCAGCCCTCTCAGAAGTGCCCCTATTCTGTTAAAAACAAGATAAATACCTGTGGGAGGCTCTACAGACTTTCATACAGCATCATCCAGACAATGGTGTGAATATAGAGTCTGGATGCACCCCCTTCCCTGTCATTTTGCTTGACTGATGTCGTCTCTCCTCCCTCTGCTTGTTTCTGAGACTTCACAGAGCATAGCTGCTCCACCCTCCCTTCTCACTTCTCTCTCCTCCCCCTCCCTATCTATCAGCACAGCCACGTCTCTTAGGGGAGTAGGGACAGAGGCAAGGGGTGTGTTGGTGTGTTGGTGAAGATGTACACACCCCCTGAAACTTTTCAAACTGAAAATGGACTGTTTTTGCCAGCTGAAGGAAAGTTCATATGCACATGCTGTAAAAACTAAAAGAGGTAGGAAAAAAAAAGACTAGCTGATATGTGACTAATGTGATATGTACTAGCTATTTAACCCATCCCATACTTCTCCTTTAGATCAAAGTGAACAACCTACAAACGACACACATTAACAACATAAAAAATATTTCAGGGGAAAATATCCCCACCCTAAAAAATACAATAAACCAAAAAAAAATACATGTGTTACAAACTCGATAAGAACACCAAAATGTACTCTCTTGCTGGCGACACACACACAATCTTGCCTCTTTTCAGGGCAAGGTAGAGAATGCTATCTGCAAGCTTTATATAACCTAGGTTTGTGTGCTAATGAGGCAATTGAAAACACATGCACAGTCCATGAAACCCACAAAACGCAAGTTCACCCAATGTAGAGAATGAACTTCAAAGTGGGTACACCTGTTAAGGATGTCCTTAAATTACTAACCCAAAAAACACACTCTATGAGCATGCCCAGAAACATCCAAGTGCTGTTCACACACAAAAAGCACCAAAAAAAGCAAAGTCCCTGAGCATGCTCAGATCAACCCAAATGCATTTCACGCACCAAAAGGCACATCAAAAAAGAAAGTCCCTGAGCATGCCCAGACCAACCCAAATGCAACTAGCACAAAATAAGCCACCCCCTGTCCAAAATTAAGCACACCATCCAGCATGCTACTAAATTAGAGATGGGACAAACACCCCCTGGTCCAGGGGGGCAAAGAAAGAGCCTAACATGGGCAAAAGTTAGAAAACAAATGCCATTGCAGTCTATGGGAACTGACTTGTTAATTTTGCTAGTTCCCACTTGGCTGCCTTATCTTCTAGTTATTGGCCTTAAAATGGGTATGGGGGCCCAGGTCCCACCCTAAGGAACATATATCAATGTCACCAATTTGGAGAACCCCAAAAAGGAAACAAGGAAACAAGGAGAAGTGCCTTTAAATATGCCAAATTGCATAAGGGCCATTTCACACCACATGCAGTCCAGTACGTTTTTTATGCCTCAAAAACGCATGGAAAGAAGGTTATATGTTTTTCAATGGCATAGTTCACACCATTGCTTGCAGTTCCAGTGCATTCCAGTTCCAGAAAATAAAGTAGAAAATGCTGCATTTTTCCTGCACTGGAACGCTGTAAAAAGCTAAAAAAAAGCATCATAAATGCACAGGAACGCATCAAAAATGCACACGCAGAAAAGCATCTGGACTGCGTTTCTATAGAGTGAACTTGCCCTAAAGCTATTAACTTGGGGGGGGGGGGTTACTTTGCCTGTAAAGTGGTGCATCTGTAGCATGTATCCAAAATGCTGCTTCAAAGATGTACGGCTTTAGAGCAAACTTACAAATCGACATTGCAGCTGCAAGATTTTAACTAAAAAAAAAAGCCTGCCCCCCCCAATACATACAAGGCCATTTGGGTGTGGAAAGGCGCAAAATGAGAACCCCCACATAAAGAATACCACCCACTACCGCGCACTAACAAACCCCTAGCCAAACACAGCAAGCCAGCTAATGAAAGGGGGTGGATGCTTGGGGGCAGGAGAGGCTCGGGCACCCCAAAAATGGTTTGGTGAAGGCAGCTCACAGCCTTTGAAGAATGGAGTGGAGTGGAGTGTAGAGTTCCCCTCTAACCACTTCCCGTCTGGCCTATAGCAGAATGACGGCCGGGCGGTGGTTCAGTTATCCTGACTGGGCGTCATATGACATCCAGCAGGATAACAAACCCCTAGCCAAACACAGCAAGCCAGCTAATGAAAGGGGGTGGATGCTTGGGGGCAGGAGAGGCTCGGGCACCCCAAAAATGGTTTGGTGAAGGCAGCTCACAGCCTTTGGAGAATGGAGTGGAGTGGAGTGTAGAGTTCCCCTCTAACCACTTCCCGTCTGGCCTATAGCAGAATGACGGCCGGGCGGTGGTTCAGTTATCCTGACTGGGCGTCATATGACGTCCAGCAGGATAACAGCCGCCGCGCGCCTGAGGGGGGGCACGCATCGCGGCGATCAGTGGTGCGGTGTGTCAGTCTGACACATCGCAACACTGATCTCGGTAAAGAGCCTCCGGCGGAGGCACGTTACCACGTGATCAGCCGTGTCCAATGACGGCTGATCACGATGTAAACAGGAAGAGCCGTTGATCTGACAGATGCGAGTAGAGGAGAGCCGATCGGCGGCTCTTCTGACAGGGGGGGTTCACGCTGATTGTTTATCAGCACAACCCGCCCTTGGATGCCCACACTAGAGCACCAGGATACCGCCCAGGACCACCAGGGAAGCCTTCAACATGTGGATGGCCAGGTAAGTCCCCCATGGCCATCCACATGTAAAAAAGTATGCACAACATATGCCAATCAGTGCCCACAAATGGGCACTGACTGGCACCATCATGGCACAAAAAAATTGTGATGCCCAGCAATTCCACCCACCAGTGTCATCAGTTCCACCCACCAGTGTCCATCAGTGCCACCTATCAGTGCCCATCCATGCCCATCTGTGCCCATCAGTGCCCATCAGTGCCCATCTATCAGTGCCCATGCGTGCCACCTTTCAGTGCCACCTATGAGTGCCCATCAGTGCCGCCTATGAGTGCCCATCAGTGCCGCATACCAGTGCCACCTATCAGTGCCCATCAGTGCCGCCTATTAGTGCCCATCAGTGCCGCCTATCAGTGCCCATCATCAGTGCCCATCAGTGCCACCTCATCAGTGCCACCTCATCGGTGCCCATCAGTGCCGCCTTATCAGTGCCCGTCAGTGCAGCCATATCAGTGCCCGTCATTGAAGAAGAAAATATTAGAAACAAAGAAAAACTTATTTTTTTCAAAATTTTCGCTCTTTTTTTATTTGTTGCGCAAAAAAAATCGCAGAGGATATCAAATACCACCAAAAAAAGCTCAATTTGTGGGAACAAAATTATAAAAAAATTGTTTGGGTACAGTGTAGCATGACCGCGCAATTGTCATTCAAATTGCGACAGCGCTGAAAGCTCAAAATTGGCTTTGGCAGGAAGGTGTATAAGTGCCTGGTATTGAAGTGGTTAAAAGCCAAAACTAGCTCAAAGAAAACATATGCATTAGAAGGGGGAGGCAAGAGCATTGGAGAATGGAGTGTAGAGTTCCCCTTTAAAAGCCAAAACTAGGAGGCGCATGCGCGGCAGCTCTCGTGATGGCGGCTTGATTCGGAAGCTCCGTCCCGCTCCGGCCGAGTGGCAGCCTTAGCGCCAGCTACGGATAGCGGATCTTGGCCCCAGTGACCCGCACTTACGGCGGACACCCCCGGGCACCACATCGCATGTCAGGAGAGAGGCTGAGGAGAGAAGTCGCCCGCCAGCTCAGCTTTAATATTCAAGCCTAGGGGCTTTCTAAGATGGCGGATGCGATACCTCATGGAGAAGACTCAGAGGAGGCAGGTGACACAGACTCCATAGCGGACCCTGTACCAGCACTACATGTCGATTATGGTTCTCCATTCACGCCAGTAAGTGCACTACTACTCCCAGTAGTCTCTCCTGCATCCACGGAATCACTCCTGGGCAGATCTTTTCAGGGGCTCCTGGATTCTGCCCTCCAAAGCCCTGCAGATATCAATGCTCTGCAGGAGGCTGCTCCCCTTACTCCAGGCCAGATTCCTGATATGACTCTGATCATCACAAAATTTTCTGAAATGCTAGCTAATGGTTTAGCTCAAACCGCAGCATGAAAAACCAACTCTATCGAATTAGATTTACAGAATCTAGGCACGCGCATAGAAGCCATTGAACAGACCGTGGACCAAACAGTCTTAAGGGCAAACCAGAACACCAACTGTATTCAGCCATTGCCAACTAGACACAGCATTGTCAAAAATTGATGACCTTGAGAACCGAAGCAGACGCTATAATTTTAGAGTTCGGGGTTACCCCAGAATCGATCATAGAAGTTCAGGGGTCAGTTAAATCCCTCATTAAGGACCTCATTCCAGACATTCCAGATCACAGACTTGAGCTGAATAGAGCGCACAGGGCACTCCAGCCCCCACTCCAGGATGGCCTCCCAAGGGACATTGTAGTCAAACCCCACTGTTACACCATAAAAGATGCAGTTATGAGGAAAGCCCGAGACTCAGATAACCTTTCCATTCAAGGGCATCCGGTGCAAATATTTGCTGATCTGTCTCCTACAACTATCGAAAGTAGGAGATCACACAAACCCCTCTTTGGGGAGCTCTCCCAGAAATCTTTGAAATACTGGTGGTCTTTCCCTTTTCATCTGCTTTTTCAATTCAGGAACAAAACGTACGGCTTTGCGTCATTTCAAGAGGGGGAACGACTACTGCTTGACTTGGGCATCATCTCCCAATAATCGTCCTCATCGTCATCGCCATCCAATCGCCAGAGCTCCACCAAGCCACCCCTTCCAGTCAGCCCACTGACCCCTGCCTGGCAGAAGCAGAAACAGAGAAGATATCGGAACTCCAATTCTCCCTGATGGTGAAACATCCCTCTGGATCCTGACGTGACTGTCTTTGGTCCTCTCCTGGTGGGAAGTATACCTTCCCAGAATATCAAGTTGTTAAGACTATTAAGACTGTTCTGTTCTATCCCAATTTTTTTTTTACATGCACGATCCTAGGGGGAGAGACTCAGGTATCTCCCCTCCTAGGAGCCCTTTGATCTAGCATCATATGCCTTAACTTTTATCATTTATAGTATGTTGGCTTGTTACGGTTTACTAGGCAATATTTCACTCTAATTGATTGAGGGTCATCTTAGGGCCCTAAGATCCATTACGGATGTTAGACTTGTTATGTTCTTTTTGTTACTCTGTACTTACGAGGCTTATAGGCCGGAGCGGTTTTAGTGCTCCTCCACCTGTTATATCCCAAGTGCTTTAGATCCCTTGGGCGACTACAGGCTTGCACCCTGAATTTTTCAAGAGGCATGGATATTTACATACTCCTTCTACCCCTGTTAAGGGAACGGGATTTGGCATTACCGAAAAATAGGGAATGATTCCAGATCTTGGTTCAGTTCTCCTTCTCCCCTACATACTATCTTTCTGCTTTCTCATGTTTCTTCTTTTCTTTCAGATACCTGTGTGGAGGCTCGGGACTCTAGGGAAATGTAATTTACCCATGCCTTATTGTGGTGATTTCTATGTGGACTCCAGACAGACCAGCCTGGAGAGTTACGATGTATTGAGGTTGTGCTTCTACCCCCTTTTTGGCTAATCCGGTTCAGAGGGGTGTCTCTCTTAGAGTGGAATCTCATAATACACAGGGCCTTAACTCCCAGATAAAAAGACGTAAGGCATTCCATCATTACCATTGTCAGGGCATTGATGTTCTCCTGCTTCAGGAGACGCACTTCCCTGGGAACTTCTCTCCAGTGTTCCTACATCATAAATTCACCACCATTTTTCTAGCAAATGCAGAGGTAAAAAAAAAGGGGAGTGGCTATTCTTTTCTCCAAAAGAGTGCCCTTTTCTCATTCCCAAACGATCAAGGATAGGGAGGGCCGCTACATCATGGTTAAGGGACATGTTGATGGCTGTCTTTACACTTTTATTTCATACTATGCACCGAACACAGGTCAAGCAAAAAAAAATTCAGAGATGCTGCTTGCCCTTTCCTCCCACTTTGAGGGTCGGCTGGTAATGGGCAGCGAATCCAATATAGCCTTTGATCAGCTATTAGACAAAATAGCCACAGGGGCACCTCAACTAACAAGACCCCCTAAACAAAGCCTTCGCATTGCTCGACTTCTTCACTCACTGGGTTTGGTAGACATTTGGAGGGAGATGAATCCCTCCGTAAGGGATTTCATACATTATTCGGCTCCTCATAAAACTTATGCAAGAATCTACCATGTGTTTCTCCCCACCTTAGACATCAATACAGCAATGCAGGCCTCTATCCGAGACATAGCATGGTCTGATCATTCCCTAATTCTGTTAAAACTCTCTACAGTCCACTCCTATTCTGGACCAAGGCAGTGGAAATTAAATGAATCTCTCTTGAGTGACCTGATTAGATGCACCATGATAGGAAAGGAATCGCGGGAATTCTTCATACTGAATGATGTGGAAGATACCTCTCCGGGAGCCTAATGGGGCGCACATAAGGCGGTGATACGCGGCAAGTTTATCCAATTAGCTGCTCAGTTAAAAAGAGAACGCCAGGTAGACATAGACAAACTCGAAAAGGATTTTAAATTACTTAGCAAAACTCATAAACGTAACCCCACCCCCACTACGTTGATTAAACTTGACACAGCCAGGTTAGCTCTTAACCTTGCTCTCACTTCGGCAGCCGAAAAAAATCTGAGATGGCAGGGTGCCCGCCTCTACGTTCTAAAAGACAAAATAGAATCTAAACTCACAAACAAACTGTCCCCCCAATTCCGTGCAATCTCCATTCCCAAAATTAGGTGTCTGAAGGGTGAGACCACTCAAAACCCAAGCCGTATTATGGACACTTTCCTAGAGGGAATCTGTATAGCAGGAATGAGAATGAGGACCCTAGAGAACTTGCCACCTTCCTAGAGGGAATCCCCCTTCCCACTCTAGCAGATAATCATTGCTCCCTTCTTGAATCCCCTATCCTAGAATCCGAGGTTATGGAGGTTATTAAAGGGCTACGTATTGGGTCTGCCCCGGGTCCTGCCGGTTTTATAATTGTTATTACAAGACTTTCGCAGACGTTCTTTCCCCCTATATGGTCTGGCATTTTAACGCTTTAAGGAAAGGCAAATCCTTGGACCCTACATCCAACCTGGAATTTATCTTGGTTATTCCAAAACCAGGCAAAGACCACAGTGATGTGGGGAATTACAGGCCTATCTCATTGGTCAACAATGACACCAGTGTGTTAGAAGCCTTCTACTCTAGCCCATATGCTAGGGTCAGAATGCAGGGTATTTATTCAGAACCTTTCCCCATAGCTAGAGGAACTAGGCAAGGGTGTCCACTATCACCTTTAATATTCGCTATAGCCATTGAGACATTGGCCATTGCTATTAGGAACCACCCTGATATCCATGGCGTCAGATGTGGTCCATCCACCCATTAGTGCGCCCTCTTCGCGGACGATATTCTATTATTTGTCAGCTCTCCCCTCATATCAACGCCAAACATTCTTAAATTGTTACACGACTTTGGTTAAGTCTCAGGTCTCAGCGTTAACATGTCTAAATCACAGGCCCTAAATGTTTCGACCCCCTGTCCCTAGTGGAGCGCCTGAAGGACCACTTTTCTTTCACATGGAATTATGACACTATCCCTTACCTGGGAATTAACTTGGCCGCAACGATTGAACGGTTGTATGGTATTAATTACACCCCTCTCTATAAGAAATTATCTAACAACCTATCACAATGGGCATCTCTAGGGCTCTCCTGGTTAGGCAGGGTCCTTGTTGTCAAAATGACATTACTACCTAGAATCCTTTACTTGTTCTGTTCCCTTCCCATCCCGGTAATAAAGGCCCATCTATCTAGACTACAATCAGCTATAGTTCGATTTGTATGGGGAAAGAAAGGTCATTGTTTCTACAAACATATATTATATAGATCCAAACTCCGGGGTGGGTTGGGACTCCCCAATCTCTGGTGGTATTACCAGGCAGCCCAACTAGCTCAGTTCTCTATTGTCTATTTTAGAGGCACCAAACCGGACTGGGTAGCAATGGAAAGACAATCGACCCCCAATTTCACATTAGACTACCTTATTTGGTGTGCCCCCAAATCCCAACCTCCTATACTTGCCCCCTCTCGGTCTCACTCGATAAAATTATGCGATTCCATACATAAGCTTCCTAAAATTGCATCAGCATGGCACCCTTTAGCACTTATCTTTAACAACCCGCTCTTTACTCCAGGGAACAATATACAAGCATTACATTGGTGGACAGACAAGGGTTTATACAGGATAGGACATTTCTTCAATTCCTCGGGTCCACTTTCTTAAAGCTTCTGTGTGAGTAAACTGGAGATGCCACTCTCTGAGAAGTTCTGCTACACCCAAATTTCTCACTTTTTGCACTCAATATGGGCGACGAAGCCAAGTCCATTAACTGTCACGCCATATGAACAATGGTGTTCTAAGTTCATGGAGATGAGGGGAGCCATTTCTCTAATATATTCGGCACTGGCGGAGTCCACCGGGAAAACATCCTACATGCTGGGCTGGGATCAGGATCTTGATTTTGAATGGAAGATTGACACTTGGAATTCTTGTTTTCAGCGCTCATTTAAGGGCATCCGTAATATAGCTCTAATAGAAGCTAACATAAAAGTCCTTTCCCGCTGGTACCTGATACCCACTCGTCTCACTAAAATGTATCCTTCTGTCTCCCCGCTATGCTTTAGAGAGTGCGGGCACATGGGCTCCCTACTACATACCTTCTGGCAGTGCCCTAGAATCAGAGGGTTCTGGAACTCAATCTTCCACTTAATCCGCAGGCTTACCGGATTGTCGGTGCCCCAGGATCCCAGGACAGCTCTTCTCAATCAACAAAATTTTAAAACCCCTAAATACACTCAAAATTTAATTTGGTTCATTCTACTAGGGGCTAAAATTACGATCGCTCGGGCCTGGAAAAGCCCTTCTGTCTCATTCTCTTTGGCTAAGTGGAAAATCTTGTGGATAATGGCATAAGAGAAGAGGACAAGCACTATCCAGAACTCTGTCGAGAAATTCAAGCTGACCTGGGAACCCTGGGCCACGTATATGATTGATTCCCTTTAAATTCTGCATACGCCCTGTACAGGACGCCAAGGTTGGGTCCTGGACGGGTGCTATATAGCACCAATATTTGGGTTATGGTCCCTTTAATGAGTAGTAATGGTGCTCAGGAGGTCGCCCAGAATTGGTGAGGAGTTCCGGGCAAAATAAATAGCCCAGAGAGGACTGGTTCGCAGTCCTCTTTGTATTAATAGAGAGGTATTTGGGGCCCGGAATTTCGGAGGCTCTAAAGTGACATTCGGGTGGGATAGAGCCTCCACTCCTGACCACTGAGAGTCAGCACACAGGGGGTTAAGGGCTTCCAGGAAAAACAGCTCATATAACAGGAAGTAGTGCTAGAGGTGTGAGAGAGGAGTATGAGGATTGCACCTGAGATGAGCTGTGTGTCTGCTAGGAGCTGGTAAAGTTCAGCAAGAGCCCTGGAAGTTCCCCTACAAACTGTATGTGCCTTTTACTTTGATTTATACTTGTGCTGAAGACAAGCCGGACTTTGTTTTGATATTTTTCTTTTTCGGTTTATGCACTTAGTCCCATGGAGCTATAACCCCCAAAGTTTACAGCCCTCTTAAGGCTTGAAATGGGCACTGAGTTCTACTCCGCACAGGTATGTATCTACCTTTCATTCTGTAGTACTACTTCTATCTTCCCCTCTTATCTGTACTCTTAGATCATCTCATCCCTTTCCTGTCCCTTTTCTCTCTCTATCAGTCAGTTTCTCCCCAGAACCCGTACATTACACAACTATTCTGAGGCGGTGGTCCACCCTTCGGGTTCTCTGGTTAATTTTTAGATGTCATTAAAGGCGGGATAGTTTGACATTATAGGACCACTTAACTCTATCTAGGGGAAGGATTTCCTGCAATTAATGTAATCAGACTAATCAGCCATACAGAGCATTATTATTTCAATATCTATAGATACTTATCCTTTAAGTACTTGCCTACAGTTGAAGATGTTCAATTTGTTGTCACATTAGGTTATTTATTTATTTTTATTTTTCAACTTCTGTTATGATTACGAAGACCTGTTGTCTACTGTCATTCCTCGGTGGACAACCTGAGTTCTTAACTATAGGAAACTCTTCTTGTTTGCATTGTATTTTGTTGGGTTATTTACATAATGTTTTTAAAATATTTCTCACCCACTGTCCTCTGTTTTGTATTTTCGCTGTCTTCTCCCTTTTATTTTTTATCTTATTCTGATCAATCCTTGCTGTTATGTTCACTGAATTTGTGATTATATTGTGCTTATGGCATCTCATATCATTTTTCTTTATGTAACACTTACTCATTTGTTTGTCAAAAATCAATAAAAATATTCAAACTAAAAGCCAAAACTAGTCCAAAGAAAACATGCATTAGAAGGGGGAGACAAGAGCATTGGAGAATGGAGTGTACAGTTCCCCTTTTAAAGCCAAAACTAGCCCAAAGAAAACATATGCATTAGAAGGGGGAAACAAGAGCATTGGAGAATGGAGTGGAGTGTAGAGTCCCCCTTTAAAAGCAAAAAATAGCTAAAAAAAACATATGCATTAGAGAGGGAAGGTTACAGTAAATGCCCTTTTAGGAGGAGCTAGAGTAGCGAGAGTCTTTTTACATAATTTTAACAAGGTACATGTAACATGTTAACAACATAACATGCTAACATGACCTGGGTGCAAATATCCTTAAAAAAATACATAAAAGTGAACCAGCATTAAAAAAAAAAAATTAAAGTTTAGAGGTGCGCCTGTTCAACCCATGCAAATGCATTTACGTTACTTGACATTTACTACGATTTTGCCGGCGCAGTGAACCAACACATTTGTACGTGTGCAAATGCCGCTTGCGCATGCGCAGTGCACAAATAGACCTCACGCAGCGCTAAACGTACTTGCAGGCGCAGCAGGCTTGTTCTGAAAAAGTTACTTTCTCATTCTATTTTGGGCATATTTGTAACTTGGGCAGTTGTTACTATACTTCCTCACATCACCCCACAACACCCCATAATATTGGCACTTCCAGCTTCTTTAAAATTTGATTTCAAGATGCCGTGCGCCATATCCATAGTGGCACACCGATTTGTAGTGAAGTAGTTTCGTGTGTAGATAATTAATATTTAGGTATTAGTATGATGAAGTAATTTCCACAGCAACATCCTGATTCTTCCAGAGAGAGCATTTTATTTTGACTTCCAACACAAAACAAAGTCCAATACTTGCAACAGATGACAAAAATCCAACAGAGTAAATATGACAACAAATACCAGCCTTCAGAGTCCCATCTTTTCCTAGACCTGTGCCTTCATAAGTAGTGTTGAGCGGACCCGAACTGTAAAGTTCGGGTCCGTACCGAATTTTGGCGTTTTCTCGACCCCGGACCCGGACCCGGATTTTGCGCTAAAGTCCGGGTTCGGGTTCGGATTCGGGAATTTAATGGCGCAGTTAGAAATGCTTCAGGGGCCAGCCAATCACCATTTGATTAGCTGGTGTGCCCTTAGAAGCCATCATAGCCATGCCTACTAATGGCATGGCTGTAATTGGTCAGTGCAACATGTGACCCAGCATGTGACCAGCTTCTATATAAGAAAGAGGCACACAGCACAGATCGTCACTCTGCTTTTAGACAGTGTAGGGAAAGGATCCTGGCTGCTGTTGCTGTGAGGGAGAGAATAGGAGTTAGTCCTGATTCTGCAATCTACTGATAGAAAAGATAGGGAGACAGTGTAGTGTAGTGTAGTGTAGGGGCAGGATCCTGTTTGTGCTTTCAGGGAGAGAGATTTAGATAGGAGTCCAGATTGAGAGATATAATAGCTCAGCGATCTGCATAGGTTTATCTGTTTGTGTTGCAAGCTCAGTGCACCAGCACTGCATTACGTTGAGTGATACACCTATTCCATACTGTGGCTGTATTGTGCTCTTGCTAAAGGACCTATTTTGGTCAGGAAAAAAAAAAAAAAGGCACTTTATTGTGCTTTTGCTAAAAAGACCCATTTTTGGGCCCCAAAAAAAAAAAAAAGGCACTTTATTGTGCTGTTGCAAAAAAAAAAAACGGCACTTTGTTGTGCGCAAAAAAGACCTATTTTTGGGCAAAAAAAATATTTTGCAGTGTATATCTCTAGTTGTGTGAAATAACCAATTTCTATATATTTTTCTTGTACTATGCTATACTAAAAAAAAAAAAAAAACTTTTTTTTGAATAGCATTCTCTGCAGCTGTGCGATTCAGCGGTTATATACTGTGGTTGTGTTGTGCTCTTTCAAAAAACGCCATTTAGGGCCACAGAAAATATTTTGCAGTGTGAAATACACATGTGGAGGTGTGTAAAATAAACAATTTCTATATATTGTACAGTGCTATACTAAAAAAAACAACATTTTTTTTGAATAGCATTCTCTGCACTTCTATAGCTGTGCGATTCAGTGGTTAAATACTGTGGTTGTGTTGTGCTCTTTCAAAAAACGCCATTTAGGGCCACAGAAAATATTTTGCAGTGTGAAATACACATGTGGAGGTGTGTAAAATAAACAATTTCTATATATTGTACAGTGCTATACTAAAAAAAACAACATTTTTTTTGAATAGCATTCTCTGCACTTCTATAGCTGTGTGATTCAGTGGTTAAATACTGTGGTTGTGTTGTGCTCTTTCAAAAAACGCCATTTAGGGCCACAGAAAATATTTTGCAGTGTGAAATACACATGTGGAGGTGTGTAAAATAAACAATTTCTATATATTGTACAATGCTATACTAAAAAAAACAACATTTTTTTTTGAATAGCATTCTCTGCACTTCTATAGCTGTGCGATTCAGTGGTTAAATACTGTGGTTGTGTTGTGCTCTTTCAAAAAACGCCATTTAGGGCCACAGAAAATATTTTGCAGTGTGAAATACACATGTGGAGGTGTGTAAAATAAACAATTTCTATATATTGTACAGTGCTATACTAAAAAAAACAACATTTTTTTTGAATAGCATTCTCTGCACTTCTATAGCTGTGCGATTCAGTGGTTAAATACTGTGGTTGTGTTGTGCTCTTTCAAAAAACGCCATTTAGGGCCACAGAAAATATTTTGCAGTGTGAAATACACATGTGGAGGTGTGTAAAATAAACAATTTCTATATATTGTACAGTGCTATACTAAAAAAAACAAAATTTTTTTTGAATAGCATTCTCTGCACTTCTATAGCTGTGCGATTCAGTGGTTAAATACTGTGGTTGTGTTGTGCTCTTTCAAAAAACGCCATATAGGGCCACAGAAAATATTTTGCAGTGTGAAATACACATGTGGAGGTGTGTAAAATAAACAATTTCTATATATTGTACAGTGCTATACTAAAAAAAAAAACATTTTTTTTGAATAGCATTCTCTGCACTTCTATAGCTGTGCGATTCAGTGGTTAAATACTGTGGTTGTGTTGTGCTCTTTCAAAAAACGCCATTTAGGGCCACAGAAAATATTTTGCAGTGTGAAATACACATGTGGAGGTGTGTAAAATAAACAATTTCTATATATTGTACAGTGCTATACTAAAAAAAACAACATTTTTTTTGAATAGCATTCTCTGCACTTCTATAGCTGTGCGATTCAGTGGTTAAATACTGTGGTTGTGTTGTGCTCTTTCAAAAAACGCCATTTAGGGCCACAGAAAATATTTTGCAGTGTGAAATACACATGTGGAGGTGTGTAAAATAAACAATTTCTATATATTGTACAGTGCTATACTAAAAAAAACAACATTTTTTTTGAATAGCATTCTCTGCACTTCTATAGCTGTGCGATTCAGTGGTTAAATACTGTGGTTGTGTTGTGCTCTTTCAAAAAACGCCATTTAGGGCCACAGAAAATATTTTGCAGTGTGAAATACACATGTGGAGGTGTGTAAAATAAACAATTTATATATATTGTACAGTGCTATACTAAAAAAAAAAACATTTTTTTTGAATAGCATTCTCTGCACTTCTATAGCTGTGCGATTCAGTGGTTAAATACTGTGGTTGTGTTGTGCTCTTTCAAAAAACGCCATTTAGGGCCACAGAAAATATTTTGCAGTGTGAAATACACATGTGGAGGTGTGTAAAATAAACAATTTCTATATATTGTACAGTGCTATACTAAAAAAAAAACAACATTTTTTTTGAATAGCATTCTCTGCACTTCTATAGCTGTGCGATTCAGTGGTTAAATACTGTGGTTGTGTTGTGCTCTTTCAAAAAACGCCATTTAGGGCCACAGAAAATATTTTGCAGTGTGAAATACACATGTGGAGGTGTGTAAAATAAACAATTTCTATATATTGTACAGTGCTATACTAAAAAAAACAACATTTTTTTTGAATAGCATTCTCTGCACTTCTATAGCTGTGCGATTCAGTGGTTAAATACTGTGGTTGTGTTGTGCTCTTTCAAAAAACGCCATTTAGGGCCACAGAAAATATTTTGCAGTGTGAAATACACATGTGGAGGTGTGTAAAATAAACAATTTCTATATATTGTACAGTGCTATACTAAAAAAAAAAAACATTTTTTTTGAATAGCATTCTCTGCACTTCTATAGCTGTGCGATTCAGTGGTTAAATACTGTGGTTGTGTTGTGCTCTTTCAAAAAACGCCATTTAGGGCCACAGAAAATATTTTGCAGTGTGAAATACACATGTGGAGGTGTGTAAAATAAACAATTTCTATATATTGTACAGTGCTATACTAAAAAAAAAAACATTTTTTTTGAATAGCATTCTCTGCACTTCTATAGCTGTGCGATTCAGTGGTTAAATACTGTGGTTGTGTTGTGCTCTTTCAAAAAACGCCATTTAGGGCCACAGAAAATATTTTGCAGTGTGAAATACACATGTGGAGGTGTGTAAAATAAACAATTTCTATATATTGTACAGTGCTATACTAAAAAAAAAAACATTTTTTTTGAATAGCATTCTCTGCACTTCTATAGCTGTGCGATTCAGTGGTTAAATACTGTGGTTGTGTTGTGCTCTTTCAAAAAACGTCATTTAGGGCCACAGAAAATATTTTTGCAGTGTGAAATACACATGTGGAGGTGTGTAAAATAAACAATTTCTATATATTGTACAGTGCTATACTAAAAAAAAAAACATTTTTTTTGAATAGCATTCTCTGCACTTCTATAGCTGTGCGATTCAGTGGTTAAATACTGTGGTTGTGTTGTGCTCTTTCAAAAAACGCCATTTAGGGCCACAGAAAATATTTTGCAGTGTGAAATACACATGTGGAGGTGTGTAAAATAAACAATTTCTATATATTGTACAGTGCTATACTAAAAAAAACAACATTTTTTTCGAATAGCATTCTCTGCACTTCTATAGCTGTGCGATTCAGTGGTTAAATACTGTGGTTGTGTTGTGCTCTTGGAAAAAACGCCATTTAGGGCCACAGAAAATAAATTGCAGTGTGAAATACACATGTGGAGGTGTGTAAAATAAACAATTTCTATATATTTTCCTTGTACTGTGCTATACTAAAAAAAAACAACCTTTTTTTTTGAATAGCATTTTCTGTAGCTGTGCGATTCAGCGGTTACGTGCTGTGGGTGTGTTGTGGTCTGACAAAAAACGCCATTTAGGGCCACAGAAAATATTTTGCAGTGTGAAATACACATCTGGAGGTGTGTGTAAAAAAACAATTTATATATATTTTCCTTGTACTGTGCTATACTAAAAAAAACAACCTTTTTTTTTTGAATAGCATTTTCTGCAGTTCTGTAGCTGTGCGTTTCAGCCATTACGTACTGTGGGTGTGTTGTGGTCTTCCAAAAAACGCCATTTAGGGCAAGATCCTAAATTTGGAAAATATGAGGGGAAGGTCAAAGGGACGTGGTGGCCCCGGTCGTGGTGCTGCTGGTGGAGCTCCTGTTGCAGGGAGAGGACGTGGTGGATCTGTGCCAGCTACAAGCACAAGTGAAACACCTTCCTCAGGTGCGAGTAGGCGACCGAGCCTGCGGCGGTATTTTGTCATGCCTAATGAGGCTGTACCAATGTTTAGGCCAGGACAAGTACAGGCGATAGTAGATTGGGTTGCTGACAGTGCCTCGGGTTCCTTCACATTGTCTCCCACCCACTCTTCTGCTGAAAGATCAGAGTTGGCACCTGAAGCCCATGTCCATCAGTCTTTCACCTCACCCCCTTGCAAATCAGCCAAGCAGTCTGAGCCCCAAATCATGCAGCAGTCTCTTCTGCTTTTCGATGACTCTGTTAGTAGGGTTTCCCAGGGCCATCCACCTAGCCCTGCCCCAGAAGTGGAAGAGATTGAGTGCACCGATGCCCAACCACTTATGTTTCATGATGGGTACATGGGAGGACCATCGCAGCACGTCTCGGATGATGACGAAACACAGGTGCCAACTGCTGCTGCTTTCGCAATTGTGCAGACAGACATGGAGGGCAGGGGTGAAGACTGGGTGGAAGATGATGTGGAGGACGATGAGGTCCTCGACCCCACATGGAATCAACGTTATGCAGGTGACCAGTGTAGTTCGGAGGAAGAGGCGGTGGTCGCACAGAGCCACCAGCACAGCAGAAGAGGGAGCAGGGTGCAAAAACGGAGCATTCGTCCCCTAGACAGTACATCTGCTACTGCCCAACGCAGCAAGGGACCGAGCACACCAAAGCCAGGTCCAAGGACTTCCCTAGCGTGGCAGTTCTTCACACAGTGTGTTGATGACAAGACACGAGTGGTTTGCACGCTGTGCAATCAGAGCCTGAAGCGAGGCATAAACGTTCTCAACCTGAGCACAAGCTGCATGACCAGGCATCTAAGTGCAAAGCACGAGCTGCAGTGGAGTAGACACCTCAGAAACCAAGAAAGGTCTCTGGCTCCTCCTGCTTCCTCTTCTGCTGCAGTCTCGGCCTCTTCATCCACCTCTGTAGTGACAGTGGCACCTGTCACCACGCAAACAGAGGATCTGCCAGCAACACTACCACCTGGGTCACCGACCATCTCCACAATGTCCCATGGAAGCGTTCAGCTCTCTATCTCCCAAACATTGGAGCGGAAGAGGAAGTACCCCCCTAGCCACCCGCGATCCCTGGCCCTGAATGCCAGCATTTCAAAATTCCTGGCCTTTGAAATGCTGTCATTCCGTCTGGTGGAGACGCAGAGTTTTAAAAGCCTGATGGCATTGGCTGTCCCGCAGTATGTCGTGCCCAGCCGCCACTACTTTTCCAGGCGAGCCATCCCTTCCCTGCACAACCAGGTGGGGGACAAAATCAGGTGTGCACTGCGCAACGCCATCTGTGGCAAGGTCCACCTAACTACGGATGCGTGGACCAGTAAGCACGGTCAGGGACGTTATATCTCCCTAACAGCACACTGGGTAAATGCAGTGGCTGCTGGGCCTGAGGCAGATAGCGGTTTGGCGCATGTCCTTCCACCACCGAGGATTGCAGGGCGCTTCAGTTTGCCTCCTGTTGCTAACTCCTCCTTCTCCGCTTCCTCATCCTCTACCGCCTCCTCATCCATTCAGCGTAACACCTTCACCACCAACTTCAGCACAGCCAGGGGTAAACGACAGCAGGCAGTTTTAAAACTTTCCTGTTTGGGGGAAAATCCCCACACCGCGCAGGAGTTGTGGAGGGACATGGAACAACAGACCGATGAGTGGTTGCTGTCAGTGAGCCTCAAGCCCGGCCTGGTGGTGTGCGATAATGGGCGAAATCTCGTAGCAGCTCTGGGTCTAGCCGGTTTGACCCACATCCCTTGCCTGGCGCATGTGCTGAACTTGGTGGTCCAGAGGTTCCTTAAAAATTACCCCAATATGCCAGAGCTGCTGCAGAAAGTGCGGGCTGTGTGTGCGCACTTTCGGCGTTCTCACCCTGCTGCTGCTCGCCTGTCAGCGCTGCAGCGTAACTTCGGCCTTCCAGCTCACCGCCTCATATGTGACGTGCCCACAAGGTGGAACTCCACCTTGCACATGCTGGCCAGACTGTGCGAGCAGCAGCAGGCAATAGTGGAGTTTCAGCTGCAGCAATCACGCGTGAGTCGCTCTGCGGAACAGCACCACTTCACCACCAATAACTGGGCCTCCATGCGAGACCTGTGTGCCTTGTTGCGCTGTTTCGAGTACTCCACCAACATGGCCAGTGCCAATGACGCCGTTCTCAGCGTTACTATCCCAGTTCTATGCCTCCTTGAAAAAACGCTTTGTGCGATGATGGAAGAGGATGTGGCACAGGAGGATGAGGAGGAGGAGGAGGAAGCGGGATCATTTCAAAGGCTTTCAGGGCAGTCTTTCACAAGTGGCTACGAGGGTGGGTTCCTGCACCAACAAACGCCAGGTACACAATTGTCCGGCAGAAATGGCACAGTTCTGGAGGATGACGAGGTGGAGGAGGAGATGGAGGAGGAGGAGGAGGAGGAGGAGGAGCCATGTTCACAGCAGGGTGGCACTCAGACCAGCTCGTGGCCATTACTGGTGCGTGGCTGGGGGGATACAGAGGACACAGACGATACACCTCCCACAGAGGACAGCTTTTCTTTGCCTCTGGGCAGCCTGGCACACATGAGCGATTACATGCTGCAGTGTTTCCGCAACGACAGCCGAGTTGCCCACATTTTAACTGGTGCTGATTACTGGGTGGCCACCCTGCTGGATCCCCGTTACAAGGACCTTAATTCCCTCACTGGAGCGGGATCGTAAGATGCGCGAGTACAAGCGCACGCTGGTAGACGCGCTGCTGGTGGCATTCCCACCTGACAGCGGGCGTACGGTGGAAGCACAAGGCGAAGGCAGAGGAGGAGGAAGAGGTCGCCAACGCAGCCAGGGCACCGGCAGCACCTCAGAAGGCAGGGTTAGCATGGCCGAAATGTGGAAAAGCTTTGTCAGCACGCCACAACAACCAGCACCACCAGCTGAGATGGAACGTCTTAGCAGGAGGCAGCATTTCACCAACATGGTTGAGCAGTATGTGTCCACAGGCCTACACGTACTGGACGACGGGTCTGCCCCCTTTAACTTCTGGGTCTCCAAATTGGGCACATGGCCTAAACTTGCCGTTTATGCCTTGGAGGTGCTGGCCTGCCCTGCAGCCAGTGTATTATCTGAACGTGTATTTAGCACGGCAGGGGGCGTTATCACAGACAAGCGCAGCCGCCTGTCCAGAGCCAATGTGGACAAGCTCACGTTCATTAAAATGAACCAGGCATGGATCCCACAGGACTTGTCCGTACCTTGTGCAGAATAGACATGTATACCGGTGTTGTGACAAAAACTGTCCGGCCATCGGATTGTGCCCGGCCCGTACTGCGCAGGCGCAGCGCTTGCGCAGTACAGAGGACAAGGAGATTCACAAAATCTCCGAAGATGAACGGCGCCTGCGCTGTGAGTGCAGGTTCAAGCCCCACCATCCAAGAGGACATACGGTAGCACATAGTAACAGGGCCCCTCACGGGCTCGCTTCGATCGCGGCCTTGCTTGGCTCGGCTTGAACCACGGATGGTGTGGCCTTCACCTGAACTCAACACGCAGGCGCCGTTAGTCTTGGGAGATTTTTGAAATCCCCTTGTCCTACATACTCAGCAAGCGCAGTACAGGGCGGACACTATTCGACAGGGGACAGAATTCGACACATCACCGGCCTTACCCAGCCATTGTTGTATTTTTGAACCAGTGTTGGCTACCTCGTCCTCCTCCACCGCCGCTTCCACCTACACAGCCACATCCACCGCCACCTCAACCTCCTACTCCATATGGACCTCGTCCTGCTAGGCCAAGATTAAAATTTTTATTTTATTTTTTTGTAGCGCACAGATCCTTTCCCCCTTACCTGCCTTTATGTTGTTGGCTCTTCGCAGGAGGGAGAAAGGCACACCGCACTACCAGCCCGTATCATCCTATATAAAGAGGTTGAGCGGTGTACTTGACGGGCCGTGTCCACAGCCGGAGTCAAAACTCCTCCAGAGGATGATTCTCACCTCTACTGTAGGTAGAGGCAAGTCCTTTAATTGCCAGTAAAGTCAATGTCCACACCAGCTGAAACTCCAACTCTTATTCTCTCATGGCAAAATAAACTGTACTCAGATAGAAAAGGTTAGAGCAAAGAAACAGGACAGCTTAAGGTGTGGAGGAGGTCCAGGCACAAACGTAGCACATTCACTTCACTGCTTAGGTTTCTCAAACAGTTTTTGGCGCACGGTCTCTGCCACAGACATTGAGGTTGGTCTCTGCCACAGACCGGGTGTACAAGGCCCCTGCCACGGGCCTGGAGAACTTTGGTCTCAGCCACAGACCAGGGTGTATAAGGCCCCTGCCACGGGCCGGTTGAATAAGGCCTCTGATACAGTCAAGGTGACCTTGAGCTTCTCCTTCTACGAACCTAGCCCATATCAAGGGGAAGACATCTCTCCAGGGAGTCAACAGACCATTCCTTCACCGTGACTCCCGCATCGGTCCATCAGAATGATCCTCCCTTCCCTGGAACAGGGTCCCCTACACGAGGCGGCTCTGGACTCCAGGCTTTACTCCCGCCCCTAGGCCTCCATACCCAGGGCAGCAAGAACTCCAGGATAGTACCTCACCCCGGGCTAAAGGTGCCCGAGATGGAACAGGAACACATGCACCCAGGCCGAAGGCACCTGGGCGCGGACCCCACTGGACATCAGCCCCCAGGCCAAAGGTCTGCCCCTTTTATATGCTCTCCCGGCATGCACAGCAGGTTCCCCGCCCCGCTGTACTACTGCCAAGAGGGGACACAAAAGGCGCCACCTGTAGGCCGCAGGGAACTGCACACCAATACTGTCCCCCGAGGACAAAATGGTCCATGAATCATACAGAATTAGGGTATTTGAGCCTATTTACCACTCAAACACTTTCCTTAAATTTAGCACCCCGCTACATTTTTATTTCAAAGTATTTTATTTTCCCACTAGCTTATCCATTAAATTAAATAATTTATTCCAGAAAGGGCGTATTCTGGGGCATTCCCACCATATGTGTGGCATTGTGCCGTTGAGTTTCTGAGGTTCTTAATGACTTCCTGTACCTCTTCTGCTGAAAAGGGGGCCTCCAGCATATTTTTTAATTTTTTAATTTTTTTTATGTTCTTTTAAGTTATTTCCTATCCACATTTGTTTGCAGAGCACTTGCCATGTTCTTAACAACATTTTGCTGCCATTTGCAGCCCTCTAGCCCTTTCCATTACTTTTTTAGAGCCTTTTTAGTCGTCAGAAGTCCGGGTCCCCATTGACTTCAATGGGGTCCGGGTCCGGGTTCGGGTTAAAGTTCGGTCCCGAATCCGAACTTTTTTCCAAAGTTCGGCCGAACCCGCCGGACCCGAATATCCAGCTACCCGCTCAACACTATTCATAAGCATAAGGAAAGGACACGACAGAACTCCAGATTATATTGCCTATACACTGAATGGCTGAGCAATTTGATTGGCCATCTCCATTAGGTCTTTGATCTACCCTCTGTCTTTCAGAGTGACAGATAATGACCCCCAGCCGGAAACAGCTGCAGTCATCAATTGTCCTAATTTGCATTCTTGCATATTAACATCAACAAGTCCCCTTTGATATGTGCAATTAGATTAACAGACACCAATGTGACCTGTACAATGGACTTGTCCTAGAATGCCTACATATAACACAATATATATAAAATACATACACATATATATATTAATATTACAACATGATTGCCTCCTCCCGTGCGCCAAGATCACTTTAGTAAATGGGGAATAGCGCTGTGTTACCGGCGCAAACGTTTTGTAAATACCAAAACGTAACCTTAACTCAAGACGCAAATGGTTCGTAAATCAGCCCCAGTATGTTTGTTTTTAAAAGAGTTTTTTTTTTTTTCCTGGCTGCATTTTTTCCAGTGTGTCTTTGGGTCTGCACGTATTTCACTGGTAAGCAGCTGTACATTTTTACAGGACATATTTCCTAATTGTTTCTGGCTGCCATATTTTCTATGTTTGATTTTTTTTTAGTCAGTGTAATATTCGTGGGCTATGTGCATCAACACAGAAGCTCATTTTTTTTTTTTTGGAATGCATGTGACAGGGTGATTTGCAGGCAAGAGATTATGGTAGAGAGAGAAGCAGAGTATTTTCCCCCATAGCACAAAGTGCCCAATCATAGACCTGTATCTCAGTATCACCACCTTCGAAAACTGATGTGAATTTTTAGTGGCTACATTTACATCCACGCTAACAAACTATACTTTAGTTCTTTGAATTGTAGTGCTATTGGTACAGTACATTTTCTTACATTAAATGAAGAACTTACTGCTCCAGGTGAATGAAATGTGCCTGATAGGAGCTTCAATCAAGTACTAGCCCTGGCCAATGAAAATTCAATTGCCGTTTATTGATCACCAAAATGACATCAAAATGATACACGCGAACTACGCTCTTTAGTTAACGCTACGCCGTTCTCCCATGCTCAAGAGAAACTCGAAGCACCTACCGCAGACTACCTTACATATTTTAGAGTGCGACACTGTCTCACTACAAACCCTTCCATAGAAGGATCCCTGCCCATTAACTTGTGGAACTACCTCTTCTCTAACAAACCAAAAGCTAGGGGCACCTCCTTGATATACTCAATCCTACAAGAAAAAGACACATTTAACAAATCCAAACCCATCACTGACTGGGAGACTGACCTCCTTACACAGTTCTCTGACCAACAATGGCACGCTGCAATCAAATCAGTATATAAATATACGTCCTGTACCTCTTTGTGGGAACTCACCCAAAAGTTACTGATGAGATGGTATTTGACACCATCCAGAGTAGCCAAATTTCACACTCACACATCCCAAGACTGTTGGAGAAACTGCCCCTTCTCAGGTACACATTTTTTGGACGTGCCCTTACCTGCGACAACTATGGACTGCAGTAGAATCGATACTGAGAGACATACTTAATTTTCCTATCTTACTGACCCCCCACCTAGCTCTTCTGAATATGACCATTGATGAAGTACCACCCAACCCAACTAGTGGTCACACATATCCTCTTAGCAACAAAACTTCTGATATCCAGAAATTGGAAATCTACAGACATCCCCACTCTCACAGAAGTGGTCAACCTGGTACAAACTCACCATATGTATGAAACCACCCTCTCACAGGGAACACCTGCCAACACTGCTTTAAAGGGTCTATGGAACCCATGGAAGCTCTGGTACGACAACAAATATAACCGCTGATTTATAGTATTCCTTTTATGGCTCTCATTCCTTTCCTCCCCCTCTACCCCCCCCCCAGCTCTACCCCTACTCCCTCCTGCCCTAACTTCCTGCTTCCCTGTTCGACATATTTCATAGTGTAGATGCTTATTGATACAGACAATTACTTATTGTCTGTATGAATTGCAATATTTGGACTCTATAACATGATGGTGCGTACTATCTGAATTTGTTCCTCTACAGATCCCCAATGTATTCTACACTACTTATTTTATTTCATATAATTTATGTCTTTGCATATATGTATGTTTGAAAAATTCCAATAAACATATTTAAACTAAAATGACATCAAAAGACACCAATACACAGTCTTGTAGATGTGTATCACACAGTACAATTGTGCTTAATCAATCATTGGTCATTTTGGTGATCAATAAATGGCAATTGGATTTTCATTGATGTGCAGCCATTTCTTCTATACTTACATTTTCGTACATGCCCTGTCTGTGTGTACATATCTGTATACCCAAAAATCTGTCTTATCTGTCAGCTAATTGATAGCTATCTCTTAAAGTTGTTAACACTTGACCTATAGTACTTTTCCCCTTTGAATAGAATCCTTTTGCTTTTTTTTTTAAAGCGGTTGTATAGTCTTTTTTTTTACTTTTACCTACAGGTAAGCCTATACTAAGGCTTACCTGTAGGTAAAAGAAATATCTCCTAAACCTACACGGTTTAGGAGATATTTGCAAAAAAAGACATGCACCGATGTCTACGGCGCATGCGCGCCGTAGACAACGGTGCATTCACAGGGTTAATCCCATTAAGAATTCCGGCGCTGCCGGAATAGAAAGCTCCAGCGCGCATGCGCGGAGTGACATCTTCGCTGCTCCGGCCAATCACAGCGCCGGAGCGGCGCTGTGATTGGCTGGAGCGGCGATACCCGGAAGTAAGGTTCCGGGTATCTGAGGAGCGATTGCTGCGGTCGGAGCGGGGGACGAGGATGGCTTCGGGGGTCCCGATCTAAGGTAAGTGATTCATAATGAGCTAGTATGCTAGTCATACTAGCTCATTATGGCTTTTTCTTGCAGGTGATTTGAAAAAAAAAAAATTTGTCTGGGTTTACAACCGCTTTAAAGAAAATACCTAGCTAAATACTGCTCGTTACTTGACCCTGCATTGTCATTTCAATGCTCTACTCATGATGTGCCTATTTTGTTGAAAAATTGTACTAGTCACACTTGCACCTGTATAGTTGCTCTGTACTTTCTCTCAATAAAACATTTTAACTAGTAAAAAAAATAAAAATAATTATTAGATTGATTAAAGTTTCCAGTTTGATACATAAAAAATAAAATAAAATAAAAACTATACGCTTTGGGTGATTAGAGCATATGAAGCAGTTGTTTCTGACAAGCTGTCTATTCGTTTTTTTAGTTTTATGGGAGAAATGTCAGAATTGTCCCGGGCAGCAAGTGGTTTAAACACTGTATATGGAGTCATTACAATGTAATGATGGTTTATTAAAAAAAAAAAAAATACACTGTAATGTTGATTTCTTGATTACAATGTGAATGATGTGTCTCCTTTTCAAAATGTGACCTAGTAAAAATTATTTAAGTGGTTGTAAAGGCATGATTTTTTTAAAACTTTTAATGCATTATCTGCATTAAGGTAAAACAACTTTCCATGATTAGCTCCCTTCAGCCCCTCAAATACTTACCTAAGTCCTATCTCAATCCAGTGCAGCGCCTGAGAGTAACAGCGCTGCTGCTCTCGCTCTCTCCTCAGAGGAATCATAGGCAGCAGCAGGAGCCAAAGGCTGTCAAATCTTCATTTATCACATTTTGTGAGGGGGGAGCAGGGGGCCAGGTCCAGCTGTGCTGTCAGTGTGTCTATAGACACACACAACCCAGCTCAGGATTAAGCCCACACAAGTGCTCCATTAGAGAAGAGGAGGATCAAAGATCACTGGCTGGGGACCCCAGAAGAGAAGAAGAGAAGGTTTGGGAACACTATGTGCAATACCATTGCAAAGAGCAGGTAAGTATAACATGTTTAATATTTTAGAAAAAATGATGACTTTACAATCGCTTTAAATACTGTATGGAATCAGTACAATATTTTTCTAAGTGATCTAAAAAATCTGAGCTTAGGATATGAATAAGTTGCTGCCTCCCCTTAAGATCCCTGTTCCCAGGGTCTAATACTGTATATGAATAGCTGTTTAAATGGGGTAAGTGGCGCCACCAGTTAATTGGGGTAGTGCAAGTGAAAAATTGTGCTAAGTCTTCAATAAAATTAACGTAAAATAAATCCAAATTCAGTTAAAGGGGTTGTAAAGGTAAAAATGTTTTCACCTGTAACTAATGTCTGTTAGGTACTGATATCGCAAAAAGTAATAATTTTCCTTAAAATAATTTATATACCTGTGAAAAGAGAGTTTGTATATCATCCTCCGGCTTTCCTGTAATCTCACTATCGTGTATTTCCGGGTTTGCGGTGCGCGTGCATTGCAGCGACGTCACAGCAATAACGGAACTACAGTTCCCATTATGCTTATCGGCAGAACCCTTTTTCTTATTAATTTTGCTTAACGAGAATGAACAAAGTTCTCTTACACACGCCGCCCAAAATATACACCCATTCACGCCTCCCCAGCCTACGCGGCAGCACTGTCTAATGCACAATGGTAATGTTTCCAAATTGGCATTTTATTTATTTAATATAAATTCATGATACATTTTTCAGATTATTTTATATTTTACAATTAGGGCATAGCTGATGAAATAAAATTATTAAATCGATAATAAGAATTAAAATAATAAATAAATAAACAATAAATTAATATAAATAATGCAGATGACTGGTTTAATTTAAGGATTCCAAATCTTCAGGCAGCAAGGGGGCGGAGTCAAGGCGGGGCAGTGAAGAATAGTGAAACTAAGCCAAGGGAGGTGGCGCTGCTGTGTGGTATACACGCCCACTAACACACAGCCTTTGTGTCTCTCTGTGAGAGCGTCCTGACGCACTCATGTAGTCCAAGGGAGGGGGCGAGCACGACACTCACCACCAGGCAGAACGGCTTGACTGACTGTCACTCAGGTGCCGATGCACGTGCCTGGCGGCTGTGATGTCCGCTAGGTACCCACGATCGGCAGTTACAGAGCCAGGGACGTGGATCTCTGTGTGTAAACACAGAGATCCACGTCATGTCAGGGAGAGGAGACCGATGGTGTGTCCCTTGTACATAGGGACACCGATCGGTCCCCTCCCCCAGTCAGTCCCCTCCCCCCACAGTAAGTATCACTTGCAGGGAACACATTTAACCCCTTGATCGCCCCCTAGTGTTAACCCCTTCCCTGCCAGTCACATTTATACCGTAATCAGTGCATATTTCTAGCACTGTTCGCTGTATAAATGTGAATGGTCCCAAAAATGTGTCAAAAGTGTCCAATGTGTCCACCATAACATCGCAGTCCTGACAAAGCAGATAACCGCCATTACTAGTAAAAAAAAAAAAAATGTCATAAAACTATCCCCTGTTTTGTAGGCGCTATAACTTTTGCGCAAACCAATCACTATACGCTTATTGCGATTTTTTTAGCAAAAATATGTAGAAGAATACATATCGGCCTAAACTGCGAAAAAAAAAAGTTTTTTTTTTTTTAAATGGGATATTTATTATAGCAAAAAGTAAAAAATATAGAGTTTTTTTCAAAATTGTCAGTCTTTTTTTGTTCATAGCGCAAAAAATAAAAACCGCAGAGATGATCAAATACCACCAAAAGAAAGCTCTATTTGTGGGAAAAAAAGGGCATCAATTTTGTTTGGAAACCACGTCGCACGACCGCGCAATTGTCATTCAAAGCGCTGAAAGCTGAAATTTCGCCTGGGCAGGAAGGGGGTATATGTGCCCAGTAAGCAAGTGATTAATGAGTTTCAGTATTATTACATCACATTTAAAGTTCACAAAAGGTATGTGTGGCTGAACATTAACCTCCCAACCACATGAGATACTAGGCATCCCTCCACAGGGGGCCTATATTGAAGTTCAACTTATCAATTTAATAAGTCTCACTCATATCACTTAAGCTTGGCTAGAAGGACACCAAGGGGTTACTCACTTGGAGGGTTTCCCCTTGGGGGGTGCGACTAAGCTTCAATTATTTAAAGTAATTCTTTTGCACAGCACTGTTTTCCACAGCACTCATTCACTTTATTCTAGGAACTGTATGACATACTAGTGGTCGTCACGACTAATTAACTGAATTTGGATTTATTTTACGTTAAATTTTATGATCAATAACACCAACCAGGATAAATTACCATACATGCTCAAATGGGAACAAGAATACGATTTCGTATTGCCCCTCGAGAAATGGTCTGAATGTATTGACAATCTTCTTAAATGCACTAAATCTATCACAATTAGGGAAACTGCAGTTAAGCTATTTGCCAGGTGGTATTATACTCCAGCCAAACTCCATTCTACATTTCCCACAGTTCCCAATACCTGCTTTAGAGATTGCACCTCAATCGGCTCCTTCTCTCACATTTTTTGGAACAAAAAATACAAACAATATTTGCGCTGCTAACACATATAAGCAGCTACAATACCTGTGGAAAAAAGCAACAACAAACAATATACAAAAATGCAGCGCTATGCGTATAACAATATGTGACACCCAAGTGTTCAAAAATTAACTAGATCACAAAGGATGGATGTGAGTCCAAATATATATGAAAATCCAAATAAATATGTGGAAAGTTTATAATGATCAAAACGTTGATGTGATCAGAACTTGTTCAGTTCAAAAAATGTATAGGTGAATCTTCCAAAGTAATAAGTGACTAGTGACGTAACCACCACCACGTGAAGGGGAGGCTTACCGGATGAAGTGGACCCTATGCACGTATGTGTATAGGGTCAGACAGGCTGAATATGTATATGTCCGTACATATGGAATCCCGGCCGGCACCATGCACCCTTATGTCCAAGGTCCAAGCTCAAGGGAAAACACCAGATGTTCGAGCCAATAGGAATGATATAATAGCTCACATAGAGTTCATGTGGAAGAAAGAAGGAGATGGCACATAACGTAATAACGCAAAGGAAATTTAATGAATATAGGTAGGTACACTTACATGCAATCCATATATATAGCGCTATGCAAAAACACTCAGTGGCAGCAGTGGAGTCTCCCGACGCGTTTCGCAAAACCTTGCATCGTCTGGGGTTTTGTGAAACACGTCGGGAGACTCCACTGCTGCCACTGAGTGTTTTTGCATAGCGCTATATATATGGATTGCATGTAAGTGTACCTACCTATATTCATTAAATTTCCTTTGCGTTATTACGCTATGTGCCATCTCCTTCTTTCTTCCACATGAACTCTATGTGAGCTATTATATCATTCCTATTGGCTCGAACATCTGGTGTTTTCCCTTGAGCTTGGACCTTGGACATAAGGGTGCATGGTGCCGGCCGGGATTCCATATGTACGGACATATACATATTCAGCCTGTCTGACCCTATACACATATGTGCATAGGGTCCACTTCATCCGGTAAGCCTCCCCTTCACGTGGTGGTGGTTACGTCACTAGTCACTTATTACTTTGGAAGATTCACCTATACATTTTTTGAACTGAACAAGTTCTGATCACATCAACGTTTTGATCATTATAAACTTTCCACATATTTATTTGGATTTTCATATATATTTGGACTCACATCCATCCTTTGTGATCTAGTTAATTTTTGAACACTTGGGTGTCACATATTGTTATACGCATAGCGCTGCATTTTTGTATATTCTCCATTTTTTGGGAATGTGAAAAAGCAGCCCAATTATGGAAACGACTCAAGAAATTTTCTTCTAAAATTTCAAACAAAATTATAACCCTGAGGCCTCGTACACACGACCGATTTTCTCGTCCAAAACAGTCAAGAAAAGTGCCGCGAGAGTTTTTTTGTCTAGAAAAACGTTCGTGTGTATGGTTTTACGACGAGAAACTTGACGAGAATCTCGACGAGAAAATAGAGAACCTGCTCTCTATTTTCTCGTCAGGATTCCAGATTTCCTCGTCGTGTTTCTCGTCGGCCTGTTTTGTGACGAGAAAATGGTTCGTGTGTATGCTTTTATGACTCTTCCAAAAGCGCGCATGCTCACAAGCAACTATGAGACGGGAGCGCATCTTCTGGTAAAACAAGCCTTCATAATGGAGAGAGCACATTCGTCACGCTCATAAATATTTCATAGTTTAAATGTTCTGCATTGAACTCTTCGTTAGAATGTTACATTAATCAAAACGAGTGACCTTCTTTTGCTGCTGATATTCACACAGAGTTCTGCCTTATTTTTAACCTTTTTCATGCTGCTCTTTATAAGATTTATGTGTATTATATCGTGCAAGTTTTTAGGAATAATTTAAATGGTTAGATTTTTCAAAATGATGTTAATTATAATTTCTCAATGTTTTGATAGCGATCTCCCATTTAATTTTCGAATCTATATTTTTAAAATTTCACACCATGTTTTTGAGCTAATCAGATTTAGTTATTCTTTTGGGGGGGTGATATCTGTGCCTTTTATTGTCAGTCAAATGTATCTGCTTACTCCAAAGCTTGTTTTTTTTTATTTAAAAATACACATAGTCAAGTATGAACTTAAACAAAAAACACATTTATTCATGTTTATAAATTAAATAAAGAGAAGGCAGCGCTGGAGAAGCTGCTGCCATTTGTGCATCCCAGGGACCCCAGAGCACACAGCAACCCTGTGTGGACACTAAAATTGGGAGCTTGAGAAGGCCCACATTTCAGAACACAATCTGATGCTGGCCTCCCAGAGGTCAGGAACAGCAGCAGGTGAGATATATGTCCCAAGTGTGTGGTACTACAACAGGCTGCCTTCTGTCCGACCACAATGAAGCAAGGCCATCACTTCCTCTTCTTCCTGGCAACCTTCCCTGCAGCCTTTCCTGAAGCCTTTCCTGAAGCCTTTCCTGCAGCCTTTCCTGCAGCCTTCCTTCTTCGTTTGGCTGGAGGCTGGCCCACTGGAGGGGTACTTCTGTCAGGAGGAGGAGGTGGAGGTGTAGCAGAAGGGGGTGGGGCAGAAGAAGAAGGTGGAGATGTAGCAGAAGGGGGTGGGGCAGAAGAAGAAGGTGGAGGTGTAGCAGAAGGGGGTGGGGCAGAAGGTGTAGCAGAAGAGGGTGGGGCAGAAGGTGGAGGTGTAGCAGAAGAGGGTGGGGCAGAAGGTGGAGGTGTAGCAGAAGGGGGTGGGGCAGAAGGTGGAGGTGTAGCAGAAGAGGGTGGGGCAGAAGGTGGAGGTGTAGCAGAAGGGGGTGGGGCAGAAGGTGGAGGTGTAGCAGAAGAGGGTGGGGCAGAAGGCGGAGGTGTAGCAGAAGGGGGTGGGGCAGAAGGTGGAGGTGTAGCAGAAGGGGGTGGGGCAGAAGAGGAAGGTGGAGGTGGAGGTTGAGGTTGGGTTAGTTGGGCCACCTCACATATGGCGGTATTGGGGGTAATTTGCTCCATCACCCCCTTGTTGAGCAAGGTGATGAGCAGGGGCTCGCATAGGAGGCGTTGCTCCATGCTCATCACCTTGAACTTAGCCCCCACTAGGCCGGCAATGGCCTCTTCAGGGGATGTGGGCTCCTTGAGGGTGGCATGGGCCTCTTTAATAAGGGCCATTGCTGCCTCACTGGTGGTCCTGTCCCTCCTGCCTCTTTTGTGAAGCCGGATGGGAGGCACCTGGGATCTGGTGCTTCTCCTTTGCCCTGCCACCTCCTGTCTGCCACTGGGCCCTGCCACCTCCTGTCTGCCACTGGGCCCTGCCACCTCCTGGCTGCCACTGGGCCCTGCCACCTCCTGGCTGCCACTGGGCCCTTCCTCCTCCTGCCTGACAGTTTCCAGACCCTCCTCCTGGCTGATTTCATCCTGTGTATGAAAAAGGAACATAGTTTAATATGTTGGTTTAATCTTTGCATCAAACTTTGTAATCCTGATGGAAGCAATTAGAATGTAAATGCATAAATCCTTGCTTTAAATTTACCACTACATCAGCTTGACTATTTACCACACAATTAAGTGCAGAATAATGTCTACAGATCATGATTTCACTTGTGGAATACAAAATAATGTATGTTTCTCATCCTGACATATTTGGGAAACATTAATTTTATCCCACTACATTTTCAGTTAATACTATACCTGGCTCCAGATGGACAAATCAGGATCATCCAGGATGGCTGCCTCCTCTTGCTCCAGAGAAGGCTCAGGTTGGCTGCAGGGAAGTCTGGGGGGAAGAGTGGAGAGTGATGGCCTTGGCTCAATGTGGTCATCCAGGAAGGACATCCTGCTGTAGTACCACAAAATCGGGACATAAACATCATCTGCTGCTGCTCCTGACCTCTGAGAAGCCAGCACCTTAGAGCGTTCAGTCCTGTAGGTACCTCTCAAGCTCCCAATTTTAGTGTCCACCTGTTTTGCTGTGGCTGTGGGCACCTTGGTATGCACAAATGGGAGCAGCTTCTCCAGCGCTGCTTTTCTCACCCCTTTTCTTTTATGGATGGGGTTTTTGGTCTCCCACAGAGCCGGCAGCTCCCTTACCCGGTCAATAAATTCCGCCAGGAACTCTTTGTCGCTAATAAAGACATTCATATTGTATCTGCAAGTAAAATAAATTATATTTAAATAATGTGAGGCAAACAGTCTAACCTCCTTCACATCCTAGTCACCATATATATCCTCCACCAATCTCAAGACAGTATAGGCCAACAATTTTTACAAGTCTCACAAAATCACATACCTTCGTTCGCACGTCCGTCACTTGAACTCCTCTCTCCGCACACCGAACGTACTATAGTCACATGTGTGTTTGCTATATACACACCACGCATGCGTCCAAATTCGAACACGTCGCTCCGCACACGTCGCCCGCCCATGACGTTCTAACTAACATCTTTTCCCCGCCCCCTCTCTTTCGGCGCGCAGACAGATATGGCGGAGTTACAGCAGGTGTCTGATAATTCCGCAACTAGCGAGGAGACAAGCCCGGAGACCGAGGACACGTCACGATCAAGGAGGAGATTCAAGGCATCGAATATGTCTTTGGCGGAGATGGCGGAGATGGTGGACATCTTGGTCAAGGCTGATTATGATGCCAAGCATGGGCCGTATAGCAAACCAAATAGAAGGAAGGCCAAAATCCTCACTAAAGTTGTGAAGAGTCTGAGGGCGAAGTTCGGGGTGAAACGCTCAAATGAGCAGCTCAGAAAGAGGTGGTCAGACCTCAAACTGAGGGAGCCAGACCAGTTGAGGATCATAAAGAGGATGCTCGCTAAAAGTAAGTAAAATGACAACCTTTCTGCTATTAATCTTTTTAGAAACTGACATTTTTTTTTTTTTTATCATATTGGACTCCCTTCCAAAATGTAATATTTTGAACTAGGTTGGGCACAGTAATCGTTCGTTACGTAACCGACACTTCGTTCGGCCACTATCCGCGGTTTTGGCTTATTTAAGAGCCACAAAAGTAATTAGACATCTGCCATTTTTGATCAAGTATTGTGGATAATTTTTAAGTCTAGATGATGTGTTTGTAAGGAGAATGAAATGCAAACTTTAATCAGTGTAAAGGAGAGGACACTCAGCAGCTGCTTCCACATCTGTACTTTGGAGCACTATAGTGTGGGCCACCAGACCCGCCTTTTTTGGGTGTCCCACACAGGTGCATCAGAGTTTATTTGTGGTGCCTCCATGTCCAAAAAATTACATCCAAATGTGAATACTAAACATATTTGGGGTCATAAATAATGCATTTTTCTTTAAATTCCGCACAAACACACACTTGTACCCCACTTCCAAACAATTTAGCCTGTTTTTAGTTTAACAATGAGATTTTTACAGTGTGATAAATAGACCTTTGGTTTTATTCTCATAGGGGAGAGAAGACTGGGAGGAGGACACTCCAGGGAGCACATGCACCCCACAACTTCCAAGCAACCCCAAACTCCCAAAGATCCACAACCGAAAGATGTGCAGGAAGTTGAGGTGGAGGAAGGAGAAGTGCAGGAAGGAGAGGTGGATGACGTTGTGGATTTGGTCACCACAACAGGTCAGTATCTGACACCACAGCTTAAGGTAAGCGAGGTAGGCCTGCAGAGTTTTATTAATTTTTTTTTATGGTTTTTAGGGGATGGAAATGTTGTGAAGGATAGCACACGGTTCTCTGCTGACAGTGCCCTCCGCCTCATCCAGCAAGTGATGGAATGTAGCACGGAACTGGACCTAATTAAACAAAGAATCCATGTGATGGAACAAACATTTAAAGACATTCTCGATGTTTTGGGGAGAATTCAATAAGCCATCCAAACACATTTGTTTTTACATGTTTGTTTTTATATTTTTTCTAATTTTTGGAGTAACAAAGCAGCCAAAAATTGAATATGCACACAATGTGTGAACATGTGCTATCTGCCATCAGGGGATATCCATGCACGTCTTTTGTGGGTGCAACCCCTTCCTCGTATCAAAAGTCGGTGAACTGAGGAAGGGGATGCACCCCCAAAACACGTCCATTGATCACACCTGATGGCAGATAGCACATGTTGACAATAGGGATCAGGATTGTAAACTTCCTATTTGCAAAAAAGTAAAAATGTGTGCATATTGAATTTTTGGCTGGGCAAGGGGTGGCAGGACCCCATATTAGGACGGGCACATAGAGACATAGTTTGTGTAACTGAATGTCTCAGATTGCTCAGAGGTATCCAATGTTGTCATTTTAGAAATGCAAGTGGTATTTTTGTATTTTCATAAGCCAAAATTTGCCGGGTTGTGGCCAGGCCAACCCCAAAGTAAAACAAAAAAAAATGTGCAGAGAGTAAAATATTTGACCACAAACAACGTGTAGCTTCTTTTTATAATACTCTCTAAGCTTATTTGGTTCTTTTGTAAGGTAACA
Source organism: Rana muscosa (assembly GCA_029206835.1). Lineage (NCBI taxonomy): Eukaryota > Metazoa > Chordata > Amphibia > Anura > Ranidae > Rana > Rana muscosa. The sequence continues at coordinate 1,158,159,269 of CM055122.1, forward strand.
TAGTGAAATTGGTTGTTATTTACTAAAGTAAAATACACTTGCCACTACAAATGCACAAAGACAAACTAGGAGACAGGAAAGAACAAATAATTAAAGGTTTAAACAAGATTTTTATTGGGATACTTAGACATAGGCTGGCATAGGAATTGCCCCCCTACCCGTGAAATACTCCATGTATTTGTCCCGAACCACACGGGCATTTTGGGGGGGCAAGCCAAGACGGGCAGATTCCAGGCCCGGAAGGGGATTTGCAGGGGAAAGTCCAGCCTCTGGCAAAACTGAGGCCATGTAGGAATTAGATTTTTGGCTCAGAAAGTTGTGTAGCACACAGCAGCATAACACTACATAGTTTATTTTGTAGTCCGCCAAGTGGATGGAAGTCATAAAAAGGCGGAACCGGCTGGCCATTATGCCAAAGGCATTTTCAACGACTCTTCGGGCCCTGGCCAGCCGGTAATTGAACACACTCTTCTCTGGGGTCAGGGTCCTCTGTGGAAATGGCCTCATAAGATGCCGTCCGAGTCCGAAGGCTTCATCAGCCAAGAAAACAAAGGGGAGTCCTTCAATATTCCCTGCATCCGGTGGCAATGCAAGGTCGTCACTCTGGAGACGGAGGGCAAACTCCGTCTGGATGAAGGATCCCCCATCGGACATCCGGCCATTCTTCCCTACATCAACATAGAGGAATTCATACCATGCTGACACCACCGCTATCAGCACAATGCTATGAAACCCCTTGTAATTGTAGTAGTAGGACCCAGAACGGGGTGGCGGCACGATGCGGACGTGCTTCCCGTCTATGGCACCACCGCAGTTGGGGAAGTCCCACCGCGTGGCAAACTCTGATGCCACAGTCTGCCATTCCTGTGGCGTGGAAGGAAGCTGTGGAGTGAAACAAGATGAAATAATATTAGAAAAACAAAGGCATACATTACAAGGAAATTATATCCCAAAAAATTAGAGATCAACATCAATCTAATTATACGTTTATTAAGGTGTGTAAAAAAAGTATAATGGAAGGCTCATTTATCATATTCATCACCCCCTCTGATGGGCCATTACTAAATTATTTTTGGGGGGGGGGAGATGTGTTTGGCCACAGGATAGCATTGCAGTGGCGGTGCGCCACTGCAATGCTATCCTGTGGCCAAACACATCTCCCCCCCCCCCCAAAATAATTTAGTAATGGCCCATCAGAGGGGGTGATGAATATGATAAATGAGCCTTCCATTATACTTTTTTTACACACCTTAATAAACGTATAATTAGATTGATGTTGGTCTCTAATTTTTTGGGATATAATTTCCTTGTAATGTATGCCTTTGTTTTTCTAATATTATTTCATCTTGTTTCACTCCACAGCTTCCTTCCACGCCACAGGAATGGCAGACTGTGGCATCGGAGTTTGCCACGCGGTGGGACTTCCCCAACTGCGGTGGTGCCATAGACGGGAAGCACGTCCGCATCGTGCCGCCACCCCGTTCTGGGTCCTACTACTACTACGCACCGTCCAGAGTGGGCGCTGGAGCACTGTCCCCTCTCTCCTGTGCCCATCACTCAGAACAATACATAGGTTCATGAACCTATGTATTGTCTATGCCGCACACTATTCAGGTGGATGGCCTCTTGTAAAGCGACCGACATATGAATAATTGCGGCATTTAGGGGGTTAAAATTGCAGAGCAGAAACAGGTATTAAAATAGTCTTGCAAATTACAACCTGAGGGATGTAATTGGCTTCCTCAAAGAAAAATCGGGGACGCAAGGAGGGGGGCATTCCTTGTGTAAACACTGACAGGCTGCTCTGCCAATCATGTTCACCAAGTCTGTTTAATGGTAACATGATTGGCTGATGCAACATGAAGGGAAAGAGGAGACATCAAGGACAGAAGAAGGATGGCGCTGACCACAAGAAGGTAAGTGCAGGGCTGGGGGGAAACTGGCTGCATTAGAGGGGACTAAATGGCTGCATTGGAGGGGACAACTGGGGGCGTTTATTAGGCAACAGAGCAAAAAAGGAGGAAGTTTATTTCCGAAATTGGGGTTGGAACCCCCCAACATTTGGAGCAACAGGCGCCCCTGCTGGAAAAGTTAGTGAGGGGAAATATTTAGGGAGGATAAAAAAGGGGCAATCTAAAGCTTCCAACATGCATGGGGACAAAGGGGACATTCTCAGCATATTACAATCATGGTAATTAGGGAAGGATGAAAGAAATACAATACATTAGCATACATGTAATACATAAAATGTGATGTTAAGGGAGAAAACTTACCCTAATATAGTCCTCCTGCAGGACTTGTATAATAGCAGAACAGGTGTCTGGGATTATGAGGCCCAGAGCCTGGGGGGAGATGCCTGTGGTGAACTTCAAGTCCTGAAGACTTCTCCCTGTCGCCAGGTAACGCAACGTGGCGATGAGCCTCTGCTCAGCACTGATGGCTTCCCGCATAACGGTGTCCTTCCTGGTAATATAGGGGGACACCAAAGCCAACAGTTCCTGAAAAACGGGGTCAGACATCCTCAGAAAATTCCTGTAGTCCTCAGGATTATTCTCGACGATCTCCCGCAGCAGAGGCATGTGGCAGAATTGGTCCCGCTGGAGCAACCAATTCTTGGTCCATGAACTCCTCCTCACACCATTCATGGACTGGTCTTGGTCCAAAACAAGCAGACCAACACCAAGCGCACGCACAGCACGAACTCGACGACGAGAACATCCAGGCGACATGGCTAGGAAACGGTCGTCTAATCAGAACGTACAGAACAGAACGCACTTTAGAACAGCAAGGCCTATGAATAACGAACTGAAATTCAGAAACAAACAGGCAAGAACGCACTGTAAAACAGATACGACCTGCCTAGACGCCCTGAAAGTCAAGATACGAACCCACAAGCACAAACTGAACGGCAGAAAACGATCTGAAAAGTACGAAGACTGAAAAGCGCGAATCGTCTCTTCCCAAACTTTTACTTCACACGCGGTAACACGAGATCAGCAAAAGCAGCCCAAGGGGTGGCGCCAAGAAAAAAGATCTTCCCCTTTATAGTGCCGTCGTACGTGCTGGACGTGAGCGCAGAGAACCACGAGGAAATTGGAAAATGACAGTGTGTACGCATAGAAAGCTTGACGAGAAAATCGACAAGCTTAACAAGAATCTCGTCGAAAAAAACGACGTGTTTTTTACGACGAGAAAATCGGGCGTGTGTACGAGGCCTTACCCTTCCCAACTGTCTCTTGTTCGCCCCGATTTTGGGTTTGAACACGTTTCAATTAAGAATAGTCCATACAATTTGTGTATCCATCCACTGGCTGATAGCTTATCATTGGAAATCCTCATCGTTACCAATTTCCCAATTGAAAATTAGAATAAACGACATTTACCTTATGGAAAAAAATTTGCATACCTTGCATAATACTATGCACCTACTGGATAAAAAATGGAACCTATGGTTCAAATATTCAGATTACCTTTTAGACCCATATTAGAATCCCCTTTTCACATCCAATTCTTTTATACACGAAAATAACCCCACATTTCAAAATACTACTGAATCATTTATTTTCTATATGTAATAGATGTTGTCATAAATAAATAAAGGCGGTTACTCTGTCATAAATCATTATAATTATTGATTGAAAATACTGCAATTCTCTGATGTCATGACATAATGTTTGTACCATTATTTTGTACACAATAAAAAAGTTTGTAAACCCCCAAAAAATTTTTTATTGAAGACTTAGCACAATTTTTCACTTGTTCTACCCCAATTAACCGGCAGCGCCACTTACCCCATTTAAACAGCTACACAATATTTTTCTAGCTTATTTCTAATAAGCCAGGTCCAGCATGTTCCATTATTAGAAGACCAGTGCCCGTTCATGTGCTTGTTTCTGGGCATGCGTGGATGTATTAGCATGCATGCTCAGCATTGCTATTGAATCCAAACAATTTAAGCTGAAGTTTGACATGGACAGATTGCTGGGTTGTTTTCAGCTAGTTCCTGATTAATCAACACTAGTAAATAAGCCTTCAAGCCACTTCATCATCTGGAGTCTCTAGTAGATTAAAGTGTAAGTCCACCCGAACACTAAAATCCCTGCATCTACAGACATGCACATTCTAACACTAACCTATCTAGCCCTGTTAAGAAGAAATCAGTATACCTACCTTTTCTGAAGTCAATCCGACCCAGTCTCCAGAGGCAGAAGCTCTGCAGAGGACACAGCCGACAATGGCTGTGAAATGAATGGAGAGTGATGTCACACATAGAGTTACTATGGGGCTTTGGTTGTCAGACGTGTCCTCTGCACCCGTCTCCAAAGTGAAGCCGCAGATAAAAGCTCAGTGTGGGATCAAGTCAGAATGGCTGCAGAAAAGGTATGTATACTGTTTTTTTTTTCTTTACAGGGCTAGATAGGTTAGTGTTAGATTGTCGATGTCTGTAGATGCAGGGATTTTAGGTTTAGGGTAGACTTCTACTTTAACTTTAAAGCCAGTACTAACAAATATACTACTGTTCATGGGCTGCTACCATATAGGATAGAAAAACATATTTAATATTTAACACAAAAGCTACAGAAATATAAATGACACATTATCAGCAGCCAGATTCCAAAGTAGAATATTTATTGTACAAAAATGTAAAATTAGCTAGAATACTTGTCCCTATTAAAAATCCTCAATTTGGTACACATAAATAATGGGAAACATAATTTGACTCCCCCATCTTCCCTAAGGTACAGTACCTATACTGGTCTTTAGATATTTTTAGACTTTGGGTTTGCCTAATCCTTCCATTATCAGACCACTTGAATGATAAAATACAGCACCACTCATTATTTACAACAGTACTTCACTGATCCCTTCATGTATCAGAGAATATAATAGGAAAATCAAAATGTAACGGTCAAACAATGAAGAGTAGAAAAGTGAAATCAATATTAACGCTCAAAAAATCTATACTTTCATATCACATGGTTCCAAAAAAAGACCCGAACATACTGAAATATCATCCAAGTGATTGTGTGTCACATATGACAATTTCAAACACTGTTAGTGGCTTCAAACAATATTCATGAGCTTTAAACCTTAAAATCGAATTTTTAGTGACATATTATATGTTATGTTATAGAAAGCTATGAAAAGGTGATCTTTTGCTAAACCTCAATGATCCGCACACATACTGTATTCACAAAGCAGGTGTACATCATACACTGTGGGGATGGAATAACACACTCAACCTCTGTGTAGGTCATGAGAAAGCAGTCTTAATATTATTTCAACAACACTTGAGGACACAGATAACTTGTGATCTAACTTGAAACTTCTTCCTTGCTATGTACAACCCAGCTAGGCTTTGACCTGTCTTTGGTTTCTTGTCTGCCTGTTAGGACCTAAGCCTGTCTTTTGGACTCTGCATTCAGATATCTGATGCAGTACCTTGCTGCTCAGCTTTTAAATGTCCTTCACCTGTTTCCTGAATCTGCCTTATGCTCGTGTACCTCACTGTCCAATTGTTGCTGACCTTGGCCTGTATCCTGATGCTATCCTTGTCTTTTGACAAGGTACTTCACTGTCTGGCTGTTGATGACCTTTAGTTTTTGTCCTGACTTCCTTCCTGGCTTCTGATCAGGTGTTACCATGTCCAGCAACTGGTTCTTCGTGGTCCACAGTCATCTGATAGCTGCTTTTACTGCGTGCCACATTGGCCCTTGTGCCAATCTGTGACCTCACATTCCCTGTCACCACTACTTGAGGTGTTGGACTAGAGATACAAAAGAAGCTCCCTCTTTAGCTTGATCTTCAGCAGGTACATGACAGTACATTTAAATTTGTGGTCTTTTTTTATGAACTCCTTATAAATTACATAAATTGCAAACCTTAAGCCTACGCCTATACAGGCATGCATATCTTATTTTTTTTTGTTTACAAACTTTTTTATTGAGTACAAAAGGTGGTACAAAACCGACTTGACATAAGTACAGAAAAAATTACAGAAAGTCATTTTGCATATATGGACTAATGAATATGGATGAGCTTCGAGTTCGAGTTGAACTCATGTTCGACTCGAACATTGCCTGTTCGCCCGTTCGCTGAACAATTTGGGGTGTTCGCGGCAAATTCGAAAAGTCTATGGGAGAAATCTAAAGTGCTAATTTTAAAGGCTTATATGCAAGTTATTGTCATAAAAAGTGTTTGGGAACCCGGGTCCTGCCCCAGGGGACATGTATCAATGCAAAAAAAAAGTTTTAAAAACGGCCGTTTTTCGGGAGCAGTGATTTTAATAATGCTTAAAGTGAAACAATAAAAGTGAACTATTCCTTTAAATTTCATACCTAGGGTGTGTGTATAGTATGCATGTAAAGTCGCGCTTGTTTCGGTGCTAAGAACTGTCCCTGCACAAAGTGTAATTTCTGAAGGAAAAAAAGTCATTTAAAACTCACTCGCGGCTATAATGAATTGTCGGCTCCCGGCAATACATAGAAAATTCATTGATAAAAAAAAAAACTAAAACGTGGGGGTCCCCCCAAATTCAATTACCAGGCCCTTCAGGTCTGGTATGGATATTAAGGGGAACCCTGCCGCAAATTAAAAAAAAAATGCGTGGAGTTTCCCCAAATATCCATACCAGACCCTTCAGGTCTGGTATGGATTTTAAGGGGAACTCCACCCCAAATTTAAAAAAAGAAATGGCGTGGAGTTCCCCCAAAAATCCATACCAGACCTTTTATCCGAGCACGCAACCTGGCAGGCCACAGGAAAAGAGGGGGATGAGAGAGCGCCCCCCCGTCCTGAACCATACCAGGCCACATGCCCTCAACATGGGGAGGATGTCCCCATGTTGATGGGGACAAGGGCCTCATCCCCACAACCCTTGCCCAGTGGTTGTGGAGGTCTGCGGGCAAGGGGCTTATCGGAATCTGGAAGACCCATTTAACCCCCAGATCCCGGCCCCCCCCATGTGAATTGGTAAGGGGTACACTGTCCCCCTACCATTTCACGAAGAAAGTGTAAAAAATGTAAAAAAAACAACACACAGACACCTTGGAAAAGTGCTTTATTAAAAATAAAAAAATGAAAAAAAATAAAAAACATTCCAGCAATGAAATCCAGTGTCCCGCGGCAATCTGATGTCCAGCGCTGTCCACACGAAACGTCATTGGCTGAGCCTGAGCGGACCTGATGGGGAACTTCCTTGGCAGTGTATTAAATGAATAGACCTGCCCCTTCTAAAGTTCCCCATCAGGTCCGCTCAGCCAATGACGTAGGTGTAAGGCTAAGCGGACCAGATGCGGAACGTGAGAAGTGGCGGGTCTATTCATTTATTACACTGTGGAGGCAGTTCCCCATCAGGTCCGCTCAGCCAATGACGTAGGCGGGGTCTGACATACGAGGGGGCGGACCTGATGGGGAACTTCCTCCACAGTGTAATAAATGAATAGACCCGCCCCTTCTCACGTTCCGCATCTAGTCCGCTTAGCCTTACACCTATGTCATTGGCTGAGCAGACCTGATGGGTAACTTTAGAAGGGGCAGATCTATTCATTTAATACACTGCCGAGGAAGTTCCCCATCAGGTCCACTCAGGCTCAGCCAATGACGTTTCGTGTGGACAGCGCTGGACATCGGATCGCCGCGGGACACTGGATTTCATCGCTGGAATGTTTTTTTTTCTTTTTCTTTTTTTTAAAGGACTTTTCCAAGGTGTCTGTGTGTTTTTTTTACATTTTTTTACACTTTCTTTGTGAAATGGTAGGGGTACAGTGTACCCCTTACCAATTCACATAGGGGGGGCGGGATCTGGGGGTGCCCTTTGTTAAAGGGGTCTTCCAGATTCCGATAAGCCCCCCACCCGCAGACCCCCACAACCACCGGGCAAGGGTTGTGGGGATGAGGCCCTTGTCCCTATCAACATGGGGACATCCTCCCCATGTTGAGGGCATGTGGCCTGGTACAGTTCAGGAGGGGGGGCACTCTCGTCCCCCCCTCTTTTCCTGCGGCCTGCCAGATTGCATGCTCAGATAAAGGGTCTGGTATGGATTTTTGGGGGAACTCCACGCCATTTTTTTTTTATTTGGGGTGGAGTTCCCCTTAAAATCCATACCAGACCTGAAGGGCCTGGTATGGATATTTAGGGGAACTCCACGCATTTTTTAAAAAAAAATTGCATCAGGGTTCCCCTTAATATCCATACCAAAAAAAGGGGGGAAGGTGGGACTTTAAATGAAACAGTGGGCTGATGGGGATAAAAAATGAGGTAAACCAAAAGATGTTGAATGCATGTATTGAATAAATACAGAAGATATACAATGAAAAAAGGGGAAAGCAGCGTGTACATAAGCACATAGCATGACCAAATTTCCATTCATAAACAGATATAAACATAAGAATACACGGCAATGAATAACGGCAATCAATCAAATGAGGGCGTGTGTGAACATATATGAGCTGAGCAGCACACAGCATTGGTGGTAAGTAATGAAGTAAAAACAAGTCTAAAACTAATTGATCAAAAATAAAATAAAAATCCCATTGGCGCATGAAGCTGCATCATTGTAAGCCCGATGCGGCGTTTCGTGTATGTAGAAACACTCCTCAGGGGCAGATGCAAGGGGTTTTCTGGAAATACAGAATAATAATGATCAGAGTGATAAATTGATTTCCACCAGAAAAGACAGGAGGTAAATTCTGGTTCCTTACAGGGTGTGCCACATTATGATGCATGTGAAAGATAGGGCCAAGAGGCGGCCCGTCCCGGGAACAGAGGTGGCAGAAAATCAAACACATAGCGGGGCGCGAAGGCATCATCCCTAGGCAGCAGATAGCCATAATTGTACATGAAGTAAGGTATTCCCTCAAGGTGCAGTGGAAGTATCTGAAATGAATGGGTAAATCCATCAGGAACGACCCACAATATAAAGGAAATGGTGAAATGGAAACTGCATGAGGGATAATCGTTGTTACCTTGTGAGTGTGCTGAATGGCAATGACTGGTAGAAGCTCTGGCATCTGCATGCAGATGGCAATGGGCTGGATGACCAGGGAGACGCCTATATAGCGCCCCGCACGTGCGTTAGACTGCCACCAACGTCACGCTGGCTCGATGTTGCTGGAGGCGGGGCCACAACCAGGCGGCATAACAGCCTGCCTTGGAGTGACGCCGCATTACCCAGACATGTCGGCCAAGTAGGATCATGCGCGCTCAAAAGAGCGACGCCCCAAAGGGGCGTCACCCGGATGTGCGGCGCGTGACGCTGATGCGATGACAGCATCCGCCCAGACTCCCCAACGATGTCCCGCCCAGTGACGGGCAGAAGTGGTGGGGAGATGAGGGGGGCGCCATGAGCGCATCACAGTCCCGGGTAACGGGCAGGAAGTGGCCCAAAAAATCCACAAATGTGCATCAATGCTCAAAAGTCAACCCCATGTAGAAACTGGCAGGGGAACACTGCCAGTTACAGACCACTGTTTCCATCCCTGGTACAACTATGAAAAGAAACGGGGGATGCCCAGTGGCATTTTGGGACTTTGAATGAGATAACATATGAAATCTCCATCCCATATTATATGAAAAAAAAAAGGGGGGAAGGTGGGACTTTAAATGAAACAGTGGGCTGATGGGGATAAAAAATGAGGTAAACCAAAAGATTTTGAATGCATGTATTGAATAAATACAGAAGATATACAATAAAAAAAGGGCGCGCATGATCCTACTTGGCCGACATGTCTGGGTAATGCGGCGTCACTTCAAGGCAGGTTGTTATGCCGCCTGGTTGTGGCCCCGCCTCCAGCAACATCGAGTCAGCGTGACATTGGTGGCAGTCTCACGCACGTGCGGGGCGCTATATAGGCGTCTCCCTGGTCATCCAGCCCATTGCCATCTGCATGCAGACGCCAGAGCTTCTACCAGTCATTGCCATTCAGCACACTCACAAGGTAACAACGATTATCCCTCATGCAGTTTCCATTTCACCATTTCCTTTATATTGTGGGTCGTTCCTGATGGATTTACCCATTCATTTCAGATACTTCCACTGCACCTTGAGGGAATACCTTACTTCATGTACAATTATGGCTATCTGCTGCCTAGGGATGATGCCTTTGCACCCCGCTATGTGTTTGATTTTCTGCCACCTCTGTTCCCGGGACGGGCAGCCTCTTGGCCCTATCTTTCACATGCATCATAATGTGGCACACCCTGTAAGTAACCAGAATTTACCTCCTGTCTTTTCTGGTGGAAATCAATTTATCACTCTGATCATTATTATTCTGTATTTCCAGAAAACCCCTTGCATCTGCCCCTGAGGAGTGTTTCTACATACACGAAATGCCGCGTCGGGCTTACAATGATGCAGCTTCATGCGCCAATGGGATTTTTATTTTTGATCAATTAGTTTTAGACTTGTTTTTACTTCATTACTTACCACCAATGCTGTGTGCTGCTAAGCTCATATATGTTCACACACGCCCTCATTTGATTGATTGCCATTATTCATTGCCATGTATTCTTATGTTTATATCTGTTTATGAATGGAAATTTGGTCATGCTATGTGCTTATGTACACACTGCTCTCCCCTTTTTTCATTGTATATTCTCTGTATTTATTCAATACATGCATTCAACATCTTTTGGTTTACCTAATTTTTTATCCCCATCAGCCCACTGTTTCATTTAAAGGCCCACCTTCCCCCCTTTTTTTCATATAATATGGGATGGATATTTCATATGTTATCTCATTCAAAGTCCCAAAACGCCACTGGGTGTCCCCCATTTCTTTTCATAATATCCATACTAGACCTGAAGGGCCTGGTAATTGAATTTGGGGGGACCCCACGCTTTTTTATTTTATTTTTTTATCAATGACTTTTCTATGTATTGCCGGGAGCCGACAATTCATTATAGTCGCAAGTGAGTTTTAAATGACTTTTTTTCCTTCAGAAATGACACTTTGTGCAGGGGCAGTTCTAAGCACGAGAAAAAAGCGCGACTTTACATGCATACTATACACACACCCTAGGTATGAAATTTAAAGGAATAGTTCACTTTTATTGTTTCACTTTAAGCATTATTAAAATCACTGCTCCCGAAAAAAACATCAGTTTTTAAAACTTTTTTTTGCATTGATACATGTCCCCTGGGGCAGAACCCGGGTCCCCAAACACTTTTTAGTACAATAACTTGCATATTAGCCTTTATAATTAGCACTTTTGAATTTGAACGTTCGAGTCCATTGTATTTAATTGGGTTCTAAAGTTCACATGAACATTCTGGTTGTTCGCAGGTTCTGGTGCGAACCGAACAGGGGGGTGTTCAGCTCATCCCTACTAATGAACATTCAGGAAAAGAGTTAGGCCAAACATCCCCCTCCGGTTAAGTTTGCACTAGAACTCCCGAACATGGAAAAAGTTCGGACCCGAACCGTGAACCCTATTAAAGTCTTTGGAACCCGAACTTGAAAAATCAAAGGTACCAATTTTGAAAGCTTACTGTATATGCAAGTTATTGGACATAAAAAGGGTTAGGGTCCCGGCAACTGCCCTGGGGGACATATATTAATGCAATAAACTTTTTTATAAAAATGATGATGCTTAAAGTGAAACCATGCAAATTAAGCCTTTGGCATTGGAAAAAAGTCATGCTACTCTGAGCCTGTCCTCACACAGGTACCCGTTGATGGCCCTCTGCTGCATATGCAGCTTCTGCAGCATTACCAAAATTGAGTTCCACCTGGTGGGCATGTCACAAATCAGACGGTTTACGGGCAGGTGGAATTTCCGCTGAATTTAAGCCAACCGAACACTAGCTGTGTATGGCCACCTGAAATGGCTACAGATTTTGAAAAAAAAAATCGTCTTTTTCACGCAACTTGTGTCAAAACATAAAATATTCCATGGACTTGACATGCCTCTCAGCAAATAGCTTGGGGTGTCAACTTTCCAAAATGGGGTCATTTGGGGGGGTTTTGAACTGTCCTGGCATTTTATGCACAACATTTAGAAGCTTATGTCACACATCACCCACTCTTCTAACCACTTGAAGACAAAGGGGCTGATTTACGAACCGTTTACACCATGAGTATCGGCGCATCTGCGTGCGCAACGGCAGTTTTGGTATTTACGAAACATTTGCGCCGGTAACGCAGCGCTATTCCCTATTTACTATAGTGTTCTCGGCGCACAGGAGGAGGCGCTCAATGTGCCACTATGGACCTGGCGCACGGCATCTTCAAATTAAAATATAAAGAAGCTGGAAGTGCCAATATAATGGGGGTGACGTGGGGTGATGTGAGGAAGTATAGTGGCAACTGCCCAAGTAACAAATATGGCCAAAATAGAATGAGAAAGTAACTTTTTCTGAACCAGCCCGCTGCGCCGGCAATTACGATTAGAACTGCAAGAGATCTTTTTGTGCTCTGCGCAGCAATTTTACTTGTTCCAATGCGCCGGTTCACTGCGCCGGCCAAATCTTAGTAAATGTCAAGTCACGTAAATGCATTTGCATAAGTCGAACAGGCGCACCTCCTAAACTTGCCGTTATATAACATTCCCTGCACAAAATTACATTTCTAAAGGAAAAAAAAGGCATTTAAAAGCACTCGCGGCTATATTGAATTATCGGCTCCTGTCAATATAGAGAAAAGTCATTGAAAGTCTTTGAAAAAAAAAATGCATGGGGTCCCCCCAAATTCCATTACCAGGCCCTTCGGGTCTGGAATGGATATTAAAGGGAACTCCGCGCCAATTAAAAAAAAAAATGACGTGCGGGTCCCCCTCAAAATCCGTACCAGGACTCCCAGATCCCCCCCGTTGTGAAATGGTAATGGGGTACCCCTACCATTTCACAAAGAAAGTGTCAAAAATGTTAAAAATGACAATAGCCGGTTTTTGACAATTCCTTTTATTAATGTCTTCTCCTTTCTTCCATCTTCGTCCTTTTCTCCATTCGGGTTTCTTCCTCCATCTTGTTCTTCATCTTCATCTTCCTTCTTCCTTTGATGTTCTCGTCCGCATCTTGCATCTTGCTCCGGCTTCTTGTTCCCCTCTTCTTTCTCTGGCCGCTCCACTTGAATTCGGAGCAAGAAGAGGGGAACAAGAAGCCGGAGCAAGATGCGGACGAGAACACCGAAGGAAGAAGGAAGATGAAGATGAAGAACAAGATGGAGGAAGAAACCCGAATAGAGAAAAGAAGAGGATGGAAGAAGAAGATAGAAGAAGATGGAAGAAAGGAGAAGACATTAATAAAGGAATTGTCAAAAACCGGCTATTGTGATTTTTAAAGAATTTTACATTTTTTTTGTGAAATGGTAGGGGTACATTTGTACCCCATTACCATTTCACACAGGGGGGCAGGATCTGGGGGTCCCCTTTGTTAAAGGGGGCTTCCAGATTCCGATAAGCCCTCCGCCCACAGACCCCCACAACCACCGGCAAGGGTTGTGGGGACGAGGCCCTTGTCCCCATCAACATGGGGATATGGTGCTTTGAGGGGTCACAGACCCCCAAAGCATCCTCCCAATGTTGAGGGCATGTGGCCTGGTACGGTTCAGGCTCTCTCTCGTCCCCCCTCTTTTCCTGCGGCCTGCCAGGTTGCGTGCTCGGATAAGGGTCTGGTGTGGATTTTTAGGGGGACCCCCACACCATTTTTTTTTTAAGTTTGGCGCGGGTGTCCCCTTAAAATCCATACCAGACCTGAAGGGCCTGGTACGGATTTTGAGGGGAACCCCCACGCCATTTTTTTTTTCGAATTTGGCGCAGAGTTTCCCTTAATATCCATACCAGACCTGAAGGGCCTGGTAATGGAATTTGGGGGAACCCCCACGCATTTTGTTTTTTTCAAAGACTTTCAATTACTTTTATCTGTATTGACGGGAACCAGCAATTCATTAAAGCCGCGAGTACTTTTAAATGACTATTATTTTACTTTAGAAATGTCATTTTGCTCTTGAACTGTTATAAACATGGAAAACATGCGCTACATTACAGGCATACTATAGACACCCCAGGTATGATATTTAGGGCCAGTTCACACCAGATGCAGTGCAGTGCGTTTTTTTGATGCATGAAAAACGCAAAGAAAGTTGATCACATTAATGCCAATGGCATAGTTCACACCACTGCAGTCCGTTCCAGTGCGTTTCAGAAAGGAAAAAAAAAATTGGTCATGCTGCATTTTTTATGTACAGCACTGTACTGGACCGCAGTAAAACACATCAAAAACGCTACGGAACGTACCAAAAACGCACTGGAAAGCACCGGAACGCACCTAAATGCACCAAAGACGCACTGCAACACACTTGTCCTAAGTGAAAAGAGGGGAAAAAAGCACTGGACTGCATCAAAAACGCACCAAAAACGCATCAAAAATGCACTGGAACGCGTCAAAAACGTGCATGCAGAAAAGCACCTGGAACGCATCCAGACTGCGTTTCTGTGGTGTGAACTGGCCCTTAGGCCAATCCGGATGCGTTCAAGGTGCTTATTAGCATGCGCGTTTTTGATGTGTTCCAGTGCATTTTTGGTAAGTTTTTGATAGAGTCCAGTGCTTATTTTTCACCCCTATTTTTTATTAACCATAGATAAGGACAAGTGTGTTCCAGTGCGTTTTTGGTGCATTTAGGTGTGTTCCGGTGCGTTCCAGTGCATTTTCGATGCGTTATGCAGCGCTCCAGTACAGTCCAGTGCCGGTAAAATGCAGCATGTTCTGCTTTTTTTGTGGAACTGGAACGCACTGGAACAAACACTGCCATTTAGAACCATATAACCAACTTTCCATGCATTTTTGATGCATAAAAAACGCAATGCACTGCATGTGGTGTGAAATGGCCCTTAAGCAATTTGGCATATTTAAAGGCACTTCTCCTTGTTTTGTTTTTGGTGTTGACCAAATTGGTGACATTGATATATGTCCCTTAGGGTGGGACCTGGGCCCCCATTTTAAGGCCAATAACTAGAAGAAAAGCCAGCCAAGTGGGGACTAGCAAAATTAACAAGTCAGTTCCCATAGACTGCAATGGTATTTGTTGTATAACTTTTGCCCATGTTAGGCTCTTTGTTTGCCCCCCGGACTGGGGGGTGTTTGTCCCGTCTCTAATTTTGTAGCATGCTGGATGATGTGCTTAATTTTGGGCGGGGGGTTATTTTCTGCTAGCTGCATTTGTGTTTGTCTGAGCATGCTCAGGAACTTAGGTTTTTTTTTTTTGGTGCTTTTTGTGTGTAAACAGCACCTGGATATTTCTGGGCATGCTCAGAAAGAGTGTGTTTTTTGGGTTAGTAATTGAAGGACATCCTTAATAGGGATGAGCCGAACGCCCCCCCCCCCCCCTGTTCGGTTCGCACCAGAACCTGCGAACAGCCAGAATGTTCGTGCAAACTTTACAACCCTATTAAATACAATGGACTCGAACGTTCAAAATCAAAAGTGCTAATTATAAAGGCTAATATGCAAGTTATTGTCCTAAACAGTGTTTGGGGACCCGGGTCCTGCCCCAGGGGACATGTATCAATGCAAAAAAAAGTTTTAAAAACTGCCGTTTTTTCGGGAGCAGTGATTTTAATAATGCTTAAAGTGAAACAATAAAAGTGAACTATTCATTTAAATTTAGTACCTAGGGTGTGTGTATAGTACGCCTGTAAAGTCGCGCTTGTTTCCCTTGCTTAGAACTGTCCCTGCACAAAGTGTAATTTCTGAAGGAAAAAAAGTCATTTAAAACTCACTCGTGGCTATAATGAATTGTCGGCTCCCGGCAATACATAGAAAAGTCATTGGTGAAAAAATAAAAAAAATGCGTGGGGTTCCCCCCAAATTCAATTTCCAGGCCCTTCAGGTCTGGTATGGATATTAAGGGGAACCCTGCCGCAAATTTGAAAAAAAATGCGTGGGGTTCCCCCAAATATCCATACCAGGCCCTTCAGGTCTGGTATGGATTTTAAGGGGAACTCCACCCCAAATTAAAAAAAAAATGGTGTGGAGTTCCCCCAAAAATCCTTACCAGACTCTTTATCACGCAACCTGGCAGGCCGCCGGAAAAGAGGGGGGACGAGAGAGCGCCCCCCCTCCTGAACCGTACCAGGCCACATGCCCTCAACATGGGGAGGATGTCCCCATGTTGATGGGGACAAGGGCCTCATCCCCACAACCCTTGCCCTTGGTTGTGGGGGTCTGCGGGCAAGGGGCTTATCGGAATCTGGAAGACCCCTTTAACAAAGGGGACCCCCAGATCCAGCCCCCCTATGTTTTTTTTTGTTTATTATATTTTTTATTAATTTTCCAACAACATATAACATA
Source organism: Rana muscosa (assembly GCA_029206835.1). Lineage (NCBI taxonomy): Eukaryota > Metazoa > Chordata > Amphibia > Anura > Ranidae > Rana > Rana muscosa. The sequence goes on from CM055122.1 coordinate 1,158,175,557, forward strand.
TAACACACATTACAATACATAAAACACATATACAATCTCAACATTTCCCATTACAAAAAAAATAAAAAAAAGAGTGATAATGATATTTAGTAATAATAATCGATGATCTACACTCCCATATAAAAAAGCCCAGCCATGAAGCCCCACATTCCATAGTGACTAGGGGAGTCAGGGCTGGGTGGGAGAGAGGAAGAAGAGTGCATAGGAAAGGAAAAAATAAATAAAAAGAAGGATAAGAGCGAGAGATGGGGAAAATGAGAGGGAAAAAAAAAAAGCCCCCCTATGTGAATTGGTAAGGGGTACATTGTACCCCTACCATTTCACGAAGAATGTGTAAAAAAATGAAAAAAAAAACACACAGACACCTTAGAAAAGTCCTTTATTAAAAATCAAAAAATTAAAAACCCATTCCAGCGAGGAAATCCAGTGTCCCGCAGCAATCCGATGTCCAGCGCTGTCGACACGAAACGTCATTGGCTGATCCTGAGTGGACCAGGTGGGGAACTTCCTCCGCAGTGTATTAAATTAATAGACCCACCCCTTCTAAAGTTCCCCATCAGGTCTGCTCAGCCAATGACGTAGATGTGACAGCTGTAGCTTAACTATGCTTATTGGCATGTCAAAACAAAACAGGTGTGCTTTGTCTACCCTGGTGCCTTCATGCTAGCATATGCATGTATTGTGTGCTGCCATGGATAGTCACCAGGAAATAAAAAATACAGAGCGGTAAGTATTCAATTTTCCTTTTTACTGCAGTGGTTCTCAGCCTTATGCCGCGTACACACGGACGTTTTTCTCGTCGAAAAAAACGACATTTTTCCCATTCGACGAGAAAAACGATAGTCTGTGGGCTTTCTGTCATTTTTTTCGACGAGAAAAACGGCATTAAAAACGACCAGAAAAATTAGAACATGTTCTAATTTTTCTCGTCGTTTTTTTCGACATGCTTTCCGCGGCAGTGTTTCCCATAGGGAAACACTGCCGCGGAGCCCACAGACGGTGGTTTTTCTCGACAAGAGAAAAAATGACGTGAAAAACGATCGTGTGTGGGGAACAAGCCGTTCCCTCGTTTTTAATGACATTATTCACGGCGGTTTTTTAACCGCCGTGAATAATGATCGTGTGTACGCGGCATCAGTCCTCAAGTACCCCCAACAGGACATGTTTTGTGAATTTATCTTATCGAGAATTGCTGTCCAAAATACCAAACCATTAACTGTGATTTAAAGCACATGTGCAAGATGAAGGAAAACCTGCAAACATGGCCTGTTGGGGTACTTGAGAATCACTGATTTAGAGCACTGCACTTAAAAATAGCTCAAGGCAATACGATTCTAATTGTTTGCATTTTGAGGGAAACCAAGTAAGTGTTAGAACCCCTGCTTGTTTTTTTTTGTTTTTTTTTTAGGTTGGGCTTTGTGTCCCTTTTAGTAAAATTGGCTTCACTTCCTGTCACACAGCTAAACAGGAAGTGAAGGTAAAACCCTACCAATGTCTTTTCTTGGGGACACACAGATCAATCTAACTAGTGTCCCTATTAAGCAAATTGCACTCTAGCCCTTTATTGTGTACACCCCAAATCATTGGGTAGTTTGGGGTTTAGTAAAGGCAAATCCACTCTGCAGCACAAGTGTAGTTGCTGAAAATCTGAGGGGAAGCACTGGTGATTTTAACATCCAATCATGTAGAAGCAAAGATGGTGTTTTTTTTGGTTTTCTCGCATGTCCCCCTTGGATTTCCAGCAAGTGCACTTGTAGTGCAAAGTGGATTTGCCTTTAGTAAATAAACCCCAAAGTACCTAATAATTTAGGGTGTACCCAGCAAAATGCTGGAGTGCAATGTACATAATGGGGAAAGTATTTAGATTGACCTGTGTGTCCCAAAGGAAAGACATTTGTAGGGATTTACCCTCACTTCCTGTGTGGCTATGTGACAGGAAGTGAATCATTTGGAAGGATAAAGTGGCCAAATTTGGGAGTTGTCTTCATCCTATCAGGGGTGCAGACATCCCCAAAAACTGTCTAGACTTCTAATCCCTCTGCACTCTATCCCCAAGCAAAAATAAGAAAAAGGATTTCATTTAGTTTAACTTTGCAAAGACACATTCCTAAGTTGAATTGTGATGTATGTCAATGACCCATTTAGACCCTCTTTAATCACTTGAGATCAGCGCTATAGCTGATCGACGGCCACAGCATGGTCCTCAATTGTCGGGAGTCCGTCAATAGACGTCCTCCACTTCGCGCGCGCGCTGTGGTCACCGAGTCACTGAGACTCGGGTGATGACAGATCCGAGTAAGGGGCCGATCCCTGCCCTTACCACGTGATCATCTGTCAGCCAATGACAGCTGATCACGTGATGTAAACCAAAGCTCGGTAATGGTTTTTGTTTTCTCCTTGTGCTGACAGCGTGAGCATAAAAAAAGGCAATCACCGGCTTATGTGCAAGGGACATCGGGCCCGAAGCAGAAGAGGCAATTCTGCATCATCTGTGACAATCAGTAGCCCCTGCCAGTTCCACCTAGCAATGCCCACCACTGGTGCCAATCAGTGCCACCTAGCAGTGCCACTTCTCAATGCCCACCAGTGCCAACTAGCAATGCCACCTCTCAGTGCCCACCCTTGCCACCTTATCAGTGCAGCCTCATCAGTGTACATCAATGAAGGAGAAAATTTTTCGAACTTAATATTAACCACTTCCCTACTGGCCACCGTCAAATGACGTCCTTGACTTTGTGCGGTGACATCTGAATGATGCCTGCAGTTGCAGGCATCATTCAGATATCATTATTTTCAGCCAGCGATTCTGTGCACAATAAAAATTATCATAGCGGCAGTTCTGCCGCTTGATCATTCTTATAGGCGGCGGGAGGGGGCAATCCCCCCCTCCCGCCACCATCCGGTGCTTCTCCGGGCTCTCCCGTGCCATCGGGGGCCCATAGAACGAATTGGCCGGCGCCGGATGGGAAGCATAGAGATGACTGGTGACCAGATGGTCACCAGTCATCTCTATTACCGTCGGAGGCCCGGGCGCGACGTTATGACGTCACGCCGGGTTCCCGTATGTAAACAAAGCCGTGATCTCGGCTGTCAGCATGAGATCGGTTTATTTTGTTTTACCGATCTCATGCTTTCCAGCCTGGAGGAGAGATGTGGGGTCTTATTGACCCTGCATCTCTCCATAAAGAGGACCTGTCACAATAGATTCCTATTACAAGGGATGTTTACATTCCTTGTAATAGGAATAAAAGTGATCAAAAAAACAAAAAAAGTTAAAAAAGTGTAAAAAATAAAAAAAAGTAAAAAACAAACAAAAAAATAATATATGTTTTTTAAAACGCCCCTGTCCCCGGTAGCTTGCGCTCAGAAGCGAACACACAGGTAAGTCCCGCCCACATATGTAAACGCTGTTCAAACCACACATGTGAGGTATTGTTGCGTGCGTTAGAATGAGTGCAACAATTCTAGCACTTGACCTCCTCTGTAATGCGAAAATGGTAACGTGTAAAAAAAATTAAAGCATCGCCTGTGGAGATTTTTAGGTACTGATGTTTGGTGTCATTCCATGAGTGTGCACAATTTTAAAGCGTGACATGTTAGGTATCTATTTACTCAGCATAACAACATCTTTCACATTATTAAAAAAAATTGGGCTAACTTTACTGTTTTGTAACTTTTTAATTCATGAAACCATTTTTTTCCCCAAAAAAGCGTTTGAAAATTTATTGCGCAAATACTGAGCGAGATAAAAATTTGCAATGACCACCATTTTATTACCTAGGATGTCTGCTAAAAAAATATACAATGTTTGGGGGTTCTAAGTAATTTTATAGCCATAAAATTATGATTTTTACATGAAGGAGAGAAGTGCCAGAATAGGCCCGGTGCTGAAGTGGTTAAAATATCCCAATTTTTTTTTTTAGTCGGACTTTTGCAAAAAAAACACAGAGGTGATCAAATAGCACCAAAAGAAAGCTCTATTTGTGTGCAAAAAATGATTACATTTTCATTGGGTTACAGTGTTGTATGAGCGCGCAATTGTCGTTCAAAGTGCATCAGCGCTGAAAGTTAAAAATTGGTCTGGGCAGGAAGGGGATTTAAGTGGCTAGTAAGCAAGTGGTTAATATAAGGCTACATGCACACGGACGTTTTTACAGCTGCTTGTTTGAGTGATTTTTGCAGCTTAAAAACGTCTCTCCATGTTAGCCTATGGCCTCATGGCCACCATGGCGTTTTGAGCTGTAAATGGCATAGCCGTTTTTAGGCCCCATGTACACGGGACGCTGGTGCAAAGTCTTCAGAACTAAGGTTGAAAGCGGCGTTTCTAAACACGCGTTTTGTCGCGTTTGCATGCCGCGTTTTACTGCATTTGCGTCTATAAGCGTTTAGTTCGTTAACATCATAAGGAGCCGTCCTAAGCTCAAAAAACAGTATTATTAACTATTTCAAGTATTTTGTGAGACCAGAGTGAGTAGCAGCATCTGAGAGAGCAGCAGTGTACTTGTATTTAGCGTGTCACTTGCCACATCACTTGCCACAAGTTGTGGATTGTCCACTTGCCACGTCACCTGCCACAAGTTGTGGATTGTCCCCTTGCCATGTCACCTGGCAATGTCACCTGGCACAAGTTGTGGATTGTCCACTTGCCATGTCACCTGGCCATGTCACCTGGCACAAGTTGTGGATTGTCCACTTGCCACGTCACCTGGCCATGTCACCTGCCACAGTTGTGGATTGTCCACAATGCAATGGAAGCAATTACATTTTTTTGTATATATTTTTAATGGTTTTTCATCATTTGCCATCATTTTTTAGTTTTTCAATGTAAAAAAATAGGTCACCTTTAAAAACGCTTCTAAACTAAAACGCGGCTTAACGCCGGTACCGCATCTGAAACGTGGAAATCTTTGGTGTCTGAACGCATTTTTTGGCTTTCTGAATAAGGAGGTTAAACGCAACTGCCTAAGGGGCAGTTCACACCTTGGAAACGCAGTCCGGATGCATTCCAGGTGCTTTTGTGCATGCGTGTTTTTGATGCAGTCCAGTGCATTTTTCCCCCTCTCTTTTTTCTTAGGCCTCATGCCCACGGATGGACGTTTTAAAAAAGGGTCTGTAAGGCTCGATTCACACTAATGAATTTTTTTGTGCATTTTGCATAAATGCAGGGAAATATTTTAACATGGGTTCCTATGGAACATGTTCACATCAATGCATTTTTGTGCCTCTGCGTTTTTGGAAAGGGTCAAGGACTTTTTTTCCCAGCAAAAAAGAGCGTTTTGCATGTAATAGAATTCAATGGATCCACATCCAAAACGTAGGTACCGTGATTTTGCGGCGATTTGCGTTTTTTTTTAACCTGGTTGTTAAAGGAAATGTAAAAAAAAGAAACATTGCTGGCTATAAAAAAATTGAGAAAAAAACAGCGTGGGGTCCCCCCCCAGGTCCATACCAGGCCCTTGGGTCTAGTATGGATTCAGAGGGGACCCCCCACACCAAAATAAAAAAAAATGGCGTGGGGGTCCCTCCAAATCCATACCAGACCCTTATCCGAGCACGCAGCCCGGCAGGTCAGGAAAGGGGGGCCAGCGAGCGCCACCCCCTCCTGAACCATACCAGGCTGCATGCCCTCAACATGGGGGTTGGGTGCTTTGGGGCAGGGGGCACCCTGTGCCCCCCGCCCCAAAGCACCCTGCCCCATGTTGATGGGGACAAGGGCCTCTTCCCGACAACCCTGGGCGTTGTTTTTTGGGGTCTGTGGGCGGGGGCTTATTGGAATCCAGGAGCCCCCTTTAATAAGGGGGCCCCCAGATCCCGGCCCCCCACCCTATGTGAATGAGTATACCCCTACCCATTCACCTGGTGCAAAAAAAGTAAATAAAAAAACCACAACACAGGTTTTTAAAGTAATTTATTAGGCAGCTAGGGGGTCTTCTTCCGACTTCGGGGGTCTCTTCTTCTGCTCTCCGGTGTCGTCTCTGCGCTCTCTGGTTCTTCTCCCGCTCTCCGGTGCCTTCTCCACGATCTCCGGTTCTTTCTGCCTTCTGCCGGGCGCCCCGCTTCCAGCTCTTTTGCTAGCTCTCCCCAAAGTCGGAAGAAGACCCCCGGAGCTGCCTAATAAATTACTTTAAAAACCTGTGTTGTGTTTTTTTATTGACATGTTTTTGCCACCAGGTGAATGGGTAGGGGTACGATGTACCCCATACTCATTCACAAAGGGTGGGGGGCCAGGATCTGGGGGCCCCCTTATAAAAGGGGGCTCCCGGATTCCAATAAGCCCCCCGCCTGCAGACCCCAACAACCAACGGCCATGGTTGTCGGGAAGAGGCCCTTGTCCCCATCAACATGGGGCAGGGGGCTTTGGGGTGGGGGGGGCGCAGGGCGCCCCCTGCCCCAAAGCACCCACCCCCCATGTTGAGGGCATGCGGCCTGGTACGGTTCAGGAGGGGGTGTGTGAGGATATAATTGACATTACAACCTCCATTTTGATCATGCAGCATCCATTTTATGAATTTAGCAGAGAAATGGTTTTAGCAAGAATTTAGTAGAATATAGTTGTGTCTTTAAAACTGCTGACTGTGCCTTGTGTATTTGTCCAAGAGATAATGAGTAGAAAGTCCCTAGTACATCTTGACATTTGACATGACCGCAGAAGACAAATAATAGATAGTAGGTAGTAAGCATTAGGAATAGTCATGTGTAATTAATCATCAAGTTATCCTTATTGTGATTAGTTCAAATAGGACGCCTCCATGAACGCCTTACTGACAAAGTTCTGTATAATTTAACTATATAATGCTGTACCAAAATATAATACAACAGAGTTCTCGCATCATATTTGTCTTGTGTGGTGTTTAAGCTCTCCGCGTGCACTCGAAGGGCTGATAACAGCTGTGATCTTCCTAAACAATCTTATGTACTAGGAGAAGTCCACAGGGAACTCTGAGCAACTAAGAAAGAACCCAAGCGGTGTCCCATCAGTTTTGGTGTCAGAAGTGGGATATCTTACAGTGGTGAAGCGTTGGAGCTGGGTAAAGTATGACCTTCTTTCCATCTACCATCTCTCGCTGCTGTAAGATATGAGCTTGGTTGCTTAGGAGTGTGGCAGTGGAATTGCTGGGAGCGTGATTTTTGCTTTGGAAGCAGGGAAAACTTTTTGCTGTAAGAGCAAGAGTCTGCTGAAAGACGCAGGGTAGTGCTGGGAGCACGGTGATTTTGGAGGCCTCAGGTTTTCTTGAAGAAAACCGGACATTAACACAATTTTTGTTTATTTTTTCTCTTAAATGTTTTTCTCTTAATTTTGCCTGGAATTTTTTTTTCTATCACACTGTTATCGACCCTTGTCTGTTGTCTGGGCTGTCTGTTTGTTATTTGTTATGCGCAATGTCTTGTTTTAAAGTGATTAAGGTTATGTACTTTATTGGAAATTGCTAGAAAGTATAAGTAATATTATACAAGAAAAGGTATTGTACATGTTTGCAACCTTATCTATTTGAAGTAAGATAAGCTACCTGAATTTGGCGCACAGCCCAGAAGGTTCAAAAGGGCAATTCAGCCTATGGTTACATTGCTACAAACTTTCTGAAATAAGAGAAATAACTGCAAAAGGTGTGCTGGGTGCAGTGGTACCATAAAAAAAAAGGGGGGATTGGTTTGTGAAGTTTGAAATTGCTTTGCCTTCAGTGTATTATATTACTATTTTATTTTTAAAGCATCTTGTCTTGATAGAAGTTGGTTAAATAAAAATCTGCATAATGGTTAACTTGCTTGCTAAGTGGAGTAAGAAAGATAATGCAATTCCTAAGACAAAGGCACATCACCATAGACAGAATTCAGTTTTTCAATTATTTTGACCACATGTTCCTGTTGTATAACCTCTAAGTCTCCTGGCTGTAACTGAGGTGTTCCTCTAACCCAAGGAGTAGGAAATGGTCTCCCCATGAGAATCTCAAATGGGGATCCTTTTGTGGTCTTATTTGGGGTCATCCTTATTTCTGCAAGTACTGCTGGTAAGTGTTCTATCCAATTTTTAAAACTTCCTCCTTTTCCCTTTCTTAATTTATCTTTAATGGTCCTGTTCATTCTTTCTATAATTCCTGAACTTTGTAGGTGGTATGGTATGCAGAATTTCCAATCAATAGCTAATAGTCTGCTAATATGTTGTGTCAGTGAAGCTGTGAATGCTGGTCCTTTGTCACTATCTATGACTATAGGGCACCCCTATCTTGGAATCCATTCTTTACACAGAATTTTTGAAACTGTTTTAGCGCTTTCTCTCATTGTGGGGATACCTTCTACCCACTTTGAGAATTTATCCACAATAACCAAGAGATATTTGAAACCACCTCTGGCTATTGGCATATGTGTAAAATCAATCTGTAATTCCTGCATTGGGCCCTGGGGTGCCGGTAAGTGATCCAGAGCTCCTATTTTCTTTCCTTGCACATTGTTCCTTGCGCGTGTCAGGCATCTAGAAAGTTGTGCATCAACTAGATTCCACAGGTCCCTGCATACAAAATGCCTAGAAATGGTGATTAGTGGATTCTTCTTACTTTTGTGTCCAAATCCATGATAATGGGAAATGAATAATGGAGCAGCTGCTCTAGGGAGGCCATACTTACCCATGTCTCCCTCCTTCAAGAAGCTTTTCCATTTTATCCAGGAGACCCTGCATGGGATAAGAAATACATGCGTAAATGTGCCAAGGCCTGGTTTAAACTAGCTCCATACTACAGGCTATCAGTTTCTAATGATGATAATAGAGCTTTGAAAGCTAAAACTGAATGCTATGAGGAGATCCCGATTTCTAACCTCAAGCTACAGGCCAAAGAGAGAGGGATATGGCACATAGAAGGTGCAAACAAAATAAATCTCACACAAATGTTAGGAATGGATGACTTTAAACAAAGTCAGGAAGGGTATTATGGAGGATATTCTAATGAGAAGCTTAGAGATATGGGGAAAAGAAGAAAGTTAAAATTAGGATCACATCTTACTAGGCAACAATTGATCACTCAATTGTGGCAGAATGATGGTTTGCAGAAGCCAGGAACAATGCAATTTTTTGGGACATGTGAGTGCCGTGAATGTGTGTTTCCAAGGCAACCAACGGCACCACCTCCCTACAGGCCATTGTACCCTAGTATCGCTACAACCCAGACTACAGATGATGATGATGAAATCATCTGTCTTTATGTGGCTTCCTTACGGAGGGCACATGAAGCAGAAGACTTAGCCAGTGAAAGCGACGAGGAAGATGAAGGAACACCTGGTGTGGAAGTCCCAACTTCTGTACCTATGACCATAGCAACTGTCCAAGTATCCTCAAGTGTCCCTGGAACCCCTGTAGGAGATACTACTGATTCTGCATCAGTAACAGAGGCACCCATAGAATTTGCCTCTACATCTTCTCAGATAGTAGAGAAAGGGATAAAGAAAATAGCCCCCATAGAGGACAGTCAAGTGAAAACTGGAGCAAAGTTAAAACAGGAAGAAATAAAGAAGTCAGAACAAATGAGTACTGATATCCCTCCCATTGTACAGGCTCCATTCATGACAGTGGGAGATCAGGTCATCATTAAACCTATAAACCCCCAGATAATGAATAGTATCATATTTGGTTGCCCGTCCCCTCAGAAGAATCCTCATGCTGCAGTAAACTACTTAAAAAGAACTACAAAGGGGATGAACTATACTGGAGAAGATTATAAAGTCATAATACACGGAGTCCTGAAAGATGATGAGGAGACGGAGTCTGATTGGACACAGATACCTCAATTAGACAAGCTAGATGAGGTTTACAGAACAGGAACCTACCCATTCAGAAAACCAGAAATCATTAAAGGAATGTGGGACGCTGTTCTAGCATTATGGGTAAAAAGACATGGTGATAAAAAGAATATGGGCCCTATTATAGCTTGCAAACAAAAGGATAAAGAAGAAGTTAGTACATTTGTGAAAAGATTTAGGAAAGTATGGAGAGAAGAAGGTGGCCTAAGAAAAGGAAGCCAAGATCTTTCATTGCTTTATGTCCAAACCCTAATGAATAGTTTACGTCCTGAAGTTGCCCGAACTATTAAGCAAATGATTGACAATTGGCACACTCAATCACCTAAAGATCTAGAAGATAAAATCATGACAAAAGATGCTGCAGGATGTTTTGATTATGCAAAACCAGTATTACAGGCATATCAATACCAGCAGAAGGTAAGTAGGGACAATAGAGACAGAAATCAGGGAAGGTTTCCTCTGCAAGGTGGTATTGATGAACAGCGAGGGAATCGCTGTTTCGAATGTGGACGGGTTGGTCATTGGAAAAGAGACTGTCCCAATAATAAAAAGAGATACATGCCTACTCAACAGCAGGATGCAAGGCAAACATTCCCAAGAGCAGTCCGTTACCCCATTGATTGGCAAAACAGAAGGAAAACCCAATAGGACAGCCTAGAAGTAAACTCCCTCACCTCCAATTTTATCCAAATTTCCCCTTCATGGACAGAACTGCCTTTATGCTCCTTCATAATACAGGGCATCGCTGTAGACCTCATTGTCGATAGCGGGGCTTGTAAGAGCAGTCTGAGTACACATTTCTATGAAGGGCCATGGGAAAAGGGTGAGACTTCAATAGGCATTACTGGAGTTCATACTAGGTGTGGGCGCACACCTCCTCTGAAAGTAGCTACATTGGACGGGACAGTGCTAGGAAATTTTTCATTCATGATAAAACCAGACTGCCCTGTTAACTTGTTAGGCCGAGATTTACTTGGTGTTTTTCAGATAAGCATCCAATTTTCTCCAAAAGGGGGAGTTGATATCACATCACCGACGGTATGTATTGTACCCCCCACAAACATGACAGAAAACAAACATGACAATACACTTGTTCCAAGACTTAGAGACTGAATTCAAAGAAGTACCCCCACATTTTTGGACAGAACACCCTACTGATGTAGGACTGATAGATTGCACTCCTTACAAGGCAACACTAAGGCCCAATACATCTCCAATTTATGTCAAACAATATCCACTTAGTAGAGACAAATAGGAGGGTATTACACCTGTCATAGAGGACTTACTTCAAAGTGGTGTTGTCAAACCGACAGTTTCTCCCTACAATACACCCATAAATCCTATACCCAAACCAAAGGGAGGATATAGATTCACACAGGATCTCAGACCTATTAACAACCTGGTACAACCTATTGCACCAGTGGTACCTGATGTTAACTCATTGATAACATCTATACCATCAGATGCTGAATATTTTACGGTCATTGACCTATCGAACACCTTTTTCTCGATACCAATCGATGAAGAGACCCAACCCTTACTGGCCTTTAGTTTTAAGAGATTTCAAATGACCTGGGTGAGGCTTCCACAAGGCTTTGTGGACTCCCCTGCAGTATACTCTCGAGTAGCTCAGGAAACCTTGAGGTCTTGGACTCCCATTTGCAGCTCCACTCTCCTGCAGTATGTAGATGATCTTCTTCTCATCAATGCTGATAAAAAGGGGTGCCAAATAGACTCTATCTCTCTAATGAAACATCTTGCTGAAGCGGGACACAGAGCCTCAAAAAGCAAACTACAATACTGCCAGAAAACTGTGAAATACTTGGGATTCCTCCTCTCCCATGGAAAAAGACAGCTCTCTCCAGACAGGGTAAAAGCCATTAATACCCTGCCCAAACCATCCACAAAGGCTGAAATGATGACTTTTTGGGCATGATTACTTATTGCAGACAATGGATACCTGACTGTTCTCATTATGATTCCATTCTTTGGGCAGCCACCACCCAAAACCAACCAGCAAAGTTACAATTGACTGATGATATGCACAAATCATATAAGACTCTAAAGAATCTTCTTGTTTCATCACCAAGTCTTGGCATACCCAATTACAAGAAATCGTTCCATTTGTACTGTAGAGAGGGGGGAGCGGTAATGGCGGCAGTTTTGGCCCAGGAACACGGCAGCGCTATGAGACCAACTGCTTTTCTCTCTAGGGTGCTGCCAATACCTGTTCAAGGTATACCAGCATGCTTGAGAGCAGTAGCTGCTTGTGCAATCGCAGTAGAAAATGCACAAACACTCACTCTCTCCCATCATACTGTCCTACATACAACACATCAAGTGGTACATGTACTCAGAAACAACACTACACAGCACATGACTGCACAACGCAATTCAGGATATGAAGTAATTCTCACTTCATCAGCCAACTTGGAGATAAAGTATTCTCCCCCAAATGCAGGCCCTATTGCCTTCTTACATGCCATGATCACACATTCTGATGACAGCACACTGGAAGAACATTGATTGTATGGATATCATACAACAAGACACCACACCCAGACCTGACTTATTGGAGACTCCTATACCTGGAGCAGAGGATGTTTTTGTAGATGGCTCTTCTACTAGGCCAAATGACAAGACTTTTCACACAGAGTATGCAGTAGTACAGCTACCTGACATTATTATTGAAGCAAACTCACTACCCTACCCATCTCCCCAGGCAGCTGAATTAGTTGCTTTGATTAGAGCCTGCCAGTTATACAAGGACAAAGAGGTAAATATCTATACTGACTCCAAATACGCATTCAGTGCGACACACGATTTCGCAAGAATATGGCAAAAACGTGGATTCATCACTGCTGATGGGAAAGGAATTTTTCACTCAGACCTTATTCAAGAACTTTTATCAGCAATAATGCTTCCAGCAAAAATTGCGGTAATTAAATGCCAAGGCCACAGCATGGGCATAGACAAAATTGCTCAGGGAAACAGATTAGCAGATCAAGTTGCTAAGGAAATTGCCACTAAACCAGTATGTCCTGCACACATGCTTATGTCCAAGTTTGTAATACCATCCCTTGTAGAGGATACTGATCTTGTTCACCTACAAACTTTAGCGACTATAGATGAAATCAAGTTCTGGTCAAAAAATGGGTTGGTCCAAGACAAGTTTGGTCTGTGGGCCAACAAGGAGGGAGACATAGGTAAGTATGGCCTCCCAAGTGCAGCTGCTCCATTATTCATTTCCCATTATCATGGATTTGGACACAAAAGTAGGAAGAATACATTAATCGCCATTTCTAGGCATTTTGTATGCAGGGACCTGTGGAATCTAGTTGATGCACAACTTTCTAGATGCCTGACATGTGCAAGGAACAAAGTGCAAGGAAAGAAAATAGGAGCTCTGGATCACTTACCGGAACCCCAGGGCCCAATGCAGGAATTACAGATTGATTTTACACATATGCCAATAGCCAGAGGTGGTTTCAAATATCTCTTGGTCATTGTGGATAAATTCTCAAAGTGGGTAGAAGGTATCCCCACAATGAGAGAAAGCGCTAAAACAGTTGCAAAAATTCTGTGTAAAGAATGGATTCCAAGATACGGGTGCCCTATAGTCATAGATAGTGACAAAGGACCAGCATTCACAGCTGCACTGACACAACATATTAGCAGACTATTAGCTATTGATTGGAAATTCCACATACCATACCACCCACAAAGTTCAGGAATTGTAGAAAGAATGAACAGGACCATTAAAGATAAATTAAGAAAGGGAACAGGAGGGGGGCGGAGCCGGCGGCCGGAGCGGATGGTGGTGTGAGAGGAGAGCTCCGACGCATCAGGGGACCTTAAGCAACCTTTAGCGGCTTTTGAGGCTCAGAAACAGCACATCCGAGCGGCGGAAGACAGGAGGAACCCCGCTGATAGCATGGCCAAACGCAAGAACAGAGAGGGGCCCAGAAAATTGACGGACTTCTATCCCTCCATGACAGGCCGGAAGGCCCAAGATGGCGCCGCAGCGGGACTGCATGCATCACACTGCCATGAGGGAGAGAACGGCGCGACATTCACTTTGCAGGGTGAGCTACCTAATGACACACTAACTCAGCCCCCTTATTCTTCCCCATTCAACAGCCCCCTCAAGCAGAAACGGAGGGTCAGTGCCCCAGGGGATGATAGCAATGAACAAGGAGGGGGGGGAGACGACATGGAGCAAGCTGCCTCATATGCCCAGAAGCTGGATGATATGCCTGTCTCTGGTCAGCCCATGACCGATACAATTATGAAGGATATGATCCTGACGCTAAGAGGGGCCATACAACAAGACATAGCTCACATCGCTCACTCCACACGCAGGGAGCTCAGTGCAATGGGGGATAGAATAGCCCATGTCGAAAACAAAATGGGGGATTTCTCTGCAGCCCACAACGAATTGGTGGATGCTCATGTGGATCTAGAAGATGAACTCACAGCACTACGCCTGAAGGTCTCAGATCTCGAGGACCGCGCACGCAGGAACAATGTGAAATTCAGAGGGATTCCTGAAACAGTTAAGCCTGCCGAACTGAGTTCATTCCTGCAGCAGCTAATGAAGACGGCAATTCCCTCGCTCACCACAGCGGATGTCATTATTGACAGAGCACACAGGCTGCACAAACCACAACATCTCCCTGAGAAGATTCCTAGGGATGTTATAGCCAGAATTCATTTCTTTCATATTAAAGACCAGCTTATGAGGTTTTCCAGGCAAAACAACATCCTCCCAGACCCATATGCTGGAATCACACTGTATGCTGACCTATCACAGGCCACAATGAAGGCTAGAAATAATCTGATACCGGTTACAAAAATGCTGAGAAATCATAAGATTCTCTATAGATGGGGCTTCCCTGCAAAAATCATTCTGGAGAAAAACAACGAATGGTATTCCATTTCCTCCCTGGATAAAGGTCTGGAACTACTCCGCAAGTGGGGACTCCTTCCCCAGGAAGGTTTCCATGAATCCATGGACCAGTCTTCACCCAGATCGGAACTTATCAACAACCGCAGTGCCAGGAACAACCGTGATAAATAACCACATCTGTACTACACTAATAATGGTCCTATGGTGCTGAACTTCCTATTTTCCAAATTAACCTTACTGCGCCTCTTTCGCCTTCTAATGCTGAACAGATGGTCCCCGGATGTTCGGCTGAACAGGTAATCACCTGAATGTTTTTACCCCAATACTGCTTTTGGGATTGTTCCAAATCCATCCTGTTGATGATAACGGTTATATGTTTTGATTTTCAGACCATTGACGTTGCAATGGTCACTTGTCTCTGTATAATTTTGAGACTCCAGGCTTCTGTAATGAAAACCAAATTACAGCTCCTCACTGCTCAGAAATTAATGCTCAGCTACAGCCAATTCTCATATTGCGCCACTAGATGTCACCGAAGCACCATGAATGAAACAAATGACACTTAAACTGCTATCTATCAACGCTAGAGGACTTAACAGCCCCTATAAAAGGAGAACCCTATGGAAAACTGCCCTGGACGAGAACTGTGATGTACTGTGTGTACAAGAGACTCATTTCCTGGTCCAAAGTACACCTAAATGCTCCCATAAGAAATTTCCACATGTCTTCACGGCAAATAACTCAAAAAAAAACAATGGAGTAATGATCGCTATTAAGGACTCTGTATCTTTTAACCTCCTAGATGAACACTATGATGGTAATGGTAGGTATATCATCCTGATTACCGAAATTAACAATGAGGTATACACACTGGTGAACTTGTATGCTCCAAACAAAAGCCCGATTAGGTTTTTACGCAAAACCATACAAAAAGCAAAAGCAATGAAAAAAGGTAACCTAGTCATTTGCGGAGATTTTAATGTACTTATGAATAACATGCTTGACTCCTCCTCTGGGGAGCGGAGACGAGCGCCATCCCTAGGTAATTTCTGCCTGGGGGAAGATCTCTATGATCCTTGGCGCTGTCTCCGCTCCACAGAGAGGGACTACACCTACTTCTCACCGGTCCACAAGAGTTACTCTAGGATTGACTTCTTCCTTACGGACAAATATACTTTACAAAAGGTACTCAAAGCAAATATTCACACCATCACATGGTCTGACCACGCCCCTATCACCATTGATATAACTTCCACCAACAAAACTACAGCCTCTCCACTTTGGCGTAACAACACATATCTACTCTCCCAGCCCAAAATTAGGGAGGAAATTCAAGGGAAGCTAAATGAATTCTTTGAATTCAATGAAACCCCTGGCACTTCCCCCGCGACAATCTGGTGCGCCCACAAAGCCTTCACGAGAGGCGCCTTGATCCAGATAGCAGCTAGGGAAAAAAGGAAAAAAAGCAGATATATATCGCAACTCCATGACCGAATAGCTGACCTGGAAAGTAAGCATAAAAAAAATGGGGACCACTCCTTATTACAACAATTGAACTCCAGGAGGGAGGAACTGAGACTAGTATTGAAATCAGACTACGACCTTTACTATAAGAGACTTAAACTAACTTTCTACTCCCAGAACAATAGAGCGGGGAAGTTACTAGCATCCCAATTAAAGAAAAGACAAGCACAATCCAAAATATCTATAATTAAACATCCCACTAATAATACTTCATATCAGAACCCCAAAGACATAGCAAACGCGTTTAAAGACTTCTACGAGGTCTTATATAATCTGAACCAGGATAAGTCTACCCATCAACCCACAGAAACTGAGATTACTGACTTTCTTAAAAGGATTGACCTCCCGTCCATAGATAAGGGGACCTTAGGCATAATTAATGCGCCCTTTACAGAAGATGAAATCAAGGACGTAATTAAGAAACTTCCCAAACACAAATCACCGGGAGCCGACGGGTTCTCAGCCGAATACTACCAAACATTCTCATCTTTGCTCGCCCCCCGACTGGTAGATCTATACAATACGGCGGCACACACCTGTGCATTCCCAAAGGAAATGCTCCAAGCAATTATAGTGACTATCCCAAAACCCGGGAAGGATCCGGCCTACCCCCAGAATTATAGGCCCATTTCACTCCTGAACTCGGATCTAAAGATTTATGCAAAGATAGTAGCAAACAGACTACTCAATGTAACCCCTACACTCATTGGGCTAGAACAAGTGGGCTTTGTCAAGGGCAGACAGGCCCCAGATGGCACTAGGAAAATGATCAATCTCCTGAGACACGCGGAACTCAATCGCACGCCCAGCATATTTGTAGCCTTAGACGCGGAAAAGGCGTTTGATAGAGTTCACTGGTCATACCTGTCACACACGCTACATAAATTCGGCATAAGCGGATTCTTGCATTCAGCGGTCATGTCTTTATACACGAATCCCTCCGCCAGAGTATTTACGTCAGGGATGCTTTCTGATTCCTTCAACCTCACAAATGGAACGAGACAGGGATGTCCGCTGTCTCCGATTGTTTTTTCCCTAGCAATAGAACCCCTTGCAGAAATCATTAGATCCACTGGGGAGATCACAGGCCTCCGAATTGGTCACACGGAACACAAAATAGGTCTGTTTGCAGATGATGTGATTCTTACCATGACCAACCCACACATCTCACTAAGTAAAGCCACGGAAGTTATTAATGAATTTGGGAGGATAACATATTACAAAATTAACACCTCTAAATGTTTTGCCCTGCCACTTCATTTACCCCACAATATGGTCGCCAAACTAGAACTACTATTCCCTTGCACCTGGGATGCCCCCTCTATCACCTACTTAGGTATCCAACTCACCCACCCTACATCCAAACTATACTCTGAAAATTTTTTACCCCTCCTAGAGCAGACCAAGAAAGACTTTTTACAGATGTCCAAATTCCAACTGTCATGGATGGGGCGGATTGCGGCTTATCAGATGCAAATATTCCCCAAGATTCTATACCTTTTCAGAACCATCCCAATCCCTATACCCCACAAATTTTTCTCGGATCTCGCAAAGCTTCTGAATGCCTACATATGGGAGAATAAAAAACCTAGAATAGCGATGAAAATTCTTTACTTACACAAAAAGGTGGGGGGAGGAAGCTTACCGAACGCGTATGCCTACTATACTGCCTCTTTATTGGACCAGCTGAAATTTTGGTTCTCTAGTCAGGAAGATAATTTATGGAATCAAATAGAAAGGGAGGTTACACCAACTCATGATCTGATTGCACTCCTGATGGCATCCACCATACATCACAAACCCCTAATACCTGATTACCCTACAATTAGGGCCTCAATTGCTGCGTGGTCCCTACTCACCAAAATGAAATTCCCGGGGGAGACTACTCACAAACTAGAAAAGCCTCTCACGACCTACACATTCCTTATTCATAACTTCTCAACACATCACTGGAAACAAAAGGGCGTGCATTTTCACACTGTAGATATTACTCAACCTTCGGCACTTGACACCCTTATGCTACAGCAAATTCGGAGTTATAATAAAATGAATCCTCATGATACCACGGAAGTCCCACTAGTCCTATGGGAATTCTTCATGTCCAGGGGCAAGACAAACATAAGGGGTATATCTCTCTGCTATAGATTCTGTAACCATCAATTAAAGAACTCCAAAACCCCGAATATGCTCAAATGGGAGGCTGAACTACAGACAATCTTTACATTCCCACAATGGATGACTGCTATTAGATACAATAGGGTATCCTCAGCCTGTGTAGATCACTGGGACAATTCGTGTAAGTTACTGCATAGGTGGTACATCACCCCGACGCGCCTACACACAATGAACCCCATTCTTTCCCCACTTTGCTGGAGAGAGTGTCAGCACAGAGGTAACCTCCTACATGTTATGTGGCACTGTAGTATACTACATAACTTCTGGAGAGATGTATTTTCACTCATCTCAGACATTTCCAAAACGAAGTGTAAACCCACCCCAGAATTAGCACTTCTTACATTAGGGATAGACTCCTTCCCAAGCGCACAAAGGATTGTGATTGTACATATCCTATTTGCTGCCCGTATATCAATTGCAGCCAAATGGAGATCCCCAGACCCCCCTACTGTGTTGGAGGTCATAAATAGAGTAAATGCTCAATGTTTAATGGAGAAGATGCTAGCGTATAAATTGAACAAAATACATGTCCATCAGAAATTTTGGGGTCTGTGGCCCACCACTATATGACGTCCTCTAGTGTTGAGTAAACTGTTTGTTGATTTCTTATGTATATGCGAAGACATGTGGAAAGGCGCGGTAGCATGTTTAGAGCAGTGAACCTGGTAACATCATTATTCTTCCTGATAATCTAAATACAGGTATTGTTGTAGTGTTAAATTAGATATGGGTCATACTATGAATATTTTCTCAAGTACCGTGATACTCTGTCCCAATAATATAGTATCAATCTACACACATGTGCAATTGGGGTCGGCCAAATTCTGGGCTGCGCTTTCTATGCCTGGACCTTCATATAAAGGGCCTGCTCACAGAATATTCCCGAGAGGGGTGACAGGCTCCCTAGCCTAAGTTTACTGTTGATTATAGTTCCTGGACTGATGTTATGGAGCCAACGCTCCTGACCCATGATAAAGTCCCAAGAAGGCCGGAGTTGTATTATTTAGAGTGTTGTTAAGCCCTGCATGTGCAATACTTGGAGATGTATGTTGCTATAGTAATGTATGTAACTTGAGACTGTACCTGTATGTAATGTCCATCTTATCATTAATTTAAAAATAAAGAATAAAAATTTTTAGTCAAAAAAAAAAAAGAAAGGGAACAGGAGGAAGTTTTAAAAATTGGATAGAACACTTACCAGCAGTACTTGCAGAAATAAGGATGACCCCAAATAAGACCACAAAAGTATCCCCATTTGAGATTCTCATGGGGAGACCATTTCCTACTCCTTGGGTTAGAGGAACACCTCAGTTACAGCCAGGAGACTTAGAGGTTATACAACAGGAACATGTGGTCAAAATAATTGAAAAACTGAATTCTGTCTATGGTGATGTGTCTTTGTCTTTTCCACTTCCAGCAGGTGAACCAACACATCCTTTCCAAACAGGTGACAGAGTCCTTGTTAAACAACTACAGAAGCACGGTTCCCTGGATCCACCCTATGGTGAACCAACAGAAGTGATTGCAGTCATTAGAACAGCTGTTTTAACTGAACAGTCCCCAGCGTGGATACACACTTCCAGAGTTAAGGATGCACCACCCACTGGAAAACGAAGAGATGATGTAGCACCCACAGGATCACAAGGAGATGTTGGACCATCCACAGGACCAGGAAGAAGTGAAGGATCCAGAAGAATCACAAAATAAAACATCAAAGGAAACACCACTGGCAGTGCTGATTAGAAATAGGGGAGTAACAGTCTGCATTCTTGCTACTACTCTCGCTTTGGTGATTTACATGATCGCATGTCATATATACGATGTGTGTCCCTGGTCAAATAGATCAACACGGCCACATTGTAGCCAAGCCATGAATACTCCATATCTCAACAAACGAAATATGGAAACATATGAATATAAATATGAATACAAAAATGAATACAAAAATGAATACAAAAATGAATACAACAATGAATACCCTAGTCTGTTATGGAAATCTCATTTAAAAATTGCTCAAGCAGCCAACAAGTCCAATTGTTGGGTATGTTCAAGACCCCCTTTGGGCGTTACTAACCCAGCCATGATAGCTGTATTCATTCCCTACAACATTACCATTAATCAATCAGCACCCATTAATGAAAGTTTGAATGTCAGACTCTCACATCCCTATAATACTGTCTGGGAATCAGGAATAGGGAAGAATTTTTCTGTAAACAATTAAGACATCCCATCTATGTAAGTGGTCAACAAGGAAGGCCTAGCATTGGATATAGACTAGGAGGGAAAGGTGGAAGAATTGGAAGAATTAAATGTCCCAAAGGCCTTGTTGTAGACATAGGAAAGGTAGACATAGCAGATCCACATAGCCTGGAGAAATTAGTTATCTGTCAAGGAAAACATTGTAATTCTGCAATAATGAACACTCATTTGTATACAATCTTTTTCCTAATTGATAAAGTCATACAAAAGGCTAGAATTCCGAAATGTTTTGCGATAAAGAAACCGTTCTTTTGGCTGTGTAATGAAAATATCGCATATAAGGTAGTACCTGCTAATGTTTCAGGTGTATGTACCTTGGTAACATTGGTACCCGCTGCGTATGTATCCGAAAACGATATTGAAGCTAGTTATCAGTTGAAAACTGTATGGAATGATAAACCTAAACAAGAACTGTTCGATACTGGGGATATGGTTTGGTCTGTATTCCCATCCTTCACAGGGTGGGGAATTATTTTAATGGAAAGATTAAATAATTTTTCAAATATCATGGATGAAATTTTAAATGAAACTACAAATGCTATTGAGCTATTATATGAAGAAGTAAGATAATTAAGTAGATTAGCTTTACAGGAGAAAATGGCTTTAGATTACTTATTAGCCTCAGAAGGAGGGTTTTGTCAATTTATTGGGAGTAAATGTTGCACCTGGATCTCAGATTATGGAGATAGAGTAGAAGTGCACTTACAAAAAATAAAAGAATTGCAACACAAGGCTAGAAGTATAGCAGAAGAAGGATGAAATCCATTTAAAGGAATGGAAGGTGTCGGAGGATGGTTAAGTGGGTTATTTCTGTGGATAAAGAAGGTTGGTACCGTGATACTGATGGGTCTCTTGTTTCTTCTTTTTATATATTTAATGTACAAGAGTCTGCTCTGCATGATCAAAGGATACAACTACAGAATGAATCGAGCGGCTGGACCAGAATATGAGCTACAGCCAATAACGGAATAATCATTACCAGGGGAATGGTGATGTTGCCCTCAAGATGCAGCATCCCTCTGCAAGACGAAGATGCCTAACCCTTGTTCTTGTGGATAGTACCTTGGACTTTTGATTTCCAATATGATTTATCCCTGTTCAGGGATAAAAGGAGGGATTGTGAGGATATAATTGACATTACAACCTCCATTTTGATCATGCAGCATCCATTTTATGAATTTAGCAGAGAAATGGTTTTAGCAAGAATTTAGTAGAATATAGATGTGACTTTTAAACTGCTGACTGTGCCTTGTGTATTTGTCCAAGAGATAATGATTAGAAAGTCCCTAGTACATCTTGACATTTGACATGACCGCAGAAGACAAATAATAGATAGTAGATAGTAAGCATTAGGAATATTCATGTGTAATTAATCATTAAAGGATAAGCCACATCAAGTTATCCTTATTGTGATTGGTTCAAATAGGACGCCTCCATGAACGCCTTACTGACAAAGTTCTGTATAATTTAACTATATAATGCTGTACCAAAATATAATACAACAGAGTTCTCGCATCATATTTGTCTTGTGTGGTGTTTGAGCTCTCCGCGTGTACTCAAAGGGCTGATAACAGCGGTGATCTTCCTAAACAATCTTATGTACTAGGAGAAGTCCACAGGGAACTCTGAGCAACTAAGAAAGAACCCAAGCGGGGACCCATCAGGGTGCTCGCTCACCCCCCCTTTCCTGACCTGCCGGGCTGCGTGCTCAGATAAGGGTCTGGTATGGATTTTGGGGGGACCCCCACGCCGTTTTTTCGGCGTAAGGGATTTCCCCTTAAAATCCTTACCAGACCTAAGGGCCTGGTATGCTCCTGGAGGGGAACCCATGCCGGTTTTTTATTTAAAATTTGGCGTGGAGTTCCTCTTCATGATTCATACCAAACACAGGGGACAGCAAGCGTGAGGCTTGCAGTACCTTGTCGCCGAGAACATTCTTGGGCAGGTACTTCAAGTCGCCTCCAGGACACGACTTGAGCGTCTGCTTCACTCTCAAGTCGTGTCCAAGTTGCCTCAAAAAGTCGCGCTGCCCCTGTGTCAACCGGCACACAAGTCGCCCTGCAAGTCGGATTGTCTTGATCCGACTTCCCGGGCGACCGCTATTCAAATCAATGGGCTCCCATAGGGAACCATTCATTTTGAATAGAGATACAAGCGCCGCTGACATTTTTATTTACTATAACAGTGCGCCTCCGGTTCATGCACCCAATTAAGGATTTATCCGGCGCACCAATTAAGGTATGAACCGGCGCAGCGCACTGTTGTTAGTAAATCACCCCCAGTGCCCTTTCTGACACTTTTTGTTTACATGAAAACATGTTTGTTTTTTTTTGCAAGAAAATTACGTTGAACCCCCAAACATTATATATTTTTTTAAAGCAAAGGCCCAACAGATTAAAATGGTGGGTGTTGCATTTTTTTTCCACACAGTATTTGCGCAATGATTTTTCAAATACATTATTTGGGGAAAAAATACACTTTTTTTAATTTTAATGCACTAAAACACACTATATTGCCCAAATGTTTGATGAAATAAAAAAGATGATCTTAGGCCGAGTACATGGATACCAAACACGACATGCTTTAAAATTGCGCACAAACGCGCAGTGGCGACAAACTACATACATTTTTAAAAGCCTTTACAGGTTACCACATTAGATTTACAGAGGAGGTCTACTGCTAAAATGACTGCCCTCGATCTGACCTTCGTGGTGATACCTCACATGCATGGTGCAATTGCTGTTTACATATGATGCCAGACCGACGCTTGCGTTCGCCTTTGCGCGAGAGCAGGGGTGGACAGGGGTGTATAAACTGTTCCTTCCATTTTTTTTGATCATTTTTATTGTTATCTCAGGGAATGTAAATATCCCCTATGATAGCAATAAGTAGTGACAGGTACTCTTTTTTGAAAAAATTGGGATCTATTAGACCCTAGATCTCTCCTCTGCCCTCAAAGCATCTGACCACACCAATATCGATGTGATATGATGCTTTCCCAATTTCCCAATGGTGCTGTTTATATCCGGGGGGGGGGGGGGACATTCCCTCCCACTGCTTGTAAAAGCAGTCTAGAGGCTAATTAGCTGCTAGGATTGCTTTTACATGAAAGCCGACCACTGGCTGAAAAGAATGATACCAAGATGATACCTAAACCCACAGGCATCATTCTGGTATAACCATTCAAAGTCCAGCAACATACCAGTACGTTGCTGGTCCTTGTTGGACATATATTGTAATCTTTTTTTTTTCATGCAGCCTATTGGCTGAATGAAAAAAAGAGATTGATCGGTGGGTATGCCCACCATTAGAATACCTCCCTTCATCCACCCACTTCTAATGATGGGCATACATGCACCATTTATATATGCCAAAGCATGGGGGCAAACGCTGTTGCTGTCAAGATAAATAAATCCACGCTGCAACTGAATGGCATACCTGCTAAGCAAATGATGGTTAACATTAAAACAAAGTAACATTACAGTATAACAGTAAGAGCCGGTTCACACAGGGGCAACACGACTCTTTGGAGGCGACCTGGAAGCGACCTGAGCCTGCACCACAACGCGACATGGGGCGACTTACAAGTTGCCTCCAGGACAGGAGGCATTCCAGTGACCGATCAACCTTGAATCAGCTCTGTGGGAGGGAGGGGGAGGGAGGGGGAGGGAGGGGTTTGCCCTAAAAACTATTTTCACTTCCTGAAAAGTCGCTGCAGTAAAGACAGTGATCCGACTTCTGAGGCAACTTCCATTGAAATCAATGGGTACAAGTCGCCTAGAAGTCGGATTGAAGTCGTATAGGAACCTTTTTTGAAGTCGGAGCGACTTCAGTCGTGTACATTAAGATGGCTCCATTCACTTCAATTAGTTTTAAAAACAGCGCGACTTGGGGCGACTTCAAGTTGCCTCCCGAGTCGCCCCTGTGTGAACCGGCTCTAAGACCTTACTTTACCATACCTGCAAAGCAAATACCAAAAAAAAACAAAGTAAAAAATAAAACATTTTTTAACGCAACTTGTGTCTAAAATATATATATATTCCGAAGCATGGGGGCATCCTCCAGCAAAAAAGTTATGCCGCATACACACGGTCAGACTTTTCCACGGGCAAGCCTCCGTCGGAATTTTGACCGTATGTATGCGGCATTAGGAGCAAAATCGCTCCTCCGCCCCTGCTGCCCCCATGCTTTGGCATATATGCTCTTTTTTTTAACTGTGGTGGTGAAATCACCTCCTACAGCACTGGAGTCATGGCTTTATGTATCGTGGGAGCAAACGCTGTTGCTGTCAAGATAAATAAATCCGCGCTGCAGCTGAATGGCATACCTGAAAACAAAAAAATGGTTAACAATAAAACACAGTAAACAGTAAAGTATAAAAAAAATACATACCTGAAAAGCAAGCATGATAAGACATAATAACAATAAAACATTGCAGAATAGAATACAGTAAAAAAGAGCAGAACAATAGAGAGAAAATAGAGAGAGAGAGAACAATAAAACGATAACTATTTATTTATTTTTTTGTGTTTTTTTCTTTTTCCTTTTTTTTTTTTTACACTTTTTTTATAACTGTAACTTTAACAACTGTAACGGTTTGGTTCCAGGTTCGGGCCTCTTAAAATGCGATGTTATCTTGGGAGACCCTGTGTAAGTGTGTCCTAGTCTGTGAAATGCTATACCCTACGCTAAAACTTCACTAGTGTGTGGTAGCTTTCAAAACATTCACCAATGCAAAGACCAGGATTGTCAGGACAGTAATAACGGGTGTCACGCCTATATCCGCGTTTGGTACAGACACGTCATCTTCTTTGGGAGGCTCGTTGGGTAGGGGTACTCTGGAGGACATGCGAAAAATGCCTCTCATGCAGCAGGCTTACTGCATTTGGTTGGGAATGGTGAGATGCAGCACCGCCTGGATACGGTAGGTCTGTGACGATCTCTTCCTGGAATGTAAGGAAGGATCCAGTCCATCCTGAAGCTCTGTATAGCACATGAGCGTTCAGCAAAGCCAATTGAAATAAGTAAACAGACACTGGTCATTGAGATCCACCCCTCCCATATTTTGGTTATATTCGTGGACACAGAGGGGTTTCTCCACAACACCAGTCGCCATAGGAATTTGGACTGTTGTGTCTGCGTAAAGGGAGGTAAGAATGAAAACATTATTATTATCCCTTCACTTCACAGCAAGCAAATTATTACACTTCAAGCAGGCTCTCTCCCCCAGCCTAAGATGGGAATGTACAAGCTGCTGGGGAAAGCCCCTGCGATTAGATCGCACGGTGCCACATGCGCCAATTTGATGATCAAATAAGTGACTAAAAAGTGGCACACTCGTGTAATAATTGTCGACATACAAGTGGTACCCCTTTCTGAATAAGGGTGACACCAAGTCCCACACTATCTTGCCAGCACTCCCTATGTAATCTGGGCAGTTCTCCGGCTCTACTTGACTATCTTTTCCCTCATAAACCATAAAGCTCCATGTATAGCCTGTTGCTCTGTCACAAAACTTCTAGAGCTTGACCCTGTATCTGGCATGCTTTCTGGGAAGGTACTGTTTGAAAGTGGCCAGAAAATGTAATCAGGGACTCATCAACGCAGACAACTTGATGGGGAGTAAACAAGGCTGCACAACCTTAGTTGAAGTGGTTTATGAGGGGCCGAATTTTGTAGAGCCGATCGTATTCAGGGTCTCCACGAGGACGAAAAAGTTAATTGTCGTTGAAGTGCATGAACCGCAAGATCTGCTTGTATTGTGCCCTGGCCATGGAGTCAGAGAACACGGGCATATGGGGAATTGGGCGTTTGGACCAATACGTCAGCAACTTCCTCAATTTATGATGACTTTGTTGAGGGAAAGGCCCAGAAAGGTCTTAAATTCAGAAACCGTAATTGGTTTCCAATCTCTGGCAAGGGAGGGCAACTGGGGATTAGTGGCGATGAATTGACCAGCATACAAATTACTTTGGTCCACAATAGATCTATAGAGATAAAAATCAAGTGGCGTAAAATCAGCTGTTTCCACCTGAATTCCGGGTTGGCCAGTGAATGGAGGAAGTATGGGTTCTGCAGAAGTCGTGGGCACCCAATCAGAATTGGCAAATTCTGCAGGAAGGACACTATGGGCACGACAAGCTTGCCTTTGTCTTCTTCTTGGTGGCAGCGGGACACTACTTGTGCTTGCCACCTCGCCAACTTGAACTGCACTTATGGGACTCGCCACGTCACCAAGTGTTACTGCAGTGCCGGATGTACGACCAGGGTGTACTAGGCCGCTGGTGCTTGCCAGTTCACCAGAAGGATGAGCGGCACTAGTACTTCTCTGCTCCATACGAGAGTCCTGCAGTTCTTGCACCTCAACAACAGCAGAAGAATGGGGTCGGGTACGCTTGACCTTAGCAGGGACCTCACCTTCGCTGTCAGTGCTATCTGTCATGGAGCCGCTGTCGTCTACGTGGTCCTATTCTGAGCCTGAATCTGACAGATGTGTGACCTCCTCTTCACTATCTGTCCTGCTCAGAAACTCGTAGGCCTCTTTACTAGTGTACCTTCGATTTACCATTTTGGGCTCTAAATTTACTGGTACACTAGTAAGATTCTCAGGTAAAAAAGCACCTGACTGTCAGCAACTGTATGAAACGCTATCAAAAAAAACTGTTAGCGATCACAAGGATCAGGCCTGATTCTGCGAACGCTGCAGTTATGTGTTTAGTGTTTTGTGACAGTGATCGATCGATACTGCACTTGGGTGGGCAGGGCTGGGCTGGGTGGAGGGGCTAAACGCAGGTGCTAGCAGGTATCTGGTCTGATCCCACTAACAATGTGTTTTTTGGAACCCTAAACTTCTGGGGACGCTAGTATAGATCTGATCAG
Organism: Rana muscosa; assembly: GCA_029206835.1. Lineage (NCBI taxonomy): Eukaryota > Metazoa > Chordata > Amphibia > Anura > Ranidae > Rana > Rana muscosa. Next base: position 1,158,203,089 of record CM055122.1, read on the forward strand.
ATCAGATATTGATCTGTTCAGATACTATACCACTAAGGGAGGTGTATGCTCCGTGCGTGGGTGTTAGCGCTAGTGGCACTAACCTGACACTGCCTGGGGTGACGCAGACCCAATCTGACCCTAAAACCTAATTGATATCACCCGCCGGGCAATCAGGGTGTTAAACCTTTATTGGATAATAAATGGCGGGTGCCCTGATGCTATAAAAAGCAAACTAACTAACCAGCGTCACCCGTAACACTTATACGGTGATCACTGGTGAAAGGGTTAACTAGGGGCAATCAGGGGGTTAAAACCTTTATTAGGTAATATATGAGGGTACCTGCCACTATATAAAAACCTGACGGTGAACCTAAATAACAAAATAACTAACTGGCTAACCAGCATCACCAGTGACACTGATACGGTGATCACTGGTGAAAGGGTTAACTCTAGGGGCAATAAGGGGGTTAAAACATTTATTAGGCAATATATGGGGGTACCTGATGCTATAAAAACCTGACGGTGAACCTAAAAAAAATAACTGGCTACCTAGCATCACCAGCGACACTAATACAGCGATCAGAAAAAAGATTGCTTAGTGACACTGGTGAAAGGGGGTGAAAGGGTTACCTGGGGGGCGATCAAGGGGTTAAACCTTTATTAGGGGGGTTAGGGGGTACCCTGGACCTAAAGGGGGCCTAAAGCTAACTGCCCTGCAACTTTTTACTGTCACAAATGACACTGCATGCAGTGATCAGTAAAAAAATGACCACTGCAAACGGTGACACTGTGACTGTGGGTGCAGGGGGTGATCTCATCACGGATCGTTCCTGAAGCGAAACGGACCGCAGTGGCACCGGGGAGGTCCGATCAGACCCCCCACCCGCTGGAAGGCAGGCACATACAGGTACATGCATATGCCTGTCCGTGCCATTCTGCTGACGTAAATGTACAGGCAGCGATCCTTAAGTGCTTAACCACATAAGGGCCATAAGGATTTGCCGCTTTAACTGACAATTGCGCGGTCTTGCGGCATTGTACCCAAACAAAATTTAAGGGGGGAGGGGTGGCTGCCCTAGGTGGAGTGTGGAAGGGGGTGTCAGGTTGGGACCATGGAGAAGAATCTATCCACCACTGTGCTCCAAGCCGAGTATGCCTTCGTACCTTTTAACAGCCCCCCTTTCTACGGCAGGATCCACGCCCCTTTATAGGAAGGCCTAACTTGCTCTTGTCCTGTGTTGGGTTCCTGTTAGTCTGTCTGGCTGCATCTAAGCTGTTAGTAAGAGCAGCAGCTTGGGTGGGTGGAGCAAGCAAGGCAACACAGTGCAGTCCGGGAACGTCTTTCTGCTCAGCAGACACAGAACTCTCCCCAGGGCAGACTGAACATGTCAAAGGATGGAGGTCAGGCTGTGTGTTCTTCTGCTGTAAGTCCTTGCTGCTCTACCTATCTTCCACACTGTATCTTCCTTCTCAACCTGTCCCGACTGCTGTGCCTTCCTCACTGTGCAGTGCTATGCAGTAAACCTGCTCTGCACTAGGGATGAGCCGAACACCCCCCCGTTCGGTTCGCACCAGAACTTTCGAACGGACCGAACATTCGCACAAACTTTAGAACCCTATTAAATACAATGGACTCGAACGTTTGAAATCTAAAGTGCTAATTATAACGCCTAATATGCATGTTATTGTCCTAAAAAGGGTTTGGTGACCCGGGTCCTGCCCGAGGGGACATGTATCAATGTAAAAATAATATTTTAAAACGGTCGTTTTTTCGGGAGCAGTGATTTTAATGATGCATAAAGTGAAAAAAAAAGTGAAATATTCCTTTAAATATCGTACCTGGGTGGTGTCTAAAGTATGCCAGTGAAGTGGCACGTGTTTCCCGTGTTTAGAAGTGTCCCTGCACAAAATGACATTTCTAAAGGAAAAAAAGCCATTTAAAACTGCTTGCGACTTTAATGTAATATCTGGTCCCGGCAATATGGATGAAAATCATTGATAAAAATGCCCCCCCCCCCCCCCCCTACCCCAGCCCATTACCAGCCCCTTTGGGTCTTGTATGGATATTAGGGGAACCCTGCACCCAAAATAAAAAAAGGCCCTATATACTCTGAACAGCAGTATACAGGCGGTGCAAAAAAGACACGGACTGTAGGTTTGTTCTTAAAGGGGTTGTAAAGGTTTGTTTTTTATTTTCTAAATAGGTTCCTTTAAGCTAGTGCATTATTGGTTCACTTACCTTTACCTTAGATTTCCCTTCTAAATATTTTTTTTCTTTGTTTTCTTTGTCTGAATTTCTCACTTCCTGTTCCTCCTCAGTAAGCTGTTCAGTAAGCTGTTCTGGCTGACTCCACACCACTCGGAAGATGGTGTGAAGTTTAGTGAGGAGAAACAGGAAGTGAGAAATTCAGACAAAGAAAATAAATATTTAGAAGGTAAATCAAAGGAAAAGGTAAGTGAACCAACAATGCACTAGCTTAAAGGAACCTATTTAGAAAATAAAAAACAAACCTTTACAACCCCTTTAAGTACAATCTGTTTGTAATTTGGAACAGGTAAATTTTTTAAGTGTAGCTCTAGCCAAAAAATCAATTTTTAAGCTTTTTGGAGAACATAGGGAAGGGTTATCACCCCTGTAACATTTGTTTTGCTGTCTGTGAACCTGTTCAGAACATTTCACCTCACTTTCCATCCCAATGACAAATGTTTTTGGAAAATTTGTTTTTTTTATTGAAACAAGGATTGGTGATAAAGCATCAGTGGAGAGGAGACACCTTTTTCACATATTAACTCTTACAGGAGAGAATTTGCCTTCCTAGGGGTAGATTTCCTCTCACTTCCTGTTGTCTCCTTCCGTTTGCAAGTAGGAGTCGTTTGTAAGTTGGATGTTTGAAAGTAGGGGCCTGCCATATATAGTCTGCAGAAATTTGGCCCTTAGGTGTTGGTGTTGCCACAACACTGTAAGCCCTCACAGTTACTCTTGGTGGGCGCTGGAACGCCCTGCTGTCAACTATTATATCAGGAATTGTATTTACATGCCACTGTTGAACAGTGGTAGGAAAAATTGGGCCTTTGGTGGTGGTGCTGGTGCCACAACACTGTAAGCCCTCCCAGTTACTCTTGGTGGGTGCAGGAATGGACCCTGCTGTGAATTATTAGATCAAGAATTGTAAGTGCATGCCCCTGTTGAACAGGGGCTGAACAATTGGGCCTTAGGCACTGGTGCTGGTGCCACAACACTGCAACCCCTCACAGATACTGTACTTAGAGCGCAGCAATGAGCCCTGTTGCAAAGTATTGCATCAAAAATTTAGGCTTTAGGTGAATGCTATGCAAAGCACACAGTAGTACACTAAGTGAAACACTGACTGTCTGCAGCTAGAACAATCACCGGCCTGCCTGTCACAGTATAGAGAATAACTGTATCCAGGTGAGCTTTAGGTGGATTCTATGCAAAGCACACAGTAGTACACTAAGTGAAACACTGACTGTCTGCAGCTAGAACAATCACCGGCCTGCCTGTCACAGTATAGAGAATAACTGTATCCAGGTGAGCTTTAGGTGGATGCTATGCAAAGCACACAGTAGTACACTAAGTGAAACACTGACTGTCTGCAGCTAGCACAATCACCGGCCTGCATGTCACAGTATAGAGAATAACTGTATCCAGGTGAGCTTTAGGTGGATGCTATGCAAAGCACACAGTAGTACACTAAGTGAAACACTGACTGTCTGCAGCTAGCACAATCACCGGCCTGCCTGTCACAGTATAGAGAATAACTGTATCCAGGTGAGCTTTAGGTGGATGCTATGCAAATCACACAGTAGTGCACTAAGTGAAACAGTGACTGTCTGCAGCTAGCACAATCACCGGCCTGCCTGTCTCAGTATAGAGAATAACTGTATCTAGGTGAGCTTTAGGTGAATGCTATGCAAAGCACACAGTAGTACACTAAGTGAAACACTGACTGTCTGCAGCTAGCACAATCACCTGCCTACCTGTCACAGTATAGAGACTAACAGGAACGGATCTAGCTAAACTCAATACAGTGTATAAATATATATATATATATATATATACAACACCTAGGATGCATATATATCCTCTACACACTGTAACAGCAGCTAACTGACTCGCCTGCCTGCTCTATCTAGCTCAATATAAATGAAACTGTCTATCTCTCTGAAACTGCCTCTTTCACAAACGCCAACACACTACACAAGGCCGACTTCCAGGTGGCCTTATATAGTGTGGGGCATGTACTAAACCCCCTGAGCCATAATTGGCCAAAGCCACCCTGGCTTTGGCCAATTACGGCTCTCCGTTTTTTCTGCGCTGTGATTGGCCAAAGCATGCGGGTCATAGTGCATGCTTGGCCAATCATCAGCCAGCAATGCACTGCAATGCCGCAGTGAAGTGTGGGCCGTGTCGCGCAACACGAATTTGGCGCGAATGGACCATAACGTTCGTTCTTCGTCGAACGATCGAACAGCCGATGTTCGAGTCGAACGTGTGTTCGACGCGAACACGAAGCTCATTCCTACTCTGCACCTTGCACTGCATGTTTACTGAAAGTGAAAGTAATACATAGATGTATTCCACATACACACTAGGGATTAGGGATGAGCCGAACACCCCCCGGTTTGGTTCGCACCAGAACCTGCGAACGGACCGAAAGTTTGCGCGAACTATCGAACCCCGTTAAAGTCTATGGGACTCGAAAGTTCAGAATCAAAAGTGCAAATTTTAAAGGCTAATATGCAAGTTATTGTCCTAAATAGGGTTTGGGGACCCGGGTCCTGCCCCAGGGGACATGTATCAATGCAAAAAGAAGTTTTAAAAATGGCCATTTTTTTGGGAGCAGAGATTTTAATGATGCTTAAAGTGAAAAAAAAAAGTGAAATATTCCTTTAAATATCACACCTGGGGGGTGTGTATAGTATGCCTGTGAAGTGGCACATGTTTCCCGTGTTTAGAACTGTCCCTGCACAAAATGACATTTCTAAAGGAAAAAAAGTAATTTAATAGTGCTTGCGGCTTTAATGTAATGTCTGGTCCCGGCAATATGGATGAAAATCATTGAGAAAAAAGGCATGGGTACCCCCCACCCCCCCACCCCAGCCCACTACCAGCCGCTTTGGGTCTTGTACGGATATTAAGGGGAACCCCACACATAAATTTAAAAAAGGAAAGGCGTGGAGCCCCCAGGCCCTATATACTCTGAACAGCAGTATACAGGCTGTGCAAACAAGACAGGGACTGTAGGTTTGTTGTTACGTAGAATCTGTTTGTAATTTTGAACTGGTACATTTTTAAAGTGTATCTCCAGCCAAGAAATCTACATATTTTTAAGCTTTTTGGAGAACATAGGGAAGGGTTATCACCCCTGTAATATTTGTTTTGCTGTCTGTGCACCTGTTCAGAACATTTCACCTCACTTTCCATCCCAATGACAATTTTTTTATTTTAAATTTTGGGTTTTTAGTGAAACAAGGATTGGTGATAAAGCATCAGTGGAGAGGAGACATATTAACTCTTACAGGAGAGAATTTCCTTTCCTAGGAGTAGATTGCCTCTCACTTCCTGTTGTCTCCTTCCGTTTGCAAGTAGGAGTCGTTTGTAAGTTGGATGTTTGAAAGTAGGGGCCTGCCGTATATACTCTGCAGAAACTTGGCCCTTAGGTGTTGGTGTTGCCACAACACTGTAAGCCCTCACAGTTACTCTTGGTGGGCGCTGGAATGCCCTGCTGTGAACTATTATATCAAGAATTGTACTTACATGCCATTGTTGAACAGTGGTAGGAAAAATTTGGCCTTTGGTGGTGGTGCTGGTGCCACAACACTGTAAGTCCTCACAGTTACTCTTGGTGGGCGCAGGAATGGGCCCAACTCCCTGCCTGTATTTGTATGAGAACACCAGCAATTGTATTCAGGTAAGCTTTAGATGCACACTGTGCAAAGGACACTAAAACAAAATACTGCAGCTCCCTGCCTGTATTTTCATGAGAACACCAGCAATTGTATTCAGGTAAGCTTTAGGTGCACACTGTGCAAAGGACACTAAATCAAAATACTGCAGCTCCCTGCCTGTATTTGTATGAGAACACCAGCAATTGTATTCAGGTAAGCTTTAGGTGCACACTGTGCAAAGGACACTAAAACAAAATACTGCAGCTCCCTGCCTGTATTTGTATGAGAACACCAGCAATTGTATTCAGGTAAGCTTTAGGTGCACATTGTGCAAAGAACACTAAATCAAAACACGAAGCTCCCTGCCTGTATTTGTATGAACACCAGCAATTGTATTCAGGTAGTCTTTAGGTGCACATTGTGCAAAGGACACAAAAACAAAATACTGCAGCTCCCTGCTTGTATTTGTATGAGAAAACCAGCAATTGTATTCAAGTAAGTTTTAGGTGCACACTGTGCAAAGGACACTAAATCAAAATACTGCAGCTCCCTGCCTGTATTTGTATGAGAACACCAGCAATTGTATTCAGGTAAGCTTTAGGTGCACACTGTACAAAGGACACTAAAACAAAATACTGCAGCTCCCTGTCTGTATTTGTATGAGAACACAAGCAATTGTATCCAGGTATACTTTAGGTGCACACTGTGCAAAGGACACTAAATCAAAATACTGCAACTCCCTGCCTGTATTTGTATGAGAACACCAGCAATTGTATTCAGGTAAGCTTTAGGTGCACACTGTGCAAAGGACACTAAATCAAAATACTGCAGCTCCCTGCCTGTATTTGTATGAGAAAACCAGCAATTGTATTCAGGTAAGCTTTAGGTGCACACTGTGCAAAGGACACAGTACACTAAGTGAAAATACTGCAGCTAGCACAATCACCTGCCTGCCTGTCAGTATATTATGAAGAGAATAACAGGAACTGATCTAGCTAAACTGAATACAGTGTATAAATATATATACAACTAGGTATGAGCTTCAAGTATGAGTCGAACTCATGTTCAACTCGAACATTGCCTGTTCGCATGTTCACCGAACAGCGAACAATTTGGGGTGTTCGCGGCAAATTCGAAAAGCCGTGGAACACCCTGTAAAAGTCTATGGGAGAAATCTAAAGTGCTAATTTTAAAGGCTTATATGCAAGTTATTGTCATAAAAAGTGTTTGGGGACCCGGGTCCTGCCCCAGGGGACATGTATCAATGCAAAAAAAAGTTTTAAAAACTTCTGTTTTTTTGGGAGCAGTGATTTTAATAATGCTTAAAGTGAAACAATAAAAGTGAAATATTCCTTTAAATTTCGTACCTAGGTTGTGTGTATAGTATGCCCTTCAGGTTTTCAGAATGAGTGGTAAAGTTCACCTGCAGCAAATATGCAAGCACTCTAATACATTTATTTTTCTTCGTACTCAGCAGTATACATGATTACTTGTTATGATGATGTGCAGCCACACTTTTTCACATTGACAAATTTGATATATTTACAATTTTTTGCATGTTTAAAAAAAAAATTCTACATGAAAAATTACAGTGAAAGGGTGAAGATTAGAGTTGAGCGGACACCTGGATGTTCGGGTTCGACGGGTTCGGCCGAACTTCGGAAAAAAGTTTGAGTTCGGGACCGAACTTGACCCGAACTTGACCCCGAACCTGAACCCCATTGAAGACAATGGGGACCCGAACTTCTGAGGACTATTCGCGCTTGTTTCCCGTGCTTAGAACTGTCCCTGCACAAAGTGTAATTTCTGAAGGAAAAAAAGTCATTTAAAACTCACTCGCGGCTATAATGAATTGTCGGCTCCCGGGAATACATAGAAAAGTCATTGATAAAAAAAATTAAAAAAAGCGTGGGGGTGCCCCCAAATTCAATTACCAGGCCCTTCAGGTCTGGTATGGATATTAAGGGGAACCCTGCCGCAAATTTAAAAAAAAAATGCGTGCGTTTCCCCCCAAATATCCATACCAGGCCCTTCAGGTCTGGTATGGATTTTAAGGGGAACTCCAAACCAATTTTTTTTTTTTAAATGGCGTTGAGTTCCCCCAAAAATCCATACAGACCCTTTTTTTCTGAGCACGCAACCTGGCAGGCCACAGGAAAAGAGGGGGGACGAGAGAGCGCCCCCCCTCCTGAACCATACCAGGCCACATGCCCTCAACATGAGGAGGATGTCCCCATGTTGATGGGGACAAGGGCCTCATCCCCACAACCCTTGCCCGGTGGTTGTGGGGGTCTGCGGGCAGGAGGCTTATTGGAATCTGGAAGACCCCTTTAACAAAGGGGACTCCCAGATTCCGGCCCCCCCTATGTGAATTGGTAAGGGGTACATTGTACCCCTACCATTTCACAAAGAAAGTGTAAAAAAAAATGTAAAAAAATACACAGACACCTTGGAAAAGTCCTTTATTAAAAATAAAAAAATAAAAATAAAAACACATTCCAGCGATGTAATCCAATGTCTCGCGGCGATCCGATGTCCAGCGCTGCAGTCTCCACTTGAAACGTCATTGGCTGAGCGAACCTACATTGCGGAGGAAGTTCCCCATCAGGTCCGCTCAGCCAATGACATAGGCGGGGTCTGAGGTACGAGGGGGCGGGGGCACCCTCGTATCTCAGACCCCACCTACGTCATTGGCTAGCGGGCCTGATGGGGAACTTCCTCTTCAGTTTAAATAAATGAATAGACCCGCCCCTTCTCACGTTCACCATCAAGAGAGGACCTGATGGGAATGTGAGAAGGGGCGGGTCTATTCATTTTTTTACACTGAAGAGGAAGTTCCCCATCAGGTCCGCTCAGCCAAGACGTAGGCGCGGTCTGAGATACGAGGGCGACCCCGCCCCCTCGTACCTCAGACCCCGCCTATGTCATTGGCTGAGCGAACCTGATTTGGAACTTCCTCCGCAGTGTAGGTCCGCTCAGCCAATGACGTTTCGAGGGGAGACCGCAGCGCTGGACACGGATCGCCGCGGGACATTGGATTACATCACTGGAATGTGTTTTTTATTTTTTATTTAAAAAAAAGGACTTTTCCAAGGTGTCTCTGTGTTTTTTTTACACTTTCTTCGTGAAATAGTAGGGGTACAATGTACCCCTTACCAATTCACACAGGGGGGGCCGGGATCTGGGGTCCCCTTTGTTAAAGGGGTCTTCCAGATTCCGATAAGCCTCCTGCCTGCAGACCCCCACAACCACCGGGCAAGGGTTGTGGGGATGAGGCTCTTGTCCTCATCAACATGGGGACATCCTCCCCATGTTGAGGGCATGTGGCCTGGTACAGTTCAGGAGGGGGGGCGCTCTCTCATCCCCCCTCTTTTCCTGCGGCCTGCCAGGTTACATGCTCGGATAAAGGGTCTGGTATGGATTTTTGGGGGAACTCCATGCCATTTTTTTTTTATTTGGTGTGGAGTTCCCCTTAACTACTTCAATACAGGGCTTTTCTTACCCCCTCAATACTGGGCCTATTCTGGCACTTCTCTCCTACATGTACAAATCATCATTCTTTTGCTAGAAAATTACTCAGAACCCCCAAACATTATATATGTTTTTCTAGCAGACACCCTAGGGAATAAAATGACGGTCATTGCAGCTTTTTTTCTTGCACGGTATTTGCGCAATAATTTTTCAAATGCCTTTTTTTTGGAAGAAAAAAGGTTTTATTATTTAAAAAATAACAAAACAGTAAAGTTAGCCCAATTTTTTGGTAAAATATGAAAGATGATGTTACGCCGAGTAAATAGATACCCAACATGTCACACTTTAAAATTGCGCACACTCATAGAATGGCGCCAAACTTCGGTATTTAAAAATCTCCATAGGCGACGCTTTAATTTTTTTTACAGGTTACCAGGTTAGAGTTACAGAGGAGGTCTAGTGCTAGAATTGTTGCTCTCGCTCTAACGCACGCGGCGATACCTCACATATGTGGTTTTAACGGCGTTTACATATTTGGGCGGGACTTACATGTCCGTTCGCTTCTGATCGCGAGCTACCGGGGACATAGGCGTTTTAATTTTTTTTTATTATTATTTATTTTTTTATTTTACTTATTTTTATTTTTTTTACACTTATTTTACTTTTTTTTTTTTGATCACTTTTATTCCTATTACAAGGAATGTAAACATCCCTTGTAATAGGAATGTGTGTGACAGGTTCTCTTTATTGAGAGATGCGGGGTCAATAAGACCCCACATCTCTCCTCCAGGCTGGAAAGCATGAGATCAGTGAAAATTTTTTCACTGATCTCATACTTACAGCCGCAATGGCGGCTTTGTTTACATTTGAGGACCCGGGCGTGATGTCATCACATCGCGCCCGGGCCTCTGACGATCATAGAGATGACTGGTGACCATCTGGTCACCAGTCATCTCTATGCTCATCACGTGACCCACCAACGGCGCCGGAAGATTCGCTCCGGGTCCCCGATCGCACGGGAGAGCCCGGAGAAGCACCGGATGGCGGCGGGAGGGGGCGATGTCCCCTCCCGCCGCCTATAAGAACGATCAAGCGGTGGAACCGCCGCTATGATCATTCTTATGGTGCGCAGAATCGCTGGCTGAACAAAAGGATATCTGAATGATGCCTCTAGCTGCAGGCATCATTCAGATATCCCCCCCTCAAAGCCGAGGACGTCATATGACGTCCACTCAGGATGGGAGATCCCATCTGTTGACGTCATTTGATGGTGGGCGGTAGGGAAGTAGTTAAAATCCATACCAGACCTGAAGGGTCTAGTATGGATATTTGGGGGGAACCCCACGTCATTTTTTTTTAAATTTGATGCAGGGTTCCCCTTAATATCCATACCAGACCTGAAGGACCTGGTAATTGAATTTGGGGGGATCCCCACGCATTTATTTTTATTTTTTATCAATGACATCAATGACTTTTCTCTGTATTGCCGGGAGCCGACAATTCATTATAGCCGCGAGTGGTTTTAAATGGCTTTTTTTCCTTCAGAAATTACATTTTGTGCAGGGACTAAGCAGGGACTAAGCAGGGACTAAGCAAGGGAAACAAGTGCTGCTTTACAGGCATAGTATACACACCCCCCAGGTACGATATTTAACCCCCAGCACATCGAATTGCATCAATCACAGCACATTGCATCACCCCCAGCACATCGAATCGCATCACCACAGCACATCGAATCGCATGGCCCACAGCACATTGCAACACCCCCAGAACATCGAATTGCATGGCCCACAGAACATTGCATCACCCCCAGCACATCGAATCACATCATTTACAGCACATTGCATCACCCCCAGCACATCGAATCGCATCAGTTACAGCACATTGCATCACCCCCAGCACATCGAAACACATCATTTACAGCACATTGCATAACCCCCAGCACATCGAATCGCATCACTCACAGCACATTGCATCACCCCCAGCACATCAAATCGCATCACCCCAGCACATCGAATCGCATCACCCCAGCACATTGCAACACCCCAGCACATCGAATCGCATGGCCCACAGAACATTGCATCACCCCCAGCACATCGAATCACATCAATCACAGCACATTGCATCACCCCCAGCACATCGAATCGCATCAATCACAGCACATTGCATCACCCGCAGCACATCGAATCGCATCATTTACAGCACATTGCATCACCCCCAGCACATCAAATCGCATCATTTACAGCACATTGCACCACCCCAGCACATTGAATCGCATCATTTACAGCACATTGCATCACCCCCAGCAAATCAAATCGCATCATTTACAGCACATTACATCACCCCCAGCACATCGAATCGCATCACCCCAGCACATCAAATCGCATGGCCCACAGAACATTGCATCACCCCAGCACATCGAATCGCATGGCCCACAGAACATTGCATCACCCCAGCACGTCGAATCGCATCATTTACAGCACATTGCATCAGAAATACAACATTATTTAATGGTTCCTGAGTCCTGTACAATGGGCTGATTTGGCTACTGTTCCATAGAATACAATCCCATTATCTGCCAAATTGGGTTGTCCCGATACCACTTTTTTAAGACCAAGTACAAGTACCGATACTTTTTTTCAAGTACTCGCCGATACCGATTACCGATTCTTTTTTTTAATCTCATGTGACAGTGGCACATGTGTCAGTAGTTTTTTTTTTTTTTTTACAATTTATTTTTATTTTTTACAATTTATTTTTATTTTATTTTTTGTTTTTACAATGTTTTTTTTTAAGGGGGGGGGGGGGGCGGGGGTGTGGACAGTATCAGTGTGTTTTTTTTAATTATTTTTACAATTCATTTCTTTATTATTTATTGCCATTTTTTTTATCAGCCCTGTTGGGGGGCTTTGGTGAGATATCAGGGGTCTTAACAGCCCTCTGACATCTCCCCTTTGAGACAGGGAAAGGGACTAGGGACACAGATTCCCCAGTCCCTTTCTCAGCAGCCTCAGCTGCGCTGAAAATGAATGGAGAGAAGACAGCGGCTCCTCTCCATTCATAAACTGAAACATTGTAAACACAGTTTACGATGTTTCAGTTATGTGAATGGACAGAGTCAGTGATCACTGACTCTGTTCATTCGGAACAGTAAGGAGTCGGATTTACCGGCTCCTACCTCCGCTCTCCATCCTGACAGATCGAGGGGGTGGAGGAGGAGAAGAGATGGGGACACCAGCATGGAGGGGGAGAAGAGATGGGGACACCGGCACGGAGGGGGAGAAGAGATGGGGACACCAGCATGGAGGGGGAGAAGAGATGGGGACACCAGCATGGAGGGGGAGAAGAGATGGGGACACCAGCATGGAGGGGGAGAAGAGATGGGGACACCGGCACGGAGGGGGAGAAGAGATGGGGACACCGGCACGAAGGAGGAGAAGAGATGGGGACACCAGCACGGAGGGGGAGAAGAGATGGGGACACCGGCATGGAGGGGGAGAAGAGATGGGGACACCGGCACGGAGGAGGAGAAGAGATGGGGACACCAGCATGGAGGGTGAGAAAAGATGGGGACACCAGCATGGAGGGTGAGAAGAGATGGGGACACCGGCACGGAGGAGGAGAAGAGATGGGGACACCAGCACGGAGGGGGAGAAGAGATGGGGACACCGGCATGGAGGAGGAGAAGAGATGGGGACACCAGCATGGAGGGGGAGAAGAGATGGGGACACCAGCATGGAGGAGGAGAAGAGATGGGGACACCAGCATGGAGGGGGAGAAGAGATGGGGACACCAGCACGGAGGGGGAGAAGAGATGGGGACACCAGCATGGAGGAGGAGAAGAGATGGGGACACCAGCATGGAGGGGGAGAAGAGATGGGGACACCGCTGGTTTTACTAAAGCATCTGAAAGCCACGGGGGGGAGCGGAGAAACACACCGGCTGTCAGAATTTGAAACCTATACAGGGTGATCAGTGCTTGTAACTCTCCCACCGCACTGATCACCCTGACTGCCCAGGTAGATAAACACTGGCAAACAAAGGCAGGATTCCCTTACATAAAATGGCCCCGGGCGTCGCTGTGCATCGCGTAATTTCCTGCTTAGAAATAATGTGATACTACGGCCCTGGGCCTCCTGGGAATGATGACAAACATCTCCCAGGAGGCCTAGCGTTGAGAGAATGACGCGGGGAGGCTGCTGCGGCCGCGGCGCGAGATGTAGAAAGATTCATAGCAAACAGTGAGTTTAAAAAAATAAATAAAATTAAAAGCCAATTGTTCTTATGGGGACTTTATTAGAGAGGATGCAACAAAGTTGAAAAAGAGGGTGGAACTCCACTTTAATAGGGTTCTAAAGTTCACGCGAACTTTAGGTCTGTTCGCAGGTTCTGGTGCGAACTGAACAGGGGGGTGTTTGGCTCATCCCTATATACAACACCTAGGATTCATATATATCCTCTACACACTGTAACTGAATCTAACTGACTCGCATGCCTGCTCTATCTAACTCAAATTAAATGACACTGTCTCTCTCTCTCTGTCTGTCTTTAACCACTGCCGCAACACACTACACAAGGCCGCCACGCAGGAGGCCTTATATGGTGTGAGGTGTGTACTAAACCCCCTGAGACATAATTGGCCAAAGCCACCCTGGCTTTGGGCAATTATGGCTCTCTGTTTTTTCCGCACTGTGATTGGCCAAAGCATGCAAATCATAGTGCATGCTTGGCCAATCATCAGCCAGCATTGCACTGCGATGCCGCAGTAAATTATGGGCCGTGACGCGCCACTCGAATTTGGCACGAACGGCCCATAATTTTCGAAATTCGGCGAACGGCCAAACAGACGATGTTCGAGTCGAACATGGGTTTGACTCAAACTCGAAGCTCATCCCTACTAGGGATGAGCTTCGAGTTTGAGTCAAACTCATGTTCGACTCAAACATTGCCTGTTCGCCCGTTCGCCGAACAGCGAACAATTTGGGGTGTTTGCGCAAATTCGAAAAGCAGCGGAACACCCTGTAAAAGTCTATGGAAGAAATCTAAAGTGCTAATTTTAAAGTGAAAGTGAAATATTCCTTAAAATGTCATACATGGGGGGTGTGTACATGGGCGTCCGCTCCATAGGGCAAGGGGGGTCAATTGCCCCCCCTGGAATCGTGAATCGAGTGTTGAAGTGCCACCTGTGTTGCAATGTCCGCCTCCGCGGCAGCCATGGACTTTTTTCTCTAAGTCTGCTGCTGGCCTGGGGGCCTGGGGGCTGGGGCTGCACTCAGTCTTTTCTGACTACACATCCGTCTCTCCCTCCTCACCCCCAGCCTGAGCATCGGATTGGCTCTGCCGCTCGGGCCTCTGCTTAACATTGAATTTGGGGGGACCCCCACGCATTTTTTAGTTATTTTTTACCAATAACTTTCAATGACTTTGATCTGTATTGCCGGGAGCCGACAATTCATTATAGCCACGAGTACTTTTAAATTACTTTATTTCCTTCAGAAATTACATTTTGTGCAGGGACAGTTCTAAGCACGGGAAACAAGCGCTACTTTACAGGCATACTATACACACCCCCCAGATACAAAATTTAAAGGAATATTTCACTTTTATTGTTTCACTTTAAGCATTATTAAAATCACTGCTCCCGAAAAAACTGACAATTTTAAAACTTTTTTTTGCATTGATACATGTCCCCTGGGGCAGGACCCGGGTCCCCAAACACTTCTTATGACAATAACTTGCATATAAGCCTTTAGGCTCCATGCACACTGAAGCTCATAAACTGCAGTTTATTGGCGTTTGGGCATTTTTTTTAAAAGCCCATAAACTGCACTCTATGTTAGCCTATGTGTCCATGCACACATGGACGTTTTTTAGCGTTAATGAGCAGTGGAGTTAATGGGCTTTTTTCTGAACGCAAGAAATTCGCGTTCAAAGTGCCGTTTTTCGGCGGGAAAAAACGTGAAACCCACAAAATGCAGAAAAACGCTAATAAACGCTCAAAAACGCTCAAAAACGCAGGTAGCGTTTTTTGATCCATTGAAAAAAAAAAAAAAAAGCTAAAACACGATAACACTGAAAAACGCTAATAAACGCTATTGCAAAAACATTGAAAAGCTCCCTGCAAAGCTACTGCAGTTTTTTATAGCTTTTTTTAGCTTCCAGTGTGCATGGAGACTTAAAATTACCAATTTCGATTTTTCATGTTCGTGTCCCATAGACTTTAACGGTGTTCGGATGTTCGAACAAATTTATTGCCTGTTCGCATGTTCTGATGCAAACCGAACTGGGGGGTGTTCAGCTCATCCCTAATACACACTATAACTGATTAGAAAGCATTCTTTCAATAAGTAATAATGTGGATTACATAAATGTAGCTGATTGAAACGTCCCAATATAATGCAAACCTTTTCAAGAATTTGAGCATAAAAAACAAAGGTTGTGGTGCCATATAACATTCCAACTCTGGAAAAGTAAAGAGATCCTTCCTTGCAATGCTGGATAGAATAACCTGTTTCACATACCTGTTTCTTTGCTCCAGCCAGCTGCAGTGCTGTCCTCCTCCCTCCAAATCCTGAGCATCATTGCATATACCATAGAGGGACATTAACCCTGTATTGTTCAATGAGAAGGCTGGAGTGTGATCACAGCCACTCACACCTTACATAGCAGCTATTATATTGCAGCTCACTAATTCATAGATGTAATGGCTGCATTTGTTTTTTTTTTTAGGATTTTTTTTCTTCTGTTTTCATTAGGTGTTCTTGCCAGTAAGTCTGTTGTTTTCCAGATGTATCAGTTTACATGGTTTAGACATGAATCATTTAACACTGACAGGAGTTCTTACAATGACCAGCTTTTATTTATTCATGCAAAAACTTTATCCCAAAAGGAACAAAACTGTTTGCTGTAACTGATTAAAAAGTGTGAGCTGGAGTCTTCAATTTGTTAGTGTATCTAAATCTGCTAGTATTAAGACTATACAATACTGCTGTCCAAAAGTGCCCCCCTGTGCTCCTTCATTCAGAGTGGGGGCACTTGAATACAGGAGGTATGTAACTGGCCAGATTACCAGGTAAAAACAGAGGGGAAAAGCCTAAGAAAAGAAAACTAGTAAAGCCACCACATCTAACAATTGATAAACTGAAATGTATTACAATTTTGGTGTGGGGTTTAATACAACTTGTATTATCTGCCCCTAGGTTCAATGAACAGGATTACAGGAGCCCCACTGCAAGGGTGGATTTTTTTATTTCGTATTTATTTTCTTGGAGTTGGGATTTAAACCTTTATGATGAAAGAGAAAATCAGAGAAGACACCTGGGTGAGGCAGGTACATGAGTGATTTTATGTATATACAGTATGTCTGGCTGTGCACTAGGGTGTATATACTCCTTGTCCTTGATCTCTGCACTCTGTAGTTTACCCACTCTTAACTCCTGTACATTATTTTTGCTCCCAATTTAACCAGTCCTGACTTCTGCACTCTATACATAGTGTGACAGCAGGAAGGTAAAGTCACCTGGTTGCATCCAGGGGGGTAGATATATTTCGCCCAGATTCAGGCTTTACGCCGACTTATACAACTAGGTGGAGAGTTGTATAAGCCCAGCTGAGGCTAGTGGGCTCATGGATGACTCATACCTCTAGGGAGAGTGTGGGGCGTCGTGCAGACAGGGAGTTGATGAGACCAGCTGAAGCTTGTCAGCTCATTTAGGCCTCTATAAGAACTCCCAGCTTCATTAGGTGTTAGCTCATGCCTGGAACCAGACCTGTGTGGACTGTCTAGGGAGAGTGAACCCCTGTGCGGTGGGACAAAGCCTGTGTGGCTATTTGCTTGGACATTTAAAACCAGGGACTTAGGGACTAGGACAGCACTAGGCTGATCCCAGTTGTTAGTTAGGAAACCTGTATGTTTAGTCAGAGGTCAAGTTGACCAGGATTTATTTTGTTTATGTTTCTTTTGCTTTGCTGTGTTTTGTCACTGTAAATAGAAAATAAGCCGCACCTTTTTGATTTTGAAAACCACAACCTCCGTTTGCTGGGCCTGTTTTGTGTGGGGAGCCCATCCCAGGGGTCACACACACCCGCTGCCGAGCTAACCCCCTCACAGTTGGTGGAGAACCAGTGGCAGCTTTTTTTAAGCCAGCATGGAGGAGATACTGAAACAGCTGGCTCTAGCAAATGCCAATCAACAGCAGACAAATGCAGGTTTGCAAAGGAGCCTTGCAGCCCAGCAGCAAGCTCATCAACAGAGCCTTGCAGCCCAGCAGCAAGCTCACCAACAGAGTCTGGAAGCTCAGCAACAAGCCCAGCAGCAATCTGAGGCCCGCTTCATAGACCTGTTACAGAAGCAAGAGCAGAGACTACAACAAATGGAAGCAGTAATGCAGCAACGTCCGCAGACCAGTGAGGAAAGCCGTCCCACTAATACCGCGTCCTTTGGGGTGAGTCGTTTATTGACAAAAATGACTGGAGAGGATGATCCAGAGGTATTTTTGACCACATTTGAAAGGACCGCTGAAAGAGAAAAGTGGCCTGAGGAGCAGTGGGCTGGACTGGTGGCTCCTCTGTTAACTGGTGAATCGCAGAAAGCTTACTATAACCTAGAGCCTAACCAAGCAAAAGACTATGTGATGCTAAAAGCTGAAATTTTGGCAAGGCTGGGTGTCACCCAGGCTGTCCGGGCTCTGCGTGTGCATAACTGGACTTTCCAGCTTGGAAAACCCCCCAGGTCTCAAATGTATGATCTCATTCACCTGAGCAGAAAGTGGCTACAGCCAGAGACTTTGTCCGCACCAAAGATTGTGGAACGTGTTGTAATGAATCGGTTTTTGAGAGCTCTTCCTACTGCCATCCAAAAGTGGGTAAGCCATGGAGACCCAGAGACGGCCGATGGTCTTGTGGATCGTGTGGAGAAATACTTGGCTACAGAGAACCTGACGGCCTCTTCCAGAGACACTCGGACTTTCCACCCTAAGACCAGACCATCCCCAGGGGCGGATAAGAGGATTCCAAGGGGTGAGGGTGGAGAGAGTGAGAGGGTGGGAGCTCTACCCCAAGTTTGGAGAGAACAGCCTGGGAAATCAGCGGCTCAAGAGGCGGCAAGAAGGATCGTTTGCTACCGCTGCCGACAAGCGGGACATATTGCAGCCAATTGCCCGGTTGTGGAGGAACCCATGCAGTGTGACTTTCTGACGGGCAGACGTCAGTCGCTGTGTGCGACAGTCGCATGCACTGCCATTCGAGGAACTGAGAAACATTTATGCAAAATGTGTGTTAATGGTAGAAATGTTGTGGTATTGCTGGATTCAGGTAGCCTTGTGACCCTGATAAAGGCTGAGTTAGTTAAAACAGAGGTCTTTGGGAATAGCAAGGTAGCTGTTATTTGTGTGCATGGGGACACCCGAGAGTATCCAGTGACTACAGTGTGTTTCGAGACCCCCAAAGGTACCCTCTCTCATTCAGTGGGCTTAGTATCTCAGTTACCGCATGACGCCATTGTGGGAAGGGATTTTCCGAAGTTCTGGGAACTGTGGGATGATCCTGAGCCCCCCACTGGTGCCCCTATGTACCAGGAATGTGATAGCCAGAACTCCCCTGAGAGTGGTGAGGACTCTCCGGAATGTCCCTTATCAGTATTGGCAGGGGAGACTCAAGAAACTGGAGAGGAGCCCACCTCCTCAGACGAAAACCTACCGTCTGTGGAGTTTTCTGATCTTGAGGTTCACAGGGAAAACTTTGCCACAGAACAGTTGAAAGACCCCGCCCTAATAAAGGCACGGGAAAACGTAGTGAAAATAGATGGCGAGTTAGTGAACCCAGATAATACCTGCACTTACCCATACTTCAGCGTAGAGAAGGACCTACTGTATCGGGTGGCAAAAAGGGCAGAAGAAACCGTTGAGCAGCTTGTGGTGCCCAAACCTTACAGGAAGTTGGTGTTGGAGTTGGCCCATGGGCACATTCTTGGAGGTCATCTGGGGACAGAGAAAACCCGAGAGAGGGTATTACAGAGATTCTATTGGCCGGGGGTGATGAAGGACATAGAAAATTATTGTTCCTCCTGCCCTGTGTGTCAGAGGTCGGCCCCGATGCCACATTTCCGTAGCCCGCTGGTCCCTCTACCCATCATTGAGGTCCCGTTTGAGAGGATCGCCATGGATTTGGTAGGGCCTATAATAAAGTCCGCTAGGGGGCACCAGTACATATTAGTTATAATGGACTATGCCACCCGTTATCCAGAAGCGATCCCTCTCCGAAATACCCCGGCCAAAACCATAGCCAAAGAGCTATCTCTTGTGTTTAGCCGGGTGGGTATTTGTAAAGAACTGCTTACGGACCAAGGTACACCCTTTATGTCCCGGGTTATGAAGGAGCTGTGTAAATTGTTCAAAGTGACGCAATTACGTACATCTGTGTATCACCCCCAAACCGATGGGCTGGTTGAAAGATTCAACAAAACCCTAAAACAAATGTTGAAGAAAGTGGTGGATAGAGATGGAAAGGATTGGGACTGTCTACTTCCTTATCTGATGTTTGCTATTAGGGAGGTGCCCCAATCCTCTACGGGATTCTCCCCCTTTGAGTTACTGTATGGGAGACACCCAAGAGGGCTGTTGGATATTGCCAAGGAAACTTGGGAAAGTGAGAGTTCTCCCCACAGGAGTGTGATTGAGCATGTCGCCCTGATGCAAGACCGAATTGCACAGGTAATGCCCATCGTGAAGGAACATTTGGCCCAAGCGCAGTTAGCACAGCAGAGAGTGTACAACCGTGGAGCCAAGACCCGTACCTTTTCCCCGGGGGATAGGATACTGGTACTTGTCCCTACGGTTGAAAGTAAATTCCTTGCCAAATGGCAAGGCCCCTATGAGATAATGGAAAAAGTGAGCGAAGTGAATTACAAGGTCAGACAACCAGGAAGGCGAAAGCCCGAACAGATCTATCACGTTAATCTGTTGAAAGCCTGGAGGGATAGAGAGTCCCTAGTCGCAGACACTTGGTCACCAGCTCAAACTGGTTGCGTGATTCCTGAGGTTGGAATAGCAGCCACCTTGTCACAACCCCAACAACAGGAGGTTAAGGAGTTTGTGCTTCGCAACAAGGAGGTATTCTCTGAGCTGCTGGGACAAACATCTGGGGTAGAGCATGACATCATTACCCCGCCCGGTGAAAGGGTGAAGTTAAAACCCTATCGGATCCCAGAGGCCCGACGGGAGGCAATACGGGAGGAAGTACAGAAAATGCTGAACTTAGGGGTGATAGAGGAGTCCCAAAGTGATTGGTCTAGTCCCATTGTGTTGGTGCCTAAACCGGATGGGAGCTGGCGATTTTGTAACGATTTTCGTCAGTTGAACAAAGTTACAAAATTTGACACCTACCCCATGCCACGTATAGATGAGTTGATCGACCGGCTGGGAACAGCCCGATACATGACGACTCTTGACCTCACAAAAGGGTATTGGCAAATCCCCCTGGCCAAGTCGGCCAAAGAGAAAACCGCATTTGTAACCCCAGACGGGGCGTTCCAATATAAAAGAATGCCGTTCGGGTTACAGAATGCGCCGGCCACATTCCAGCGGAAAATGGACCAGATGCTGAGGCCCCATCGGAAGTATGCTGCGGCTTACCTGGATGACGTAATTGTCCATAGCACAGATTGGGCCTCACATCTGCCAAAAGTGCAAGCAGTCCTGGACTCTGTTCGGGAAGCGGGGTTTACGGCTAACCCCAAGAAGTGTACCATTGGGCAGGAGGAGGCCAAATATCTTGGGTACACCATTGGGAGGGGAGTAATAAAACCCCAACTCAACAAAGTCGAGGCCATCCAGAGTTGGCCACGTCCCAACAGCAAGAAGCAGGTACGAGCCTTTCTGGGAATCGCTGGGTATTATCGGCGATTCATTCCCCACTTTGCTTCTAAGGCTGTGCCCCTAACCAACCTGACGAAGGGGAAAGGGTCGGTCATGATTAAATGGACCCCCGAGGCTGAGGCAGCATTCCAATTCTTGAAACAAGCCTTATGTAGCCAGCCAGTGTTGTACTCACCCGACTTCTCTAAAGACTTTGTCGTACAAAGTGATGCGTCAGATGTGGGGTTAGGAGCAGTATTGTCCCAGGTCTGGAACGGGGAAGAGCACCCAGTCATTTACCTCAGCAGGAAGTTGAAGTCCCATGAGGTAAATTACGCCACCGTTGAAAAGGAGTGTTTAGCGGTGAAGTGGGCTCTAGATTCCCTTCGGTACTACCTGCTAGGTAGGCACTTTGACATGGTTACGGATCACGCTCCGTTAAAGTGGATGGCTCAAAACAAGGAAACAAATAGAAGAGTGAATAGGTGGTTCCTGGCCCTCCAGGAATTCAACTTCACAGTAAAGCATCGCCCTGGCGTTCAAATGGGGAATGTGGATGCTTTGTCTCAAGTACATGAATGCCTGATTGCTGGTGTTCCAACCCCGAGGTTAAAACAAGAGGGGGGGTATGTGACAGCAGGAAGGTAAAGTCACCTGGTTGCATCCAGGGGGGTAGATATATTTCGCCCAGATTCAGGCTTTACGCCGACTTATACAACTAGGTGGAGAGTTGTATAAGCCCAGCTGAGGCTAGTGGGCTCATGGATGACTCATACCTCTAGGGAGAGTGTGGGGCGTCGTGCAGACAGGGAGTTGATGAGACCAGCTGAAGCTTGTCAGCTCATTTAGGCCTCTATAAGAACTCCCAGCTTCATTAGGTGTTAGCTCATGCCTGGAACCAGACCTGTGTGGACTGTCTAGGGAGAGTGAACCCCTGTGCGGTGAGACAAAGCCTGTGTGGCTATTTGCTTGGACATTTAAAACCAGGGACTTAGGGACTAGGACAGCACTAGGCTGATCCCAGTTGTTAGTTAGGAAACCTGTATGTTTAGTCAGAGGTCAAGTTGACCAGGATTTATTTTGTTTATGTTTCTTTTGCTTTGCTGTGTTTTGTCACTGTAAATAGAAAATAAACCGCACCTTTTTGATTTTGAAAACCACAACCTCCGTTTGCTGGGCCTGTTTTGTGTGGGGAGCCCATCCCGGGGGTCACACACACCCGCTGCCGAGCTAACCCCCTCACAATAGGTATAATGATCAGGTGTAGTTATCAGGCATGGGTAAGATGATTGGTCAACAAAACAGTAATAATCTCCTGCGCTTGGGTGTTTAGTCTAAAAAAGGGGGGGGGGAGGGTGGTGCGACCAACTCTTTGGATTTAGGCAAAGCCTATAGTCTTGCAGCCCTCCTGAGAATAATGGGTATTCTTGAAACTGGAAAAAAAGGAAAGAAGGAGGGCGCACCGATCTTGCGCATTACCAATGGTAATTTTTTTAATTAAAAGCATAAAAGAAATGTTTATACTCACAAACGAGCATGTACAAGAGGCTTGTCAATTGGTCAGACTGCATCTCTGGACACCTGTAAACCGGACCTGATGTTGAGGGGGTCAGACAATATCCCAAGTGGCTGACGCGTTTCAAGGGTGCACCCTTTTCCTCAGAGCCTAGATGGTCAATGACTCTTCTCTCTCAGTTGCCTCATTATGTATCCACACGTCCAAGTCCCAAGTAACACCCACCCAGAAAGGTCACACCCATCTACGTGGACTAGCTCTGCACAGTGGCTCAAAATAAACACATGCCTACCTTCTGATAGAATAGAAAGGGCCCCCATCCAGACTTCATAGTTATATTCCAAACTGGGATAATGATGGGTATAAATTCCCCCAGGAGTAGTCTCACCTCTACCTTCCAGTCCCTGTAGATCAATGGGAGGAGGGGCATCTGGAAAGTCTCGCCGGATGATATGTACTGTATAGTCTGTATAGTACAGGAGTCAAGGGCCGCCCAGTGCGCCGGATGGACCGTACGCCTTCCCACAACCAGGAAGTGTGGGAGAATCTGCTTTCCACCCACCACTTCCGGCTGTCCACGGTGTCACTTCCGCTCCTGCGTGCGCATCCGGCCAATGCTGTGCACGCAGGAGACGCGGCCAGGAAGTGCGGGTGTGTTTGCTCTCCACCCGCCACTTCCGGCCGCTTGTGGTGTCACTTCTGCCCGAGATTTTGGTCCTTTCCCGGCCCTACAGTTGTGTGTGCGCGCGCACACTCTCATGCGCGCACACATACACCACCTACTATCCTGATATCTCTGCCTCCAGCGGCCCAGTAAGGAACTGCAGTAGGCAATTCTAAAAAATGCATGTATTATATAATTAAACTGGGGGTCCCTCCATGGGCATTGCTGACATGCGGATACATACAGGAGACCTAAAAGATGCATAAGACCCACGCAATGGAAGTAATCATAGGAATCTCATAAATAAAAACTTTCCAAAATATCCAGCATTAAAACATATATCCACGCCTGTAGTGAAGCTACGCACACCTACATGTATATAGACGTGTGTACAACCAATGCTAAAAACCATAGGGACATTTAAAAACACGCATGTAAAAACAAATGTGTACACATGCATGCACATGCTTGCATGTGAGAAATAATACTAAAATTGGTAAATATACAATAATATATACTTCCATGGACACATCGCCGCCAACCCACTGTGCATTGAATCAATGGAACTGAGCTAGTTGAGAGCAATGCTCCAAAGAAGAAATATTGGAGCTTTCATACAGTGGCATCACAAGGGTTGGTGTCACCCGGTGCGAAAAAAAATGGTGTCACCCCCCACCAACTATAGTCCCCCCTCAGTACAGACCCCCCTCCACTAACTACAGACCCCCCTCCCGCAGTATAGATCCCCTCCCTAAGTACAGACCATCCCTCTAAGTACAGACCCCCCTCCATCAATATAGACCCCCTCCCTCAGTACAGACACCCCCACCTCAGTGCAGACCGCTCCATCAGTACAGACACCCCCACCTCAGTGCAGACCCCCTCAGTGCAGACCCCCCAGCAGTACATACACCCCCTCAGTTACAGACACCCGCCAGTTACAGACACCCCCCAGTTACAGACACCCCCCAGTTATAGCCCCCCCTGGTGCAAACCCCTCCCAGTGCAGACACCCCCAGTTACAGCCCCCCTTGTGCAGACACCCCCAGTTACAGCCCCCCTGGTGCAAACTCCCCTAGTGCAGACACCCCCAGTTACAGCCTCTCCCCTTGTGCAGACACCCCCAGTTACAGCCCCCCCCCTTGGTGCCAACCCCCCTAATGCAGACACCCCCAGTTACAGCCCCTCCCCTTGTGCAGACACCCCCAGTTACAGCCCCCCCTTGGTGCAAACCCCCCTAGTGCAGACACCCCCAGTTACAGCCCCCCCCCTTGTGCAGACACCCACAGTTACAGCCCCCCCTGGTGCAAACCCCCCTAGTGCAGACACCCCCAGTTACAGCCCCCATTGTGCAGACAACCCCAGTTACAGCCCCCCCTTGGTGCAAACCCCCCTAGTGCAGACACCCCCAGTTACAGCCCCCCTCTTGTGCAGACACCCACAGTTACAGCCCCCCCTTGGTGCAAACCCCCCTAGTGCAGACACCCCCAGTTACAGCCCCCCTTGTGCAGACACCCCCAGTTACAGCCCCCTCCCCTTGGTGCAAACCCCCCTAGTGCAGACACCCCCAGTTACAGCCCCTCCCCTTGTGCAGACACCCCCAGTTACAGCCTCCCCCTTGGTGCAAACCCCCTAGTGCAGACACCCCCAGTTATAGCCCCTCCCTTGTGCAGACACCTCCAGTTACAGCTCCCCCTTGGTGCAAACCCCCCTTGTGCAGACACCCCCAGTTACAGCCCCCCCCCTGTGCAGACACCCCCTAGTGCAGACACCTTCCCCTTACCTTACAGAGCAGCAGAATGAGCAGATACACACAGCGGTGTGTCCCTCGAGCGCGGGCTCTGCCTCCTCCTCCTCTGTGGATGTAAACAGAGAGGAGGGGGCGGCGGCTTCCTTCCGCTCCGCTGAGGGACACAAGCCACGGCGCGAGCCGCGAGGCACGAGGCAGCGGGCGGGCGGTGTTAGCGTTGTGCCGCTACCCACGGGTGTTACCCCTCTGATGGGTGTTACCCGGGTGCGGCCCGCCCCCCGCACCTGGCTAGCAACGCCGCTACCTCCATATACATATTAAGGTTGAATATATTCTTTATTATTTCAAAGAAAAAGGAAACAATCAACATGAACAAGGGGGGGATACCGAATGAAGAAAAAAAGTGGGGGAGGGGCAGGGGAAGCGGTTTGCACATACCGCCCATTATATAAAACATCATAAAACACATACACATAAATGTGTGAAACAGTTCTCAGCAACACAATAACCTATGACACTGCGCCCTTCATCTCTAGGGCATTGCCTATGATAGGCAACAAGTTAGCCAACTGTCGAATGGAAGGGGGTATGGGGGTAAGGGTTTAAGGAAAGAGGGGGAAACAGGGGGGAACTCAGCAGTATAAATCTCAGAACAACTGGAATTCCTATACATTAATTCTTATAGGAGCCCCCAAAGACACCTCCATTGACATGGTCGATGTAACTACCAAGATTGCAGGTCAAGCTATCAATTCCTGCAATGATTGGTCTACCTGGAGGTTTCTCCATGTCCTTATGCACCTTGGGTATGTGGTAGCAATGGTGGACCACTGGATGTTTTGACTTTAGAAATTGATGTTCACTTTTAGTCAGGACCTGATTCAATGGTGCCCTGTCCAACAGCTCTTTAAGCTTGTTGTTATAGCTAACGGTAGGGTCCCATAGGAGTCTCTTGTATGTATTGGTATTGCCAATCAGTCTAAAGGCTTCCTCCAAATATTGATCCCTATCTTGTATAACCAAGCCTCCACCTTTATCTGCTTTCCTAATTACAATTTCTGAATTCTTTCTCAGGCTGCTCAGAGGGCCCTCCACACCTACTTCATGGCCCTTATTGTATTTATGACCTTTGTTACCACACATCTTCCTAAACTCTTCCATCAAAACCTCATAAAAAGTGGGTATGAAGTTGCCCTCATCCCAATGGGGATAGAAGCTTGATTTGGGTCTGAAATTCGTGTTGATAGTCACTCCCTCCCATGCCAAGGAGGGAGTCTCATCAGCAGACTCTTGGCCTCCTTCTATATATAGATCCTTAAGATGATTGGTCATCAACTGGGTAAAGGGGGGGGGGGGGCGGTCCGGTATGTTCGCCCTGGGCGCTAAATGACCTTGTCCCACCACTGCCTAGACAGACCAGCTGGAGAACTGCATGGCATCTTTTAGCTGACTCATTGAATAGCCCCTTGAACGCTTAGGGGGTACTGATGGTTCAAAGGACAATTCAGCAGAAGCGGTCATTGAGAAGGAGGAGGGGGTGGAGCTTACAGATCTCACATCATCACCACTAGCTGTATAGAGACATGGCAGCAAAACAAGCTCCAACACTGTAGTAGTACCCCTACATATTTACCAAAAAAGTGTAAAAATAAATAAGTACAGGAGGCAGTTTTTGACAATTCCTTTATTAAAAATAAAAAACAGTGTTTGTAAATCCATTGTCAGTCATGACACCTGTGGCACTCAAAAAAGAAAAAAAATCAAATGCTCAGCCATCAACTAAGGCAAACCACTGAATGCCTGGCTTGCAGTTTGACAGTTCTTTTATAGGTAATGCCTGGGCCACCTGGTGACATCACCTGTTGGCACAGCCCCCTTGTGACATCACTGATCCAGCATGCACCATCCCATGAAGTCACAAGGGGCAGCGCCACCAGGCGATGTCACCAGGTAGCTCCGCCCCTTGCCAATATACGTTTTCGGGTCGGCTGTGGTGGCGGCATTGTGATTGATGATGGATTTACATTGGGGGACACTGTTTTTATATTTTTAATAAAGGAATGGTCAAAAACTGCCTCTTGTTTTTATTTATTTTTACACTTTTTTGTTGAATGGGTAGGGGTACTATATACCCCATACTCATTAACATAGGAAGGAATCTGTTAAAGGGGGCTTCCAGGTTCTGATAAGCATGCAAACAGGTAATGTTCGGGCCAAACGTATTCTTAGTCCGAACTACTCGCCCAACACTATTCAGGAGCTTTAATGCTGGTTGTTGGGATGAAAACCCCGGAAGGAGGAAGAGAGAGAGATAACATCCACACGTCCTGTCAATGGAAAAAAATAAGGATGTGATCTCCATATATTGCAATGATTTTTTTATTTCAAAGATCCCATCTTCATACAAAGTCAAAAACAAATAAGCTACTGCACATTTTCAAGAATAGCCATGCTCTTCATCAAGCTGTGTGTAAATATTCACTGATATTAGTCTGCTATACTCTATATACCTAAACGGGGTGTCACTACACAGATGAGTCCCATTTACCAATTAACTACTAAACCTAATACTTGTAAGCAGCTAATTACATGCATTTATAGTAAAGATATATTGTGAATAGGGATGAGCTTTATGTTCTGGTCGAACATGAGTTTGACTCGAACATTGGCTGTTCGTCCGTTCGTCGAAATACGAACATTATGGGGCGTTCGCGCCAAATTTGAGCGCCGCGTACTTTGGCCAATCCCAGCGCTGTCAGCAAAGAGAGACATAAGGGGGACTAAGTCCACGCCCCACACTATATAAGGCCACCTGCAAGTTGGCCCTGTGTAGTGTGTTGCTGGCGTGGACCGAGAGAGAGTGTCATTTAGATTGAGCAGGCAGGCAGGTTATTCAGTTAGCTGCAGTGTATTTAGTATATATATATATATGCATCCAGGCTTGTATATATATATATATATTTATATTTTTATATATATATATATATATATATATATATACACAATGTGACAAACCCTCTGTTCTCAAACAGATCCAGGTCCGCCGTCAATGCTTCCTCTGTTCAGATCCAGCACCTTCCAAGCTCCTTTAGCCCCCCAGTCCACAGACAACACACACCTCAGAGTAGGGCAACACAAACTGACTTTATTCAAGCACATGTTAACAGATATCTCGCTTCAAAACACATCCCTCTCACCCTTGGAAAACAGGGCGGGTCAAACTGTCCAATGACAATGGCCACACAGGTCAGGTGTGTTCAAACTTCTCAATACACAGTCTTATCAGCAGGGGGGTTGGAGGAATCCCCCTCCCTTTTTCCTCACAGCAAACACACTTACACATATCACAATAGTTTAGGCAGACAGCCACAATAGACAATAGAATACGGTTACACCCCAAAACATCACAGCAAATAGTCCAACAGCATGGCACAGCACACATTATATATACATATATACGGCACACATTATATACATTTTATAAGGTTCTAGTGTGGCTGCAAAGAGAGTCTGACTAGCACAGATCATAACGGGTTCTCATTCACCCTGTGCCCCTATCAGAGACACAGGGTGATCTACACATAAGAGGGCCTGGGCAGGCTGGACCAGGAACCTTCAGAACTCTCCAGGGCAAGCTGAGCCACACCAACCCCGACCCAAAGTCACTCCTGTCACACACTGTATTCAGTGTAGCTAGATCTGACTGCAGGCCGTTTCTGGTGTACTTTTTCTAATATACTTCAGGCAGGCAGGTGACTCAGTGAGCTGCAGTGCATTTAATATTAATATATAAAGTTTTGTATATATATATATATATATATATATATATATATATATATATATATATATACATATATCCACTGAATCCAGTGTAGCTATATCTAACTGCAGGCCATTCGTGGTGTACTGTTTCTAATATACTTCAGGCAGGCAGGTGATACAGTTAGCTGCAGTGCATTTAATATATATATATATATATACAGTCTCGTATATATATATATATATATATATATATATCCATTGTATCCAGTGAAGCTAGATCTGACTGCAGGCCGTTTCTGGTGTACTGTTTCTAATATACTTCAGGCAGGCAGGTGATTCAGTTAGCTGCAGTGCATTTAATATATATATACAGTCTCATATATATATATATATATATATATATATATATATATATATATATATTGTGATGGTGAGACCCTGTACGTCCTTAAAGAGTGTTGGTTTACGCCAGATTTGGTAAAGAAAGACATGCTGATTGAACAGCTGTGTCTTGGGCTATTTAGTTCTGACATGACTATAGATCAGGGCTCCACCCAACAGACAGGAAGTCTGTGTATGGGAGTCAGGTGGACTCCCATCCCTTGGAGAGGAGTCAGGTGCTGCATGGGTGCAGCCAGAGTATGCATGTCTGCAGGAGGCAGATGTCATTGGTGAAGTAAGCAACCAGCTGCTGACCGGAAGTAAGCGAGGAGTGAGCTTATCTCTTGGAAACTCTTTGGGTCTGAGGAGCAGACCTAAGGCCTAGGCTAAAGGCCTGAAACAGCTGGATAGCAAGAAGGTAAAGCTAGGAGGCTAAACTGTTAAGTATGCAATATAAAGGAATGGTGGAACCCCCCTGTGAATGCTACGGATGTATTTGTGAACTTTTGTGCTTTTAAATAAAAATGGGCTACCATGCCCTTAAACAGAGTTCTGGCCTGAATCACTGGAAAAACGCATCCACCACGAGAGCTAAGAACCCCTAATCTTACAAAAAAAAAAAAAATATATATATATATATATATATATATATATATATATATATATATGTATATCCACTGCTAGGGATGAGCTTCGTGTTCGAGTCGAACATACGTTCGACTCGAACATCGGCTGTTCGATCGTTCGACGAAGATCGAACGATTTGGGCCGTTCGCGCCAAATTCGAGTGACGCGAACGGCCCACAATGCACTACGCCATCGCAGTGTCATCCAGGCGCTGTGATTGGCCAAGCATGCACTGTGACCCCGCATGCTTGGCCAATCACAGCGCCGGCAGCGAGGAGAGCAATGATTGGCCACAGGCAGGATGCCTGTGGCCAATTATTGCTGAGGGGGTTTAGTACACGCCCCACACTATAAAAGGCCGCCAGCGCGGCGGCCTTGTGTAGTGTGTTTCGGAGCAGGGAAAGAGAAGCATAGGCAGGGACAGTGTCATTATTTTTCCTTTACTAATCCTGGATTCCTTGTGTTTAGGGACAAATAAGGATAGGTAGGGAGAGTGTCAGTGACAGTGTGCTATTCTGTGCTAATCCTTGTTTGTAGGGACAGAGAGGTACAGTGAGGGAAAGTGTCAGTGTGCTATTCTGTTCTAAACCAATCTTGCTGAACCATATTTTCAATCCTTGAGTTTAGGGACAGAGAGGTACAGTGAGGGAAAGTGTCAGTGTGCTATTCTGTTCTAAAACTATTTTGCTGAACTATATTTTCAATCCTTGAGTTTAGGGACAGAGAGGTACAGTGAGTGAAACTGACAGTGTGCTATTCTGTTCTAAACCAATTTTGCTGTTCCATATTTTCAATCCTTGAGTTTAGGGACAGAGAAGGACACTCGTAGAAATTATCAGTGTGCTATTCTGTGCTAAATCTTGTTTGTAGGGAGGGACAGAGTAGGACAGTGAGGGAAAGTGTCAGTGTGCTATTCTGTTCTAAAACTATTTTGCTGAACCATATTTTCAATCCTTGAGTTTAGGGACAGAGAGGTACAGTGAGTGAAACTGACAGTGTGCTATTCTGTTCTAAACCAATTTTGCTGTTCCATATTTTCAATCCTTGAGTTTAGGGACAGAGAAGGACACTCGTAGAAATTATCAGTGTACTATTCTGTGCTAAATCTTGTTTGTAGGGAGGGACAGAGTAGGACAGTGAGGGAAAGTGTCAGTGTGCTATTCTGTTCTAAAACTATTTTGCTGAACCATATTTTCAATCCTTGAGTTTAGGGACAGAGAGGTACAGTGAGTGAAACTGACAGTGTGCTATTCTGTTCTAAACCAATTTTGCTGTTCCATATTTTCAATCCTTGAGTTTAGGGACAGAGAAGGACACTCATAGAAATTATCAGTGTGCTATTCTGTGCTAAATCTTGTTTGTAGGGAGGGACAGAGTAGGACAGTGAGGGAAAGTGTCAGTGTGCTATTCTGTTCTAAAACTATTTTGCTGAACCATATTTTCAATCCTTGAGTTTAGGGACAGAGAGGTACAGTGAGTGAAACTGACAGTGTGCTATTCTGTTCTAAACCAATTTTGCTGTTCCATATTTTCAATCCTTGAGTTTAGGGACAGAGAAGGACATTCGTAGAAATTATCAGTGTGCTATTCTGTGCTAAATCTTGTTTGTAGGGAGGGACAGAGTAGGACAGTGAGGGAAAGTGTCAGTGTGCTATTCTGTTCTAAAACTATTTTGCTGAACCATATTTTCAATCCTTGAGTTTAGGGACATAGAGGTACAGTGAGTGAAACTGACAGTGTGCTATTCTGTTCTAAACCAATTTTGCTGTTCCATATTTTCAATCCTTGAGTTTAGGGACAGAGAAGGACACTCGTAGAAATTATCAGTGTTCTATTCTGTGCTAAATCTTGTTTGTAGGGAGGGACAGAGTAGGACAGTGAGGGAAAGTGTCAGTGTGCTATTCTGTTCTAAAACTATTTTGCTGAACCATATTTTCAATCCTTGAGTTTAGGGACAGAGAGGTACAGTGAGTGAAACTGGCAGTGTGCTATTCTGTTCTAAACCAATTTTGCTGTTCCATATTTTCAATCCTTGAGTTTAGGGACAGAGAAGGACACTCGTAGAAATTATCAGTGTGCTATTCTGTGCTAAATCTTGTTTGTAGGGAGGGACAGAGTAGGACAGTGAGGGAAAGTGTCAGTGTGCTATTCTGTTCTAAAACTATTTTGCTGAACCATATTTTCAATCCTTGAGTTTAGGGACAGAGAGGTACAGTAAATGAAACTGACAGTGTGCTATTCTGTTCTAAACCAATTTTGCTGTTCCATATTTTCAATCCTTGAGTTTAGGGACAGAGAAGGACACTCGTAGAAATTATCAGTGTGCTATTCTGTGCTAAATCTTGTTTGTAGGGAGGGACAGAGTAGGACAGTGAGGGAAAGTGTCAGTGTGCTATTCTGTTCTAAAACTATTTTGCTGAACCATATTTTCAATCCTTGAGTTTAGGGACAGAGAGGTACAGTGAGTGAAACTGACAGTGTGCTATTCTGTTCTAAACCAATTTTGCTGTTCCATATTTTCAATACTTGAGTTTAGGGACAGAGAAGGACACTCGTAGAAATTATCAGTGTGCTATTCTGTGCTAAATCTTGTTTGTAGGGAGGGACAGAGTAGGACAGTGAGGGAAAGTGTCAGTGTGCTATTCTGTTCTAAAACTATTTTGCTGAACCATATTTTCAATCCTTGAGTTTAGGGACAGAGAGGTACAGTGAGTGAAACTGACAGTGTGCTATTCTGTTCTAAACCAATTTTGCTGTTCCATATTTTCAATCCTTGAGTTTAGGGACAGAGAAGGACACTCGTAGAAATTATCAGTGTGCTATTCTGTGCTAAATCTTGTTTGTAGGGAGGGACAGAGTAGGACAGTGAGGGAAAGTGTCAGTGTGCTATTCTGTTCTAAAACTATTTTGCTGAACCATATTTTCAATCCTTGAGTTTAGGGACAGAGAGGTACAGTGAGTGAAACTGACAGTGTGCTATTCTGTTCTAAACCAATTTTGCTGTTCCATATTTTCAATCCTTGAGTTTAGGGACAGAGAAGGACACTCGTAGAAATTATCAGTGTGCTATTCTGTGCTAAATCTTGTTTGTAGGGAGGGACAGAGTAGGGCAGTGAGGGAAAGTGTCAGTGTGCTATTCTGTTCTAAAACTATTTTGCTGAACCATATTTTCAATCCTTGAGTTTAGGGACAGAGAGGTACAGTGAGTGAAACTGACAGTGTGCTATTCTGTTCTAAACCAATTTTGCTGGTCCATATTTTCAATCCTTGAGTTTAGGGACAGAGAAGGACACTCGTAGAAATTATCAGTGTGCTATTCTGTGCTAAATCTTGTTTGTAGGGAGGGACAGAGTAGGACAGTGAGGGAAAGTGTCAGTGTGCTATTCTGTTCTAAAACTATTTTGCTGAACCATATTTTCAATCCTTGAGTTTAGGGATAGAGAGGTACAGTGAGTGAAACTGACAGTGTGCTATTCTGTTCTAAACCAATTTTGCTGTTCCATATTTTCAATCCTTGAGTTTAGGGACAGAGAAGGACACTCGTAGAAATTATCAGTGTGCTATTCTGTGCTAAATCTTGTTTGTAGGGAGGGACAGAGTAGGACAGTGAGGGAAAGTGTCAGTGTGCTATTCTGTTCTAAAACTATTTTGCTGAACCATATGTTCAATCCTTGAGTTTAGGGACAGAGAGGTACAGTGAGTGAAACTGACAGTGTGCTATTCTGTTCTAAACCAATTTTGCTGTTCCATATTTTCAATCCTTGAGTTTAGGGACAGAGAAGGACACTCGTAGAAATTATCAGTGTGCTATTCTGTGCTAAATCTTGTTTGTAGGGAGGGACAGAGTAGGACAGTAAGGGAAAGTGTCAGTGTGCTATTCTGTTCTAAAACTATTTTGCTGAACCATATTTTCAATCCTTGAGTTTAGGGACAGAGAGGTACAGTGAGTGAAACTGACAGTGTGCTATTCTGTTCTAAACCAATTTTGCTGTTCCATATTTTCAATCCTTGAGTTTAGGGACAGAGAAGGACACTCGTAGAAATTATCAGGGTGCTATTCTGTGCTAAATCTTGTTTGTAGGGAGGGACAGAGTAGGACAGTGAGGGAAAGTGTCAATGTGCTATTCTGTTCTAAAACTATTTTGCTGAACCATATTTTCAATCCTTGAGTTTAGGGACAGAGAGGTACAGTGAGTGAAACTGACAGTGTGCTATTCTGTTCTAAACCAATTTTGCTGTTCCATATTTTCAATCCTTGAGTTTAGGGACAGAGAAGGACACTCGTAGAAATTATCAGTGTGCTATTCTGTGCTAAATCTTGTTTGTAGGGAGGGACAGAGTAGGACAGTGAGGGAAAGTGTCAGTGTGCTATTCTGTTCTAAAACTATTTTGCTGAACCATATTTTCAATCCTTGAGTTTAGGGACAGAGAGGTACAGTGAGTGAAACTGACAGTGTGCTATTCTGTTCTAAACCAATTTTGCTGTTCCATATTTTCAATCCTTGAGTTTAGGGACAGAGAAGGACACTCGTAGAAATTATCAGTGTGCTATTCTGTGCTAAATCTTGTTTGTAGGGAGGGACAGAGTAGGACAGTGAGGGAAAGTGTCAGTGTGCTATTCTGTTCTAAAACTATTTTGCTGAACCATATTTTCAATCCTTGAGTTTAGGGACAGAGAGGTACAGTGAGTGAAACTGACAGTGTGCTATTCTGTTCTAAACCAATTTTGCTGTTCCATATTTTCAATCCTTGAGTTTAGGGACAGAGAAGGACACTCGTAGAAATTATCAGTGTGCTATTCTGTGCTAAATCTTGTTTGTAGGGAGGGACAGAGTAGGACAGTGAGGGAAAGTGTCAGTGTGCTATTCTGTTCTAAACCAATTTTGCTGTTCCATATTTTCAATCCTTGAGTTTAGGGACAGAGAGGTACAGTGAGTGAAACTGACAGTGTGCTATTCTGTTCTAAACCAATCTTGCTGAACCATATTTGAAATCCTTGAGTTTAGGGACAGAGAAGGATAGGCAGGGGACAGTGTCAGTGTCTTTGTTGCTAAGCCTCCAGCACAGTATACACCTGAAGGTAGCCCTTATTGCTGTTTTTCCCATCTCCCTGCAGGCCATCCATTAAAATGTCTGGAAGGCAAACAAGGAGAGGCAGACAGTCAGGAGGCAAAAAAAGAGGGCAAGCAGGCTCTGTGTCTGGGGGCAACAGTGCTGGTCGTGGACGCGGTGCATTGTCATCAGCACATGGCCATGGGACACGCTTGTCCTTCTTTTCGGCAGCTGGACATGTTGAGCCACATCATGCCGAAGACTTGGTAGAGTGGATGACCAAGCCCACCTCATCCTCCTCATCCTCTCTCACCCAGGCTCAGGGTACTGGCAAAGCAGCTGCCAAAGCGTCCTCTTCTCTGGTATCATTATCTTCATTAGTCAATCCTTCCCTAGACCCACCATGTCCTCCTCCTGAGGAGTCCCCCGAACTGTTTGAGCACAGTGTTGGGTACATGCTCCAGGAGGATGCCCAGCGTTTGGAAGGATCTGATGATGATACCCAGCTAGAGGAAGGCAGCAGCGTGAGAGCAGAGAGAGGGGATGCTCAAGAAGGACACCAATCTGGCAGTCATGCTCCAGCAGCTGCAGCATACTGCCAGATTGGCTCCAGTGATGAGGAGGGAGGGGATGATGAGGTCACTGACTCCACGTGGGTGCCTAATAGGAGAGAGGAGGAGGAGGATGAGGAGGAGGCACATCTCCAACGAGGCAGGATGCCCTTGAGTGGCCAGCGTATGGGCAGCACACCGACGGAATCACACCGCAGAGCTCCGCCTGTGCAGGGCGCTGCCTCTGCCCGTCATTCTAAAAGTTCTCTGGTGTGGGCCTTTTTTGAGGCGAGTGCATCAGATCGCACAGCTGCTGTTTGCAACATATGTCTCAAGCGTATATCGCGTGGCCAAAACATCAGCCGCTTGGGCACCACATGCTTGATCAGACATATGTTGACCTGCCATGCAGCTCGTTGGCAAGCCTACCTTAAAGACCCACACCAAAGAACAAAGCTGACCTCTTCTTGCACCGCATCAGCTGGGATCTCCAACCCCACTATACCTTCACTCCTCTCTGAAACCTGCTCTGAGAGGAATGAAGGTGTAGAATTAGGTGTGTCACAGGCAAGTACTTGCGGGCACTCTGCTAGCAGTACACCAACGTCCGATTCTAGCAGGCAAATTTCCCTGCCCCAGCTGCTGGACCATCGAAAGAAGTTCACTCCCAGCCATCCAAATGCCCAGCCGTTGAATGCTAGCTTGGCTAAATTGCTAGCGCTTCAACTGCTGCCTTTTCAGTTGGTAGACTCGGCCCCCTCTTGTGAGTTTGTGCAATGTGCGGTTCCTCAGTGGCAGGTTCCCAAACACCACTTTTTCGCACGGAAGGCGATTCCGGCTCTCTACAGGCATGTGGAAGGCAATGTCTTGGCCTCGCTGGACAGGGCGGTCAGCGGTAAGGTGCATATTACCGCTGACTCATGGTCCAGCAGGCATGGACAGGGACATTACCTTTCTTTCACGGCCCATTGGGTCACTCTTTTGGCAGCTGGGAAGGATGCAGGACAAGGTGCAGTAGTGTTGGAGGTTGTTCCACCGCCACGCCTCCAAAATGCTACTACTGGTTGTGACACACGTCTGTCCTCCACCCCCTCCTCTTCTTCTTCCTCCATGGCCTCTTCCTGTGGTTTGTCCTCGGAACCAGCGGTGCTCCGTAGGCGTTCAAGGGGCTACGCAAGTATGCAGGCAAAAAGATGCCATGCCGTGCTTGCGCTGGTGTGTTTGGGGGACAGGAGCCACACTGGGGCAGAGGTCCTGTCTGCTCTGCAGGGGCAGGCCGAGAGGTGGTTGACGCCACGCCAGCTTAAGCCAGGAATGGTGGTTTGCGACAATGGCACCAACCTCCTCTCCGCCCTCCGACAGGGACAACTGACCCATGTGCCCTGTATGGCTCACGTCCTTAACCTGGTGGTGCAGCGGTTCTTGGGCAGGTACCCGGGCTTACAGGATGTCCTGAGGCAGGCCAGGAAAGTCTGTGTGCATTTCCGCAGATCTTATAATGCCAGTGCTCGCCTGGCTGAGCTTCAAAAGGAGTTGAACCTGCCCAAGAACCGCCTTATATGTGACATGCCCACCAGGTGGAACTCAACGTTGGCCATGCTGCAGCGGCTGCACACGCAGCAGAGGGCCATCAATGAGTACCTGTTCGACTACGGCACCAGGACAGGGTCAGGGGAGCTCGGGTTTTTTTCACCACGCCAGTGGGGCATGATCAGGGATGCATGCACTGTCCTGGCACCATTTGAGGAGGCCACGAGGATGGTGAGCAGTGACAGTGCATGCATCAGTGACACTGTACCTCTTGTCCACCTGTTGGAGCACACGCTGCGTGGAATAATGGACAGGGCACTTGAGGCAGAACAGAGGCAGGAAGAGAAGGACTTCCTTGCCTCTCAAGGCCCCCTTTACCCAGACAGTGTTCCTTCTGTCCCACCCATCGCACAGGAAGAGGAGGAGGAGGAGGAGGAGGAGGAGGATTGTGTCAGCATGGAGGTGGAGGCTGGCACTCAGCATCATCAGCAGCAGTCTTTTAGGGATGATTTACAGTCCCAAGAAACCAGTGGACTTGTACGTGGCTGGGAGGAGGTGGCTGTGGATCATGTCGTCCTTAGTGACCCAGAGGACTCCGGACTTAATGCCTCAGCTAACCTACGCTGCATGGCCTCCCTGATCCTGCAAAGTCTGCGGAAGGATCCTCGTATTCTTCGGATCAAGGAGAGGGACCATTACTGGCTGGCCACTCTCCTTGATCCACGGTACAAGGGTAAGGTTGCGGACCTTATCGTACCGTCGCAGAGGGAGCAGAGGATGAGACAACTCCGGGAGGCCTTGCAGAAAGGTCTGTGCAACGCGTTCCCAGAGACTGGGAGGTTACAAACTCCTGGTCCTGGACAACGAGTTGCTGAGGCTTCGGGCAGTCAAAGAAGGAGCGGTGGGGAAGGTGGCCGTCTGACCGATGCGTTCAGACAATTCTTTAGTCCGCAGCCCCAAAGTATGATCGGTTCCAGCAACCATCGCCAGCGTCTGATATACATGGTCCAGGAATACCTAGGGGCAAGGTCAGACTTGGACACCTTCCCCACCGAAAATCCTCTGGCTTACTGGGTCTTGAGGATGGATCACTGGCCAGAGCTTGCACAGTATGCAATTGAGCTACTGGCCTGTCCTGCATCCAGCGTTCTTTCAGAACGCACATTCAGTGCTGCTGGAGGATTTGTCACGGATCACAGGGTGCGCCTGTCCACCAACTCGGTTGATCGACTGACTTTCATCAAGATGAACCAGTCTTGGATCACCACCAGCTACCACACACCAGATGCTGATATAACAGACTAATTGATTTTAAAATGTCACATCCCTTCAAGACTGATGCTGATGCTGAGTGCTTGTGCTGTTATGTTGACTGGCTATCCTCCTCCTCCTCCTCAATGATACGATTAACGATGATAGCTTGGAAGATCATTTTGGTTTATGGGTGACGCCACCAGTGGCTAAGGCCCAATTTTTCAGCCCCTGTTTAACAGGGGCGTGTAATTAAAATTTTTGATGCAATACTTTGCAACAGGCCTCATTGCTGTGCTCCAAGTACAGTATCTGTGAGGGGTTGCAGTGTTGTGCCACCAGTGCCTAAGGCCCAATTTTTCAGCCCCTGTTCAACAGGGGAATGCAATTATAATTATTGATCTAATAATTCACAGCAGGGCCCATTGCTGCGCCCACCAAGAGTAACTGTCAGGCCTTACAGTGTTGTGGCACCAGCACCACCATCAAAGGCCCAATTTTTACTACCACTGATCAACAATGATATGTTATTACAATTCCTGATATAATAGTTGACAGCAGGGCGTTCCAGCACCCACCAAGAATAACTGTGAGTGCTTTCAGTGTTGTGCCAACACCAACACCTAAGGGGCCAATTTCTGCAGAGTATATACGGCAGGTCCCTACTTTCAAACATCCAACTTACAAACTACTACTACTTGCAAACGGAAGAAGACAACAGGAAGTGAGAGGAAATCTACCCCTTGGAAGGAAAATTCTCTCCTGTAAGAATTAATATGGGAGAAAGGTGTCTCCTCTCTACTGATGCTTTATCACCAATCCTTGTTTCAATAAAAACACCACATTTCAAAAACAGTTGTCATTGGGACGCAAAGTGAGGTGAAATGTTCTGAACAGGGGCACAGACAGCAAAAAAAATGTGACAGGGGTGATAACCGTTCCCTATGTTTTATAAAAAGCTAAAAAAAAGGAATTTGGCATGGAGCTCCACTTAAACAATGCAGCTGTTCAAAATTACAAACAGATTCTACATAAGAACAAACCTACAGTCCCTGTCTTGTATGCACCGCCTGTATACGGCTGTTCAGAGTATATAGGTCCTTTTTTATTTTGTGTGCGGGGTTCCCCTTAATATCCATAAAAGACCCAAAGGGGCTGGTAATGGGCTGGGGTAGGGGGGGGGGGTTGATGGGGTAGCTATGCCATTTTTCCTAAAGATTTTCATCCATATTACCGGGACCAGACATTGCATTAAAGCCGCAAGCAGTTTTAAATGGCTTTTTTTCCTTTAGAAATGTTATTTTGTGCAGGGACAGTTCTAAACACGGGAAACACGTGGCACTTCACAGGCATACTTTAGACACCCCCCGGGTAAAATATTTAAAGGAATATTTGACTTTTTTTTTTTTTCACTTTATGCATCATTAAAATGACTGCTCCCGGAAAACGTCCGTTTTTAAAACTTCTTTTTGCATTGATACATGTCCCCTGGTGCAGAACCCGGGTTCCCAAACTCTGTTTCGGACAATAACATGGATAATAGTCGTTATAATTAGCACTTTAGAATCCGAACGTTTGCATCCATTGTATTTAATAGGGTTCTAATGTTCGTGCGAACTTTCGATCCGTTCGCGGGTTCTGGTGCGAACCGAACCCGGGGGTGTTCGGCTCATCACTATCCACTGCATTCAGCGTAGCTAGATCTGACTGCAGACCGTTCCTGGTGTACTTTTTCTAATATACTTTCAGGCAGGCAGGTGATTCAGTGAGCTGCAGTGCATTAAATATATATACAGTCTCCTACATATATATATCCACTGCATCCAGTCTAGCCAAGCCTATATCTGACTGCAGGCTATTCCTATTCAGGTGTACTTTTTCTAATAAACTTCAGGCGGTGTTTTGCTAATCAAAATTTACAGCATATCCGGAAGGCCACCAAGGAGAGACAGATGCTCACAGGCCATAAAAGAGGGCAAGCAGGCTCTGTGTCTACAGCCAACAGTGCTGGTCGTGGACACGGTGCATCCTCAGCATGTGGCCGTGGGGCACGCTTGTCCTTTTTTTCTGCAGCTGGCCATGTTATTGAGCCACAACATGCAGAAGAGTTGGTGGAGTGGATAACAAAGCCGTCCTCATCCTCCTCATCCTCTGTCACCCAGGCTCAGAGTAGTTTGCCTGCCAATGCAGCTGCCAAAGCGGCCTATTCCATCCGCTCCATGTCATCAGTCACTCCTTCCCTAGCCCCACCATCGTGCACGGAGGAGTCCCCCGAACTGTTTGACCATAGTGTCGGGTACATGCTGCAGGAGGATGTGCAGAATTTTTAAGGCTCCGATGATGGTACCCAGGTTGAGGAAGGGAGTAACGTGAGCCTAGAGAGAGGGGTGCCCAAGAAGGACAAGAAACTTGTAGTCATGTTCCCCCAGCTGCAGCATATTGCCAAGTTTGCTCCAGTGACGAGGAGGGAGGGGATGATGAGGTCACTGACATAACGTGGGTGCCTGATAAGAGAGAGGAGGAAGAGGAGGAGGCGACACATCTCCAACGAGGCAGGATGCCCTCCAGGGGCCAGCTTAAGGGCAT
Organism: Rana muscosa; assembly: GCA_029206835.1. Classification (NCBI taxonomy): domain Eukaryota; kingdom Metazoa; phylum Chordata; class Amphibia; order Anura; family Ranidae; genus Rana; species Rana muscosa. Next base: position 1,158,243,974 of record CM055122.1, read on the forward strand.
CCACCCTATTGCATCACACTGCAGATCTAAGCATGTGCAGGGTGCAGCTGACTCCCTGCGTATTTTGAAAAGTTCTTTGGTGTGGGCCTTTTTTGACACGTGTGCTGCAGATCGGACCGTTGCTGTTTGCAACATATGTCTGAAGCGTATCAAGCGTGGCCATAACAGCAGCCGCTCGGGCACCACATACTTGACCAGACATATGTTGACCTCCCATGCAGTCCATTGGCAACAGTACTTAAAAGACCCACATCAAAGAAAAAGGAGGACCTCTCCTTGCTCCTCATCAGCTGGGATCTCCAAAACCACTATACCTTTAGTCCTCTCAGAAACCTGCACTGAGAGGAATGAAGGTGTAGAATTAGGTGTGCCAAGTACTTGCGGGCAATCTGCTATTGCTACACCAACATCCGATTGTAGCAGGCAAATTTCCCTACCCCAGTTGCTAAACCGTCAAAAGAAATTCGGTCCCAGCTTTAGAAATGTCATTTTATTGCAGGGACTGTTCTAAACACGGGAAAAAATCGCCACTTTACAGGCATACTATAGACATCTCCAGGTACGAAATTTAAAGGAATATTTCACTTTTATTGTTTCACTTTAAGCATTATTAAAATCATTGCTCCAAAAAAACAGACATTTTTAAAACGTTTTTTTGCCTTGATACATGTCCCCTGGGGCAGGACCCAGGTTCCCAAACACTTTTTATGACAATACCATGCATATAAGCCTTTAAAATTAGCACTTTTGATTTTTCATGTTCGTGTCCCATAGACTTTAATGGTGTTCGCGTGTTCAAACAATTTTTTTGCCTGTTCGCAAGTTCTGGTGCGAACTAAACCGGGGGGGGGGGGGTGGGGGGGTGTTCGGCTCATCCTTAATCTGGAGTACCTGAGGCCAGGGATTGCAGCCTAAGCAGTAAACGTTCCATGAGCTGTGCGGGCCGGGGCTTGGTGTGTGACAGTGGTAAATGTGCTTCTGATTACCAATCTTACCCATGGGAAAGCCTCATAAGAGGAGACGGGGTCCGGAGCCGGGATATCACGCGTCTTCCATCTTACTAGATGCACATGCGCCCCCAGGAAATTATTTTCCACACACACACATATCAACACGGTTGAACTGGATGGACAATTGTCTTTATTCAGCCTTACCTACTATGTAACCATGTACATACTGTGTATATATATATATATATATATATTGTGACAGCAGGAAGGTAAAGTCACCTGGTTGCATCCAGGGGGGTAGATATATTTCGCCCAGATTCAGGCTTTACGCCGACTTATACAACTAGGTGGAGAGTTGTATAAGCCCAGCTGAGGCTAGTGGGCTCATGGATGACTCATACCTCTAGGGAGAGTGTGGGGCATCGTGCAGACAGGGAGTTGATGAGACCAGCTGAAGCTTGTCAGCTCATTTAGGCCTCTATAAGAACTCCCAGATTCATTAGGTGTTTGCTCATGCCTGGAACCAGACCTGTGTGGACTGTCTAGGGAGAGTGAACCCCTGTGCGGTGAGAAAAAGCCTGTGTGGCTATTTGCTTGGACATTTAAAACCAGGGACTTAGGGACTAGGACAGCACTAGGCTGATCCCAGTTGTTAGTTAGGAAACCTGTATGTTTAGTCAGAGGTCAAGTTGACCAGGATTTATTTTATTTATGTTTCTTTTGCTTTGCTGTGTTTTGTCACTGTAAATAGAAAATAAACCGCACCTTTTTGATTTTGAAAACCACAACCTCCGTTTGCTGGGCCTGTTTTTGTGTGGGGAGCCCATCCCGGGGGTCACACACACCCGCTGCCGAGCTAACCCCCTCACAGTTGGTGGAGAACCAGTGGCAGTTTTTTTAAGCCAGCATGGAGGAGATACTGAAACAGCTGGCTCTAGCAAATGCCAATCAACAGCAGACAAATGCAGGTTTGCAAAGGAGCCTTGCAGCCCAGCAGCAAGCTCACCAACAGAGTCTGGAAGCTCAGCAACAAGCCCAGCAGCAATATGAGGCCCGCTTCATAGACCTGTTACAGAAGCAAGAGCAGAGACTACAACAAATGGAAGCAGTAATGCAGCAACGTCCGCAGACCAGTGAGGAAAGCCGTCCCACTAATACCGCGTCCTTTGGGGTGAGTCGTTTATTGACAAAAATGACTGGAGAGGATGATCCAGAGGTATTTTTGACCACATTTGAAAGGACCGCTGAAAGAGAAAAGTGGCCTGAGGAGCAGTGGGCTGGACTGGTGGCTCCTCTGTTAACTGGTGAATCGCAGAAAGCTTACTATGACCTAGAGCCTAACCAAGCAAAAGACTATGTGATGCTAAAAGCTGAAATTTTGGCAAGGCTGGGTGTCACCCAGGCTGTCCGGGCTCAGCGTGTGCATAACTGGACTTTCCAGCTTGGAAAACCCCCCAGGTCTCAAATGTATGATCTCATTCACCTGAGCAGAAAGTGGCTACAGCCAGAGACTTTGTCCGCACCAAAGATTGTGGAACGTGTTGTAATGGATCGGTTTTTGAGAGCTCTTCCTACTGCCATCCAAAAGTGGGTAAGCCATGGAGACCCAGAGACGGCCGATGGTCTTGTGGATCGTGTGGAGAAATACTTGGCTACAGAGAACCTGACGGCCTCTTCCAGAGACACTCGGACTTTCCACCCTAAGACCAGACCATCCCCAGGGGCAGATAAGAGGATTCCAAGGGGTGAGGGTGGAGAGAGTGAGAGGGTGGGAGCTCTACCCCAAGTTTGGCGAGAACAGCCTGGGAAATCAGCGGCTCAAGAGGCGGCAAGAAGGATCGTTTGCTACCGCTGCCGGCAAGCGGGAGATATTGCAGCCAATTGCCCGGTTGTGGAGGAACCCATGCAGTGTGACTTTCTGACGGGCAGACGTCAGTCGCTGTGTGCGACAGTCGCATGCACTGCCATTCGAGGAACTGAGAAACATTTATGCAAAATGTGTGTTAATGGTAGAAATGTTGTGGTATTGCTGGATTCAGGTAGCCTTGTGACCCTGATAAAGGCTGAATTAGTTAAAACAGAGGTCTCTGGGAATAGCAAGGTAGCTGTTATTTGTGTGCATGGGGACACCCGAGAGTATCCAGTGACTACAGTGTGTTTCGAGACCCCCAAAGGTACCCTCTCTCATCCAGTGGGGTTAGTATCTCAATTACCGCATGATGCCATTGTGGGACGGAATTTTCCGAAGTTCTGGGAACTGTGGGATGATCCTGAGCCCCCCACTGGTGCCCCTATGTACCAGGAATGTGATAGCCAGAACTCCTCTGAGAGTGGTGAGGACTCTCCAGAATTTCCCTTGTCAGTATTGGCAGGGGAGACTCAAGAAACTGGAGAGGAGCCCACCTCCTCAGACGAAAACCTACCGTCTGTGGAGTTTTCTGATCTGGAGGTTCACAGGGAAAATTTTGCCACAGAACAGTTAAAAGACCCCGCCCTAATAAAGGCACGGGAAAACGTAGTGGAAATAGATGGCGAGTTAGTGAACCCAGATAATACCTGCACTTACCCATACTTCAGCGTAGAGAAGGACCTACTGTGTCGGGTGGCAAAAAGGGCAGAAGAAACCGTTGAGCAGCTTGTGGTGCCCAAACCTTACAGGAAGCTGGTGTTGGAGTTGGCCCATGGGCACATTCTTGGAGGTCATCTGGGGATAGAGAAAACCCGAGAGAGGGTATTACAGAGATTCTATTGGCCTGGGGTGATGAAGGACATAGAAAATTATTGTTCCTCCTGCCCTGTGTGTCAGAGGTCGGCCCCGATGCCACATTTCCGTAGCCCGCTGGTCCCTCTACCCATCATTGAGGTCCCGTTTGAGAGAATCGCAATGGATTTGGTAGGTCCTATAATCAAGTCCGCTAGGGGGCACCAGTACATATTGGTTATAATGGACTATGCCACCCGTTATCCAGAAGCGATCCCTCTCAGAAATACCTCGGCCAAAACCATAGCCAAAGAGCTATCTCTTGTTTTTAGCCGGGTGGGTATTTGTAAAGAACTGCTTACGGACCAAGGTACACCCTTTATGTCCCGGGTTATGAAAGAGCTGTGTAAATTGTTCAAAGTGACGCAATTGCGTACATCTGTGTATCACCCCCAAACCGATGGGCTGGTTGAAAGATTCAACAAAACCCTAAAACAAATGTTGAAGAAAGTGGTGGATAGAGATGGAAAGGATTGGGACTGTCTACTTCCTTATTTGATGTTTGCTATTAGGGAGGTTCCCCAATCCTCTACGGGATTCTCCCCCTTTGAGTTACTGTATGGGAGACACCCAAGAGGGCTGTTGGATATTGCCAAGGAAACTTGGGAAAGTGAGAGTTCTCCCCACAGGAGTGTGATTGAGCATGTCGCCCTGATGCAAGACCGGATTGCACAGGTAATGCCCATCGTGAAGGAACATTTGGCCCAAGCGCAGTTAGCACAGCAGAGAGTGTACAACCGTGGAGCCAAGACCCGTACCTTTTCCCCGGGGGATAGGATACTGGTACTTGTCCCTACGGTTGAAAGTAAATTCCTTGCCAAATGGCAAGGCCCCTATGAGATAATGGAAAAAGTGAGCGAAGTGAATTACAAGGTCAGACAACCAGGAAGGCGAAAGCCCGAACAGATCTATCACGTTAATCTGTTGAAAGCCTGGAGGGATAGAGAGTCCCTAGTCGCAGACACTTGGTCACCAGCTCAAACTGGTTGCGTGATTCCTGAGGTTGGAATAGCAGCCACCTTGTCACAACCCCAACAACAGGAGGTTAAGGAGTTTGTGCTTCGCAACAAGGAGGTATTCTCTGAGCTGCCGGGACAAACATCTGGGGTAGAGCATGACATCATTACCCCGCCCGGTGAAAGGGTGAAGTTAAAACCCTATCGGATCCCAGAGGCCCGACGGGAGGCAATACGGGAGGAAGTACAGAAAATGCTGAACTTAGGGGTGATAGAGGAGTCCCAAAGTGATTGGTCTAGTCCCATTGTGTTGGTGCCTAAACCGGATGGGAGCTGGCGATTTTGTAACGATTTTCGTCAGTTGAACAAAGTTACAAAATTTGACACCTACCCCATGCCACGTATAGATGAGTTGATCGACCGGCTGGGAACAGCCCGATACATGACGACTCTTGACCTCACAAAAGGGTATTGGCAAATCCCCCTGGCCAAGTCGGCCAAAGAGAAAACTGCATTTTTAACCCCAGACGGGGCGTTCCAATATAAAAGAATGCCGTTCGGGTTACAGAATGCGCCGGCCACATTCCAGCGGAAAATGGACCAGATGCTGAGGCCCCATCGGAAGTATGCTGCGGCTTACCTGGATGACGTAATTGTCCATAGCACAGATTGGGCCTCACATCTGCCAAAAGTGCAAGCAGTCCTGGACTCTGTTCGGGAAGCGGGGTTTACGGCTAACCCCAAGAAGTGTACCATTGGGCAGGAGGAGGCCAAATATCTTGGGTACACCATTGGGAGGGGAGTAATAAAACCCCAACTCAACAAAGTCGAGGCCATCCAGAGTTGGCCACGTCCCAACAGCAAGAAGCAGGTACGAGCCTTTCTGGGAATCGCTGGGTATTATCGGCGATTCATTCCCCACTTTGCTTCTAAGGCTGTGCCCCTAACCAACCTGACGAAGGGGAAAGGGTCGGTCATGATTAAATGGACCCCCGAGGCTGAGGCAGCATTCCAATTCTTGAAACAAGCCTTATGTAGCCAGCCAGTGTTGTACTCACCCGACTTCTCTAAAGACTTTGTCGTACAAAGTGATGCGTCAGCTGTGGGGTTAGGAGCAGTATTGTCCCAGGTCTGGAATGGGGAAGAGCACCCAGTCATTTACCTCAGCAGGAAGTTGAAGTCCCATGAGGTAAATTACGCCACCGTTGAAAAGGAGTGTTTAGCAGTGAAGTGGGCTCTAGATTCCCTTCGGTACTACCTGCTAGGTAGGCACTTTGACATGGTTACGGATCACGCTCCGTTAAAGTGGATGGCTCAAAACAAGGAAACAAATAGAAGAGTGAATAGGTGGTTCCTGGCCCTCCAGGAATTCAACTTCACAGTAAAGCATCGCCCTGGCGTTCAAATGGGGAATGTGGATGCTTTGTCTCGAGTACATGAATGCCGGATTGCTGGTGTTCCAACCCCGAGGTTAAAACAAGAGGGGGGGTATGTGACAGCAGGAAGGTAAAGTCACCTGGTTGCATCCAGGGGGGTAGATATATTTCGCCCAGATTCAGGCTTTACGCCGACTTATACAACTAGGTGGAGAGTTGTATAAGCCCAGCTGAGGCTAGTGGGCTCATGGATGACTCATACCTCTAGGGAGAGTGTGGGGCGTCGTGCAGACAGGGAGTTGATGAGACCAGCTGAAGCTTGTCAGCTCATTTAGGCCTCTATAAGAACTCCCAGATTCATTAGGTGTTTGCTCATGCCTGGAACCAGACCTGTGTGGACTGTCTAGGGAGAGTGAACCCCTGTGCGGTGAGACAAAGCCTGTGTGGCTATTTGCTTGGACATTTAAAACCAGGGACTTAGGGACTAGGACAGCACTAGGCTGATCCCAGTTGTTAGTTAGGAAACCTGTATGTTTAGTCAGAGGTCAAGTTGACCAGGATTTATTTTATTTATGTTTCTTTTGCTTTGTTGTGTTTTGTCACTGTAAATAGAAAATAAACCGCACCTTTTTGATTTTGAAAACCACAACCTCCGTTTGCTGGGCCTGTTTTTGTGTGGGGAGCCCATCCCGGGGGTCACACACACCCGCTGCCGAGCTAACCCCCTCACAATATATATATATATATATATATATATATATATATATATATATATATATATTGTGACAGCAGGAAGGTAAAGTCACCTGGTTGCATCCAGGGGGGTAGATATATTTCGCCCAGATTCAGGCTTTATGCCGACTTATACAACTAGGTGGAGAGTTGTATAAGCCCAGCTGAGGCTAGTGGGCTCATGGATGACTCATACCTCTAGGGAGAGTGTGGGGCGTCGTGCAGACAGGGAGTTGATGAGACCAGCTGAAGCTTGTCAGCTCGTTTAGGCCTCTATAAGAACTCCCAGATTCATTAGGTGTTTGCTCATGCCTGGAACCAGACCTGTGTGGACTGTCTAGGGAGAGTGAACCCCTGTGCGGTGAGACAAAGCCTGTGTGGCTATTTGCTTGGACATTTAAAACCAGGGACTTAGGGACTAGGACAGCACTAGGCTGATCCCAGTTGTTAGTTAGGAAACCTGTATGTTTAGTCAGAGGTCAAGTTGACCAGGATTTATTTTATTTATGTTTCTTTTGCTTTGCTGTGTTTTGTCACTGTAAATAGAAAATAAACCGCACCTTTTTGATTTTGAAAACCACAACCTCCGTTTGCTGGGCCTGTTTTTGTGTGGGGAGCCCATCCCGGGGGTCACACACACCCGCTGCCGAGCTAACCCCCTCACAGTTGGTGGAGAACCAGTGGCAGTTTTTTTTAAGCCAGCATGGAGGAGATACTGAAACAGCTGGCTCTAGCAAATGCCAATCAACAGCAGACAAATGCAGGTTTGCAAAGGAGCCTTGCAGCCCAGCAGCAAGCTCACCAACAGAGTCTGGAAGCTCAGCAACAAGCCCAGCAGCAATCTGAGGCCCGCTTCATAGACCTGTTACAGAAGCAAGAGCAGAGACTACAACAAATGGAAGCAGTAATGCAGCAACGTCCGCAGACCAGTGAGGAAAGCCGTCCCACTAATACCGCGTCCTTTGGGGTGAGTCGTTTATTGACAAAAATGACTGGAGAGGATGATCCAGAGGTATTTTTGACCACATTTGAAAGGACCGCTGAAAGAGAAAAGTGGCCTGAGGAGCAGTGGGCTGGACTGGTGGCTCCTCTGTTAACTGGTGAATCGCAGAAAGCTTACTATGACCTAGAGCCTAACCAAGCAAAAGACTATGTGATGCTAAAAGCTGAAATTTTGGCAGGGCTGGGTGTCACCCAGGCTGTCCGGGCTCAGCGTGTGCATAACTGGACTTTCCAGCTTGGAAAACCCCCCAGGTCTCAAATGTATGATCTCATTCACCTGAGCAGAAAGTGGCTACAGCCAGAGACTTTGTCCGCACCAAAGATTGTGGAACGTGTTGTAATGGATCGGTTTTTGAGAGCTCTTCCTACTGCCATCCAAAAGTGGGTAAGCCATGGAGACCCAGAGACGGCCGATGGTCTTGTGGATCGTGTGGAGAAATACTTGGCTACAGAGAACCTGACGACCTCTTCCAGAGACACTCGGACTTTCCACCCTAAGACCAGACCATCCCCAGGGGCGGATAAGAGGATTCCAAGGGGTGAGGGTGGAGAGAGTGAGAGGGTGGGAACTCTACCCCAAGTTTGGCGAGAACAGCCTGGGAAATCAGCGGCTCAAGAGGCGGCAAGAAGGATCGTTTGCTACCGCTGCCGGCAAGCGGGACATATTGCAGCCAATTGCCCGGTTGTGGAGGAACCCATGCAGTGTGACTTTCTGACGGGCAGACGTCAGTCGCTGTGTGCGACAGTCGCATGCACTGCCATTCGAGGAACTGAGAAACATTTATGCAAAATGTGTGTTAATGGTAGAAATGTTGTGGTATTGCTGGATTCAGGTAGCCTTGTGACCCTGATAAAGGCTGAGTTAGTTAAAACAGAGGTCTTTGGGAATAGCAAGGTAGCTGTTATTTGTGTGCATGGGGACACCCGAGAGTATCCAGTGACTACAGTGTGTTTCGAGACCCCCAAAGGTACCCTCTCTCATCCAGTGGGCTTAGTATCTCAGTTACCGCATGACGCCATTGTGGGAAGGGATTTTCCGAAGTTCTGGGAACTGTGGGATGATCCTGAGCCCCCCACTGGTGCCCCTATGTACCAGGAATGTGATAGCCAGAACTCCCCTGAGAGTGGTGAGGACTCTCCGGAATTTCCCTTATCAGTATTGGCAGGGGAGACTAAAGAAACTGGAGAGGAGCCCACCTCCTCAGACGAAAACCTACCGTCTGTGGAGTTTTCTGATCTTGAGGTTCACAGGGAAAACTTTGCCACAGAACAGTTGAAAGACCCCGCCCTAATAAAGGCACGGGAAAACGTAGTGAAAATAGATGGCGAGTTAGTGAACCCAGATAATACCTGCACTTACCCATACTTCAGCGTAGAGAAGGACCTACTGTATCGGGTGGCAAAAAGGGCAGAAGAAACCGTTGAGCAGCTTGTGGTGCCCAAACCTTACAGGAAGTTGGTGTTGGAGTTGGCCCATGGGCACATTCTTGGAGGTCATCTGGGGACAGAGAAAACCCGAGAGAGGGTATTACAGAGATTCTATTGGCCGGGGGTGATGAAGGACATAGAAAATTATTGTTCCTCCTGCCCTGTGTGTCAGAGGTCGGCCCCGATGCCACATTTCCGTAGCCCGCTGGTCCCTCTACCCATCATTGAGGTCCCGTTTGAGAGGATCGCCATGGATTTGGTAGGGCCTATAATCAAGTCCGCTAGGGGGCACCAGTACATATTAGTTATAATGGACTATGCCACCCGTTATCCAGAAGCGATCCCTCTCCGAAATACCTCGGCCAAAACCATAGCCAAAGAGCTATCTCTTGTGTTTAGCCGGGTGGGTATTTGTAAAGAACTGCTTACGGACCAAGGTACACCCTTTATGTCCCGGGTTATGAAGGAGCTGTGTAAATTGTTCAAAGTGACGCAATTATGTACATCTGTGTATCACCCCCAAACCGATGGGCTGGTTGAAAGATTCAACAAAACCCTAAAACAAATGTTGAAGAAAGTGGTGGATAGAGATGGAAAGGATTGGGACTGTCTACTTCCTTATCTGATGTTTGCTATTAGGGAGGTGCCCCAATCCTCTACGGGATTCTCCCCCTTTGAGTTACTGTATGGGAGACACCCAAGAGGGCTGTTGGATATTGCCAAGGAAACTTGGGAAAGTGAGAGTTCTCCCCACAGGAGTGTGATTGAGCATGTCGCCCTGATGCAAGACCGAATTGCACAGGTAATGCCCATCGTGAAGGAACATTTGGCCCAAGCGCAGTTAGCACAGCAGAGAGTGTACAACCGTGGAGCCAAGACCCGTACCTTTTCCCCGGGGGATAGGATACTGGTACTTGTCCCTACGGTTGAAAGTAAATTCCTTGCCAAATGGCAAGGCCCCTATGAGATAATGGAAAAAGTGAGCGAAGTGAATTACAAGGTCAGACAACCAGGAAGGCGAAAGCCCGAACAGATCTATCACGTTAATCTGTTGAAAGCCTGGAGGGATAGAGAGTCCCTAGTCGCAGACACTTGGTCACCAGCTCAAACTGGTTGCGTGATTCCTGAGGTTGGAATAGCAGCCACCTTGTCACAACCCCAACAACAGGAGGTTAAGGAGTTTGTGCTTCGCAACAAGGAGGTATTCTCTGAGCTGCCGGGACAAACATCTGGGGTAGAGCATGACATCATTACCCCGCCCGGTGAAAGGGTGAAGTTAAAACCCTATCGGATCCCAGAGGCCCGACGGGAGGCAATACGGGAGGAAGTACAGAAAATGCTGAACTTAGGGGTGATAGAGGAGTCCCAAAGTGATTGGTCTAGTCCCATTGTGTTGGTGCCTAAACCGGATGTGAGCTGGCGATTTTGTAACGATTTTCGTCAGTTGAACAAAGTTACAAAATTTGACACCTACCCCATGCCACGTATAGATGAGTTGATCGACCGGCTGGGAACAGCCCGATACATGACGACTCTTGACCTCACAAAAGGGTATTGGCAAATCCCCCTGGCCAAGTCGGCCAAAGAGAAAACCGCATTTGTAACCCCAGACGGGGCGTTCCAATATAAAAGAATGCCGTTCGGGTTACAGAATGCGCCGGCCACATTCCAGCGGAAAATGGACCAGATGCTGAGGCCCCATCGGAAGTATGCTGCGGCTTACCTGGATGACGTAATTGTCCATAGCACAGATTGGGCCTCACATCTGCCAAAAGTGCAAGCAGTCCTGGACTCTGTTCGGGAAGCGGGGTTTACGGCTAACCCCAAGAAGTGTACCATTGGGCAGGAGGAGGCCAAATATCTTGGGTACACCATTGGGAGGGGAGTAATAAAACCCCAACTCAACAAAGTCGAGGCCATCCAGAGTTGGCCACGTCCCAACAGCAAGAAGCAGGTACGAGCCTTTCTGGGAATCGCTGGGTATTATCGGCGATTCATTCCCCACTTTGCTTCTAAGGCTGTGCCCCTAACCAACCTGACGAAGGGGAAAGGGTCGGTCATGATTAAATGGACCCCCGAGGCTGAGGCAGCATTCCAATTCTTGAAACAAGCCTTATGTAGCCAGCCAGTGTTGTACTCACCCGACTTCTCTAAAGACTTTGTCGTACAAAGTGATGCGTCAGATGTGGGGTTAGGAGCAGTATTGTCCCAGGTCTGGAACGGGGAAGAGCACCCAGTCATTTACCTCAGCAGGAAGTTGAAGTCCCATGAGGTAAATTACGCCACCGTTGAAAAGGAGTGTTTAGCAGTTAAGTGGGCTCTAGATTCCCTTCGGTACTACCTGCTAGGTAGGCACTTTGACATGGTTACGGATCACGCTCTGTTAAAGTGGATGGCTCAAAACAAGGAAACAAATAGAAGAGTGAATAGGTGGTTCCTGGCCCTCCAGGAATTCAACTTCACAGTAAAGCATCGCCCTGGCGTTCAAATGGGGAATGTGGATGCTTTGTCTCGAGTACATGAATGCCTGATTGCTGGTGTTCCAACCCCGAGGTTAAAACAAGAGGGGGGGTATGTGACAGCAGGAAGGCAAAGTCACCTGGTTGCATCCAGGGGGGTAGATATATTTCGCCCAGATTCAGGCTTTACGCCGACTTATACAACTAGGTGGAGAGTTGTATAAGCCCAGCTGAGGCTAGTGGGCTCATGGATGACTCATACCTCTAGGGAGAGTGTGGGGCGTCGTGCAGACAGGGAGTTGATGAGACCAGCTGAAGCTTGTCAGCTCGTTTAGGCCTCTATAAGAACTCCCAGATTCATTAGGTGTTTGCTCATGCCTGGAACCAGACCTGTGTGGACTGTCTAGGGAGAGTGAACCCCTGTGCGGTGAGACAAAGCCTGTGTGGCTATTTGCTTGGACATTTAAAACCAGGGACTTAGGGACTAGGACAGCACTAGGCTGATCCCAGTTGTTAGTTAGGAAACCTGTATGTTTACTCAGAGGTCAAGTTGACCAGGATTTATTTTATTTATGTTTCTTTTGCTTTGCTGTGTTTTGTCACTGTAAATAGAAAATAAACAGCACCTTTTTGATTTTGAAAACCACAACCTCCGTTTGCTGGGCCTGTTTTTGTGTGGGGAGCCCATCCCGGGGGTCACACACACCCGCTGCCGAGCTAACCCCCTCACAATATATATATATATACTATATATATATATATATATATATATATATATATATAAAACGTTTGACATAAGTATTTCTGTCTCCTTGTTATCTTACATGCAATACAGTGTGTGTGCTTATGTGTAGTGGTCACCTAGCTGTTTGTTAGTAGGTGAACCTGTTTAACCACTTGCCGACGGCTGGATGTCTAAAGACGTCCTGGGCTTTGTGGTAGTATATCTGAATGATGTCTGCAACTACAGGCATCATTCAGATATTGCCGTTTTCATCCGGCGATTCCCTACACCATAAGAATGATCATATCGGCTGGTCAGCTGCTTGATCGTTCTTACGGACGGCGAGAGGGGACGTCCCCCCCGCCGCCCTCCGGTGCTTCTACCGACTCACCTTTGGTGAGTCAGAGAACGGATCTGCAGGCCCCGGATGTTGACGATAGAGATTTCCGGCAGACCAGATGGTCGCCGGAGTCTCTATGATCGTCGGAGGCCAGGCGCGATGTTATGACGTCACGCCCGGCCTCTGCATTAAAGAAAAAAGGCGCCGCCTTGGCTGGGAAGCCAGGATCGTTTTTTTTTTAAATTATTTTAGGCTTCCCCACCTAGAGGTGAGATAGGGGTCTTATTGACCCCCTATCTCACTGTAAAGAGGTCCTGCCATGCCATATTCCTATTACAAGGAATGTTTACATTCCTTGTAATAGGAATAAAAGTGATCAAATGTTTTATTTGTTTTTTAAAGTGTCAAATTAAAGAATTTGAAGTAAAATTAACAATAAAAAACAAAAAATAAAATAAAGTGCCCCTGTCACCGTGTGCTCGCACGCCGCCCATATATGAATACGGTGTTGAAACCACACATGTGAGGTATCGCAGCGAATGTTAGAGCGAGAGCAGTAATTCTAGCCCTAGACCTCCTCTGTACCTCAAAACATGTAACCAGTAAAAAAAAAATGAAAACGTCGCCTACGGGGATTTTTAAAGTGGAGTTCCACCCTCTTTTACAAGATGTCTGCATCCTCTGCTGCTCCGTCCCCTTATGCTGATTTGGCCTATAAATATATATATTTTTTAAAACTCACTGTTTTATGTCATTACCATATTCACTTCCTTGTTCCAGCCGCAGCCTGAGCGCATCATCCACGGACCGCTATGCCTCCTGGGAGATGTTTGTCATCAATCCCAGAAGGCATAGCTGTCCCTGAGCCGTAGCATCGCGTTATTTCGAAACCGGAAATTACACGATGCAAGGCGATGCCTGCCACCATTTTAATTGAGGGCAACTAGGCGTGTGTTGCCATTGTCACTCCTCACACTCCACTGACAGTTTCACACACTGAGCGGCTCTGTGCTCAGTGTGTGAAACTGATCTGCAACTGAATGCAGAGAGAGGAGATGTCAGATTCAGCGTAATGTCAGGGTTGGGCGGGACCCAGCCCCAGTCCAGCAGTTATCAAACACCAAACCAGCCAATGGGATGGGATCTGGGTGGGCCGCTTCGTGTATGTGGCCCGTACACTTTCTTAAGCAGCCCAATCATTGGCTGGTGTTTGATAGCTGCATGGCCCCGCCCACCCCGGGTCCCGCCCACCCCCGACATCACGCTGACAGCTGGTCTCTACATTGAGTTACATATAGTGTAACAAACTGACAAATCAGCTCAGTGTGAAACTGTCAGTGCCACTTGCCAGTGTCAACCAGTGCCATCTGCCAGTGTCAATCAGTGCCAACCAGGGACACCTGCCAGTGCCAATCAGTGACACCTGCCAGTGCCAACCGCCAGTGCCAATCAGTGCTACCTGCCAGTGCCAACCAGTGCCAACCGCCAGTGCCAACCACCAGTTCCAATCAGTGACACCTGCCAGTGTCACCTGCCAGTGCCAATCAGTGCCAGTGCCAGCCAGGGACACCTGCCAGTGCCAATCAGTGACACCTGCCAGTGCCAACCGCCAGTGCCAATCAGTGTCACCTGCCAGTGCCAATCAGTGCCACCTGCCAGTGCCAACCAGTGCCACCTCCCAGTGCCACCTGCCAGTGCCAACCAGTGACACCTGCCAGTGCCAACCAGTGACACCTGCCAATGCCAACCAGTGTCAATCAGTGGCACCTGCCAGTGGCAACCAGTGCCACCTGACAAAAAAAGAAAAATCGGCTTAAAATATCGGCCGCAAAAATCGGCATCATATATCTGCCATCAGCCACCCCGATTTCTAAATATCAGCATCAGGCAGAGAAAAACCCATATCGGTCAACCTCAAATTGTTACCTTAGTATCCTAAGCAACAAGATCGATGGTGGCGGTGGAGGATAAGAAGTGCACCATCGTATATTTTAGACAAGAGAAGTGTGATGTGATGGGGGCAATTTGATGTGATGGGGTACTGTGATCTGATGGGGCAATTTGATGTGATGGGGTAATTTGATGTGATGGGGGCAATGTGCGGAGATGAGATGTGCTAGTGGTGATGCGATGTGCTGTGCTGGAGGCGATGCGATTTGATGTGATGTGCTGGGGGCGATGTGATTCGATGCGATGTGCTGGGGGCGATGTGTTTCGATGCGATGTGCTGGGTCGATGCGATGTGCTGGAGGCGATGCAATGTGCTGGGGGCGATGCGATGTGCTGGGGGCAATGTGATTCGCTGTGTGGTGGGGTGGTGCGATTTGATGTGCTGGGGGCGATGCAATGTGCTGATGCAATGCGATATGCTGGGGGACGATGCGATTCGATGTGCTGATGCGATTCGATGTGCTGGGGGCAATGCAATGTGCTGATGCGATGCAATATGCTGGGGGCGATGCAATTCGATTGGGCGAAGCGAATTCATGTGGCGATGCAATGCGATGTGCTGGGGGCGATGCAATGTGCTGGGGGAGATGCAATGCGATTTGGTGGGGGGGATATGCGATGTGCTGGGGCGATGCAATGTGGAGGGGGCGATGTGCTGGGGGAGATGCGATTCAATGTGCTGGGGGCGATGCAATGTGCTTATGCAATGCGATATGCTGGGGGTGATGCAATTTGATTTGCTGATAAAATTCGATGTGCTGATGCAATGCAATATGCTGGGGGCGATGTGATTCGATGTGCTGTGATGGGGCAATGCGATTCAATGTGCTGATGCGATTCCATGGGGCGAGGTGATGCGATGTGCTGGGGCAATTCGATGTGCTGGGGGAGATGCAATGCGATTTTGTGGGGGGAGATGTGATGTGCTGGGCGATGCAAGGTGGTGAGGGGCGATGTGCTGGGGGCGATGCAATTTGATGTGATGTGCTGTGCTGGGGGCGATGCAATTCGATGCAAAGTGCTGGGGGCAATACGATGTGCTGGGGGCGATGCAATGTGCTGTGGGAGATGCAATTAATTCGATGTGCTGGGGGTGATGCAATGTGCTGGGGGAGATGCGATTCAATGTGCTGGGGGCAATGCGATTCGATGTGCTGGGGGCAATGCAATGTGCTGATGCGATGCAATATGCTGGGGCAATGCGTTTCAATGTTCTGATGCGATTCGATGTGCTGGGGCGATGCGATTCGATGGGGAGGTGCGATTCGATGTGCTGGGGGCGATGCGATGTGCTGGGTGAGATGCAATGTGATTTGGCGTGGGGCGATGCAATGTGGCGAGGGGCGATGTGCTGGGGGTGATGCAATTTGATTTGCTGATGTGATGCAATTTGCTGGGGGCGATGCGATTTGATGTGCTGTGATGGGGCGATGCGATTCGATGTGCTGATGCGATTCCATGGGGCGAGGCGATGCGATGTGCTGGGGGAGATGCGATGCGATTTTGTGGGGGCGATGTGATGTGCTGGGCGATGCAATGTGGTGAGGGGCGATGTGCTGGGGGCGATGCAATTTGATGTGATGTGCTGTGCTGGGGGCGATGCAATTCGATGCAATGTGCTGGGGGCAATACGATGTGCTGGGGGCGATGCAATGTGCTGTTGGAGATGCAATTCATTTGATGTGCTGGGGGTGATGCAATGTGCTGGGGGAGATGCAATTCAATGTGCTGGGGGCAATGCGATTTGATGTGCTGGGGGCAATGCAATGTGCTGATGTGCTGGGGGCAATGCGTTTCAATGTTCTGATGCGATTCGATGTGCTGGGGTGATGCGATTCGATGGGGAGATGCGATTCGATGTGCTGGGGGCGATGCGATGTGCTGGGGGAGATGCAATGCGATTTGGCATGGGGCGATGCAATGTGGCGGGGGTGATGTGCTGGGGCGATGCAATGTGCTGTGGGCGATGCGATTCGATGTGCTGGGGTGATGCAATGTGCTGGGGTCGATGCGATTCGATGTGCTGGGGGCAATGCAATGTGCTGATGCGATATGCTGGGGGCAATGCAATTTGATGTGCTGATGCGATTTGATGTGCTGGGGCGATGCAATTCAATGTGCTGTGGGCGATGCAATGTGCTGATGCGATGTGATATGCTGGGGGCGATGCGATTCGATGAGGCAATGCGATGTGCTGTGGGCAATGCGATTTGGTGAGGGGGCGATGCGATGTGCTGGGGTGATGCAATGTGGCAGGGGGCGATGTGCTGTGGGCGATGCAATTTGATGTGCTGTGAGAGATGCGATTTGATGCAATGTGCTGGGGGTGATGCGATTTGATGCGCTGGGGGAGATGCGATTTGATGTGCTGGGGCGATGCAATGTGCTGATGCGATGCAATATGCTGGGGGCGATGCGATTTGATGTACTGATGCGATTTGATGTGCTGATGCGATTCAATGTGCTGTGGCGATGCAATGTGCTGATGCGATATGCAGGCGTTGATGTGATTCAATGTGCTGATGCGATTTGATGGGGCGATTTGATGTGATTTGATGCGATTTGATGTGCTGGGGGCGATGCGATTTGGCGGGGGGCGATTCAATGTGGCGGGGGGCGATGTGCTGGGGGCGATGCAATTTGATGCGATGTACTGTGGGCGATGCGATTCGATGCAATGTTCTGGGGGCGATGCAATGTGCTGTGGGCGATGCAATTCGATGTCTCTGACACAAGGATGGACGACGCATTGTGATCATCTCATGCAACTGAAATTTGCTGAAAACTTCAACTGGAGGTATCTCTATTAATACCTATATATACCCTGGTCGATTATATGTGCACAGATCGCAACAGATCGCTGGTGCCATGCAAGTGTCCTGCAGACCTGTCAGTGTATCTGTGTGCCCGTATATTGTACAGACAAGCAGATACAATCTAACAGGAAGACACAATGAACTACCACAGTGCTCCACAGCACTGTGGTAGTTCATTGAGAAGTTTTCCATTCATAGAGGACTGTGATACAGCCAGGCGGGTGGAGGTTTTTTTTTTAAATTGTGAAATATTCACTATGGGAGATCTGAAAATGGGTGTAACATGTAAAATGTTATGAAAGGTGAACTTATCTTTTAATGTTATATGTTCATTGTAGTAGCTCTTCCACTCCCAAATACTTTGATTAGTTTACCACTGCCAACTTTATTATCAAACCACTCTTCAACTTAGCAATGCTTCTGGTTATCTGGTTTACTTACAAGTTTAGCACAATATCCAGTTTGGGGAGGGCCATTTATCATACCCCCCCAAAAGAGGGCTACACATATAAAAGCAAACTATCAGTCTATCAGCATGTTTAGATTGTGTAATGTTTAATAGATCCTTCCAAATTTTCGTTTTTAGTCCATGGATAACTTCATTCAAATTGGCTCTTGGCTACAGATAATGAAAAGATTTCTAGTTACATTTAAGTTTTTTTTTTTTTTTAAAATCTCAGATAAACAGCAAAATAATGTATAACATACAATACAAATCAATTATCTATGTTTACTAGTTATATCAATAGTGAGGGTAGCTTTCCTATCTCTAAATATTACTGCAAAATGTAATTTTATTGCTGCTATGATAATATATTGATTTTGCACATAAATTTAGGAAAGTTCTGGAAATGTGACAATGTAATTATCAAGAGGAAGATGTTTTATATTCCATGATGTATCTAGTGTGAGTTTTAAAAAAGCAGTAAAATTTGAAAAATAGTACGTAAAAGGGGAAAAAGTTAAGTTTCAAGCCACTGTAAAGAGTTATGAAATAAAAAATCTTACTGTATGATATTACCTTATATTATATTGCACATTAAAATCTATATGTATTATATTAATCTTATGCACATAAGACGTGTCATTACAATTGTCTCATACATTAAGGTTAAATACAAGATCATGAACTGAACTTGGAAATTTAAACATAATGAAATTGGCAGTAATTCTGGTACAACATATTTTATAGTTTGGTAATATTTTTGGTACTACAATTACATATTACCTTGTTAAAGCTCCCTTGGAATACTTCTGTTCTATACACCTGAACTAGGACAACATGCAGCCTACCTAATCTTATGTATTTTGTATGTTCCACAATGTGCGATTAATGTCTTAGCAAAGTGTAAACCAAGGTAAACAAGTACTGCAAATGCGTACATGGTTCATAGCTCATGGGGACCAATTAAAATTTTATCTTGGGCATTGAGTATCAAGTAAAGCAAAAGAATATTTAAAACATTTGTGCAACAATGCACCCAGAACACAGTACTGTGTATAGACTTACATTGTCAAAATAGTTACCTGACATTAACTCAAGTTAATCTATATACAATAGAGCTAAATTTAATTATTCTTCCATTGTTAATTTTTATATATTTGTTTTCAATAGAAGCAACATAATTAAACTTGGACTCTAGGCAAACCTCTAAACACACAGTTGAAATACATAAAGTATACATATACTGTAAGTACACAAATAAAGTGGTAGTAAACTCATCAAAATAAAATCGATTTATCCATTTTTTTACAATCTACATATGTATTGAGAATAAAATGGGCACTACGAGTAAGCCCAAAAATCGTTCTTACTGTAAAACGACTGTATATTTGAAACGCTGCTGCTCTGTTATAGCCGTCGCCATATCAACTGTGGTCTTCCGTGTCTGTATTCTGATTTACTTCCGCTCGCATAAAATTTTTTCTCTCCATAATCTTGCGCATGTGCACTAATTGCAGTATCCAAGCCTCTTCTTAGTTTCTGATTACTATTGAAACGAACGTCGAGCGAATCAGAGACTATCCTGTTGCTGGCCTTGCGGGATGTCGGGGCTGACGTTGACAATAGGAAATGACGCAGCCCCGGCATAGACACTGCATTTTTCCAGTAGGGTCTCGGCCTGCCAAAAAGTTTGGAAAAACGGTGCATGTGCGGGCTACGTCATGAGCCACAATTATACATATATCTAGCAAGAAAGGCAGGTAAGGAGACATTCTTCTAATGCAAATGATTAGAAAACCTGCAATTTATTGTCCTAATAAAGAAAAGTCATCTGAATGGGTATACAACCGCTTTAAAATACATATAAGTAGGACCTAGACTTCCATGCAGTTAGTCTAGGACTAGTAGGACTAGTTGAGGGCATACCTCAGCCAATAATTGGGCAATGAAGAAACAGCAGCATACCTATTAGGTAATTCCTGTTGCTCCCTTTGTAAGCCTGTTCCTCGGAAGCCATAGAACTCTGCTTAGCTCAGAAAGCTGATGCTTCTTTTCCTAGTCTGAAGGCCACTGTGCAGTTGATTACAAAAGATTAATATTAGGTTAGAGGAAGGTACTAGTTATCTATAAAATTGCATTGAATTTTTTTGAATAAATATGCAAATAAATGAACTTGTGTTTTTGTATTTGTCTGTACCCCAGACTTTAAACATGGCCTGCAGTGATCAGGTTTTGTATTAGTTAAATGTCTGCAATAAACAAATGCAGATGTACCAGCAGAATACTTCAATAATGCTGATTCATTTAACTTTAAAGAGGTCCCTGAGGACCTAAAATGTTGCCAATAAAATGAGTGGTAAAGTTCACCTGCAGCAAATACGCAAGGACGCTAATACATTTCTTTTTCTTCAAACTCAGCAGTATACATGATTACTTGTTATGATGATGTGCAGCCACACTTTTTCACATTGCCAAATTTTATATATTTAAAATTTTTTGCATGTTTCAAACTTACAGAATGTAATACAAATGCAGTTCTACGTGAAAATTTTAAGTGAAAGGGTGAAGATAACAAAAAATGTGACTTCTGTGTATAGAAATAGACAGGATATGGCTTAGGAAAAATACTAACTTTGAGTTGGGCGAACAGTTCGAGCCAAACAAAAGTTCAGGCTGAACATCGCCTGTTCACACATTCTGCAAACACCCAAATTTTCGGGGAGCTGGGCGGGATGTTTACCCGCCGAGTGCCCCACAAGGCACTGCACGCTGCACAGTGCATTCTAAGCTTTGCCCAATCAGGGCACAGTGAATAGCTGGTTGTAAAGGAGCAGGCCAGGAAGCGGGCTGCTGTGACCTTAGCAACGCATGGGTCATCGGCTGTCAATGGGCTTCCCCACTGACAGCTGCAAGAGAAAAAAAACATTGTCGCTAATATAAAAAAAAATTACGCGGAACCCCCAAAATCCATACTAGACCTTGACCAAGCATGCAGCCTGGCAGGACAGAAAGGTGGGAGGGACGAGCGAGTGCCCCTCCCCCTCCTGAACCATACCAGGCCACATGCCCTCAACATGGGGAAGTGCTTTGGGGCAGGGGGATGGGGACAAGGGTCTCTTCCCGACAACCCTGGGTGATGGTTGTGGGTTTTGTGGGCAGGGGGCTTATCAGAATCTGGAACCTTCCTTGTTGCCCCCAGGTCCCAGCCCCCCCATGTGAATGAGTATGGGGTACATTGTACCCCTTCCCATTCACCAAAAAAAGTGTCAAAAATAAATAAAGACAGGAGGCAGTTTTTAACAATTCCTTTATACATTGGACCCGAAAATAGAAAAAAATAGTAAAGGTGACATCACCTGGTGGTACCACCCCCTTGTGACCTCACTGAGCCAGCATGCACCACACTGCCGCGACCCTTACCTATTTAAGAACTGTCAAACGACACAGCAGGCATTTGGCAGTTAGTTTTTGTTTCGTGTCATGATTGATGATGGATCTACATCAGAAAAACTGCCCCCTGTTTTATTTATTTTTGATACTTTTTTGGGTAATGGGTATGGGTACAATGTACCCTATACTAATTCACATAGGAAGGGGGCTGGGATCTTGGGGCCCCCTTGTTAAAGGGGCTTCCAGATTCTGATAAGCCCCATGCCCGCAGACCCCCCCCAACCACAGCCCAGGGTTGTCGAGAAGAGGCCCTTGTCCCCATCAACATGTCCCCCCCATGTTGAGGGTATGTGCTTGGTATCGTTCAGGAAGGGGGGACGCCTGCTCATGCCCCTCCTTTCCTGACCTGGCTGCATTTTCGGATAAGGGTCTGGTATGGATTTTGGGGGATCCCATGCTGTTTAAAAAAAAAAATTGGCGTGGGGTTTCCCTTAAAATCCATACCACACACAAATGGCCTGGTATCTATGGGGTGGCACAAATTTTAACATTCATTTTTTATTTCCAGCAATACAATGGTATTGTATTGCCGGAAATTTAACCACTTAAGCCCCGGACCAATACACAGCATAAGGACCAGAGGTGTTTTTACAATTTGGCACTGCGCTGCTTTAACTGGAAATTGCGCGGACATGCAATGTTGTACCCAAACGAAATTTGTGTACTTTTATTCCCACAAATAGAGCTTTCTTTTAATGGTATTTGATTGCCTCTGCGATTTTTTTTTTGCGATATAAACGGAAAAGACCGAAAATTTTAAAAAAATATATATTTTCTACTTTTTGTTATAAGAAGAATCTGATAAACTCAATTTTAGTCATACATTTAGGCCAAAATGGTCTTTAGTAAAAAAAATGTCAATAAGCGTATATTTATTGGTTTTCACAAAAGTTATAGTGTCTACAAACTAGGGTACATTTTCTGGAATTTACCGTATATACTCGAGTATAAGCCGAGTTTTTCAGCACATTTTTTTTGTGCTGAAAATGCCCCCTCGGCTTATAGTCGAGTCACCTTTTTGCGCCTGATCTCCCGGACTTTAAGGACCCGGTACCAAACTTGGTACACATGTAGCCCCACTCTTCCTCTACAAGTGTGCAAAGTTTGTTGTCCGGGGGACCTACGACCGGGGAGCACTTTTTTTTTCAAACCCGGGCACCCCTTTTATAGACTCCCATGTTAAATGGCCATTTCTCCAGTGATTTGGGGGACCTAGTACCAGCCGGTCGTAGGTTCCCTGGACCCGGAACTTGGCACACATGTAGCCCCATTTCTCCTCTACAAGTGTGCAAAGTTTGTTGTCTGGGGGACCTACGGCCAGGGAGCACTGATTATTAAAAGCCGGGCACCCCTTCCATAGACTCCCATGTTAAACGTCAGTCTAGTCATGGACACAGTGAGGCATGGGCACAGTGAGGCATGAGCACAGTGAGGCATGGGCATAGTGAGCATGGACACAGTGAGACACAGTGAGGCATGCACATGGACACAGTGAGGCAAAGTGAGGCACAGTGAGGCATGCAGATGGACACCCTAGGCTTATACTCGAGTCAATACATTTTCCCGTTTTTTGTGGTAAAATTAGGTGACTCGGCTTATATTCGGGTCGGCTTATACTCGAGTATATATGGTACACAGCTTTTAATTTATGACTGCCTATCTCATTTCTTGAGGTGCTAAAATGGCACGGCAGTACAAAACCCCCCCAAATGACCCCATTTTGGAAAGTAGACACCCCAAGGAAATTGCTGAGAGGCATGTTGAGCCCATTGAATATTTTATTTTTTCGTCCCAAGTGATTGAATAATGACAATAAAAAATTACAAAAAGTTGTCAATAAATTATATATTGCTCACACATGCCATGGTTATATGTGGAATTGCACCCCAAAATACATTTTGCTGCTTCTCCTGAGTACAGGGATACCACATGTGTGAGACTTTATGGGAGCCTAGCCGCTTACGGGACCCCGAAAACCAAGCACCGCCTTCAGGATTTCTAAGGGGGCAAATTTTTGATTTCACTCCTCACTACCTACAACAGTTTCGAAGGCCATAAAATGCCAAAATAGCACAACACCCCCCAAATGACCCCATTTTGGAAAGTAGACACCCCAAGCTATTTGCTGAGAGGCATGATGAGTATTGTGAAGTAGTATGAAGAAAGAAACATTTGTTTTTTTATTTTTTACATTTTCAAAACTTTGTGACAAAAAGCGAGATCTACAAAATACTCACCATACCTCTCAGCAAATAGCTTGGGGTGTCTACTTTCCAAAATGGGGTTATTTGGGGGGGGGGTTGTGCCATCTGGGCATTCCATGGCCTCCGAAACTGTATAAGGGAGTGAGGAGTGAAATCAAAAATTTACACCCTTAGAATGCCTGAAGGCGGTGCTTGGTTTTTGGGGTCCCGTACGCGGCTAGGCTCCCAAAAAGTCTCACACATGTGGTATCCCCGTACTCAGGAGAAGCAACAGAAAGTATTTTGGGGTGTAATTCCACATATGCCCATGGCATGTTTGAGCAATATATCATTTAGTGACAACTTTGAGCAAAAAAAAAAAAATTATTTTTTCCGCAACTTGTGTCAACATATAAAATATTCCATGGACTCGACATGCCTCTCAGCAAATAGCTTGGGGTGTCTACTTTCCAAAATTGTGTCATTTGGGGGGGGGGTTTGAAGTGTCCTGGCATTTTATGCACAACATTAGGAAGCTTATGTCACACATCATCCACTCTTCTAACCACTTGAAGACAAAGCCCTTTCTGACACTTTTTGTTTACATCAGTGGTTCTTAACTCCAGTCCTCAGGGCCCACCAACAGGCCAGGTTTGCAAGATAACTGAAATGCATCACAGGTGATATAATTTGCTGCTCAGGGATTGCAGTATTCTAGTCTGCATCTCACAAAGGTAATACTTAAAATCTGGCCTGTTAGTGGGTCCTGAGGACAGGAGTTGAGAACCACTGGTTTACATGAAAACATATTTTTTTTTTTGCAAGAAAATTTACGTTGAACCCCCAAACATTATACAGGTCCTTCTCAAAAAATTAGCATATTGTGATAAAGTTCATTATTTTCTGTAATGTACTGATAAACATTAGACTTTCATATATTTTAGATTCATTACACACAACTGAAGTAGTTCAAGCCTTTTCTTGTTTTAATATTGATGATTTTGGCATACAGCTCATGACAACCCAAAATTCCTATCTCAAAAAATTAGCATATCATGAAAAGGTTCTCTAAACGAGCTATTAACCTAATCATCTGAATCAACTAATTAACTCTAAACACCTGCAAAAGATTCCTGAGGCTTTTAAAAACTCCCAGCCTGGTTCATTACTCAAAACCGCAATCATGGGTAAGACTGCCGACCTGACTGCTGTCCAGAAGGCCATCATTGACACCCTCAAGCAAGAGGGTAAGACACAGAAAGAAATTTCTGAACGAATAGGCTGTTCCCAGAGTGCTGTATCAAGGCACCTCAGTGGGAAGTCTGTGGGAAGGAAAAAGTGTGGCAGAAAACGCTGCACAACGAGAAGAGGTGACCGGACCCTGAAGAAGATTGTGGAGAAGGACCAATTCCAGACCTTGGAGGACCTGCGGAAGCAGTGGACTGAGTCTGGAGTAGAAACATCCAGAGCCACCGTGAACAGGCGTGTGCAGGAAATGGGCTACAGGTGCCGCATTCCCCAGGTCAAGACACTTTTGAACCAGAAACAGCGGCAGAAGCACCTGACCTGGGCTACAGAGAAGAAGCACTGGACTGTTGCTCAGTGGTCCAAAGTACTTTTTTCGGATGAAAGCAAATTTTGCATGTCATTCGGAAATCAAGGTGCCAGAGTCTGGAGGAAGACTGGGGAGAGGGAAATGCCAAAATGCCTGAAGTCCAGTGTCAAGTACCCACAGTCAGTGATGGTCTGGGGTGCCATGTCAGCTGCTGGTGTTGGTCTACTGTGTTTTATCAAGGGCAGGGTCAATGCAGCTAGCTATCAGGAGATTTTGGAGCACTTCATGCTTCCATCTGCTGAAAAGCTTTATGGAGATGAAGATTTCATTTTTCAGCACGACCTGGCACCTGCTCACAGTGCCAAAACCACTGGTAAATGGTTTACTGACCATGGTATTACTGTGCTCAATTGGCCTGCCAACTCTCCTGACCTGAACCCCATAGAGAATCTGTGGGATATTGGGAAGAGAAAGTTGAGAGACGCAAGACCCAACACTCTGGATGAGCTTAAGGCCGCTATCGAAGCATCCTGGGCCTCCATAACACCTCAGCAGTGCCACAAGCTGGTTGCCTCCATGCCACGCCGCATTGAAGCAGTCATTTCTGCAAAAGGATTCCCGACCAAGTATTGAGTGCATAACTGAACATAATTGTTTGAAGGTTGACTTTTTTTGTATTAAAAACACTTTTCTTTTATTGGTCGGATGAAATATGCAAATTTTTTGAGATAGGAGTTTTGGGTTGTCATGAGCTGTATGCCAAAATCATCAATATTAAAACAAGAAAAGGCTTGAACTACTTCAGTTGTGTGTAATGAATCTAAAATATATGAAAGTCTAATGTTTATCAGTACATTACAGAAAATAATGAACTTTATCACAATATGCTAATTTTTTTGAGAAGGACCTGTTTATATTTTTAAAGCAAAGGCCCTACAGATTAAAATGGTGGGTGTTGCATTTTTTTTCCACACAGTATTTGCGCAGCAATTTTTCAAATGCATTTTTTGGGGAAAAAATACACATTTTTTAATTTTAATGCACTAAAACACAATATATTGGCCAAATGTTTGATGAAATAAAAAATATGATCTTAGGCCGAGTACCTGGATAACAAACATGACATGTTTCAAAATTTCGCACAAACGCGCAGTGGCGATAAACTACATACATTTTTAAAAGCCTTTAAAAGCCTTTACAGGTTACCACATTAGATTTACAGAGGAGGTCTACTGCTAAAATTACTGCCCTCAATCTGAACTTAGCGGTGATACCTCACATGCATGGTGAAATTGCTTTTTACATATGACGCCAGACCGACGCCTTTGCGCAAGAGCAGGGCGGGACAAGGGTGCTTTTTTTTTATTTATTTTTATTTTGCTTTTTTATTTTATTTTTAAACTGTTCCTTCCATTTTATTTTATTTTTATCATTTTTATTGTTATCTCAGGGGATTTAAATATCCCCTATGATAGCAATAGGTAGTGACAGGTACTCTTTTTTGGAAAAAACTGGGGTCTATTAGACCCTAGATCTTTCCTCTGCCCTCAAAGCTTCTGACCACACCAAGATCGGTGTGATAAAATGCTTTCCCAATGGCGCTTTTTATATCCGGGGGGGCATTCTCTCCCACTGCTTGTAAAAGCAGTCCAGAGGCTAATTAGCCGCTAGGATTGCTTTTACATGAAAGCCGGCTGCTGGCTGAAAAAAATTAGATACCAAGATAATACCTAAACACGGAGGCATCATTCTGGTATAACCATTCAAAGTCCAGCAACATACCAGTACGTTGCTGGTCCTTGTTGGACATGTATTGTAATCTTTTTTTTTTTCATGCAGCCTGTTGGCTGAATGAAAAAAAGAGATTGATCGGTGGGTATGCCCACCATTAGAATACCTCCCTTCATTCACCCACTTCTAATGATGGGCATACATGCACCATTTATATATGCCGAAGCATGGGGGCATCCTCCCGCAAAAGTTATGCCGCGTACACACGTCTGACTTTTCCACGGGCAAGCCTCCGTCGGAATTTTGACCGTATGTACGTGGCATGAGGAGCAAAATCGTTCCTCCGCCCCTGCTGCCCCCATGCTTCGTCATATATGCTCTTTTTTTAACTGTGGTGGTGAAATCACCTCCTACAGCACTGGAGCTGCAGGGATCAGGCTTGTCTCTGCGAACTCTGCAGTTATGTGTGTTGTGTTTTGTAAGTGACAGTGATCGATCGATACTGCACTTGGGCTGGGCTGGGCTGGACGGAGGGGCAAAACGCAGGTGCTAGCATGTATCTGGGCTGATCCCGCTAACACTGCGTTTTTGGCAACCCTAAACTGCTGGGGACGCTAGTATAGATCTGATCAGATGAGATATTGATCTGTTCAGATACTATACCACTAAGGGAGGTGTATGCTTTGCACGTGGGTGTTAGCATTACTGGCACTAACCTGATGCTGCCTGGGGCGACGCAGACCCTCTCTGACCCTAAAATCTAATTGATATCACCCGCCAGGCGATCAGGGGGTTAAACCTTTATTGGGTTATATACGGCGGGTGCCCTGACACTATAAAAAGCAAACTAACTAACCAGCGTCACCCGTAACACTTATACGGTGATCACTGGTGAAAGGGTTAACTAGGGGCAATCAGGGGTTTAAAACCTTTATTAGGTAATATATGGGGGACATGACGCTATATAAAAACCTGACAAGGAACCTAAATAACTAACTGGCTAACCAGTGTCACCAGTGACACTTATACGGTGATCACTGGTGAAAGGGTTAACTCTAGGGGCAATCAGGGGGTTAAAACCTTTATTAGACAATATATGGGGGTACCTTATGCTATAAAAACCTGGCGGCGAACCTAAAAAAATAACTGGCTACCTAGCGGCACCAGCGACACTAATACAGCGATCAGAAAAATGATTGCTTAGTGACACTGGTGATAGGGGGTGAAAGGGTTACCTGGGGGGCTATCAAGGGGTTAAACCTTTCTTAGGTAATATATGGGGGTACCTGACGCTATAAAAACCTGGCGGCGAACCTAAAAAAATAGCTGGCTAGCTAGCGGCACCAGCGACACTAATACAGCGATCAGAAAAACAATCGCTTAGTGACACTGGCAAAAGGGGGTGAAATAGTTACCTGTCGGGCGATCAAGGGGTTAAACCTTTATTAGGTAATATATAGGGGTACCTGACGCTATAAAAACCTGATGGCGAACCTAAAAAAATAACTAGCTACCTAGCGGCACCAGCGACACGAATACAGCGATCAGAAAAACGATCGCTTAGTGACACTGGGGATAGGGGGTGAAAGGGTAACCCGGGGGGCGATCAAGGGGTTAAACCTTTATTAGGGGGGGTTAGGGGGCTACCCTGGGCCTAAAGGGGCCTAAACCTAAATGCCCTGACACTTTTTACAGTCACAAATAACACTGATTGCAGTGATCAGTAAATAAATGATCACTGCAATCAGTGACACTGTGACTGGGGGTGCAGGGGGTGACCTGGGGGGTGATCTGGGGGTGACTGGGGGGTGGAAAGTGTGCCTATGTGTACCTGGTGTCAGTGTGGTGTTTGTGCACTAACCTGATGTCTTCTCCCCTCGAGCTCCGGTGAAAAACACTGCCTCGAGGAGAGATAACATCACTTCCTCCTGCCTGTGTATACATTACACAGGCAAGGGAAGCATTTCATTTGACGGGAGCGATCGCGAGGGGTTGGCCAAAAACCAATGGCTGCCCCCTCATCCCGGATCGCTCCTGAAGCAATACCGACCGCCTCATGTACCGGGGGGGTCCGACCCCCCACCCGCACGAATTGCAGAATTGTCGCTGTTATTACTTTCAGTGTTTGATGACGAATTTCCCCACAAATCACTATCGCTCAATTCAAAGTGATTCTTATTTATTATCACTGTTTTCTAGCTGGGCTAAAACCACTTTTGACGTAAAGGGACACTTTTTGGTTGCTATGGACAATCTCCAGTTTCCAGGTGGAAAGAACAGTATTTATAATATAAAAGTGCATTCAGGGCACTGGACAAACCACTAGGGACAAAGGGGATGTGTAATTATTTGATACAGTACTGTAATCTGTAATATTACAGTGTACTGTATGTCTACTGTGTTTAAAAAAAATTTAATTTGGCGCCGTGCTCCGTCCCCGTGCGCCGCGACGCTCGCAGGGAATGGAGCTCGGCACTGTGAATCGAGCGGAGGAGGAGACAGCTCGCAGACACAGCGGGAGACATTGCAGGATCCAGGGGGAAAGGTAAGTAACTTTCCCTGGATACTGCAATGCGATCCCGAGTGTGACTCTGGGTTACCCCTTTTGGTAGTGAAAATTCACCCCGAGACACACTCAGGAATACCGCTAGGGAGGTTAAAGGACTTTTTCATTTTTATTGTTTCACTTTAAGCATCATAAAAATGTATTGCTTTTTTAAAAACAATTTTTTTTTTTTAAATGCTTGTGTGGCGGGGTCTCTAAATTTATGTGGACCACTTGAGTTCGTGAAGGATTGGATGGTGTAATAATCTCTTTGGCCTCTGGGTGGCGGGGTACCTGGAGGCTCAAGGTAGATTTGCCATTACAGTGCTACCCTTTTTGTCCCTTTCCGGAGATGGTACGGCGAGGGCGGGGAACCTGCCGTGGTGTTGATGGGAGGAGATAAAAGGAGGAGACGCCCTAACCACGAGGTCTGTCTTCTGGAGGAAGTTCTTCACGCGCCCAGGCACCTTAGGCCTGGGTGCGGGCGGGTTCTGGATTCCGGCTCAGGTGCCCTAGGCCTGACCGGAATGGAGTTGGAGTCCATCCCAGGCACCTTCAGCCTGGGGTGAGGTACTGAACTAGGAGGCCTGGGGTCCAGTGACTTCGACTGGATCCCACGAGGGTGGAGACGTCCGAGGGTCCCTGAGGTGAATGGGGCCCATGTCTGAGGTGAGGAGGCCGGGGAGGTTACCCGTCCGGAGAGTCTGGAGCAGCATCAACCCAGTGACGGATGGGCCTCTGGTAACTCCCTTGGAGGGACATCTTCCCCTGATAGGGGCCGCAGCGCAGTGAAGGTACTCCTATCTACGTTCTCTTGAGTCGCTGGTAGAGACTCTTAGATTCTAAGTCCTTTCTAGCTGAATGCTATAGTAACCACTGGCGAAATCGCAGTGGTTTAGTTGATAACCAGGATAGTGCCTCGACCTGCTCACCCCCGTATCAAAATGTCATCAAGTCGCAACCAGTTGGCTACTGAAGCACTGTTTATTGTGGAGTTTGCAAAAAAACAAGAGTTGGACTGTGATCGGTGTGTGGGACTCTGGTTAATGGGAGCAGAGGGAAGTGTTGACACAGCAGGACTGTATTCTAGAACAAAGCACATAGGCCCGAGGAAATATCTGGTGCTGGCCTTCACCTCACCCACAGCTATGGGGAGGACATGGGCCGTAGTGCATCTCACCCTGTCGTGTGACATACCCCTAGACAAAGGAGACGGGGTGAGGCCGCTACACGTGGGGGCTCGTGAGTCCGGGATGATATGTGTTTTAACTTTGGAAGAAAGAATGGCTGTGTCTGAACTTTGCTGCCCGGAGGAGTTCCGAGCAGGTCGGCCATGTGATTGGCCAAAGTGCATCCCTGCTCAAAGTCGTGGAAATGACCCTACGACGGGAAAGGCCCATGCAGAGGAACGAGAAGAGGGAAAAGTCCAGCCGTGTGAAGTACTACATGTGGGGGCTTTTATTGCACTGCGCCACGAGGCACCCCGTGACTGCGCAATTCGTGGGCGGAGCTTGAAGGAAGCCCGCAAAAACGTGCAAGTCGTGGGAGGAGTCTGGCCATGTGGAGGAACTCACGTGGAGACTTTGGCGTGTGGTCAGTGCGTGATGGAGCAGCAGATAGTCGGGATGGCCTCAAGCTCCCCGTGGATTCCGGTTCCCTACCCCACAAAGATGACTACGTTTGCTGCTCCCCTTACAGACATGGAGATAAGAATCAGGCCCCGAGGGCAGTTGGCTTTTTACTCATGCAGAGACACGGAGGCCCTCGGCGTGATCTGTCCCGGATGCTCGGGAATGGTGGTCCACCTGAAGCCATTCGGGCGTTGCAAGGCGTGCAAAAAATTCTTATTCGAGGTGGAGCCATCCACAGTAAGGCCCCGGGCCCTTCGCCTCAACAGCCTCACAGGTACCGCTACTCTGGAAGGAGAGATCCAGGCCTTTGCGGAGGTTCCCGTATGCACTGACCAGGGCGATGTGACTGCCCAATCAGAGACTGAGAGAGAAAAATCTGAGGATGCTGCTTCGGTCACCACAGATTCTCTGCTCCCACCTCCGAAGAGGAAAGTTGGTCTGGTGCAGGCCTCCTGTGGTCGTGGAAGAGCTTCACCCCGTCGCTTGCCTGGCCTGGATGGATCCGGTTGGAAGAGTCCTGGACATCCCAGTTCTACAAAAGGTCAAGGTGAGCCAGGGGCTGGGACTGTGGTGGTGGTTGGAGGTGTCGGGGGTCCACAGTCGGTGGAGCCCGCAAGGGAGGGTAGTACCACGTCTACCAGAGACTACCTTCCCGCCGAGATGTATGACACTTCCGACCTAGAGTCGCTGTCAGATTGTGGAGATGACGGAGAGATTGATGAACTGTTTCATCGGAAGGGCTGGGACAAACGCCCATTGCCTGTGTTTCGAGTACCGCAGGATTCCCCTATGTCGGTAGGAGACAGCACACCCTGGGTACAAGCCCCGGAGTCTACGAGGAAGTCTAGTCCTCAGAATGGCTTCCCACAATCTACAACATCGCCCGTCTTGGTGGCGGGGATGCAGTGAGCCTCACTACGAGCACCAAGAGAAAAGCCATCAGAGGTAGTGAAAGTACCTCGGCACCCGGAGGCCATCGTTCAACCCGGAGAAGGTGAGCGGGAAGCCATGCCTCCTTTGGCCAGATTGCAAAGACTTTTCTCGCAGAGAGTCGCCCGTGAGTATGGGTGGGAATATCCCTACTTGCCTCGGGACTTGCTTTTTGAAGTTGAGGTCATACGCCAGAGATGGTATGATGAATTTGTTTGGGAAAAGCTCAAAGTACCCCATGCACGAAGATATTTGTCCTGTTCGCCATCCGTGTCGAAAAAGTTTCGGGACTGCAGAGCAGACTGGATGTGGGGTCGCCATATCCACGCAGACAAGGTGCGCATCTGCAGGAAAGATGGAGATGATGCTGACTATTCAATTGAGGTTTTTGATAAACATCTGAAGCCCTTGTTCTTGCCTGACCCGAAGTTCTATTTGTGAGAAGAGACTCACTTGTTGTTTCCTTTCCTACAATCTTCTAGAAGTGTTCCTGCCGGAGCATCCGAACTGTGCACTAGTTTTTTATTTGGGCTTTTGTTTTCTACTCTTTGGAGGAATGAGAGCAGTTTTTGTTTGTTCTCTCTTCCTCACAGTTCAAAGACAGACTTTGGGGGTAGAATTAGTGTAGGGACGCAGGAAGAATGAAGATTGCACCAAGTGTCATTACCGCGGCACTGTCACCAGGTGGCAGTGTTGTGCAACGGCTGTTTTTTTTTTTTCTCACACGCGCACCACTTTACTCATTGGAGCGAATGGGTCTCTCGGCTGATAGACCCATTCATTCCAAAATAACACCAAATGTCAGGATGTGATTTATTTGTGTGTTTTTTTTTTTCCCCTCTGCAGGAGATTCGTCTGTCAAGACTACTGAGTATGGGGTGGTTCTTAGACAGTGGAGGGAGGGATTGTATATGTGTATATGATAGATGTTTTAAGGAAAAGTTTTATTGTTTTATATTCCCTTTCCCTTTCAGCAGGTCTTGGTATGGTTGAGGTGTAAAATTTTAGGGATAGCCTCTGGGGCTAAGCTTGTGTCTTCACTCCATGGGAGACATGGGTTCGCACCAGACTCTGGGGGCCAGCGTCAAATCACAGGGGGGAGTATGTAGCGGGGTCTCTAAATTTATGTGGACCACTTGTGTTTGTGGAGGATTGGATGGTGTAATAATCTCTTTGGCCTCTGGGTTGTAGGGTACCTGGAGGCTCAAGGTAGATTTGCCATTACAGTGCTACCCTTTTTGTCCCTTTCCGGAGATGGTACGGCGAGGGCGGGGAACCTGCCGTGGTGTTGATGGGAGGAGATAAAAGGGGGAGACGCCCTAACCACGAGGTCTGTCTTCTGGAGGACGTTCTTCATGCGCCCAGGCACCTTAGGCCTGGGTGTGGGCGGGTTCTGGATTCCGGCTCAGGTGCCCTAGGCCTGACCGGAATGGAGTTGGAGTCCATCCCAGGCACCTTCAGCCTGGGGTGAGGTACTGAACTAGGAGGTCTGGGGTCCAGTGACTTCGACTGGATCCCGCGAGGGTGGAGACGTCCGAGGGTCCCTGAGGTGGATGGGGCCCATGTCTGAGGTGAGGAGGCCGGGGAGGTTACCTGTCCGGAGAGTCTGGAGCAGCATCAACCCAGTGACGGATGGGCCTCTGGTAACTCCCTTGGAGGGACATCTTCCCCTGATAGGGGTCGCAGCGCAGTGAAGGTACTCCTATCTACGTTCTCTTGAGTCGCTGGTAGAGACTCTTAGATTCTAAGTCCTTTCTAGCTGAATGCTATAGTAACCGCTGGCGAAATCGCAGTGGTTTAGCTGATAACCAGGATAGTGCCTCGACCTGCTCACCCCCATATCAAGATGTCATCAAGTCGCAACCAGTTGGCTACTGAAGCACTGTTTATTGTGGAGTTTGCAATAAAACAAGAGTTGGACTGTGATCGGTGTGTAGGACTCTGGTTAATGGGAGCAGAGGGAAGTGTTGACACAGCAGGACTGTATTCTAGAACAAAGCACATAGGCCCGAGGAAATATCTGGTGCTGGCCTTCACCTCACCCACAGCTATGGGGAGGACATGGGCCGTAGCGCATCTCACACTGTCGTGTGACATACCCCTAGACAAAGGAGACGAGGTGAGGCCGCTACACTTGCATTGATACATGTCCCCCAGGGCAGTACCCAGGCTCCTATACCCTCTTTATGGCCAATAATGTATAAGCCTTCAAAATGAGGGCTTTTGATTTTTCAAATTCGGGTCCCATGGCTTTCAATGGTGTTTGTGTCTAAACTTTTGTGATGTTTGAGAGTTCAGCCGTGAACCGAACCGGGGGGTGTTCTGTCCAAATCTAATAATAAATGTCTGCTTTTACATTGTAGAACAGGAAGGGTTTGCACCTTTACACATTTTAAGCCTAAATCGTTTTTATTTAAACTGAGACTCAAAGACAGCTAATTTATAGGAAAAAATGTACATATACATATACAGCATATTTCTGTTACATTTTATTGTTTAATTTTGTCATTTCTGTGAATGCTCACATTTCTGTTGGCATCATTTTGGTGGCTATAATAATCTGCTTTCATCTGGACAACTCCTGTGGTGAACAGGAAGTTAGCACCCTCATATCTCCTGATTTAACATACGGTACTCTTTCTGGATTAACCAAACATGCTTTCTCTAGAGCCTGGCAGATTTACAGCACCATGGTATGCCATATTGAGATTCCACACTTGTTATTATTCATCTCAAACACACTAAAAGCTTAACTCACCTGCTGCACAGCAAGCTTTGTTTACACATTGGGGATCTATAGAGAAGGGAGTCAGTAGCATGCCACACTGGAGGTTTATTTCATATCAAGTTTCATTTTTTTTTGCTATTGAGCACTGTGCCACTTTAGCTGGCAATTAGGGATGAGCTTTATGTTCGAGTCAAACTCATGTTCGACTCAAACATTGGCTGTTCACCTGTTCGGCGAACAGCGAACAATTTGGGGTGTTCGCGGCAAATTCGAAAAGCCGCGGAACACCTTTTAAAAGTCTATGGGAGAAATCTAAAGTGCTAATTTTAAAGGTTAATATGCAAGTTATTGTCATAAAAAGTGTTTGGGGGCCCGGTCCTGCCCAGGGGACATGTATCAATGCAAAATACGTTTTAAAACCAACGTTTTTTTGGGAGCAGTGATTTTAATAATGCTTAAAGTGAAACAATAAAAGTGAAATATTCCTTTAAATTTTGTACCTGGGGGGTGTCTAAAGTATGCCTTTAAAGTAGCACATGTTTCCCGTGTTTAGAACAGTCTCTGCACAAAATGTAATTTCTGAAGGAAAAAAAGTAATTTAAAAGCACTCGCGGCTATAATGAATTGTCGGCTCCCAGCAATACAGAGAAAAGTCATTGAAAGTCATTGATTAAAAAAAAAATGTGTGGGGGTCCCCCCAAATTCAATTACCAGGCCCTTCAGGTCTGGTATGGATATTAAGGGGAACCCTGCATCAAATAAAAAAAAATGACGTGGGGTTCCCCCCAAATATCCATACCAGACCTGATTTTAAAGTGGTTGTAAACCCACTTACACAACATGCACCTACAGGTAAGCCTAGATTAAGGCTTACCTGTAGCTGCATGAAATATCTCCTTAACCCACATGGTTAAGGAGATATTTGCATTTAAAACCGGCGCCGCTGACGGGTCTATACATGTATTACCAAAGTGAGAGCAGTTCCCTTCCTTCACTATTTAAATTTAAATTACACAGTGAAGGAAGTTCCCCGCTCAAGCCAATGACGTAGGCGGGTCCGACATACCGAGGGGGCGGACCTGATGGGGAACTGCTCTCACTTTGGTAATACATGTATAGACCCGCCCCTTCTCATGTTCCGCATCTGGTCCGCTGAGCGGACCTGATGCGGAACTTTAGAAGGGGCGGGTCTATACATTTAAAATACTGAGAGGGAGTTCCCCATCAGGTCCGCTCAGGCACAACCAATGAAGGACAGCGCTGGACATCGGGATCGCCGCGGGACACTGGATTTCACCGCTGGAATGTTTTTTTTTTCTTTTTTTAAATAAAGGACTTTTTCAAGGTGTTTGTGTGTTTTTTTAAACATTTTTTTACGCTTTCTTCGTGAAATGGTAGGGGTACAATGTATCCCTTACCAATTCACATAGGGGGGGGCGGGATCTGGGGGTCCCCTTTGTTAAAGGGGTCTTCCAGATTCCGATAAGCCCCCCGCCCGCAGACCCCCACAACCACCGGTCAAGGGTTGTGGGGATGAGGCCCTTGTCCCCATCAACATGGGGACATCCTCCCCATGTTGAGGGCATGTGGCCTGGTACGGTTAAGGAGGGAGGGGGGGCCGCTCTCTCGTCCCCCCCTTTTCCCCTGCGGCCGGCCAGGTTGCGTGCTCGGATAAGGGGTCTGGTATGGATTTTTAGGGGGACTCCACGCCATTGTTTTTTAAATTTGGGGTGGAGTTCCCCTTAAAATCCATGCCAGATCTGAAGGGCCTGGAATGGATATTTGGGGGAACCCCACGTCAATTTTTTTAAAATTTGCGGCGGGGTTCCCCTTAATATCCATTCCAGACCTGAAGGGCCTGGTAATTGAATTCTGGGGAACCCCCACACTTTTTTTTTTATCAATGACTTTTGTATGTATTGCCGGGAGCCGACAATTCATTAATAGCCGCGAGTCAGTTTTAAATGCATTTTTTTCTTTCAAAAATGACATTTTTTGCAGGGACAGTTCTAAGCACGGGAAACATGCGCGACTTTACATGCATATTATACACACCCCCCAGGTATGAAATTTAAAGGAATATTTCACTTTTATTTTTTCATTTTAAGCATTATTAAAATCACTGCTCCCGAAAAAACGGACGTTTTTAAAACTTCTTTTTGCATTGATACATGTCCCCTGGGGCAGGACCCCGGTCCCCAAACACTTTTTTAGGACAATAACTTGCATATAAGCCTTTATAATTAGCACTTTAGATTTCTCCCATAGATTTTTCGAATTTGCCGCGAACACCCCAATTTGTTCGCTGTTCGGCGAACGGGCGAACAGGCAATGTTCGAGTCAAACATGAGTTCGACTCGAACTCGAAGCTCATCCCTAACCCTCTCCCCTAATTTTTAATGTGCACCTTTTTTAGTGATAAGTATAAGTCAAAAAGAATCACAGCATGTAGGGGACTCAATGAAGAGGACTTTCCAAGCTTGTTCCACCACCAAATCTACCTTTAAATTTCCATAAAAGTTAAAGAACGACCCCAATATGCCAGAATAGAAGGTGAAGAAGGTGTCTGTGAGGGTTTTATGCAGATCATAGTTAGGTGCCCAATTTCAGCCCTCAAGGGTCACAGACTGGCTAGAATGTCATTTCTGACACGTTGTAAATTATACCTTACATCATATACTGTTGTATGTTAGAGAAATACTAATACTACAAATGTGTGCAGATCTAAGTCCCCAGGGACTGGAGTGAGACATTCTATAGCTAGTAATAGTTGGTCTCATTCAACCATATTTGTTCTGTGATGTTGAAGACAGTTTGCATATTATTTAAGCTGATTCTTTAGTTCTAATGAGTGTAGGGAACATATTCCGGAATTGATATGCACATGAAATAATACAAATTCCATGAAATGCGTCAAGGCAGATGTTTCTCCAAGAACAAGAATAGAGGTGTGAATTGTGGAACCCTCGTGTTCTAATTACACAATCCCATCCCTTGGTGTGAGAAGGCTGGATTAGGTGGTAAACTTTTGATTTACATAACTAAAAGTGTGAATTGTTGTCAAATCATCAGGGTGGATATGTGATAGTATTTGTTCATCACTACTTACCAGGTTGGAAGATCTTTTGTTCTCACTTTGTTGTTATATATGTTAGGCAAGTGTGTATATTTCAGGAATTTTTGATATAGTTGGTGTTTACTTATGCATTCCCATGGGCTATATTCCCCAGCTTCATCTTTCCATGGGGACTCAAAAAACTGACAGAGGTTCTGAGCCTTTTTCAAAAGCTAGAACAATATTTTTGCTAGAATTCTGTTGTAATAATAATGAAGGGGAGCTGTAAGATCCGGTTCACATTTTGTACATGAACTAGACTGTTGTAAAAAAACAAAAACAAAAACAATGTTAAGCATTTTAAAGCACATTCAGAGAACATATATTCTGCCCTTTAAATATTTCATACATATCCATATCTGTTATCTAACCAGAGCACTCTAATAAAAATGTCTGGTCTACTATACCTCCTCTTTATAGTAAAGGAATTTCAAATAATGGCTCATGTGAAGATCTCTGTTAAACTGAATATGGAATTGTCTGACGAGTGTACAGTGTAAAATAACTAGAAATGAATACCAGCTGTACATACTGCACTCTAATGCCTCGTACACATGATCAGTTTTCTCGACAAGAAAAGTGTGATATGAGCTTTTTGTCAGGAATTCCGACCGTGTGTATGCTCCATCACACTTTTTCTGTCAGAATTCCTGCCAAGAAAAGATTTTCGTGACAGGAAAAATACCTATCGGGAATCGCGCTCGTCTGTATGCAATTACGACGCAAAAAAAAACACGCATGCTTAGAATCAAGCAGAAGAGCCGAACTGCCTATTGAACTTCATTTTTCTCGCCTCGTCTTACGTGTTGTACGTCACCGCGTTCTTGACGTTCGGAATTTCAGTCAAGATTTGTGTGACCGTGTGTATGCAACACAAGTTTGAGCAGTTTTCCTGCTTAAAAAAAAAACACGGTTTTCCTGTCGGAAAAACTGATTGTGTGTACGAGGCATTAGGGTATTGCTTAATTTTCAATTTTTGGTGAATCAACTAAAGAGGGGAAGACCATTAACAGGTCTAGTGTAGTCTAGCAGCCCCTTCACCAATCTGTCCGCCGGGGGAGGTACCCAGATGCTGTGTAAATATGGACGAGGAGCGTAGTGCAGTGATATCACCTTTGAAAACGACTGACGTCGAAAAGCGTCAGATGATTGGTCACTGCACACGCTCGCGTCACTTCCGGGTACGGGGATAGAGTGGTGGAACGCACGCCATTCTCTGTGCACCCACCAGCCCCGGTACCAGCTTGCAGGCACTGTGACCTTATCTCTTTACTATGTGGATGTGGATCGGTTTGCGGTATCGCATGTAACCAACTGGCAAACGTCCACAACGTTTTTTATTATCATTTTTTTATTAATTTAATAAATCCTTACTATTTTACGCTATGGGAGCCTATTTTAGATTTTTTTAACTTTGTGAGGAGCCGGGAAGGAGACTAAGAGGAGGAGAGGTCCATCCCATCATTAGGGTGAGATCCTTAACGTGGAGACAGAGAGGCGGAAGATAAAATGTCAGCTGGACAGAACAGCTCAGTTATACCCCCTGAGGCGTCTGTTACCCCTGTTGGGGTGTCTTCATTTGGTGAGTGTGAACACAAAAGGGGGGGGAGCACCACTGTCACCTGTATCCAACCGCTGAACATCTGAACTGTAACTTCACCAAGTCACCTATTACTACTGTCATTTGTCTAGATATTGGGAGTGCGCTACTATATTGTGTTGCCCCCTATGGGGTTAATGAGGAATTCCTTGTCTACTCAGGACATATTTAAAATTGGACATTTCTAATACCTGCACTTACCATATTAAGCACTGCCCGCGGGGGCTTATTTACTAGTATATAACTGTTTGTTTTTTCATTACTGTATCAGCACATTAGTCCTCTTCCCAGGACCACTTGTTATTTTTTCAGCCATTGTTTGGGAGCACTTGCACTGGTTGGGTTAACACAGCCATATTTATTTGTTTTAATGTGTGGCTACTGCCACAGGATTCTATAATAGGATATACACATATTTTTTCACCAGGGTATATAGGAGAGGCCAGAGAAGAGCGACCAATGGTTTATCGCCCTTCAGAGGCCTGATGAGACACATACCATTGTGATGGAGTATATAAAATTAATATTTTATTTACATACGTTTTATCTCTATTATCCATTTAAATATACCGTAGTTTGAGAAGCTTAGCAGGGGTTAAATGTTTCATTCCTTGATTTTCTGCTGCTGACAGTCTATTTTTTACCCATCTCATATAACTCAAGGGTAATTAGTGTCCTTTTACGACAACCATCTGTTAGGAACAGAAATACATGCTGAGATATTTCTGTACAAAGAGAAGTTCCTTGATTTTAATATTGGGAATCAGAGGGTTTTGTGTATATTAAGGGTACACGGTTGAAATATTATAGGTGTGTCTTTTAGTGTTTATGTAATAAGAAAAAAAGTGTTTTCCTTGATTAAGAAATATAGCAGAAATATTCAGCTCACAATAAAGGAAAAAGAACAGAAGTCCATTACATCACCACATGGCTATCTTCAACTCCCCCCCCCCAAGCAAGACTAAACATGGAGCTAAGACAAGAATATTCTGGGGACACTCTTGCCATGAGGAAAGAAATTGACGTCACAAGAAGAAGCTCCATATATGATCACAAACTAATTATATGTACATGCCTGTGACGTTGTCTGTGTAAGATTTGCCTTTAAAAAGGGCTGAGCAGGGGGGGCGTGGCCTAGCGAGCGAGCCGGATGGACGTGAATTAGAGGAGCTCCGGCGAACTCAGGGACAATAGCGGCACTAACCGACCATCCATAGCGGATCCATCGACACAAACGGCTGGTACGGCACCGAGTATCACCGATCATGTCTGGGAAGAGACGGAAGGATAAAAAACTGCAGCGCCTGACGGATTTTTATCCCACGAGCGGCAAGGCCGAGGGGCAAGATGGCGCTGAGGCCTACTTTTCACCGGAGACCTCGAGGCAGCAAAGATCCTCACAACAAGGTAATCGCTCCCAAATAAGAGACTCCCTGGATGATGGGGGACACTGTCCTTCTACCCCATCCACCTGCAGCCCAGCGAAGACCAGACCCAGGCTAGATGCCGAGGGATTGGATAGAGCAGGGAGCCCGGCCTCAGCCTCGGGGGATGACACCAGAGAACTCCCAGATTCCATCGAATCCTTCCCCACACAAAATATGCCGGTCATGGACACTGTCCTAAAAGACATGCTTTTGTCACTGAGAAGTACCTTGCAAACAGACATATACCTGCATCGTACCAACAGGGATATCCAAGAGGTGGGGAACAGGGTAGATCATATAGAAACTAAAATGGGGGAATATGCTTCTGTCATCAATGAGCTAGTAGATGCCCAGGAAGATACCGAAGCAGAATCAGACTGGATCAAGGCTAAAATAGCAGATTTGGAGGACAGATCCAGAAAGAACAATCTAAAGATAAGAGGGATTCCTGAATCTGTTCTGCAAGCAGATCTAGCCACTCATACTGCCGCCATATTCAAATCCCTTGTACCATCACTTACAGATTTAGACATAACCATCGACAGAATCCATAGACTACCTAAACCCTCCCACCTGTCTGACCAAATACCCAGGGATGTAATCCTCAGATTACACTTCTTTCATGTTAAAGAGCAACTTATGTATGTAATGAGAAAGCAGGACCAAATACCTGCTCAGTGCCAAAACCTGCAATTTTTCGCAGATCTGTCGCAATACACATTGCAGAAACGAAAAAGCCTGAACACGGTGACAAAAGCGCTGCGTAACCATAAAATCGTGTACAGGTGGGGTTACCCCACAAAACTAACTGTCACCAGGAACAACCGCACATATACTGTGAATTCCCTGGAGAAGGGCATTGCTCTCCTGAGAGAATGGGATATCCTACCAGAACTGCCAGAGGATTCTGCACCAGCCAGCAACCCTCGCCGACTCTCCCAAGAGTGGAAAGCTGTCACTAATAAAAATGCCTCTTCCCACTCCTAAACACCATAGGATGGCATTGTATGCATATTCTGTCCCTGACCATAGGAGTCGCTAGAACCGAACTTATTCCCCAATACTGACCAACAGCGATAAGCTGTCATTGGGTACCAATACCCCCAAGTTGAGTTGCATTAAGATCAATGTAACAAAGTTGACTGTTCACCTCTCTTTGTTCTCCTCCCACTGTTTGTTCTCTATTTTCTTTTTTTTTTTTTTCTCTTCTCCTCTCTTTTCCCAACTCTATATGTGGTGCACGTTGGGCATGGTCGATACAGCTCTGAACCCCTCGTCGTATCCACGCAACGAGAAATCACCAGGACGACATCAGCGGAAGCAGTAATCGCCAACAGAGATACCAACCACCTGCAATCCTACATGGCGTTGTCAACACCTCCAAAGATCAGACCTAGTAAGTCCTATCACCAACACTACATCTTCAGCATAACGACTATATATAGACCAAGTGTTGAGATAGAGGCTTCATCTCAGTTTCAAGACTTACTCTATAATTAGATTATGGCTGTTAACATAGTGTCAATAAACGCTAAGGGGCTTAATCACCCCATGAAACGCAAATCCATGTGGCAAGAAGCAATGTTACACAAGGGAGACATTATATGTGTTCAAGAGACACATTTCTGCAAGACAGCGCCACCCAAATGTACACACAAGAACTTCCCGTTTGTATACACAGCTAATGCGGACACCAAAAGCAGAGGAGTATTGATTGCTGTTCGTGACTCAGTAGCGTTCACGTTGCATCAAGAGATCCAGGACCCATTGGGCAGATATCTGATTCTACTGTGTACAATCGACTCTGCGCCATATACCCTAGTGACTGCTTACTCACCAAACAAACATCAGGTGCATTTTTTTAACACATTGTTGAGAAGGGTCAGAAAATGCCAGAAGGGCCCACTTATTTTGTGTGGAGACTTTAACCTTACCCCAGATCCATCAATTGACTCAACGTCCAAACCCTTGCGCAGCCCGCCTTCATTAAATTCTTCTTTCAGGAAATATGGTGTTTACGATGCCTGGAGATGTATTCATGGTAATGAAGGAGACTTTACCTTTTTCTCTGCACCCCACAAGATATATACTAGGATTGATCTTGCCATAGTTGACCAACAAATCCTCCTAAATACCAAAGATGTCCGCATCAATTCTATAACGTGGTCAGATCATGCCTCAATTGTATTGACACTTGGCAACACCACCTACCTCAGACCTAGCCCAGTGTGGAGGCTGAACACATTTGTATTACAACAGACTGCCACTAGAGAGCAAATAACAAAACATTTAAACAATTTTTTCAGAGATAATGCTAATTCTGTGCAATGCCCTTTTGTACTGTGGAACGCCCATAAGGCATTTATAAGAGGTATGTTTATTCAAATAGGAGCGGGGGTGAGGAGGCGGAGGCAGCAGCGAACAGTAGAATTAACAAAACAGATCTCAGAATTGGAAATCCAAAACAAAGTATCACTTGACCAAAATACCACGCAAAAATTGTCGCAACTTAGATACGAACTTAGGTTACACCTTTTAGATAGTTTTGAAAAAGCCACCAAAAGACTTAAAATGAATTACTACGCCAATGGTAATAAGGCAGGTAAACTTCTAGCGCAGAATCTCCAGGGCCATAGATACAAGTCTAGAATTCCGTATATTTTACACCCGGCTACCAACCAGAAGGAATTCCATCCCCAAAAAATTGCGG
Organism: Rana muscosa; assembly: GCA_029206835.1. Classification (NCBI taxonomy): domain Eukaryota; kingdom Metazoa; phylum Chordata; class Amphibia; order Anura; family Ranidae; genus Rana; species Rana muscosa. Next base: position 1,158,287,518 of record CM055122.1, read on the forward strand.
ACGCTTTCAGCCACTATTACGGATCCCTATACAATTTGAAAGATGACACTACCACTATACAACTGACCCCTGAGATCATTAATGATTTCTTGGGGAAACTAGCGATACCAAAATTGTCACCTTAACAGTTACAATCTCTTAATCACTCATTCTCTGAAGATGAAATTCAGAAAACTATAGACTCCCTACCCATAAATAAATCACCGGGGCCGGATGGGTTTAGCAGAGAATACTACAAAGAATTTAAAAATATATTGACCCCCTTCTTGGCACCGGTATTCACATCAGCAGCTGCCTCGGCCTCTTTCCCTACTGAGATGTTGGAAGCCTTAGTGGTAGCCCTGCCGAAACCTGGAAAGGAGCCCACCACTCCATCTAACTTTAGACCAATCTCATTATTAAATATTGACCTGAAACTGTATGCTAAACTTTTGGCTTCTCGCCTATTGGATATTTTACCCACTCTAATTCATCCTGACCAGTCTGGCTTTACTAAACATAGACAAGCCTCTGATGCGACTAGACGCATAATCAATATAATACATCTAGCGAAAACACAGAGAAGGCCTTCTCTGCTCCTGGCGTTGGATGCAGAGAAGGCCTTTGATCGAATACATTGGTTGTATCTGGCCAAGGTATTGGAATCATTTGGGTTTAGGGGACATATATTCTCAGCCATTATGGCTTTATATTCTAAGCCTTCAGCCAAGGTCTTTATGTCCGGCACTATATCCACACCATTTGCTATTACAAATGGGACTAGCCAAGGCTGTCCTTTATCTCCCTTAATTTTTAACCTATTAATGGAACCTTTGGCCATTTACATTAGAAGTCACTCAAAAATAATAGGATTCCCCGTAGGCCAAGATAGTCACTCTATAAGTCTCTTTGCTGACGACATCATCATGATATTGACTAAGGTGGGCTCCTCTCTGGCGGCGGCACACGAAGCTTTAAGCTTATTCAATAAAGTCTCTTATTATAAGGTTAACGACAACAAATCTTATATACTTGGTCTAGGAATAGATCAACTCACATGTGATAGCCTCCAAAAGCAGTTCCCATACAGATGGGCCACAGAAGGTATAAAATATCTAGGGGTGACACTAACCGCAGACATACAAAAGACCATGGAAGCCAATTACACTAACTACCTATTAACCCTACCTCAAAAACTACAATCTTTATCTAAGACGGAATCAACCTGGTCGGGGCGTCTAGCGGCATTTAAGATGATGCTACTCCCCCAACTTCTATATATCTTCAGAGCCCTCCCCATACCAGTGCCAAACAATTTCTTCGCCCGGGCGCAGTCCATGATTAATGGATTCCTCTGGCAGGGAAAAAGGGCTAAGTGTGCATTCCACAAACTGATTAAAACAAGAGGGGCAGGAGGAGTGGGGCATGTGTTACTAAAAGATTACTACTATGCAGCAATTATAGCACAACTGAAATCCTGGTTCCCTGGCAAACATGTAAAGAGATGGCAAGGACTGGAAATGTTCCAGGCTCCAACTCATAGACTGCATGACTTGCTACTGACCTATGAGCACATGCCTCGTTGCTCCTTAAAATTCTCACCTACTATGGCAGCCTCCCTGTCTGCTTGGACGGTGCTCCTAGACTTACCCGAAACAGATATCCCTATGAAATCTATACCTATACCTATCACGAGTTTAGCGCTACTAATACCGGACCTGAATATTAACCACTGGGTACACAAGGGGATCAACTCTATCGACGATCTTTACATAGGACCTGCGTTAAAGTCTTTTAGAGCACTACAGTTAGACAACGACTTAGAATCTAGAGACCAGTTCGCATATTTAAGAATCTCCCACCTATTGAAATCCAAAACGCCTATTAATGCGAAAGTCCCGTGGAAAATCTTTTTATACTTGACTAATCCCAAGTCTACTATTAAGGGTATTTCCATGTTCTATGATCTTCTACATCTTAAGTCGATCTGTGTCAAATCTCCTACTATGAGAACCTGGGAAATTGATCTTAATGTGTCATATTCCAGTGAACAGTGGCAACGGGCCATTTCGTCCATATGCAAAGCCACTAAATGTGTAAATCTATGGGAACTCTACCAAAAGATATACTTAAGATGGTATCTGACCCCCACACGGTTAGCGGGGTTTAACCCTGATGCTTCTCCACTATGTTGGAGAAACTGCGGGCTTAGAGGTTCTATTTCTCATATCCTATGGGCGTGCCCCAAAATACAACATTATTGGCTCAACGTATTTTACGTTATTCACAAGGTCACTAAGTATCGGTGCCCTAGTGGTCCTGGTATGGCTATGCTAACTCTGGGAATCGAGACGATACCATACCCTATGAGAAATGTAACTATTCAGATCCTTACGAGCGCCCGACTGGAACTCACGAGACGATGGCTAAAAGTAGAGATTCCCACCATCAAAGATGTGATAATTACCACAAACCTACATATTTCTTACGAACTTATGTTCGCGGCCTCTCAAGGCACTTATTTATCCAAGTGTCAGACGTGGAACCCATGGGTTGAGTGGTACCATAATGAATACAACCCAACAATTATTAACTAGATCACTTCCTCCTTGTTAGAGGAGGAGGAACATACGCCCCTCGTGCGCCACATACTTTCTCCCCTCCTCTATTTCTTTCTAAACTTATTTTATTCACTTATTATCTTATTTTATCTTTTATTTCCCTACATCCTACTGATTCCATATAGGAGAACAAACTGCTTTACATCACCATTCATATGGATACAATCCGACATTCCTTAGATGGTCCGTTCTACACCAAAGGTAGCGGCACATATGACACACTAGGACCACAACTGTTATAGTGAATCACTAAGTTAAGAACGTAGAATAAGAGATCTGCACAATACAAATTAATAACTACGGGTGTGGGGCCACTCCCTTGGAGCAGTGTGTGCCTAAGTGGGGCTCTGGGGGAGTGGACAACATATCCGGGAGCATGTCTATGAGCGGACTTTGTTCTACAATGTCAAAATTAGACATACCCTAACTTTAGCAACTGGTTTAGAGAATTAATAGGATAAGCAGTATTAATGAATGTTGAACTGTAATGGATGTATACCCCTATTCTCTGTTATTGATGATTATCGGCTACTTCTTTTGTTATAGTCGATGCTCTTGTTAATGTTTTGTAAGCATTACCAATAAAAATGTATTGAAATAAAAAAAAAGGGCTGAGCACCGAGACTAAGGTCTGGAGAAATAAAGAATTCATGCTAGAACACAGTCTGGCGTTAGTTCTTTCAAGCTAGCAAATAGGCCTATTTCTCTCCAGCACAGATTTGGAACAGCGGCAGAACAAGAAAATTGTTTCTGGGATTGGACCAGAACCAATACATTACACCATAACTTTTTAAGTGTCACAACATAGGGCTATTCTCGCACTTTACATTATTTGTCCTTACGGACACTTACACTTATTATTAGTTTATATTGTGTTGTGTATAGTGTGCACTACTTTATTCAGTTTTTGACACCACACTGGTGGTTGGATTCAGTTTAAAAGGCAGCACCATCACCCCATACAGGTTCACTTAAAGCAACTAAGCATTCTGTTGCATTTTCAAACTTTTTTTAAAGAATATATTTATCCAATGACAGAATGCAAAATGCAGCAATGGTAGTAAATACATAGAAATAATTCTAAAACACACACCAAAAGGTAAAGCAAATGTTGTAACAAGAATAACAAAGACAAAGCATGTAATGGCAAATTTGTCTCACAAGACAAATGGAGACCAATAACTAAAACCATGCTACCATTTCCTGACAGTTAAATTACTCATGTACAGTAGTAAAAGAGTGATTAATATCAGAAACACCATTTATGGGGAGAATTTCGTATATAAGGGATACATTTCCAGGCAAAGGCATAAATAAAACAGTAGATCAATGACTGCTATCAGTATTATCATTGATATTACATACCATAATGAATTCACCCCTCTGGCAAATTAAATACTTCAAATATGCAGTCAGTTTCAGTTTACTTTATTTGTCATAGATTAAAAAACTAACATTGGATTGGTAAAGAATAGAATAATCAGTCTATTTACATATTAAATGCAAGTCCCATCCCATTACCTGTGCTCCTTTTTGGAGCATGGGTCCCTCAAGTGAATGGGCTTACAGGAAATTTTGTATTATAACAATGACACAGAATACAATAATAATAATACAGTTCAGCAAAGAGCATATAAGCCATGCTAGCCATTATGTCATGAGCCACAAGATCAATACAATATTCAGTTGCCTATTGGCCCACTTATTACACAGTCAGTGAATGTAGCTTACAGCAGGTCTTAACCACTTAAGCCCCGGACCATTTGGTAGCTAAAGGACCAGAGGTGAATTCAGAATTTTGCACTGCGCTGCTTTAACTGTAAATTGTGCGGACATGCAATATTATACCCAAAAGAAATTTGCGTCCTTTTCTTCCCACAAATAGAGCTTTCTTTTAATGGTATTTGATTGCCTCTGCGATTTTTATTTTTTGCGATATAAACGGAAAAAGACCGAAAATTTTGAAAAAAAATTATATTTTCTACTTTTTGTTATAAGAAAAATCGAATAAACTCAATTTTAGTCATACATTTAGGCCAAAATGTATTCAGCCACATGTCTTTAGTAAAAAAAATGTCAATAAGCGTATATTTATTGGTGTGCGCAAAAGTTATAGCGTTTACAAACTAGGGTACATTTTCTGGAATTTACACAGCTTTAAATTTATGACTGCCTATCTCAATTCTTGAGGTGCTAAAATGGCAGGGCAGTACAAACCCCCCCCCAAATGACCCCATTTTAGAAAGTAGACACCCCAAGGAAATTGCTGAGAGGCATGTTGAGCCCATTGAATATTTTTTTTTTGTCCCAAGTGATTGAATAATGACAAAAAAAAAAAATTACAAAAAGTTGTCACTAAATGATATATTGCTCACACATGCCATGGTAATATGTGGAATTGCACCCCAAAATACATTCTGCTGCTTCTCCTGAGTACGGGGATACCACATGTGTGGGACTTTTTAGGAGCCTAGCCACGTACGGGACCCCGGAAACCAAGCACCGCCTTCAGGATTTCTAAGGGCGCAAATTTTTGATTTCACTCCTCACTACCTATCACAGTTTTGAAGGCCATAAGATGCCAAAATAGCACAAAAACCCCCCAAATGACCCCATTTTAGAAAGTAGACACCCCAAGGAAATTGCTGAGAGGCCTGTTGAGCCCATTGAATATTTTTTTTTTGTCCCAAGTGATTGAATAATGACAAAAAAAAAAAAATTACAAAAAGTTGTCACTAAATGATATATTTCTCACACATGCCATGGTTATATGTGGAGTTGCACCCCAAAATAAATTTTGCTGCTTCTCCTGAGTACGGGGATACCACATGTGTGGGACTTTTTAGGAGCCTAGCCGCGTACGGGACCCCGAAAACCAATCACCGCCTTCAGGATTTCTAGGCACAAATTTTTGATTTGACTCCTCACTACCTATCACAGTTTCGAAGGCCATAAAATGCCAAAATAGCACAAAACCCCCCCAAATGACCCCATTTTGGAAAGTAGACACCCCAAGCTGTTTGCTGAGAGGCATGGTGAGTATTTTACAGCTCTCATTTGTTTTTGAAAATGAAGAAAGAACATTTTTTTTCTTTTTTTTTTTCAATTTTCAAACTTTGTGACAAAAAGCGAGATCTGCAAAATACTCACAATACCTCTCAGCAAATAGCTTGGGGTGTCTACTTTCCAAAATGGGGTCATTTGGGGGGGTTTTGTGCCATCTGGGCATTCCATGGCCTCCGAAACTGTGATAGGCAGTGAGAAGTGAAATCAAAAATTGACACCCTTAGAAAGCCTGAAGGCGGTGATTGGTTTTTGGGGTCCCGTACGCGGCTAGGCTCCCAAAAAGTCTCACACATGTGGTATCCCCGTACTCAGGAGAAGCAACAGAATGTATTTTGGGTGTAATTCCACATATGCCCATGGCATGTTTGAGCAATATATCATTTAGTGACAACTTTGTGCAAAAAAAAAAAAAATATATTTTTTCCGCAACTTGTGTCAACATATAAAATATTCCATGGACTCGACATGCCTCTCAGTATATAGCTTGGGGTGTCTACTTTCCAAAATGGGGTCAGTTGGGGGGGTCTTGAACTGTTCTGGCATTTTATACACAACTCTTCTAACCACTTGAAGACAAAGCCCTTTTTGACACTTTTTGTTTACATGAAAACATATTTTTTTTTGCAAGAAAATTATGTTGAACCCCCAAACATTATATATATTTTAAAGCAAAGGCCCTACAGAATAAAATGGTGGGTGTTGCATTTTGTTTTCTACACAGTATTTGCGCAGCGATTTTTCAAACGCATTTTTTTGGGAAAAAATACACTTTTTTTAATTTTAATGCACTAAAACACACTATATTGCCCAAATGTTTGATGAAATAAAAAAGATGATCTTAGGCCGAGTACATAGATACCAAACACGACATGCTTTAAAATTTCGCACAAACGCGCATTGGCGACAAACTACATACATTTTTAAAAGCCTTTAAAAGCTTTTACAGGTTACCCCGTTAGATTTACAGAGGAGGTCTAATGCTAAAATTACTGCCCTCGATCTGACCTTCGCGGTGATACCTCACATGCATGGTGCAATTGCTGTTTACATATGACGCCAGACCGACGCTTGCGTTCGCCATTGGGCAAGAGCAGGGCAGGACAGGGGTGCTTTTTTTTTTTTTTTATTATTATTAATTTTGATTTTTTATTTTATTTTTAAACTGTTGCTTCCATATTTTTTTTTTTTATCATTTTTATTGTTATCTCAGGGAATGTAAATACCCCCTATGATAGCAATAGGTAATGACAGGTACTCTTTTTTGAAAAAACTGGGGTCTATTGGACCCTAGATCTTTCCTCTGCCCTCAAAGCATCTGACCACACCAAGATCGGTGTGATAAAATGCTTTCCCAATTTCCCAATGGCGCTTTTTATATCCGGGGGGGGGGGGCATTCCCTCCCACTGCTTGTAAAAGCAGTCCAGAGGCTAATTAGCCACTAGGATTGCTTTTACATGAAAGCTGGCCGCTGGCTGAAAAGAATGATACCAAGATGATACCTAAACCCGCAGGCATCATTCTGGTATAAACATTCAAAGTCCAGCAACATACCAGTACGTTGCTGGTCTTTGTTGGACATGTATTGTAATCTTTTTTTTCATGCAGCCTGTTGGCTGAACGAAAAAAAAAGATTGATCGGTGGGTATGCCCACCATTAGAATACCGCCCTTCATCCACCCACTTCTAATGATGGGCATACATGCACCATTTATATATGCCAAAGCATGGGGGCATCTTCCCGCAAAAGTTATGCCGCGTACACATGGTCAGACTTTTCCACGGGCAAGCCTCCATCGGAATTTCGACCGTATGTACGCGGCATTAGGAGCAAAATTGCTCCTCCACCCCTGCTGCCCCAATGCTTCGGCATATATGCTTCTTTTTTTAAACTGTGGTGGTGAAATCACCTCCTACAGCACTGGAGTCGCAGGGATCAGGCCTGTCTCTGCGAACGCTGCAGTTATGTGTGTTTTTGTTTTGTAAGTGACAGTGATCGATTGATACTGCACTTGGGTGGCCTGGGCTGGACGGAGGGGCAAAACGCAGGTGCTAGCAGGTATCTGGGCTGATCCCACTAACACTGCGTTTTTGGGAACCCTAAACTGCTGGGGACGCTAGTATAGATCTAATCAGATCAGATATTGATCTGTTCAGATATTATACCACTAAGGGGGGTGTATGCTTAACGCGTGGGTGTTAGCGCTACTGGCACTAACCTGACGCTGCCTGGGGTGTGACGCAGACCCTCTCTGACGCTAAAACCTAATTGATATCACCCGCCGGGCGATCAGGGGGTTAAACCTTTATTGGGTTATATATACGGCGGGTGCCCTGACACTATAAAAAGCAAACTAACTAACCAGTGTCACCCGTAACACTTATATGATGATCACTGGTGAAAGGGTTAACTAGGGGCAATTAGGGGGTTAAAATCTTTATTAGGTAATATATGGGGGTACCTGACGCTATATAAAAACCTGACGGCGAACCTAAAAAAAATTACTGGCTACCTATCGGCATCACCGACACTAAGACAACGATCATAAAAACGATCGCTTAGCGACAGTGGTGATAGGGGGTGAAAGGGTTACCTGGGGGGCGATCAGGGGGTTAAACCTTTATTAGATAATATATGGGGGTACCTGACGCTATAAAAACCTGCGGCAAACCTAAAAAAAATTACTGGCTACCGATCTGCATCACCGACGCTAAGACAGCGATCAGAAAAATGATCGCATAGCGACGGCGGTGCTAGGTGGTGAAAGGGTTACCTGGGGGGTGATCAAGGGGGTTAAACCTTTATTAGGTAATATATGGGGGTACCCGACACTATAAAAACCTGCGGCGAACCTAAAAAAAATTACTGGCTACCGATCAGCATCGCCGACGCTAAGACATCGATCAGAAAAATTATCGCTTAGTGACAGTGGTGATAGGGGGTGAAAGGGTTACCTGGGGGGCGATCAAGGGGGTTAAACCTTTATTAGGTAATATATGGGGGTACCCGACGCTATAAAAACCTGCGGCGAACCTAAAAAAAATTACTGGCTACCGATCAGCATCACTGACGCTAAGACATCGATCAGAAAAATGATCGCTTAGCGACGGCGGTGCTAGGGGGTGAAAGGGTTATCTGGGGGGTGATCAGGGGGTTAAACCTTTATTAGGGGGGGTTAGGGGGCTTAACTGGACCTAAAACTAAATGTAGTGACACTTTTACAGTCACAAATGTCACTGATTGCAGTGATCACTAAATAAATGGTCACTGCAATCAGTGACACTGTGACTGGGGGCTGGGGGGTGATCTGTGGGTGTCTGGGGGGGCCTGGGGGGCGATTTATGTGCCTATGTGTCCTGGTGTCAGTGTGCTGTTTTGTGTACTAACCTGCATCTTCTCCTGTACGGCGCTCGGTATATGTGAGCGCCGCAGGAGAGATGACATCACTTCCTCCTGCCTGGCAGGCAGGGGAAGCTCTCTCATTCGCCAGGAGCGATCGAGAGGGGGGGGCTGGAATCGAACGGCCGTCCCCTCATGCCGGATCGCTCCCGAAGGTAAAACGACCACCCACTGTAAAGAAGGGGGGTCCGATCGGACCCCTCAACTATACAAAGGCAATCACGTATATGTACGTGATTCTGCCTGTCGGTGCCATTCTGCCGACGTATATTTACAGTGGGCGGTCGTTAAGTGGTTAATGAGACCTCTGCCAGTTCACTGAATGGATTAAATCAGTTTGCCATAGTCACTGCAGATCAGCTATTTTTGCAGTGAATTCTATTTAAAAAAAATGGATTTGCTTATCACTATTTACAAATAAATCATGACTATGGTCCTAAAGCAGGGCTCCACACAAAAGGGGAAGCTCTGCAGGTACCCACTCCCACTTCTGGGTAAGATCCCCGCAATCGTTGTGAGGCAAAATTTCCGGCCCCTCCTCCTTCCTCCTTGCTGTCTTATGGGAGACACACATGTCCCAGAAGATAGTGGGACCATTCAGAAAGAGCAGCATGACTTGTGAATGCACAGTAGGAAACAAGCTGTGGGGCCGCAAGGCTTCACTTCCTGTTTCCCTTAGTGAAGATGCTGGTGCCTGCACCCCAAGCCGATGGACAGATATCGCAGGATCCCTGGACAGGTAAGTGTCCTTTTTTTCTCCAGGCTGGAACTCCATTTTAAGTAAAAAATACAGTATGTAGTAATACAAAATAAAATAAGGAACAATGAAAGTATTATTTATTTCAAATTCAGGAGATTTATGATCATATTTTTGTAATAATTTTAGTCTATGGAAAACCATCAACCAAACATCTTAGTGTATCTCTAGGCAAAGCTTTTTCTTTTTTGAATAGAGTGGGGAAGGATTAGACCCTCTGTCAAGTTTTTATTACTGTCCATGTTCCCATTGGGGAGATTTAGTACTATCTGTATTGGTGACCATTGCCATTAAAAAGATGTCCCCAGAACAAGAGGTGTAGGGAAATCTTCCAATGCCAACACCTGTTTTGGGGATAACTTTTGAAGATGGGAAGTCTGTTCACTTTTAGAGATATCCTTCAACTTTCTGTTGTGCCTTTGGGACAGGAAGTCGTTGGCAATTTCCCTAAGGTTGTAGTTTGCATATTCCAGGTGCATTTCTCATTTTTCAATACACATTTTTGATCCATTGAAGTCCATGGAAACAATTACCAGAAATAAGTCCCTGGGCCTTTCCATAAAATGCACAGATGTAAATGTGACCCATAGGAAACCATGTTAAATGGACTGTAGTGTGTTTCTGCAAAACTGAAAACACACTAAAAAATAGGGCCTTCTAGTACAAAAACAATAAAAGGTAACCTAACAGGGGTTTTAACCCTTCCCTAATGTATAAAAATGAAAAAAATAAGTTTTGCTATACACACACCTAATATTTTCTAGGCAAATGAGTAATCCAATTAATTATTACAATTTGCAAATAGTTTGAATCCTCTAATTGCTGCTCTCATTTGTTCTTTCAGTTTAAAAAATGTGAATCAACTTCTGGGGGGGGAGGGGCTTATATACCAAGAGAATAGGTACATACTCCCTATTACTCTGATAAGAAATTAAGTATAAGTTTAATGGTTCAAGAAGGAGGGTAAAAATAGGTCCCTAGTTTCAAAATACCAGCACACTGCTGGTGGACCCTAGGCTCTTCCACATCCCTGGTGCTTCACAAACAGATGATAGGGTAATATAAAAGGATGTTAATCTGCTACTTACCTATTTACCAAATACAAAATGAAGTAACATAAAAAGAGATGGACACTTCTTTCTAATGCCCCATACACACAATCGTTTTTCTTGCCATTTTCTTTCTTGACGTTTTTCACGTCGTTTTTTTTCATGTTTCCTCTCAAGCCTGTCTTGCGTACACACGATCAATTTAAAAAACGATCAAGCAAAGCGCAGTGACGTATACCACGTACGACGGCACTATAAAGGGGAAGTTCCGCTCGAATGGCGCCACCCTTCATGTTAGTAAAGTTCGTTGAGCAACGATTCGCGCTTTTCAGCCTCGTGCTTTTCAGTCCGTTACTGCGTGACGAATGTGCTATCTCCATTACGAACGCTAGTTTTACCAGAACGAGCACTCCCGTCTCATACTTGATTCTGAGCATGCGCGTTTTTTTTCACGTCGTTAAAGCATACACACTATCGTTTTTCACGTCGTTAAAAAAAAGGACATGAAAAACGACGTGAAAAAAGAGAGCATGTTCGAAATTTTTAATGGCCGTTTTTCACATCGTTAAAAATGCTCTGGAGCATACACACGATCATTTTTAATGGCCATTTTTAAAAATGGCATTTTTAACGGCATGAAAAACGATTGTGTGTATGGGGCATAACAGAAGTTTCCTGTTAAACTGTAATGTGAATATTTCTTAAAAATTGAATATAGTTAGCATAATGATTTTTGACCCTAACCTCTAAGCTAGACATGACATGAGAAAATATAGAATGAAGACATCAAAATGTATGTTTATTCTTTTTTTTCTTTTTGACAAGTTGATGAACTTTTTTTTTTACATTTATTTATTTTTATATATTTTCCTATTTTGTGCAGGAAAAGTATGGACTGGACAGGGGGGATACCATTGATGTATATAAATATAAAAATAGCACTCACATTGCCAACATCTGTAAATAATGTAATAGAGAAAAACAAAAAAATAGGGCTATGGGCACTGATCGGACATTCAGCGGCACAGTAAACAATGTGTAAAAAATATATATAAATGGTTAATAGAAAAGGAGAACCACATATATGATATAGGATACAAGGAAAATTCAAGAATTAAAAATCATACGTATGAATACATATAAATGATAAGAACCCGAATGCATCAACACGTTTCGCCTTGAGGGCTTCTTCAGGATGCAAATTCAGGAAAACAGTAATTGAAGAGGCAAGAAAGGGATCTCACGCTTACAAATTTGTTTCTAGGTTAGCATATAGCCAAACCAGACATCCAATAAAGGAGAGAATTCAAGCCACGCAAAGAAGGTGCAATGCTGGGTGAAGCAGGAACCAGGAAACCAGCAGTATTTTCAGAGTAGACGGTATATCATGAAGAGGGGAGCACAGGGGTGGGACTTTAAATGAAGCACAAGGTTCCAATTGAAATAAAAGGTGAACAATAGGAATTTTATTATAGTTAGTACATATAAAACATAAAAGCATTGCTGGTAATTGTTAAACAGTAAGCGTAATAATCACAATGGATATGGTGATACCATTGGAGTCTCGGAGTGTAACCACTACTATGGAGAGCGATATACATGATAACAACCAATACATATGATGACATTAATAGTGCTTGCTATTATATGACAATAATAAAATATCCAAGGTCACCAACATCAGGGTTAAATAAAAAACATATTGCAAAGAAGAACCTACAGGACCTATGGCCTCACTAGACCTGGGAAGTAAGGTATGTATGGTGGTTGGAAGGTAATAGTGAGCATATTGGAATGAAACCATATGTAAATGTAAGTAATGGATATAGGTATGTATGGGGGAACAGGTAGGCCTCCAGGCCCCTAAGTACATACTTACTAGTGGTGGTACACATGTAGGTAGTGTGGTGGTGAGGCGTAGCAGGAATCCGGGTCTACCTCCAATTCGGGGGTCGTGGCGGGTGGCTCGCACGGGGCATCACACAGGGCCTACCGCCAAGCAGGGACGGAGCCAGGGCTAACCTGTGGGAAGTGGAGACCAGTTAGGAATATGATGGAATGGGGAGGGGTGGCTGAAGATAGAGTGGTGAGGAAGACCCAGTGCAGGTGAAGGTTGTACAGAGGTAGAAGCTGGCGGTCCTTGATGGTGCCAGAGTAGCGTGATAGAGTGAACAACAATTGGTAGTGCAGGTCAAGGTCCCAAACTTGTACCTGGGAGGTAAGGTGGAAATGAGGAGGGGGTGAAATGAGACAAGGTTACCTGGGTTCAGCAGGGCGATCGATGAGGGAGAGAGATAGCTGTGCTGTAATGTGAACAGAGCGCCCCGAGTGCCGAGACTGCCCGGAAGTGCCGTTATGTGTGCCGCTGCGGAACCGCCCACCAGCGTCACGCTGGGTAGCAACGCGTGGGGGGAGAGGCGCCGTCAGCCGAGAAAGGTTTCCGGCCGCCCGGCGCTTGAACTCCCCCCACCTGTGCTAACTCATTGTTGTAACCACAGTCTGGTCGGCAAGACATCAACCAAGATGCCGTACGTCCAGCGTGGAGGCGTGATGGTGACGCGCATTGACAGTGCATCCGTCCCCCCAATGATGGGGGAGGGGCGGGGGCCCGCAAGGTGCGTCACGGCCCCCGATGGAGAAATTGACCAGACGCTGAAACGGCCGGACCTATCCCACATATCTACCACCGTGGGTGAACCACCATATTATATTACAATAAAAATATATAGGATGTAAAGTTACTATGTTAAGGAAATAGTATTAGTAAAAGGGTATGACATTAGACACAGGGGAAGCAGACCATAAGGTTTTAGATTGCAACGTTGAATGGTAATGAGGGGTAATCAATGGAGCAATTCCGAGTGCTTCCATCCCTATTATGTTGAAGGAGGAGAGGGCAATTGTTAGGGATTTTGTGGAGGACATTGCCTGGTAAGGTCATGTGTGTCCATCCCTTGGGACTTTAAATGAAATCATGACCCGGTAAGGCCATACATTTCCATCCCTTGTGAACAATTGTTAGGGATTTTGTGGAGATCATTGCCTGGTAAGGCAATGCATGTCCATCCCATGGGACTTTAAATGAAAGCATGACCCGGTAGGGCCATACATTTCCATCCCTTAATTAAATGAAGAGGGGAGCATAGACGGTATATAAGACTTCAAAAGTCACATATAGAGAAAATTGATATAAGAAGAATGTCTTCCTTTTTTAGCCGACAAGCCCAAATATAGGGAGTCAAAGTGATAATTCAAAATATCAATGGGCTGGGGTCCATAACTCAGGAGGGATATATGATACAGATCCCCCTAGTAGTGACTATTATTATTTTGGACAGGCTTAAAGTAATCCCCAGGGGAGAGCACAGAAAAGGGCCTTTCTTGCCTCTACAATTACTGTTTTCCTGAATTTGCGTCAAGAAGAAGCCCTCAAGGCAAACGCGTTGATGCATTCGGGTTCTCATCATTTATATGTATTCATACATATGATTTTTAATTCTTGAATTGTCCTTGTATCCTATATCATATATGTGGTTCTCTTTTTCTATTAAACATTTATATATATTGCTTATTGTGCTGCTGAAAGTCAGATTAGGGCCCATACCCCTATTTTTTTATTTTTCTATACCATTGATGTAATTTGCCCTGTGAATATGTATTGCAGTATATGAAAACCAAAAATCTTTGTTTTTATGCAAAATTTGATGTAAATATAGTATTTATCGGCGTATAACACGCGCAGACGTATAACAAGCACCCTTACTTTAAGAGGGAAGTTTCAGGGAAAAAACTTTCCACAGCCCCCTGCGTATAACACGCAGGCACAGTTTACCCTCTTTTTTCAGGGTAAGTGAGTGTTATACGCCAATAAATACAGTAGTTGTTTGCAAATGTTTAATTGAAAATATCAAGTGTTAACACATAGGCAGACCCCTCTAGCACCTCATGTGTCATATATTTAAGTGTTGTTTGGATTAGAGCACAGGCATTTTATTCTATTAGAGAGCAGTAGATTGAACAACCTGATTTAATTCATTGCTCTTTGGCAATATGCAAAACAATTTTGACTTAGTGCCCGTTCACACTACCGCGACTTGGGATCCGACTTGTGTTGCCTCAAGTCGCCCCAAGTCACGCGACATGAGAAATTACATTAAAGTGAATGAGAGTCATCTTAATGCACACTACTGAAGTCGCTCCGACTTCAGAAAAGGTTCCTGTATTACTTCAAGGTGACTTCTAGGCGACTTGTACCCATTGATTTCAATGGAAGTCGCCTCCAAAGTCGGATGAGTGTCTTAACTGAAGCAACTTTACAGGAAGAGAAAATGGTTTTCTCAGGCAAACCCCTCCCTCCCACAGAGCTGATTATTGTTTGATTGGCCACTGGCAAAGTCGTCTGTCCTGGAGGCGTCTTGAAGTTGCCTTGAAGTTGCCTCAATTTGCCTTGAAGTTGCCTCAAGTGGCCTTGCAAAGTCGTGCCGACTTTCATGTCGCTGTACTGTATACACTAACAGAAACGTTTATTTTCAATTTATAAATGTATTTGTAAATGCTGTGGCTTCACAGATAATAGTTATAGACGTGGCTGACTTTTTTGAAATGCTCCTAAAAGTATCAAAGTATCTTGTTTAAAAGAAATGTCTTTTAAAGGCTAAAAACAATCTGCTAATTATAAATAGGAATAGGAAAAAATCACCAAATGCATTCTTTCTCAACTTCAGGAACTTTGCTTCTCTTTTTTTAATACATGTTTTGATATCTGAATAACAGTTCATGAAAAGGTGCTTGTTGATCAATTGGAACTTTAGGCTGATTTAGGCTGATTTACCAAATGAGAGTCCTGACACAACAAATTGTATGAACATTCACTTAAATTATCCAATCATGTAAAATTTGAATTCCTGTTTACTTATTCCATCTGGGCATGACCGGATAATTGAAGTGAATAATCACACAAACTGTTGTGTGAAGATTCTTGACTATTTTATCCCCATCTCTACATCCAGACCCCAAATATACATTCCATCCTTGTTTTCCTGATGAAAGTAAAAAGACTAATTTACTAAACAAGATGAGAATCTTCACATAGTAAATTGTGTGAATATTCACTTTATCTAATCATGTGAAAAGCAAATCCCTGCTTACTTATTTCATCTGCACACGTTCAGATACTGTAATTGAAATGAATATTCACACAATTAATCATGTGAAGATTCTCAAATCTTTTAGTAATACAGCTTCATAATCTGTTGGGGTCTATTTATGTGGATAAAAGCCCAACTGTGTTTTTTTTTATGTTAGACATGGCTGATTTGGAAGTTCTTGTTGGCTGTTAATTATACATAACCTTATTTTGTGTTATGTATTCTGGTTTGGATTCAAACATAGAAAAAAAAGGTCTCTAGAAATGTGTTCCTATTGCATGGCTTTTATGATCTGATCTAATGCACAGTGCAGCCTTGGTTGTGTTAGTGACAGAATATTTGAAAGTGTAATGTATCTAAAAAATATATTGACACAAGCTTTCTAGCTCGGTGTTGAGGATAGGGAGCTGTGGAAACATCAGTGTGATGCCAGAATACTACAGGTTTAGAAACATGATGAGACTAATAACTGATGCCAGATGGGAAAGGTGCTTATCTGTGCATGCTATACTATATTGTACAATGACCAAGTGTACATCTGCAGCCTTCTGACAGTGCCAGCATTATGCAGTAACATAGCAACAGTAGGTTTGCAGACATTTAGCTGCCTTACAACAGATCAGAACAAATGTCATTCAAATACCACACATTCAGTACTGAGAAAATAAAGTTGTGTTCAGACATTTATTTAGTTTATGTCATTTTCCCTATAATATTTGAACTCTTAACCACTTGCTTACTTGGCACTTAAACCCCCCTCCTGCCCAGACCAATTTTCAGCTTTCAGCGCTGATGCACTTTGAATGACAATTGCGGAGTCATACAACACTGTACCCAAATCACATTTTTATCTTTTTTTTCCAACAAATAGAGCTTTTAATGGTATTTGATCACCTCTGCGGTTTTTATTTTTTGTTAAAAAAATTAAAAAAGACAGATTTAAAAAAAATATATATATATATTTTTTATATTTTGTTATAAAATTTTGCAAACAGGTAATTTTTCTCCTTCATTGATGTACGCTGATGGGGCTGCACTGATGGGCACTGATAGCCTGCACTGATGGGCACTGATGGGCTGCACTGATGGGCACTGATGGGCTGCACTGATGGGCACCGATGGGCTGAACTGATGGGCACCTATGGGCTGCATTGATTGTCACTGATAAGGTGGCAAGGGTGGGCACTGATAGGTGGCACTGGTGGGCACTGATAGGTGGCACTGGTGGGCACTGAGAGGTGACACTGAGAGGTGGCACTGATGGGTGGCACTGAAGGGCATTGATAGGTGGCACTGGTGGGCACTGAGAAGTTGCACTAATAGGTGGCACTGATAGCTGGCAGTGATGGGCACTGATAGGTGGCAGTGATGGGCACTTATGGGTGGCAGTGATGGGCACTAATGGGTGGCAGTGATGGGCACTGAGCAGCACTGGTAGGTTACACTGATAGGCAGCACTATTAGGTGGCACTGATGAGGCACTGATTGGCACCACTGGTGGGCATTGATAGGTGGAACTCATGGGCATTGATAGGTAGCACTCATGGACATTGATAGGTGGCACTGGTGGGCACTGTGGGCACTGGCAGGTGGCACTGGCAGGAGGTTATTATGGGCACATCTGCCCCGTTCCTCTTCGGGACCGATGTCCCTTGCACATAAGCCGGTGATCTGCATTTGTCTGCTAGCGTGAGGAGAAAAAGAAACGATTACCAAGCTTTTGTTTACATCATGAGATCAGCTGTCAGCTGATCACGTGGTAAGGGGCCGGGATCGGCCCCTTACTCTGGTCTGTGATCACCCGAGTATCAGTGACTCGGTGATCACAGCACGCTATTTACCTAAACTAAAATGTACCTCAATTAAACAATGCATATTGTGTCACCTGCTGATCTCTGTGGTTCCACCTTCTTCTACATTGCTACAAGACACAGTAGTGCTATAATAACTGGCAAAGTGCACTTATCCTTTCTGCCTACCCACACAACTATAATATACATACCCCAAATGTATATTTACCTACATTTGATGACCACTAACTGTGTAAATTATATTCTGTATATTCCTGTAGGCTGTGGTGGTGCAATGCAGGTAACAGGGGATGGTAGCTTACTTTAGATGGTGGTAATTCTAAATAGGTGGAAGAGCTTTTATCTGTTAACATTCATAGTGTAAGCTACTCATTAAGCCTAGTAGAGAAGGAGAATATACAGTATTGGGACATTTAGCTTGTCTTGCAAATAACAGGATAGAGAATAATAAGGGGCCAGCACTTTTTTGAAGAAGAGCCCCCAAAAACAATGTTTGTAATACGAATAATTTCACTTATTGCAAGAAAAGGAGCTATAGTATATACTATCTATTGGATATTGCATAGGGGGTTTATCTGAAAATCTTTCTGAAAGAAGAACTTACACTTTAAACATGCTGTAATTAATTTTTGTATTGAACCCAGAATGTAAAAAAGGCCATTCCTAAACATTTCTATATCTGTTTAAGGAGCATTATGATATTTGCTATTTTTTTCCTTTAGAATGATGTTCAGTATGGAAATGCATAGGCAAAGTAACAAAATTGCCATGAGTAATTGTCACTTCCCATATTTCCTCTGTCATTCAGGGGTCATATTCTGCTGTTGCTATGACAACTTAACAACTCATATTTACAGGTAAATATAAATCTCATACTACATTTTAAACAAAATCCCTACATCTACATTTGTATATTTCATAAAAAGATAAAACACATTGCACAGAAAGATTTCAGATTGCTTTATTCGTATAGTCTTTAAATGTACTGAGTGGTAGTTATTTCCATCTACTTGATTGAAGAGCCACTGTTGCTAGATGAATTCTTGCATTCAAGAAGGAATCTCACCTAATCTAGCAGCTGTCAGATAGGTGGTAGACAATAGAGAAAATTAAATACAGGATTTGAAGAAAGGGATCATTGTCAGTGGCACGTAACATAATTACTTAATTTTACATTGGAATATGGAACAATTTCAGAGAATTTTATTCCAGAGGAGTTCATTGTGAATTATATTCTCCTTTGAAACCTTGTAATACAGTATGTTTTAGTTATGTATGCATGCTGAAATCAAATTATTCAAATTATTCTTTAAAAATCACATACATGGATGTAATTAAATCCCTCTTTTTTTGTTTTTGTTTTATGTTTTGCAACAGTTTTTAATGAACATGTGTGCCATAACTAACTTAAGAATGCAATCTGTTAAAAATTATGATTTTTAATTTCCAAGACAGATACAGAAATAACCTAAGGCAACTGCCACACAATCCAAAATCCAGATGTTGATCAATCTGTTTGTGCTGCAGGGGGAAATTTGATCAAATGACATACTGACTTAATAAATTGTGGCTTTAGCTGATGACAGTGTTACTATTTTTTATGCATTGAAATTATTTGGTATAATGAAGAATGTGTATTGCCCTTAATGTTAAGAGCCCTCTAACATGTACCTTTCTACTCATGATATTTGGCAAATATGTAATATACAGTGTTAAGTCACTCTTTCCTTTGCACGGGGCAAAGTTAAATGGTCACTTAACTTCCTCCACAGAAGAATATACACACTTTCCATACTCCCACAGAACTTAGTTTAGCCACTGAGTGAAGTGAAATACCCTCCATATTTGAGTATACATGAGAATGTGATGCACTTTCCCACTCCTGTAAGACAAATCAATGTGTATTGTTTGGGGAAGGGTCAAAAGGGTAAATTTTAATTAATCATGACAATATGGCAAAAATTGGGCAATTGTGAAAATACACAGGTAACAAATAGGAGAGGATAAGATTGCCCTATATGCTTATACGCTAATGATGCACTTTTATTTTAGGGAGATACTTCACACTCCCTAGTAGCAATGATGTCCCTAATTTCTACATATGTTTCTTTTTCAGGTTTCACAATAAATTGGGACAAGCCGGTTCTTTAACCGAATTGACCCCCTGAAGGATAAAATGCCAAGCTCCGCGTCCCAAATAGCTGTAGTTTCTACATTTAAGTATCTAGCTGTCCAAGTCACATTACAGATGTCTGAGTATGTAGAGAGAAATATAGATATATTACTTAAACATCTTAAACAGATGGGGAAAGTATGGAGTAAACTGCATTTATCAGTAGTTAGCAAAGCCAACCTGATAAAGATGGTTTGGATGCCACAATTGATGTATCTCCTACATAATTGTCTTGTATGGTTGCCTCAGAGATTTTTTCAACAGGTGGACACCATCTTTAGAAATCTTATCTGGAGATATAAACACCTCCAGATTAGACTGGGAGTTTTGCAGCAGCCTAAGGATGGAGGTGGTCTAGCGGTCCCCAGTGCCAGATTGTACTACTTGGCATCACAACTTCAACATTTATATGGTTTGAATGTTATAGATTTAGATGACCATATACAACAAACTATACTCTCTGAAAGTCTGGTGAAGCCTCCGGTGCAGTAATAGTAGCTTATTATTACTATAGTAAATGTTGCTTCCCTACATTTAATTTAATTCATAAAGTTTGGACTACGGTCCATCAACTTATACCCAATCTATGCCCATATGGAATAATCTATGGTTACCAGAGGTAGCAAAGTGGTAGAAACATTTTTTCTCTTGGAAAAGAGCTGGTATTGTCCTTCTTCACCAGCTTTTTGATAAAGAGGCTCTAAAACCATTTAATAAACTTGCAGAGAAATACGATTTATCTAACGATTTTTTTCAGTTCTTGCAATTGCGGCATGCTCTGCAGAGCCAGGCAGGGACTTTTCTATTAAAATTTAATCCTTCCACAAGTTTAACTTTAGCAGTGTCTACTAGGAATTCTAAAAAGGGACTTATTATTGACATATATTCTCTTCTACAGATAACAACTAATGCTAATACACAGGATGGTAGTCTTGGGCGGTGGCGTGGGGATTTGAAGACTATTAGTGATGACTAGGGTTGAGCGAACCCGAACTGTAAAGTTCGGGTTCGTACCGGACTTTTGGGTTTTTGGTACCCGGACCCGAACCCGAACAATGTACTGTATGTTCGGGTTCGGGTTCGGTGTTCGGCAATGTAATGGCGCATTTTAAAAAGCTGCAGCCAATCAACATTTGTTTAACTTGTATGCCCTTAGAAGCCATCACAGCCATGCCTACTAATGGCATGGCTGTGATTGGCCAGTGCAGCATGTGACCCAGCCTCTATATAAGCTAGAGGCACATAGCACAGCACGTCACTCTGCTTCAGTTAGTGTTTTTTTTTTGTGCATTTTCTGCATATCTGTACGTGTGAGATACACACTTTAGATACTGTTCTCCTATTCTGCTCTTCAAAAAAAGTAATAATTTAGGGGAAAAAAACATTTTTGCTGCGTATTCTGCCCAAAAAAAAAATTGGTGCATTTTCTGCATATCTGTATGTGTGAGATACACACTTTAGATGATGTTCTCCTATTCTGATCTTCAAAAAAATAATAATTTAGGGCAAAAAAAATAATTTGGGTGCATTTTATGCATATCTGTACCTGTGAGATACACCCTTTAGATACTGTTGCTCTATTATGCTATTCAAAAAACACTCATTTAGGGCAAGATCCTAAATTTGAGAAATATGAGGAGACCGTCAAATAAGGGACGTGGCCCTGGTCGTGGTGCTGCTGGTGGAGCTCATGTTGCAGGGAGAGGACGTGGTCGATCTGTGCCAGCTACACGCACAAGTGAAACACCTTCCTCAGGTGCAAGTAGGCGACAGAGCCTGCAGCGGTATTTGGTCGGGCCTAATGCGGCTCTACGAATGTTGAGGCCAGGCCCAGGACAAGTACAGGCGATAGTAGATTGGGTTGCTGACAGTGCCTCCAGTTCTTTCACATTGTCTCCCACCCATTCTACTGCTGAAAGATCAGAGTTGGCACCTGCAGCCGATATCCACCAGTCTTTCACCTCATCCCCTTGCAAATCAGCCAAGCAGTTTGTGCCCCAAGTTATGCAGCAGTCTCTTCTGCTTTTTTATGACACCGTTAGCAGGGTTTCCCAGGGCCATCCACCAAGCCCTGCCCCAGAAGTGGAAGAGATTGAGTGCACCGATGCCCAACCACTTATGTTTCAAGATGAGTACATGGGAGGACCATCGCAGCACATTTCGTATGATGAAGAAATACAGGTGCCAACTGCTGCTGCTTTTGCAATTGTGCAGACCGACAAGGAGGGCAGGGGTGAAGACTGGGTGGAAGATGATGTGGAGGATTATGAGGTCCTCGACCCCACATGGAATCAATGTCATGCAGGTGACCTGTGTAGTTCGGAGGAAGAGGCGGAGGTCGCACAGAGTCACCAGCACAGCAGAAGAGGGAGCAGGGTGCAAAAGCGGAGCGTCCGTCCCCTAGGCAGTACACCTGCTACTGCCCAACGCAGCAAGGGACGAGCACACCAAAGCCAGATCCAAGGAGACAATGTGCTGATGACAAAACACGAGTGTTTGCACGCTGTGAAATCAGAGCCTGAAGCGAGGCATAAACGTTCTCAACCTGAGCACAACCTGCATGACCAGGCATCTAAGTGCAAAGCATGAGCTGCAGTGGAGTAGACATCTCAAAAACCAAGAAAGGTCTCTGGCTCCTCCGGCTTCCTCTTCTGCTGCAGTCTCGGCCTCTTCATCCACCTCTGTAGTAACAGTAGCACCTGCCACCCTGCAAATAGAGGATCTGCCAGCAACACTACCACCTGGGTCACCAACCATCTCCACAATGTCCCATGGAAGCGTTCAGCTCTCTATCTCCCAAACACTGGAGCGGAAGAGGAAGTACCCCCCCTACCCTGGCCCTGAATGCCAGCATTGCAAAATTCCTGGCCTTTGAAATGCTGTCATTCCGTCTGGTGGAGACGCAGAGTTTTAAAAGGCTGATGGCATTGGCTGTCCCACAGTACGTCGTGCCCAGCCACCACTACTTTTCCAGGCAAGCCATCCCTTCCCTGCACAACTAAGTGGGGGACAAAATCAGGTGTGCACTGCGCAACGCCATCTGTGGCAAGGTCCACCTAACTACGGATACGTGGACCAGTAAGCATGGTCAGGGACGTTATATCTCCCTAACAGCACACTGGGTAAATGCAGTGGCGGCTGGGCCTGAGGCGGATAGCAGTTTGGCGCATGTCCTTCCACCACCGAGGATTGCAGGGCGCTTCAGTTTGCCTCCTGTTGCTAACTCCTCTTACTCCGCTTCCTCATCCTCTACCGCCTTCTCATCCGGTCAGCGTAACACCTTCACCACCAACTTCAGCACAGCCAGGGGTAAACGACAGCAGGCAGTTTTAAAACTTTCCTGTTTGGGGGAAAAATGCCACACCACGCAGGAGTTGTGGAGGGACATGGAACAACAGACCGATGAGTGGTTGGTGGCAGAGCCTCAAGCCCGGCCTGGTGGTGTGCGATAATGGGTGAAATCTCGCAGCAGCTCTGGGCCTAGCCGGTTTGACGCACATCCCTTGCCTGGCGCATGTGCTGAATTTGGTGGTGCAGGGGTTCCTTAAAAATGACCCCGATATGCCAGAGCTGCTGCAGAAAGTGCGGGCCGTCTGTGCGCACTTTCGGCATTCTCACCCTGCTGCTGCTCGCCTGTCAGCGCTGCAGCGTAACTTCGGCCTTCCCGCTCACCGCCTCATATGTGACGTGCCCACAAGGTGGAACTTCACCTTGAACATGCTGGCCAGACTGTGCGAGCAGCAGCAGGCAATAGTGGCGTTTCAGCTGCAGCACGCACGCGCACGTAAGTCGCTCTGCAGAACAGCACCACTTCACCACCAATAACTGGGCCTCCATGCGAGACCTGTGTGCCTTGTTGCGCTGTTTCGAGTACTCCACCAACATGGCCAGTGCCAATTATGCCGTTCTCAGCGTTACTATCCCAGTTCTATGCCTCCTTGAAAAAACGCTTCGGACGATGATGGAAGAGGATGTGGCACAGGAGGATGAGGAGGAGGAGGAGGAAGAGGGATAATTTCCAACGCTTTCAGGGCAGTCATTCACAAGTGGCTCCGAGGGTGGGTTCCTGCACCAACAAACGCCTACAAACGCCAGCAAGGGCACAGTTCTGGAGGCTGACGAGGTGGATGAGGAGGAGGAGGAACCATGTTCACAGCAGGGTGGCACCCAGACCAGCTCATGGCCATCACTGGTGCGTGGCTGGGGGGATACAGAGGACACAGATGATACACCTCCCACAGAGGACAGCTTTTCGTTGCCTATGGGCAGCCGGGCACACATGAGCGATTACATGCTGCAGTGTCTCTGCAACGACCGCCGAGTTGCCCACATTCTAACAGGTGCTGATTACTGGGTGGCCACGCTGCTGGATCCCCGTTACAAGGACAACGTACCGTCCTTAATTCCCTCACTGGAGCGTGATTGTAAGACGCGTGAGTACAAGCGAACGCTGGTAGACCCGCTGCTGGTGGCATTCCCACCTGACAGCGGGGGCACAGTGGAAGCTCAAGGCGAAGGCAGAGGAGGAGAAATAGGTCATCAACGCAGCTGGGGCACCGCCAGCACCTCAGAAGGCAGGGTTAGCATGGCCAAAATGTGGAAAAGCTTTGTCAGCATGCCACAACAACCAGCACCACCAGCTGATATGGAACGTCTTAGCAGGAGGCAGCATTTCACCAACATGGTGGAGCAGTATGTGTGCACACGCCTACACGTACTGAATGACGGGTCTGCCCCCTTCAACATCTGGGTCTCAAAATTGGGCACATGGCCTGAGCTTGCCCTTTACGCCTTGGAGGTGCTGGCCTACCCTTCAGCCAGTGTATTATCTGAACGTGTATTTAGCATGGCAGGGGGCGTTATCACAGACAAGCGCAGCCGCCTGTCCAGAGCCAATGTGGACAAGCTCACGTTCATTAAAATGAACCAGGCATGGATCCCACAGGACTTGTCCGTACCTTGTGCAGAATAGACATGTATACCTGCCTTAACCAGCCATTGTTGTATTTTTGATCTCTCTCACTTTTTGGGGTGTACCCTAATTAAAAAAAAATAAACTTAAAAACAAAAACCAGTGTTGGCTACCTCGTCCTCCTCCACCGCCGCTTCCACCTACACCACCACATCCACCGCCACCTCAACCTCCTACTCCATATGGACCTCGTCCTCCTAGGTCAAGATTATTCTTTTTTATTTTTATGTATTTTATGTTATTTTAAGTTATTATTTCCCTATCCACATTTGTTTGCAGAGCACTTGCCATGCTCTTAACAACATTTTGCTGCCATTTGCAGCCCTCTAGCCCTTTCCATTACTTTTTTAGAGCCATTTTAGTCCTCAAAAGTTTGGGTCCCCATTAACTTCAATGGGGTTTAGGTTCGGGGTCAAGTTCGGGTCAAGTTCGGGTCGCGAACTCGAATTGTTTTCCGAAGTTCGGCCGAATCCGTCGAAACCGAACATCCAGGTGTCCGCTCAACCCTGGTGATGACGAATGGAAGCAAACTTTGGATAATTTGACCAGAGTCTCCTTATCCTAGTCACAGTGTCTGACTCAGCTATTTATTATTCACAGGTCTCACTATAAAAATTACATACTTGGGGTAAAGCAGTTACACAAAACTGTCCCAGATGTACTGCTGAAACGGGCACACTTATACACATGATGTGGCATTGTCCTAAACTGCATCGATATTGGGAGTATATATTTGACACCTTAAATACTCTAAGTTCTATAAATATTCATTCTGATTCAAAATAGCTCTGTTAGGGATTATACCGGAAGATATTCTTCCATCTAAAATGCATGTGATGTGGCTGAGGTCCATGTACATAGCCATAAACTTATATTTCAGAAATGGATATAAAACTCCCCACCAACAATTGCTCAATGGTCTGATTCCATTATTAATTTAGGAAAGGGAGTAATTGACAAATAAACATAGAAAATGGCCAAAAAAAAAAATCGAAAAATTTGGTCTCGATAGTTAGACTCCAATTTATCCACGTAAACAAGCTGAGCTGACCGTTGAGTTTATTGAAAGTTAGTGGAGGGATAGACTTCTGGTAGGGGATAGGAGTAAATATAATCTATTAAGGTGTAATTGTTAGACTGAATATCATGGCTTGTTCTACGTTACATATGAAGTGTGTATTTATGATTTTACTGTTATTTAGAAAGATCTTGAGTAACAATGATTGCAAAATCATGAAGTTGTATAGTTTACCTGGATTTTCCTTTTTACTTGTTTTGTTTTTGTGTTTAGTATTTTGATGTTAATGCATTTTTTAAATGTTCAGTTTGAATGTTTTGTATGTAATAGTGTTGTTGTAAAGTGAAAAAAATATTTTCAAGAAAAAAGTATATGGTTAAAAAAAAAAAAATAGGCAATTATTTCAACACATTTAATCACATAATGAAACAAATTAAAAAAAAATTGATAAATGATAAAATTCCCAAATAATTCTTAAAAATATTCAATATTCATATAAAAGATATCTATAATGATCCAAGTTCACACATAATTTACAATCCAAGAGGCTCAATACATACTAAAAAAAAAAAAACGTATTTCCAACGCTGAAATATGTGCACTTCCCTTGACTGGAAATATTAGGTACCACAGCATCTCCACCAACACAGAAGATGGTACTCTACTGCTTACCAGATCTCTTGACCCCACATACTGTATCAAAGGAGGTCATAATGCACTTATACAGTAGTGACGCTTGGATGTTCCTCAGTTATTTAACCACTTCAACTCTCACACCTACAAATTCCCTATAAATCAGATAAATGTTTACATTTTTACTTTGGACCTGCTCATTCTGAAAAAACATAATTATTTCAAATAAAAAGCAGTATATATATATATATATATATATATATATATATATATATATATATATATTAGCTTTTTGTGATATTGTGTTGCAATTTTTTAATACAATCCTTCAGTAAAAAAAGTAACACTTTGATATTTTTGATCAGGGTTAGTTTAAAAAATTGTGTTGTATAGCAAAAAAGCGTATGTTTGATTCTGTAAATTGTCTTAAAAGGACACTGCAATTAGGATTCTGGCATTGCAAAGTTATTTACAAATGAAATCAAGTTTTTTTCTTTAAATTTTGTGTTTTTTTAACCACTTGTGAACTGCCTTATTGTAAAAATATGATAGAGGTGAGGGAATAGGGTTAAAAAAGGAATGGGCCATCATCTCTATTAAAAATATGCAAGAGGTGATGTCGTCCATGCTGGGGTAGTGGGCGCCTGCTTTACTTTCCGCCGCTGACCACTACACAGACCTCCAGACACCCAGAGACAGGCATGGATTGCTGTCTGTAAGCGGCTGCTCAGCTCTACCACTGCCTGTTAGTGGCTCCTCTGTCCCTGGCTACATCTTCGTGGTGTCAGGCCACCATTTGAACATGACTTCTTGGAGCCTGTCTGCGGCCTTCTGCAGCCTGTTCACCGACCCCCTGTTCGCCATCCATTAGCCCAGATACTGGAGCTTGGAAAGAGCTTAGAATAGAGGAGCAGATGCCTGCCTGTATCCCTGCCTCTCTCTGAATGTCTCTGGCTGGAGGACATACAGACCAGTTGGCAGGCAGCCAATCCAAACTGTAGATGAATGAGAAGAAGTGTGGGGAAGCATGAGGAGGGGAAGCCCCTGACAGCCTGGCTCTAGACTCGGATAAAGGTGAGGTACCTCTCTCAAAATAAATCTAAGGTGGATGCAGAAATGAAAAAACTTAGGCTCTAAACCTGGCGAGACAGATAATTTGCAAATATGAGTTAATGAGATTGGAAATGCATTTGATGTTATAAGGAGACTGTTTTGTAAGCATTAACCATACTCTTGTTGTTCCACCCATCCGCCTATCTATCCACCCATATATCCACCATTTTGCCTATCCAGTCAGCTACCCATCCATCTACTCCTCTGTGTCTCTACGATTGATAAATATCTGGAGCTTGCAAAGTGCCTCTTGCAATTAACACCCACCCTCGCATTAACTCTCCCCAAGCCTCCAGTTAGGTTTTTGGTGTGTATATACCTAATAAGCTTCTCATTATGCACATTATCCCATTGATTCACCCATCAACCCATCCATCTATTTAGCCAACCAGACAGTCATATATTCAGGCATGCACTTATATATTTAAAAAGGTGAAGACAGAACGGTGTTATTTTTCCTTCTTTTCTGTTTTTGCTTTCTTCCTCTTTTGTACAACAGCTGAAGAACTGACTGTCTCCCTTGGAAAAGGAAGGATTGGTGAACTGATCTGGCTATAAGAGGGATACCCCAATGGTCAACCTTCTAACCGCCCAAGAAGTATGGGGGGTAATCCGATGGGGAGTCATAAAACACATAACAAGGAAGACACCACAGGAGAGGTAGAGATGTCATTTGAGAATACTGTAATGATCCAGGAAACTCAAGCAAGTATCCCATTTACAAATTATGTCTTAGTGGAACAAATAGCAAAGCTAGAGGGCTCATTGAAAACAGACATCACAGCAGCTAGGCGAACCTGGGACAGGTCCTAAATCGCATAGAGAAGGTAGAAGAAAGACTGGAGACACATGATCAGGCATAGGTGGAGATGCGAGAGCAGATGAAAATCCTACAGAGAGCGCATAGATCTCTATTATATAAAATGGAAGACCAAGAGAACCAAAGTCGATGCATAAACTTGCGGATTAAAAGGCCTATCTGAGAAATATGGGGATGAAGACCTACCTGCATTAATGAGAAAAATATTTAAGCCATTTCTGGAGAGACAAATGTCAGAAACACTGAAAATTGACAGAGTGCACAGAGTGAGGAGACTCCAAAGCCAGTCCACAGAGGTACCAAGAGATATCATGAGGCTTCACTATGTGGAAGAAAAATCTATAATAACGGTGAAAGCACAGGGGAGGGGATATAGACTCTAGATGGTGTCTCTTTCCTCCCTTTTTTTATCCTTCCTCCTCCCCCCTTCTCTCTCCCTCCGGGACCCCCTCGCCTATGATATTGTCTCGGGGAGACGGAGGGGGAGTAGAGCGGAAGATCTTAAGTCATGCCTGTGAGATATACAATTAGGAATGTCTGAGAGGGGGAGAGACACAAGGTGAGGAGTATCTGTGTGGGTGGTTGGGCAGCAGGATTGGTGCCTGTGGGACCTGTAGTATTGGGTGGATAGAGGTGCAGGGAGAAGTTATCCCCCAGAGGGTATGGACAAGTGGCTACACCAAGTTAAGTGTAGCCCGAGCCGGTTTCCGGGCATGACCCTACCACTGGGAGGGATAACTCCCTGGGGGGGTTGGGTTGGGGAGGCTTTGGATTTTTTATTTTCTTCTTGTTCTTTTTTTGAAGAAAAAAAAGAAATATGTAAGAAGAATCCCCAAATATGGTGGGATTATATTGGCCTTAAGTATAGAACGAGTATAGAATATACAAAAGAAGATATGCAAAAATATACAAATTTTACTAATATAGTTAAAAGCTGACATACAACAAGAAAGGACTGTTGTACAATTAAAAAGAACTATAGGTACACAAGATAAAAGCATATGTTGGCATAATGATAATTGCCTAATACAGCTAATTGGAATCTGCTACCTGACGTGGAACCCCAGCGCATTTCGAAAAAAATGATTGCTTCTTCAGGGGATTGATAGGAATGAGCAGGATAATTATTCTGTAAACAAACAGAAATATGGAATAATATGCATCCTCAAGATAATATATACTGTATGTATTCTGAGCATTGTCTTGAAATTTGTATATGAAGTCCACTTACATGTCTTAAAGTGGTACAAGGCATAAATACACCAGTCAACAAAAATTTAAGAGCCAAATGTATCATCCATAACAACACCAGGAGAGCTTTATGCCACCACGAGGCTCCAGGGGGAAATACAAGAACCAAAATAGGATAGCAACAAACCTGTATGGCAGAGAAATGAACCAACAATTTAATATAGTATGTAAAAAAGAAAGAAAAAAAAGAATAACTTATGTCCCAATTCCAGAGACATAGTGCTACACTACAGAGCATTATGCAAAACCAAAAGTACTGTAGAGATGCAATAAATGCATCAAATATTATAACCGTATTACTATGAAGTTCTAGCAAATAGCAAGATGCCCGTAGAGCAGGGATATGCAATTAGCGGACCTCCAGCTGTTGCAAAACTACAAGTCCCATCATGCCTCTGCCTCTGGGTGTCATGCTTGCTTCTGTCAGAGTCTCGCTATGCCTCATGGGACTTGTAGTTTGGCAACAGCTGGAGGTCCGCTAATTGCATATCCCTGCCGTAGAGTTTAATAAACTCGGCCAATAACACACACATGGTAACCAACTAAAAGCCAAGTGGATGCAAAAAGTGATCTTACCGTTATATGATGGGTATTTTAAATGACAGAAAGGAGCCAGAAAGCAACCTCCTGGACTGCTGGGTGATTTCGATGAGAGTGGACTGGGCAAACGTCAATCCTTAAATAGAGCCAGGTGAGGAATGGATGGAACTTTTTACACTTTACTTTTTTGTAAATGAGCAGTGGTACTTACTTAACCATATAGAAGAGGTTGATATCTGGGTGCTCCCCTATTTTTAAAAGGGACTTCCTGATTCCTATAAGCCCCCAACCCTCATATTCCCACAACCACCAGGTCAGAGAAGAAAGAATAGGTGAAATATCAGTTTTCACAGGTATTCAAAAATAATGCTAATGTCCATAAACATCACCATGTGACAAAAGTGAATATGTGCACAAATTCCAAAAAATATATATATAAATGTGTTTAAATATTAATTGAATATAAGTCCATATATCACATCAAATAGGTTTGTGAAAAAATAATTATAATAGCTTCCAATCTTTCACTTAAGTCTTTATGACGAAACATGTCGGGGTGTGGCCATGCAGCAACCATCTGAAGTGGAAGCGGAGATCCAGGAAGGAACAGCGGGGAGGTGGTGAGCGATCTATGGGCACATTGGGTCCGCCGCGACCAATATACTCGGTTTTCGGTTCATCTCTGAACGAGTGTTTACTGTGCAGTGTATTGGTCTATTTTTTGAGATTCATGTGAGTGCTATATTTGAAGATTTAAGTGTGATAATAAACTGATTTTACGGTATCACGCTATTTTGAGCACTTCTTTTATTTACATGCGGAGCTTTCTGGCAGTGAATTTATTGGAACTGGAATTGTCTGCTATACCTACCAGTGAGGTCTTTTTGTACATGTTTACACGCCGAACACGAGAGTGTAAGGCAATTAGAGTTGGGGAGTTTTGCATCTGACGGGAGAGGATTCACTGACACCGGGTGTGGTGGAAGATTGGAAGCTATTATCATTATTTTTTCACAAACCTATTTGATGTGATATATGGACTTATATTCAATTAATATTTAAACATATTTATATATATATATTTTGGAATTTGTGCACATATTCACTTTTGTCACATGGTGAGGTTTATGGACATTAGAATTTTTTTTGAATACCTGTGAAAACTGATATTTCATCTTACATTGTTTACAGCGCTGCTTATATTTTATTACACAAATTTTAGGGTTTTAGAATATGTTTTTCACAGTTGGATTTTTTTTAAAGTAGCTGCTTCACTCTTTTGCAAATTTTGATTATCATTATTTGTTCATAAGTGCAGTGGTGGGAACACAGAAAGGGGGGATTCATCTTTGTTACCATTATTTACAAGTAAAGAATAGGCCATTGTCCTCATCAACAGGACAAGGTGTTTTGCCAGGTAGGTCTCCCCATGTTGAAGGTATGTGACCTGGTAGGTTTCAGTAGAAGGAGGGCACATGCTCCTCCCCCTTTCCTGGCCAGACAAGCTGCATGCTTAGATAATACTCAGATGTGGATTTTAGAATAACCTATCACTTTTCAGTTTTTGGGATCTCCCTTAAGAATTAATGATAGAAACAAAGGGTCTAGTGTATAATTTGGGGGTAACCTCACATCTCACCTTTTATTTATTTATTTTTGGATTGAGTCTCTCTATTAAAATTCCTACCAGTTGTGAAGGGCCTGGTATGAAATAGAGGGGGAACCCCATACCATTTTTTTCATCTGGGAAAAGAGTCTGGTATAGATAATAGGAATATATGGTTGCTCTGTTTTTAAACTAAATGAAGAGGCGGGTAGCTATCATTTTGCTAGCAATTTAAACAAACTTTTTTGTTTGTAAATGTCATACATGTGTATACATTGTACAGATGTGCCACTTCCCAGGCAGGTTGAGAGCCGTTTCACACAGGGGCAACACGACTTTGAGCGTGACTCTGTGAGGCAACTTGGACACGACTTGAGCCTGAACCACAGCGCGACCTGGAGCGACTTGAAGTCACCTCCAGGGCAGGCTGCCCCCTGTGTTTGGTATGAATCATGAGGGGGAACTCCACGCTAAATTTTAACTAAAAAACCAGCATGGGTTCCCCTCCAAGAGCATACCAGGCCCTTAGGTCTGGTATGGATTTTAAGGGGAACCTCCAACGCCGAAAAAAATGGCGTGGGGGTCCCCCCAAAATTCATAGCAGACCCTTATCCGAGCACGCAGCCCGGACGGTCAGGAAAGGGGGTGGGGAAGAGCGAACGCCCCCCCTCCTGAATCGTACCAGACCGCATGCCCTCAACATGGGGGGTGGGTGCTTTGGGGCAGGGGGCGCCCTGCGGCCCCCCACCCCAAAGCACCCTGCCCCCATGTTGATGAGGACAGGGCCTCTTCCTGACAACCCTGGCCGTTGGTTGTCGGGGTCTGCGGGCGGTGGGCTTATCGGAATCCGGGAGCCCCCTTTAATACGATTTCGGCCTCCCCACCCTAAGGGAATGAGTATGGGGTACATTGTGGTCACCGGGTGATGTCACCCGGTGACCCCGCTCCCTATGACGTCACAGCCCGGGGCATTATGGGACTGTGATGTCATAAGGTAGCGGGGTCACATCACCCGGTGACCACGCCCCATGCCTATATAAATTATTGCGTGCCGCTCACACTGCATTACAGGGGAGACCTCGTTGTGTCAAAATCTCCAGGAGAGAAGAGGGAAGAAGACGATGATGAAGACCGGGCCCCCGTTAGCAAAAGAGCTGGAAGAAGATAGCGGAGGGGCCGGCAGAAGGCAGAAAGCACCGGAGAGCGGGAGAAGAACCAGAGAGCGCGGAGAAGGCACCGGAGAGTTGGAAGAAGACCCCCGAAGTCGGAAGAGACCACCGAAGTCGGAAGATGACCCCCGAAGTCGGAAGAGACCTACGAAGTCAGAAGAAGACCCCCAAAGTCGGAAGAAGACGCCCGGAGCTGCCTAATAAATGACTTTAAAAAGCTGTCTAGTGTGTTTTTTTTATTGACACTTTCCCCCCAGGTGAATGGGTAGGGGTACGATGTACCCCATACTCATTCACATAGGGTGGGGGGCTGGGATCTGGGGGCCCCCTTATTAAAGGGGGCTCCCGGATTCTGATAAGCCCCCCGCCCACAGACCCTGACAACAAATGGCCAGGGTTGTCGGGAAGAGGCCCTGTCCTCATCAACATGGGGGCAGGGTGCTTTGGGGTGGGGGGGCACAGGGCGCCCCCCTGCCCCAAAGCACGTACCCCCCCATGTTGAGGGCATGCGGCCTGGTATGGTTCAGGAGGGGGGGCGCTCGCTCATCCCCACCCCCTTTCCTGACCGGTCAGGCTGCGTGCTCGGATAAGGGTCTGGTATGGATTTTGGGGGGACCCCCACGCCGTTTTTTCTGGTGTAGGGGGTTCCCCTTAAAATCCATACCAGACCTAAGGGCTTGGTATGCTCTTGGAGGGGAACCCATGCCGGTTATTTAGTTCAAATTTGGCGTGGAGTTCCCCCTCATGATTCATACCAAATACCAGCTCCGTGGGAGGGGTTTGCCTTATAGCCGTTTCACAGAGGGGCGACTTCCTGTAAAGGTGCCTCTCTATGAACGGGGATCCGACTTGGAGGCGACTTCCATTGAAATCAATGGGTACAAGTCGCCTACAAGTCGGATTGAAGTCGTACAGGAACCTTTTTTGAAGTCGGAGCAACTGCAGTCGTGTAAATTAAGACGACTCCATTCACTTCCATTAGTTTTAAAAACAGCGCGACTTGGGGCAACTTGGGGCGACTTGAAGTCGGATCCCGAGTCGCCCCTATGTGAACCGGCTCTAAGGCAACCCCAGGCATGTTAATTGATGCAATTTGACTTTTTAGTTTCCATATGTCTTTATTCATTTAATACAGTAAACAGAGAAGTACAATACAGTCAAGTCAAGTGCAAGGATCCAGGGTGTACAATAGGTTAATATTTAGCCAATGCAGTCACTTAACCTAACAAAAAGAAAACAGTAGCCTTGAGGATGGCTTAGCTTAGTAGTGGAAAGAAGGGGCAAGAGAGGGGGAGGGAGAGAAATGGGAAGGGATCAGGGAAGTAAGATGAAGGTTATTAGGAAGTAAAGAGAAGATTACAGAGACATGCAAACATTTAGAGGCAGGTATGACACCAAAAGTTACTTATATGGGTTGTCCTAATAGCATGACGTATGTTCATAGTTAGGTTTCTAGTTTAGAGATTTATGACGGTGTAGCATAGTTACTATACAATGTTATGGAAGGGGTAGAGTACACAATGGATCGGAAATCCATGGAGACCAGGTGTTGAGGAACTTGTCCTGGAGGAAGTAGGCTTTAGTGAACATAAATTCAAACAAAGTGTGTTCATTCAAGGTTTGTACTGGGTTTTTGATGTCAGGGGGTGTTGCTTGTTTCCTAAAAATGGTGAGTTTGGCTGATATTAGACAATTTCACTTTTTTTTTTTTTTTTAACTTTAAGGTTTTTATTGAAGATAATAGTGTACAGGTACAAATATAGCAGTTGTACAGTAATGTTAATACATTCAACAATAAACATTACAAAATAGAAAAACAGCTGGGTAAGTTAGTTCCTTATGACAGTGTTTCTCAACTCCAGTCCTCAAGGCGCACCAACAGGTCATGTTTTCAGGATTTCTATTATTTTGCACAGGTGATTTAATCAGTTTCACTGCCTTAGTAATTACCACAGCTGTTTTATCTGAGGGAAATCCTGAAAACATGACCTGTTGGTGCGCCTTGAGGACTGGAGTTGAGAAACACTGCCTTATGAGAACGTTGGAGACTTTAATCTGAACTGTAGTTCCTGGATAATTGGTTAAAGAAAAATTAACTTTAAGAGCCCGTCACCCCTGTCGGGAACATACTGTGAGCAGGCTGTAAATGGCCATCCTGAGTTGGCAGTGAGTTGGCAGTGAGCCTCAAGCCCGGCCTGGTGGTGTGCGATAATGGACGAAATCTCGTAGCAGCTCTGGGCCTAGCCGGATTGACGCACATCCCTTGCCTGGCGCATGTGCTGAATTTGGTGGTGCAGAGGTTCCTTAAAAATTACCCTGATATGCCAGAGCTGCTGCAGAAAGTGCGGGCCGTCTGTGCGCACTTTCAGCGTTCTCACCCTGCTGCTGCTCACCTGTCAGCGCTGCAGCGTAATTCGGGCTTCCCGCTCACCGCCTCATATGTGACGTGCCCAAAAGGTGGAACTCCACCTTGCACATGCTGGCCAGACTTGTGCGAGCAGCAGCAGGCAATAGTGGAGATTCAGCTGCAGCACGCACGCGTTAGTCGCTCTGCGGAACAGCACCACTTCACCACCAATAACTGGGCCTCCATGCGAGACCTGTGTGCCTTGTTGCGCTGTTTTGAGTACTCCACCAACATGGCCAGTGCCGATGACGCCATTCTCAGCGTTACTATCCCAGTTCTATGCCTCCTTGAAAAAACGCTTCGGGCGATGATGGAAGAGGATGTGGCACAGGAGGAGGAGGAGGAAGAGGGATAATTTCCAAGGCTTTCAGGGCAGTCATTCACAAGTGGCTCCAAGGGTGGGTTCCTGCACCAACAAACGCCAGGTACACAATTGTCCAGCAAGGGCACAGTTCTGGAGGATGACGAGGTGGAGGATGAGGAGGAGGAGATTGGATGAGGAGGAACCATGTTCACAGCAGGGTGGCACCCAGACCAGCTCATGGCCATCACTGGTGCGTGGCTGGGGGGATACAGAGGACACAGACGATACACCTCCCACAGAGGACAGCTTTTCGTTGCCTCTGGGCAGCCTGGCACACATGAGCGATTACATGCTGCAGTGTCTCCGCAACGACCGCCGAGTTGCCCACATTCTAAATGGTGCTGATTACTGGGTGGCCACACTGCTGGATCCCCGTTACAAGGACAACGTACCGTCCTTAATTCCTTCACTGGAGCGTGATCGTAAGATGCGCGAGTACAAGTGCACGCTGCTAGACGCGCTGCTGGTGGCATTCCCACCTGACAGCGGGGGCACAGTGGAAGCACAGAGCGAAGGCAGAGGATGATAAAGAGGTCACCAACACAGCCGGGGCACCGCCAGCACCTCAGAAGGCAGGGTTAGCATGGGCGAAATGTGGAAAAGCTTTGTCAGCACGCCACAACAACCAGCACCACCAGCTGATATGGAACGTCTTAGCAGGAGGCAGCATTTCACCAACATGGTGAAGCAGTATGTGTGCACACGCCTACACGTAATGAATGATGGGTCTGCCCCCTTCAACTTCTGGGTCTCCAAATTGGGCACATGGCTTGAGCTTGCCCTTTACGCCTTGGAGGTGCTGGCCTGCCCTGCAGCCAGTGTATTATCTGAACGTGTATTTAGCATGGCAGGGGGCGTTATCACAGACAAGCGCAGCCGTCTGTCCAGAGCCAATGTGGACAAGCTCACGTTCATTAAAATGAACCAGGCATGGATCCCACAGGACTTGTCCGTACCTTGTGCAGAATAGACATGTATACGGGCCTTACCCAGCCATTGTTGTATTTTTGATCTTTCTCACTCTTTTGGGGTATACCCTAAATAAAAATAAATAAAAAATAAAAAAACAGTGTTGGCTACCTTGTCCTCCTCCACCGCCGCTTCCACCTACACCACCACATCCACCGTCACCTCAACCTCCTACTCCATATGGACCTCGTCCTCCTAGGTCAAGATATTTTTTTTTTTTGTATTTTATGATATTTTAAGTTATTTCCCTATCCACATTTGTTTGCAGAGCACTTGCCATGCTCTTAACAACATTTTGCTGCCATTTGCAGCCATCTAGCCCTTTCCATTACTTTTTTAGAGCCATTTTAGTCCTCAAAAGTTCGGGTCCCCATTGACTTCGATGGGGTTCGGGTTTGGGGTCAAGTTCGGGTCCCGAACTCGACCTTTTTTGCGAAGTTCGGCCGAACCCATCGAACCCGAACATCCAGGTGTCTGCTCAATTCTAATAACTAGTTAACAATGCTGAGCCCTAATCCACTGCACTGGAGTCACCATTAGATGCAATCAATTTCCATTCATCAAAGTATTAGAAGTAGTCAACGCTAGGGGGTACTATGAAGAGATAGCCATACTGTATATCCCAGAATTTCTAATCGGTATGTGCTCGACCTTCCTTGTATGCCAACATTCTTTCCATGAAGCTCTGTGCGTTTACCCTATCAATAACTTCTGTAATATTTGGAGGAGTAATAGTTCTCCATTTTGCTGCAATGGAGATACGAGCTGCGTATAGAATATGTACCACTACTTTTCTGTGTCTGTATGGGAAGGATTCTATCCCCAAGCTCAGTAATGCTAGATCCGGAGAGGCGTTAAACTTGGATTTAGTAATGTCTGAAATAAGTGAGAAAACGTCTGTCCAAAAGTCTTTCAGGACCTTACAGTGCCACATAACGTGCAGGAGGTTGCCATTACTATGACAGTCCCTCCAGCATAAAGGGGATAGGGTGGAATTCATAGTGTGAAGACGCATGGGAGTAATGTGGCCTGTTCTCTAGGGTAGTCTGGTATTATGGTTTTGTGGTGGATAGTGGATGCCATTAACAGTGCTGTTAGGCCTGGTGTTACTTCTCGTTCTATGTTGGTCCAAAGGTTGTCCTCTTGACAGGAGAACCAAAATTTCAGTTGGTCCAGTAATGAAGCTAGGTAATAGGCATAAGCATTTTGTAGCCCCCCCTTCCCCCAGTTTCCTGTGTAAATATAGAGTCTTTAATGCTACCCTGGGCTTTTTGTTTTGCCATATAAATTTATTGAGGTGTAACGCTAGTACAGAGAAAAAAAAATTTGGTTTTTAACATTTGGCCATCATTGACTTCAATGGGATTCAAATTTGGCACCACATTTTTTGCAATGTTTGCTGAGCCTGCCCCAAAATGAATGAGTAGAAAATGACCAAGCTATGCAGAAGGCAAGGTAGATTTTGCAATCTTTTGGAGGTTTCCATCCAAATGTTTTGGGCAATTTCTATTATGGACCCATTTATTTGAGTTATTCAGGCTTTGTACCTTTTAAGCTTTACTTTGCAGCTCCTACCCAAAGCCAGTCAGGAGAAATTTTAGTATCAGTCATGACTCCAATTTAAAGGTAATAATATCTAGTGGGCAGCACAGTGGCTAAGTGGTTTGCACTTCCACCTATCAGTTTTCCTTTCACACTCCAAAGACATGCTGGTAAGTTCATTGGCTCCTATCTAAATTGGCCCCAATTTATGGAACAAAAAATAAATAAATTGGCCCCAGTATGTGAGTTAGGGACCTTAGATTGTAAGCTCTTTGAGGGTAGTGACTGGTGTGAATGTGCAATGTATGTGTAAAGCTCTGGGTAAATTGATAGTACCATATACATTTCTGGAATAAAAAATAAATAAAGTGTGTTATGCCCCGAGGGGACTGGAAGACCAGTCTGCCCTGTTTTCAATTGTTGATACTCAACTCAAGCTCTCTGAACTTAAACCATTCTTTTTGCTAGGCCTGCTTCCAGAAATGTATGGTTGATTTTTTTTACCAGACACAGGGCACATTGTTGTGTTTCCTGACATAAATAAACAGCTTTTCTACCGGACTCCGGTGTTTGGAGATCTCTGACCTTACCCCTGCTTTGCGACTAATAGTGAGCTTTGCCTTTCTGTTTTCAACCTATACATACATTCAACTGGCAGTAGTGATACTTTGTACTCGGTTATGTGGTGGGTCTGTTTTCCTTTTTCATTCTCAACGATGCTCATCTCCTTTCTTTGTATCCATGCCTTCATTCATATGTTGTGTTTTCTATTATAGATGTACGTTGTCTTTTTACCTAAAGAAGTGCCCCTGATGAAAGGATTAAAATCCTGAAACGTGTCGGGTTCAACTTCCACAAAGGAGATTCACTCATTGTCATATTACATTTACTCTATCTATGCTTGT
Organism: Rana muscosa; assembly: GCA_029206835.1. Classification (NCBI taxonomy): domain Eukaryota; kingdom Metazoa; phylum Chordata; class Amphibia; order Anura; family Ranidae; genus Rana; species Rana muscosa. The sequence continues at coordinate 1,158,326,828 of CM055122.1, forward strand.
TTTTAATCAGTCGATTATGGTGATGTATGCACGTATTGACTTTTTAATAGTAACTGAATAAAATTTGTTACACTTTTACATACCCTTTTGAATTTCATAGTAGTTGCCTCAAAAGTCCCAACCCTTCATGGGGGGCTCATTTGTATAACTCCCCCAGGATGGCACATCAATACTTGCCATTGACAGAAGGTTTGCTGTGTCTCCCAGCACAGTCTCAAGAGTATAGAGGAGATTCCAGGAGACAGGCAGTTACTCTAGGAGTAGTGTTGAGCGAACCCGAACTGTAAAGTTCGGGTCCATACCGAACTTTAGCTTTTTCCCGAACCCGGACTTTGCGCAAAAGTCCGGGTTCGGGTTCGGCAATCTAATTACGCAGTTAGAAATGCTTCAGGGGCCAGCCAATAACCTTTTGATTAGCTGGTGTGCCCTTAGAAGCCATCATAGCCATGCCTACTAATGGCATGGCTGTGATTGGTCAGTGCAACATGTGACCCAGCTTCTATATAAGCTAGAGGCACACAGCACACACGTCACTCTGCTTCAGAATAGATAGGGAGAGGATCTTGGCTGCTGCTGTTGCTAATAGGGAGAGATTGTAAAATACATGAGGTAGTCCTGATTATGCAATCTGAGGGAAAAGATAGAGAGATAGTGTAGTGTAGGGCCAGGTTCCTGTTGGTGCTTTCAGGGAGAAAGATATATTATATAGGAGTCCAGATTCAGAGATTAAAATCAGCGATCTGCATAGGTTTACCTGTTTGTGTTGCAGTGCACAGTCTTTTTACACTGCCATGAGCCCAGTGTCAGAGAAAATCTAACTTTTATCTGCAAGCTCAGTGAATTTGCATTTTATTTTGCTTGTGCAAAAAAAGACCCGTTTAGGGCAACAAAAAAAAATTTGCACTTTAATGTACGCTTGCAAAAAGAGCCATTCAGGGCCACAAAAAATAGTTTGCAGTGTGTTATATATATGTGGAGGTGTGTGAAATAAACAATTTCTATATAGTTTTCTCCTACAACATTTTTTTTGAATAGCATTTTCTGCAGTTCTGTAGCTGTGCGATTCAGCGGTTACGTACTGTGGGTGTGTTCTGCTCTTCCAAAAAACGCCATTTAGGGGCACAAAAAATAGTTTGCAGTGTGTTATACATATGTGGAGGTGTGTGAAATAAACAATTTCTATATAGTTTTCTCCTACTGTGCTATACTAAAAAAACAACATTTTTTTTGAATAGCATTTTCTGCAGTTCTGTAGCTGTGCGATTCAGCGGTTACGTACTGTGGGTGTGTTCTGCTCTTCCAAAAAACGCCATTTAGGGGCACAAAAAATAGTTTGCAGTGTGTTATACATATGTGGAGGTGTGTGAAATAAACAAGTAATATATAGTATTCTCCTACTGTGCTATACTAAAAAAAAAACATTTTTTTTAATAGCATTTTCTGCAGTTCTGTAGCTGTGCGATTCAGCGGTTACGTACTGTGGGTGTGTTCTGCTCTTCCAAAAAACGCCATTTAGGGGCACAAAAAATAGTTTGCTGTGTGTTATACATATGTGGAGGTGTGTGAAATAAACAATTTCTATATAGTTTTCTCCTACTGTGCTATACTAAAAAAACAACATTTTTTTTTAATAGCATTTTCTGCAGTTCTGTAGCTGTGCGATTCAGCGGTTACGTACTGTGGGTGTGTTCTGCTCTTCCAAAAAACGCCATTTAGGGGCACAAAAAATAGTTTGCAGTGTGTTATACATATTTGGAGGTGTGTGAAATAAACAATTTCTATATAGTTTTCTCCTACTGTGCTATACTAAAAAAAAAACATTTTTTTGGAATAGCATTTTCTGCAGTTCTGTAGCTGTGCGATTCAGTGGTTACGTACTGTGGGTGTGTTCTGCTCTTCCAAAAAACGCCATTTAGGGGCACAAAAAATAGTTTGCACTGTGTTATACATATGTGGAGGTGTGTGAAATAAACAATTTCTATATAGTTTTCTCCTACTGTGCTATACTAAAAAAACAACATTTTTTTTGAATAGCATTTTCTGCAGTTCTGTAGCTGTGCGATTCAGCGGTTACGTACTGTGGGTGTGTTCTGCTCTTCCAAGAACACCCATTTAGGGCAAGATCCTAAATTTGGAAAATATGAGGAGAAGGTCAAAGGGACGTGGTGGCTCAGGTCGTGGTACTGCTGGTGGAGCTCCTGTTGCAGGGAGAGGACGTGGTGGATCTGTGCCAGATACACGCACAAGTGAAACACCTTCCTCAGGTGCGAGTAGGCGACCGAGCCTGCGGCGGTATTTTGTCGCGCCTAATGAGGCTGTACGAATGTTTAGGCCAGGACAAGTACAGGCGATAGTAGATTGGGTTGCTGACAGTGCCTCGGGTTCCTTCACATTGTCTCCCACCCACTCTTCTGATGAAAGATCAGAGTTGGCACCTGAAACCCATGTCCATCAGTCTTTCACCTCACCCCTTTGCAAATCAGCCAAGCAGTCTGAGCCCCAAATCATGCAGCAGTCTCTTCTGCTTTTCGATGACTCTGTTAGCAGGGTTTCCCAGGGCCATCCACCTAGCCCTGCCCCAGAAGTGGAAGAGATTGAGTGCACCGATGCCCAACCACTTATGTTTCATGATGAGTACATGGGAGGACCATCGCAGTACGTCTCGGATGATGACGAAACACAGGTGCCAACTGCTGCTGTTTTCGCAATTGTGCAGACAGACAAGGAGGGCAGGGGTGAAGACTGGGTGGAAGATGATGTGGAGGACGATGAGGTCCTCGACCCCACATGGAATCACCATTATGCAGGTGACCAGTGTAGTTTGGAGGAAGAGGCGGTGGTCGCACAGAGCCACCAGCACAGCAGAAGAGGGAGCAGGGTGCAAAAGCGGAGCGTCCGTCCCCTAGACAGTATGTCTGCTACTGCCCAACGCAGCAAGGGACCGAGCACACCAAAGCCAGGTCCAAGGAGTTCCCTAGCGTGGCAGTTCTTCACACAATGTGCTGATGACAAGACACGAGTGATTTGCACGCTGTGCAATCAGAGCCTGAAGCGAGGCATAAACGTTCTCAACCTGAGCACAACCTGCATGACCAGGCATCTAAGTGCAAAGCATGAGCTGCAGTGGAGTAGACACCTCAAAAACCAAGAAAGGTCTCTGGCTCCTCCTGCTTCCTCTTCTGCTGCAGTCTCGGCCTCTTCATCCACCTCTGTAGTGACAGTGGCACCTGCCACCCCGCAAACAGAGGATCTGCCAGCAACACTACCACCTGGGTCACCAACCATCTCCACAATGTCCCATGGAAGCATTCAGCTCTCTATCTCCCAAACATTGGAGCGGAAGAGGAAGTACCCCCCTAGCCACCCGCGATCCCTGGCCCTGAATGCCAGCATTTCAAAACTCCTGGCCTTTGAAATGCTGTCATTCCGTCTGGTGGAGACGCAGAGTTTTAAAAGCCTGATGGCATTGGCTGTCCCACAGTACGTCGTGCCCAGCCGCCACTACTTTTCCAGGCGAGCCATCCCTTCCCTGCACAACCGAGTGGGGGACAAAATCAGGTGTGCACTGCGCAACGCCATCTGTGACAAGGTCCACCTAACTACGGATGCGTGGACCAGTAAGCACGGTCAGGGACGTTATATCTCCCTAACAGCACACTGGGTAAATGCAGTGGCGGCTGGGCCTGAGGCAGATAGCAGTTTGGCGCATGTCCTTCCACCACCGAGGATTGCAGGGCGCTTCAGTTTGCCTCCTGTTGCTAACTCCTCCTACTCCGCTTCCTCATGCTCTACCGCCTCCTCATCCGGTCAGCGTAACACCTTCACCACCAACTTTAGCACAGCCAGGGGTAAACGACAGCAGGCAGTTTTAAAACTTTCCTGTTTGGGGGAAAAACCCCACACCGCGCAGGAGTTGTGGAGGGACATGGAACAACAGACCAATGAGTGGTTGCTGTCAGTGAGCCTCAAGCCCTGCCTGGTGGTGTGCGATAATGGGCGAAATCTCGTAGCAGCTCTGGGCCTAGCCGGTTTGATGCACATCCCTTGCCTGGCGCATGTGCTGAACTTGGTGGTCCAGAGGTTCCTTAAAAATTACCCCAATATGCCAGAGCTGCTGCAGAAAGTGCGGGCTGTGTGTGTGCACTTTCGGCGTTCTCACCCTGCTGCTGCTCGCCTGTCAGCGCTGCAGCGTAACTTTGGCCTTCCCGCTCACCGCCTCATATGTGACATGCCCACAAGGTGGAACTCCACCTTGCACATGCTGGCCAGACTGTGCGAGCAGCAACAGGCGATAGTGGAGTTTCAGCTGCAGCAATCACGCGTGAGTCGCTCTGCGGAACAGCACCACTTCACCTCCAATAACTGGGCCTCCATGTGAGACCTGTGTGCCTTGTTGTGCTGTTTCGAGTACTCCACCAACATGTCCAGTGCCAATGACGCCGTTCTCAGCGTTACTATCCCAGTTCTATGCCTCCTTGAAAAAACGCTTCGGGCGATGATGGAAGAGGATGTGGCACAGGAGGATGAGGAGGAGGAGGAGGAAGCGGGATCATTTCAAAGGCTTTCAGGGCAGTCTTTCACAAGTGGCTACGAGGGTGGGTTCCTGCACCAACAAACGCCAGGTACACAATTGTCCGGCAGAAAGGGCACAGTTCTGGAGGATGACGAGGTGGAGGAGGAGATGGAGGAGGAGAAGGAGGAGGAGGAGCCATTTTCACAGCAGGGTGGCACCCAGACCAGCTCGTGGCCATCACTGGTGCGTGGCTGGGGGGATACAGAGGACACAGACGATACACCTCCCACAGAGGACAGCTTTTCTTTGCCTCTGGGCAGCCTGGCACACATGAGCGATTACATGCTGCAGTGTTTCCGCAATGACCGCCGAGTTGCCCACATTTTAACTGGTGCTGATTACTGGGTGGCCACCCTGCTGGATCCCTGTTACAAGGACAACGTACCGTCCTTAATTCCCTCACTGGAGCGGGATCGTAAGATGCGCGAGTACAAGCGCACGCTGGTAGACGCGCTGCTGGTGGCATTCCCACCTGACAGCGGGCGTACGGTGGAAGCACAAGGCGAAGGCAGAGGAGGAGGAAGAGGTCGCCAACGCAGCCGGGGCACCGGCAGCACCTCAGAAGGCAGGGTTAGCATGGCTGAAATGTGGAAAAGCTTTGTCAGCACGCCACAACAACCAGCACCACCAGCTGAGATGGAACGTCTTAGCAGGAGGCAGCATTTCACCAACATGGTTGAGCAGTATGTGTCCACAGGCCTACACGTACTGGATGACGGGTCTGCCCCCTTTAACTTCTGGGTCTCCAAATTGGGCACATGGCCTGAGCTTGCCCTTTATGCCTTGGAGGTGCTGGCCTGCCCTGCAGCCAGTGTATTATCTGAACGTGTATTTAGCACGGCAGGGGGCGTTATCACAGACAAGCGCAGCCGCCTGTCCAGAGCCAATGTGGACAAGCTCACGTTCATTAAAATGAACCAGGCAGAGGGGGCGTGGCCAGCAGCCGAGGTGATGGCAGCTTGAGGAGAGAGCTCCTGCAGTATCCAGACCCATCCAGCGACTATAAGCGACATAAGAAGATTCCGTGTGGTGATATTGATAGCCTGAACACCTAGCTATCACCTGATACCAAGATGCACAAGAGGAAACCCGAGAGGGGCCCAAAAAAGCTCACAGACTTCTTTGGCCTAGCGGACGAGGAGAGGCCTCAATATGGCGGCGCAGCACGACACACGCGGCGAGGCCGCGGAGGCAGCGGAGCTACCAAGACGGATTACATGTTCCAGGCCTCTTCATCAGGGCACAGCAGCAGATCCTCCCCAGCAGCATCCCCGGTAAACAGCCCGCAGAAATCATCGCAGAAACGATCGGCGGAGCACACATACCCAGGTGAGCTTGGGGGCCATGATACCTCACAAGATAGCACTAAAGAGTTTGTAGAACAACTCCAAGACTTCCCCACCCTGGGCCAACCATTGACTGATACAATGATGAAAGAAATGCTGGTCACATTGAGGGGCTCACTGCACAGGGACATGCTGGAGTGCACGACTCAGCTGAAAGCTGAAGTGGTCGCTATAGGGGAGAGAGTGTCCCATAATGAAGAGAAAATGGGAGTATTGGCTGCAGCCCATAATGAACTAGTGGATGCATATAATGGAGCGGAGGATGAAATTTTAGCGATTAAAAACAAGATGGCAGATTTAGAGGACCGGGCAAGGAGGAATAATGTGAAGCTGCGTGGAGTAGCTGAATCCATTATGCCAGCAGACCTCAGGAAGTATGTACAGCAATTCATCTCCACGCTGCTGCCTGATATACCGGAGAGGGAGGTGATTGTAGATCGGGCACACCGCTTACCTAAACCCAAACATCTGCCGGACAAGATACCGAGGGATGTGATAGCACGTATTCACTTCTTCCATGTGAAGGAGGATCTGATGAGATATAGCAGGAAAAATGCTTCATTGCCTGAACCATATACGGATGTATCGGTGTATTCTGACATTTCACAACATACTATGCTGGCCCGCAAGAACCTTGCCACGCTGACCAAACTGTTCCAAAATCATAAGATACCCTATACATGGGGATTCCCAACAAAAATCATCCTAACCAGACAAGACAAGACCTATGCTATTACTAGCCTGGAACAGGGACTTCAACTGGCCAGGCAGTGGAAACTACTCCCAAATGAAGAGGTGGAAGCTCCTGGTGTTTCTAATAATCAAAAAATCTCCATGGAGTGGCAAAAAGTCTAATGTTAAAAAATAGTGGTATGGCTATACAAGTGCATCAACTTAGGCCTCACACTTTCTTTACCCAGATTATGTTTTGGGTCTGGTTGCTGGGGAGCATTACCCCCTCCACTGTTCTGAAGCGAAAAGTTTTCGCATAAAGTGACATGTCTCACTCTTTTTATATGTTTCTTGTGTTTTTTTCTGTTTTGTTCTGTTTTTTATATGTGCCAACAAGCTGTGATGTCCTACCTATCTACACTCCAGAGATGGCTTCAAACTTCTTCAATGAGCATGAGAACTTCGATCTCCATCACCCCATCCCTCATCCTATGTTGCCACCTTCAGCTTACTTACAGGTGAACCCTGAGACACTTTCTTTCAAGGCTACAGGTATGACTTCTGATTTCCGCAGTTTACATGCAATCTTTTGTGCCCAACTTCTTATACCTTATCCTGTACTACCACCTACAGGCCAAAGTAAAGAATTACACACCATTAATAATTCTGGCTTACAAAGTTCAGCATTGCTCCATGATATTGAAAATGACTATAAAGGTGATATCACTCAATGCACATGGACTCAACAGCCCATATAAAAGGAGGCTAATGTGGCAGGAAGCAAAAAAGCTCAAGGGAGACGTTATATGTATTCAGGAGACCCATTTTGCTCAGGAAAAACAACCTAAATGCTCGGACACCCTATTCCCACATGTTTTTCATGCTTGTGCCCCAAAAAAAAAAAAAGGGTGTGATGATAGCCATAAAAAAGTCTGTGGGGTTCAACCTTATTGAAATGGTCACTGATAACAAAGGCAGATTTATAATATTGGTATGTGAACTGAACAACCTGGTTTACACCGTGGTCAACCTTTATGCACCCAATACGGGGCAAGCGACCTTCCTAAAGGCTCTGCATAACAAAATCAACAAACACAAGAAAGGTGCACTCCTCTTGTGCGGCGACTTTAACTGTGTGGTGGACAGGGCAATGGACTGTTCTTCTCCCCATATCACACGCAGATATGAAATGAGACAGTTCCTAGACGCAGCTGATCTGTTTGATACTTGGAGGTGTGCCAACTCATCTGAGAGGGACTATACTTACTACTCCACCCCTCATAACTCCTACTCCAGAATTGACTGTATTCTTTCTGATCTCACCCTTCTGCAACGGACTGTAGAAGTAAAGATTCATACAATCACGTGGTCTGACCATGCCCCAGTGTCAATCATTTTGCAGGAACAGTTCACTTGCAGCCCCTCCTACTTATGGAGGAATAATACGGTGTTGCTTTCTAACCAGGCTCAGGTGGCACAGATTTCTAAAATGTTGGAGGAATATTTTCAATTTAATTGTAATGAAGAGGTGAATGCTATGACTGTTTGGTGCGCCCATAAGGCGTACAGTAGAGGGCTATTGATCCAAGCAGCGGCTCGGGAAAAGAGACGGAAAACTAAATATCTTAACAATCTACTTACAAATCTTGCCAAAGTAGAATCCACTAATAAAATAAACCCCTCTCATGCTAATCAAATAGCTCTATTGGATTGTAGGCATAAGCTTAGACTTGCTCTGCTGGAAGAACACACTGCTTCCATGAGCCGCTTTAAAGCAACATATTATTCCCATGGTAATAAAGCAGGTAAGCTTCTAGCCAATTATATTAGAAAGAAACAACAAAACTCCAAACTAAACTCTATTAGGGACCCCCATACGGAGCAAGTAGTATATCATCCGCAAAAAATTGCCAACGCATTCCAAAAATATTATGGAGATTTGTATAACCTTAATAAAGACCCCAATACCATCCAACCTAGTGAGGAATTAATAAACCGGTTTCTGACCTCAGTTAAACTACCCAAATTGAGTGTAGAGGACTTAGCCTCTCTGAATGCACCGATCAATGTTCAAGAAATACTGAAAACCATAAAAGCACTCCCCAAACATAAATCCCCGGGCAGTGACGGATTCTCTGCTGAATATTATCAGACTTTTGCACATGTCTTAGCCCCACATTTACAAAAGATGTTTACTTTGGCTGCTACTACTGTCTCTTTTCCCGAGGAAATGCTACAGGCAACGGTAGTGGCTCTCCCTAAACCAGGGAAAAGACCGGATTGCCCTCAAAACTTCAGGCCTATCTCACTACTTAATACAGACCTGAAAATATATGCAAAGATAATAGCTAATAGGCTGTCTGAGGTTACTCCCCAGCTGGTTAAACCGGACCAGGTGGGGTTTGTGAAGGGGCGTCAGGCCCCTGATGGTACCCGGAGACTGTATAACTTGTTACATGTTGCGGAGACTAGCGGGGTCCCCACTGTAGTCCTGACGTTAGACGCTGAAAAGGCGTTCGACAGGGTGCATTGGGGGTTCCTAGGGGCGACCTTGCAGAGATTCGGGATAACTGGTTTTATCTATTCAGCAATTTTAGCGCTTTATACTAAACCATCAGCCAGGGTGTATACTTCAAATGTGTTATCCGACTCGTTTGGCATTACCAATGGAACCCACCAGGGATGTCCCCTTTCCCCATTGATTTTTACGTTGGTGATGGAACCTCTGGCGGAGGCCATTAGGTCATGTAGAGATGTGTCTGGCATTGAGGTGGGAGGCTATACCCACAAGATTGGATTGTTTGCAGATGACGTGGTATTGATCTTGACAAACCCAGCTGCTTCCCTAGAGAAGGTACAGGAGATTCTACATGCCTTTGGGTCAGTGTCTTATTACAAATTAAACTCTACTAAATCCTCTATCCTGCCCATAGGCGTGTCGAAGAAACTGAAAAACCAACTTAAAGCAAAATTCCCTTTTCAGTGGGCTACAAACAATCTAGCATATTTGGGGATCACTTTGACCTCCCCCACGTCATCTGCATACGAAGCTAACTATCCCAAGCTGATTGGCATAATTAAACAGGATGTTCAACATATCTCTAAGTTCGAGTTGTCATGGGTGGGGAGGATTGCAGCGCTGAAAATGATTGTGTTACCAAAGATAATATATTATTTCAGGACGATCCCAATAATAATACCTGAGAGATTTTTCACAGAGGTAGATAAGCTATTTAGACAGTTTGTTTGGGGGGGGGGGGGAATGGCAAGAATATCTTATCCTGTACTGGGGAGACATAAAAGAAATGGTGGAGTTAATTTTCCCAACCTAAGAAACTACAGCTACGCAGCCCGCCTTGACCAGACTAAAATATGGTTTGACCAGACTACCGACAAATTATGGGTCCAGGTTGAGAGGGGTGTGGTGGGCAGCAAACAGCTGCCTGCGTTGCTGCTGTCGAGCTTGACCCATATGACTCTCCACTACAGGACTTGCCCATCTATAGAGGCAACCCTGACAGCGCGGAAGAAATTTCACACTATTCTATCTCCAGAATTACTGGACTGTTGCAGAGACTTGCCTTTACAACTCTATGACTATCTAATCCCTGACCTGAACACTAAAACTTGGATAGACAAAGGTATCCTAACACATGAAGCAGTGCTAGAAAGACAACAGGAACTGGCCTCATACTCTTTATATAGACTCAAACATTTTCACGACAAAAACCAGGAGGTTTCTTATAGTGTCCATAGAGAGACTTGGGCGCATATGGAGTCTTGCGAAGAAGGGACTAAAGGCCTTTATAAGTTTTACTCCATATTACAGTACGGAGGACCTTTTAAAAAAACCACTAATATGATAAATTGGGAAAAAGACATGGGGACTACCTTTTCACAGAGGGAGTGGCAGGGTGCTATACAATCGCACTTTCGCCACTCCCACTGTGTGAACCACTGGGAATTGATTCTAAAGGTAATTTATAGAACCTATTTGACACCTGTAAGGCTAGCGCAGATATACCCTAACTCCTCGCCGAACTGCTGGAGAGAATGCGGAGAAAAGGGAGGTATAATGCATGTACTGTGGTCATGTAGGTCTGTGAGGAGCTTTTGGAGGTCGGTGTTCTCGTTGATCACCAGAGTTACAGGTCTGATTATCTCACCATCACCTCAGATGGCTATACTGAACATAGGGATCCACCAAATGCCTAAAATCTTCAGACCAGTGATCACACATATTTTGATAGCAGCAAAATTAACAATCACTGCCAAATGGAAATCCCTTAATGCACCCAATGTATCTGAGGTCATATCTAGAGTCAAACAGCATTATGTCTATGAAAGATATTTTGCCGTTAGGAATCATACTCTAGCTTCATTTAAACCCTGTTGGGAGACTTGGAGTGCGATCTTTCCTAACGAGTGAAAGTTCATATGCAGTCTTGTATGGTACATATTGTTCTTGTTTTTCCTTTTTTTTTTTTTTGGTTTATATATATATTTTTTGTTAGTGTTATAATACTTTACTGTTATTATTTTTCGGATAGGTGACTATGAGCTGTCCAAAGAAATTTTTGAACATAAATTGTGCATGACAGCATAGATGGTAAACTAATGTAAGTTGCGGGTCTGCGCTCTGGATACAGTTAGTACCCATTGGGGGTGTCTGAAGTGCAGACCCGGAATAATTATCAACAACTAAGTGAAGAATTCAACCGTCTATGGCTAAATTTAAGAATACTCTGTAAATTACCCATGTATATCGATACATGCTTAGTGACAATTCGGTGTAACCTCTGTTTGCTATAATTGTATATGTTCTCTTTCCTGTGATAAAACTCAATAAAAACCAATTGAAAAAAAAAAAATGAACCAGGCATGGATCCCACAGGACTTGTCCGTACCTTGTGCAGAATAGACATGTATACCGGTGTTGTGACAAAAACTGTCCGGCCATCGGATTGTGTCCGGCCCATACTGCGAAGGCGCAGCGCTTGCGCAGTACAGAGGACAAGGAGATTCACAAAATCTCCGAAGATGAACGGCGCCTGCGCAGTGAGTGCAGGTTCAAACCCCACCATCCAAGTGGACATACGGTAGCACATAGTAACAGGGCCCCTCACGGGCTTGGTTCGATTGCCACGCTTCGGGCACGGCCTCACTTGGCTCGGCTTGAACCACGGATGGTGTGGCCTTCACCTGAACTCACCACGCAGGCGCCGTTCGTCTTGGGAGATTTTCGAAATCCCCTTGTCCTACATACTGAGCAAGCGCAGTACAGGGTGGACGCTATTTGACGGGGGACAGAATTCGACACATCACCGGCCTTACCCAGCCGTTGTTGTATTTTTGAACCAGTGTTGGCTACCTCGTCCTCCTCCACCGCCGCTTCCACCTACACAGCCACATCCACTGCCACCTCAACCTCCTACTCCATATGGACCTCGTCCTCCTAGGTCAAGATTAGAATTTTTTTTTTTTTTTTTTTGTAGCGCACAGATCCTTTCCCCCTTACCTGCCTTTATGTTGTTGGCTCCTCGCAGGAGGGAGAAAGGCACACCGCACTACCAGCCCGTACCCTCCTATATAAAGAGGTTGAGCGGTGTACTTGACGGGCCGTGTCCACAGCCGGAGTCAAAACTCCTCCAGAGGATGATTCTCACCTCTACTGTAGGTAGAGGCAAGTCCTTTAATTCCCAGTAAAGTCAATGTCCACACCAGCTGAAATTACAACTCTTATTCTCTCATGGCAAAATAAACTCTACTCGGATAGAAAAGGTTAGAGCAAAGAAACAGGACAGCTTAAGGTGTGGAGGAGGTCCAGGCACAAACGTAGCACATTCACTTCACTGCTTAGGTTTCTCAAACAGTTTTAGGTGCACGGTCTCTGCCACAGACCTTGAGGTTGGTCTCTGCCACAGACCGGGTGTACAAGGCCCCTGCCACGGACCTGGAGAACTTTGGTCTCTGCCACAGACCAGGGTGTATAAGGCCCCTGCCACGGGCCGGGTGAATAAGGCCTCTGATACAGTCAAGATGACCTTGAGCTTCTCCTTCTACGAACCTAGCCCATATCAAGGGGAAGACATCTCTCCAGGGAGTCAACAGACCCTTCCTTCACCGTGACTCCCGCATTGGTCCATCAGAATGATCCTCCCTTCCCTGGAACATGGTCCCCTACACAAGGCGGCACCCTAAGACTCCTCGACCCTTAGCGGACTCCAGACGAAGGCTCTGGACTCCAGGCTTTACTCCTGCACCTAGGCCTCCATACCCAGGGCAGCAGGAACTCCAGGATAGTACCTCACCCCGGGCTAAAGGTACCCGAGATGGAACAGGAACACATGCACCCAGGCCGAAGGCACCTGGGCATGGACCCCACTAGACATCAGCCCCCAGGCCAAAGGTCTGCCCCTTTTATATGCTCTCCCAGCATGCACAGCAGGTTCCCCACCCCGCTGTACTACTGCCAAGAGGGGACACAAAAGGCACAGCACTGTATCGGCGGTTCAACCCTAGCCTACCATGGCAGCGCCACCTGTAGGCCGCAGGGAACTGCACACCAATACTGTCCCCCGAGGACAAAATGGTCCATGAATCCTACAGAATTAGGGTGTTTGAGCCTATTTACCACTCAAACACTTCCCTTAAATTTAACACCCCGCTACATTTTTATTTCAAAGTATTTTATTTTCCCACTAGCTTATCCATTAAATTGAATAATTTATTCCAGAAAGGGCGTATTCTGGGGCATTCCCACCATATGTGTGGCATCGTGCCGTTGAGTTTCTGAGGTTCTTAATGACTTCCCGTACCTCTTCTGCTGAAAAGGGGGCCTCCAGCATATCTTTTTATTTTTTTATTTTTTTTATGTTTTTTTAAGTTATTTCCCTATCCACATTTGTTTGCAGAGCACTTGCCATGCTCTTAACAACATTTTGCTGCCATTTGCAGCCCTCTAGCCCTTTCCATTACTTTTTTAGAGCCTTTTTAGTCCTTAGAAGTCCGGGTCCCCATTGACTTCAATGGGGTTCGGGTTCGGGTCCGGGTTCGGGTTAAAGTTCGGTCCCGAACCCGAACTTTTTTCCGAAGTTCGGCTGAACCCGTCGAACCCGAACATCCAGGTGTCCACTCAACTCTATCTAGGAGAGATGCATCAACATCATGCGAGAGATTTCAAGGCCATGACAGTTCTAGCGATTGAACATATCCCCAAGGGGTCCCTTACAGATAACAAGAGATTCTCGTTATTATGCAAAAGGGAAACCACGTGGATATACAAATTTAATTCTCTCTCACCCCATGGGTTAAATGAGGAGTTGGACACCCATACCCTTTATTGATTCATCATTTATACGTTATTATCAACCTGCTTGTCCCCTGTTTGCATCTGTTTCTGTTTATTAGCAAAATATTGCTGGTGGTTTATGAGTTATGAGTTGTGTCTGTGTATTTGTGTATAATCAAATTTTTCAATACTGAATGGATTTTTATGTGTGTGTATATATATATATATATATATATATACAGGTCCTTCTCAAAAAATTTGCATATTGTGATAAAGTTCATTATTTTCTGTAATGTACTGATAAACATTAGACTTTCATATATTTTAGATTCATTACACACAACTGAAGTAGTTCAAGCCTTTTCTTGTTTTAATATTGATGATTTTGGCATACAGCTCATGAAAACCCAAAAATCCTATCTCAAAAAATTAGCATATTTCATCCGACCAATAAAAGAAAAGTGTTTTTAATACAAAAAAAGTCAACCTTCAAATAATTATGTTCAGTTATGCACTTAATACTTGGTCGGGAATCCTTTTGCAGAAATGACTGCTTCAATGCGGCGTGGCATGGAGGCAACCAGCCTGTGGCACTGCTGAGGTGTTATGGAGGCCCAGGATGCTTCGATAGCGGCCTTAAGCTCATCCAGAGTGTTGGGTCTTGCGTCTCTCAACTTTCTCTTCCCAATATCCCACAGATTCTCTATGGGGTTCAGGTCAGGAGAGTTGGCAGGCCAATTGAGCACAGTAATACCATGGTCAGTAAACCATTTACCAGTGGTTTTGGCACTGTGAGCAGGTGCCAGGTCGTGCTGAAAAATAAAATCTTCATCTCCATAAAGCTTTTCAGCAGATGGAAGCATGAAGTGCTCCAAAATCTCCTGATAGCTAGCTGCATTCACCCTGCCCTTGATAAAACACAGTGGACCAACACCAGCAGCTGACATGGCACCCCAGACCATCACTGACTGTGGGTACTTGACACTGGACTTCAGGCATTTTGGCATTTCCCTCTCCCCAGTCTTCCTCCAGACTCTGGCACCTTGATTTCCGAATGACATGCAAAATTTGCTTTCATCCGAAAAAAGTACTTTGGACCACTGAGCAACAGTCCAGTGCTGCTTCTCTGTAGCCCAGGTCAGGCGCTTCTGCCGCTGTTTCTGGTTCAAAAGTGGCTTGACCTGGGGAATGCGGCACCTGTAGCCCATTTCCTGCACACGCCTGTTCATGGTGGCTCTGGATGTTTCTACTCCAGACTCAGTCCACTGCTTCCGCAGGTCCTCCAAGGTCTGGAATCGGTCCTTCTCCACAATCTTCTTCAGGGTCCGGTCACCTCTTCTCGTTGTGCAGCGTTTTCTGCCACACTTTTTCCTTCCCACAGACTTCCCACTGAGGTGCCTTGATACAGCACTCTGGGAACAGCCTATTCGTTCAGAAATTTCTTTCTGTGTCTTACCCTCTTGCTTGAGGGTGTCAATGATGGCCTTCTGGACAGCAGTCAGGTCGGCAGTCTTACCCATGATTGCGGTTTTGAGTAATGAACCAGGCTGGGAGTTTTTAAAAGCCTCAGGAATCTTTTGCAGGTGTTTAGAGTTAATTAGTTGATTCAGATGATTAGGTTAATAGCTCGTTTAGAGAACCTTTTCATGATATGCTAATTTTTTGAGATAGGAATTTTGGGTTGTCATGAGCTGTATGCCAAAATCATCAATATTAAAACAAGAAAAGGCTTGAACTACTTCAGTCGTGTGTAATGAATCTAAAATATATGAAAGTCTAATGTTTATCAGTACATTACAGAAAATAATGAACTTTATCACAATATGCTAATTTTTTGAGAAGGACCTGTACTGTATATGTATTTCTATATATCATTTTGCTTTTTTTTTCTTTCTTTCTTTTATTTGTTATATATTGTTACTATTCATTTGATAAACAGTGTTTTTAATTCCTTGTACGATAATGAATTAACATTAATATGTATTTTTGTTTTTAAATGTTTTTCCATGATATTCTACATGGGTGGATGGGTATAGAAATACTCAAGATGTCAAGAGGTGCAGAAAAGTCAAAAGGGGGGGGGGGTGAGTGCAGAGCAGCAGGAAAAATTTGTACCCAGAAGTACCAAATATACAACATTCAAACATTAAAATCCAGCGCTTACGGAACATCCACAATGACACATGTATACTCTTTGTTGAGATGAAGAACTTTGTCCATTTATTAATCAGAATTTCAATAATAAAAAAAAAAGAATCCTATCCCAGAAGGATGAACAAAAGGGAGGAAAAAAATGTGATATTCACAATAGTCAAACCTTCAATAATATTACCCACGATCCGTAGAGCAAGGAGGGGTTAAAATTTCAAAGTGTGGCTTAGTGATCCTGTAGCATATACCTGTATGTGGTGTGAACACAGTACCTTGAGATGACTTTCAAGTATGAAACATACAATCCGGCATGTGGAGGGCCCTCCAACAGGAGGGACAAGAAGCCTGGACAGTGACACGGCTGGGAAGGGAGAGCTCGCTACCTCCGTCCCTCCAGATGGATGACGTCACACCACTGCGACGCTGGCTGGAGTCTGGGGATTCGAGCGGCGTTGCGTAACGAGTGTGCCGTTCAGCACGCTTCTTCACTGAAGGTGGTGATGCGCTGCTGCTGCTCTCTGGTGGAGATGTAAAAAACTGTCCACTCAATGAGATGAATCCTTAGTACACTGGCCGGCTTATGAACAGGACAATTCAGCTGCTGTAAAGTTCCTAAACAGAACGGATCGTGGTAAAAGATAAATAATATCCTGAGGGGGGTTGTCAAGGCGGTCTGCGAGCGGGGGGCTTATCTGAATCTGGGAGACCCCTTTAACAAAGGGGACCCCCAGATCCCACCTCCCTTATGTGAATTGGTAAGGCTACCATTTCACAAAGAAAGTGTAAAAAATTGTAAAAAAAACACACAGACAAAGTTGGGAAAGTCCTTTATTAAAAATAAAAAAATTTAAAATAAAAAACCCATTCCAGTGATGTAATCCAGTGTCCCGCGGTGATCCGATGTCCAGTGCTGCAGTCTCCTTCAGTCTCCACTCCACACGAAACCCCCATGACGTACAAGGGGGCGGGTCACCCGTCACATCATAGGGTAAGCCCCAGCTTTCCCCACTTGCCGGTGAATAGTCAATGACGTAGGTGGGATCCCGCCTATGTCATTGGCTATTCCCCACAAGCGGGGAAAGCCGGGGCTTACCCCTATGATCTGATGGGTGACCCCGCCCCCTGGTACGTCAGACCCCGCCTACGTCATTGGCTGAGCGGATCTGATGGGGAACTTCCCCTGCAGTGAAATAAATGAATAGACCCGCCCCTTCTCACGTCCCCCATCAGGTCTGCTCAGCCAATGACGTAGGGGGCGGGGTCACCTTCACTGGGTGTAAGGCTGAGCAGACCTGATGGGGAACATGAGAAGGGGTGGGGTCTATTCATTTATTACACTGCGGAGGAAGTTCCCCATCAGGTCCGCTCAGCCAATGATGTATGCGGGATTCCGCCTACGTCCTTGGCTATTCCCCGGCAAGCTGGGAAAGCTGGGGCTTACCCTATGATGTGACAGGTGACCCCGCCCCCTTGTACGTCATGGGGGTTTCAAGTGGAGACTGGAGGAGACTGCAGCGCTGGACATCGGATCACCACGGGACTCTGGATTACATAGCTGGAATGGGTTTTTTATTTTTTTATTTTTAATAAAGGACTTTCCCAACTGTGTCTGTGTGTTTTTTTACAATTTTTTACACTTTCTTTGTGAAATGGTAGGGGTAAAATGTACCCCTTACCAATTCACATAGGGGGGCCGGGATCTGGGGGTCCCCTTTATTAAAGGGGTCTTCCAGATTCCGATAAGCCCCCGCCCGCAGATCCCCACAACCACCGGGCTGGGGATGAGGCCCTTGTCCCCATCAACATGGGGACATTGTGCTTTGAGGGGTCACAGACCCCAAAGCATCCTCCCCATGTTGAGGGCATGTGGCCTTGTACGGTTCAGGAGGGGGGGCGCTCTCTCGCCCCCCCCCTCTTTTCCTGTGGCCTGCCATGCTGGTGTTCGGATAAAGGGTCTGGTATGTATTTTGGGGGGAACTCCACGCCATTTTTTTTTACATTTGGAGTGGAGTTCCCCTTTAAATCCATACCAGACCTGAAGGGTCTGGTATGGATATTTGGGGGGAACCGCACGTATTTTTTTTTTAATTTGATGCAGGGTTCCCCTTAGTATCCATACAAGACCTGAAGGGCCTGGTAATTGAATTTGGGGGGACCCCCATGCATTTTATTTTATTTTTTTATCAATGACTTTTCTCTGTATAGCAGGGAGCCGCGAGTGCTTTTAAATGACTTTTTTTCTTTCAGAAATGACACTTTTTGCAGGGACAGTTCTAAGCACCGTAAAAAAGTGCATACTTTACAGGCATACTATACACACACACCCCCCCCCCCCCCCCGGTACGAAATTTAAAGGAATATTTCACTTTTATTGTTTCACTTTAAGCATTATTAAAATCACTGCTCCCGAAAAAACTTCAGTTTTTAAAACTTTTTTTTGCATTGATACATGTCCCCTGGGGCAGGACGCGGGTCCCCAAACACTTTTTATGACAATAACTTGCATATACAAGCCTTTAAAATTAGCACTCTAGATTTCTCCCATAGACTTTTACAGGGTGTTCCACGGCTTTTCGAATTTGCCGCGAACACCCCAAATTGTTCGCTGTTCGGCGAACGGGCGAATAGGCAATGTTCGAGTCAAACATGAGTTTGACTCAAACTCGAAGCTCATCCCTACTTGGACTATAAAATCCCTGTTCTATTCTGGATCTTGAGCGTGTTATCTGAGGAAAGGGTTAAACCCAGAAACATGTAATTGTATACCGCTCAAGCTCCAGCATCTGCTGTGATACTCATCACATCCCCTGCTCTGATTCATTTGATCCATCAGGCTTTGCCAATGTCTGCTTGCGGTCGGAGCATGTGACGTGGCCGGGGAGGAGTCCTGTGGTGTCTGGACACCTTGCAGCTCAGCCTCGTTCCTGCTGACCCTCCAGCATCCATCTCTGGTCTCACCAGCCACTGCAGCAGCTCTGCCATCTTCCACTCTGGTCATACATTGATCGTGCTTCCTGGATCTGTGCCCAGCCTTTCCCCACCCTGATGTAGCCCGGTTTTGGTTATGTTCACCACTCCCAGCTGTTGTAAAGTGTTTTCAGGCTTCCTATTTTTGGTCTGCAGCCCCCTCTATCCACAGCCCTCAGTCATTTCTCCACCACCTTTGGCTCCATTGCTAGCACTATCACAATGAGTTTGGCCATTCTGACGATTTTTCCCATTTGTACTGTGTGTTCTGCCCATATCATCATAATAATATGTGCTATGTGCTGTTACAGATTATATTGCAATGTTGGTTTGACATTGTTGCCATCTAGTGGCCAGAGTTAGTTATTATTTTGTCACAGGAAAAGGAATTCCTTCACAGTTAAGGCAGTAACCTTTAACCTGGAACTGCATTTCCTTCATTTCGTGTCTGCTCTCTGATCCAAGTAGACTGCATGTAGAAGAGCTCCTGTCTATTCTTGGACTAATGGTGGAATTGTCTGTGAGTACTTTCACTGGTAGAGTGAGGCTGCTCTATAATGTTTTAATGTACTGACACATATGTTTGTTTATGCTTATGTTGTAGTTTTACAAAGTTATTCGGAAAAAGAATACATACAGATTTGATGTCTCCCGTTTCTTGACTTCTGAATTATTGTTAAGCTGTCTGACTAGTGTTATACAACAGTTCAATAACGCGAAGCAGAACACTGTGTATTGGTTACATGTTTTATCAGCAATAAACTGTTTTAAATTTCAAATGAATTCCATCTCCAATTGATTCCTTGCCACCTCCTGGATCTGCGCTTCCCAATTCTGTTGTTTTTACTCTAGGAGAGCTGGGCAGGGCTGTAGAAGGTCCATAACCCATCAGCAGGACCTGTATCTGCTTCTTTGTTCAAGGAGGAACAGGATGAGTACTGCCAGAGCCCTACAAAATGACCTCCAGCAAGCCACTGGTGTCACTGCCTCTGACCAAACAATCAGAAACAGACTTCTTGAGAGTGACCTGAAGGTCCAAAGTCCTCTAGTCGGCCCTGTGCTTACTGCCCAGAACCGTGGAGCTCAATTGGCATTTGCCAATGAACACCAGAATTGGCAGGCCCGCCACTGACACCCTGTGATTTTCACAGATGAGAGCAGGTTCACCCTGGGCACATGTGACAGACGTGAAAGGGTCTGGAGAAGTCATGGAGAACTTTATGATGCCTGTAACATCATTCAGCTTGACCGGTTTGGTAGTGGGTCAGTGATTGTCTGGGGAGGCATATCCATGGAGGGACACACAGACCTCTACAGGCTAGACAATGGCACCCTGACTACCATTATGTATCAGGATGAGATCCTTGGACCCATTGTCAGACCCTACACTGGTGCAGTCTGACAATGGGTCCAAGGGGTGGGTCCCTGGTTCCTCCTGGTGCACGACAATGCTCGGTCTAATGTGGTGAGAGTATGCAGCTATTTCCTGGAGGATGAAGGAATTAATACTATTGAATGGCCCCCACGATCGCCTGACCTAAATCCAATTGAACACCTCTGGGACATTATGTTTTGGTCCATCTGACACTGCCAGGTTGCACCTCAGTCTGTTAAGGAGCTCAGTGATGCCCTTGTCCAGATCTGGGAGGAAATACCTCAAGACACCATCCAACGTCTTTTTAGGAGCATGCCCCGATGTTGTTAGGCATAAGTACAAGCAATGGAATTTAATCAAAATGGACTAGTCTGCTGCATCATTATTTCACTTTGATTTTCAGAGTGTCTTTGAATTAACCCTCTGTAGGTTGATCATTTTCATTTCTGTAGCGGGTGTTAAATTTAGTGGGGTGTATCTGGGCCATAGATGGCTCAGATACGTTCATTTTTAGGGATTTATGGACACTTCGGAGTGTGGGAGGTATGAATGGTGTCATGTTCCCTGCGGTCCCTGGGTGGCGCTGTCACCTGGGACCGGGGTTGAACTACCATTCTAGAGCCGTGCCCTTTTTGTCCTCTCGCGGCAGTAGTACGGCAGGGTGGGGAACCCGCTGTGCCTGCTGGGAGGGGATATAAAGGGGGCGGACATCTTGCACACAAGGTCCATTCCCCAGGCACCTTCGGCCTGGGGGGCTGCTGCGGTTCATCTGTGCCCAGGCGCCCTTGGCCTGGGCGTGTGGAGTCGAGTTCCATCCCAGGCACCTTCAGCCTGGGGTGAGGTACTATACCAGGAGGCCTGGGGCCCAGTACCTTCGACTGGGTCCCGCAAGGGCAAAGAATTCCTAAGGTGCCCCCGGTATTGGGTGCCTGAATCCTGGGCATAAGGGACCGGAGACGTGACCTCCCCGTAGAGCCAGCGCAGCATTTGCTGGTGCCGGCGGAGGCCTCTGGTGACTGTCCGGATGGATGTCTTCCTCTGACAGGGGTCGTTTGTTCTAAAGAAAGTACTTCATGTTCTCATGGTCTGTGTCAGGGACCCATCTTCCTCGGGTCAGAGGCATGCCTCATCCAAGGCCTGTGGCAGGGGCCTCAACGTTCACCCAGGTCAGTGGCAGTGACCAAATTCACGGTCGGTGGCAGCGACTGTGCGCCAAGCCTGTTTGCACTAAACAGAACAGGAGTAACTTTAATTCATCAGTTGTGCCTGGACCTACTCTTCCCTACACCTTGTCTGTTCTTTTAAAAGTCAATCAGTTTCAAGTCAATAAAACAGTGTTGGACTTTTATTGGTGTGGAACTCGTGTTACTGGAAGCTAAGTGTCCCTGTCAGAGACAGTGATAATCATTCTCCACAGGAGAAGCTGAGGTTCCGACCTAAAATGCAGACCCAAGGGTAAATGGTTTAGCTCATATCTCTGCATCCTACATCAGAGAGTCGAGCCTGTGGTGTGCATCTTTCCCCCTTCTCCCATATACTCCTAGACGAGTAGAACCAACCGTGAACAGAGGGGAGAAGCTGGGGCAGGACCGCTACATTTCCATCAAATGATGTGGCATCCTTTTGTTCCTAATACATTACCCAATCCATATCAGTATATATATCTAACATGATATTTTTCCCCATTGAGATCTGATGTGTTTTCAAAGTGTTCCTTTAATTAGTTTGAGCAGTGAATATATCTATATAGAGATATATATATATATATATATATATATATATATCTATAGATATATTCATTTAAAATTTGTTAAGATTTAAAAATCTCTGTCTGAGTTCTGTCCATCCATCTAAGAAAAATGATACTCAAACTGTACACAAATATGTCAATGTTTAGATTACAACTGATGACCCGGGTAATGTGCAATCAATAAATTAGATGTTGCTAAGACATTTAATAGTATGGAGTGGTAATAACTCTGACAAGTTTTGAATGCCTTTTGCCTAGGTCAAGATTTTATTGCTTAGATCCAACTATTGTAGCCAGAGTCAGAGTGAGTAACTCCCTTTCTACATAATTTGGGTTTCCAACATGGGGAGGATAAGATAAATGCCTCTTACACAGACAACACTCTGTTATTCATAGGTGATACCTCTTTCCCTCAATGGCACACTAATTGTACAACTTGAGACAGGGTATTTTCAAACCAATCCTAATATATCCACTCTGCATAAGAAAAATACAATTTGGACACCCCAAAATAAATTTACCATGCAGAGTGAGGGATTCATCAAATTTTTGACACTGTGAAAAACTACAGTTATTCTATACTTCAGAAACTTGAGGTATTCAGGCTGTTGTATGATCATGCAGTGGCCTTATTGACTCAATGCATAGCTTTATGCCTCAATGGCACACTAATTGTACAACTTGAGACATTTTCAAAACCCATCCTAATATATCCACTCCGCATAAGAAAAATAATACGTGGACACCCTAAAATTAATTTACCATGCAGAGTGAGGGATTCATAAAATTTCTGACACTGTGGGATAATTACAGTTATCCTATACTTCAAAAACTGGAGGTATTCAGCCTGTTGTAAGATGATGGAGTAGTCTAAATTAACCACCTCTAATAAGATCACATTTTTTAAACCATTCCAAACTCTGCAGGAGGAATATGAAATATGGAGACAGAGATTTTTTCAATAAACTAAAGGGGGGAGCTCCACTTGTGTGTGCCCCCCTTTTACTGCCACATTTGGCACTTTTTGGGGGGAGAAGATACCTGGTTTTGACAGGTAAGATCGCCACAGCAATCTATAAACATTTCTGGCCCCTCCACCTCCCCCTGCTGCCTTCTGGGACACACACAGGTCCCAGAAGACGGCGGGACCATTTTAGAAAGTGCAGAGGAACTCATGTATGAGCAGTAGAAAATTGTCTGTGACGCACAAAGGCTTCATTGCCGGTTTCCCTTACTTACAATAACAAAGTCTGCACCCAAAGCCGATTGATGAATAGCCTCGGGGTGCCGACGTTGCGGGATCCCTGAACAGGTAAGTGTCCTTTTATTAAAAGTCAGCAGCTACAGTATTTGTAGCTGCTGGCTTTTATTCTCTTTTTCCAGACTGGAGCTTCTCTTTACACTGTAGTTACACAAGTAGTACACTTTGCTACTAGCGCAATCAAACCTTTGCATATGGTTATGCGCAGGGACCCTCTTGTTTACTAAAACTTTCAGGGTAACATGCATTCTATCCTAGCAGTAATAAGAGCTGCCGTTGGCATGTGTAGACACCTCTGCCTGTACTTTATATCTGCTAGCAGTGTGATATAGTCACTATATTGTTTGGTAGGGATGAGCTTGATGTTTGAATCAATTTTTTTTGTATAATGTGAAAGATGATGTTACGCCAATTAAAGAGATACCAAACATGTCATGCTTTATAATTGCACACACTCGTGGAATGGCAACAAACTACAGTACCTAAAAATCTCCATAGGTGACGCTTTAAAAAAAATTGAAGGTTACCAGGTTAGCGTTACAGAGGAGGTCTATGGCTAGAATTATTGCTCTCGCTCTGACGATCGCAGCGATACCTCACATGTGTGATTTGAACACCATTTATATATGCGGGCGCGACTTCTGTATGCATGTTCTTTGCTGCGCAAGCTCGCAGGGACAGGGGCGCTTTAAACATTTTTTTTTCTTATTTCTTTTATTTATTTTTATAATATAAATGTGTGTTTTTAAAAAGAAAAAAAATTTGATCACTTTTATTGCTGTCACAAGGAATGTAAACATCCCTTGTGATAGTAATAAGTGGTGACAGGTACTCTTTATGGAGGGATCGGGGGTCTAAAAGACCCCCAATCCCTACTTTGCACTTTAAAGTATTCAGATCGCCGAAAACAGTGATTCTGAATACTGCATATTTTTTTAAATCCGGCGCCGTTGGCAGACGAGTTACCCGGACGTGACGTCATGACATTTCTTCCAAGGCTACATTGAAGAGACTGAATAAAATCAGTTTGCGGCTTCATTTCAGTCTTGCTCTAGGCGCCGGAGGTGGCGCATCGTGGATCGGGTCTCCCGGTGGGACAGGAGGCCCGGTAAGAGTGGCGGAGGCTTGAGGAGAAGAAGTAATCTGGACTGCCGCACCCTGGTTAAACGTATTATTTAATGAGGAAAAGAGTGGCGGAGGCGGCGGGAGGGGGGGATGTCCCTTCCTGCTCCTTCGGGATAACAACTGAGCAGCTTTTAGCCGCTTCAGTTGTTATTCCTGGAAAGCCAATCGCTGGCTCTAAAAAATTATACCGGGATGATGCCTGCAGCTGCAGGCATCATCCCGGTATAACGCCCGAAAGCCGAGTACGCATATCTGCGTACGCTCGGCAGGAAAGGGATATATATATATATACATATATATATATATATGTATATATATATATTTACCCTGCATTTTGTGAAGCCTATATATTCAGTGTAGACTCTATATTCAGTCAATGCAGGCAGTATAGTTTATATAACCCAGTGTATTGAAGTGGTTAAGGGGAACCCTGCACCAACATTTAAATAAAATGGCGTGGTGGTCCCCCCAAAATCAATACCAGGCCCTTCAGGTTTGGTATGGATTTTAAGGGAAAGGGAAACCCCATGCCAAAATTAAAAAAAATGACGTGGGGGTCCCCCCAAAATCCATATTAGACCCTTATCCGAGCATCCCCCTCCTGAACCGTACAAGGTCACATGCCCTCAACATGGGAAGGGCCTCATCCTCACAACCCTTGCCCGGTGCTTGTAGGGGTCTGCAGGTGGGACACTTATTGGAATCTGGAAGCCCCCTTTAACAAAGGGGCCCCCAGATCCAAGCCCCCCTATGTGAGTGGGTATGGGGTACATTGTACCCCTACCTATTCACCAAAAAAGTAAAAACAACAGTTTTGACAATTCCTTTATTTAAAAAAAAAAGTGTCCCGCAATGTAAATTCATCTTCAATCACGGTGCTGACGGGCCCATAGACTTTAACGGCGTTCGCATTTTTGCGCACATTTTCTGTCTGTTTGCATGTTCTGGTGCAAGCAGAACCGGTTTGTGTTCGACTCATCCCTATTGTTTAGTATGATATAGTTTCTATATTGTGGCATGGTTGCTATAATTTATATTTTGTACATGCTTACTAATGCCTAAACATTTTCCTTCAAACTATTCCAAGCAACAATAACACCTGAAGCTTCTTTTCTTCAAAGCAAATGTCAAGATTCTCCCCACTTATCATTCTCAGTGAGGCATTTCAGGGAAATGTTTTAGAGGGAAATGTTGAAATTACTGGCTTTCAGAAAATTGCATTATGAAATTATGTTATATTTTTTACTGTGGTACAAAATAGTTACTGTGGTAACTATTTTTCTCACCATTTTTAGTTTTTAGTAAATATATTTTATAATCATATTCTACCTCTGTTTCCCAAATAATTTCTTAATTTCACCATTTTTAGTTTTTAGTAAATATATTTTATAATCATATTCTACCTCTGTTTCCCAAATAATTTCTTATGTAAATTTGTTCTTAATATTTCAGCCACTACACATCCAGACTATATCATAACATATAGCAGTAAGCCATCTAAACTAAGACCTGTACTCTATTTAACTATAGGCCACTATGGAATCATATTTTTTTATAGAAAAACATATTTTTTAACCTGGTTGATAGAATATTGTATAATATTTTGCATTATCAGAGACTAGTAAAATGTATTATAGTTATTTTTTTTTTATTATGTATGTAGCACCCTCTAGTGTACAAAGTTGGTAGCAAAATTTAGCTGACTCATAGTAGCTTAAGTGAGTCTGGGTAACTGCTGTGGGTTCAGATGTAGGTCAGGCTGGAGGACTGTACAGGTCAGGTTTCTAGTGTCTCCTATTGGTTCTAAAAACTACCAGAACGTTCTAGAAGCTAGTGGGTGGAGGTGAGGGGGCATTGATCTGCATATTTATGAGAATCTGACCAATCCCTGGGTAGGAGGCCTGGCAAGGTGGTTGGATGGGCTCATAAATATGAGAGCCTGGCCAGCAGGCTGTCTGGTGAAAAATAGAGTGTTGAGGTTGGAGTCGTGAGGCCTGGGAGGGGACCCCAGAGCTGGACGGCTCTGCCTCCAGGCTGAATCTGAGGAAAGAGGTGCTACAGAGGAATCACCACTAACCTCCCTGGCGGTATGATTCTGTCTGGAATTATGTACCAAAAGCAGTACAATTATTTTGCATGGAAATTTGGTGTTATGTATTGTAGGCCTGCAATTCTTAGTAATTACTTACTTAAACCTGACCAAACAAGAGTCTAGTAGACATCCCAGGTATGATAAAGTTTGAAACACAAAATCAAAAATGATAATATAATAAATAACTATAAATAATTATAACAAATAGTAATGTAATTATAATAAAAATTATTTAATAATGTAATCAAATCAAAAACACTGAAATTTGCTCAGTTGCAGAATTGTCGCTGTCATTAGATTTAGAGTTTGATGACGAATTTCCCCACAAATTGCTGTCGCTCAATTCTGCACGTGATTCTAATTTATTATCACTGTTTTCTAGCTGGTCTAAAACCACTTTTGAGATAAAGGGACACTTTTTGGTTGCTATGGACAATCTCCAGTTTCCAGGCAGAAAGAACAGTTTTTATAATATAAAAGTGCATGCAGGACACTGGACAGACCACTAGGGACAAAGGGTGTGTGCAATTATTTGATACAGTACTGTAATCAGTAAGATTACAGTATACTGTATGTATTGTGTGTTTTTCACTTTTTGAATTTGGCATCGAACTCCGCCCCCGTGCGCCGCAACGTCGCAGGGAACGGAGCTCGGCACCTGGCTGCGTGAATCGAGCGAGACATGGCTCGCACACACTGCGGGGAGACATTGCAGGATCCAGGGAATAATGTAAGTAACTTTCCCTGGATACTGCGATGCAGCCCGATTCGGGCTCGGGGTTACAGCTCTTAGCATTAAAAACTCACCCCAAGCCAGACTCGGGAATACCACCAAGGGGGCTAACCTACCATCTCATCCAGGAGATACTTTGCACAGCAAGCAAAGATCTGTCCAGCAAGAGGCCTGAACAGTAGTCTATGCAAGCAGCAGGATTCAAGGGACAGTGTGAATACCTCTACCTGATCATCCCCAGGGCCAATAAGGGAGAAGGTTGCCAGATGCAACATCCAGTATACTTTCATGGGACTATGTCACAGTTAATCTAAACCCCTTGCTTCGGTATATTTCTCAAGACAACCAAGTGGGCTGTTATTTTCTACAAAGGGTACATAGTGCTCCTGCAAATAGTTGGGACTTCACTCTTTCTACTAAGGGGACACAGTGCTCCTGCATATGGTTTGGGATTTTGCTATTCCTACCAAAAGGACATAGAGCTCGTGCCAGAAGATTTTATTCCAGAGGGAGTACAGTCTAGGATCCATTTTTGCTGCAAAGTGTATATAGAGAAGTTTTCCCTCAAGTTCTTGCTGAACTCAGTTTTGGGCATCCCGTAACTCCTCTTGCCTATTCAGGTTATATTCCCTCAATAAAAAATAAAAACAAGCCCAAGGACTGGTTTCTGTGTCTGAATGCCTGTTAGCTGGCTGTGCAGGAATAGGGGGAACCAAAATACAGCAACCCTCTAGGCAGTAGCTCTTCAAGTATAATAACAATATTGTGTAATATTGTGCATTTAACTTTCCGAACACTATAACAATAATAATAATATTAATACAAATAGAAAATTTTGTTTTACTGGTGTATTTAACAAAAGGTACATTGTTTTATTGTACCTTGTATTATACATTGCATAACATTTTTGCAAATAAATATTCTTTGCATACTATACCTTGGTGGGTTTTACACTTAAAATTTTGGAGATAATTACTAAAAATTTGGATTTTTATGGCTCATAATTTTTGCACGGTAAATATCACCCATCAGTAAAGATTTTGATACATTTGAAAGTCATTATCACTAACTTCTTCCTTGGACACAGATCACCAAAGTGGAGTATTGCAGCTTATACGATCCCATACATTTTACACTAGTTCAAACCTCATGGAAGAAATGATTGCTCAGAAATTGCATTTCTGTTAACTGTAACCTTTGCCAAAATTAAATATTAATACTTAACATGTGCAGTTCCAATAAACTTTGGATCTTGCAATCATTTCATCATTTAATTTATTTTACTTGTCAAATGACAGAACTTATTTTTGCAGTGTTAATACAAACTGAAAATACTGGCTTGTTGAACAAGCAATAATGTTATGTTATACTTGCTCTTATAAAATTGTTAATAGATTTACTGTAAACTTTGACTTGGATTCGGCAAGACTCCACTTTACTCAGCATAATTTAGCTGGCTTGTCTTTGCCTACAGAGTAATAATTATCCTGTGGCCAAGAAAATGAAATTTTGAACTTCATTTTAAGGATATGTGAAAAATAAAAATGCCAACTCTGGCTAAATTATATGGGCTTTCATAAATTAATTCAGAGATCTTATATTGTACTGCAATCCATATCATGACCATTAGACATATTAATTATTCATGCCCGAAAGCACATGTGACAAGAACTTTTATATACTGCTCTAATGATTTCAGGAATAGATATCAGTGCTTTGGAGAACAAGGAAGTTCAGAATTAAAATACACTTATGATCATGCTACTTTCATTGTATTCATCTTATTTCATCTTGATTTTATTTATTTTTTTATCTAACAAAGAATCACCTATAACTGTTAAAGAACACCAGTCACTTACAAACCATTAATTTATATCTAAATGAGACATATAGTACCAGAAGTAATACCTCTATGTTTAAGGCACAGATGCAATGTATTGGATTTCAATCAATTTTGATTTCAAATATTTAAAAAAGTAGTTTCATAAAGGTAGCTGCAAATTATGTTAGCAGGCTCATTTCATGATTTGATTGTAACTAATAAATGGAGAAAACATATTTTATTTATTTCTGTAGAGCAAATCTGAAAAATGCAAAAAGCACAAAAAATGCATAGGTGTGAATCAGGCCTAAATGTTTGCTAGCCTTTAATTAAATCCTCATTCTTTTAGCCTATTTTTTGTCAATTTCCTTTTATTTGCATCACTAAAGTTACTGGTAGAGATGGGCCGAACACCCCCCTGTTTGGTTCGCATCAGAACAGCAGAACTCTAACCCGAATGGTGAAACCCATTGAAGTCTAGCCGAACAGAAAAATAAAAAAACGACAATTTTGAAGGCTTATATGCAAGTAATTGCCATAAAAGTTGTATGGGGGTCCTGGTACTGCCCCGGGGGACATGTATCAATGAAAATATTTTTTTTTAAAACAATAATTTTTTTAGGAGCAGTGATTTTAATTATGCTTAAAGTGCAACAATAAAAATGAAAACAATCCTTCAAATATAGTACCTGGGGGGTTCACCTTAGTCTACCTGTAAAGTGGCACATCTGTAGCATGCATAGAACATACTGCAGCAAAAATTACATTTCTAAAGAAAAAACAAAAACGAGGCAAATCACATTTAAATGAACTTGCGGTTGCAATTGCTGGCACCCGGCTATTGAAAAAAAAATGGCTTTGGGTCCCCCCAAAGTCCATATCATGCTCTTATCCAAGCAAGCAGCCTGGAAGGTCAGGAAAGGAGGGTGTGAGCAAGAGCCCCCCCCCCCCAAACCATATCAGGCCATATGCCACCCCAAAGCACCTTGTTCCCATGTTGATGGGGACAAGGGTCTCTTCCCCACAACCCTGGCCAGTGGTTGTGAGGGTATGAGGGCAGGAGGCTTATCGGAATCTGGAAGCCCCGTTGGACAAGGGGGCCCCCAGATCCCGACCCCCATGTGAATGAGTATGGGGGTACATAGTCCCCCTACTCATTCTCTAAAAAAAAGTAAAAAAATAAATAAAAACACAGAGACAGTTTAAAGGAAACCCCGCACCAAAAAAATAATTATGTGGGTCTCCCCCAAAGTCCATACTAGATTATTATCTGAGCAAGCAGCCTGACAGGTCAGGAAAGATGAGCGAAAGATGAGCGAGCACCCCCCTCCTGAATAATACCCAGTCACATGCCCTCAACATGGGGGGGTGCTTTGCAGCACCTCCCCACCCAAAAGCACCTTATCCCCATGTTGATGGTTACAAGGGTCTCTTCCCCACAACCCTGGCCAGTGGTTGTGGGGGTATAAGGGCAGGGGGCTTATCGGAATCTGGAAGCCCCCCATATGAAGGCTGGCCATTTACTGCAGAAAAAAATGGGATTGAAGATCACCAAGAAACCGTATTAAGGAACACTCTGAACTTAAAAAACAACTTTATTGAAAATGATTAAATTAAATAATGCAAAAAACTACCAATAGTGCAAACATTAGAAAATGACAATGTTGTCAAACAACTCAGAGATCTGCAGGGAGCACACCTCATACACCACCACACACAGTCCACACTGCAATAAGTCTATGGGGATGCATGGGCTCTTCCACAGACAGGTGGGATAAAAAGGATGAGATTATTCCAAAGGTAAATCACTCTATCCACAGAGACCAACTTCTCCAATCGAAGGGTATAACAATCCACAAAGAATGCAGCTGAAGCTGAGTGTTCACTAGAACCACAATGAGGGTATTGCAGGCTGGATGGGGAGATAAGGGAATGATGGAAATGGGAGAGCTGGCTATACCTTGAATGAGGTCTATGGATAAAGTCCACCCCCCGACAGGAGATTCACAGCCACATGTCGCTGGGTGAATAAAGAATGGTGAGGATGCAACACATAAATCCCATATAGCAATCACTGGGCAGCATGTAGCTGCTATTCATCAGTATGCTCACAACCTCTTGGCTCACAGAAGGGGGGATTGTAGCAAATCCTCATGCTGTGTGCAGTCCATGCTTGCCAGTTCCAATTACATAGTCCAATAGCCCGGTAGGATTGAAGTCCTGCAAAGCCAGGCTACTTCCCAATAGTTGGGCAGGGTGGAAGGGGTGGGTCGGACAGGATCACCTGAGTTGCGTGGTGACATCACGCTGACCAGTCTCGTTCACCTATCAGCAAATGTCTTCAGAGCCATCTACTGCAGGCTCCGCCGTTTGACAGTTTTTATATAGGTATGGGTGGGGCCCCCTGGCGACGTCACCTTCTGGCACCGCCCCCACCCCCCTGTGATGTCACGGACCAGTTCATGCTGGATCGTGGACATCACAAGGGGTGGTGCCACCAGCTGACGTCGCCAGGTGACGTCGCCAGGTGGCCCGTCTTCACCTATATAAGAACTGTCAAACAGCGGAGCCTGCAGTAGGCGACCAGCCTTCATGGACTGCGGGAGCGTTTTTTTTTTTTTTTTAGTTTGGCGGTGTGGCAGGTGGCATGATTAACAATAGATTAACATCAGTGGAAACAGTTTTTTTTATTTTTTAATAAAAGAATTGTCAAAGTGTCAGTTTTTTTATTACTTTTTGACACTTTTTTTGGTGAATGGGTACTGGGGTATTCCCACATGAGGGGGACAAAGCCCCCCCTGCCCCAAAGCACCCACCCCCCATGTTGAGGGCATGTGGCCTGGTATGGTTCAGGAGTGAGGTGCTTCCTCACCCCCCCCCTTTCCTGACCTGCCAGGCTGCATGCTCTGATAAGGATCTGGTATGGATTTTGGGGGGACGCAATTTTTTTTTTATTTTGGCGTGGGGTTTCCTTAAAATTCATACCAGACCCAAAGGGGGGGACCCCATGCCACTTTTTTTTTACTTTTTTTTATTCAGCTGTTCGGGGAAGTCCATTAACAGCTGATGATTTATTTGTTGTTAAGGATGCTGCGGCCAGCTTAACAACCAGCTTTTACTGTACCCTGATTGGGCAAAGCTTTGTCCAATTAGGGTGCAGAATGCACTGTGAAGTATGCGGTGCATTGTAGGGAGTTTGGAGGGGTGAACACCCGCCATACAGCCTGCAAATTCGGGTCTTCCCCCGAATGGGGAAAAACAGCCAATGTTCAACCCAAACTGATGATCAGACCAAACTGTTCACTCAACTCTAGTTACACAGATGACAAAAAACTGATTGAGGTTTTTAACCTTTCCCTACTCTAAAGAAAATTGACTTTAGATATTCTTTAACCACTTCAGCCCCGGAAGGTTTCACCCCCTTCATGACCAGGCACTTTTTTGCGATACAGCACTGTGTTTCTTTAACTGACAATTGTGCGTTCATGCAACGCTGTACCAAAACAAAATGTATGTCCTTTTTTCACACAAATAGAGCTTTCTTTTGGTGGTATTTGATCACCTCTGCGGTTTTCATTTTTTGTGCTATCAACAAAATGTTTTTTACTTTTTTCTGTAAAACATACAGGTCCTTCTCAAAAAATTAGCATATTGTGATAAAGTTCATTATTTTCTGTAATGTACTGATAAACATTAGACTTTCATATATTTTAGATTCATTACACACAACTGAAGTAGTTCAAGCCTTTTCTTGTTTTAATATTGATGATTTTGGCATACAGCTCATGAAAACCCAAAAATCCTATCTCAAAAAATTAGCATATTTCATCCGACCAATAAAAGAAAAGTGTTTTTAATACAAAAAAAGTCAACCTTCAAATAATTATGTTCAGTTATGCACTCAATACTTGGTCGGGAATCCTTTTGCAGAAATGACTGCTTCAATGCGGCGTGGCATGGAGGCAACCAGCCTGTGGCACTGCTGAGGTGTTATGGAGGCCCAGGATGCTTCGATAGCGGCCTTAAGCTCATCCAGAGTGTTGGGTCTTGCGTCTCTCAACTTTCTCTTCCCAATATCCCACAGATTCTCTATGGGGTTCAGGTCAGGAGAGTTGGCAGGCCAATTGAGCACAGTAATACCATGGTCAGTAAACCATTTACCAGTGGTTTTGGCACTGTGAGCAGGTGCCAGGTCGTGCTGAAAAATGAAATCTTCATCTCCATAAAGCTTTTCAGCAGATGGAAGCATGAAGTGCTCCAAAATCTCCTGATAGCTAGCTGCATTGACCCTGCCCTTGATAAAACACAGTGGACCAACACCAGCAGCTGACATGGCACCCCAGACCATCACTGACTGTGGGTACTTGACACTGGACTTCAGGCATTTTGGCATTTCCCTCTCCCCAGTCTTCCTCCAGACTCTGGCACCTTGATTTCCGAATGTACTTTGGACCACTGAGCAACAGTCCAGTGCTGCTTCTCTGTAGCCCAGGTCAGGCGCTTCTGCCGCTGTTTCTGGTTCAAAAGTGGCTTGACCTGGGGAATGCGGCACCTGTAGCCCATTTCCTGCACACGCCTGTTCACGGTGGCTCTGGATGTTTCTACTCCAGACTCAGTCCACTGCTTCCGCAGGTCCTCCAAGGTCTGGAATCGGTCCTTCTCCACAATCTTCTTCAGGGTCCGGTCACCTCTTCTCGTTGTGCAGCGTTTTCTGCCACACTTTTTCCTTCCCACAGACTTCCCACTGAGGTGCCTTGATACAGCACTCTGGGAACAGCCTATTCGTTCAGAAATTTCTTTCTGTGTCTTACCCTCTTGCTTGAGGGTGTCAATGATGGCCTTCTAGACAGAAGTCAGGTCGGCAGTCTTACCCATGATTGCGGTTTTGAGTAATGAACCAGGCTGGGAGTTTTTAAAAGCCTCAGGAATCTTTTGCAGGTGTTTAGAGTTAATTAGTTGATTCAGATGATTAGGTTAATAGCTCGTTTAGAGAACCTTTTCATGATATGCTAATTTTTTGAGATAGGATTTTTGGGTTTTCATGAGCTGTATGCCAAAATCATCAATATTAAAACAAGAAAAGGCTTGAACTACTTCAGTTGTGTGTAATGAATCTAAAATATATGAAAGTCTAATGTTTATCAGTACATTACAGAAAATAATGAACTTTATCACAATATGCTAATTTTTTGAGAAGGACCTGTACCCTAAAAAATGTTAAAAAAAATTAATTATAAGCAATTTAGGCCAATATGTATTCAACTACATGTTTTTGGTAAAAAAAAAATCCCAAAAAGCGTATATAGATTGGTTTGCACAAAAGTTATCGCATCTACAAACTATGAGATATTTTTATGGCATTTTTATTTTTAGACACTAAGTGACACTTTTTGGGGACGAGTGACACCAATACAGTAATCCGTGCTAAACAAATGCACTCTCATTGTACTAATGACACTGATAGGGAAGGGGTTAACATCAGGGGTGATCAATGGGTAACGTGTGCTACTAGTGAGTGATTTCTAACTGTGTGGGGGATGGTTTACCTGGAGGAAGAAAGCGATCAGTGATCCTGATTAGCAAACAATATTTAAAGTGAAACAAAATGAAATGATCCTTTAAATATCGTGCCTGTAGGATCCCCTTAGTCTGCCTGCAAAGTAACGCATATTTCAGATGTTTATTACCGTACCGCAGCAAAATGACATTTCTAAAGTAAAAAATTCCATCTCAAATTGCTTGCGGCTGTAATTTCTTGTTGGCTCCCGGCAATATAGATAAAAAAACATTGAAAAAAATGGCATGTGGTCCGTCCCCCAGTCCAAACCAGGCCCTTCTGGTCTGGTATGGATATTAAGGGAAGCTTCATGCCAAAATGTAAAAACAAAAAAATTTCGTGGGTGCCCCCTCCCCCAAAATCCATACCAGGCCCTTCAGATCTGGTATGGATTTTAGGGGAACCCTGTGCCAAAATGAAAAAAAAATGGCGTGGGGGTCATCCCAAAATCCATACCACTCCCTAGGACACACTTAACCCCTTCCTTGCCTCTAGTGGTTAACCCCTTCCCTGCCAGTGTCATTTACACAGTAATCTGTGCATTTTTATAGCACTGATCGCTGTATAAATGACAATGGTCCCAAAATAGTGTCAAAAGTGTCCGATGTGTCCGCCATAATGTCGCAGTCACGATAAAAACCACAGATCGCCGCCATTACTAATAAAAAAATTATAATAATAAAAATGCCATAAAACTATCCCCTATTTTGTAGACGCTATAACTTTTGCGCAAACCAATCAGTATACGCTTATTGCAATTTTTTTTGCCAAAAATATGTAGAAGAATACATATCGGCCTAAACTGAGGAAAAAATTAGTTTTTTTATATATTTTGTTTGTGTACCATGTCGCACGACCACGCAATCAGCAGTTAAATTGACACAGTGGCGAATCAAAAAAGTGCTCTGGTCAGGAAGGGGGTAAATTCTTCCGGGGGTGAACCATCCTGACAGATAAAAGATGCTTGATCCGTAGCTGTCAAACAATGACTGCAGTGCTGATCTGTGTATTCTGACAGCAAGGGAGTCTCCCCACCATCAGAATACAATAGCACGGCAGGGAGGATCCCTCCATCCACCTCAAATATATGGATGGAGGAATCGGTTCTGTTTTTTTAGTTCTGCCAGAGGACTGAACGGAAAAAACTGAACCATGTATGACCATATTTAGCTTCATCCTTAAGATGTTATATTGTTAGATATGTATAATGTAATAATCCAGTTTTCCTTCCTCTCCTTCTCATCACATATATTATAAAAAAGATGACATATGAAAAATGAGCAATATTATTTAAGTGTATACATTTTTAAACATATATAATTCTAAGTCCTTACTGCATGACATTTAATTTGATAAAGCCATGTATATCATATGACATAAACAATATTATGCTATATAGAAAACTGCAGGTTATAGAAATTAGTCAAAATTTTTATGTTGTCTGTGTTCCCATGAACATAATTTCTCTTTTTTTTTCCTGTGATGCCGTACACCATATCAATAAACAGTTATGCCCTGTACACACGATCGGATTTCCGATGGAATAAAATCCGATGGATTTTTTCATCGGAATTCCGATGAAACTGACTTTCATAAGTCTTGCCTACACACCATCAGTCAAAATTCCGACCGTCCAAAACGCTGTGACAAACAACACGTACGACAGGACTATAAAGGGAAAGTTCAAATCCAACGGCGCCACCCTTTGGGTTGCTTTTGCTGATTTTGTGTTACCGCGTGTTAGTAAAAGAGCCGATTTGCGCTTTTCAGTCTCCGTGCTTTTCAGATAGTTTTCTGCATTTCAGTTTGTGCTTGTGGGTTTGTATTTGTCTTTCAGTGCGTGCAGTCAGGTCGGTTCGGTTTTGCAGTGCCATCTTGGCAGCTCGTTACTGTTTTTCAGGTCGTTCTTCACAGGCCTTGCTGTTGCTCGGTGCGTTCTGTTTAAGTTTGTTCTGACCAGCCGACCGGTTTAAAGCCATGTTGGAAGTACGTTCTCATCGTAGAGCTCGTGCTGCGTATGCGCTTGGTGTTGCGGTTAATACTTTGACCCAAGCTCAGTCCATGAACAGGGCGAGGAGGAGTTCATGGACCAAGAATTGGTTGCTCCAGTGGGACCAATTCTGTCATATGCCTCTGCTGCGGGAAATCCAGGAGAATAATCCTGATGACAACAGGAATTATCTTCGGATGACGGACCCCGTCACATATTCACTATGCTCTTGGGTAGGCACTGCTGTGTCATATTTTACAGAGCCTGCCTTCTGAACTACAGAGGTGCTGACAGGAGGAGTTTAAGGAGGGAGAGTCAGTACAGGAATCATTACTTGCAGGCAGCAAGGTAACATGGGATATGTAGTCCTTAGAAATTAAGAGCAAAGAGCAGAGAAGGAGCTGCAAGCATATAGTCAAGCTAGGAAGTTGTAGAAAGAGAAGGCCAGCAGATAAGCAGTACTCATAACATAAAGGGAGATTTCCCAAGTAAGCTTATATTGGATTGTCCGAAAAAACTATTGTTTGTATTGCTATTACAATGCTGATGTTATAAAATGAAAGTATATGGTGTGATCATAGAACTAATTTAACCGTTTCTTGCCCTGACACTGTATATACATAGAGTGTGATAACCATAGTTCTGGAAGGATGTACATGGACCTCCTCTCAGAAGCGTGCCTCGTGAACATCCCCAGGGAATCACTGATCAGGATACCGGGCCACTGTGATTGACCCTGATGCCATTTTGTCACTATGATCAATTACAGTGATCACATATCTAGTAGTGAACAATTGCTTTCATTCATGATGCCATTTCTTACTACTGTGATCTCTGTGATTGGTCAGTGTTGGAAGTGAAAAAAAAATCCCAATCACCCCCCTTCCCCCAAAGTAGTACAGTGTCACTATAGTGACACTACACTGCTCTGGAGACAGCATGTAAAAAAATGTATTTCTGTGGCGGTGATCGTGTACAATGGCTGGCTGCTCTGATATTACCGTATATCAGAGTCTCCAGCCATTGTCTCTGATCACTAACTCAGCAATACAATGTCACCATACCAGTGCTGCTAGTCAGTGCCCCTAATCACTACCATCTACTCACAGTGTTCCTATATACCGCCACCCCACTCGCAGTGTTTCTAATCACTGCTGCACCACTCACAGTTCTCCTGGTCACCACCACACCAGTCAGTGTCTCTGATCAGCACCAAACCAGTTGCATTGTCCCTTATCACCGCCACATCAGTTACAGTGTCCCTGATTACCGCTATACCAGTTACATTGGGTTTATTTACTAAAGCTGGAGAGAGCAAAATTTAGGCTCACTTCTAGATAGAAACCAATCTGTTTCTAACCTCAGCTTGTTTAATTAATCTTTGGAAACAAAACCTGGAAGCTTTTCAGGCCGCTAGTGGGACGCTTTTAACCCCCGCTAGCGGCTGAAGAAAGGGTTAAAACCGCTTGTGTTTCAGGGCTTCAAAAGCACTTTTCAGGGACTTCGGAAGCACTGTCCATGCATTCCAATGGGCAGGGGCAGTTTGGAAGCGCTGTATACAGCGCTCCCAAACCGCCCCAAAGATGCTGCTTGCAGGACTTTTTTCCCATCTAGCAATCGCACCACCCCAGTGTGAAAGCACTCGGGCTTTCACACTGGAGTGGCTTGGGAGGCGGTTTTAAGGTGCTTTACAGGCTCTATTTTTAGCATTAAAATGCCTGTAAAACGCCTTCAGTGTGAAAGTAGCCTTAGCCCAACAGTGTTTTGGATCACCACCACACCAGTTACAGTGTTCTTTATGCCAGCCACACCAGTTGCAGTATCACCACACCAGTGTAAGCCAGCAACGGTGTCCCTAATTGTTGCCACACTAGTCCCAGTGTCTGTTGCCTGGACTGATCCTTTGCTTGATTGCTTACCAATGAACGGACCCATCTGCAAGTCCGACTGACTATATTCCTGCAGGACACCAGTTCCAGCCATCCCCTGCAAACAACTGCACTTTTTTAAGCACAGGAACTTTTTTATTATTTCTTTCTGGCCTTCCTTGCTAGGGAATGTGGCATTTCTGGGGGGAACCATATACAGTACCAGTAAGCTAAGCTTGCTTGGCTTATAGGAACTTTGACTGCTATAGGTGATAGTACACTAAGCTATATTCCCTGACCACTCATATAGAGGCAACCATTACAGTACAATGGTTTTGATACAAAATTGGTTGATTTGTATAATACATAAGACACAACGCCCGGAATATAATCAGTCCAAAAAGTGAAAAAAGTCTCACTCATGTGGTATCCCCACACTCAGGAGGGGTAGTAGAATGTTTTTTGGTGTGTAATTCTAAGTATGTAGGTAAAAGTGTAGCGCTATTTTTGCAGATATATGATAGTGAACCATAAACAGTTAAGTATAAAACATGTGGATGCACATGTGATGAACCATATGATAATAAAAATTTCTAATAAGTGAATAACTCTAGAAATAAATTTACATTTAAATCTAAGTATGCCCATTCTGTGTGTGTGAAATATCTTATTAAATTCACAACTTTGTGTAACAAAAAAAAAAAAAAAAAACATTTTCTTTCTGAATTTTCCAAAAACTTGTGGCAAAAAAAAATTAAGTATATAAATGACCCATCATGTTTCTTAGAAAATATGTTGGCTATCTGCTTCCCAAAATGAAAAAAAAAACAAAAAACATTTTGTTAAAATCCTTAATTTTTCCCAAAAATGTGACAAAAAATTACAACTTCCGAAAACTCACCTCTTAATAAATGCATTGGCCTCAAGAAATGAGATAGGCAGTCAGTACATCAGTGCTGATCCATTTTTAAATATAAATATTATAGTTTGTAGACTATACAATATAAATAATATACACTTATTTGGGTTATTTTTTACCAAAGAAATGTAGCATAATACATTTTGACCTAAATTTATAAAGAAAGATTATTTATTAAGACAATTTTAAATTTTATAATAAAAACTAAAAAAAAAACATATTTATTTACAAATGTTTGGTATTTTTTTGCACCACCAAAAGAAAACTCTATCTATTTCTAAAAAAATGATTTGATACAGTGTTGCATGACTAAACTACTACTGAGTAGTTGTCATTCAAAGTGTGACAGTGCTGAAAGCTGAAAAATAGCCTGGGCAGGAAGGGGGTAAAAGTGTTGGGTCTTGAGGTGGTTAAGACAGTCCTAGAAAACATGATGAATAATTGTTTTTTATTTTGCCCAGGTCCATTCTTAATAAGAACAATAGGTGCATGGAAGTTAAATTTTCTTTCTGTGTTAGTTTCTGTGTTAGTTTATTTCAACAATCCAAAATAATGAGTTTTTACTCTGGTGTCTTAAATATATCGCATTGTAAGCTTTTTTGTGTGAAATTTGGGGTGGTTTCAATACCTCTGTGAAGTACTAAAGAATATCTCAACATTATATAAAAGTACAAGGCCATGGGAGTGCGCATGCGCGGAGTCTCCAAGATGGCCGCTTGAGCCGGAGCTCCATCACACCTAGCTCTAGCGCCGCTCACAGCACTGCACAGAGGGATCACCGACGAGCTACAACGGGCGATCCAGACCCCCAGTTCACCAGGGAATCCCGCCGCATGAGTGGAAGCCAGGTACGGAGAGACCTCGGGCCGCAATTTGACCGGGTTCAGCCGCCGGGGTATACCAAGATGGCCGCCGCGGCCCAGCTACACGCTACAAACATTGAGGGACATGCAGAGCAGAGGCAAGTGTTAGCGCCCGCCACCCTGTCATACACCCCAGCCAGTCAAAGCTTGCTCATGCAACATATGACCCCATCCCCAGCGTCTACTGAATCGCTACTTAGCAGACACTTTGGGGACAATGCTGTCCCTTTAGCAGGGACACCCTCTCATACACACCAAGGGGGCCCCTACCTTACATCCCCGAATAATGAAGAAAGCCCCCACCACGATGATCTATTCCAGAAGTTGTCTACTTTACTGGAGAGGGGTCTGGCCAATACAGCAGCTAAGATTACTGGCGATATAAAAGCTGACTTCCAGAACCTAGGTTCCAGGATGGAAGCCATAGAGAGCAAGCTGGATTTAACAGTAGCAACCACTAACCAGAATTCTAGCCACATCCAGACACTTCAAGATAGGCTCGACTCAGCCCTAATGAGAATCGATGAACTTGAAGATAGATCCAGGAGATCCAACTTCAGAATCAGGGGTCTCCCTGAAACCTTTACAGAGGTCTCACAAGCGACACAGGAAATAATTAAATCCCTGATCCCTAACATACCGCAACACCGCCTGGAATTGGACAGGGTTCATAGAGCCCTGGGCCCTCCTAGAAAAGATGGTTCCCCCAGGGATGTAATCGCTAAACCACACTTTTACCAGGTAAAGGAGGAAATAATGAAGCAATCCAGAGCGGCGAAACAGATCTCCCATCACGATCACCCTATCCAAATTTTTGCTGACCTATCCCCCTCCACGATCCAGAGAAGAAGGGCCCTGAAACCTCTCTTAGGGGTCCTGGCCCAGAAAGACATCAAATACTGGTGGACATTCCCATTTGCCGTTAAATTCATTTTCAAGAGTAAACCCTATTCGTTCTCTAACCTCCAAGATGGAGAGAAGACCCTCCTTTCACTGAAGCTGATCTCGCTAGAATCGGACATGGACACATCAAACCCAGCCAACAACTCTACTAAACGGCCACCACCCACCAGCCCCCTGATGCCCCTGTGGAACAACCCGAAATCGAAGAAAGTGAAAGACATTCGCCCGACCTGAGTATTGCCAGCAATTAATTTTATTTTATTTTTATATTTCCTACTCTCTACCTTGGCTCCCAAAGGGAGTACTCATCAGAGACTTCCTCTTCTTCTGAAAGGGGCAATTGCCCTCCCAAATTCTATTGATCAAACTTTCTTATTTTTCAGTATATTAAGATATTGATCCGATCTAGGGTTTCCCCCAATTGATTTTGCTTATAGTCCTGGATAAGGCCTTAAACGAACCTGTTGGCTCATTATTACCATCTGTTAGAAGACAGAAACCTTATGTTTTCCACGTGGTTGTTTCTATGAGTTGGGCTCATAGTGGCCCCCTAATGTTAGTGGGTTAGTTACTGAACTAAATGTTTCCCCTCAATTATAATAGATAGTAGCTCTAAGATGTTCACCACATTGCCTGCTCTGATAAGGGGCGGGTGAGGGGTAGTTATCCAGATGCTCATCCCAGGGGACTGGAGGTCCCCCCTTTATGGGAATTTAAACCCTCTGTGCTAGGTATTTCTAAATGAACAAAAGTTAGTTGAGCGCCGTGGAGCTGGGTGCTTAGCATGTGCCTCCGCCTATCCCTCAGTCTCTCGAAGATTTGTGGGGTGGGTTGTCTGCTCACAATGGTGCAGACACTTTTTGTAAGGTCTGGCTCGGGGGAGAGGTTATTTCCCCAGGGAGCGGACCGTCTTTCTCTGAAGAGGCTGTCTATGGTCTCTTCCTCTATCTTTCCTATCTTGCTCTTTCTGTATACCCCTTCCCTCTCCCTCCTCCCCTCCCCCTTCTACGTACTAAGATGCTTAACAATTGTGTGTTTCTCAGAATCCATCCAGGCTATCACTGAGGTTCCTAATCAAACTAAACCATCTCACAGAAGGCCCATACAGAAGACAACTAGAGGTTCGGCTCACCTAAAGGTAAGTGACGCAGGGATAGACAGCATACACTCAACTCCTCTCCATGGCTAATGCACCAAAACCTATACTTAAAATAGCTACCCACAACGCCCAGGGTCTTAATTCTCCAATAAAAAGGAGAAAAATATTTGACAGTTACAAATCCCTCGGACTGGATGTGGTTTTGATTCAAGAGACTCACTTCCCTAGACGGTACAGCCCTGTCTTTTTACACCATCACTTCCCAGTTTTTTATTTGGCAAAGGCAGAAGACAAATCAAAAGGGGTTGCAATTTTATTTTCAAAATCTTGCAATTTCTCTTGGCAAGCCG
Organism: Rana muscosa; assembly: GCA_029206835.1. Taxonomy (NCBI): domain Eukaryota; kingdom Metazoa; phylum Chordata; class Amphibia; order Anura; family Ranidae; genus Rana; species Rana muscosa. Next base: position 1,158,369,535 of record CM055122.1, read on the forward strand.
AGTACAAAGACCCAAAAGGCAGGTTTCTTTTAGTGAAAGGCCTAATTGAGGGGCACGTTTTCTCCTTTATTTCATACTATGCTCCAAATAAAGGGCAACTGAGGTTTTTTCAGTCAATGATGTCAACCCTGAGCCCTATGTTGGAGGGGACTCCCATATTTGGGGGTGACTCCAACATGGCGCTTGATCGTGGGCTGGATAAGTCCAACCCAGCCAAACCCATCCTAACTCGCCCCACCAGGGCCAGCCTAAAATTTGCTAGACTACTCCATGCTCAGGGTTTGGCAGATGTTTGGCGTGAACAGAACCCAACGACAAGAGATTATACCCATTTCTCTAACCCCCATCAATCCTATGCCAGGATAGATCACATTCTCATCCCCTCACATCATCTTCCACATGTCAATGATGCTCGGATTATAGACACGTCACTCTCGGATCACTCTATTGTGTCAGCATCTCTCGACTCACTCTCACACAGACCCAAACATTTCCAGTGGAGGCTTAATGAGTCAATTTTGTCAGACCCCATTAATGTGATCGAGATTAATAAAGCACTAACCGAATACTTCTCTTTAAATAACAATGGGGAGGTATCCGCAGAAGTACTCTGGGCAGCCCATAAAGTTACCGTCAGAGGTAAACTTATCCAGCTCGCATCCAAAATCAAAAGAGAAAGAATTGCTGATATAGTTAGATTGGAAAGAATGTACGCTTCTCTCAGAGCCCAACATAAAAAAGATCCGACCAGAATTAGCATGGCACAAATAGACTCAGTCAGACTGCAACTTAACTTAGCCCTGACAACACGAGCTGAAAAACTGATCCGATGGAGCGGAGCGAAATTTTATACCCAGAAGGACAAATTAGGCAAGATGCTGGCCAATAAACTCACCCCCAGGGTGAGGCTAAACACAATCCCTAGGATCAAATCTCATAATCAGACCACGACTTCTGATCCCTCCAAAATCCTTACAGCTTTCAGAGAGTTCTATGACAAGCTTTATAGTGCTGGTCAGCAGGTCTCCGCTAGTTCCATCTCACATTTTCTAGACACCCTCCCTATTCCTAAACTCTCTGATGAACACAAAACCATCATGGAGGACCCAATTTCAGTGGAAGAATCCATGGAGGTTATCAAAAACCTAAAGGGGGGAACGGCTCCAGGTCCGGACGGTCTATCGGTCCCCTACTATAAGACCTTCTCAGAGATAGTAGCGCCCTTTATGACAAAATTTTTTAACGAAAAAACCTCCGGTTCCCCCCTAAAACCTGACCTAAACTCAGCATACATTACTGTCATCCCGAAACCTGATAAAAATCCAGAAGAGGTAGCTAACTATAGACCAATATCGTTGATAAATAACGATTTAAAGATCCTCACCAAAGTCCTAGCAAACAGACTAAACTCATTCATCAGCTCCTATATTCACAAAGACCAAGTGGGATTTATCCCAGGTAGACAGGGCCCTGATCAAACTAGAAGAGCTATTGATATAGTCTCGATCTTACAGTCTAACTGGCCAGGAGGACCTAAGCAACAGGGAATGCTACTTTCCCTGGACATACAAAAAGCATTTGATACTGTGTCCTGGCAGTACATCTTTACCCTGTTAGAGCATTGGGGCTTTGGGAATCAATTTATCGGAACCCTGAAAGCACTATTGTTACGTACCTGACGGTGACGAGCCCGGATCTGCAGAGGGAGGCCTCTCTTACGGCTTCCACCGGCGGCCCCTGGTACTGAAGACAGGAGGCACGGAGGTAGAAGGGGTACGAGTGCCTGGCAGGATGGATCAAGGTAGAGTAGAGTCTGAAGACTGGGACGGATCCAGGCACCCAGGAAGTATGGCAGGCTGAACCGGAACCAGGAACACAGCAACTGGACTGGAACTGAAGAGACTGGCTGGACTGGAACCAGGATACAGCAACTGGAGAGATTGGTCGGACAAGCCGGGTCGGTAGTATTGGCTGACGGCAAGGTACTGGAGGATCAGGCAGAAGATTGGTCAAACAAAGCCGGGGGTCAGAGGCAGGCAGGAAACTGGAAGGGTCAAGGCAAGCCGGGTCGGATACAGGTAAATACACGAATCAGGTCTCTTTGGGTACTACACGCTGTAGAGCAGACAGCAGGGACTGTCTGTCACAGGCATGTTTAAATAGCTCTTCTGGCGCGCTTTGTGGAGCGTGCGCGCGCCCCCGCTAAGCGCGTGCGCGCGCACGTGCTCGCCATCGCGCGCGCGCGTGCCCGCGCGCGTGGACGTACCCGAGATTCGGAATCAGGAAGTCCAGGAATCCTGTAGCTGACAGGATTTCTATGACATTGCCCCCCCCAAGGGGCAGCCTCCGGATGCCCAGCCGGGTGAACCTTCCAGGGTGAGTCCTTTTGAAAGCCTGTATCAAACTCCTGGCATGGATATTCTCCTCGGGTTCCCATGAGTTTTCCTCGGGTCCGTAGCCCTTCCATTTAATTAGGAATTGGTTCTGGTTATTTCTTCTCCTGAAGTCCATGATAGCTTCTACTTCGAATTCCTGCTCACCGTCAATAATGATCGGATCAGGGTGATCCGGCTTCCGATCTGGAAACGGATTAGAGACTGTGGGTTTTAGGAGAGAGACATGAAAAACTGGATGGATTCTAAGAGAGTCAGGAAGTTCCAATTCATAAGCTACTTCATTAATTTTCCTCTTAACAGGGAATGGACCTAAAAATTTGGGGCCCAGTTTTTTAGAAGGGCATGCCATTCTTAGGTTTGTGGTAGATAGCCATACTTGGTCGCCGGGTACCAACACTAATTCACCCCGTCTCTTCTTGTCATAAATTGTCTTGTTGCGTTCTTGAGTCTTGGTCATGGTCTCTTGTAAAAGCTGGTTATTGACCGAAATTTTTTTTAACTTTTCCTGGACTGCAGGTACAGGACACTCAGGAAGGGAGTTAGGCAGAAAAGTAGGATGAAAACCATAGTTTGCAAAGAAAGGAGTCTGGCAGGAGTCTGACTACACGCTGTAGAGCAGACAGCAGGGACTGTCTGTCACAGGCATGTTTAAATAGCTCTTCTGGCGCGCTTTGTGGAGCGTGCGCGCGCCCCCGCTAAGCGCGTGCGCGCGCACGTGCTCGCCATCGCGCGCGCGCGTGCCCGCGCGCGTGGACGTACCCGAGGTTCGGAATCAGGAAGTCCAGGAATCCTGTAGCTGACTAAGTTCTCTTTTCATGTTACTTATCTCTTTTCATGTTACTGTCTTTGGGACAGTATTGCTCCTACCGCTATTTCGGAGGCGTCTACCTCAAGTACGAATGGTAGTGAGGAGTCTGGGTGTTTCAAGATAGAGGCTGAGGTAAATAGGGCCTTCAGGCGTTCAAAAGCTTCTTGGGCTTCAGGAGACCAGTGAAAACGTGTTCCTTGCTTGGTGAGTTGAGTAATGGGTGCGATAATAGCTGAAAACCCCCTGATGAACTTGCGGTAGAAGTTGGCGAATCCAACGAAACGTTGGATTCCCTTCTTGTCCACCGGTTCTGGCCAGTCCAGGATTGCGGTAATTTTTTGAGGATCCATCTTGATGCCCTCGCTGGAAATGATTAACCCCAGAAATGATATACTCTCTTGCTCGAACTCGCATTTTTCGGCCTTCGCATACAGGCCATGCTGGCGGAGCCGACCCAACACATTTTTGACATGTCTGCGATGAGAATCAAGGGAGGAAGAAAAAATTAAGATATCATCAAGATAAACAATAACAAAGAGGTCTAGGAAGTCCCGTAGAACATCGTTGATAAAATACTGGAAAGTGGCAGGGGCGTTACACAACCCGAATGGCATTACCAAGTACTCAAAATGTCCATCCTGGGTACGGAAGGCGGTCTTCCATTCGTCACCTTCTTTGATACGGATCAAGTTGTAGGCTCCGCGGAGGTCAAGTTTGGTAAAGATGGTGGCAGTACCTAGTCTCTGAAATAACTCTGGTACCAGGGGGAGAGGGTAGCGATTTTTTACTGTAATTTTATTCAATTCCCGGTAATCCACACAAGGTCGAAGGGTGTGGTCCTTTTTCTCTACAAAAAAGATGCCTGCGCCCGCTGCGGATGTGGAAGGGCGGATGAACCCTTTTTGCAAGTTCTCATCAACATAATTCTTTAAAGCCCCTTGTTCTACCTCCGTTAAAGGGAAGACTCTACCGAACGGAATCTTTGCTCCAGGAAGTAGGTCGATGGGGCAATCGTAGGCCCGATGGGGTGGTAGAGTCTCTGCCTTTTGTTTACTAAATACGTCAAGAAAGTCGTGGTAAACTTCTGGGATGGATTGACGGGTGCCATCTTCGGTGTCAATGCATAGTAACGAGGCCGGCCCAGGAGGTTTATATGAGCCGCAGGACTGTTGGCAATAGGAAGAAGGAAAGGCAACTATTCCCGTAGTCCAGTTGATAGTGGGATTGTGGGCTTGTAACCAAGGCATACCAAGGATCAAGGGAAACAACGGGGAAGAGATGATGTCCAGACACAAGCATTCTTGGTGGGTTCCAGAGGTGGTAAAGATGGTAGCGGGTATAGGAGTGGTCTCCTGGGTCACAGGTCCGGACTTAATGACGGAACCATCAGCCAGATGGACACGAAGTCCGTGGGTCTTGGTACGAAGGGGAATTTGGTGTTTAATGGCAAAGGCTGAGTCCATAAAGCAGCTGCATGCTCCGGAATCAATAATGGCGGGTACTGGCAAAGTCCTTCCTGGGAGCTGTAATGAAACAGAGAGGGCAAGGTGAGATGTGGTTTTGGCTTGTAGGTTAGTCATGTTAGAAGAAACTGAAAGAAACTTACGAAGCTTCAGGGGACAGGTTCTAACGAAATGTCCGGGGTCCCCGCAGTACAGGCACAGATTATTTATTCGGCGGCGCTGGCGTTCCTCAGGAGCGAGGGATGGACGAAGGAGCCCGAGCTGCATTGGTTCAGGCGTGTCAGATGTGGGAGTTGGAGGTGTAGCAGGAGCCGAGTACAGGTGACTAGGAGCCCGAGGAAGCATCCAGGTTGGGCGGGAGAAGCCAGTGGTCCTCTCAGCCCTCCGTTCCCTCAGACGTCGGTCAATCTGGATGGTTAGATCAATCAACAGGTTGAGTGTCTGTGGTACACCAACTCTAGCTAGCTCGTCCTTCAAGGAATCGGAAAGTCCTAAGCGAAACTGATGGAGGAGGGCGGCATCATTCCAATTGGTATCCGCACTCCACCGCCTGAATTCTGCCACATAGTCCTCCGCTGGTCTGCGTCCTTGTTGAAGGGAACGCAAGGCGGCTTCTGCGGTTACTGAGAGTTGGGGATCTTCGTATAGCTGGGCCAGGGCATCGAAAAAAGCAGCGAGGTTGTTTAGTGATACATCCTTCTGTTCAAAGAGACGGTGGGCCCAGCTCTGAGGGTCTCCAGCGAGCAAAGAGACCACAAAGCCCACCTTGGTGGCCTCTAGAGAAAAGGTACGGGGCTGTAGGGCAAAATACAGTTCACACGAATTCCGGAAGGCCCTAAACTTGCTCCGATCCCCGGAAAATCTTTCGGGTGTAGGAACCTTAGGTTCAGGAGGAAGCATGACCACTGTGGGTGAGGAACTTGTTCCGGCTGTGGAAGCAGAGGCGTGGGGCCCCTCTTGGATGGCAGAGGGATTGGTGAGGACCCGCACTTGTTCTTCCAAGCGGGTGTATCCTTGTTGAAGACTCTTGACTGCTTCAGACAAACCTGCCAGGTGCCGACAGAGTTCCTCCATAGGTGAGGCTCCCTGCCCGGGCTCAGACATGGCTGTCTGCTACTGTCACGTACCTGACGGTGACGAGCCCGGATCTGCAGAGGGAGGCCTCTCTTACGGCTTCCACCGGCGGCCCCTGGTACTGAAGACAGGAGGCACGGAGGTAGAAGGGGTACGAGTGCCTGGCAGGATGGATCAAGGTAGAGTAGAGTCTGAAGACTGGGACGGATCCAGGCACCCAGGAAGTATGGCAGGCTGAACCGGAACCAGGAACACAGCAACTGGACTGGAACTGAAGAGACTGGCTGGACTGGAACCAGGATACAGCAACTGGAGAGATTGGTCGGACAAGCCGGGTCGGTAGTATTGGCTGACGGCAAGGTACTGGAGGATCAGGCAGAAGATTGGTCAAACAAAGCCGGGGGTCAGAGGCAGGCAGGAAACTGGAAGGGTCAAGGCAAGCCGGGTCGGATACAGGTAAATACACGAATCAGGTCTCTTTGGGTACTACACGCTGTAGAGCAGACAGCAGGGACTGTCTGTCACAGGCATGTTTAAATAGCTCTTCTGGCGCGCTTTGTGGAGCGTGCGCGCGCCCCCGCTAAGCGCGTGCGCGCGCACGTGCTCGCCATCGCGCGCGCGCGTGCCCGCGCGCGTGGACGTACCCGAGATTCAGAATCAGGAAGTCCAGGAATCCTGTAGCTGACAGGATTTCTATGACAACTATACTCCACGCCCACGGCGCGTATTCGAATTCAAGGACATTATTCCTCCCCGATCCACATAGCAAGGGGAACAAGGCAAGGCTGCCCATTGTCACCCGTAATCTTTGCATTGGCCATAGAGACATTGGCGATAGCTATACAAGAGAATCCTGATGTAAAGGGGGTTTCTTGTGGACCCCAAATGCACAATTGTGGGTTGTTTGCGGATGACTTAATACTCTTTATTACCTCCCCTCTAACCTCCCTACCTAATTTGAATAAAATTATTTTCTCTTTTGCGACAGTAACAGGTTTGCAGGTTAACTTTGCCAAATCCCAAGCCCTAAACATCTCTCTTAACCCTGAGATGGTCTCCCTACTTAAAATGAATTTTAAATTTGCCTGGAATGAATACAATATCGAATATTTGGGTATCTCCCTTACTTCTAAATTTGAGTCCCTCTACGCTAAAAACTTCCCTCCCATGTACCACAAGTTAGAGCAAGACCTAAAACTATGGTCAAAGCAAAATTTATCTTGGTTGGGAAGAATAAATGCTGTCAAGATGACACTACTGCCTAGACTGCTCTACCTCTTCCGAGCTCTCCCCATCCCACTGAGGAGGGACCATCTCAAGTCACTCCAGAGCAAAATTATACAATTTATTTGGGGGGGATCGGGATACAGGATCAACCAACAGACTCTTTACCACTCTAGAAAACGAGGAGGACTGGGTGTGCCAAACTTGTATAGATATTTTTTAGCATCAAGACTGTCCCAGTTCTCCACTGTATATACTAAAGGGAGAAAACCAGATTGGATACAAATCGAACGCCAGGCGGTTCCACATCATACCCTGGATTACCTATTGTGGTGTTCACCTAAAAATAGACCACCTATTTTGGCCCCCACTCTCTCACACTCCTTTGCTTTGTGGGATAAACTGAAATTGAACCCTAACCTTACCTCAACCATGCAACCCCTCTCACACCTATTCCGTAACCCGAGTGTCATGGATATGCATTAATGTCTGTCTGCCATCTTACCTTCCTCCTCATGTGTTCATCTAGAGACCAGACCTCCTTCACCTGGCTTCCTTTATAATCTCCTCCCAGCCTGACTCCACCCCAGGCCCTATCACTGAACACTATATTAACCTGTGCACTGCAAGCCTGCTTTGCTGATCAACGTGTTTGTTAGGCATTGTGTGTTTGGGTTCCTGCCTGCCGTGTGCTACGTCTGTCTCTCTGTTACGTTATTGGCTTGTCCCCGACCATCCCTGTCTGCTCGTGACCCTTGACCTTCGGCTCGTTCTTCGTTATCCTTGTCTGCTTGTGGTCCCTGACCTTCGGCTTGTTATTCGGTTCTCTCTATCGTGTGCTGCTGCTTCCCCTTATCCTACGGGGCGTGAGCTAGGAAACTCCAGGGGCCGCGACCTGGTCCCAGCCTGCAGCGTAACATCCTCACCACTAGAGGCCCTGGAGAAGACCAGCTGGGTCTTAGACTCCGCGCCCTGGGGAATCTTGGCTCTCGCTTCCGTTGGGATCCCGGTTGTGCTCCTCTGGTCCCGCTTTCCACAACCACCCAGTTTCCTATCCACAGAAGCCAGCCATAGGGTTCACTACCTCGCGGTGCACTCCTGTCCCCCTACGGTGTGCATCTGTCACCTGGCCACAGGTGACCCTGACAGTTTGATCAGCCATGAACCCGGCTGACATCCCGCTTCCCGCGGATGATCCATTGCAGGGCATAGTTCGCAGACTTGAGACCCAGGAATCAAATCAGACCCAGGTGATGCGATTCCTCCAGGATCTGGCTTCTCGATTCGAGCAGCTTCAGGTCTCCTTGGGAACCCCGAATCCGCAACCCCAAGTACAACCAGCGGCTGTACCTATCGCACCAGTCGCAGCCTCACACTCACTAAGATTGCCAGCTCCGTTCCGTTTCTCTGGGGACTCCAAGGCCTGCAGGGGGTTTCTCAGCCAATGCACTATTCATTTTGAGCTTCAGCCTCAAAGCTTCCTATCTGACCGGGCTAAGGTAGCCTATATCATTTCCCTCCTCTCCGGTGAAGCTTTGGCCTGGGCTGCCCCCCTGTGGGAGAGGAACGATCCGGTGGTTTCCAGTCTGTCCGAATTCTTGAAGCTCTTTCGTAATATCTTCGAAGAGCCGGCTCGGGCTTCTTCAGCGGCTAGTGCTGTCTTACGTCTTCGCCAAGAATCTAGTTCAGTGGGGCAATATGCTCTTCAGTTCCGTATCCACACAGCTGAATTGAGCTGGAATAATGAGGCCCTGGTCGCTACCTTTTTACATGGCCTCTCTGACCGAGTGAAAGACGAATTAGCGGGAAGAGCCATTCCCGTCGGTCTGGACGATGTAATTTCATTATGCAACCAGATCGACATTCGTTTTCAAGAGAGGTCCTTAGAAAAAAGACGCCAGCACTCTCTGGGTCCTAGCCAGTCTGAGCTCCCCTCCCTTCATTCCGTGGAGCATCCTCTACCTGCTGAAGAACCTATGCAGCTGGGCCGGACCAGACTAACCCCCGAAGAACGTGCTAGGCGCAGAACTCTGGGCTTGTGCCTCTATTGTGGGGGCAAGGGTCATTTTCGTGACTCCTGCTCGCTTCGTCCGGGAAACGCTCGGGTCTAATACATTTGGAAGGTGGAGTATTGGACCCAGAAACATCACCTTCTCGCCTGCTCTTGCCGGTGTCCCTTCATGTAGGCACTTCTCCTCAGTCAACCCTTGCATACCTGGATTCCGGGGCTGCCGGCAATTTCATGGATTGGAGAACTGCTTCTTCTATGAAGCTTACCCTTTCACCTCTCACTACCCCATTGGTAGTCTCGGCAATTGATGGCACTGTTCTCCCAGGGGGCCCTATTCGCTTCCAGACGCTACCCATTAGGATGTCGGTAGGGATTCTCCACCAGGAGTGGATATCCTTTCTTATTCTACCCAAGGCCTCTACCCCAGTTGTATTGGGCCTCCCTTGGCTACAGCTCCACTCTCCACATGTGGACTGGGTCTCTGGGCAGATCCTGGCCTGGGGTTCCTCATGTTTCTCGTCGTGTCTTCTCAAGGTGACCCCCAAGGAGAGTCTTCCGGTTGCTGCCACTTCTGTTTCTTCTGATCTTCCCGCCGCATACAGCGATTACCGGGATGTGTTCTGTAAAAAATCAGCTGAGGTGCTTCCTCCCCACAGGTCTTTTGACTGTGCTATTGATCTTGTCCCCGGAGCAACTCTACCCAGGGGTCGTACCTACCCTCTGTCCATCCCAGAGACCCAGGCCATGTCGGAGTATGTAGCAGAGAATCTGGAGAGAGGGTTCATCCGGAAATCCTCATCGCCTGCAGGGGCAGGGTTCTTTTTTGTTGCCAAAAAGGATGGTACCTTAAGACCCTGCATCGATTATCGGGGTTTAAATGCGGTTACTATTAAAAATCGATACCCCTTACCCTTAATATCTGAGCTATTCGATAGGTTGAAGGGTGCCTCCATTTTCACCAAGTTGGATCTCAGAGGCGCGTACAATCTCATTCGAATACGGGAGGGTGACGAATGGAAGACTGCATTTAACACTAGAGACGGGCATTACGAATATCTGGTGATGCCTTTTGGTCTGTGTAATGCTCCAGCCGTGTTTCAAAACTTTGTCAATGAAATCTTCAGAGATCTGCTGTACCAGTTTGTTGTCATCTATCTGGATGACATTCTGATCTTTTCTGAAAATCTGCTCGTCCACAGAAACCATGTCCGCACTGTACTTCAACGTCTTAGAGAGAACAATCTCTATGCCAAGCTGGAGAAATGTTCCTTTGAATGTTCTGAGGTCCTGTTTTTGGGGTGCTTTGTCTCATGTTCGGGGCTTCGTATGGACCCTGGGAAGGTCTTGGCTATCACCAACCGGCCTCTTCCTGCTAGCCTCAAGGCCACACAGCGCTTTCTTGGCTTCACTAATTATTATAGGCAGTTCATAAGGAATTACTCTTCCATTGCCGCGCCTATTATCGCTTTGACCAAGAAGGGTGTGAATGCCAGAGACTGGCCTCCCGAAGCTGTCTCTGCATTTCACAACCTGAAACAGGCCTTTGTTTCTGGCCCCCTCTTGAGGAGACCAAATCCTGGGAATGCATTTTTTATTGAAGTGGACGCTTCCTCAATGGGGGTGGGAGCTGTGCTTCTTCAAATCTTTGAGAAGAGACGCCAACCATGTGCGTTCTTCTCCAAAAATTTTTCTCAGGCAGAGAGGAATTATGCCATCGGTGATCGGGAACTTCTCGCAATTAAATTGGCGTTAGAGGAGTGGCGTCATCTCTTGGAGGGTTCCCCTCACTCCATAACGATCTTTACCGATCACAAGAATTTACAGTATCTACAGAATGCTAAACGTCTGAATCCTAGACAGGCCAGGTGGAGTCTCTTCTTTGCCCGTTTTAATTTCACGATTACCTACAAACCTGGTTCCTGCAACGGTCGGGCTGATGCGCTCTCTAGGTCATTTGACACTTTGGACGAGGAGTCCGCCCCTGAACCTGAGCCGATCATTCCCACCTCATGCATTGTTGCCCACTCTACCACCCTGAAGTCTAAAATTCCGCCTGGTAAGACCTTTGTCCCCACTGAGCTAAGAGCTAAGATCCTTCGTTGGGGACATGATTCCAAGGTGGCAGGGCATTCTGGATTCCTCCGATCCTTCCTACTCATCAGTCGTCACTACTGGTGGCCTAATCTCCGCTCAGACGTCAAAGACTACGTTAAAGCTTGTCATGTCTGTGCTCAGTCCAAATCCTCCACACAAGCTCCTGCTGGTCTCCTCATGCCCTTGCCTATTCCTAAGGAACCCTGGGCCCATATTGCCATGGATTTTATCACCGATCTCCCACTGTCTGAGAATAATACAGTCATTTGGGTGGTAATCGATCGATTCTCCAAGATGGCTCATTTTGTTCCTCTTCCTGGTCTTCCTTCTGCCCCTGCCTTGGTTCCCATTTTCATTCGAGAAATTCTCCGCCTACATGGGGTCCCTTCTCATATTGTTTCCGACAGGGGAGTCCAGTTCACGTCTCGTTTTTGGAGAGCCTTTTGCAAATCCCTCAATATTGTCTTGGATTTTTCTTCTTCTTACCATCCCCAATCCAATGGACAGACTGAGAGGGTTAATCAGGAGTTAGAGGTCTTTCTTCGCACCTTTGTGTCTTCTCACCATGACGATTGGTCCTCTCTACTCCCGTGGGCAGAATTCTCCCATAACAATCATGTGAATACCAGTTCGCAGAAGACACCCTTTTTCACAGTTTATGGAAAACACCCTCAACTTCCTCTTCCTATGATCTGTTCTCCAGACATTCCAGCTTTGGCTTCGGTTCAGGAGTCTCTCAATTCCGTTTGGGGTCACGTTCATGATTCCCTCCGGGCAGCTGCTGAAAAATTCAAAGGCTTTGCCGACCACCGCAGGCGTAAACCGCCTTCTCTTCAGCCAGGGGACAAAGTCTGGCTCTCTACCAGGAACATCAAGCTCCGAGTTCCTTCTCTGAAGTTTGCTCCACGATTCATCGGTCCATACACGGTAACTGCTAAACTGAATCCGGTTTGTTTCAAACTCCAGATTCCTAAGAGCCTTAAAATCACTAACTCCTTTCATGTTGCTCTTCTAAAGCCTTTAGTCCTCAATAAATTCTCTCGTCCTCTTCCTACCGTGGCGCCTGTCTCGGAGGATAATCAGGAGTACGAGATCAGTCAAATTCTGGACTCCCGACTCTGTAAAGGCGTTCTTCAGTACCTCGTTCATTGGAAAGGGTTTGGTCCTGAGGAGAGGTCTTGGATCACTGCATCTGAGGTCTTTGCACCTCGTCTGTTAAAGGAGTTTCATCTGAAGTTTCCCTCTAAACCTGGGCCCAGGCGGGGAAGGGGGAGGCCTCGTAAGAGGGAGGGTACTGTCATGGATATGCATTAATGTCTGTCTGCCATCTTACCTTCCTCCTCATGTGTTCATCTAGAGACCAGACCTCCTTCACCTGGCTTCCTTTATAATCTCCTCCCAGCCTGACTCCACCCCAGGCCCTATCACTGAACACTATATTAACCTGTGCACTGCAAGCCTGCTTTGCTGATCAACGTGTTTGTTAGGCATTGTGTGTTTGGGTTCCTGCCTGCCGTGTGCTACGTCTGTCTCTCTGTTACGTTATTGGCTTGTCCCCGACCATCCCTGTCTGCTCGTGACCCTTGACCTTCGGCTCGTTCTTCGTTATCCTTGTCTGCTTGTGGCCCCTGACCTTCGGCTTGTTATTCGGTTCTCTCTATCGTGTGCTGCTGCTTCCCCTTATCCTACGGGGCGTGAGCTAGGAAACTCCAGGGGCCGCGACCTGGTCCCAGCCTGCAGCGTAACATCCTCACCACTAGAGGCCCTGGAGAAGACCAGCTGGGTCTTAGACTCCGCGCCCTGGGGAATCTTGGCTCTCGCTTCCGTTGGGATCCCGGTTGTGCTCCTCTGGTCCCGCTTTCCACAACCACCCAGTTTCCTATCCACAGAAGCCAGCCATAGGGTTCACTACCTCGCGGTGCACTCCTGTCCCCCTACGGTGTGCATCTGTCACCTGGCCACAGGTGACCCTGACACCGAGTTTCCCCCCAGGGTTAAACATAAAGGCCTTTCAATGGTGGCTGGACAAAGGGCTGTACCGTATAGGCCATTTCTTCACGTCTAGAGGCCCACTTTCTCTGGCTTACTGCGTGAGCAATCTCGACCTCCCTCAGTCTGAGAGATTTCGGTTTCAGCAAATAAGCCACTTCTTGCATAGAATATGGCCCGAAAAGCCTAATCCTCCCAAATTTTCAAATTATGAACTCTGGTGCAGTCAACCCATGGAGCAGAGGGGAGGCATTTCAGTCATCTATGCGTCACTTTCCCAACCGACTGATAAATTCCCTTACATGTTAGCCTGGGAGGGAGACTTCAAGTTTCAGTGGAGCTTGGAGACCTGGCAGTCTGCGCTAGCCACAGCGTATAAAGGAATCATCAATACATCTCTCATGGAAGCAAATGTAAAAATTATGACTAGATGGTATATGACACCTACACGACTGGCCAAGATTTTTCCAACAGCTGACCCGTTATGCTTCCGGGGATGTCATCTGAGGGGCACAATCGCCCATGTGTGGTGGGAATGCCCTAGAATCAGGTCCTTTTGGAGAAAGATATTAACTCTCATTAAAAGAGTCACGGGTTGCGAGATTCCCAGGTCTCCGGAAACCATTTTACTAAATGCTCATATTCCTAAGATATCCAAACACGATCGTATACTAATCCACTATATATTGCTGGGAGCCAAAATTACACTAGCCAAGGCGTGGAAGCACCCAAATGTCTCCACTAAAGCAGCGATCAGGAAAGTATCTTGGATCATGGCCCAGGAAAAGCTTGCCAGTATCATTAACGACTCAACATGTAAATTTGAGAAGGTTTGGGAACCGTGGGCTCAGTTCTTGGGTATCTCTCTAGTTCCTGGATTGGCTCACAATTAAAACCTGGATTAATTTAAGCACTTAGTGAACCTTGCCTCCCTTCCCTACCCCCACCCTACCCTAACCCCCGTCTTCCCTATCTTTCTTCTTTCTGACTACCTCTCCTTTCTTCTAACAGGGTATCGAATTACTATTAATGGTACAACAATGGAGGTCCTCTTAGGAGTGAGTCAGTCCCATCGGGGGTTTCCCCCCTGGGGGGGAGGGAGGGTTCCCTCCCTCTGGCACAGCATGTTCCCTTTTGGGGTGCCGGAGGGCGGGAGCTCTGTGGCACCTTCCCTGCCCCGGATGTAGGGGACTGAAAGAGAGAATTTAGGACCCCAGGCTCTGTTGATAAGGCGAGTTTGGGAGGGAGTGTACCTATAATTAAAATCTGTATGCCAGATGATATGATTAACCACTTGACAGAATTGTTTACGATTACAGATCTTCCTTAATTTTTGCACTTTCGCTGTGTATTTTTTCAGCCCGCCCATGCTATCGGCCAAAAACTTCTATCTTTTATATTGCTATCGTATTTGTTACTCTGTATTTTCCTATTTGAAAATAAAATACTTTGAAAGTAAAAAAGTACAAGGCCATAAACACATCAACATTGTTTAACATTAGCTAGTAGAAACTAATACTAAGAGCATAAGATTAACAAAAGTATACACAACAATTTTAAAAACCTTAAATAGGTTTTTCAAAGCATCACTTTGCTCCACCTTATGAGTACTTCAAGTTATTGTAAACAATCACCTAAAATAGAAATGAAAGGCAAAACATTTTTGTATGGGTATAAAAAAACATTATAAATGCCTTTTTTTACCTTTTTTATAAGTGATCACATTCCCTCTGTCCTCAGCTGCATAAGAGCTGGGGGGGGGGGTAGAGAAGCAGTAGCTCACTGAACTTCCCCATTTATGGCTGTGCAGCAGAAGTGTGTCAGGACAGGTCTGACCATTGGAGGAGAGTATACTGAGTTCTCAGCACAGCTAGAGAATTGACCATGCTGTGCTCTCCTGTTTAGAGTGCTCAGTTTTTAATAGCAAAGCAGAGGGACTAGCAGAAACACTAGGGATTTCACATAAGAGAAGCAAAACAAGAAGAACAGGATACTTTATCATACAAGTACATGGTACAGCAGGCACATATCAGGAATATGACGTCTTGAGGTAACAAACGCTGTGTGGTATACGCAAAACTGTTTAAAGGGGGGTTCAACCCGCAATTTTTATTTTTATTTTTAATTCAGCAGCTACAAACACTGTAGCTGCTGACTTTTAATAAGGACAAGTACTTACCTGTCCTACTCGCCCGCGATGTCAGCCCCCCGATCCCTCGATCCTTGCAGCTCCCGGCGCTGCCATCCTCAATAATAGGGAATAATAAGGGAAACAGGCAGTGATGCCGTGCGGCTTCACTGCCCGTTTCCTACTGTGCATGCGCGAGCAGCACGGCTCTTTGTGAATGGGCTGGCTGCTCTCTGGGATACACACAGTTCCCAGAAGGCAGCGCGCCCCATTCACAAGAAGACACAGAGTGTAGGACGAGGAAGAAGATCCACCGTGGAGGATGAAGAGGCAGATTAGGGACTTCCGCATAGCAACCACTATTTCTGGTAAGACATTTATTTATTTTTTTTGTAGATTTTTGGTGAATTTTTTTTTCAGGGTGGAACTCCACTTTAATCACTTTTGGTCAGAGTGGGGAAGGGTTAGAACTCCATTTTCAGTTTTACTTTTATTCAGGGCTCCGTTAGAGAGATGTATTCTCATTTTCTATTTTGGGACAGAATTTTACCAGACAGGACATGAGGGATAATACCTGCAACAAGAAAATAGACAACAGTAAAATTGCAACAGAGGCTCTAGCCTTCCCCCCTAAAAAAAATAAATAATTGAATTGTTGGAAGCCTCTTTCTTTTTTTTTCTGGTGAAAACCTTTTCTGGGACAGGAAGTAAGGGAAAGGGAATGAGCTATTGGTTCAGCATATTTATTCAAAGCCAATAAATCATAGTGGGGCAAGCAAAATATATTTATACTCCCATGGGGCATCATCCCATAGTAATAAAGAACAAAAGTGAGGCAAGTAAACGATTATCAGGAGTGAATGTATGTAGCAGTTTTTTTTTTTCTACTAAAGGTCATAATGTATATATGTATATATAAAGGTCATAATGTATATAAAATTACCGATAGGCATATACAGTACTAACATTAAGAACTATCAAATAGGCGTAACATAGAACTGTCACAATAGAGTCAACAGTCTATGCGTTTCACAGAGATTCCTGCTTCATCAGAACCCTCTACTCCTTTAACCACTTCAGATCTGCGCTATAGCCGAAAGACGGCTGCAACGCGGACCTGAACTGCCGGGAGGGCGTCCCTGGAAGTCCTCTTGTTTACTTCCGCAATGCGTGCCCGAGGTGGCGCGCATCATGGAAGAGCTGTGCCCGCTGAGTCACGCAGTTACCGATGCGCATGCCTGGCAGCCGCGATGTCCGCCAGGTGCCCGCAATCGGCTGTAACAGAGCCAGGGACGTGGATCTCTGTGTGTAAACACAGAGATCCACGTCCTGCTAGGGAGAGGAGACCGATGGTGTGTCCCTTGTACATAGGGACAACCATCGGTCACCTCCCCCAGTCAGTCCCCTCCCCCACAGTAAGAATCACTCATGAGGGAACACATTGAACCCCTTCCCGCCCCCTAGTGGTTAACCCCTTCACTGCCAGTCACATTTATTCAGTAATCAGTGCATTTTTATAGCACTGTTCGCTGTATAAATGTGAATGGTCCAAAAATAGTGTCAAAAGTGTCCGATGTGTCTGCCGCAATATCGCAGTTCTGACAAAAATCACAGATCACCGATATTACTAGTGGAAAAAAAATTCATAAATCTATCCCCTATTTTGTAGGCGCTATAACTTTTGCGCAAACCAATCAATAAACGCTTATTGCGTTTTTTTTTTACCAAAAATATGTAGAAGAATACGTATCGGACTAAACAAAAGGAAAAATAATTTTTAAAAAAATGGGATATTTATTATAGCAAAAAGTAAAAAATATTGTGTTTTTTTTTCAAAATTTCGCTCTTTTTTTGTTTATAGCGCAAAAAATAAAAACCGCAGAGGTGATCAAATACCACCAAAAGAAATCTCTATTTGTGAGGAAAAAATGATAAAAAATTCATTTGGGTACAGCGTTGTATGACCGCACAATTGTCATTCAAAGTGCGTCAGCGCTGAAAGCTGAAAATTGGTTTGGGCAGGAGGGGGGTTTAAGTGCCCAGTAAGGAAGTGGTTAAAGATATTCAGTCTTAGTTGGTGGTAAACATGTACCGACAAAAGAGCAAAGCAAATGAAATTCAGAATACCAACATTAGAAAATCATAATCAAAAATACACAATTTCACAATAAACGTTATGTTCGCCTGTCCATAGCAGCAGGAAAGAAAAAAAAAGTAGGGGGGGTTAGGAAAGACGGAAAAATGGTTCCAAAACTTCCCCCAAGCTTACCATGACTGTGGTTTGGACACAGCTCCTGATCTAGGGGGCAGAGTGACGAGCACTCACTGGCCAGTGGGGAGCTTATAAAATGCCCAATAACTAAAAAGAAAAAGAAAAAGAATAAAGTGCATAGAATAAGAGGATGTTATATACATATTTAATGTGTGTTCATGGAGTATTAAAAAAGAGAACCTAGTCTTACCCAAAATACAGAACAGATGCACCCAGACAATGACTGTAGGGAATAACAAGGGCTGAGATGTAACTCAAAGGCCTATAAAGAGGAAATATAGTTACATAGTTAGTCTGGTTGAAAAAAAGCACAAGTCCATCTAGTTCAACCGATAAAAAGGGGAAAACAAACACAAAAAAAAAATGTGCAATCCTATATACACAATTATCCGTTCCACCTATCAGTGCCGCATATTAGTGCCCATCATCAGTGCCCATCAATGCCACCTCATCAGTGCCACCTCATTGGTGCCATCTCATCGGTACCCGTCAGTGCAGCCCCATCAGTGAAGGAGAAAACTTACTTATTTAAAAAGTTTTGTAACTGAAACAAAAAAAAAATTTTTTTCAACATTTTTGGTCTTTTTTTATTTTTTTTAGCAGAAAATAAAAATCCTAGAGGTGATCAAATACCACCAAAAGAATGCTCTATTTGTGGGGAAAAAATGATAAAAATTTCGTTTGGGTACAGTGTAGCATGACCGCACAATTGTCATTCAAAGTGCAACAGCTCAGAAAGCTGAAAATTGGTCTGGGCAGGAAGGTGTTTAAGTGCCCAGTATGGAAGTGGTTAAAGAATGCTATATGCTTCCCAAATGTAACAGAGGAGTGTTGGAGATGCCAGACAGAAAAGGGTACCCTGTTACATATTTTTTGGTCTTGCTCTACAGTTAAGGAATTCTGGAAGGAAGTCCGAGAGATTATCCAAAAATTTAGTGAGACAGAAATACCGGAGGATCCAGCATTTTTTCTTCTGCATCTATCAGAGACCCTGTGGGATACATACAGAAATTCCATTCTGTGTCACTTAGTGAATTCTGCTAAAGCATGTATACCACTTAAATGGAAACAGACACAACCTCCCACTGTGAGCATGTGGCTTCAAAAGGTGGAAGAAGTGAACAGGATGGAAGACCTAGTATGGACGAGCAGGAAAAGAAGAGAAATGTATTTAAAAATCTGGTCGCCATGGAGTGGTTTCATTGGGAAGGAGGGGAGTGGATAGAGATTAGGGGGGAGGAGGGAGATGGGAGAGAGGAGGAGATGTCTGGGGTGGGTCTATTTTTCCTTTTTTTTTGCCTGGGGGGGGGTTATAGGAAGGGGAGTGTAAATAGATTGTAAGTAAGAGGGGGAGATGGAATAGGGGAGGACAGTAGTTAATAGGGAGGGCCAGGGGATAGCGTCGTCCTAGGCCCAGACATAGGGAAAGATACAAGGGGAGGAGATCAGAGGGGAAGGATGCGTTTTCTAGTGTTGGAACTGGGGTATTTATTTACTTTCTCCTCTTTCCTCCACCTCATCGAGTAATGTGATTTAGAATTAGGTGTCTCACGTGTTCCCTCTCACCCCCAGCGGATATTATTTTTTGAAAGAAGGAGTTAGTAAGATATGTTTAATTTAAATGCATCAATTTCACCTTCGATGGTATATACCGGTAATAAGATATGCTTGATTTATATGAAGGTGATGTATTCCTTTTATTCTTAATATGTTTTTGTTTCGCTCCCTGTACAAATGAAAAAGTGAAAAATAAAGAAATAATAAAAAAAAAGAATACTATATGATGGTTGTTAAATGCTTCTTTAAAATTTTTGATTATCATTTAAAGGCCAAGATTAAACAATGTATATGTGTTTTGGATTTTAAAGCATATGTAAACACAATTACTAAAATACCATATAATTGATATGCTGAGGTAACTTCAAAAGTGTTTTTTAAAACCTATTACTTTCATTAAAATAAATACCTCATAATCCTACCATGAATGTGACTTCTTAGACATTGGATGACAATCCTGTCCCTGTTTCCCAATTGCTCTTGTGCAGCTATGCAGATGCTCAATGTGCAGACATGGTTCACTGTTTCACTATAAGTTATGTAGCGGGTGTTTGATTTTAGGGGAGGCATCTGGGTGGTAGTGTAACCCAGATGCATTGATTGTCAGGGAATCTGGGATCCTTTTATGGTTCTTGGAGGACTCTGGTGGTGTGAGGTTCCCTGCGGCCTGCAGGTGGCGCTGTCGCCCTGGCTGGAGTTGAACACTCACTGCAAGACTGCTTCCCTTTTTGTCCTTTCCTGGCGTGGGTACAGCGGGGCGGGGAACCCGCTGTGACGCAAAGGAAGAGGAGATAAAAGGGGCGGACGCCCTGACCTTGGGGTTCAGAGTCGGAGGACGCAGCCGCACCCTGGCACCTTCAACTTGGGTGCTGGCGTTCCGGAGTTCCGGGCCCAGTTGCCCTTGACCTGGCCGGTGCGGGAGATGGAGTCCATCTCAGGCACCTTTAGCCTGGGGTGAGGTATTACAGCGGAAGCCTGGAGCTCAGTACCTTCGACTGAGTTCCACGAGGGTGGAGGAATCCGAGGGGGCCCTAACTCCTTGGGTGCCCGTGTCTGAGACGAGGAGGCCGGTGAGCGGAACTTCTCCGGAGAGTCCAGCGCAGCATTGCTGGTGATGGAGAGGCCTCCGGTAACTGTCTTGGACGGATGTCCTTCCCCTGATAGGGGCTACGATAGCGAAGGTAATTCATGTTCTGTTCAATATAGTCAGGGGCAATGACTATTCGTCACTGGTGACACTACAGTGGTTAGCTCTATCTAGAAGAATTGTGCCTTGGCCTACTCCCTATAAATTCTGAAGTGGTATATGGGTCTCAACCTGTCTGTGCTTTATGACTATTTATTGAGAAGAATAAATACGAGTTGTACCCTTTCAGTGTGTGGAACTCTGGTTACTAAGAGCAAAGGGGAGTCAATCCGAGGAGAGGATTTGACTCTGGGACACATACACAAAACCCGATAGTTCTGGCCTTCACCAATACACATTGGAGGACATGGGCCGCGGTGTATCTCATCCCTCCCCCCAGTGTTAACCCCTAGACGAGACAGACAAGCCGTGAATGAGAAGGGGTGAGAGGGGTGAGGTCGTTACAGTTATAAAGTTACATAGTTGGTAAGGTTGAATAAAGACAACTGTCCATCCAGTTCAACCTGTGTTGGTGTGTGTGTGAGAAAAACCCTCCCTGAGCAATAGCATGCAGCTAGAGAGGAAATAGCCACAAAGAAGCCGCATCTCATTTGCAACATTAAGATGCACAAACACAATGAAAAAATTAAATATGATTTTTTTTTAACAATTTTTATCATGCACAGTGCTTTAACAAACTAAATATCATCCAGTTACAATTTACAACACTTTAAACATACAATCAAGCAAGAAATTCCTTAGTAGCAGTTCCTTGACTTAGCTGGGTCTAACATGTTAACCAGTTTAATATAAATGCTTTCCAAAATAATAAATTGGAGAACAAGAAACCAAGGGAAATGTGATTCTACCTAATTGCCACAAATTTGCCCCTTTTATGCAACTCTACCCAGTGTTGTGAATGTGTGATGTTACTAAGCTGTATCAGGAAATGGAGAAAGTTCAATATTGAAAGACTGCTGGGAGATCACAGCAGGAGAAAGGCCATAACAATTATAGTTACACAAGTGTTTTTATTTTTACAGTATTTCACGTAGGAAGATTTCTTAGAACACACACAGTAGCAGTGAATATGGCTAAAGAAATGCTCTGCAATATATTCAGTTTTACATTTCTAACTTTGAAAACAATTCAAATGAAGTTATGGATGCCCTTTATTGAACAAATTGTTACATATTAATAGTTCCCAGAATATCGCTCAAAGACAGAGGAAGTCTAAGGACAAAAGGCATTCTGCATTATCTAAGATCAATTTTGAGCATTATATTAAGTGCAATACTAAGGTTATTGATTGATAACATATTTTAATATATATGGTGTTCTGCTAATGCATAGTAATATTAAAACGGGTGTTAGACTGCAGTAATAAATCAGAAAGAATATAGAATATTAAACAATATAGACAGCATATATTGCAACTCTGAATTTCCTATGTTAGATTAAAACTTCAGAGTGAAATCTCTAATTAGTTGAATTTTTTTTCCTAAGCTTGCAATTTAAAATCATTAATTCCTAAAACTACCATGCAAAACATGACTTTTGATTATCAAAGCTACACAATGTCAGCTGCTGTTAGGCTTTCATAGGAAGCTCCATAGAAGCAGTAGTTGGCTTTTATTTTCTTTTAGCCCATCTCACCATGACCTGCTTAGCTATACTAACTGTTGTTCCCCAGCCCTACTCCATAGAAGCCATGGTCTCCATACATTGCCCTAATGATGATCAACAGGCCTGATTACCGGGAAACCTGAAATAACTGTATGCATTTTTAATAAATGGCTCTATAGAGTAGACTGTAGCTGTGTTGTTAACAAGCAGTTCTAATGTAAGTGAGAAATGTAAATACCTTTAAAAGGCTGCTGTACAGGGCTTTGTCCTTTTCTTCTTTTTTTTTTTTTTGGAAGGCTTTTTTTTTTGGTTTATTTCAGCCCACTCTCTGGTTATACTGGTCCCCCAAAAAAAAAACTAAAATCAATAATGCTTTTCGGGATTATATTTATGTTTCTCACTGTTATACTACTTGTAACTTGTACTACTTGTAATGACACAAGGCTGAATTATTACAACAAGATAAAAGATAATGAAAACAAATGGTGAATTGTTGCATATAGCAATCAGAATTCTCGTTTAATTGTTCCACAGAATGAAAGGCAAATGTAATTGGTTAATATGTGCACCAATTCCACTTTTGTTTTCCTTTTTTCACCTAATTTAGGACCTGTTCACATAACTACAGTATGCTCTGCCCTACAACAGGTTTTGTGCACTGCATGTTGGTGAAAGAAAACTTAAACTGACATAAACATAACACCTAACATTGTGGATCTCATTCAGAAAATACTAGTTTTTTAGCTGTCTCTAACTCCAGTACTTTCTTGTCTTATTGACCTAGAACTAGCATTATACATGTGTGATACGTTTCGTGCCGAATTAATATTCTGACAAATTTTACGTTATTTGGGCTGAAATTTGAGTTGAATTTTACATCGAACTCCAGTCGAATTCTAACTGTACACACATTTCAAAATAATGCTGTTTTAGTTAAGCCAACGGCGAGTTAAAGAGTCATTTTAATCATTTGATAAAGTTGTCTCTTTTGTTTGTTCCCAAGATGAAGATTTTTCTTGTGTTTGTTCATCTACTAACCACTTAAGGACCGTGCCTCTTTCTGAGATTTGTTGTTTACAAGTTAAAAACTGTTTTTTTGCTAGAAAATTACTTAGAACCCCCAAACATTATCCATTTTTTTCTAACACCCTAGAGAATAAAATGGTGGTTGTTGCAATTCTTTCTGTCACACCGTATTTGCGCAGCGGTCTTACAAGCGCACTTTAATAAAATTATACACTTTTTTGAATAAAAAATAAGACAACAGAAAAGTTGGCCCAATTTGTTTTATATTGTGAAAGACCTCAGATCTCATATTTACACTAAAATGCAATAAAAAAAATTGTCATTTTAAAAAAAAATGGCCCTTTAAGAGCTATGGGCGGAAGTGATATTTTGATGCTGCTTCAACCCTGCGATTTTATGGAGACGGGTGGGGGCCATCTTACCCTCACTCTCTCCATTCCAAGCAGGAAAAGGGACCCCGATCGCCTCCGCTGCTACGGACGGCTCCGGTAAGCAGCAGAGGGCACAGGAGAGCGGCAGGGGGCCCCTCTTCCGCCCCTGATAAAAGTGATCTTGCGGCAAATCCGCTGCAGAGACCACTATTATCAGAAACCAGACCGCCCATTGAAGAAGAGGATACCAGGGATATGGCAGCTAGGATTGGGCTGTATCTTGTAAGGTATTTGTTATTTATCTACAAAATATGTTTTTCGTGTGTATTGCTCCTTAAAAAAACACCCCAAACCACCTTTATTTTATCTTCAACATTTTCTCTAATGCATTTTGCCAAATTAGAGAAAATGTAATGATTATTTAAGCTGTCAATGAAAATTCCTAATTTTGCTGCTTATTTTTCAAATAGGAAGACTGGAGATGTGAACAAATTAATTAAAGGGATCTATAATTTGTGGTGGACATAGTGGCAAGTGAAGAACATTTGGTGTCGTAGTTCATTGTTTCAGTGGATCATCGGGATTGACTTAGATCTAGTATACATTGCTGGACAAGGTGATTTATGTTTAATTTACATTGGGAGACAATTTATTTTATTTTTTAATTGTTTTAATAAAGCACTTTTTCACAGTGTGGGTGTTTCTACAGCCCCTATGGGGGTGTTTATACAGTATTGTCCCAATTGCCCCTATAAGGTGACAGCTCTGCAAAAGGAAATGCAGTCCCTAAAAGGGAACATTATCTTTTTACATGAAACCCACTTTATGAAACAGAAAGCTCCCAAACGGTACCTTAATTTCCCTCACATCTTTACTGCAGAATTTGATAAAAAGAAGGCAGGAGTCCTCACAGCTGTGGGAGTATCCTTCATTTTTTAATGCATTTCTTCTTTGGCGGGTGACAATGGTAGATACATTGATGTTGTCTGTAAAATCAGCAATGTATTGTTTACTCTGGTTAATATCTGTATATCCCAAATATGAGACAAAAAAAGCAGCTTCAATTCCATTGGCAACCCCACCCTTGACTCCATGGCGATTAATAATTAATACTCTATATTGAAGAATTTGTATTCTTACTAGCAGTCATTTGGATTTTAGAAAATCCCAAAATGACTAATATTAAGCTCCCTTACATTGGGCTATATCTTGTATTTGGTATTTGTAGTTTATCTACAAAATATGTTTTTCATGTGTATTGCATCCTTAAAAAAAACACCCCAGACCACGTGACCTGGCTGCTGCTTAAGATGGCTGCCTGAATCCTCAGCTCCGCTTCTCCACGGCACAGACAAGCATTACCGGCCTCCTCCTACAGAGCATCCACTCTCCAGAACAGAGGGCTATACTCTGGGCACCCCTCAGACTATGTCCCAAAAGAAACTGCACAACAAGAGATCCGCAGGCTCTTGGATTTTTATATGCAGCCTGCACAGCAGGAAAATCAATATGGCGCCGGCTGGGACCAAGGAGACCCGGAGCGGCCGCCGTAACAGAAGAATGCAGATGCTGCTGATCCCTCTGACATGAAAATCATGGCGGATCGCCTCCCCGAGCACACCACCTCTCCAGGGGATAGAGGTAAGAGACTGGCTGAATCTCCCACTCACTCCCCTGACAAACAGCCTCCTGTGAAGAGACAATATGGCACTGGGACCTGTAGTCCTACAACAGACATACTACCTATACACTCCCTTGCAGCATACCCTACTACTGATAATCCTGCATCGGAACACTCCATTAAAGCCATGCTACAGTCTAATCTTCACAGGGAATTAAAAATATCTATTAATCAATTACAAGACAGAGTTAGCTCTGTAGAAGAACATACTGACCATATTGAGCAGAATTTATCTGAAGCTACTAAAGCTCATAATGCTATTGTGGACATACAGGATGACCAAGCCAATACTATCCGTATGCTCTGCTTAAAAATCGCAGACCTTGAAGATCGCTCGTGAACGGAACAATATTAAAATTCAGGGGGTCCCCAAATCCCTTGAAACCCCTGAAATAGTACCATATCTACATCAGCTTTTTCGGAAACGTATTCTAGGGCTAACAATGAATGACATGCTTATTGACCCTGCTCATAGGATCCATAAACCGCAACACTTGCCAGCTTCTATCCCCAGGGACATTCTAGCAAGACTACACTTCTTTCTTGTCAAAGAAGATATAATGCATGCAGCAAGATCCCTGCGCTCTCTATTGAAACCCTTTACCAAAATATCACTCTACAACGACATATCTGCTGCTACCTTCCAAGCACGTAAGGCCTTTGCTCCGGTCACCTCAGTAATGTATGAGCATAAAATCATATACAAATGCGGCTATTCCACAAAGCTACTAGTAACCTACCGCAATAAACATGTTACCATGTTGACCCCTAAGGACGGTATCAAACAGCTCAACAATTGGGGTTTAACCACACAAGCACCTCCGCCCATCCCCAAAGCAAGACTATCATCTAGAATCCCAAATCCTTGGGGTTCACAAGCTCTGCCATAACTATAGTATGCCCATGTATCCATCACACTCTGCCATAGAGATACATACCTAAGGCTGGATACTACCTTTGTTAGCTGTTTTATTTAGTAGTAGGGATGAGCCGAACACCCCCCAGTTCGGTTCGCATCAAAATATGCGAACAGGCAATAAATTAGTTCGAACATCCGAACACCGTTAAAGTTTATGGGACTCGAACATGAAAAATCTAAAGTGCTAATTTTAAAGGCTTATATGCAAGTTATTGTCATAAGAAGAGTTTGGGGACCCGGGTCCCGCCCCAGGGGACATGTATCAATGCAAAGAAAAGTTTTAAAAACTGCAGTTTTTTCAGGAGCAGTGATTTTAATAATGCTTAAAGTGAAACAATAAAAGTGAAATATTCCTTTAAATTTCGTACCTAGGGGGTGTGTATAGTGTAATAGAATGTATGAAATTAATGACACCATTTTTAAGTAGAAATGAACTTTTTAATAATGTGTATTGACATACTAACAGTTTGCAAAGAGACACACCCTGCTACTCATTTGTGGTTAAGCTGATTCATGGATCAGCCTGATTGTATAAGCAAAGTCATCTTTTAGCTCTTGTAGACTGCTGAATCTAGTTTAACATCATGATAAGAATATACTGCGTTTGTATAATTTTTAGAGACATATGCATTAATACACAGCCCCTCCTATCTTTCTTTTGCATATAAGCCACTCTGAAATTCAATAAAGGCCAGAGATCTAATGAACACTCAAATCCGTTTCCATGTGTCTCATTTTGAATTCTCACGGATCCGGGGGTCACTGAAAATTATCTTGCATTTACCTGAAGTACACCTGGGTGGCGGTATTACCTGCTTCAGATGGTGGCAGCGGTGGGGATGAAAAAATCACCTTTGGTAAGAAGAATCTTTTTGTCTTTTAGACAGACTGTTTTCTCTTACCTTAGCTCTGATTTAAATTTCATCTCAAACTAAATTTATGTAGAAGAGGGATACGAACCACGCCTTGGTGTATAGGGGATTTTTGGGGAAAATCCGCCTTTGAAAGTACCTTTGAGAAGGTCCTAATTAATTAGAAGCGTTTTGGGAACGCTGTAAAGTACCTTTGAGAAGGTCCTAATTAATTAGAAGCGTTTTGGGAACGCTGTAAAGTACCTCTCAGAAGGTCCTAATTAGAAGTGTTTTGGGAACGCTGTAGAAAAGTGTACACAACAGTCCTTTTGGCAAGGAGCTGAAATGGTTAATGAGGATTATATTTTGGTGACCCAACCTACTTTCGCTTTTCTTTCTGTCGCATAGAAGTAATAATATTATTTGTTGTGTAGATACACTGACTGTAAGGTGAGACAGTCAAAGTGGTCTACAGTCCAAATATCGTGAGAGTGGTAAGTACTTTTGTATGTACAGGCGGTCCCCGGGTTGCAAACAAGATAGGGACTGTAGGTTTGTTCTTAAGTTGAATTTGTTTGTAAGTCGGAACAGGTACATTTTTTAGGGGTAGCTTCATAGGGAAGGGTTACACCCCTGTAACATTTGTTTTGCTGTCTGTGCACCTGTTCAGAAGATTTCGCCTCACTTTCCATCCCAATGACAAATGGGTTTTGAAATTTTTGGGTTGTTAGGGAAACATGGACTGGTGATAAAGCTCCAGTGGAGGTATCTTTTTCCCATAAAAATGCTTACAGGAGAGAATTTCCCTTCCTAGGGGTAGATTTCCTCTCACTTCCTGTTGTCTCCCTCCGCTTGTAAGTAGGAGTCGTTTGTAAGTCGGATGTTTGTAAGTAGGGAACCGTCTGTATGTTTATAAATGTTGTCACTGTGGTGCAGATGGGACAAAGGGGTTTTAGCTATGCTATACAAGCCAAGGTTTTAAGAAGGGAAAGTTGTTGTTAGTATAGGGAATTCTCTTCCATCTGCTCAGAGAAAAATGCTTACATTTGTTTGTTTGTTGTTGTCTTGGAATTCCAATTTAAAAGTATACGTTTTTTTTCTTCTGAATACAAAACGGATTGTTGAGTAATTGATATACAGTATGTCCTTTGATCCTGCCAAGTAGGAGAGCGTTGCTAAAGTGGACAGGTGAGAGGGACAGAGTAGGGTACTCATCTGTGTGTGGTGCTTTATTTGAGTGATTCCTCATATCCAAAGTATTGTTTAGCACAATACACAGAGGTATATGTCCGCTTGCATAAATCTGCTATTTCACTTCAAGTGAAAGAGGGGATCAAACAACCGACCACACCTTCGTCAACGCTTTTTGCGCAAAGCATACTGCTATATTTGCATTCCATATTCAGCGAGTCCGAGAGACTTGCTGAGGTGGAGATTGAATTTTAAAGAAGGATTTAATTCAGAAAAGTTATCTATATAGATTAAAAAAAATACATGTTTATTGTAAAAATGTTGCAACTATTGTCAGTCTATTCATGAAATGTGTTGGGCACATATTCCTATGCCCAATGCATAGTTAATTGGAAACATTAAAAGGGGAATGTGACGTCACTGATAAATTACATGTATGCGCTGGTACCAAATGTTTTTTTTGAGAAATCTGATCAGATACAATTTTTTTAGAGTAGCATTTCAACTTATACATGGGGTATTTTGATTATTTCAGTTAGGTTCTGTTTCCACTATTGCAACCCCAGATTTGTGTGATTTGCAATGCCACTTTGCAATGCGATTTTTGATGCAATGTCATGCAAAAGTGTGAGAAAAGGTTGCACCGAAGTAGGAACAAAATAGTGCAAGAATCTTTTTGCGTCGCTGCGACTTGAGTCGCACGAATTAAAACAAGGACCATTGAATTACATAGGTTTTTGACTTGTCATGCGACTTTGCATGTGTCAAGTCGCACAGCAACTCACAGTAGTGGAAACAGAGCCTTAGAGCCTTGGAGTCTGACTTTGGGGACTGTTTTAATTGTGTAATTGCCTATCTTTACGTTATTGAAGTTAAATGGTGTTGTTTTCTTTCCAGTATCAACAAATTTGATCGTTTTGTTGATGTTGAGAAAAAAAAAAAAAAAACAAAGGGAACTTTTGCATTGTATACATTGCCTGTTACAAGACAAGGGAATGGTTATTTGTGCAAATAGTTTTAACTGTGTTTAGGCTGTATGAACAATGATTGGGGATTTTAAAATGTTTGATTTTCTTTTTTTGGTTAAATACAAGTTTAGGGCCGGGTTCACACACATGCAGTGCGAGTTTGAGTTCTGTTTTCACAGCTAATTGACAAAGTAGTTGTTCAGCGCTTCATGTCAGTTTTTGATCAGGATCAGGTCAGGATTGCATATCAGGTCAGGATTTTATACTGTTCACAACTGAATGACATGTGCGATTCAGAAGCATTCCCATAGAAGTCAATGGCCCTGAATTCGCACGTAAGCCGGACCGCACTGCCTAGAAAACGCACACTTTTTTGGGCAGTGCAGAGTGCGAATGCACCGCAGGTGTGTGAGCCAGCCTCATTCAAGGAAGTTATGTATTCCAGGTGCTACGCCAGAGGAATTGTGGTTGGTAAAGAAAAAGGAACTTAAAGTAATGGTAAAAGGTGTTTAAAAGCTGTTCAAAGGGCAAATATGGAAAACATTTCTAAATAAAAGGTATGAATGGAGTGGCCAAATAGATGTGAATAAAAGAAGAAAGTGGTTGTATTGTTTTATTTGATTAGTAAAGTATCTTAAGTGTTTGTTTAAAATGTACACAAAAAGTTGTCTCATATTGTGTTTTCTTGTTCAGGGAGTAGAAGTTATTAGGCCCATGTTTCTGATAATATATATTTCCCTAAAAGTTTGGGTTAAGTAACCAGGATATACACAATAAATTGCTGCATATATTGAGTCCATGAGGTACTAAAATATGATGGGAAAGTTTGTTTGAATAACAGTCAGAGTGACTATTCTGGATATATTTACCTTTTGAATTCCCAGAGTGTCAATCGTGAAGTGTTAATGATGTAATGAAGTTTATCCATCAATGTTTTGTTTGTTGCTGATGATCAGATATATTTGAAAAGTTAGGAGGCTGACTTCGGAGTCAGAATATGTGTTTGGGTAAAATGTTCTGTTCTGAGTTCCTCGGGTCCACTTGGGTCCCAGGGATAGAAGAAACTAAAGTTGTTTAAGTTTTATTAAAGTCCTGCTGTAATACTGGATTTGAAAAAATGTTTAGTTAAACATATTGAATCTACATAATGAAGACTGTTGCTGAGAAACATTTTATATTTCTGCATGCTTTACTTATGTTTGAGTTAATGAGGAATATTATTTTTAATACCTCCAATGGTTAAGGCCTTAATTGATCAGGTAGATTCTGTGATTATTCATGTTGGATGAGGAATATCCGCCCCAGCCAGCATTCACCCCTAGCCCCCTGCACATGAAGAAATGCCCATCCAATTCCTACCCTATACCCCAGTCATACCCTGCCTTATACCCTATCCGGATGAAGAGATGACTACAGCTTTTTCATGGAAATCTTCATTGTTCATCTTTGTTGTTCTCAAATGCCATGGGAGATGCTGAGATGAGTAAAGGCGGACACCTGCTGGAAAATATTTCTGGAATGACACCTTGAGGGTTAGCCATGAAGCACGCCCAAGGTCTACGAAATTCCAGTGAGCATCACAGGGGAGTGATCCAGATATGCCAGCCCGAAGACCCAAGTCTAGCCCAATGCATCAGTTCCCGTCTGTCTGTGGACATTGAGTTCTATCCTTACAAAGAGGCAGGGTTTTGGGGTGGAAGGATCTCTGTAAAATATGGATAAACACAGAATCGAACCAAAAGTTTTGGGAAAAGTTTAGGAGAATGAGAATTATAATGTGGACATTTCTTTTTCCTTCCCTTTCATGAATTTATTGGACATTCAGAAGCCATACAAGAGATTTTTTTTGTGCTTTTCTTTGGGACAATTTTCTATTTGGCCTAAAGGCTGTCATGCCCCTCCCACTTGCTTTTAAGGACTGTCACGCCCCTCCCCCCTTTGTATTTCATGGACAATTGCTATGAAGCTGAGATTATCTGTTTATTGTTACATGCTTAGGATAATGATACATTTATGAGAAAGTAGTCCAGGTAAATGTCGGGGGCTTCAGGGTTTGTGATTATCACGTTTGTGATAAAAGAGGGGATTGTAATAGAATGTGTGAAATTATTGACACCATTTTTAAGTAGAAATAAACTGCCTGATTGTATAAGCAAAGTCATCTTTTAGCTCTTGTAGACTGCTGAATCTAGTTTAACATCATGATAAGATCATACTGCGTTTGTATAATTTTTAGAGACATATGCATTAATACACAGCCCCTCCTATCTTTCTTTTGCATATAAGCCACTCTGAAATTCAATAAAGGCCAGAGATCTAATGAACACTCAAATCCATTTCCATGTGTCTCATTTTGATTTCTCATGGATCCGGGGGTCACTGAAAATTATCTTGCATTTACCTGAAGTACACCTGGGTGGCGGTATTACCTGCTTCATATAGTATGCCTGTAAAGTAGCGTTTGTTGTTTCCTGTGCTTAGAACTGTCCCTGCACAAAGTGTCATTTCTGAAGGAAAAAAAGCACTCGCGGCTATAATGAATTGTCGTCTCCCGGCAATACAGAGAACAGTCATTAAAAGTCATTGATAAAAAAAATAGGTCCCCCTAATTCAATTACCAGGCCCTTCAGGTCTGGTTTGGATATTAAGGGGAACCCTGCGTCAAATAAAAAGAAAATTATGTGGGGTTCCCTCCAAATATCCATACCAGACCCTTCAGGTCTGGTATGGTTGTGGGGGTCTGCGGGCGGGGGGCTTATCGGAATCTGGAAGCCCCCTTTAACAAAGGGGACCCCCAGATTCTGGCCCCCCTATGTGAATTGGTAAAGGGGTACATTGCACCCCTACCATTTCACAAAAGGAAGTGCCAAAAATTTTAAAAACCACACAGACACCTCGGTTATAAAAGAACTGTCAACACTGCTTACGCGTCATTAGCCGGGAGGCTCCGGTGCAGGAAAGATGTGCGTCGTTCATCGCTGGAGACTCGCCGCATCGCTGGAGATTCATGGATCGTCGCTGGACAGACTACATTACAACGCTGGAATGGCTTTTTTTTATTTTTAATAAAGGACTTTTCACAACGGTGTCTGTGTGGTTTTTAAAATTTTTGACACTTTCTTTTGTGAAATGGTAGGGGTACAATGTACCCGTTACCAATTCACATAGGGGGGTGGGATCTGGGGGTCCCCTTTGATAAAGGGGGCTTCCAGATTCTGATAAGCCCCCCGCCCGCAGACCCTCTCAACCACCGGGCAAGGGTTGTGGGGATGAGGTGCTTTGAGGGGTCACAGACCCCCAAAGCATCCTCCCCATGTTGAGGGCATGTGGCCTGGTACAGTCCAGGAGGGGGGTGCTCTCTCGTCCCCCCTCTTTTCCTGCGGCCTGCCAGGTTGCGTGCTCAGATAAAGGGTCTGGTATGTATTTTTGGGGGGAACTCCACGCCATTTTTTTTTTTATTTGGCGTGGAGTTCCCCTTAAAATCCATACCAGACCTGAAGGGTCTGGTATGGTTCAGGTCTGGTATGGATATTTGGGGGGAACCCCACATATTTTTTTTTTATATGACGCAGGGTTCCCCTTAATATTCATACCAGACCTGAAGGGCCTGGTAATTGAATTTGGGGGGACCCCCACACATTTTTTTTTTCAATGACTTTCAATGACTTTTCTTTGTATTGCCGGGAGCCAACAATTCATTATAGCCACGAGTAGTTTTAAATGTCTTTTTTTCCTTCAGAAATGACACTTTGTGCAGACACTGTTATAAACATGGGAAACATGCGCTACTTTAAAGGCATACTTTAGACACCCCCCAGGTACGCAATTTAAAGGAATATTTCACTTTTATTGTTTCACTTTAAGCATTAAAATCACTGCTCTCGAAAAAACTGTAGTTTTTAAAACTTTTTTGCATTGGTACATGTCCCCTGGGGCAGGACCCAGGTCCCCAAACACTTTTTATGACAATAACTTGCATATTAACCTTTAAAATTAGCACTTTAGATTTCACCCATAGACTTTCAAAGGGACTTTCCGAGGCTTTTCGAATTTGCCGCGGACACCCCAAATTGTTCGCTGTTCGCCGAATGGGCGAACAGCCATTGTTCGAGTCGAACATGAGTTCGACTCGAACATAAAGCTCATCCCTATTTAGAAGTGGAAGAGTGGGTGGCTTTATGATCTCCCCTCCACGCTTCACTGCTTTAGTGTGCCAAGCACACTTGCTGTTTTTTGTTTAACTGTGTAAAGTTGCTGTGTATATATATATATATATATATATATATATACGGTATATATATAGTTTGTCTTTCTGAGTTATTATTGCAATCAGCTCTGATTGTTGTATGCTCAGATCGACATAGAGAGTCTCGCTCTGCCCATATTTACTTCATGTATAGCATTGTCTTTGCAATAGCTTCGCTCCTATCCTCAACCTCTGTTTTCTCCTTAAGAGTCATAGCTTGTCCACCTCAGTACCGCTACATCACCCATACCCAAACTCATTCACACCTAAGACGTGACGCTCACAAACATCTCCCTAAATTCTAAGGGCCTCAAAGGCCCCTTCAAGTGCTCACTTCTCTGGAGAGAGGCCATCTCTCAGAAGGCAGACATCCTTTGCGTTCAGGAAATACACTTTTCAGAAAATAAATCTCCCCAATGTTCCCCCAAACTATTTCCACACTGTTTCCAGACGCGGGCTGATAAGAAAGTATGATGAGAAGTCATGATTGCAGTACTATCCCTATATCCTTTACTCTCACTCATATAGATCAGGACCCCTCAGGTAGATACTTGATTCTATCAGCCACCTTAAATAATCACCCTCTTATCATTGTAAATATTTACGCCCCAACACCCACCAGAAATCCTTTTATAAGACCATTCCGCAAAAAATCAGACACTACCCTAGAGACCAAATTATACTTTGTGTTGACTTTAACAAAGTTATAGATCCCCAGATAGATTGATCTAATACAAAATGTAGGAAGTCCACAGCTCTATCCTCACTACTTTACCTTGAGGATCTTTACGACCCTTGGAGATGTCAACACGGTACTGAGAGGGACTACTCTTTCTACTCAAACATCCAAAGATCATATTCATAGATTGACCTGTTCTTGACATCCAAAGCCCTACTGCAAAAAACACCAGATCAACAATTGGACTTATCACATGGTCAGACCATGCTCCTCTATTCATCACCATTTCTGTCTCCCCTCTACACCCAAACATACTATGTGGTGTATGAACTCTTTAATCGTGCTGAAGAAACTCGAGAACAGGTTCGATCTGAAATATCCTCTTACTGTACCTTTAATACCGGTACCGTAAGTAAACCTACTGTACTTTGGAATGCCCACAAATCCGTCATATGGGGAACTTTATTAAAGTTGGGCGCTCGGGAAAAGAAAAAGAAAAACTCTATTACTAATACCATACTCAATCGCATTTGTGTGCTCGAATCCCTAAATAAACAAAACCCCTCCTAATTTAACTCTGAGGAATAGCGTAAACTGAGACACAACTCAGCCCTCACTTGAGGGTACTCTCAGGGAAATAAAGCTGGGAAATTACTAGTCCAGCAGTATAAACGTAGAGCCGCACAATCTAGAACCCCATTCTTTCTCAACAAGCAGGGCCTTAAATTAACAAACGAAAAAGACATAGCTAACAGATTCAGCTCTTTTTATTATAAACTATATAATTTGTCACTCTCCCCATCTAAACCCAACCATACTCGACAGATGATACAAGAATTACTTGCACCCTACAACTTCCATCAATTTCTTCATCTCAGCTTGCTTCTCTATCCCAACCATTCTCCACCCAAGAGATTCTCAAAGCCATTAAAGATCTACCACCTCATAAAGCCCCGGGACCAGACGGCTTTGTAAAAGAATACTACAAAACATATGCTGATCAATTAGTACCCCACCTATGTAATGTCTTCAACATATTTCTATCCACTGCAGAGATACCATCGAAATTCCTTGAAGCGGTGAAAACCACCATCAATAAATCGGATAAACCCTTCCATGACCCCGCTAACTATCGCCAAATATCTCTGCTCAATACTGATCTTAACCCCTTGCCGACCGCTGCACGACTATATACGTTGGCAGAATGGCACGGCTGGGCAGATCGACGTGTATTTACGTCGCCTTTAAGGCCCAGGGTTGCGGACGCGTGCACACGCGCCACAAGTCCCGTGAGTCTGACCGCGGGTCCCGCAGACTCGATGTCCACCGGAAGTCCCGCGAACGTCTCAGAGAGAGGAAGAATGGGGAAATGCTAATGTAAACAAGCATTTCCCCATTCTGCCTAGTGACAAGGACACTGATCACTGCTCCCTGTAATCGGGAGCGGTGATCAGTGTCGTGTCACACGTAGCCCATCCCTACAGAGTTAGAACACATCCCTAGGACACACTTAACCACTTAAGGAAACCCTCCTGGTTAACCCCTTCACTGCCAGTCACATTTACACAGTAATTAATGCATTTTTATAGCACTTATTGCTGTGTAAATGTGAATTGCGATTTCTTTTACCAAAAATATGTAGAAGAATACATATCGGTATAAACTGAGGAAAAAAATTGTTTTTTTTATATATTTTTTGGGGATATTTATTATAGCAAAAAGTAAAAAATATTGCTTTTTTTTAAAAAATTGTCGCTTTATTTTTGTTTGTAGCACAAAAAATAAAAACCGCAGAGGTGATCAACTACCACTAAAAGAAAGCTCTATTTGTGGGAAAAAAGGACATCAATTTTGTTTGGGAGCCACGTCGCATGACCGCGCAATTTTCAGTTAAAGCAACGCAGTGCCAAATCGCAAAAAGTGCTCTGGTCTTTGGCCAGCCAAATGGTCCGGGGCTAAACTGTTTAAAGGGGTTGTAAACCTACATGTTTTTTCACCTTAATGCATCCTATGCATTAAGGTAAAAAAAACACCTTGCAGTGTCCAGCCCCCTAGCCCCCCCCATTTTACTTACCTGAGCCCTGAATTTCCATGGGCGTGTCCCCGCCGTCGCTCTCTCCACAGGTTTCTGGCTTTTGACTGGATAGATTGATAGCAGCACAGCCATTGGCTCCTGCTGCTGTTAATCAAATCCAATGACACGGGCGCTGGGGGCGGGGGCGAGTCATACATTTGGTGGCTTTGGATGCTGAATGAATGACTCGGGAGCGCGCCTGCAAGGTAACCCTCTCAGGAGAGCGCTTCCCAGAGGGGGTTATCTGATGCGGGGAGGAGCCGCAAGAGCTGCCGTAGGACCCCAGAACAGGGGGATTGTGGCCACTCTGTGCAAAACAAACTGCACAGTGGAGGTAAGTATGACATGTTTGTTATTTTTATTTTTTTTAAAGGAACCTTTAGTGTCACTTTAAACTCTACACAAAATTATTTGCTACCTGCTTAGCAACCTATATGCCCAATCTCATCCATCCGGATCAAGTAGGTTTCATTCCTTTCAGGCAGGCCTTAGATTGCACTCGCAGATTTATAGATCTTATTCACTGGGCAGAGCATCACCGCACGCCTTCTCTGCAGATTTCTTTAGATGCAGAGAAGGCATTCAATAGGGTCAATTGGCTATATCTGGACTCGGTCCTCCAAAAATCTGGCATCCAGGGTCCCCTCCTTCAAGCCATCTTAGGCTTATACTCCACACCTAGCGCGAAAGCGCTCATGATGTGCATGATGTCCACTCCCTTTCCTATTACAAATGGG
Source organism: Rana muscosa (assembly GCA_029206835.1). Classification (NCBI taxonomy): domain Eukaryota; kingdom Metazoa; phylum Chordata; class Amphibia; order Anura; family Ranidae; genus Rana; species Rana muscosa. The sequence continues at coordinate 1,158,406,046 of CM055122.1, forward strand.
ACCCGACAAGGTTGCCCCTTATCCTCCCTAATATTTGCCCTAGTAGTTGACACACTAGCACAAGCCATACGATCACACCTCGACATAGCCGGCTTATCGGTTAACCAAACCTCCCACAAGATTGGTCTTTATGCCGATGACATAATCATCTGGCTCATTGATCCACTGATATCTCTGCCCCTGCACTGTGATCTACTACAGCGATTTAGTCAGGTATCCATGTAAAAGCTGAATCATTCTAAATCAGCTATGCTGGGTGTCTCCTTGTCCCCTTGACACAAGACAGCGATTACAACCACCTCTTATACCAATTCTACAGATATTGCCATACTTCAAAAGATCATTAATCACTTTATCTGGGCTGCGTGCAAACCACATATCAAATCCTCTTTACTCAACACTCACAGGGCCTATGCGGGTCTTGGAGTTCCTGACCTTAGGACTTACTATAAGGCAATTATACTGGATTAAACAAAAAAACTATGGAATATGGACTCTTTGCAACCCTGGACCCAGATTGAAACTGGGGCTCTAACCCAAAACCCTTTGTCGACTCTAGCTGCCGTATGGATAGGATACCACCCGCCTCGTTCCCACCTTCCAACAGTTAATGCTACAATAACCACATGGAAATCAATTCTTCAGGCATCGTCTGGGTTACACATTCAAGCGCTACAACAACTTCCAATATTATCCTTGTCTCTTCTATCCCCGAATTTACCCCTACAAAAATGGGCCACATGAGGTCTCCAAAAGATTGGTGATCTATTTCAGCAAAACCATCTCCTGCCCTTCAACCAGCTCAAGGACCGCTTTGATAGAGACTTTTATCTATATTTAAGACTCCGCCATATCCTCACAACCATCCCAACTTCACACAACACCCTCACCAGGGACATTTTGCATTTCTTCATTCAATCCAAAGACAAAGTTAGCCCCTAACCTGTCCACCTTTAGGAGATCCCTGAAAACTCACTTATTCAGGGAAGCCTATCCCACACCCACCTAACAACTGTCCCTTAGCCATCCCCATCAAATCATTCCCCGAATCTATTACCTGTTGTACCACCACCCCCTCCCTTTAGAATGTAAGCTCTAGGAGCAGGGCCCTCCTGTCCCTTCTGTATTGAACTGAACTGTAATTGTGCTGTCCCTACTCTACATTGTAAAGCGCTGTGTAAACTGTTGACACTATATAAATCATGTATAATAATAATAATATCCTACATTTATGGGTTACTACTAAAGCCTACACAGGAGGAACACTCTCCACCTTTAGCTCACTGGGAATCCATACTACAAATTCGGATAGATCCCCACACTTGGTACCAAGCAATCCGTATCTCTACAATTTATTCCAGAAACATTTCCCACTGGGAGACACTGATGAAAATACTATATAATTGGTACTACACCTCAGTAAAACTAGCTCAGATGTCCCCATCTCAGTCCAGCAAATATTGGAGAAACTGTGACGAAGATGGACATATGCTGCATATCTGGTGAGAATGCTCGCCCTATCACTATATTTTGGGCAAGCATCACCGCCCTTATTCAGGACATCACTAACTCCCAATATACCTTGATCTCCCAGCTGGCTCTCTTTGGTCTTGGCCTCTCACACTGGTCCCTAAAATATCATCCTATCATTACTCACATATTAATTGCTGCCCGACTATCTATTGCCCATTTCTGGAAACAGGCTGATGCACCTAAAACTTGCAACACCATTGATATACTTAATGATCACCTATCAATGGAATTCCTATTTTCCAAAACACAGCTGACACTGGACAAATTCTACAAATACTGGCAATTTTGGCTATCAGACACCAGAGTCTTATTTAGCTCTTGACTCACCACCTAAATACTGTTTTGTACCAAGTACTGTATACCCCTCCTTAAACATTGATGTCAAATGATAATAATCATTACCTTTCATGTTATTGTACATCACTTAATTTCTTCTATCAATAAATAATTTTTGAACACCCCAAACCACCTTTATTTTACTTTCAACATTTTCTCTAATGCATTTTGCCAAAATAGAGAAAATGTAATGATTATTTAAGCATTTAAGATGTCACTGAAAATACCTAACTGTGCTGTAATTTCTCTTTTTGAAAAGGAAGACTGGAGATGTGAACTAATTCATTAAACTCTATATGTATTGCTATATAATATTTAACAGATTGTTTAAAAGTGATGCACCTGGTTTTAAATGAAATTTTGGGGGAGAGGCAAAATGCAAAATGAATGCTAAGATAATAAACTAAATGTGTGATACATAATTGACATTGATTGCCAAAATCTAATTTATACATTCCTGAACTACTAAAGAACTGAAATACTAAATATTATTTCATTATGTCAACAAAAGCAGTGCTGTAATTTTGTTGCAGCTGGGATAAATTGCAAATATACTTCTAAAAAAAGATCCATATAAAAAGTTACTGGGAAAGATAGCATACAATATCAATATCCAAAGATGTAAAGTTGTATAATATAAGCTTACTAAAAAAGAATTCTTGTGACCCTGCTTGGATTTAGTCTTACTAAGTAGTTATCCCTTAAAAACTCCTTCCCGCCGAGCATATACAGATATGCAGCCTCGGCTTTCAGGGGTTATACCGGGATGATGCCTGCAACTGCAGGCATCATCCCGGGAACCATTTTTTAGAGCGGGAGGTCTGCTCTTCAGGGATAACAACGGATCCGGCTAAAAGCCGCTGGGCTGTTATTACCGGAGCAGCTAGTGGGGACGTCCCCTCACGCCACCTTCTGCCGCTCTTACCAAGCCTCCTGTCCCACCAGGAGACCCGGTCCACCATCCGGCACTTCTGCCGGCTAGAGAGAGACTGGCACAAAGCCGTGAATGGCTTTGTTCCAGTCTTCTCTCTGTAAACACGGAAGCGACGTCACTTCCGGTTTACTCGGCTGCCAATGGCGCTGTTTTTTTAAAAAGTGACAGTATTCAGAATCACAGTTTTTGGCGATCTGAACACTTTGTAGTGTAAAGGAGGGATTTTGGGTCTTTTAGACCCCCGATCTCTCCATAAAGAGTACCCGTCACCACTTATTACTGTCACAAGGGATGTTTACATTCCTTGTGACAGCAATAAAAGTGATCTTTTTTATTTTAAAGTAACAAAAAAATAAATAACAAATAAATTCGAAAAAATTAAAGGCGCCCATGTCCCCGCGAGCTTGCGCAGCAAAGAAAACACACACGTAAGTTGTGCTCACATATGTAAACGGTGTTTAAATCACACATGTGAGGTATCGCCGCGATTGTCAGTGAGAGAGCAATAATTCTAGCCCTAGACCTGCTCTGTAACTCTAACCTGGTAACCGCCATTTTTTTAAAGCGCTGTCTATGGTAACGTAGGTTTGTCGCTATTCCACAAGGGTGCGCAATTTCTAAGCATGACATGTTTGGTATCTATTTACTCGGCGTAACCTCCTCTTTTACATTATAGAAAAAAATTGGGCTAACTTTACTGTTTGTTTGTTTTTTAATTCATGAAAGTGTCTTTTTTCCTAAAAAAATTGCATTTGAAAGACCGCTGCGCAAATACGGTCTGACATAAAATATTGCAACGATCGCCATTTTATTCTCTAGATTCTCTGCTAAAAAAATAAATATTAAGTTTGGGGGTTCTAAGTAATTTTCTGGCAAAAACTACAGATTTTAACTTGCAAGCAACAAATGTCAGAAATAGACTTAGTCATAAAAGGGTTAAGGAAATTTAGCTCTGGGATGGTGAAGACCTTTTGAGACAGGGACACCCGATTTATTAAAGCAAGATAAATTCTTAACAAAAGGAATTTTCACTTATCTTAGTGAATGAGGTAAAGCAAAGTGGAAAAAAAAATACCGAAGCAGGATTTTTCCATGCACATTACTGGATGACTTAAAAAAAAATTGGGCCCACTGCAGGTTTAAGTCATAATGTACTAATAGGCAGCGCATACAAGCACATCATGACAAACTTATCTGGACACACCCTTCAGCGCATCACTTTCATGGCTCCCCGTCACTTCTATCTTCACCTGGCCTTCCTTCCGGGTTCACAGACTCTGGCTCTATGAATGGTCGGGGCCGCGATGGGCTGAGCTCCAGCTCCAGCACAAAGCTCTGAAGGTACAGCAGGGTATGCTATGCCTTCAGCCTGCATGTGCCAGTGAGGTTGCCGGTTGCATGCTGTGTGAATATCTCCTAATCAGTGTAAGTTTAGAAGTTATTCACTGTACCTACAGGTAAGCCTTATTGTAGGTAAAAAGTGGACTTTACTTCCACATTAAGTAAGCACAAGTTCACCTCATTCACTTGTCTTTTCAGAGTGAATTTTCACTTAGCTTAGTGAATGAGGTAATATTGAAATTTTTATATTTCTTACACATGATTAGATATTACAGTGGAACCTTGGATTATGAGCATAATCCGTTGCAGGAGAATGTTCGTAATCCAAAGCACTCGCATATCAAAGCGAGTTTCCTCATGGAAGTCAATGGAAACGAAAATAATTTGTTCCGCATTGACTTCAATGGCATGCAATACCGCATGTGGCCAGAGGTGGGGGGTGCCGGAGAGCCTCTGTGACACTCGGAAAGGTCCGGGGACATCTCGGCTAAACTTGAAAAACCTCGGAAAGGCTCGGGAACGGAGTATTTTTTAGATTTTCCAAGCATTTCCGAACGGCTCCGATCGACTCCGCTCGGCTCCGGCCCCCCCCCCCACCTCAGGCCAAACGCGATATTGTACACCACTTTGGCTTTAATCCTGCTCATTTTGCAAGACAACACTCGCAAATTTAGTCAGGATTTTTAAAAATACAGTGCTCGTATTGCGAAATGCTTATTAACCCCGTTACTCACTGTATTTGCAAAGTGGAAGTTAACTGTAAAAGTTGTCATGCTCTAAACTTTTAAGTAAATAAGGGTCAATGTGTGGCAAGGGAAGGAAAGGGGTCACTTCATATAATTTAACCGTTACTACGATTTTGAACTGCCTACCCTATATAGACCTGAAATTTAACTTTTCGTGATTCTGAACTGAACCTTTCCAGTAGTGCTGCTCAGCTGTTGTAGCTCATAACTATGAGAAAACTAGGCAAAATCCCATTGGAAGAAGGTTTGGCAAACCCAGGAAAAAAAATCAATTAAACCCGAACATAGTGCTAAGCAAAACAGAAATCTAGACATCCTAAGGAAGCAAATCTTGTTATTTTTGCTGGCCTTTTTTTCCAAGGCCAATTTGCAAGCTTCATTTAAAAAAAGGACATAAGTTGCTGGACACTATCATGAGGAACATGGTACCAATGCAATAAAAAAAATACAGTTTACTGTAGAGAGCATGGTATTATGTGATTTAAGGTGTTACTAAACCCAGGACCCTGCATTCATTATATCTGGGGGGGTTTTCATGGACATTTATTATTAATAGATGTGTTTAAACATTATTTTGTTAACCTACCGGTACTTTTGAGTCATTAACTAACTTTTTATGAAAGCAACTGTGAAGTATTTATTTATGTGCACATCACTTATTTACTTTTTCACTTGTTGGTTTATAATATCCAACATGCCCAAATTCCTAAATGCCCAAATACAAGATCTCTTGTACAATAATAAAATGACTTGCAGAAGTGCTCCACCTCTGTGTATCAACTACCAGTCTCCTCTGCCCTTACCTCAGTGGTCGACCTACACAGTGGTAAAGTCAACCAAAGCTGTCCCAGAAACCTGGGTGTATATAAATGTAGCAATCCTCCAAGGAGCTGGTAAGAACAGGTTTACAAACAATGCCTCTGAATGTGTGTCACTCAGCAATATAAATGAAACAGAGGACTTTCCATAGTGTAATATGTTTACATAAAATCATTTATTAAATAAAAGATGAAAAGATACTCACAAATTAGGTGCATGGATACCGTGCACAAGGTAACAAGCAGAAATTCAAAGTACAAACATTACCCCCTAAGGCTGGGTTCACACCTATGGGTTTCCCTGCATCCAATTTGCATAGCAGGAGAATGTGACCGGCTCTGTATGGAGCCGGTTCACATACAGTATATCCGGGGTGGCTACGGAGCGCACTGCACAGAAAATCTGTGTGTGTTCAGCTCCGTTTCAGGGCCGAATTCAGGCACAGATTCAGGCCTGATTCATCCCTGAACCAGAGAATGGTGACGCACAGCGTTCATGTGCGATCCACAGCCGGTTCCAGTGGGAACCGAGGCTTAAGCATGGATTTCTGGAGAGGATATTGCAACATGGCTGCTACACAGCTCCTGGGTTTGATGCCAGCAAAAGAAGCCTTGGTTGTGCAAATTTAAAGTGGTATTAAACCCCAAAATGTACCATATTGTTGCAGCTTGCCAATTGCAAAACTGAAAACTTGCAAAAGTGTCAGTTAGATGTATGAAATTAACCATGGGACACTGACAAGGGTGCTTGCAATGATCAACTTTTTTTATGAAAAAAAAAGTTGCCCTAACAGCTTTACATTTTGGAGTTTGACTTTTAATTGTTTAGTCAAGTCCATCTTAATATGCTAATTCATATAATACTATCATCTCTGCAGATTGATAATACTGTTTTTTGAAGTTGTAACTGTGGTTTCCCTATCCAGGTGTGGAGACACAATAAAAGAGGAAGTGTGTTACTAGCCAGATCTACAGGTGAAAACAGGGGGGAAAACACGTGCAGTCACTACATTTAAGAACTGGTAAGCTTTAATATATTACATTTTTAGTTTTGATATTAAAATGTAAATTGACTGTAATACCGCTTTAACTTCAAACTGTCCTTTGTAGTCCCCTCCATAAATGCTATATACTCTAGCTACTGCTAAAAAAAAAAAGCATCATTAAGTTAAAGTGAATGTACAAGCATTTTTTTTTTAAGTTTTGGAGTAGGAAAGTGGACCCCCCCAAAATATTTTATGCTATCTGTGTGCTTCTGGGAAGATTTCCCTTCCCTAAGGCCCCTTTCACACTGAGGCGTATTTCAGGCGTTTTTGCGCTAAAATAGCGCATAAATAACGCCTGAAATACTCCTGCCCCAGCATTCTCAATGTGAAAGCCCAGAGGGCTTTCACACTTAGGCGGTGCACTGGCAGAAGACAAAAAAATCTCCTGCAAGCCGCATCTTTGGAGCAGTGAAGGAGCGGTGTGTATACCGCTCCTTTACCGCTCCTTCCCATTGAAATCAATGGGACACAACGGTAATACCGCCCGCAAACCGCGGCATTAACCCTTTTTCGGGCCGTTAGCGGGGGTTAAAACCGCACCGCTAGCGGCCGAATATCGCGGTAAAACACGACGGTATAGGGCGCTAAAAATTGCGCCGCTATACCGTCACCGCATATGCCCGCCCCAGTGTGAAAGGGGCCTAAGGCTGGATTCACACCTATGCAGTTTTAGTGCTTTTTGCATTTTCCAGATTTGCACTACAGTCCATTTAACATGGTTTCCTATGAAACACGTTCTGTAGTGCAAATCTGCAAAATGCAAAAAGCACTAAAAATGCATAGGTGTGAATCCAGCCTTACTATTCAACAGATGCAACAGGAGATGAGTATAAATCTCTCCAAAATCTCTCAAAATGAGGGGAATTCCCATCTTGTCACGAGAACATGTGTCACTAATGGATTATTTGCCACCACCTCTTGCTCTGATGACAAGAGTGATCACCAGGACAAATAGAGAGTGAATCTCACAGCAGAGACCGAAACATCAATACAAATCTGACTGAGGTTTTAACCACTTCAGCCCCGGAAGAATTGGCTGCTCAATGACTGGGCCATTTTTTGCGATTCGGCACTGCATCCCCACAAATAGAGCGTTCTTTTGGTGATAATTGATCATCTCTGCAATTTTTATTTTTTGCGCTATAAACAAAAAAAGAGCGTAAATTTTGAAAAAAAACACAATATTTTGTACTTTTTGCTATAATAAATATCCCCAATTTTTTTTATAAAAAAAGCTAATTTTTTCTCAGTTTAGGCTGATACATGTATTATTCTACATATTTTTGGTAATAAAAATTGCAATAAGTGTATATTGATTGGTTTGCGCCAAAGTTATAGCGTATACAAAATAGGGGATAGATTTATAGCATTTTTATTATTATTATATTTTTTACAAGTAATGGCGGTGATCTGCAATTTTTATCAGGACTACGACATTATGGTAGACACATCGGACACTTTTGACACATTTTTTGGACCATTGGCATTTTTACAGCGATCAGTGCTATAAAAATGCACTGATTACTGTAAAAATGTCACTGGCAGGGAAGGGGTTAACACTAGGGGTGATCAAGGGGTTAATTGTGTTCCCTTGTGTGTTTATAACTGTGGGGGGAGGGGACTGACCTAGTGGAAATGACAGATTGTGGTTCCTAGCTATTAGGAACTCACAATCTGTCTTTCCTTACAAAACAGGGATTTGTGTGTTTACACACACACGTCCCTGTTCTGCCTCTCGTGCCCGCGACCACTTTTGGCCAGCTGTCATCGCGAACGCCGGTCACGAGCAACAGCACCCCCGCGATGCAGCGGTCTGTGCACGCCTCCGGTAGCAAGTGCACGCCTGCTATCCCGCTTAAAGGGATCGATGTACAGCTACGGCGGTTTGCGGGAACTTGCTGACCTGCGCAGTATAATGACGGCGGCTGGTTGGCAAGTGGTTAAACTCTAGCAACACTAAGAAAGCTTGCCTGCACATAATGTACACTTCAGTAAGCTTTAATTGTCTAAATATGTTTTAAACTCTGTAAAACACCATGAAATGTGTCGGTGTAACAGGAATATAACAAAGAAAAATATATTGCTGTAGCTGGCTCTTGTAAATGTGGACAACACAGTGATTTATGCTATATTGTAGAAGTGCTGTTAAAGAGCATGCAAAACTTTAATCTGTAAGGTAAACGTAAAGGGCTAGAAGAAACTTCCAGAGTACAATATTGAGACTTGAAGGGGTCGGGAGATACTAACCTTCATAGGCAGACAATGCAATGAGAATTTAAATTCAAATTAAATCAAAGTTGAGAGAAAATGTTCTCTTTCTCTCTTTCTCTTTCTCTCTTTCTCTCTTTCTCTTCTTCTCTCTCTCTCTTTCTCCCTTTCATTCTCTCTCCTCTTTCAGTCTAATGAGAACCTCTAAGGCCAAAGATAGCTGACATCCTTCGATATGTAGTGGGTTGTGAGGCATAGTGGGTGACAGACTCCGAGACTTCAATAGGAGGAAGGCCGTGCAGGGAAAGGCCCCAGCAAGGCGTCACATCTGCATGTGCAGGAATGCTGTCTCCTATGGCAACAGTCTTTAACAGTTCCCAACTCAAACGTAACAGTTTTTTCTACTTCACTACAACTGCCTCTTGTAGTTCTTCAACACCGAGCTGTTTCTAGAACCACTAATTTACTGACTCTGAATCCCTTAACCTCCTCCAATCTTTGTGGTGGTATTTCCCTCAAGCGTCACTCCCGCTTCCTTGCTGGGTCCCTAGCTTGGCACTCCAGATATTTCTTAAGCTTCACTCCTGCTGACCGGCTCAGTCCCTGGCTTGACACACAAGGCTGCTCTGCAAGCGTCACCTTCGTTGGTTGGGTCCCTGACTTGATCACCGCCTGAAGTTTCCAGATTCTCCACCGTACCCGTTTGTTGAGAATACTGTTTCGGTATTAGCTTCAGTTACTCAGTGTCGTCCCTGGTAAAGGTGGTTGGTCCCTTAGTGGTGACAGATTTCCTTCTACCTCTGACCATGACAGGTTCTCCGGCCGACAGAACCATCAGTTTTGGTTGGACTGCAAGCCACAATCCCAACCCTGCGCTGCTTCTGGATAGGCCCTCACACAGCCTGGCAGCCAGATGCCCCCAGGATAAGCCCAATCTCTGGCCTAGCAGACCTTTGCATAAGACACACATCCACCCAGACAGCTGTCCAGGTGACACCGACCTAGATCTCCTGACTCCATCCAAATATATAGGTGTTCCCAGCAGGCCAAGGGATTCAAGAAAACCCCTGCCCATTGGCTGAGATACCCCATATACCCATAACCTGACCTTGGATTGCCCTTCTCATATCTAGTACCACCAAATACTCGACCACCTAGTGGTAGAAGAGAAAATTGCAACAAGGCCACACTTAGGAAGAAATCAATGTATCTCTATCAATCAACCAGGATAACTACTCCTGGCAAGTAAATCTGTGAGGATCTCCCTGCCTAAACTACAGGGTGCTACATATATCATATATATATAGTGCTTATAAATAGTTCTTTCAAATATTTCTTTAATTTTATGTACATGGAATGTCCCATCTTCTATAAATAATAAATGGCACTACTCCATGTTTAATGGATCCTTTTAAGGGTTTGAATTGCATCTATAGCAGTTTAATTGTTCTTCAAAATGGGAGGTAATTATGGCTTCTATGAAACATGCATCCCAATCTCAACACAATAATAAACAAAACAGTACAAACAGGAATGCCCAACCTTCAAAAATAGATATAATTTAGGGAATTTATTAATTTATAAACACAACAAAAAATTAAAAGCCAAAAAAATCATGAATCATTCTATAGCTGCATCAACCTCACATCCTCAACACATGGGCTATTTATGAAAGACAATTAAGTCCCTTTAACACCTATTCAGCATACCAAACTAAATTGGACATGTGCCATTGGATGACACCAAGCAAATTATATCTTATCCAAAGCAATTTCTTTAAATTTCAGAACGTTTTAAACTTGCATATACTGTATGTCTACTGAACCTTAATACATGCAAAGCAAACATATTATGCAAACAAAAATAATATACGGCTAAGCATATTTTTGTATAATAACGATGTCATGGATATGCAGTAGTGTTTGTCTGTCAGCTTACCTTCCTTCCCATGTGTTCATCTTAGAGGCCTGAGCCCTTTCACCTGGCTTCCTTTATAATCTCCTCCCAGCCAGACTCCACCCCAGGCCCTATCACAGAACACTATATTAACCTGTGCACTGCAAGCCTGCTTGGCTGATCAACGTGTTTGTTAGGCATTGTGTGTTTGGGTTCCTGCCTGCCGTGTGCTACGTCTGTCTCTCTGTTACGTTATTGGCTTGTCCCCGACTATCCCTGTCTGCTCGTGACCCTTGACCTTCGGCTCGTTCTTCGTTATCCTTGTCTGCTTGTGGCCCCTGACCTTCAGCTTGTTATTCGGTTCTCTCTTCGTGTGCTGCTGCTTCCCCTCTTTTCCCCTTATCCTACGGGGCGTGAGCTAGGAAACTCCAGGGGCCGCGACCTGGTCCCAGCCTGCAGCTAACATCCTCACCACTAGAGGCCCTGGAGAAGACCAGCTGGGTCTTAGACTCCGCGCCCTGGGGAATCTTGGCTCTAGCTTCCGTTTGGATCCCGGTTGTGCTCCTCTGGTCCCGCTTTCCACAACCACCCAGTTCCCTATCCGCAGAAGCCAGCCATAGGGTTCACTACCTCGCGGTGCACTCCTGTCCCCCTACAGTTTGATCAGCCATGAACCCGGCTGACATCCCGCTACCCGCGGATGATCCATTGCAGGGCATAGTTTGCAGACTTGAAACCCAGGAATCGAATCAGACTCAGGTGATGCGATTCCTCCAGGATCTGGCTTCTCGCTTCGAGCAGCTTCAGGCCTCCTTGGGAACCCTGAATCCGCAACCTCAAATACAATCAGTGGCTGCACCTATTGCACCAGTCGCAGCCACACACTCACTACAACTGCCAGCTCCGTCCCGTTTCTCTGGGGACTCCAAGGCTTGCAGGGGGTTCCTTAGCCAATGCACGATTCATTTTGAGCTCCAGCCCCAAAACTTCCTGTCTGATCGGGCTAAGGTAGCCTATATCATTTCCCTCCTCTCTGGTGAAGCTTTAGCCTGGGCAGCCCCTCTGTGGGAACTGAATGATCCAGTGGTTTCTAGCCTGTCTGGCTTCTTGAAACTTTTTCGGAATATCTTCGAAGAACCGGCTCGTGTCTCTTCAGCGGCCAGCGCCCTTTTACGTCTCCGCCAAGAGTCTGCTTCTGTGGGACAGTATGCCCTTCATTTCCGCATACTGTCGGCTGAGTTGAGCTGGAACAATGAGGCCTTAGTCGCAACCTTTTTGCATGGCCTGTCTGATAGAGTGAAGGATGAATTAGCAGGAAGAACCATCCCCACTGATCTGGCCGGCGTTATCTCCTTGTGTAACCAGATCGATATTCGCTTTCAGGAGAGGACCTTAGAAAAGCAACGCCAGCACTCCTTGGTTCTTAGTCAGCCTGAGCTCCCCTCTCTTCGACCCGTAGAGCATCTCCTACCAGCTGAGGAACCCATGCAGCTGGGTCGGACCAGGCTATCCCCCGAGGAACGTGCTAGGCGCAGAACTCTTGGTCTGTGTCTTTACTGTGGGGGCAAAGGTCATTTTCGTGACACTTGCTCTCTTTGTCCAGAAAAACGTTCGGGTCCACTTCATCTGGAAAGTGGAGTATTGGACCCAGAAATATCACCTTCCCCTTCTCGTCTTCTGCTTTCTGTGTTCCTTCATGTTGGTGCTTCTTCTCATTCGGTCTCAGCATATCTGGATTCCGGAGCCGCTGGTAATTTCATGGACTGGGAAATCGCATCGTCCATGAGACTTACTCTTTTGCCCCTCACCACGCCATTGGTGGTCTTGGCGATTGATGGTACTGTTCTCCCAGGGGGACCTATCTGCTTCCAGACCCTCCCTGTTAAGATGTCGGTAGGGACACTCCACCAGGAGTGGATATCCTTCCTTATCTTACCCAAGGCCTCAACGCCTATAATTTTGGGTCTCCCATGGTTACAGCTACATTCTCCTCATGTGGACTGGACTACTGGACAGATCCTGGCTTGGGGTCCCTCCTGTTCCTCGTCCTGCCTACCCAAGGTTGCCCCCTGTGAATCTGAGCCAGTCATTCATTCCAGGTTGCATAACCATTTACATTTCTCTGTCCCTAACCACCCTTGGACGCACAGCCAGGCTAGCTTGTCTACAAGTCCTGTAGTCGCTACGTCTTGCGATGCGATTCAGGTAGTCGCTACACCTGACTCAGCTATTCACGCTGCCTCTGTACTAGTTATGCCAGTCCAGCCCATGCCCAGTGAGCCTCCTACTTTTTCTTGTTTGGGACATTCTGCTTGTCCTTCAGCTATTCAGCTTGACTCCGGCGACATGTCACCTTCTAACCAACCTGACTTCAGGGTTCCACTGACATCTGCCCAGTCTGATGGTCCTGTGCAAGATGACCAGTTCCCCTTTAAGGGTCTAGGGGACCCTCCTCAGATTCCTGTTGATCCTCTCATGCCCTTGCTTATTCCTAGAGAGCCTTTGGTCCTCAATAGATCTTCTTGTCATCTCCCTACCTCGTTTTCGGTCTCTGAGGATAATCTTAAGTACGAGGTTAGACAAGTTCTGGATTCTCGGCTCTGCAGAGGCATTCTTCAGTACCTTGTGCATTGGAGAGGTTTTGGTCCTGAGGAGGCGTCTTGGATTGCTGCATCTGATGTCGCTGCACCTCATCTGTTGAGAAGGTTTCATCAGAGATTTCCCTTTAAGCCTGGGTCCAGGCGGGGGAGGGCCCATAAGAGGGAGGGTACTGTCATGGATATGCAGTAGTGTTTGTCTGTCAGCTTACCTTCCTTCCCATGTGTTCATCTTAGAGGCCTGAGCCCTTTCACCTGGCTTCCTTTATAATCTCCTCCCAGCCAGACTCCACCCCAGGCCCTATCACAGAACACTATATTAACCTGTGCACTGCAAGCCTGCTTGGCTGATCAACGTGTTTGTTAGGCAATGTGTGTTTGGGTTCCTGCCTGCCGTGTGCTACGTCTGTCTCTCTGTTACGTTATTGGCTTGTCCCCGACTATCCCTGTCTGCTCGTGACCCTTGACCTTCGGCTCGTTCTTCGTTATCCTTGTCTGCTTGTGGCCCCTGACCTTCAGCTTGTTATTCGGTTCTCTCTTCGTGTGCTGCTGCTTCCCCTCTTTTCCCCTTATCCTACGGGGCGTGAGATAGGAAACTCCAGGGGCCGTGACCTGGTCCCAGCCTGCAGCTAACATCCTCACCACTAGAGGCCCTGGAGAAGACCAGCTGGGTCTTAGACTCCGCGCCCTGGGGAATCTTGGCTCTAGCTTCCGTTTGGATCCCGGTTGTGCTCCTCTGGTCCCGCTTTCCACAACCACCCAGTTCCCTATCCGCAGAAGCCAGCCATAGGGTTCACTACCTCGCGGTGCACTCCTGTCCCCCTACGGTGTGCATCTGTCACCTGGCCACAGGTGACCCTGACAAACGATTTTTGCCTTTTTTGCTTTAATTTTTATAATGTTTTCATACATGGAATAAAATAGTTATTTATGCAATGGTACTAGGAATGAGCAAATCTGCCTAGGTTCTGTTGAACCTAGGCAGACTAGTTTCCCAAATCTTGCCCAAGGTTTAAAGTTCTATGTCCATGGGGGAGAAATCTTGAAGACCAGAGTTCAAAATTACTGCCATAGAGCATTGGGCTGATTTAATTAAGGCGTTGAGAATCTTCAAATAATAAATTGTACACATATTTATTTCATTTATCTAATTATGTAAAAAGCCAATTTTTCTTCAATTAACATATTCACACAACCTATTGTCTGAAGATTGTTAAAACCTTGACAAAAGCAGACCATCTGTCTACTTACCAAATCTATTAACGTTCTTAACAAAATGGACATTATCCAAAATGATTACACCAGTTGCTTGTAGATTATAATTTAAATGTCGATACAACAAGAGCTTTTTTACAATGGTATAAAAATGATGTTTAACTGTGCAGACACATGCATCAACTTTATTTGATAAAGGTCCCTGTGTATCCAACAATAATGCTCTTAAACAGATTGTTTTGTTTTACTTTGAAAGACCACACTTTTTCTATGAATTTTAAACTCCAAGCCAAATACAATGTTTTTTTATAAAGCATTGGATGTATTTATTTAAGTAATAAAAAACACCCAAAAACTTTTCCAGAATACAAAAATACTTGTAGGCAGTGAATTGTCACTGGTACAATTTACACACAAGACTTTGTTTTCATTTTTAAGATACAAAGTGACATAATGCAAGGCAATGATGTTATAATTATTATTTAAAAATATCTTTAAATAGTATGTAGGGTGAAATTTACTGTATCGTCTACCTTGTTTAATTTTAGAAAATATGCAAAGTACCTGAAAAGTACATTTTTCCCAAAGAATCATGGTTTTCTTTCATTTAATTTGATTTAATTTGCATACACCTTGGCCTTTTTAATTGATTTTTTTTTGCTTTGTATGTTTTTAGTTTATGCCTGTATTTATACCTAAGTCTATTTGCAACTGAATACACTATTTATTTGTGATATTAATGAAAAATGTAATATAGCATTAATACATAATTTCCAATAATATTGCAGCAGTTTAATTGCCCAAAGGAAAAGATGGTTAATTGGACCTATTTATACATTCTGTTGAAGCAGATGGATCATCCTTAAGCTATTAATTGTAGTGCCAAAGAAAGGAAAATATTCTTTGAAGCAGCACTAAAAAAATCTAACAAACTTCATTGTGACTATCAAAGCATTTGTTACATCCCTGGTTCCTCTATGCTTGTGCCAGTCAATATCCATCAACTTGAATGTAAGTGAATAGTCTTTTGATCTTTGGTAAAACAGTAGTTGGCATTCCTTAAGACTACATTTATAGTATAACCTGCACTAAACTCTGGATGACCTCAATTGTTTTGTTTTCTTTTGTGTTCTATGCACTATAAGTTGATATTAAATGCATATTGTGGTATATTATATATATATGATGTGTGTGTCACCGGTGCAAAAAAACATTTAAACAATGGGTCTGCTGCAATCCAGTATTCCCCACCAATATTGTGGGATAATTAGTGTTGCAAGAAAAATAATAGTAACTGCGCCAACCCTATAATGATAATATTCGTGTTTATCACTGCTCTTTGCTATAAATGTTAAGTCCTGCTTATCAAATAATTAATAAAGTGCTATTCCATGCATGGTTAAGTGAGCAAGAGTGAAAACAATGTTTAAAACAAGTCATGTCCCCTATGTGTACGTTCACGTTAAAAAGCAAATATCCATCATTGCGCAATATATTTGTGCTTTATTTAATATAAAAAAATATAAAAATCTTACGAGGCTTCAGGGTAACGGTGACATCACTTCCTGCCGTAACCCGCATGGAATCGAGGCTTGGACCGCATGCCAGCCACGGGGAAACTACCGCTTAACACTAGCTCCAAAAGCACTGCTGGAAAGACTCTGTGCCGGTCTCTAGGCACATTAACTTGTGAGTGAGGATTTTTATATTAAATAAAGCACAAATATATTGCGCAATGATGGATATTTTCTTTTTATGAGATCCTGAGATTTACAAATACGGAGGTATATGAAGTGACTATTGGCATATCGGTGGGATAAACTACAGATTGGTTCCTAGTTGTGGAGTGGTTAACCCTGAGATAGGTATAGGAAATAATTCCGCGCTGCCCTTCAGATAAGCGGCTAACACAACAAATAGACAAATAGCAAAACAAGTGGAACAAAAAAAGTGTAGCGCTAATCAAATGATCTGGTGCACATAATCATGAATAAACATAGTGCTGGAAAGTGTGGTAGAAAAAGCAATAAAATATATGATGTTTGCACAAATAGGAATAAACAGATGACTGTCTATAGGTAAAACAGGGGATGGTACACCAATGGACAACTGAATGTCTATATTTTGATGGGTGAAAGTTCAAAACTTGGTGATGACTTCAAACATAAAAAAATATGAAGGTGAAAACAGGATGATGTGAATAAAACCACCACCAGTAGGTAGAAGGCTTACCGGAATGTTTGAACCCAAAAGAACGTGCGTTCTGTGGGTCAAACAGGCTTTATGTGGAATGACCACTGGGGACTGGATCATCAGTTGCACTCCAAATGACCAAACCGAGGGTGGTCAGACGTCAACAGGTTAAACCCAACCACTGAGGGAAGGATGTCCTTGCAAAATGTTCTCATGAGGAGCTATGGTCCAGATAGTTCCAAGGTGATGTGAAGGTATGTGAATCAAAAAATGGAAGGAAAGAGAGGGCACATAGCATAATACTGTCTAAATATGGAATTTGAATGTAGTAGGAACACATACATTATGGAAGACAAATAACGCTTTTTAAAGTAATTGTGGCAACAGTGGAGTTCCCCCAACGCGTTTCATATCATACAGTAGTACATCGTCTGGGGTGTCCCTCCACTGCTGCCCTCCAGAAATATATAGACAATATGACTCCAATCATAAGAGACCAGCCCCTGGCGTGTCAGCAATGTGAAACACCTACTTCCTGTACAGCAAATATGGCGGCCCGGCGTGCGTTCCACACCTCCACCTGGATGTGTTAGTTAATGCTGAGTCTCTCTATGGTTACAGATGGAGCGGAACCGCTTTCATTCCGCAAGCGGCATGTGACGTGACACAGCACGTGACGCATCATCTGCACGCCATGCCTCACTACCAGGGGAGAAATTGCGTCCCACAGCATTAGGACCGTTCACATTATAGGCAAGCCCACGGGCAGACGTTCAAAGCTTGCCACTCTAATGAGAACGAGCGAAACAAACGGGGATGAGTAAGGGAGAAGAATCATGAGTGGGCATATATAAACAATTGCGTTACCACAATGAAAGTGAACATTGCTGAATTAGACAACAAAATCCATACAAATGGGAGACATTTTAATTATAAAATCTAAAACTAGAAATACAATATTAAAAATTAAATAAAATTAGCCCTTAAAACCGCAAGTGGATCAATAGCATAAAATCTAAACCATGTCGGGCGGATATTACCATGGATGTTGAAAGTTCATAAAATATCGCTAACAATAAATAAGGGCCATAAATATATGAAAAAATCATAAATCAACAAATCGACTACTTTATAGGTGAAAACCTCACAAATGTAGGGACTGAATCCGAATTTTGTAAAAACACCCGTGAGGGGGGCTCTTATATGGGGGTCATTTACAATAAAATAAATATAAATACATAAAAATACATAAAATTACATAAAATTCAGATAGTAACATTATTAAATCAAGGTAAGAAAGAGAAAGCATCAATAATTGGGCATGCACGGGAGCAAACTATCATTTTAGGATTTATTGATGAAAGAGTTAATGTCCCACTCCACATTCAAGCATAGAGGTGTGTGGGACTGTAACTCATAAATCCAATAGGTCTCGAGTCTCAAGACCCCACTGGTCATAGGACCGCCCCTCCACGGAGGGATGAAGTGATCAATGACCAAAAATTGGGTGCCTGTGGGATTTTGGTTATGGTGTAATTTATAGTGTCTAGGCACTGTATGCTTCGTATTGCCACTTTTAATCAGAGCAATATGTTCTCCCACTCTAACTGAGAAGGTGCGAATGGTCCGGCCCCCATATTGTTTCCCGCAAGGACATTTGATTAAATACACTACATACTTGGTTCCACATGTGCAGAAGTGTTTAATGGGATATTTTTTATGCGTAATGGAGGATGTAAATTCCAAAGTTTTACTTCTCCCTGAAATATTGTACTGACAAACAGTACATTTCTTGCACGGGTAAAAACCAACCATATTGTGAAAGAAGGATGGACGTACAGGGGGGTTTATGATGTTAGGTGCTATTTTGCTCTGTAGGGTGGGAGCTCCCCTGAAGACAACCTTGGCCCGATCCGGTAATACCGAATTCAAGACACGGTCATTCTTTAAAATGCCCCAGTGTTTGGCCATAATAGCTCTAATCTATTTATGCTGGGTGGAAAAAGAGGTTAGCATAGCCCACTTGAAACTATCATCTGGATCACGTTTGGGTTTGATTTCCAGTAGAGACCCTCTCTCAATTTCCAAAGTGTTTTGCAGATCTTGGTCGATCTCCACAGGATTGTACCCCTTGTCAACAAATCTCTGTTTCAGAACATTGGCCTGTACTTTAAAAGTTTCTCTATCTGTACAATTTCTACATAGCCTTACAAATTAGCTGTGTGGGACTGAACTGAGCCATGGATGCAGCTGTCTATAGGGATGAACCCATTACTCTCCGTTGGTTTGAAAAACGTTTGGAATTCAAACTGTCTGTTGTTGATCCTAATTTCTAAATCAAGAAAATGGATCTTGTCTGTGCTAGCCACATAGGTCAGAGAGATGCCCCTGTCATTATTATTGAGATGGTTGAAAAAAGTCTTGAGGGATGCCAAGCTGCCATTCCATAGGAGGAGGATGTCGTCTATATATCTGGCCCACAACACTAAGAAAGGAGTATCATAGGCATAGACGACATCCTCCTTCCACTTGGCCATAAGAAGATTGCCGAGACTTGGGGCAAAGTTAGCGCCCATAGCTACACCACATAGTTGGAGGTAATACTTATCATTAAACCAAAAATAACTATGTTTAGTAGCGTACTCAAGGAGTTCCATAATGAAGTAACATTGGAAAGGGGCCAGGGATGGTTCCTGCTCCAGAAAATATTGGACAGCTTCAATTCCTCTTTCATGTGGTATGCACATGTACAACGAGGCAACGTCAGCTGTAACCATAATATAGTCGCCCCGTATGTCAATGCTTTCCAACCGTCTAATAGTGGCACCTGTGTCACCAAGATAGGAAGGTACACGTCTCACTAAAGGTTGCAAATAATGATCAATGTAGCGGCCTATACGTGAGGTGATAGAATAAATCCCTTTCACGATAGGCCGACCGGGTGGGTGGAGTGGGTCCTTGTGGACTTTAGGCAGGTAGTAAATGGTTGGTATCCTCGGTACTGTAGGTATTACAAATGCCTTCTCTTTCCTATTTAGAATGTCATGATCAAAACCCCTGTCTACCAAACTTTAAAGTTCTCTCTTAAATAAAGGAGTGGGATTGTTCGGCAATTCTTTGTAAGTGTTAGGTTATTGAGAATCCTAAACATTTCTTTTTCGGAATCAATCTTATCAAGAATCACAATGCCGCCACCCTTATCCGCTGGGCGGATGACCAGGTCCTTGCGCTGACACAAGGATCTAAGACAAATACTGGACACTGGCTGGCGGCATGTGTGACTCTCAGGTATTTCTGCTAAATCCTTGAGAACCAAATCTCTGAAGATGTTAACAGCGAGCGCCACTGGAACTGGCAGATAAAACAAGGACGGGTTGGACAGTCCTGAATGCACAGTTCCAGAGGTGGCTGCTCTACTCCCACTTCTGTAGGGGTTAGAGATAAGGTAAAGCTGTATATTAAGTTTACAAATGTATTTGTGAACATCAATAAAAGTACCAAATTTGTCCAACTTCTTAGGGGGGCGAATTTGAGGCCCTTATCAAGAACCAATTGCTCTTCTTGCGTGAACACCTTGGTACTTAAATTGAATACGCCTTGACCCTTTAGGTGCACCTTCTCTTTCCTCTTTTGTATTATCCTCCCCCCTCTGGTCCCTCTCTTGTGTCAGGACCTCTTTTTCGATGTAGGGGGTCCACATGAAAAACCTGTTCAACATATGTGTGGGGATTTGATTGATCATGCCCATAAGTTGACTGCTCATGGGGGTCTCTGGTGCGTGTTTGGTGATTACCATTACGCAAGTTCCTAAGAGGGGAAAATCTATTGTAGGTAGAAACCGGGGGTTGGTTGTAGTATGGAGAATTGTCATAATAAAATCCAGGATGCATCATAAAAGTGATCATTATAGTCATGATTGTAGTGAACATTAGATTTACGAGGATTGCCTCTTGATTGGCCCCTTCCTCCTCTATTGCCTCTAATTTTACCTCTACCTCGATAAAAATTATTCGGGGTGTGGGGACTATAATGGCGTACTCTTGGCTGAGACCAATGAGAGTCGCCACCGTGTGAATCTCGCATGGATGCATTACTAGGTCTAGCGGGAGGTTGAATAGCTATAGGACCCGTAACTGATGGGGGAACTGAAGAAGATGTAGACATAGAAACTGATGTAGAGTCAGTATCCAAAACTGGAGTAGGAGCAAAAAGCTTTTGCCAGCCAAAAACAGCACCATTTTTATAATTGCCTACATCCCTAGAATACTTTTTGTGTTTTTTGTGTTTCTGGTCTTTGTCCTCCTTCTCAAGAAAATTCTGTAAGTTAGCAGAAAGAGAATGATACTCTAGGGAATTCTTGTGTGAAGACTATTTTTCCCTGAGTTCCTTAATCTCTCTGTCCAACAATGCCAATTTACTACTCTTCTAAGTGATTAGAAAACTCAAAAATATAATTCCGGCATCATTAAAATAATCGTATTTATCGGCGTATAACACGCACCGGCGTATAACACGCACCCCAAGTTTAGGAGGGAATTTTAAGGAAAAAAACTTTTAGGAGGGAAATTCAAGGAAAAAAAACTTACATTTAAATGCAGCATGCAGCCTTGCCCAGTGTCCATCTGCAGCCTTTCCCAGTGTCCATCTGTCCATCTGCAGCTTGCCCAGTGTCCATCTGTCCATCTGCAGCCTTGCCCAGTGTCCATCTGTCCATCTGCAGCCTTGCCCAGTGTCCATCTGTCCATCTGCAGCCTTGCGCATTGCCTTTGCAATCTTGTCAGTCTCGGCGTTTTTTAAAATTTGGCGCCGATTTCTGTGGAGAGGAGCGAACGGGGCCGACTGTACTTCGGCTAGACTCGGCTCCTCTCGCAGTCCCGCCCATCTCCACTGACTGCGCCGCTGACGGAGAAAGCCGAGTGTACTTCGGCTAGACTCGGCTCTGCTCACAGTCAGGGGCAGGACTGCGAGAGGAGCCGAGACTAGCCGAAGTACACTCGGCTTTCTCTATGTCAGCGGCGCAGTCAGAGATGGGTGGGACTGCGAGAGGAGCCGAGTAAAGCCGAGTGTACTTCGGCTTCGGCTCCGCACGCTCTTTCGCTCGTTTCAGCAGGGGAATTCGACAGAGTATCGGCGTATAACACGCACCCACGATTTTCCCCTGATTTTAAGGGGAAAAAAGTGCGTGTTATATGCCGATAAATACGGTAAACTAAGAGTCAATCTTGGGATCACCCTGTTGGGGGTGAACATCCCATCTGAGGCTTCTCGGGACCATGCAATCTGAAATATATTTCTCTAAAAACACGAGATCCAATTGCAAGTGAAGCTCTGACGACATCACATTTTTAAGCCTTAGAAAAAGGCCTCCTATCTTGGTATCGCTTCCTGTTGCTATGAAAACACCTTCCGTGTTGACAGTGCGGGAAGCTCGGTAATCAAACACGTCCATATTATATGGGTGTGGTTAAATAGGGCTGCAGCAGTATATGGTTAAAAAACAAGAATGGCATAGGAAATAATTCCGCACTGTATTTCTATTTTTAGATTTTATAATTAAAATTTCTCCCATGTGTATGGATTTTTTTGTCTAATTCAGCGATGTTCACTTTCATTGTGGCAACGCAATTGTTTATATATGCCCACTCATGATTCTTCTCATTCGAGTGGCAAGCTTTGGATGTCTGCCCATGGGCTGGCCTGTAATGTGAACGGTCCTAATGCTGTGGAACGCAATCGCTCCCCTGCTAGTGAGGCATGGAGCGCAGATGATGCGTCACATGCTGTGTCACATCACGTGCCCCTTGCGGAATGAACAATGTCTCACATCGCTGTTTTTGTCCATATTGAGGCATGGAACGCAAGTGGTTCCACTCCATCTGTAACCATAGAGAGGCTCAGCATTAACATACACATTCAGGTGGAGGCGTGTAACGCACGCTGGGCCGCCATCTTTGCTGTACAGGAAGTAGGTGTTTCACATTGCTGAAATGTCGGGGGCTGGTCTCTCATGATTGGGGACATATTGTCTATATATTTCTGGAGGGAAACAGTGGAGGGACACCCCAGACGATGCACTATGATACGAAACGCGTCGGGGGACTCCACTGTTGCCACAATTACTTTGAAAAGCGCTATTTGTCTTCCATAATGTAAGTGTTCCTATTACATTAAAATTCCATATTTATACAGTATTACGTTATGTGCCCTCTCTTTCCTTCCATTTTTTGATTCATAACCCTGAGATAAACCAAAGGCGTTTATGCATCTATTTTCTGGTGAGTGTCCACTTCAGAAGGTGGTGGTGTCTGCACTGGGACTACTTATGCACTTATATACAGTTGTGAGGGGGTTGGCTCGGCAGCGGGTGTGTGTGACCCCCGGGATGGGCTCCCCACACAAAACAGGCCCAGCAAACGGAGGTTGTGGTTTTCAAAATCAAAAAGGTGCGGTTTATTTTCTATTTACAGTGACAAAACACAGCAAAGCAAAAGAAACATAAATAAAATAAATCCTGGTCAACTTGACCTCTGACTAAACATACAGGTTTCCTAACTAACAACTGGGATCAGCCTAGTGCTGTCCTAGTCCCTAAGTCCCTGGTTTTAAATGTCCAAGCAAATAGCCACACAGGCTTTGTCTCACCGCACAGGGATTCACTCTCCCTAGACAGTCCACACAGGTCTGGTTCCAGGCATGAGCTAACACCTAATGAATCTGGGAGTTCTTATAGAGGCCTAAATGAGCTGACAAGCTTCAGCTGGTCTCATCAACTCCCTGTCTGCACGACACCCCACACTCTCCCTAGAGGTATGAGTCATCCATGAGCCCACTAGCCTCAGCTGGGCTTATACAACTCTCCACCTAGTTGTATAAGTCGGCGTAAAGCCTGAATCTGGGCGAAATATATCTACCCCCCTGGATGCAACCAGGTGACTTTACCTTCCTGCTGTCACACAGTATATATATATATATATATATATATATATATATATATATATATATATATATATAATTTTTTTTGCAGAAATAAATTTTATAAGTTTGTATTTTTGTCTATTTATATTTAT
Organism: Rana muscosa; assembly: GCA_029206835.1. Taxonomy (NCBI): domain Eukaryota; kingdom Metazoa; phylum Chordata; class Amphibia; order Anura; family Ranidae; genus Rana; species Rana muscosa. The sequence goes on from CM055122.1 coordinate 1,158,429,976, forward strand.
TTTTTCTCTAAGTATATGTGAACGTACACATTGGGGACAACACTTGTTTTAAACGTTTTTTTTTTCACACTTGCTCTCTTAACCATGCATGGAATAGCACTTTATTAATTATTTGATAAGCAGGACATAACATTTATAGCAAAGAGCAGTGGTAAACACGAGTATTATCATTATAGGGTCTTGCATATTATATATATACTACATTATAATATATATAACATATATACAATGTTACAATAGGGTATAGGGAAATAACACACATATATATATATATATATATATATATATATATATATATAGTAAGATTGGGGGTTGTTAGCTCTTGTGGTGGACGCGTATTTCCAGTGATGCAAGCCAGTCAGCAACTCTGTTTAAGGGCTTGGTAGCCCATTTTTATTTAAAAGCATGAAAGTTCACAAACACATCTGTAGTATTCACAGGGGGGTTCCACGATTCCTGTATCTTTCATACTAACAGTAGCCTTGTAGCTTTACCTTCTAGCGATCCAGGCCTTTAGCCTAGGCCTGACGGTCTGTTCCTCAGACCCACACAGTGTCCAAGAGTTTCAGCTTTCTCCTAGCTTCTCCTGGTCAGCACCTTTGTTGGTGTATCACTAACGGTGTCTGCCTCCTGCAGACTTGCACTGCCTTCGACTCCACTTCAGAGGATGAGAGCCCACCTGGCTCTCATGCACACAGACTTCCTCTCTGTTGGGTGGAGCCCTGTTCCATAATCATCTCTGACTCCACTTCAGAGGATGAGAGCCCACCTGGCTCTCATGCACAGAGACTTCCTCTCTGTTGGGTGGAGCCCTGATCCATAATCACCTCTGAACTTAATAGCCCAAGACACAGCTGTTCCATCAGCGTGTCTTTCTTTACCAAATCTGGTATAAAACCAACCCTCTTGAAGGTCGCACAAAGTCGCACCCTCACATACCCTCCCCCCTTGTTTCGAACCGGAGGGAGGAACACATGATCCCGTCACCATAAACGGGACACCTTTGTGCCAGCCATTGGCTGCGTAGGCCCATTTCTTTTTCGGGGTATGTGTCCACCAGCACTTCACCTTGGCGCCTCTGTGCCAACTATCCGTAGCAGTAGTCCTAATCTGCCCAACCTTTTCTCTAAAGGGGCAATCCACCCACATCTTCTTCCGGGTGTACTTCCACCAGCCCTTCTTCCTGAACCATGGGCTCCCACTAATCTCTCTATCCCTTCTTCCTTTTGGCCTCAGGACCCTTCTTTTTCCTCCCACAGACCTACTCTCCCGGGACTGTTGGGGACCCCCTTTCATGACATCTGTCAGGGACTGGCCACTCTCACTACCTGACGCAACATTAACCATCAACATTTGTTTCTCAGGTTCACCAACCCCTGTGTGGTCACTCTTGGCCACAAAACTATCTGTGATTAATACCATATCCTCAATAGCAATGTTCCACAAGGGGTTATTCAACACAATATGGTCATTTGGACCTCTTGTCCTGTTTGCTGGGACAGTGTCTATGGAGGGACCATCTACAGGCAAGCAGTTACTCCCTATGGGACAGTACCGTAGTTTCACATCGCCCCCTGTTGTCCAACACTCCAATAACAATTGTCCTACCAGCGCACATGTTCCACCACATTTTCCCACACCAATCTCTTTAACCATTTCTGTGTCCGCTGGTACCTCAACCAATAGCTTAGAGTTGTCTGACAGTGCTCCACAGTGCTTCTCATACATATTTCCGCTAAGCCCTGTACACACGATCGGATAACCTATGGATTTTCGTCCGATGGATTTTTCCATCGGAAATCCGATGAAACTGTTTTTCATCAGTCTTGGCCACCCACCATCAGTCTAAAAACTGACGGCAAGAAAACGACGGCACGTTCAAAACGTACAACGCGCTATAAAAGGGCTGAACAAATCTAATGGCGCCACCCCTTGGGCTGCTTTTGCTGATTTCGTGTTACCGCGTGTTAGTAAAAGTTTGGTGAGAGCCGATTCGCGCTTTTCAGTCTTCGTGCTTTGCAGATCGTTTCCTGGTGTTCAGTTTGTGCTTGTGGGTTTGTATTTGTGATTCAGTGCGTGCAGTCAGGTCGTTACTGCCTTGCAGTGCCGACTTGGCCGTTCGTTTACTGTTTTTCAGATTGTTCTTTTCAGGCCTTGCTGTTCCACGGTGCGTTTTGTTTGAGTGCGTTCTGACCAGCCGACCGGTTTAAAACCATGTTTGAAGTGCGTTCTCGTTCTCGAGCTCGTGCTGGTTTTGGGCTTGGTGTTGCAGTTAACACTGTAACCCGAGTTCAGTCCGTGAACAGGGTGAGGAGGAGTTCATGGACTAAGAATTGGTTGCTCCAGCGGGACCAATTCTCTCATATGCCTCTGCTGCGGGAAATCCATGAGAATAACCCTGATGATTTCAGGAATTATCTCAGGATGACGGACCCTGTATTTCACCGTCTGTTGGATTTGCTGTCCCCCTATATCACGAGGCAGGACACTGTGATGCGCCAGGCCATCACTGCCGAGCAGAGGCTCATTGCCACGTTGAGATACTTGGCGACTGGGAGAAGCTTGCAGGACCTCAAGTTCTCAACAGGCATCTCCCCCCAGGCTCTCGGGATCATTATCCCTGAGACGTGTTCGGCCATCATTCAGGTCCTGCAGAAGGACTATATGAAGGTAATTATGCTCCTTTAACCTCACATTATCTGTTTTTATTCTCTTTTTTTTTCCTCCTAACACAAATATGCCTGTTTGTAATATCCTGGTAATGTCCCCATTTTCCCCATGCCTTTTTTTACCTGTAAATCCCTTTTTGGGCCCTACATGCCTATTTCCCTTCACTAACCTCTCCAGCATGCTATCGTGGGCGCAAACCCAGCTAGCCTTCTATTTTCCCTTTCATTTTTGGGGGGTCATTGCCCTCGTAGTTTGACAACCCTCCCTCCCCCCCCTAAAGATGTTAAAAAATTACTAGTTCTCAATCAAGCTCAGCAGAGTGGTAGAGCCTTTTTTGGGATCCCCACAATCACCTTAGCCCCCCCCTTAGATTATTTTTGAATGTCCACTCAGCAGGGGTGAGGCATCTGCTAAGTGGGCCTTTGTTTATTGGTCGGAAAAACTCCCTTAAATAATAATGTTACTCAACAATGTTTTTGTGTGTAATCTGCTTGCACTGTAACCATAAACTGTACTAATGTCTTCTTTTTGTTTGACTCCACAAGTCCCTAGCACACCACAGGAATGGCTGACTGTGGCCTCCCAATTTGCCCAGCGGTGGGATTTCCCCAACTGTGGAGGGGCAATTGATGGGAAGCACGTCCACATAGTGCCGCCACCCTGTTCGGGGTCATACTATTTCAACTATAAAGGTTTTAATAGCATAGTGTTAATGGCGGTGGTGTCGGCACGGTACGAGTTCCTGTATGTGGACGTGGGGAAGAACGGCCGAATGTCCGATGGCGGATCATTCGCGGAGACGGAGTTCGCTCACCGTCTGCAGGCTGGGGGTCTTGCACTGCCTCCAGATGCAGAGAACGTTGAAGGGCTACCGTTCGTTTTCATCGCGGATGAAGCTTTTGGACTAGGACCACACCTGATGCGGCCGTTTCCCCAACGCACCCTCACCCCGGAGAGGAGGGTTTTTAATTACCGGCTGGCCAGAGCCCGGAGAGTTGTGGAGAATGCCTTCGGGATAATGGCCAGCCGGTTCCACCTGTTCCAGAAAGCGATACATTTGGCGGATTATAAACTGAACCACATCGTCTACTGCTGCTGCATATTGCACAATTTTCTACGCAAATTTGCAACCAATTATGTATCATCGTTTGGGCCTGAGGCCGGTCCATCTGAACTGATTAATCTGACCGGCCTCAGCACTGCCCGTACTGGCTTCGCCCCCCAAAGTGCCCGTGAATTACGCCAGAAATACGTAGAGTACTTCACGGGTAGGGGAGCCATCGCAATGCCAGACCACATCTGACCAACTATTTAACCTTTTAAAAATAAAAAAAACATGGAATTCCTACAAACTTGTGTTGTCATTCTTGTATTTTGGGTTTATGTGTCTCCCAGGTTCTAGTAGTGCCAAGTGTAATTGTCCTTAGTAAATAGCCTCAAAACTCAGAGCGAAAAACACGGTTTTTGCATCTTCAGAACTGCTCTTGAGCATAGAAAGAACAAGGCACACCTTTTTTAGACTTCCCAACTGTTTTTATTGTTTGCACCGCATTTTTTTGTGGTTTTTAGAAATACTAGCCTTTTTTTTTTATGTGCGGCTTTTTTGGCAGAAACATGCATGGGTCGTAAGCCATTTTTTTTAGTCTGAAAAAGTAATAAAATAACACTGTGAAAAATACCAACTGGAGATGGGGTGATGGTACCCCTGATCCATCCCAAATGTTAACAAACACACTTTCTTTTGGGGCTCAAATGGGTATCTTCAACAAGATCCCATGGCTAGGGTAAACATGTGCTATCTGCCATCATGGGGGATCAATGGTCGTGTTTTGGGGATGTAAACCCTTCCTCTCACCTACTTGAGGAGGGAGGAAGAGGTTGCACCCCCAAAACAGGGACATAGATATCCTGTGACGGCAGATAGCACATGTTGAGTCTTCAGTGTGTGCATCTTCACATTTGGGATGTTGGAAATCCCTGATATAATTTCAGACGCATAACAAAAAACACAACAGGGGGGGGTTCACACTATTCTCCCCAAAATATCTATCATGTTTTTATATTTTTGCTCAATCACAATCATTCTCTTTCTCATAATGTCCATTTCGCTACTGCATTCCATGATTTCCTGAATGATTATTTTGGCGCTGGCACTCGAGAATGGCGGATTTGGACTTCCTGACACACCCCCACGTTCAGTCCCTAAAACAAAAAAAAAAGGTTTTACACTAGGCAGTCCTACATCTGTATTTACCTTGAAGTTGTGGTGACAGACACTGACCTGTTGTGCTGATAAGCTCCACCTCTCCTTCCTCCACCTCCCCTTCCTCCACCTCCGCTTCCTCCACCTCCGCTTCCTGAACCTGCTGATCTTGGTCTGCTTTGGGAGCTTCGGGGAGTTTCTGTGGTGTTTGGTTCCTTGTCTCCTGAGCATGGTGTCCTCCCAGTCTCCTCTCCCCTATGGGAATTTATAACAAAATGTATACTTTAGCACACAGACTTTTTTAAGGCCTGAAAAGGGATCCTCAATGTTTTTAAGTGGGGTACAATTGATATTTGGCCCTGAGTTCCAACATGAACATATGTGATCTTGCAAACTCAACAAAGCAACATGTTATTTTTGAGGACATTCACAAATACACTTGGATAACCACCAAGCTATCCACTGGACCACCTGTGTGTGACACTGTTAATAAATTTGGTCATGTGGCCCAGAGTATAGTCTCTTGATCAAGAACCAAAAAAAGTACACAACTGCTGGAGTGTCATCTCCTTTACCCAGAATACAGTTTATTCTTTCATTCACATTCTAAATTTCCTTACAACACATCATCTAGCCAACAATGTGTAGATAAACATTGTTGAAGTAAAATGAGGCATGCCCACATGTAGTTTACGTGGATATGTGCCAAACATGTTTGGGGGAAGAGCAGCAAGTTATTGGTCAAAACATTGGGCAAATAAGTGGACTCTCCACTTAACCTAAAAGATGAGATTTCAAAATGTGATCCCAGTCAAGCCAAGCACATGTTGCAAAACATGGAAGAATACATATTACAATGTGAAAGAACACAGTAAAATATACTTACTTTTTTCTATGCTTTTTATAAGCTTCTTATACTGCTCCGGCTCCCTGATCTTGAGGTCTGACCACCTTTTACGGAGTTGTTCCTTGGATCTCCTGACCCCATATTTTTTTTAGAGAGTCTTCGCCACTTTGTCCATAATTTAAGACTTCCGGAGATTAGGGGTGTTGTATGGGCCATGCTTGCCGTCGTAATCCTTCCTCCGCAGAATGTCCACCATCTCCGCCATCTCAGAAAAAGAGATATTAGTCGCCTTGTATCTTTTTTTACAGGATCGGGACGTTTCCACCTCCGGGCTTTCCTCGTCGGTAATTTCAAGTAAAGAAGCCACCTGTGTCTGCGACATGTCGCCGTCTCACACTGTGCGCCGATCGTTAAGGGGCGGGGAAATGCAGAAAAAGTCCGTCATGGGCGGGCGACGAGGGCGGAGTTACACGCATGCGCAGGGTATAAAAAGGGGAAAGAAGTTATTAGGGATGCGCGGAATAAGGACGACCGGAAGTGAACCCACAAAGTGAACTAAGGTAAGAAGGGAACTCGGGCCTGCAGTGGCATATTAATGGGTCATGATTGTAAAAGGCAATATTGTGATAATTTGAGGAGAATCAATTCTGATCCTTTTTTTTTGTACTTGCTGATCCTAATAGATGCATAAACTAAGAGAGCCGGAGGTGATGCTTGTTTTTATTGAAAAGTATAAGGAACAGCACAACCTTTGGGAGCTCAAACACCCTGCGTATCACAAAAGTGATGTACGATGGGCAACTATTACCAAATTAGCCGAGGATATGAAGCCATGGATCCCAGATGCAGACTACACTATGATCAATAATAAAATCAACAACCTGCGCAATTCTTATAAAAAAAAAATTCAAGGAAGTGCGCCAGTCCAAGAGATCAGGAGCAGCAGCCGACAATGTGGTAAAGCCCAAGCTGTGGTACTACAGACATCTTCAATTTCTGGATGACCAGATCGAGGCCAGGGAATCTATTTCCAGCCTTCCCTCAACCCTTCCTTCCACCCTTCCCTCCAGCGTTCCTTCCACCCTTCCCTCCACCCCTGCAGAGGCGGAGGAGGAGCCTCCCGAGCTAGAAGAGCCAGATCTTCACATCTTCAGCCAGGTATAGTATTTTTGATGCTAATTATTGTCCACTAAGTAATATGGAGTTGAACTGTTTTGATTAGCCATAAATAATCCCACCCCCCCTCCAAAATAAACCAGAGATCAAAATTGTGTGTGATTGATTCCTCAAATAATAGAAATTTACATTTTATTTTATAAACAGGATGAGGCAAGCCAGGAGGAAGAGGGTCAGGAGTGTGACAGGCAGGAGGAGGCAGGGCCCAGTGGGACTCAGCAGGTCCCCAGGCCTAGTGGCAGCACCGTCTCCCAAGTGGCTCCCCTCCACGTCAGACCGCCAAAACAACGGCGGATGACACAAGTGGAGGAGGAGTCACTAAAGATGATTCAGGAGGCTGCTGCCATTATGAGGGCCCCCTCAACCCTACGGAGGGGTTTAGCACCTATCTCTCAGATAAGCTGCTGAGAATGGAGGCGGGACAACGGGCCCTTTGTGAGCACCTTATCTACACGGCCGTACACATGTGGGCGAGGGGACAGCTGACTGAGGCCACCCATATCTCACATCAGCCCAATCCCTGTCCTCCTTCTCCTCCTGCCACATCACCACCCACAGTGGCCCAGCCTGCAAGGGTGCGTGGACGGGGCCGTGGAGAGAACGCTGCAGAGAGGCGTGGAAAGAAGGCTACAAGGAAGAGCAGGAGGTGATTCCCTGGCCTCGAGCTGCTCATCCAGAAATTGAAGGTTGATGGAGTACCACAGCTTGGGATGATGTATGTCTTTGGCTGCTGCTCCTGATTTCATGCTGTTGTTGATTTTATTATTGATCATAGTCAGGTCTGCATTTGGGATCTAATGACTTTATATTCTCTGCTAATTTGGGAATAGTTGCCCTTCGGTTTTTGATTAGTTTTTTTTCCGAAATAAAGGGAAATTTACATGCCTGATGTGTTTTTTTGAGAAGTAGCAATAAGATTGCATAAATACAATTAAGAACAAGGGACACCAACCTCCATGATTTTTCAAAAATTAAATATTATGTTGTTCTGAGAAATTGACACACCAAAAAATACACAACAAATTTTAAGAGTCAAAAAAATAAAGGTGTAATTTGGGAGGTCGGCCTTGAAGAATTTTAATAATTATTCCTAAGATCATTAGAAAAAAGAAAGACATACATTTGTCAGAACTCAGGAGAAAGTTCTGCTGCCAAAATGACATTTTAAAGACCGTTCGAAAGCAAAAAAACATGCGCTGCATTAAACGAAGAAATAACTTGCAGAATGACGAATGTGCTCTCTCCATTAGGAACGCTAGTTTTACAAGAACGAGCGCTCCCGTCTCCTAATTCAGTCTGAGCATGCGTGGGTTTTTAAACCGATGGACTTGCCCATAGACGATCGGAAATTCCCATCGGTTTTTTATCCATCGGAAATTTTTAAAACAAGTTCTATTTTTTCCATCCAATGGAAAAAAGACCGATGGGTACCATACACGATCGGTTGGTCTGATGAAAACCATCCATCGGACGGTTTTCATCAGTTAAACCGATCGTGTGTACGGGGCTCTACAGTTACCATCACTGTTATTTTCTGTCAAAGTGTCTCCGGGTACCTCAAACTGCACCTCTCTGCGCGTGATGGACTGAATTCCCACTACCGCCACGTCCGCTCCGGGCCCTTCCTTTACATGAGGTGTAGTGGGTGAGACAGTATGCGCGCCCCGTACCAACCACTGCTCAGCCGCACCTCGGACCGCACCAGCAGGAATGCACCCCACCACTCCCGCATACGGAGAGACTTCCACTATGTCTATTATCTCTAATTTCTCAAACAATTCCCCTGAGCGCCTTCCACACACAACCGCCGCTGGAAGCACTCTCGAGGAGAACTGTGAGACAACCTTCCACAAAAGCAACCAACAACGCAGCAACCAATTCTCATCAACCCTGCCTAACAACGCATGTATCACCTGCATCCACCGATTGGTATTGTGCAGTACCATGTCGCCCTTCTGCTGTGGATACACGCAGGTGTACATTGGAAAGATTATCACCAATTCCCACAACATCTCAGAAATTTCTAGACATGCCGTATCTAAACACATAACTCTAGGAACTTTTCCTTTACCAGTGATGTGGAGGGACTCATTTGGTAAGGCGTGAGAGGCCGAGACACTTAAAGAGACCTCTACCTCAGAGGCAACTGACAAAATTTGCGGCTCCCGCTGAGCACTGCCAATCGCATGTGTCACACTCATCCTCTCACTTTCAGCAACACTGAGCCCTTCCAAATCGCTATCCACTACCTCATCAATCTGACATTCAACATTACTCATCCCTTTTGCTGTGGACAAAACCTCTGCTATGTATGCGCCCTTTTCAGATCCTTCCAACTGGAGAGGGTTAATTTCTGCAAAAGCCAACGCACCCGTGTCTACTGGCCCTGCAGCCTCTCTATTTAGCATAGCAGAAATTGTGTCCACTCCACTGTTACCCACTAAGCCTTCCTTGTTTAAATGCACTTGTGGCAAAACATTTTCAAACACAACAGGCTGCAATAACATAACGTCACCACTTTGCTCGGGTGGCGCTTCACTAAACCCATGAGGACTGTCAGCAGTGACAGACCGCAACAACTCATTATCAGTACAAGCAATTTTAAACATTTGAGTTTTACCATTTTTCTCATCACCAAGGTCAAGTACCCTCTTATTTATCAGAGCGGCACCACAGTTGTCCCAGGCAACCTCTCGCTCGAACACACAGAGCTCCCTGGAGGTTTCCAAGGACACCTCTGCAGCCTTAGATACTGTTGCCAAGGGGAATCGCATATCCTGCTTAGCGATCACCCCTACCTCATTAAGCATCACATTACCATCAGCATTCATAAACATAGCAGTTTTATAAACTCTATCAAATTGTCCTTTATCAAAACGCATGGCACCCTGCGTGCCACTCAGCACACCACCCTTCCTCTCCAAAGGAATTATTTTGCCCACTAGGGCGTCTTCACAGTTGTCCTGGGAAACCACTTGCCTCACCACCTCAGGCTCCTTGGTGGTTTCCCTTGGCAACTGCACAGCACCTGTCACTAGGGAACATGGCATACCAACTGCTTTGGTCACCCCTAGCACATCCTTTCCAGCACTCCGCTGGATTACCTTAGCTGTACCCAGAGTCCATATGTCCCTTTCAACTTTTGACCTCGCTGCAAGCAGGGTTTTAACCTGTGTCTCCCCACTAAACTGGGTAGCACACTGCAGCAAGTTCATTTTTTCACCTTCAGTGGATCTCCACTCTGGGGTCACTTCCACTTCATTGTGAGCAACCACACAGTCAGCCTTTCCCATGATTTTAACAGGAACAGTCTTACCATTCTCTTTACCATCGGTTGAAGACTTCAATTGAGGGCGTTGTCCCTTCTTTGCCATGCTCTCACAAGATGACGCCCCCTCCTGGAAACAGGGTAACATTACATCCCTCTTGGAATTTCCATCATCGCCTGCAGGCAAAGCATTAACTCCAACAACACAATCCGCAGCTGTATTCCACAAGCTTGGACAAGAAAAGATCCCGTGGCCCAGCTGACCACATTCCAGGCATGGCACTTGGCGACTTTCTCCTGTTGCTATGGGAGACCACCTTCTCCCTGCTGATCTCTTGTAGCGCTCTCTAGACTGGACTGCTCCTAGAAAATTATCGTAGTCATCTCGGTTACTATACATCCCACGGTACACCTCCTGGTACTCCTCGATCAGAAAAGGTTGCACCAACTCAACCCAGCGATTTCTGGGCCATCTTCTGTAGGAAGCAATCATCGCAAACTCATCCAAAAAGTCCTCAACACATTCAGAAGGCAACATAGGCCGTATGAAGTCAGCTGTACGGATTTCTGCTTTGTTGCCATGGGTAACCACACCCATCTGCTCACTCTTTACACTCAGAGCAGGCTTCTCATACCTTTGCTTTAGTGAAGCCTGGGACAAAGGGCATTTAGAAACTTCATACCCCCACTCACTGCACCGCAAACAGCGCACTTGGTTCTTAACCCTTTGCACATTGTTAGCTGGCCATCTTGCACCAGCGTTGCCAGGGGCAACAACATGTCCTTCCCTTTTAACTTGGTTCAGTGCAGCCAAGTGTCGCCTGTACCAATTCACTGCAGACTCAGACTCTGGCGAACTCTCCATACTTGCAGTCACCTGTGCACTCCTTGCACCAGTGTTGCTAGGACCAACACCCGCTCTGTCTCTCATTTCAGCAAACATTGCTTCCTTTTCACACAGGAAAATTTTAAAGTCCTGTCTCCAAGACTTTGCAAACAGCACGCTTTCACATGTAGACTTTACTCTCTGCTTGAGCTCACTTCCACAGGCACATCACCTGTATACAACATAGTCCATTAATTGAACTCCTGTGCAATGCAGTTCGCCTGGCTGCCACACACAGCTAGCAGCAGTTCACCGCAGAAAACTTTAACTTTTCCTTCAGATAGGCTGTTCATCACAGTATTGCTGTTAAACAGACAGTTTCTTTTTACTCACTGTTTTTGGTATGCGAGGATCTGGAACTCTTCCAAAAACTGCCCAAAGCAATATCTCCACCACTTGTAAGATTGGGGGTTGTTAGCTATTGAGGTGGAGGACGCGTATTTCCAGTGATGCAAGCCAGTCAGCAACTATGTTTAAGGGCATGGTAGCCTATTTTTATTTAAAAGCATGAAAGTTCACGAACACATCTGTAGTTTTCACAGGGGGGTTCCACCATTCCTGTATCTTTCATACTAACAGTAGCCTCGTAGCTTTACCTTCTAGCAATCCAGGCCTTTAGCCTAGGCCTGACGGTCTGTTCCTCAGACCCACACAGTGTCCAAGAGTTTCAGCTTTCTCCTAGCTTCTCCTGGTCAGCACCTTTGTTGCTGTATCACTAACGGTGTCTGCCTCCTGCAGACATGCACCGCCTTTGACTCCACTTCAGAGGATGAGAGCCCACCTGGCTCTCATGCACACAGACTTCCTCTCTGTTGGGTGGAGCCCTGTTCCATAATCATCTCTGACTCCACTTCAGAGGATGAGAGCCCACCTGGCTCTCATGCACACAGACTTCCTCTCTGTTGGGTGGAGCCCTGATCCATAATCACCTCTGAACTAAATAGCCCAAGACACAGCTGTTCCATCAGCGTGTCTTTCTTTACCAAATCTGGCATAAACCAACCCTCTTGAAGGTCGCACAAAGTCGCACCCTCACAATATATATATATATATATATATATATATATATAACTTTTTTTTGCAATTTTTGTACCTCTAAACCTACAGTATGCTGTGAGCAACCTTTTTATTAAAAATAGTGGAGCTATTGTGTTTTGAGTGGGAGTATGGAAAAAAAAACAGCAGGCAATTTGCAGGTGGTCACGCATCAGTGTCTCACCAACTGAATGACTTTTTTCCTCAGGCACATTAGGTGCAATACATCATGGTGGTGTATCAGCTTGCACATAAAAATGGAGGATAAGCAGCTAGCAGTGTTCATAAAAAAGGATGTAAAGATGAAGGACAAATATCTACAGCTGGAACTTGACTCGGAAATTATAACTTTTTGAAGCAATCTACTTAGCTGGATAGTCTGTGCCTGTGCAACACCATTTCACAAATCTTATTGTAAATAACCCTTTCCATATGGAGAGGTTAAACCTTTTTTGTCTTTTTGCCTTAGGCATAACATGCTCCTTCCAATGACCTTAAAGTTCATCTTTGGAATCTGCCTGCCCATACGAGTTATTGACAGACAGCTTATTGAGTGTCTGCAGAATCCAGGCATTGAACCCATGATCTGCTGATGCCTTAAAGACTTCAGTGGAAAAAAAATGCACATTTGTTTATGTGCAGAAAGATGTGCATTTATTATTTTCTTTTGCAAAAGGTGAACTTATCCTTTAAAGTGAACACATTTTTAGCAAGTGTATATGGAGCATGTGTGGTTTATTTACTGAGTGAAATATCTGGTTTACTTCTGCACAGCAACCAATCAGCTTTCAGGTTTTATTGCCAAAGCTTAATTAAACAAGCTGAGTTTAGAAGCTGATTGGTTTGTATTTAGAAGTGAGCCTGATGTTGCACTCTCCAGCTTTAGTAAATAAACCTCTTTGAGTATTCATACAAGATGATAATATTACCTTTATCACCTTCTCTAAGGGGTGAAGAAATTCAACTATTTGTTGTCCACAGCTTCATGTTCTTTAATAATTTAATGTCCCTCTAACCTCTGAGGTTAATTTACAAAAGGCTAAAAGGTTGTTAACTTTGCTATGGTGTGATGAATATCCTCAAAGAGACATATATATCATATTGTAAAAGTACATTGGAATGTAAGCTATGTATGATGCGTATGGGTAATGCGTTACTCTTGGAAAGACTAAAAAAAAAAAAAAAATACTGTATACAAAGTATCAAACAGGTGCTACAGCACACTCTTACAGGGATTGTACGTGGGAGCATTCACAAGTGCACATGACCACCAACATACATGTTCATATAAAAGCTTATTTGATTAAAATGTACAATTAACTTTTAGAGCTCTAATAAAAATATGAAATCAATGCTGATAGAATAGTAAATCTTGTTTTTCAACGAGAAACCATGTGACCTTTAGTCTATGTATTAAGGTTAATATAAATTTTTCCAGTGTTCTTTTATAATCAGAAAACCTCAGTAATATATTAATATCTTTACATTAACCTTTAATAAATCTACATCTCTGTGTACAAAACAATCTAGAACATTATGTTAATAAACCACAAATATCAATTTCATTGAGGAAATACACAGTAGATATGCCAAATCAATACAATTTATGTATATCTATTACAGGACGAGGCAGTTTCAAGTCATAAAATGTTTATTGTTTTTTAATGCATGCAATTTCCGGGCATCTCTCTTAAAGAGTTATCCTTTAAACTAAATGTTATTGTTTATGGTTTATCTAAGGTTTATCACAGTAAGCAATTCCTTATAAGCTTATGGCATGGGCAACCAAGATATGGATACATTTCACACATTCCTGAGTCAGCTTTTTTTATTATGTAAAGATCTTAACCCCTTGAGTACTAGCTGGTATATACCCCTTAATTACAAGGTGATTTTTCAGTTTTTAGGCCCCATGCATACGAGACACTGTTAAACGCGTGTTCAGAGGCAGTTGGACACTTTTTTCAACTGCTCCTGAACACATTCAATGTTATCCTATGTGTCCATGCACACAGTCTAGTTTATTGCCGTTTTTAGGCAGTTGCGTTTAACCTCGTTTTTCCAGAAGCAAAAAACATGGGTTCAGACGCAAAAGTTTTCCACGTTTCAGACGCAAAACGCGGCTAAACGTGGCAAAACGCGGGTACCGGCGTTTTGCCGCATTTTTGTTTATAAGCCTTTTTAAAGGTGACCTATTTTTTTTACATTAGAAATCTCAAAAATGATGGCAAATGATGAAAAACCATAAAAAAAACAAAAAAACGAATTGCTTGCATTGCACTGTAGACAATCCACAACTTGTGGCAGGTGACGTGGCAAGTGGACAATCCACAACTTGTGACAGGTAACGTGGCAAGTGGACAATCCACAACTTGTGGCAGGTGATGTTGCCAGGTGACTTGGCAGGTGGAAATCCACAAATTGTGGCAGGTGACGTGGCCAGGTGATGTGCCAGGTGATGTGGCCAGGTGACGTGGCAAGTGGACAATCCAAAACTTGTAGCAGGTAACGTGGCCAGGTGACGTGGCCAGGTGATGTGGCAGGTGACATGGCAGGTGACGTGGCAGGTGGACAATCCACAAATTGTGGCAGGTGAAGTGGCCAGGTGACGTGGCAGGTGACGTGGCAGGTGACGTGGCAGGTGGACAATCCACAACTTGTGGCAGGGGACGTGGCAGGTGACATGGCCAGGTGACGTGGCATTTGGACAATCCGCAATTTCTGGCAGGTGATGTGGCCAGGTGATGTGTCAGGTGACGTGGCAAGTGGACAATCCACAACTTGTGGCAGGTGACGTGGCCAGGTGATGTGGCCAGGTGATGTGGCCAGATGACGTGGTAGGTGGACAATCCACAAATTGTGGCAGGTGACGTGGCCAGGTGATGTGGCAGGTGATGTGGCAAGTGGACAATCCACAACTTGTGGCAGGTGACTTGGCCAGGTGATGTGACCAGGTGACGTGGCCAGGTGATGTGGAAGGTGACGTGGCAGGTGGACAATCCACAACTTGTGGCAGGTGACGTGGCCAGGTGACGTGGCCAGGTGACGTGGCCAGGTGACGTGGCAGGTGACGTGGCAGGTGACTTAGCAGGTGGACAATCCACAAATTTTGACAGGCGACGTGGCCAGGTGATGTGGCAGGTGTTGTGGCAAGTGGACAATCCACAACTTGTGGCAGGTGACGTAGCCAGGTGATGTGGCCAGGTGACATGGCAGGTGGACAATCCACAAATTGTGGCAGGTGACGTGGCCAGTGGACAATCCACAACTTGTGGCAGGTGACGTGGCCAGGTGATGTGACCAGGTGACGTGGCCAGGTGATGTGGCAGGTGGCGTGGCAGGTGGACAATCCACAAATTGTGGCAGGTGACGTGGCCAGGTGATGTGGCAGGTGACATGGCAAGTGGACAATCCACAACTTGTGGCCAGGTGATGTGGCCAGGTGACGTGGCCAGGTGATGTGGCAGGTGAAGTGGCAGGTGATGTGGCAAGTGGACAATCCACAAATTGTGGCAGGTGACGTGGCCAGGTGATGTGGCCAGGTGACGTGGCCAGGTGATGTGGCAGGTGACGTGGCAGGTGGACAATCCACAACTTGTGGCAGGTGATGTGGCCAGGTGATGTGGCCAGGTGACGTGGCAGGTGACGTGGCAGGTGGACAATCCACAAATTGTGGCAGGTGACGTGGCCAGGTGATGTGGCAGGTGACGTGGCAGGTGACGTGGCAAGTGGACAATCCACAACTTGTGGCAGAGGACGTGGCAGGTGACATGGCCAGGTGACATGGCAGGTGGAAAATCCACAAATTGTGGCAGGTGACGTGGCCAGGTGATGTGGCAGGTGACGTGGCAAGTGGACAATCCACAACTTGTGGCAGGTGACGTGGCCAGGTGATGTGGCCAGGTGACGTGGCCAGATGACGTGGCAGGTGACATGGCAGGTGACGTGGCAAATGGACAATCCACAAATTGTGACAGGTGACGTGGCCAGGTGATGTGGCAGGTGACATGGCAAGTGGACAATCCACAACTTGTGGCAGGTGATGTGGCCACGTGATGTGGCAGGTGACGTGGCAGGTGGACAATCCACAACTTGTGGCAGGTGACGTGGCCAGGTGACGTGGCAGGTGATGTGGCAGGTGACGTGGCAGATGGACAATCCACAAATTGTGGCAGGTGATGTGGCCAGGTGATGTGGCAGGTGACGTAGCAAGTGGACAATCCACAACTTGTGGCAGGTGACGTGGCCAAGTGATGTGGCCAGGTGATGTGGCCAGGTGACGTGGCCAGGTGATGTGGCAGGTGCCGTGGCAGGTCTACAATCCACAAATTGTGACCAGGTGACGTGGCAGATGATGTGGCAGGTGACGTGGCAGGTGACGTGGCAAGTGGACAATCCACAACTTGTGGCCAGGTGACGTGGCCAGGTGACGTGGCCAGGTGACGTGGCAGGTGACATGGCAGGTGACATGGCAAGTGGACAATCCACAACTTGTGGCAGGTGACATGGCCAGGTGATGTGGCCAGGTGACATGGCCAGGTGACTTGGCAGGTGAATTGGCAGGTGACGTGCAAAGTGGACAATCCACAAATTGTGGCAGATGACATGGCCAGGTGATGTGGCAGGTGACGTGGCAAGTGGTCAATCCACAACTTGTGGCAGGTGACGTGGCCAGGTGATGTGGCCAGGCAACGTGGCCAGGTGACGTGGCAGGTGGACAATCCACAAATTGTGGCAGGTGACGTGGCCAGGTGATGTGGCCAGGTGACGTGGCCAGATGACGTGGCAGGTGACATGGCAAGTGGACAATCCACAACTTGAGGCAGGTGACATGGCCAGGTGATGTGGCCAGGTGACATGGCCAGGTGACTTGGCAGGTGAATTGGCAGGTGACGTGCAAAGTGGACAATCCACAAATTGTGGCAGATGACATGGCCAGGTGATGTGGCAGGTGACGTGGCAAGTGGTCAATCCACAATCCACAGGTGATGTGGCCAGGTGACGTGGCCAGGTGACATGGCAGGTGATGTGGCAGGTGACGTGGCAGGTGGACAATCCACAAATTGTGGCAGGTGACGTGGCCAGGTGATGTGGCAGGTGACGTGGCAAGTGGACAATCCACAACTTGTGGCAGGTGACGTGGCAAGGTGATGTGGCCAGGTGACGTGGCCAGGTGATGTGGCAGGTGACGTGGCAGGTGTACAATCCACAAATTGTGGCCAGGTGACGTGGCCAGGTGACGTGGCAGGTGATGTGGCAGGTGACGTGGCAAGTGGACAATCCACAACTTGTGGTAGGTGACGTGGCCAGGTGATGTGGCCAGGTGACGTGGCCAGATGACGTGGCAGGTGACATGGCAGGTGACGTGGCAAATGGACAATCCACAAATTGTGACAGGTGACGTGGCCAGGTGATGTGGCAGGTGACATGGCAAGTGGACAATCCACAAATTGTGGCAGGTGATGTGGCCGGGTGATGTGGCAAGTGACGTGGCAAGTGGACAATCCACAACTTGTGGCAGGTGACGTGGCCAGGTGATGTGGCCAGGTGACGTGGCCAGGTGATGTGGCAGGTGACGTGGCAGGTGTACAATTCACAAATTGTGGCCAGGTGACGTGGCAGATGATGTGACAGGTGACGTGGCAAGTGGACAATCCACAACTTGTGGCCAGGTGACGTGGCCAGGTGACGTGGCCAGGTGACGTGGCAGGTGACATGGCAGGTGACATGGCAAGTGGACAATCCACAACTTGTGGCAGGTGACATGGCCAGGTAATGTGGCCAGGTGACATGGCCAGGTGAATTGGCAGGTGACGTGCAAAGTGGACAATCCACAAATTGTGGCAGATGAAATGGCCAGGTGATGTGGCAGGTGACGTGGCAAGTGGTCAATCCACAACTTGTGGCAGGTGACGTGGCCAGGTGATGTGGCCAGGCAACGTGGCCAGGTGACGTGGCAGGTGGACAATCCACAAATTGTGGCAGGTGACGTGGCCAGGTGACGTGGCCAGATGACGTGGCAAGTGACATGGCAGGTGACGTGGCAAATGGACAATCCACAAATTGTGGCAGGTGACGTGGCCAGGTGATGTGGTAGGTGACGTGGAAAGTGGACAATCCACAACTTGTGGCAGGTGACATGGCCAGGTGATGTGGCCAGGTGATGTGGCAGGTGAATTGGCAGGTGACGTGCAAAGTGGACAATCCACAAATTGTGGCAGGTGACGTGGCCAGGTAATGTGGCAGGTTACGTGGCAAGTGGTCAATCCACAACTTGCGGCAGGTGATGTGACCAGGTGATGTGGCCAGGTGATGTCGCCAGGTGATGTGGTAGGTGGACAATTCACAACTCGTGGCAGGTGACGTGGCCAGGTGATGTGGCCAGGTGATGTGGCCAGGTGACATGGCAGGTGATGTGGCAGGTGACGTGGCAGGTGGACAATCCACAAATTGTGGAAGGTGACGTGGCCAGGTGATGTGGCAGGTGACGTGGCAAATGGACAATCCACAACTTGTGGCAGGTGACGTGGCCAGGTGATGTGGCCAGGTGACGTGGCCAGGTGATGTGGCAGGTGTACAATCCACAAATTGTGGCCAGGTGACGTGGCAGGTGACGTGGCCAGGTGACGTGGCAGGTGATGTGGCAGGTGACGTGGCAAGTGGACAATCCACAACTTGTGGCAGGTGACGTGGCCAGGTGATGTGGCCAGGTGACGTGGCCAGATGACGTGGCAGGTGACATGGCAGGTGACGTGGCAAATGGACAATCCACAAATTGTGGAAGGTGATGTGGCCAGGTGATGTGGCAGGTGACATGGCAAGTGGACAATCCACAACTTGTGGCAGGTGACGTGGCCAGGTGATGTGGCAGGTGACGTGGCAGGTGGACAATCCACAACTTGTGGCAGGTGACGTGGCCAGGTGATGTGGCCAGGTGACGTGGCAGGTGATGTGGCAGGTGACGTGGCAGATGGACAATCCACAAATTGTGGCAGGTGATGTGGCCAGGTGATGTGGCAGGTGACGTGGCAAGTGGACAAACCACAACTTGTGGCAGGTGACGTGGCCAGGTGATGTGGCCAGGTGACGTGGCCAGGTGATGTGGCAGGTGACGTGGCAGGTGGACAATCCACAAATTGTGGCCAGGTGACGTGGCAGATGATGTGGCAGGTTACGTGGCAGGTGACGTGGCAAGTGGACAATCCACAACTTGTGGCCAGGTGACGTGGCCAGGTGACGTGGCCAGGTGACATGACAGGTGACGTGACAGGTGAAGTGACAGGTGGACAATCCACAAATTGTGGCAGGTGACGTGGCCAGGTGATGTGGCAGGTGACATGGCAAGTGGACAATCCACAACTTGTGGCAGGTGACATGGCCAGGTGATGTGGCCAGGTGACATGGCCAGGTGACGTGGCAGATGAAATGGCAGGTGACGTGCAAAGTGGACAATCCACAAATTGTGGCAGATGACATGGCCAGGTGATGTGGCAGGTGACGTGGCAAGTGGTCAATCCACAACTTGTGGCAGGTGACGTGGCCAGGTGATGTGGCCAGGCAACGTGGCCAGGTGAGGTGGCAGGTGGACAATCCACAAATTGTGGCAGGTGACGTGGCCAGGGGATGTGGCAGGTGACGTGGCAAGTGGACAATCCACAACTTGTGGCAGGTGACATGGCCAGGTGATGTGGCCAGGTGATGTGGCAGGTGAATTGGCAGGTGACATGCAAAGTGGACAGTCCACAAATTGTGGCAGGTGACGTGGCCAGGTGATGTGGCAGGTTACGTGGCAAGTGGTCAATCCACAACTTGCGGCAGGTGACGTGGCCAGGTGATGTGGCCAGGTGACGTCACCAGGTGATGTGGTAGGTGGACAATCCACAACTTGTGGCAGGTGATGTGGCCAGGTGATGTGGCCAGGTGACGTGGCCAGGTGACGTGGCAGGTGATGTGGCAGGTGACGTGGCAGGTGGACAATCCACAAATTGTGGCAGGTGAGGTGGCCAGGTGATGTGGCAGGTGAGGTGGCAGGTGGACAATCCACAACTTGTGGCAGGTAACGTGGCCAGGTGACGTGGCAGGTGACGTGGCAGGTGAACAATCCACAAATTGTGGCCAGGTGACGTGGCAGGTGACGTGGCCAGGTGACGTGGCAGGTGATGTGGCAGGTGACGTGGCAAGTGGACAATCCACAACTTGGGGCCAGGTGACATGGCCAGGTGACATGGCCAGGTGACGTGGCAGGTGACGTGGCAAGTGGACAATTCACAAATTGTGGCAGGTGACGTGGCCAGGTGATGTGGCAGGTGGACAATCCACAAATTGTGGCAGGTGACGTGGCCACGTGACGTGGCCACTTGACGTGGCCAGGTGACGTGGCAAGTGGACAATCCACAACTTATGGCAGGTGACATTGCAGGTGACGTGGCCAGGTGACATGGCAAGTGGACAATGCACAACTTCTGGCAGGTGATGTGGCCAGGTGACGTGGCCAGGTGACGTGGCCAGGTGATGTGGCAAGTGAACATTCCACAACTTGTGGCAGGTGACGTGGCCAGGTGACATGGCCAGGTGACGTGGCCAGGTGATGTGGCCAGGTGACGTGGCCAGTTGATGTGGCAAGTGGACAATCCACAACTTGTGGCCAGATGACGTGGCCAAGTGGACAATCCACAACATGTGGCCAGGTGACGTGGCCAAGTGACGTGGCCAGGTGACGTGGCAAGTGGACAATTCACAACTTGTGGCAGGTGACGTGGCCAGGTGACGTGGCAAGTGGACAATCCACAGCTTGTGGCAGATGATGTGGCAAGTGATACTCTAAATACAAGTACACTGCTGCTCTCTCAGCTGCTGCTCTCCCAAAATTGCTGAAATGGTTAAATAATACTGTTTTTTGAGCTTAGGGAGGGTCTTATGATGTTTCTGAACTAAACGCCTATAGACGCAAACGCGGTAAAACGTGGAAATACGCCGCTAAAATCGCGGCAAAACGGGCGTTTTTAAACGTCGGTTTTAGCCTTTAAAAACGTGTGTTCAGCAGAGTTTGCACCGGCGTCTCGTGTGCATGGGGCCTTAAACGCGTGTTCAGAGGCAGTTGGACACTTTTTTCAACTGCTCCTGAACACATTCAATGTTATCCTATGTGTCCATGCACACAGTCTCGTTTATTGCCGTTTTTAGGCAGTTGCATTTAACCTCGTTTTCCAGAAGCACAAAAATGGGTTCAGACACAAAAGTTTTCCACGTTTCGCAAAACGCGGCAAAATGCAGCAAAACGCGGTACCGGCGTTTTGCCGCATTTTTGTTTGTAAGCGTTTTTAAAGGTGACCTATTTTTTTACATTACAAAACTCAAAAATATTGGCAAATGAATAAAACCATAACAAAAAATAAGAAAAAATGTAATTGCTTGCATTGCACTGTAGACAATCCACAACTTGTGGCAGATGACGTAGCAAGTGGACAATCCACAACTTGTGGCAGGTGACGTGGCAGGTGACGTGGCAGGTGGACAATCCACAAATTGTGGCAGGTGATGTGGCCAGGTGACATGGCCAGTTGATGTGGCAAGTGGACAATCCACAACTTGTGGCCAGATGACGTGGCCAAGTGGACAATCCACAACATGTGGCCAGGTGACGTGGCCAAGTGACGTGGCCAGGTGACGTGGCAAGTGGACAATTCACAACTTTTGGCAGGTGACGTGGCCAGGTGACGTGGCAAGTGGACAATCCACAGCTTGTGGCAGATGATGTGGCAAGTGATACTCTAAATACAAGTACACTGCTGCTCTCTCAGCTGCTGGTCTCCCAAAATTGCTGAAATGGTTAAATAATACTGTTTTTTGAGCTTAGGGAGGGTCTTATGATGTTTCTGAACTGAACGCCTATAGACGCAAATGCGGTAAAACGTGGAAATACGCCGCTAAAATCGTGGCAAAACGGGCGTTTTTAAACGTCGGTTTTAGCCTTTAAAAACGTGTGTTCAGCAGAGTTTGCACCGGCGTCTCGTGTGCATGGGGCCTTAAACGCGTGTTCAGAGGCAGTTGGACACTTTTTTCAACTGCTCCTGAACACATTCAATGTTATCCTATATGTCCATGCACACATTCTCGTTTATTGCCGTTTTTAGGCAGTTGCGTTTAACCTCGTTTTCCAGAAGCACAAAAATGGGTTCAGACGCAAAAGTTTTCCACGTTTCGCAAAACGCGGCAAAATGCAGCAAAACGCGGTACCAGCGTTTTGCCGCATTTTTGTTTGTAAGCGTTTTTAAAGGTGACCTATTTTTTTACATTACAAAACTCAAAAATAATGGCAAATGAATAAAACCATAACAAAAAATAAGAAAAAATTTAATTGCTTGCATTGCACTGTAGACAATCCACAACTTGTGACAGATGACGTAGCAAGTGGACAATCCACAACTTGTGGCAGGTGACGTGGCCAGGTGAGGTGGCAGGTGGACAATCCACAACTTGTGGTAGGTAACGTGGCCAGGTGACGTGGCAGGTGACGTGGCAGGTGAACAATCCACAACTTGTGGCAGGTGACATGGCCAGGTGATGTGGCAGGTGACGTGGCAAGTGGTCAATCCACAACTTGTGGCAGGTGACGTGGCCAGGTGATGTGGCCAGGCAACGTGGCCAGGTGACGTGGCAGGTGGACAATCCACAAATTGTGGCAGGTGACATGGCCATTTGATGTGGCAGGTGACGTGGAAAGTGGACAATCCACAACTTGTGGCGGGTGACATGGCCAGGTGATGTGGCCAGGTGATGTGGCAGGTGAATTGGCAGGTGACGTGCAAAGTGGAAAATCCACAAATTGTGGCAGGTGACGTGGCCAGGTGATGTGGCAGGTGATGTGGCAGGTGACGTGGCAGGTGGACAATCCACAAATTGTGGCAGGTGATGTGGCCAGGTGATGTGGCAGGTGACGTGGCAAGTGGACAATCCACAACTTGTGGCAGGTGACGTGGCCAGGTGATGTGGCCAGGTGACATGGCCAGGTGATGTGGCAGCTGACGTGGCAGGTGTACAATCCACAAATTGTGGCCAGGTGACGTGGCAGGTGACGTGGCCAGGTGACGTGGCAGGTGATGTGGCAGGTGACGTGGCAAGTGGACAATCCACAACTTGTGGCAGGTGATGTGGCCAGGTGACGTGGCCAGATGACATGGCAGGTGACATGGCAAATGGACAATCCACAAATTGTGGCAGGTGATGTGGCCAGGTGATGTGGCAGGTGACATGGCAAGTGGACAATCCACAACTTGTGGCAGGTGACGTGGCCAGGTGATGTGGCAGGTGGACAATCCACAACTTGTGGCAGGTGATGTGGCCAGGTGATGTGGCCAGGTGACGTGGCAGGTGACGTGGCAGGTGACGTGGCAGATGGACAATCCACAAATTGTGGCAGGTGATGTGGCCAGGTGATGTGGCAGGTGACGTGGCAAGTGGACAACCCACAACTTGTGGCAGGTGACGTGGTCAGGTGATGTGGCCAGGTGACGTGGCCAGGTGATGTGGCAGGTGACGTGGCAGGTGGACAATCCACAAATTGTGGCCAGGTGACGTGGCCAGGTGACGTGGCCAGGTGACGTGACAGGTGAAGTGACAGGTGGACAATCCACAAATTGTGGCAGGTGACGTGGCCAGGTGACGTGGCAGGTGACATGGCAAGTGGACAATCCACAACTTGTGGCAGGTGACATGGCCAGGTGATGTGGCCAGGTGACATGGCCAGGTGATGTGGCAGGTGAATTGGCAGGTGACGTGCAAAGTGGACAATCCACAAATTGTGGCAGATGACATGGCCAGGTGATGTGGCAGGTGACGTGGCAAGTGGTCAATCCACAACTTGTGGCAGGTGACGTGGCCAGGTGATGTGGCCAGGCAACGTGGCCAGGTGACGTGGCAGGTGGACAATCCACAAATTGTGGCAGGTGACGTGGCCAGGTGATGTGGCAGGTGACGTGGCAAGTGGACAATCCACAACTTGTGGCAGGTGACATGGCCAGGTGATGTGGCCAGGTGATGTGGCAGGTGAATTGGCAGGTGATGTGCAAAGTGGACAATCCACAAATTGTGGCAGGTGACGTGGCCAGGTGATGTGGCAGGTTACGTGGCAAGTGGTCAATCCACAACTTGCGGCAGGTGACGTGGCCAGGTGATGTGGCCAGGTGACGTCGCCAGGTGATGTGGTAGGTGGACAATCCACAACTTGTGGCAGGTAATGTGGCCAGGTGATGTGGCCAGGTGACGTGGCCAGGTGACGTGGCAGGTGATGTGGCAGGTGACGTGGCAGGTGGACAATCCACAAATTGTGACAGGTGACGTGGCCAGGTGATGTGGCAGGTGACGTGGCAAGTGGACAATCCACAACTTGTGGCAGGTGACGTGGCCAGGTGATGTGGCCAGGTGACGTGGCCAGGTGATGTGGCAGGTGACGTGGCAGGTGGACAATCCACAAATTGTGGCCAGGTGACGTGGCAGGTGACGTGGCCAGGTGACGTGGCAGATGATGTGGCAGGTGACGTGGCAAGTGGACAATCCACAACTTGGGGCCAGGTGACATGGCCAGGTGACATGGCCAGGTGACGTGGCAGGTGACGTGGCAAGTGGACAATCCACAAATTGTGGCAGGTGACGTGGCAGGTGGACAATCCACAAATTGTGGCAGGTGACGTGGCCACGTGACGTGGCCACGCGACGTGGCCAGGTGACGTGGCAAGTGGACAATCCACAACTTATGGCAGGTGACATTGCAGGTGACGTGGCCTGGTGACGTGGCAAGTGGACAATGCACAACTTGTGGCAGGTGACGTGGCCAGGTGACGTGGCCAGGTGATGTGGCAGGTGGACAATCCACAACTTGTGGCAGGTGATGTGGCCAGGTGATGTGGCCAGGTGACGTGGCAGGTGACGTGGCAGGTGACGTGGCAGATGGACAATCCACAAATTGTGGCAGGTGATGTGGCCAGGTGATGTGGCAGGTGACGTGGCAAGTGGACAACCCACAACTTGTGGCAGGTGACGTGGTCAGGTGATGTGGCCAGGTGACATGGCCAGGTGATGTGGCAGGTGACGTGGCAGGTGGACAATCCACAAATTGTGGCCAGGTGACGTGGCCAGGTGACGTGACAGGTGAAGTGACAGGTGGACAATCCACAAATTGTGGCAGGTGACGTGGCCAGGTGACGTGGCAGGTGACATGGCAAGTGGACAATCCACAACTTGTGGCAGGTGACATGGCCAGGTGATGTGGCCAGGTGACATGGCCAGGTGACGTGGCAGGTGAATTGGCAGGTGACGTGCAAAGTGGACAATCCACAAATTGTGGCAGATGACATGGCCAGGTGATGTGGCAGGTGACGTGGCAAGTGGTCAATCCACAACTTGTGGCCAGGTGATGTGGCCAGGCAACGTGGCCAGGTGACGTGGCAGGTGGACAATCCACAAATTGTGGCAGGTGACGTGGCCAGGTGATGTGGCAGGTGACGTGGCAAGTGGACAATCCACAACTTGTGGCAGGTGACATGGCCAGGTGATGTGGCCAGGTGATGTGGCAGGTGAATTGGCAGGTGATGTGCAAAGTGGACAATCCACAAATTGTGGCAGGTGACGTGGCCAGGTGATGTGGCAGGTTACGTGGCAAGTGGTCAATCCACAACTTGCGGCAGGTGACGTGGCCAGGTGATGTGGCCAGGTGACGTCGCCAGGTGATGTGGTAGGTGGACAATCCACAACTTGTGGCAGGTAATGTGGCCAGGTGATGTGGCCAGGTGACGTGGCCAGGTGACGTGGCAGGTGATGTGGCAGGTGACGTGGCAGGTGGACAATCCACAAATTGTGACAGGTGACGTGGCCAGGTGATGTGGCAGGTGACGTGGCAAGTGGACAATCCACAACTTGTGGCAGGTGACGTGGCCAGGTGATGTGGCCAGGTGACGTGGCCAGGTGATGTGGCAGGTGACGTGGCAGGTGGACAATCCACAAATTGTGGCCAGGTGACGTGGCAGGTGACGTGGCCAGGTGACGTGGCAGATGATGTGGCAGGTGACGTGGCAAGTGGACAATCCACAACTTGGGGCCAGGTGACATGGCCAGGTGACATGGCCAGGTGACGTGGCAGGTGACGTGGCAAGTGGACAATCCACAAATTGTGGCAGGTGACGTGGCCAGGTGACGTGGCAGGTGGACAATCCACAAATTGTGGCAGGTGACGTGGCCACGTGACGTGGCCACGTGACGTGGCCAGGTGACGTGGCAAGTGGACAATCCACAACTTATGGCAGGTGACATTGCAGGTGACGTGGCCAGGTGACGTGGCAAGTGGACAATGCACAACTTGTGGCAGGTGACGTGGCCAGGTGACGTGGCCAGGTGATGTGGCAAGTGAACATTCCACAACTTGTGGCAGATGACGTGGCCAGGTGACATGGCCAGGTGACATGGCCAGGTGATGTGGCCAGGTGACGTGGCCAGTTGATGTGGCAAGTGGACAATCCACCACTTGTGGCCAGATGATGTGGCCAAGTGGACAATCCACAACATGTGGCCAGGTGACGTGGCCAAGTGACGTGGCCAGGTGACGTGGCAAGTGGACAATTCACAACTTGTGGCAGGTGACGTGGCCAGGTGAAGTGGCAAGTGGACAATCCACAGCTTGTGGCAGATGATGTGGCAAGTGATACTCTAAATACAAGTACACTGCTGCTCTCTCAGCTGCTGGTCTCCCAAAATTGCTGAAATGGTAAAATAATACTGTTTTTTGAGCTTAGGGAGGGTCTTATGATGTTTCTGAACTAAACGCCTATAGACGCAAACGCGGTAAAACGTGGAAATACGCCGCTAAAATCGGGCGTTTTTAAACGTCGGTTTTAGCCTTTAAAAACGTGTGTTCAGCAGAGTTTGCACCGGCGTCTCGTGTGCATGGGGCCTTAAACGCGTGTTCAGAGGCAGTTGGACACTTTTTTCAACTGCTCCTAAACACATTCAATGTTATCCTATGTGTCCATGCACACAGTCTATTTTATTGCCGTTTTTAGGCAGTTGCGTTTAACCTCGTTTTCCAGAAGCACAAAAATGGGTTCAGACGCAAAAGTTTTCCACGGTTCGCAAAACGCGGCAAAATGCAGCAAAACGCGGTACCGGCGTTTTGCCGGGGTTTTGTTTGTAAGCGTTTTTAAAGGTGACCTATTTTTTTACATTACAAAACTCAAAAATAATGGCAAATGATTAAAAACCATTAAAAAAAATAAGACAAAAATGTAATTGCTTGCATTGCACTGTAGACAATCCACAACTTGTGGCAGGTGACGTGGCAAGTGGACAATCCACAACTTGTGGCAGGTGACATGGCAGGTGACGTGGCAGGTGGACAATCCACAAATTGTGGCAGGTGACGTGGCCAGGTGACGTGACAGGTGACGTGACAGGTGACGTGACAGGTGGACAATCCACAAATTGTGGCAGGTGACGTGGCAGGTGACATGGCAAGTGGACAATCCACAACTTGTGGCAGGTGACATGGCCAGGTGATGTGGCCAGGTGATGTGGCAGGTGAATTGGCAGGTGACGTGCAAAGTGGACAATCCACAAATTGTGGCAGGTGAAGTGGCCTGGTGATGTGGCCAGGTGACGTCACCAGGTGATGTGGTAGGTGGACAATCCACAACTTGTGGCAGGTGATGTGGCAGGTTACGTGGCAAGTGGTCAATCCACAACTTGCGGCAGGTGACGTGGCCAGGTGATGTGGCCAGGTGACGTGGCCAGGTGATGTGGTAGGTGGACAATCCACAACTTGTGGCAGGTGACGTGGCCAGGTGATGTGGCCAGGTGACGTGGCCAGGTGATGTAGCAGGTGATGTGGCAGGTGACGTGGCAGGTGGACAATCCACAAATTGTGGCAGGTGACATGGCCAGGTGATGTGGCAGGTGACGTGGCAAGTGGACAATCCACAACTTGTGGCAGGTGACGTGGCCAGGTGATGTGGCCAGGTGACGTGGCCAGGTGATGTGGCAGGTGACGTGGCAGGTGGACAATCCACAAATTGTGGCCAGGTGACGTGGCAGGTGACGTGGCCAGGTGACGTGGCAGGTGATGTGGCAGGTGACGTGGCAAATGGACAATCCACAACTTGGGGCCAGGTGACGTGGCCAGGTGACATGACCAGGTGACGTGGCAGGTGACGTGGCAAGTGGACAATCCACAAATTGTGGCAGCTGATGTGGCCAGGTGACGTGGCCGGGTGACGTGGCAAGTGGACAATCCTCAAATTGTGGCAGGTGATGTGGCCAGGTGACGTGGCAGGTGGACAATCCACAAATTGTGGCAGGTGACGTGGCCAGGTGACGTGGCCAGGTGACGTGGCCACGTGACGTGGCAGGTGACGTGGCAAGTGGACAATCCACAACTTATGGCAGGTGACGTTGCAGGTGACGTGGCCAGGTGACGTGGCAAGTGGACAATGCACAACTTGTGGCAGGTGACGTGGCCAGGTGACGTGGCAAGTGAACAATCCACAACTTGTGGCAGGTGACGTGGCCAGGTGACGTGGCCAGGTGACGTGGCCAGGTGATGTGGCAAGTGGACAATCCACAACTTGTGGCCAGATGACGTGGCCAAGTGGACAATCCACAACATGTGGCCAGGTGACGTGGCCAAGTGACGTGGCCAGGTGACGTGGCAAGTGGGCAATTCACAACTTGTGGCAGGTGACGTGGCCAGGTGACGTGGCAAGTGGACAATCCACAGCTTGTGGCAGATGATGTGGTAAGTGATACTCTAAATACAAATACACTGCTGCTCTCTCAGCTGCTGGTCTCCCAAAATTGCTGAAATGGTTAAATAATACTGTTTTTTGAGCTTAGGGAGGGTCTTATGATGTTTCTGAACTAAACGCCTATAGACGCAAACGCGGTAAAACGTGGTAATACGCCGCTAAAATCGCGGCAAAACGGGCGTTTTTAAACGTCGGTTTTAGCCTTTAAAAACGTGTGTTCAGCAGAGTTTGCACCGGCGTCTCGTGGACATGGGGCCTTAAACGCGTGTTCAGAGGCAGTTGGACACTTTTTTCAACTGCTCCTGAACACATTCAATGTTATCCTATGTGTCCATGCACACAGTTTCGTTTATTGCCGTTTTTAGGCAGTTGCGTTTAACCTCGTTTTCCAGAAGCACAAAAATAGATTCAGACGCAAAAACGCGGCAAAATGCGGCAAAACGCGGTACCGGCATTTTGACGCATTTTTGTTTGTAAGCGTTTTTAAAGGTGACCTATTTTTTTACATTACAAAACTCAAAAATGATGGCAAATGATGAAAAACCATTAAAAAAAAAAAAAAATGTAATTGCTTGCATTGCACTGTAGACAATCCACAACTTGTGGCAGGTGATGTGGCAAGTGGACAATCCACAACTTGTGGCAGGTGACGTGGCAGGTGACGTGGCAGGTGGACAATCCACAAATTGTGGCAGGTGACGTGGCCAGGTGAGGTGGCAGGTGGACAATCCACAACTTGTGGCAGGTAACGTGGCCAGGTGACATGGCAGGTGACGTGGCAGGTGAACAATCCACAAATTGTGGCAGGTGACGTGGCCAGGTGATGTGGCAGGTGACGTGGCCAGGTGACGTTACAGGTGACGTGACAGGTGACGTGACAGGTGGACAATCCACAAATTGTGGCAAGTGACGTGGCCAGGTGACGTAGCAGGTGACATGGCAAGTGGACAATCCACAACTTGTGGCAGGTGACATGGCCAGGTGATGTGGCCAGGTGACATGGCCAGGTGACGTGGCAGGTGGACAATCCACAAATTGTGGCAGGTGACTTGGCAGGTGACGTGGCAAGTGGACAATCCACAACTTGTGGCAGGTGACGTGGCAGGTGGACAATCCACAAATTGTGGCAGGTGACGTGGCCAGGTGAGGTGGCAGGTGGACAATCCACAACTTGTGGCAGGTAACGTGGCCAGGTGATGTGGCAGGTGACGTGGCAGGTGAACAATCCACAACTTGTGGCAGGTGACGTGGCCAGGTGATGTGGCAGGTGACGTGGCAGGTGACATGGCAAGTGGACAATCCACAACTTGTGGCAGGTGATGTGGCAGGTGACGTGGCCAGGTGACGTGGCAGGTGACATGGCAGGTGGACAATCCACAAATTGTGGCAGGTGGTGTGGCCAGGTGACGTGGCAGGTGACGTGGCAAGTGGACAATCCACAACTTGTGGCAGGTGACGTGTCCAGGTGACATGGCAGGTGGACAATCCACAAATTGTGTCAGGTGACGTGGCCAGGTGATGTAGCAGGTGGCGTGGCAAGTGGACAATCCACAACTTGTGGCAGGTAACATGGCCAGGTGATGTGGCCAGGTGACGTGACCAGGTGATGTGGCAGGTGACGTGGCAGGTGGACAATCCACAAATTGTGGCAGGTGACGTGGCAGGTGACGTGGCCAGGTGACGTGGCAGGTGATGTGGCAGGTGATGTGGCAAGTGGACAATCCACAACTTGTGGCAGGTGACGTGGCCAGGGGACGTGGCCAGGTGACGTGGCCAGGTGATGTGGCAGGTGACGTGGCAGGTGACGTGGCAAGTGGACAATCCACAAGTTGTGGCAGGTGACGTGGCCAGGTAACGTGGCAGGTTACGTGGCAGGTTACGTGGCAGGTGATGTGGCAGGTGGACAATCCACAAATTGTGGAAGGTGACGTGGCCAGGTGACATGGCCAGGTGACGTGGCCAGGTGACGTGGCAAGTGGACAATCCACAACTTGTGGCAGGTGACGTGGCATGTGACATGGCCAGGTGACGTGGCAAGTGGGCAATGCACAACTTGTGGCAGGTGACGTGGCAAGTGAACATTCCACAACTTGTGGCAGGTGACGTGGCAGGTGACATGGCAGGTGATGTGGCCAGGTGACATGGCAAGTGGACAATCCACAACTTGTGGCATGTGATGTGGCCAGGTGACGTGGCAGGTGACTTGGCCAGGTGACGTGGCAAGTGGACAATCCACAACTTGTGGCAATTGACGTGGCAGGTGACGTGGCCAAGTGATGTGGCAGGTGACGTGGCAAGTGGACAATCCACAACTTGTGGCAGGTGACGTGGCCAGGTGACGTATCAGGTGACATGGCAAGTGGACAATCCACAGCTTGTGGCAGATGATGTGGCAAGTGATACGCTAAATACAAGTACACTGCTGCTCTCTCAGCTGCTGGTCTCCCAAAATGGCTGAAATGGTTAAATAATACTGTTTTTTGAGCTTAGGGAGGGTCTTATGATGTTTCTTAACTAAATGCCTATAGACGCAAACGCGGTAAAATGGTGCTAGAATCGCAGCAAAACAGGCGTTTTTAAACGCCGGTTTTAGCCTTTAAAAACGTGTTTTCAGCAAAGTTTGCACCGGCGTCTCGTGTGCATGGGGCCTTAGTGCTGTGATAGTTTAACTGACAATTATTTGGTTAAGTACTGTAACCAAATACATTTTATAGTATATTATTTTACAGTCCTCTTTTGGCGGTATTTAACTGCTTCCTGCCTGACTCATACACAAATGATGGCCTTAGGGGCTGTGCTGCAATGCGATCTGTCACCTGCTGTGTCCACTGGACACAGCAGATGACAAGTTACTGTACTGGGCCAGACCTAGTACATGCGATTGCTGTGACCAATCACAGTAATTTCATGATAGGTATACACAATGAATGGCTTTCATTCATAGTTTTTTATTGTGTACTATCTCTGTGATGATCTCTGTGATTGGTCACAAACCAAACCAGTCATATGATGACATTGTACTGCTCTGGTGACAGTATTTCTTAATTTTCCCAAACATTTTTTAAAAAATATTACAACTTAAAAAAACGAATCAAGCTTTTTATGAAATAATGTGTACTTTCCGTGATGGAATCATTTGGGGTTATTTGTACTGTTTTGTCATTTTAGGGCCTCAAGAAATGAAATAGGCAGTCAGTACATCAGGATTGATTAATTTTTTATTAATATTTTTACAAAAGAATGTGTAGCATAATACATGTTAGCCTACATTTATGAAGAAAGATTATTTATTTGCTAAATCTTGTAGCAGAAATTAAGAACATTTGTTTTGTTTTTTCAAACATTTTGGTATTTTTTATAGCAAAAAAAAAAAAAAAAACTAGTGGTGATTAAATACCATCAAAAGAAAACTCTACACCTATGATTGCTACTTCCAAAGCCTGGTCCCGCCTCTTAAAGATCACCTCGTCTCAGTCTACTCAATCGACTGTTCCTATTCCCATAGATGCCCTTCAGAGGTTAATGTACTCTACATCATTCACACACTGGAAAGACAAAGGTATCTCCCACATTTTGGACCTCTACGACAATAACATACCCAAAACGTTCCCCACTTTACAGAAGGAATTCCTGTTACCTAACTCAGACATTTTCTTGTACATACGTACCCTTCACTGTCTACAAACTCTTCAGCAACAGACCTGCACCCTTCCTCAAAAGGCATGGATTTACCTCAATTCACCTAATACGCATTTGAAAGGCATAACAATGTTTTACAATCTACTTCAGTCTAAAACCACAATGTCCACCGCCACTGCATTTAACAGATGGGAGAAAGACCTATCCCAAAACTTCACTTTAGAGCAATGGGAAAAGGCAGGCCAATCCACCTACAAAGCCACCAGCTGCTCCACGCTATGGGAACTTGCATACAAACTAACTTACCGGTGGTACTTAACCCCCGACAAATTGTCCAAATTTCACCCGACAACTGATGATTCATGCTGGCAGAACTGTGGGCACACAGGCAATCTTCTACACACATTTTGGGATTGTCCCAAACTATCTCTATTTTGGCACTCCGTGTTCCACCTATTGTCTGCGGTCACAGGACTAACTATTGGGGTAAATCCAGCCTTAGCACTACTGTCTTTGACCATTGACCGATTCTCGAACCCATCGAAAACTATCATTGTCCACATCCTCCTGGCAGCTAGACTCAACATTACCAGGAAATGGAAAGACCCAATCCCCCCAACATAACTGATGTAATCCGAACCACACACGAACATTGTATGTACGAAACGACTCTAGCACTCCGTCAAAACGATAAGACGTCCATTCGCCAAAAATGGCAACAATGGTTTGACTGGGTTGACTCACCAGAATTAGTTAAGGTGTTTTCTTCTTAACTCTGTTTGCATGCATATAAGTTGACTTTACTAGCAGGAGACCGGGGAGCGTCACTACACGGGTACAGTCGTGAGCCCTCCTAGGGGTGCCCGTGTGGAGAGGCTTCCTTGCCCTCCTAACTACCATACAGGATAATCATCCTGCAGGACATCCCTACTTCTTAATCTTAGTTTTCTTCATGTTAAACGTTATGATCTTAGAGTTTTTATCTTGTTTTTTTTTTTCTTTCTTCACCATATATCTCACTTCAGAGACATTCCTTTTCTTAGTCATGTATTTCTGTTGTTTATGTAACCACAAATAACTTCTCATGGCAAGTATGTATTGTAATCTTCACAATATACTAATAAAAATCTATTTTTGAAAAAAAAAAAAAAGAAGAAAACTCTATCTGTCTCAAAAATTATAACAATTTCATTTGGGTACAGAGTTTCACTGAAAGCTTAAAATTGGCTGGGGCAGGAAGGGAATGAAAGTGTCCAGTATTGAAGTGGTTAAGAACCACATGTTTTTTTCTTTATTTTGGATTATAAAAAAAGTACAGTAATATTAAGGAAAACCAGAAAGTAAGTGGTCTTTCACATTATAAAGTATTTATATTAAGGTACAGTGCTATTCAGAACAGGGAGAGCATGCATCTGCTTAAAGGCAAAAAAGGCAAAAAATGCCTTGATTGTATACTGAACATTTCTGAGAGCAAAATTTAATGTATAAAGATATAGTTATTGCTAGGATTATGAAACCTGTAATAATGAGTATGTTTCTGTATAACTCTGTTTATGACTATATAGAATAATGGTATCCTTGAAATCATCGGCCCCGGAACAGGTACATTAGTCAGAAGTCTTTAAAATACTGTATATTTGCTGTGAGCTTATCGGAGGATAAATAAAAAAAGGTGTATGGAAAGTAACAAGTAGAGGAGATAGAAACAGAAAAAATAAGTAGGAGGGTATCATTCCACCCACGTTTGTTTATTGGGGATGCAGCACAAAACTTTAGTTAATAGAAAAATTCAAAAATGGGACTCATCTTGGATTTTCCTTAAGTTTCCATAGCTCCCAAACTTTATTGAACTGTTCAAGGGTGTCGTGAAGGCATGTAGTAAGGTTCTCCATACATTTAATAACTCTGGTGTATAGTTCTATAAGCGTGGTTGGTTCTACTCTTTCAATTTAAGAGCAATCAGGCATCTAGCTGCATTGAGTCTGTGTAATAGAAGTCTTTTGGCCTTTTTAGAGAGGTCTGATATAGGGTAAATTCAGAAGGTAATATTTCAGAGGTAATCCACGTATCAAATATTTGATGAACAAGAGAATAAATAAATTCCCTGTAAGGTTTGCCCCCTTAATGACCAGAGCACTTTTTACAATTTGGCACTGAGCTGCTGTAACTGGTAATTGCATGGTCATGCAATTCTGTACCCAAACAAAATTTGTTTCATTCTCTTTCCCCACAAATAGAGCTTTCTTTTGGTGGTAATTGATCACCTCTGGGGTTTTTATTTTTTGCGATATAAACAAAAAAAAATAAAAAAATTATATTTTCTACTTTTTGTTATTAAAAAAATCCAATAAACTAAATTTTAGTCATACATTTAGGCCAAAATGTATTCAGCCACATGTCTTGGGTAAAAAGAATAATAATAATAATAATAAATAACGTATATTTATTGGTTTAATGGTACATTTTCTGGAATTGACGCAGCTTTTAGTTTATGACTGCCTATCTCATTTCTTGAGGTGCTAAAATGGCAGGGCAGTACAACCCCCCCCCCCAAATGACCACATTTTTGAAAGTAGACACCCCAAGGAAATTGCTGAGAGGCATGTTGAGCCCATTGAATATTTAATTTTTTTGTCACAAGTGATTGAAAAATTACAACAAAAAAAGTTGTCACTGAAATGATATATTGCTGCTTTTTTTCAGTGGAGACTTTACCATGGATCAGATATTGGACTCCACAGCACCTAACAGGAAATTATGAAGCTCCCCGAATTACTTTTTAGCTTCCCATGATCTGTTTGACATTTGGCAGTGTAAGCAAAGCTCTGAACGCGACTATACTTTTTTGTCACCTTCTTACCACACATACTTAAGAATTGACATGCTTCTTGCTAATAAATGATAGTTACAAAAAGTCACAAACTCAAAAATGTAATTGATTACATGGTCAAACCATACTCCTGTAATAATCAGTATCACAGAATCTCTTGAGTGCTCCTCCACTCCTCTTTGGAGACTTAACACTTCTTTACTGGCTAAACCATAATTTGAATGGTAAATATTTGAAGCCCTGAATCAAAACTTTGCAATTAACGAAAAAGATGATACTGATTGTCACATGCTATGGCTGGCTCACAAAGCTTTCATGAGGGGCATATACAGTACTTGAAACTTGGTGCACATGCAAAAAAAAGTCTGGTCCCAACAGTTTGACCAATTAATTCAAAAACTAAGATTAAATGAAGAAAAAACTAAGATTAAAATAAAGCTACTTCTAAGCTATGATAGTAAATCTTTAGAGACAGGCAAGCTCTTAGGACTCTACTTTTACAAAAAACAGACAAGTACCTTAAAATCCTAAAAGCAGATACTTACCATACTCTCTTAATGATAATGCTGCAGGTTATCTGGAGTGGAAATTAAAAGCCTGCTCTATTAGAAATAGAATATCACATATGACTAACACCACTGGTAATAATAAAGTTAACAATCCTAAACAAATTGAGAAGGTTTTTAAACATTACTATGAATCCCTCTACTACCTGGCACATGATGGCCAGACTCCACAACCTATTTTAGACCAAATTAACCCCTTTCTACACCCCATCAAATTACAGATGATTACGGCACAACAATTAAAAACTCTTTCCTGGTGCCTCCATGGCAGCATACCCGTGACCAGCTCCGCCTTGGCTCCTCCCTCAGGACTACTGAATATTATAAAAGAAATGGTTAGAGCAGCCCCAGCATTCTCCTTTTTTTCCTCATACCTCATGGCAGTGAATTCTGATTGAACGTCCTTACCTTCTGCATTTGGCAGCTTCCGTCCGGGTTCAAGCCTCTCCCGGACGCGGTCCCTTCTCTTGGGCAGCTTAACGCGCTTATAAGGTTGGGAGTCCCTTAGGTAGGATCTTTTGGGACAAGCAGTTTGTCTCTTAACTAAGAGCTTTATCTGCACGATTGTTTTTAGGCATTAGCTCAGTTCTGGCAACATAGGTAGCAGCTATTTCTGTATTTCTATTTTTTTTCTTCTAGGTTTTTTCTTTCCAACTTTCCTTTACTTTTTTATTACCCTTTTACTTTTCTAGCCCCCTGTCACCTTTCCAGCTCCTTAGGAGCCACGCGCGCTCAGCGCCGGCATTTTATTTACTTGCGGTGTCTTCCGCCCCGTTCTGCGTGTGCGCCGGCGGTGCGGGTCTTCCGGGTTTTCGTTCCATCGGTCGGTGCATGCACGGTGGATCCGGAGGCCATTTTGGATCAGGGCAGACCGATGCCTTTTGCCCAAAAAACTTCAGGCACAGGACAGAGGCGTTCCCCGCCTCTCCTGTTTCCCTATTGAAGTCTCTAGTGGCCTCAGTGAGACGCCTAAAGGTTGCAGGAAGAACTACACATTCAGAGAGCTCCAGGGAAACACTAATTTCTCTTCAGGTAAGTAAAAAAAAAATGTTTTTAAAATAAGGAGGAAATGTGTACTAAATGTTTATTTATGTTTTTTTTTATTTTTAAGTGTAGCGCTACCCCCAGTTAAGAGAGCCGCTGGATTTGTTTTCGGGCCCTGTGTACAGCACCACCAACCCCTGGCAATCTGCTCGACCCACCCTGGCACGGTTAGTCTAGGGGTTATATTTTTATCATAACCAATTGGTATTGTAAAGGCACCCTCTTTACAGTAAAACAACACACAAATGTTAAAGATTAACCATAACAGTTTTACTTTGGTTGAAAAAGGCTTAAGCAGAATATAATACACACAACCGGCTTGCAGAGCCCTGCAGCAATCAATATAGCACACAATAATGGCGTGCGCGGTAATCCACCACACGTAGCTATTATGGTATACACGCCCTGTGGCACACTAAACAATATTCTATCTCTCCACCCTGGCCAGGCCTGACCCAGAATAAATCTCAGTCCTTCCTATAGGGATTTCTTTGCATGCAAACTTTCGAAGGTGCACTTGATGAATAGTATTTGTAATCCACAAATATGGCAATCACTAAGAACACTATGCTGGGGGGACACTTCAACTCTGTCCTGCTACCGGTCCCCCAGTGGAACAACAAACAAACGATTGGTGAGCCACGGCAGTCTATAGGCCTAGAATCTGTAAAGTCTATTTGATTGAGAAAGTGCTCGCTCACCACTCTGGGCGCGATCCTAGCCTGGGACTTCCACCTGCTGTGTTTCCGCACACAGCGTCTGCAACGATCGGGTCCCCGATCCAACTGATGTCCTCACTCGACAAGTCAGATGCCACCCAGGCTCCGCAGTGGGGTGGAAGGCTCTTTGGAAGTTGCACAAGGCCCAGGCTTCAGGCCTTGCACTGCAGCAGATCCGCACAGGAAGAAACTCTTGCTTGAAACGCGGTGTCCAAAGAGGCCGAGCTCCGCCTCGCCTCCTCCTTAAATAACCCCTCTCATGAGTCTCTGCGGTAGGGATGAGCTTTGAGTTCGAGTCGAACTCATGTTCGACTCGAACATTGCCTGTTCGCCCGTTCGCCGAACAACGAACAATTTGGGGTGTTCGCTGCAAATTCAAAAAGTCTATAAGAGAAATCTAATGTGCTAATTATAAAGGCTTATATGCAAGTTATTGTCCTAAAAAGTGTTTGGGGACCTGGGTCCTGCCCCAGGGGACATATATCAATGCAAAAAAAAGTTTTAAAAACGGCCGTTTTTTTAGCAGCAGTGATTTTAATAATGCTTAAAATGAAACAATAAAAGTGAAATATTCCTTTAAATTTCGTACCTGGGGGGTGTGTATGATATGCATGTAAAGTGGCGCATGTTTCCCGCGCTTAGAACTGTCCCTGCACAAAGTGTCATTTTTGAAGGAAAAAATGTCATTTAAAACTCACTCGCGGCTATTAATGAATTGTCGGCTTTTATCAATACATGAAAAGTCATTGATAAAAAAAAAAAAGCGTGGGGGTTCCCCCAAATTCAATTACCAGGCCCTTTAGGTCTGGAATGGATATTAAGGGGAACCCCGCCACAAATTAAAAAAAAAATGGCATGGGGTTCCCCCTAAATATCCATACCAGGCCCTTGAGATCTGGCATGGATTTTAAGGGGAACTCCACCCCAAATTTTTAAAAAAATGGCGTGGAGTCCCCCCAAAAATTCATACCAGACCCTTATCCGAGCACGCAACCTGGCCAGGCCGCAGGGGAAGAGGGGGGATGAGAGAGCCACCCCCCCTCCCTCCTGAACCGTACCAGGCCACATGCCCTCAACATGGGGAGGATGTCTCCATGTTAATGGGGACAAGGGCCTCATCCCCACAACCCTTGCCCGGTGGTTGTGGGGGTCTGCGGGCGGGGGGCTTATTGGAATCTGGAAGACCCCTTTAACAAAGGGGACCCCCAGATCTGGGCCCCCCCTATGTGAATTGGTAAGGGGTAAAAAATGTAAATAAAAACACACACACCTTGGAAAAGTCCTTTATTAAAAAAATAATAATAATAAAAAAAAAAAAAACATTCCAGTGATGAAATCTAGTGTCCCCCGGCGATCCCGATGTCCATCGCTGTCCGTCATTGGTTGTACCTGTGTGGACCTGATGGGGAACTTCCTCCGCTGTGTTTTAAATGTATAGACCCGCCCCTTCTAAAGTTCCCCATCAGGTCCGCTCAGCGGACCAGATGCGGAACATGAGAAGGGGCGGGTCTATACATGTATTACACAGCGAACGAAGTTCCCCATCAGGTCCGCCCCCTCGGTATGTCCAACCCCGCCTACGTCATTGGCCTGAGCGGGGAACTTCCTTCACTGTGTAATTTGGATTGAATTTGGGGGAACCCCCACGCTTTTTTTTTTTTTTTTTATCAATGACTTTTCTATGTATTGATAAAAGCCGACAATTCATTAATAGCCGCGAGTGAGTTTTAAATTACTTTTTTTCCTTCAAAAATGACACTTTGTGCAGGGACAGTTCTAAGCACGGGAAACATGCGCCACTTTACATGCATATCATACACACCCCCCAGGTACGAAATTTAACCACTTAAGCCCCGGACCATTTGGTAGCTAGAGGACCAGAGGTGAATTCAGAATTTTGCACTGCGCTGCTTTAACTGTAAATTGTGCGGACATGCAATGTTGTACCCAAACGAAATTTGCGTCCTTTTCTTCCCACAAATAGAGCTTTCTTTTAATGGTATTTGATTGCCTCTGCGATTTTTATTTTTTGCGATATAAACGGAAAAAGACCGAAAATTTTGAAAAAAAATGATATTTTCTACTTTTTGTTATAAGAAAAATCGAATAAACTCAATTGTAGTCATACATTTAGGCCAAAATGTATTCAGCCACATGTTTTTAGTAAAAAAAATGTCAATAAGCGTATATTTATTGGTTTGCGCAAAAGTTATAGAGTTTACAAACTAGGGTACATTTTCTGAAATTTACACAGCTTAAAATTTATGACTGCCTATCTCATTTCTTGAGGTGCTAAAATGACAGGGCAGTACAAACCCCCCCAAATGACCCCATTTTGGAAAGTAGACACCCCAAGAAAATTGCTGAGAGGCATGTTGAGCCCATTGAATTTTTTATTTTTTTGTCCCAAGTGATTGAATAATGACTAAAAAAAAAAAAAAATTACAAAAAGTTGTCACTAAATGATATATTGCTCACACATGCCATGGTTATATGTGGAATTTCACCCCAAAATACATTTTGCTGCTTCTCCTGAGTACGGGGATACCACATGTGTGGGACTTTTTGGGAGCCTAGCCGCGTACGGGACCCCGGAAACCAAGCACCGCCGTCAAGATTTCTAAGGGCGCAAATTTTTGATTTGACTCCTCACTACCTATCACAGTTTCGAAGGCCATAAAATGCCAAAATAGCACAAAACCCCCCCAAATGACCCCATTTTAGAAAGTAGACACCTCAAGGAAATTGCTGAGAGGCCTGTTGAGCCCATTGAATATAATTTTTTTGTCCCAAGTGATTGAATAATGACAAAAAAAAAAAATACAAAAAGTTGTCACTAAATGATATATTGCTCACACATGCCATGGTTATATGTGGAATTACACCCCAAAATACATTTTTCTGCTTCTCCTGAGTACGGGGATACCACATGTGTGGGACTTTTTAGGAGCCTAGCCGCGTACGGGACCCCGAAAACCAAGCACCGCCTTCAGGATTTCTAGGCACAAATTTTTGATTTCACTCCTCACTACCTATCACAGTTTCGAAGGCCATAAAATGCCAAAATCGCACAAAACCCCCCCAAATGACCCCATTTTGGAATATAGACACCCCAAGCTATTTGCTGAGAGGAATGGCGAGTATTTTACAGCTCTCATTTGTTTTTGAAAATGAAGAAAGAAAAAATATATATATATATATATTTTTTTTTTAATTTTCAAAACTTTGTGACAAAAAGCGAGATCTGCAAAATACTCACAATACCTCTCAGCAAATAGCTTGGGGTGTCTACTTTCCAAAATGGGGTCATTTGCGGGGGTTTTGTGCTATCTGGGCATTCCATGGCCTCCGAAACTGTGATAGCCTAGGCAGTGAGAAGTGAAATCAAAAATTTACACCCTTAGAAAGCCTGAAGGCGGTGCTTGGTTTTTGGGGTCCCGTACATGGCTAGGCTCCCAAAAAGTCTCACACATGTGGTATCCCCGTACTCAGGAGAAGCAACAGAATGTATTTTGGGGTGTAATTCCACATATGCCCATGGCATGTTTGAGCAATATATCATTTAGTGACAACTTTGTGCAAAAAAAAATAAAAATAAATTGTCGTATTTCCGCAACTTGTGTCAACATATAAAATATTCCATGGACTCGACATGCCTCTCAGTATATAGCTTGGGGTGTCTACTTTCCAAAATGGGGTCATTTGGGGGGGTTTTGAACTGTTCTGGCATTTTATACACAACATTAGGAAGCTTACATCCACTCTTCTAACCACTTGAAGACAAAGCCCTTTTTGACACTTTTTGTTTACATGAAAACATTTTTTTTTTTTTGCAAGAAAATTATGTTGAACCCCCAAACATTATATATATTTTTAAAGCAAAGGCCCTACAGATTAAAATGGTGGGTGTTGCATTTTTTTTTCTACACAGTATTTGCGCAGCAATTTTTCAAACGCATTTTTTGGGTTAAAAAATACACTTTTTTAAATTTTAATGCAATAAAACACACTATATTGCCCAAATGTTTGATGAAATAAAAAAGATGATCTTAGGCCGAGTACATAGATACCAAACACGACATGCTTTAAAATTTCGCACAAACGCGCATTGGCGACAAACTACATACATTTTTAAAAGCCTTTAAAAGCATTTACAGGTTACCCCAGTAGATTTACAGAGGAGGTCTACTGCTAAAATGATTGCACTCGATATGACCTTCGCGGTGATACCTCACATGCATGGTGCAATTGCTGTTTACATATGACGCAAGACCGACGCTTGCGTTCGCCATTGGGCAAGAGCAGGGCAGGACAGGGGTGCTTTTTTTTTTTTTTTTTTTTTTTTTATTATTAATTTTGCTTTTTTATTTTATTTTAAAATTGTTCCTTCCAAGTATTTTTTTTTTTATCATTTTTATTGTTATCTCAGGGAATGTAAATATCCCCTATGATAGCAATAGGTAGTGACAGGTACTCTTTTTTTGAAAAAACTGGGGTCTTCTAGACCCTAGATTTTTCCTCTGCCCTCAAAGCATCTGACCACACCAAGATCGGTGTGATAAAATGCTTTCCCAATTTCCCAATGGCGCTTTTTATATCCGGGGGGGGGCATTCCCTCCCACTGCTTGTAAAAGCAGTCCAGAGGCTAATTAGCCGCTAGGATTGCTTTTACATGAAAGCCGGCCGGAGGCTGAAAAGAATGATACCAAGATGATACCTAAACCCGCAGGCATCATTCTGGTATAAACATTCAAAGTCCAGCAACATACCAGTACGTTGCTGGTCCTTGTTGGACATGTATTGTAATCTTTTTATTTCATGCAGCCAGTTGGCTGAACGAAAAAAGAGATTGATCGGTGGGTATGCCCACCATTAGAATACCGCCCTTCATCCACCCACTTCCAATGATGGGCATACACGCACCATTTATATATGCCGAAGCATGGGGGCATCCTCCCGCAAAAAAGTTATGCCGCACACACATGGTCGGACTTTTCCACGGGCAAGCCTCCGTCGGAATTTCGACCGTATGTACGCGGCATTAGGAGCAAAATCGCTCCTCCGCCCCTGCTGCCCCAATGCTTCGGCATATTTGCTTTTTTTTTTAACTGTGGTGGTGAAATCACCTCCTACAGCACTGGAGTCGCAGGGATCAGGCCTGTCTCTGCGAACGCTGCAGTTATGTGTGTTTTTGTTTTGTAAGTGACAGTGATCGATCGATACTGCACTTGGGTGGCCTGGGCTGGACGGAGGGGCAAAACGCAGGTGCCAGCAGGTATCTGGGCTGATCCCGCTAACACTGCGTTTTTGGGAACCCTAAACTGCTGGGGACGCTAGTATAGATCTGATCAGATCAGATATTGATCTGTTCAGATACTATACCACTAAGGGGGGTGTATGCTTCACGCGTGGGTGTTAGCGTTACTGGCACTAACCTGACGCTGCCTGGGGTGTGACTCAGACCCTCTCTGACGCTAAAACCTAATTGATATCACCCACCGGGCGATCAGGGGGTTAAACCTTTATTGGGTTATATACACGGCGGGTGCCCTGACACAAAAGCAAACTAACTAACCAGCGTCACCCGTAACACTTATATGGTGATCACTGGTGAAAGGGTTAACTAGGGGCAATCAGGGGGTTAAAACCTTTATTAGATAATATATGGGGGTACCTGACGCTATAAAAACCTGCGGCGAACCTAAAAAAAATTACCAGCTACCGATCTGCATCACCGACACTAAGACAGCGTTTAGAAAAACGATTGCTTAGCGACAGTGGTGATGGGGGTGAAAGGGTTAACTGGGGGGGGCGATCAAGGGGGTTAAAC
The DNA here is from genome assembly GCA_029206835.1 of Rana muscosa. Classification (NCBI taxonomy): domain Eukaryota; kingdom Metazoa; phylum Chordata; class Amphibia; order Anura; family Ranidae; genus Rana; species Rana muscosa. The sequence goes on from CM055122.1 coordinate 1,158,473,476, forward strand.
CTTTATTAGATAATATATTGGGGTACCTGACGCTATAAAAACATGCGGCGAACCTAAAAAAAAATACTGGCTACGATCTGCATCACCGACACTAAGACAGCGTTTAGAAAAACAATTGCTTAGCGACAGTGGTGATAGGGGGTGAAAGGGTTACCTGGGGGGCGATCAAGCGGGTTAAACCTCTATTAGATAATATATTGGGGTACCTGACGCTATAAAAACCTGCGGCAAACCTAAAAAAAATTACCGGCTACCGATCTGCATCACAGACACTAAGACAGCGTTTAGAAAAACGATTGCTTAGCGACAGTGGTGATAGGGGGTGAAAGGGTTACCTGGGGGGCGATCAAGGGGGTTAAACCTTTATTAGATAATATATTGGGGTACCTGACGCTATAAAAACCTGCGGCGAACCTAAAAAAAATTACTGGCTACCGATCTGCATCACAGACACTAAGACAGCGTTTAGAAAAACGATCGCTTAGTGATAGTGGTGATAGGGGGTGAAAGGGTTACCTGGGGGGCGATCAAGGGGGTTAAACCTTTATTAGATAATATATTGGGGTACCTGACGCTATAAAAACCTGCGGCAAACCTAAAAAAAATTACTGGCTGCCGATCGGCATCACTGACGCTAAGACAGCGATCAGAAAAATGATCGCTAAGCGACAGTGGTGATAGGGGGTGAAAGGGTTATCTGGGGGGTGATCAGGGGGTTAAACCTTTATTATGGGGTTAGGGGGCTACACTGGACCTAAGACTAAACTTTGGTGACACTTTTACAGTCACAAATGTCACTGATTGCAGTGATCACTAAATAAATGGTCACTGCAATCAGTGACACTGTGACTGGGGGCTGGGGGGGTGATCTGGGGGGTGATCTGGGGTGTCTGGGGGGGCCTGGGGGGCGATTTATGTCCCTATGTGTCCTGGTGTCAGTGTAGTGTTGTGTGCACTGACCTGATATCTTCTCTTGTACGGCGCTCGGTATATGTGAGCGCCGCACCAGAGGTGACATCACTTCCTCCTGCTCCCTCTGTCTGACACAGACAGAGGGGGCATTTCCATTCGCCGGGAGCGATCGCGAGGGGGTGGCCAGAAACGAATGGCTGCCCCCTCATCCCGGAACGCTCCCGGACACTTAGCCACCGCTCACTGTATAGGAGGGGGGTCCGATTGGACCCCCCAACTGTACAAAGGCAATCACGTACACTCTACGTGATTGTGCCTGTCGGTGCCATTCTGCCGACGTATATATACAGTGAGCGGTCGTTAAGTGGTTAAAGGAATATTTCACTTTTATTTTTTCATTTTAAGCATTATTAAAATCACTGCTCCCGTAAAAACGTAGATTTTTTAAACCTTTTTTTGCATTGATACATGTCCCCTGGGGCAGGACCCGGGTCCCCAAACACTTTTTAGGACAATAAATTGCATATTAGCCTTTATAATTAGCACTTTAGATTTCGAACGTTCGAGTCCATTGTATTTAATAGGGTTCTAAAGTTCACACGAACATTCTGTCTGTTCGCAGGTTCTGGTGCGAACAGAACAGGGGGGGTGTTCGGCTCATCCCTGCTCTGCGGTGGCTAACTGCACTCTGGGTGCCGAACAGGGTTCTGGGTAACGTAGTCCCGGGGCCTTAAAGGAGACCCCGCTACATAAGTATATATTTGTGGTTACGGGTTTAAAAAAAAAAAAGAGAGAGAAAATATAGCTCATATAAATAAATAAATAATAATAATAAAAAATAAAAAAAATACACATATAAAATATATATTCGTATTTCCGGGAACTTAAAAAAAAAAAAACACACACCATTTATTTAGAGGTAAATTCCCCATAGCCAATTTAGGATCCGGCCAGTGGATTCTTCTCTATTCTTTTCTTAGCTGCTACTTCTGCTAAGCCACCCAGCATGAGCCATTCACCGCCCGTACAAGATCCTACTCTACACCTGAGGTAAGGACCTACGTCCAGGTAAGCTTACAGATCTTAAAAAAAAAAAAAAGAGTGCACCGAGGCTAGTACTTTTATGTATTTCAGCCCTGTACGCCAGAAGACATCTAAGAAGACCTCAAGGTGACATGAGGACTATGATGACTCCCAGTAGAGTGATTGGCATGAAAAAGCCTAGATCTCCGAAATGTCAGGCCTGTGGAGCCACACCACTTCCAGACAAACTGATCAGTCAAAATTGCCCAGTGGTCAGAAAGTCCGAAAGCCTGCAAGTGGCGAACCTACTTAAGAAAGCAGTAAAGAATTCCCTCGCGGAATTGGTAGCCACAATCCCGCCGCAACAACTGGCATCTCCTACTCAGAAGCAAACGGCTGAGGCATTCATGCCCGGGCCATCCTTAAGTGAAATCTCTCGCCTGACGCCTGCTTCTTCCTCTAAAAATCAGGAAGAGAATGCCATCTCAGGGGACTTCTCTGATGACCTAGATGCCTGTGGTTTTTGCTTTCACCATGGTCCAGCCTTATGTGCAGGCGGTAAAACAAGCGATTGGCTAGGAAGAGACTGACACAGAAGTCTAAGTCATACTTCCCCTTTTCTCAAACGCCAGATTTCCTTTTTCCCTCTCATGGGCAAGATCAGGAGTGTGATTGAGGAAGAGTGGAAGAAGACAGAGAAAAGATTCTCCATTGATCGACTGGGAAAGTTATACCTTTTCTCAAAGGCCGATTCCGCAATGCTGGAGGGCCCTCCAGTGGTCGATGCAGCTGTGGTAAGGTTGGCAAAGAACGTCACATTGCCCATGGAAGACTCGACTTTGTTTAAGGATCCACCAGACAGAAAGATGGATCATGATCTCCCACCAGATGGCGGGAAACACCTGTAAACCTGCGATAGCCCTGACGTCAGTGTCCAACGCCCTACGCGTCTGGACAGATGATATAGAGTTGGCAATCCAACAGGATATCCCAGGGGAGGACATCATCAGGGCCTTAGATGAGCTAAAGCTCTCAGCAGATCTTATTGGTGAAGCCGCGATCGATTCAGTTCGATGCTCCGCAAGGTCAATGCTCCACACAGTTATGGCGAAACGGGCCTTGTGGCTGGAACCGTGGTCAGCAGATATTGTCTCAAAACTGAATTGGTGCAAGATACCTTTTGGACGGAAAAGCCTTGTTTGGGGAGAAATTGTACAAGGCCATCTCTCGCGTTACTGGTGGGAAATCGGGCATGTTACCCCAAGACAGGCAATCCAGGCGCTCCAGGACATTTGCACCCATATTTCAATACAACAAGAGTAAGGACTACTGACAGTCCAGACAGGGGAAAGGCTTTAGGCAAAATTGGAGAAGCATGCAGTCCACCTTCCTCAAGACCCATAGACAGAGACTTGTGCCTATCCCACAGGATTATGCTAAATCCTTTTGACGCCAGGCCATCCCAAGCGATCCCTGTGGGGGCCAGACTCAAACACTTCTTGAAGATCTGGGAACAAAGTGCAGGGATCCGTGGGTAGTCTCCACAGTTAAATACGGTCACTTCTGAACGTTTCCAGAGAAACCCCCCAAAGACTTCTTCTCAGCGACAAGGGTGTCAAGGTTCCCCCAAAAAAGCAGAAGCACTACAGCGATTTCTTCTCTCCTTGCAGGAACACAAGCAGTGGTTCCAGTGTCTCCATCAGAAAGATTTTTGGTTTTTACTCCACCCTGTTTCTAGTCCCCAAGAGAAGCGGAGGTTGGAGACCCGTGATAGACCTGAAGAGGCCAAATCAATATATCTTCCTAAAAAATTAAAAATGGAGTCGCTACAAACGATTATGCGTATAATCCAACCAAGGGATTGGATGTTATCAATAGACTTGCAGGATGCTTACCTGCATATACCTACACTCCCTCCTTTTCCATAAATATCCAAGGTTTGCAGTGGGGCCTGTACATCTTCAATTTCGGAGCCTCCCATTCGGCCTCTGCACGTCACCAACAGTCTTTACAAAGACCCTATTTGCCATCATAGCCCCTCTAAGAGAATTAGGGCTTAGAATATACCACTACTTGGACGACATTCGTCTCCTGGCGAAGGATCCAGCCCAGTTAGTGGAACAGAACAGTACAGTATCCCTCCCGCCTCGAAAGGTAACATCCACTATTCGGCAGATTAAGAAAGTCAGTGTGAGATCCTACATGTCGGCCTCAAACTGCCCGAGCCTGATAGGCAAGATGTCATCAGGCACCCCTATGGTCCCTTGGGCCCATTGGCATTTGAGACATTTCCAGCTGGAGTTCTTGAGGCTGTGGAACAGACAGTATCTATCCCAACCCATACACCTGACGACCCTGATGCTCAGGAGTAGGGATGAGCTTCGTGTTCGAGTCGAACATACGTTCGACTCGAACATCGGCTGTTCAATCGTTCGACGAAGATCGAACGATTTGGGCCGTTCGCGCCAAATTCGAGTGACGCGAACGGCCCACAATGCACTACGCCATCGCAGTGTCATCCAGGCGCTGTGATTGGCCAAGCATGCACTGTGACCCCGCATGCTTGGCCAATCACAGCGCCGGCAGCGAGGAGAGCAATGATTGGCCACAGGCAGGATGCCTGTGGCCAATTATTGCTGAGGGGGTTTAGTACACGCCCCACACTATAAAAGGCCACCAGCGCGGCGGCCTTGTGTAGTGTGTTCCGGAGCAGGGAAAGAGAAGCAAAGGCAGGGACAGTGTCATTATTTTTCCTTTACTAATCCTGGATTCCTTGTGTTTAGGGACAAATAAGGATATGTAGGGAGAGTGTCAGTGACAGTGTGTTATTCTGTGCTAAACCTTGTTTGTAGGGACAGAGAGGTACAGTGAGGGAAAGTGTCAGTGTGCTATTCTGTGCTAATCCTTGTTTGTAGGGACAGAGAGGTACAGTGAGGGAAAGTGTCAGTGTGCTATTCTGTTCTAAACCAATCTTGCTGAACCATATTTTCAATCCTTGAGTTTAGGGACAGAGAAGGACACTCGTGGCAATTATCAGTGTGCTATTCTGTGCTAAATCTTGTTTGTAGGGAGGGACAGAGTAGGACAGTGAGGGAAAGTGTCAGTGTGCTATTCTGTTCTAAACCAATTTTGCTGTTCCATATTTTCAATCCTTGAGTTTAGGGACAGAGAAGGACACGCGTGGCAATTATCAGTGTGCTATTCTGTGCTAAATCTTGTTTGTAGGGAGGGACAGAGTAGGACAGTGAGGGAAAGTGTCAGTGTGCTATTCTGTTCTAAACCAATTTTGCTGTTCCATATTTTCAATCCTTGAGTTTAGGGACAGAGAAGGACACTTGTGGAAATTATCAGTGTGCTATTCTGTGCTAAATCTTGTTTGTTGGGAGGGACAGAGTAGGACAGTGAGGGAAAGTGTCAGTGTGCTATTCTGTTCTAAACCAATTTTGCTGTTCCATATTTTCAATCCTTGAGTTTAGGGACAGAGAAGGACACGCGTGGCAATTATCAGTGTGCTATTCTGTGCTAAATCTTGTTTGTAGGGAGGGACAGAGTAGGACAGTGAGGGAAAGTGTCAGTGTGCTATTCTGTTCTAAACCAATTTTGCTGTTCCATATATTCAATCCTTGAGTTTAGGGACAGAGAAGGACACTCGTGGAAATTATCAGTGTGCTATTCTGTGCTAAATCTTGTTTGTAGGGAGGGACAGAGTAGGACAGTGAGGGAAAGTGTCAGTGTGCTATTCTGTTCTAAACCAATTTTGCTGAACCATATTTTCAATCCTTGAGTTTAGGGACAGAGAGGTACAGTGAGTGAAACTGACAGTGTGCTATTCTGTTCTAAACCAATTTTGCTGTTCCATATTTCAAATCCTTGAGTTTAGGGACAGAGAAGGACACTCGTGGAAATTATCAGTGTGCTATTCTGTGCTAAATCTTGTTTGTAGGGAGGGACAGAGTAGGACAGTGAGGGAAAGTGTCAGTGTGCTATTCTGTTCTAAACCAATTTTGCTGTTCCATATTTTCAATCCTTGAGTTTAGGGACAGAGAAGGACACTCGTGGAAATTATCAGTGTGCTATTATGTGCTAAATCTTGTTTGTAGGGAGGGACAGAGTAGGACAGTGAGGGAAAGTGTCAGTGTGCTATTCTGTTCTAAACCAATTTTGCTGTTCCATATTTTCAATCCTTGAGTTTAGGGACAGAGAAGGACACTCGTGGCAATTATCAGTGTGCTATTCTGTGCTAAATCTTGTTTGTAGGGAGGGACAGAGTAGGACAGTGGGGGAAAGTGTCAGTGTGCTATTCTGTTCTAAACCAATTTTGCTGTTCCATATTTTCAATCCTTGAGTTTAGGGACAGAGAAGGACACTCGTGGAAATTATCAGTGTGCTATTCTGTGCTAAATCTTGTTTTTAGGGAGGGACAGAGTAGGACAGTGAGGGAAAGTGTCAGTGTGCTATTCTGTTCTAAACCAATTTTGCTGTTCCATATTTTCAATCCTTGAGTTTAGGGACAGAGAAGGACACTCGTGGAAATTATCAGTGTGCTATTCTGTGCTAAATCTTGTTTGTAGGGAGGGACAGAGTAGGACAGTGAGGGAAAGTGTCCTATTCTGTTCTAAACCAATTTTGCTGAACCATATTTTCAATCCTTGAGTTTAGGGACAGAGAGGTACAGTGAGTGAAACTGACAGTGTGCTATTCTGTTCTAAACCAATTTTGCTGTTCCATATTTCAAATCCTTGAGTTTAGGGACAGAGAAGGACACTCGTGGAAATTATCAGTGTGCTATTCTGTGCTAAATCTTGTTTGTAGGGAGGGACAGAGTAGGACAGTGAGGGAAAGTGTAAGTGTGCTATTCTGTTCTAAACCAATTTTGCTGTTCCATATTTTCAATCCTTGAGTTTAGGGACAGAGAAGGACACTTGTGGCAATTATCAGTGTGCTATTCTGTGCTAAATCTTGTTTGTAGGGAGGGACAGAGTAGGACAGTGAGGGAAAGTGTCAGTGTGCTATTCTGTTCTAAACCAATTTTGCTGTTCCATATTTTCAATCCTTGAGTTTAGGGACAGAGAAGGACACTCGTGGAAATTATCAGTGTGCTATTCTGTGCTAAATCTTGTTTGTAGGGAGGGACAGAGTAGGACAGTGAGGGAAAGTGTCAGTGTGCTATTCTGTTCTAAACCAATTTTGCTGTTCCATATTTTCAATCCTTGAGTTTAGGGACAGAGAAGGACACTCGTGGCAATTATCAGTGTGCTATTCTGTGCTAAATCTTGTTTGTAGGGAGGGACAGAGTAGGACAGTGAGGGAAAGTGTCAGTGTGCTATTCTGTTCTAAACCAATTTTGCTGTTCCATATTTTCAATCCTTGAGTTTAGGGACAGAGAAGGACACTCGTGGAAATTATCAGTGTGCTATTCTGTGCTAAATCTTGTTTGTTATGAGGGACAGAGTAGGACAGTGAGGGAAAGTGTCAGTGTGCTATTCTGTTCTAAACCAATTTTGCTGAACCATATTTTCAATCCTTGAGTTTAGGGACAGAGAGGTACAGTGAGTGAAACTGACAGTGTGCTATTCTGTTCTAAACCAATTTTGCTGTTCCATATTTCAAATCCTTGAGTTTAGGGACAGAGAAGGACACTCGTGGCAATTATCAGTGTGCTATTCTGTGCTAAATCTTGTTTGTAGGGAGGGACAGAGTAGGACAGTGAGGGAAAGTGTCAGTGTGCTATTCTGTTCTAAACCAATTTTGCTGTTCCATATTTTCAATCCTTGAGTTTAGGGACAGAGAAGGACACTCGTGGAAATTATCAGTGTGCTATTCTGTGCTAAATCTTGTTTGTAGGGAGGGACAGAGTAGGACAGTGAGGGAAAGTGTCAGTGTGCTATTCTGTTCTAAACCAATTTTGCTGAACCATATTTTCAATCCTTGAGTTTAGGGACAGAGAGGTACAGTGAGTGAAACTGACAGTGTGCTATTCTGTTCTAAACCAATTTTGCTGTTCCATATTTCAAATCCTTGAGTTTAGGGACAGAGAAGGACACTCGTGGAAATTATCAGTGTGCTATTCTGTGCTAAATCTTGTTTGTAGGGAGGGACAGAGTAGGACAGTGAGGGAAAGTGTCCTATTCTGTTCTAAACCAATTTTGCTGAACCATATTTTCAATCCTTGAGTTTAGGGACAGAGAGGTACAGTGAGTGAAACTGACAGTGTGCTATTCTGTTCTAAACCAATTTTGCTGTTCCATATTTCAAATCCTTGAGTTTAGGGACAGAGAAGGACACTCGTGGAAATTATCAGTGTGCTATTCTGTGCTAAATCTTGTTTGTAGGGAGGGACAGAGTAGGACAGTGAGGGAAAGTGTCAGTGTGCTATTCTGTTCTAAACCAATTTTGCTGTTCCATATTTTCAATCCTTGAGTTTAGGGACAGAGAAGGACACTCGTGGCAATTATCAGTGTGCTATTCTGTGCTAAATCTTGTTTATAGGGAGGGACAGAGTAGGACAGTGAGGGAAAGTGTCAGTGTGCTATTCTATTCTAAACCAATTTTGCTGAACCATATTTTCAATCCTTGTGTTTAGGGACAGAGAAGGATAGGCAGGGGACAGTGTCAGTGTCATTGTTGCTAAGCCTCCTGCACAGTATACACCTGAAGGTAGCCCTTATTGCTCTTTTTCCCATCTCCCTGCAGGCCATCCATTAAAATGTCTGGAAGGCAAACAAGGAGAGGCAGACAGTCAGGAGGCAAAAAAAGAGGGCAAGCAGGCTCTGTGTCTGGGGGCAACAGTGCTGGTCGTGGACGCGGTGCATTGTCATCAGCACATGGCCATGGGACACGCTTGTCCTTCTTTTTGGCAGCTGGACATGTTGAGCCACATCATGCCGAAGACTTGGTAGAGTGGATGACCAAGCCCACCTCATCCTCCTCATCCTCTCTCACCCAGGCTCAGGGTACTGGCAAAGCAGCAGCCAAAGCGTCCTCTTCTCTGGTATCATTATCTTCATTAGTCAATCCTTCCCTAGACCCACCATGTCCTCCTCCTGAGGAGTCCCCCGAACTGTTTGAGCACAGTGTTGGGTACATGCTCCAGGAGGATGCCCAGCGTTTCGAAGGATCTGATGATGATACCCAGCTACAAGAAGGCAGCAGCGTGAGAGCAGAGAGAGGGGATGCTCAAGAAGGACACCAATCTGGCAGTCATGCTCCAGCAGCTGCAGCATACTGCCAGATTGGCTCCAGTGATGAGGAGGGAGGGGATGATGAGGTCACTGACTCCACGTGGGTGCCTAATAGGAGAGAGGAGGAGGAGGAGGAGGATGAGGAGGAGGCACATCTCCAACGAGGCAGGATGCCCTTGAGTGGCCAGCGTATGGGCAGCACACCAACGGAATCACACCGCAGAGCTCCACCTGTGCAGGGCGCTGCCTCTGCCCGTCATTCAAAAAGTTCTTTGGTGTGGGCCTTTTTTGAGGCGAGTGCATCAGATCGCACAGCTGCTTTTTGCAACATATGTCTCAAGCGTATATCGCGTGGCCAAAACATGAGCCGCTTGGGCACCACATGCTTGATTAGACATATGTTGACTTGCCATGCAGCTCGTTGGCAAGCCTACCTTAAAGACCCACACCAAAGAACAAAGCTGACCTCTTCTTGCACCGCATCAGCTGGGATCTCCAACCCCACTATACCTTCACTCCTCTCTGAAACCTGCTCTGAGAGGAATGAAGGTGTAGAATTAGGTGTGTCACAGGCAAGTACTTGCGGGCACTCTGCTAGCAGTACACCAACGTCCGATTCTAGCAGGCAAATTTCCCTGCCCCAGCTGCTGGACCGTCGAAAGAAGTTCACTCCCAGCCATCCACATGCCCAGCGGTTGAATGCTAGCTTGGCTAAATTGCTAGCGCTTCAACTGCTGCCTTTTCAGTTGGTAGACTCGGCCCCCTTCCGTGAGTTTGTGCAATGTGCGGTTCCTCAGTGGCAGGTTCCCAAACGCCACTTTTTCGCACGGAAGGCGATTCCGGCTCTCTACAGGCATGTGGAAGGCAATGTCTTGGCCTCGCTGGACAAGGCGGTCAGCGGTAAGGTGCATATTACCGCTGACTCATGGTCCAGCAGGCATGGACAGGGACGTTACCTTTCTTTCACGGCCCATTGGGTCACTCTTTTGGCAGCTGGGAAGGATGCAGGACAAGGTGCAGTAGTGTTGGAGGTTGTTCCACCGCCACGCCTCCAAAATGCTACTACTGGTTGTGACACACCTCTCTCCTCCACCCCCTCCTCTTCTTCTTCCTCCATGGCCTCTTCCTGTGGTTTGTCCTCGGAACCAGCGGTGCTCCGTAGGCGTTCAAGGGGCTACGCAAGTACGCAGGCAAAAAGATGCCATGCCGTGCTTGCGCTGGTGTGTTTGGGGGACAGGAGCCACACTGGGGCAGAGGTCCTGTCTGCTCTGCAGGGGCAGGCCGAGAGGTGGTTGACGCCACGCCAGCTTAAGCCAGGAATGGTGGTTTGCGACAATGGCACCAACCTCCTCTCCGCCCTCCGACAGGGACAACTGACCCATGTGCCCTGTATGGCTCACGTCCTTAACCTGGTGGTGCAGCGGTTCTTGGGCAGGTACCCGGGCTTACAGGATGTCCTGAGGCAGGCCAGGAAAGTCTGTGTGCATTTCCGCAGATCTTATAATGCCAGTGCTCGCCTGGCTGAGCTGCAAAAGGAGTTGAACCTGCCCAAGAACCGCCTTATATGTGACATGCCCACCAGGTGGAACTCAACGTTGGCCATGCTGCAGCGGCTGCACACGCAGCAGAGGGCCATCAATGAGTACCTGTGTGACTACGGCATCAGGACAGGGTCAGGGGAGCTCGGGTTTTTTTCACCACGCCAGTGGGGCATGATCAGGGATGCATGCACTGTCCTGGCACCATTTGAGGAGGCCACGAGGATGGTGAGCAGTGACAGTGCATGCATCAGTGACACTGTACCTCTTGTACACCTGTTGGAGCACACGCTGCGTGGAATAATGGACAGGGCACTTGAGGCAGAACAGAGGCAGGAAGAGGAGGACTTCCTTGCCTCTCAAGGCCCCCTTTACCCAGACAGTGTTCCTTCTGTCCCACCCATCGCACAGGAAGAGGAGGAGGAGGAGGAGGAGGAGGATTGTGTCAGCATGGAGGTGGAGGCTGGCACTCAGCATCATCAGCAGCAGTCTTTTAGGGATGATTTACAGTCCCAAGAAACCAGTGGACTTGTACGTGGCTGGGAGGAGGTGGCTGCGGATCATGTCGTCCTTAGTGACCCAGAGGACTCCGGACTGAATGCCTCAGCTAACCTACGCTGCATGGCCTCCCTGATCCTGCAAAGTCTGCGGAAGGATCCTCGTATTCTTCGGATCAAGGAGAGGGACCATTACTGGCTGGCCACTCTCCTTGATCCACGGTACAAGGGTAAGGTTGCGGACCTTATCGTACCGTCGCAGAGGGAGCAGAGGATGAGACAACTCCGGGAGGCCTTGCAGAAAGGTCTGTGCAACGCGTTCCCAGAGACTGGGAGGTTACAAACTCCTGGTCCTGGACAACGCGTTGCTGAGGCTTCGGGCAGTCAAAGAAGGAGCGATGGGGAAGGTGGCCATCTGACCGATGCGTTCAGACAATTCTTTAGTCCGCAGCCCCAAAGTATGATCGGTTCCAGCAACCATCGCCAGCGTCTGATATACATGGTCCAGGAATACCTAGGGGCAAGGTCAGACTTGGACACCTTCCCCACCGAAAATCCTCTGGCTTACTGGGTCTTGAGGATGGATCACTGGCCAGAGCTTGCACAGTATGCAATTGAGCTACTGGCCTGTCCTGCATCCAGCGTTCTTTCAGAACGCACATTCAGTGCTGCTGGAGGATTTGTCACGGATCACAGGGTGCGCCTGTCCACCGACTCGGTTGATCGACTGACTTTCATCAAGATGAACCAGTCTTGGATCACCACCAGCTACCACACACCAGATGCTGATATAACAGACTAATTGATTTTAAAATGTCACATCCCTTCAAGACTGATGCTGATGCTGAGTGCCTGTGCTGTTATGTTGACTGGCTATCCTCCTCCTCCTCCTCAATGTTACGATTAACGATGATAGCTTGGAAGATCATTTTGGTTTATGGGTGACGCCACCAGTGGCTAAGGCCCAATTTTTCAGCCCCTGTTTAACAGGGGCGTGTAATTAAAATTTTTGATGCAATACTTTGCAACAGGCCTCATTGCTGTGCTCCAAGTACAGTATCTGTGAGGGGTTGCAGTGTTGTGCCACCAGTGCCTAAGGCCCAATTTTTCAGCCCCTGTTCAACAGGGGCATGCAATTATAATTATTGATCTAATAATTCACAGCAGGGCCCATTGCTGCGCCCACGAAGAGTAACTGTCAGGCCTTACAGTGTTGTGGCACCAGCACCACCATCACCACCACCACCACCACCACCAAAGGCCCAATTTTTCAGCCCCTCTTCAACAGGGGCATGCAATTATAATTATTGATCGAATAATTCACAGCAGGACCCATTGCTGCACCCACCAAGAGTAACTGTCAGGCCTTACAGTATTGTGGCACCAGCACCACCATCACCACCACCACCACCACCAAAGGCCCAATTTTTCAGCCCCTGTTCAACAGGTGCATGTAATTATAATTATTGTTCGAATAATTCACAGCAGGGCCCATTGCTGCGCCCACCAAGAGTAACTGTCAGGCCTTACAGTGTTGTGGCACCAGCACCACCATCACCACCACCACCACCACCAAAGGCCCAATTTTTCAGCCCCTGTTCAACAGGGGCATGCAATTATAATTATTGATCGAATAATTCACAGCAGGACCCATTGCTGCGCCCACCAAGAGTAACTGTCAGGCCTTACAGTGTTGTGGCACCAGCACCACCATCACCACCACCACCACCACCAAAGGCCCAATTTTTCAGCCCCTGTTCAACAGGGGCATGCAATTATAATTATTGTTCGAATAATTCACAGCAGGGCCCATTGCTGCGCCCACCAAGAGTAACTGTCAGGCCTTACAGTGTTGTGGCACCAGCACCACCATCAAAGGCCCAATTTTTACTACCACTGATCAAAAATTATATGTTATTACAATTCCTGATATAATAGTTGACAGCAGGGCGTTCCAGCACCCACCAAGAATAACTGTGAGTGCTTTCAGTGTTGTGCCAACACCAACACCTAAGGGGCCAATTTCTGCAGAGTATATACGGCAGGTCCCTACTTTCAAACATCCAACTTACAAACTACTACTACTTGCAAACGGAAGAAGACAACAGGAAGTGAGAGGAAATCTACCCCTTGGAAGGAAAATTCTCTCCTGTAAGAATTAATATGGGAGAAAGGTGTCTCCTCTCTACTGATGCTTTATCACCAATCCTTGTTTCAATAAAAACACCAAATTTCAAAAACAGTTGTCATTGGGACGCAAAGTGAGGTGAAATGTTCTGAACAGGGGCACAGACAGCAAAAAAAATGTGACAGGGGTGATAACCGTTCCCTATGTTTTCCAAAAAGCTAAAAAAAAGGAATTTGGCATGGAGCTACACTTAAACAATGCAGCTGTTCAAAATTACAAACAGATTCTACATAAGAACAAACCTACAGTCCCTGTCTTGTATGCACCGCCTGTATACGGCTGTTCAGAGTATATAGGGCCTTTTTTATTTTGTGTGCGGGGTTCCCCTTAATATCCATACAAGACCCAAAGGGGCTGGTAATGGGCTGGGGTAGGGGGGGGGGGTTGATGGGGTAGCTATGCCATTTTTCCTAAAGATTTTCATCCATATTACCGGGACCAGACATTGCATTAAAGCCGCAAGCAGTTTTAAATGGCTTTTTTTCCTTTAGAAATGTTATTTTGTGCAGGGACAGTTCTAAACACGGGAAACACGTGGCACTTCACAGGCATACTTTAGACACCCCCCAGGTACAATATTTAAAGGAATATTTGACTTTTTTTTTTCACTTTATGCATCATTAAAATGACTGCTCCCGGAAAACGTCCGTTTTTAAAACTTCTTTTTGCATTGATACATGTCCCCTGGTGCAGAACCCGGGTTCCCAAACTCTGTTTCGGACAATAACATGGATAATAGTCGTTATAATTAGCACTTTAGAATCCAAACGTTCGCATCCATTGTATTTAATAGGGTTCTAATGTTCGTGCGAACTTTCGGTCCGTTCGCGGGTTCTGGTGCGAACCGAACCCGGGGGTGTTCGGCTCATCACTACTCAGGAGTCTACATTGGTGGATGAAGAAACACGCCTATGAAATCACATCCATTAAGACATGTCAACTGGATCACAATTACTACCGATGCCAGTGCAGCAGGTTAGGGATCACACTGCAACCAGATCTCGGGGCAAGGAACATGGTCCTTCCATACAACAGGCCTGCTATCAAATATCCTGGAGGTCCGGGCAGCCTACCTTGTGCATTTCTAGCCCTACAATTCAAGATTACAGGCAAACCAGTTCTTCTCTGAATGGACAACAGAACTGCGGTGTCTTATATACACCGACAAGGAGGGACGCTCAGCAGGTCCCTGCTGAGGGAAGTGAAACCATAATCCTTTGGGCAGAAAGGAATCTAAAAGACCTAAGGGCAGTCTATCTGCCCGGTCTTCTCAACTCAAGGGCCGACCGCCTATCTCGCAGGTTCATAGATTCCAACGAATGGTCTCTGCACCCGAAAGTTTTTGACTGGTTAGTGGACCAGTGGGGTCCCCTCGAGCTGGGCCTATTTGCAACAGCATTCAATACCAAGCTTCCAAGGTTCACCTCAAATCTTCTTCATCCCCAGGCGGAGGCAGTAGATGCTCTCTCAGCCCATGGGCATGCAATCTGGCCTATGCCTTCTCTCCATGGCCTCTCTCTCCAAAAAACTCCTGTTGAGGCTTATGGTAGAAACTACGACGGTGATAGCGGTCCTATCGTACTGTCCAAGACGTCCTTGGTTCCCCACAGCAATGTATCTGAATACACAGCCTCCAGTCAAGGTTCCAATAATACCTTTTCTCCTGTCACAGGGATGTCACACCCATCCAGATTCCCGCAGGTTGAATCTTCACATCTGGCAGCTGAAAGGGAAAGGTTCCAATCCCTAAGGGGTCCCAACAAAGTTATCGCAACCGTGCTCAGGGCAAGAAAGCCATCCACAAACAGTATATACGATAAGGTGTGGAACAAATTCAGGGCCTTCATGATTGGCCGAAGCTGCGATCCAGATTCTCCATCATCCTCTCAAGTTCTAAAATTCTTGCAGGCAGGCTTAGACCTAGGTCTTGCTTAAGTACACTAAAGGTGCAGGTAGCGGCAATTTCAGCGGCAACCACTAAAAGATGGGCTGAGGATTCATTAATAATCCAATTTTTCAAAGCTGTCAAAAAGATCCAACCGCCAACTAAACAATCTTTTCCCACTTGGGACCTTGCTATCATCCTAGAGTCCTTAGCCAATCCACCTCTTGCCTCTTCGGAGTCAGGATCGCTTTGGAATCTAACCATAAAGCTATCCTTCTTGATAGCCATAACATCTGACAGACGGGTTTCTGAGCTCCAAGCTTTAGGAGCGGATCATAATCATATCATTTTCTATCCTGACAGAGTAGAACTCGGAACGGTGCAAAGATTTAGCCCCAAGGTCACATCATCCTCGAACACGTCGGAGCCTTGGGCACTTCCAACATTTTCAGAATAGGACTCTTCACGAGCTGGACATTGCCTCCATTTTGAGATGCTATCTGCAGGCTACAGCATCCCTCAGTGACTCTACCAGGTTGTTTATAAATCCCTAGGGTAAAAACAAAGGCAAGGAGGCGTCAGCAAGAACAATTGCCTCATGGATCGTTAAACTTATCCACAAGGTGTACAGGGCAAAAGAACTGGGACCCCCTTCGACAGTCAAGGCACACTCCACCAGAGCGGTTTCTGCCTCTTGGGCGGCAAGAGTGAATGTGTCAATTGAAACTATTTGCAGGGCAACGACTTGGTCGTCCCAACATACGTTTCTGAAAAATTACCAAGTGGACCCAGGAGCTCTTTCATCGGTGGAGTTTTGCAGACAGGCAGTAAAATCCGCCTTTGCTTCTTCTTCTAAAGGATGATAATCTCTTTAAAATAAACCTCTAAGCATCATGCCACCTGTCTCAGCTAGTTATTGGTCACAGGTATGCTGCCATTGAGGCACCAGGAAAACAGAAAATTGTACCATACTTACCGTAATTTTCTTTTCCTGGTGCCTATCCATGGCAGCATACTATCCCACCCTCGGTATTCTATATTACGGAGAATGCTGGGGCTGCTCTAACCATTTCTTTTATAATATTCACTAGTCCTGAGGGAGGAGCCAAGGTGGAGCTTGTCACAGGTATGTTGCCATGGATAGGCATCAGGAAAAGAAAATTACGGTAAGTATGGTACAGTTTTCTGTTTTCTGCCCTTTTAGGCCCTTTTAGGCTGAAAGAAATCTCTACATTCAATAAATGTCTACCTTCCTCTAAATCCCCAGGCCTGGATGGCTTCTACACTGAATATTTCTAGCACTTTCATCAAAATCAATTCAAAGAAAATGCTCCAGGCGGTTATTATAACTATTCCCAAACCTGACAAAGACCCCAATTTTCCAAACAATTATAGGCCAATAGCGCTACTAAATTCGGATGTTAAAATATATACACTGCTCAAAAAAATTAAAGGAACACTTTGAAAACACATCAGATCTCAACGGGGCAAAGTCTCATGCTGGATATCTATAATGATATGGACTGGGTAATGTGTTAGGAATGAAAAGATGGCACATCATTTGATGGAAATGAAAATTATCCACCTACAGAGGGCTGAATTCAAAGACACCCCGAAAATCAAACTGAAAAAATTATGCAGCAAACTATTCCATTTTGCTGAAATTTCATTGCAACAACTCAAAATGGTCCTCAGTAATTTGTATGGCCCCCAAGTGCTTGTATTCCTGCCTGATAACATCAGGGCATGCTCCTAATGAGACGACGGATGGTGTCCTGGGGTATTTCCTCCCAGATCTGGACCAGAGCATCACTGAGCTCTTGAACAGACTGAGGTGCAACCTGGGGGCAACGGATGGACTGAAAAATTATGTCCCAGAGGTGTTCTTTTGGATTTAGGTCAGGTGAGCGTGGGGGCCATTCAATAGTATCAATTTCTTCATCCTCCAGGAACTGACTCCATGCTCTTGCCACATAAGGCTGGGCATTGTCGTGCACCAGGAGGAACCCAGGACCCACTGCACCAGCGTAGGGTCTGACAATGGGTCCAAGGATTTCATCCCAATACCTAATGGCAGTCAGGGTGCCATTGTGTAGCCTGTAGAGGTCTGTGCGTCCCTCCATGGATATGCCTCCCCAGACCATCACTGACCCACCACCAAACCGGTCATGCTGATTGATGTTACAGGCAGCATAAAGTTCTCCGCGGCTTCTCCAGAACCTTTCACGTCTGTCACATATACTCAGGGTGAACCTGCTCTCATCTGTGAAAAGCAGGGGGGACCAGTGGCGGACCTGCCAATTCTGGTGTTCAATGGAAAATGCCAATCGAGCTCCACAGTGTCCGGCAGTAAGCACAGAGCCCACTAGAGGACGTTGGGCCCTCAGGCCACCCCCCAGGTCTGTTTCTGATTGTTTGGTCAGAGACATTCACACCAGTGGCCTGCTGGAGGTCATTTTGTAGGGCTCTGGCAGTGCTCATCCTGTTCCTCCTTGCACAAAGGAGCAGATACCGGTCCTGCTGATGGGTTGAGGACCTTCTACGGCTCTGTCCAGTTCTCCTAGAGTAACTGCCTGCCTCCTGGAATCTCCTCCATGCTCTTGAGACTGTGCTGGGAGACACGGCAAACCTTCTGACAATGACACATATTGATGTGCCATCCTGGAGGAGTTGGACTGCCTGTGCAACCTTTATAGGGTCAAAGTATTGCCTCGTGCTACCAGTAGTGACACTGACCCGTGCCAAATGCAAAACTAGTGAAAAACAGTCAGAAAATATGAGTAGGAAAAAAATGTCAGACATCTTCACCTGAAAAAACATTCCTATTTTGGAGGTCGTCTCATTGTTGCCCATCTAGTTCACCTGTTATTAATTTCAATTAACAGCAAAGCAGCTGAAACTAATTAACAACCCCCTCTGTATACAACCCTCCCCCTCTGCTACTTAAATGACCAGATCAATATCCCAGGAGTTCTGATTCAAAAGTGTTCCTTTAATTTTTTTGAGCAGTGTATATGAAAGCTTTAGCACGAAGGCTACTAAACATTCTTCCACTGTTATTCCAGGCTAAGTAGGATTTCTGAAAGGTAGACAAGCCCTGGATGCCACGAGGAGACTGATTAACATTATCAGACATATAGAACTTCACAACTCACCTGCTCCTTTTCTAGCTTTGGACGCGGAAAAGATAAGCTACACTGGGGGTTCCTCAAGGCAGTTCTACATAAATATGGCTTTTCTTGTTCCATAGTGTCGACTATCATGGCTCTTTATTCAGCACCCTCTGCTAAAGTTTTTACATCTGTCTTTTTGCCATCAGAATTCAGAATAACTAATTCTACCAGACAGGGGTGCCCTCCCTCACTTCACTGCTGATGGAGCACCTAGCGTACCTGATCAGGATGTTTCAGCACATCACAGGCATTAGCATAGGCAACACACTGAATAAAATTCGCCTGTTTGCAGATTGTGGCATCCTAATGACAACAGACCCCTTTGACAGCTATACAGTACAGAACATTTTAGCATCATTTCGTTTTTTCTCCTATTACAAAGTAAACAAATCAAAGTCCCAAATATTGGATCTCAATATCCCTTATACAATGCGGCACTCCCTCCAATCTAAATTTCCCCTATACTTGGACATCTGCATCAGTAAAATACTTAGATATTATTATACCGCCTACTACTTCTCAAATTTTCACATATACCCTTAGGGAATTTATTTAATCTCTACCTCAGGCATTGATTAACCTCCCTGGCAATATGATTCTGTCTGGAATTATGTACCAAAAGTGGAACAATTATTTTGCATGGAAATTTGGTGTTATGTATTGTAGGCCTGCGATTCTTAGTAATTACTTACTTAAACCTGACCAAACAAGAGTCTAGTAGACATCCCGGGTATGATAAAGTTTGAAACACAAAATCATAAATTATAATATAATAAATAACTATAAATAATTATAACAAATAGTAATGTAAATATAATAAAAATTATTCAGTAATGTAATCAAATCAAAAACACAGAAATTTGCTCAGTTGCAGAATTGTCGCTGTCATTAGATTTAGTGTTTGATGACAAATTTCCCCACAAATCGCTATCGCTCAATTCTGCGAGTGATTCTAATTTATTGTCGCTGGTTTTTAGCTGGTCTAAAACCACTTTTGACATAAAGGGATTCTTTTTGGTTGCTATGGACAATCTCCAGTTTCCAGGCAGAAAGAACAGTTTTTAGTATATAAAAGTGCATGCAGGACACTGGGCAGACCACTAGGGACAAAGGGGATGTGTAATTATTACATACAGTACTGACATCAGCAAGATTACAGTATACTGTATGTATACTATGTGTTTCACTTTTTGAACTTGGCGCCGAACTCCGCCCGCGTGCGCCGCAACGTCGCAGGGAACGGAGCTCGGCACTCGGCAGTGAGGATCGAGCGAGACACCAAGGGACCGGAAGTGACGTATCGGTGTATCGACGTGAGTGGACCAATCACCTGACGCGTTTCTGAGGCGCCTCAGAAGAAGTCACATGACGAAACGCGTCAAGTGATTGGTCCACTCACGTCGATACGCCGATACGTCACTTCCGGTCCCTTGGTTCTGAGCGGTGGAGCGCACGCCGAACATACACCGCGGCTGTGATAGACGCAGGGACCAAGTGCGGGAATTACAAACTCCTTACCTTCAGCAGTGAAGGTTTAAAGACCACTACTTGGTCTCAAATCCGGTCTATTTCCTTTTTTTAATCTAATTTCTTTTTATTTTATTTTATTTTCACTTTTTGTCCAACATATATCTACTTAGTAGATGTTGGTTCTTTTATGGATGTTTACTACCTTTTTAAATAAATCTGGATTACGCTATGGTGGCCCCTGCTCTTTTTTCCTGAGGAGTATTGCTGGATGCTGGAGCGGCTAGCCCAGGGACGCATAGGAATCCCAGGACGAGAAAAGATCCACGGCACAACCCAAGTCATCAAACCACTCACCTACACGCTCTGTACCCCTGCAGGGGTTCCATCTTCTGGTGAGTAGGGTATCTTAAGGGGGAGCACAAGTGTCACCTGGATTCTACTAGATGCAAGGACCCTCACAAAAGTCACCCGTTGAATTGTTCCTGATTGGACACTATTGTGGAAAATTTATGCACTAAATCCTATGTTGCACTTATTACCAAGATTTCATACACGTTGCTATGGTGGACTATTTTGATTAACTGTTTCACACCGGGACAATTTTTCTTGGTTATATTATATATATATATCTGTTTTTTTCCTTTATATATATTTGTTTTTGGTATGGTGTAACACACATCACATGGTAGTTTGGCCTAATCCATCACGAGGGTTTTTACCCCCCTTATTCTCTGTCACTCTCATAGTGGCTGGTAAATATGCACGTATGCACGTAGCACTTTAGATTTTATACTAGCACTTCTCCAATCTAGATTTGGGGTCAGGGAGAGGTCATATTGACCCACTTATTGTTATTTTGTGTCTTTTGTTTTATTGTCCTGGGGTTCCAATACTTTGGTATTACCCAGGTATACACGGGTTTTTTCACTTTGATTTATATAATATACACTCTCCATTGGGAGCGCCACTTACCCCACACATACACTTAACATTTTTCCAGTTCCTGTGCACAGGGGCCATATTTGGGGGGGCAGCAGCCCACTAGCTTTAGTCCTAAGCGCAGGTTTCTTTATACCACTTATTTAAAGGACCAGAGGTGTCTTCAGAATTTGGCACTGCGCTGCTTTAACTGGAAATTGTGCGGACATGCAATGTTGTACCCATACGAAATTTGCGTCCTTTTCTTCCCACAAATAGAGCTTTCTTTTAATGGTATTTGATTGCCTCTGCGATTTTTATTTTTTGCGATATATACGGAAAAAAACTGAAAATTTTGAAAAAAAATTATATTTTCTACTTTTTGTTATAAGAAAAATTGAATAAACTCAATTTTAGTCATACATTTAGGCCAAAATGTATTCAGCCACATGTCTTTAGTAAAAAAATGTCAATAAGCGTATATTTATTGGTTTGCGCAAAAGTTATAGCGTCTACAAACTAGGGTACATTTTCTGGAATTTACACAGTTTTTAATTTATGACTGCCTATCTCATTTTTTGAGGTGCTAAAATGGCAGGGCAGTACAAGCCCCCCCCCCCCCAAATGACCCCATTTTGGAAATTAGACACCCCAAGGAAATTGCTGAGAGGCATGTTGAGCCCATAGAATATTTTTTTTTTGTCTCAAGTGATTGAATAATGACTAAAAAAAAAAATTACAAAAAGTTGTCACTAAATGATATATTGCTCACACATGCCATGGTTATATGTGCAATTGCACCCCAAAATACATTTTGCTGCTTCTCCTGAGTACGGGGATACCACATGTGTGGGACTTTTTAGGAGCCTAGCTGCGTACGGGACCCCGAAAACCAAGCACCGCCTTCAGGATTTCTAAGGTTTTGATTTCACTCCTCACTACCTATCACAGTTTCGAAGGCCATAAAATGCCAAAATAGCACAAACCCCCCCCCAAATGACCCCATTTTGGAAAGTAGACACCCCAAGCTATTTTCTGAGAGGCATGGTGAGTATTTTACAGCTCTCATTTGTTTTTAACCACTTAAGCCCCGGGCCATTTGGTAGCTAAAGGACCAGAGGTGAATTCAGAATTTTGCACTGCGCTGCTTTAACTGTAAATTGTGCGGACATGCAATGTTGTACCCAAACAAAATTTGCGTCCTTTTCTTCCCACAAATAGAGCTTTCTTTTAATGGTATTTGATTGCCTCTGCGATTTTTATTTTTTGCGATATAAACGGAAAAAGACCGAAAATTGTGAAAAAAAATGATATTTTCTACTTTTTGTTATAAGAAAAATCGAATAAACTCAATTTTAGTCATACATTTAGGCCAAAATGTATTCAGCCACATGTCTTTAGTAAAAAAAATGTCAATAAGTGTATATTTATTGGTTTGCGCAAAAGTTATAGCGTTTACAAACTAGGGTACATTTTCTGGAATTTACACAGCTTTAAATTTATGACTGCCTATCTCATTTCTTGAGGTGCTAAAATGGCAGGGCAGTACAAACCCCCCCAAATGACCCCATTTTGGAAATAAGACACCCCAAGGAAATTGCTGAGAGGCATGTTGAGCCCATTGAATATTTTTTTTTTTTTTTTTGTCCCAAGTGATTGAATAATGACAAAAAAAAAAATATTACAAAAAGTTTTCACTAAATGATATATTGCTCACACATGCCATGGTTATATGTGGAAATGCACCCCAAAATACATTCTGCTGCTTCTCCTGAGTACGGGGATACCACATGTGTGGGACTTTTTAGGTGCCTAGCCACATACGGGGCCCCGGAAACCAAGCACCGCCTTCAGGATTTCTAAGGGCGCAAATTTTTGATTTCACTCCTCACTACCTATCACAGTTTTGAAGGCCATAAAATGCCAAAATAGCACAACCCCCCCCCCCAAAATGACCCCATTTTAGAAAGTATACACCCCAAGGAAATTGCCGAGAGGCCTGTTGAGCCCATTGAATATTTTTTTTTGTCCCAAGTGATTGAATAATGACAAAAAAAAAATTACAAAAAGTTGTCACTAAATGATATATTGCTCACACATGCCATGGTTATATGTGGAATTGCACCCCAAAATACATTTTGCTGCTTCTCCTGAGTACGGGGATACCACATGTGTGGGACTTTTTAGGAGCCTAGCCGCGTACGGGACCCCGAAAACCAATCACCGCCTTCAGGATTTCTAGGCACAAATTTTTGATTTGACTCCTCACTACCTATCACAGTTTTGAAGGCCATAAAATGCCAAAATAGCTCAACCCCCCCCAAATGACCCCATTTTGGAAAGTAGACACCCCAAGCTGTTTGCTGAGAGGCATGGTGAGTATTTTACAGCTCTCATTTGTTTTTGAAAATGAAGAAAGAAATTTTTTTTTTTATTTTTTTTTTTCAATTTTCAAAACTTTGTGACAAAAAGCGAGATCTGCAAAATACTCACAATACCTCTCAGCAAATAGCTTGGGGTGTCTACTTTCCAAAATGGGGTCATTTGGGGGGGTTTTGTGCCATCTGGGCATTCCATGGCCTCCGAAACTGTGATAGGCAGTGAGAAGTGAAATCAAAAATTTACACCCTTAGAAAGCCTGAAGGCGGTGATTGGTTTTTGGGGTCCCGTACGTGGCTAGGCTCCCAAAAAGTCTCACACATGTGGTATCCCCGTACTCAGGAGAAGCAACAGAATGTATTTTGGGGTGTAATTCCACATATGCCCATGGCATGTTTGAGCAATATATCATTTAGTGACAACTTTGTGCAAAAAAAAAAAAAAATATTCTTTTTTCCGCAACTTGTGTCAACATATAAAATATTCCATGGACTCGACATGCCTCTCAGTATATATCTTGGGGTGTCTACTTTCCAAAATGGGGTCATTTGGGGGGGGTTTGAACTGTTCTGGCATTTTATACACAACATTAGGAAGCTTACATCCACTCTTCTAACCACTTGAAGACAAAGCCCTTTTTGACACTTTTTGTTTACATGAAAACATATTTTTTTTTGCAAGAAAATTATGTTGAACCCCCAAACATAATATATATTTTTAAAGCAAAGGCCCTACAGAATAAAATGGTGGGTGTTGCATTTTTTTTCTACACAGTATTTGCGCAGCCATTTTTCAAACGCATTTTTTGGGGAAAAAATACACGTTTTTAAATTTTAATGCACTAAAACACACTATATTGCCCAAATGTTTGATGAAATAAAAAAGATGATCTTAGGCCGAGTACATAGATACCAAACACGACATGCTTTAAAATTTCGCACAAACGCGCATTGGCGACAAACTACATACATTTTTAAAAGCCTTTAAAAGCCTTTACAGGTTACCCCGTTAGATTTACAGAGGAGGTCTACTGCTAAAATTACTGCCCTCGATCTGACCTTCGCGGTGATGCCTCACATGCATGGTGCAATTGCTGTTTACATATGACGCCAGACCGACGCTTGTGTTCGCCATTGGGCAAGAGCAGGGCAGGACAGGGGTGCTTTTTTTTTTTATTATTAATTTTGCTTTCTTATTTAATTTTTAAATTGTTCCTTCCATTTTTTTTTTTTTTTCATTTTTATTGTTATCTCAGGGAATGTAAATATCCCCTATGATAGCAATAGGTAGTGACAGGTACTCTTTTTTTGAAAAAAACTGGGGTCTAGACCCTAGATCTTTCCTCTGCCCTCAAAGCATCTGACCACACCAAGATCGGTGTGATAAAATGCTTTCCCAATTTCCCAATGGCGCTTTTTATATCGGGGGGGCATTCCCTCCCACTGCTTGTAAAAGCAGTCCAGAGGCTAAATAGCCACTAGGATTGCTTTTACATGAAAGCCGGCCACTGGCCGAAAAGAATGATACCAAGATGATACCTAAACCCGCAGGCATCAATCTGGTATAACCATTCAAAGTCCAGCAACATACCAGTACGTTGCTAGTCCTTGTTGGACATGTATTGTAATCTTTTTTTTTCATGCAGCCAGGTGGCTGAACGAAAAAAGAGATTGATCGGTGGGTATGCCCACCATTAGAATACCGCCCTTCATCCACCCACTTCTAATGATGGGCATACATGCACCATTTATATATGCCGAAGCATGGGGGCATCCTCCCGCAAAAAAGTTATGCCCCACACACATGGTCGGACTTTACCACGGGCAAGCCTCCTTCGGAATTTCAACCGTATGTACGCGGCATTAGGAGCAAAATCACTCCTCCGCCCCTGCTGCCCCAATGCTTCGGCATATTTGCTTTTTTTTTTTAACTGTGGTGGTGAAATCACCTCCTACAGCACTGGAGTCGCAGGGATCAGGCCTGTCTCTGCAAACTCTGCAGTTATGTGTGTTGTGTTTTGTAAGTGACAGTGATCGATCGATACTGCACTTGGGTGGCCTGGGCTGGACGGAGGGGCAAAACGCAGGTGCTAGCAGGTATCTGGGCTGATCCCGCTAACACTGCGTTTTTGGGAACCCTAAACTGCTGGGGACGCTAGTATAGATCTGATCAGATCAGATATTGATCTGTTCAGATACTATACCACTAAGGGAGGTGTATGCTTCACGCGTGGGTGTTAGCATTACTGGCACTAACCTGACGCTGCCTGGGGTGTGACGCAGACCCTCTCTGACGCTAAAACCTAATTGATATCACCCGCCGGGCGATCAGGGGGTTAAACCTTTATTGGGTTATATACGGCGGGTGCCCTGACACTATAAAAAGCAAACTAACTAACCAGCGTCACCCGTAACACTTATATGATGATCACTGGTGAAAGGGTTAACTAGGGGCAATTAGGGGGTTAAAACCTTTATTAGATAATATATGGGGGTACCTGACGCTATAAAAACCTGCGGTGAACCTAAAAAAAATTACTGGCTACCGATCTGCATCACCGACGCTAAGACAGCGATCAGAAAAATGATCACTTAGCGACAGTGGTGATAGGGGGTGAAAGGGTTACCTGGGGGGCGATCAAGGGGGTTAAACCTTTATTAGATAATTTATGGGGGTACCTGACGCTATAAAAACCTGCGGCGAACCTAAAAAAAATTACTGGCTACCGATCTGCATCACCGACGCTAAGACAGCGATCAGAAAAATGATCGCTTAGCGACAGTGGTGATAGGGGGTGAAAGGGTTACCTGGGGGGCGATCAAGGGGGTTAAACCTTTATTAGATAATTTATGGGGGTACCTGACGCTATAAAAACCTGCGGTGAACCTAAAAAAAAATACTGGCTACTGATCTGCATCACCGACGCTAAGACAGCGATCAGAAAATTATCGCTTAGCGACAGTGGTGATAGGGGGTGAAAGGGTTTCCTGGGGGGCGATCAAGGGGGTTAAACCGTTATTAGATAATTTATGGGGGTACCTGACGCTATAAAAACCTGCGGCGAACCTAAAAAAAATTACTGGCTACCGAACTGCATCACCGACACTAAGACAGCGATCAGAAAAATGATCGCTTAGCGACAGTGGTGATAGGGGGTGAAAGGGTTACCTGGGGAGCGATCAAGGGGGTTAAACCTTTATTAGATAATTTATGGGGGTACCTGACACTATAAAAACCTGCGGCGAACCTAAAAAAAAAATACTGGCTACCGATCTGCATCACCGACGCTAAGACATCGATCAGAAAAATGATCACTTAGCGACAGTGGTGAAAGGGGGTGAAAGGGTTACCTGGGGGGCGATCAAGGGGGTTAAACCTTTATTAGATCATTTATGGGGGTACCTGACGCTATAAAAACCTGTGGCGAACCTAAAAAAAATGACTGGCTACCGATCTGAATCACCGATGCTAAGACAGCAATCAGAAAAATGATCGCTTAGCAACGGCGGTGCTAGGGGGTGAAAGGGTTATCTGGGGGGTGATCAAGGGGTTAAACCTCTATTAGGGGGGGTTAGGGGGCTACACTGGACCTAAAACTAAATGTACTGACACTTTTACGGTCACAAATGTCACTGATTGCAGTGATCAGTAAATAAATGGTCACTGCAATCAGTGACACTGTGACTGGGGGCTGGGGGGTGATCTGGGGGGGCCTGGGGGGGCGATTTATGTGCCTATGTGTGCTGGTGTTAGTGTAGTGTTTGTGCACTAACCTTAATGTCTTCTCTTGTACGGCGCTCGGTATATGTGAGCGCCACACAAGAGATGACATCACTTCCTCCTGCTTCCTCTGCCTGTGTAAACATTCCACAGACAGAGGGGGCATTTCCATTCGCCGGGAACGATCGCGGGGGTGTGGCCGGAATCGAACGGCTGTCCCCTCATGTCGGATCGCTCCCCAACGAATTCCGACCGCTCACTGTACAGAAGGGGGGTCCGATTGGACCCCCCAACTGTACAAAGGCAATCACGTACACTCTACGTGATTGTGCCTGACGGTGCCATTGTGCCGACATATATATACAGTGAGCGGTCGTTAAGTGGTTAAAAATGAAGAAAGAAAATTTTTTTATTTTTTTTCAATTTTCAAAACTTTGTGACAAAAAGCGAGATCTGCAAAATACTCACCATACCTCTCAGCAAATAGCTTGGGGTGTCTACTTTCCAAAATGGGGTCATTTGGGGGGGTTTTGTGCCATCTGGGCATTCCATGGCCACTGAAACTGTGATAGGCAGTGAGGAGTGAAATCAAAAATTTACACCCTTAGAAAGCCTGAAGGCGGTGCTTGGTTTTTGGGGTCCCGTACGCGGCTAGGCTCCCAAAAAGTCTCACACATGTGGTATCCCCGTACTCAGGAGAAGCAACAGAATGTATTTTGGGGTGTAATTCCACATATGCCCATGGCATGTTTGAACAATATATCATTTAGTGACAACTTTGTGCAAAAAAAAATAAAAATGTATTTTTTCCGCAACTTGTGTCAACATATAAAATATTCAATGGACTTGACATGCCTCTCAGTATATAGCTTGGGGTGTCTACTTTCCAAAATGGGGTCATTTGGGGGGGTTTTGAACTGTTCTGGCATTTTATACACAACATTAGGAAGCTTACATCCACTCTTCTAACTACTTGAAGACAAAGCCCTTTCTGACACTTTTTGTTTACATGAAAACATATTTTTTTTTTGCAAGAAAATTATGTTGAACCCCCAAACATTATATATTTTTTTAAAGCAAAGGCCCTACAGATTAAAATGGTGGGTGTTGCATTTTTTTTCCACACAGTATTTGCGCAGCGATTTTTTTAACGCATTTTTTGAGGAAAAAATACACTTTTTTAATTTGAATGCACTAAAACACACTATATTGCCCAAATGTTTGATGAAATAAAAAAGATGATCTTAGGCCGAGTACATAGATACCAAACACGACATGCTTTAAAATTTCACACAAACGCACATTGGCGACAAACTACATACATTTTTAAAAGCCTTTAAAAGCCTTTACAGGTTACCACGTTAGATTTAAAGAGGAGGTCTACTGCTAAAATGACTGCCCTCGATCTGACCTTCGCGGTGATACCTCACATGCATGGTGCAAATGCTGTTTACATATGACGCCAGACCGACGCTTGTGTTCGCCATTGCGCAAGAGCAGGGCAGGACAGGGGTGCTTTTTTTTTTGCTTTTTTTTCTTATTAATTTTGCTTTTTTATTTTATTTTTAAACTGTTCCTTCCATATTTTTTTTTTATCATTTTTATTGTTATCTCAGGGAATGTAAATATCCCCTATGATAGCAATAGGTAGTGACAGGTACTCTTTTTTTGAAAAAACTGGGGTCTATTAGACCCTAGATCTTTCCTCTGCCCTCAAAGCATCTGACCACACTAAGATCGGTGTGATAAAATGCTTTCCCAATTTCCCAATGGCACTTTTTATATCCGGGGGGGACATTCCCTCCCACTGCTTGTAAAAGCAATCCAGAGGCTAATTAGCCACTAGGATTGCTTTTACATGAAAGACGGCCGCTGGCTGAAAAGAATGATACCAAGATGATACCTAAACCCGCAGGCATCAATCTGGTATAACCATTCAAATTCCAGCAACATACCAGTACGTTGCTGGTCCTTGTTGGACATGTATTGTAATCTTTTTTTCATGCAGCCTGTTGGCTGAACGAAAAAAGAGATTGATCGGTGGGTATGCCCACTATTAGAATACCTCCCTTCATTCACCCACTTCTAATGATGGGCATACATGCACCATTTATATATGCCGAAGCATGGGGGTATTCTCCCGCAAAAGTTATGCCGCACACAAATGGTGGGACTTTTCCACGGGCAAGCCTCCATCGGAATTTCGACCGCATGTACGCGGCATTAGGAGCAAAATTGCTCCTCCGCTCCTCCGCCCCTGCTGCCCCAATACTTCGGTATATATGCTTTTTTTTTTCTGTGGTGGTGAAATCACCTCCTACAGCACTGGAGTCGCAGGGATCAGGCCTGTCTCTGCGAACGCTGCAGTTATGTGTGTTGTGTTTTGTAAGTGACAGTGATTGATCGATACTACACTTGGGTGGCCTGGGCTGGACAGAGGGGAAAAACACAGGTGCTAGCAGGTATCTGGGCTGATCCCGCTAACACTGCGTTTTTGGGAACCCTAAACTGCTGGGGACGCTAGTATAGATCTGATCAGATACTATACCACTAAGGGAGGTGTATGCTTCACGCGTGGGTGTTAGCGTTACTGGCACTAACCTGACACTGCCTGGGGTGTGACGCAGACCCTCTCTGATGCTAAAACCTAATTGATATCACCCGCCGGGCGATCAGGGGGCTAAACCTTTATTGGGTTATATACGGCGGGTGCCCTGACAATATAAAAACCAAAAAAACTAACCAGCGTCACCCGTAACACTTATATGGTGATCACTGGTGAAAGGGTTAACTAGGGGCAATTAGGGGGTTAAAACCTTTATTAGATAATATATGAGGGTACCTGACGCTATATAAAAACCTGACGGGGAACCTAAAAAACAAAATAACTAACTGGCTAACCAGTGTCACCAGAAACTCTTATACAGTGATCACTGGTGAAAGGGTTAACTAGGGGCAATTAGGGGGTTAAAACCTTTATTAGATAATATATGGGGGTACCTGACGCTATAAAAACCTGTGGCGAACCTAAAAAAAATAACTGGCTACCTATCGGCACCAGTATAACTAATACAGCGATCAGAAAAACTATCGCTTAGTGACACTGGCAAAAGGGGGTGAAAGGGTTACCTGGGGGGGCGATCAAGGGGTTAAACCTTTATTAGGTAATATATGGGGGTACCTGACGCTATAAAAACCTGCGGCAAACCTAAAAAAAATAACTGGCTACCGATTGGCATCACCGACACTAATACAGCGATCAGAAAAACGATTGCTTAGCGACAGTGGTGATAGGGGGTGAAAGGGTTACCTGGGGGGCGATCAAGGGGTTAAACCTTTATTAGGTAATATATGGGGGTACCTGACGCTATAAAAACCTGCGGCGAACCTAAAAAAAATGACTGGCTACCGATCGGCATCACCGACACTAATACAACGATCAGAAAACTGATCGCTTAGCGACAGTGGTGATAGGGGGTGAAAGGGTTACCTGGGGGGCGATCAAGGGGGTTAAACCTTTATTAGGTAATATATGGGGGTACCTGACGCTATAAAAACCTGCGGCGAACCTAAAAAAATTACTGGCTACCGATCGGCATCACCGACACTAATACAGCGATCAGAAAAACGATCAATTAGTGACAGCGGTGCTAGGGGGTGAAAGGGTTACCTGGGGGACGATAAAGGGGTTAAACCTTTATTAGGGGGGGTTAGGGGGCTACACTGGACCTAAAACACTCTGCCCTGACACTTTTACAGTCACAAATGTCACTGATTGCAGTGATCAGTAAATAAATGGTCACTGCAATCAGTGACACTGTGACTGGGGGCTGGGGGGTGATCTGGGGGGTCTGGGGGGGCCTGGGGGGGCGATTTATGTGCCTATGTGTCCTGGTGTCAGTGTAGTGTTAGTGCACTAACCTGTGTGTCTTCTCTCGTACGACGCTCGGTATATGTGAGTGCCGCATGAGAGATGACATCACTTCCTCTGCCTGTGTTTACATTACACAGGCAGAGGAAGCTTTCTCATTCGCCGGGAGCGATCGCGAGGGGGTGGCCGGAATCCAACGGCCATCCCCTCATTCCGGATCGCTCCCGAACAACTAACGACCGCTCACTGTATAGAAGGGGGGTCCGATGGGACCCCCCAACTATACAAAGGCAGTCACGTACAGGTACGTGACTTTGCCTGTCGGTGCCATTCTGCCAACGTATATATACAGTCGGCGGTCGTTAAGTGGTTAAAATCATTCACAGCTCTGCAGGCCAAATATGATATGAGTTTTACAAAATCTTTAAAAATGTTGCATATATTCCAAAGTAGGGATGAGCTTCGAGTTCGAGTCGAACTCATGTTCGACTCGAACATTGCCTGTTTGCCCGTTCGCCGAACAGCGAACAATTTGGGGTGTTCGCGGCAAATTCGAAAAGCCACGGAACACCCTGTAAAAGTCTATGGGAGAAATCTAAAGTGCTAATTTTAAAGGCTTATATGCAAGTTATTGTCATAAAAAGTGTTTGGGGACCCGGGTCCTGCCCCAGGGGACATGTATCAATGCAAAAAAAAAAGTTTCAAAAACGTCAGTTTTTTCGGGAGCATTGATTTTAATAATGCTTAAAGTGAAACAATAAAAGTGAAATATTTCTTTAAATTTCGTACCTGGGGGTGTGTATATTATGCCTGTAAAGCAGTGCTTGTTTCCCATGCTTAGAACTGTCCCTGCACAAAGTGTAATTTCTGAAGGAAAAAAAAGTAATTTAAAAGCACTCGTGGCTATAATGATTTGTTGGCTCCCAGCAATACAGAGAAAAGTCATTGATATAAAAAAAAATTGCGTGGGGGTCCCCCAAATTCAATTAGCAGGCCCTTCAGGTCTGGTATGGATATTAAGGGGAACCCTGCATCAAAGTTTTTTTTAAAAAATGACGTGGGTTTCCCCCAAATATCCATACCAGACCCTTCAGGTCTGGTAGGAATTTTAATGGAAACTCCACACCAAATTTAAAAAAAAATGGCGTGGAGTTCTCCCCAAAAATCCATACCAGACCCTTATCCGAGCACGCAACCTGGCAGGCCGCAGGAAAAGAGGGGGGGACGAGAGAGCGCCCGCCCCTCCTGAACTGTACCAGGCCACATGCCCTCAACATGGGGAGGATGCTTTGGGGGTCTGTGACCCCTCAAAGCACCATGTCCCCATGTTGATGGGGACAAGGGCCTCATCCCCACAACCCTTGCCAGGTAGTTTTGGGGGTCTGCGGGCGGGGGGCTTATCGGAATCTGGAAGACCCCTTTAACAAAGGGGACCCCCAGATCCCACCCCCCTATGTGAATTGGTAAGGGGTACATTGTACCCCTACCATTTCACAAAGAAAGTGTAAAAAAAATGTAAAAAAACACACAGACACAGTTGGGAAAGTCCTTTATTAAAAATAAAAAAATAAAAAATAAAAAACCCATTCCAGCAGTGTAATCCAGTGTCCCGCGGTGATCCGATGTCCAGCGCCGCAGTCTCCACTCCACACGAAACCCCATGACGTACGAGGGGGGGGGTCACCCGTCACATCATAGGGTAAGCCCCAGCTTTCCCCCCTTGCCAGGGAATAGCCAATGACGTAGGCGGGATCCCCGCCTACGTCATTGGCTATTCCCTGCAAGCGGGCAAAGCCGGGGCTTACCTTTATGATCTGACGGGTCACCCCGCCCCCTCGTACATCAGAGCCCGCCTACGTCATTGACTGAGCGGACCTGATGGGGAACTTCCTCCGCAGTGTAATAGATGTATAGACCCCTCCCCTTCTCACGTTCCCCATCAGGTCCGCTCAGCCTTACACCCAGTGAAGGTGACCCTGCCCCCTACATCATTGGCTGAGCGGACCTGATGGGGAACGTGAGAAGGGCTCATTGTTTTTAGATGATATACAACTATGTTATGTTATGTAACATAAATCTTACAAGATGTCTCCAGCACTTACAAGTGGACATGGAAATACTGGTTGGTTGGGTAGCTAAATGAGAAAAAAAGTTTGACATGCATGGATGTGTTTGTTATAAAAAATATACATGGAAGATAGAAGGTTCCTCCATAATTGAGAAAGATCTGCAGGTCACAAAATTAAAAACAGCAGGTAATACGTATCAATTTATAGCTTATAAAGATCGTGAATAAAACAAGTCATAGACTCAGGAGAGAAAGCATTTTTGCACTTAATCAAAGCATTTGTACCTTTGTTCTCATCTTTGACATCCATTCAGTTTTGGAAAACCAGTTCACAAAAAATACTATGTCCTGGAACAAGAAAGGGTGCCATGAAGGACAACAACATAAGTAAGGAGCATGGAGGACTTCAGACATTAAGAAATATTAAATCATCTGAATCTTTTCACCCTTGAGATGAGGTGATTAAGAGTTGATATGATCACCTTCTAAAATATATGTATGACATATAGAAAATTAAGTGGAAAATTATTCACTTAAAATACAATTAAAGTGTCAGCTCCCTGTAAGAGAAGAAATAGTATAATTAGTTTCCACTGGCAGAGGGTGGCAGCAGATGAAAAAGCAAGGGACAGCTATGATCTATCTGCACTGGTGAGTTTGCCATATTGTACAAATATTCTGTGCATACTTGCATATGTTAGTGAAAGCAGCAGACCTGCAGTTCCACTTTAAGTTCAATTTAATGTCTTGGTTTTAGGATTTGGTGTTGGTTAGGGATAACATCAGGGTTAACAGTAAATCAGTATTACTTTTTCAGAAAATTTATTTTTTGTATGTAGTAAAGTCAGTTTTAGAAAGAAAAACAAATCTATTTTGCTATATTCTCAGTTTTCAAGCACTAATGTTTATTGATACTTTATAGACAATGCTGCTTTTTTGTTTTTTAGTAAGCACAATATTTTAGAAAAGAGCATGTATCATTAATTTGTAGCCATTTATGAGTGTTATTACATCTGAGTCTTTGCTGCCTTCATAAACCAGAGATTTGCCTTTATACATGCTTTTCGAGACATGTGCAGAATTATTGCCCATGTCTTTAAGAGATTAATGGCAAGGTATGAGAATTTTCAGTTGCCATCTGGCTCATTATCAATTGGAGCTGCAAGTTTGCAATTTGCTATTGTTAGTTTATCAAGCGTAGAGATTTCACCTTCTGGCATTTTTTTACTGTGACTGAAATAATATGTAGATGAATTCAGAATGTCTTCTAATCATGCAATATGTTAAATATATAAATATTAAAGCTACAGTCCCCCAAATAAAAACAAATAATAATTTGTATTTTATTTTTTTATATTAATTTTTTTTTATATTTATATTTCATGCTTATTTTAAATTGAAACAAAATAGTACCATGCGTAATTAGGGGTAATGTAGTGTTCTTGGTTAGTCCACCAAAAACAGATACCGTACATACTCGAGTATAAGCCAAGTTTTTCTGAAAAAGCCCCCCTCGGCTTATACTCGAGCCAGGTTTCCTGTCAGTATTGATGAGGAAGGAAGGAAGCCCATATCACGCAGTACATTGTCCCCTCTGATTCACAGCGGCGTTGTGTGTATAGGAAGTCTGTGCCGTCCACGCCGTCCTGCGGAGGAGGCAGAGCTTTGTTACAGTGGACAGCATGGGCGGCGTGGACGGCGCGGACTTCCTATACACACAACGCCGCTGTGAATCAGAGTGGACAATGTACTGCGTGATATGGGTTTCCTTCCCTCCTCCTCAATACTGAGATAAGGTACATGGGCACAGTGAGGTTGCTTATGGGCACAGTGAGGTTGCTTATGGGCACAGTGAGTTTGCTTATGGGCACAGTGAGGCTGAAAATGGGCACAGTGAGGCTGTAAATGGGCAACATGAGGCGGCAAATGGGCACAGTGAGGCTGAAAATGGGCACAGTGAGGCTGAAAATGGGAGTTGTTGACCCTCTTTTCCTCTTACAGTAGCTGCTGCATTCTCACCCTAGGCTTATACTCGAGTCAATACGTTTTCCCATTTCTTTGTGGTAAAATTAGGTGCATCTGCTTATATTCAGGTCGGCTTATACTCGAGTATATACGGTATTTAATGAATGTGGGTATGTTTAAACAACTTCCTATTTTCTTACATCTGTTGGGGAACTTTAGAGGTGATATCTCTAAACTGAAATCTCAGTTCTCCCAAGAACCACAGCCATTTTTAGATACATTTTACATGGATACTGGTATGGTGAAATAATTTCCTTTTATTCCTTCAAAGAATCCATCAAGAGCGGTGTGACATTGTCATAAGCTACTGAGAGTATGGACAAATTAAACCAAGACATTTAGCAATAATTCTAAACCTTAGCAATGTTCTGGGAGCATTTTTACGTTTTTCTTACACAAATGACTACGGTAACTCAAAAAAAAAATAACTAGCAATTGCAATTATAAATTGTAAAGCACTATTTTCAAAAACATTAATGCCCCGTACACACGATCGTTTTTAATGTCATTTTTTAAACCGACGTTTTTCTCCTCGTTTTTTTTCATGTTTCCTCTCAAGCCTGCCTTGCGTACACACCATCATTAAAAAAAACGATCAAGCAAAGCGCAGTGACGTTCAACACGTACGACGGCAATATAAAGGGGAAGTTCCGTTCGAATGACGCCACCCTTTGGGACGCTTTTGCTAATTCCGTGTTTCCGCGTGTTAGTAAAAGTTTGGTGAGAGACGATTCACGCTTTTCAGTCTTCGTGCTTTGAAGATCGTTTTCGGGAGTTCAGTTTTCGCCTGTGGGTTCGTATCTGTTTAGCACTGCTTGTAGTCAGTTCGTATCTGTTTATTCAGTGCGGCCTGCTCTGCACGTTCGTGTTTTTCAGCTTGTTCTTCATAGGCCTTGCTGTTCTTCCGTGCGTTCTTCTAGTTCGTTCTGTTCAGCCGACCGTTATCTAGCCATGTTGCGGCTACGTACTCGTCGTAGAGTTCGTGCTGTAGTTGGTGCAGGGGTTCATGCTGTATCCCGACTCCATGCCATGAGCAGGGTCAGGAGGAGTTCATGGACCAAGAATTGGTTGCTCCAGCGGCACCAATTCTGTCACATGCCTTTGTTGCGGGAGATCAGGGAGAATAATCCTGATGATTTCAGGAATTTCCTCAGGATGTCTGACCCCGTATTTCAGCAATTGTTGGCTTTGGTGTCCCCCTATATTACCAGGCAGAGCACCGTTATGCGGGAAGCCATCAGTGCTGAGCAGAGGCTCATCGCCACGTTGCGATACCTGGCTACTGGGAGAAGCCTGCAGGACCTTAAGTTCTCCACAGGCATATCCCCCCAGGCTCTGGGGATCATTATACCAGAGACTTGTTCTGCCATCCTTCAAGTTTTGCAGGAGGACTATATTAAGGTAAGTGTTCTTCTTCAAAAATTCACATTGTATGGTTTTTATTTTTGGATATTTTTAATGTGCTTTATTTGCAGTCCCTAATTCACATGATTCTTAGCTGCAGGGAATGTGCCCTTTCTCCCCATGTTTTATTATTTAAAGTTTGGGGTTTGAGGCCTACCTGTAAATTTGGCTTACCTAACCTCTCCAGCATGCTATCCTGGGGCCATACCTACCTTGCCTAGTCATTTCCATGTTTTTTATTATATGTTCCATCGTAGTGCTTTACCCAAAACGCACCCTAAATTTTGCCTAGGAATGTTTCATTTTTGTTAACTTCAATACAGAGTGCTACAGCCTTCATGTGTGATATTCCCAACTCATCTTCAACCCCCCCCCCCATAATGTGTTTATTTTTTATTTTTTTTCTTGCTTCCAATTTTTTATGTTTTGAACAGTTTCTACCAATGTTGGCCATAAATGTGTGTATGAAATCAGCTTTCAATGTTTCTGGCTCCAAGTATTAATTTCTTTAATTCCACAGTTCCCTTCTTCGCCACATGAATGGCAGAATGTGGCTTCCGAGTTTGCCCAGCGATGGAACTTTCCGAACTGTGGAGGAGCCATCGACGGCAAACATGTTCGGGTCGTCCCACCACCCCATTCGGGATCCTTTTATTATAATTATAAGGGGTTCCACAGCGTTGTGATGATGGCAGTGGTGTCGGCCACCTACGAGTTCCTCTATGTAGACGTTGGCAAGAATGGCAGGATGTCTGATGGAGGAGTTTTTGCACAGACGGAGTTTGGAGAATGTCTCCTTTTGGATCTGCTGGCCTTGCCACCAGCGGAGCAGAATGTGGAAGGGACTACCTTTTGTGTTTGTGGCGGATGAGGCGTTTGGCCTGGGACCCCATTTGATGAGGCCATTCCCGCAACGCACCCTCACCCCTGAGAGGAGGGTTTTCAATTATCGGCTGGCCAGAGCCAGAAGGGTGGTGGAAAATGCGTTTGGGATCATGGCCAGCAGATTTCGCCTCTTCCTTACCTCCATCCACCTTGCCCCATACAAATGGAACCATGTGGTTATGACGTGCTGTGTGCTGCATAATTTCCTAAGGGTGCATTCAACGAGTTATCTATCTTTGAGTGGGCCTGAGGCCTCTTTAATCAATGCAGAAACTTTGGTGGCCCTGGAACCTGGCCGTCCTGGCTTGGCCCCCCCAACCAGACGTGAGGTCCGTAACCAATATGTGGACAATTTTATGGGTAGGGGGGCCATTGAAATGCCAGACAATCTATAATAATTTTAGACCAAAAAAATAAAACTTTTTCTTGAGTAAAGATTGGTTTGTATTTTTTATTGTATAATGTTTGATGTTTCTGGTAGGTTTACCTAGTGCACTTGTTTTGCCATGTGGATTAAAAAATCTTTTAATTAGCCTTCATTGTCAGTGTAAACACCAAACATTGATTAGTTCACTCAGCACCACATTTACATAATGAAGCCACAATGATTTGTTATGTAAAAATACCTTTATTTTTTTTGGTTAGGTGGGCAACTTCCTTAGAAATGTGGATGTTCCCTTAATTTCGGGTGTATTAAAACGCATGACCAGCCATGCATAAACAAACTATATTTGTCCAAATTTTGAAAAAGCTAAACATGTGCTAGTCATTAAAGGGTAAAATTAAAAAAAAACATAGAAAACTCTGCAAGTAAAATGTTATTTGGTGTAAAAACATTAGACACGCCCAAGCACAGCCATGATATTTTGGAGCCTTTCCTCCACCCGCTTTGTATTTGCCCTGATCTCTAGCAAGTCTCCCTTAATTTTTTCGAGGTCACGACAGCAGACCATCAGGTATTGGATCAGGATCTGGGCACTGTGATGTGTCAACTTATTGGGGTCTTCGGCCAGAACTGCACCTAAATGTAAAAATAAATATGTAGGATAGAATATGTAGGCCTACATCTATTTAACATGCATGTGTCTGGTGTCAGGGTCACCTGTGGCCAGGTGACAGATGCACACCGTAGGGGGACAGGAGTGCACCGCGAGGTAGTGAACCCTATGGCTGGCTTCTGCGGGTAGGAAACTGGGTGGTTGTGGAAAGCGGGACCAGAGGAGCACAACCGAGATCCTAACGGAAGCTAGAGCCAAGATTCCCCAGGGCGCGGAGTCTAAGACCCAGCTGGTCTTCTCCAGGGCCTCTAGTGGTGAGGATGTTGTGCTGCAGGCTGGGACCAGGTCGCGGCCCCTGGAGTTTCCTAGCTCACGCCCCGTAGGATAAGGGGAAAAGAGGGGAAGCAGCAGCACAAGATAAGGGAGAACCGAATAACAAGCCGAAGGTCAGGGGCCACAAGCAGACAAGGATAACGAAGAACGAGCCGAAGGTCAAGGGTCACGAGCAGACAGGGATAGTCGGGGACAAGCCAATAACGTAACAGAGAGACAGACGTAGCACACGGCAGGCATGAACCCAAACACACAAAGCCTAACAAACACGTTGATCAGCAAGGCAGGCTTGCAGTGCACAGGTTAATATAGTGTTCTGTGATAGGGCCTGGGGTGGAGTCAGGCTGGGAGGAGATTATAAAGGAAGCCAGGTGAAGGAGGTCTGGTCTCTAGATGAACACATGAGGAGGAAGGTAAGATGGCAGACAGACATTAATGCATATCCATGACAGTACCCTCCCTCTTACGAGGCCTCCCCCTTCCCCGCCTGGGCCCAGGTTTAGAGGGAAACTTCAGATGAAACTCCTTTAACAGACGAGGTGCAAATACCTCAGATGCAGTGATCCAAGACCTCTCCTCAGGACCAAACCCTTTCCAATGAACGAGGTACTGAAGAACGCCTTTACAGAGTCGGGAGTCCAGAATTTGACTGATCTCGTACTCCTGATTATCCTCAGAGACAGGCGCCACGGTAGGGAGAGGACGAGAGAATTTATTGAGGACTAAAGGCTTTAGAAGAGCAACATGAAAGGAGTTAGTGATTTTAAGGCTCTTAGGGATCTGGAGTTTGAAACAAACCAGATTCAGTTTAGCAGTTACCGTGTATGGACCGATGAATCATGGAGCAAACTTCAGAGAAGGAACTCGGAGCTTGATGTTCCTGGTAGAGAGCCAGACTTTGTCCCCTGGCTGAAGAGAAGGCGGTTTACGCCTGCGGCGGTCGGCAAAGCCTTTGAATTTCTCAGCAGCTGCCCGGAGGGAATCATGAACGTGACCCCAAACGGAATTGAGAGACTCCTGAACTGAAGCCAAAGCTGGAATGTCAG
Source organism: Rana muscosa (assembly GCA_029206835.1). Lineage (NCBI taxonomy): Eukaryota > Metazoa > Chordata > Amphibia > Anura > Ranidae > Rana > Rana muscosa. Next base: position 1,158,512,990 of record CM055122.1, read on the forward strand.
GAGAACAGATCATGGGAAGAGGAAGTTGAGGGTGTTTTCCATAAACTGTGAAAAAGGGTGTCTTCTGCGAACTGGTATTCACATGATTGTTATGGGAGAATTCTGCCCACGGGAGTAGAGAGGACCAATCGTCATGGTGAGAAGACACAAAGGTGCGAAGAAATACCTCTAACTCCTGATTAACCCTCTCAGTCTGTCCATTGGATTGGGGATGGTAAGAAGAAGAAAAATCCAAGACAATATTGAGGGATTTGCAAAAGGCTCTCCAAAAACGAGACGTGAATTGGACTCCCCTGTCGGAAACAATATGAGAAGGGACCCCATGTAGGCGGAGAATTTCTCGAATGAAAATGGGAACCAAGGCAGGGGCAGAAGGAAGACCAGGAAGAGGAACAAAATGAGCCATCTTGGAGAATCGATCGATTACCACCCAAATGACTGTATTATTCTCAGACAGTGGGAGATCGGTGATAAAATCCATGGCAATATGGGCCCAGGGTTCCTTAGGAATGGGCAAGGGCATGAGGAGACCAGCAGGAGCTTGTGTGGAGGATTTGGACTGAGCACAGACATGACAAGCTTTAACGTAGTCTTTGACGTCTGAGCGGAGATTAGGCCACCAGTAGTGACGACTGATGAGTAGGAAGGATCGGAGGAATCCAGAATGCCCTGCCACCTTGGAATCATGTCCCCAACGAAGGATCTTAGCTCTTAGCTCAGTGGGGACAAAGGTCTTACCAGGCGGAATTTTGGACTTCAGGGTGGTAGAGTGGGCAACAATGCATGAGGTTGGAATGATCGGCTCAGGTTCAGGGGCGGACTCCTCGTCCAAAGTGTCAAATGACCTAGAGAGCGCATCAGCCCGACCGTTGCAGGAACCAGGTTTGTAGGTAATCGTGAAATTAAAACGGGCAAAGAAGAGACTCCACCTGGCCTGTCTAGGATTCAGACGTTTAGCATTCTGTAGATACTGTAAATTCTTGTGATCGGTAAAGATCGTTATGGAGTGAGGGGAACCCTCCAAAAGATGACGCCACTCCTCTAACGCCAATTTAATTGCGAGAAGTTCCCGATCACCGATAGCATAATTCCTCTCTGCCTGAGAATTTTTTTTGGAGAAGAACGCACATGGTTGGCGTCTCTTCTCAAAGATTTGAAGAAGCACAGCTCCCACCCCCATTGAGGAAGCGTCCACTTCAATAAAAAATGCATTCCCAGGATTTGGTCTCCTCAAGAGGGGGCCAGAAACAAAGGCCTGTTTCAGGTTGTGAAATGCAGAGACAGCTTCGGGAGGCCAGTCTCTGGCATTCACACCCTTCTTGGTCAAAGCGATAATAGGCGCGGCAATGGAAGAGTAATTCCTTATGAACTGCCTATAATAATTAGTGAAGCCAAGAAAGCGCTGTGTGGCCTTGAGGCTAGCAGGAAGAGGCCAGTTGGTGATAGCCAAGACCTTCCCAGGGTCCATACGAAGACCCGAACATGAGACGAAGCACCCCAAAAACAGGACCTCAGAACATTCAAAGGAACATTTCTCCAGCTTGGCATAGAGATTGTTCTCTCTAAGACGTTGAAGTACAGTGCGGACATGGTTTCTGTGGACGAGCAGATTTTCAGAAAAGATCAGAATGTCATCCAGATAGATGACAACAAACTGGTACAGCAGATCTCTGAAAATTTCATTGACAAAGTTTTGAAACACGGCTGGAGCATTACACAGACCAAAAGGCATCACCAGATATTCGTAATGCCCGTCTCTAGTGTTGAATGCAGTCTTCCATTCGTCACCCTCCCGTATTCGAATGAGATTGTACGCGCCTCTGAGATCCAACTTGGTGAAAATGGAGGCACCCTTCAACCTATCAAATAGCTCAGATATTAAGGGTAAGGGGTATCGATTTTTAATAGTAACCGCATTTAAACCCCGATAATCGATGCAGGGTCTTAAGGTACCATCCTTTTTGGCAACAAAAAAGAACCCTGCCCCTGCAGGCGATGAGGATTTCCGGATGAAACCTCTCTCCAGATTCTCTGCGACATACTCCGACATGGCCTGGGTCTCTGGGATGGACAGAGGGTAGGTACGACCCCTGGGTAGAGTTGCTCCGGGGACAAGATCAATAGCACAGTCAAAAGACCTGTGGGGAGGAAGCACCTCAGCTGATTTCTTACAGAACACATCCCGGTAATCGCTGTATGCAGCAGGAAGATCAGAAGAAACAGAAGTGGCAGCAACCGGAAGACTCTCCTTGGGGGTCACCTTGAGAAGACACGACGAGAAACATGAGGAACCCCAGGCCAGGATCTGCCCAGAGACCCAGTCCACATGTGGAGAGTGGAGCTGTAGCCAAGGGAGGCCCAATACAACTGGGGTAGAGGCCTTGGGTAGAATAAGAAAGGATATCCACTCCTGGTGGAGAATCCCTACCGACATCCTAATGGGTAGCGTCTGGAAGCGAATAGGGCCCCCTGGGAGAACAGTGCCATCAATTGCCGAGACTACCAATGGGGTAGTGAGAGGTGAAAGGGTAAGCTTCATAGAAGAAGCAGTTCTCCAATCCATAAAATTGCCGGCAGCCCCGGAATCCAGGTATGCAAGGGTTGACTGAGGAGAAGTGCCTACATGAAGGAACACCGGCAAGAGCAGGCGAGAAGGTGATGTTTCTGGGTCCAATACTCCACCTTCCAAATGTATTAGACCCGAGCGTTTCCTGGACGAAGCGAGCAGGAGTCACGAAAATGACTCTTGCCCCCACAATGGAGGCACAAGCCCAGAGTTCTGCGCCTAGCACGTTCTTCGGGGGTTAGTCTGGTCCGGCCCAGCTGCATAGGTTCTTCAGCAGGTAGAGGATGCTCCACGGAATGAAGGGAGGGGAGCTCAGACTGGCTAGGACCCAGAGAGTGCTGGCGTCTTTTTTCTAAAGACCTCTCTTGAAAACGAATGTCGATCTGGTTGCATAATGAAATTACATCGTCCAGACCGACGGGAATGGCTCTTCCCGCTAATTCGTCTTTCACTCGGTCAGAGAGGCCATGTAAAAAGGTAGCGACCAGGGCCTCATTATTCCAGCTCAATTCAGCTGTGTGGATACGGAACTGAAGAGCATATTGCCCCACTGAACTAGATTCTTGGCGAAGACCTAAGACAGCACTAGCCGCTGAAGAAGCCCGAGCCGGCTCTTCGAAGATATTACGAAAGAGCTTCAAAAAATCGGACAGACTGGAAACCACTGGATCGTTCCTCTCCCACAGGGGGGCAGCCCAGGCCAAAGCTTCACCGGAGAGGAGGGAAATGACATAGGCTACCCTAGCCCGGTCAGACAGGAAGCTTTGAGGCTGAAGCTCAAAATGAATTGTGCATTGGCTGAGAAACCCCCTGCAGGCCTTGGAGTCCCCAGAGAAACGGGACGGAGCTGGCAATCTTAGTGAGTGTGAGGCTGCGACTGGTGCGATAGGTACAGCCGCTGGTTGTACTTGGGGTTGCGGATTCGGGGTTCCCAAGGAGACCTGAAGCTGCTTGAATCGAGAAGCCAGATCCTGGAGGAATCGCATCACCTGAGTCTGATTTGATTCCTGGGCTTCGAGTCTGCGAACTATGCCCTGCAATGGATCATCCGCGGGAAGCGGGATGTCAGCCGGGTTCATGGCTGATCAAACTGTCAGGGTCACCTGTGGCCAGGTGACAGATGCACACCGTAGGTGGACAGGAGTGCACCGCGAGGTAGTGAACCCTATGGCTGGCTTCTGCGGGTAGGAAACTGGGTGGTTGTGGAAAGCGGGACCAGAGGAGCACAACCGAGATCCTAACGGAAGCTAGAGCCAAGATTCCCCAGGGCACGGAGTCTAAGACCCAGCTGGTCTTCTCCAGGGCCTCTAGTGGTGAGGATGTTGTGCTGCAGGCTGGGACCAGGTCGCGGCCCCTGGAGTTTCTTAGCTCACGCCCCGTAGGATAAGGGGAAAAGAGGGGAAGCAGCAGCACAAGATAAGGGAGAACCGAATAACAAGCCGAAGGTCAGGGGCCACAAGCAGACAAGGATAACGAAGAACGAGCCGAAGGTCAAGGGTCACGAGCAGACAGGGATAGTCGGGGACAAGCCAATAACGTAACAGAGAGACAGACGTAGCACACGGCAGGCATGAACCCAAACACACAAAGCCTAACAAACACGTTGATCAGCAAGGCAGGCTTGCAGTGCACAGGTTAATATAGTGTTCTGTGATAGGGCCTGGGGTGGAGTCAGGCTGGGAGGAGATTATAAAGGAAGCCAGGTGAAGGAGGTCTGGTCTCTAGATGAACACATGAGGAGGAAGGTAAGATGGCAGACAGACATTAATGCATATCCATGACATCTGGTTTCTCTCTGACCTGTGGTGGTGCCACTTTCCACTTCCACAACATCACATTCCTCTCCATCCTGGGGTTCTGGGGGTATTGTTGTAGGTATTGCAATTCTCGTCTCATCTGAGGTAGCTTTTCGAATCCCTAGGGAGATTGAAATAAAAGGAATAGTTTCATTAGTAGCGACTCAATTTTGCTAAAATTAGAAACATGAAAAAAAACTTTGTAATCATTCTTTTGAAGCATGCTCCATTTTAAATTTTACCCCCTGTGCCAACCGGGACAAATGATTGGATACATAGCCCAAAACAGAGCATATACATTTTGTACACAAATTTGAAACATTGTAACACCCCAAAGTATCTACACTGGATCACCTGTGTGTGACTCCCTCAAGCTTTTGGGCTTTAGGCCCACACTTGTACTACTGCGTTCAGATGTTTCATCAGCTGCTGAGCATTCACTCCCTTTAACATTACCATGCATATCGTTTTTTCAAATGAACAAATGTCCTTTGGATTAGCACACCAAAAATAAGTGTGGCCCAAATTTACTCCCCCAAATAAACCAAAATACATGGGTGTTCACACTGGATGATCCTAAAACATCGTTTGAGGAACTGTACGGAGAAAGAGGTTTAATACGTCCGTTTACTGTGCGGACGAACCTGAAAGATGGTATCTTTCAGTGTACTATATGAAAGTTAAAAATACACAACAGAATACAAGAAAATAATATGTACCATGGAAACTCAAATAAAAAAACGTACTTTTTAATATAACTTTCTTGATTCTTTTGTATTGGTCGGCCTCCCGCAACTTCAGATCTGACCATCGTTTTCTGAGCTGTTCCTTCGTTCTGCACACCCCGAATTTTTTGTGGAGGCTTTTGACCACTTTGCCCATAATTCTGGACTTGACCAGATTAGGCCTTTTATACGGACCATGCTTGGCATCATAATCCTCCTTCTTTAAAATGGCGACCATCTCCACCATTTTCTCGAATGACATGTTGGATGCCTTATATCTCCTGGGTCTTGATTTGGGCTCCTCTGTAATTTCATCCTCTGTAGAGGTAATCTCAGCCACCTGTGTCTCCGCCATGTTTTGTTCAGCACTACGAGCGAGAAGGAGCGGGGAAAGTACAATATCGAACGTCAGGGGCGGGGAAAGCGTGCGGAGTTTCACGCATGCGCTGTGTATATCAAGTGAAGATCCATGTCTGGGAAATACGTTCATTTGTCGGGAGAGGGAGTTAGCAACGAACGTCGTGACCAAGGTACCTAACAATTTTACTTTTTGAGGTTCATCAGACGAGGAGATTTGTGTGCTCAAAATATGTAGACAATGCACAGTTGAGGAATGTTGCCTGAAATATATATTTTTTTTGGTTTCTCGCTTTTACAGATATCATGAATACTTTTAAAAACCCAGACTTCATGGGGGAGTTCATCGACAAATGGCAAGAGCTCCCTATATTATGGCAAACAAAAAGTGGCGGTAATAAAAATAAAGACGCCAGGAAAGCAGCACTGGAGAGCCTGCTTGCATTTGTGCAAACAAAGATACCCATAACAACTCTCCAAGATGTCAAAAACAAAATTGCGACCATCAGAGGGACATACAGGACCCAGAGGACTATGGTCCTGAGGTCCCAGAGGTCAGGTGCACCAGCAGATAAGGTTTATAAACCCAGTCTGTGGTACTACAGTAAGCTTGCTTTTCTGGATGACCAGCTGGAAGTGCGGGAATCTCTCTCCACCCTTCCCCCCAGAGGTCAATCCAGCCTTCCTTGTACCCAACCCTCCAGCCTTCCCTGCAGCCAGTCCTCCAGCCTTCCTGTCAACCCTGCTCTGGCTTCCTCTGAGGATCAAGATCAGGGCCTTGAGGAGGCAGATTTGGAGATATGGAGCCAGGTAAAGTATTGATATCTATATTTATATCGTACAAAATTGTAGAATTTAAATAGATGTTAGTATTGTTAAAGGTATGTACACTTCTACCAATAAAGTTTGTGAAGAGCAAGATACAGTAGTGGCCTAATTTTATGTGCACAAGACAACAAAACCAGGATGCGGAATCAATGAAAATGACATAACTTTTGGCATTGATTTCAACAATGTCTAGAGGTGAACAATGTCTGTGAATGATGATGTGGCAAAATAAATAATGTCCCTTTCTTTTTTTACAGCCAGAGCAGAGCCAGGAAGAGGGTGATGTTGGGGATCAGGAGGAGGCAGGGCCCAGTGGCACCCAGGAGGAGGCAGGGCCCAGTGGCACCCAGGAGGAGGCTGGGCCCAGTGGCACCCAGGAGGAGGCTTGGCCCAGCACAAGAGCCCAGATGCCTCCCCTGGTAGTTAAACCACGAGGGCCAAGGAGAGGTAGGCAGGTGGAGGAGGAAACCAGGGCCTTCCTCAGAGAGGCAACAGCGGCCCTCAGAGAGGCACCCTCTGTTGATGAGGGATTTGCCACAGTCCTCGCCCACAAACTAGGGCAAATGGAGTTGCAGAAAAAAAAATTCAGTGAGACCCTGCTATTGAAAGTCATCAATAAGGGCGTGCTGGGTGAACTCACTAGGTACACGGACATAACGGAGGTTGTCCCTACTCCTCCACCTCCTCCTCCTCCTCCTACTACTCCTCCTGCCACAACCTCTCCTCCTGATCCCCAGCCTCCAAGGAAGAAACCAACCAAGGCTGCAGAGAAGGCTGGAGAGAAGGCTACAAGGAAGAGGAGAAAATAATGCCTGCTGTAGTACCACAGACTGGGGACATATAGGACTTATCTGCTGTGGCTCCTGACCTCTGGGAGCTCAAGACAAGATTGGGCTCATTTTTTTGGGGGATCTAATCTCTATTTTGGTTTGGACATCTTGTATGGTTGTTGTGGGGTCAAAGGGATGCACAAATGCAAGCAGGCTCTCCAGTGCTGCCTTCCACTTTAATTTGTTAATGTTCTGAAATAAAAAAAAATTGAGTGCCCTTAAAATACTTGACTATGTGATTTGTATTTCAAAAGAGAGCTTGCTAGGGAGCAGGCAGGGACATCTCAAATTATATTATTGTTATTATCAGGGGACACAAACCTCCCTGAGGCCAAATGAGACACATTTGGAAGGTTGTTTTGGTAACTTTACACAAGAATAATTTAAGCCAAAATAATAAAAAAAAGGCCACAAAAAAAAAAAAAAGTAAAATTAAATTTAAAGAAAAAAGGAGAATTACATTATTTTATTATTAGTAGTATTATTTAGGAGGGAGGTGCGGCTTATAAATAATATTTTATAATCATTAGAGCAATTTGGAATTACTTTAGAAACAAGTTTGGCATAACTCTCAATGTCATTATCAAAAGAGGGTAATTTTAAAGCATTATCAAAAGAAGAACGGAATGCGCAGCATTAAAACAATGCTATTAATTCCACCGTGACGAATGAGCCATCTCCATTTCCAACATTAGCTTTACCAAAATGAGCGCTCCTGTCTCATAGTTGCTTCGGAGCATGCGCGTTTTTTTTCACGTCGTGAAAGCATACACACTATCGTTTTTCACGTCGTTAAAAAAAACAACATGAAAAACGACGTGAAAAAAGAGAGCATGTCCGGAATTTTTAATGCCCGTTTTTCACGTCGTTAAAAATGCTCTGGAGCCTACACACGATCATTTTTAATGGCCATTTTTTAAAATGGCATTTTTAACGGCATGAAAAACGATCGTGTGTATGGGCCATAATACTTATAATTAAAAATAATAATAATGAATATAATTTAGTAAAGAATCATCATTCAATTTATAAATGCATGAGAATAGGTGAACACTGATACCTTTACTGGAGCTAAAAAACTGCAGTTTATGCTAATGTAGTAAAACATTAAAAAAAAACAGCAATACCTGCACGTAGCAGAAAGCTATTAACTAGCCAAATGTGTGTATAAATCCATTGTATTGACACATATTTTAGACACTGGTAATGCAAGATACCATATCAATTGACTTAATTTGTAAAACCCATGATAATAGACCACAAATTTAACCTGCATGGGTTTCCATTGCAGTTTAAAGTATTGAATTTGTGGGAAAAGGTCTTATTAAAAATTAAACAATGGATTTCCTATTGTTAATGTGTAGACATATTTACAAAGGCTGCCAACTATTGGAAACATCTCACCAAAAATTACATTTTTGTTGCAGGGGATTCCTGAAATCTAACTTGTATCTTAGGCAGACTTCTGGGAAAATTGGTGAGCCAATCATACAACCAGGAAATAATGTTTCTGGGGACAGGTCAGTACACATTCTGTGTACAGAACAACTCAATGTAGTCATATTGCTTTGCATTTATAGAAAATTACAGTGGCTCAACATTGAAATTAAATTCAATTAAAATATGACTTGTATCGCAATTGTACACGCTATATTATTCTTTATTTATTTGCTATTTTTTTTCCCCACAAACGTGGAGGTACCCTTTAAGCGTTTGATCTTTTTTGCAGTACCACACTGTATTGTTTTTAAAATATAATGACATTTAAAAAAAGAATCTAGAAAACATTACAAAACCACGACCCCACATTGCAGAGATGAAGCAATTTGTATCATACAATAAACAGTGTATTATTTAAGAGATAATTTAAGAGATAAATAATACACTCTAATGTTTATTTTTATGATAAACATTGCCTCATCTATGCAATGTGGGGTTGTGATTTTCTAATGTTTTCTAGATTCTGTTTTGAAATTATATTAGATTTTAACAACTTCCCACCCTACCATAGCAAAATGATGTGTGGTTCCGTTATCCTGACTGGACGTCATATGAAGTCTTTCAGGATAACAGCCAGCGCGCATCCGTGGAGGCACGCAGCGTGGCGATCTGTAGTGCGGCGTGTCAGTCTGACACACCGCAACACAGATCTTGGTAAAGAGTCTCTGACAGAGATTCTTTACCACATGATCAGCTGTGTCCAATCACAGGTGATCATAGTGTAAACAGGAGGAGCTGTGTATCGGTTTTTCCTCATTCACGTCTGACATACACGAGTAGAGGAGAGACGATTGGCGGCTCTTCTGACAGGTGGGGTCTGTGCTGATTTATCAGCACAGCCCCCCAAGGATGCCCACCCAGGACCACCAGGGCCACCAGGGCCACCAGGGATGTCCACCACTGATGACAACCAGGTATGCCACTCATGACCACCAGGGATGCCAATCAGCGCCCATAAATTATGCCAATTAGTGCCAATTAGTAATGCCTACTAGTGCCTGCTTATCAGTGATGCCCATCAGTGGCATCTATCAGTGTCCAATGTACATCAGTGCCACTTTTCAGTGCCCACCCATAAGTAGCCATCAGTGTTGCCTTTCCAGTGCCCATCAGTGTTGCCTATCGGTGCCACCTATGAGTGCCCATCAGTGCTGCATATCAGTGGTAGCTCTCAGTGCCAATCAGTGCCGCCTATAAGTGCCCATCAGTGCTGCATATTAGTGCCCATCATCAGTGCTCATTAGTGCCACCTTATCAGTGCCAACTCATTGGTGACACCTCATCAGTGCCCATTAGTGCTGCCTTATCAGTGCCCATCAGTGCAACCTCATCAGCGCCCCTCAGCAAAGGAGAAAACATACTTATTTACAACATTTTATAACAGAAAAAAAGAAAAAAATCTACATTTTCTGTATTTTTTTATTTGTTTAGCAAAAAAATAAAAACCCGAGAGGTGATCAAATACCACCAAAAGAAAGCTCAATTTGGGTACAGTGTTACGCGCAATTGTCATTCAAAGTGTGACAGCACTGAAAGCTGAAAATTGGCTTGGGCAGGAAGGGGGGGGGGAGTGCCTGGTATTGAAGTGGTTAAACATAATACAGCGTTGTACTGCAAAAAAGATCACAAGCTTAACATTTTGTCACTGGCCAGTTGTTATGACCATACATATTGCCCAGTGGCTGGGGATTATATAAGCAACTTGATTGGGCTGCAATGTAAGAATAAGTGACAAGGCAGGTTTTTTTCATGAAATAAAAACAATAGTGAATTATTTGAGAGACAACAGCAAGAAATATTGTACACATTTCACAGATATTTAAACACCTGAATTAGGCAACATTTTCAAAAGACACATTAGAGTGTACCTGTTACACAGAAAAAAGGAAATAATACTTCACAGACATTATCAGTAATATGTAAACACTTTTCAAATGGACACCATGTAGCTTTTCATTACCAAAATGTAGATTACACAGTACCTATTTACCAAAAAAATAAATATTACTGTACTGACTACATAAAAAAAAAATCAAACAATTGAAGTAGGCCGAATTTTCAAAAGATAAGAAGTGCACGTAGATTGTGCAGAAAAGGTGGAGCATAGAGTAAATCTACATATACACATGTAAAGTAGTATAAATGTGGCAGCTGCCCCAATACCATGTAGAAAATATAGAGAAAGTAGTTTGAATAATGGGTTTATGTGCTTGCCTCTTGCAACTTCTAGTTTCTTCATTAGATTACACCTAATGTTTCAGCAGTATGGCTTGTAACGGTGCATCTACTGTAAAAATAGAACCAATCGGAAGTGTGTATTGAAAAATGTATCCACTTTTTTTGACAAGTTTCAGACACAAGTGTTTACCTTTGTGTAGCTATGTAATTCAAGGACCACTCAGCTCCAAATCACATGGGGGTTTACTGCTGATGAAATACTCCCTTTCAGTTCTCTATGTTGTGGAAAATTCACTCCTGGCTGACAAAGGCGCAAGTCTCAGAGGAATCTGGGCATGCACATGCAGGTGATAATTACAGAGATCTCTGGCTGTCACTCACGAGTGTCAGCCAGAGAGCGGAGGCAGAAGCTGTAACGCAAGGAAAAAAGTACATTGAAGTATATATATTTCACAGAATAAAAGGTAGAAATAATGTACAATCTCAATTTGGCAAGTCACATTTTGAACAGTAGACACACAAAGCTGCTTTTAATTAAAGAAAATCAACATTTGTATCAATATTGTACTGACTTCATGCACACTATATACAATCTTTTTCTAGGCTGGCTATAGTTTTACAGGGAAAGACTGAGCAGGTTTTAATCAAGAAATCACACTTATAGTGGTACCATTTCATATACACGATAGGCACAGAGATTTTTGATTGAGCAGTGGAATAGGTTAAGGATGAGTTACCCTGCATTAAAAGCTATACATTTTGCAGCTGAGGCCCAGTTGTGGAAACATTATGTGTGACACCTTTATAGTGCCGGAGCACCAGAATAGGGCAGCAGAGGCAGCACAAAATGCTATTGATGGCAGGCCAGCAGCAGTGGCAGGAGATGGTTATGCTGGCAGCTGCAGTGTCTTGACATTGTAATGGTGGCAGGCCAGCAGCAGTGCAAGGAGCTGATAATGATGGCAGGGATTTATAATAGTGGCAGTTCTGCAGCAGTATAAAAAGCTGTTAGTGATGGCAAGAGATGCTAATGGAGGCAATGAAGCAAAGGTGGCGAGAGAAGAAGTTAGTAAAGGTGTCAATAGAATGTAATGGTGTTGTGTAAGTTAAAATATTTTTTTTGTAACCAGCAAGCAAAAAATTTGCTTGTAGAATAAGCTGTGGGGCTTTTGTAATCATAGCTGTTCCAGAATTGGTTCATATTTATAAAAGTGAGACTGTGAACTGTGACAGTTGAAAACTAGGTTTTTCTCTCTGTCACAAATCCACCTGTTGCTACAGTATAAATGCCCTCTCTGACACCACACTGACCACAGGTCAACCCTTAAGCTCCAGTCTGGACACCCAAGTGTTCATCGGTTTTTAATTTCAAAAGTTGTCTGCATCTGTTCTAGACTCCAGGTAATCTAAGATTGTACAATTTTGACGCTACTTGTGACCACAGCAAACAGCCTGGTCTGTCTTCTGGAGTTTAAAACTTGAAAGCATTGCTGAAGAAGCCACTGTCACTGCTGCTCCTCTTTTCAGTTATCTGTGGACTTAAGAGACCTTCTTGTTGGCCAATCGGGAGTCTTCTCTTTTCAGCCAATTAGAAAACAGGTCTCACACCCGCTTCTGATTGGCCGGATTGAGGATCAGTGTTACAACAGCGAATATTAATTCACTGTTGTAACACTTGGGTGGGCTCATGGTGCAACGCTCTGCGCCACAAGTCACCCTATTTTGAAGCCTATTAGAGCCTATGGCTCTAATAAGGTGCTTCAAAAAAACACCCCCAACGCTGTAATTTAGGTGCCCAGCATGTGTATGTGTGTGTTACATGTACATGAACTTTAATGGCATCCCGGTCTTAGTCCGTAGGGTTCAATATAGAGTTGCCCCCCCCCTTTCAGCTATAACAGCTTCAACTCTTCTGGGAAGGCTGTCCACAAGGTTCAGGAGTGTGTCTATGGGAATGTTTGACCATTCTTCCAGAAGAGCATTTGTGAGGCCAGGCACTAATGTGGACGAGAAGGCCTGGCTTGCAGTCTCCACTCTAATTCATACCAAAGGTGTTCTATCGGCTTGAGTTCAGGACTCTGTGCAGACCAGTCAAGTTCCTCCACCCCAAACCTACTCATCCATGTCTTTATGGACCTTGCTTTGTGCACTGGTCCAAATTATTTGGTAGAGGGGGGATTATGGTGTGGGGTTGTTTTTCAGTGGTTGGGCTTGGCCCCTTAGATCCAGTGAAGGGAACGCTTAAAGTGTAAGTTCACCCTTACAAAAAATCTGTAAGGTGAACTTACACTGGTCCCCCTCCCCATGGCACCCGGTCCCACTGTACCTGAGGCCGGTGATCTCCCGCACTGGCACATCATATCGCTGCTTTACCAGTCTGGGGATTTGAAATCCCAGTGGCTTTCTCTCCTCTTCTCTTCTTCTTCTGACAGGATGGGCTACACAGGTTCTGATTGGTCGGCACCGCCCATGTGACAGGGTCGACCAATCAGAATGCCTCCTAGCCGTACCTATATGAGGTACATTTAAGAGATTAAGCCACGGGGGATTTCTGATCCCTGGACCGGTAAAGCGGCGATATGATGTATCAGTGTGGGAGATCGTCGCCTTCAGGTACAGCGGGACCGGGTGCGATGGGGTCCAGTGTAAGTTCACCTTACAGACTTTTCTTTAAAGGTGAACTTACCCTTTAGGTGTCAGCATACAGGACATTTTGGACAATTTCATGCTTCCAAATTTGTGGGAACAGTTTGGGGATGGCTCCTTCCTATTTCAACATGACTTTGCACCAGTGCAACAAAGCAAGGTACATAAAGGCATGGATGAGTGAGTTTGGGGTAGAGGAACTTGACTGGCCTGCACAGAGTCCTGACCTCAACCAGATAGAACACCTTTGAGATGAATTAGAGGGGAGACTGCGAGCCAGGCCTTCTTGTCCAACATCAATGCCTAACCTCACAAATGCTCTTCTCGAAGAACAGTCAAACATTCCCATATACACACTCCTAAACCCTGTGGACAGCCTTCCCAGAAGAGTTTAGGCTGTTATAGCTGCAATGGGTGGACCAACTCAATATTAAACCCTACCGACTAAGACTGGGATGCCATTAAAGTTCATGTGCGTGTAAAGGCAGGCATCCCAATACTTTTGGTAATATAGTGTATATACAGAATAAGTAATTGTGCAACAATTTTTTATTGTGTTACAATTTATTCTTTTTTACTTTCTTTAACCACATTTTTTGAAAACCAAAGAAGAGTTTTGACATCTAAAAAAATGAATGTTATCTACTGTGTAGGTGTACTTGAATATTACATTTGACAATTCATCTTGAACTTGAAGGCTCGGAACATTTGTATTGTTTCTGGACAAGATTTTTAAGCATTTTTAAAATATTTGATTCTTTGTATGACTGAATGTAAGTGTTTTGGATTTGTCAGCAACTCAGAGAACGTTTTCATACTCTGTCACAGTAATAGAATTTTTTTTTAGGTTTTCTAAGGTTGTAGGGGTTATATGGGCACGTGTGCACGAGCTGTTATCCTTCATTCACATCACCTGTTTGTACTTACCATGACACACTTACCATGACATCCCAGAAATGGGATGTGCTTTCCAGCTCAGCTCCCCTGATTTAGTACTTTTAGCTAGCAGAATCAAATGCTTTTTATAATAGCTTATTTTATTTAAGCATCAGAGAAAACAATACAAACATATTCATATAAAATGCAGTGCTATAAATGCAAAAACATGCCATCACTGTGGAAACCAAAGTTAAGTGAGTCTGTCAAATACATGGCCCCCCTTTTGCTTAATTTTTTTGGATTCTTTTATGCAGAAAACATAATTTCTGGAGGTACAGATGTGTATATAAGGTAGGTTGGTAAAGTAAATGCCAGAAGTAATGAAAAATATAGTTGTTGAAAGGTTGTTGGGAAAGGTAGATAACAGAGAAAGGGAAAGATCAAGGGAAAAGATGGGGATGAGAAGGGTAATAGGAGTGTGGGTGAAAGAAGGAATATGAGTCTTGCTCACCGCACACCTCTCAACAAGGTGTCCTGCCCCTATTATATTTGTCAATCTTTTGAATAGGTGAATCTGATCCAAGCATACCTTATGGCTCTTAATTTATCAAATGTGTTATGCAAGGAAGTAGTTGTGTTGTTCATCCACCACTTGCCACCTCACCCATTTAAACCTGAACACGTATGAATTACACAGGTTCTGAAGTTAATTTAATGCAGGTAAGGCACCAAGTGAGTTTAATTAACACCTTAACCACTTAAGCCCCGGACCATTTCACTCGCCAAAGACCAGGCCACTTTTTTCGATTCGGCACTGCATCGCTTTAACTGACAATTGCGCGGTCGTGCGACGTGGCTCCCAAACAAAATTGACGTCCTTTTTTTCCCATAAATAGAGCTTTCTTTTGGTGGTATTTGATCACCTCTGTGGTTTTTATTTTTTGCGCTATAAACAAAAATAGAGTGACAATTTTGAAAAAAAAGCAATATTTTTTACTTTTTGCTATAATAAATATTCCCCAAAAAATATATAAAAAATAAAAAAAAATTCCTCAGTTTAGGCTGATACGTATTCTTCTACATATTTTTGGTAAACAAAAAATATTGATTGGTTTAGGCAAAATTTATAGCGTCTACAAAGTTAAGGGATATGTGTGAAATATGTGAGCGCTAAATACGATCCTAATTCCTAGGAAAAGTGCCTATATAGACATATAACAACAAATGTGTCCACAGTGTTGTTATGTCTCTGAAAATCACAAAAAATCACAAAAGATTTATTTTATGTATCAATGATGCATGATCAATGATAACAACTAATAAATATGTGTGCACAAATTCTTTACAAATAATGCAATCTTATACTTAATCCGTGTCAAAGTGACCAAAAACAGAAAACAAAATTTAGATCGCACTCTCAAAAATACAGGGTATGTGAACCTCTATATGAGTGAGAAAAAAAGCTGTGAGCAATGTAGCTTATCATGAGATATAAATAGAGGGACAGTCTATAAAGTGCATATCTGACATGAAAACAACAAAAAATAAAGTCTATAACTTGTATCCACACCGTCTAGGCAATTTCAAGTTTCCTAGGGGATTTATAAGTTTTTATTGTCTCCATAAATATTGTGATATAACCTTTATTTGTATATGATGAGATCAGTCATCTTTGCTCAGTCCGGTTATCATCCATCACGGCTATCTTCAGTATATATAGATATATATGCCATTTAGTTCCCACAGGCATCTGTGTAGGTGATGGGTTTTTCCTGTACTGGGTAAAAGTTATTCCTGGTTTAAGCACTTGGCATACTATGGAACTGCATATCCCAGTCTGTTCCCCACCTAGCCTCTGATCCATATGAAGGACCAATGCGGAGCGTGTGATGTTATGTCAACATGCTGGATTAGTATTTACATCTGTGATCATGGTTTCCAGCTCGCACCGTTTTAGGTTCGGACTGGTGAGGCATAGGACAGGTGCTTGTGGGTTAACCATTAGCGCATTAAGTATGATACTACAATGTCCAGAACACCCAGCGCCTCACTTCCGGTCTTTACCGGTATTGTTTTTTCAATTGGCTCTTTATGTTTAGATAGTTACTACAACTTCCAAGATGCTTTGCGTCGCGCTTCCGGTTTTTTGCCGGAAGCGTCATTGATATTTGCACCCAGTATATTGCGGTAAAATACCGCAATACCCAGGCTACCTAGTGTCCATTCCATGGTTGGCCTGTTATTTACTATTGACCCCCATTCTGCCCAAAGATTTCAAGTCTGTGTTCTCCGATCGGGAGATCTTTGAACTACACCTCCCGGCACCCTTGGCGCCTGTTCATCACCTGTTTAGATATCAGTGTTGTCATTGGTTTAGAAACCCGGAGAGGGTTCCACTTGTTATCCATTGGCTTTTAAGTGTGCAATGACGTCAACACGTCCGCGCGGTGATCCACGTGATGCGGTGATCCCGGAAGTGAGTTCGGAGCGGCTTTTTCAATTACAATTTCAATTTTCCTCCTTCTATATAAAGCGTGGAGGTGACACACTAGCTTGTACCCCAGTTGATGTCTGCAGTAGACGAAACGCGTCGGGACCACATGCTAGTCACCTAGCCCACGCTTGTTTGTTATATTCGCTGGTTTGCTTTTCCAGTATTTTGGATTTTTGGATATTATTTTATTCATTTAAAAAAATTTATTTTTTTGTGCAGTGGTTTTTTGCCTTTTGTACCTTTTTAGTTTTAATAAAAACCCAGTTATTTGGTTTTACACCATGCGGAGGATTTTTCTTTCTTTTCTTGGAATTGATTCCTTTCCTGGACATCTGATCGTGGTTTGAGCTGAAGGATCTGATCCGGTGTAGACTTCCATTCGTGGATCAAATAAGGACAACACGACATCACATCACCACAATCTGAGTCCCTGTGAGGACATAAGCCTGCATGACCCAGCATCGTATGGTGGCTTGGGTCCGAGTCTTGCGGTAAGAGTATTTTATTCTCTTCAATGCTTATGATGATGATGTTATCACCGTGTATCAGCTGAAAACTTTGAAGTACTTTCTTCCTTCCCACTACTGGTGTTTCTACACCTGCAGAAATAGGATTTATCCACAATACATCCCAGGAAGTTCCAAGTGGACATTATACCCACATCTAGGGTTTCCCAGTACCCCCATGTGATTGATATTTATTTGGGGAACACTGGATATATACCTGACGGTGTGGATACAAGTTATAGACTTTATTTTTTGTTGTTTTCATGTCAGATATGCACTTTATAGACTGTCCCTCTATTTATATCTCATGATAAGCTACATTGCTCACAGCTTTTTTTCTCACTCATATAGAGGTTCACATACCCTGTATTTTTGAGAGTGCGATCTAAATTTTGTTTTCTGTTTTTGGTCACTTTGACACGGATTAAGTATAAGATTGCATTATTTGTAAAGAATTTGTGCACACATATTTATTAGTTGTTATCATTGATCATGCATCATTGATACATAAAATAAATCTTTTGTGATTTTTTGTGATTTTCACAGACATAACAACACTGTGGACACATTTGTTGTTATATGTCTATATAGGCACTTTTCCTAGGAATTAGGATCGTATTTAGCGCTCACATATTTCACACATATCCTTTTTACAATTAGTCAATTGTTATGTCAGCAGCTTATTAGAATATTCACTTTATTAGCAATTTTGATATCTATATTATTTTTGCACTTGTTGACAGGCGCAGTATTACTTATTTATTTATTTATTTATTTATTTAAAGTTAAGGGATAGTTTTATGGCATTTTTATTAATATTTTTTTTTTACTAGTAATGGCGGCGGTCAGCGATTTATATCGCGACTGCGACATTATGGCAGACACATCGGACACTTTTGACACCATTTTAGGACCATTGTCATTCTTACAGCGATCAGTGCTATAAAAAATGCACTAATTACTGTAAAAATTACACGGGCAGTGAAGAGGTTAACCTTTAGGGGGCGCTTAAGGGGTTAATTGTGACCTAGGGAGTAGGGATAAGCTTGGTGTTCGAATCGAACATACGTTCGACTCGAACATCAGCTGTTCGACCGTTCGGCGAACATCGAACGATTTTGGCCGTTCGCGCCAAATTCGAGTGACGCGAACGACCCACAATACACTGCGCCATCGCAGTGCAATCCCGGCGCTGTGATTGGCCAAGCATGCACTGTGACCCCGCATGCTTGGCCAATCACAGCGCCGGCAGCTAGGAGAGCCATAATTGGCCACAGGCAAGTTGCCTGTGGCCAATTATAGCTCAGGGGGTTTAGCACACGCCCAACACTATAAAAGGCCGCCAGCGCAGCGGCCTTGTGTAGTGTGTTCCGGCGCAGGGAAAGAGAAGGATAGGCAGGGACAGTGTTGATATACCTTTGTGCTATTCTTGTGTGCAGGGAGAGAGAAGGATAGGCAGGGAGAGTGTCAGTGTCATATTCTTTGCTAAACCTTGTGTGCAGGTAGAGAGAAGGATAGGCAGGGGACAGTGTCAGTGTCATATTCTTTGATAAACCTTGTGTGCAGGGAGAGAGAAGGATAGGCAGGGGACAGTGTCAGTGTCATATTCTTTACTAAACCTTGTGTGCAGGGAGAGAGAAGGATAGGCAGGGAGAGTGTCAGTGTCATATTCTTTGATAAACCTTGTGTGCAGGGAGAGAGAAGAATAGGCAGGGGACAGTGTCATTGTTGCTAAGCCTCCTGCACAGTATACACCTGAAGCTAGCCCTTATTGCTGTGTTTTCCTGGTGTGTTACACCAACAGGCATTTGCAGCACTTACAGCGGGCGGAGTGTGCCTCCTGCACATTATACACCTGAAGTTAGCCCGTATTGCTGTGTTTTCCTGGTGTGTTACACCAACAGGCATTTGCAGCACTTACAGCGGGCGGAGTGTGCCTCCTGCCCATTATACACCTGAAGTTAGCCCGTATTGCTGTGTTTTCCTGGTGTGTTACACCAACAGGCATTTGCAGCACTTACAGCGGGCGGAGTGTGCCTCCTGCACATTATACACCTGAAGTTAGCCCGTATTGCTGTGTTTTCCTGGTGTGTTACACCAACAGGCATTTGCAGCACTTACAGCGGGCGGAGTGTGCCTCCTGCACATTATACACCTGAAGTTAGCCCGTATTGCTGTGTTTTCCTGGTGTGTTACACCAACAGGCATTTGCAGCACTTACAGCCGGTGGAGTGTGCCTCCTGCACATTATACACCTGAAGCTAGCCCGTATTGCTGTGTTTTCCTGGTGTGTTACACCAACAGGCATTTGCAGCACTTACAGCGGGCGGAGTGTGCCTCCTGCGCATTATACACCTGAAGTTAGCCCGTATTGCTGTGTTTTCCTGGTGTGTTACACCAACAGGCATTTGCAGCACTTACAGCGGGCGGAGTGTGCCTCCTGCGCATTATACACCTGAAGTTAGCCCGTATTGCTGTGTTTTCCTGGTGTGTTACACCAACAGGCATTTGCAGCACTTACAGCGGGCGGAGTGTGCCTCCTGCACATTATACACCTGAAGTTAGCCCGTATTGCTGTGTTTTCCTGGTGTGTTACACCATCAGGCATTTGCAGCACTTACAGCGGGCGGAGTGTGCCTCCTGCGCATTATACACCTGAAGTTAGCCCGTATTGCTGTGTTTTCCTGGTGTGTTACACCAACAGGCATTTGCAGCACTTACAGCGGGCGGAGTGTGCCTCCTGCGCATTATACACCTGAAGTTAGCCCGTATTGCTGTGTTTTCCTGGTGTGTTACACCAACAGGCATTTGCAGCACTTGCAGCGGGCGGAGTGTGCCTCCTGCACATTATACACCTGAAGTTAGCCCGTATTGCTGTGTTTTCCTGGTGTGTTACACCAACAGGCATTTGCAGCACTTACAGCGGGCGGAGTGTGCCTCCTGCGCATTATACACCTGAAGTTAGCCCGTATTGCTGTGTTTTCCTGGTGTGTTACACCAACAGGCATTTGCAGCACTTACAGCAGGCGTAGTGTGATTCCTGCAAAATATACTCCTGAAGCTAGGCCTTATTGCTGGTTTTCCCATCTCCCTGCAGGCCATTAGAATGTCTGAAAGGCAAACAAGGAGAGGCAGACAGTCAGGAGCCAATAAAAGAGGGCAAGCAGGCTCTGTGTCTAGAGACAACAGTGCTGGTCGTGGACGCGGTGCATCGCCATCAGCACGTGGCCATGGGACACGCTTGTCCTTCTTTTCGGCAGCTGGACATGTTGAGCCGCATCATGCCGAAGACTTGGTAGAGTGGATGACCAAGCCCTCCTCATCCTCCTCATCCTCTCTCACCCAGGCTCAGGGTACTGGCAATGCAGCTGCCAAAGCGTCCTCTTCCCTGGTATCAATGTCATCATCAGTCACTCCTTCCCTAGACCAACCATGTCCTCCTGAGGAGTCCCCCGAACTGTTTGAGCACAGTGTTGGGTACATGCTCCAGGAGGATGCCCAGCGTTTCGAAGGGTCTGATGATGATACCCAGCTAGAGGAAGGCAGTAGCGTGAGAGCAGAGAGAGGGGATGCTCAAGAAGGACACCAATCTGGCAGTCATGTTCCAGCAGCTGCAGCATACTGCCAGATTGGCTCCAGTGATGAGGAGGGAGGGGATGATGAGGTCACTGACTCCACGTGGGTGCCTAATAGGAGAGAGGAGGAGGAGGATGAGGAGGAGGCACATCTCCAACGAGGCAGGATGCCCTCGGGGGGCCAGCATAAGGGCAGCACACCGACTGAATCACACCGCAGAGCTCCGCCTGTGCAGGGCGCTGCCTCTGCCCGTTATTCAAAAAGTTCTTTGGTGTGGGCCTTTTTTGAGTCGAGTGCATCAGATCGCACAGCTGCTGTTTGCAACATATGTCTCAAGCGTATATCGCGTGGCCAAAACATCACCCGCTTGGGCACCACATGCTTGACCAGACATATGTTGACCTGCAATGCAGCTCGTTGGCAAGCCTACCTTAAAGACCCACACCAAAGAACAAAGTGGACCTCTCCTTGCACCGCATCAGCTGGGATCTCCAACCCCACTATACCTTCAGTCCTCTCTGAAACCTGCACTGAGAGGAATGAAGGTGTAGAATTAGGTGTGTCACAGCCAAGTACTTGCGGGCACTCTGCTAGCAGTACACCGACGTCCGATTCTAGCAGGCAAATTTCCCTGCCCCAGCTGCTGGACCGTCGAAAGAAGTTCACTCCCAGCCACCCACAGGCCCAGTGGTTGAATGCTAGCTTGGCTAAATTGCTAGCACTTCAACTGCTGCCTTTTCAGTTGGTAGACTCGGCCCCCTTCCGTGAGTTTGTGCAATGTGCGGTTCCTCAGTGGCAGGTTCCCAAATGCCACTTTTTCTCATGGAAGGCGAATTCCAGCTCTCTACCGGCATGTGGAAGGCAATGTCTTGGCCTCGCTGGACAGGGCGGTCAGCGGTAAGGTGCATATTACCGCTGACTCATGGTCCAGCAGTCATGGACAGGGACGTTACCTTTCTTTCACGGCCCATTGGGTCACTCTTTTGGCAGCTGGGAAGGATGCAGGACAAGGTGCAGTAGTGTTGGAGGTTGTTTCGCCGCCAGGCCTCCAAAATGCTACTACTGGTTGTGACACACCTCTCTCCTTCACCCCCTCCTCTTCTTCTTCCTCCATGGCCTCTTCCTGTGCTTTGTCCTCGAAACCAGCGGTGCTCCCTAGGCGTTCAAGGGGCTACGCAAGTACACAGGCAAAAAGATGCCGTGCTTGCGCTGGTGTGTTTGGGGGACAGGAGCCACACTGGGGCAGAGGTTCTGTCTGTTCTGCAGGGGCAGGCCGAGAGGTGGTTGACGCCACGCCAGCTTAAGCCAGGAATGGTGGTTTGCGACAATGGCACCAACCTCCTCTCCGCCCTCCGACAAGGACAACTGACCCATGTGCCCTGTGTGGCTCACGTCCTTAACCTGGTGGTGCAGCAGTTCTTGGGCAGGTACCCGGGCTTACAGGATGTCCTGAGGCAGGCCAGGAAAGTCTGTGTGAATTTCCGCAGATCTTATAATGCCAGTGCTCGCCTGGCTGAGCTGCAAAAGGAGTTGAACCTGCCCAAGAACCGCCTTATATGTGACATGCCCACCAGGTGGAACTCAACGTTGGCCATGCTGCAGCGGCTGCACATGCAGCAGAGGGCCATCAATGAGTACCTGTGCGACTACGGCACCAGGACAGGGTCAGGGAAGCTCGTTTTTTTTCACCACGCCAGTGGGGCATGATCAGGGATGCATGCACTGTCCTGGCACCATTTGAGGAGGCCATGAGGATGGTGAGCAGTGACAGTGCATGCATCAGTGACACTGTACCTCTTGGACACCTGTTGGAACATATGCTGCGTGGAATAATGGACAGGGCACTTGAGGCAGAACAGAGGCAGGAAGAGGAGGACTTCCTTGCCTTTCAAGGCCCCCTTTACCCAGACAGTGTTCCTTCTGTCCCACCCATCGCAGAGAAAGAGGAGGAGGAGGAGGATTGTGTCAGCATGGAGGTGGAGCCTGGCACTCAGCATCATCAGCAGCAGTCTTTTAGGGATGATTTACAGTCCCAAGAAACCCGTGGACTTGTACGTGGCTGGGAGGAGGTGGCTGCGGATCATGTCATCCTTAGTGACCCAGAGGACTCCGGACCGAATGCCTCAGCTAACGTACGCTGCATGGTCTCCCTGATCCTGCAAAGTCTGCGGAAGGATCCTCGTATTCTTCGGATCAAGGAGAGGGACCATTACTGGCTGGCCACTCTCCTTGATCCACGGTACAAGGGTAAGGTTGCGGACCTTATCTTACCGTCGAAGAGGGAGCAGAGGATGAGACAACTCCGGGAGGCCTTGCAGAAAGGTCTGTGCAACGCGTTCCCAGAGACTGGGAGGTTACAAACTCCTGGTCCTGGACAACGAGTTGCTGAGGCTTCGGTCAGTCAAAGAAGGAGCGGTGGGGAAGGTGGCCGTCTGACCGATGCGTTCAGACAGTTCTTTAGTCTGCAGCCCCAAGGTATGATCAGTTCCAGCAACCATCGCCAGCATCTGATATACATGGTGCAGGAATACCTAGGGGCAAGGTCAGACTTGGACACCTTCCCCACCGAAAATCCTCTTGCTTAACTGGGTCTTGAGGATGGATCACTGGCCAGAGCTTGCACAGTATGCAATTGAGCTACTGGCCTGTCCTGCATCCAGCGTACTTTCAGAACGCACATTCAGTGCTGCTGGAGGATTTGTCACGGATCACAGGGTGCGCCTGTCCACCGACTCGGTTGATCGACTGACCTTCATAAAGATGAACCAGTCATGGATTACCACCAGCTACCAAACACCTGAAGCTGATATAACAGACTAATTTATTTTCAAATATCACATCCCTTCAAGACTGATGCTGATGCTGAGAGACTGTCCTGTTATGTTGACTGACTATCCTCCTCCTCCTCAATGATCCGATTGATGATGATAGCTTGGAAGAACATTTTTGTTTCTGGGTGCCGCCACCAGTGGCTAAGGCCCAATTTTTCAGCCCCTGTTTAACAGGGGCATGTAATTACAAATTTTTATGCAATGCTTTGCAGCAGGGCTCATTCCTGCACTCCAACTAGAGTATCTGGGAGAGGTTGCAGTGTCGTGGCACCAGCACCAGTGGCTAAGGCCCAATTTTTCAGCCCCTGTTTAACAGGGGCGTGTTATTAATTTTTTTTATGTGATGCTTTGCAGCAGGGCTCATTCCTGCACTCCAACTAGAGTATCTGGGAGAGGTTGCAGTGTCGTGGCACCAGCACCAGTGGCTAAGGCCCAATTTTTCAGCCCCTGTTTAACAGGGGCGTGTTATTACAATTTTTGATGCAATACTTTGCAACAGGGCTCATTGCTGTGCTCCAAGTACAGTATCTGTGAGGGGTTTCAGTGTTGTGGCACCAGTGCCTAAGGCCCAATTTTTCTGCCCCTGTTTAACAGGGGCATGTAATTACAATTCTTGATCTAATAATTCACAGCAAGGCCCATTCCTGCGCCCACCAAGAGTAACTGTGAGGCCTTACAGTGTTGTGTCAACACCACCACCACCACCACCAAAGGCCCAATTTTTCAGCCCCTGTTCAACAGGGGCATGCAATTACAATTCTTGATCTAATAATTCACAGCAGGGCCCATTCATGCGCCCACCAAGAGTAACTGTTTGGGCTCACAGCGTTGTGGCAACACCAACATGTAAGGGGCAAATTTCAGCAGAGTATATACGGCAGGCCCCTACTTTCAAACATCCAACTTACAAACGACTCCTCCTTGCAAACGGAAGGATACAACAGGAAGTGAGAGGAAATCTACCCCTAGGAAGGCAAATTCTCTCCTGTAAGAGTTAATATGGGAAAAAAAGTGTATCCTCTCCACTGATGCTTTATCACCAATTTTTGTTTCAATAAAAACCCCAAATTTTCAAAAAACATTTGTCATTAGGACGGAAAGTGAGGTGAACTGTTCTGAACAGGTGCACACTGCACAGACAGCAAAACAAATGTTACAAGGGTGATAACCCTTCCCTATGTTTTCAAAAAAGCTTAAAAATAGATTTTTTGGCTGGAGCTACACTTAAACAATGTAACTGTTCAAAATTACAAACAGATTCTACATAAGAACAAACCTACAGTCCCTGTCTTGTATGCACCGCCTGTATACGGCTGTTCAGAGTATATAGGGCCTTTTTTATTTTGTGTGCGGGGTTCCCCTTAATATCCATACAAGACCCAAAGGGGCTGGTAATGGGCTGGGGTGGGGGGTGTGATGGGGTAGCTATGCCATTTTTCTTAAAGATTTTCATCCATATTACCGGGACCAGACATTACATTAAAGCCGCAAGCAGTTTTAAATGGCTTTTTTTCCTTTAGAAATGTAATTTTGTGCAGGGACAGTTCTAAACACGGGAAACACGTGGCACTTCACAGGCATACTTTAGACACCCCCCAGGTACGATATTTAAAGGAATATTTGACTTTTTTTTTCACTTTATGCATCATTAAAATGACTGCTCCCGAAAAACGGCCGTTTTTAAAACTTCTTTTTGCATTGATACATGTCCCCTGGTGCAGAACCCGGGTTCCCAAACCCTTTTTAGGACAATAACATGCATAATAGTCGTTATAATTAGCACTTTAGATTTCGAACGTTCGCATCCATTGTATTTAATAGGGTTCTAACGTTCGTGCAAACTTTCGGTCCGTTCGCGGGTTCTGGTGCGAACCGAACCCGGGGGTGTTTGGCTCATCACTACTAGGGAGTGCTTCTAACTGTTAGGGGGCGTGGCTTGCCGTGACACGTGACTGATCGCTGTTCCCGATGACAGGGGACAGATGATCAGTGACAGTGTCAGGGGAGGGACGGGGAGATTTTGTGTTTACACTAACATCTCCCCGTTCTTCAGCTCTGTGACCCGATAGTGGGACACCGGCGGCGGCGCGCGTGTGACCACACGGCTCGCATCTTAAAGGGGACTTATATATGCGCAGCCCTGCCATTCTGTTGCCGTAAAAGTGGGTGCGGCGGTCAGGAAGTAGTTAAGTAACACCTTAATCAGCCAGAGAACCCGTGTAATTAATATGTGTCCAGTTTTAAGGCCCCATGCACACGAGACGCTGTTAAACACACGTTCAGAAGCAGTTTGGACACTTTTTTCAACTGCCCCTGAACTCATTCAATGTTATCCTATGTGACCATGCACACTCTCTCGTTTATTGCTGTTTATATGCAGTTGCGTTTAACCTCGTTTTTCCAGAGGCAAAAAAATGGGTTCAGACGCAAAAGTTTTCCACGTTTCAGATACGAAACGCCACTAAACGTGGCTAAACGCGGTACTGGCATTTTGCCGCGTTTTCGTTTATAAGCGTTTTTAAAGGTGACCTATTTTATTCCTTTAAAAATCTCAAAAATTATGGCAAATGATGAAAAACCATTAAAAATTATAAAAAAAAACTGTAATTGCTTGCATTGCATTGTGGACAATCCACAACTTGTGGCAGGTAATGTGGCAAGTGGACAATCTTCAACTTGTGGCAGGTGACGTTGCCAGGTGACATGGCAAGTGGACAATCCACAACTTGTGGCAGGTAACGTGGCAAGTGGACAATCCAGAACTCGTGGCAGGTAACGTGGCAAGTGGACAATCCACAACTTGTGGAAGGTGACGTGGCCATGTGACGTGGCAGGTGACGTGGCCAGGTGACGTGGCCAGGTGAGGTGGCCAGGTGACATGTCCAGGTGACGTGGCAAGTGGACAATCCACAACCTGTGGCAGGTGACGTGGCCAGTGGACAATCCACAACTTGTGGCAGGTGACGTGCCCGAGTGACGTGGCCAGGTGACATGGCCAGGTGACGTGGCAAGTGGACAATCCACAACTTGTGGCCAGGTGACGTGGCCAGGTGACGTAACACATGAAGTGGCCAGGTGACGTGGCCAGTGGAAAATCCACAACTTGTGGCAGGTGACATGGCCAGGTGACGTGGCATGTGACGTGGCCAGGTGACGTGGCAGGTGACATGGCCAGGTGACGTGGCAAGTGGACAATCCACAACTTGTGGCAGGTGACGTGGCTAGGTAACGTGGCACATGACGTGGCAAGGTGAAGTGACCAGTGGACAATCCACAACTTGTGGCAGGTGACATGGCCAGGTGACGTGGCATGTGACGTGGCCAGGTGACGTGACCAGGTGACATGGCATGTGACGTGGCCAGGTGACGTGGCCAGTGGAAATCCACAACTTGTGGCAGGTGACGTGGCAAGTGGACAATCCACAACTTGTGGCAGGTGACATGGCAGGTGACGTGGCCAGGTGACGTGGCAAGTGGACAATCCACAACTTGTGGCAGGTGACGTGGCCAGGTGACGTGGCAGGTGATGTGGCCAGGTGATGTGGCAAGTGGACAATCCACAACTTGTGGCAGGTGAAGTGGCCAGGTGACGTGGCCAGGTGACGTGGCAAGTGGACAATCCACAACTTGTGGCTGGTGACATGGCAGGTGACGTGGCCAGGTGACGTGGCAAGTGGACAATCCACAACTTGTGGCAGGTGACGTGGCCAGGGGATGTGGCAGGTGACGTGGCCAGGTGACGTGGCAAGTGGACAATCCACAACTTGTAGCAAGTGACGTGGCAGGTGACGTGGCGGGTGACATGGCAAGTGGACAATTCACACCTTGTGGCAGGTGACGTGGCCAGGTGACGTGGCATGTGATGAGGCCAGGTGACGTGGCAGGTGATGTGGCCAGGTGACGTGGCAAGTGGACAATCCACAACTTGTGGCAGGTGACATGGCCAGGTGATGTGGCAGGTGACGTGGCCAGGTGATGTGGCAGGTGGACAATCCACAACTTGTGGCAGGTGACGTGGCTAGGTAACGTGGCACATGACGTGGCAAGGTGAAGTGACCAGTGGACAATCCACAACTTGTGGCAGGTGACGTGGCCAGGTGACGTGGCATGTGACGTGGCCAGGTGACGTGACCAGGTGACATGGCATGTGACGTGGCCAGGTGACGTGGCCAGTGGAAATCCACAACTTGTGGCAGGTGACGTGGCCAGGTGACGTGGCAAGTGGACAATCCACAACTTGTGGCAGGTGACATGGCAGGTGACGTGGCCAGGTGACGTGGCAAGTGGACAATCCACAACTTGTGGCAGGTGACGTGGCCAGGTGACGTGGCAGGTGATGTGGCCAGGTGATGTGGCAAGTGGACAATCCACAACTTGTGGCAGGTGAAGTGGCCAGGTGACGTGGCCAGGTGACGTGGCAAGTGGACAATCCACAACTTGTGGCTGGTGACATGGCAGGTGACGTGGCCAGGTGACGTGGCAAGTGGACAATCCACAACTTGTGGCAGGTGACGTGGCCAGGGGATGTAGCAGGTGACGTGGCCAGGTGACGTGGCAAGTGGACAATCCACAACTTGTAGCAAGTGACGTGGCAGGTGACGTGGCCAGGTGACGTGGCGGGTGACGTGGCAAGTGGACAATTCACACCTTGTGGCAGGTGACGTGGCCAGGTGACGTGGCATGTGATGAGGCCAGGTGACGTGGCAGGTGATGTGGCCAGGTGACGTGGCAAGTGGACAATCCACAACTTGTGGCAGGTGACATGGCCAGGTGATGTGGCAGGTGACGTGGCCAGGTGACGTGGCAGGTGGACAATCCACAACTTGTGGCAGGTGACGTGGCCAGGTGACGTGGCACATGACGTGGCCAGGTGACGTGGCCAGTAGACAATCCACAACTTGTGGCAGGTGACGTGGCATGTGACGTGACCAGGTGACGTGGCGAGTGACGTGGCCAGGTGACGTGGCCAGTGGAAATCCACAACTTGTGGCAGGTGACATGGCCAGGTGACGTGGCCAGGTGATGTGGCAAGTGGACAATCCACAACTTGTGGCAGGTGATATGGAAGGTGACGTGGCCAGGTGACGTGGCAAGTGGACAATCCACAACTTGTGGCAGGTGACGTGGCCAGGTGACGTGGCAGGTGACGTGGCCAGGTTATGTGGCAAGTGGACAATCCACAACTTGTGGCAAGTGACGTGGCAGGTGACATGGCCAGGTGAAATGGCCAGGTGACGTGGCAAGTGGACAATCCACAACTTGTGGCTGGTGACGTGGCAAGTGGACAATCCACAACTTGTGGCAGGTGACGTGGCCAGGTGATGTGGCAGGTGACGTGGCCAGGTGACGTGGCAAGTGGACAATCCACAACTTGTGGCAAGTGACGTGGCAGGTGACGTGGCCAGGTGACGTGGCGGGTGATGTGGCAAGTGGACAATTCACAACTTGTGGCAGGTGACGTGGCCAGGTGACGTGTCATGTGACGTGGCAAGTGGACAATCCACAACTTGTGGCAGGTGACATGGCCAGGTGATGTGGCATGTGACGTGGCCAGGTGACATGGCAGGTGATGTGGCCAGGTGATGTGGCAAGTGGACAATCCACAACTTGTGGCAGGTGACGTGGCCAGGTGACATGGCACGTGACGTGGCCAGTGGACAATCCACAACTTGTGGCAGGTGACGTGGCCAGGTGACATGGCCAGGTGACGTGGCATGTGACATGGACAGGTGACATGGCCAGGTAACGTGGCCAGGTGACGTGGCAAGTGGACAATCCACAACTTGTGGCAGGTGACATGGCAGGTGATGTGGCCAGGTGACATGGCAAGTGAACAATCCACATCTTGTGGCAGGTAACGTGGCCAGGTGACGTGGCAGGTGACATGGCCAGGTGACGTGGCAAGTGGACAATCCACAACTTGTGGCAGGTGACGTGGCCAGGTGACATGGCACGTGACGTGGCCAGTGGACAATCCACAACTTGTGGCAGGTGACGTGGCCAGGTGACATGGCCAGGTGACGTGGCATGTGACATGGACAGGTGACATGGCCAGGTAACGTGGCCAGGTGACGTGGCAAGTGGACAATCCACAACTTGTGGCAGGTGACATGGCAGGTGATGTGGCCAGGTGACATGGCAAGTGAACAATCCACATCTTGTGGCAGGTAACGTGGCCAGGTGACGTGGCAGGTGACATGGCCAGGTGACGTGGCAAGTGGACAATCCACAACTTGTGGCAATTGACGTTGCAGGTGATGTGGCTAAGTGACGTGGCAGGTGACGTGGCAAGTGGACAATCCACAGCTTGTGGCAGGTGATGTGGCAAGTGACACGCTAAATACAAGTACACTGCTGCTCTCTTAGCTGCTGCTACTCACTCTGGTCTCACAAAATGGCTGAAATGGTTAATAATACTGTTTATTGAGCTTAGGGAGGGTCTTATGATGTTTCTTAACTAAACGCTTATAGACGCAAACGGTAAAACGCCGCTAAACGCGGCTGCAATCGCGGCAAAATGGACGTTTCTAAACGCCGGTTTCAGCCTTTAAAAACGTGTGTTCAGCAAAGTTTGCATTGGCGTCTCGTGTGCATGGGGCCTAAAGGGATAAGGTGGCAACCCTATCCACCACATGTCCACGGTTGGTGGGTTAGACTGTTTCTAGGTACGAACACACATGCCCTAGCAGTATTTTGAAGGTATATCAGCTAAAAAATTAAAATACATTTTTTGTTTGCAAATCTGTTGAGGGTATGTGGACTGCTGTAAGTCTAACTGAACATCTATTATATTGTAGATGAGATCTTTACCTTTCAACCATTAGAGCTGGTTCACACACAGGCGGCACGACTTTGGGGGCGACTCGGCAAGGCGATCTGAAGACGACTTCAGAGGCGACTTGCAAAATGACTTCTGTATTGAAGTCAATGCAAGCCGCCCCCAAAGTCGTACAAGAACCTTTTTCTAAGTCGGAGCGACTTGCGTCACTCCTATTAGAATGGTTCCATTGAAGAGAGTGGAGCGCGACTTGTCAGGCGGCTGAGTCGCCTGACGAGTCGCCCCTGTGTGGACCGGCTCTTAGGGTTTCAAATTTGCACAGTCTCCAATGGTATGTAAAAAAGTGCCTGAACTTTCATGACCTCTCCAACAGGTACAAGATCAAGATCAGAATTTTGTGGAGGATAGTTGGGACTCTATACCAGCTGGTCATGATCCTAAATCCAGTCTCATGTTTCTTGCATTTGATTTCCTCTGTGAAAAGCCATTGCAATTCTTTAGTACTATGGTATAGTTGAATTCATGCAGTGGACATAAATGCACGTGAGGGTTCCTCCGGTGCTTCAACCGGCTCGTCCGTGCAATCGGCGAGCCAGCAGAAGTTTATCATAGAGCTGATCAAGGACACAACCTTATGACGTTATGTCCAGCCCCGGCAGTTGCAAACACTGCCGTGTGCTTGGCTGGAAAGCCTGAGATCATTTTTTTGGGGGGTTTTTATCTCAGACTTTCCAGGCTTTCTAGAGGACAGATGTGGGGACTTATAGACCCCAGATCTCTCGATAATGAAGAACTGTCATGCCCTATTACTATTACAAGGGATTTTTACATTCCTTGTAATAGGAATAAAAGTGTTAAAAACTTTTTTTAGAGTCCCCCCACTGCAAAGCACCCCCTCCTGTTGAGGGCATGTGGCCTGGTATGGTTCAGGAGGGGGAGCACTTACTCATTCCTCCTTTCCTGACCTGCTGGGCTGCATGCTCGGATAAGGGTCTGTTATGGATTTTGGAGGGACCCCATGCAAGTTTAAAAAAAAATTGGTTTGGCATTCCCCTTAAAATCCATACCAGACCCAAGATCTATATCAATTTCACTGCCTTGGAAGGATAATTTAACATGTATATAGAGTTTTCTTTCATTAAAATAATGGCAGTGTAGCACTCCATATATAATTTTGCATATTTTTATGGAGCACATTTAGGTGCATGCAGCAGTTTTCAGGCCATACAATGCCTCCTAACCCCCTTTACAATAGTCTATGAAGAGTGAACCAAACACGGAGGGCTATTTAACACTAGCGTTACTCTCTGAAGAGCAATCCACAATCTGGATCACGCTTCAGAGAGCACTTGGCAGACAACACCTCCTCACCACCTGCTTTAACCCCTTGTTTCCTGCACTAGTGCACTGCCACTGCATGCAGGGAGACCACTTTTACTTGACTGGGGGGGAGGGGTTGTCTTGTAGGCTGTAGAGTAGGGATGAGCCGAACACCCCCCAGTTCGGTTTGCAGCAGAACATGCAAACACCGTTAAAGTCTATGGGACGCGAATGTGAAAAAGCAAAAGTTCTAATTTTAAAGGCTTATATGCAAGTTATTGCCATAAAAAGTGTTTGGGGAACCAGGTCCTGCCCCAAGGGACATGTATCATTGCAAAAAAAGTTTTAAAAATGGCTGTTTTTTCGGGAGCAGTGATTTTAATAATGCTTAAAGTGAAACAATAAAAATTAAATATCCCTTTAAATCTTGTGCCTGGGGGTGCCCTTAGTATGCCTTTAAAGTAGCTTATCTTTCCCACGTTTATAACAGTGCCACAGCAAAATGACATTTCTAAAGGAAAAGATGTCATTTAAAACTGCTCGCGGCTGTAATGTATTGTCGGATCCTGGCAATATAGATAAAAATACCAACAACAAAAAAAATGGTGTAGATGTCCCCCCCAAAATCCATACCAGGCCCTTCGGGTCTGGTATGGATATTAAGGGAAACCACGCACCAAAAAAAAAAAATGGGCAGGCACTATATACTTTGAACAGCACTATATACTATACGGCCTGCCCTATATACTCTGAAGAAAATTGGGCCTTAGGTGTTGGTGGTACCAGAACACTGTAAGCCCTCACAGTTACTCTTGTTGGGCACAAGAATGGACCCTGCTGTGAAATATCATATCAAGAATTTTAATTACATACCCCTGTTAAACAGGGGCAGAAAAATTGGGCCTTTGGCTTTGGTGGCACCAGAATACTGTAAGCCCTCACAGTTACTCTTGTTTGGCGCAGGAATGGGCCCTGCTGTGAAATATTATATCAAAAATTTTAATTACATGCCCCTGTTAAACAGGGGCATAAAAATTTGGCCTTGGGTGGTGGTGGTGCCACAATACTGTAACCCCTCATAGATACTCTTGTTGGGCAAAGGAGCAGGCCCTGATGTGAAACATGACTGACAGTTTTTTTGTCCTTCTGCGGTACCCCCTCTCTCTAGGCTCACGTTACTCCCTTCCTCAACCTGGGAACCAACGTCGGAGCCTTCAAATCGCTGCACATCCTCCAGCAGCATATAACCGACACTGTGGTCAAATAATTCTGGGGACTCCTCCGTGCATGATGGTGGGGCTATGGAAGGAGTGACTGTGGACAAGGAGCCAGTGGAATAGGCCACTTTGGAAGGCAAACTACTCTGAGCCTGTGTGACAGAGGATGAGGAGGATGAGGACGGCTTTAGTATCCACTCCACCAACTATTCTGCATGTTGTGGCTCAATAAAATGGCCAGCAGCAGCAAAAAAGGACAAGCATGCCCCACGGCCATGTGCAGAGGATGCACCATGTCCATGACCACCACTGTTGACTGCAGACATAGAGGCTTCTTGCCCTCTTTTAGTGGCCTGTGAGCGTCTGCCTCTCCTTGGTGGCTTTCCAGACATGATGTATTTTTTTGTTTTGCAACACCACACTACACTGTATTAGATACTGTGTACACCGCCTGAAGTGTATTAGAAAGTGTACAATGGCTGCACTCTATTGTATACTTTGTAGACCACCAGAAGTGTAGTAGAAACTGTATTAGATACTGTGTACACTGCCTGACGTGTATTAGAAACAGTACACCACGGAATGCACTGTAGATATAGGCTACACTGAACGCAGAGTGTATATACTGTATATATATATATATATATATATATATATATATATATACACCGCCTGATGTCTATTAGAAACTGTACACACTGTATTGGATACTGTGTATACCGTTTGCACTGTATTAGCAACCAGAAGTGTAGTAGAAACTGTACACACTGTATTAGATAATGTGTACACTGCCTAAAGTGTAGTAGAAATTGTACACACTGTACACACTGTATTAGATACTGTGTACACCACCTGCACTGTATTAGCAACTGTACAACAGGTGCACTGTATTGTATACTGTGTACACCACCAGCAGTGTAGTAGAACTGTACACACTGTATTAGATACTGTGTACACCGCCTGCACTGTATTAGCAACTGTATTAGCAACTGTACACCACGGAATGCACTGTAGGTATAGGTTACACTGAATGCAGAGTATATATATATACAGTGGGGCAAAAAAGTATTTAGTCAGCCACCAATTGTGCAAGTTCTCCCGTTTAAAAAGATGAGAGAGGCCTGTAATTGTCATCATAGGAATACCTCAACTATGAGAGACAAAATGTGGAAACAAATCCAGACAATCACATTGTAAAGATTTTTTTTTGCAAATTATGTTGGAAAATAAGTATTTGGTCACCTACAAACAAGCAAGATTTCTGGCTCTCACAGACCTGTATCTTCTTCTTTAAGAGGCTCCTCGGTCCTCCACTCATTACCTGTATTAATGGCACCTGTTTGAACTTGTTATCATTATAAAAGACACCTGTCCACAACCTCAAACAGTCACACTCCAAACTCCACTATGGTGAAGACCAAAGCTGTCGAAGGACACCAGAAAAAAAATTGTAGACCTGCACCAGGCTGGGAAGACTGAATCTGCAATAGGCAAGCAGCTTGGTGTGAATAAATCAACCGTGGGAGCAATAATTAGAAAATGGAAGACATACAAGACCACTGATAATCTCCCTCGATCTGGGGCTCCATGCAAGATCTCACCCCGTGCGGTCAAAATGATCACAAGAACGGTGAGCAAAAATCCCAGAACCACACGGGGGGACCTAGTGAATGACCTGCAGAAACCTGGGACCAACGTAACAAAGGCTACCATCAGTAACACACTACGCCGCCAGGTACTCAGATCCTGCAGTGCCAGACGTGTCCCCCTGCTTAAGCCAGTACATGTCCGGGCCCATCTGAGGTTTGCTAGAGAGCATTTGGATGATCGAGAAGAGGATTGGGAGAATGTCATATGGTCAGATGAAACCAAAGTAGAACTGTTTGGTAGAAACACAACTCGTCGTGTTTGGAGGAGAGAGAATGCTGAGTTGCAACCAAAGAACACCATACCTACTGTGAAGCATCTGGGTGGCAACATCATACTTTGGGGCTGTTTCTCTGCAAAGATAACAGGACGACTGATACGTGTACATGAAAGAATGAATGGGGCCATGTATCGTGAGATTTTGAGTGCAAACCTCCTCCCATCAGCAAGGGCATTGAAGATGAAACGCTGCTGGGTCTTTCAGCATGACAATGATCCCAAACACACCGCCCAGACAACGAAGGAGGGGCTTCGTAAGAAGAAGCATTTCAAGGTCCTGGAGTGGCCTAGCCAGTCTCCAGATCTCAACCCCATAGAAAACCTTTGGAGGGGGTTGAAAGTCTGTGTTGCCCAGCAACAGCCCCAAAACATCACTGCTCTACAGGAGATCTGCATGGAGGAATGGGCCAACATACCAGCAACAGTGTGTGACAACTTTGTGAAGACTTACAGAAAACGTTTGACCTCTGTCATTGCCAACAAAGGATATATAACAAAGTATTGAGATGAACTTTTGATATTGACCAAATACTTATTTTCCACCATAATTTGCAAAAAAGATTCTTTCCAAATCAGACAATGTGATTGTCTGGATTTGTTTCCACATTTTGTCTCTCATAGTTGAGGTATACCTATGATGACAATTACAGGCCTCTCTCATCTTTTTAAGTGGGAGAACTTGTACAATAGGTGGCTGATTAAATACTTTTTTGCCCCACTGTATATATATATATACTAGACTGAAGTGTCTTAGAAACAGTACACCACAGAATGCACTGTAGATATACTGTATGCTACACTGGATGTTTTCTGGATGGGCACATGATGTTACAGGAAGTCTCAGATGCATTTTTTGAAATTGGGAAAAGAGACTGACAGATTTAAAGCTGACATAAACAAGGTAAGTGAGAGGTGGCCATATTGGGATAGCTTGAGCACAAATGGCATTAGAAAACACTTATATTTATTATGAAAAGTGAAATTCTATTTGAAAAGGTGAACGTATCTTTTAAGCCTCCAAAGCATCAGTAAGCTGGAATGAATATAAGGCCTTCTTAATACATTCCCTTTGAGAGTGCGTTGTAAAGTCCCCCTGGAGGCATCTAGGACCAGGTAAACCACCCTACCCTTTCTAAATTTCTCCTGCAAATCGAGTCACAGAAGTCCATCTGTCTAGTATTGGGTGCATACATGTTAGCTAGGGTAATCTTTTGGCAATAAAGTTCTCCTTTTACAAGGATAAATGTTTCCATTACATTTTTGCATTGATCTATAAACTTCCATGGAGTCTGCATGGAAATGAACATCCAAACTCCTTTGCATTTGGATTTGTTAGAGAGGCTAGAATAAATTATAGAATATTGATGTTTGGTGATTTGGGGACATTGTTTTTTGTAGAAAATGTGTCTCTTCTATGAACATGGTTTCAGTATATTCTCTCCATTGGTCTGTAAATCAAAATATATTTTTCTTGTCAAATTTGTTTATTGAGTTTTGAAATAATAAACATAGATAATATGGACAGTATTTGATTACAACAAATGGTAATAATAATTAAGTACATATTAATGATATGAAATAATCTTATGTTTGAAATGATCCGATAACATTCAAAAATACATTATAGAATAATAAATTAGATATTCAAACCTTGTAGAATAGTTATATATCATAAAAACAGTTGATAATAACAGTATTAGTGAATTAACATATTTTAAATTATATATGGTAGAAATGGAAGAATATTTAATTTGAAAGTAAATAGTTCAAAAAGAATAAAAAAGTCCTAGATATATATAACAAATATAGTTTATAACTGTTATAAGTAAAAGGATATTTATTATTACCATTTTGTATATGGAAAAAAAAGGGAAAAAACATAGAAAGGTAGAAAACTGAAAAAATAAAAGCAAGGAAAAGACAGGTGAAAGGGAGTCCAAGTAAGAAAGACAGACATTCCGGGGTTTCTGTAAGGAAAAAGAAAGCATACTATATAAAATGATTAATAATGTATAATACCAATTTACTATTACCAAGGTCTCATTAGAGAATTGTCTAGATCAGTAGGGTGGAAATATGCCATCCATGGAGTCCATTTTGTCTCGAACATATGGATGTTATCGTTGGAAATTGCTTCTGATTTTCAAAGGATCATAGCTTGGTTTACTCTATTTTTGTCTTCAGATACCATTAAGGATGAGGTCTTCAAAGCTTTAGTGATGGTCTGTTTTGCGGCCGTGGTGATCGGCAATAGGAGTTTAAATTGAATATTGGAAATATGGGCCGGTTTTAAACTTAAA
Source organism: Rana muscosa (assembly GCA_029206835.1). NCBI lineage: Eukaryota > Metazoa > Chordata > Amphibia > Anura > Ranidae > Rana > Rana muscosa. The sequence continues at coordinate 1,158,550,243 of CM055122.1, forward strand.
AGTGCTATTGTTGGATCTGGATTAATAGATTTCTTAAATATTTTAGAAAGCATAAGGAAAACGTCTTTCCAATAATTTTTTGCTACCGGACAATCCCAAAATATACTGTATGTATGTGTGTTCCCAAAGCACCGCAGCCGTGAAAACAGAGGGGGGAATATTGGGGACTATATTTTGCAAGTCTAATTGGAACCAGATACCAATGCATGAGTACCTTATAGTTTGTTTCCAAAGCTATTATATTTTGTGAAGATTTGTTAGTATTGGTCCAGACTTTACACCAATTGGATGTATCCATATGAAATCCAAGATCTTTCTCCCATTTTTCAACATACAAAGGTCGATTAGTATTAGATATGGTATTCAGATGATTATATAGTAATGAAATTAGTCCTTTTGAGTGAGGATCTTGTCTACAAATACGTTCAATTTGCGTCATGTCGCTTACTTTACTAGTATCTTGTAAATAAGGAGAAAATATGTTTTTGATCTGTAAATATCAGAAAAGTTCGGATACCGGAAGTTTGTGTGATTCACATATTTCAGGAAATGCTTTAAATGAATTAGATGATATAAAATCACAAAGTTGTGTCAGGCCAGCATTTATCCAATTTTTAAAGGTGTTAGAATATACGTGGGCTGGGTAAAATTTAGGATTCCTAAGATAAGAAATAAGGGGAGTATGTGGAGATTGTAGTTCCTTTACTGTCTTAAATCTATCCTATATGACAATTGTATGTTTATTTTTCAAATTTTTGATTATCTTATGGTTAGAAGAAGTGGACCATATTAGGTTTGGAATGGAGATTGGATCGCTATCTATAGCTTTGATTGATACCCAAAGAGGAATCTCACGTTTAGTATGATATTTAGGAATATTTGCTAATCGTGCTGCATGGAAGTAGGTAGTAAAATTAGGGAAACCTAGACCACCTTTAAGTTTAGGTATGTAAAGAGTGTGCATAGGTAAACAAGATTTTAAGGAATCCCATATAAATACTTGTGTTTTATGTTGAAGTTTTCTGAGAAAGTATGCTGGAATAAGTATTAGAAGAACCCGTAAAAGATTTAACATTTTTGGTAGTATGGACATTTTTATAACATTTATTTTACCGATCCAAGATATTGGTAATGTGGACCATTGCTGAGGTAGTTTGTAACTTTCCGTAATAAAGGAGGATAATTAGCTGAGACAATGTCAGATAAATCGGAGGTAAGAGTGATACCTAGGTAAGTGAGTTGAGATGTAGACCATGTAAAAGGAAGGGATATTTTCGCTTGCTGTAATGTATGTGGAGATAAAGAGATGTTTATAGCTTTGGATTTTTGCGGATTTATGATTAATCCTGATATATGGGCGAATTGATCAAGTTTGTTTAAAAGGTTGGGAGCAGTGATATGGGGGGAGGACATGAAAATAATATATCATCAGCAAATAAACATAGTTTATGCTGGTAGCCTGCTAATTCTATGCCTTTTGATTGCAGAGTCTGTATGAATAGCTTGGGCCAGGGGTTCAATGAGCAGGGAAAATAAAAGTGGGGAGACGGGTACCTCTATTGATGTCAAACATGCTGGATTTATATCCCGCATACTTGACACAAGCCTTAGGATTATTGTATAATGATGAAACCCAGCTGAGAAAATGAGGGCAGAAGCCTCATTTTTGTAAAACAAATTGTAAGTAGGGCCATGTTACTGTATCAAATGCTTTTTGATGTCTAGTGGCAAGAGACACATAGGTATTCGTCTTGTTTTAGCTGCTCGGATCAGTAAGGTTGCCCTACGTACATTATCTGTTGCTTGGCATAAAGGAATAAAACCTACTTGATCATTGCTTATAAAAGAACCTATTGTAGTATTCAGACGCAAAGCCAATTTTTTTTGCTAGCAGTTTTATATCCAGATTTAATAGATATAGGCCTAAAATTTGTGCAAAAAGTGTCATCAGACTGAGGTTTAGGAATCATTGATATTATTGCTGTAAGAGTTTCAGTTTGGAAGGATTGTTTTTTAAGAATGGAATTAAAGGCTTCTGTCTGCATGGGGGTTAGGATATGGGAGAATTTCTTATAATAAAGGGCTGAAAATCCATCCGGCCCTGGGCGTTAGTTTGGTTTAAGGGATTTAATTGCCATTTCAATTTCAATGGGGTTAATAGGATTTTCAAGGCTGTCGTATTGAGATTGTGTCATGGTTGGGAGTTTAATTTGTGAGAAGAATGATTCGGCAGAAGATTGGTTGAAAGGTCCTTCTTTTTTATATAGAGAGGTAAGGTGTTTATGAAAGATTTGTAGAATCTTTACGGGGTTACTACTGTAACAATCTTGGGAAGTTTTCAATCAAATTGGTTTAAAAGGGATGTTTCGTTTTTTGAGAGCATGTGCAAGGAGGGTGCCAGGTTTATTAGCTTTAAAGTAGAATTTGTGTTTGGATTTATGTATTGTTTTGTCCACTGATTCCGATAGAAAAAGTTAAAGATTCAAACTTGTTTTATCAAGTTGTGACTTAGTCATTGGAGTAGGGTTAGATTGGAAGTTAGCGTGGCACTTGTTAAACTCGTTTTCTAATATTTGTTGTAATTTTCGCTTTTCTTTTTTAAGGTATGATGCTTGGCATAGGCAAAACCCTCTAAGAATTGGTTTGTGTGCTTTCCATAATGTTATTGGGGATATATCTGGAGTTTTATTATTTTCCAGGAATTCTTTTATAGCAATTTGTATGTCCAAAGAATGTGACGGGTGAGATAAAAAATTGTCATTAATGTGCCATGTGGGGTCCTGTGCCTTTGGGATTAAATAATTAAAAGTAGATATAATTGCACAATGGTCTGTCCACATAAAGGGTTTGATAGTTGAGGTAAGCAGTTCTGGGGACATACATATAGAAATTAGAATATGGTCAATTCGAGAAAATGATCTATGGGGTTGAGAGTAAAAAGAGAATTGACGTTTTGCAGGATTAGATTAGGAATCTATCAGCAAATGTTGTTGGAGGAGTCTCTGGAATACTCTAGATTGAGAGATAGATGTGATTGGAGTTGGGGATTTATCTAGATAAGGATATAATATTTGGTTTGAATCTCCACAAATGAAAAGTGTGCCCAATTTATGTGAGTCTATAACTTGGGTAAATGGGAGAGAAATTATGTCGGTCTCTTATTAGGGGCATAATAGGAAACTACAGGGATTTGAATATCACAAAGATGGCCTGTGAGTATGAGATAACGTCCTTCTGGGTGTTTGATCTAATTTAAAAGGGAGAAAGGTGTAGTCCGGTGGAATGCTATTAAAACTCGTCTGTGCTTTGGATTTAGCTGAGGCTGTAAAAACCTGGGGATAGCCTATGCCAAAATATTTAGGAGTAGATGTGTCAGTAAAATGTGTTTCCTGGAGACACACAATATGGGCTTTGGTGGAGGACAATGATCGGAATACTTTAGTTCGCTTTTGGGGGATGTTTAGACCTTGAACATTTAAGGTAAGTACATTTAAAGGAGCCATTTAGAGATATAAGTGAGATATAATAATACATAGCCTGCAATGTTTGTAGAACAAAATTTACCCTGAAAAAGAACAAAAAAAGAAAGGAGAGTGAAAACTGAATAGGATAGAAAAAAAGAGGAGTAGGAGTCATATATATATAAATAATATATAAAAACTAGTATAAGTAGAAAAATAAAATGCTGGAGTACTGAGCAAGCGAGAACCGCTAGCTCAGAGGCACAGAGTCTATCAAAGGAGGACCCTCACACTATAACTAAAGTGGAGGTAAGTCCTAGGACAGAAAAAAATGGGGGGAGCAGTGACCATTTCTCGGGTTCCCCACAGCTGAACATATGCAAAAAAGGAAAAAGTAACATAGACAACCAATTTTGGCAATATAACTAGAAACATACAATTATAAGAGTAGTAATAAATCATTCTATAGTTAATAATGAAAAATAATAAAATACTTGCTATTCAAATTCAAGTTTGTATGTTTTTGATGTGTAGCTCTCTTTTGTATATAAATCCAAAATGCCCTTAAGGTAGTCAAAAGCTTGGACGCTTGCATTTATCTTAATAAACAGAATATTAAGAGATAGGGTGTATGATAAGATAATTAAAGTGAGTATAATAAACTTGGAGTTTCTGTAGATGTCTCTTATAGTTTTAGGGGAAATAAAACAGTGGGTGAAGAACAGTTGGTAAATGTTATACTTTTCTTCAGAGGATAGTAAAGTTCCAAAGGGTGTATTATGAATACAATATAAGGAGTTTTTATATGTATATTAACTCATTAACTATGAAAGCTTGAAATTTTAGGAGTAAAGCATGGATAGTTTAGCCGTGCAGTAGAAAAAATCTTCAGATAAAGAAGCGGAGTCTATTCCGTCCATTGAGTCTTGAGGGTCCAAATCTGGGGAATTAAATTGACCCCTTTTTGAAGTGTTTTGTCTATTTCTGTCTGATCCAAGATTCAAGGTATTTTGTGGAGAATTGGATAATGTACGTCGACGAGGGCTTGCAGAAGGTTTATCATATAGTTGAAGTTTTTGCAAGGTGTTTTGCAGTTCTTTGGAGGATCTGCTGGAGTATTTGGTACCTTGGTAGGTGAAGCGTATAGAAAATGGAAATCCCCATTGATAAGGGATTTGGTGGTGTTGGAGATTTTGAAGCAGTGGTTTCATTTCTCGTCATTTTGCTACTGTTATAGGGGATAAATCAGAAAATATCTGATAAGAATGACCTTGAAAAGTAAGGGAATCCTTTTTCCTGGCTGCAGTGAAATTTTGCAATTATGTCGCGAGGAGGTCCGTCAGATTTGTGTGGAGCCAAAGCTCTATGAATTCTGTCCATTTCCAATCTTTCAATTGGAATTGATGGTGATAATTCTTGAAAAAGTGCGGTCATGTTCGATTGAAGGTCATGATTGACTCAGGTATACTGTACCTCTTATGCGTAGGTTTGAACGACAAGCCCTATTTTCAAAGTCTTCTAAATGTGTTTGCAGTGTAGTATTTTCATCTTTGAGTAATTCAAATTCATTGTCATGGGATAATACATTTGCTTCAATGTCATCCATTCTGTTTTCTAAATCTGAAGTGCGCTGACCTAAGTCACAGATTTCTTTAGTCAACTTCTCAGTAAATTGATCAGAAGTCTGTTTTAAAGCTTTCTGTAACATTTTCTCTATTTGTTTCAGTATGTTTGGGTGTAATGAATCTCCTTGCTGTGGAAGGGAGATGGCGCTGTGCCCACAGTCAGTGTCTAAGGAATCATGAGGTGAATATAGCAGCTTCTTGTCAGCGCAAGACTTGGCTGTGTGAGGAGAAGAAGACAGCGCCATTACGTGTAGAGAGGACACAAATATGGTTCTTCAGATAAAGGTTGAAATAGTCATAATTGAGCAGGAACTCCCCCCAGGGGGAGTAAAAGGTAAGATAAAAGAGCAGTGGGAGGTTGCCAGGTTAAGAGACTCAAGGGAGGGAAAGCCAGGGGGTGGTGGCAGCAAAGGAAAGGTAAGGAAAATAAAATTAGAAATGGGAGTGGGGAGTGTCAAGTGTGATTGACTGAGCTAAAAAATCTCATGGTGGGCATAAGGGTAATGCTTACCTGAAATAAGTCAAGAGACAGTGGTTTGTAAGAGAGATTTGACCCCTAAAGTGGTTGTACAGTCACATCTATTATATTATTTTATCCTCCCTGTTGTAGTAACATATTAAATACAGTGTGTGTGTGTCTCTTTAAAATTGTATAAAGCTAAACACCTTCTTTTGCCCAGCTCTGTTGCATGGTCACATGTCCTCGCTGTGATTTCCTTCTCGATCTAGGGAATGCAGTGGGAGAGGCTGAGATTCCCCTCTGATGTATGCAAGCTATCAGAGGGAGGACATGTGACCACACAGTAGCCCTTGGTAAAGAAGGTATTTAGCTTTATAATTAAAAAAAAAATACACACACTGTACTTTAGCATATTAAGTATATAAGATATGTTACTTTACAACCACTTTACCAAATTGGAAGAACAGATGCAGCTAAATACTCAATCAAGGCAGGAGGAGAGGGGAGGGGAGGATTTGAATACACAGCAGGATCATGAAGGCATGTAATATGACCACACTATCAGGGATTAGCAGTAATGATAAGTGTGGTCAGTACACACATGTGAACACAGGAACAGGCAGGATCAACCAGGTATTGTACAACATAGAAAGGGACAATTGACATGGCAAAAGCACTGTGCTATATCTGATGCCTTAGGCTTCATCTACACATAGCCTATTTTGATCGACGGGAATGGGAAAACGCAAAACGTGGCAAAATCGCAGTAACGTTACAAAATTAAAATTTTACAGTGATTTTGCCCCGTTTTGCGACCGCGTTTGAAACATTCCTATCCTAATCAATTGGATTTGCCAATAAGTGGGAAAACTGCGTCATTCCCACATCCCAAAATACTACAGATTATGGACAATGGACCCTCAAATGGGATTTTTAGGGCAATGACACAGATGGGTTTAAAAATTACAACAGTATTTTTATTAACATATATTCATGTACAAAAATACATAGAACATGTATACATCATAAAACTTGTTTGGTTTAACATAACAAACAGGAATAACCATATTAAACTGTCAAAGATGTATAGGACAGAAGAAAACCCAACGCGTTTCAACATTTTCCATAATTTCTTCTTCAGGGGTAGATGGTTATAGCGTGAGACTTTTCTATAGATGCAAAAAAGTTACAGTTAGTCAAAAATGTCTATATAAGGAAAAAAATGGATAGATAGATAGATAGATAGATAGATAGATAGATAGATAGATCCATGATATAAATATTTGTTTACTAACCCTTTAGAGATAAATCACATTCATAAAAAACTGTATACTTAAAAATAACCAGGTTTTTGTGCCGCTGCGTGCTGTCAAATATCCAGCCAGTGGTGCTGCCTAAGTCCTTGTCACTACACTCACAAAGGGCCCAGGATAGGAAAGAGACAACCCAAAAAAGACAATGAGTATCCACTGGACCAATCTGCCGAGAATAAGCAGCATAGTAACCAAAAGTTATATATAATACAATATTAAAAAGATAATTCAATGGATAATTTGATTTTAGATAGAAAATGGGCTTTCCAGCCCCTGCTCTACCTTTGCTGTCGAGTATTGGGAGGTACCCTCAATCAGAGCCCAACAAAAAGTATAAGACTGAAGCAGGAAAGAAGGCCACAGAAGACAGCTTGTATAGTCCTGACACTGAATGGCTTAAAATGTGTCTGAAAAACAGGTAATGTATCATATAGCTTGGCTTCAATAGTATGATTTCACCAGAAATAACGAAACTGTATGTATTGCTTACTCAAAAAAAAATCATTTTGTGTTGCTGCTTGCCCTTAGAGGAGTTAACCATCCAGGTGTAGAATTCCCTCCACGGTGTGGGGGATCCAGATAGTCTATGAGAGAGAATACATATGGGCTAAATAATACAAGTACAAGGACTGGATGAGCACCAAACACCAATAGTAGCGTATAGAAAGAATAATGTTGTATTAACTCATGTGGCCTTATCCATACAGATGGCTGTCCTGATGTTGTGGCAGCTTGAGGGGAAGAGAGCCAACAGGATGCATAAATAGAGGCTTGGGAGAGAGGGGGTGTACTTCCCAATTATTGTCAATTGAGTGGAAACACCTCCCCAACAGGCCCCCTGGGTCAGGGGTGCACAGCGTGACCCCCCTTAGCTCGTACCGCCCTACAAGAAGATGGCAGCCAGCACGAGGGACACCTTGCAGCAGGTGAAGTGACGTCATTGGACAGTGCCTGTTGGTCCTGCTCGGTCGGTGGAGTCACGCTATGCATCGCTGACTCACCGATGCAGTATGGTCCTATGGCAACCGGGACCCTGCCCGGCTTGCCAGACCTGGAGAGAGGCCGGCACTGACGTAGAAACTAGAGTGTGCCATCCTATCCTGAATGTGATTTTTCTGCTTTCAGGAGTGTATAGGCGACAGTGGTCTTCTGATTCCAGGGTAGTCTCCAAACACTCAGCCCCTTATAGTGGTAGTCTGTCTGAATCCCACTCAGGTAATTGAGGCATTGCCAGTAAAAATTCAAGAATAAGATGATAATATAAACCTAAACTGATAGCAGGATTCTGGCATGATGAAGGACCTAGACCTACCCTGAGTTTAGGAACCCTGGCGTCTGGCATGCATGGAGTGGACCTAGTAATACCAACTGTGGGGAGAAGGGTTTGTTCAGAGCATTTTTCATGCAAGGATGGGACCAGGGGACTCCAGGCAGCATTGTATATTTGATAGACATCATATACAGTGTATGTAACTGTAGGGGGGCTTACCCCTGAGTTCATATGCTGAAAGGGCATGCATTCACCAAAATGAATCCAAGAGCAGCACTAGCATCTAACACCTTTCTGCTTATAAACTATGGGATCAATAACTTCTCCTAAAAACAAGTATCACTGTTGTTATGTGAACTTCATATGCATACCAATGTAAGTTTAGATCTTAACATCTTAAGATAAATACATATAATGGAATCTTTTTCTATAACTTTATGATAAAACATGGCCATTATTTGTTACCTAGCAATAACACATTGGAGTGTAAATTAATGAGTACTAATTTACGTAGAGTCCCAAGTAGCAAGTGGTTAAAGCCAAAATATTATATATTTTTTAAATACAGCAGGTAACTTTTTACAACTGTGATTCATTCAAAGGGTTACTACATAAACATACTATAAGATGTATACATGTGCAACTGAAGTCAACATGTTGCATATAAGCAAAAACGTGCACATATCGGATGTTCATCTAGAGAAGACAGTGTGAATATTTAGAGTGACCAGTTTTATTCATAGTCACTTTTTGTATTACAATTTCTAAACAAGCCATTAACAGGGCTATACATACATGGGCTTATTGAAGCAGAGGTTGTGAGATATACTTATAATTCAACTTTAAGAAAAATAGGTTGTCAAACCATCGCTGTCCATGATTCCAAGCTAATATGCTTGCGGAGGAGGTTAATACCATAACTGACCAGTTCTGGGATACAAACTCTTCAACCATCAGAGTATGAATGAGGGCCAATATCTCTAATTTGTAATATAACTACCAGGGTAGGTAAACCCTATCTAAAACAGATAAAAAAAAAAAAAAAAACTCTTTTAGCTTTAGTCACACACTGACCACTAATCACAAGCTCTTGGCCCTAATTGGAAAATGTGTTTTAAAGATTATACCTTCTTCATCAAAATGCCTTAGCCAATTAAGGCCCCAGTGGGGTCCCGTGGAGCCTGCAGAGCTCATGATTAGTGGGCTATTGATAAATAGCTTGATGAGCGCATTTACTGAATATGTTTAGTATGAGTATTTTATGTACTTATCAGAAAAAGGTACCCCTTCCCATTAAAAAAAAGCAAAAAAAACGAACACATATGTTAGAGCAGAGGGAGAGAACAATGAGTGATACTTTTAAAGTATAACTAAAGACAAAAACTTTTTTCATAACCCCTGTCATTTTTATTTTTTTCCCCTTTGTGTCCCATTGAGGAGAGTTCCCTTCCCTTCCTGTCCCATAGCCAAAACAGGAAGTAAGAGTAAATCCCTCCAAAGTGAGGGAATCACAGGGTGTCACCAGGGTCACCAGAACTAGTGTTCCCATCGGTAGACTTCCCCTATATTACTATTCTAGTGCCAACTCAAAACCTTGGGATCTTCTTTTGCTTTCACTTTTGATGATAGACAGCAATACAAAACTGAAATTTTGCCTTTAGTTATACTTTAGATGAAGGTCCATTTTAAGATTCTTAAGCCCCCTACACACGGTCTGACTTTTTCCCGGCCAAAATCACATCGGAATTCCGACGGAATTCCATCAGAGTAAAAGAGAACATATTCTAAACCCCAAAGGAATTTCTCGGAATTTCCGTTGGAAAAAGTCCGATGGGGCATAAACATGGTCGGAATATCCAATGGAAAAAGTCTGTCTGACTTTTTCCATCGGAAATTTTGATCATGTGTACAAGGCATAAGTGTTGGGAATAGGAATTAAGTGCTAGGGACTCATTTTAGGGGTTAGGTTAAAAGTATTCAGGTAGGACTCGGTTAAGCATTAGGGGGAATATCAGCTGATGTATGCACACTAGTATTGAAACAGTTTCTTAATTTTTTCTTCGGACTGTTCTTTTATATAATGTAAGCGTGCTTAACCTCCCTGGCGGTATTCTCGAGCGTGACTCTGGGTTGTTTTTTTCTGCTAGGATTGGTAACCCCGAGTCACGCTCGGGGTAACATTGCAGAGCCCGCAGCGGAGTTTCCTTACCTTCTCCTGGCGATCCAGCGATGATGTCCTCTGCTGTGATCGCCAGCGAGATCACCGGCGAGTGTCGGCACTTTCCGACCCCATCTGACTTCCTGGTTCCGTTCCCTGCGAGCCGCAGCGGCGCATGGGAGCGGAACTGGGCGGCAAATTCAAAAGTTCAAACAACATAACACAAACATAAAAGAGGTTATCTATTGTATCTGATTACATTGTATCATCTCTGATCACTGTACAGTGCCCCTTGCCTGCCATTTTACGGTCATCTGTGCCCATAAAAACATGGCATCAAAAAAGCGCCACTTTACAACAAGGGCCAGATGAGTGACCAGATGAGTGACCGCGGCAGCGACACGGAGTTGCTCGCAGAACTGAGCGATAGTGAGTCCTGGTGAGATTTGTCGTCTGACACTGACACTGATCTGGCAAGTGACAACGGCGATGATCCTGCACCTGACCTCAGCGACCTCAGCGATGTGCGCACTTGGTGCCCTATAGACTCCGATACGGCCAGGTAGCGCCCCCAAGATTTACGTTCACTGGATCACCTGGGATGAGGGTTAGATGTTGAGTGTGACAACCCTCTGGCATACCTGCAATTATTCCTCACTGAAGAGGTAATTGAAAAAATTGTCACAGAGACAAATCGCTACCATGATCAGCAATCCGCTACGCTGCATGCCAGATTTTCCAGAAGCAGAAAGTGGGAATCGGTGACAAAAGAGGACATCTGGAAGTTTCTGGGACTCATCATTCTTCAGGGGGTGGTGGGGAAACCACTCCAGAAATGGTACTGGACCACCAATAAGCTACTGGCCACTCCGTTTTTTGTCACCGTGATGTCAGAATACCGTTTTTCCCTCATCATGAAATATTTCCACTTCGCAAACAATGAGGAGATTGATGAGGCCACGCATCCTGCGCCCAAACTAAAAAAAATCTGGGAGGTATGCCAAACGATCATGACCAATTTCCAGCAGACCTACGTGCCAGAAAGGGAACGTCAGCGTGGATGAAAGTTTGATGGCCTACAAGGGACGCCTAAGCTGGATACAGTACATTGCATCCAAAAGAGCGCAGTTTGGCATCAAATTCTACATGCTCTGCGAATCATCCACCGGGTACATCTGGAATTCGGTCATTTACACCGGTAAAGGCACGAAGTTCAACCCCAGGTACAGCGGCTATGGGATGGCCACATCATCTGTCTTTACACTGCTGGAGCCATTGCTGAACCAAGGATATTGTGTGACCACAGATAATTTCTACACGTCTCTGGAACTGTATGAGATTTTGCTACAAAACAAAACTGATGGGTATGGTACCGTTATGCCTAACCGACGTGGCATGCCATCTATGTTTGGCAAGAAAAGACTAAAAACTGGAGAAATTGTTGCCTTTCAGAAGGGTAAGATGATGGCAATGCAATGGCGAGACAAGAAGGACATGTGTCTCTTGAGTACTGTGCACAATACCTCCACTGCCATGGTCCACACAAAAGGTGGGAAAGATCTGCTGAAGCCGCAAGTCGTGATGGACTACAATAATACAATGGGAGGTGTCGACAGAGCCGATCAGGCAATGACATTTTACCCGGCTATGTGCAAACAGCAAAAAAAATATTATAAAAAGATTTTCAGGCATCGTCTGGAACAATGCCTTTGGAATGCGTATATCCTATACAAAGCAAAGAGTGGCATGCCTCCTGTTCATTCCAACTTTATCTGGAAGGTGGCTGAGCAGATTTTTGTCAACCACCAGACGCCATCAGTAGCTGTGAACAGACCCGGACGACGTGCTGTTGGCATTGTCAACCCAGAACGCCTGACTGGTCGTCACTTTTTGGACTACATACCGCCAACCGCAAAAAAGGAAGCACCTACCAGGATGTGCGTGGTTTGCTGTTCAAAGAGAGATGGCAATGGAAAGAAAGTCCAAAAAGAAACAAGGTACCATTGTCCAGATTGTGACATTGGACTTTATCTAGTTCCATGCTTTAAAATGTATCACACTCAGGATGTTTATTGAATTTTCTTTGTTTGACAAATCTCATTATTTTCTTCTACATTATTGAATACAATTATATTATTTATTAGATTATAATTCATGATTTTGTGTTTCAAATTCATCACATCTGGGATGTCTACTAGAGTCTTGTTTGGTCAGGTTTAAGTAAGTAATTACTAAGAATTGCAGGCCTACAATACATAACGCCAAATTTCCATGCAAAATAATTGGACCGCTTTTGGTACATAATTCCAGACAGAATCATACCGCCAGGGAGGTTAATTCTCTGTGTATGATGTGACCTACTGTGACACCCAAAATGCTCACTAGTCACTATATAAGATCATTCTATTCTCACCCAATATAGTTTATAACAATGACTTTATGATATCATATTGGTAATATTAAACAAATACAAAAAAATGTAGATGGATGTGAAACATATTTGTTTACCCTATTTTAGCAAACTGAACATGTAGGTCATAACTGTCAAAGTACTGTCATATCTAAATGTTTGCTTTGTGTAGAACATGGATGCCTTTTTAAAAGGAAAATAACATAAAAAAATAATGTGTCTTCTTTCAAGTACCATTCACCAAGTTGAGAGAATGCATCATATTTCCCAATGCAGTGTTATTTATAATACATTACTGTATGTAGAGTCTAGGGCCGGAAGCATGTTTAAAATATGTATATCTTAAACATCTTAACATTTTTCTTCAAGCACATACTGCTTTTAGTTCAATTTCTGTTCCCATCTTCACAATAAGAGCAGATCTGGCCACCTGCAAACCAAAACAGACTTTACTTTGATTACGTCTATAACCAGAGCTATATTGAGCCATTCTTTTCTCTTGATCTGTAATAACAAAATAATGGTTTTCTGCTGACATCTTATGTAGAACCTGAAAGAATATATGCCCTTATCAGCTGTGCATACAGCTACAGCCTTGTGGCATTAATATCTACTGAACCACAACATCAATCATGTTGAGAAGGCTACACAATCTATTTCCTATACATCTTTCACACACCAGCATTACATTCATTGTAAAAGGTCGCTAGTTCACAACCAATTCACCCAAAGAGCAATGCAGGCTCCATCCAAGCCTCACTTACAGCACCGTGTTCTGTCACAGGTGATGCTGCATTACAAGAGATACTCTTCTAAGACGGAGAGTCACACATGTAAGATGTCAGTCTTCATTGTTTCCACAAAGATTAATGTTCTGTATACTCAAAGATTGCATTTTTACGGTGGTATTATTTTTTTTTCTCATTGGATTCAGTATATTCTGTTCTGCCGTTACAAAATAATAATTTTCTATGGAGAGAGATATATTTTTAGAATGACATATTCCCTGTCCTAGTGAAATGTCAAATGCAAGAAAGTACAGAATATTTTATACATTATATACTGTAAGGTTCACAGTGAAAATAATTTCATATGCTGTCCCACAAATTCAGAAATGTTCAGAAATGATTCATTCACCTCAATATGCAAAATACTTCAGCATCCTTCAGTTTTTCTTTCTTGAACCAGATTCACTGCCTCATTGCCACCGTCCTTTACTATTTCTCAGCCTTCTTAGATCTTTATTTTTTCAAATTTTGAGATCTCCCTCACAATCTCCCACACAGCACTCATAAGTGAAGCCTCGCTTCTTTTATCCTAGCTTCTGACATGCACGTGACTCTTTCCTTGCAACAGCTATTCATAGAATTAATTAGATAATATTATAATATTATTTCTTGGACCTATTTCACTGTCTAGGAAATCACTGAAAATATAAAAAACGAGCACAGGAAGGAATGCCTACAATCGCTTGTATCAAAACAAATGTATTAACCATTTTTGATGGAGGCTAATAATAAACTCAATGTTGTTTTCTCCAAAATTATTAAAATATTCATTAGATTCCTTGAAAAAAAATCAAAGTTAAAAGTCATTGTTAATATTTTCCATTTCATACATAGATGAAGAAAAATGGAAATACTAGCATTGAGAGAGGAACATACAGCCTGACTCATACTTGTAATCTAGTACGTGTCAAAAGGGTTGCTGTGTTTGAGATTATATTTGGGCCAGCGAGAGCCAAGTTGACTATCAAATGTTACTGCAGGTCATGCCAATTATACATTAACCCCCACCCCCAATGAGTTGGCAGCGATTCCAAATAATATACGCACGTGCTCTATGCAATTTTGCAAGCTATTGATTAAGCATGTTTACATTCCTATTTTTTTTTTAAATATCTAATGTTTGAGCAGCATATTGTGTGAAATGACAGCATTATTATTTAAATAAAAAGGTTTTCCTGCACTTTTCTAAATTTGTAGAATTTGTAGTTTACTGCATTTTGTTTCTGAAAATTATTACAGGAGAACATTCCTGATGTACTATCACAGTGATTTTTTTTTCAAGTATTGTATAGTTTCTCCTCATTCAGAATACTGGAAATGAATGAAGAAATATTAATGTGCTTTAAAAGAGAAGTGTGTTTGTTTTTTACCCATTATACTTACCTAGGTGGATGCAGCATCGGACCGATGCTGCATCTGTCCCCCGGTGCCTCTGCACTGAGAACCGAGCCATTTAACACAACTGATGTCTTGGTTCTCTTAGCTTCCCGAGCGGAGAGCTGCTGACTGTCAATCAGCAGCTCTCCTTTCTGCTCCTCCACGCTCATTGGAGTGCTGAGCTGTGGAGGGGCAGGGAGCGGCCATCTCAGGTTCTCAGCGGCTCACATCACCTGGTAGATCCAGACTTTATTGTTGTGATGACGCAGTGCCTGGACTGATTCCAGTGATGTCTGCAGAGAGCGCACGTCATACCGCTCTCTGCTGAAAACGGGTCACAGGAGTGCAAAACGGATTGCACTCCTGTGGCCCATAGGAGAAGCCCAGCCAAACGAGCTCAGGCTGGACTTCTCCTTTAACTCAGATAAATCTATATTTTACAGTGCCATAAATATGACTGTGGCCATAGCTATAAGGAAATGACAGTTCCTTGAAGTTAGGATCTCCTAGTATGAGGATTCTGTGGTTATATAATTTAAAAGTGACACTAATGGAAATTGATTGGACTTGTAGTTCTTTAGGCAAAGGATGTGCTACACTGGAACAAGCTGTATTGGGAGAGGAAAAGTAGAAGTGGGACATGCTAGTAGACGTAGTTTAATAGTTGTAGAAGATTAGTGTGGTCTTTATACAGTACTGTACATGTCATACACGGAGCTGACACACAGATGACAGTGAGTGTGTTCTCTATATTTACAAGTAAACAGACTTGCTGCTTGCACAAAGGATGCATTTTCTTTAAAGTATTTTAAATGTTGACGATAGGGTAGTAGAACTCTAGCAATGAACCCTAGATAGAAGCCTTTTCTCATCCAAAAAGCCAAAAGTATGAAATACTCATTCTCATTAACTACTTGCCGACCAGCTCACACCGATATACATCGGCAGAATGGCACCGTTGCGCAAAACTACATACCCGTACATCGCTCGCGCCCCTGCTGTGCCCACAGCGATCAAATTTGTTGCAGAGCCGATCAGTCTTCAGGTCCAGGCTAAGGATTTCTGGCTTGGACCTGCTGATCAGTTCTGACCAGTGAAATGCCTCCTCTGCCTGTGAATTGTAAACACAGGCAGAGGAAGTGATGTCACAACCCCTCGTGGAATCCTTTTCGGTTTCAGAGAGAGAAGAGAGGACAACCAAACGTGAATTGCACCAACACTACACTGACACAGTACACATAGGCACACATTTCACCCCCCCATCTCCCCTCCAGTTAACCCCTTCACTCCCTGTCACTGTGTCACCAATTGCAGTTTTTAGATTTTTCACTGATCACTGCATTGGTGTCACTTGTGACACTAATCGGCGTTAGGGGAGCTAGTAGTAGGCCCAGATAGCTTTAGGGTACCCTCTAATAAAGGTTTAACCCCTTGATCACCCCCAGTTAACCCTTTCACCCCCTGTCACCAGTGTCACTAGTGGATCTATTTTCTGATCGCTGCATTAATGTCACGGGTGACGCTAGTTGGCCAGTTAGTTGTTTAGTTTAACTGTCAGGTTTTTATAGCATCAGGGTACCCCCATATATTACCTAATAAAGGTTTTAACCCCCTGATTGCCCCCTAGTTAACCCATTCCCCCCCCGTCACCAGTGATCACTGTATTAGTGTCACAGGTGACGCTGGTTAATTTGTTTGTTTTTTTATAGCGTCAGGGTACCCGCTGTATATTACATAATAAAGGTTTAACCCCCTGATCACCAAGCGGGTGACATCAGTTAGGTTTTAGCATCAGTTTGGGTCAACGTCAGTCCCAGGATGCATCAGATTAGTGCCAGTAGCGCTAACACCCACGCACGCACCGTACACCTCCCTTACTAGTGTATGTTTGATCTGATCAGATCTATATTAGCGTCTCCAGTAGTTAAGGGTTCTAAAAAATGCAGCATTAGCAGGATCCTCCCAGGTATCTGCTAGAAGCTGCGTTTAGCCCCCCTGCCTAGCCCAGCCCACTCAAGTGCAGTATCAATCGATCACTGTCACTTACAAAACACAACACACATAACTGCAGCATTAGCAGAGTCACACCTGATCCCTGTGAACGCTAAAAAAAAAATTGTAGCGATTGAAGCAGTCGCTGACAATCAGGTGCTCTTTTTGCTTGTGAGTCGCACTAGTTGTACCTATAAATTTAGAGGCCAACATATTCAAACAGAGATACACTAGTGAAGAGGCCTACACATTGCTGAGCATGACAGATGAGAGTGAAGGGGAAGCTGCCTCACTGGCAGATTCCGGCTCGGTATATGAACCAGTAGACAGCAGCGGCACCCTGACAGATAGCTCTGACAATTAAGTAGTGGTCCCTGCTAAGGTCAGGCGTACCTGACCCAGTTCTTCTGTTATTGAGGTGCAAGAACCGCCGGGCTCGCCTATGGAGCAGAGAGTCAGTACTTGTGCCGCTCATCCTTCTGGTGAACTGGCAAGCACCAATGGCCTAGTACACCCTGGTCGTACATCCAGTTTCACCGCTTTGGCTCTGAGGAGGAGGGTCCTCCCTTGAAACGTGTTAGCCGTTTGCGATGCCTTTGGGTCCCTTTGAACACTCGGTCCAGGTTACAGATGTTTCATTCTCTGACATGTACTGTCAAGCGCTTTTAAACACAGTTGTTTGTGAGTATGACTACTGCTGTTACAGTTTTGTAATACATTTTATGTTTGGTAATGCACAAGGTCCTTTCCTCTTTCTTTGTTTCAGTTCTAAGGATACCCACTGTTCTGAGGAGGGCAGCAAGACATCAGGCATTCCATCTTTTATCCAGAAGGTTGGCTGCACCACTTATCTACAGACCAGGCCCCCAAGCGCAGGAGATTGTGTTGTGTCATACATCCAGCACTGCAGTATCACGTGGTGACGTGGCGAGTCCCATAAGTGCAGTTCAAGCCAGTGCGGTGGCTAGCCCAAGTAGTGTCCTGCAGCCACCAAGAAGACAAAGACAGGCCTGTTGAGCCCATAGTGCCCTTCCTGCAGAATATGCCAACCCTGATTGGGAGCCCACCACTTCAGCAGCACCCGTACTTCCCGTATTCACTGGCCAACCTGGAATTCAGGGTTGTGATCTATTTTTGGCAAAAGAAATTTGTATGCTGGTCGATTCATCGCCGCTAATCCCCAGTTGACTCTTGCCAGAGATTGGAAACCTATTACGGTTTCCGCATTTAAGACCTCTCTGGGCCTATCCCTCATCATGGGCATAACTAAAAAACTGTGAGTTGCAGTCCTATTGGTCCACTGACCCAATTCCCCTTGTACCCATGTTCTCTGCTTCCATGACCAGGGCTAGATACGAGCAGATTTTGCGGTTCATGCATTTTAATGACAATGAACTCTGTCATCCTCAGGTGACCCTGGATACCATCGGCTCCACAAAATTCGGCCCCTCGTAAACCACTTCAACCAACAGTTTGCAGCCTTGTTTATTCCCGATTAAGTTGTCTGTGTTGATGGGTCCGTGATTAAATTTTTTGTTCGCTTGTCTTTCAAACAGTATCTCTCCAGCAAGCGTGCCAGATACGGGGTCAAGTTGTGTAAGCCCTGTGACAGGGCAACAGGCTATACATATCGTTTTATGGTTTAAGAGGGAAGAGATAGTCACATGGAGCCCAAGCTATCTTTATTTATAAACAATGACTTGGGGAGCCAGTCTGTATGATGAGGCCACAATTTAGGGCACTCAGAACAAGATTAGAGATTTTATGGATAAATTCTGGTGTCTGTTTTGCAGATTTTGGATAGAAGAAACCGGTGCAGAAAAATTGGGCTTTGGGTGTTGGTGGTCCCTTCACACCTTAACCCTATAGAGGTACTCCTGATGAAAGCAAGAATTGGCCTTGCTGTCAAATATTATAATGATATGCACCTATCAAACAGCTGCGGAAAAATTGGTCCTTGGGTGTTAATTGAGCCCATGAAACATATACCAAAACATTTCTTCACAATAAAATCAACACTAGCTAAAGCTAGGCAGCCTAGACAGTCTTCAAAGATTCAAAATCCCAAAACACTTAATTGGCAACATCGACATCAGGGGCTTGATAGCTGCTGCTAAACCAGGAATGATTTATTTTGATAAATGTCAGCCGGTCAATGGAGTCTTTGCTCAGGCGTGCTCTTTTATCTGTCACAGAACTTCCGGCAGCATTGAATGCCCATTTGGAAAGCATGCTGGATGCAGGGCAGCCCAGTAGCTCAATTGCATACTGTGCAAGTTCTGGCCAGTGGACTATTCTCATGACCCAGTAACCCAGTGGATCGTCAACTGGAAAGCATGAACTCCATGCCTGTTTTTGCCCCTAGATAATCTCTACCATATGATTCAGACGCTGCTGATGGGATGTGAAAGCTATCAGCTCTGGGCGCCAAAGACTAAAAAAAAAATTAAATGCATTACTGAGACGGCCCCCTTCTCCCTCGCTCTTCTCTTGACCAACAGAAGCCTCAAAACTAGCTTCTCCATGAGCGTCAGGTACCCCCATAAATTATCTAATAAAGGTTTAACCCCCTTGATCGCCCCCCAGGTAACCCTTTCACCCCCTATCACCGCCGTCGCTAAGCGATCATTTTTCTGATCGCTGTCTTAGCGTCGGTGATGCAGATCGGTAGCCAGTAATTTTTTTTAGGTTCGCCGCAGGTTTTTATAGCGTCAGGTACCCCCATAAATGATCTAATAAAGGTTTAACCCCCTTGATCACCCCCCAGGTAACCCTTTCACCCCCTATCACCACTGTCGCTAAGCGATCATTTTTCTGATCGCTGTCTTAGCGTCGGTGATGCAGATCGGTAGCCAGTAATTTTTTTTAGGTTCGCCGCAGGTTTTCATAGCGTCAGGTACCCCCATAAATTATCTAATAAAGGTTTAACCCCCTTGATCGCCCCCCAGGTAACCCTTTCACCCCCTATCACCGCCGTCGCTAAGCGATCATTTTTCTGATCGCTGTCTTAGCGTCGGTGATGCAGATCGGTAGCCAGTAATTTTTTTTAGGTTCGCCGCAGGTTTTTATAGCGTCAGGTACCCCCATAAATTATCTAATAAAGGTTTAACCCCCTTGATCGCCCCCCAGGTAACCCTTTCACCCCCTATCACCACTGTCGCTAAGCGATCATTTTTCTGATCGCTGTCTTAGTGTCTGTGATGCCGATCGGTAGCCAGTAATTTTTTTTAGGTTCGCCGCAGGTTTTTACAGCGTCAGGTACCCCCATATATTATCTAATAAAGGTTTTAACCCCCTAATTGCCCCTAGTTAACCCTTTCACCAGTGATCACCATATAAGTGTTACTGGTGATGCTGGTTAGTTAGTTTGCTTTTTATAGTGTCAGGGCACCCGCCGTATATAACCCAATAAAGGTTTAACCCGCTGATCGCCCGGCGGGTGATATCAATTAGGTTTTAGCGTCAGAGAGGGTCTGCGTCACACCCCAGGCAGCGTCAGGTTAGTTCCACTAATGCTAACACCCACGCATGAAGCATACACCTCCCTTAGTGGTATAGTATCTGAACAGATCAATATCTGATCTGATCAGATCTATACTAGCGTCCCCAGCAGTTTAGGGTTCCCAAAAACGCAGTGTTAGCAGGATCAGCCCAGATACCTGCTAGCACCTGCGTTTTGCCCTTCCGTCCAGCCCAGGCCACCCAAGTGCAGTATCGATCGATCACTGTCACTTACAAAGCACAACACACAACTGCAGCGTTCGCAGAGACAGGCCTGATCCCTGCGACTCCAGTGCTGTAGGAGGTGATTTCACCACCACAGTTAAAAAAAAAGCATATATGCCGAAGCATTGGGGCAGCAGGGGCGGAGGAGCGATTTTGCTCCTAATGCCGCGTACATACGGTCGAAATTCCGACGGAGGCTTGCCCATGGAAAAGTCCGACCATGTGTGTGCGGCATAACTTTTTTGCGGGAGGATGCCCCCATGCTTCGGCATATATAAATGGTGCATGCATACCCATCATTAGAAGTGGGTGGATGAAGGGCGGTATTCTAATGGTGGGCATACCCACCGATCAATCTCTTTTTTTGTTCAGCCAACTGGCTGCATGAAAAAAAAAGATTACAATATATGTCCAACAAGGACCAGTAATGTACTGGTATGTCGCTGGACTTTGAATGTTTATACCAGAATGATGCCTGCGGGTTTAGGTATCATCTTGGTATCATTCTTTTCAGCCAGCGGCCGGCTTTCATGTAAAAGCAATCCTAGTGGCTAATTAGCCTCTGGACTGCTTTTACATGCAGTGGGAGGGAATGTCCCCCCCGGATATAAAAAGCGCCATTGGGAAATTGGGAAAGCATTTTATCACACCGATCTTGGTGTGGTCAGATGCTTTGAGGGCAGAGGAAAGATCTAGGGTCTAGAAGACCCCAGTTTTTTTAAAAAAAAGAGTACCTGTTACTACCTATTGCTATCATAGGGGATATTTACATTCCCTGAGATAACAATAAAAATGATAAAAAAAAATAAAAATATGGAAGGAACAATTTAAAAATAAAAGCAAAAAGCAAAATTAACAATAAAAAATACAAAAAAGCACCCCTGTCCTGCCCTGCTCTTGCCCAATGGCGAACGCAAGCGTCGGTCTGGCGTCATATGTAAACAGCAATTGCACCATGCATGTGAGGTATCACCGCGAAGGTCAGATCGAGGGCAGTAATTTTAGCAGTAGACCTCCTCTGTAAATCTAACGGGGTAACCTGTAAAGGCTTTTAAAGGCTTTTAAAAATGTATGTAGTTTGTCGCCAATGCGCGTTTGTGCGAAATTTTAAAGCATGTCGTGTTTGGTATCTATGTACTCGGCCTAAGATCATCTTTTTTATTTCATCAAACATTTGGGCAATATAGTGTGTTTTAGTGCATTAAAATTTAAAAAAGTGTATTTTTTCCCCAAAAATGCGTTTGAAAAATCGATGCGCAAATACTGTGTAGAAATAAAAATGCAACACCCACCATTTTAATCTGTAGGGCCTTTGCTTTAAAAATATATATAATGTTTGGGGGTTCAACATAATTTTCTTGCAAAAAAAAAAAATGTTTTCATGTAAACAAAAAGTGTCAAAAACGGCTTTGTCTTCAAGTGGTTAGAAGAGTGGATGTAAGCTTCCTAATGTTGTGTATAAAATGCCAGAACAGTTCAAAACCCCCCCAACTGACCCCATTTTTAAAAGTAGACACCCCAAGCTATATACTGAGAGGCATATCGAGTCCATGGAATATTTTATATGTTGACACAAGTTGCGGAAAAAATTATTTATTTATTTATTTTTTTTTGCACAAAGTTGTCACTAAATGATATATTGCTCAAACATGCCATGGGCATATGTGGAATTACACCCCAAAATACATTCTGTTGCTTCTCTTGAGTACGGGGATACCACATGTGTGAGACTTTTTGGGAGCATAGCCGCGTACAGGACCCCAAAATCCAAGCACCGCCTTCAGGCTTTCTAAGGGTGTAAATTTTTGATTTCACTTCTCACTGCCTATCACAGTTTCGGAGGCCATGGAATGCCCAGATGGCACAAACCCCCCCCCCCCAAATGACCCCATTTTGGAAAGTAGACACCCCAAGCTATTTGCTGAGAGGTATTGTGAGTATTTTGCAGATCTCGCTTTTTGTCACAAGGTTTTGAAAATTAAAAAAAATATATATTTTCTTTCTTCATTTTCAAAAACAAATGAGCTGTAAAATACTCACCATGCCTCTCAGCAAATAGCTTGTGTGTCTACTTTCCAAAATGGGGTCATTTGGGGGGTTTTGTGCTATTTTGGCATTTTATGGCCTTCGAAACTGTAATAGGTAGTGAGGAGTGAAATCAAAAATTTGTGCCTAGAAATCCTGAAGGCGGTGCTTGGTTTTCGGGGTCCCGTACGCGCCTAGGCTCCTAAAAAGTCCCACACATGTGGTATCCCCGTACTCAGGAGAAGCAGCAAAATGTATTTTGGGGTGTAATTCCACATATAACCATGGCATGTGTGAGCAATATATCATTTAGTGACAACTTTTTGTAATTTTTTTTTTTTTTGTCATTATTCAATCACTTGGGACAAAAAAAAAATATTCAATGGGCTCAACAGGCCTCTCAGCAATTTCCTTGTGGTGTCTACGTTCTAAAATGGGGTCATTTGGGGGGGGGGGTTTGTGCTATTTTGGCATTTTATGGCCTTCAAAACTGTGATAGGTAGTGAGGAGTGAAATCAAAAATTTAATCAATTCATCTTTATTTTTTTGTCATTATTCAATCACTTGAGACAAAAAAAAAAAAAATATTCAATGGGCTCAACATGCCTCTCAGCAATTTCCTTTGGATGTCTATTTTCCAAAATAGGGTCATTTGGGGGGGGGGGGTTGTACTGCCCTGCCATTTTAGCACCTCAAGAAATTAGATAGGCAGTCATAAATTAAAAGCTGTGTAAATTCCAGAAAATGTACCCTAGTTTGTAGACGCTATAACTTTTGCGCAAACCAATGAATATACGCTTCTTGACATTATTTTTACTAAAGACATGTGGCTGAATACATTTTGGCCTAAATGTATGACTAAAATTGAGTTTATTCGATTTTTCTTATAACAAAAATAGAAAATATAATTTTTTTTCAAAATTTTTGGTCTTTTTCCGTTTATATCGCAAAAAATAAAAACCGCAGAGGCAATCAAATACCATTAAAAGAAAGCTCTATTTGTGGGAAGAAAAGGACGCAAATTTCGTTTAGGTACAACATTGCATGTCCGCACAATTTACAGTTAAAGCAGCGCAGTGCAAAATTCTGAAATCACCTCTGGTCCTTTAGCTACCAAATGGTCCGGGGCTTAAAGGGGTTGTAAAGGTTCGTTTTTTATTTTCTAAATAGGTTCTTTTAATCTAGTGCATTGTTGGTTCACTAACCTTTTCCTTTGATTTACCTTCTAAATGTTTTTTTTCTTTGTCTGAATTTCTCACTTCCTGTTTCTCCTCACTAAACTTCACACCATCATCCGAGTGGTGTGGAGTCACCTAGAACAGCTTACTGAACAGCTTACTGAGGAGGAACAGGAAGTGAGAAATTCAGACAAAGAAAACAAAGAAAAAAAATATTTAGAAGGGAAATCTAATGAAAAGGTAAGTGAACCAACAATGCACTAGCTTAAAGGAACCTATTTAGAAAATAAAAAACGAACCTTTACAACCCCTTTAAGTGGTTAAACACCCTTCTTACCCAGACCAATTTTCAGCTTTCGGTGCTCTCAAACTTTGAATGACAATTACTCAGTCATACAACACTGTACTCAAATAAAATTTGCGTCCTTTTTTTCACACAAATAGAGATTTCTTTTGGTGGTATTTAATCACTAGTGAGTTTTTTTTTGTGCTATAAATAAAAAAAGACCATAAATTTTGTGAAAATTTGCCTTTTTCTTTGTTTCTGTCATAAAATTTTGCAAATTAGTAATTTTTCTTCATAAATTTGGGCCAAAATTTATACTGCTACATATCGTTGGTATAAATAACCCAAATTAGTGTATATTATTTGGTCTTTGTGAAAGTTATAGAGTCTACAAACTATGGTGCCAATCCCTGAAAATTGATCAATCTGATCACACCTGAAGTACTGATGGCCTATCTAATTTCTTGAGATACTAACAAGTCATAAAAGTACAAATACCCCCCAAATGACCCATTTTTAGAAAGTAGAAATTCCAAGGTATTAAGTAAGTAGCATGGTGAGTGTTTTTAAGTTGTATATTTTTTTCTCACAATTCTTTTTTTTTTACAAAATTGTAATATTAACTGGTTATTTCTCTCACAGAGCATATGCATACAACAAATTACACCCCAAAATACATTCTGCTACTCCTCCTGAGTATGGGGCATGGGCACATACAAAGGCCGAACATTGAAGTGGCACCATCGGGCGATCTACGAGCATAAATTGCACATCTCATTTCTCAACCACCTATTAAACTTTTGAATGCTCTGGAGCACCAGGACAATGGAATTGCCCACAAAATGACCCCATTTTGGAAAGCTAACACCCCAACGTATAATCTATGAGCCATAATGAGTCTTTTGAATGGTTATTTTTTTTCCAGAAGTTTTTGGAAAATGTGGACAAGAAATGAATACGCATTTTATTTACACAAACTTGTCCATTTATAAGATATTTCCAACACATAGCAAATACATAGCAAACATGACACCCCAAAATACATTCCGCTACTCCTCCTGAGTATGGGGATACCACATATGTGGAATGTTTAGACAGCCTGGCCACATACAAAGGCCCAACATTGAAGTAGCACCATCAGCCGATCTACGGGCAATAATTGCACCTCTCATTTCTCAACCACCTATTACACTTTTTAAGGCCCCGGAGCACCAGGACAATGGAATTGCCCACAAAATTACCCCATTTTGGAAAGCTAACACCCCAATGTATAATCTATGAGGCATAATGAGTCTTTTGAACGGTTATTTTTTTTCCAGAAGTTTTTGGAAAATGTGGAAAAAAAATTAAAACGCATTTTATTTACACAAAGTTGTCCATTTATAAAATATTTCCAACACATAGAAAACATGACACCCCAAAATACATTCTGCTACTCCTCCTGAGTATGGGGATACCACATGTGTGGGACTTTTAAACCGCCTGGCCACATACAAAGGCCCAACATTGAAGTAGCACCATCAGCGATCTACGAGCATACATTACATATATAATTTCCTGGCAACCTATCATTTTTGAAGGCCCTTTATATGTCTAACACATAGCATGTACATACCAAGAATTACAATCCAAAATAAATTCTAGTGTGGAAAGGGTAAAAAAAAGTATTACCTGTGCTTTAAGTAGTGTCCACAGAAGAGAGCACTGGTCCAGGCAGCAGTCGGGGATGTGTTTAGCGACAGCAATAGTAATTATCCAGGCAGCAGGCAGGAATATTGTCTATGGTCAGCACAAGGATATTGTCAGCACAGCCAAAGCATTTGTCCATAGAAATTGTCCAGGCAGAGATAGCCAGCACAGCCATAATATTGGTCCTGGTTCACTGTTACCTGCAGACACTCATTATTGTACCGCTCTCCAGCCCTTCATAAACATACTGCCTCTTGCTACAGCTAATTATTTGCATAGTCCAGGTAGCAGGCAGTGGTGTGGTCCATTCATGCGGCAGGCAAAGGCATGATGGCAGTAAGTCAGCAGCAGGCTGAGGGCGGAAATCGGGTAAGACATGTGCACAGGGGCACTGGGGTAGAGTCTTCGACCCACCCAAATCTCTATGGAGCCTCCAGACTCCAGACCCTAGTCTGGAAATTAAACCCGGAGAAAACAAAAAACATAGTTTTCTCCGTCCGGAAAAACAATTCTGGAGCCCCTCACATATGGGAGACCCCTGTGTACTACAGTAGCATGACAACAGGTCAGTCCAAGTGGTAGGCAGAAGCATAGTCACAAAACAGGCCAGGGTCAGTTCACGTGGAAGCAGTCCAAACGGTAGGCAGAGGCATAATCACAAAACAGGCCAGGGTCAGTTCACATGGAAGCAGTCCAAACTGTAGGCAGAGGCATAGTCGCAAAACAGGCCAGGGTCAGTTTACGTGGAAGCAGTCCAAACAGTAGGCAGAGGCATAGTCAAAAAGCAGGCCAGGGTCAGTTCACGTGGAAGGCAGTGGCATGGTTATTTGGAGAAGCATGGAAAATGGTCAGCACAGATTATGAAAATGGGGGGGAAATGGTTAAAAATATGGGCTAATATTTTAGGGATGTGTGATAAAATTCGAAGCATTCACCAATGCAAAGGCCAGGTTGGGAGGGACACCGGGGACAATGGTAGCTGGTATCTTTTCAAAGTCCTCCTTTGCTGCACACGCGACATCTTTTTTGCCGTCTTCGACCTGCTTCGGATGGTGGGATGTTGTACGGGAAGTGCCGTTCATGAAGTCTGCTAACAGCTTTAGAGCGAAGGTTTTCTGGGGGGGTTCTTTGTTGATAGATGAGGGACATGACTAATTCTTCTGAGAATAGTAGGAAGGGGGCTGGGTTGTCTGTGGATTTGGTGTAGACTATGTAGGAATTATAAATGGCCAAATGGATGAGATAAATTGCTACCTTCTTGTACCAGAATCGGGACCTCCTAATGGACAAATAGGGCTGAATCATTTGGTCATTGAAATCCACCCCCCCATGTAGAGATTATAGTCCTGGACACATGTTTTCAATGGGACCTTGTCGTCTTCGCTCAACTACAACTGCAGTGTCATCATGAATGGTGGACATCATGTGCACATCTCTGTTATCCTTCCACCTCAAGGCCAGCACTTCGTTACAACTCAGTGTTGCTCTTTCCCCCCTTCACAGCTTTTTGTTCACAATTGATTGTGGGAAGCCCTTCCTATTTTTCCTGGAGGTTCCGCAGGCCAGGGTTTGAAAAGAGACAGGCTGGTATAAAAGTTGTCCAGGTATATATGATATCCTTTTTTTAGAAGTGGGTAAGCCAGGTCCCATACAATTTTTCCAGCTGTGCCCATGTAGGCCGGACACTCGGGGGCTGGAGCTGGGAATCTCTTCCTTTATATATGCAGAACGCATAAAGATATCCCGTGGCTCTCTCACATAGCTTGTAAAATTTTACTCCATATTTGGCCTTTTTGCTAGGAATATATTGTTTTATTCCTAGACGGCCTGAAAAGGGTACCAGGGATTCATCCACACATATATGTTTCTCTGGGACATAGAGTTGTGCAAATCGATTGGAAAGGAAATTTATCAGTGGACGAAGTTTATACAGCTTATCGGAATCTGGATGATTGCGGGAAGGGCACTGGGTGTTGTCATTAAAATGAAAGAATCTCATTATCATCTCATATCGGGTCCTGGGCATTACGGCAGAATACATGGGCATGTGGTAGATGGGTTTGATGGACCAATAGGCATGTCCTTGATTTTTTTTTTGTAGGCCCCATGTTTATGGTGAGGCCCATAAACAATTTTAACTCCTCCAAATTCAAATATCTTCACTCAAATGGACGGGCATAAGATGATTGGGGGTTGTTGGCAATATACTGCTGGGCATAGAAGTTTGTCTGGTCCACAATGAACTGCAGAATAGTGTCGGACAAAAAAAGATGAAAGTAATCAATCTCTCTGAAATTTTGGGTGTTGGCCTGATCACCTGGCTGTGCTGTGAAAGGGGGAATAATTGGTGATCCCGAGTCAGAAGGCAGCCATGTTGGGTTGGCAAGACCATCTGTAATGTATGTAGCAGCCCTGGCTCTTGGGGGACGTGACACTCCAGTAGTTGGGGGAGTTAAATTTTACTGTGCTGGTACTCAGGTGTGATGTGGCAGCACCGGTACTGGGCCTGGGCATTTGTTCGCAGGGCCTTTCGCTGGCGGCAGCACTGGTACTGGGCCTTTGTTCCTGGGGCCTATTGCTGGCAGCAGCGCTGGTACTGGGCCTGGGAATATAATCCTGGTTGCTGGCGGCAGAGTGCCATACCCTTTTAGGAGGGACCCATTCTTTATCTGAATCGTTACTGTATTCGATCGGTTCAAATTCCGAATTCTCATCAGTCATGGAGAGGATCTGGAACACCTCCTCACTGGTATAGACTCTTTTGGACATGGCTGTGTGGCGGGTAGCTGTGTAACAGGTGACAGATGGGTGGCAGGTGACGGTCACTGATGGGCTGTGCGATGGGTGACAGGTGACGTTCACTGATAGGTGAGGATGGTGTGACGGGAGATGGTCACTGATGGGTGACAGGCGATGGTCACTGATGGGTGACAGGCCACGGCCGGTGACGGGTTATGGTCACAGATGGGTGACAGGCCACGGTCACTGATGGGTGACGGGTGATGGGTGACAGGCCAGGTCACTGATGGATGATAGGTGCACCGCTGATGGTCACTGATGGGTGACGGGTGACAGGGCATGGTCCCTGATGGGTGACGGGTGATGGGTGACAGGGCACGGTCACTGATGGGTGACGGTTGCACCGCTGATGGTCACTGATGGCAGTCTCTATTCTGACAGGTGATGGGTGACAGGGTACGGTCACTGATGGGTGACGGGTGACAGGGTATGGTCACTGATGGGAGACGGGTGACAGGGCAGGTCACTGATGGGTGACGGGTGACAGGGCACGGTCACTGATGGGTGACGGGTGACAGGGCACGGTCACTGATGGGTGACGGGTGACAGGGCATGGTCACTGATGGGTGACAGGTGACAGGGCACGGTCACTGATGGGTGATGGTTGCACCCCTGATGGTCACTGATGGAAGTCTCTTATGTGACAGGTGCACTTATGGGGTGACTGTTGGGTGACAGATGACAATTGGGGGGGCAATGGGACAGGTGTGGTGTTGGTGCAGACACTACTGAACATAGATCTGTAACTCACTGCTCCTGGCTCTTCTCTCCTCACACTGGAAACGGTGTGTAAGGAGAGAAGAGCTGGCAACAGTTAGTTACAGCTCTATGTTTACATTTAGTGATCAGGCTGTGAATGGATCACAGCCGATTACATGGTACACAGCCCTGGCCAATGGCTGTGTACTATCGTTGGTGACGAGCAGTGTTCTCGGGATCACGCTGCCACCGACGGACATGAGCAGCGCGCTCGCGATCGCGCACATGCGCCGTGTCAAATGGGGCATTACTCTCCGTGATCAGCCGTGACTTCATCACGGACGATCACATGGTAAACCAGACTTGCCGGTGGCTGTTCACCCCTGTCGGTGACGAGCGGTATCTCGGTGACATGCCGCCACCGACAGTACAGGGATTCCCTGTTTAAAGGGCCAACGTCATGTGACGTCCGGTCAGAACGAGAGTCTTCCGCCCGCCGTCATTTGATGGTGGGCGGTGGACAACTGGTTAAGGTGTCCTTAAGATATTTCATTCTCTGTTCCCTCTGTGGAGATGGGATGAGTTCCAAAACTTTCCCCTTGTAACGGTGGGCAAGGAGGATTGCCAACCAATAGTGATCCTTCACCTTGATGCCACAAATTAGTGGGTACTTTCGCAGGCATTGAGGAATGAGAGACCCCAAGCACAGCAAATTTGTGAAGGCATTAAAAGCAGAGTCCTCTGGGTCACTGAGGATTACAGTATCTGGAATTGCCTCCTCCCAGCCATGTACTACTCCCAAGAGTTCTGAGGATGGGAAACCATCTCTTAAAGTTTGACGTATGTCTCCCTCTGCTTCAAAGCTTCCAAAACTACCAGAATACTCCTCCTCCCTCTCCTCTTGTGTGTCCTGTGGTGTCACAAGATTGTTGTCTGCTTAAAGCGGGCCTTGAGAGGAAAGGAAGTCCTCCTCTTCCTACCGTTGCTCTGCCTCGAGTGCCTTGTCCATAATGCCATGCAGAGTCTGCCCCAGCAAGAACACAAGAGGGATTGTGTCACTGATGCATGCATTGTCACGGCACACCATCCTGTTGCCTCCTCAAATGGTGACAGTACTGTGCATGTATTCTTTAACAGATGTGTAGATATGGCGCTGTTCTGTAATTCACTATATGTATAAAAAGTGCACCTGTGCATACGTAAAGGCTGTATTCCTATAAGTAAACAACAATAATATGTGCAAATAATAAATATATAGATAATAATTCTTAAATTCCACAATGTGCAACTTTGGAATAAGTGCAAAGTGCAAGGTGCAAAAAAGCAAAAAATGCAAAAAAAATCTTCATATATTCAATGTGCATATATAAAAGTGAAGAAGTATCGCAAAAATATAATAAATATATAAAAATAAAAATATAAAAATTAAGTGAATGATACAAAGTTCATTGGAAAAAGTCACTTTTGTTTGATTGCTGAACAAACGTGATGCGTGTCTTGTGACAAACCGTTGTATTCTTATAGTAATCACAGCAAAACGTGGCTATCCATGCTCTTAATTGAATTGCACTCACCAGATATCTCACCCCTACTGGGGATATGGAGCAGTCACAGTGTCTGCCACTGTGGGGCACTCTGGCGTTTCCCTTAACACTGCTACGATGGCTTGTAATTGTGACCCATGGAAAAAGAAGAAAGGCAAATGCCCAATAGTGTGATACTGTTTGAAACACTGTTTATTAGGTAATTGAGTAGGAAAGTACTCACATTTCATCACATTTAAAAAGGCATGTAATGCTGACACTTGTGTGGTCCGACCGGAAGTGATGCGATCCGTGCTAGCCCGGCCCTACCGGTTTCATCACACTAATGTCATCTGGAGCGTGCACAACACTCGCCATCACTTCCCATTTATAGAACATCGCAGTCACGTGGACGCGCAGGCCATTTTTAGTGAGATTTTGAGGACAGAAGTCCGCCATAGTATATTACCACGGTAGCCATTTTTGGTTGGAATTTGCAGACCGAAGCCCGCATAACACTACTAAGGTGTTACTTGCCATACAGGTTCATTGCGGCCACCATTTTCAATATTTTTTTTCAGACCGAAGCCCTCTAATAGGATCTTCCCCCCTTGTTTAGTGCTAGCAGAGTCCATATATCTAAAGACTGTTTACTGCAGATAATCCTCCGAATTTCAATGTTCCGCCTAGTATTTACATGTCACAGTGTGCTTTAAAATGTCACAACGAGGGGGCGGAGCCGGCAGCCAGAGCGGATGGTGGTGTGAGGAGTGTGCTCTGCAGCAACGGAACGAACATCGCGGCTCACAGCAAGCCGGCACGGCTAAAAAGCACTTCATCTGATCGGGGAGGCCGAGGGGCACACGATAATCATCATGGCCAAAAGGAAGGACAGAGACGGACCGAGGAAACTAACTGATTTCTTCCCTCCAGCGGCCGACCGAGGGATCCAAGATGGCGCCCGCGACGGAAGCCATGCATTAACATCCCACGCCAGCTCCGAGGAAAATCCATCTCCATCCACGGGTGAGTCCTATTCCCTGGGACATCCACTGCCATCCTCCCCTTTCACCAGCCCAGTAAAGCAAAAAAGGAGGGTTGGGGAGAGAGGGGAAGACCAGAATGATGTGGGGAATGAGGGAGATGAAATGGAGGAATCCTCCCCATGTGGACAGCAGCTAGACGCTTTCCCTACAACAGGTCAGCCCATCATAGATACCACTATGAAGGAGATGCTACGAACACTCCGGGGGGCTCTCCAACAGGATATGGCAGCATTCATGCAGACCACAAAAGCAGATATGTCCGCTGTTAGCAATAGAGTACAATATGTGGAACAAAAAATGGAGGAGTTTACTTTGGCACATAATGAACTAGTGGACGCTCATTTTGATGTTGAGGATGAGCTCAAGGCCATGCGACTTAAGATGGCGGACTTTGAGGACAGAGCTCGCAGGAATAACATCAAATTTAGAGGAATCTCTGAAACAATTAAACCTGCGGAGCTCACGGGGTACCTCCAGAAGCTTATGTTAGCTGCTCTTCCATCCCTAACTCCTGCGGATGTTACCATTGACAGAGCCCACAGACTGCCTAAACCATCATTCTTGCCTGACCAAATACCCAGAGATGTTATAGCAAGGATCCACTTTTATCATGTGAAAGACCAGTTGATGCGATTCGCCAGACAGCATCCTACTCTTCCTGATCCGTTCGCTGGTATTGCACTATATGCTGATCTATCGCAAGCTACATTGTCAGCGAGACACAACCTAGTCCCTATTACAAAAATCTTGCGCAATCATAAGATTTTGTACAAGTGGGGTTTCCCGGCCAAATTGCTGCTGGAAATGCATAATGAATCGCATGCTATCACCTCACTAGAGAAAGGTCTGGAGCTCCTCAAAAAATGGCACCTTCTTCCCATCAATGATGAAGCTGCAATTCTTGACTCCCTCCAAAATAAAAGCAACGCTCGTCGCCATAATGCCAGAGGGAAATAGACAGTTAAATAGCTATATTACCTACGCAAGCAACTCTGGTGCAATTTTCTTCCTGCTTACCACCTTGCTTAATACTAAAAATACCCGGTACTCTGGAAACTAAAAAGCATAAGTGCTGGCTTTTAAAGTATCCGTTGTTCGGCTGAACTGTGAACTTGTTATCCCCTTTCTTCATTTACAGGATGATACCTGTTACTTGTTTTAAACAGCGAAAGTTGTTTGACTATCCACAGCTGATTCATATCCTAGTTTGGTTAATGTTTTGTATTCCCTTTTATTTTCTATGGACTGTTAAAGACCATATGCATCAAGTTTTACACATACTCAGAAAAAATTTGTACACATATTCCCTACCAAGTTCTACCACTAGATGGTGGCAGTGCACTTTCTACTATTGGAATGAACCTTAAACTAATGTCACACAATGTGAGAGGATTGAATAGTCCCTATAAACGCAAAGCTCTATGGAAATCAGCTATAGACATGAACTGTGACATCTTGTGTGCACAAGAAACTCATTTCGCCAGTAACAATCCCCCAAAATGCACACACAACAAATTCCCTCAAGTGTTTACTGCAAACGCTGAATCAAAGAAAAATGGGGTATTAATTGCTATTAGGGACACAGTAACTTTCTCTTTATTGCAGACTCATGTCGATCCCCTTGGACGCTTCCTCATCTTGATTGCTGAACTGAACCACACCACCTACACGTTGGTAAATCTGTATGCACCTAATAATAAGCAATTTAAATTTATCCGTAAAGTTGTTAAACTTGCTAAATCTATGCAAAAAGGTAACTTGATTATCTGTGGGGACTTCAACATGACTATGAACGGAGACATGGACTCCTCCTCTGTGGCTACTAGACAAAGGCCCTCTCTTGGCCCCTTTTGCCATGAAGAGAGGCTATTCGACCCTTGGCGTTGCCTTAGAACCACAGAGAGGGACTATACAGGTCCTTCTCAAAAAATTAGCATATTGTGATAAAGTTCATTATTTTCTGTAATGTACTGATAAACATTAGACTTTCATATATTTTAGATTCATTACACACAACTGAAGTAGTTCAAGCCTTTTCTTGTTTTAATATTGATGATTTTGGCATACAGCTCATGAAAACCCAAAAATCCTATCTCAAAAAATTAGCATATCATGAAAAGGTTCTCTAAACGAGCTATTAACCTAATCATCTGAATCAACTAATTAACTCTAAACACCTGCAAAAGATTCCTGAGGCTTTTAAAAACTCCCAGCCTGGTTCATTACTCAAAACCGCAATCATGGGTAAGACTGCCGACCTGACTGCTGTCCAGAAGGCCATCATTGACACCCTCAAGCAAGAGGGTAAGACACAGAAAGAAATTTCTGAAGGAATAGGCTGTTCCCAGAGTGCTGTATCAAGGCACCTCAGTGGGAAGTCTGTGGGAAGGAAAAAGTGTGGCAGAAAACGCTGCACAACGAGAAGAGGTGACCGGACCCTGAAGAAGATTGTGGAGAAGGACCGATTCCAGACCTTGGAGGACCTGCGGAAGCAGTGGACTGAGTCTGGAGTAGAAACATCCAGAGCCACCGTGAACAGGCGTGTGCAGGAAATGGGCTACAGGTGCCGCATTCCCCAGGTCAAGCCACTTTTGAACCAGAAACAGCGGCAGAAGCGCCTGACCTGGGCTACAGAGAAGCAGCACTGGACTGTTGCTCAGTGGTCCAAAGTACATTCGGAAATCAAGGTGCCAGAGTCTGGAGGAAGACTGGGGAGAGGGAAATGCCAAAATGCCTGAAGTCCAGTGTCAAGTACCCACAGTCAGTGATGGTCTGGGGTGCCATGTCAGCTGCTGGTGTTGGTCCACTGTGTTTTATCAAGGGCAGGGTCAATGCAGCTAGCTATCAGGAGATTTTGGAGCACTTCATGCTTCCATCTGCTGAAAAGCTTTATGGAGATGAAGATTTCATTTTTCAGCACGACCTGGCACCTGCTCACAGTGCCAAAACCACTGGTAAATGGTTTACTGACCATGGTATTACTGTGCTCAATTGGCCTGCCAACTCTCCTGACCTGAACCCCATAGAGAATCTGTGGGATATTGGGAAGAGAAAGTTGAGAGACGCAAGACCCAACACTCTGGATGAGCTTAAGGCCGCTATCGAAGCATCCTGGGCCTCCATAACACCTCAGCAGTGCCACAGGCTGGTTGCCTCCATGCCACGCCGCATTGAAGCAGTCATTTCTGCAAAAGGATTCCCGACCAAGTATTGAGTGCATAACTGAACATAATTATTTGAAGGTTGACTTTTTTTGTATTAAAAACACTTTTCTTTTATTGGTCGGATGAAATATGCTAATTTTTTGAGATAGGATTTTTGGGTTTTCATGAGCTGTATGCCAAAATCATCAATATTAAAACAAGAAAAGGCTTGAACTACTTCAGTTGTGTGTAATGAATCTAAAATATATGAAAGTCTAATGTTTATCAGTACATTACAGAAAATAATGAACTTTATCACAATATGCTAATTTTTTGAGAAGGACCTGTACATTTCACTCCCAAGTGCACAATAGCTATTCTAGAATCGATTTTTTTCTTACTGATGTGTATACTTTACAAAATGTGATTAAAACTGACATCCACAGTATCACGTGGTCAGACCATGCACCAGTGACTATTGAGATTGTGGATACCAGTAAGACTTCCCACAAAACTTTGTGGCGCAACAATACGTACCTTCTGTCACAGCCCCAAATCAGGGCTGAGATAGAGGAGAAACTGAAAGAATATTTCCACTTTAATGCTAATGGTGAATGTTCCCCTTCAATGACATGGTGTGCACACAAAGCGGTTATAAGAGGTTCTCTAATACAAATAGCCTCTAGGGAGAAGAGGAAAAAATCACTTCACATGGCTCAACTACATGAGTCCATAGCAGAATTAGAAGCCCTACACAAGAATCCCAGCACCACTTCCCCCAATATCTTGATTTGCCTTAATCAATGCCGGGAAGAACTGAGACAAGAACTGAGAGCAGAGTATGATGTATTCTTTAAAAGAATGAAATTATCCTTCTACTCCCAAAATAATAGGGCAAGCAAACTTCTAGCTTCCCAAATTAAGAAGAGACAAGCTAAAGCCAGCCTCACGCACATTAAACACCACAATTCCCATACCACATTCCATAACCCTAAGGACATAGCCAACGTGTTTAGAGATTATTATGAATCCCTCTACAATCTCGCCAATGACCCACACACCCACCAACCATCGGAGGGAGAGATTGACAATTTTCTCCAAGGGGTTCACCTACCTTCCATAGATTTGAACACACTCCGGGACCTGAACTCTCCTATTACATATGATGAAGTTGAGATGGTTATTAGAACCCTCCCCATGCACAAATCACCCGGAGCGGACGGATTTTCAGCGGAATATTACAAAGCATTCACCTCCATTCTAGCTCCCAAACTAGTAAATGTTTTCAATGTAGCAGCTACCTCTGGCTCTTTCCCAAAAGAAATGCTTCAGGCTATCATAGTTACAATACCCAAACCGGGCAAGGATACATCTCACCCCCAAAATTTTAGGCCAATCTCACTGCTGAACTCAGACTTAAAGATCTACGCTAAGATACTAGCGAACAGGTTGAGTGAAATTACCCCCTCCCTCATTGACCTGGACCAAGTAGGATTTGTGAAAGGAAGGCAAGCGCCAGATGGCACCAGAAGAATGCTAAACCTTCTGCGCTATGTGGAACTAAGTAAACAACCTAGCACTTTCTTAGCTTTGGATGCAGAAAAGGCCTTCGATAGGGTTCATTGGGGTTACCTATCAAAGACTTTACAAAAATTTGGATTCTCTGGCCTGATCCACTCAGCAATCATGTCTTTGTATTCACACCCCACGGCACAAGTGTACACCTCTAGCATGCTTTCTGATTCCTTTACTTTATCCAACGGCACGCGACAAGGTTGCCCTCTATCTCCAATTATTTTTTCATTAATCATAGAGCCCCTAGCGGAAAGTATTAGATCCACTGACACCGTACTGGGTATTAAGATAGGTTCAGAGAATCATAAAATAGGACTATTCGCGGACGATATTATCCTGACTATTTCTAAACCACAATCCTCTCTCGTAGCAATACAAACTTTGATACACAAATTTGGACAGGTCTCCTTTTATAAAATCAACACTACTAAATGCTATGCCTTGAATATTAATGTACCCCCTGCTACAAAAAAAAAGCTAAAAATATTATTCCCCTGTAATTGGGACCCCCCCTCTATTACCTATCTTGGTGTGCAGCTGACCTCCTCCTCCGCTAAAACATATGCCTGCAACTACCCTCCTTTGTTAAATACCCTTGAAGATGAACTGACACAAATCGGCAAACTCCATCTATCTTGGGTGGGTAGGATAGCTGCATACCAAATGCAAGTATTACCTAAACTGTTATATCACTTTAGAACAGTATCCATCCCTATCCCTCAAAAATTCTTTTCCCAATTAGCGAATAGCCTGAAAAATTATATATGGGGGGGAAAAAAACCCAGAATTGCATTAGCGCAACTATATAAACCAAAACACCTTGGGGGCCTAGGCCTCCCCAATGCACAAATCTACTACCGAGCAGCAATCCTGGACCATATGCGCTATTGGTTCTCCTGCCAATCGGACAATAAATGGGTAAATATTGAAAGCGAAGTTACTCCAGGGCATAATCTCCCAGCGTTAGCGCTAGCAGCCTGTATACATCATAAAGCAATAACACCTCCGTACCCTACAATACAAGCCACTACTGAAACATGGTCCTTCATGATACACCAGAAGTTCGCAGATACCCCTATGACTAAATTAAACACCCCATTAGCAGCCTATGAATACTTAATTCCTAATTTCTCAACCCAAGCATGGAAGAGAAGAGGTGAACACTTTTCTATACATGGAATAGAAGAACAAGAGGGGCTAGATAGATACCAAACACACCAAATGAAGCACTTTGTATCAGCCAATACACCTAGGCCTATAGAACTACCTAAAATCTTATGGGACTACTTAATCACCAAACATCAGGGAAAAGTTAGAGGAATATCCTTATTCTATAAATATGCTACCCCACTATACATGTCCACCAAATTGCCAAATATGATTAAATGGGAACAGGAGCTACGAAATGAATTCTCGCTAAAACAATGGTACTTAGCTATAAAATACAACCGCAAATCCTCAGCATGTGTAGAGCACTGGGAGAATGCTCAAAAAATTCTGCATAGATGGTACCTAACACCTATGCGCCTTCACAAAATGGACTCAAATGTTTCCCCACTCTGCTGGAGAAATTGTAATTCTACCGGCAACTTACTACACATACTTTGGAATTGTCAGATAATTAGAGATTTCTGGAAAGAAGTGTCGACTTTGATTCAGAAAATCACTGGCATTACCTATACATTAGACTCTGCGCTAGCGCTACTGAGCATTGGCATAGAACAATTCCCCCTACTAATGAGAAAAGTAGTTGCACATTTGCTTTTTGCAGCTCGAATATCCTTAGCAAAGGAATGGCGCTCCCAGAAACCTCCCATGCTTGAAAACGTAATTTCCAGAGTTAATGCTCATTACTCAATGGAGAAGTTGCTGGCATACAAAGAAGGAAGGGCTCTAGATTTCCACAGGTTCTGGGAGATCTGGAGGACTTCGCCGTATGCCTCTCCACATTTGTGACTTAAGATCTTTGATTAAACTACACTTTACTGAAATTCCCTAAACACACCCAGTTATCTAGTGGTAGGAACATACAATGAGTATAACTAAAGATCTAAAGAATACCTTCTGAGCAAAATATGTGTATTTAGCGTTAGGTTCATATCACGGTTATCTTAGTATCCAATAAACACACGTAACAAACCTGTTATAGGACTATCACCTAAGACCCTCATTAAGGTCTAAGGAGGGCTACTTTATATTTAAAACTATGCAGAGCCTGCTCACAGTATGTACCCGGGTTGGGGTGACAGGCTATACCTCCGATTGAGGTAATGTCCCGCTCTGATTTCAGTAGCCCAAGGATTATCAAGCATATATGTAAGATTGATGTTTGATGCAGTCTTTGTACATGCTCTGTGATACTTATAATGCTGTATCTGTTACGTGTAAGTTGTAAAATTTAATAATAAAAAAAAAAAAAAAAAATGTCACAACAATACATTCCAAAATCACTGTTTGAATACATAAAAATTACAATTATTTAAAATAACTTCAAAAACGTATACAGACATTTTGACAATTGGTATATAATAATAGATAGGGTTATAAGGTTGTGGAGCTGATTCAGCGATAGTGCATGTTTATATGAGAGGGACATGGGAAGTAATAATACAAAAATATAATATATAATGAATAACATTGGATATATATGTGTGTGTATATATATATATATATATATATATGGGAGATATGTGCATTATATGCTTTAATTGAATAAATAATTGAAAATAAAGTAAGGATGTATGTATGTTGATGATGGATAGTCAAACATTTTTAAGCTAATTAAATAAATAAATTAGCTATAATGGTAAATAAAAAATAAAAAAATAGTTAAGAAACAATTTAAATCTAGATCTATGTTTAGGCCTAGGGGCTGGAGAGTCTCTAATTGAAAAATCCATTTGGTCTCGTTTTGGGAGACCTTTATTTTCTTATTATCACCTCTCCAGTGTTCCTTAATCTTGTCAATGCCATAGAACGTCATTTGTTTGGGGTCTCTGTTATGGAAATCTCTGAAATGTCTAGAGACACTGTGTTTATTGAAACCATTTTTTATGTTAATAATATGTTCTCGGATGCGTACGTGTAATTCCCTTGTTGTTCTACCCACGTATTGCTTGCGGCATGGGCACTCGATCACGTACGTCACATGGGTACTACTGCATGTTATTAGTTCCTTGATATGTTTAGTGCCATTTGTAAACATCCTACTTTCCTGTTTGTCTTTTTACTTTCCCTACATGGAAGACATTTGCCACATTTGTAAAAACCTTTAAGCTGTTTTCATTTTTTGATATGTTTAGGTGTATCCAGAGCATTATGTACAAGTCGATTCCTGAGGTTTGGCGCCCTCCTATAAATAAAGGTGGGCTTTGTGGGTATTATTGTTTTTTATATTTTATCCGATTGCAAGATGGGCCAGTGTTTTTTAATGACCATTTCTAAGGCCTTATGTTGGTCATTGTACCCTGTTAGGAAGGCCATATCTGTGTGCTTATTTTTCTTCTTTTTCTTGTTGGTATTTGATGTCCCTTCTATCATGAGATTTCTATACATTTTTCTCACTTTTTCTTTTAGTATTAACATATCTTTCTTCTTATATCCTTTCTCAATTAATTTGTTAATGATGGTGTCAGCTTAAGTGTTATAGTCATTTATATTACTACAATTCCTATGCAATCTCATTAGCTGTCCCTTGGGTATGTTGTCTATCCACTGTCTGTGGTGGCAGCTATTAGTTGGAATGTACCCGTTCCTGTCCGTAGGTTTAAAGAAGGTTCTGGTATTGATATGTCCATTATTCTTATAAAGTTGTAAATCCAGATAGTCAATTGTTTGTTTGTTCCATGTTCCAGAGAAAGTGATTCCATAAATATTTTGATTTATCTCATCAAATAAGATTTGCAGCTCCTCTTCAGTTCTGCTCCATACGATGACAATGTCATCAATATACCTGCGGTAAATCTTGAGGTTCTTCCTCTGCACACTATAAATTTGCTCTTCCTCCCAGTGGTTAAGAAAAATGTTTGCTACACTAGGGGCATATTTAGCCCCCATCGCTACGCACTTGGTTTGGGTAAAAAATTTCCCCTTATGCCAAAAATAGTTATGGCTCATAGCCAACATAAGGCCTTCAATAATGTATTTAATTTGTTAATCTTTTATATTTGTGTATTTGTATAATGCCCAATTTATAATATATTATAATACGAATGTTTGAGCTACAAACAGAGAAATTGAGTCTGACCTCAACAGGAGGTTAGGGCTGTCACCCCTTTTGGGCTCACACTGTGAGCAGGCTTTCAGCTAAACCAACAAAAGGTAGCCCGCCCAGGACCTTAGTGAGGGACCCTGGTGGTATTTCATACAGTAAGTTCTCTCAAGCCTTAATATTAACCAACAATAAACATAGACAGTCTGTATCATATATACAGTATCTTTGGATTATACCACTAGATGCCAAGGTATTTGTGCGCAAGTATCATTAAACAGTACACAGTAAGCATGTGTCATAAATGTGAGGAAGCAAATTTTGAGGTCCTCCAGATCTCCCAGTGCCTATTGAAGCTCAGGGTTCTTGTTTCTGTGTAAGCAAGCATTTTTTCCATGGTATATTGTGCATTTACTCTAGAAATTGCTTCCTCTATTTTGGGAGGCGATTGAGAGAGCCATTCCTTTGCTATTGATAACCGTGCGGCAAACAAGATATGAATGACTACTTTTCTCATTACTGGAGGGAAGTTTTCGATACCCAGACTCAATAAAATTAATGCAGGGTTGAGGGCATTAATGTATTCTAGTAATGATCATAATGAGTGAGTGGATTCTTGACCAAAAAGACTTTATAACTTTACATTCCCAGAATATGTGAAGTAAGCTTCCTGTAGTTTGACAATTTCTCCAACAAAGATATGGGATACTAGGGTTCATTTTGTTTAGCCGTCTCGGTGTGAGGTACCATCTATTCAGTAGTTTTTGCGCATTGTCCAATCCACACATGCTGCTGATGATTTGCCATTATATTTTATAGCCACATGCCATTGATGTAGAGGGAATTATTTTTGTAGTTCATGTTCCCATTTCACCATGCTAGGTAATTTAGATTGAATATATAGGGGAGTTGTAAATTTGTAAAACAGGGATATCCCTTTAAATTTGTTTGAGGGTTTACTTATTAGGAAGTCCCATAAAATCTGCGGGATTTCTATAAGCCGGCTCGGATTCTTTCGGGAGTAGTGATATATTTGATAGATTCTGTATCTGTCTACAGCACTCTGCTCTTCCAGAGCAGGTGTGGAGAAGTGTGCCCCCATCTTTCTCC
Organism: Rana muscosa; assembly: GCA_029206835.1. Lineage (NCBI taxonomy): Eukaryota > Metazoa > Chordata > Amphibia > Anura > Ranidae > Rana > Rana muscosa. The sequence continues at coordinate 1,158,592,106 of CM055122.1, forward strand.
AATATTGGGCCGAGAAGTTAGGGATTAAGTATTCATAGGTTGCAAACTGAACTTTTAGTTTCTTAGTAGAAGTGTCAGTAAAGTGATTATTTACCATTGAGGACCAAGCGTCAATAGTAGCTTGGATGGTTGGGTATGGTGCGGTTTTCGGTTTATGGTGGATGCAGGCAGCTATTGCCAGTGCTGGGAAATCATGGCCTGGAGTAACTGCACATTCAATATCTGACCATCGGTTGTCTGTTTGGCAGGAGAACCAATAGCGCATTTGATCCAATACTGCAGCTCTGTAGTAAATTTGTGCATTGGGTAGACCAATTCCACCTAGGTGTTTAGGTTTGTAAAGTTGTGCTAGAGCAATTCTGGGTCCCCCCCCCATATACATTTTCTCAAGTATGTCTCTAGTTGGGTGAATTTTTTTGGGGGGATGGGGATAGGTAGCATTCTAAAATAGTATAGCAGTTTAGGCAACATCTGCATTTGGTATGCAGCTATCCTCCCCAGCCAAGTTAGGCGTAGAGTGCTGATTTGGTTTAGTTCTGCTTCTATTTTAGCTAATAATGGGGGGTAGTTGCCTAAGTAGATTTTGGAGGAAGAGGAGGTTAGCTGCACACCAATGTATGTGATTGAGGTGGGGTCCCAATTGCAAGGGAAGATATGCTTTAAACTAGGCTTGTGCAATTCGTTTCGTAACGAATCAAAATTCGTCCGAATTTAGCAACTTTCGGACATTCGGAAGCATTCGAATTTCCAAACAAAGCAATTACGAATAAAACCGAATCCGAAACAAATTATATCGCAAATAGCGAATGCCAGAATGTCTTCGGCATAATTTGTTATGTAAAAAGTTACGAATGTACAAATCCATTCTTTTTTTTTTATAATCAAAATTGTTATTTTATTAGAAACTTCAACATTTCCATTCAGCATTGTACATTTACATACAACATAGAATGAACATTGCAAGAAAGAACTAAGTACAAAAAATTGTCATTATCAATTATACTACCCCCCCAAAAAAATAAAAAAATAAAAAATAAAAAAAAACAAGGCAATTCCCTCTCCCCCCTCCCTCCACACCATCCCTGGCTGCGGTGGAGTAAGTCTGCTCTGTCCCCACTCGCTCCATTCCTTCTACTTAAGTCATGGGTTCTCCTACTGTGTCCTTTGTCACTTAAACAGTGCCCCCTCCTACTTCCAAAGAGGTCACTAATGGCCATAGTGACTATTCTTTTTGAGCGGTGAAAAGAAAAGAAAAAAAAAAAAAGAAAGAAAAAGAAAGAAAAATGTATACACATATGTGTGTGTGTGTATATATATATATATATATATATATATATATATATATATACTTACATACACACACACACACACACACACATATACATACACATACACCTCCATCTGTGCCTCGTGGTTAAGTATTAGGTACCCGTACTTGTGTGTAGCGGCCCCCATGGCCTAGTTCCCCAACTTAAGTAAAAACGAACAAACTTTTAAAAAAAAAAACATAAAAGGGAATAGGGGAGGGATCCCCTCTCCTACTTCCGCGTGTTTATTTATGGCTTCCCCTCTACCAGGGCCTCTTAAGAGGCCACTAATGGCCATGGTGTTTAAAAATAGATAATTTATTTTGTGATTTCTTCGCCCGTCTTTACATTCAGGCGATCCTCCTGCCCTGCTCTTCCCCAAACTTTACGTGATAGACCCACACTTCCCCCCCCCCCCAAAAAAAAAAATGTGATATCCTCACAGTGATCATGTACAATCTCTGTCCTAATACTACTTTAAGTCCCTCTTCTCCTGTGTGTACCCTACTCCTTATCCTCCACCCCCCTTCCCATCCCTCCCCACTCAGCGTGACTTAACTCCCTCTCTCTCTCATACTTGGGGGCAGACATCTCCCTCCACACTATCCACGCAGTCAAAATTTGTTAGGGAGGTCAATAAGAGAGAGAGAGAGGGGGAGAGGAAAAAGGAAAAAAAAAATCATAAAAAAAAATTAAGAAGAAAATTCTGTCATTCCTGGTCAAGGTTCGTAGTTCGACTCTTTATACTTCTATAGCTAAACCCATAGGCAATTATACTGGGGGTCCTTATGGATCTACTATGCCCCCTGCTTTCCCACTCCATGTCTCTTATCCTCAGCCCATCTCAGGTACACACTGTATCCAGCCTGCCCAAATCTTCTCAAATTCCCCTTTTCTGTCATTCACTATTTGAGTCCACCTTTCGGCTTCCATTATCCGGTTAACCTCCTTTTTCCAATCCTCTAATGTTGGACAGGCGGTCTGTTTCCAAAATCTGGGGATTAATAATTTAGCTGCGTTCAATAAGTGTGGTGTGATACTCTTCCTGTAGGTTTTAATGGAGCCGGGTGTTCCATGGAATAGGAAGCATAGGGGCGTAAACTCCATAGGTCTAGGGGTCAACCTCGCAATCCACGGTACGATTGATTCCCAAAATGTTTTAATCCTGGGGCATTCCCACCACAGGTGGAGAAATGTACCCCTCTGCTCACATCCTCTCCAACACCGGGCATCTGCCGCTGGGTACATCTGAGTTAATCTTACTGGTGTCTTATACCACCTTGTCATGAATTTGTAAGCCATTTCCTGAACGTACGAGCTTATAGATGTAGAATCCATTTGAAGCACAATAACACTCTGCTCTGCTCTCTGCTTTTCCCTCACCGTGCTGAACTCCCCCTCAAAATGGTGTACAGGGGCAGAGGCTATAGCCGCATGTAAAAAACTAAAGTAAAATACGAGATTTCGAATCGTTACAAGTAACCGCTATGTATTTAGAAAAGTACAAATCCATTCGAAGCACATTAGGTATAATAGGCAGCGTCGTTGTGAGAGCGAAACGGAAAATTACGAATCAACAAACCCAAAGAAAGTTACGAAAGTAGGAGTTGTGTCCAGAATCAACGAAAAACAATGTACTCTACCAAAAGTACAAATTATAAATCAACTAAAAATAAGGCTTACATTAATATGAATCATTCCGATTCAATGGAAAATGTCGCTTGCGAAAATATGAATTAGTCCGAACACGGAAAATCCCGTCTAGCAAAATTACGAACGATTACGAATCAACAGGACCGAAAAGAAACAAACCAAAACTAAACAAATTTTTCCGTTGTGCACAAGTCTACTTTAAACTATTTTTTTCTTTGGATGGTATATTGAGTGTCAGTGCGTAACATTTAGAGGTGTTGACTTTGTAAAAGTAGACCTGTCCAAATTTGTGTAACAAGGTTTTGACGGTAGGTAGACAAGATGCTGGGTTGGCTATAGTGAGAATGATGTCATCCGCAAAAAGTCCTATTTTATGACTGCCAGAGTCGTTTCTGTCATTGGATCTGATATATTCTGCCAGTGGTTCTATGATTAGTGAAAAAATGATCGGGGATAGTGTGCAACCTTGACGGGTGCCGTTAGATAATGTAAAGGGGTCAGAGAGTAAGCTAGAGGAGTAAACCCTAGCTGTGGGATTAGAGTATAAGGACATAATTGCTGAGTGGATTAGGCCAGAGATTCCAAATTTATGCAAGGTCTTGGATAGGTAACCCCAATGGACCCTATCAAAGACCTTCTCTGTGTCAAGGGCCAAAAAAGTACTAGATATTCGTGTGATTTCTGCTAGATGCAGGAGGTTAAGCATTCTCCTAGTTCCATCCGGTGCTTGTCTGCCCTTTACAAAGCCAACTTGATCCAGTCCTATCAGAAAGGGGGTAATATCCATCATTCTATTTGCTAGGATTTTGGCGTAGATCTTCAGATCTGAATTTAGTAGGGAAATAGGTCTAAAGTTTTGTGGGACTGACGTATCCTTGCCAGGTTAAGGTAGGGTGACTATTACGGCTTGGAGCATCTCCTTCGGGAAAGAACCTGCGGAGGCTGCGATGTTAAAAACTTTTACTAACTCGGGGGGCGAGGAGGGCAGAAAATGCCTTGTAGTATTCGGCGGAAAAACCATCCGCACCGGGGGATTTGTGCATAGCTAAGTCTTTAATAACTGCTTCTACTTCTTGGAGGGTGATGGGTGAATTTAGTTTTTGCAGTGAGGGTGTGTCTACGGAGGGTAGATGGATACCTTGTAAGAAGTCCTCAATCTCCCTCACTGTTGGTTGGTGAGTTAGTGGGTCTAGGTTAAGGTTGTACAGGGATTCATAATAATCCTTGAATGCATTGGCAATATCTTTAGGGTTGTGGAACTTGACGTTGGTGTGGTGGTGTCTAATGTGCGTGAGGTTGGAACGTGCCTGTCTCTTTCTGAGTTGGGAGGCTAGCATTTTGCCCGCTCTATTGTTTTAAGAATAGTATGAGACTTTCAGTCTCTTAAAAAAAAGTATCATAATCTGCTCTGAGTTCTTGCCGCAACTCTTCACGGCAGATAGTAAGGCATTTAAGAATTTCACTGGACTTGGTATTCGGGTTTTTGTGTTTTGTTTCTAAGTCTGCTATAGTCTCATGGAGCTGTGACATGCGCTGCATTTTCTTTTTCTTTTCTCTGGAGGCTATTTGTATAAGCGAACCTCTAGCAAATGCCTTGTGTGTGCACCATGTCGTCATAGGGGAGCATTCCCCATTATCATTGAATAGGAAAAATTCTCTAAGCTTTTCTTCTATTTCATCCCTGAGTTTGGGGTGCGATAGGAGGAAAGTGTTGTTACCCACAGTGGTATGTGGGAGGTCTTGCTGGCTTCCACAACCTCTATAGTCACTGGCGCGTGGTCTGACCACGTGATATTGTGGATGTCAGCAGCCTGAACATTCTGCAGTGTATACATATCAGTAAGAAAGAAGTCAATTCTTGAATAGCTATCATGCACAGTTGAAAAGAACGTGTAGTCTCTCTTGGTAGTCCTGAGGCAACGCCAAGGGTCAAAGAGCCTTTCTTCATGGCACAAAGAACCTAAAGAGGGCCTTCATCTGAGGGCCACCGAGGACACATCTAGCTCCGTATTTGCAACCATATTGAAGTCACCACATATTATTAGGTTACCTTTTTGCAACTTTTTTGCCATCTTAATAACCTTGCAAATAAACCTCAGTGATCTTACATTAGGTGCATACAGATTTACTAAGGTATAGGTGACATGATCCAGTTCTGCTGCCAGTATGAGATAACGGCCATGGGGATCAGCATATTCCTGTAATAAAGAAAAGGTTACTGTGTCCTTAATAGCAATCCGTATCCCATTTTTCTTGGCAGCTTGGTTGGCCGTAAATATGTGCAGAAATTTGGCATGTGTACATTTTGGGTGTTTTACACTAGAAAAATTTGTCTCTTGTACACACAAGACATCGCACTTTACATCTATGGCTGATTTCCAAAGGGTTCTACGCTTATAGGGACTGTTCAAACCCCTCACATTGTACGGCATTAATTTAAGATTCATTCCAATAGTAGCAACATTGCCATCTAGTGGTAGGTCTTAGCAGTGGAAGTGTTGTAATAGAAAGGTCCATTATGCACAGGGCCCAAAGTAGTAATGCCCTTATAACTTTGAAAATAAACATAGTAACCAAAGCGAACCGAACTTGATCAATTGATAACTGAGAAAAGTCAGGCCGCATTCTACGCGGCGAACTGGTTACGGAAAACATCTCGTAACTAAAGTAGGGGAGAAAAAAGAAAAGGACAAGTCAATGAACAGCCGAACATTGGGTGTATTTGAGTGAGCACTCAAACAGGCAAAGAGTCTTGAAGTCACCAGGATTGCAACATTCCTGAGGTAAGGGGAAAGCAGTCAGTTGGAGAGATGCTAGGTAGCAATTCAGTTATGAGTAAGTGTATTACTTAGTCTTCCCGTTCTGACGTTGGTTGTTGCGTCTGTCACGGAGGGGGTCAGGGTCCGTTGAAACCCAGTCAGCAGGGATTAGACACCATTTATGGAGCAGATCCAGTCCTTTGTCTAGTGATGCGATTACATGCGATTCGTTGTGCATGTCCACTAGCAATTTGGCTGGGAAGCCCCACCTGTAGAGGATTTTGTAGTTACGCAGGATTTTGGTAATGGGAACCAAATTGTGTCTGGCTGATAAGGTAGCTTGCGACAAGTCAGCATACAGTGCGATTCCAGCAAAAGGATCAGGTAGAGCAGGGTACTGTCTGGCATAGCGCATAAACTGATCTTTCACATGGTAAAAGTGGATTCTTGCTATGACATCCCTGGGGATCTGGTCAGGCAGAAAGGAAGGTTTTGTCAGTCTGTGGGCTCTGTCAATGATGATATCTGCTGGGTTTAAGGATGGGAGAGCTGTCATCATGAGTTTTTGCAGATATGCTGTAAGCTCTGCAGGTTTAATGGTCTCAGGAACCCCTCTAAATTTGATATTGTTCCTGCGAGCTCTGTCTTCGATATCCGCCATTTTGAGATGCATGGCTTTGATTTCCTCCTCTACCTCAAAATGTGCATCTACAAGTTCATTGTGTGCAAACGTAAATTCCTCCATTTTGTGCTCCACATATTCAACTCTGTTACTAACTGCTGAAACTTCCATTTTTGTAGTGTGCATGAATGCTGCCATGTCATGCTGGAGGGCCACCCTTAAAGTTTGCAGCATCTCCTTCATAGTAGTGTCTATGATGGGCTGCCCTAAAGTGGGGAAGGCATCTAATTGCTGGACATATGTGGAGGATTCCTCCATTTCTTCCCCCCCCCGCAGCGTCTGCATCTCGTCCCGGGCCCCCCCCCTTTCTCCCCAATCCTCCTCTTCTGCTTGACAGGACTATTGCAGGGGGAGGATGGCAATGGATGGTCTTTGTAGCGTGACTCACCCGAGGATGGCGGTGGATTGCTGGATGCTTGTGTTGTGGAGCCTGATGAACGGCTCCTGGCGCCGGCGCCATCTTGGAATCCTTGGCCCGCGACTGGGGGGTAGAAATCTGTCAATTTTTAAGGTCCCTCTCTCTCCTTTTGTTTGTGCATGATGTCCACCGTGTGCCCCTTTCTCTCTGCTATCGATCAGTGTGATTTTTAGGTGTGCTGTGAGCCGCTGTGAAACACCCGGTGTGTCAGAGCTCTCCTCTCACATGTCCATCAGCTCTGGCTGTCGGCTCCGCCCCCTGGTGAGTGCAATTCAATTAAGAGCACAGATAGCCACGTTTTGCTGTGATCACCATAAGAATACAATGGTTTGTCACAAGACACGCATCACGTTTGTTCAGCAATCAAACAAAAGTGACTTTTTCCAATGAACTTTGTATCATTCACTTAATTTTTCAATTTTTATTTTTCTATTTTTATTATATTTTTGTGATACTCCTTCACTTTTATATATGCACATTGAATATATGAAGATTTTTTTTGCATTTTTTGCTTTTTTGCACCTTGCATTTTGCACTTATTCCAAAGTTGCACATTGTGGAATTTAAGAATTATTATCTATATATTTATTATTTGCACATATTGTTGTTTACTTATAGGAATACAGCCTTTACGTATGCACAGGTGCACTTTTTATACATATAGTGAATTACAGAACAGCGCCATATCTACACTTCTTTTATTCATATTTCTAACTACACCTAGGTGGCAGTAATCTGTAGAGGCAGCAGTTATTTTAGTTTTTATATTTATATCTATTGTCTGCTGGTATTTAGTCCATTGTGTCGGTTCACACACACCTATTCTTTATCAGAAGCTGTTGGCGTGGGGGAAAAAAAAGCTGAGCTGCCCTGAGCCTGTCGTTGTGCCATACTCACACAGGTACTCATTGACAGCCCTCTGCTGCATGTGCAGCCACTGCAGCATTGCCAAAGTTGAGTTGGCAAAACAAGCTGCAGCACTGAGCCCTGTCTTGCATTCTTTCTTTTGCAAGCAGAGTTACCCAGTGTGCTGAGAATGAAATATATTTTTCTTGACCATGCTTCCTGGAACATGTGACAGCAGTAATGTGAACCTAGCGGCTGACTGCCTTGCCCAACAAAGCCACAAACTTTGCTTCCACGTGATGGTACAGAGCTGAAATGGCCTTACTTGAAAAGAAATAGCAACTGGGAACCTGCCATTATGGTACTGCACATTTTGCAAATTCACAGAAAGGGGCAGAATCCTCCAGATAGAATGGCAGGAGTTGTAAAGCCAGTAGCTTTGACAAGCTGGAATTTAAACGCTGGGCATGTGTTGACTGTATTTTTTTTGTTCCGCTTGAGCAGCTGGGACAGATAAATTTGCCTGTTATACTCTACAGCTGGTGGTGTGCTGCTGGCAGACATGCTGTAAGGACCTGTGACACCCTTCACTATACCATAATCCCTGTCAGTGGAGACTGCTGAAAGGTCATGAGATATAACGGGCGTAGACGTGAAAGGTGAGGAGAGGTGAGGCGGAGCAGTATTGCATACCTTTTGTGTGGCTTTCATGTGCTCTTTCCAAGAGGCCTGTGACACCCTTTGCTATACCATCATCCCTGTCAGTGGAGGCTGCTGAGAGGTCATGAGATATAGTGGGGGTAGACATGAAAGGTGAGGAGTGAGGAGGAGCAGAATCGCGTTCCTTTTGTGTGGCTTTCAGGTGCTCTTGCCAACTGGCTGAGTGGTGGCAGGTTAAATGCCTTGTCAAGCATGTAGTACCCAAATAGCTGGTGTTTTTGCCATGCTTGATCTGCTTGAGGCAAAGTTTGAAAATTGAAGCAGTGCTATCGGCTGCAGATGTGCAAAAAAAGCCCACACAACTGAGCTGTGGGAAGTGGGCTGGGAGATAACAGCGCCAAAATGTGATGAAATTGGGTTTCTGCTCTATACTCTTCCATAATGGCTGCCTCATTGGGGTTTTGCCTCACACTCACTTTCCTCTTCTGCTATATCCGGCACCCAAGTCACATCAGTGACCTCATCGTCATCACCCCCTCCATTCTCATTATCACTGGAGCCAACTTGGCAATACACTGCGGCTAGGGAAATATGACTGCCAATTTGTTGTTTATCAGTGTTCTCCCCTCCCTGTAGGCTCATGTTCCTACATTCCTCAACCTCAGAACAAACATCAGAATCAAGTAATGCCTGTGCATCATCAGGGAGCAATTGGCTGATGATGTGTTCAAATAACTGACTCCACCATGCATAATTCTGGCGCTATGTCAGGAGTAGCTGTGGACAAGGAGACAGAATAAGCTGCTCTGGCAGCTGCGGTTGACTGCACACTAGTCTCTGCTTGGGTGATAGAGGATGAGGAGAATGAGGATGGTTTAGTAAGCCAGTCCACCACCTCCTGTGCATGCTGTGGCTGGATAGCATGGGCAACATCACTAAACAGAGCAAATGGTGCCCTGCCTGAAAATGGATCACATCCAGCTTTGCCTGTGGCCACAGACACTGCTTGCCCCTCACAGTGCCTTGGGAATGTCTGCCCCTTTTTGTAGGCCTCCCAGACATGATGGCAGGGGGCTTATTACTGAAATGTAATAGAGATGGGGAAAGCTGTCATTGGATGCAGTTTAATCACTGGAAAGTGGTGATTGGTGCACTTTAACTTGAGGACTCACTGCACAGACACACTCCACTGACAAAGTTCAATATACTGGAGTAAAAGTGCACTGACAGTTCAATATACTGCAGTAAAAGTGACCTGACACAGTTCAATATACTTCAGTAAAAGTGCACTAATGCACTTCAATATATTTTAAATATAATGAAGTAGCGCTAATTACTATTTAACCACTTGAGACCCGCGCTATAGACAAAAGACGTCTGCAGCGCGGCTCTCAAGTGCTGAGTGGACGTCCATGGACGTCCTGCTGTTTACATCCCCCTGCGCGCCGCCGAGGGCGCGCGGCGGGGGAACAGCTGTGCCCGCCGCGGTCACGTGATGCCGATGCGCGTGCCTGGTGGCCGCGATGTCCGCCAGGTACCCGCGATCGGCTGTGACAGAGGCAGGACGTGGATCTCAGTGTGTAAACACAGAGATCCATGTCCTGTCAGGGAGAGAGGAGACCAATGCTGTGTCCCTTGTACATAGGGACACAGATCGGTCACCTCCCCCTGTCAGTCCCCTCCCCCCACAGTAAGAATCACAAATAGGGAACATAGTTAACCCCTTGATCACCCCCTAGTGTTAACCCCTTCCCTGCCAGTCACATTTATACAGTAATCAGTGCATTTTTATAGCACTGTTCGCTGTATAAACGTGAATGGTCCCAAAATAGTGTCAAAAGTGTCCGATATGTCCGCCGCAATATTGCAGGCCTGACAAAAATCGCAGATCGCCGCCATTACTAGTAAAAAAAAAAAATATAATAAAAATGTCATAATTCTATCCCCAATTTTGTAGGCGCTATAACTTTTTCGCAAACCAATCACTATATGCTTATTGCAATTTTTTTTACCAAAAAAATATAGAAGAATACGTATCGGCCTAAACTGAGAAATTTTTTTTTATTTTTTAAAAAAATGGGATATTATTATAGCAAAAAGTAAAAAAATATTGTGTTTTTTTTTCAAAATTTTCTGTCTTTTTTTTGTTTATAGCTCAAAAAATAAAAACCACAGAGGTGATCAAATACCACCAAAAGAAAGCTCTATTTGTGGGGAAAAAATTATAAAAATATCATTTGGGTACAGCGTTGTATGACCGCGCAATTGTCATTCAAAGTGCGTCAGCACTGAAAGCTAAAAATTGGTCCGGGCACGAAGGGGGTTTAGTGCCCAGTTGTCAAGTGGTTAACAAAGTGCTATGTGAATAAAGTTAGTTCAAATTAATCTCATATTAATAATAATGATAACGTGCATCACAACAGTGTATGGTTAATAATATAAAGTCTATTCAGGTAAAATATATACTAAACTAAAACCAAGTCCATGTGAGAAAGTGTGAAAAAGAAAAGTGCCGCTCAAAGCTGTGAAACTCCAAATGATTGCTCCCGCCCTGATATTCAAACAGGTGCTGGCTCTGCACTAATGCATGGGAAGAAAAGAGCCCTGGACTGCCGCACTCTGTATTGACAATTTATTCTTCAAAAAATGGTTATATAAAATCCAAAATCAATCCATAAATCCAAAATGAACAAAACAGATAGTGGTCATGCAGGGGTAGGTGGCTAACGCGTTTCACGTCAGATATTAACGCTTACTCACTTTCCTCCGCTCTGTTATTTTGCTCATCCATGAAATTATCCTGTTGTGACAAGGACTGAGTTGCTCCCTGGATGATCAGAGATTTTTTCTGTGGATGCACCAATTATAGCACTTTCTCACATGGACTTGGTTTTAGTTTAGTATATATTTTACCTGAATGGACTTTATATTATTAACCATACACTGTTGTGATGCATGTTATCATTATTATTAATATGAGATTCATTTGCACTAACTTTATTCACATAGCACTTTGTTAAATAGTAATTAGCGCTACTTTATTATATTTAAAACATTTTCTGGGTGCTGGATACATTACAGAAGTCAGCTGCTGATTACGCCCTAATTTTAGCACGTTATTATTAGTATTATATATTTTGTTTGAACACTTTTGGTAGCGCATTAGTACTCTTGTTTACACTTTAATATATTGCAGTAAAAGTGTCTTGACACTCTACACTGACACACTTCAATATAATGCAGTAATCCTGCCTTGACACACTAAACTAAGACTCAAAGAAAAAAGGAAGGTCACACTACACTCACGCTGCACTATCAATATATTCACACGACACTGATACTTTACACTCACATTAGAATAACAATAGCACGCTATAGCACACTAACTCACTAGTAGTGATGAGCCGAACACCCCCGGGTTCGGTTCGCACCAGAACCCGCGAACGGACCGGAAGTTCGAACGAACATTAGAACCCTATTAAATACAATGGATGCGAACGTTCGAATTCTAAAGTGCTAATTATAACAACTATTATGCATGTTATTGTCCTAAAAAGGGTTTGGGAACCCGGGTTCTGCACCAGGGGACATGTATCAATGCAAAAAGAAGTTTTAAAAACGGTCGTTTTTCGGGAGCAGTCATTTTAATGATGCATAAAGTGAAAAAAAAAAAGTCAAATATTCCTTTAAATATCGTACCTGGGGGGTGTCTAAAGTATGCCTGTGAAGTGCCACGTGTTTCCCGTGTTTAGAACTGTCCCTGCACAAAATGACACTTCTAAAGGAAAAAAAAGCCATTTAAAACTGCTTGCGGCTTTAATGTAATGTCTGGTCCCGGTAATATGGATGAAATTCTTTAAGAAAAATGGCATAGCTACCCCATGACCCCCCCCCCCCTACCCCAGCCCATTACCAGCCCCTTTGGGTCTTGTATGGATATTAAGGGGAACCCCGCACATAAAATAAAAAAGGCCCTATATACTCTGAACAGCCGTATACAGGCGGTGCATACAAGACAGGGACTGTAGGTTTGTTCTTATGTAGAATCTGTTTGTAATTTTGAACAGGTACATTGTTGAAGTGTAGCTCCAGCCCAAAAATCTATTTTTAAACTTTTTGGAAAACATAGGTAAGGGTTATCACCCCTGTAACATTTGTTTTGCTGTCTGTGCCCCTGTTCAGAACATTTCACCTCACTTTCCGTCCCAATGACAACTGTTTTTGAAATGTGGTGTTTTTCTTGAAACAAGGATTGCTGATAAAGCATCAGTACAGAGGAGACACCTTTCTCCCATATTTATTCTTACAGGAGAGAATTTTCCTTCCTAGTGGTAGATTTCCTCTCACTTCCTGTTGTCTTCTTGCGTTTGCAAGTAGGAGTCGTTTGTAAGTTGGATGTTTGAAAGTAGGGACCTGCCGTATATACTCTGCAGAAATAGGCCCCTTAGTTGTTGGTGTTGGCACAACACTGTAAGCACTCACAGTTACTCTTGGTTGGTGCTGGAACGCCCTGCTGTCAACTATTATATCAGGAATTTTAATTACATATAATTGTTGAACAGTGGTAGTAAAAATTGGGCCTTTGATGGTGGTGCTGGTGCCACAACACTGTAAGCCCTGACAGTTACTCTTGGTGGGTGCAGCAATGGGCCCTGCTGTGAATTATTAGATCAAGAATTGTAATTACATGCCCCTGTTGAACAGGGGCTGAAAAATTGGGCCTTAGGCACTGGTGGCACAACACTGCAACCCCTCACAGATACTGTACTTGGAGCACAGCAATGAGCCCTGTTGCAAAGTATTGCTTCAAAAATTGTAATGACACGCCCCTGTTAAACAGGGGCTGAAAAATTGGGCCTTAGGCACTGGTGGCACAACACTGCAACTCCTCACAGATACTGTACTTGGAGCACAGCAATGAGCCCTGTTGCAAAGTATTGCTTCAAAAATTGTAATTACACGCCCCTGTTAAACAGGGGCTGAAAAATTGGGCGTTAGGCACTGGTGGCGGCACCCATAAACAAAAATGATCTTCCAAGCTATCATCATCAATCGTATCATTGAGGACTCGGAGGAGGAGGATAGCCAGTCAACATAACAGCACAGGCACTCAGCATCAGCATCAGTCTTGAAGGGATGTGACATTTTAAAATCAATTAGTCTGTTATATCAGCATCAGGTGTGTGGTAGCTGGTGGTGATCCAAGACTGGTTCATCTTGATGAAAGTCAGTCGATCAACCGAGTCGGTGGACAGGCGCACCCTGTGATCCGTGACAAATCCTCCAGCAGCACTGAATGTGCGTTCCGAAAGAACGCTGGATGCAGGACAGGCCAGTAGCTCAATTGCATACTGTGCAAGCTCTGGCCAGTGATCCATCCTCAAGACCCAGTAAGCCAGAGGATTTTCGGTGGGGAAGGTGTCCAAGTCTGACCTTGCCCCTAGATATTCCTGCACCATGTTTATCAGACGCTGGCGATGGTTGCTGGAACCAATCATACTTTGGGGCTGCGGACTAAAGAATTGTCTGAACGCATCGGTCAGACGGCCACCTTCCCCACCGCTCCTTCTTTGACTGGCCGAAGCCTCAGCAACTCGTTGTCCAGGACCAGGAGTTTGCAACCTCCCAGTCTCTGGGAACGCGTTGCACAGACCTTTCTGCAAGGCCTCCCGGAGTTGTCTCATCCTCTGCTCCCTCTGCGACGGTAACATAAGGTCCGCAACCTTACCCTTGTACCGTGGATCAAGGAGAGTGGCCAGCCAGTAATGGTCCCTCTCCTTGATCCGAAGAATACGAGGATCCTTCCGCAGACTTTGCAGGATCAGGGAGGCCATGCAGCGTAGGTTTGCTGAGGCATTCGCTCCGGAGTCCTCTGGGTCACTAAGGACGACATGATCCGCAGCCACCTCCTCCCAGCCACGTACAAGTCCACTGGTTTCTTGGGACTGTAAATCATCCCTAAAAGACTGCTGCTGATGATGCTGAGTGCCAGCCTCCACCTCCATGCTGACACAATCCTCCTCCTCCTCCTCCTCCTCCTCCTCTTCCTGTGCGATGGGTGGGACAGAAGGAACACTGTCTGGGTAAAGGGGGCCTTGAGAGGCAAGGAAGTCCTCCTCTTCCTGCCTCTGTTCTGCCTCAAGTGCCCTGTCCATTATTCCACGCAGCGTGTGCTCCAACAGGTGGACAAGAGGTACAGTGTCACTGATGCATGCACTGTCACTGCTCACCATCCTCGTGGCCTCCTCAAATGGTGCCAGGACAGTGCATGCATCCCTGATCATGCCCCACTGGCGTGGAGAAAAAAAACCAAGCTCCCCTGACCCTGTCCTGGTGCCGTAGTCGCACAGGTACTCATTGATGGCCCTCTGCTGCGTGTGCAGCCGCTGCAGCATGGCCAACGTTGAGTTCCACCTGGTGGGCATGTCACATATAAGGCGGTTCTTGGGCAGGTTCAACTCCTTTTGCAGCTCAGCCAGGCGAGCACTGGCATTATAAGATCTGCGGAAATGCACACAGACTTTCCTGGCCTGCCTCAGGACATCCTGTAAGCCCGGGTACCTGCCCAAGAACCGCTGCACCACCAGGTTAAGGACGTGAGCCACACAGGGCACATGGGTCAGTTGTCCCTGTCGGAGGGCGGAGAGGAGGTTGGTGCCATTGTCGCAAACCACCATTCCTGGCTTAAGCTGGCGTGGCGTCAACCACCTCTCGGCCTGGCCCTGCAGAGCAGACAGGACCTCTGCCCCAGTGTGGCTTCTGTCCCCCAAACACACCAGCGCAAGCACGGCATGGCATCTTTTTGCCTGCGTACTTGCGTAGCCCCGTGAAAGGCTACGGAGCACCGCTGGTTCATAGGACAAACCACAGGAAGAGGCCATGGAGGAAGAAGAAGAGGAGGGGGTGGAGGAGAGAGGTGTGTCACAACCAGTAGTAGCATTTTGGAGGCGTGGCGGTGGGACAACCTCCAACACTACTGCACCTTGTCCTGAATCCTTCCCAGCTGCCAAAAGAGTGACCCAATGGGCCGTGAAAGAAAGGTAACGTCCCTGTCCATGCCTGCTGGACCATGAGTCAGCGGTAATATGCACCTTACCGCTGACCGCCCTGTCCAGCGAGGCCAAGACATTGCCTTCCACATGCCGGTAGAGAGCCGGAATAGCCTTCCGTGAGAAAAAGTGGCGTTTGGGAACCTGCCACTGAGGAACCGCACATTGCACAAACTCACGGAAGGGGGCCGAGTCTACCAACTGAAAAGGCAGCAGTTGAAGCGCTAGCAATTTAGCCAAGCTAGCATTCAACCGCTGGGCATGTGGATGGCTGGGAGTGAACTTCTTTCGACGGTCCAGCAGCTGGGGCAGGGAAATTTGCCTGCTAGAATCGGACGTCGGTGTACTGCTAGCAGAGTGGGCGCAAGTACTTGGCTGTGACACACCTAATTCTACACCTTCATTCCTCTCAGTGCATGTTTCAGAGAGGACTGAAGTTATAGTGGGGTTGGAGATCCCAGCTGATGCGGTGCAAGGAGAGGTCCGCTTTGTTCTTTGGTGTGGGTCTTTGAGGTAGGCTTGCCAACGAGCTGCATGGCAGGTCAACATATGTCTGGTCAGGCATGTGGTACCCAAGCGGCTGATGTTTTGGCCACGCGATATACGCTTGAGACATATGTTGCAAACAGCAGCTGTGCGATCTGATGCACTAGCCTCAAAAAAGGCCCACACCAAAGAACTTTTTGAATGACGGGCAGAGGCAGCGCCCTGCACAGGCGGAGCTCTGCGGTGTGATTCCGTCGGTGTACTGCCCTTACGCTGGCCACCAAAGGGCATCCTGCCTCGTTGGAGATGTGCCTCCTCCTCATCCTCCTCCTCCTCCTCTCTCCTATTAGGCACCCACGTGGAGTCATTGACCTCATCATCCCCTCCCTCCTCATCACTGGAGCCAATCTGGCAGTATGCTGCAGCTGCTGGAACATGACTGCCAGATTGGTGTCCTTCTTGAGCATCCCCTCTGTCTGCTCTCACGCTACTGCCTTCCTCTAGCTGGGTTTCATCATCAGACCCTTCGAAACGCTGGGCATCCTCCTGGAGCATGTACCCAACACTGTGCTGAAACAGTTCGGGGGACTCCTCAGGAGGAGGACATGGTGGGTCTAGGGAAGGAGTGACTGATGATTTGTCTGACATTGATACCAGGGAAGACGACGCTTTGGCAGCTGCTTTTCCAGTACCCTGAGCCTGGGTGAGAGAGGATGAGGAGGAGGAGGAGGGCTTGGTCATCCACTCTACCAAGTCTTCGGCATGATGTGGCTCAACATGTCCAGCTGCCGAAAAGAAGGACAAGCGTGTCCCATGGCCATGTGCTGATGACAATGCACCGCGTCCACGACCAGCACTGTTGCCCCCAGACACAGAGCCTGCTTGCCCTCTTTTATTGCCTCCTGACTGTCTGCCTCTCCTTGTTTGCCTTCCAGACATTCTAATAGATGGCCTGCAGGGAGATGGGAAAAAAGCAATAAGGGCTACCTTCAGGTGTCCTTCTCTGTCCCTGGAAACAAGGACTTGCAGAGTGAAAGAAAAAAAACACTCTCCCTACCTACAGTTTTCTGTCCCTAGAAAAAATGTTTTTTTTAATCACAATATAGCACAAGGAAAATTAACTCACTGTCCTTACAGGTCCCTGGAAACAAGGACTTGCAGAGTGAAAGAAAAAAAACACTCTCCCTACCTACAGTTTTCTGTCCCTAGAAAAAAATGTTTTTTTTAATCACAATATAGCAAAAGGACAATTCACTCACTGTCCTTCCAGGTCCCTGGAAACAAGGACTTGCAGAGTGAAAGAAACTGACACTGTCCCTACCTACAGTTTTCTGTCCCTAGAATAAATGTTTTTTTTAATCACAATATAGCACAAGGAAAATTAACTCACTGTCCTTACAGGTCCCTGGAAACAAGGACTTGCAGAGTGAAAGAAAAAAAACACTCTCCCTACCTACAGTTTTCTGTCCCTAGAAAAAAATGTTTTTTTTAATCACAATATAGCAAAAGGACAATTCACTCACTGTCCTTCCAGGTCCCTGGAAACAAGGACTTGCAGAGTGAAAGAAACTGACACTGTCCCTACCTAGAGTTTTCTGTCCCTGGAATAAATGTTTTTTTCAGCACAATATAGCACAAGGACAATTAACTCACTGTCCTTACAGGTCCCTGGAAACAAGGACTTGCAGAGTGAAAGAAAAAAAATACTCTCCCTACCTACAGTTTTCTGTCCCTAGAAAAAAATGTTTTTTTTAATCACAATATAGCAAAAGGACAATTCACTCACTGTCCTTCCAGGTCCCTGGAAACAAGGACTTGCAGAGTGAAAGAAACTGACACTGTCCCTACCTAGAGTTTTCTGTCCCTGGAATAAATGTTTTTTTCAGCACAATATAGCACAAGGACAATTAACTCACTGTCCTTACAGGTCCCTGGAAACAAGGACTTGCAGAGTGAAAGAAAAAAAATACTCTCCCTACCTACAGTTTTCTGTCCCTAGAAAAAAATGTTTTTTTTAATCACAATATAGCAAAAGGACAATTCACTCACTGTCCTTCCAGGTCCCTGGAAACAAGGACTTGCAGAGTGAAAGAAACTGACACTGTCCCTACCTAGAGTTTTCTGTCCCTAGAATAAATGTTTTTTTTAATCACAATATAGCAAAAGGACAATTCACTCACTGTCCTTCCAGGTCCCTGGAAACAAGGACTTGCAGAGTGAAAGAAACTGACACTGTCCCTACCTAGAGTTTTCTGTCCCTAGAATAAATGTTTTTTTTAATCACAATATAGCACAAGGAAAATTAACTCACTGTCCTTACAGGTCCCTGGAAACAAGGACTTGCAGAGTGAAAGAAAAAAAACACTCTCCCTACCTACAGTTTTCTGTCCCTAGAAAAAAATGTTTTTTTTAATCACAATATAGCAAAAGGACAATTCACTCACTGTCCTTCCAGGTCCCTGGAAACAAGGACTTGCAGAGTGAAAGAAACTGACACTGTCCCTACCTAGAGTTTTCTGTCCCTGGAATAAATGTTTTTTTCAGCACAATATAGCACAAGGACAATTAACTCACTGTCCTTACAGGTCCCTGGAAACAAGGACTTGCAGAGTGAAAGAAAAAAAATACTCTCCCTACCTACAGTTTTCTGTCCCTAGAAAAAAATGTTTTTTTTAATCACAATATAGCAAAAGGACAATTCACTCACTGTCCTTCCAGGTCCCTGGAAACAAGGACTTGCAGAGTGAAAGAAACTGACACTGTCCCTACCTAGAGTTTTCTGTCCCTAGAATAAATGTTTTTTTTAATCACAATATAGCACAAGGAAAATTAACTCACTGTCCTTACAGGTCCCTGGAAACAAGGACTTGCAGAGTGAAAGAAAAAAAACACTCTCCCTACCTACAGTTTTCTGTCCCTAGAAAAAAATGTTTTTTTTAATCACAATATAGCAAAAGGACAATTCACTCACTGTCCTTCCAGGTCCCTGGAAACAAGGACTTGCAGAGTGAAAGAAACTGACACTGTCCCTACCTAGAGTTTTCTGTCCCTGGAATAAATGTTTTTTTCAGCACAATATAGCACAAGGACAATTAACTCACTGTCCTTACAGGTCCCTGGAAACAAGGACTTGCAGAGTGAAAGAAAAAAAATACTCTCCCTACCTACAGTTTTCTGTCCCTAGAAAAAAATGTTTTTTTTAATCACAATATAGCAAAAGGACAATTCACTCACTGTCCTTCCAGGTCCCTGGAAACAAGGACTTGCAGAGTGAAAGAAACTGACACTGTCCCTACCTAGAGTTTTCTGTCCCTAGAATAAATGTTTTTTTTAATCACAATATAGCAAAAGGACAATTCACTCACTGTCCTTCCAGGTCCCTGGAAACAAGGACTTGCAGAGTGAAAGAAACTGACACTGTCCCTACCTAGAGTTTTCTGTCCCTAGAATAAATGTTTTTTTTAATCACAATATAGCACAAGGAAAATTAACTCACTGTCCTTACAGGTCCCTGGAAACAAGGACTTGCAGAGTGAAAGAAAAAAAACACTCTCCCTACCTACAGTTTTCTGTCCCTAGAAAAAAATGTTTTTTTTAATCACAATATAGCAAAAGGACAATTCACTCACTGTCCTTCCAGGTCCCTGGAAACAAGGACTTGCAGAGTGAAAGAAACTGACACTGTCCCTACCTAGAGTTTTCTGTCCCTGGAATAAATGTTTTTTTCAGCACAATATAGCACAAGGACAATTAACTCACTGTCCTTACAGGTCCCTGGAAACAAGGACTTGCAGAGTGAAAGAAAAAAAATACTCTCCCTACCTACAGTTTTCTGTCCCTAGAAAAAAATGTTTTTTTTAATCACAATATAGCAAAAGGACAATTCACTCACTGTCCTTCCAGGTCCCTGGAAACAAGGACTTGCAGAGTGAAAGAAACTGACACTGTCCCTACCTAGAGTTTTCTGTCCCTAGAATAAATGTTTTTTTTAATCACAATATAGCACAAGGAAAATTAACTCACTGTCCTTACAGGTCCCTGGAAACAAGGACTTGCAGAGTGAAAGAAAAAAAACACTCTCCCTACCTACAGTTTTCTGTCCCTAGAAAAAAATGTTTTTTTTAATCACAATATAGCAAAAGGACAATTCACTCACTGTCCTTCCAGGTCCCTGGAAACAAGGACTTGCAGAGTGAAAGAAACTGACACTGTCCCTACCTAGAGTTTTCTGTCCCTAGAATAAATGTTTTTTTTAATCACAATATAGCAAAAGGACAATTCACTCACTGTCCTTCCAGGTCCCTGGAAACAAGGACTTGCAGAGTGAAAGAAACTGACACTGTCCCTACCTAGAGTTTTCTGTCCCTAGAATAAATGTTTTTTTTAATCACAATATAGCAAAAGGACAATTCACTCACTGTCCTTCCAGGTCCCTGGAAACAAGGACTTGCAGAGTGAAAGAAACTGACACTGTCCCTACCTAGAGTTTTCTGTCCCTAGAATAAATGTTTTTTTTAATCACAATATAGCAAAAGGACAATTCACTCACTGTCCTTCCAGGTCCCTGGAAACAAGGACTTGCAGAGTGAAAGAAACTGACACTGTCCCTACCTAGAGTTTTCTGTCCCTAGAATAAATGTTTTTTTTTAAGCACACTATAGCAGAAGCACAAAACACACTGACACTCTCCCTACCTATCCTTCTCTTTCCCTAAACTAAAGGAATCCAGGTTAAGCAAGAAAGAAATAACAGTCACTGTCCCTGCCTATGCTACTCTATCCCTGCTCCGGAACACACTACACTAGGCCGCCGTGCTGGCGGCCTTTTATAGTGTGGGGCGTGTACTAAACACCCTCAGCAATAATTGGCCACAGGCATCCTGCCTGTGGCCAATCATTGCTCTCCTCGCTGCCGGCGCTGTGATTGGCCAAGCATGCGGGGTCACAGTGCATGCTTGGCCAATCACAGCGCCTGGATGACACTGCGATGGCGTAGTGCATTGTGGGCCGTTCGCGTCACTCGAATTTGGCGCGAACGGCCCAAATCGTTCGATCTTCGTCGAACGATCGAACAGCCAATGTTCGAGTCGAACGTATGTTCGACTCGAACACGAAGCTCATCCCTACTCACTAGTAGCAAGTAGGGATGAGCTTTGTGTTCGAGTCGAACATACGTTCGACTCGAACATCGGCTGTTCGATCGTTCGACGAAGATCGAACGATTTGGGCCGTTCGCGCCAAATTCGAGTGACGCGAACGGCCCACAATGCACTACGCCATCGCAGTGTCATCCAGGCGCTGTGATTGGCCAAGCATGCACTGTGACCCCGCATGCTTGGCCAATCACAGCGCCGGCAGCGAGGAGAGCAATGATTGGCCACAGGCAGGATGCCTGTGGCCAATTATTGCTGAGGGTGTTTAGTACACGCCCCACACTATAAAAGGCCGCCAGCACGGCGGCCTAGTGTAGTGTGTTCCGGAGCAGGGATAGAGCAGCATAGGCAGGGACAGTGACTTTTATTTCTTTCTTGCTTAACCTGGATTCCTTTAGTTTAGGGAAAGAGAAGGATAGGTAGGGAGAGTGTCAGTGTGTTTTGTGCTTGTGCTATATTGTGCTTAAAAAAAACATTTTTTCTAGGGACAGAAAACTGTAGGTAGGGAGAGTGTGTCAGTTTCTTTCACTGTCAAAGTCCTTGTTTCCAGGGACCTGGAAGGACAGTGAGTGAATTCTCCTTGTGCTAAATTGTGCTTAAAAAAAACATTTTTTCTAGGGACAGAAAACTGTAGGTAGGGAGAGTGTGTCAGTTTCTTTCACTGTCAAAGTCCTTGTTTCCAGGGACCTGGAAGGACAGTGAGTGAATTCTCCTTGTGCTAAATTGTGCTTAAAAAAAACATTTTTTCTAGGGACAGAAAACTGTAGGTAGGGAGAGTGTGTCAGTTTCTTTCACTGTCAAAGTCCTTGTTTCCAGGGACCTGGAAGGACAGTGAGTGAATTCTCCTTGTGCTAAATTGTGCTTAAAAAAAACATTTTTTCTAGGGACAGAAAACTGTAGGTAGGGAGAGTGTGTCAGTTTCTTTCACTGTCAAAGTCCTTGTTTCAAGGGACAGAGAAGGACACCTGAAGGTAGCCCTTATTGCTTTTTTCCCATCTCCCTGCAGGCCATCTATTAGAATGTCTGGAAGGCAAACAAGGAGAGGCAGACAGTCAGGAGGCAATAAAAGAGGGCAAGCAGGCTCTGTGTCTGGGGGCAACAGTGCTGGTCGTGGACGCGGTGCATTGTCATCAGCACATGGCCATGGGACACGCTTGTCCTTCTTTTCGGCAGCTGGACATGTTGAGCCACATCATGCCGAAGACTTGGTAGAGTGGATGACCAAGCCCTCCTCCTCCTCCTCATCCTCTCTCACCCAGGCTCAGGGTACTGGAAAAGCAGCTGCCAAAGCGTCCTCTTCCCTGGTATCAATGTCAGACTCATCATCAGTCACTCCTTCCCTAGACCCACCATGTCCTCCTCCTGAGGAGTCCCCCGAACTGTTTCAGCACAGTGTTGGGTACATGCTCCAGGAGGATGCCCAGCGTTTCGAAGGGTCTGATGATGAAACCCAGCTAGAGGAAGGCAGTAGCGTGAGAGCAGACAGAGGGGATGCTCAAGAAGGACACCAATCTGGCAGTCATGTTCCAGCAGCTGCAGCATACTGCCAGATTGGCTCCAGTGATGAGGAGGGAGGTGATGATGAGGTCACTGACTCCACGTGGGTGCCTAATAGGAGAGAGGAGGAGGAGGAGGATGAGGAGGAGGCACATCTCCAACGAGGCAGGATGCCCTTTGGTGGCCAGCGTAAGGGCAGTACACCGACGGAATCACACCGCAGAGCTCCGCCTGTGCAGGGCGCTGCCTCTGCCCGTCATTCAAAAAGTTCTTTGGTGTGGGCCTTTTTTGAGGCTAGTGCATCAGATCGCACAGCTGCTGTTTGCAACATATGTCTCAAGCGTATATCGCGTGGCCAAAACATCAGCCGCTTGGGTACCACATGCCTGACCAGACATATGTTGACCTGCCATGCAGCTCGTTGGCAAGCCTACCTCAAAGACCCACACCAAAGAACAAAGCGGACCTCTCCTTGCACCGCATCAGCTGGGATCTCCAACCCCACTATAACTTCAGTCCTCTCTGAAACATGCACTGAGAGGAATGAAGGTGTAGAATTAGGTGTGTCACAGCCAAGTACTTGCGGCCACTCTGCTAGCAGTACACCGACGTCCGATTCTAGCAGGCAAATTCCCCTGCCCCAGCTGCTGGACCGTCGAAAGAAGTTCACTCCCAGCCATCCACATGCCCAGCGGTTGAATGCTAGCTTGGCTAAATTGCTAGCGCTTCAACTGCTGCCTTTTCAGTTGGTAGACTCGGCCCCCTTCCGTGAGTTTGTGCAATGTGCGGTTCCTCAGTGGCAGGTTCCCAAACGCCACTTTTTCTCACGGAAGGCTATTCCGGCTCTCTACCGGCATGTGGAAGGCAATGTCTTGGCCTCGCTGGACAGGGCGGTCAGCGGTAAGGTGCATATTACCGCTGACTCATGGTCCAGCAGGCATGGACAGGGACGTTACCTTTCTTTCACGGCCCATTGGGTCACTCTTTTGGCAGCTGGGAAGGATGCAGGACAAGGTGCAGTAGTGTTGGAGGTTGTCCCACCGCTACGCCTCCAAAATGCTACTACTGGTTGTGACACACCTCTCTCCTCCACCCCCTCCTCTTCTTCTTCCTCCATGGCCTCTTCCTGTGGTTTGTCCTATGAACCAGCGGTGCTCCGTAGCCGTTCACGGGGCTACGCAAGTACGCAGGCAAAAAGATGCCATGCCGTGCTTGTGCTGGTGTGTTTGGGGGACAGAAGCCACACTGGGGCAGAGGTCCTGTCTGCTCTGCAGGGCCAGGCCGAGAGGTGGTTGACGCCACGCCAGCTTAAGCCAGGAATGGTGGTTTGCGACAATGGCACCAACCTCCTCTCCGCCCTCCGACAGGGACAACTGACCCATGTGCCCTGTGTGGCTCACGTCCTTAACCTGGTGGTGCAGCGGTTCTTGGGCAGGTACCCGGGCTTACAGGATGTCCTGAGGCAGGCCAGGAAAGTCTGTGTGCATTTCCGCAGATCTTATAATGCCAGTGCTCGCCTGGCTGAGCTGCAAAAGGAGTTGAACCTGCCCAAGAACCGCCTTATATGTGACATGCCCACCAGGTGGAACTCAACGTTGGCCATGCTGCAGCGGCTGCACACGCAGCAGAGGGCCATCAATGAGTACCTGTGCGACTACGGCACCAGGACAGGGTCAGGGGAGCTTGTTTTTTTTTCTCCACGCCAGTGGGGCATGATCAGGGATGCATGCACTGTCCTGGCACCATTTGAGGAGGCCACGAGGATGGTGAGCAGTGACAGTGCATGCATCAGTGACACTGTACCTCTTGTCCACCTGTTGGAGCACACGCTGCGTGGAATAATGGACAGGGCACTTGAGGCAGAACAGAGGCAGGAAGAGGAGGACTTCCTTGCCTCTCAAGGCCCCCTTTACCCAGACAGTGTTCCTTCTGTCCCACCCATCGCACAGGAAGAGGAGGAGGAGGAGGAGGAGGAGGAGGATTGTGTCAGCATGGAGGTGGAGGCTGGCACTCAGCATCATCAGCAGCAGTCTTTTAGGGATGATTTACAGTCCCAAGAAACCAGTGGACTTGTACGTGGCTGGGAGGAGGTGGCTGCGGATCATGTCGTCCTTAGTGACCCAGAGGACTCCGGAGCGAATGCCTCAGCAAACCTACGCTGCATGGCCTCCCTGATCCTGCAAAGTCTGCGGAAGGATCCTCGTATTCTTCGGATCAAGGAGAGGGACCATTACTGGCTGGCCACTCTCCTTGATCCACGGTACAAGGGTAAGGTTGCGGACCTTATGTTACCGTCGCAGAGGGAGCAGAGGATGAGACAACTCCGGGAGGCCTTGCAGAAAGGTCTGTGCAACGCGTTCCCAGAGACTGGGAGGTTACAAACTCCTGGTCCTGGACAACGAGTTGCTGAGGCTTCGGCCAGTCAAAGAAGGAGCGGTGGGGAAGGTGGCCGTCTGACCGATGCGTTCAGACAATTCTTTAGTCCGCAGCCCCAAAGTATGATCGGTTCCAGCAACCATCGCCAGCGTCTGATAAACATGGTGCAGGAATATCTAGGGGCAAGGTCAGACTTGGACACCTTCCCCACCGAAAATCCTCTGGCTTACTGGGTCTTGAGGATGGATCACTGGCCAGAGCTTGCACAGTATGCAATTGAGCTACTGGCCTGTCCTGCATCCAGCGTTCTTTCGGAACGCACATTCAGTGCTGCTGGAGGATTTGTCACGGATCACAGGGTGCGCCTGTCCACCGACTCGGTTGATCGACTGACTTTCATCAAGATGAACCAGTCTTGGATCACCACCAGCTACCACACACCTGATGCTGATATAACAGACTAATTGATTTTAACATGTCACATCCCTTCAAGACTGATGCTGATGCTGAGTGCCTGTGCTGTTATGTTGACTGGCTATCCTCCTCCTCCGAGTCCTCAATGATACGATTGATGATGATAGCTTGGAAGATCATTTTTGTTTATGGGTGCCGCCACCAGTGGCTAAGGCCCAATTTTTCAGCCCCTGTTTTACAGGGGCGTGTAATTACAATTTTTTTAGCAATAATTTGCCATAGGGCTCATTGCTGTGCTCCAAGTACAGTATCTGTGAGGGCTTGGAGTGTTGTGGCACCAGTGCCTAAGGCCCAATTTTTCAGCCCCTGTTTAACAGGGGCGTGTCATTACAATTTTTGAAGCAATACTTTGCAACAGGGCTCATTGCTGTGCTCCAAGTACAGTATCTGTGAGGGGTTGTAGTGTTGTGCCACCAGTGCCTAAGGCCCAATTTTTCAGCCCCTGTTCAACAGGGGCATGCAATTACAATTCTTGATCTAATAATTCACAGCAGGGTCCATTGCTGCACCCACCAAGAGTAACTCTGAGGGCTTACAGTCTTGTGGCAACGCCACCACCACCACCACCACGAAAGGCCCAATTTTTCAGCCCCTGTTCAAAAGGGGCATGTAATTACAATTCTTGATCTAATAATTCACAGCAGGGCCCATTGCTGCACCCACCAAGAGTAACTGTCAGGGCTTACAGTGTTGTGGCACCAGCACCACCATCAAAGCCCCAATTTTTACTACCACTGTTCAACAATTATATGTAATTAAAATTCCTGATATAATAGTTGACAGCAGGGCGTTCCAGCACCAACCAAGAGTAACTGAGTGCTTACAGTGTTGTGCCAACACCAACAACTAAGGGGCCTATTTCTGCAGAGTATATACGGCAGGTCCCTACTTTCAAACATCCAACTTACAAACGACTCCTACTTGCAAACGAAAGAAGACAACAGGAAGTGAGAGGAAATCTACCCCTAGAAAGGAAAATTCTCTCCTGTAAGAATAAATATGGGAGAAAGGGGTCTCATCTGTACTGATGCTTTATCAGCAATCCTTGTTTCAAGAAAAACACCACATTTCAAAAACAGTTGTCATTGGGACGGAAAGTGAGGTGAAATGTTCTGAACAGGGGCACAGACAGCAAAACAAATGTTACAGGGGTGATAACCCTTACCTATGTTTCCCAAAAAGTTTAAAAATAGATTTTTGGGCTGGAGCTACACTTCAACAATGTACCTGTTCAAAATTACAAACAGATTCTACATAAGAACAAACCTACAGTCCCTGTCTTGTATGCACCGCCTGTATACGGCTGTTCAGAGTATATAGGGCCTTTTTTATTTTATGTGCGGGGTTCCCCTTAATATCCATACAAGACCCAAAGGGGCTGGTAATGGGCTGGGGTAGGGGGGGGGTCATGGGGTAGCTATGCCATTTTTCTTAAAGAATTTCATCCATATTACCGGGACCAGACATTACATTAAAGCCGCAAGCAGTTTTAAATGGCTTTTCTTTCCTTTAGAAGTGTCATTTTGTGCAGGGACAGTTCTAAACACGGGAAACACGTGGCACTTCACAGGCATACTTTAGACACCCCCCAGGTACGATATTTAAAGGAATATTTGACTTTTTTTTTTTCACTTTATGCATCATTAAAATGACTGCTCCTGAAAAACGACCGTTTTTAAAACTTCTTTTTGCATTGATACATGTCCCCTGGTGCAGAACCCGGGTTCCCAAACCCTATTTATGACAATAACATGCATAATAGTTGTTATAATTAGCACTTTAGAATTCGAACGTTCGCATCCATTGTATTTAATAGGGTTCTAATGTTCGTTCGAACTTTCGGTCCGTTCGCGGGTTCTGGTGCGAACCGAACCCGGGGGTGTTCGGCTCATC
This sequence comes from Rana muscosa, assembly GCA_029206835.1. Taxonomy (NCBI): domain Eukaryota; kingdom Metazoa; phylum Chordata; class Amphibia; order Anura; family Ranidae; genus Rana; species Rana muscosa. The sequence goes on from CM055122.1 coordinate 1,158,619,358, forward strand.
ACTAGTAGCAAGTAACAGATCCCTGTTCTATCTATCTCCTCTCCAATATCACACTGCAAATGGCTGCTCTGTGAAGGAACATTCTATAGTGTGGAGTGGGTCTATGAGTAATGAGCCATGATTGGGCACAGTCATCATTACTTTCTCCAATTATGGCTCTAACAGTGTTCTTTGCTCTGATTGGACAAAGCCTTCATTGCGTCAGCCAATCAGGGCTTCCAATGCACTGTGCAGTGCACAGTGCATTGTGGGGCATTCAGCGGGCCCAACAAACAATCGAACGCACCAACAATTCCACAACTTATGCTCGGCCCGAACCGTTCGCCCAACACTACTTAAGTTGAAAATATCATAAAATATATTTAAGAATTAAATACACAGACAATGAAACAGATTTTCCTAGAGAGCTCAGAATGCTCACTTGAATTTAAAAGTTCATGACTCATGATCAAAAATTAAAAAATATAATTCCATGAATAGAAAAATCATACGATTTAAACTCAAGTAGTTAAAAGAGCTAAATCATCAAAGTTTATGGACATTTTTCTACCACAGGTTGTAAATATTTTAGCTTGGTTAGACACATATGGGATATGTGAGAGGGCTGTGCATCCCGATTTGAGTGCTGGACATGGAGAGAAAGTTTCCGTGGGACTTTTTAGCAGCAAGAAATAATTGAAATCATTATTTAATAAAAAAGAGGTTGTAAATATAGCCCTCACAGACTCCATCTACTCCTTTTGTTTCCTAATTCCAATATCCCTTGCTAATTATTAAACAACTTTCACTTGATGTTTCTCTCTGGATGCAAAGGTTGTGCTCTGGGCTTTACTAAGAGAAGTCATTGGCATAGCTTTTTAGAGATGTTCCCCTTTCACTTCCTTGCTTGTGAAATCCAAAGAAATTAATGGACCATGTATGCCTTGAATGATTTCCATTTTTTGCCAGTTTTAGAAACATTAAGCCCTTGCTTTATCTGGCATGACGCCAAGATTCTGAATCAATAAGGAAGTCAGTTTAGGTATTAAGCCGTGGACACACGATCGGTTTTACAGATGAAAACAGTCCGATGGACTGTTTTTATTGGACAAACCGATCGTGTGTGGGCCCCATCGGTCTTTTTTCCATCGGTATAAAAAAATAGAACACGTTTTAAATTTTACCGATTGAAAAAAAAAAACAATAGCAAATTCCGATCGTCTGTGGGGAACTCCATCGGAGAAAAAACCCACCACGCATGCTCAGAATCAAGTCGACGCATGCTCAGAAGCATTGAACTTAATTTTTCTCGGCTCTTCGGAGTGTTTTACGTCACGGCGTTTGGGACGGTCGGTTTTTTGACTGATGATGTGTAGGCAAGACTGATGGAAGTCAGCTTCATCGGATTTCCGATGGAAAAATCCATTGGTTTAAAATCCATAGGAAATCCGATCGTGTGTACAGGGCTTAAGTGGTATTTAATGTGGTGGTCTATTCTATACTGTAAGAATTTCTTCCACTTCTTGTCCATCTCTTGACACTTATTTATAATAAAAAAAAAGAACACATTCAAGATGAGTGAGTTTAGGCAGATATTATTTTATTGAGGGACAATAGGAATGTGAATTCAGATATTTGCAGATAAAGTAGGCTGTTGATCCATCAATGAAATCTTAAATCACTTTAGTTTCCATAAAGCACAGCATTTTCCTATTTGTATAAGGAAAGCATTCTTTAGATAATAATTGATGGAACCCAGGTCTTGTCATGTTGAACAATACAATGGACAATGAAACAATAGAGGTTTCAAATAAATTATGCTATTGCTATACTTCACCTTTCACTAAAATGTACAGTGCCTTGAAAAAGTATTCACACCCCTTGACATTTTCCATAATTTGTTGCATTACAAATAAAAATGTAAATGTATTTAATTGGGATTTTATGTGATAGACCAACACAAAGTGGCACATAATTGTGAAGTGGAAGGAAAATGATAAATGGTTTTCAACATTTTTTACAAATACATTTGTGAAAAGTGTGCATTTGTATTCAGCCTCCTTTACTCTGATACCCCTGACTTAAATCTAGTGTAACCAATTGCCTTTAGAAGTCACCTAATTAGTAAATAGAGTCCACCTGTGTGTAATTTAATATCAGTATAAATACAGCTGTTCTGTGAAGCCCGCAGAGATTTGTTGGAGAACCTCAGTTAACAAACAGCGTTATGAAGGCCAAGGAACACACCAGACAGGTCAGGGATAAAGTTGTGGGGAATTTTAAATCAGCATTAGATATAAAAAAATATCTCAAGCTTTGAACATCTCTCGAAGCACTGTTCAATCCATCATCTGAAAATGGAAAAAGTATGCCACAACTGCAAACCTACCAAGACATGGCCGTCCACCTAAACTGACAGGCCAGGCAAGGAAAGCATTTATCAGAGAAGGAGCCAAGAGGCCCATGGTAACTCTGGAAGAGCTGCAGTGATCCACAACTCAGGTGGGAGACTCTGCCCACAGGACAACTATTAGTCGTGCACTCCACAAATCTGGTCTTTATGGAAGAGTGGCAAGAAGAAAGCCATTGTTGAAAGAAAGCCATAAGAAGTCCCATTTGCAGTTTGCGAGAAGCAATGTGAGAGACACAGCAAACATGTGGAAGAAGGTGCTCTGGTCAGATGAGACCAAAATTTTACTTTTTGGCCTAAAAACAAAATGCTATGTGTGGCGGAAAACTAACACTGCATATCACCCTGAAACATGGTGGTGGCAACATCATGTTGTGGGGATGCTTTTCTTAAGCAGGGACAGAGAAACTGGTCAGAGTTGATGGGAAGATGGATGGATTGATGGGAAGATGAGAAAGAGGTATTAGCGAGATCATTAACATTGGAAGAGTTGAGAAATGCAGCAGCTAATTTAACCAATAATAAATCACCTGGATCAGATGGTATACCAGGGGAAATTTATAAAACATATGGAGAGGTGCTACTACCTCACCTTCTTTCAGTTTTCAACCATGCCTTCGAAGTGGGGTCTTTGCCCCCCTCGATGAACGAAGCAGTGATCATCTCTATTTTGAAACCAGGTAAAGATCACACTAAGCCTGATGCATATCGCCCAACATCTGATGTCAAACTTTTGGCAAAAATATTGGAAACTAGACTCTCAAAGTACATTGGCAAAATAATATATTGGGACCAGTCGGGATTTATCCTGAATAGATCAGCAGCTAATAATATTAGACGATTGTTTCTAAATTTTACAATTACCCGTAGACAATACGGGAAATAGAGCTATTGTGTCTTTAGACGCGACTAAAGCTTTTGATAGTATAGAGTGGGAATTCCTATGGGCCTGTCTAAAACAATTTGGAATAGGACCAAGATTTATAAGGTGGATAAAACTGTTATATAAAGCTCCGAGTGCAAGAGTACAGATCAATGGATCTGTGTCCTTGCCAATTTTTATGGAAAGAAGGATGAGACAGGGATGCCCCCTGTCCCTGCTCCTCTTTGCAATAGTGGAACCTTTGACGGAGGCTATTCAAGACTACCCGGATATTGTAGAATTTCGGAGTTGTGGGTTGGAGGAAAAAATAGCTCTCTTCGCAGATGACTCTTTATTATTTTTAGGAGATACATACACATCTTTGTCTACAGCCATTTCACTTATTGATACCTACGGAACGTTATCAGGGTTTAAAATCAACTGGGATAAATCAGTAATGATGCCTATTGATGTTATTGACCCAATACAAAACGGAGCTCCCACACCAGGATCACCAGATGAAGCATGTTGTATCATTTAAATATCTAGGGGTGATAATAACCCCACAGGTTAATGACTATATAGATAAAAATATTCTTCCCCTTGTTGCCAGATTCAGGCAACAAGGTAAAATTTGGTGTAAATTTCCATTGACAATGATCGGAAGGGCAAAACTTGTGAAAATGGTGTGGCTGCCCCAATTGTTATATGTACTACATAATTGTCCAGTCTGGTTGACATTAAAACTATTTAGAACAATTGATGCGACCTTTAGAGATCTTATATGGAAATATGGAAAACCAAGAATTAAATTAGAAACCCTGCAACAAGCAAAAGATAGAGGAAGAATAGCGGTCCCTAATTCAAAATTCTACTATTTGGCAGCACAACTTCAACATTGGAGTGGATGGGAGGAGATGGACAACCAGGACCCCATACAGAATATTTTATTGACCAAATTTAAATCATCACCATTGGTACAACAAATAGTATCCCACCAATTTTTCAAGAAGAGAAAAATACCAAACTTTCACTTAATCCATAGGTTGTGCGAAACAATACGTATTATTACACATCATGGGGGATATAATAGACACATGCCAATATGGGACAATTATTGTTTATCTGAGCTAAATAAATTAACAGAACTGCTAGAATGGAAAAAAGCAGGATTAAAATTTTTATACCAATTGTTTGAAGGAGATGTGCTTCTACCTTTTGATACATTGAAAGACCATTATCGATTATCAAATAATAATTTTTATCAGTACCTTCAAATACGACATGCGTTACAAAGTCAGACTTTAACATTGCATTTACAATATAATCCATCAGAGATACTGATGAAGGCAACTACATCACAATCCCTGAAACGAGGATTAATAGGGGACCTCTATCTGATGCTGTTAAATGCGGAGAGGGCAGATGGACAGGTGAATAGCTTCGTCCGCTGGCAAAAAGATCTGGTAGACCTTAGTGAAGAGGAATGGAAAGGGACTATGGAGATGTAACCTGAGGTATCTATGTCATTGTCGCAGCAACTGACACAGCTTTTTATAATACGTAGAACACACTATACTCCACAAAAATTATATGCCTGGGAAAGATATACATCGCCCCTATGCACGCGATGTTCTGTATCCAATGGATCTCTCATCCATATGCTTTGGCACTGTTCCAAGCTCCATAAGTACTGGAAGAAAGTATTCCAGACCTTGAATATACTATGTCGTACACCTAAAACAGCAATATTAGGAATAATCTCAGATGGAGCTTTACCTGTAGAGATGAACACGCTGTGGATTAGATCCCTTTATTTGGCTTGTAAGCTTATTTTACAAAAATGAACTAATGCCACCAACCCACAAACAATGGTGTAATAAGGTACATTTTATATTAAAAAGAGAAAGACTATCTTACAAACATAGGGGATTTCCACATAAATTTAATAAAATAAAAATACTTGCTCTTCGATGGTTTGTGTAGGGAGATGGGAGAGGAGGGGGGAATGGGGGTGGAGATAGATTTGTAATAGATCAAGAAGTAGAGACTGAAATGAAAATGGAATTGCATATGGAGGTGTATGTCTGTTTAATGTTGTATTGCCCTGTTAAGCCCTGTACACACGATCGGATTTCCTATGGTTTTTAAACCAATGGATTTTTCCATCTGAAAACCGATGAAGCTGACTTCCATCAGTCTTGCCTACACACCATCAGTCAAAAAAACGACCGTTCCAAACGTCACTATAAAGGGGAAGTTCAAATCCAATGGCGCCACCCTTTGGGCTGCTTTTGCTGATTTTGTGTTACCGTGTGTTAGTAAAAGTTTGGTTAGAGCCGATTCACGCTTTTCAATCTCCGTGCTTTTCAGATCTCAGTTTGTGCTTGTGGGTTCGTATTTGTCTTTCAGTGCGTGCAGTCAGGTTATTTCTGTTTTGCAGTGCCTTCTTGGCTGCTCGTTACTGTTTTTCAGGTTGTTCTTCACAGGCCGTGCTGTTCCTCGGTGCGTTCTGTTTAAGTTCGTTCTGACCAGCCGACCAGTTTAAAGCCATGTTGAAAGTACGTTCTCATTCTCGAGTTCGTGCTGCATATGGGCTTGGTGTTGCGGTTAATACTGTAACCCAAGCTCAGTCCATTAGCAGGGCGAGGAGGAGTTCATGGACCAAGAATTGGTCGCTCCAGCGGGACCAATTCTCTCATATGCCTCTGCAGCGGGAAATCCAGGAGAATAATCCTGATGATTTCAGGAATTATCTCCGGATGACGGACCCCGTTTTTCACCATCTGTTGGATTTGCTGTCCCCCTATATCACGAGGCAGGACACTGTAATGCACCAGGCCATCACTGCCGAGCAGAGGCTTATTGCCACGTTGAGATACCTGCCGACAGGGAGAAGCTTGCAGGACCTCAAGTTCACAACAGGCATCTCCCCGCAGGCTCTTGGGATCATTATCCCTGAAACGTGTTCTGCCATCATACAAGTCATGCAGAAGGACTATATGAAGGTAAGTTTTCTCCTTTAACATCGCATTCTATGTTTTGAATTTTTGCTAATGTATTGTATTTCTTTCATCCTTCCCTAATTACCATGATTGTAATATGCTGGGAATGTCCCCTTTCTCCCCATGCATGTTGTTACTTTTAAATGCTCATTGTTTGGCCTACATGCATATTTCCCTTCACTAACCTCTCCAGCATGCTATCCTGGGCTCAAACACACCTAGACTAGTCTGTTATTAACAATGTTTTTTGTCCGCAGCATTGTAGTTTTGAACACCTCACCCCCCTAAAATGTGTCCAAATGCTTTATTGCACATTCAAGTTCAGCAGAGTGGTAGAGGCTTTTTTGGTGGGCCACAAAATCAGCTTTAACCCCCCCCTAAATTTTTTCCAATGGTCCATCAGAGGGGGTGAGTCATCTGATATGTGGTCCTTCTATTTTTGTGTTTAAAGACTCCTTCAATTAAATGTTTTACTGACGTTGGCCAAGAATGTATTTGTGTAATCTGCTTGCAATGTAAGGTGCAAAAGTACTAATTTATTCTTTTTGTTTGACTCCACAGTTTCCTTCATCACCACAGGAATGGCAGACTGTGGCCTCCCAATTTGCCCAGCGGTGGGACTTCCCCAACTGCGGAGGGGCAATCGATGGGAAACACGTCCGCATAGTGCTGCCACCCCGTTCGGGGTCGTACTATTTTAATTATAAAGGTTTCAATAGTATTGTGTTGATGGCGGTGGTGTCGGCACACTATGAGTTCTTATATGTGGACGTGGGGAAGAACAGCCGGATGTCCGATGGCGGAGTCTTCCCCCAGACGGAGTTTGCCCACCATCTGCAGTCTGGGGGCCTGGCACTGCCATCTGATGCGGAAAATGTGGAGGGACTTCCTTTTGTATTTCTAGCGGATGAAGCCTTTGGACTGGGACCCCACCTGATGTGGCCGTTTCCCCAAAGGACCCTCACCCCGGAGAGGAGGGTTTTTAATTCCCGGCTGGCCAGAGCCCGGAGGGATGTTGAGAACGCCTTCGGGATAATGGCCAGCCGGTTCCGCCTGTTGCTGACAGCCATACACATGGCGGAATATAAGCTAAGTCACATAGTGTACTGCTGCTGCATACTGCACAATTTTATGTGCAAATACTCAAGTATATCTCTTTCCACTGTTGGGCCTGATGCCGGTGTAATGGAAACCAACCTATTGACAAGCCTGGACAGTGGCCGTACTGGCTCGGCCCCCCGGGTAGGGGGGACATCGCTATGCCAGACCATATATGAACCTTTTTATAAAAAAATTAAAAATTAAAAAAAATTATATATTAAACTTGTTTTGTCATTATTTATTTTTTGTTTTATTATGTGTCTCCCAGGTTCTCATAGTACACTTTTTGTAGTAGTGCCAAGCGTATTTGTCTTTAGTAAATAGCCACAATTGTCACAGTTAAACATGAACTTTTCTAGAACTGCTATTGAGAATAGAAAGAACAAGCCACACATTGTTGAGTGTCCAATTTTTTTTTAAATCTGTGCACAACATGTTTTTTGTTTTTATTTAGAAAATAAAATCTTGAAATTTTTGGCTCCAAATTTTGGAGAAATATTTTTTTCTTTATTTTTGGTATGCAGAAACATGCATGGGTCAAAAAATAAAACATAGAAAAACAATGGAACTTACAAAGTTCAACCTTAAAGATAAACATGAGATGGGGTGATGTCACCCCTGAATCATCCCAAATTTGAGGATGCACACAGTTTGTGTGGCAAAATGGGTATTTTCATCCTGATCCCATGGCTAAAGTCAACATGGGCTATCTGCCATCATGGGGGATCAATGGACGTGTTTTGGGGGTGCAAACCCTTCCTCTCACCTACTTGAGTAGCGAGAAAGAGGTTGCACCCACAAAACAGGGACATAGATATCCTGTGACGGCAGATAGCACATGTTGACACACTGTGTGCATCCTCAAATTTTGGCTTGTGTTAAAACAAGTGCATTTTTTTAGTACAAAACGAATAAAAAAACAAGGGGGGGGTCAGACTATTCGCCCCAAAATATCAATGATGTTTTTATATTTTTGCTCAATCACATTCATCCTTTTCCTCATAATGTCCATTTTGATACTACATTCCATTATTACTTGAATTATGATTTGGGCACTAGCACTTGAGAATGGAGTAGTAGTGGTAGTTTCTGAAACACCACCATGTTCACCCCCTAAAAAAAAAGGTATTATAAATATGCAGGCCTACATCTCTTTACCTGAAGCTGTGGTGACAGACACTGACCTGTTGTGGTGATAAGCTCCACCTCTCCTTCCTTCACCTCTCCTTCCTCCACCTCTCCTTCCTCCACATGCTGATCTTGGGGTTCTTTCTGTGGTCTGTGCTTCCTCGGCTCCTCAGATTGGTGTCCTCCCAGTCTCCTCTCCCCTATGAGAATGAAACAAAGGGTATCCTTATCACACAGATAGTTGAGGGCAAAAATTGTAAACATTGCTTGAAAGTGGGGTACATATTTCTTTTGGGGAAGATTTCCAAGATGAACACAAGAGATTTAGGGAATTCAACAAAGCAAGAATACTTTCATTTTTGGACCAAAAAAACACACATGGAGACACCCCAAAGTATCCACTGGAGCACCTGTGTGGGACACCCTAAGAAGGTTATTCTGGTGGCCAATACTATAGTGCTCCTGAGTCAAGATGGGTAACCAGCTGCTTGAGTGTCCTCTCCTTTACACAGATTCTAGTTTTGCATTTCACATTCTACTTACTTACAACACATCATCTAGACAACAATGTTTATAAACGTTGTTTTAAGACAAATAGGCTTGAACACATGTTTTTTGCAAAACATGTGATTTTTTTAGACGATTGCTGTTTAACACGAAACATTCACAAAAATTGGGCCACTAAACTTAACATGAAAGTTGCCATTTTACAATGTGAAACCAGTCAAGCCAAGCACATGGAGCAAATTATGCAAGAATTCATATTCCAAGTTGAATTAACACAGTAAAAATAAAAGCTTACTTTTTTCAAGGATTTTGATAAGCTTCCTATACTGCTCTGGCTCCCTCAGCTTCAGGTCAGACTACCTTTTACGGAGCTGCTCTTTGGATCTCCTGACCCCAAATTTATTATAGAGACTCCTCACCACTTTGTCCATTATTTTAGACTTCTTGAGATTAGGGGTGTCGTATGGCCCATGCTTCCCATCGCAATCTTTCCTCCGCAGGATGTCCACCATCTCCGCCATCTCAGCAAATGAAATATTAGTCGCCTTGTATCTTTTATTCCTGGATCGGGACGTTCCCGCCTCCGGGCTTTCCTCGTCGGTACTAAATAATGAAGCACGCACCTGTGTCACTGCCATGTCGTCGTCCCCCACTGTGCGCCGAACGAGAAGGGGCGGGGAAATTCCGAAAAAGAACTTCATGGGCGGGCGACGCGGGCGGAGTTTCACGCATGCGCAGGGTATATAAATGGGAAACGAGGTAGTAGTTGCGCGGAGTAAGGACGACCGGAAGTGCCGAACAAATCCAACTAAGGTAAGAATGAAACTTGGGGCATCAGTGGCCTATACTGGTCCATGATTGGAAAGGCCTATATTGGGATAAGTTTAGGACAATTGAAGCTGACCTACTGTTTTTGTATTGTGTTTTATCTTTCAGAAAGAAGTATACATAAATTAAAGGAGACAGAAATCATGATGGTGTTCATTGAGAAATATCGTGAAATGCGCAACTTATGGGAACTTAAAAATAGTTTGTACCACAATAGTGTGGTACGAAGGGCAACAATTGGAACATTAGCAGAATATATGAAGACCTGGATCCCAGAGGCAGACTATAAAATGATGATTAATAAAATAAACAACATGAGGAATGCCTACAAAACATGCTATAAAGAAGTCCGTGCTTCAATGAGATCAGGAGCAGCAGCAGACAAAGTAGTTCAGCCCAAGCTATGGTACTACAAGCATCTGCAATTTCTGGATGACCAGATTGAGGGCAGGGAATCACTTTCCAGCCTTCCTTCCACCCTTCCCTCCAGTGTTCCTTCCACCCTTGCCTCCAGCGTTCCTTCCACCTTTCCCTCCACCCTTCCCTCCACCCCTGCAGAGGGGGAGAGGAGCCTCCTGAGCTTGAAGAGCCGGATCTGCGCATCTTCAGCCAGGTATAGTATTTTAAAACATATTTATTGGACTCAAATTATTAGTGTGAACTAGATGTTATTATTCACAAATGAAATAATGAAATTAAAAAAAAACACAAAAAAAAATTTGACCAAAAAAAAAAAACCTCAGCCAGGAGGAAGAGGCTCTGGAATGTGGCAGGCAGGAGGAGGCAGGGGTGAGTGGCAGACAGGAGGAGGCCGGCCCAAGTGGCACTCAGCAGGTCTCCAGGCCTAGTGGCAGCACCCAGTCCCAAGTGGCTCCCCTCCACATCAGACCCAAAAAATGTCGGAGGATGACACAGGTGGAGGAGGAGTCACTTAAAATGATCAGGGACGCTGATGCCATAATGAGGGCCCCCCTCAACCCTGTGGAGTGCTTTAGCGCCTACCTGGCAGAGAAGCTATTTAAACTGGAGGAGGGACAATGTGCCATCTGTGAGCATCTGATCTATACTGCCATTCACACGGCGGGGAGGGGGCAGCTAACAGAGGCCACTCATCTCTGCCATCTGGCCCATCCTTCTCCTCCCATCCTTCTCCTCCTCCTCCTGCCACATTTCCACCGACACAGCCACAGCCTGCAAGGGGGCGTGGATGGGGCCGTGGAACAAACGCTGCAGGGAAGCGTGGAGGGAAGGCTACAGGGAAGACCAGAAGGTGATTCCCTGGCTTCAAGCTGCTCTGCCAGAAGTTGCAGTTTGTTAGAGTACCACAGCTTGTGGACATGTATGTGTTCGGCTGCTGCTCCTGATTTCCTTATGTTGTTTATTTTATTGTTCATCAAAGTCATGTCTGCCTTTGGGGTCCAAAGTCTGCATATATTCTAATAATTTTCCAATTGTTGCCCTTCATTTTTATTTTGTTTTTCCAGAATAAATGGATCTTTGATTTAAGCAAAATACTTGCCTATGTGTTTTTATTGTGAGTAGCAATAACATCTCATAAAGACAATGTGTAATTAAAAAGAGACACCAACCTCCTTGAGTGTAAAAAAAAATAAAAAAATGTTGTTGTGAGAACTTGACTTAAAAATAAATGAGCCCACAAGAAAGAAAAATGTATTCAAAAATAAAAAAGTTGATCTGGATTCTAAATAAAATTAAAAATTAGGGAGATCTGGCTTTAAAAAAAGATACAATTATTCAGGAGAACACAAGAAACAATAAAGAAATAAGTTTGTCAGAACTCAGGATAAATATCTGCAGCAAAAAAATATTTTAAAGACCATTATAAAGAAGAACACAATGCGCTGCATTAAACGAGGCAATAATTTGCAGAATGACGAATGTGCTCTCTCCATTAGGAATGCTAGTTTTACCAGAATGAGCGCTCCTGTCTCATAATTCAGTCTGAGCATGCATGGGTTTTCTATCCGATGGAGTTCCCCACAGACGATAGGAATTTGCTATCGTTTTTTTTTCCATCGGATAAATTTAAAACATGTTCTATTTTTAAACACAGATGGAAAAAAAAACGATGGGGCCCATACACGATCGGTTTGTCTGATGAAAAAAGTCCATTGGACTGTTTTCATCTGTAAAACCTATCGTGTGTATAGGGCTTTAGATATTTTTGTTGAGTTGTTTTTCTTTTTTTCTTGGTAGAATAGATGTCTATTATAATGTTGGATTAATCTGTACGCACTTGTACTATAGAATGTAAATGAAAATCTCCTCATTATTATAGTTATTATTAAGGTCTAAACTTTGTATGTAATATCAAAAACAAAATAAAAAATACTTGATTTAAAAAAAAAAAAAAGAAGATGGATGGAGCCAAATACAGGGCAATCTTAGAAGAAAACCTGTTTGAGTCTGCAAAAGACTTGAGACTGGGACGGAGGTTCATCTGACAGCAGGACAACCACCCTAAGCATACAGCCATAGCTACAATGGAATGGTTTATATGAAAGCATATTCATGTGTTAGAATGGCCCAGTCAAAGTCCAGACCTAAATCCAATAAAAAATTTGTGGCAAGACTTGAAAATTACTGTTCACAGACACTCTCCATCCAATCTGACAGAGCTTGAGCTGTTTTGCAAAGAAGAATGGGCACAAATGTCACTCTCTAGATGTGCAAAGCTGGTAGAGACATCCCCAAAAAAACTTGCAGCTGTAATTACAGCGGAAAGTGGTTCTAAAAAGTACTGACTCAGGAGGCTGAATACAAATGCAGCCCACACTTTTCAGATATTTATTTGTAAAAAAATTTAAACCATTTATAATTTTCCTTCCACTTCACAGTTATGTGCCACTTTGTGTTGGTCTATCACATAAAATCCCAATTTCAAGTGGTATGAATACTTTTTCAAGGCACTGTAAGTGCAATATCTGTAGGGCAATATTATTTAATATTATTCTAAATTACATTTGTGGCATTTTCAAGAAAGCATTAAAAAGGGCAAAAATATTTGACTGCATCATTATAGATATAAAAAAAAGCAGATATGGAAAAAAAATCGTAAAATGAGAGACAACTTTAAAAATTACATACACTCACTGGTCACTTTATTAGGTACACCTTGCTAGTACCCGTTTGGGCCCCCTTTTGCCTTTAGGACCGAGAAGATGGGTACACTGTAGTCATAAAGGAAAGGACATGGTCAGCAACAATAATCAGGTAGACAGTGGCACTTAAACTATGCTCAATTGGTACTATGGGCCCCAAAGTGTACCAAGAAATTATCCCACCAGCCTGAACCATTGATACAAGGCAGGATGGATCCATGCTTTCATGTTGTTTACGCAAAATTCTGATCCTACCATCTGAATGTCGCAGCTGAAATCAAGACTCATCAGACCAGGCAACATTTTCCCATTCTTCTATTGTCCAATTTTGGTGAGCCTGTGCGAATTGTAGCCTCAGTTTCCTGTTCTTAGCTGACAGGAGTGACACCCGGTGTGGTATTCTGCTGCTGTAGTCCATCTGCGTCAAGGTTCCATGTGTTGTGCATTCAGAGATGGTATTCTGCATACCTTGGTTGTAACAAGTGGTTATTTGAGTTACTGTTGCCTTTCTATCATCTCAAGCCAGTCTGCCCATTCTCCTCTCACCTCTGACATCAAGGCATTTTCATCTTAACAACTACCGCTCACTGAATATTTTCTCTTTTTCAGACCATTCTATGTAAACCCTAGAAATGGTTGTACATGAAAATCCCAGTAGATCGGCATGTGTTGAAATACTTAGACCAGCCCGTATGGCACCAACAACCATGCTACATTCAACGGCACTTAAGTCTTTTTTTCTTACTTATTCTGATGCTCAGTTTGAACTTCAGCAAGTCATACTTACCACATCTAGATGCCTGAATGCATTGAGTTGCTGCCATGTGATTGGCTGATTAGCAATTTGCGTTACCAAGCAATTGAACAGGTGTACCTAATAAAGTGGATAGTGAGTGTATATGCTTAAGTCTGCCAAAACAGTAATTTAATACACAGTAACTTTCTTTTTTATGAAAGTAGAATCACTGCCAGTATCAAAGTAATACCGCTGGCTCTAGATCATTTGAACCAACCCACTCATCAATTTAACAGCATGACCTGTACTGTTGCACTACATGAGCGGTGGGCTATATGCACTGTCATTCGTGATAACCTACATCCTATTTGACAGTCATATTGAAGCCCTGACAATCTCCTCCAACTCTATTTAGGGCTGACAAGAGAGAGTAATTCATCTGCCAGTCATCTTCAAACCATGCCACCCCCTGTGTGGTTGACAATAGGAAATTAAATTAAATTAATTGTGATGATCTCCATCCCCATTGCTGGATAATGGAAATGGCACCCTTCAGTAGAATGAGCTTTGTAAAGCCTATGTGAAAAAAATATTGTGAGTGCAATCTAAAATTATTCTTTTATTTCAATAAAAGAATTTACTTGCAGTAATTAAATAATTTTCCACAGCAGAATAGTAAAATAGCTTGTTCAGAAATTAGGACATGTGGTCTTTATACCACTCATCTCATCAGAGGTAGCTTTTATTAATATGAACTTTGCACCTCCACTATTTAGCAACACTGGGGGGGATGACTCAGGCTTTGGTAGGCATAGCGGAAAACTGTGATGAGAGTTTCTATATGCAATGGATATTTTTGACAGTTGTAATGCATATTCTCCAAAAACTCTCCCAGCATGGATATAATGAATTATATGAACACACACAGCAACTTATAACTTGACTGCCAACAGTACTGCTGTGAAATATTGAATGTCCCTCAGGATCCTCTTGCAGCCAGCTTGCTAGCACAGTTATTGACAACAATATCAGGTAAAAAAAAAGAAAAAAATTCAAAATCATAATAATGCTAGTTATAAACATTATATAAAGTGTGGTTGTACAATATTTTAATTAGAAACTAAAATGGCGATTATGGATTTGTTTGAGAGTACCATGCTGCCAGGAGCTTATCTCAAGTTCTATGAGAAAAACATCATTGTGCAAGTATTATAAGGAAAACATACCTAAGAGTGGAGACAGGCATGGTAGTCTCATGGAAGTCTCACTCGGCCACTGTAGCTGGGTTTGTGTGAATTTTATAATTATGGAAGTCTCGCTCAGCAGCTGCAGATGGGCCTGTGTGAACTTTCTGATAAGGGGATCTTATAAAAAGGGGGTATCAAGCTGTATTGAATTCAGAGCATACTGTGACAGCCTCGTGTGTGTGTGCTCTCCGTAATTCTGTAATTGCGTAACAAATAAATATGATTTGGAACTCAGTCTGAAGGTTTTTTCACAGGTTTCCTGTAAAATAAGGAACCTTGAGTTATATATCTCTATTCAAGTGAAAATATGAAATCCAACCTTGTATTAATTTTTTATTACATGCATAGCTGAAATAATTCACTGTATTAACTTTTTAAAAATACAAGAATGTGGATTTAAAGATGGTACAGAACCCCGGCATTGGTACACAAATTTTCAAACAAAATCCCCAATAGATGCTGGCGATGTGATGCAGCAGATGGCGCTATGATCCATATCTGGTGGTCGTGTCCTGTGATCCAAGCATTTTGGAAGGAAGTGCACAAAACTATCTTAACAGTGACCTCCGAGAATATTGAGTTCTCTCCTGCAGTTTACCTACTTCACTTTTCTTCCATCCCAAAAAAGAGATATCTGAAATCGCTTACAATGTTCATGATAAAACGCAGCAAGACAATGCACACCATCTCATTGGCATTCTCCAATTCCGCCAACTAAAAAGGAGTGGTTTTGTAGACTCAAAAGGCAGGCGTCCCAATAAAGCATTATTGTTGCCAGACAGAGAGGACGTGTGTACCTAGCTCCTGACTTCCAGGGCTGCATTGCTTCTCTCCCCAGGACTCTCCCCCCTACTCTCCCCTATTTTCCCCCTGGCTCTCTCCCCTGCTCTCACCCTTGTCCCCCCGGTTCTCTCCCCCCCTCCATCCAGCGGGACCCCAATCCATACGAGCCCCCCCCGCCAGACACCTCCTCCCGCAGCCGCCGCCGGGCAAGTCAGAGGCTGCGGCCTAACATCACTCATCCCACGGTCCCCCCCTCTGGCGCCTCCTTCACAGACCGGCTGCACCCCTGGCCTAGCTCACCGAGCTACATCCGAGCCCTCCACCCGCCACCGAGGCCATTCATCCGCCACCGGCGGAACCCCCCTCCACCCGCAGCCGCCGACAGGAAAGTCCGCGGTTGCGGCCTAGCCACATTCGATCCCCCTTCCAGCATCCGGATCATCCAAGGAGCCACCCTACGGCACTCACCCACTCGCGGAGCCCCCCAGAGGAGTCAGCAGGCCCCGAAGCAGCAATAGCTGCTACCTACCCAGCAGAATAGACCGCGGCTTCGGCCTAGACCCGGCCGCGGCGGCCATCTTGGGACACCCAGCCTCAGCCCTCAAACTCCTCTCCCGGCCCCCTGGAATATTCTGACCCGGGATAACTACCGGATCGCATCCACTCACGGGTCACTTGCCTGTGGCTCCCACTGGGTCGCTCACAAAAGGCAGCCGGGAGGACGAAATGGATATTCGGCCCAGTAAGTAGCGGCCATCTTGATACACCCAGAGCCTTTCCCCAACACTGACAAAAAAACAACAAAAAAAAACATATTTTTTCTCTCTATTCCTACTAATTCCCCACCCCACCCCCATTACTATATTCACAATACTCTTCAATAACTCTACTACTTATGACTGATCGCCCCCCCCCCCCCTGACGTACTCAGGCTGCCCCAACCTACAGCATCGACCGCCGCCACTACGCGATCTCCCCAGACCCACACACACGGCCAAGCATAACGGACGTGTGCGATAGGCCCCCGAGGCTCACCACTTCGCAGAGCAATCCGCACGCACGGTCCAGGGAAGCGGACGTGTGTGACAGGAGCCCTGACCTCATCGCTTCACAGAGCAATCCACACATATGGTCAAGCGTAACGGACGTGTGTGGCAGGAGCTCTGGCCATACAGGAACCCCCTTGGACTCTGGCGTTTCGCTCCTCCAGCAAACGTTAACCTGACGACCTGCGGCTTCCACGGGACCCCACTCTCCCCAAGCTCAGATCCCCCAGCTCACCACCGCTTCACCCACAGCCGCCGACTGCCACCTGCCGCCATCCGGGTGCCCATTTCTAGACTGTTAGAACTGCAGGACAGACCGCGGCTGTGGCCTAGCTCCGGCCATCACTCTACACCCTCCCCGAGTCTCTCTCCAGCAGGCCCGCGTGTGCCGACCGGGTAAGTACATCGGGGCACCACCAACTAGTAGCGAGTTGATCCAGGGTTTACCCGATCGCCCCTCGAGGGGTCAGGAAGGAATTTTTCCCCTGCTGCAGCAATTGGCCAGACTCGGCTGGTGGTTTTTGCCTTCCTCTGGACCAACGGGAGGGCGGTTTAGGTCATTGGGCCCCATCCATCATCCCCATCACCTTTTCCTCCCTTCATGTGCATCTTTAAATACTCAGCGGACACCCTCCGCAGGCTAAGGAATACTGCCCCAACACTTCCAACCGCCACCCAAAAAATCCTACAAAAAGAACAACTGCTTAGGATCAATCGACAATCGACTATCAAAACCACAAAGACACCACTTCATCTACAAGATTTATCATGCGCCTTGATTAACACCAGATCGGCAGTCAAGCACAGACAGGAAATTCACGATTTCATCACGCAAAACGACATAGATTGCCTCTTTATCACGGAAAGTTGGCTAACACCGGATTGTAACACCGTCCTAACGGAACTACTACCTGGAAACTACCGCATCCTAACTGAGCACAGAATAGGACAAAGAGGAGGAGGCCTAGCAGTTATCTTCAAATCGCACCTCTCTCTTACCAAACCAACCCTACAGAACTCATTGCCATTCATGGAAACACTCACCCTGCAACTCCAAACAACACCCCATGACACCATTCACATACTGCTATGCTACAGACCACCAGGACCGAAGACAAATCTCCTCACATCCTTCACCGAATTCTTCTCGACATACACTTTAAAAACCAAAAAGTTTTTACTACTCAGGGACTTTAACCTCTGGGCTAACGCCACTCAGGACCCCATCGCCACCGCCTGTATCAACCAATTGGAAGAACTAGGGTTGCAGCAACTGATAAATGCACCCACGCATGGATCGGGTCACATTCTTGACCTCATCTTCAAACAAAATATGGACATCAACATACTGGACAACATGCCGTTACCATGGACGGACCACCACGCTATCAAATTCAAATTTACCACCAGCACCATCTCCCACAAACCGGAAGACTCAACAAAAACATACTGGACAAGATCTCAGAAGAAACTACACTCAAAACTTTTCAAAACCACTCTATCAAAAAAAATAGGAACGCTAAAGCATAACTGCTCAACGGAACAAACACTCAACTCCTTAAACAAATTATTACTACAAACAGCGGACACAGTCGCTCCGAGACGCAGAGCACACATCCGTAAAAACAACTCGGGCTGGTTTAGTGACACTCTTACGCTACTGAAGCAAGAACGCAGAAGAGCTGAAGGAGCCTGGAGAAGAAACCCAACGGAGGAAAACCACACAAACTACAAAGCACTCACTAAGAAATATCACAAAGCAATTTTTAAAGCAAAAAAGGAACATTTCTCAAACACCATAAAAAAAGCCCTAAACCGGCCTCGTGAACTCTTCAAACTAGTCACTCGGACCATGAACCCTACCTGTCTAGAGCCTCCAGCAAACGAAACACAAGAATTCTGCAATGAGCTATCGGATTTTTTTATCGACAAAATCGAAAATATTCGGGAAATAATTCAACAGAAAAAAACAACCAACTTCACACAGCCAAAGCAAACAGAGAAAATCAATACGAACATTATACAACTAGCAAAATTTTCGTTGGTCCCGATCACCATTGACACCACCAAAAACATCATCAGAAGCCTCAGAGACACTACATCGTCAAATGACATAATTCCCACAAAACTCCTGAAAGCATGTACCGACATTTTAGCTCCTACCATTACACACATCGTAAATCTATCATTCAAAAAAGGTTTGGTTCCAAACTCCCTCAAGCAAGGTATAATCAAACCCCTCCTAAAGAAACCCAATCTTGACCCTAAGGACCCAAATTACCACAGACCGGTAACAAGCCTCAACACCATTTCCAAGATCATGGAGAAAGCAGTAGTACAACAGCTACAAGGCCATTTGGACACTTACAAACTCTTGGATCCACTACAATCAGGCTTCCGCCCAGGCCATGGCACAGAAACGGCACTTCTCAAAATATGGGATGACGTCCTCGAAGCCGCAGATGACGGAGAATCATGTCTCCTGGTGCTGCTGGACCTCAGTGCAGCGTTCGACACAGTAGACCACAAAACTCTACTCATTCGTCTTAAAGAAGTAGCAGGAGTCGCAGACCCTGACCTTCCTTGGTTCGCTTCCTTTCTTGAGAATCGTTCTCAGACAGTGAAATTAGGTGCCTTCACCTCTGAAACTCGCGCAATTTCTTGCGGAGTCCCTCAAGGATCACCACTGTCACCCCTTCTCTTTAACATCTACCTCCGCCCACTCCTAAAAATCATTAGCAAACAGGACTTATGCTACCACTCATACGCGGACGACACCCAACTCTACTTTCGTATCACTGGAAAAAAAGACCAATATCACAGATTGGAAAAGTGCCTCACATTGATCGATGATTGGATGACTGAGAGTTCACTTAAACTCAACGGATCCAAAACAGAACTGCTTCTCCTCCACGCTAACCGAAAGACAGAAACTAAAACCTCTTGGACACCACCCACCATTCTTGGACAGACCATCACCACGAGCACCAAAGTCAAAAGTCTCGGAGTCATCTTTGACTCGGAGATGTCGATGGACGCTCAAATAGGATCAGTAATCAGCGGATCTCATTATCTCCTCCGCCTGCTGCGTAGACTCATTCCCTTCATCCCAGAAGAGGACACAGCAGTAGTAGTTGGATCAATTATCAACTCCCAACTCGACTATGCAAACTCCCTCTACCTCGGACTACCCAAATACCAAATGTCACGCCTACAAGTCGTCCAGAACACGGCAGCCAGACTGATAACAGGAAAAAAACCCTGGGAATCCATCACCCCTGCACTGAGGACCCTTCATTGGTTAGCCGTAAAGGATCGGGTCACATTCAAGACCCTCTGCCTCACCCACAAGTGCACACAAGGAATCGCTCCGCAATATTTATGCGAGAAGATAAAGCATTACACCCCCAAACGCACTCTCCGATCAACAAACCAAAACCTCCTTCACATCCCCAAATTTCGCTACAAATCAAAGGGAGAATGAAGATTTGCAGTCCAAGGACCACGGCTATGGAACGCGCTACCCACGGATATCCGTATGGAAGAAAACCATCGGGCCTTTAGGAAAAAACTTAAGACCCACCTCTTCTGATGGATCATGAAGCTACTGGATGCTAAGCGCCTTGAGGCGATTTAGTTCGCATTTGTTAGCGCTATACAAGTTTTTTCACTCACACTCACTCACTCACTCAATAAAAAAAAAGAAATTGAAGAACTCATTAGCATCTCCCATGAAGAGCTATCTAAATTCACCTCTACATGGTACAGTTGGCAACACTACAAAACAACAAAGACATACCCGCCGAATGTAGGATGAATCCACTCAAACACTCTTAACCTACCAAAACAATACTTATCAACATAATACATGTTATATCCTTCTCTGGTCCCTTATATGACTATTTGTAAAATAAAGGGTCCTCCCAATCTACTTGCTGTGCAACCCTACCTCTACAAAACTCTCTAAAGTGCTTTATGGATTTGGTTCGGAAGAGAGAGGAGTCCGGAACTCCCCTCCCCCTTCGCCCCCCACCCCTTCCCCACCTTCCCCTCCCCCCTATCTTATAGAAAAGATCTTACAAAAATTCTCCTTTACTTATGATACCACCTTTTAAGACTTCTTACACAGGATAAAGCATATCCGTATAATAATGTCTAGTCTCTATAGGCTATTGTTACGATTTCAAAAAGTTTATATGTTCTAATGAAATACTTGCTTTACTTTGATATTATAGTGTTATCATCTGTGAAATTCTATTTCTGTATGCTTCTTTTACTTAAATAAAATTTATGGAAAAAAAACAGCCCCTCCCGTATTAAATACACTTACAAACATATGCAAATAATAAGCATTGAATCAATCCAGTCAGTGTGCCAGTGATCCAGCAGGTGTCTCTTACAGCACACTTAACGCTCTCTGGCGCTGCAAGTCCCTTCAGTTGGCGCACTGACTTCAATGTTGGTGATCGCATAGCCCCACCTTGACGCATTTCATCATTGCGACATTATCTGAGGGTGTGTCCACACGACACAACATACCATCTCGTTAGGGAATTATCTAAGAGAGAAACAGGATAGATTTTTTAATGAATACATTAACCCAGGGAGGTTTGATTATAGAATTCAATATCAATTGTTTTATCAGTAACTATTAAATGTTTCTTAATCCGGATATGAATGAGCAATTGTATGAGATTTATCTAATAGGGATTGGTATCCTTTATCTAGCTAGGTTGTATACTTGTACTAATTCTCACATAACGATTTACCATGTATTGTACCTGTTTTGAAATTTTAGATTCTATTAGTATTAAGGTTATCTATTTCATTATTAGCTGTGGCAGATTAAAATTTTACATATATGAAGGAAGTTTGGATGTCTGTGCTACAATATAATTAATGGTGAGGGCACACATCCATGCTGAAGTTGTAGGAACCTGTTTTGGCTGTAGGTGGTGATACTCTGCTTGTTGTGGTAAAACCCTCATTGGCGCGTGTTCACCGCAGATTGGTAACAGTTAGGTCTGTCCAAGGAGTGGTTATAAAAGCTGGTACGTCGTGTTGTGTGGCCACACCCTCAGATGATGTTGTGATGACTAAACAGGTCAGGGTGGGGCCATACGACCACCAACATTGACATCAGCGCGCTAACGGAAGGAACTAGCAGCGCCAGAGAGCGATAAGTGTGCAGTAAGAGACACCTGATGGACCTGTCACTGGCACACTGACTGGATTTATTCAATGCTTATTATTTGCATATAATTGTAAGCTAATTTTATACGGGGGGCGGCTTTTTATAAAATTTGGTGAACTGGGATTACGCTATGGATCTGTACTTTATTCCTTTATGTGTGATGCACTTTCCAAGATATCAGAACAACCTGGTCTGTGGAGACTCTGTCTGATTATCATCCAGTTTTAAATGCCTTACACTTATAGATCTGGTAAATGTTCACTCTAGAGGGAGCGGCACCCACTTGTGGAGGTGTTGGTGACAGATTTCCTTCATTCTTTTGGAGTTGAATGCATTCTGGATTTCTAGAGACTCACTCGAGTGTTTAAACATGAGAGACTGTAAATATCGGACTTTCTCTTTGCAATATACAGTGCCTTGAAAAAGTATTCATACCTCATTGAAATTTTCCATATTGGGTCATGTTACAACCAAAAACATAAATGTATTTTATTGGGATTTTATGTGATAGACCAACACTAATGCCGCGTACACACGATCGATTTTCTCGACGGTGAAAACATAGTCGAGAAAATAGATGGGAAAGACGAGGACCGGCTTGATCCCCAACACACGGCCGTTTTTCCCGTCATTTCTTCTCTTGGTCGAGAAAAACGACTGTATGTAGGCTCCCCGGCAGTGTTTCCCTATGGGAAAACTGCCGCGGAAAAAAATGCCGTGAATCACAACGAGAAAAATTAGAGCATGTTCTAATTTTTATCGTCGTGATTAATGGCGTTTTTCTCGTCGGGAAAAATTACCAAAAGCCCACACACGGTCGTTTTTCTCGTCAAAGAGAAAAAATTTCATTTTTCCCGACGAGAAAAATGGTCGTGTGTACGCGGCATTAGTGGCACATAATAGTGAAGTGGAAGGAAAATGATAAAGGATTTTCAAACTTTTTTTACAAATAAATATGTGAAAAGTGTGGCATATATTTCTTTACTCTGATAGCTCTAACTAAAATCGAGTGAGACCAATTGCCTTCAGAAGTCACCTAATTAGTAAATATAGTCTACCTGTGTGTAATTTAATCTCAATATAAATACAGCTGTTCTGTGAAGCCCTCCAAGGTTTGTTAGAGAACCTTCTTATTGATTTTATGTCAAAACAGTGATCGTTCACTGATTTGAAGCCCTGCCTTTTCAGGGTTTGATTGTATTTTATAGTTGTGATTACTTACATTTCGTAGGTCATATATGGCATCAGCTTCAACCTAGCGGTTATATATATTTTTTACTTTTATTTTTGCAGAGATTTCAGTGAGGTCCACAAGCACTCGATAAAGGTTAAATGTGATTGACTCTTTTTTTTTCTTTAGAAATGTCAGTTTTGCTACAGCAAGTTTAATACACAATAAAGATGCTCCAATTTACAGGCAGACTACGGGGACCCACTAGTCACTATATTTGAAGGATTTTTTTCATTTTTAATGTTGCACTTTAAGCATTATTAAAATCACTGCTATTGTGAAAACAATCTTTAAAAATAAATATATATATATATATATCTGTAGCGATACCTTCACTTAAAGGAGCACTAAAGCTTCCCTTTTTTTTCCTCAAAAATAACAAACATGTTATACTTACCTCCACTGTGCAGCTCGTTTTGCACACAGTGGCCCCGATCCTGGTCTTCTGGGGTCCCTCGGCGGCTGTCTTGGCTCCTCCCCGCAAGGACTCCACACCTTCATGCGAGTGAGCTCGCATGGTGTGGAGTGATTGCGGGCGCGCTCCCGTGATACAGCGGCGGCCATAGCCGCCGACTGTATCACTCGGCCCCGCCCCCCGCGCGCCGCGTCATTGGATGTGATTGACAGCAGCGCCAGCCAATGGCTGTGCTGCTTTCAATCCATCCAGTGCAGCCAATCGGCGGCCAGGCTGAAAAACGTATAGGATGACGGGGACGAGCGTGGGACTTTCGAGGGGCCAGGTAAGTAAAACGGGGGCTCGGGAGGGGGCGGTATTGTCGAATGTTTTTTCACCTTAATGCATAGGATGCATTAAGGTGAAAAAACATGTAACTTTACTACTCCTTTAAGAAGGCCGCAAGTTTAGTTTGGGCCCTGAAAGCAGTTCCGCCAACCCCCGGCAATGTACTCTACTCGACCCCCTACTGGCACAGTTAGTATTAGCAGCAATAAATGATCTTATACTGTATGAGTAAGCCCAGACACCAAGACAGTAATGATAAAAAAGGTATAGGATTTACTTAAGGTTTATATAAGAAAGGTTAACAGTGGTAAACAGTTCACAGATCATAAATTTGCAGAGCCCTGCAGATTAACACACTATGCATATAAAATGAACAGTAAAAGTGCGCCACATGGGCGACCGTTAACTAGGCGTCCTGTGACGCAGTAACCAAATGAACTAACTAGCTGACCAGGCCTGGCTCAGTTATCTACAACTTAGTCTAAAAGGGATGATGGTTTTCTTCACCGGCAGGTCTTTAACGGTGGTGCACATTAACAGAATACCCTTTTTTGTAATCCAATAGTAAGGTAGAGATGAAATAAACACTTTGCTATGTAAAGTGTGAGTTCAGCTCCGATGAGGTTCTCTAGTGAGAGTATCAGAAACAACTTGTGGGCTACGGCAGTCTATAGGCCCATTAGTAACAACAGTACATGGATTGGGCATACGCCCTCTCACCCATCCGGACGTGGTCCCAGTCCGGGGAAAACTTCCACCGACTGTGTCACACACACACAGTGTCTCCAGCGATCGGGTCCCCGATTCCAATCAAGGCTGTAGGTAAGTGATGTCAGGTGCCACCCAGGCTCGCAGTGGGGTGGAAGGCTCTTTGGTGCTGCGCAAGGCCTCAGGCTTCAGGCCTTGCACTCCAATACATCCGCACAGGAGGATCAGTCACAGAAGTCTTGTGTCCCAAAGAGGCCGAGCGCAGCCGCGCCTCCTCCTTATATAGCCCCTCCCATGAGTCTCTGCGGTGAAACACTCCGAATGGGGTTCTGGGTAATGTAGTCTCTCTGCATTAAAGGGGAACACCCCGCTACACACTCCCCCCACTTGAACTCTTTGGTCCCCAAAGATAAATCTTAACAAAGACCATGTACAACTCTAGACAATTCTGTAAACGAAGTTGGCATAGGGAATTCCCACCAAAACTGAGGGGTAGAACTCCCTTGCCCACAGGTCACATTATCATGGGTGGCCTGCCTAACTGTGCCAGAGAGTGAGTTGGGGTTGCCCTCCACCAAATGGATAGTGGAGGGATCTGGATTTTCAGCACTTCTCCTAGCAGTAACTACAGAGTCCTCCGAACTATTCCCCATTTGTGGGTAGGTCAGCTTCTTAGGAGGCCGGATGACTCTTCGAGCCCTTTGCTCTCTTGGGACTTCTGGCTCTGGCGCCACAGGCTCCTCTTCCTCTGAGTAACTATCACAGGCATCTTCCCAGCGATCCGATGAAGGACTAGACGGGATGAACTCTGTGGCCTCTAGGTTCAGTGTTCCATCTGGAATGTCTTCAGCAGGTGGGAGATCTATAGTAGAAGTTCCTGGAGTTGGGGAAGGCCACAGCCAATCAAGTTCTCTTTCTTCATCTTCACTAAGTTGAGAGGCCTCTCCATTTTCAGCCCGAGAGGTCTGAGACCGAGTATTTGGCCTGGGAGTATCCAGAATAGAGACTGGGTCAGGGGAGTCCCTTACTGGAGGTATCCTGACTGCCTCAGCAAGTGGGAGCAGGTGGTTTCGATGCCACGTCTTCAGTGGGCCTACCTTTCCTTCTGGCTTCAACTTGTAGACAGGTAGGCCCGGCAACTTCCTACAGATGACATAGGATTCAGATCTCCATCTGTCTGCAAGTTTGTGTTTCCCAGGGACCCCCAGATTGCGTAACAGTACTCTATCCCCAGGCTGTAGGTCTTGTACCCGGACCTTCAAGTCAAAGTTTCTTTTGTTTCGAGCTCCTCTTTGATCTGAGGCCGCTTGAGCTTGTTCATAGGCCACTTTCAGGTTGTGTCTGAGCCTGTCCACATATCCTTTGTGGGATGTGGCTGAGGAATGGTCCAGAGAGGTGCCAAAGGCCAAGTCCACAGGTAATCTCGCTTCTCTCCCAAACATGAGTCGATATGGGGAGTAGCCTGTAGCATCACTGGTGGTGCAGTTGTAAGCATGTACTATGGCTGCTATGTGTTTGCTCCAATGTTGCTTTTTCTCACTTTCCAGAGTCCCCAACATGTTGAGCAAGGTTCGGTTAAACCTCTCCGGCTGAGCATCTCCCTGTGGGTGGTAAGGAGTAGTTTGAGTCTTCTTGATTCCCAATGAATCTAAGAGCTTCCGGATCAGTCGACTTTCAAAGTCCCTTCCTTGGTCTGAATGAAGTCGCTGGGGCAGCCCATAATGGACAAAATACTTCTCCATAAGTATCTTGGCTACAGTGGAAGCCTTCTGGTCTTTGGTTGGAAAAGCTTGGGCATACCGGGTGAAATGATCGGTTATCACCAGAACATTTCCCAGTCCACTCAGGTCAGGTTCGAGGCAGAGGAAATCAATGCATACCAGATCCATTGGGCCTTGACTTTGTAGATGGCCCATTGGGGCAGCTTGGTGAGGTAAAGTCTTCCTCTGGATACAACGTGCACATGAGTGGCAGTACTCTTCTACTTCTTCCCTCATGCAGGGCCAATAGAACCGACTTCTGACAAGTTGAAAGGTCCTCTCTGCCCCTAGATGGCCGTGGTTGTCATGTAGGGCAATCAGAACAGTCTCTCGATGTTTTTCTGAAAGAAACAGTTGCCATTTATCTTCCAGGTCATCAGAGGGGCCCCTTCGGTAGACCACTCCCTGATGTACCTGTAACCTGTCCCACTCTTTCCTCAACAGGCGGGCTTCCTTTGAGGAATGACTCAGGAGTTTGTTTGGATCCTGATTCTCCAGGGCTTCCAGAACCAATTTCCCCATGGGATCTCCTAATTGGTCACACCTTAGTTCCTTCTTGGACAACTTTGGCAGATGGTCTTCTTCCAGCTGAGTTACTCCACAGTATTGTTTGGGGACTCCTACCATGGTAACTCCTATCTCTTCCGCCCTTGAGCCTCCTCTGGCTTGTAATTCAGCCCCTTGACAAAGGGCCCGCACCCCATCAGGTGCCACTTGAGTCCAGTCTTCCATGTCACTATTGGGGCCATGAGATCTCCTGGACAGAGCATCTGCATCTCGATTCCCAATCCCTGGCCTGTACTTTAGGCTGAAATTGAATCCAGACAATGCGGCCAGCCACCTGTGTCCAGTGGCATCCAGCTTTGCTGTAGTAAATAGGTAGGTCAGGGGGTTGTTGTCGGTCTTCACAGTGAACGCCGCCCCATACAGGTAGTCTTTGAGCTTGTCTACTACCGCCCACTTAAGGGCCAGGAACTCCAGCTTGTGAGTGGGGTAGTTTTTCTCAGAGGGAGTGAGGCTCCTGCTCACGTAGGCAACAGGCCGTAGTTGCCCCTCGTGTTCTTGATAAAGTACTCCTCCCAGACTGTCATGACTAGCATCTACGTGTAGTTCATAGGGTTTGGTTGGGTCTGCGTAGGCCAAGACTGGAGCAGTGGTTAGGCTCTTCTTCAATGCCTGGAAGGCCTCTTCACATTTCTGGTTCCACTAATCTTTGACTGACTTTCCCGGCTTCCTGGGCCCTGAGTCGTCCTCTTCTCCCTCAGTCTTGAGCAGTTCATTCAATGGTCTAGCAATTCGGGCGAATCCTTCCACAAACCTCCTGTAATAGGAGCAGAACCCTAAGAAGGACCTGAGTTCTGTTACAGTTGTGGGTCGTGGCCAGGAGGTAACTGCCTCCAATTTCTCAGGGTCTGTGGCCACCCCTTCTTCAGACACTATGTGCCCCAGATAATTCACCGAAGATTGGTAGAACCGACACTTCTCAGGCGAAAGCTTGAGTCCCTCCTCACTGAGTCTCCTCAATACTTTTTCCAGCCTCTCCTTGTGTTCTTCCAGGGTTCTTCCAAAGACAATGACATCGTCCAGGTATACAAGGACTTCAATAAGGTTCATGTCTCCTACAGTCTTCTCCATTAGACGTTGGAAAGTAGCTGGGGCTCCAGACAGACCTTGGGGCATTCGGTCTAATTCAAAGAATCCCACTGGGGTTATGAAAGCTGTCTTCTCCTTGTCTTCTGGGTGTATAGGGATCTGATAGTACCCACTCTTAAGATCCATGACGCTGAACCATTTGGCTCCAGACAAGCTCTGTAGGGCATCCTCTATCCTCGGAGTGGTGTACTGGTCAGGTATGGTTCTCCTGTTAAGAGTCCTGTAGTCGGTACAGAGCCTCAACGATCCATTCTTCTTCCTGATCACCACTATCGGGGAGGCATAGGGTCTTCTGGACTCCCGTATCACACCAGTCCTTTTTAGTTCTGAAAGTTGTTCCCTTAGATCAGTGGTTCTCAACTCCAGTCCTCAGGGCCCACCAACAGGCCAGGTTTGCAAGATAACTGAAATGCATCCCAGGTGATATAATTTGCTGCTCAGGGATTGCAGTATTCTAGTCTGCATCTCACCAAGGTAATACTTAAAATCTGGCCTGTTAGTGGGTCCTGAAGACAGGAGTTGAGAACCACTGCCTTAGATCCTCCAGATCCGCTAGTGGGACCCGCCTGACCCTCTCTCTGAAGGGCTTATCTTCTTAGAGGCGGATCCGATGGGTGGCAATCCTTGCACACCCCACATCGAACTCATCTCTGGAGAAGATCTTCTCCCATCTGGTCAACTGGGCCTTGGCTCTCTCCTTCCAAGCCCTGGGCAAGTTCGGGTTTTCCATGGATAGCTTCTCCCAAGCATCTCCTCCTTCACCCGCCTCCTTTACTTCTGACAAGTTGACCGGGGCAGCAGGGCTCACCTGGCCCAGCAGCATCCTGGCTGGGATTTCCATGGGGCCATCTGTATTGTTCCTAACACTCACTGGAACCCTGCAATGGGCCTTGTTCAGGGCCTTCAGCAGAATCACTTCTGGTATCACTTCCAGGCCGGGGAACTCTTCCCTTGGGTCAGACTCCAACATGACAAAGGGTCCAGGCTGCTCCCAAGTAAGCTTCACAGTGGCTCTGAGACAGGTTACTTCACCAGGCTGCAACACTATCCCTTCTCTTCCAAGTCTCCACACCTTCCCTATCCCCTCTCCAGGGGTCTTCTGCTCTAGGACCAGCCGTTGATAAGCCGTCTTCAGCATGGGGTGGATCTTGGTGGCCGCTGACCCCTTCTCTTTCACTAGAGGGGTCAGAAGTCTTCGGACCAGGTCCGTGTTCGTCCCTATTATAAGGGAACTCTTGTTGGCTCCTGGCGGCCGAGGGCACACAACCGCCAGAGTGTCAAACACTTCGGCTTTTCCAGCCACGGATGGGTCAAAGATCATCCTGACAGGCAAATAGCCATCGTAGGGGAAATTCTGGGTCCCAATCCCACATATCTCTAGTCCCTCTATCTTCTAGATGGGCAGGTGACTCAAGTGCCTCTCCTAGAAATCTCGGTATAACAGGGTCACTTGTGCCCCAGTATCCAAGATCGCTCTGGTGTAGACTCCCTCCCCTTGAATGGACACTATAGGAGATGGGCCTACTAGCCTCTCCGGATATGGCCTGGCAGGGGTCGCCTTCTTCTGGCCCTTTCCCTTCGGACTCTCTCTCATCCGGTTCCCTTTAAACTTTAATCTTTCTTGAGCCTGGTATGCATTAATTTCCCTCCTCTCGATGGGTGTACAGACCCGCTGAGGGATTCTATTATTTTTCTTAGGTGTACACCCCCTCTGTGGAGTGCTGTGCCTCTTCTGAGGCGTCTTGCCCCCTTTCTCTGGGGTGTATCTCTGTTGAGGAATGTCGTGTTTCCTCCGAGGTGTTTTATCTCCTCTTTCCTTCTGCTTCGCTTTCAGTTTGGAGCTCTCTGAAGGTGATGGGCACCCAGTTGACTCCTTCACCGGGGCCCTCTGGAGTTTCCCGCCGGCTTGCGGTTGTCTAGCTTCTTCTTCTTGGGACTGGAACATGTAGCTGCAATATGGCCAATTCCTCCACAGTTAAAGCAGACTATATCTCCCCATTCTTGTAAAGATGCGGGTGCTGAGGCAATTGGAAATAATTCCTTCCTTGGTACTTCTCTCTTGGGACTCTCTGTGTCTTTTGCCATCAGAGAGGTCAACATTTCCAACACCTTGGACATTTGTGCTTTTAAAGTGTCTACCTCTGAGTCTCTTTCAGGGGTCATCACTGGATTGACTAGCCCTGTGCGGGGACAACATTTGCCTTAGTCATTTGCTGGTCCTGTTGTAGTGCCTCCTCATCTCTGATGATTTTTATCAAGTCAGCATAAGTCAGCAACGTTCCTCCTCCTGAGGTTTTCAGGTGCAGCCAGACTGGATCCGAGCGTAACGCTCCCTTTAAGACTTGCTTCATTCTTGCCGCATCTGGATCTTGGGGCTTCATTCCCTTCTTCAACACAATCTTGCACAGCAACCTGTTTAGTCTCCTAACATATTCTGACAGTTTCTCCCTTGGCTGTTGGAAAGTATGCTCAAATTGGTATACCATCTCTGTCACCTTCTCCAATTGGCCAAACTCTTCCTGTAACATGGCTAGACAGTCTTGAGCCGTGCAATCTGCATTCCCAAACCGAAAACTTTTCACTGCCTCTGCTGCTGCGCCTTTAAGGCTCTCTATCACTCATTGCCTCTTCTGCGCTTCAGGCACCTCCCATGCCTCTATTGCCTGCAATGCCTGCTCCACCCAGGTATCAAAATCTTCTTCCCCTGCAGGGACAGGGAGCTTCCCTGAGAATGTCTTCAGTCTCCGGTAGCTAGTCTCTACATGCACCGTGCTTGTCTTCTGACATTTGATTAGCAGATCCCCTATCGCCTTTATCAATTCTGGTGATAAAGCAGTGGCAGGTGCGGGTGTCACCGGGGGCGTCACCCCGTCTCCTTTTACTGGTGAGGCGCGGGCCGCAGCCTGCAGTGATCCCATCGGTGATGGTTCCTTCTTTACAGTTACTGCGTGCGCCAACCTATAGGTTCTGTTGTCTAGCGTCCGCACACACTTGCGCTTGCAAGCCTCTGGCATCCCGTCCCAGTACTCTAATACTGCATACTGATATGAAGTGTCTGGGTCTGACTTTATATCCATCACCCACGGTGTGTGATCTGGGGACACTGACTTCATCAACTCCTCTACCGCCTCAGTCTTCCATTCCTCCCCTGGGAGGCTGATGACTATTGAGTTCTTTGGCTCTGCCCTAACGGCTTTGCACCATTCTTCTATCGCTTGTGGTTCCATGGGGTCCATGCCGGCACTTCTGGCGTTCACCTGCTGTATCAGGATCCCGGACCCGAGCCCCCACGCGTAGCGATACCTTCACTTAAGAAGGCCGCAAGTTTAGTTTGGGCCCTGAAAGCAGTTCCGCCAACCCCCGGCAATGTACTCGACCCCCTACTGGCACAGTTAGTATTAGCAGCAATAAATGATCTTATACTGTATGAGTAAGCCCAGACACCAAGACAGTAATGATAAAAAAGGTATAGGATTTACTTAAGGTTTATATAAGAAAGGTTAATAGTGGTAAACAGTTCATAAATTTGCAGAGCCCTGCAGATTAACACACTATGCATATAAAATGAACAGTAAAAGTGCGCCACATGGGCGACCGTTAACTAGGCGTCCTGTGACGCAGTAACCAAATGAACTAACTAGCTGACCAGGCCTGGCTCAGATATCTACAACTTAGTCTATAGGGGATGATGGTTTTCTTCACCGGCAGGTCTTTAACGGTGGTGCACATTAACAGAATACCCTTTTTTGTAATCCAATAGTAAGGTAGAGATGAAATAAACACTTTGCTATGTAAAGTGTGAGTTCAGATCCGATGAGGTTCTCTAGTGAGAGTATCAGAAACAACTTGTGGGCTACGGCAGTCTATAGGCCCATTAGTAACAACAGTACATGGATTGGGCATTTGCCCTCTCACCCTTTCAGACGTGGTCCTAGTCCGGGGAAAACTTCCACCGACTGTGTCACACACACACAGTGTCTCCAGCGATCGGGTCCCCGATCCAATCAAGGCTGTAGGTAAGCGATGTCAGGTGCCACCCAGGCTCGCAGTGGGGTGGAAGGCTCTTTGGTGCTGCGCAAGGCCTCAGGCTTCAGGCCTTGCACTACGATACATCCGCACAGGAGGATCAGTCACAGAAGTCTTGTGTCTCAAAGGGGCCGAGCGCAGCCGCGCCTCCTCCTTATATAGCCCCTCCCATGAGTCTCTGCGGTGAAACACTCCGAATGGGGTTCTTGGTAATGTAGTCCCTCTGCATTAAAGGGGAACACCCCGCTACACATCATTGATACATGTCCCCCATATCAGTGCCTGAACCCCATACCCTTTAATGGACAATAACTTGCATAAAAGACTTTAAAATGGGAACTTTTGATTTTTCAAGTTTGGGTCCTATAGACTTTAATAGGGTTCGCCATTCAGGTCAGAACTTTTTTTCTGTTTGGGAGTTCTGGTGTGAGGGGTGTTCGGCCAATCTCTACTGCTTCCACTGCCTCTGGGTGTTAGTGTAGTGCTGTATCAGCTACGTCACTTCTGTTTGCTTGAGATGATGTCAGTTCCTGCAGCTCCACCCCTGCATGTTTCATCTATTGACATCTTCAGAGAGAAATGTAGGGTTGATTCACTTCACACTTCTTATATCATTGTTAACCCTTTGCTACCCTGATCCACATCTGGTGCAGCAATCTTTTTTTTAATTTTTTTTAAGTTGTTTATTTTCATGTGCACAAAACAATAAAAAAACAGATGGGCAAAATCAAGTATAATGCCGCGTACACACGACCGTTATTCATGTCATGGAAAAAAACAACGTTTTTCTCGACGTGATTTTTCGTGTTTCCTCTCAAGCCTGCCTTGCATACACACGTTCATGAAAAAAACGCTCGAGCAAAGCGTGGTGATGTACAACACGTATGACAGCACTATAAAGGGGAAGTTCCATTCGAATAGCGCCACCCTTTGGGACGCGTTTGCTGATCCTCGTGTTAATAAAGTTTGGTGAGAGATGATTCGCGCTTTTCAGTCTTCGTGCTTTTCAGTAGACATGTGCATTAGTTTTCGTCCGAATGCATTTTTGTCCGAATTTCAGGTATTTTCGTTATCGTTTTAACAAACGAAAACGAAAATGCAGAATCCGAAAACCGAAAGATCCGACATAAACAAATGCTTAATTTTCATTTTCGTTGCAACAACAGTTCGATATAGATAGGAGATTCGACATGAGGCTGACAATAACAATCTGTGTCCATCGAACCTGTCGACGAATGTGCCTAACCTTAACTCTATTAGTCCAAGATTATTCTACAAAGAGAGAAAAGATTTGACATTATAGAGAGAAAAGATTCGACATAGAGAGAAAAGATTTGACATTATAGAGAGAAAAGATTCGACATTATAGAGAGAAAAGTTTCGACATTATAGAGAGAAAAGATTCGACATAGAGAGAAAAGATCACTGCTGGAATTGGGTGGGGGAAGTAAAATAAAAAAATTATGATGATGAATGTTATTGGCTGATTGTAACCAAAGAGGAGGAGCAGTAAAATAGCTAGAACTAACTTGACAATTCAACGTGAACGACGAAGATTCAACGAAGCATCGAAAAACATACAAACGTCGAATCTGTCATTGAAGGCTTATGGTGTCTGTTGAAAGTTCTAAGAAGATTCTACGGAGCAGATAAACTGTACTACGCTGCAATCGTACATTTCCGGTCAAATGCTCGGCCCATAGGCTATAGAAGAATTCTAATGTTGGTTGACTAGTAGGGATGAGCTTCGAGTTCGAGTCGAACTCATGTTCAACTCGAACATTGCCTGTTCGCCTGTTCGCCGAACAACTAAAAAATTGGGGTGTTCGAGGCAAATTCGAAAAATCTATGGGAGAAATCTAAAGTGCTAATTATAAAGGCTTATATGCAAGTTATTGTCCTAAAAAGTGTTTGGGGACCCGGGTCCTGCCCCAGGGGACATGTATCAATGCAAAAAGAAGTTTTAAAAACGGCCGTTTTTTCGGGAGCAGTGATTTTAATAATGCTTAAAATGAAAAAATAAAAGTGAAATATTCCTTTAAATTTCGTACCTGGGGGGTGTGTATGATATGCATGTAAAGTGGCACATGTTTCCCGTGCTTAGAACTGTCCCTGCAAAAAATGTCATTTTTGAAAGAAAAAAAGTCATTTAAAACTCATTCGCGGCTATTAATGAATTGTCGAAACAAAAAAGGTAGCCTTGGGACTTTAGGTGAGGTGGAAAAGATGGGCTCATGCTCACACAAATGGCAATAAAAAAAAAATTATTAGTTACATAGTGTTAAATGACAAAGCGGAGACAGCAATAAGTGTGCGTCGCCAGGCATAAGAGCCAAAAATGTCTTAAACATAGTACAAATAACTGTTACAGTACAAATATATTACATCCATGGTACAACAATGCAAAAGATAGATAGAAATGTTTAGCTCGTGAAGCCACAGTGCGTATGGTAGAAGAAATGCTCAGGCAATAATAAAGCAAACAGTACAAAAGCTCATGTTTAAAAAAGTAAATATTAGAAACATTATGTAGGCATAGTGGCCGACAGAGGTGGTCCTCACAATGTGCGAGTGCACAGAAGCATCCTGAGTGCCCTACGCGTTTCGCGAGCTCCGCTCGCTTCTTCAGGGGCAGATGCATAATCGTTGTATCTGTGGTGGGATACAAGAATTTAAAGTGAGTAACCTTGTTGAACTAATAGTATGAGGGGGGGTGAGTTGGGTCAGACCAAAGGGCGACCTCATACTCACCATTGCTGAGGACTGTAGAACCGAGCACTGCATGTCGAGATGGTGGAAACTCACATGTCCAGGGTGGGGGCTGAGGGGGCGGAGCAACACAGATATCGCCACAAGGGAAGGTCCGGATGAGACAGCACAGACTGGTGGAAAGAGTCTGGCCAGTGGACATGGTGGCCCCCAAAAAAGTAGATATGTCTAAAAATAATGTATATATAGACCAAAATGAGTAACACCAAAAAACATGTGGGTAGCAAGCAAGATAGGCCAAAAAGCCAAAAAGATAGTTAATGATGATAAAACACCCATAAGTGTATGATGTATAAAAATAAACTTTGCTGCAACACGCTATGATGTGGATATAAAAGATAGTAAGAAAATTGAGAACAAATTTCAATACTGGGGGCCAATGAGTGATGCTAACAAGCTGGAGGGCAATATAAACAAGGGGGGTGTCATGGTGAAACACACCTATACTGCTGGCATAATTAGTTAAAAAATGTGTCAGACAAGGTGTAAGAGTATACTTTGCATTCAAAGTTGCAAGACCATTTATGGAGTTGCTGAGTATATGGAGACAATACCTTAATGTGAATGAAGCACTGATGCCAGCAGTAAGAGCCATTGAGGAGCCTCCCAGCGATGTGACCACTGCACAAGACAAACCGCAAAATGCGGATCCCAGCTGTGCAAAAACAGCCGGACCTATATCCCTCGGGCGGCCCCGGAGCTCCGCCCCCAGCGTCATGTATGGATATGGACGCAGCGGCGTCATTACGACGCCGACTACCGTCCATCCAGGATGTTCCACACAGCCCAGCCAACATCGTCAAATGACGCTGTGGTGTGGGCGTGGAAAACATGGTGCCGATGCGCCGGGTGGCCGCGCCCATCAATAGTGACAGGCGGGGGCAGCAGGAGGTCACAAGAACCTCCCTTTGGCGCATCACAGCCCCCGACCCAGAACACAAGACACGCCACCATACAGGGACAGGAGTGCGAGGGGAACAGCCTTGGGCAACCCCCAGGGCGAATGTGCTGATGCTGATTGGCCGACACTGGACAGTGCATAACAATGTATGCACTGTGCAGTACTGGATGGAGGGTGGCACTCGAACCATGGGCAGGGTAACCATAAAAATAGTGTACCCCAAACCTGGTAACAAGAACTTGTTGGGTGTCTGGCACCCATATAGAAAAACTACATAGAGTGTAGCGATGGAGAACATTGGATGTCACAGTGAGCAAAGCCCAAGGGCGCATCAGACCATATTGGGGGCTGTGGGTGTCTACCACCCGAAGTAACAGAAAAGGGGAGAAATAAGGTCTGGTGCGACCACTTAACCACCTCCATCCCTAATAATGTAGAAACAAAAAAGGTAGCCTTGGGACTTTAGGTGAGGTGGAAAAGATGGGCTCATGCTCACACAAATGGCAATAAAAAACAATTTATTAGTTACATAGTGTTAAATGACAAAGCGGAGACAGCAATAAGTGTGCGTCGCCAGGCATAAGAGCCAAAAATGTCTTAAACATAGTACAAATAATTGTTACAGTACAAATATATTACATCCATGGTACAACAATGCAAAAGATAGATAGAAATGTTTAGCTCGTGAAGCTCACCCCCCCCTCATACTATTAGTTCAACAAGGTTACTCACTTTAAATTCTTGTATCCCACCACAGATACAACGATTATGCATCTGCCCCTGAAGAAGCGAGCGGAGCTCACGAAACGCGTAGGGCACTCAGGATGCTTCTGTGCACTCGTACATTGTGAGGACCACCTCTGTCGGCCACTATGCCTACATAATGTTTCTAATATTTACTTTTTTATACATGAGCTTTTGTACTGTTTGCTTTATTATTGCCTGAGCATTTCTTCTACCATACGCACTGTGGCTTCACGAGCTAAACATTTCTATCTATCTTTTGCATTGTTGTACCATGGATGTAATATATTTGTACTGTAACAATTATTTGTACTATGTTTAAGACATTTTTGGCTCTTATGCCTGGCGAGGCACACTTATTGCTGTCTCCGCTTTGTCATTTAACACTATGTAACTAATAAATTGTTTTTTATTGCCATTTGTGTGAGCATGAGCCCATCTTTTCCACCTCACCTAAAGTCCCAAGGCTACCTTTTTTGTTTCTACATTATTAGGGATGGAGGTGGTTAAGTGGTCGCACCAGACCTTATTTCTCCCCTTTTCTGTTACTTCGGGTGGTAGACACCCACAGCCCCCAATATGGTCTGATGCGCCCTTGGGCTTTGCTCACTGTGACATCCAATGTTCTCCATCACTACACTCTATGTAGTTTTTCTATATGGGTGCCAGACACCCAACAAGTTCTTGTTACCAGGTTTGGGGTACACTATTTTTATGGTTACCCTGCCCATGGTTCGAGTGCCACCCTCCATCCAGTACTGCACAGTGCATACATTGTTATGCACTGTCCAGTGTCGGCCAATCAGCATCAGCACATTCGCCCTGGGGGTTGCCCAAGGCTGTTCCCCTCGCACTCCTGTCCCTGTATGGTGGTGTGTCTTGTGTTCTGGGTCGGGGGCTGCGATGTGCCAAAGGGAGGTTCTTGTGACCTCCTGCTGCCCCCGCCTGTCACTATTGATGGGCGCGGCCACCCGGCGCATCGGCGCCATGTTTTCCATGCCCACACCACAGCGTCATTTGACGCTGTTGGCTGGGCTGTGTGGAACATCCTGGATGGACGGTAGTCGGTGTCGTAATGACGCCGCTGCGTCCATATCCATACATGACGCTGGGGGCGGAGCTCCGGGGCCGCCCGAGGGATATAGGTCCGGCTGTTTTTGCACAGCTGGGATCCGCATTTTGCGGTTTGTCTTGTGCAGTGGTCACATCGCTTGGAGGCTCCTCAATGGCTCTTACTGCTGGCATCAGTGCTTCATTCACATTAAGGTATTGTCTCCATATACTCAGCAACTCCATAAATGGTCTTGCAACTTTGAATGCAAAGTATACTCTTACACCTTGTCTGACACATTTTTTAACTAATTATGCCAGCAGTATAGGTGTGTTTCACCATGACACCCCCCCTTGTTTATATTGCCCTCCAGCTTGTTAGCATCACTCATTGGCCCCCAGTATTGAAATTTGTTCTCAATTTTCTTACTATCTTTTATATCCACATCATAGCGTGTTGCAGCAAAGTTTATTTTTATACAATATACACTTATGGGTGTTTTATCACCATTAACTATCTTTTTGGCTTTTTGTCCTATCTTGCTTGCTACCCACATGTTTTTTGGTGTTACTCATTTTGGTCTATATATACATTATTTTTAGACATATCTACTTTTTTGGGGGCCACCATGTCCACTGGCCAGACTCTTTCCACCAGTCTGTGCTGTCTCATCCGGACCTTCCCTTGTGGCGATATCTGTGTTGCTCCGCCCCCTCAGCCCCCACCCTGGACAAGTGAGTTTCCACCATCTCGACATGCAGTGCTCGGTTCTACAGTCCTCAGCAATGGTGAGTATGAGGTCGCCCTTTGGTCTGACCCAACTCACCCCCCCCCTCATACTATTAGTTCAACAAGGTTACTCACTTTAAATTCTTGTATCCCACCACTGATACAACGATTATGCATCTGCCCCTGAAGAAGCGAGCGGAGCTCGCGAAACGCGTAGGGCACTCAGGATGCTTCTGTGCACTCGTACATTGTGAGGACCACCTCTGTCGGCCACTATGCCTACATAATGTTTCTAATATTTACTTTTTTATACATGAGCTTTTGTACTGTTTGCTTTATTATTGCCTGAGCATTTCTTCTACCATACGCACTGTGGCTTCACGAGCTAAACATTTCTATCTATCTTTTGCATTGTTGTACCATGGATGTAATATATTTGTACTGTAACAATTATTTGTACTATGTTTAAGACATTTTTGGCTCTTATGCCTGGCAACGCACACTTATTGCTGTCTCCGCTTTGTCATTTAACACTATGTAACTAATAAATTGTTTTTTATTGCCATTTGTGTGAGCATGAGCCCATCTTTTCCACCTCACCTAAAGTCCCAAGGCTACCTTTTTTGTTTCTACATTATTAGGGATGGAGGTGATTAAGTGGTCGCACCAGACCTTATTTCTCCCCTTTTCTGTTACTTCGGGTGGTAGACACCCACAGCCCCCAATATGGTCTGATGCGCCCTTGGGCTTTGCTCACCGTGACATCCAATGTTCTCCATCGCTACACTCTATGTAGTTTTTCTATATGGGTGCCAGACACCCAACAAGTTCTTGTTACCAGGTTTGGGGTACACTATTTTTATGGTTACCCTGCCCATGGTTCGAGTGCCACCCTCCATCCAGTACTACACAGTGCATACATTGTTATGCACTGTCCAGTGTCGGCCAATCAGCATCAGCACATTCGCCCTGGGGGTTGCCCAAGGCTGTTCCCCTCGCACTCCTGTCCCTGTATGGTGGCGTGTCTTGTGTTCTGGGTCGGGGGCTGCGATGCGCCAAAGGGAGGTTCTTGTGACCTCCTGCTGCCCGCGCTTGTCACTATTGATGGGCGCGGCCACCCGGCGCATCGGCGCCATGTTTTCCACGCCCACACCACAGCGTCATTTGACGCTATTGGCTGGGCTGTGTGGAACATCCTGGATGGACGGTAGTCGGCGTCGTAATGACGCCGCTGCGTCCATATCCATACATGACGCTGGGGGCGGAGCTCCGGGGCCGCCCGAGGGATATAGGTCCGGCTGTTTTTGCACAGCTGGGATCCGCATTTTGCGGTTTGTCTTGTGCAGTGGTCACATCGCTGGGAGGCTCCTCAATGGCTCTTACTGCTGGCATCAGTGCTTCATTCACATTAAGGTATTGTCTCCATATACTCAGCAACTCCATAAATGGTCTTGCAACTTTGAATGCAAACTATACTCTTACACCTTGTCTGACACATTTTTTAACTAATTATGCCAGCAGTATAGGTGTGTTTCACCATGACACCCCCCCTTGTTTATATTGCCCTCCAGTTTGTTAGCATCACTCATTGGCCCCCAGTATTGAAATTTGTTCTCAATTTTCTTACTATCTTTTATATCCACATCATAGCGTGTTGCAGCAAAGTTTATTTTTATACATCATACACTTATGGGTGTTTTATCACCATTAACTATCTTTTTGGCTTTTTGGCCTATCTTGCTTGCTACCCACATGTTTTTTGGTGTTACTCATTTTGGTCTATATATACATTATTTTTAGACATATCTACTTTTTTGGGGGCCACCATGTCCACTGGCCAGACTCTTTCCACCAGTCTGTGCTGTCTCATCCGGACCTTCCCTTGTGGCGATATCTGTGTTGCTCCGCCCCCTCAGCCCCCACCCTGGACATATGAGTTTCCACCATCTCGACATGCAGTGCTCGGTTATACATTGTACCCCTACCATTTCACGAAGAAAGCGTAAAAAAATGTTTAAAAAAACACACAAACACCTTGAAAAAGTCCTTTATTTAAATAAAAACGAAACATTCCAGCGGTGAAATCCAGTGTCCCGCGGCGATCCCGATGTCCAGTTCTGTCCTTCATTGGTTGTGCCTGAGCGGACCTGATGGGGAACTCCCTCTCAGTATTTTAAATGTATAGACCCGCCCCTTCTAAAGTTCCCCATCAGGTCCGCTCAGCGGACCAGATGCGGAACATGAGAAGGGGCGGGTCTATACATGTATTACCAAAGTGAGAGAAGTTCCCCATCAGGTCCGCCCCCTCGGTATGTCGGACCCGCCTACGTCATTGGCTTGAGCGGGGAACTTCCTTCACTGTGTAATTTAAATTTACATAGTGAAGGAAGTTCCCCGCTCAAGCCAATGACGTAGGCGGGTCCGACATACCGAGGGGGCGGACCTGATGGGGAACTGCTCTCACTTTGGTAATACATGTATAGACCCGCCCCTTCTCATGTTCCGCATCTGGTCCGCTGAGCGGACCTGATGGGGAACTTTAGTGTCATGGATATGCATTAATGTCTGTCTGCCATCTTACCTTCCTCCTCATGTGTTCATCTAGAGACCAGACCTCCTTCACCTGGCTTCCTTTATAATCTCCTCCCAGCCTGACTCCACCCCAGGCCCTATCACAGAACACTATATTAACCTGTGCACTGCAAGCCTGCTTTGCTGATCAACGTGTTTGTTAGGCATTGTGTGTTTGGGTTCCTGCCTGCCGTGTGCTACGTCTGTCTCTCTGTTACGTTATTGGCTTATCCCCGACTATCCCTGTCTGCTCGTGACCCTTGACCTTCGGCTCGTTCTTCGTTATTCTTGTCTGCTTGTGGCCCCTGACCTTCAGCTTGTTATTCGGTTCTCTCTATCGTGTGCTGCTGCTTCCCCTCTTTTCCCCTTATCCTACGGGGCGTGAGCTAGGAAACTCCAGGGGCCGCGACCTGGTCCCAGCCTGCAGCGTAATATCCTCACCACTAGAGGCCCTGGAGAAGACCAGCTGGGTCTTAGACTCCGCGCCCTGGGGAATCTTGGCTCTCGCTTCCGTTAGGATCCCGGTTGTGCTCCTCTGGTCCCGCTTTCCACAACCACCCAGTTTCCTATCCGCAGAAGCCAGCCATAGGGTTCACTACCCCGCGGTGCAGTCCTGTCCCCCTACGGTGTGCATCTGTCACCTGGCCACAGGTGACCCTGACAGTTTGATCAGCCATGAGCCCGGCTGACATCCCGCTTCCCGCGGATGATCCATTGCAGGGCATAGTTCGCAGACTTGAGTCCCAGGAATCAAATCAGACCCAGGTGATGCGATTCCTCCAGGATCTGGCTTCTCGATTCGAGCAGCTTCAGGTCTCCTTGGGAACCCCGAATCCGCAACCCCAGGTACAACCAGCGGCTGTACCTATCGCACCAGTCGCAGCCTCACACTCACTAAGATTGCCAGCTCCGTTCCATTTCTCTGGGGACTCCAAGGCCTGCAGGGGCTTTCTCAGCCAATGCACAATTCATTTTGAGCTTCAGCCTCAAAGCTTCCTGTCTGACCGGGCTAAGGTAGCCTATATCATTTCCCTCCTCTCCGGTGAAGCTTTGGCCTGGGCTGCCCCCCTGTGGGAGAGGAACGATCCGGTGGTTTCCAGTCTGTCCGATTTCTTGAAGCTCTTTCGTAATATCTTCGAAGAGCCGGCTCGGGCTTCTTCAGCGGCTAGTGCTGTCTTACGTCTTCGCCAAGAATCTAGTTCAGTGGGGCAATATGCTCTTCAGTTCTGTATCCACACAGCTGAATTGAGCTGGAATAATGAGGCCCTGGTCGCTACCTTTTTACATGGCCTCTCTGACCGAGTGAAAGACGAATTAGCGGGAAGAACCATTCCCGTCGGTCTGGACGATGTAATTTCATTATGCAACCAGATCGACATTCGTTTTCAAGAGAGGTCCTTAGAAAAAAGACGCCAGCACTCTCTGGGTCCTAGCCAGTCTGAGCTCCCCTCCCTTCATTCCGTGGAGCATCCTCTACCTGCTGAAGAACCTATGCAGCTGGGCCGGACCAGACTAACCCCCGAAGAACGTGCTAGGCGCAGAACTCTGGGCTTGTGCCTCTATTGTGGGGGCAAGGGTCATTTTCGTGACTTTTGCTCGCTTCTGTCCGGAGAACGTTCGGGCGTAATACATTTGGAAGGTGGAGTATTGGACCCAGAAACATCACCTTCTCGCCTGCTCTTGCCGGTGTTCCTTCATGTAGGCACTTCTCCTCAGTCAACCCTTGCATACCTGGATTCCGGGGCTGCCGGCAATTTTATAGATTGGAGAACTGCTTCTTCTATGAAGCTTACCCTTTCACCTCTCACTACCCCATTGGTAGTCTCGGCAATTGATGGCACTGTTCTCCCAGGGGGCCCTCTTCGCTTCCAGACGCTACCCATTAGGATGTCGGTAGGGATTCTCCACCAGGAGTGGATATCCTTTCTTATTCTACCCAAGGCCTCTACCCCAGTTGTATTGGGCCTCCCTTGGCTACAGCTCCACTCTCCACATGTGGACTGGGTCTCTGGGCAGATCCTGGCCTGGGGTTCCTCATGTTTCTCGTCGTGTCTTCTCAAGGTGACCCCCAAGGAGAGTCTTCCGGTTGCTGCCACTTCTGTTTCTTCTGATCTTCCTGCTGCATA
Source organism: Rana muscosa (assembly GCA_029206835.1). NCBI lineage: Eukaryota > Metazoa > Chordata > Amphibia > Anura > Ranidae > Rana > Rana muscosa. The sequence continues at coordinate 1,158,662,317 of CM055122.1, forward strand.
CAGCGATTACCGGGATGTGTTCTGTAAAAAATCAGCTGAGGTGCTTCCTCCCCACAGGTCTTTTGACTGTGCTATTGATCTTGTCCCCGGAGCAACTCTACCCAGGGGTCGTACCTACCCTCTGTCCATCCCAGAGAACCAGGCCATGTCGGAGTATGTCGCAGAGAATCTGGAGAGAGGTTTCATCCGGAAATCCTCATCGCCTGCAGGGGCAGGGTTCTTTTTTGTTGCCAAAAAGGATGGTACCTTAAGACCCTGCATCGATTATCGGGGTTTAAATGCGGTTACTATTAAAAATCGATACCCCTTACCCTTAATATCTGAGCTATTCGATAGGTTGAAGGGTGCCTCCATTTTCACCAAGTTGGATCTCAGAGGCGCGTACAATCTCATTCGAATACGGGAGGGTGACGAATGGAAGACTGCATTCAACACTAGAGACGGGCATTACGAATATCTGGTGATGCCTTTTGGTCTGTGTAATGCTCCAGCCGTGTTTCAAAACTTTGTCAATGAAATCTTCAGAGATCTGCTGTACCAGTTTGTTGTCATCTATCTGGATGACATTCTGATCTTTTCTGAAAATCTGCTCGTCCACAGAAACCATGTCCGCACTGTACTTCAACGTCTTAGAGAGAACAATCTCTATGCCAAGCTGGAGAAATGTTCCTTTGAATGTTCTGAGGTCCTGTTTTTGGGGTGCTTCGTCTCATGTTCGGGGCTTCGTATGGACCCTGGGAAGGTCTTGGCTATCACCAACTGGCCTCTTCCTGCTAGCCTCAAGGCCACACAGCGCTTTCTTGGCTTCACTAATTATTATAGGCAGTTCATAAGGAATTACTCTTCCATTGCCGCGCCTATTATCGCTTTGACCAAGAAGGGTGTGAATGCCAGAGACTGGCCTCCCGAAGCTGTCTCTGCATTTCACAACCTGAAACAGGCCTTTGTTTCTGGCCCCCTCTTGAGGAGACCAAATCCTGGGAATGCATTTTTTATTGAAGTGGACGCTTCCTCAATGGGGGTGGGAGCTGTGCTTCTTCAAATCTTTGAGAAGAGACGCCAACCATGTGCGTTCTTCTCCAAAAAAAATTCTCAGGCAGAGAGGAATTATGCCATCGGTGATCGGGAACTTCTCGCAATTAAATTGGCGTTAGAGGAGTGGCGTCATCTCTTGGAGGGTTCCCCTCACTCCATAACGATCTTTACCGATCACAAGAATTTACAGTATCTACAGAATGCTAAACGTCTGAATCCTAGACAGGCCAGGTGGAGTCTCTTCTTTGCCCGTTTTAATTTCACGATTACCTACAAACCTGGTTCCTGCAACGGTCGGGCTGATGCGCTCTCTAGGTCATTTGACACTTTGGACGAGGAGTCCGCCCCTGAACCTGAGCCGATCATTCCACCTCATGCATTGTTGCCCACTCTACCACCCTGAAGTCTAAAATTCCGCCTGGTAAGACCTTTGTCCCCACTGAGCTAAGATCCTTCGTTGGGGACATGATTCCAAGGTGGCAGGGCATTCTGGATTCCTCCGATCCTTCCTACTCATCAGTCGTCACTACTGGTGGCCTAATCTCCGCTCAGACGTCAAAGACTACGTTAAAGCTTGTCATGTCTGTGCTCAGTCCAAATCCTCCACACAAGCTCCTGCTGGTCTCCTCATGCCCTTGCCCATTCCTAAGGAACCCTGGGCCCATATTGCCATGGATTTTATCACCGATCTCCCACTGTCTGAGAATAATACAGTCATTTGGGTGGTAATCGATCGATTCTCCAAGATGGCTCATTTTGTTCCTCTTCCTGGTCTTCCTTCTGCCCCTGCCTTGGTTCCCATTTTCATTCGGGAAATTCTCCGCCTACATGGGGTCCCTTCTCATATTGTTTCCGACAGGCGAGTCCAATTCACGTCTCGTTTTTGGAGAGCCTTTTGCAAATCCCTCAATATTGTCTTGGATTTTTCTTCCTCTTACCATCCCCAATCCAATGGACAGACTGAGAGGGTTAATCAGGAGTTAGAGGTCTTTCTTCGCACCTTTGTGTCTTCTCACCATGACGATTGGTCCTCTCTACTCCCGTGGGCAGAATTCTCCCATAACAATCATGTGAATACCAGTTCGCAGAAGACACCCTTTTTCACAGTTTATGGAAAATACCCTCAACTTCCTCTTCCCATGATCTGTTCTCCAGACATTCCAGCTTTGGCTTCGGTTCAGGAGTCTCTCAATTCCGTTTGGGGTCACGTTCATGATTCCCTCCGGGCAGCTGCTGAAAAATTCAAAGGCTTTGCCGACCGCCGCAGGCGTAAACCGCCTTCTCTTCAGCCAGGGGACAAAGTCTGTCTCTCTACCAGGAACATCAAGCTCCGAGTTCCTTCTCTGAAGTTTGCTCCACGATTCATCGGTCCATACACGGTAACTGCTAAACTGAATCCGGTTTGTTTCAAACTCCAGATTCCTAAGAGCCTTAAAATCACTAACTCCTTTCATGTTGCTCTTCTAAAGCCTTTAGTCCTCAAAAAACTCTCTCGTCCTCTCCCTACCGTGGCGCCTGTCTCTGAGGATAATCAGGAGTACGAGATCAGTCAAATTCTGGACTCCCGACTCTGTAAAGGCGTTCTTCAGTACCTCGTTCATTGGAAAGGGTTTGGTCCTGAGGAGAGGTCTTGGATCACTGCATCTGAGGTCTTTGCACCTCGTCTGTTAAAGGAGTTTCATCTGAAGTTTCCCTCTAAACCTGGGCCCAGGCGGGGAAGGGGGAGGCCTCGTAAGAGGGAGGGTACTGTCATGGATATGCATTAATGTCTGTCTGCCATCTTACCTTCCTCCTCATGTGTTCATCTAGAGACCAGACCTCCTTCACCTGGCTTCCTTTATAATCTCCTCCCAGCCTGACTCCACCCCAGGCCCTATCACAGAACACTATATTAACCTGTGCACTGCAAGCCTGCTTTGCTGATCAACGTGTTTGTTAGGCATTGTGTGTTTGGGTTCCTGCCTGCCGTGTGCTACGTCTGTCTCTCTGTTATGTTATTGGCTTGTCCCCGACTATCCCTGTCTGCTCGTGACCCTTGACCTTCGGCTCGTTCTTCGTTATCCTTGTCTGCTTGTGGCCCCTGACCTTCAGCTTGTTATTCGGTTCTCTCTATCGTGTGCTGCTGCTTCCCCTCTTTTCCCCTTATCCTACGGGGCGTGAGCTAGGAAACTCCAGGGGCCGCGACCTGGTCCCAGCCTGCAGCGTAATATCCTCACCACTAGAGGCCCTGGAGAAGACCAGCTGGGTCTTAGACTCCGCGCCCTGGGGAATCTTGGCTCTCGCTTCCGTTAGGATCCCGGTTGTGCTCCTCTGGTCCCGCTTTCCACAACCACCCAGTTTCCTATCCGCAGAAGCCAGCCATAGGGTTCACTACCCCGCGGTGCACTCCTGTCCCCCTACGGTGTGCATCTGTCACCTGGCCACAGGTGACCCTGACATTTAGAAGGGGCGGGTCTATACATTTAAAACACTGAGAGGGAGTTCCCCATCAGGTCTGCTCAGGCACAACCAATGAAGGACAGAGCTGGACATCGGATCGCCGCGGGACACTGGATTTCACCGCTGGAATGTTTTTCTTTTTTTATTTAAATAAAGGACTTTTTCAAGGTGTTTGTGTGTTTTTTTAAACATTTTTTTACGCTTTCTTCGTGAAATGGTAGGGGTACAATGTACCCCTTACCAATTCACATAGGGGGGGGCGGGATCTGGGGGTCCCCTTTGTTAAAGGGGTCTTCCAGATTCCGATAAGCCCCCTGCCCGCAGACCCCCACAACCACCGGGCAAGGGTTGTGGGGATGAGGCCCTTGTCCCCATCAACATGGGGACATCCTCCCCATGTTGAGGGCATGTGGCCTGGTACGGTTCAGGAGGGAGGAGGGCCGCTCTCTCGTCCCCCCCTCTTCCCCTGCGGCCGGCCAGGTTGCGTGCTCGGATAAGGGGTCTAGTATGGATTTTTAGGGGGACTCCACACCATTTTTTTTTTATTTGGGGTGGAGTTCCCCTTAAAATCCATGCCAGATCCATGCCATGCAAGTACTGGTATTTATAGTACCAGGGGAGAAAACTCCCTGCAGTAAAAAACGTAATAGGTTCAATTAGGATCCACGAGAGTGCAATCCTACTTCCTGCAATTACATCATTCTCTGTCTGCCAAACACAACTTTAATAAAACAGACAAAAAGGCAATCAAGCCAATCTATCATCGTGAAACATAAAACCATATGTTAAAAAGTTAGGAACAAAAATAGGTTTTAATACTCTGCCGAATAGGCAGATTTGATGATAATTCTGATACTAGAAAAATGATCTGAAAATCTATAAATTTATAAGAAATTTATGAGAATTGCAGAAAAAAGAAAAAAGGAAAAAAGAAAAAAAGAAAAGGAAAAATTTGAAAAAATTAAAAATAAAAATGAAATTACAATAATTTAAAATAAATATGAAAAATAAAATATAAAAAAATAATGAATAATTTAATGAAAAAATGTAAAAATATAAATACAATTTTTAATTGAAAAAAATAAATATATAAAAAAATAAAATAAAAAATAAAACATGCAAAATTACCAATTGGAAAGAAAACAGTTAAGATCCAGCTCAATGTTGAGTCCATTGGGATTCATTCTGAGAAATAGATTTTTTGAGTTTGGAACCACACCAATGTTCCTCTACTCTTTCTATTCCGCAGAATGTAAGCCCACTGGGATCCCTATTGTGGAACAATCTGAAATGGTTTTATTTTTTCTGCAATTCTTATAATTTTTTTATCAATTTATAGATTTTCAGATCATTTTTTTTATATCAGTATTATCATCAAATTTGCCTATTCGGCAGTGTATTAAAACCTATTTTTGTTCCTAACTTTTTAACATATGGTTTAATATTTCACAATGATAGATTGGCTTGATTGCCTTTTTGTCTGTTTTATTAAAGTTGTGTTTGTACCAGCACCTTAACTTATTTGCCCAGCAATACTTCACCACTGTGCCCTTTTATGTTTTATTATTATTATTATGTGGACACTCTCCATTCGGTGAGTAATTTCCCTGAAGGGGGAGTACTGTACTCATTTGAAAGAATATTTTTTACTTGTGTTCTGTTACACTTAATAATTTGGAATTAATGAAATACCAATTGTGGTTTTGTTTTTTGTTTTTTGTCACCAATTCAATTGTGGACACTTATCATATTGAGCGGGGTCTCTGAAGGGAGATCTACTCACTGCAATTTTGTTTAGCACTCAGTTTTTATATTTTGATGAACTATCACACCCAACTTTTCACTGAATTGTGTTACCATATCCGATTTTATGCCAACTGCTAGCGCTGCATTAATATATATATTTTTCCACGTTTAAAGTTGCAGCACTTTTTTGCGCAGCTGCTGCAGCAATTGCCACTATTATTATTCCTTTTTATTCAAAGCGCCAATTTTTGTTGTATTTTCATAGTGCATGCTTGGCCAATCATCAGCCAGCAATGCACTGCGATGCCGCAGTGAATTATGGGCCGTGACGCGCCACTCGAATTTGGCGCGAATGGCCCATAATGTTAGCAATTTGGCGAACAACCGAACAGACGATGTTCGAGTCGAACATGAGTTTGACTCGAACTTGAATCTCATCCCTAATGTGGAAGTAGCAATGCATCCTCCAACATTTGAATAGAATGTTGATAACATATCTATTCATCAGTAAGTAAATTCCAACATCTGTGTCAGTTTAATGGACTTTTTAAGACCTAAATACAGCACACCTTGCTGTATTACATTTATTTCTTAGTGTTACACAAACTGCAGACGCACCTATGCCTCCTCTTGTCATCACATTTCTAACATAGTGTGACCAATTGCAGGCTCAATTGGATTTCTCACTCACTCCCTTGATGGTTGACCACCCTGAGAATATCCTGGGTTAATGTTTTTATCTTGCTCTGGTTACACATGATTCTCCTCATTGAAGGTAGGACTCCCTGATACATTGGATGCCTATAGATGCAGGCCTGCCCTCCTCTAAATAATAATGTTATTATTATGTATTGATATATTATAGATGTCCACATTTCTCTGAATACTGCAAACAAAATATGATCGAAACGCGTTGGCATTCTAACAATAATAACATTCACAGAGACATATATTTCTGGTGTATTGTTTAGTGCTAGTATCCCTTGGACATTTATCATGTAAATTTTTTATGTATACCAGAGCTCATGCTGTTGTTACTGTTGCTGTTTTTATTGATTTTTATATCAAATTGGATTAATAAAGCATATAATGTTATACATCCAACAAGTTTATTTTTTGTAAGCTGTGAAAAAGCCCTTGGGAGTTATTTTCTCTTTCTTTCCTTACAGTTGCAATTGGGCTAGCAGCACCTTGTCCACTTACCATTTCACTTTCTTTGTGAAATGGTAAGGGTACAATGTACCCCTTACCAATTCACATAGGGGGGCGGGATCTTAGGGTCCCCTTTGTTAAAGGGGTCTTCCAGATTCCGATAAGCCCCCCGCCAGCAGACCCCCACAACCACTGGGCAAGGGTTGTGGGGATGAGGCCTTTGTCCCCATCAACATGGGGACATGGTGCTTTGGGGTCCAGACCCCAAAGCATCCTCCCCATGTTGAGGGCATGTGGCCTGGTACGGTTCAGCAGGGGGGGCGCTCTCTCGTCGTCCCCTCTTTTCCTGCGGCCTGCCAGGTTGCGTGCTCGGATAAGGGTCTGGTATGGAATTTTGGGTGGAACTCCATGCCATTTTTTTTTTATTTGGAGTGGAGTTCCCCTTAAAATTCAAACCAGACCTGAAGGGTTCCCCTTAATATCCATACCAGACCTGAAGGGCCTGGTAATTGAATTTGGGGGAACCCCCAAGCATTTTTTTTTCGACATCTTCTCAACACATGTCTGTGTATTCTGCATTCTGGACAATTCTTTCCCCATACACTGTGCAATCAGATTGGACAGTGTATGGGGAAATTAATTTCTCAGAGAAATGAGTGGATGTAAATGTCATCCAATCAGATTGCACAGTGTATGGGGAAAGAATTGTCCAGAATGCACAATACACAGACATGTGTTGCGAAGATGTTTTCATGGAAGTTTTGGCTCCACCAATGATTATAGACTATCACCATAAAATGCACAATTACAAGCCCAGTAAACATCTGCACAGTTGTTGATAGGAGGAAGATCTCTAGAATGAATATTGAGTTTTCAAAAATAAATGAATGAAAGGAATAAAAGTGGAAGCAATATTCTCCATGTGATAAGGAAAAGCTCATTAACATGATCAGCATTACAATGAGCAAGTGCCCGATGTCTGTTTCATATTTAAGAATGTGTCTGCGCCCGTACGCGCAACGATTCCGCGAATCCGGCGCAAGTCAACCACATGCGCCATGTCGCAATAATTATTCCTGTCCGCGCAAATACACCAACATTTTCTTAAATCAGCCCCCCATTCCTTTATCTACACTGTCTAAAGATGGGTCAGGCTATAACAAGTGATGCAATTGAAACTGCAATTGCTACATTCAAACCCCATAAATCGTTGGAGCTAGATGGGTACCCGGTTGAATGGTATCAGCTCTATAGAGAAAAAATTGCCCAACGTTTACATAGGGTATTTACATCCACTAGAAAGGTAGGTATACTACCACCAACAATGAGAGAGGCTCTTATAGTAGTGTTACCAAAGCCTGGAAAAGATCCCTTATGACGCGTACACGTGGTCGGAATTTCCGATGGAAAAAGTCAGATAGCAGTTTTTCATCGGATATTCCGACCTTGCGTATGCCCCATCGGACTTTTTCCGTCGGAAATTCTGATGGAATTAGATAGAGAACATGTTCTCTTTTTTTCAGACGGAAATTCAGTTTGTCTGTATGCAATTCTGACGTACTAAAAACCACGCATGCTCAGAATCAAGTCGACGCATGCTCGGAAGCATTGAACTTAATTTTTCTTGGCTCGTCGTAGTGTTGTACGTCACCGCGTTCTTGATGGTCGGAATTTGGTGTGACTGTGTGTATGCAAGACAGCTTGAGCGGAATTCCGTTGGAATTCCGTCGGAAAAGCCATCCGAGTTTATTCCCACGTGTGTACAGGGCAACAGAGTGTTAATTGTATAAGCCGATTTCACTGATCAATGCTGATATACAAATCCTGGCAAAGGTACTAGCAACTAGACTGCAATCTGTGATCAAACTTGTGGGGTCGGACCAAATTGGGTTTATACCAGGAAGATGCACTCAAATTAATCTCAGAAGGCTTCTTGTTAATTAACAAATAAAACAAGAAAATGCTGCAAGTAGAGTGATTGCTTCCTTAGACACGAAAAAAGCATTTGGCTCTGTGGAATGGGGATAACTTTTCTTGCTTCTAGCCAAGTTGTGATTTGGGCCCAGGTTCATTTCATGGGTTCAACTCCTATATAGTGAGTCCATGGAGTCATTTAGGATATACAGAGGCACTAGGCAAGGATGTCCCATGTCCCCTCTCCTATTCGCATTGGCCATTGAACCATTAGCTGCAAAGTTGAGGGAGGATGATAATGTTCAAGGTTTGTGATTGGGGGAGCTTAAGGAATGTGTTTCTCTGTATGCAAGTGTTGTGCAACATAAGGTGCAGAGATGTAGCACACTCCGGGGGAAAAACAAAAAAAACTAAAACACATACAACAAAATGCTGTCTGTACACATGCAGATATTTGTAAAAAATGAATGGAATACCAGCCTTGTTTGAAAAAGAATTCTTATGCCGCGTACACACGACCGCTTTTCATGACAAGAAAAATTCAATTTTTAAAAATGGTCGTGAAAAACGGTCGAGTGTATACTCCAGAGCATTTTTTTCAACGACAAAAATGGGCGAAAAAATTTTAGAGCCTGCTCTATTTTTTTGGGGAGTTTTTCACGTCGTTCTTTTTAACGTCGTGAAAAACGGTCGTGTGTATGCTTTTACGAGGGGAAAAAACGCGCATGCTCAGAATCAAGTATGAGATGGGAGCGCTCGTTCTGGTAAAACTAGCGTTCGTAATGGAGATAGCACATTCGTCACGCTGTAACGGACTGAAAAGTAGACATGTGCACAGTGAAATATTTCGTTTCGGAATTTCGTTTTCGTTAGAAAAATAAATTTATTTAGTTACTCCCGAAATTCGTTTTTATTTATTTTGTTTTTCGTTAGAAATTGCATTCGTCCGAAAATCTGAATTAATTAAGGTTGAATCTGTCATTGAAGGCTTATGGTGTCTGTCGAATGTTCAAAGAAGATTCGACGGAGCAGCGAAACTGTACGACGCTGCAATCGTACATTTGCGGTCAAATGTTCCACCTACAAGCTATAGATGAATTCTATTGTATGACTAGTAATAATTATATTTTTTAATTACTATTACTAGTCAACAGGGATGAGCCGAACACCCCCCTGTTAGGTTGCACCAGAACCTGCGAACAGACAAAATGTTTGTGTGAACTTTAGAACCCTATTAAATACAATGGACTCGAACGTTCGAAATCTAAAGTGTTAATTATAAAGGCTAATATGCAAGTTATTGTCCTAAAAAGTGTTTGGGGACCTGGGTCCTGCCCCAGGGGACATGTATTAATGCAAAAAAAAGTTTTAAAAACGGCCGTTTTTTCGGGAGCAGTGATTTTAATAATGCTTAAAATGAAAAAATAAAAGTGAAATATTCCTTTAAATTTCGTACCTAGGGGTGTGTATGATATGCATGTAAAGTGGCGCATGTTTCCCCTGCTTAGAACTGTCCCTGCAAAAAATTTCATTTTTGAAAGAAAAAAAGTCATTTAAAACTCACTCGCGCTATTAATGAATTGTCGGCTCCCGGCAATACATACAAAAGTCATTGAAAATCCATGCCTTTCCACTCACCCTATTGCCGCATACACACGACCGTTTTTCATGACGAGAAAAATGCAATTTTTTTAATTGGTCATTAAAAACGATCGTGTGTAGGCTCCAGAGCATTTTTCGCGACATGAAAAATGGGCATTAAAAATTTTGAACATGCTCTATTTTTTCTCGTCGTTTTTTACGTCGTTGTTTTTCTCGTCGTGAAGAGATCAGGAAATTCAGGACGCTCTACAGAAAGCCCAAGATAATTACCAGAAATAGAAATTACAGAAATAATTACCAAAGGAAGAAAGGAGAACCCAGTTTTTAAGACTGGCGACAAGGTGTGGCTATCAGCAGCAAATCTCAGGTTACCCTGTCCCTCACAGAAATTGGGCCCAAAATTTATAGGGCCTTTTGAAATCAAAAGAATGATAAACCCTGTGGCTTTTGAATTAGCCCTACACATTTCCTACAGGGTTCACCCAGTTTTCCATGCATCCTAGCTGAAACCGCTGACTCCCAGTCCTTTTCCAGGAAGAGAGGAATCACCTCCTCCACCAGTCAAAGTGGATGGGGAAGAGGAGTTTGAGGTAGAGGCCATTTTGAATTGCAGGAAGAGGGGAAGACAACTACAGTACCTGATCAAATAGAAGCTACCTGTACTCACTGAGGCCGAGATGCAGAGAGCGGCTCACTCTTGCGACTAATCGCACTCCACCCCCTGGAGATGGGACAGAGGGTGAATGGCACCAAGAGGCACAAGCTACCAGCTACCAGCAGGCAGGACAGGACTTGCATTAAGGTCTCTGAGGGCTTGTGTAGACACTGACAGGTAGCAGAGCTCAGCTGGTATTATTTGGCAGAAAGTCCAAAGCAGGCTGGGGGTCAAACACCAGAGAGGAGCGGAGTCCAAGACAAGCAAAAGGATCAAGACGCTGGAGACTGGAGACAATCCAGGTCACAGGCAGGGCGGAAGTGATGTCTTTTGATGACGCCCTGGAGGAGGGGTGAAACGCGTTGACGTAATTTCCGGTTTGCGGCAAAACTGTAACGCAAGTTCCTGTATCCGGAGAGCGCACGCCATCCGAGCGGCGTTCGCGGAAGTATTTTCTGATGCCTGTCTTTGCCTAATTTTTGTAAGTAGCGCTATACCAGCGCCTTAACTTATTTGCCCAGCAATACTTCACCATTGTACCTTTTTATGTTTTATTATCGGTGGGAGCCAACATCCTTCAAATAAAGCATCCATAAAGCAAACATCATAGAGAAAAGCCCCAGCATTTTTTTCATCTGAATGATCCCAGACTGAGACGCTGTGGACACTCTCCATTCGGTGAGTAAGTTCCCTGAGGGGGGAGCACTGTACTCATTTGTAAGAATATTTTTTACTTGTGTTCTGTTACACTTAATAATTTTGAATTTATGAAATACCAATTGTGGTTTTGTTTTTTGTCACCAATTTAATTGTGGACACTTATCATATTGAGCGGGGTCTCTGAAGGGAGATCCACTCACTGCAATTTTGTTTAGAACTCAGTTCTTATATTTTGATGAACTATCACACCCAACTTTTCACTGAATTGTGTTACCAACACATTTTTTATAGGACTTGTTCCGATTTTATGCCAACTGCTAGTGCTGCATTAATATATATATATTTTTCCAAGCATGCACTATTACCTGCATGCTTTGGCCAATCACAGAGCGGTAAGAACGGAGAGCCATAGTTGGGCAAATCCAGGGTGGCTTTGGCCAATTATGTCTCAGGGGGTTTAGTACACGCCCCACATTATATAAGGCCGCCTGCGTGGTGGCCTTGTGTAGTGTGTTGCGGCGGCGGAGAGAGAGAGAGAGACAGTGTCATTTAATTTGAGTTAGATAGAGCAGGCAGGCTAGTCAGTTAGCTGCAGTTACAGTGTATGGAGGATATACATGCATCCTAGGTGTTGTATGTATATATACACTGTATTCAGTTTAGCTAGATCCGTTCCTGTTATTTTCTTCCTAATATACTGACAGGCAGGCAGGTGATTGTGGTAGCTTCAGTATTTTCAGTCAGTGTACTGTGTCCTATGCACAGTGTGCAACTAAAGCTAACTGAAGACAATTGCTGGTGTTGTCTTACTAATAATACCACAGGCAGGCAGCTGCAGTATTTTCAGTCAGTGTACTGTGTCCTCTGCACAGTGTGCAACTAAAGCTAACTGAAGACAATTGCTGGTGTTCTCTTACTAATAATACCACAGACAGGCAGCTGCAGTTTTTTCAGTCAGTTTACTGTGTCCTCTGCACAGTGTGCAACTAAAGCTAACTGGAGACAATTGCTGGTGTTCTCTTACTAATAATACCACAGGCAGACAGCTTTAGTATTTTGAGTCAGTGTACTGTGTCCTCTGCACAGTGTGCACCTAAAGCTAACTTAAGACAATTGCTGGTGTTATCTTACTAATAATACCACAGGCAGGTGGTTGATTCAGCTAGCTGCAGTATATTAGTGTACTGTATACTGGGCACAGTGTGCAGCTAAAGCTCACTGCAGACAATTCCTGTTGTTTTCTTCCTAATAATACTAAAGGCAGGCAGTTGATTCTGCTAGCTGCAGTATAATCAGTATATATATATACATCCCAGCTTAGTGCAGCTACATCTCACTGCAGGTCATTAGTATGTCTGGAAGGACAACAAGGAGAGGCAGACAGTCACAAGCCAATAAAAGAGGGCAAGCAGGCTCTGTGTCTAGAGGCAACAGTGCTGGTCGTGGACACGCTTGTCCTTTTTTTTTCGGCAGCTGGCCGCGTTGCGCCGCAACATGCCGAAGACTTGGTAGAGTGGATGACCAATACATCCTCATCCTCTCTCACCCAGGCTCAGAGTACTTTGTCTGGCAAAGCAGCTGCCAAAGTGGCCTCTTCCCTCGGCTCAATGGCATCAGTCACTCCTTCCCTAGCCCCACCATGTCCTCCTGAGGAGTCCCCTAAACTGTTTGACCACAGTGCTGGGTACATGCTGCAGGAGGATGTGCAGCGTTTTGAAGGCTCTGATGATGGTACCCAGCTAGAGAAACGCAGTAACGTGAGCCCAGAGAGAGGGGGTGCCCAAGAAGGACAGCAATCTGGCAGTCATGTTCCCCCAGCTGCAGCATACTGCCACGTTTGCTCCAGTGATGGGGATGATGAGGTCACACACTCTACGTGGGTGCCTGATAGGAGAGAAGAGGAGGAGGAGGCACATCTCCAAGAGGCAGAATGCCCTCCAGGGGCCAGCTTAAGGGCAGCACACTGACTGTATCACACCGCAGTGTGGACCTTTTTTGAGACTAGTGTGTCAGATCGCACCGCTGCTATTTGCAACATATGTCTCAAGCGTATCTCGCGTGGCCAAAACATCACCCGCCTAAGCACCACATGCTTGACCAGACATATGTCGACCTGCCATGCAGTTCGTTGGCAAGCGTACCTAAAAGACCCACACCAAAGAACAAAGCGGACCTCTCCTTGCTCCTCATCAGCTGGGATCTCCAACCCCACTATACCTTCATATATATACGTCCTCTCTGAAACCTGCACTGAGAGGAATGAAGGTGTAGAATTAGGTGTGTCACAGCCAAGTACTTGCGGGCAATCTGCTTTTGGTACACCAACATCAGATTGTATCAGGTAAATTTCCCTGCCCCAGCTGCTGCACCGCCGAAAGAAGTTCCCTCCCAGCCATCCACATGCCCAGCGGTTGAATGCTAGCTTGGCTAAATTGCTAGCACTTCAACTGCTGCCTTTTCAGTTGGTAGACTCTGCCCCCTTCCGTGAGTTTGTGGAATGTGCGGTTCCTCAGTGGCAGGATCCCATACGCCACTTTTTTTCACGGAAGTCGATTCCGGCTCTCTATCGGCATGTGGAAGGCAATGTCTTGGCTTCGCTGGACAGGGCGGTTAGCGGTAAGGTGCATATTATTGCTGACTCATGGTCCAGCAGGCATGGACAGGGACGTTACCTATCTTTCACGGTGCATTGGGTGACTCTGCTGGCAGCTGGGAAGGAAGCAGGACAAGGTTCAGTAGTGTTGGAGGTTGTTCCGCCGCCACACCTCCAAAATGCTACTACTGGTGATTCTGACACACCTCTCTCCTCCTCCCCCTCCTTTTCCTCCTGGATCTTACAGTGAAAAACAAATACCAAAATGACAAAAAGGCAAATAGCAAAAAATTGCTAAAAGTTTTAGCTGCTACACAAGAATGTGACTAATATTCGATGATGACTGTGAGTAAAATAGTAGCGCTATAAAGAAAATGGAGAAATATCTCTATAGTCACTGTGAAGGTGACTAATTGAAAAAATAAAAATAAATACAGAATTGTAGTGATAAGTCCACATGGAGAAACAACCTTATAAATGCATGTGAAAAAGTCCATCAATAATAAAGTGACAGGTGACGGTGAGGGTGAAGGTGTAACCGTGCAGGTCATCACATAGACATTCTTATCAGATAGGTAAGATATAATTGAATATGCATGAGAGGCTCCTAGTGATAGTATGAGGTGGAGGGGGAGGACACAGTTTTTAGTTTCTCCATTGTGCCTTTCCACTCACCCTATTGCCGCGTACACACGACCGTTTTTCATGACGAGAAAAATGCAATTTTTTTAATTGGTCATTAAAAACGATCGTGTGTAGGCTCCAGAGCATTTTTCGCGACATGAAAAATGGGCATTAAAAATTTTGAACATGCTCTATTTTTTCTCGTCGTTTTTTACGTCGTCGTTTTTCTCGTCGTGAAGAGATCAGGAAATTCAGGACGCTCTACAGAAAGCCCAAGATAATTACCAGAAATAGAAATTACAGAAATAATTACCAAAGGAAGAAAGGAGAACCCAGTTTTTAAGACTGGCGACAAGGTGTGGCTATCAGCAGCAAATCTCAGGTTACCCTGTCCCTCACAGAAATTGGGCCCAAAATTTATAGGGCCTTTTGAAATCAAAAGAATGATAAACCCTGTGGCTTTTGAATTAGCCCTACCCATTTCCTACAGGGTTCACCCAGTTTTCCATGCATCCTAGCTGAAACCGCTGACTCCCAGTCCTTTTCCAGGAAGAGAGGAATCACCTCCTCCACCAGTCAAAGTGGATGGGGAAGAGGAGTTTGAGGTAGAGGCCATTTTGAATTGCAGGAAGAGGGGAAGACAACTACAGTACCTGATCAAATAGAAGCTACCTGTACTCACTGAGGCCGAGATGCAGAGAGCGGCTCACTCTTGCGACTAATCGCACTCCACCCCCTGGAGATGGGACAGAGGGTGAATGGCACCAAGAGGCACAAGCTACCAGCTACCAGCAGGCAGGACAGGACTTGCATTAAGGTCTCTGAGGGCTTGTGTAGACACTGACAGGTAGCAGAGCTCAGCTGGTATTATTTGGCAGAAAGTCCAAAGCAGGCTGGGGGTCAAACACCAGAGAGGAGCGGAGTCCAAGACAAGCAAAAGGATCAAGACGCTGGAAACTGGAGACAATCCAGGTCACAGGCAGAAGGTCAGGTGCAGGAGACTGAAGGCAAATCCGGGTCACAAGGCAGAGTGTCAAACACAGGAGAGAGCAGAAAAGTACAATAAGCAAGCCAGGAGTCAGGTTTAGAAGAGATCAGGGTGGTCAAGGCAATCTGCGTCACAGCAGAAGATCAAACAGGCAGGAAACAGGAACTTGGATCACAGGAAGCTGAAAGACAAAACAGCAATTTGCTTGGGGATTTGCTCAGCTTTTATAGGTAGCCAGGATTCCATGTGACACGCTGATCAAATGGAAGCTGTTCACTTCCTGACAGGCAGCCAGGATGTCATGAGACACGCTGAACAGATAGAAGCTGTTTACTTCCTGACAGGTAGCCAGGATGTCATGTGACACGCTGAACAGATAGAAGCTGTTTACTTCCCTGACACGCAGGCACCAGTGGGCGGGGCCGAGTCCGGGATTCGTGTCTATGGACACAAATGCTGGACTCGGGAGCGAGCCCGCAAGGTAACCCCCTTTGGAAAGCCCTTCCCAGGGGGGTTAACTGAGGAGCCGAGACAGCCACTGGGGGACCCCAGAAGACGATGATCGGGGCCACTCTGTGCAAAACGAGCTGCACAGCGGAGGTAAGTATGACATGTTTGTTATTTTTTTTTTTATTCAAACCTTTAGCACCACTTTAAGCCTTTAAAGCGGAGGTTCAACCCAAAGTGAACCTACGCTTTTCGAACTCTCCCCCCCTTCGGTGTCAAATTTGGCACCTTTCGGGGGGGAGGGTTCTTCCGAGTATAGACTCCCGCAGGAGTCCCGCCCCTTCGTGTCCCCCCTGTTGTGTTCTGGTAAACACACGGCTCCCAGAACACAGCGGGACCAATGAGGACGGTGCAGCGCGACTCGCGCATATGCAGTAGGGAAATGGGCAGTGAAGCCGCAGCGCTTCACTTCCCGATTCTCTCATCGAGGATGGCGGCGGGGGAAGCCGAGAGCCGAGCGGTAGCTCGGCTTCCGCTGCCGACGTCGCAGGCGACCTGGACAGGTAAGTGTCCATTTTTTAAAAGTCAGCAGCTGCAGAATTTGTAGCTGCTGGGTTTTAAAAAAAAATCCGGTGAACCTCTGCTTTAATTACCCACAAGCAATGCTGCATCATTGCATGCATACTCCTTATGAGTGAACGTGATTAACAAAACGCTTAGTTTTTTACATTCATGTGATGCCAAAACAATTTGACTTTCATACAGCATGTACTCAGTTGTATGTATAATTATATTTCATCATTTTTTTTTTACAGTGTTCATGGTATACTTTTACCAATATGTCAACCTTTGTATATAGTTATGTTTATGTTTTGAAAACTTTATCATGCATTTCTAGACCACGGTATTGCGTTTGATACAATAAAGGTTTTATCATATATACTCCATACACATATTTTTGTAGCAATAAGCCTCATTTAAAGTGCCATTCTTTTTCCTTTGTTTTTATTAAATACAATATATATATATTTATCGGGGGGATTAGCTCAATGGGGATCACCTTCCCTGGCAAAAAGGGTAGTCCAAATGCCAGGTTTTCTTAACACCTGACTTTTTTATTTTTAAAAGTATCTCTCTCTTTCTCTTTTTCTCTCTCTCTTTTTCTTTTTCTCTCTATCTTTCTCTCTCTCTTTTTCTCTCTCGTTTTCTCTCTCTCTCTCTCTCTCTTTCTCTCGCGCTCTCTCTATTTTTTTCCCGCTTCCTCTCTCTTTTTTTTCTCTCTCCCTTTCTTTTTTTTACCTCTCTCTTTCTCTCTCTCTCCAGCATGAACTCATGAAAGACAGAAGTTGTCGAACAAACCTGATTTATTTTTATCTGGAGGTAAGTAAAACAGTGGACAGAGGGGTGGACGTGGTATACTTGGATTTTGCAAAAGCGTTTGACACCGTTCCCCACGCACAGCTCATGTGTAAGGTAAAGTCTACAGGCTTGGGAAGATCAATTTGTAAATGGATAGAAAACTGGCTAAAAGACATGATTCAGAGACTAGTGGTTAATGACTCTTACTCTGAATGGTCCAAGGTTATTAGTGGTGTACCCCAAGGTTCAGTGTTGGGAAACTTACTTCAATATCTTTATAAATGATATAGGGTCGGGGATTAAAGATACCATTTCTGTATTTGCAGGCGACACTTTGCAATAACGTCCTTACAGGATGTCTCCAATTTACAAGCCAATTTACAAGCCAACCTCAATGCACTGTCTAAGCAAAGTCCTTTCTTGTATTATGAGAGGTATGGACTCCAGAGAGGGAGATATTGTTTTGCCTCTGTACAAATCATTAGTAAGACCTCATCTGGAATATGCAGTTCAGTTTCGGGCACCAGTTCTCGAAAAGGATATCGGGGAACTTGAGAAAGTGCAGAGAAGGGCAACCAACTGAGGCATGGAGGAACTCAGCTATGAGGAAAGAGGAACTGAATCTATTCCCTCTTGAGAAGAGGAAATTAAGGGGGATATGATAAACATGTACAAATACATAAGTGATCCATAAAGTGAACTTGGTTTTTTGAGTTATTAAATTTAAGGTCATCACAGAGGACAATGGGGCACTCTTTACATCTAGAGGGAAAAAAAAATCATCTCCAAATATGGAAAGGTTTCTTCACAGTAAGAGCTGTGAAAATGTGGAATAGACTCCCTCCAGAGGTGGTTCTGGCCAGCTCAGAAGAATTGCTTTACAAAAGGCCTGAATTCTTTCCTAAATGTACATACTATAGCTAGGTACTAACATTTATAGGTAAAGTTGATCCAGGGAAAATTTGATTTCCTCTTGGGGAATCAGGAAGGATTTTTTTCCCCTGCTGTAGCAAATTGGACCATGCTTTGCTGTGGTTCTTCGACCTTCCTCTGGATCAACTGTGGGTATAGGATTGTGTATATGGGATTGTATTTTATAATTCATTTTTTGGATGAACTAGATGGACCTTTTTTAACCTGACTAACTATGTAACTATATACATATACATACACACACACACACACTGTATATATTGAATTTAATATATACTAAGGTATTTGAGACTAGCACACATGGTTAAACAAGGAAGATGCATTTTATACATCAAAAGGCTATGCAAAAGGCAGATACCTTGGTGCTTGTGGGCTAACCTGTTTATGGTTGGTTGTCTAATTAAACATTGCAAAGGAGGTAATTTACAAGGTTATCCACAACGGATTGTAAAATGCAGGTCCTCTATGTTTACTTTCAACTGTTAGCCAAGGAATCTACTGTCCAGCAGCTGAATGATGCAGGAAATGACATTCATGACAACTACATAGCACCTCCCTGTACATCATCTCCCTGTACTATGTAAATTATCATTAAAGCTGATCTTCAGCTTTTAGTAAAGTTTGAATAGTTAATTTGAATGGTTAAGCTGGTCCAGATGAACTATTTCTTCACATTATAGAATACATCACTGTGTTCAGACAGTGGAAAGGAACTTCATGTCCTACTCTTGGAACAAAGTTGAGTCGGGTTAAGTGATGCTCAGCCTTTCAGAGGGACCTTTGTATTCAATGAATAAACGCAAAGCTTCCTGTGATTGGAAGCGGAGAGGTGGTGATTAATGTCATGATCACCAACTCAGCCATTCCGAGGACTATTTGTATTTATTCACAAAATACAAAGCTCCTTGTGACTGACAAGGCTGACTCAATTTAGTTCTGGTAGTTGGACAGGAAGTTCCCATCCCACTGCAGGAACACCAAGCTGTATAGTGTATGTAACTGAGACTACATACAGTTCATACAGCGCTGAGAGCTGCTTCATCTCTTTGTGAATTACATAGTATATTTGGACAAGCTTGATCCAAATGAACTATTTACATTTTGCTAAGAGCCAAAGATCAGCTTTCTTATATTACAGGGATAAAAAGTCATTTTTTTTTTTTTTATCAAAATATTCTTTATTTCCTTTTCTTCTTTTTTTTTCCATATAAACATTCCCACACATATACATGGCACTCTCCTCCATAAACAATACATATATCACATAAACACAAACAACAATAGAGCACCCTCCTCCCCTCCTCCCACCCCATCACATTTTCCCACATCCTCTCCTCCCCCCCCCTCCATCCCCATACTCCACCCCTCACTCTCTACTGTGCCTCCACCTCTAACCAGTGTTTCCATATGTTCATAAATTTCTTCCTGTTTCCCCTCTTATTATATATAAATTCTTCTTTTCTAATGGTATTGTCTATTAATTTCCTCCATTCTGTCCCTGTTGGGGGGTCTTTTGCTTGCCACCTTTGCGCTATAAGCTTCCTACCATGGAACAAACACCTTAATATTGCCGTTTGGGTGTCTACTGATATTCCCCTATCTTCTATCAATCCTAGCACACATAGTTTAGCTTCTGGTTGAAAAGATGTCCCAAATACAAAGTTTATGCTATTTATTATCTCCTTCCAATACCAATACAATTTGGGACATCTCCACATCATGTGCACCAAATCTCCCTCCTCAGTTCTACATCTCTGGCATTTCGCATCTTTCCTACCACCAAACTGATACATTCTTCGGGGTGTATAATATGCTCTGTGTACTAAATATAATTGTGAAACCATTTGAGAGGGGGAAAGTGTAACTCTCGGACCTGCCTCTAGTATCCTTTTCCACTGATCTTGTGTTATTGGGCCCAGATCTCTTTCCCATTTTCCCTTGCTTTCGAATCTCTCTTCCTGATCTTACCTCACTTATACATTTGTACATCTCCAATATTATCCCTCTAGATATATCCGCATTCACTAACCTACTGAGTTGGGTCATTTCATTCCATACTGGTATTTCTTGCCTGAATTGTGCATTCAGAGCATGCCTTACCTGTAGATATCTGTAGAATGATTTATTAGGGACTGAGTACTCCTCTCTTAGCTCTTGAAATGTTTTTATTCTTCCCTCTTTGAAAAGCTGTATCAGGAGGTGTACTCCACATATATCCCAGTCCTCAACTTTTCCCATCTTTTTGAGCTCTTCTAGATTACTATTATCCCAAATGGGAGAGAATTCTGAGAATCCGCTGTACCCCAATATCTCCTTAACCGTCTTCCAACATTTTACCATCAGTTTTTCTGTTGGACATCTGGAGCAGAAAGAGTCAGCCTCCACTGCCTCTACTTCTGTATCATGACTTGTATCATTCAATAATAGATTCTTCCCCCCCTCCCTACTCCCTGGTAGGTTACTTCCCCTCATATGCTGCATTTGTGCAGCTAGAAAGTAGTATCTCGGGTTAGGCAATGGCAGTCCCCCCCTTTCACTAGTTTGCTGTAAAGTACGAAGGCGGACTCTTGCTGCTCCATTTCTCCATATCAGTTCCCTGAATACACTGTCTATTCTTTTGAACCAGTACTTTGGAATCCATACTGGGGAGTTATGCAGTACATATAAGATCTGAGGCATCCAAACCATTTTGACAAGGTTGCAACGTCCGACCATCGAAAGTGAAAGTCTGTTCCACACGCGGCACTTCTGTCTCAACCTTGTCATTAATGGTACCAGATTATTGGCTACATAATGTCCTGAATCTTTTGATACATTTATTCCCAGGTACCTCATCTGACTCACAACCTTAACTTGGGTTATCTGCTGTGTTATTGGGTCCACCGGCAAAAGTGCCGATTTTTCCCAGTTAATCCTCAACCCTGAAATTTTCCCATATTCTCCAATAATCCCCATTGCTGCATCAAATGAGGACTGTGTAATGTATCCCCCAGAAAAAGCAAGATGTCATCTGCATACATGGCAATCTTTTCTTCCCCAAGTTTTCTCTTAAATCCATGTACCTCTGGGGATGCCCTTATTGATATGGCCAGAGGCTCCACTGCGAGGGCGAACAGCAGGGGCGACAGCGGACACCCCTGCCTTGTCCCCCTCGCCAACTGGAACCATTCTGAACACTCACCATTTATTCTTATTTTTGCTCTTGGACCCTCATACAGAATCTTAACCAATTGGATGAATCTAGGACCAAACTTAAACTCAGCCAGTACCCTCCACAAAAAGTGCCACTCAAGGCTGTTAAATGCCTTGGCTGCGTCCAAGGACAGAATAGCTATTGTCCCTTTATTCTCTATTGGCAGTTGAATGTTTAGATATGTCCTTCTTATATTGATACTTTTACATCTGTCTGGAATAAATCCGGTCTGGTCCGGGTGCACCAGTTTTGCAACTATCCTATTAAGTCTTGTTGCCAGTACTTTAGCCAATATCTTCACATCCGAACATAGGAGAGATATTGGCCTATATGATGCTACGTCAAGTTGACTTTTCCCCTCCTTAGGAAGCACTATAATTGTTGCCTCTGTCATAGACAGTGGCAGCTTCCCCTCTACAGCTGCCCAGTTAAGTACTTCCAGAAGTTTTGGAAGCAGCACCTTACTGTAAGTCTTATATATTTCTATTGGCAAACCATCAGGTCCAGGGGCCTTCTAGTTCGCCATATCTGCTGTTGCTTTTTGTAGTTCTTCCAGCGTCAGTGGTGCCTCCAGTCCTTCTCTATCTTCCCTTGATAGTTGGGGGACCTGTAGCCCTTCAAAAAAGGTTCCCATCTCCCTTTCTACGTTTTCTGATGGAGTACTGCTGTACAAGTTTTGGTAGTAGTTTTTAAAGACCTCTGTTATTTTACTAGTGCCTCTCCTAATCTCCCCTTCTTTATCACATATAGCCGATATAACCGAGGAGGGGGCATTGGCCCTAGCAATCAGGGACAGCATCCTCCCCACTCTTTCTCCCTCCCCAAAAAAGGTCTGTTTTTGAAACAGCATTTTATTTTCTGCCTTTTTTAATAACAAGTCTTTATATTCTTCCTGACTTTTTACCCATTCTTTATATTTCTCTGTTGTTGGACTTTCTACATATTTTACTTAAGACCTTCTCACCTTTTCCCTTGCTGTAACTTCCTTCGCTTGTGTTTGTTTTTTTACATATGATTTTTTTTTTGTATTAAGACTCCCCGAAGGAAGGCGTTCAGGGCATCCCAAATAGTTCCCTTAGATGCTGATCCTTCATTTAGTTTTATAAATTCTTCTAGGCTGGCATAGACTCCCCCCACATCGTTAATTATTTCTAACCAGAATGGATTCAACTTCCAATCCCCTTTACTAAGTTTCTTACTTGTATTTATTTCAAAAATTACTGCAGCATGGTCTGAAATACTTCTCGGTTCATATTTCACTTCCCCCACCTCCCTCAAGGCATCCTCACTACAAAGCACCAAATCTATTCTGGACAAGGTCGCGTGCATTTTTGAGTGACAAGAAAACAGTTTTTCCTCCGGGTGTCTCACCCTCCACACGTCCACCAGTCCCGTCTCTCCGCAAAATTGGAGGAGGGGACTGCCAGGCGTGCCACTGGGGGAGACCCCGGGGGGAATCCTATCCACCTTTTTATTCATTTTATTCATCTCCTGTCACTATAACTGGGACCCCTTCCTTGTCCATAGAAAACTTTATTAGCTCCTCTAAAATTTCAGTACTAAAGGGTGGTGGGATATAGACATTAGCCAGTACATATTCCCTTGTCTCTATCTGACAAAAAAGGAATATAAACCGCCCTTTATCATCCACTTTACTCTGCCTGCAGGAGAACACTATTCCAGAATCAACCAGCACGCTGACACCCCTTGAGTATTAGGTATGCGTGGCATGGTATTGTACTTGATATTTTCTATGTTTTAATGTGCTGATGGTTTCCTTTTCCAGATGCGTCTCCTGCAGACACAGTATCCCAATATTATCCAGCTCTGCCATCGAGTAAATTATGCTTCTTTTAACTGGTTCTCTTACCCCACGAACGTTCCAGGAACATACCCTAATACTTTTAGTCTGTCCCAGGAATACCCCTTTTTCTCAAATCGCCTTTCAGGACAACCTTGGAGAGAGCGTAGCTCCGCCTCTTTAACAGGAAACACTTTCAGCCTTTAAATCCCTCCTCTTCCACCATGGCCTCAGTTATTGTGTTTCCTCCGCCATGGTGGAAGCAACAGGTGGGAACCAGGGTGCTACGCTCTTTCCAAGGGGGAAGCAGTAAGGCTTACCTTTCTTTTTTTCTGCCTGGTGTGCAGCTTTTATTTGGTACTTGTATCAGTGACCATCCCAGCACCCCCTCCACCTCAAGCGGGGGGTGTTCCGGAGTCCCCAGTCTCGCCTGCTCAGGGGAGTAAAGGACCCACAGGAGATGCAGCATCTTGTGCCCGGAATCCGCGGTAAGGCTCCAGGAGCCGAGCGGTTGCCGCTGCAGGTCAGCGGCGCGAATCGCATGACGGTTCCGGGTCCTGGCTGGCGGGTGACGTCAGTTCCGGCGATGCGGTTTCCTGTGTGGGCGTGGCGCTAGTGGTTCCCAGTGCTTGGAACGCAGAGACTAGGGGGCGGGTCTATCGACCGGCGCTTCCGTTTCCGGCCCACGTGGATGACGCGGGACCCGGGAAAATTTAAAACACACACTGTGTGTATAGCCCAGCTGCGCTCTCGACAAGATGGAAGAGAGACAGACAGCGATGGCGGAAGCAGGCGCCCTAAGCTCCGGTCAGGCTCAGGTAAGAGGGGTACAATGGTGCCTTTTATTCTTATCCAAATGAGTCTTTTTGCTGTGTTGTTTTGTTTGTTTCCTCCCTTAAGGGAGCCTGCTGCTGTACGGTCGGTGGTTACTTCTCTCTGACCTGCTACAGCTTGGACATTGGTGGTTGTTTTCACTGGGACACTTCTTTTCTATCTTTGGTGGTGGCCTAAATGACACTAATTGGTTAGGTGTGGCTAGGACATTAGGTGAATTTCTATTGTTTATCTCGTTTCAGGAGAAAGCTGTAGCAAAAACCAAACATGTAAACCCACCAAGCCAGAGGAAGTGTCCCTCCTGCAAAAATCCTTTAAGGGATTCATGGCAAAAAGCTATGTGCAGGTCTTGCATTAAGGACTTAGTGGAAGAGGAAACATCCCAGCAATTCAAGGATTTATTTTCCTCAGTAAGAGAGCTTACAAGTTCTCTTGGTTCGGTTAAATCTCTGCTAAGTCCAGCAGTCTTAACTGAACCCCAGCAACCACCGTCCAGCCCAAGAGCCTCCACCTCTAGACCAGCAGAGAGTGTGGACTCTGGGGACGAAGGGGCAAGTACTCTCCCCTCTCTCAAGGACTCAGATGAGGAGGAAGAGGAAGATGATGGCAAAACCTCCAGATATAAATTATCTTTGGAAGATGTGGATGATCTCTTAAAAGCAATCTACACTACCCTGGATATTCAGGAGGAAAAGGTACATCTTTCAGTACATGATAAAATGTACCAGGGTCTGGATGATTCCAAGCAAAGAGTGTTCCCAGTCCATAGGGTCATATCGGACACTATCAAAAAGGAATGGAAGGACCCTGAAAAAGGTCCCTTCCTATCAAAGACCCTCAAAAAGCGTTTTCCTTTTGAAAACAAGGACTCAGAGGTCTGGAATAAAAAACCAAGAGTGGACGCTGCCTTCTCGCAAGTCTCTCGTCGTACGGATCTCGCTTTTGAGGACATGGGAGTGTTGAAGGATGCGATGGATAAAAGGGCAGACTCCCTGCTGAAAAAAGCATGGGACTCCACGTCAGCCAGCCTCAAACCAGCTATGGCTTCCACAGTGGTGGCAAGAAACCTGGAGTGTTGGATAGAGAAATTGATGAACCATGTAGAGGCAGGTACTCCAAGGAAAGACCTGTTGGAATCCTTCCCTCTAATTTTGAAAGCGGTAAAATACATGGCAGATGCATCCGCTGAATCAATCAAAATGGCTGCTAGATCAGCAGCATTAGTGAATTCAGTTAGGCGTGCAGTCTGGCTAAAGACATGGTCGGGTGACACAGCCTCAAAAATTAAACTCTGTGGCCTACCCTTCTCGGGGGATTTGCTGTTTGGTCCAGAGCTAGAAACTGTGCTGGATAGAACAGCTGACAAGAAGAAGGCTTTCCCTTCTAAAAAGAAGCAACCGTTTAAAAAGAATTTTCGTTCTGTTCAGCAATCCTTCAAAAAAGATCTTAAACAAATCAGTAAGGTACAAGCACTTTCGTATGGACACAATCCACTCCATTACAAAGCTGTTGACTCCAGGTTGCTTCATGGCGTCCCTGGACTTGAGGGACGCCTATCTACATGTGCCGATAGCTCTGGCTTCCCAAAGATTTCTCCGCCTAGCCATCGACCTGGGGACGTCAATATGGCATCTCCAATTCACAGCCCTACCATTCGGGCTTTCATCCTCGCCCAGGATTTTCACAAAAGTCATGGCAGAAGCCCTAGAGCCTCTGAAACTGAGGGGGATCTCGGTCATTCCATATTTGGACGACCTACTGTTTTTGCAGATTCCAGGGATCAGCTTGTGACAAACCTTCAAGTGTCACAGACTCATCTCAAGAATTTAGGTTGGCTCCTAAATCTGGACAAATCAAACTTAGATCCAACTCAGGAGATGAGGTTTCTGGACTACACCATAAACTCAGTTCTTCAAAAGGTCTTTCTCCCCCAAGAAAAGATAGAGAAGATTTACTCTGCAGTGGGTCAGATTCAGACAAATCTCCCAACATCTGTCCGATTGGCTATGGCAGTATTAGGCCTCCTCACGGCCCCAATCCCAGCCGTACAATGGGCAAGGCACTCTGGTGGTGGAGAAACCCAAACAACCTGACAAAAGGTCTCTCGTGGGTGTTTCCACTGGACAAACGTCTGACAACAGACGCAAGTGCTTGGGGTTGGGGAGCTCATCTGGAAGGGCAAACCGCTCAAGGAACTTGGTCCAAGTGGGAAGCAAAGAAGTCATCAAATTGGCGGGAGTTAAAAGCCATATTTCTGGGCCTCCTTACCTTTCAGCAGACAGTCAAAGGACGTCATATTCAAATTCTGTCAGACAACACAACAGCGATAGCATATGTACAAAAGCAAGGGGGAACCAGGAGCCCAGGTCTCATGGAGTTAGCCAGTCAGTTGTTGTCCTGGGCAGAGCTAAACGTGACCTCCTTATCAGCGGTTCATTTAAAGGGATCCCAGAATCTGTTGGCAGATCTGCTAAGCAGAAGGAGTGTGGTGGAAGCAGAATTGGAGTCTGAGCCACGAGATTTTCTCCATGATCTCCAAAGAGTGGGGGAAACCCCAGGTAGATCTATTTGCCAACCAGCAAAACACGAAAGTCCGAGAATTCTTTTCTCTCCACAGAGGGGATCAGGCAGTTGGAATAGATGCTCTAGCACACCCATGGCATTACCAGCTGTGTTACGCCTTTCCCCCATTTCCCCTAATCCCATTGGTATTAAGAAAGTTCAGGGAAGAGAACACCAGTCTTATCCTGATTGCTCCATATTGGCCAAAAAGACCTTGGTTTGCGACACTTCTAAACCTAGCCGCAAATCCTCCTTGGAGGCTACCACTCAGGAAGGACTTACTATCACAGGGTTCTGTGAACCATCCAGAAGCAGACAGACTACATCTGACTGCTTGGCTTCTGAAGAAGACCTCCTAAAAGCCAAAGGACTTTCAGATAAGGTAGTAAGGACCCTACTGTCCAGTAGAAAGGAGGTAACTAGGGCCATCTACCTTAAAGTATGGAAAAAATTCAATTCTTGGTGTTCTTCCAAAAACTTTATAGTCAAGAGTGTCGTTTCAGTTTTAGAGTTTCTCCATGAAGGAATGGAGAAAGGATTGGCAGCCAGCACCTTGAAAACCCAAGTTGCGGCTCTTTCAGTTTACTTTGAAATAGCTTTGTCCAAAGAAGCTTTAATTTCCAGATTTTTTAGGGCCTTGGCTCGGAACAGACCCATAGTCCTTAAAGTTTTTCCCAGTTGGGATCTATCTGTTGTTTTACAGGATCTCACGGGAGCTCCGTTTGAACCCCTTCAAGAGACTTCCTTAAGAAGTTTAGTTTTCAAAACAATTTTTTTAGTTGCCATTACATCGGCAAGGAGAGTCAGTGAACTCCAGGCTCTGGCGGTTACAGAACCTTTTTTGAGGGTCTTTCCAGACCGAGTGATCCTTCAGACGGATCCAGCCTTCCTACCAAAAGTATCTTCAACCTTCCATAGGTCACAAGAGATAACCCTGCCTACCTTTTCCTCAGTCCCTAACAATGCAGGAGAGGAAGCTTTCCATACGCTGGATGTGAGAAGATGTCTGCTCCAGTTTCTAGCAGTTACCAAAGAGTTTAGAAAAACAAATGCCCTCTTTGTAGTATTTTCAGGTCCCCGCAAAGGGGAGAAAGCTTCCAAAAGTACATTAGGCAGATGGCTTAGACAAGCAATTACAGAAGCTTACCAAGCTAAAGGAGAAATACCTCCCTCAGGTATTGCTGCTCATTCAACAAGGTCAACAGCAGTTTCCTGGGCCGAGAGGGCCGGTGCTACGCCTGATCAGATTTGCAAGGCTGCCACTTGGTCCAACTACTCAACTTTTCTCCGGCACTATAGGTTGGACTTGCTGTCTGCCGCAGATCAAGCCTTCGGCAGGAAGGTACTGCAGGCAGTAGTCCCACCCTAGGGTAAGTTACTCGGTTATCCTCTCCAAGGTTGTCCTGAAAGGCGATTTGAGAAAAACTTAGTTAGACTTACCGGTGACGGTATTTCTAAAAGCCTTACAGGACAACCGCTATTTCCCTCCCTAATATATCTTAGAAGTATTGATTAAGTGTCTATCATGGTCGTTGTGGTTGTTCTGTGCTTTTGTCATCCAGTTTGTCGGAAACCACAATAACTGAGGCCATGGTGGAAGAGGAGGGATTTAAAGGCTGAAAGTGTTTCCTGTTAAAGAGGCGGAGCTACGCTCTCTCCAAGGTTGTCCTGAAAGGCTCTTAGAAATACCGTCACCGGTAAGTCTAACTAAGTTTATCCTATCTATTAACTACCATTATTCAAATTTATCAGTGTACTTCCCATATTGTAATTCTGTGTCTCAAACATTTGTGCCTCAAACATGCGTTCCTTTTAATTTTCATGTCCTTGTTTTTAATTCCTTTCCAGAAGTCGTGTTTTATGTTTAGTGGATTCACCCAAAAACAAGGCGGGGGAAAACAAGGCGGCGGCCGAAAAAAAAAAAAAAGGGATACAAACTTTGTCCCTTACCCTCCTATTCCTTCTATCCCCTACCCTCCTCCCCTCCACCCCGTTCCCTCCCATCCCTCCCGTCCAACCACAGTGTCACTTCTGCAGGTGTAGAAAAAAAGGTATGTTCCCCGTTATCCGTAGGCGCGCTGGATAGAACATTGCGTATTTCAATTTATTATGTTTCAGCCTACGCTTACAGTCTGAAAATTTTGCCCTTTGTCTCTGTAGTGCCAGGGAGAAATCTGGATAGATTGAAATTCTCACACCTTTATATTGTATCTCCCACATTTCTCTTGCCTTTTCGCAGAATTGCAACCTTGTCCCTAAAATGGAGCAGTTTAATGAGGAGGGGTCTAGGCTGGCCTCCAGTAGCGGGGTTCCTAGATGGCACTCTGTGGGCTCGTTCAATTGTGAAGAATTTTGACAAGCAATCTTTACCGAGCATTTCTCCAAGCCAGTCTTCCATAAACTCTGTGGGATTGTTACCTTCACTTTTTCGGGAAGACCTAGTACCCTAATATTTTTCCTACGTAATCTATTCTCCATATCATCCATCTTATTCATGCATATATTTAGCTGTTCCCGCATTACTTTTATCTAATTTTTTAATGGGTCCACATCGTCTTCTACCTGACTAAGTCTCCCCTCTAGAACAGATGTTCGTTCCCCAATCCCCTGCACATCTTGCTTAAGCGCTGACATGTCTTCTCTTATAACTTTTAATTGACCAAATATATCGGTTAATGAAGACTTGCAGTTATTCACTGCTTGGAGAATCTCTCTCATGGATGGTTCACCCTCTTTCGCCTGTTCTGCAATCGGTTCTGTATTTTCCTTCTGTGTCTTTTTCTTTGCCCCTGTATTGCCGGCCGCAACTGCTGATATGTCCATTGTTAATGTCTTTCCCTGACTTCTCCTCAGAGAAGTGGGTTGTTGCTCCCCCTGTGTTTTTTTGGGTGTCTGGCTCGGTGTATGGCCTGCCGTATGTGCAAATCTCTCCAACTTGGCTGCCGCAGCCGCCGCTGCGGCCTGACTTGCCTTGGTTCCTCGCGTTGTGTGTATCTGTGCCTGTGGCTGCGACTGTACATACATCTGTTCCCTGCCGCCTGAGCTGGTTCTTTCCTGAGAGTTAACTTCCACACCTTTTTTCTTTGTCATTACTGACAGGGCATCCGGCGTTATCCTTCAGTTTTTATTAGAACTGTGGAATTATGGGGCTGTACGGCTCTATAGCTTTTACTTCTTCCGTAGTCAAACAATCTTGTTCCTACAATTCTCCCGGCGTCCAAGCCATACAGCTGTATAGCTCTGCCCCCTAGTCTCCTTTATCACAAATCTCAGGAGACAGGGTATATATTTTCGAATGCAAGGTGCAAGGTGCCAATGTAGCGGGTCCCTGTGGGGGATCTGTATCAGGTATAGTGCATCTGAAAAGGTCTTTATATTGTCTCTTCCTGTCTCTGTGTCATTATTCCATCAATCCCTGCAGCGACCCCAATACAGATTGACATACAGAGTATCTATAAGCACAGGGTTTGCACAGGGTTTACGCTAAGTTACACTGAATCTGACCCCTGTTCAAAATGCTTCACAATGTCTCACAGTACCCCACAGTTCTTCATTTTAATGTGCCGGATACCTAACCTTGCTTGTACTCCGGCTGACACAAAGAGCCATACATCCAATAGTGTAGTCAAAGAATAAATCACAGACAGGGGGAGAGAGGACAAAACATTATTTTTTCCTTTTTTTAAAAAAAAACAGGGCGGCCCACCAGCTGGGGAGGCTACCTTATATTCACCACCACCTCCACAGTCCCCGGCTGCCCGCTCCTCCGAAAAAATAATAATCTCATGGGACAGTCTATTGTATTTTTTTTTGAGAAAAAAGAGGTATATATTATATCCACCGCATAAAACGGCCTTACCGTGTATGCTGTAAGGCTGTCACGTCCGGAATCTCCAGAGTGTCCACCCTAGGGCTTCCCCTCCTCCTCCTCCATGCAGGGCGGCTGAAACACTACCAGCAGTGTGTACTGTTATAGGGTTACAGGGTTATAGGGTTACAGGATTGCGGTGTTGCGGCGGCTGGGCATCCGGACGTTACAATCTTCCTACCTCCTCCATGTAAAGCAGTTCAGGCAGCTCAGGCGGCGGCAGCTCAGGCGGCTCAAGTTGGTTTTCGGGGTCCCCGTAGCTGTATGTCCGGCATCTCCACCTTCCCTCAGCTCTCCCTCCTCCTCCACACAGGGTAGTAGAGACGGTTCAAACAACGAGTGGCATGGGAGCGGGTGTGCGGTCCGTGCTGCTACGGCCTCTCACCTCACCTCATCCCTCCACATCCGGTCACGCCCCCCCCCTTAAAAAGTCATTTTTAATCATTCTAAAACAAATTTCATTTATAAATGCCATTTGTTTTTGTAAGCACACCATAATGTAAATGTAATTACATCAACTGAAATAAATAAGTCCCAAAGTAGTAATTTAATGATGAAAATTCTAGTATGAAGCCTTTTATGTAATTGTCTATGGGAGAAATCTAAAGTGCTAATTTTAAAGGCTAATATGCAAGTTATTGTCAGAAAAAGTGTTTGGGGACCCGGGTCCTGCCCCAGGGGACATGTATCAATGCAAAAAAAAGTTTTAAAAACTAACGTTTTTTCGGGAGCAGTGATTTTAATAATGCTTAAAGTGAAACAATAAAAGTGAAATATTCCTTTAAATTTCGTACCTGGGGGGGTGTGTATAGTATGCCTGTAAAGCAGCGCGTGTTTACCATGTTTAGAATTGTCTCTGCACAAAATGTCATTTCTGAAGGAAAAAAAGTCATTTAAAACCACTTGCGGCTATAATGAATCCCCGGGTCCCCCTCAATACATAAATTACAGGCCAAACTGAAAAAATAAATATAAACTTTGTTATACCAATGGCAGGATTTTCTTGTGGGAAGGTAGGATTCGATCATCTGATCATTGAAGTCGACACCCCCCATGCACAAATTTTATTCATGGAAACAAGTTTGGTTTCTGAATTGAGCCGTTTCTTCTGGGGATTTCCACGTAGGTGTCATCATCAATTGCTGAGAGCATGTGGACATTTTGTCTGTCCCTCCACTTAACAGCCAATAGCTCCTGGTTCTGCAAAAATTCCATCTCCCCTCTTCATAGCCTTTCATTAACGAGCCTTTGTGGGAAACCCTTCCTATTGGCTCTCACTGTACCACATGCTGGAGTTCCCTTTCTGTAAAGGCTGCAGAAGAGGGGCAAGCTTGAATAGAATTTATCCACATAAAGATGGTAACCCTTTCCAAGGAGTGGATAGATAAGCTCCCAAACAACTTTTCTACTGGCTCCTATGTACTCAGGGCATTCAGAGGGATTCAGCTGGGTGTCCTTCCCTTCATACACCAGGAAGGCGTAGACATACCCCTGTATCTCGGTCACAAAGCTTGTACAGCTTAACCCCATATTGGGCCCCTTTCTGGGGATAAACTGTTTGATGCCTAGCCTGCCTGTGAATTTTACAAGTGACTCGTCGATGGAGTTATTTTTGCCGGGGATATATAACTGGGAGAATTTTTCTAAGAAACAATTTAGAAGTGGCTGAATTTTTAATTTGTCATAAGCTGGGTCATTGCGTGGAGGGCACTGGGTGTTGTCATTATAGTGGAGAAACCACATAATCATAAGGTTTCTTGACCTTGGCATAATGGATGAGAATATTGGCATGTGGTGGATGGGGTTGGTGAACCAGTAGGGGTATCATTTGTTTTATTAAAAAGTTATTGATAAAAAGTTATATTAAAAGTTAACTTCCTCCACGGTAAGTTCTCTCCACTCAAAGGGCTGGGCGGAACTAGAATCAGAGTTGCTTGCTATAAACTGTTGTGCATAGAGGTTGCACTGGGCCACGATAGAAGATAGTAAGTCTTCAGTAAAAATGTAACTAAAAAAATCAAGAAGGGAAAAATTATCAGTATTCATCTGGACACCTGGCTGGGTGGTGAAATGGGGGGATGTTTGCTGCTCCGGAATTAGAGGGAAGCCACAGCGGGTTCTGAAGGGCATAGGGAAGGCTGGCATGGGTCCTCACCCTTTGGGGCTGAGATAACACCCCACTAGTGCTTGGTCTTTGTTGCAGTGTTGCCTCATTGGATGGAGTGATCACATGGTAAAGGGCTGCTGCCATTGGGTCCCGTGAACCCAATGAATGAAGAGTCCCGTGTGTGTGCCCCAGGGGGCATGCAGGAGAGTGTGATTCTAGGAGGATGTTATAGTATGAATTAAAGAGTATTCAGCGCAAACAGAATAATAAAACAAACAGATTTAGAACAATTGCAAGCTGACACTTAAGGTCAACTCAAATAATACCCCAGCAGACAGTGAAACATAGAATAGTGCAGCGCAATTACAGTTAATAGTCCATATAAATATTCCAATGATCCAAATGGTAGCAAAAAATATGAACAGATCAGAAAAGCTTTCCAATGTGCAATGATGGACAAGACGGTACAGCGGTGATACAAATCCCTTCACCACAGATATTCAAGCCTCTCATCTCATAAATTCGACCTGAGACAGGTCACACAGCCTGTTAACCCACACCTGGGGTATCGATCTCAGAATGGAAATGCCGTAGTACTCCAAAGATATGAGGATAAAAGAAGGGGACAATCTAGTTCTCTCCGTTTGAGGAATAATTTATTTGTAATAAAAGTAATCTACTTACAAGATTCGCACTCCAACAGAGTGCCGGTATAAAAGCATGTAACAATAAGTTTCTAACCAAGAAAATGGCCGCGGGTGATGTCAGACGTGACTCCTCCCCCGTATGCGTTACGTCCATGGGCAGGACTTCTTCAGCGTGGGGATGGATGACATGTCGTCGGCCCACGGTCTTTATATATGATACCATAGCAACCTTCAGCGAATCGGACTCACAGGTACAATGACCAATCACAATTTTCCTGAATGGAAAATTACACCAGGAGAGGCATTCGTAAAGGATATGGATATTTGAAAAAAATGTAAAGTAGTTGAATTAAAAAAAAAGTGACTGGCGCCATTCATTAAAAACAATATAAGAGTATTAATACTCATTATAAGACAAAATGAAACTTAGAAGGCACTCAAGTTATGTAATTTAAAGGGGAAGAACCCCTTATTAAAAAAAGTACTCTACCCAGAGTTAAATATAATCACATCAAAAATGTAAAAACTGACATCAATCCACAGCCATCCTCTTGAGATCAGAAAAAATACACATTTACTAAAAATGCTAATAAAAAAATATATAATAAATGGACATTACATAATCACTAAAATTAACTCAAAAACATGTTATAGTATGCCCTCCCAGAATTATCTGACCGTGCTGTAGTAGTTTTTCAGATATGGCTGGTCGGCAAGTGGTTAAAGGTTAGCCTATGTGTTCATGCACACCTAGGCATTTACAGACAATTAGTGACTGGAGCATTTAGAGGCAGAAATAAAACCCATGCAATAGAGCAGACTTAAACATGTGTAAATACTGCCTTTAGGCGCGTTTGTGTTTACAGGTGTTCTTAGATTGCAGTGGTCAGAAATCATCTCTGCATATGCTGGTGTGCTGCTTTTCTGAAAAAATGTGTTATGCAAGCTCAACTTATAGCCACCATGCAGATTAATTATTTTCTCTCTCTCTTTCACAAAAGTGACCACATTGCACGTCTGTTTTATCAAATTAATTTTTGTTTCCTTATAGGATGTAATCAGATACTGAGAAGTAGGAGAAGCTTGTGGATGAGAGTGAGGATGGGCCCCTCAATACTCCCACGAATGTCAGCTCAACCATGGAGTTGTACACCAGTCACCTCATCTCCAGCCACTCCAGGAGAATCAGATCACAAGGAAAGATCCTGGATCTCACTTGTGGTCAGTTATCCATCTGTCTTTCCATATCTGTCTGTCTCTACAACGTATCCTTCATCTATATACATTATTTATAATACATTTTCTGTCTCTGTTTAGGTTACTGCATCAGTGGGTTGCTTTAGGCACAGCTGGTCGTGGACAAGGGCATCAGCGAAGTGTACCAGAATTCACTGAGCAGACAGAAGACAGGATCCTTTCTTCCTCGATGAAGTCCAGAGGTAGCGTGGCAACGATTCAAGAGATGCACTAGCAACTTTCTGCTGAAGTCTGTGGCTAATATTAGATAATGTTGCTGGGGAGTGGGAGAAACATGCAATAGACAGTATTTATGCACTCCTCAGTTCATCAAGTTCAGCCAAGAGCCACATGCTCCAGCTCCTCAAGGTCTACCCTAGACCACCCTTCTGCCTCGGCCATGACAACTCCCCCTCCTGCCATTCATAGCTTCATAGCTCCACAGTTCCTCACTGTATATACACAGTGTCTTGAAAAAGTATTCATACCTCTTGAAATTATCAACATTTTGCCATGTTAAAACCAAAAAAGTAAATGTATTTTATTGGGATTTTATGTGATAGACCAACACAAAGTGGCACATAATTGTGAAGTGAAGGGAAAATGATAAATGTTTTTTAATTTATTTTACAAATAAATATCTGAAAAGTGTGGTGTGCATTTGTATTCAGCCCTCTTTACTTTGATACCCCTAACTAAAATCTAGTGGAACCAATTGCCCTCAAAAGACACCTAATTAGTAAACAGAGTTCATCTGTGAAGCCCTCAGAGGTTTTTTAGAGAACCTTAGTGAATAAATAGCATCATGAAGACCAAGCACCAAACAGGGCAGAGATAAAGTTGTGGAGAAGTTTAAAACTGGGTTAGGTTATAAAATAAATATCCCAAGCATTGAACATCTTCCGAAGCACTGTTCAATCCATCATCTGAACATGGAAAGAGTATGGCACAACTGCAAACCTACCAAGACATGGCCGGCCATCTAAACAGACAGGCCGGGCAGGGAGAGCATTAATCAGACAAGCAGCCAAGAGACCCATGGTAACTCTGGAGGAGCTGCAGAGATCCACAGCTCAGGTTGGAGAATCTGCCCGCAGGACAGCTATTAGTCATACACTCCACAAATCTGGCCTTTATGGAAGAGTGGCAAGAAGAAAGCCATTGTTGAAAGAAAGTCATAAGAAGTCCAGTTTGCAGTTTGCGAGAAGGCACATGGGGGACACAGCAAACATGTGGAATAAGGTGCTCTGGTCAGATGAGACCAAAATTTAACTTTTTTGGCCTAAAAGCAAAACGCTATATGTGGCAGAAAACTAACACTGTGCATCACCCTGAACACACCATCCCCATCGTGAAACATGGTGGGGGCAGCATCATGTTGTGGGGATGATTTTCTTAAGCAGGGACAGGGAAGCTGGTCAGAGTTGATGGGAAGATGGGTGGAGCCAAATACAGGGCAATCTTAGAAGAAAACCTGTTAGAGTCTGCAAAAGACTTGAGACTGGGGCAAAGGTTCACCTTCCAGCAGGACATCAACCCTAAACATACAGCCATAGCTACAATGAAATGGGTTAGATCAAAGCATATTCATGTGTTAGCATGGCCCAGTCAAAGTCCAGAACTAAATTCAATTGAGAATCTGTGGCAAGACTTGAAAATTGTTGTTCACAGACACTCTCCATCCAATCTGACAGAGCTTGAGCGATTTTGCAAAGAAGAATGGACAAAAATGTCACCCTCTAGATGTGCAAAGCTGGTAGAGACATCCCCAAAAATACTTGCAGCTGTAATTGCAGTGAAAGGTGGTTCTACAAAGTATTGACTCATGGGGGCTAAATTCAAATGCATACCACACTTTTCACATAATTATTTGTAAAAAATCATGAAAACCATTTATAATTGTCTTCCCACCTCACAATTATGTGCCACTTTGTGTTGGTCTATCACATAAAATACATTTACGTCTTTGGTTGTTACATGACAAAATGCGGAGCATTTCAAAGAGTATGAATACGTTTTCAAGGCACTGTATAAATATATAGTGTATATACCAGGAAACGTTCCTCAGCTGACACACTAATCTTCAGTTGGGTGTCCGTGCAGGTGAGCCTGTGTCAGATGTTCGAGAGGCTCATCAAAGGGACAAATGGACATCCATGTAAAATTTAAAAATTTGTCGGGATAATTTTGCAGTTTCCCATGTATGCTCAAAAAATATCCTGAATAAAAGATGCTGTGACAGCAAAGGATGTGCCCATTAGCAATGACAGGTTTGCTTATCTTCAAGTTGTCTTTGCCTTCTTACCCTCCAAAACAAAATCAGCAGTATTATTTCATGAACCATGCTGGTAATGGTATACATGCTGAATTCAATGAAAAAACACCAACAGCTCTCTGCTCTCATGGTGCTCACTCTGCTCTAAGTCAAAATGGTGCCTTATAATAAATATATAAGGCTTTGCAAAGCACTGTGATCATTTAGGATTGAAAAATGAGCAGAGGGCAGTAATTGGTTAAAAAACGATTGCAAACGCACATAGACTTTTGTACAAAATACAGCTAAAAGTTACATTTTAGCACTGCTTTTTCCTGCCAGCAGTTCTGGTAATTTTTATTAAGTTATGTGTACAGTACTTCCGCCGATATTGAGTTTCCAGCGCGATGGGATTGCACTGGAAATCACCGCTGCAAGGCTGTGCTTCTCGCGCTTGCCGCCCCCACGAGATGCCGCGCATCCATAGGAATCCATTGGGGCGGCGAGCGGGTGGAGTGACAGAGCTCGTCGCTGGCTCCCGCAACGGGGCTCGTAGGTGTCAATCTCGCCGCTAACAGCGGCGAGATTGACACAATATCGGCGGCACCTACTGCACATGTACTCTTAAGCCCTGTACACACGATCAGTTTGACCGATGAAAACAGTCTGATGGACTGTTTTCATTGGACAAAACAATCATGTGTGGGCCCCATCGGACTTATTTCCATTGGTGAAAAAAAATAGAACATGTTTTAAATTTTTCCGATGGAAAAAAAAACGATAGAAAATTCCAATCGTCTGTGTGGAACTCCATATGAGAAAAAACCCACGCATGCTCAGACCGAATTAGGAGACGGGAGCGCTCGTTCTGGTAAAACTAGCGTTCGTAATGTAGATAGCACATTCGTCATGCTGTAACGGACTGAAAAGCACAGAGACTGAAAAGCGCAAATCTGCTCTTACCAAACTTTTACTAACATGCGGTAACACAAAATCAGCAAACGTATCCCAAAGGGTGGCGCCATTGGATTTGAACTTCCCATTTATAGTACCGTTGTACGTCACAGCGTTTGGGATGGTCGGATTTGATTCCATCGGAAACAGGGAAACAGAAAGAAATTTAAATCTGACAGTGGTTCTAACCTCTCAGCACTCTATTCAAATCTAAAAAAAACACATTTTACTTTTAGGTATAATAATGTGATGATGGCATCCATTTGACATCAGTCTAAGATGCCTTTGCAATGATTCAGAGTTCATTAAGAACCAGTCAGTCTAACATTGATAGTATGTAAACTATTGGAGGGGTTGATAAGGGACTGTATCCAAGAAATTGCTAAAAAAACTGTTTCATTAGTAGTAATCAGCATGGATTTATGAAAAGTCATTCTTGCCAAACCAATCTGTTAACATTCCATGAGGAAGTGAGCTGCCATCTACAGTAGATAAAGGAATGCCGGTGCATTCAGATTGCCGGAGTCCCCCATAGACACTAAATTTACAATCTGAGGTCTGTGGGCAAGGACCATAGGGTTTGTACATGAATAAGAAACTGGTTACAGGGTTGAGTTCAAAGGGTGTTGATAAATGGTGAATACTTACAATGATCGGAGGTGGTAAGTGGGATACCCCAAGGTTCTGTCGACCAATTCTGTATTATTTTTTCATAAATGAAAGAGGTTGGTATAACTAGTTCAATATCAGTGTTTGCAGATGATACAAAGCTAAGTAGAGGAATTACTTCACAGCAAGAAATAGTAATCTTACAAGAGGACCTCAATAAAATAATAGGGTGGGCAACTACATGGCAAATGAGGTTTAATGCCGAAAAATGTAAAGTAATACACGTGGGAGCTAAAAATGTGAATGCTAGTTACTCGCTAGGGGGAGAACCTCTGGGGAAGTCCAGGATGGAAAAAGATCTGGGTGTCCTAGTAGATCACAGACTCAACAATGACATACAATGCCAAGCTACAGCAAGCAAAACTAGAAGATTATTAGCATGCATAAAAAAGTGAATTTACTCCAGAGATAAAACAATAATCCTGCCACTTTATAAAACTGGTTCGACCACATCTGGAGTATGCCATCCAGTTCTGGTCACCAGTCCTCAGGAGGGAGGAGCAGGAACTGGAGAGAGTCCAGAGAAGGGCAACAGAGTTAATAAGGGGACTAGAGCACCACAGGTATTAGTAACAACTACAAACATTAAACTTATTCTCTCTGGCTGGAGAAGAGAATACCTTAAAGTGGTTGTAAACCCACTTTTATTTTTTTTATTTTTTGGCCCACCTGCAAGAGAAAGGCATAATGAGCTATTATGACTAGCATAATAGCTCATTATGTTCCACTTACCTTAGATCGGGGCCCCCGAAGCCGTCCTCGTCCCTCACTGCAGACATCACTGCGGCGATAGCCGGAATGTTACTTCCGGGTATCGCCGCACCAGCCAATCACAGCGCCGCTCCGGCGCTGTGATTGGCCGGAGCGGCGGAGACGTCACTCTGCGCATGCGCGCAGGAGGCGTCCCACTCGGCTACGCCCAGCGATTGCTGGGAAGTAGCCGAGTATGTGAATGGGATTAACCCCATAAATGCGCCGTTGTCTACGGCGCGCATGCGCCGTAGACAGCGGCGCTTCTCATTTTAGTAAATATCTCCTAAACCGTGTAGGTTTAGGAGATATTTCTTGCACCTACAGGTAAGCATTAATCTAGGCTTACCTGTAGGTGCAAGTTGAAAAAGTGGGTTTACAACCACTTTAATGGCAATTTTGGCATAAGGAATAAACTCTTCAGTCTCAGGGAGTGTAAGAAGACATGGGGCCACTCAATGAAATTGGAGGAGAAGCGGTTTAACCTTAAACTGCTTAGGGGTTTTTTAACTGTCAGGGCAGTAAGGATGTGCAATTCCCTTCCATAATTGGTGGTGTCAGCAGGAAGTATTGACAGCTTTAAAAAAAAAAACTCTTGGATGGGTATTTTAGGAAACACAGTATACAGGGATACGGGAAATAATTTTTGAGATGAACACACACACCCACACAGGTTGAGCTGGATGGACTATTGTCTTTATTCAACCTTGTATTAAAAAAACTGCGCTAGAAAGAACTAATGGCAAGCTGCAACATAAAATGAGATACACACATACACAATAGAGAATAAGAAAGGTTGCGCTCTAACTAAATAAGTGAAAAAAAGTCCCAACAAAACAATTACTGTGGATAATCCTGTGAATAAATTATCATAGTATATATGTCCAATGGTATAATAAATTATGATTCCAAAAACCGAAAAAATTCTGTGAAAAATTCCTGTGAAAGGAATATATTCATATATATCCAAAATAAAAAGTTATTTTGTAAGAAAAAACTGCAATAAATGTCCAATGATATCATAAATTGTGATTCAATAAACAAAAGAAAAACCTGTGAAAATTTCCTGTGAAAGAAATATATTCATATATATCCAAAGTAAAAGATCTTTGAAGAAGAAACTCAAGTGTGGAAGATGAATCAATAAGTGAATAATTCAAACTTCATGTGATTCATTGAGCAGACACTGTGAATCCACCACCAAGGGCAAAGTGCGCTTACCAGCTGCACAGACCAGTAAAGCCTGTGGCTATCACCCAGCCAGGGTCTCTTTCCTCGCAGTACTTCCTTGGATCAGTCAGCTCACTCCACCACCAACACCGTCCAAGCAGGATCACATCTGGTCAGTCCTTCTCCTCCAGCCCGCAATGGCTCAAAGGTGGCAATGGGTCTCAAAAGAACATGCAAAGGATTGCCATAGGTAAAAACTCTTATCACTTGCCAGGCTCTTCTCCTCTGTATTCAATTTATTCTCTGTGTTCTCTTCCGCCAGAGTCATGTATACTATGATAATTTATTCACAGGTTTATTCAACTTTACCAAGTATGTAAGAGGTGCATGTGACCTGCAGTTGAACTTCTTTTTCACCTGTGCTTTATTGGTTCAAGAGTGTTTCACATTACCATAGACTGGCATGGGAATGCTAAACCCATCTGATGAGTACAAGAGCCTGTTGACACAGGCACTAATGATAAATTTGCAGGCACACGGTTTTTGTCACAATCATGAATTCAGATTAAAACTATTTGCATGTTTTAAAGAAAACTTTGCAAACACAAATTTATAACATAACATACCACCATTTAAAAAAACAAACCAAAAAAAACCAAGAATATAAACTGGCAAAAACATTTTTCTTAAATCCTTGCAATCTGTATAGCTAATCTGTGGGGGGGATTTATTTTATCTCAGAAATACTGGAGTTACCACTTACATATTTTAGACCAACTGACTTACAGTGTTTAGTATAACAAGTGTCCTGATTAAGCTACTTTAAAGTTACATACTACGTCAGAGTCAGATGGAAGTAAATTTCATAAGGTCATAGCAGTCAGCATAAAAATGTGTTTTCTTTACATTAAGACAAAAAAGTAAAAATATTGTAACCTTCATTCTCCTTTTAGTTAGAAGACACTCTCAGTTTGATTAGATGTTTTTAAGGGCTTATAGACCCCAGATGTCCCAGTAAAATGAGAACATGTTACTGTTGATGACATCACAAGAGATGTTGTTCATCCCCTGTGATAGCAATAAAACTGATAAAAAATAAGGAGACAGTATGAAAAAAATAATAATAAAATTAATTAAAAATTAAAGCACCCCCCCCCCCCCCCATGCTCGACTGCAAAGGTGAACGCATATGTATGTCCTGCATGCATACAAAACAGTGTTTGCACCACAACATATGAATTATTTCCACAAATGTTATAACAGGAGAAATAATTGTAGCACCAGACCTCTTGTGAAACTCTAAACTGATAGCCTGTAAAGGCTTCTAAAATGGAGGTCTATGGAGATTTTTAATTATCACAGTTCATTGCCATTCCAAGGACGTATGCAATTTTAAAGCCTGACATGTTAGATATCTAATTACTCAGCTTAACATCAACTTTTTTTATTTTATCAAACAATTGGGTATTATATTATATTTTGTGCATTCAAATTCATTGTATTTCTTCCCAAAAAATTTCTTCTTAAAAACTGCTGCGCAAATACAGCGTGATACAAAAAAAAAAAATCAACACCTACCATTTCATTCTCTAGTGTCTCTGCTTAAAAATCTATATAATTTAAGGGGTTTTAAGTAATTTTCTTACAAAAAAAAAAGATGATGCTTACATGTATGACAAAATTTTCAGAATTGGCCTGGTGGTAGTAGTTAAAGTAATCAAAGATCAAAAGCAAAGATCACACAGAAACTCACAGCAGAGACTCTGAGCCTGGGTTCATCACATGCGATGTCTGTGTAATGCGATTTCAGCCACACATATTTGTATGGCTGAATCGCATCACATCCACAGCAAAATAGTGCAGGACCCTTTTTTTCCTGTGAACACCCATGTGATGCAATTTGGGCAATCACACTGCGTTTTGTGATCTGTGTCAGGGTGTTAATAAAACTACATTGATACCCACAGCAAACAAAATTAATGACATGCAATTGCAATGCAGTGTGGGAAATGCACAGGATTTGCTGCGTTTCCCGCATCACATAAGTGTGAACCAGGGCTAAAGATTGGTTTTAGTCAGTTTCTAACAGTGTACATCCCCTGGTGTTTGATGACATGCCAAGTCTCTTCTTTCATTAAAAAAATGATTTGAGCTGATATTTTTTTGCTTCTGTTGTAAACTCTGAAGATACATTTCTTGTACATTTTATTAATTGTTTAGGATATGTTAACAATTTGACGTTCATAGTCTGGTCACTGACTAGACTTACAGGCACTATAAGGCAGTCAGTGGTGTATTTAGATTTTGTGCTGCCCTAGGTTTTGTGCTGCCCTAGGCCTGACTAAACTTGTGCACCCCCTAATTTAAATATGGGCCACCCATTACTGTGAAGGACACCCCCCTTCCTGTTTAATCACTTCCCTACCCAGCCATAGACAAATGACGTCCACAGATGGGATCTCCCATCCTGGGTGGACGTCATATGACGTCCTCGGCTTTGTAGGGGGATATCTGAATGATGCCTGCAGCTAGAGTTATCATTCAGATATCCTTTTCTTGGGCCAGCGATTCTGTGCACCAAAAGAACGATCATAGCGGCGGTTCCGCCGCTTGATCATTCTTATAGGCGGCGGGAGGGGACACCCCCCCTCCCGCCACCATCCAGTGCTTCTCCCGTGCGATCGGGGACCCGGAGCAAATCTTCCGGCGTCGTTGGTGGGTCACGTGATGAGCATAGAGATGACTGGTGACCAGATGGTCACCAGTCATCTCTATGATCGTCGGAGGCCCGGGCGCGATGTGATGACGCCATTGCGGCTGTAAGTATGAGATCAGTGAAAAATTTTTCACTGATCTCATGCTTTCCAGCCTGGAGGAGAGATGTGGGGTCTTATTCTCTCAATAAAGAGAACCTGTCACACACATTCCTATTACAAGGGATGTTTACATTCCTTGTAATAGGAATAAAAGTGATAAAAAAAAAAGTAAAATAATTGTAAAAAAATAAATAAATAAGTAAAAAAAAAAAAAAAACGCCCCTGTCCCCGGTAGTTCGCGATCAGAAGCGAATGCACACGTAAGTCGCCCACATATGTAAACGCTGTTCAAACCTCTGTAATTGTAACCTGGTAACCTGTAAAAAAAATTAAAGCGTCGCCTATGGAGATTTTTAAGTACCGAAGTTTGGCGCCATTCCATGAGTGTGCGCAATTTTAAAGCGTGACATGTTAGGTATCTATTTACTCGGCGTAACATCATCTTTCATATTTTCCCAAACAATTGGGCTAACTTTACTGTTTTGTTATTTTTTAATTCATGAAACCATTTTTTTTTTTTAAAAAAGGCGTTTGAAAAATTATTGCGCAAATATCGTGCAAGAAAAAATGTTGCAATGACCGTCATTTTATTCCCTAGGGTGTCTGCTAAAAAAAATATATAATGTTTGGGGGTTCTGAGTAATTTTCTAGCAAAAGAATGATGATTTGTACATGTAGGAGAGAAGTGCTAAAATAGGCCCGGTATTGAAGTGGTACAAAAAGCCCTGTATTGAAGTGGTTAAGACCCACTCTGTCATCTGTAAACCACACCCCTTCTTTAGGCTCCACCAACGCAGTGGCTGGTGTGAATGGTCAATAAGCTCGTGTGTTGAGGGGCTTTTGCTTGCTTGCTTCAAGTAGGTTTACCATACCTATGCAAGTCTATTGGAATGCAAAATCAGAATAGAGCACAGGTAAATGCAGGTCAGAAGGAGGTCAAGTGCACCTGTCAATGAATTCTGAATCATCACTGAAACATCTCAAACTGATGTCAGAACAAATGCCAGTGCTAAGTGATAAAAAAGGCACATCCAGTGGTGGAAGTACTCATATTCACCTCACCTGCTAAAATACCCCTAAATGATATCACATTGGGCCAGCAGATAGGGTTGGGCTAAATCCCTATTTGTGGATTATTGGACATACAATGCTGATATAACCACACAGGTACTGCCCGTGGCTGTCAGTGCCACTTATCCCAAGAGGAACACAGGGGATGGGGACCTGCCAAACTAATGTTCCATTTGATGGTGGTCATGTGACATTCACAAACCAGTTTCATAGTAAAAGAATTAGGACTCAATCAGGCCAAAAACTACCCCAAAATATGTCAACACACAGACTGAAAGATCTTTAACCTGTGTATGTTTTATTTTGCCAAATGTATTGTTATTAAAAAGGATTAACTGGGATGAATATGTTCCTATAGAGAAAAACCTAAGACAAATCAGCAGGTTGCAAAAACCATGAGCAAAAAAAGTATACGTTCCAGCTTTACTTCTACAAAAGCCTGGTATTTTCATTACATCAACACCAGAGCTCTCAAGATTTAACCCAATCAATTCCAGGACAACAGGTAAGATTCATTAGCGCTCAAAGTATGACTCACAAGGAAACAATCCTGTAATCACTTCATATATCTCTTTAAAGTTATCAAGCAGGAAAGAAACCACCTAAATGCCCTCTTCAGAGTTGTCAATGGGAATGCAAAGAAAAAAAACCCTCTGATGTCATACCTGGGGGCTTTCCTCCTCTCTTCTCTGTGCTATTGAGAGAGAGCCCTGGGAGGAAGTTACATTACATATCATAACTTCCTCCCAAGAATGTCATGGAGGAGGGTAGGCAGAGCATTAGGCTGCTAAGACCTGCTTCCAGTGACACACGGTCACTATTTGTATTAAGTGTATCCGCCAGCTGGTATTATCATACCAGCAGCAGTGTGGTCGCTTAATGGGGCCGCCAGACTGATTTGCCTCCTGGACCC
The DNA here is from genome assembly GCA_029206835.1 of Rana muscosa. NCBI lineage: Eukaryota > Metazoa > Chordata > Amphibia > Anura > Ranidae > Rana > Rana muscosa. Next base: position 1,158,707,309 of record CM055122.1, read on the forward strand.
TGCCCCCCCAGCCCAGTCCACCCCATACGACTGGCGCTACACTAAAAGTGTAGCACAAGCTGGCAGGGACTCTTTTCATGCGGGAGCCGAGAGGAGGTTGTTTTTTTGTGTGGGGTGTGAATTTTTTGCCGTCACCCTGCAAAGTACTGCCCTAGGCATGGGTCTTGTGGGCCTAGGCCAAGTAACAGCGTTGAAGGCAGTATAACATCATATTTTGTGGCAAAATATTGGTATAAGATCTTTAAAATGGACCAAAATCTACAAAAATGCAATTTCATATGATTATAGACAACAAACAATGGCAGTCCTGTCAGGGATCAAATGGGTAGGGATGAGCCGAACACCCCCCCGGTTTGGTTCGCAACAGAACATGCGAACAGGCAAAAAAATTAGTTCGAAAACGCGAACACCATTAACTACTTAACGACCGCCCATTGTAAATATACGTCGGCAGAATGGCACCGACAGGCAGAATCACGTACATATACGTGATTGCCTTTGTATAGTTGGGGGGTCCGATCGGACCCCCCTTCTTTACAGTGGGTGGTCGTTTTACCTTCGGGAGCGATCCGGCATGAGGGGACGGCCGTTCGATTCCGGCCCCCCCCCTCTCGATCGCTCCCGGCGAATGAGAGAGCTTCCCCTGCCTGTGTACTGTTTACACAGGCAGGAGGAAGTGATGTCATCTCTCCTGCGGCGCTCATATATACCGAGCGCCGTACAGGAGAAGATGCAGGTTAGTGCACAAAACAGCACACTGACACCAGGACACATAGGCACATAAATCGCCCCCCAGGCCCCCCCAGACACCCCCAGATCACCCCAGCCCCCAGTCACAGTGTCACTGATTGCAGTGACCATTTATTTAGTGATCACTGCAATCAGTGACATTTGTGACTGTAAAAGTGTCACTACATTTAGTTTTAGGTCCAGTGTAGCCCCCTAACCCCCCCTAATAAAGGTTTAACCCCCTGATCACCCCCCAGATAACCCTTTCACCCCCTAGCACCGCTGTCGCTAAGCGATCATTTTTCTGATCGATGTCTTAGCGTCGGTGATGCTGATCGGTAGCCAGTATTTTTTTTTAGGTTCGCTGCAGGTTTTTATAGCGTCGGGTACCCCCATATATTACCTAATAAAGGTTTAACCCCCTTGATCGCCCCCCAGGTAACCCTTTCACCCCCTATCACCACTGTCACTAAGCGATAATTTTTCTGATCGATGTCTTAGCGTCGGCGATGCTGATCGGTAGCCAGTAATTTTTTTTAGGTTCGCCGCAGGTTTTTATAGCGTCGGTTACCCCCATATATTACCTAATAAAGGTTTAACCCCCTTGATCACCCCCCAGGTAACCCTTTCCCCCCCTAGCACCGCCGTCGCTAAGCGATCATTTTTCTGATCGATGTCTTAGCGTCGGTGATGCTGATCGGTAGCCAGTAATATTTTTAGGTTCTCCGCAGGTTTTTATAGCGTCGGGTACCCCCATATATTACCTAATAAAGGTTTAACCCCCTTGATCGCCCCCCAGGTAACCCTTTCACCCCCTATCACCACTGTCACTAACCGATAATTTTTCTGATCGCTGTCTTAGCGTCGGTGATGCAGATCGGTAGCCAGTAATTTTTTTTAGGTTCGCCGCAGGTTTTTATAGCGTCAGGTACCCTGATATATTACCTAATAAAGGTTTAACCCCCTTGATCGCCCCCCAGGTAACCCTTTCACCCCCTATCACCACTGTCTCTAAGCGATCATTTTTCTGATCGCTGTCTTAGCGTCGGTGATGCAGATCGGTAGCCAGTAATTTTTTTTAGGTTCGCCGCAGGTTTTTATAGCGTCAGGTACCCCCATATATTATCTAATAAAGGTTTAACCCCCTGATCGCCCCCCAGGTAACCCTTTCACCCCCTATCACCACTGTCGCTAAGCGATCGTTTTTATGATCGTTGTCTTAGTGTCGGTGATGCCGATAGGTAGCCAGTAATTTTTTTTTAGGTTCACCGTCAGGTTTTTATATAGCGTCAGGTACCCCCATATATTACCTAATAAAGGTTTTAACCCCCTAATTGCCCCTAGTTAGCCCTTTCACCAGTGATCATCATATAAGTGTTACGGGTGACGCTGGTTAGTTTGCTTTTTATAGTGTCAGGGCACCCACCGTATATAACCCAATAAAGGTTTAACCCCCTGATCGCCCGGCGGGTGATATCAATTAGGTTTTAGCGTCAGAGAGGGTCTGCGTCACACCCCAGGCAGCGTCAGGTTAGTGCCAGTAGCGCTAACACCCACGCGTTAAGCATACACCCCCCTTAGTGGTATAGTATCTGAACAGATCAATATCTGATCTGATCAGATCTATACTAGCGTCCCCAGCAGTTTAGGGTTCCCAAAAACGCAGTGTTAGCGGGATCAGCCCAGATACCTGCTAGCACCTGTGTTTTGCCCCTCCGTCCAGCCCAGGCCACCCAAGTGCAGTATCGATCGATCACTGTCACTTGCAAAACACAACACACATAACTGCAGCGTTCGCAGAGACAGGCCTGATCCCTGCGACTCCAGTGTTGTAGGAGGTGATTTCACCACCACAGTTAAAAAAAAAAGAAGCATATATGCCGAAGCATTGGGGCATCAGGAGCGGAGGAGCGATTTTGCTCCTAATGCCGCGTACATACGGTCGAAATTCCGATGGAGGCTTGCCCGTGGAAAAGTCTGACCATGTGTACGCGGCATAACTTTTGCGGGAAGATGCCCCCATGCTTCGGCATATATAAATGGTGCATGTATGCCCATCATTAGAAGTGGGTGGATGAAGGGCGGTATTCTAATGGTGGGCATACCCACCGATCAATCTTTTTTTTTCATTCAGCCAACAGGCTGCATGAAAAAAAAGATTACAATACATGTCCAACAAGGACCAGCAACGTACTGGTATGTTGCTGGACTTTGAATGTTTATACCAGAATGATGCCTGTGGGTTTAGGTATCATCTTGGTATCATTCTTTTCAGCCAGCGGCCGGCTTTCATGTAAAAGCAATCCTAGTGGCTAATTAGCCTCTGGACTGCTTTTACAAGCAGTGGGAGGGAATGTCCCCCCCCCCGGATATAAAAAGCACCATTGGGAAATTGGGAAAGCATTTTATCACACCGATCTTGGTGTGGTCAGATGCTTTGAGGGCAGAGGAAAGATCTAGGGTCCAATAGACCCCAGTTTTTTCAAAAAAGAGTACCTGTCATTACCTATTGCTATCATAGGGGATATTTACATTCCCTGAGATAACAATAAAAATGATAAAAAAAAAAATATGGAAGCAACAGTTTAAAAATAAAATAAAAAAGCAAAATTAATAATAATAATAAAAAAGCACCCCTGTCCTGCCCTGCTCTTGCCCAATGGGGAACGCAAGCGTTGGTCTGGCGTCATATGTAAACAGAAATTGCACCATGCATGTGAGGTATCACCGCGAAGGTCAGATCGAGGGCAGTAATTTTAGCAGTAGACCTCCTCTGTAAATCTAACGGCATAACCTGTAAAGGCTTTTAAAGGCTTTTAAAAATGTATGTAGTTTGTCGCCAATGCGGGTTTGTGAGAAATTTTAAAGCTTGTCGTGTTTGGTATCTATGTACTTGGCCTAAGATCATCTTTTTTATTTCATCAAACATTTGGGCAATATAGTGTGTTTTAGTGCATTAAAATTAAAAAAAGTGTATTTTTTCCCCAAAAAATGCGTTTGAAAAATCGCTGCGCAAATACTGTGTAGAAAAAAAAATTGCAACACCCACCATTTTAATCTGTAGGGCCTTTGCTTTAAAAATATATATAATGTTTGGGGGTTCAACATAAATTTCTTGCAAAAAAAAAATATGTTTTCATGTAAACAAAAAGTGTGAAAAAGGGCTTTGCCTTCAAGTGGTTAGAAGAGTGGATGTAAGCTTCCTAATGTTGTGTATAAAATGCCAGAACAATTCAAAACCCCCCCAAATGACCCCATTTTGGAAAGTAGACACCCCAAGCTATATACTGAGAGGCATGTCGAGTCCATGGAATATTTTATATGTTGACACAAGTTGCGGAAAATAGACAATTTTTTTTTTTTTTGCACTAAGTTGTCACTAAATGATATATTGCTCAAACATGTCATGGGCATATGTGGAATTACACCCCAAAATACATTCTGTTGCTTCTCCTGAGTACGGGAATACCACATGTGTGAGACTTTTTGGGAGCCTAGCCGCGTACGGGACCCCAAAAACCAATCACCGCCTTCAGGCTTTCTAAGGGTGTAAATTTTTGATTTCACTTCTCACTGCCTATCACAGTTTCGGAGGCCATGGAATGCCCAGATGGCACAAAACCCCCCCAAATGACCCCATTTTGAAAGTAGACACCCCAAGCTATTTGCTGAGAGGTATGGTGAGTATTTTGCAGATCTCGCTTTTTGTCACAAAGTTTTGAAAATTAAAAAAAAATATATATATATATTTTTTTTTTCTTCATTTTCAAAAACAAATGAGAGCTGTAAAATACTCACCATGCATCTCAGCAAATAGCTTGGGGTGTCTGCTTTTCAAAATGGGGTCATTTGGGGGGGTTTTGTGCTATTTTGGCATTTTATGGCCTTCGAAACTGTGATAGGTAGTGAGGAGTGAAATCAAAAATTTGTGCCTAGAAATCCTGAAGGCGGTGCTTGGTTTTCGGGGTCCCGTACGCGGCTAGGCTCCCAAAAAGTCCCACACATGTGGTATCCCCGTACTCAGGAGAAGCAGCAAAATGTATATTGGGGTGTAATTCCATATATAACCATGGCATGTGTGAGCAATATATCATTTAGTGACAACTTTTTGTAATTTTTTTTTGTCATTATTCAATCACTTGGGACAAAAAAAAAATATTCAATGGGCTCAACAGGCCTCTCAGCAATTTCCTTGGGGTGTCTACTTTCTAAAATGGGGTCATTTGGGGGGGTTTGTGCTATTTTGGCATTTTATGGCCTTTGAAACTGTGATAGGTAGTGAGGAGTGAAATCAAAAATTTGCGCCCTTAGAAATCCTGAAGGCGGTGCTTGGTTTTCGGGGGCCCGTACGCGGCTAGGCTCCCAAAAAGTCCCACACATGTGGTATCCTCGTACTCAGGAGCAGCAGCAAAATGTATTTTGGGCTGCAATTCCACATATAACCATGGCATGTGTGAGCAATATATCATTTAGTGACAACTTTTTGTAATTTTTTATTTTTTTTTAGTCATTATTCAATCACTTGCGACAAAAAAAAAATATTCAATGGGCTCAACATGCCTCTCAGCAATTTCCTTGGGGTGTCTACTTTCCAAAATTGGGTAATTTGGGGGGGTTTTGTAGTGCCCTGCCATTTTAGCACCTCAAGAAATGAGATAGGCAGTCATAAATTAAAAGCTGTGTAAATTCCAGAAAATGTACCCTAGTTTGTAGACGCTATAAGTTTTGCGCAAACCAATAAATATACGCTTATTGACATTTTTTTTACTAAAGACATGTGGCTGAATACATTTTGGCCTAAATGTATGACTAAAATTTAGTTTATTCGATTTTTCTTATAACAAAAAGTAGAAAATATCATTTTTTTCAAAATGTTTGGTCTTTTTCCGTTTATATCGCAAAAAATAAAAATCGCAGAGGCAATCAAATAACATTAAAAGAAAGCTCTATTTGTGGGAAGAAAAGGACGCAAATTTTGTTTCGGTACAACATTGCATGTCCGCACAATTTCCAGTTAAAGCAGCGCAGTGCAAAATTCTGAAAACAGCTCTGGTCCTTTAGCTACAAAATGGTCCGGGGCTTAAGTGGTTAAAGTCTATGGGACACAAACATAAAAAATCAAAAGTGCTAATTTTAAAGGCTAATATGCAAGTTATTGTCATAAAAAGTGTTTGGGGACCTGGGTCCTGCGCCGGGGAACATGTATCAATGCATTTTTATTTTTTTTTTAAACGGCCGTTTTTTTAAGGGAGCAATGATTTTAATAATGCTTAAAGTGAAACAATAAAAGTGAAATATTCTATATATACCTGAGGGTGTCTATAGTATGCCTGTAAAGTAGCGCATGTTTCCCATGTTTATAACAGTCCTGCACAAAATTAAATTTCTAAAGGAAAAAAAGTAATTTAAAACTAATCGCGGCTATAATGAATTGTCAGGTATCAGGAATACAGATAAAAGTCATTGAAAAAACGACGTAGGTTCCCCCCCCCCTCCACCCCGAACCAAAAAAAATGCGTGGGGGTCCCCCCGATCTCCAACCCCACTATACCTTCAGTCCTCTCTGAAACCTGCTCTGAGAGGAATGAAGGTGTAGAATTAGGTGTGTCACAGCCAAGTACTTGCGGGCACTCTGCTAGCAGTACGACGTCCGATTCTAGCATGCAAATTTCCCTGCCCCAGCTGCTGGACCGTCAAAAGAAGTTCACTCCCAGCCATCCACATGCCCAGCGGTTGAATGCTAGCTTAGCTAAATTGCTAGCACTTCAACTGCTGCCTTTTCAGTTGGTACACTCGGCCCCCTTCCGTGAGTTTGTGCAATGTGCGGTTCCTCAGTGGCAGGTTCCCAAATGCCACTTTTTCTCACGGAAGGCGATTCCGGCTCTCTACCGGCATGTGGAAGGCAAAGTCCATGCCTCGCTGGACAGGGCGGTCAGCGGTAAGGTGCATATTACCGCTGACTCATGGTCCAGCAGGCATGGACAGGGACGTTACCTTTCTTTCACGGCCCATTGGGTCACTCTTTTGGCAGCTGGGAAGGATGCAGGACAAGGTGCAGTAGTGTTGGAAGTTGTTCCGCCACCACGCCTCCAAAATGCTACTACTGGTTGTGACACACCTCTCTCCTCCACCCCCTCCTCTTCTTCTTCCTCCATGGCCTCTTCCTGTGCTTTGTCCTCGGAACCAGCGGTGCTCCGTAGGCGTTCAAGGGGCTCGGTTGATCGCCTGACCTTCATAAAGATGAACCAGTCTTGGATCACCACCAGCTACCAAGCACCTGAAGCTGATATAACAGAATAATTTATTTTCAAATGTCACATCCCTTCAAGACTGATGCTGATGCTGAGTGACTGTCCTGTTATGTTGACTGACTATCCTCCTCCTCCTCAATGATCCGATTCCTGATGACAGCTTGGAAGAACATTTTTGTTTCTGGGTGCCGCCACCAGTGGCTAAGGCCCAATTTTTCAACCCCTGTTTAACAGGGGCATGTAATTACAATTTTTTATGCAATGATTTACAGCAGGGCTCATTCCTGCACTCCAACTAGAGTTGGGTTGCAGTGTTGTGGCACCAGTGCCTAAGGCCCAATTTTTCTGCCCCTGTTCAACAGGGGCGTGTAATTAAAATTTTTGATGCAATACTTTGCAACAGGGCTCATTGCTGTGCTCCAAGTACAGTATCTGTGAGGGGTTGCAGTGTTTTGGCACCAGTGCCTAAGGCCCAATTTTTCTGCCCCTGTTCAACAGGGGCGTGCAATTACAATTTTTGATGCAATACTTTGCAACAGGGCTCATTGCTGTGCTCCAAGTACAGTATCTGTGAGGGGTTGCAGTGTTGTGGCACCAGTGCCTAAAGCCCAATTTTTCTGCCCCTGTTCAACAGGGGCATGTAATTACAATTCTTGATCTAATAATTCACAGCAGGACCCATTCCTGTGCCCACCAAGAGTAACTGTGAGGCCTTACAGTGTTGTGGCAACACCACCACCATAGGCCCAATTTTTCAGCCCCTGTTCAACAGGGGCATGCAATTACAATTCTTGATCTAATAATTCACAGCAGGGCCCATTCATGCGCCCACCAAGAGTAACTGTGAGGGCTTACAGTGTTGTGGCACCAGCACTACCACCAAAGGCCCAATTTTTCCTATCACTGTTCAACAATGGCATGTAAATACAATTCCTGATATAATAGTTCACAGCGGGGCGTTCCAGCGCCCACCAAGAGTAACTGTGACACCTAAGGGGAAAATTTCAGCAGAGTATATATGGCAGACCCCTACTTTCAAACATCCAACTTACAAACGACTCCTACTTGCAAACGGAAGGAGACAACAGGAAGTGAGAGGAAATCTACCCCTAGGAAGGGAAATTCTCTCCTGTAAGAGTTAATATGGGAAAAAGGTGTCTCCTCTCTACTGATGCTTTATCACCAATCCTTGTTTCAATAAAAACCCCACTTTTCAAAAACAGTTGTCATTGGGACGGAAAGTGAGGTGAAATGTTCTGAACAGGGGCACAGAAAGCAAAACAAATGTTACAGGGGTGATAACCCTTCCCAATGTTTTCCAAAAAGCTTAAAAATAGATTTTTTTGGCTGGAGCTACACTTAAACAATGTACCTGTTCAAAATTATAAACAGATTCTACTTAAGAACAAACCCACAGTCCCTGTCTTGTTTGCACCGCCTGTATACTGCTGTTCAGAGTATATAGGGCCTTTTTTATTTTGTGTGCAGGGTTCCCCTTAATATCCATACAAGACCCAAAGGGGCTGGTAATGGGCTGGGGTTGGGGGGGGGGGGGGGTGATGGGGTAGCTATGCCATTTTTCTCAAAGATTTTCATCCATCTTACCGGGACCAGACATTACATTAAAGCCGCAAGCAGTTTTAAATGCCTTTTTTTCCTTTAGAAAATATAATTTTGTGCAGGGACAGTTCTAAACACGGGAAACACGTGCCACTTCACAGGCATACTTTAGACACCCCCCAGGTACGATATTTAAAGGAATATTTGACTTTTTTTTTTCACTTTATGCATCATTAAAATGACTGCTCCCGAAAAACGGCCGTTTTTAAAACTTCGTTTTGCATTGATACATGTCCCCTGGTGCAGAACCCGGGTTCTCAAACCCTTTTTTAGGACAATAACATGCATATTAGTCGTTATAATTAGCACTTTAGATTTCGAACGTTCGCATCCATTGTATTTAATAGGGTTCTAACGTTCGTGCGAACTTTCGGTCCGTTCGCGGGTTCTGGGGCGAACCGAACCCGGGGGTGTTCGGCACATCCCTATTTGGGGGTATCTATAATAGAATAAAAATGCCAGAATGATATGATAGTAAAAATGGGGTATAAAAACACAGAAGAAAGAGAGGGGACACGGAGGTCCCAAACAGTCTCACCTATATGTAGTGTATGAATATGATTGTTGATAGTATCAATGATGGAGGGCAACTATAGAAAGCGTCAACCCCGGGAGCTGAGATGGTATCACCTGAGGCACGGAATGGCACCAGCAACCAATAATAGGCATAAAGGTAGGGTATCCAATTATCAGCTGTGATAGGTATATTTAATGATGTAAATGGTTCATTGTGTATATAATTCCCAGAGGTATCTGTAGGAATTAATAAATTAGTAGTAGACTGATTACACAATTGATAAACTGGAAGAGAAAATCCCAAGATATAGTGAAAGTGGAGAGCATGTAAAAAGAGAGGTGTTTACCATAGAAAAAGGGGACAAAAATTGAAGCCATGGTGGCAGTATAAAAGTGAGGGATAGATAAGATAAACCATGACTACCTGCAGGCTTATATGAGAAAGATAGTGCAAGGTGCAACTGGTGTTACCCTAAGAGAAGGGAGCCAAACAGTGAAACCAATATAACAGTGTAAAAGGTGAGTGGTAAGTATGATAATCATAAATACCTGCAGGAATGCATAAGATGAATTAATCTAAGAAAGTGCACCAGTATCTTACAGATAGAGCAAACTAGCTTGTGAACACATTGCGTGTGTGGTATAAGTAACAGCCATAGACCACAGGTGACCTTCAACGTCACGCTGGCGTAATGAAGGGGGCGGTGCCACCGCCAGAGCAACAAAACACGCTCAGCGTTTGGCGCTCAAACCTCCCTCGTGGTAGACGCAAGTTTGAAAAACATGTCAGCGGCGCGGCGCCATGGATGACGTCAGCTGCTTGGCATGTGGGCGTGGCATCGACCCACAGCGAGAGCCTGCCCCTCCCCGACTAAGGGAGGGGAGGGGGAGGCCCCGTTGCGTGTCGCAGCTCCCGGGGATTAACGAGGCGTTAATGGTCACCTGTGGTCTACGGCTGTTACTGATGTACAATACGTTGAGACAATGTTGTACTATCATGTACTGTCTAGACTTTATACATTGAAACCTATTAATATATTATTTTACTTCCTCTATGTATAATATGCTGAAACAATTGTCTACAATCACTGTCTAGACTGTATTTATTGAGACCTATTAATATATCACCTTATCTCCTTACTGCTTTTACATGTATATGTATGCCTTTTTTGTAATAAATACAATGTTTACATTGATTGGTTCATTACTTAGTTATGCGCTTCATTTAAAGTCCCACATTTTAGTCTTCTTGTTCAATATATTGGGGATGCAGGTATATATACTTATTGCCTCATACAAAATCCCAATCTTAGCCTTAGGTTTAGTTCCTTGTTCTCAAAGACCTAATGGCCTTAAGGACCTCCTCAACTGATATAGGAGCTTCAAGCATTTGATACCACAAGTCCGATACACACAGTAAGATTTTAGAGAAGAAGGTGTCCACCGCAGTCTCTGAAAAACTAGTTTTAAGGTTATAAATATGCTTGATTCATCTTATAGCTTCTTCAGCCTGATTCACCAGAAGGAGGTTAAAATTTAATTTGGCTTCCTCCAGTCCCAGTTTATTTGATTTAGATGGGCTAATTTGAAAAATGTGTGCCCTATCTACGTATTCTTGTTCTAAGAGAAGGAGTTTTATTGATCATTAATTTTTAGGAGAGGAGGCCTTTAGAATGCAGTGGCCTCAGATAACTGCATTGTGGGCTTCCCAGAACATCAAGCCAGAGATATCCGGTGTCCGATTTTGAGTCAAGTAGTCCACAATCTGAGAACGAATACATGTTTGCAATGGAGAGTCTGAAAGAAGTGACTTGTTGAGGGACCAAGAGAGATCTACGCCCTCTGCCAGCATAGATGAGAGTTGTAAGAATACTGTAGAATAGTCAGACCATGGAATTGGAAATATCCATACTGACTGTAATGAGACAAGCATGGTGTGAGATAAGAAGAGATAGTAAATTCAGAAAAAGGAGTTATAAGGGGCAGAATAGTAAATGCAATCTCATGTGGTAGGATGTGCTTCCTTTCAACAATCCACTAGTGTCTGTCTGGCCAGAAGAGTACTTAGTAAAGTAGGTTGGCTTTGGGAAGGGGAAAGGGAATTTGATTTGTCCATAAATGGGAATAGGACCTTTGGCGGCTCGTGTTTTTCAACCAACACCCCCTCGCGCCAGCAGACTCATCCAGTGACACCCCGTGCATGCAGCCAGCTGTACCGATTCACACAGCCACCCCAACCCCCATCTGGTCAGTGGAGCGGACTGATCCAGGAGGACCCTAATGATAGCCACAGCTATTGGCAATCACTCATCCAGCACCCCCGCCCACTGTCTGCCCTGCACTTACCCCATCTTAGTGGTCAGGCAGAGGGTGAATGGCAGCAAGATATGTCCCGGGAGCGGCTGTGTTTCCTCTCATAGAGATGCCGTGCATCTCTTCTCTCCTCCTTGCAAGGCGTACAATAGTACTGGACAGTGCCTGTAGTACCAGACCCACGTCCAGTTTTGCGGGAGGAGGATCAGTGTTGAAACAGCGAATATTCATTCGCTGTTGCAACACACCTGGGTGAGCTCTGGACTCATCCTCTGCGACCCGAGCTCACGCTATTTTAAAGCCTATTAGAGCCTCTGGCTCTAATCAGGTGCTAAAAAAAAAAACTGGCCTTTGTAATTCATGTTCCCGGTGCCCGAAAGGGACCGGACACATGAATATGGGTGGCCATGGATAGATTCATGCTATGCATGAATCTATCCACTGCATATAGGAGGTGGAGAGGAGAGAGGGGGTTGCACCCGGGTGCCCCTAATGGACGGGCCGCTACTGAAGAGGACCATGTCAGAATTGCCACAAAGAATGAAAGTACTTATCTGGTTGTGCCCAGTAACTTGCAGCAAGTGTTAAAATAAGAGAATTTGTGAGCTGTTATGGGCATAGTATATTACACTAGTCTCTTCCTTATTAAAGAAAATGTCCAGTGAGGAGTAGGTAGCACCCAGCTGGGTCTTTAATTTCCCTTATGCATGTGAAGTGCATTGACCTATGAAAACATATGAGAACTGCTCTCTGTTTAGTCTGGGTATTGGCTTATTAAGCAAAAGGGTAGTTGGTACTGAAAAACGTAGGGGCTGAGTGTTGTGAAAAAATGAGTCACCTGTCAAGCAAACTATGAATGCTTTCAATGGTCAGAAGTGTTGAAAAGCCATGGTGCACTTATTAGGAAAATGAAGTCCCTTGGCATTAAGAAATACTGTAGTTTTCCAAGAGGAGCCATAGTATTGCGTGGTGAGATAATATTTAAGGAGATTGCAGTCTGCATAAGTGGGATGATCCACAGAGTGCCACCCTGCCTGACTCGAGGGGGAGGGAGGGAGGAAAGAGGGAAGAGAGAGAGAGAGAAAGAAAGAGAGAAGAAAGAAAAGAGAGAGGCCCAACAGTGGACAGTAACATTTCAAGACCTATATAGGCTGTAAGTAAGTGGTTTAGTGCCTCTGAGGATTTGATTATCAACCCTGGGAGTTGCAACTTGGCACTACAGCCCATGGTCGGTCTCAGAGTTCAAGGTGGGGGGGCACAGTGAAATACTTTGGGGAAATGAACATGACTTAATGAAAGAGTGTAAACATATGCCATAGCAAATAGAAACATCTAGAAGATTAGCAAAGGCGTCAGTTGTTGACCTTTGACTGAAGGAATGAAACATGAACAGTTTAAAAATTAACCCCAGCAGGAGAGTGTAATGTTAATAAATAAGGCAGATAGAAGGTATAAGTATAAGGCATCTGCATCTCATCATATAGATGAGAAAGGAGAGAGGAAAGGGAATCAATGCAAATTATAGGCTGAGAGTGCAGATGCCCCATGAAAGTGCGGTAATACAAGGATAAATCAAACAATGAAACTGTGGTTTTAAACATAGTAAAAAGTAGTACAATAAAATGTGCACCCCTGTGGCAGTCATGCTATAAAGTATATCCATAAGCTGTCATGGTTGAAGACCCAGTCTAGTGACAGGTGAGGGTATCCCATGGTGTACCAGAGACACAGAGAACATAAAAAAGGGGGGTCGGGACTTTGAATGAGGTGTGTATGTTGTGGCTAGTCGAAGGAGTCAATATAAAGCATGAATAAGTGTTTATTTGTTTGCCATGATGAAGTAGGTACATAACAAACAATGCATGCAATAGTGACACATAATATAACAAATCATGTATCCAAATCATTTACATGTTAAAAACCATAAATAGATTATTCAAAAGCATTGTCTTCAATAGTAAAATAGTCACTGTAATATAGCAGTTGTAATCAAAGGTATTGCCTGAATCCAAAGATCATGTAGGTATGTATAAGTTGCATCTGGGTTAAGCCCAACGCGTTTCCTGGGATCTATCCAATCATCAGGGGCGCATTCTTCATCTATGAAGAAAAGTAAGTATGTCAAAGTAAACCATTCATAGACCAAAATGAGAAAAAATGGTGATACATCCAGGGAGGGTAAGATGACCTTCCCTGTGACACTCACATATGTGCTTAGTGTGAAGCACACACCTGAATGAGAGAAGTCACTGTCGATTGGAGATCAATCTTGCATTCATAAATACCATGAAAATGCAGATTGGAGTGCCTAGATCTGTTTTCAAGATCTTCCAATTTCTAGTGCAGAATTTCATCTCATAGAGACTCCAGCTCCCTGTCATGGTTCTCTAGGACGTTGGTGGTCTCATCCATCCCGGTTCCAGGTCTGCTGTTCTTTGACCCAGTTCCATGATTTCTGTGAGGAGACACCCATGATCTTTTTTTGAGGTATTTGAAGGGCTTTGTGGAGTATTCTGTCTATCTGCTGCAGAAGATCCTTAAAGTTTGGGGCCTCCCTGTGTGGTGATAGTGAGTTGGCCTGACTGTCTCCCTCACCCTTCCCACGGGGTAGCAGTGTGGTCAGCCTGGAGAGGGAAAGGTCCAGGGCTGTCTGTGCCATCTTGGCTACAGGATGGGAGAGAGCTTCCTCAATGGTGCTGCTCCATAGGTTGAATTTTGCTCTTGAGGGTGCTATGGTGTGTGCTAGAGGAGAACAGCAGCATATGAACTGGAATAGGGCATCTGGTTTCCTAAAAGTAGCCAGTCGTGAGCTTGGGAGGTGTGAGGCTCACCTAGTACACGTCTGTCATCAGCAGCCATTGGCATTAATAAAATCCCCACTTCATGCCAAACTGAATTTTTTTTCTTGCTTTTTTTTCTCCACAGCAATTCCCAGACCCTCATGTCATTTATTTGATAACCCCTTGCCTGTTAGCCTAGAAAAAGGCCATTACTATTTTTTACTATTCAGCTCCTGTTGACTTTAATGGGGTTCGACACCCAAACTTCCTTAAATTCTAGAACTTACCTTGAACCTGAATCCAATCCCCAGGTTCAGGTTCATTGCTATATGTGAGTGTCATGGATATGCACTAATGTCTGTCTGCCATCTTACCTTTCCTCCTCATGTGTTCATCTTAGAGGCCAGACCCCTTCACCTGGCTTCCTTTATAATCTCCTCCCAGCCTGACTCCACCCCAGGGCCTATCACAGAACACTATATTAACCTGTGCACTGCAAGCCTGCTTTGCTGATCAACGTGTTTGTTAAGCATTGTGTGTTTGGGTTCCTGCCTGCCGTGTGCTACGTCTGTCTCTGTGTTACGATATTGGCTTGTTCCCGACTATCCCTGTCTGCTTGTTACCCTTGACCTTCGGCTTGTCCTTCGTTTATCCTTGTCTGCTTGTTGCCCAGACCTTGGCTTTCCCCTCACTATTCTTGTATCCTGTGCTGCTGCTTCCCCTCTCTCCTCCTTCCCTTCGGGGCGTGAGCTAGGGGACTCTAGGGGCCGCGACCTGGACCCAGCCTGCAGCGTAACATCCTCACCACTAGAGGCTCTGGAGAAGACCTGCTGGGTCTTAGACTCCGCGCCCTGGGGAATCTCGGCTCTAGCTTCCTGTAGGATTCTGGTTGTGCTCCTCTGGTCCCGCTTTCCACAACCACCTAGTTTCCTATCAGCAGCAGTCAGCCATAGGGTTCACTACCTTGTGGTGCACTCCTGACCCCCTACGGTGTGCATCTGTCATCTGGCCACAGGTGACCTGACAGTGAGCAACAAATAGGCAATTATGACAATACACAGGAAACAAACATGCACTCAATACAAAGTATAGGTATGGAGAGTATGGGACTTTTAAGGTGCAACAACTACACAATGTTCTATTTAAAATATAATTTTATTACAAAGACATTTTCATAGAAAGATATATTTTCTCATATGTACATTAAATACATGAGCCATCGAATAAACATATTTAAAATTTCCAACATGCATATAGACAGATTAACTCAACATGTTTCGCCAGTTTTTGGCTTCTTCAGGAGTAGTGTCATGCAATTGCTGAGAATAAAAAAAGGAAAATAAGTACAACATAATTTGTTCAATCTATTATCAAAGTTAAAGACACAAAAAACACAAAATATATAGTTGTATTTAGAGATGACTGAAAACCAAATCCACCCAGAAGGATATATCCAATCTCAGTTCAGTTTTACCCCATATTATATATATATGCTTTACCTGTAAATTTGTTGGTAAGATCATAAAGAAAGGGTAAAGGACGGATAACCAGTAAGTTGAGCCACGTAGGGAGACCTCAAAAGGAAAGATTATTGGTGTATCATAGAAGGGAGAATATACTGGCACGAGTAGCCACCCGAAGCACACCAACAAAAGAACAGAGGATCATCTGGGGGAAACTATGAAAAGGAGTATTGGTCAGAACTTATAATATCTTTTATATTGACTTACTTCGTCTTATATCTTATATTTCCCATCCATATTTACCTTTCTATATATCAAACTGATTTCAAAACAAGCTTTCCTTTGTCCTCAAACTGGGAACAAGGGGAGCGCCATCTGACAAAACCCGCGATGATATCCTGGCCCCATACTTAACATCAACATGTGTCGACAGTGCTGTAGTTAAAGGGAAGTTGGCCTTTTTTCTATACTTTAGGCTACTTCCGCTTCCTGTATCAGGTTTGCGGCGCTTCCTGCCTGTCGGGGGCTTGTCCACTAGACTGGTTTGCAGTGGCCTGCAAACATCGGTGCGGCATTCTCCAGCACGATCGTCACATCCGGGTCAGCATAGCAAAGGGGGTGGATGCAGGAAATGACGCGCCCGCTCCTCCCATTGATTTGGCGCGAAATAGGCATCCAATGGGAAGGAGGAGGGGAGATATATAGTCCAGAGCACAGTCTGGTTTAATTCAGAAACATGACCAACACCCTGGGGAAAAGACGTCTTGCGTTACTAGGCTAAGGTAATTAATGACTTGATACTGAATTATTGTTCTTATCCTATCTTTTTGGTCTAATAGGCTGTTAATTCAAAGTAGCAATCTTTATACATACATATATATTTTTTAATTTTCTTAGGAACTGGTTGCTCATACCGGTAAAAATATCTTAAGGTGGATCTAACCCAGATGTGGGAAAACAATAGGTAATCAATAGTCATAAATATATGGCAATTTTTGACTATATATAGAAATAAAAAATAAAAATTAAAACATAATAAAATAAGGTTATTTAACATCCTTATAATTAATAATTATTTCTTCTCCCTTTCTTTGTGTCTCCATAGAGCGGATAGAAGTGGGGCGACAAGGGGTGATTTGGAGAGATTGGGATAATTTCCCTTTTTCTTCTCTACCACTCCTTTTTCTCCCCCTCATCCATCTCTTCGGTTGCTTGTTTTGAAATCAGTTTGATATATAGAAAGGTAAATATGGATGGGAAATATAAGATATAAGACGAAGTAAGTCAATATAAAAGATATTATAAGTTCTGACCAATACTCCTTTTCATAGTTTCCCCCAGATGATCCTCTGTTCTTTTGTTGGTGTGCTTCGGGTGGCTACTCGTGCCAGTATATTCTCCCTTCTATGATACACCAATAATCTTTCCTTTTGAGGTCTCCCTATGTGGCTCAACTTACTGGTTATCCGTCCTTTACCCTTTCTTTATGATCTTACCAACAAATTTACAGGTAAAGCATATATATATAATATGGGGTAAAACTGAACTGAGATTGGAAATATCCTTCTGGGTGGATTTGGTTTTCAGTCATCTCTAAATACAACTATATATTTTGTGTTTTTTGTGTCTTTAACTTTGATAATAGATTGAACAAATTATGTTGTACTTATTTTCCTTTTTTTATTCTCAGCAATTGCATGACACTACTCCTGAAGAAGCCAAAAACTGGCGAAACATGTTGAGTTAATCTGTCTATATGCATGTTGGAAATTTTAAATATGTTTATTCGATGGCTCATGTATTTAATGTACATATGAGAAAATATATCTTTCTATGAAAATGTCTTTGTAATAAAATTATATTTTAAATAGAACATTGTGTAGTTGTTGCACCTTAAAAGTCCCATACTCTCCATACCTATACTTAGTTTACAAATTAAGGGATGTGGTGCCTATGAGATACAGGTGATAGGTATTATCTTCAAATTTTCCGTGTGATTATACCGGGTGGAAAACGCCCAAAATCTTTCTTATACCTGTCACCTCTATATCATCTTGTTTAAATAGATTATCTCTTTTTTTTTTTTTGAATTGTGTTTAAAGATTAATTTCTTTATAGTTTCTTATTTGTATAACAGAGTTTTTCAACCAGCATGGCTACCTATAGGGGGTCGGCATTTGATGGTCTTATGACAACAATTCATCTTGCCCAAGGGTCTACGTTTGGTGGAATGACCCTTGAACGTTTTTTCAATAGCCTTCAACGACTGTTGGAAAAGAAAGCTCGTATTTTCTGGAATCACAGGTATTTTTTGAAATATTTAGAGGATAAAATCGTACCATGGGGACTACGTATACAGATATTTCCTAATGTGTTTAAAATAGAGACAGAATTTAAACTAAACTGGGAGTCTAATCTACAGTCATGTTCATTTAAAATGATGGAGGCTTTATGCCTAAACTATTCGAAAGATCTGGAAATAGTAAATAATGACATAGAAAAACTATATGCTGATAACTCCAATTTGATTACTGAAGAAACCTTCTCAAATAGAGAGGCTCTTTTAGAAAAACACTTGGAGCTCTTTGTCTCCAATATCCTCAAAACTAAAGATAAGAAATACTATAGGGATCGTTTGGCATATGAATCAAACACAGCCTATCGTTGGACTTCAGAAAATCAATGGAGGAAATCTAAATCCTCAGTTCGAAAACAAACAAATACAAACCAGGAAGCTACCGATTCTGATGAAACGTCTTTATCTTCTTCATCTGTATCGGGCAATACCTTCAATACCTCAGTAAGTTCCCAAAAAAGAAAAACAGATCGAGCACCCTCATCGTCTGCACTTTCTAAACGTGCCCAACGGGAGAGTAACCGTCAGGGTTTACGCTCACAATCTAAACATATTTCTCCTCTCACTAACTCCACAGTTGACGGTCACTCTAATATGTTTCCATCAAGTTCCTCGAATAGTTTTAATGCACCTAAGTTAAATCAACTAACAAATACCCCGTCGGGGGACTCCCAAATCCCCTTAACAGGGGATCTTCGCACTGCACCAATCTTTTCACCCTCCCAAATAGTAGATATCAAAAAGACACCAGTTCTCTCACAAGCACTCAAAATAGTTCCCAAAGTAATTTCCAAGTAATTAATTTATCTTCATATTCACTTACACCGGACCAAATGGAGGTCTTGGGCCTCGGTCTGACTTTTTGTCCAGATCAGGAAGCTGACGCCTTTGAAATTATAAAGGACGTCAATCTTTTTGCGAGAAAACTTACCTTTAAAATTATGTTTGACAAGGACCAAAGATGCTCTCCCATGGTATCCATGGGGGATGATCTCTGGCAGAATAAAACAATTAGAGAAATTCAGGCAATTAATGATTTAATGGAATTATGGGAAGATGGTAACCCATTAGACGAGCCCCTTGAGGAACCCCAATTGGGCCCCGTGGATGAGATTTCCACGGAAAGAATTTTCCCCCCACCAAACTTATATAAGCCAAAATCCAGAACCTTCCCCACCCTTCAGGGCAATCCCAACATCTGGGCTTTCACCCAACAAGTGACAAAGGAAATACAAAGTACCAACTGGAAAAAGTCAAAAAGAAATACCAATCTTAAACCATCACAACAAAAAGCCTTGACAGAATTAAAAAAGAATGAACAATTAGTGATAAAATCCTCGGATAAAGGAGGAAACATAGTGATAATGGATGTAAAAAACTACAAGCAGATGGTTATGAACCTTCTTTTAAATAAAAGTTGGTATCGCTCCATTCCTTTTGCACAGGTGAAATATGCAGAGACCAAATATCGCATACTTATTAATCGAGCATTCTGTGATAATTTGATAGATAAAAAAACGTGTGAATTTCTGATTATTGAAAAGCCGAGACTTCCCACGTTTTATGCACTACCAAAGGTGCACAAAGATCTAAAAAACCCCCCTGGCCGTCCTATTGTGTCAGGGATTGGGTGTCTCACAGAACCAGCTAGCCAGTTGGTAGATGATTACTTGAGGCCTCATGTAGGTTCCTTAAGTTCTTATATTCAAGATACTGCTGACCTACTTAGATCATTGGATGGCCTGTGTGTGCCATTGGGATCATGGCTAGTAGCTATAGACGTTGAGGCCCTCTATAACTCTATTCCCCATGTCAAGGGTGTCCAAGTGATAGAGGGCTTCCTTTTAGAGAGAGGACCAGGAGCCAAGCCCTATAACAATTTCATTAGGGAACTGTTATTCTTTATACTTACCAACAATATTTTTATATTCGACCGTTCCCACTACCTCCAGGTGCAGGGTGTGGCGATGGGGACCAAGTGTGCCCCATCGTACGCCAACCTGTACCTGGGGGGGTGGGAACGGGAGATTTTTTCGTCTCAATCAATGGAAATGTTTTTTGATAAGGTCTTGATTTGGCGACGCTTTATCGATGACATTTTTATGGTGTGGACTGGCTCTTTAGAAGAATTAACCTCCTTTATGTCTATATTGGCTGTAAACTCTTTTAATCTGAAGTTTACAATGATGTGTGATCAAAATTTGATAAACTTTCTTGACATTACGATTTATCTGAATCCTGATAATACTTTGGGATCCTCCCTATATAGAAAGCCTTCATCAGGCAATACCATCTTACATGCCAAAAGCTCTCATCCTAGAACTCTGGTACAAAACATACCGTATGGTCAATATTTACGAATTCAAAGAAATTGTAGCAAGGAAGCAGACTTTGAGAAGGAGGCTTCAGCCCTCCAATCTCGGCTGATTGCTAGGGGATATAGCAGGTCAACCCTTAAAAAAGCCTATAAACGAGCAAAAAACAAAAATAGGAAAGATCTAATACATCCTAAAAAATCTCAAACCAAAGACCAAACGGTACGCCTAATTACCAGGTTCTCAGGTGAACACTATAAAGTAAGAAGGATCATTGAAAAATTCTGGCCACTGCTAGCAACTGACCAGACTATTTCAAAATATGTTAAGCCGTTCCCTCAAATTACATACAGGAAATCCAGATCTTTAAAAGACCAACTAGTACATAGTCACTTTGAAACTAAAAGGATTGAAAGTAGAAAGGGTTCTGCACCATGTGGTCACTGTGAGTATTGTAGGTTCATCTTAGATGTAACTGAATTAGTTTTGCCTAATGGAATCACCTACAGACCCAATTTTTTCTGTAACTGCCAGTCAATTGGCGTCATTTATTTGATGATCTGTGATTGTAAGGCCTTTTATGTTGGAAAAACGAAAAGGCAATTTTTTCATAGAATAAGAGACCATGTGTCTCTTATTAAGAAGAAAAAAATGGAGACTCCTATTAGCCGACACAGTGGCCTTTTTCACTCCTTCGATCTACATAAGATCAAATTTTTTGCCCTAGAATATATATCTATAAACGAAAGAGGTGGTGATGTGGATAAAAATCTCCTACAACGGAAAACCAGATGGATACATGGTTTAAGAGCAACTATGTACCCGGGGTTAAATGAGTCCATCAGCTTCAAACCCTTTCTATAGGATCTCAATAGTAATGCTGGTTATGTAAACTTTGTTCTAAACAACTCGAATGTTGTTTATCTATTATACTGTGTTTAACTATTTTTGTTGCCTATAGTGTAAAATGTAGATGGCTGAATATATATCCCTATCTATTCAGAGGGAAATGTTTCAATCCCAGTAAAATATATTGGATATATGTTTATATAAAACGGAACACAATTGAGCCAAAAATATTCACCTCCATAGAAGGGGGCAGATTAGGTGATCATATGGGCGCCCAGGGCGCTTTCCTTTGTCCTCAAACTGGGAACAAGGGGAGCGCCATCTGACAAAACCCGCGATGATATCCTGGCCCCATACTTAACATCAACATGTGTCGACAGTGCTGTAGTTAAAGGGAAGTTGGCCTTTTTTCTATACTTTAGGCTACTTCCGCTTCCTGTATCAGGTTTGCGGCGCTTCCTGCCTGTCGGGGGCTTGTCCACTAGACTGGTTTGCAGTGGCCTGCAAACATCGGTGCGGCATTCTCCAGCACGATCGTCACATCCGGGTCAGCATAGCAAAGGGGGTGGATGCAGGAAATGACGCGCCCGCTCCTCCCATTGATTTGGCGCGAAATAGGCGTCCAATGGGAAGGAGGAGGGGAGATATATAGTCCAGAGCACAGTCTGGTTTAATTCAGTAACATGACCAACACCCTTGGGAAAAAGACGTCTTGCGTTACTAGGCTAAGGTAATTAATGACTTGATACTGAATTATTGTTCTTATCCTATCTTTTTGGTCTAATAGGCTGTTAATTCAAAGTAGCAATCTTTATACATACATATATATTTTTTAATTTTCTTAGGAACTGGTTGCTTATACCGGTAAAAATATCTTAAGGTGGATCTAACCCAGATGTGGGAAAACAATAGGTAATCAATAGTCATAAATATATGGCAATTTTTGACTATATATAGAAATAAAAAATAAAAATTAAAACATAATAAAATAAGGTTATTTAACATCCTTATAATTAATAATTATTTCTTCTCCCTTTCTTTGTGTCTCCATAGAGCGGATAGAAGTGGGGCGACAAGGGGTGATTTGGAGAGATTGGGATAATTTCCCTTTTTCTTCTCTACCACTCCTTTTTCTCCCCCTCATCCATCTCTTCGGTTGCTTGTTTTGAAATCAGTTTGATATATAGAAAGGTAAATATGGATGGGAAATATAAGATATAAGACGAAGTAAGTCAATATAAAAGATATTATAAGTTCTGACCAATACTCCTTTTCATAGTTTCCCCCAGATGATCCTCTGTTCTTTTGTTGGTGTGCTTCGGGTGGCTACTCGTGCCAGTATATTCTCCCTTCTATGATACACCAATAATCTTTCCTTTTGAGGTCTCCCTACGTGGCTCAACTTACTGGTTATCCGTCCTTTACCCTTTCTTTATGATCTTACCAACAAATTTACAGGTAAAGCATATATATATAATATGGGGTAAAACTGAACTGAGATTGGAAATATCCTTCTGGGTGGATTTGGTTTTCAGTCATCTCTAAATACAACTATATATTTTGTGTTTTTTGTGTCTTTAACTTTGATAATAGATTGAACAAATTATGTTGTACTTATTTTCCTTTTTTTATTCTCAGCAATTGCATGACACTACTCCTGAAGAAGCCAAAAACTGGCGAAACATGTTGAGTTAATCTGTCTATATGCATGTTGGAAATTTTAAATATGTTTATTCGATGGCTCATGTATTTAATGTACATATGAGAAAATATATCTTTCTATGAAAATGTCTTTGTAATAAAATTATATTTTAAATAGAACATTGTGTAGTTGTTGCACCTTAAAAGTCCCATACTCTCCATACCTATACTTAGTTTACAAATTAAGGGATGTGGTGCCTATGAGATACAGGTGATAGGTATTATCTTCAAATTTTCCGTGTGATTATACCGGGTGGAAAACGCCCAAAATCTTTCTTATACCTGTCACCTCTATATCATCTTGTTTAAATAGATTATCTCTTTTTTTTTTTTTTTGAATTGTGTTTAAAGATTAATTTCTTTATAGTTTCTTATTTGTATAACAGAGTTTTTCAACCAGCATGGCTACCTATAGGGGGTCGGCATTTGATGGTCTTATGACAAAAATTCATCTTGCCCAAGGGTCTACGTTTGGTGGAATGACCCTTGAACGTTTTTTCAATAGCCTTCAACGACTGTTGGAAAAGAAAGCTCGTATTTTCTGGAATCACAGGTATTTTTTGAAATATTTAGAGGATAAAATCGTACCATGGGGACTACGTATACAGATATTTCCTAATGTGTTTAAAATAGAGACAGAATTTAAACTAAACTGGGAGTCTAATCTACAGTCATGTTCATTTAAAATGATGGAGGCTTTATGCCTAAACTATTCGAAAGATCTGGAAATAGTAAATAATGACATAGAAAAACTATATGCTGATAACTCCAATTTGATTACTGAAGAAACCTTCTCAAATAGAGAGGCTCTTTTAGAAAAACACTTGGAGCTCTTTGTCTCCAATATCCTCAAAACTAAAGATAAGAAATACTATAGGGATCGTTTGGCATATGAATCAAACACAGCCTATCGTTGGACTTCAGAAAATCAATGGAGGAAATCTAAATCCTCAGTTCGAAAACAAACAAATACAAACCAGGAAGCTACCGATTCTGATGAAACGTCTTTATCTTCTTCATCTGTATCGGGCAATACCTTCAATACCTCAGTAAGTTCCCAAAAAAGAAAAACAGATCGAGCACCCTCATCGTCTGCACTTTCTAAACGTGCCCAACGGGAGAGTAACCGTCAGGGTTTACGCTCACAATCTAAACATATTTCTCCTCTCACTAACTCCACAGTTGACGGTCACTCTAATATGTTTCCATCAAGTTCCTCGAATAGTTTTAATGCACCTAAGTTAAATCAACTAACAAATACCCCGTCGGGGGACTCCCAAATCCCCTTAACAGGGGATCTTCGCACTGCACCAATCTTTTCACCCTCCCAAATAGTAGATATCAAAAAGACACCAGTTCTCTCACAAGCACTCAAAATAGTTCCCAAAGTAATTTCCAAGTAATTAATTTATCTTCATATTCACTTACACCGGACCAAATGGAGGTCTTGGGCCTCGGTCTGACTTTTTGTCCAGATCAGGAAGCTGACGCCTTTGAAATTATAAAGGACGTCAATCTTTTTGCGAGAAAACTTACCTTTAAAATTATGTTTGACAAGGACCAAAGATGCTCTCCCATGGTATCCATGGGGGATGATCTCTGGCAGAATAAAACAATTAGAGAAATTCAGGCAATTAATGATTTAATGGAATTATGGGAAGAGGGTAACCCATTAGACGAGCCCCTTGAGGAACCCCAATTGGGCCCCGTGGATGAGATTTCCACGGAAAGAATTTTCCCCCCACCAAACTTATATAAGCCAAAATCCAGAACCTTCCCCACCCTTCAGGGCAATCCCAACATCTGGGCTTTCACCCAACAAGTGACAAAGGAAATACAAAGTACCAACTGGAAAAAGTCAAAAAGAAATACCAATCTTAAACCATCACAACAAAAAGCCTTGACAGAATTAAAAAAGAATGAACAATTAGTGATAAAATCCTCGGATAAAGGAGGAAACATAGTGATAATGGATGTAAAAAACTACAAGCAGATGGTTATGAACCTTCTTTTAAATAAAAGTTGGTATCGCTCCATTCCTTTTGCACAGGTGAAATATGCAGAGACCAAATATCGCATACTTATTAATCGAGCATTCTGTGATAATTTGATAGATAAAAAAACGTGTGAATTTCTGATTATTGAAAAGCCGAGACTTCCCACGTTTTATGCACTACCAAAGGTGCACAAAGATCTAAAAAACCCCCCTGGCCGTCCTATTGTGTCAGGGATTGGGTGTCTCACAGAACCAGCTAGCCAGTTGGTAGATGATTACTTGAGGCCTCATGTAGGTTCCTTAAGTTCTTATATTCAAGATACTGCTGACCTACTTAGATCATTGGATGGCCTGTGTGTGCCATTGGGATCATGGCTAGTAGCTATAGACGTTGAGGCCCTCTATAACTCTATTCCCCATGTCAAGGGTGTCCAAGTGATAGAGGGCTTCCTTTTAGAGAGAGGACCAGGAGCCAAGCCCTATAACAATTTCATTAGGGAACTGTTATTCTTTATACTTACCAACAGTATTTTTATATTCGAACGTTCCCACTACCTCCAGGTGCAGGGTGTGGCGATGGGGACCAAGTGTGCCCCATCGTACGCCAACCTGTACCTGGGGGGGTGGGAACGGGAGATTTTTTCGTCTCAATCAATGGAAATGTTTTTTGATAAGGTCTTGATTTGGCGACGCTTTATCGATGACATTTTTATGGTGTGGACTGGCTCTTTAGAAGAATTAACCTCCTTTATGTCTATATTGGCTGTAAACTCTTTTAATCTGAAGTTTACAATGATGTGTGATCAAAATTTGATAAACTTTCTTGACATTACGATTTATCTGAATCCTGATAATACTTTGGGATCCTCCCTATATAGAAAGCCTTCATCAGGCAATACCATCTTACATGCCAAAAGCTCTCATCCTAGAACTCTGGTACAAAACATACCGTATGGTCAATATTTACGAATTCGAAGAAATTGTAGCAAGGAAGCAGACTTTGAGAAGGAGGCTTCAGCCCTCCAATCTCGGCTGATTGCTAGGGGATATAGCAGGTCAACCCTTAAAAAAGCCTATAAACGAGCAAAAAACAAAAATAGGAAAGATCTAATACATCCTAAAAAATCTCAAACCAAAGACCAAACGATACGCCTAATTACCAGGTTCTCAGGTGAACACTATAAAGTAAGAAGGATCATTGAAAAATTCTGGCCACTGCTAGCAACTGACCAGACTATTTCAAAATATGTTAAGCCGTTCCCTCAAATTACATACAGGAAATCCAGATCTTTAAAAGACCAACTAGTACATAGTCACTTTGAAACTAAAAGGATTGAAAGTAGAAAGGGTTCTGCACCATGTGGTCACTGTGAGTATTGTAGGTTCATCTTAGATGTAACTGAATTAGTTTTGCCTAATGGAATCACCTACAGACCCAATTTTTTCTGTAACTGCCAGTCAATTGGCGTCATTTATTTGATGATCTGTGATTGTAAGGCCTTTTATGTTGGAAAAACGAAAAGGCAATTTTTTCATAGAATAAGAGACCATGTGTCTCTTATTAAGAAGAAAAAAATGGAGACTCCTATT
Source organism: Rana muscosa (assembly GCA_029206835.1). Classification (NCBI taxonomy): domain Eukaryota; kingdom Metazoa; phylum Chordata; class Amphibia; order Anura; family Ranidae; genus Rana; species Rana muscosa. The sequence goes on from CM055122.1 coordinate 1,158,733,788, forward strand.
AGCCGACACAGTGGCCTTTTTCACTCCTTCGATCTACATAAGATCAAATTTTTTGCCCTAGAATATATATCTATAAACGAAAGAGGTGGTGATGTGGATAAAAATCTCCTACAACGGAAAACCAGATGGATACATGGTTTAAGAGCAACTATGTACCCGGGGTTAAATGAGTCCATCAGCTTCAAACCCTTTCTATAGGATCTCAATAGTAATGCTGGTTATGTAAACTTTGTTCTAAACAACTCGAATGTTGTTTATCTATTATACTGTGTTTAACTATTTTTGTTGCCTATAGTGTAAAATGTAGATGGCTGAATATATATCCCTATCTATTCAGAGGGAAATGTTTCAATCCCAGTAAAATATATTGGATATATGTTTATATAAAACGGAACACAATTGAGCCAAAAATATTCACCTCCATAGAAGGGGGCAGATTAGGTGATCATATGGGCGCCCAGGGCGCTTTCCTTTGTCCTCAAACTGGGAACAAGGGGAGCGCCATCTGACAAAACCCGCGATGATATCCTGGCCCCATACTTAACATCAACATGTGTCGACAGTGCTGTAGTTAAAGGGAAGTTGGCCTTTTTTCTATACTTTAGGCTACTTCCGCTTCCTGTATCAGGTTTGCGGCGCTTCCTGCCTGTCGGGGGCTTGTCCACTAGACTGGTTTGCAGTGGCCTGCAAACATCGGTGCGGCATTCTCCAGCACGATCGTCACATCCGGGTCAGCATAGCAAAGGGGGTGGATGCAGGAAATGACGCGCCCGCTCCTCCCATTGATTTGGCGCGAAATAGGCGTCCAATGGGAAGGAGGAGGGGAGATATATAGTCCAGAGCACAGTCTGGTTTAATTCAGTAACATGACCAACACCCTGGGGAAAAGACGTCTTGCGTTACTAGGCTAAGGTAATTAATGACTTGATACTGAATTATTGTTCTTATCCTATCTTTTTGGTCTAATAGGCTGTTAATTCAAAGTAGCAATCTTTATACATACATATATATTTTTTAATTTTCTTAGGAACTGGTTGCTTATACCGGTAAAAATATCTTAAGGTGGATCTAACCCAGATGTGGGAAAACAATAGGTAATCAATAGTCATAAATATATGGCAATTTTTGACTATATATAGAAATAAAAAATAAAAATTAAAACATAATAAAATAAGGTTATTTAACATCCTTATAATTAATAATTATTTCTTCTCCCTTTCTTTGTGTCTCCATAGAGCGGATAGAAGTGGGGCGACAAGGGGTGATTTGGAGAGATTGGGATAATTTCCCTTTTTCTTCTCTACCACTCCTTTTTCTCCCCCTCATCCATCTCTTCGGTTGCTTGTTTTGAAATCAGTTTGATATATAGAAAGGTAAATATGGATGGGAAATATAAGATATAAGACGAAGTAAGTCAATATAAAAGATATTATAAGTTCTGACCAATACTCCTTTTCATAGTTTCCCCCAGATGATCCTCTGTTCTTTTGTTGGTGTGCTTCGGGTGGCTACTCGTGCCAGTATATTCTCCCTTCTATGATACACCAATAATCTTTCCTTTTGAGGTCTCCCTACGTGGCTCAACTTACTGGTTATCCGTCCTTTACCCTTTCTTTATGATCTTACCAACAAATTTACAGGTAAAGCATATATATATAATATGGGGTAAAACTGAACTGAGATTGGAAATATCCTTCTGGGTGGATTTGGTTTTCAGTCATCTCTAAATACAACTATATATTTTGTGTTTTTTGTGTCTTTAACTTTGATAATAGATTGAACAAATTATGTTGTACTTATTTTCCTTTTTTTATTCTCAGCAATTGCATGACACTACTCCTGAAGAAGCCAAAAACTGGCGAAACATGTTGAGTTAATCTGTCTATATGCATGTTGGAAATTTTAAATATGTTTATTCGATGGCTCATGTATTTAATGTACATATGAGAAAATATATCTTTCTATGAAAATGTCTTTGTAATAAAATTATATTTTAAATAGAACATTGTGTAGTTGTTGCACCTTAAAAGTCCCATACTCTCCATACCTATACTTAGTTTACAAATTAAGGGATGTGGTGCCTATGAGATACAGGTGATAGGTATTATCTTCAAATTTTCCATGCACTCAATACAATTTATAAGTAGGGATGAGCCGAACCCCCCCCCCCGGTTCGGTTTGCACCAGAACCTGCGAACGGACCGAAAGTTTGCACGAACTTTAGAACCCTATTAAATACAATGGGACTCGAACGTTCAAAATCAAAAGTGCTAATTATCAAGGCTAATATGTAAGTTATTGTCCTGAAAAGGATTTGAGGACCCGGGTCCTGCCCCAGGTGACATGTATCAATGCAAAAAAAAGTTTTAAAAACTAATGTTTTTTCGGGAGCAGTGATTTTAATGATGCTTAAAGTGAAAAAAATGAAATATTCCTTTACATATCGTACCTGGGGGGTGTCTATAGTATGCCTGTGAAGTGGCACATGTTTTCCGTGTTTAGAACTGTCCCTGCACAAAAAGACATTTAAAACTGCTTGCGGCTTTAATGTAATGTCTGGTCCCGGCAATATGGATGAAAATCATTGAGAAAAATGGCATGGGTGCCCCCCCCCCAGCCCATTACCAGCCCCTTTGGGTCTTGTATGGATATTAAGGGGAATCCAGCACCTAAATAAAAAAAAGGAAAGGCGTGGGGCCCCCAGGCTCTATATACTCTGAACAGCAGTATACAGGCGGTGCAAACAAGACAGGGACTGTAGGTTTGTTGTTATGTAGAATCGGTTTGTAATTTTGAACTCCAGCCAAAAAAAAACAGTTTTAAGCTTTTTGGAAAACATAGGGAAGGTGTCACGTACCTAGCGGTGATGAGCCCGGACTTGCAGAGGAAGGCCTCCCTTACGGCTCCCACCAGCGGCCCCTGGTAAGGTAACAGCAGGCGCAGAGGTAGGAGGGGTACGAGTGCCTGGCAGGATCAACCAAGGTTAAGTTAGTTATGCAGACTTGGTAGGCACACTGGAACACAGCAGGTAGAACTGGAATCAGGAACACTCAGCAAACTGGATCAGCTTAGCAGACTGGACCGGAACCAGGAACACAGGAACTCAGCAAACTGGATCAGCTTAGCAGACTGGACCGGAACCAGGAACACAGGAACTCAGCAAACTGGATCAGCTTAGCAGACTGGACCGGAACACAGGAACAGTGAGATTGGTCAGACAAGCCAGGTCGGTTAACTGGCTGGCAGCAAGGTACAGAGGGATCAGACAGAGGGGAGGTCACAACAAGCCAGGGGTCGGATGCAGGCAAAAAACTGGAGAAGTCACAGGCAGGCCGGGTCAAACACAGGTAAGTCTTCAGATCAGGTTTTCAGGTACTCAACGCTGTAGAGCAGACAGCAGGGACTGTCTGCGATTGACAGGTTTAAATAGCCCCTCTGGCGCCACCTGCAGGGCGGAGCATGCGCAACCGAGAATCAGGAAGACCGGGACGCCTGCTTCTGGCAGGATCTCCATGACATTGCCCCCCCCAAGGGGCAGCCTCCGGATGCCCATCCGGGCAAACTTCTCAGGGTGAGATCTCTTGAAGGACTGCACCAGGCTTCTAGCATAGTTGTTCTCCTCAGGCTCCCAAGTGTTTTCTTCGGGTCCATACCCCTTCCACTTAATCAGGAATTGGTTCTGGTTATCCCTTCTAAAATCCATAATGGCTTCCACTTCGAATTCCTCCTCCCCGTCTACAATGACAGGATCAGGGAGAGCCGGACTTCGGCCTGGAAATGGGTTGGGAACCGAAGGCTTCAGCAGAGATGCATGGAAGACTGGATGGATCTTGAGGGAGTCAGGGAGCTCCAGTTCATAAGCCACTTCATTGATTTTCCTTTTGACAGGAAACGGCCCTAAGAATTTGGGGCTCAGTTTCTTAGAGGGGCATGCCATCCTCAAGTTTAAAGTGGATAACCATACTTGGTCGCCGGGTGCCAGCATTAATTCACCCCATCTCTTCCTGTCAAAAATTGTCTTGTTGTGTTCCTGAGTCTTGGTCATGGTTTCCTGCAGAAGTTGGTTGTTGGATAAAAAGAAGTTAAACTTTTCCTGGACTGCGGGCACCGTACATTCAGGAAGGGAATTGGGCAGGAATGAAGGATGGAAACCGTAATTTGCGAAGAATGGGGACTGCTTGGTAGCGGAATGCGTAGAGTTGTTATAGGCAAACTCGGCCAATGGGAGCAGGGAAACCCAGTCATTCTGGGCGAATGAAGAGAAGCAGCGCAGGTACTGCTCAAGGGTCTGGTTAGTCCTCTCAGTCTGTCCATTGGTCTGGGGATGGTAAGCGGAGGAAAGGGACAATTCTATCTCCAGAGCCTTGCAGAGGGATCTCCAAAACCGGGAGGTAAATTGTACCCCTCGGTCGGAGACAATATTGGCTGGTACCCCGTGGAGTCTGACGACCTCTCTGATGAACACCTGTGCGGTTTCGGGAGCTGAGGGAGTCCCCTTCATGGGAATGAAATGTGCCATCTTGGATAGACGGTCTACTATCACGAAGATAGTGGTGTGACTCTCAGCCGGAGGCAACTCGACGATAAAGTCGATAGACAGCATTTTCCAGGGTCTGTCTGGGATGGGTAGGGGTCTCAGTAGTCCCCAGGCCTTGGATTTGTAACCCTTGTTTCGGGTACAAACTATGCAAGACTCCACAAACTTCCTACAGTTCTCGCGGAGCCGAGGCCACCAAAAGGTACGCTGTACCAAGTCGGTGGTCTTGGCAACGCCAAAGTGCCCGGCAAGGGCATGGTCGTGGCAGAGTTCCAGTACGGTTATTCTCAGCTCTTCAGGTACGTAGATCCTGTTCTGGTACCAAAACAGCCCATCTTTGGCCTGCAATTCCGGTTCGGAGGGGGGTCTCTGCCCAGTGGAGGCTTGCTTGATCCGGGAGAGTAGGTCTTCCTGAAGCAGAAGGAAGTTTCCAAGAGCAAGAATGGTGTCTGGAGGAGAGGTTTCCTTAGACTTATGGAACATCCGAGAGAGGGCATCGGGCTTAATGTTCTTGGAACCGGGGCGGTAAGTGACATGGAAGGAGAACCGGGAGAAGAAAAGCGCCCACCTGGCTTGTCGTGGTTTTAGCCTTTTCGCTGCCTTCAGGTACTCCAGGTTCTTGTGGTCGGTGAATATCAGAATCGGGTGGGCAGCCCCCTCCAACAGATAACGCCACTCCTCTAATGCGGACTTGATCGCCAGCAATTCCCGATCCCCCACGTCGTAGTTCCTCTCTGCCGCAGATAACTTGCGAGAGAAAAAAGCTACTGGGTGGAGCAAGGCTCTGGTCCCCTGTCTTTGGGACAGTATTGCTCCTACCGCAATTTCCGAGGCGTCTACCTCCAGAACGAACGGTAATGAGGAATCTGGGTGCTCCAAGATAGAGGCAGAGGTAAAGAGACCCTTCAGGGCCTCAAAGGCCTTTTGGGCCTCAAGGGACCAGTGGAAACGGATCCCTTGTTTGGTCAGCTGGGTGATGGGTGCGATGATGGCTGAGAACCCTCTGATGAATTTGCGGTAGAAGTTGGCGAATCCAACGAAACGTTGGATCCCCTTCTTGTCCGCCGGGACTGGCCAGTCCAGAATTGCAGCAATCTTTTGAGGGTCCATTTTGATGCCCTCGCTGGAGATAATTAGTCCCAAGAACGATATACTTTCCAGCTCAAATTCACACTTCTCGGCCTTCGCATACAGGCCGTGCTGGCGAAGCCGAGCCAACACACTTCTGACGTGCCTGCGGTGGGAATCAAGGGAGTTAGAAAAAATTTGTATATCATCCAGGTAGACAATGACAAAGAGATCTAGGAAGTCCCGGAGTACATCGTTAATGAAATACTGGAAAGTGGCAGGGGCGTTGCACAACCCGAAGGGCATTACCCGGTACTCGAAATGTCCGAATCGGGTGCGGAAAGCGGTCTTCCACTCATCCCCCTCCTTGATGCGGACCAAATTGTAGGCTTCGCGGAGATCAAGTTTGGTAAAAATGATGGCTGTTCCCAGTCTCTGAAATAGTTCCGGTACCAAGGGGAGAGGGTAGCGGTTTTTTACTGTGATTTTATTTAATTCACGATAGTCCACACAGGGTCGAAGGGTATGATCCTTCTTCTCTACGAAAAAGATGCCTGCACCGGCTGGAGATGTAGACGAACGAATGAACCCTTTCTGTAGTTTTTCATCGATATAGTCTTTTAGTGCCCCCTGTTCTACCTCTGTTAACGGGAAGATCCTGCCAAACGGAATTGCCGCTCCGGGAAGTAGGTCAATGGGGCAATCATAGGCCCGATGAGGTGGTAGAGTCTCTGCCCCTTGTTTGCTAAACACATCAAGAAAGTCATGGTAGACCTCAGGGATGGATTGCCGTATTCCAGCCTCCATATTGATACATAAGAGGGTGGCCGGCCCAGGGGTTTTGAGTGTCCCGCAGGATTGCTGGCAGTAAGGAGAAGAAAAGGTCACCAACCCCGTGGCCCAGTTGATGGTAGGGTTGTGGACCTGTAGCCAAGGTATACCAAGGATCACAGGGAACAATGGGGAAGAGATAATGTCCAGGCGTAAGTATTCTTGGTGGGATTCTTCCGGAGATGGTGGAGATGGTAGCGGGTAAAGGGGCGGTCTCTTGGTCCAGACTTAATGATGGACCCATCAGCCAAATGCACACATAGTCCATGGGTCTTGGTGACAAGAGGGATCTGGTGCTTGATGGCAAAGGCTGAGTCCATAAAGCAGCTGCAAGCCCCGGAATCAATAATGGCGGGCACTTGCAGAGTCCTTCCTGGGAGCTGTAACGAGACAGAGAGAGCAAGGTGAGATGTGGACTTGGCCTGTGGGTTGGTAGTGTCAGAAGATACTGAAAGACACTTACGAAGTTTCAGGGGACAATTTATAACGAAGTGTCCGGGTTCCCCGCAGTACAGGCACAAATTGTTCACTCGGCGACGTTGGCGTTCCTTTTGGGTGAGGGAAGGACGAAGCACTCCGAGCTGCATGGGCTCAGGTATGTCAGATGTAGCGGCTGGAGGTGCAACAGGTGAATTCAGCAAATTAGTGAATTCAGGGTTGGTGGTATGCCAACCCTAGCGAGCTCGTCCTTCAGAGGGTTGGACAGACCTATGCGGAACTGATGGCGGAGGGCGGCGTCGTTCCAACTGGTATCTGCGCTCCACCGTCTAAATTCCGTTACGTAGTCCTCTGCTGCTCTGCGCCCCTGCTGAAGGGTGCGCAAGGCGGTCTCTGCGGTTACTGAGAGCTGGGAATCTTCATATAGCTGGGCCATGGCGTCGAAGAAGGCAGTAAGGTTGTTTAACGCCATATCTTTCCGTTCCAAGAGACGGTGGGCCCAGCTCTGAGGGTCTCCGGAAAGCAGGGACATCACAAAGCCCACCTTGGTGGCTTCCAAGGAGAAGGTGCGAGGCTGCAGGGCGAAGTAGAGTTCGCAGGAATTACGAAAAGCCCTAAACTTGCTTCGATCCCCGGAGAATTTTTCGGGTGTAGGGACCCTGGGCTCCGGAGGAAGCATGACAACTGTGGGTGAGGATCCTGCCCCAGCAGTGGAGGTAGAGGTATGGGATCCCCATTGGGCTCCGGAGGGGTTGGAGAGGACCCGCACTTGTTCTTCCAGATGGGTGTAGCCTTGCTGGAGGTTCTTGACCGCTTCAGCCAATCCTGCCAGGTGCCGACATAGTTCCTCCATAGGTGAGGCTCCCTGCTCGGGCTCAGACATGGCTGTCTGCTACTGTCACGTACCTAGCGGTGATGAGCCCGGACTTGCAGAGGAAGGCCTCCCTTACGGCTCCCACCAGCGGCCCCTGGTAAGGTAACAGCAGGCGCGGAGGTAGGAGGGGTACGAGTGCCTGGCAGGATCAACCAAGGTGAAGTTAGTTATGCAGACTTGGTAGGCACACTGGAACACAGCAGGTAGAACTGGAATCAGGAATACTCAGCAAACTGGAATCGTTCAGCAGACTGGACCGGAACCAGGAACACAAGAACTCAGCAAACTAGATCAGCTTAGCAGACTGGACCGGAACCAGGAACACAGGAACTCAGCAAACTGGATCAGCTTAGCAGACTGGACCGGAACTAGGAACAGTGAGATTGGTCAGACAAGCCGGGTCGGTTAACTGGCTGGCAGCAAGGTACAGAGGGATCAGACAGAGGAGAGGTCACAACAAGCCAGGGGTCGGATGCAGGCAGAAAACTGGAGAAGTCACAGGCAGGCCGGGTCAAACACAGGTAAGTCTTCAGATCAGGTTTTCAGGTACTCAACGCTGTAGAGCAGACAGCAGGGACTGTCTGCGATTGACAGGTTTAAATAGCCCCTCTGGCGCCACCTGCAGGGTTTTTATTGAAACAAGGATTGGTGATAAAGCATCAGTGGAGAGGAGACACCTTTTTCCCACATTAACTTTTACAGGAGAGAATTTCCCTTCCTAGGGGTAGATTTCCTCTCACTACCTGTTGTCTCCTTCCGTTTGCAAGTAAGAGTCGTTTGTAAGTTGGATGTTTGAAAGTAGGGGCCTGCCGTATATTCTCTGCAGAAATTTGGCCCTTAGGTGTTGGTGTTGCCACAACACTGTAAGCCCTCACAGTTACTCTTGGTGGGCGCTGGAACGCCCTGCTGTGAACTATTATATCAAGAATTGTAATTACATGGGGGCGCATGCGCGACTTCCACGGGACCGGCCGCATGACTGAGTAGCTCCGCACTACTCCGACCATCTAGCCTGCTTCCCGGGGCCATAGGCACACATTTATGACCACAACAATTCCCAACACCCCCCGGATCGAGTTGTGCATGCCGCCGAAGCAAAAAAAGAGCAAAAAGACAGCGCAGAGGTCCCTAACCACCTATCTGCTGAGGAACCAGGAACGCTACAGCATGTCCCAAGATGGCGCCGGCGGCCCTGCTTCTCCCTCACTGCAGGACTCGCAGGACTCACAGGACACCACTGCATCTGCACAAGACTCTGCACAAGACTGTGAGCACTTTCCTCCCCTGACCAAAGCAGACCTAGACAAAAGCTTGGAATCTATCTATAGCAAAATTGCCACCAAGTTCCAAACGGAGCTACACAAGAGTACCAATACCCTAACACAGGAGATCTCTGCCCTGGCCACCCATACTGACCACTTAGAAACTACTCACAATGATCTCTCCAGAGAATTTGAATCCCTCAATGCGACGGTCACTCAGCTGCAAACCCAAGTCGAAGACCTCGACAATCGAAATCACAGGCACAATCTCAGGATCAGGGGGGTCCCTGAAACCACCTCTGATCTTGTCCCTGCCATACATAAATTGTTCCATTCCCTCCTGCCAGACCGTGAGATGGAAGCATTCAGGCTCTGCGCCCTAAGCCCCCTCCAGACAAACCTCCCAGGGACATTGTCCTTTGTTTAAAGGACTTTCTTATTAAAGAAGAGATCCTCAGGGCTGCCCGCAATTCCCACAACATCTCTCTAGACGGCTCTCCAGTCCAAATATACCCGGACATTTCCCCTGCTACCCTGGACAGATGCCGTAAGATGAAGGAGGTTACCACAGTGCTAGCTAACGCTCACATTCGCTATAGATGGGGCTTCCCCTTCAAGCTTTCCATTCCACATAATGGTACAACATATACAGCTACCAATTTATTAGAGGGCCAAGAAATTCTTGTTAATCTAGGCCTCCTGGACGCTGAAGCCCTTCCTCGCCAACCTTCTACTCCCAGACCGAAGCCCATCTGGAACACCCCATCTCCAAGACGGGACCGCAGACGTCACAGGCATGAAGTTGGCCATAACGCCTTTCAGGACCAACCATAGGCTCTTTCTTTTGTCACTTATGTGATTCCATTCCTACTGCTCCTTCTTGAACTTCTGCGCTCTATTGGAATTTCCTGGCATCTGAGCGCCATCTACTGTCCCTTTTTGGAACTACCGAATCACTGAAGTTACTACAGATTTCTTCATCCTGTCTCGGCAAGCACGGTATCAACCCGGCAGGGTTGACCCATACGTTTCAGACTACCTTGGTCCTCTATCAGATCCTGCACACTTTGATTTTTCCTTACAGGATGTTGTTCGTGGGACTTCCTTGTTTTATTTCCTATATGATAATGGTTCCCAGATCATTAGAGGGACTGATATATCAGGCCAGCAAACTTTGGCATGCACATCCTTTTTTTTTTTTCTTTTTTTTTTCTTTTCCCTTTTTTGCAGCAGGCTAGTTCGGTTGAGGTCGATGCCGTGCTGCCCCACTCCTCTCATATCCCGACTTCCTTTGGAACTCTGGATATGACCTGGGGAGTTAAGGGAGCTTTTGCCCCTTACAAAGCTTACTTCACTGTTTCAGGCTTCTGCTATTTGCAACCTGACCCATTGTTAGTCCAGCTCACGTTTGCTCTGCTGGCACTACTTTTAGATGTTTATTATGTTCTATTACATGTTTTTTTTTTTTTTGTTCAGATTGTTGAAGCACTCCAGATGTATATCCTATTACTATGCTCCTGATGCTGTCTATTGCTCACGACTCTCCCAGATTGACGATCCCCTTGTGACGGAGAATTTCGACACTGCACTCCCAGGGTCCTTTTACCCCCCAGGTGAGCCTATAATGCTCCTACATACATAAATGGTGATTACATGTATTACCCATAATGTGCAGGGCTTCAATTCTCCTCACAAGCGGAAGAAAGCATTCACGACCTATAAAAAGCTAGGGGCACAAATTCTATTACTGCAGGAGACCCACTTCGCTGCCAACAAACACCCAACTTTTTTTCATAGCTCATATAAACAAGCCTTTTATACTTTGTATGATTCTAAATGCAGAGGGGTGGCGATCTTCCTTCACAATTCATTCCCCTTGGAGGTTCAGCAGGTTTATAAGGATCCTGATAGCAGGTTCCTTATTGTTAAAGGTCTAGTAGCTGGACGTGAACTCACGATTGCTAATGTCTATGCCCCTAATGTCGCACAGGCTGCTTTTTTTTCCGCCTTCTTTAGGACACTAAATTGAGAAATATTCCTCAACACACATGTTTGTTGGGGGAGATTTCAACCTAGTAGCGCACCCACAATTAGACAGAAGCACCTCCTCCCAACTGAATTCAGCATTCCCCAAATCAATGTCCAAAACTCTGCAGTCGCTCCAATTGTCCGATGCCTGGAGAGCTCACAATACTGGTGCAAAATATTTCACCTTTTACTCCCACCCCCATAACTCCTTTGCCAGATTAGACTATATTTTCTGCACACCCATCATTCTTGCTAACTCCACACAATCTGTGATCCATCTCTGCCCCTGGTCTGATCATAATATGGTCGCCATGTCTACCTCTCTCATTGGCCTATCTGATACGCCCTATACATGGAGATTAAATGACTCCCTCTTAACTGACCCTATCATACGCCAGGAAATCTCTAAAGCTATTCAAGAATACTTCACTATCAATGCCACCCCGGACATATCCCCTGGCACTCTGTGGATGGCTCATAAGGCAGTGTTACGAGGCCACCTTATTAGTATTGCATCAAGAAAAAACAAGGAAAGATGGCAGCAAATCTTCACATTGACCACTGAACTGGACAATCTTCATAAATCCCAAATAGGTAATCCATCACATGCCAACGCACGCCTGGTAGATCAAAAAAGGTTAGAATTGGACACTCTGTTATCCGCTAAGACGGAAAAATCGTTAAGATGCTCCAAGGCCAACTTTCTCCGTCACAGCAACACAGCATCTGCCATGTTTGCTCGTAAATTAAACCACATACTACGTCCCCCCCATGTTTATAAACTCCGCAATTCCTCAGGTAGAATAGTCTCCCACCCCAAAGAAGTCTTAAACGTCTTTGAAGACTTCTATTCTAAACTTCTTTCTCACCCACCTCCATATCCTGCCCAACCCTCTCAAGACTGGCTAGCCTCCCTACCCCTACCCACTTTGTCCAATTTTCAAACTGAATCTCTTAATGCCCCCTTCACAGAAGAAGAACTGCAGGGCGTTATCAAATCCCTGAAACGCTCTGTAGCCCCTGGCCCAGATGGTTTCACTGCTAGCTATTATAAACATTATGCCCCTGTATTACTTCCACGCCTCACTAGCATGTTCAACAAGATTCTTACAGGAGAACAATTCCCCTCTGAAATGACCTTAGCCAACATGTCTTTCCTACCCAAACCTCTTAAGGATCACTCCCTCCCCCAAAATTATAGACCGATTTCGGTCATTAACAATGACCTTAAAATCTTTAGTCGAGCCCTAGCTGACAGACTAGCCACCATTATTGAAACGCTGACCTCCCCTGACCAATCTGGTTTCATCCCCAATAGACTCATCACGGATAATATTCGTTTGACACTTAATGTTCTCCAGGATGCTAATATACGTAAACAACAAGTACTTCTTCTCAGCTTAGACATTAATAAAGCGTTTGACAGCGTACTATGGCCTTACTTAATCGCAGTACTTCAAAGACTAGGCTTCCGGGATGAATTCTTGATGGGTGTGCAGGCCCTATACCATCTCCCGCAAACGAGACTCAAAATTCCGGGCTGCAGCTCTGGATTTTTCACACTGGGCAGGGGCACCCGTCAGGGATGTCCCCTATCTCCCCTATTATTCGCCCTGGCCCTAGAACCCCTTGCTACCGCTATCAAACAACACCCTGACATATCTGGTTACCCCATGGCTACCACCACATCTCATCTCTGCATGTATGCGGACAATGTCATTCTTTTTCTAACCCAACCCCATATCTCCCTGCCCAACCTATTTACCTTGTTATCCCGATTCGCCTCTATTTCTGGGCTTACAGTTAATATGTCCAAGTCCACTGCACTTCCGATCAACATTCCCCCTGCTCAGTGTGAGACCCTCCGGAGTTCCTTCCCCCTGCAATGGTCTACCGACAAAATACCCTATTTGGGCATCCATATCACACCACATTGGTCCTCTATTTTTGCTGTGAATTATCTGGCATGTGTGTCCCGTCTCCGCATTTTGCTCAAACTATGGAGCACCTACCATATTTCTTTTCTCGGGAGAGTCACGGCAATCAAAATTACCCTCTTACCCAAGCTTCTATTTCTTTTCAGAGCCCTACCTATCCTTGTTCCTAAATCCTTTATAGATAAACTGCAACAAGATATCCATAAATTTATCTGGCAGAACAAACGGCCAAGGTTCTCCAAACTTATCTTGTTTAACCCACAAACAAATGGTGGACTAGGTCTACCAAACCTCTGGCTCTATTTCCTAGCCGCTCGCTTTTCCCAGATTGCACAATGGAATATCCCTAATTCTAAAGTACCCTGGGTAGAGTTTGAATCGCAATCCATCGCTCCCTATAGGCTTTCTGCTATACTTTGGTCCGCCTCCAAATTGGTACATAAAATTATCTCCCTTAACTCCCTAGTAGCTCACTCCCTTATCCTGTGGTACCGATACAAACATAAACTAGACCTAGCGTCCCATGCACCCCGAGGCTCCTCCTTTGTAGGAGAACCCTTATTTAAATTAGCCTTCGATAACCCCGAAGGTTTCTCCTGGTGGATCTCCAACTCTATGGTCACATTAGCTGACCTGCAGATTGGTAACTCCTTTGCTTCATTTGACCTTCTACATACACATAAACTAATCCCACTAAGGGAACATTTCCGGTACTTGCAAATCAGGCACTTTTACATCTCCCACTTTGCCCTCTCCCCATCATCCCCTTCTACTACGTTTGAACAGATCTGCTGTGACTCCCCCAGAGGAAAAGGCCTTATCTCCACGCTCTACAAATCAGCTCTAACTGCAGTATTTCCCGGGGTTGTCCCGTATAAACGCAAATGGGAGGCTGATTGCAACAAAATCTTTGACTCGGATGACTGGGACACAATGCTGACCAACTTACGCAAAGCTTCTAAATCCTTGGCTGTCAGAGAAACGGCCTACAAAGTATTAACCAGATGGTATTACACCCCATCCAGACTTCACTCTATCTTCCCAGAGACCTCTGATCTCTGCTTCAGAGGATGTCAACTTCCTGGTACCTTTATGCACATATTTTGGGACTGTATTCGGCTTTCCCCCATTTGGAATACAGTGAGGGCTATAGCATCAGCAATAGTAGGTACTCCGGTACAACTTACATCTTCTATGTGCCTCCTTGGAGCATCTATCCCAGGAGTGCTTCGTTCTGAAGAATGTCTTATCCACACTGTTTGCTTGGCCACTCTGTGGGCCATTGCCCTACATTGGAAATCCCCCACTGTCCCTATCTCCTCACAGGATGGATTATATCATGTTAATGGAAAGGATCCTATATACTCTAAAAATGATAAGATGCACTTATTTGACCAAAGATGGAACCCCTGTAACTCTCATAGACAAATCCTGTTGCCACAGTCTTAACCACTGATACCGATTACCAAGCTGCTTTAGGCCATGGTGCGCTGCTACACTCCCTCACCTTTAAATCTAATATGTGGGACTGTGTTACCTATAGATACCCTGTTGTCTGCTACTGCTTCTCTCAGATGCTTCAAAGTTCATTTATATGTTTTTCTTTTTGTCACTGCGTTGACATTTTTAAGTATATATCAACATAGAATATATGTTACACATACTGTCAATTGTCTGTATTACTTTAGTACTTTTTCAATAAAAAACGTTTGTAATTAGAATTGTAATTACATGCCATTGTTGAACAGTGGTAGGAAAAATTGGGCCTTTGGTGGTGGTGCTGGTGCCACAACACTGTAAGTCCTCACAGTTTCTTTTGGTGGGCGCAGGAATGGGCCCAGCTGTGAAATTGTAGATCAAGAATTGTAATTACATGCCCCTGTTGAACAGGGTCAGAAAAATTGGGCCTTTGGTGGTGGTGCTGGTGCCACAACACTGTAAGCCCTCACAGTTACTCTTGGTGGGTGCAGGAATGGGCAATGCTGTGAATTATTAGATCAGGAATTGTAATTACATGCCCCTGTTGGGCATACAAATTGGGCCTTAGGCACTGGTGCTGGTGCCACAACACTGCAACCCCTCACAGATACTCTAGTTGGAGCGCCGGAATGAGCCCTGCTGCAAAGTATTGCATCAAAAATTGTAATTACACACCCCTGTTAAACAGGGGCAGAAAAATTGGGCCTTAGGCACTGGTGCTGGTGACACAACACTGCAACCCCTCACAGATACTGTAGTTGGAGCGCAGCAACGAGCCCTGCTGCAAAGTATTGCATCAAAAATTGTAATTACACGCCCCTGTTAAACAGGAGCTGAAAATTTGGGCCTTAGGCACTGGTGCCACAACACTGCAACCCCTCACATATACTGTAGTTGGAGCGCAGGAATGAGCCCTACTGCAAATTATTGCATTAAAAATTGTAATTACACGCCCCTGGGCTGAAAAATTGGGCCTTAGCGGTGCCCAGAAACAAAAATGTTCTTACATGCTATCAGCATGGTCATTGAGGAGGAAGAGGATAGTCGCTCAGCATAACAGGATAGTCACTCTGCATCAGCATAGGCAGTCTTGAAGGGATCTGACATTTCAAAGAAAATTATTCTGTTACATCAGCATCAGGTGCTTGGTAGCTGGTGGTGATCCAAGACGGATTCATTTTTATGAAGGTCAGTCGATCGACCGAGTCGGTGGACAAGCGCACCCTGTGATCGGTTACAAAGCCTCCAGCAGCACTGAATGTGCATTCCGAAAGAACACTGGATGCAGGACAGGCCAGTAGCTCAATTGCATACTGTGCAAGCTCTTGCCAGTGATCCATCCTCAAAACCCAGTAACCAAAAGGATTTTCGGTGGGAAAGGTGTCCAAGTCTGATCTTGCCCCTAGGTATTCCTGCACCATGTAAACCAGATGCTGGCGATGGTTTCTGGAACCGATCATACCTTGGGGCTGCGGACTAAAAAATTGCCTGAACGCATTGGCCAGACGGCCACCTTCTCCACCGCTCCTTCTTGGACTGACCGAAGCCTCAGCAAAACGTTGTCCAGGACCAGAATTTGTAACCTCCCAGTCTCTGGGAACGCGTTGCACAGACCTTTCTGCAAGGCCTCCCGAAGATGCTTCATCCTCTGCTCCCTCTGCGATGGCAAGATAAGGTCCGCAACCTTACCCTTGTAACGTGGATCAAGGAGGCTTGCCAGCCAGTAATGATCCCTCTCCTTTATCGCACGAATAGGAGGATCCTTCCGCAGGCTTTGCAGGATCAGGGAGGCCATGCAGCGTAGGTTTACTGAGGCATTTGGTCTGGAGTCCTCAGAGTCACTCAGAACGACATGATCCGCAGCCACCTCCTCCCAGACACGTACAAGTCCATGGGTGTCTTGGGACTGTAATTGATCCCTTGAAGACTGCTGCTGATGCTGAGTGCTAGGCTCCAACTCCATGCTGAAACAATCCTCCTCCTCCTCCCTTCCTCCTCTTCCTGTGTGATAGCCGGGCCAGCAGAACACTGTCTGGATAAAGGGGGCCTTGAGTGGTAAGGAAGCCCTCCTCTTCCTCCCTCTGTTCTGCCTCAAGTGCCCTGTCCATTATTCCACGCAGCGTGTGCTCCAACAGATGGACAAGAGGGACAGGGTCACTGATGCATGCACTGTCACTGCTCACCATCCTCGTGGCCCCCTCAAATGGTGCCAGGACAGTGCATGCATCCCTGATCATGGCCCACTGGCGTGGGGAAAAAAATCCAAGCTCCCCTGACCCTGTCCTGGTGCCATATTGCAACAGATACTCATTGATGGCCCTCTGCTGCGTGTGCAGCCGCTGCAGCATGGCCAACGTAGATTTACACCTGGTGGGCATGTCACAGATTAGGCGGTTCTTAGGCAGGTTGTATTCCTTTTGTAGGTCAGCCAGCCGAGCACTGGCATTATATGACCGGCGGAAATGCCCACAAAGTTTCCTGGCCTGCTTAAGGACCTCCTGTAAGCCCGGGTACCTGCCCAAGAACCGATGCACCACCAAGTTAAGGACGTGAGCCAAACAGGGCACATGGGTGAGGTGTCCCTGTCAGAGGGCGGAGAGGAGGTTGGTGCCATTGTCGGAAACCACCATTCCTGGCTTAAGCTGGCGTGGCGTCATCCACCTCTGAGCCTGCCCTACAGAGCTGACAGAATCTCTGCCCCAGTGTGGCTCCTGTCCCCCAAGCACACCAGCTCAAGAACCGCATGGCATCTTTTTGCCTGCGTACTTGCGTAGCCCCTTGAACGCCTACAGAGCACCGCTGGTTCCAAGGACAAAGCACAGGAAGAGGCCATGGAGGAAGAAGAAGAGGAGGGGGTGGAGGAGATAGGGGTGTCAGAATCACCAGTTGTAGCATTTTGGAGGCGTGGTGGCAGAACAACCTCCAACACTACTGCACCTTGTCCTGCATCCTTCCCAGCTGCCAGCAGAGTCAACCTATGCGCCGTGAAAGATAGGTAACGTCCCTGTCCATGCCTGCTGGACCATGAGTCAGTGGTAATATGCACCTTACTGCTGACCGCCCTGTTCAGCGAGACCAAGACATTGCCTTCCACATTCTGGTAGAGAGCCGGAATCGCCTTCCATGAGAAAACTGAGGAACCGCACATTCCACAATCTCACGGAAGGGGGCAGAGTCTACCCACTGAAAAGGCAGCAGTTGAAGTGCTAGCAATTTAGCCAAGCTAGCATTAAACCGCTGGGCATGTGGATGGCTGGGAGAGAATTTCTTTCAGCGGTGCAGCAGCTGGGGCAGGGAAATTTGCCTGGTACAATCTGACGTCAGTGTACCGATAGCAGATTGCCCGCAAGTACTTGGCTGTGACACACTTAATTCTACACCTTCATTCCTCTCAGTGCAGGTTTCAGAGAGTACTGATCCCAGCTGATGAGGAGCAAGGAGAGGTCCGCTTTGTTCTTTGGTGTGGGTCTTTATTTTATGCTTGCCAATGGACTGCATGGCAGTGGAATTTTGAGTATAGCCTCAAGTAAACATTCAGTAGTAAATTAAATTAACAAGTACCATTATCCATAATATAGTATAGAGACATTGGACCAAGTGAATATAGGGTTGCGGCTGCTAGCACCATCTAGACCAATAGGACTTTCAAGGTACTGATAACAAAAAGAAAAAATTTATATATAAAAATTATTTATTATACATACAACTATTACAATATTAAAAACATATGAGCTAGACCCCACATACAAAATAGCATTAGCTATTGATGGATAAATCATCAGATGTCTGTTGCGGTGGAGTGAGGCCCAGGAACCTTAACCGGTTTCACGGCCTGGCCGCTTCTTCAGGAGGATTTATCTATATGACATATAATACATGTAAATAATAACCTAGCAAATACATAAAGAGCATAAGGTACAACATATTACAAAATATTTAACATGTAAAGTCATTTGACATTATTACAAGTCTGCTCACCAGAAGGCCATGGGTCAGAGGAAGGCTCATAAAAGACCCCCCGGGGCGAACGAGGGGGAAAAAATAAGTCTTGCTCTCTGAGGAATAATTGGATACTGTTAAGAATGCATAAAATGATGCAAAAACAAGGGAGAATCCGTGTGAGGATGTGATGGACACCTTGAACCAGGGGAAGAGGAAAAAGGGGGGGAGAGAGAAAAAAAGGGGGGGGGAGAAAAGGGGGGAAGAAAGGGAAGGGAAATAGACAAGGAGGGGAAGAAAAGGAGGGGAAGGGGGAAGAAAGAAGGGGAGGGAGGGGGAAAAAAGGAGGGAAAGAAGGACGGGGAGGGGGGGAAGAGGGGAGGGGGAGGAGGGAAAATAAAAACCAAGAACAGACATAAATAAGAGGGGGAGGGGGGAAAAAGAAGAGGGAAGAGAAGGGGGAAGGAAAAGGAGGGAAAAAAGGGGGGAGGAGGGAGGGAAGGGGGGGAAGAAAGAAAAAGGGGGATGGGTATGGGGAAGGAAGGGGAGCAGTGGGGAAGGGTTGAGAAAGAGAGAAGGGGTAGGTGTGGAGGGGAAAGGAAAGGGGGGAAAAGGGGGAGGGAAGTGGAAACGGGAGAAAGGCAAGGGGAGCCAATCACCAAGAATTAAACAACACATACAGATTACCCACCATCAGGAAGACATACATAAAGTGTCTCACCGCAATCCAATTCGAGTTGGAATTACTGGGGCAATTACATTCCAAGGTATGGACGGTCTATGCAAAGTTAGCATGGTAAATACATCAAACTTACATGCCTTATATATAGCAGGTGCCTATGACCATATGATAGCAACAGAA
Organism: Rana muscosa; assembly: GCA_029206835.1. NCBI lineage: Eukaryota > Metazoa > Chordata > Amphibia > Anura > Ranidae > Rana > Rana muscosa. The sequence continues at coordinate 1,158,753,043 of CM055122.1, forward strand.
AGGCTGGGAACCAAACGGGAGGGTGGGTAATTAGTAAAGACCAAATAAATAGCCGCTGCAGTATCCATAACCCCTCTTACCTGGTAAATCCTGACCGATCGATAACCCCAGGGAGAGTCGCACTGCTCACAATAGCGGCTCAGGTGGGAGCCGTTATATGAGTTCCCCAACCCCGCCGTCAGGTCATGCTGGCTGTGTGACGTCACGGGTCAGTCCAGTCACATAATGCGGGGTATCAATGATACCGCGCATGTGCACGCCAGTGAAACCTATAGCCAATAGGCCAGGTCCTCACATGCAAGTCAGGATTAACAGAGATATCATGACCAGAGTGGACACACGTCCGCCAATAGGGTGAGTGAAACAAGCCTCCATATGGTCACATGACCGGAGGAAAACAGACGAGTATCAACAAATGACCGAACATTTAAGCCCTGTACACACGATCGGATATCCTATGGATTCTAATCCAATGGATTTTTCCATCGGAAATCCGATGAAACTGCCTTCCATCATTCTTGCCCACACACCATCAGTCAAAAAAAACAACCTCACCAAAACGACGTGACATACACCACGTATGACGGCACTATAAAGGGGAAGTTCAAATCTAATGGCGCCGCCCTTTGGGCTGCTTTTGCTGATTTCGTGTTACCGCGTGTTAGTAAAAGTTTGGTGAGAGCCGATTCGCGCTTTTCAGTCTCCATGCTTTTCAGATCGTATTTGTCATTCAGTGCGTGCAGTCAGGTTGTTTCTGTTTTGCAGTGCCTTCTTGGCCGTTCGTTACTGTTTTTCAGGTCATTCTTCCCAGGCCTTGCTGTTCCTCGTTGCGTTCTGTTTGAGTTCGTTTTGACCAGCCATACATGTTTAAAACCATGTTTGAAGTACGTTCTCGTCGTAGAGCTCATGCTGGCTATGGACTTGGTGTTGCGGTTAACACTGTAACCCGAGTTCAGTCCATGAACAGGGTGAGGAGGAGTTCATGGTCCAAGAATTGGTTGCTCCAGCGGGACCAATTCTCTCATATGCCTCTGCTGCGGGAAATCCAGGAGAATAATCCTGATGATTTCAGGAATTATCTCCGGATGACGGACCCCGTTTTTCACCGTCTGTTGGATTTGCTGTCCCCCTATATCACGAGGCAGGACACTGTGATGCGCCAGGCGATCACTGCCGAGCAGGGGCTTATTGTCACGTTGAGATACCTGGCGACTGGGAGAAGCTTGCAGGACCTCAAGATCTCAACAGGCATCTCCCCCCAGGCTCTTGGGATCATTATCCCTGAAACGTGTTCTGCCATCATACAAGTCATGCAGAAGGACTATATTAAGGTAATTTTTATCCTTTATCATCACATTATATGTTTTGATGGTTTGCTAAAGTATTGTATTTCTTTCATCCTTCCCAAATTGCCATGATTGTTAGATTCTGGGAATGTCCCCTTTCTCCCCATGCATGTTTTTTCTTTTATATATATTTTTTTGGCCTACATGCCTATTTCCTTCACTAACCTCTCCTGCATGCTATCCTGGGCCCATATACACCTAGCCTAGTCTGTTCTGTAATGATCTTTTTCTCTGCGCCATTGTATTTTTGAACAACCCCCCCCCCCCCCCCTAAAATGTGTCATAACGTTTTTTTGCACATTCAAGGTCAGCAGAGTGGTAGAGCCTTTTGTTGCGGGGTACAAAATCTGCTTAAACAACACCCCCCCCCCTTATAATTTGTTCAAATGGCCCATCAGCGTGGGTGAGTCAGACGCGGTACCGGCGTTTAGCCGCATTTTTGTTTAGAAGCGTTTTTAAAGGTGACCTGTATTTTTACATTGATAAACTCAAAAATTATGGCAAATGAGGAAAAACCATTAAATATATATATATATATATATATATATCAAAAAATATATACGGTATATAATTGCTTCCATTGCATTGTGGACAATTCACAACTTGTGGCAGGTGATGTGGCAAGTGGACAATCCACAACATGGGGCAGGTGACGTGGCAAGTGGACAATCCACAACTTGTGGCAGGTGACGTGGCAAGTGGACAATCCACAACTTGGGGCAGCTGACCTGGCAAGTGGACAATTCACAACTTGTGGCAAGTGATGTGGCAAGTGACACGCTAAATACAAGTACACTGCTCCTCTCTCAGCTGCTGATACTCACTCTGGTCTCACAAAATAGCTGAAATGGTTAATAATACTGTTTTTGGAGCTTAGGGCGGCTCCTTATGATGTTTCCTAACTAAACGCATATAGACGCAAATGTGGTAAAACGCGGCATGCAAACGCGACAAAGCGCGCCTTTCTAAGCGCCACTTTCAACCTTAGTTCTGAAGACTTTGCACCAGCGTCCCGTGTACATGGGGCCTAAAAACGCCTATGCCATTTACAGCTCAAAAACGCCATGGTGGCCATGAGGCCATAGGCTAACATGGAGAGCCTTTTTTAAGCTGCAAAAAACGCTAAAACAAGCAGCTGGAAAAACGTCCGTGTGCATGTAGCCTTATATTAACCACTTGCTTATTGGCCACTTAAACCCCCTTCCTGCCCAGACCAATTTTCAAATTTCAACGCTGATGCACTTTGAATGACAATTGCTTGCTTATACAACACTGTAACCCAATGAAAATTTATGATTTTTTTTGCACACAAATAGAGATTTCTTTTGGTGCTATTTGATCACCTCTGCGTTTTTTGTTTTTTTTTAATACAAAAGACCGACTAAAAAAAAAAATTTGGATATTTTAACCACTTCAGCACCGGGCCTATTCTGGCACTTCTCTCCTTCATGTAAAAATCATAATTTTATGGCTATAAAATTACTTTAAAACACCAAACATTATATATGTTTTTTTTAGCAGATACCCTAGGGAATAAAATGGCTGTCATTGTAAAAAAAATTCTCGCTCGGTATTTGCGCAATAAATTTTCAAACGCCTTTTTTTGGGAAAAAAATGGTTTCATGAATTAAAAAAAAATTACAAAACAGTAAAGTTAGCCCAATTTTTTTGTATAATGTGAAAGATGTTGTTATGCTGAGTAAAAAGATACCTAACATGTCACGCTTTAAAATTGCGCACACTCATGGAATGACATCAAACTTCAGTACCTAAAAATCTCCATAGGTGATGCTTTAAATTTTTTTACACGTTACCATTTTCGCATTACAGAGGAGGTCTAGTGCTAGAATTGTTGCACTCGTTCTAACACACACAGCAATACCTCACATGTGTGGTTTGAATGGCGTTTACATATGTGGGCAGGACTTATGTGTGTATTCGCTTCTGAGCGCGAGCTACCGGGGACATGGGCGTTTATTTTTATTTTTTATTATTATGTTTCTTGTTTTTTACTTTTTTTAAATTTTTTACTCTTTTTTTTACTTTTTTGATCACTTTTATTCCTATTACAAGGAATGTAAACATCCCTTGTAATGGGAATCTATTGTGACAGGTCCTCTTTATGGAGAGATGCAGGGTCAATAAGACCCCACATCTCTCCTCCAGGCTGGAAAGCATGAGATTGGTCAAAAAAATTCACTGATCTCATGCTGACAGCCGAGATCACGGCTTTGTTTACATACGGGAACCCGGCGTGATGTCATAATGTCGCGCCCGGGCCTCCGACAGTCATAGAGATGACTGCTTCCCATCTGACGCTGGCCAATTCGTTCTCCGAGCCCCAGATGGCACGGGAGAGCCCGGAGAAGCACCGGATGGCGGCGGGAGGGGGGGGGACGTCCCCTCCCGCCGCCTATAAGAACGATCAAGCGGCGGAACTGCTGCTATGATCATTTTTATCGTGCACAGAATCGCTGGCTGAAAATAATGATATCTGAATGATGCCTGCAACTGCAGGCATCATTCAGATGTCACCGCACAAAGCCAAGGATGTAATTTGACGGTGGGCGGTAGGGAAGTGGTTAATATTTAGAAAATTTAGAAAAAAGGAAATTTTTCTCCTTCATTGATGTACACTGATGAGACTGCACTGATAGGATGCACTGATGGGCACCGATAAGGTGGCAAGGGTGGGCACTGAGAGGTGGCATTGCTAGTTGGCACTGGTGGGCATTGAGAAGTGGCACTGCTAGGTGGCAATGATAGTTGGCAGTGATGGTCACTGATAGGCAGCACTGTTAGGTGGCACTGATTGGCACCAGTGGTGGGCATTGATAGGTGGCACTGGCAGGGGCTACTGATTGTCACAGATGATGCAGATTTGTCTCTTCCTCTTCGGGCCCGATGTCCCTTGGACATAAGCCGGCGATTGCCTTTTTTTATGCTCACGCTGTCAGCACAAGGAGAAAACAAAAACCATTACCCAGCTTTTGTTTACATCACGTGATCAGCTGTCATTGGCTGACAGCTGATCACATGGTAAGGGGCAGGGATCGGCCCCTTACTCGGAACTGTCATCACCCGAGTCTCAGTGACTCGGTGACCACAGCGCACGCGCGAAAGGGGAGGACGTCTATTGACGGACTCCCGGCAATTGAGGACCGTGCTGTGGCCGTCGATCAGCTATAGCGCTGATCTCAAGTGATTAAAGAGGTTCTAAATGGGCCATTGACATGCATCACAATTCAACTTAGGAATGTGTATTTGCAAAGTTAAACTAAATGAAATCCTTTCTTATTTTTGCTTGGGGATAGAGTGCAGAGGGATTAGAAGTCTAGATAGTTTTTGGGGATGTCTGCACCCCTGATAGGGTGAAGATAACTCCCAAATTTGGCCACTTTATCCTTCCAAATAATTCACTTCCTGTCACATAGCCACACAGGAAGTGAGGGCAAATCCCTACCAATGTCTTTCCTTGGGGACACACAGGTCAATCTAAATACTTTCCCCATTATGTACATTGCACTCCAGCATTTTGCGGGATACACCCCAAATTATTAGGTATTTTGGACTTTGGGGTTTATTTACTAAAGGCAAATCTACTTTGCACTACAAGTGCACTTGCTGGATATCCAAGGGGGAAATGCAAGCAAACAAAAAAAACACCATCTTTGCTTTTACATGATTGGATGTTACAATCACCAGTGCTTCCCCTCAGATTTTCAGCAGCTACACTTTTACTGCAGAGTGGATTTGTCTTTACTAAACCCCAAACTACCTAATGATTTGGGGTGTACACAACAAAGTGCTAGAGTGCAATTTGCTTAATGGGGACACTAGTTAGACTGATCTGTGTGTCCCCAAAAAAGACATTGGTAGGGTTTTACCGTCACTCCCTGTTTAGCTGTGACAGGAAGTGAAGCCAATTTTACTAAATAAAATAAATTTTACTAAATAAAATAAAAAAAAACAAGCAGGGGTTCTAACACTTACTTGGTTTCCCTCAAAATGCCCACAATTAGAATCATATTGCCTTGAGCTAGTTTTAAGTGCAGTGCTCTAAATCAGTGCTTCTCAAGTACCCCCAACAGGCCATGTTTACAGGTTTTCCTTCATCTTGCACATGTGCTTTAAATCACAGTCAATGGTTTTGTATTTTGGACAGCAATTCTCGATAAGATAAATTCACAAAACATGTCCTGTTGGGGGTACTTGAGGACTGAGGCTGAGAACCACTGCAGTAAAAAGGGAAATTTAATACTTACCGCTCTGTATTTTTCATTTCCTGGTGACTATCCATGGCAGCACACAATACATGCATATGCTAGCATGAAGAAACCAGGTTAGACAAATCACACCTGTTTTGTGTTGACATGCCAATCAGCTGTCACATTTGTTGCATAGAAAACAAAAAAGAACCATCAAAACTTTGCATCAAATTTTATTGGTCAACAAAACAAAGGGAAGCCAAAATAAAAAACATGGTCAATTTGAAACAGTCACAACATCTTGAGAAAGATTTAGCAAAATAATGCAGCACAGACAATTAAATCAAAGTGAACAAACAACACACATTAACAACATCAAAATTATTTCAGGGAACATTTCCCCCACACAAAAAAATACAATCCACAAAATTAAAACAAACAACTGTTTTGCAAAGACATAACAAATAAAATGCATGTGTTACAAACTCGATAAGGACACCAAAATGTACTTTTTGCCGCGCGCACGCACGCACACACACTTGCCTCTTTTCAGGGCAAGGGAGAGAATGCTATCTGCAAGCTTTATATAACATAGGTTTGTGAGCTAATGAGGCAATTGAAAACACATGCACAGTCCATGAAACACCCAAAATGCAAGTTCACCCAATGTAGAGACTGAACTTCAAAGTGGGTACACCTGTTAAGGATGTTCTTCAATTACTAACCCATAAAAACACTCTCTGAGCATGCCCAGAAACATCCAGGTGCTGTTCACACACAAAAAGCACCAAAAAAAAAACGAAGTCCCTGGGCATGCTCAGACCAACACAGCTAGCAGAAAATAACCCCCCCCTGTCCAAAATTAAGCACATCATCCAGCATGCTACCAAATTAGAGATGAGACAAACACCCCCCCCCCCACCAACAAATACCATTGCAGTCTATGGGAACTGACTTGTTAATTTTGCTAGTCCCCACTTGGCTGGCTTTTCTTCTAGTTATTGGCCTTAAAATGGGGGCCCAGGTCCCACCCTGAAGGACATATATCAATCTCACCAATTTGGACAACACCAAAAACAAAACAAGGAGAAGTGCCTTTAAATATGCCAAATTGCTTAAGGGCCATTTCACACCACATTGCATTTTTTATGCATCAAAAATGCATGGAAAGTTGGTTATATGGTTCTAAATGGCAGTGTTTGTTCCAGTGCGTTCCAGTTCCACAAAAAAAGTAGAACATGCTGCATTTTACCTGCACTGGACTGTACTGGAACGCAGCAAAACGCATCAAAAACGCACTGGAATGCACCGGAATTTACCTAAATGCACCAAAAACGCACTGGAACACACTTGTCCTTATCTATGGTTAATAAAAAAGAGGGGTGAAAAAAAAAGCACTGGACTGCATCAAAAACGTACCAAAAATGCACTGGAACGCATCAAAAACGTGCATGCAAAAAAGCACCTGAAACGCATCCAGATTGCGTTTCTATAGTGTGAACTGGCCCTAGTTTTGATGCGTTTTTGATGCAGTCCAGTGGTTTTTTCCCCCTCTTTTCACTTAGGACAAGTGTGTTGCAGTGCGTCTTTGGTGCATTTAGGTGCGTTCCGGTGCATTCCAGTGCGTTTTTGGTGCGTTCCGTAGCGTTTTTGATGTGTTTTACTGTAGTTCAGTACAGTTCTGTACATAAAAAATGCGGCATGACCAATTTATTTTTTCCTTTCTGAAACGCACTGGAACGGACTGCAGTGGTGTGAACTATGCCATTGGCATTAATGTGATCAACTTTCTTTGCGTTTTTCATGCATCAAAATAACACACTGCACTGCATCCAGTGTGAACTGGCCCTAAATATCATACCTGGGGGGTGTCTATAGTATGCCTGTAAAGTAGCGCATGTTTTCCATGTTTATAACAGTTCGAGAGCAAAATGACATTTCTAAAGTAAAATAATAGTCATTTAAAAGTACTTGCGTCTGTAATGAATTGCTGGTTTCCGTCAATACAGATAAAAGTCATTGAAAGTCTTTGAAAAAAAAATGCGTGGGGGTTCCCCCAAATTCCATTACCAGGCCCTTCAGGTCTGGTATGGATATTAAGGGGAACTCCGTGCCAAACTTAAAAAAAAATGGTGTGGGGGTCCCCCTAAAAATCCACACTAGACCCTTATCCGAGAACGCAACCTGGCAGGCCGCAGGAAAAGAGGGGGGGACGAGAGAGCGGCCCCCCTCCCTCCTGAACCGTACCAGGCCACATGCCCTCAACATGGGGTCTGTGACCCCAAAGCACCATGTCCCCATGTTGATGGGGACAAGGGCCTCATCCCCACAACCCTTGCCAGTGGTTGTGGGGGTCTGCGGGCGGGGGGCTTATCGGAATTTAACAAAGGGAACCCCCAGATCCCGCTCCCCCCTGTGTGAAATGGTAATGGGGTACAAATGTACCCCTACCATTTCACAAAAAAAGTGTCAAAAATGTAAAAAATTACAATAGCCGGTTTTTGACAATTCCTTTATTAACCACTTGACAACTGGGCACTAAACCCCCTTCGTGCCCGGACCAATTTTCAGCTTTCAGCGCTCTTACACTTTGAATGACAATTACTCAGTCATGTAATAATGTACCCAAATGATTTTTTTGTCGTTTTTTTCATACAAATAGAGCTTTCTTTTGGTGGTATTTGATCACCTCTGGGTTTTTTATTTTTTGCGCTATGAATGAAAAAATACGTAAAATTTTGAAAAAAAACACAATTTTGAAAAAAAACACATTTCTTATACCACTGGTATGATCTTCTTGTGGAAAGGTAGGGTTCGAGCATCTGGTCGTTGAAGTCGACACCCCCCATGAACTTATTGTACTCGTAGATGCATTTGGGTTTTTGGATCCGGCCATTCCTCCTGGTGATCTCAACAAATTCATTGTTGTGGATGGAAGAAAGTACGTAGACATCTCTTCCGTCCCTCCACTTTACAGCCAAAATTTCCTCATTACATAAACTCGCTGTCTCCCCTCTTCTCAATTTTTTGGTGACTAGGCTTTGAGGAAAGCCCCTCCGGTTTGTTCGCACGGTGCCGCATGCTGGAGTCTTCATTCTGTGTAGGTTTCGGAACAGGGGCAAACTTGTATAAAAATTGTCCACATACAAGTGGTATCCTTTCTCCAGGAGTGGGTTTATGAGTTCCCAAACTACTTTCCCACTGGTTCCAATGTAGACTGGGCAATTAGGGGGGTGCAGTTTGGTGTCCTTCCCTTCATATACAATAAAGGCATACACATACCCAGTTGCTCGGTAACACAATTTATACAGCTTCACCCCATAGCGGGCCCTTTTGCTGGGTATAAATTGTTTTATGCCCAGCCTGCCAGAAAATTTGATAAGGGACTCATCCACGCATATATGTTGGTCTGGGGTAAACAACTGGGGGAAGGTTTCAGAAAAATAATTTAGTAGCGGCCGAACTTTATAAAGCTTATCAAAATTTGGGTCATTTCGAGGAGGGCACTGGGTATTATCATTGTAGTGTAGGGATCTCATAATCATTAGATATCTGGTTCTGGGTAGGGATGAGCTCGGTGTTCGAGTCGAACATAAGTTCGACTCGAACATCGGCTGTTCGACCGTTCGGCGAACATCGAAAGATTTGGGCCGTTCGCGCCAAATTCGAGTGACGCGAATGGCCCACAATACACTGCGTCATCGCAGAGCAATCCCGGCGCTGTGATTGGCCAAGCATGCACTGTGACCCCGCATGCTTGGCCAATCACAGCGCCGGCAGCTAGGAGAGCCATAATTGGCCACAGGCTGGTTGCCTGTGGCCAATTATAGCTCAGGGGGTTTAGCACACGCCCCACACTATAAAAGGCCGCCAGCGCGGCGGCCTTGTGTAGTGTGTTCCGGCGCAGGGAAAGAGTTACATAGGCAGGGACAGTGTCAGTGCTATTTGTACCTCAAACTTGTGTGTAGGGAGAGAGAAGGATAGGCAGGGAGAGTGTCAGTGTCATATTCTTTGCTAAACCTTGTGTGCAGGGAGAGAGAAGGATAGGCAGGGAGAGTGTCAGTGTCATATACTTTGATAAACCTTGTGTGCAGGGAGAGAGAAGGATAGGCAGGGGACAGTGTCAGTGTCATATTCTTTGCTAAACCTTGTGTGCAGGGAGAGAGAAGGATAGGCAGGGAGAGTGTCAGTGTCATATACTTTGATAAACCTTGTGTGCAGGGAGAGAGAAGGATAGGCAGGGGACAGTGTCAGTGTCATTGTTGCTAAGCCTCCTGCACCTTATACACCTGAAGTTAGCCTGTATTGCTGCGTTTTCCTGGTGTGTTACACCAACAGGCATTTGCAGCACTTACAGCGGGCGGAGTGTGCCTCCTGATCATATTACACCTGAAGTTAGCCTGTATTGCTGCTTTTTCCTGGTGTGTTACACCAACAGGCATTTGCAGCACTTACAGCGGGCGGAGTGTGCCTTCTGATCATATTACACCTGAAGTTAGCCTGTATTGCTGCCTTTTCCTGGTGTGTTACACCAACAGGCATTTGCAGCACTTACAGCGGGTGGAGTGTGCCTCCTGATCATATTACACCTGAAGTTAGCCTGTATTGCTGCGTTTTCCTGGTGTGTTACACCAACAGGCATTTGCAGCACTTACAGCGGGCGGAGTGTGCCTCCTGATCATATTACACCTGAAGTTAGCCTGTATTGCTGCTTTTTCCTGGTGTGTTACACCAACAGGCATTTGCATACAGCGGGCGGAGTGTGCCTCCTGATCATATTACACCTGTAGTTAGCCTGTATTGCTGCGTTTTTCTGGTGTGTTACACCAACAGGCATTTGCAGCACCTACAGCAGGCGTAGTGTGATTCCTGCAAAATATACTCCTGAAGCTAGGCCTTATTGCTGGTTTTCCCATTTCCCTGCAGGCCATTAGAATGTCTGGAAGGCAAACAAGGAGAGGCAGACAGTCAGGAGCCAATAAAAGAGGGCAAGCAGGCTCTGTGTCTAGAGACAACAGTGCTGGTCGTGGACGCGGTGCATCGCCATCAGCACGTGGCCATGGGACACGCTTGTCCTTCTTTTCGGCAGCTGGACGTGTTGAGCCGCATCATGCCGAAGACTTGGTAGAGTGGATGACCAAGCCCTCCTCATCCTCCTCATCCTCTCTCACCCAGGCTCAGGGTACTGGCAAAGCAGCTGCCAAAGCGTCCTCTTCCCTGGTATCAATGTCATCATCAGTCACTCCTTCCCTAGACCAACCATGTCCTCCTGAGGAGTCCCCCGAACTGTTTGAGCACAGTGTTGGGTACATGCTCCAGGAGGATGCCCAGCGTTTCGAAGGGTCTGATGATGATACCCAGCTAGAGGAAGGCAGTAGCGTGAGAGCAGAGAGAGGGGATGCTCAAGAAGGACACCAATCTGGCAGTCATGTTCCAGCAGCTGCAGCATACTGCCAGATTGGCTCCAGTGATGAGGAGGGAGGGGATGATGAGGTCACTGACTCCACGTGGGTGCCTAATAGGAGAGAGGAGGAGGAGGAGGAGGAGGAGGCACATCTCCAACGAGGCGGGATGCCCTCGGGGGGCCAGCGTAAGGGCAGCACACCAACGGAATCACACCGCAGATCTCCGCCTGTGCAGGGCGCTGCCTCTGCCCGTTATTTAAAAAGTTCTTTGGTGTGGGCCTTTTTTGAGTCGAGTGCATCAGATCGCACAGCTGCTGTTTGCAACATATGTCTCAAGCGTATATCGCGTGGCCAAAACATCACCCGCTTGGGCACCACATGCTTGACCAGACATATGTTGACCTGCCATGCAGCTCGTTGGCAAGCCTACCTTAAAGACCCACACCAAAAAACAAAGTGGACCTCTCCTTGCACCGCATCAGCTGGGATCTCCAACCCCACTATACATTCAGTCCTCTCTGAAACCTGCACTGAGAGGAATTAAGGTGTAGAAATAGGTGTGTCACAGCCAAGTACTTGCGGGCACCCTGCTAGCAGTACACCGACGTCCGATTCTAGCATGCAAATTTCCCTGCCCCAGCTGCTGAACCGTCGAAAGAAGTTCACTCCCAGCCATCCACATGCTCAGCAGTTGAATGCTAGCTTGGCTAAATTGCTAGCGCTTCAACTGCTGCCTTTTCAGTTGGTAGACTCGTCCCCCTTCCGTGAGTTTGTGCAATGTGCGGTTCCTCAGTGGCAGGTTCCCAAACGCAACTTTTTCTCACGGAAGGCGATTCCGGCTGTCTACCGGCATGTGGAAGGCAATGTCTTGGCCTCGCTGGACAGGGCGGTCAGCGGTAAGGTGCATATTACCGCTGACTTATGGTTCAGCAGGCATGTACAGGGACGTTACCTTTCTTTCACGGCCCATTGGGTCACTCTTTTGGCAGCTGGGAAGGATGCAGGAAAAGGTGCAGTAGTGTTGGAGGTTGTTCCACCGCCATGCCTCCAAAATTCTACTACTGGTTGTGACACACCTCTCTCCTCCACCCCCTCCTCTTCTTCTTCCTCCATGGCCTCTTCCTGTGCTTTGTCCTCGGAACCAGCGGTGCTCCGTAGGCGTTCAAGGGGCTACGCAAGTACGCAGGCAAAAAGATGCCATGCCGTGCTTGCGCTGGTGTGTTTGGGGGACAGGAGCCACACTGGGGCAGAGGTTCTGTCTGCTCTGCAGGGGCAGGCCGAGAGGTGGTTGACGCCACGCCAGCTTAAGCCAGGAATGGTAGTTTGCGACAATGGCACCAACCTCCTCTCCGCTCTCCGACAGGGACAACTGACCCATGTGCCCTGTGTGGCTCATGTCCTTAACCTGGTGGTGCAGCGGTTCTTGGGCAGGTACCCGGGCTTACAGGATGTCCTGAAGCAGGCCAGGAAAGTCTGTGTGCATTTCCGCAGATCTTATAATGCCAGTGCTCGCCTGGCTGAGCTGCAAAAGGAGTTAAACCTGCCCAAGAACCGCCTTATATTTGACATGCCCACCAGGTGGAACTCAACGTTGGCCATGCAGCAGCAGCTGCACACACAGCAGAGGGCCATCAATGAGTACCTGTGCGACTACGGCACCAGGACAGGGTCAGGAGAGCTCGTTTTTTTTCACCACGCCAGTGGGGCATGATCAGGGATGCATGCACTGTCCTGGCACCATTTGAGGAGGCCACGAGGATGGTGAGCAGTGACAGTGCATGCATCAGTGACACTGTACCTCTTGTCCACCTGTTGGAACATACGCTGCGTGGAATAATGGACAGGGCACTTGAGGCAGAACAGAGGCAGGAAGAGGAGGACTTCCTTGCCTCTCAAGGCCCCCTTTACCCAGACAGTGTTCCTTCTGTCCCACCCATCGCACAGGAAGAGGAGGAGGAGGAGGATTGTGTCAGCATGGAGGTGGAGCCTGGCACTCAGCATCATCAGCAGCAGTCTTTTAGGGATGATTTACAGTCCCAAGAAACCAGTGGACTTGTACGTGGCTGGGAGGAGGTGGCTGTGGATCATGTCGTCCTTAGTGACCCAGAGGACTCTGGACCGAATGCCTCAGCTAACCTACGCTGCATGGCCTCCCTGATCCTGCAAAGTCTGCGGAAGGATCCTCGTATTCTTCGGATCAAGGAGAGGGACCATTACTGGCTGGCCACTCTCCTTGATCCACGGTAAAAGGGTAAGGTTGCGGACCTTATCTTACCGTCGCAGAGGGAGCAGAGGATGAGACAACTCCAGGGTGCCTTGCAGAAAGGTCTGTGCAACGCGTTCCCAGAGACCGGGAGGTTACAAACTCCTGGTCCTGGACAACGAGTTGCTGAGGCTTCGGTCAGTCAAAGAAGGAGCGGTGGGGAAGGTGGCCGTCTGACCGATGTGTTCAGACAGTTCTTTAGTCCGCAGCCCCAAGGTATGATCGGTTCCAGCAACCATCGCCAGCGTCTGATATACATGGTGCAGGAATACCTAGGGGCAAGGTCAGACTTGGACACCTTCCCCACCGAAAATCCTCTGGCTTACTGGGTCTTGAGGATGGATCACTGGCCAGAGCTTGCACAGTATGCAATTGAGCTACTGGCCTGTCCTGCATCCAGCGTTCTTTCAGAACGCACATTCAGTGCTGCTGGAGGATTTGTCACGGATCACAGGGTGCGCCTGTCCACCGACTCTGTTGATCGACTGACCTTCATAAAGATGAACCAGTCTTGGATCACCACCAGCTACCAAACACCTGAAGCTTATATAACAGACTAATTTATTTTCAAATGTCACATCCCTTTAAGACTGATGCTGATGCTGAGAGACTGTCCTGTTATGTTGACTGACTATCCTCCTCCTCCTCAATGATCCGATTGATGATGATAGCTTGGAAGAACATTTTTGTTTCTGGGTGCCGCCACCAGTGGCTAAGGCCCAATTTTTCAGCCCCTGTTTAACAGGGGCATGTAATTACAATTTTTTATGCAATGCTTTGCAGCAGGGCTCATTCCTGCACTCCAACTAGAGTATCTGGGAGAGGTTGCAGTGTCGTGGCACCAGCACCAGTGGCTAAGGCCCAATTTTTCAGCCCCTGTTTAACAGTGGCGTGTAATTACAATTTTTGATGCAATACTTTGCAACAGGGCTCATTGCTGTGCTCCAAGTACAGTGTCTGTGAGGGGTTGCAGTGTTGTGGCACCAGTGCCTAAGGCCCAATTTTTCAGCCCCTGTTCAACAGGGGCATGCAATTACAATTCTTGATCTAATAATTCACAGCAGGGCCCATTCATGCGCCCACCAAGAGTAACTGTGAGGGCTCACAGTGTTGTGGCAACACCAAAATGTAAGGGGCAAATTTCAGCTGAGTATATACGGCAGGCCCCTACTTTCAAACATCCAACTTACAAACGACTCCTCCTTGCAAACGGAAGGATACAACAGGAAGTGAGAGGAAATCTACCCCTAGGAAGGCAAATTCTCTCCTGTAAGAGTTAATATGGGAAAAAAAGGTGTCTCCTCTCCACTGATGCTTTATCACCAATTCTTGTTTCAATAAAAACCTTTTTTCAAAAAACATTTGTCATTAGGACGGAAAGTGAGGTGAACTGTTCTGAACAGGTGCACACTGCACAGACAGCAAAACAAATGTTACAGGGGTGATAACCCTTCCCTATGTTTTCCAAAAAGCTTAAAAATTGATTTTTTGGCTGGAGCTACACTTAAACAATGTACCTGTTCAAAATTACAAACAGATTCTACATAAGAACAAACCTACAGTCCCTGTCTTGTATGCACCGCCTGTATACGGCTGTTCAGAGTATATAGGGCCTTTTTTATTTTGTGTGTGGGGTTCCCCTTAATATCCATACAAGACCCAAAGGGGCTGGTAATGGGCTGGGGTAGGAGGGGGGGGCTGTGATGGGGTAGCTATGCCATTTTTCTTAAAGATTTTCATCCATCTTACCGGGACCAGACATTACATTAAAGCCGCAAGCAGTTTTAAATGGCTTTTTTTCCTTTAGAAATGTAATTTTGTGCAGGGACAGTTCTAAACACGGGAAACACGTGCCACTTTACAGGCATACTTTAGACACCCCCCAGGTATGATATTTAAAGGAATATTTGACTTTTTTTTTCACTTTATGCATCATTAAAATGACTGCTCCCAAAAAACTGACGTTTTTAAAACTTTTTTTGGATTGATACATGTCCCGTGGTGCAGAACCCGGGTTCCCAAACCCTTTTTAGGACAATAACATTCATAATAGTCGTTATAATTAGCACTTTAGATTTCGAACGTTCGCATCCATTGTATTTAACAGGGTTCTAAAATTTGTGCGAACTTTCGGTCCGTTCGTGGGTTCTGGTGCGAACCGAACCCGGGGGTGTTCGGCTCATCACTAGTTCTGGGCATTACTGAGGAAAAGATGGGCATTTGATAGATGGGGCGGGATGACCAATATGAACGTACTTGATATTTTCCATTTAGTCCCATGCAGAATGTGAGGCCCAAAAAAAATTCTAAACTCCTCCACTGTAAGGGCTCTCCACACGTAGGGACGGGCATAGGAGGACGTTGGGTTGCTGGTTATAAACTGTTGGGCATATAAGTTGCACTGGGCCACAATTGTTGCCAGCATGTCCTCAGTAAAAATTAAATTAAAAAAATCAATTGGGGAAAAGTTTTCTGTATCCACCTGGACTTCTGGCTGGGCAGTGAAAGGGGGAATGTTGGCTTCTCCTGAATTAGGAGGAAGCCACAAGGGGTACTGAAGGGAATAGGGAAGGCTGGCATGGGACCTAACCCTTTGGGGCTGAGGTGACACCCCACTGGTACGTGGCCTTGCTTCCCGAGGTACTGCGGTGCTGGTGGATGGCACTGCAGTGGTGGTGGTGGATGGCACTGCGGTGCTGGTGGATGGCACTGCCTCCTCAGCAGAATGCCTTTGTCTGGCGGGCGGGCCCTCCTCCTCTTCTTCTTCTTCTTCCTCCTCCTCCTCCTCCTCCTCCTCCTCCGTCTCCTCCGTCATTGATCCACTGCTTATGACAGGCTCGTAGTCCACGTCAGACTCATCTGAATATGTGGAGGAATCCGAATCGGAGAGCTCCCCATTGCTCCCGTCGGCCGCAAAAATTTTGTACGCCTCCTCGGCTGAGAATTCTCTTTTAGCCATTTGATGAGATGGCACTGACAGATGGCACTGGCAGGTGGCACTGGCAGGTGGCACTGGCAGATGAGACTGGCAGATGGCACTGATGGCAGATGGCACTGACAGGTGGCACTGGCAGGTGGCACTGGTGGCAGATGGGACTGGTGGAAGATGGGACTAGTGGCAGATGGCACTGGCAGGTGGCACTGGCAGATGGCACTGGCAGGTGGCACTGGCAGCAGATGGCCCTGGCAGGTGGCACTGGCGGCATATGGCACTGGCAGGGACTGTGGGCACTGTTTTTTACTTGTGTGTGTGTTTTTTCACTCACAATGACTGAAGCTGCAGAACAGATCTCTCTCTCTCCTCACACGCTGTCTCTGTGTGAGGAGAGAAAGCCGGCAATGAGAGATGATCTCATATGTTTACATTTGAGATCATCTCTCATTGGACAGTGAGATTGAGTGCTGAATGGCCTCTGTGATTGGCCATTCAGCACGATCTGTGAAAACACAGATTTTCCCTGATGCGCGCTCGCGGGGGCACGCGGGGGGGAGGAAAGAGGAGGACGTCCTGTCAGCACTTCGGCGCCGCAAAGACGTCATTTGAGCATTGCCCGGGCGTGAAGTGGTTAATGTCTTCTCCTTTCTTCCATCTTCTAGCATCTTCTTCTTCCATCTTCTACTTCCACCTTCTTCTTCCATCTTCTTCTTCCATCTTCTTCTTCCATCTTCTTCTTCCATCTTCTTCTTTTCTCCATTCGGGTTTCTTCCTCCATCTTGTTCTTCATCTTCCTCTTCATCTTCATCTTCCTTCGGTGTTCTCGTCCGCACATGAATTTCACAGGGACCTTCCCCGTGGTGTCAGAGGGGGGCGGAGCCACTGGGTGGCAGTGGACCCAGAGGAGAACTGATGAACTGAAGCGTCACACAGCGGGAACCTCGAATTCAAGCGGAGCGGCCGGAGAAAGAAGAAGGGGACAAGAAGCCGGAGCAAGATGCGGACGAGAACACCAAAGGAAGAAGGAAGATGAAGATGAAGAGGAAGATGAAGAACAAGATGGAGGAAGAAACCCGAATTGAGAAAAGAAGAAGGTGGAAGAAGAAGAAGGAAGAAGATGGAAGAAAGGAGAAGACATTAATAAAGGAATTGTCAAAAACCGGCTATTGTCATTTTTAACATTTTTGACCCTTTCTTTGTGAAATGGTAGGGGAACATTTGTACCCCATTACCATTTCACACAGGGGGGCCGGGATCTGGCTGTCCCCTTTGTTAAAGGGGGCTTCCAGATTCCGATAAGCCCCCCGCCCGCAGACCCCCACAACCACCGGCAAGGGTTGTGGGAATGAGGCTCTTGTCCCCATCAACATGGGGACATCCTCCCCATGTTGAGGGCATGTGGCCTGGTACGGTTCAGGAGGGAGGGGGGCCGCTCTCTCTTGTCCCCCCCCTTTTTTTCCTGCGACCTGCCAGGTTGCGTGCTTGGATAAAGGGTCTGGTGTGGATTTTTAGGGGGACTCCATGCCATTTTTTTTTAAGTTTGGCGCGGGGGTTCCCCTTAAAATCCATACCAGACCTGAAGGGCCTGGTACGGATTTTGAGGGGGACCCGCGCGTCATTTAAAAAAGAAAATTGGCACGGAGTTCACCTTAATATCCATACCAGACCTGAAGGGCCTGGTAATGGAATTTGGGGGGACCCAACGCATTTTTTTTTTTCAAAGACTTTCAATGACTTTTCTCTATATTGACAGTAGCCGACAATTCATTATAGCCACGGGTGCTTTTAAATGCCTTTTTTTTCCTTTAGAAATGTCATTTTGCTGTCGGACTGTTATATAACAGCAAGTTCAGAGATGCGCCTGTTCAACTAATGCTAATTTATTTACGTGACTTGACATTTACGAAGATTTTGCAGGCGCAGTGTCCCGTCGCGTTTGAACAAGTGAAATTCCCGCGCAGAGCTCAAAAAAACCCTTGCAGTTCTAAACGTACTTGCCGGCGCAGCGGGCTGGTTCAGAAAAAGTTACTTTCTCACTCTATTTTGGGCATATTTGTTACTTGGGCAGTTGTCACTATACTTCCTCACATCACCCCACATCACCCCATTATATTGGCACTTCCAGCCTCTTTATATTTTTATTTGAAGATGCCATGCGCCAGGTCCATAGTGGCGCACTGAGCGCCTCCTCCCGTGCGCCGAGAACACTATAGTAAATGGGGAATAGCGCTGCGCTACCGGCGCAAATGTTTCGTAAATACCAAAACTGCCGTTGCGCACGCAGATGCGCCAATACTCATGGCGCAAACGTTTCTTATATCAGCCCCACTGTGTGCATCTTGTAATTTGGGCTTGTGTTAAAACAAATGGCAATTTTGGAAAACATAAGAAAACTAAAAAAGGGGGGGGGTGGTTCAAACTATTCGCCCCATAATATCAATGATGTTTTTATATTTTTGCTCAATTACATTCATCCTTTTCCTCATAATGTCCATTTCGCTACTACAGTCCATTATTTCTTGAATGACGATTTGGGCACTAGCACTTGAGAATGGAGTTGTCAGAGTTTCTGACACACCACCATGTTCATCCCCTAAAAAAATGAATGGATTAGAAATATGCAGGCCTACATCTCTTTTGACCAGAAGCTGTCGTGACAGACACTGACCTGTTGTGGTGATAAGCTCCACCTCTCCTTCCTCCACCTCTCCTTCCTCCACCTCTCCTTCCTCCACATGCTGATCTTGGGGTTCTTTTGGATCTTGGTTTTCTTTATGCGGTCTGTGGCTCCTCACATTGGTGCCCTCCTAGTCTCCTCTCCCCTATGAGAATGAAACAATCAAAAGGTATCTTTTAGCATACATAGATTTGAGGGCATCATTTTATAGGTTTGCCTGGAAGTGGGGTACAATTGTTGGTTTTGCCAGAGTTCCAAGATGAACATATGATATTTTGGTAATTCAACAAAGCAAGAATACTTTCATTCTTGGTCCTCAAAAATAAAAAGGAGACACCCCAAGGTATCCACTGGAGCACCTGTGTGTGACACCCTAAAAAGGTTGTTCGGGTGGCCCACACTATAGTGCTCCTGAGTCAAGATGTGTAACCAGCTGCTTGAGTGTCCTCTCCATTATCCAGAATCTAGTTTACCATTTAACATTCTACTTAACTTACAACACATCATCTAGACAACAATGTATATATAAACGTTGTTTTATGCCAAATAGGCATGAACACATGTGGTTTACGTGTATATGTGCAAAACATGTTATTTTTTTCACGTTCGCTGTTTACTAGGAAACATTCCCAAAAATGAGTCCACTCAACTTCACATTTAGATTAAAGACAGTAAAACCAAAAACTTACTTTTGTCCAGGAATTTTTTAAGCTTCCTATACTGGTCCGGCTCCCTCAGCTTCAGGTCAGACCACCTTTTACGGAGCTGCTCCTTGGATCTCCTGACCCCAAATTTATTATAGAGACTCGTCGCCACTTTGTCCATTATTTTAGACTTCCTGAGATTAGGGGTGTCGTATGGCCCATGCTTCCCATCCTAATCCTTCCTCCGCAGGATGTCCACCATCTCCGCCATCTCAGCAAATTACATATTAGTCGCCTTGAATCTTTTATTCCTGGATCGGGACGTTCCCGCCTCCGGGCTTTCCTCGTCGGTACTTATTAATAAAGCACGCACCTGTGTCACCGCCATGTCGTCGTCTCCCACTGTGCGCCGAACGAGAAGGGGCGGGGAAAGTCTGAAAAAGACCGTCATGGGCGGGCGACGCGGCCGGAGTTTCACGCATGCGCAGGGTATATAAAGGGTAAACGAGGTTGTGGTTGCGTGGAGTATGGACGACCGGAAGTGCCGAACGAATCCTACGAAGGTAAGAAATTAACTTGGGGCATCAGTGGCCTATACTGGTTCATGATTATAGATGCCTATATTGGGCTATGATTAGGACAATTGAAGCTGACCTCCTGTTTTTGTCTTATCTTGTAGACTGAACTATGCATAAATTGCGTGAGCCAGACATTATGTTAATTTTTATAGAAAAGTATGAGGAAATGCACAACCTCTGGGAGCTAAAAAATAGTTCCTACCATAATAGCCAAGTACGAAGGGCAACAATTGTTCAATTAGCGGAATATATGAAGACCTGGATCCCAGAGGCAGACTATAGTATGATGAATAGTAAAATCAACAACATGAGGAATGCGTACAAAAAAAGATATAAAGAAGTGCGTGCTTCTATGAGATCAGGAGCAGCAGCAGACAAAGTAGTTAAGCCCAAGCTGTGGTACTACAAGCATCTGCAATTTCTGGATGACCAGATTGAGGCCAGGGAATCACTTTCCACCCTTCCCTCAACCCTTCCTTCCACCCTTCCCTCCAGCGTTCCTTCCACCCTTCCCTCCACCCCTGCAGAGGGGGAGGAGGAGCCACCTGAGCTTGAAGAGCCGGATCTGCGCATCTTCAGCCAAGTATATTATGTTCTATGATATTTATTGTCCTTAATTGATTTTTGTGAACTAGATGTTATTATTCACAAATTACAAAATGTAAATGTTAAAAAACAAACAAAAAAACATTGGTACAGTATATCAAAAAGCAGGGGTCACAATGAGAGTCTTTTATATTTTTTACGATTCAGATTGCAACAGTCATGAGATGAAAATTGTGTGTGATTGATTCAACAAAAACAAAAACTATGTCCCTTTTTTCTACACAGGATGAGCTCAGCCAGGAGGAAGAGGCTTCAAAATGTGGCAGGAAGGAGGAGAAAGGGGTGAGTGGCAGCCAGGAGGAGGCCGGCCCAAGTGGCACTCATCAGGTCCCCAGGCCTAGTGGCAGCACACAGTCCCAAGTGGCTCCCCTCCATGTCAGACCCCCAAAACATCGGCAGATGTCAAAGATGGAGGAGGAGTCACTTAAGATGATAAGGGATGCTGCTGCCATAATGAGGGCACCCCTCAACCCAGTTGAGGGCTTTAGTAACTAGTAACTATCTGTCCGAAAAGCAGGGATGAGCCGAACACCCCCCTGTTCGGTTCGCACCAGAACCTGCAAACAGACAAAATGTTCGTGTAAACTTTAGAACCCTATTAAATACAATGGACTCGAACGTTCGAAATCTAAAGTGTTAATTATAAAGGCTAATATGCAAGTTATTGTCCTAAAAAGTGTTTGGGGACACGGGTCCTGCCCCAGGGGACATGTATCAATGCAAAAAGAAGTTTTAAAAACGGCCGTTTTTTTCGGGAGCAGCGATTTTAATAATGCTTAAAATGAAAAAATAAAAGTGAAATATTCCTTTAAATTTCGTACCTGGGGGGTGTGTATGATATGCATGTAAAGTGGCGCATGTATCCCGTGCTTAGAACTGTCCCTGCAAAAAATGTCATTTTTGAAAGAAAAAAATGCATTTAAAACTGACTCGCGGCTATTAATGAATTGTCGGCTCCCGGCAATACATACAAAAGTCATTGATAAAAAAAAAAAAAAAAAAGCGTGGGGGTTCCCCAGAATTCAATTACCAGGCCCTTCAGGTCTGGAATGGATATTAAGGGGAACCCCGCGACAAATTTAAAAAAAAATTGACGTGGGGTTCCCCCAAATATCCATTCCAGGCCCTTCAGATCTGGCATGGATTTTAAGGGGAACTCCACCCCAAATTTAAAAAAAAAATGGCGTGGAGTCCCCCTAAAAATCCATACCAGACCCCTTATCCGAGCACGCAACCTGGCCGGCCGCAGGGGGAAAGGGGGGGACGAGAGAGCGGCCCCCCTCCCTCCTGAACCATACCAAGCCACATGCCCTCAACATGGGGAGGATGTCCCCATGTTGATGGGGACAAGGGCCTCATCCCCACAACCCTTGCCCGGTGGTTGTGGGGGTCTGCGGGCGGGGGGCTTATCGGAATCTGGAAGACCCCTTTAACAAAGGGGACCCCCAGATCCCGGCCCCCCCCTATGTGAATTGGTAAGGGGTACATTGTACCCCTACCATTTCACGAAGAAAGCGTAAAAAAATGTTTAAAAAAAACACACAAACACCTTGAAAAAGTCCTTTATTAAAAAAAAAAAAAACATTCCAGCGGTGAAATCCAGTGTCCCGCGGCGATCCCGATGTCCAGCGCTGTCCTTCATTGGTTGTGCCTGAGCGGACCTGATGGGGAACTCCCTCTCAGTATTTTAAATGTATAGACCCGCCCCTTCTAAAGTTCCCCATCAGGTCCGCTCAGCGGACCAGATGCGGAACATGAGAAGGGGCGGGTCTATACATGTATTACCAAAGTGAGAGCAGTTAAATTACACAGTGAAGGAAGTTCCCCGCTCAAGCCAATGACGTAGGCGGGTCCGACATACCGAGGGGGCGGACCTGATGGGGAACTGCTCTCACTTTGGTAATACATGTATAGACCCGCCCCTTCTCATGTTCCGCATCTGGTCCGCTGAGCGGACCTGATGGGGAACTTTAGAAGGGGCGGGTCTACACATTTAAAATACTGAGAGGGAGTTCCCCATCAGGTCCGCTCAGGCACAACCAATGAAGGACAGCGCTGGACATCGGGATCGCCGCGGGACACTGGATTTCACCGCTGGAATGTTTTTTTTTTTTTTTTAAATAAAGGACTTTTTCAAGGTGTTTGTGTGTTTTTTTAAAAAAAAAATTACGCTTTCTTCGTGAAATGGTATGGGTACAATGTACCCCTTACCAATTCACATAGGGGGGGGCCGGGATCTGGGGGTCCCCTTTGTTAAAGGGGTCTTCCAGATTCCGATAAGCCCCCCGCCCGCAGACCCCCACAACCACCGGGCAAGGGTTGTGGGGATGAGGCCCTTGTCCCCATCAACATGGGGACATTCTCCCCATGTTGAGGGCATGTGGCTTGGTACGGTTCAGGAGGGAGGGGGGCCGCTCTCTCGTCCCCCCCTTTTCCCCTGCGGCCGGCCAGGTTGCGTGCTCGGATAAGGGGTCTGGTATGGATTTTTAGGGGGACTCCACGCCATTTTTTGTTTAAATTTGGGGTGGAGTTCCCCTTAAAATCCATGCCAGATCTGAAGGGCCTGGAATGGATATTTGGGGGAACCCCACGTCAATTTTTTTTTAAATTTGCGGTGGGGTTCCCCTTAATATCCATTCCAGACCTGAAGGGCCTGGTAATTGAATTCTGGGGAACCCCCACGCTTTTTTTTTTTTTTTTATCAATGACTTTTGTATGTATTGCCGGGAGCCGACAATTCATTAATAGCCGCGAGTCAGTTTTAAATGCATTTTTTTCTTTCAAAAATGTCATTTTTTGCAGGGACAGTTCTAAGCACGGGAAACATGTGCCACTTTACATGCATATCATACACATCCCCCAGGTACGAAATTTAAAGGAATATTTCACTTTTATTTTTTCATTTTAAGCATTATTAAAATCACTGCTCCCGAAAAAACGGCCGTTTTTAAAACTTCTTTTTGCATTGATACATGTCCCCTGGGGCAGGACCCGGGTCCCCAAACACTTTTTAGGACAATAACTTGCATATAAGCCTTTATAATTAGCACTTTAGATTTCTCCCATAGATTTTTCGAATTTGCCGCGAACACCGCAATTTGTTCGTTGTTCGGCGAACGGGCGAACAGGCAATGTTCGAGTCGAACATGAGTTCGACTCGAACTCGAAGCTCATCCCTACCGAAAAGCCGATGAAACTGGAGGAGGGACAACGTGCCCTCTGTGAGCACCTGGTTTATACAGCCATTCACATTGCGGGGATGGGGCAGTTGACAGAGGCTACTCATCTCTGCCATCTGCCCCATCCTTCTCCTCCTCCTCCTGCCACATTACCACCAACAGAACCACAGCCTGGAAGGGTGCGTGGACGGGGCCGTGGAAAAAATGCTGGAGGGAAGGCTACCAAGAAGAGCAGAAGGTGATTCCCTGGCTTCAAGCTGCTCTTCCAGAAGTTGCAGTTTGTAGTAGTACCACAGCTTGGGATGATGTATGTCTTCGGCTGCTGCTCCTGATTTCCTCATGTTGTTGATTTTATTGTTCATCATAGTAATGTCTGCCTTTGGGGTCCAAAGTCTTCATAAATTCCACTAATTTAACAATTGTTGGCCTTCCCGTTTATTTATTTTTTGCCAGAATAAATGGATTTTTGATTTCAGAAAAATACTTGCCTATGTTTTTTTATTGGGATTAGCAAAAAGATGTCATAAATACAATGTTTAATTACCAAGGGACACTAACCTCCTTGAGGAAAAAATTACAAAAAAAATATGTTGTTGTGAGAACTTGACACCCAAAAAAATGAGCCCACAAGAATCAAAATCGAAGAAAATATAAAAAAAATGGTATATCTTGATTCTAAATAACAATTAAAATTACTGAGATCTGGCTTTAAAAATATATAAAATTATTCTAGAGATGACAAGAAACTATAAAGAAATAAGTTTGTCAGAACTCGGGATAAAGATCTGCAGCCAAAAAACAGTTTAAAAACCATTACATGGAAGAAAACAATGCGCTGCATTAAACGAGGCAAACATTTGCAGAATGACGAATGTGCTCTCTCCATTAGGAACGCTAGCTTTACCAGAACGAGCGCTCCGGTCTCATAATTCAGTCTGAGCATGCGTGGGTTTTTTAACCGATGGACTTGCCCATAGACGATCGGAATTTGCTATCGGTTTTTTATCCATCGGAAAAATTTAAAACATGTTCTATTTTTTGACACCAATGGAAGAAAAGACCGATGGGGCCCATACACGATCAGTTTGTCTGATGAAAATATCCATCGGACTGTTTTCATCGGTAAAACCAATTGTGTGTACGCGGCTTTACAATGATAAATAATAAACAATGTGATAATCAAACATGAAGCAATTACACATTTTAAAACTTAGAATTAATTATCTAAGCTGTCACCAACAGAGTTTTCAAGAATAAGGAGGGGGTATCGCAAAGGGGGGGGAAACAATAGAGATCAGGGGTCCTAGGGATGACACTGGAAGGGCTATGTACAGAGGAACCAGCAGTAGAAATCCCAGCAAAAGGAAGGGCAATTAAAATCAAATTCCAAGAGTCTTTGTATAAAGGGGGGGTAGGAAAGGGGGGTAGGGAGGGAACGCATGTGGGGAGGGGGGGCAGGGAAAGAGGAATGGGGGGAGGAAAGGAAGGGAAAGGGAAGGAAATGGGGGGAAAGGGAAGGGGGGGTGGAGAAAGAGGGGGGAAGGGGGGGAAAGGGAGGGGAGGGAAGAGAGGGAGGGGGAAATAAGGGAAAGGGGGGGAGGGGGGAGAAAAGGGAAAAGGGGCCCCCCAATTCTAAAGAAAACAATGGTGATCAAAAAAACAGGAAAAAAAGAAGGAAAGTAATTAGTAAAAATTTGAGTCACTCCGGGTATGTGCTTGTCTGTCAGATTGACGAGGACACTAGAGAAACACCCAATAATGTTAATGGAATTTTGAGTATAGCCTCAAGTAAACATTCAGTAGTAAATTAAATTAACAAGTACCATCATCCATAATATAGTATAGAGACATTGGACCAAGTGAATATAGGCTTCTGGCTGCTAGCACAGTCTAGACCAATAGTCACTTGAAAGGGAAGGGGGATGTTGGTTGGACTTTCAAGTAGGGATGAGCTTTATGTTCGAGTCCAACTCATATTCGACTCAAATTTGGCGAACAGCGAACAAGTTACTGTCATAAAAAGTGTTTGGGGACCCGGGTCCTGCCCCAGGGGACATGTATCAATGCAAAAAAAGTTTTAAAAACTGCCGTATTTTCGGGAGCAGTGATTTTAATAATGCTTAAAGTGAAACAATAAAAGTGAAATATTCCTGTAAATTTCATACCTGGGGGTGTCTAAAGTATGCCTTTAAAGTAGCGCATGTATCCAGTGTTTATAACTGTCCCTGCACAAAGTGTCATTTCTGAAGGAAAAAAAGTCATTTAAAAGCACTCGTGGCTATAATGAATTGTCGGTCCCAGCAATACAAATAAAAGTCATTGAAAGTCTTTGAAAAAAAAAATTGCGTGGGGGTCCCCCCAAATTCAATTACCAGGCCCTTCAGGTCTGTTATGGATTTTAAGGGGAACTCCGCGCCAAATTTTAAAAAAAAATGGCGTGGAATTCCCCCCAAAAATCCATACCAGACCCTTTATCCGAGCACGCACGGCAATTAAATTGGCTCTTTACCACGTGACCTGCTGTGTCCAATCACAGCCGGTCACTAAATGTAAACAAAACACACCATTGTATGTAACTTACTGTTGCTGGGTTCTCCTCTTCACACACCGATCCAGTGTGAGGAGGAGATCAGCTAACAGTGAGTTACACATATGTTATACACTACATATGTACTATAAAACTTATAAAAAACACAATCAAATCCCTGGGTAGGATAATGAAAGTTTTCTATAGCAGCGCTCAGGTGGTCAATACACTCCCTTGTCCACTCAGCATCTATAGAAATGGTGATAAATTAGACACGAAAGTCTTTTTCAAACCAACAGACCGGAATAGTTTCCTACCTATACAAAGTGGTCACCACCCGGTTTGGTTAAAAAATATACCAAAAGGACAATTTATGCGGGTGAAACGAAATTGCTCTACAGAAGAGAATTATCTGTCTCAGTCTGTAATATTGAAAAACAGATTCAGAGAGAAGGGGTATAAACCCCAAGAATTGGATAGAATCTCAGAGGAGATTAGAGCGATACCACGAGAACAAGTAGTAGGAGAAGGTGTGAGGATTCGAACTTCAACCTGCCATGAGTGGAGTTTTATTTCATCATTCCATGCACAATATAGAGAGGTTGAGACAGTGTTAAAAAATCATTGGCATGTACTCTGTCTAGATAAAAGTTTGAAACCAGTGTTGCCAGAAGCTCCTAAATTTATTTATAGAAAGGCACCTAATGTAGGAGACAAGGTGCTAAAAAAGGTGCTGGACCAACCAAGAAGACCATTGTCCTTTTGGGACAAAAAAGGGTTTTTCGCTTGCCGTAAGTGTAAGGCGTGTAGAGAAATAGCTGAACCCATAAGAGGTATTGACTGCTTTACATCCACAGTAAATAAAAAAGAATTTGCCATCAAAGAGTTCATAACTTGTAATATCACACGTGTGGTATATGTGTTATTATGCCCATGTGCCCATGTGGGTTAATGTATGTGGGACGGACAAAAAGATGCCTTAAAGTAAGGATTGGAGAACACATTAAGAATATTAAATTGGGGTTTAAAGACCATAATGTGTCTCCATTTTAAGCTACATCATGATCAAAACCCTATAGGTTTGAAATTTTGGGGGGTGGACCATATTAAACCTACATGGAGAGGAAGTAATTTGGTAAGGGAATTATCCAAACGAGAAACTTTTTGGATTTATTCCTTGGATACCCTCACCCCCAAAGGGTTAAACGTCGAGTTAGATTTAAATTGTTTCATTAGTGACTTTTAGTGTTATTATTTGTTTTACCGTTTAGTAGGTTTATATTATATATATGTGGAATTTATTTATAAACCTTTAGGTATTAATAACATAATTATGAAACAATTTTGACGATTAGCATTTTATGTAGGATTTTTTAGGATTTTTTAGAAGTAAATTTTATATATTTAATTTTAATATTGTATTTTAACTTCAATAAATTTTTATTATAAAGTCAGGTTCATACAATAGACAACGCAATAAACTTTGCCATCAACATTTGGACATCTATGTGATGTACTTATACCGCGACTATATTCAAGGCATAAAATAGAAGGATAAGAGGTAGAATTAACACTCAGAAATTGGTTTATAACTCATAATAAGAACATTGTTGAAAAAAAAATATTGTCTCTTAACTATATATCAGAAATAAGGATCGGCTTTACTCTGGTTTCCAATTTCGTTTAAACCATATTTCCCAGGCAGACCATTTGTCTCTTGTGGATAAGTATTTGCCCTGAGATGCTGCGAACATTAACTCGTACGTGGCGTGGGTGTTAGTCGTCTCTACAATTTCTCTAAATGATGGTGGGATTGCTGCTAGCCAGTGTCGCAGAATCACCAGCCTAGTGCTGAGAAGGATGTGCGTGACTACAGTTCTTATTTGTGGCGCTATTTGTTCTATTCCTAATGATAATACTGCTAGTGCTGCGTTAGGCGCAATGTGTGACCCTGCCAACCTAGAAATAAGATTGAACACTTCAGACCAAAGTGGGTTCAGGGCATGGCAATTCCACAGAATATGGTGCAGAGTACCCGTCTCTCCGCATTTCCTCCAACAAAGAGAGGAGGTAGAAGCATTAAATTTGGACATTCTGTATGGTGTAAGGTACCACCTGAGTAAAATTTTATGGGTTACTTCCCAGAGATTGGAGCTTTTAGTCGCGGTGAAATTATATACTAGGGCTTTTTGCCATTGGAGTTCTGAGTACTCTGCACCTAGTTCCCGTTCCCATGCAACTATATTAGTGGATTTTTCAAATAAGGCTTTAGACTGTAAGAGACAGTAGAACAGTGAGATGCCTTTAATAGTGGTGCAACTGTTCGTTAGGTATAACAATGCTCGCCATGGCAGCAACACTTCAAAATTGGACAATGCTCGAATAAAGTGAACTATTTGCATGTATCTATATTGGTCCCTGTCCTCAAGATTATATTCTATTTGCAATTCTCTAAATGTTTTTGGGGCCAGGCCTACCAGTATATCTTGTACAGTTTTGATGCCTTTGGCCTCCCAATGTGTGACAGACAAGTCTGGGATTATCAGTGAGAAGCAAGAGATATTAAGAGGTAAGGGCTTTAAAAGTTGATCTGGGACGTCTAGAGATGTGAACATTTTCCACTTTTGAAGTGTGGCCTTCATAGTTAGAGATATGTGTGGGTATGCCTGGGGTATAATGTGGCATGTTAGGAGTATATCAGCCAATTTGTGCCCCAAGGTTTGGGCTGCTTCTAGGTCCAACCATTTAGGGCCTTGGCGCTGGTTAAACCAAGCTCTGGTTTGAGAAAGGATAGTAGCCGAGTGATGATTTGTAATAGGACATGGCCTATACCTCCTGCACTTCTAGTTTTAATTAATTTTTTGAAAGCGCACCTAGCTCTTCTACCCCGCCACAGGAATTTGTTCAGTATAGACTGAGCCTTGGTGAAAAAGGAATTAGGGATCGGGATTGGTAGTGATCGGAAGAGGTATAACAGTTGTGGTAAGACTAACATTTTAAATTACGCTAGCCGTCCCGTCCAGGACAGCTCAACCTTGCCCAGTTCCTGTAACTTGTTGGTCAGAATATTGAGGAAGGGAGTAAAGTTAGCTGTAACTAGGTCTTCTGTAGATGCCGTGAGGGTAATCCCTAGGTATTTTATCCCATCTTGCTTCCATATGTATGGGAACCGTGCACTAAGTCGCGTTTGGACAGATAGATCAATACCCAATCCCATTATATACGATTTACTTTCATTGACCTTATAGTAAGACAACTGGTTAAACATAGCTAAAGCCGAGTGCACAGAAGCCAGGGAAGTCTCCACATCTGTGAGAATCATTATAATGTCGTCAGCGAATAGGCTAATCGTGTGTGTAGAGTTGGGCATGGAGAAACCTTTAATGTTGGGGTGAGTTTGAATATAGATGGCCAGGGGTTCCATTAAAAGATTAAATATTAAAGGGGATAGTGGGCACCCCTGTCTGGTGCCGTTAGATATGGTGAACGGCTTGGAGAGCACCCCTGAGGTATAGACCTGAGCCGAGGGGTTAGAGTATAAGGCTAATATTGCTTGCAGTATATTACCCGAGAAGCCAAAACTTTGTAATACTTGGGTGAGGTACATCCAGTGAATACGATCAAAGGCCTTCTCTGCGTCCAATGCTAACAGCAGAGAAGGCCTTTTGTGCAGTTTAGCTAGATGAATAATGTTAATTAGTCTACGCGTGGCATCGGACGTTTGGCGACCCTTAGTGAAGCCCGTCTGATCAGGGTTAATGATAAGGGGAAGTATGTCTATTAATCTGTATGCAACAATTTTAGCATAAACCTTTAACCACTTGCCGACCGTGCCATGGACAAAAGACGTCCACAGCGCGGTCGAGTTATCCAGGGTGGACGTCCCAGGGGCGTCCTCCCAATCCAGGAAATGTCCGTGACCGCCGGGTCCGGAAGACCCGGCGCATCACGGATCACGGTAGATGGCCGCTAATCGCGGCCGTTTACCACGTGATCGCTCCGTCAGATGGCGGAGCGATCACTTGTAAACAGACCGGCATCATGTGATGACGCCGGTTCCTCCCTCCCCTCTATGTACCGATCGGTACAGTGTGAGAGGAGAGGGGAGGGAGCGGATCATGTCCGCTCCCTCCCCCATGTCAGATCATGTCAGCTGTGGGCTGGATCTGTGACAATTGTAGTCACAGATCCAGCCATCCATCCATCCCTGCTCAGCCATCCCTGCCAATACTCTGCAATACACCCTGCCAATACTCTGCAATACCCTGTACAATACCCTGTGCAATACTCTGCAATACCCTGTGCAATACTCTGCAATACCCTGTGCAATACTCTGCAATACCCTGCCCATACTGTGCAATACCCTGCCCATACTCTGCCCATACTGTGCAATACCCTGCCATACTGTGCAATACTCTGCCATATTCCGCAATACCCTGCCATACTCCTCAATACTCCTCAATACCCTGCAATACTCCTCAATACCCTGCAATACTCCTCAATACCCCTCAATACCCCGCAATACCCCTCAATACCCTGCAATACCCCTCAATACTCCTCAATACTCTGCAATACCCGGCAATACTCTGCAATACCCGGCAATACTCTGCAATACCCGGCAATACTCTGCAATACCCGGCAATACTCCGCAATACCCGGCAATACTCCGCAATACCCGGCAATACTCCACAATACCCGGCAATACTCCACAATACCCGGCAATACTCAATACCCGGCAATACTCCTCAATACCCGGCAATACTCCTCAATACCCTGCAATACTCCTCAATACCCTGCAATACTCCTCAATACCCTGCAATACTCCTCAATACTCGGCAATACCCGGCAATACTCCACAATACCCGGCAATACTCCACAATACCCGGCAATACTCCACAATACCTGGCAATACTCCACAATACCCGGCAATACTCCACAATACCTGGCAATACTCCACAATACCCGGCAATACTCCACAATACCCGGCAATACTCCACAATACCTGGCAATACTCCACAATACCCGGCAATACTCCACAATACCCGGCAATACTCCACAATACCCGGCAATACTCCTCAATACCCTGCAATACTCCTCAATACTCGGCAATACCCCGCAATACCCGGCAATACTCGGCAATACTCGGCAATACCCGGCAATACTCGGCAATACCCGGCAATACTCCTCAATACCCGGCAATACTCCTCAATACCCTGCAATACTCCTCAATACCCTGCAATACCCTGCAATACCCCGCAATACTCGGCAATACCTGGCAATACTCGGCAATACCCCGCAATAACCGGCAATACTCCGCAATACTCCGCAATACCCGGCAATACTCCGCAATAACCACTTCCTGCCCGCCGGCCGTCATACGATGTCCTTGACTTTGTGCGGGGATATCTGAATGATGGGAGCAGCTACAGGCATCATTCAGATATTCGCTTTTTTAGCCGGTGATTCCCTACACCATAAGAACAATCATAGCGGCTGTTCCACTGCTTAATCGCTCTTACGCGAGGTGAGAGGGGATGCCCCCCTCCCACTGCCCTCCGGTGCTTCTACCGACTCACCGCTACAATCAAAGCCAAGATTGTTTTTTTTTTGTTGTTTTTTTCAGGCTTCCCAGCCTAGAGGTGAGATGTGGGGTCTTATTGACACCATATCTCAATGTAAAGAGGACCTGTCATGCCATATTCCTATTACAAGGGATGTTTACATTCCTTGTAATAGGAATAAAAGTGATCAAAAAAAAAATTTGGGGCGGAAAAACATGTCAAACTAAACTAAATAAAGTAAAATGAACAATAAAATATATATTTTTTTTAAAGCGCCCCTGCCCCCGCGAGCTCGCATGCAGAAGTGAACGCATACGTAAGCCCCGCCCACATATGAAAACAGTGTTCAAACCACACATGTGAGGTATCGCCGCGAACGTTAGAGCGAAAGCAATAATTTTGGCCCTAGACCTCCTCTGTAACTCAAAACATGTAACCAGTAAAAATATTTAAAAGCGTTGCCTATGGGGATTTTTAAGTAGCGAAGTTTGGCGCCATTCCACGAGCGTGTGCAATTTTGAAGGGTGACATGTTAGGTATCTATTTACTCGGCGTAACTTCATCTTTCACATTATGCAAAAACATTGGGCTAACTTGACTGTTTTTTTTTCTTTTAAGCACAAAACTGTTTTTTTCCATAAAAAACGCGTTAGAAAATTTCTGCGCAAATACCGTGCAAGATAAAAAGTTGCAACGACCACCATTATATTCTCTAAGGTCTTTGCTAAAAAAAACATATATAATGTTTTGGGGTTCTATGTAATTTTCTAGCAAACACATGATGATTTTTACATGTAGGAGAGAAATGTCAGAATTGGCCTGGGTGCTCCAGAACGCCTGAAGATGCTCCTTGCATGTTGGGCCTCTGTATGTGGCCATGCTGTGTAAAAGTCTCACACATGTGGTATCGCCATACTCGGGAGTAATAGCAGAATGTGTTTTGGGGTGTAATTTGTGGTATGCATATGCTGGGTGTGAGAAATAACCTGCTAATATGACAATTTTGTGAAAAAAAAAAAAGAAAAAAAAAATCTTGATTTTGAAAAGAATTGTGGGAAAAAATGACAACTTCAAAAAACTCACAATGCCTCTTTCTGAATACCTTGTAATGTCTTCTTTCCAAAAAGGGGTCATTTGGGGGGTATTTGTACTTTTCTGGCATGTTAGGGTCTCAAGAAATGAGAAAAGAGTAAGTACTTCAGGTGTGATCAATTTTTAGATATTGGCACCATAGCTTGTGGACTCTATAACTTTCACAAAGACCAAAAAATATGCACCAATTTGTACTTATTTTTACCAAAGATATGTAGCAGTATAAAT
The DNA here is from genome assembly GCA_029206835.1 of Rana muscosa. NCBI lineage: Eukaryota > Metazoa > Chordata > Amphibia > Anura > Ranidae > Rana > Rana muscosa. The sequence goes on from CM055122.1 coordinate 1,158,786,292, forward strand.
TGTGGCCAAAATTTATGAAGAAAAAATACTAATTTGCAAAATTTTATAACGGAAACAAAGAAAAATTCATTTTTTTACAAAATTTTCAGTCTTTTTTCTCTTATAGCGCAAAAAATAAAAAACCCAACAGTGATTAAATACCACCAAAAGAAAGCTCTATTTGTGTGAAAAAAAGGACAAAAATTTCATATGGGTACAGTGTTGTATGACTGAGTAATTGTCATTCAAAATGTGAGAGCACTGAAAGCTGAAAATTCGTCTGGTTAGGAAGGGGGTTTAAGTGCCCAGTTGTCAAGTGGTTAAGTCGATGTTGAGAAGTGATATGGGCCTAAAGTTTTGGAGGGGAATCAGGCTCCTTCCCTGGCTTCGGCAAGGCCACAATAACAGCACCCAACATTTCAGGCGGGAATGAGGCCGAGGCGGCGGCAGCGGCAAAGATTTGTTCCATATATGGTGTCAGTAAATGTTTGAAGGATTTATAATAGTCACCAGAAAATCCATCCGGCCCTGGAGACTTGTTAATTGGGAGTGAGTCTATCGCCCTATGTATCTCTGCCATGCTGAACGGCTGATTGAGGGTCAATAGTTGCTCCTGTGAGATGTTAGGAATGTCTAATTTTCCAAGAAACACGTTTATTGCTTCAACATTTGGTTGGGTAGTGTTCGGATCATCTTTCAAATTGTAAAGAGAGCCATAGTAATGGCTAAAGGCGTCCGCCATTTCTTGGGGATGATACAATTTATTTTTGGTAACGGGATGTATAATATATCTGAGTTTTTTGTCTCATGCCCTTTACCCTTTGAGCTAGATTCTTACCCGCTTTGTTACCTGTAGCGTAGTATGTCATCTTAAGTTTTTTTGATGTTTTTTCAAAGTTCTCTAAAAGAAGGAGCCGTAACTCACATCTCAGCTGGGTAATTTTACTCAAAATTTTGGGAGAAGATTTTTGCTTATTACTAGTCTCTAATAGGAAGATTTTGTCAGTGATTTCTTTTATTTGCTTGTGCCGCTGCCTCTTGACCCTCGCTCCCTGTTGTATGAAAATGCCACGAATAAAAGCTTTGTGGGCATTCCACAGTACAAATTTATCTTGCACAGAGGATTCGTTATTCTTAAAAAATTCAGTTAGCTGGTTTTCAATGACTGACTTATAGTCCGCTTGCTGTAAGAGAAAGGAGTTCAATCTCCATAATGGAGGTGTGGTGTTGGGTGTCCCGTCCACCAGAGACAGGGTAGTAGAAGCGTGGTCAGACCACGTAATGGCATTAATGTTCGTGGCGGATGCATTGGCTAGTGTTTGTTGGTCGACAAGAAAAAGGTCAATGCGGGAATAAGTCCTGTGAGGTGATGAAAAGAATGTGAAGTATTTTTCTCCCGCATGTAAGCATCTCCAGGCGTCAAACAGATCGTGCTTGTGAATTGAGGGTAGTAAGGACGGGCTATAGCGTTTGGCGCCGGAGGTAGAGTCCATCACAGGATCTGGGGTGGCGTTGAAATCCCCGCATAATAGTAATCTTCCCTTGTGGTGTTTCCTAACCTTTTTCATCAGCTTATTAAAAAAATAAATCTGGCGTTGGTTTGGTGAATAGACATTTACTATGGTATACGTGATTGAGTTAAGTTCACAAACCAGGATAAGATACCGGCCGTTTTCATCTTTAATTTCCTCAAGTAGGGTGAAAGTTACAGAGTCACGTATTGCTATGAGGACTCCTTTAGTTTTATTGCGGGCATTTGCGGTAAAAAGATGTGGAAAGTTCCTGTGCGAACATTTGGGTGGTGTTGAAGCAGAGAAATGTGTCTCTTGAGCGCAAAGTATGTCAGCTTTGTTAGAGAGGGCTTCTGACCATAAGAAACGCCTTTTAGCAGGATGATTCAGTCCTTTAGAGTTTATAGAAATGATCTTTATCCCCATACTTGCAGGAGTGTGAAGATTATGTTACATTGCTGCTTTACATTCATTGTTGGTGCAATGTCTCCCTCATGTGGTTGGATTTGGGATAGCGGTGGGAAACTGAAAATGATGGTGCATAAAGTCAAAAAGTACTTACTATTTGGTGATGCGCAGAGAGTTTGTCTATTTTGGACTTCGAGCCAAGTTGAGTGGCATTTCTGCATGGAGGGTCCAGCAGTAATTACTTGAACTCCGTCTTGTAAATCTTTCAACAGTAAAAACAAGAAAACTGAGAGAAAAAAGAAAAACATAGAAAAATATAACCAAGCAACTGATAGAGAACAATAGAGAGGTCCTAGTCCTCAGTGGGCACTAGAACCAGGATACCCATATGCAGCGTTAAGCTGCCCAAAGTGGGTGGGGGTAAAGTCCAGGCCTAATGGCGCTCCTGTACGTTCCTCCAGGGGTTAGTAGTGGAGTGTTACCCATCCGGGTCAAGTGTGCGATTTTGCGTTTTTGTTTGTAACAGTTTTCCAATCTGGTTCTGCAGACCTCCTTGGCTTCACAGCAGGGGAATCATCAGAATGCTCTGGCAGTATACCCCATTCCTCCAGACGTGAAAGGCCTTTTCCCAGAGAGTCTATAGTGTATGTTCGGCCATCTTTCACAATAGATAACTTTGTGGGATAACCCCATCTGTATACAATTTTATGATTCCTAAGTATCTTGGTGACGGTATTCAGGGTCTTTCATTTCTGATGTGTATATTGCGACAGGTCAGCATAAAACTGTAAATTTTGATACTGTGCAGGTATTTGTTCACCTTTACGCATCGTCACCATCAGCAATTCCTTTGCATGAAAGAAATGCATGCGCAGTATTACGTCTCTAGGGACCTGCTCTGGCAAAAAAGACGGCTTAGGTAAGCGGTGAATTATGTCAATCGTTAGCTCGAGACCAGATAGATTAGGGGTGAGCAGTTTAAACAGTGATGTAGCATAATCACGCAGGTCAGCTGGCTGGATTGACTCGGGGATTCCCCTGATCTTCATATTGTTCCTCCTATTCCTGTCTTCAAAATCTGCCAGCTTAGCTTTCACCCATTCCATGTCCCCTTCTCTCTCCTCATGTGAGTCTACTAGATCATTGATGGTTTCAGCAAAGTTTCCCATTTTTTGCTCTATATGATCAAGCCTCGATTCCACTGCTTGTATGTCAGTGTGGAACCTGTGCATGCACTGTGCCATATCAGATTGTAGTGAGCTCCTTAGTGATAGCAGATCTTTCAGTACAGTGTCTATCACAGGCTGGTGCATGGTTGGGAACGATTCTATTGAATCAGGGAGATCATGTGTCTCATCTCCAGAGTCTGTGGCATGGCTGGCCTGGGGACTGTATCCCTCTCCATCCAGCCTGAGTTTTGCTTTAGCTGGGCTGCCAGAGATAGGGGAGGGAGAGTGCTGCTGTGAGCTTGCAGGGGAGCTGTTATTTGTGTGTTTCTTGCCTTTATCAAGCAAGTTGTTGGCCGTTTTGTCTGCAGGTGTGGATGATGGCCGGGGGCCATCTTGCCTACCTTCATGTGGCTTATGAGGATAAAAGTCCGTCAGACGCTGCGGTTTGCGGGGCTCCTTTCTTTTCCTGGACATGCTGCAGGAGTAATCCAGGTAATCCGGAGGTAGATCGCCTTGTGGGGATGATGTTTTGGGGTCCCGATGGGATGATTTGTGCTGCTATTCCCTGGTTATCACAGGAGCTCCGGTTCTATGCTGCCATTCAGCTTGCACGCAGGCCACCTTAATATTGTATTTTAACGTTGAGTGTTGAGATATATATATATATTTTTTTCCTATTTTTGTAGAAATTTAGACTGCTGTTTGGTATTCATACTCTAGATGGCACTAGTGCTGGGCGCTTATCTGTGATAATGAATAATATTATGGAGACTAAGCTTTTATTGGATTATTTTAACTATTCGATTATGTTATTATTATCTTAATAACGCTTTTCAAGATCAATGTATAAGAGGTTATTGTTGATTTAATGTGTTAAGTGATTTAAAATGACGAGACCCTTGTGACTACAATGCGTTCTGCCGATTTGAGTAATTAAATGGCATTGATTAGCATATAGGAGGGGTTAAACTTGTCTCTCAATCACTTGTGTGTGTATATATTCCTGTGAGCCGTGCTGCAGAGTCACGCCCTCAGAGGAAGTCGAGAAGACGAAACGTCAGGGTGTGACTTTGCGGCTGAAAGGAAGTGACGTCGGTGCGTTCCAGGTGCGCTCCAAACACAGGAAGCGGCAGTAAGTCTGGTTAAACACAAGCTGTACCAGCTGATACACTGCACCTGTTAGGAGCCTGGGGGAACAGCACGGCGGTTTTGAATTACACTGCTGCTATTTTACTGCTTGATTTTTACCATATGGAAGATATGTTGTGGAAACAATTTTTATAGACTGATTAAAAGATACTCTACGGGATTACACTATTGGTGGCTTCTCTTTCTTTTCACTTTGAACATCTGCTGGTGATTATCGGGTGATCTCTGGAGGCTTTAGAAGGAGTAATCAGAACCAGGATTAGGATGATCGGATGACCATCGGATGGGATCCGTGAGGTGCCTGTTTAAATCCTGTGTGTGGTGAGTACCCACCCGAAAGGGGATACAACTGATGATTTAAAGTGGATCATATTAAGAACACATCTGGAGCTATGTGTCGTTTACAACAACATTTTTTTCATAAATTCTATATGTACTCTTATTAACTGTAAATAAGAGTGAGTGGACAAGGGAGTGTATTGACCACGTGAGCGCTGCTATAGAAAACTTTCATTATCCTACCCAGGGATTTGATTGTGTTTTTTATAAGTTTTATAGTTTTATGTTCTGCAAAAATATTTGTTGTGTTTAAGCGGCTGCTGATATAGATACATATAGTGAACATTTGGGTTAATGAATACGGTCACGTATTCATTGTAGTCGGTTATAAGTCACCTGTGAGCTTCTTTGGCGCTGGGATAGTGAAAGAAGGCCAGGGGAACTTCACTTTAATTTTTGACTACATATGTACTACTGTGCCCAGATTTCCCCCCCTAAATAAAGAGTACCTGTCATCTAGTACCTGCCACCAGTGTACCTATCACCAGAGTACCCGCCACCTCACCAGAGTACCTGCCACCTCACCAGAGAACCTGCCACCAGAGTACCCACCACCTCACCAGAGTACCTGCGACCAGAGTACCCGCCACCAGATCACCTGCCACCAGAGTACCTGCCACCTCACCAGAGTACCCGCCACCAGTCCATCAGGAGTACCTGTCCATCAGGAGTACCTGTCCACCAGAGTACCCGCCACCTCACCAGAGTACCCACCATCTCACCAGAGTACCCACCACCTCACCAGAGTACCTGCCACCAGTCCATCAGGAGCACTTGTCCATCAGAGTACCTGTCCACCAGAGTACCCGCCACCTCACCAGAGTACCCGCCACCTCACCAGAGTACCCGCCACCAGTCCATCAGGAGTACCTGTCCATCAGAGTACCTGTCCACCAGAATACCCGCCACCTCACCAGAGTACCCGCCACTAGACCAGAGTACCTGCCACCAGACCAGAGAACCTGCCACCAGAGTATCTGCCACCTCACCAGAGTACCCGCCACCAGAGTGAATACAGCCACTATGTCCAGAAAGGTGTACACCCCAGAAGAAGCATACCAAATACTCAGTCTGACCGATGAGAGCAACGGGGAGCTCTCACCGCTCAGTTCTGATTCTGATTCTGGTTCGGAATATGAGCCCCCCGAAGGCAGCACATCAGGATCCGAATTAGACGAGGACACAGTCCGTCCAAAAAGAAGACGGTCTGAACACCAGGCAGCTACCAGCAGTGCCAACGGTGGTAGACCCCAGGAGGCGAGGCCCAGTACAAGTGCTGCTAGACCCCAGGAGGAGAGGTCCAGTACAAGCGCTGCTAGACCCCAGGAGGAGAGGCCCAGTACAAGCGCTGCTAGACCCCAGGAGGAAAGGCCCAGTGCAAGTGCACGCCAAAGAAGTAGGGCCCAAACCCTGCTTCCAGATGGCTTGGCAAACCCATTGTGGCTGCCTTCTACCTCAGGGTCAGCCACAATCCCCCCTTTTACAGCACAGCCAGGTGTGCAGGTCAACACTGCAGATTTTTCCAAACTTGTTTTTTTTTATTTATTTTTCCCTGATGAATTGGTTCAAGGCATTGTGGACCAAACCAATCTTTTTGCCCAACAATTTATTGAAAACAACCCCAGCTCCAGCTATGCCCGCCCTTTTGAATGGAGACCCCTAACAGTGATGGAGCTTAGATTGTTTTTAGGCCTAACTTGGGGCTTACAAAAAAAAATGAAATGAATAGGTATTGGTCGAAGAAACCCATCCACCATATGCCAATTTTTTCATCGGCCATGTCCAGGTCCCGATACAAAATCATAATGCGGTTCCTGCATTTCAGTGACAACTCACAGTGCCCCCCCCCCCCCCGAAATCACCCAAACTTTGACAAACTATATAAAATTCACCCCCTAATTAAAAAAAAGTTCCAAGAAGTTTGCCGAACTTTATGTCCCTGACAAAAACATTTCTGTGGACGAATCCATGGTGCATTTCACAGGCCGGCTGGGAATCAAGCAATATATCCCCAGTAAGCGGGTGAGGTACGGCTTGAAGCTCAACAAGCTCTGTGAAAGCGCCACTGGTTATGTACACTCATTCCGCGTGTACGAAGGCAAAGATTCCCAGCTTCAGCCCCCTGAGTGTCCATCGTACATGGGAATAAGTGGAAAAATGGTTTGGGAGTTGGCATTCCCACTCCTTCAAAAGGGGTATAATATTTACATGGACAACTATTACACCAGCCTGCCCCTTCTCCGCCACCTCTACCTAAAAAAATCTATGGCCTGTGGTACAACAAGAAAAAACAGAAAGGGCTCCCCACAGCGTCTTGTCACCACAACCATTCAAAGGGGGGAATCAGCAAGCTTGAGGAACGAGGACGTTTTGGCTGTGAAGTGGAGGGATAGGAAAGATGTGTACATTATGTCCACTATCCACGATGACACCTCGGTGGAACTTCACAGAAGACGTGGTACCGTTCGCAAGCCTTCCTGCATCAATGAGTACCATAAATTCATGGGGGTGTGGATTTAAATGACCAAATGCTGCAGCCCTATCTTTCAACCCGAAAATCCCTCTTCTGGTATAAAAAAATTGCTATTTACTTTTTTCATTTGGCCATGTTAAATTCTTTCATCATCTACCAAAAATCAACAGAAAGACCCACCACCTTCATGAGGTTTATTGAAGACATTGTCACTGCCCTGATCTACCAACAAACATCCCCCCCAGAAAGCATTCACTCAGATTGTGTCAGCAGACTACATGAGCGCCATTTTTCGGACCATATTCCACCATCAGGATCCGGAAGACGACGCCAGAAAAAATGTTGGGTGTGCACCAGAAGAGGAATTAGGAAAGACACCAGCTTCTATTGTCCCGGCTGTCCCTCCCAACCTGGCCTTTGCATCGGAGAATGCTTCAAGCGATATCACACTCTCGAAAACTATTAGCCCATATTTCTAATACTGCCATTTCCCTGTTTTCAATTTGTCCTGAATATTTCCCTGCCTCAACCAACCATATCATTGTCTTCCATGTGAACTGACCCTGGCCTGTTTCTTGACTATGCCTCTGCCTACCGTCTGCATTGTTTATCCGCCATGTTTCTGCCTTTCACGTGAACTGACCCTGGACTGTATTGACTATGCCTCTGCCTACCGTTTATTTCTGCCTTTTACCTGCACTGACCTCAGCCTGTTGACCATGTTTTTGCCTGCCCCCTTGGACTGATCTTTCACCCTGCTACACAGGGGTCTTACATATGTGAGGGGCTCCAGAATAGTGTTCTGAGTTCAGAAAAACAGTTTTTGGTTTTCTGTGTTCCCAGAACAGGGTCTGGTTGTCCGGAGGCTTCAAAGCGATTTGGGTGGGAGAAGCCTCTATCCCTGTCCCCATTCTTTCCTGACCGATTCCCTAAGCTTGATGGTCCTGCCTGCTCCCTGGACAAATACTCTGGCTGTGCTGACCATACATCTGCCTGCTGCATGTACTAACTATGGACAGTATTCCTGCCTGCTGCATGGACGATCCTTTGTTCCTTTTGCTGCTGCTGACCACATCCCTGCCTGCTATCTGGACCAATGCTTTGGCTCTGCTGACATAATCTCTACCTGTACTGACTATTCCTGCCTGCTGCCTGTTTTGCTGTCACTGTCCACGTTCCTGCCTGCTGCCTGGACCGATGCTCTCCTCTGTGGACCACTGCACTACTAAAACCGCAGGTAATCTTTTCTTCACCCTTTGCTCAGAATAATGTATTTTGGTTTGTAATTGGTATGTACAGTACATGCTATGTGTTAGAAATATGAAGAGCCTTCAACAATGTGATAGGTTGTCAGGAATTTATGTGTGTAATTTATGCTCCTAGAACACCTGACGGTGCTACTTAGATGTTAGGCCTCTGTATGTGGCCAGGCTGTGTAAAAGTCCCACACATTTGGTATCACCATACTCAGGAGGAGTAGCAAAATGTATTTTGGGGTGTGCTTTTTGCTATGTACATGCTGTGTGTTGGAAATATCTTATAAATGGACAACATTGTGTAAAAAAAAAAGGGTTTTCATTTTTTTCCCACATTTTCCAAAAACTTCTGGAAAAAAATGAACTGTTCAAAAAACTCATTATGCCTCATAGATTATATGTCGGGGTGTTAGCTTGCAAAATGGGGTCATTTTATGGGCGTTTCCATTGTCCTGGTGCTCCAGGGTCTTCAAAAGTGTTATAGGTGGTTGAGAAATGAGATGTGTAATTTATGCTCCTAGAATGCCTGAAGGTCCTATTTCAATGTTGGGCCTCTGTATGTGGCCAGGCTGTGTAAAAGTCTCACACATTTGGTATCGCCATACTCAGGAGGAGTAGCAGAATGTATTTTGGGGTGTAATTTTTTCTGTGTACATGCTATGTGTTGGTAATATCTTATAAATGGACAACTTTATATAAAAAAAAAATGCGTTTTCATTTTTTTCCCACATATTCCAAAAACTTCTGGAAAAGTGTGAGAGAAAACTTGTTATTATGACAATTTTGTGAAAAAAAAATAAATTAAAAAATGTAAAAAAATTCCCAAGAATTGTGGGAAAAAATAACAACTTCAAAAAACTCACCATGCCTCTTACTAAATACATTGGAATGTCTGTTTTCCAAAAAGGGGTAATTTGGGGGGTATTTGTACTTTCCTGGCTTGTTAGGGTTTCAAGAAATGAGATAGGCCTTCAGTACATCAGGTGTGATCAGATGTGATCATTTTTCAATGATTTGCACCATAGCTTGTAGACTCTATACCTTTCACAGAGACCAAATAATATACACTTTTTTGGGTTATTTTTACTAAAGATATGTAGCAGTATACATTTCGGCCCAATTCTATGAAGAAAAATTACTTATTTGCAAAATTTTACAATAGAAACTAAAAAAAAGTGTTATTTTTTTTTTAATTTCTAAATTTTTTTGCTTATATTGCAAAAAATAAAAACCCAGCGGTGATTAAATACCACCAAAAGAAAGCTCTGTTTGTGAGAAAAAAAATGATAAAAATTTGGTTTGGGTACAGTGTAGCATGACTGAGTAATTGTCATTCAAAGTGTGAGAGCGCTGAAAGCTACAAATTGGTCTGGTAAGGAAGGGTGTATAAAAGCCCTGTATTGAAGTGGTTAAATATCCATACCAGACCTGAAGGGCCTGGTAATTGAATTTGGGGGGACCCCCATGCATTTTTTTTTTTTTTATCACTGACTTTCAATGACTGTTCTCTGTATTGCCAGGAGCCGACAATTCATTATAGTCGCGAGTGCTTTTAAATTAAGTTTTTTTTCTTCAGAAATGACACTTTGTGCAGGGACAGTTCTAAGCATGGGAAACAAGCGCTATTTTACAGGCATAGTATACACTCCCACCGGTATGAAATTTAAAGGAATATTTCACTTTTATTGTTTCACTTTAAGCATTATTAAAATCACTGCTCCCGAAAAAACTGCAGTTTTTAAAACTTTTTTTTGCATTGATACATGTCCCCTGGGGCAGGACCCGGGTCCCCAAACACTTTTTATGACAATAACTTGCACATAAGCCTTTAAAATTAGCACTTTATATTTTTCATGTTAGAGTCCCATGGACTTTAACGGTGTTCGGATGTTCGAACAAATTGATTGCCTGTTCGCATGTTCTGATGCGAACCGAACTGGGGGGTGTTCGGCTCATCCCTACTTTCAAGGTACTGATAACAAAAAGAAAAAATTGATATATAAAAATATTTTATTATACATACAACTATTACAATATTAAAAACATATGAGCTAGACCCCACATACAAAATAGCATTAGCTATTGACGGATATACCATCAGATGTCTGTTGCGGTGGAGTGAGGCCCAGGAACCTCAGCCGGTTTCGCGGCTTGGCCGCTTCTTCAGGAGGATGATCAGAACACCAGCAATTGACTTCAGGTATTTTTAGGTGCACACTGTGCGAAGGACACAGTACACTAACAGTAAATACTGAAGCTGCCTCCCTCTGGTATTAATATGATCAGAACACCAGCAATTGACTTCAGGTATTTTTAGGTGTACAATGTGCCACCCTGGCATTGGCCAATTATGGCTCTCCGTTTTTTGCGCGCTGTGACTGGCAAAAGCATGTGGGTCATAGTGCATGCTTGGCCAATCATCAGTCAGCAATGCACTGCGATGCACTGCACTGCGATGCCGCAGTGAATTATGGGCCGTGACGCGCCACTCGAATTTGGCGCGAGCGGTCCATAATGTTTTCAATTCGGCGAACAACCGAACAGGCGATGTTTGAACATGGGTTTGACTCGAACTCGTAGCTCATCCCTATTTATAAGCAATAAGTTGGCAAATTTTATATGTGGGAAAAAAACTGGCAATCATTACAATACATGTTCAGCAAACAGGCAATCATGCAATCTTCACTAAATACAGGTAACAAACAGGCAACTGTGACAATACACAAGTAATTGTTACGATCAGCAGAAAAGAAAAAATGTTACAATACAAAATCGACAACATGTAGTCATGACAATAGGTGGGCAGCAAATTAACAATACATAGGCAACTAACTGACAAGTTTGGCAATCCATATGCAAAAAATGGGCAACTAGTACAATGCACTGCATACAAATGGGAAATTGTGACAATATATGGGCATTAAATGGGAATCATGGCAATAAACTGGCAGCAAAATGGCTACTGGGAAACAAATGGGCAATGGTTACAATATGTGGGTAATCATTATACTAGGTGGGCAAGAAACAGGAAGTTGTTGAGATAAGTTCAATAAAATATATATTTTTTTTTAAACAAGATTCCCTAATCCATAAAAAATCATTTAATAACCATTGTTCCATTACAATAAGCTTATTATTTATTTATTTTTTTCACTTTTGAAAAAAATCACATTTATATTACAATCTGTGTCTCTTCCTCTTGCTGATTATTGTTACAGAGACAGCCCTGAAGGAAAGATACGTTGCACATGATGTAGAGAAACAGGATTAATAATACTTTACACAGCTTTAGCCTCAACAAAGATTTTGAACTGTATTTGATTGAAATCAGTTACAGTAAAAAAATTCTGTTTGACATTCTTTTCAGCTTTTATTTATAGATGGAATTATTAGTAGTGTGTTTATCTTTTGTACACAATTTGTATAGGTTTGTACTTAGGGCTGTCATTATTATTCTCACAGCTATCAGAACAACTCCCCTTTCTTTGCCTTTTGAGTAGTCATGGCAAAAATGTGTGACATGTTTCCAGAGTGTTCCTTTATAGTTGATAGTTAGGGATCACTTTCCTTAACCACTTAAAGCGGAGGTCCACCCTAAAAAAAAAAAAAATAGCCAAAAAGGTCCCAAAAAATTTTTTTTTTTTTTTTTATACTTACCAGAAATGGCTGTTGCTAGACAGATAGTCCTAATCTACCACTTCCTATTCCATGGCGATCTTCTCTCTTCTCCTGAAAGAGGGGAATCTGATAAATATAACAAAAGATGTGTGTGCCACATCCCAAAGACTATTGGAAAGAAAAAAGAACCCCTGGAGTGGGACTTTGAAGGCACTACCGTAACAATAATGATAGTAAAGAGGTAAATAAATAATATTTATTGAAAACACATATATAAATAGTACAAAAACATGGATACAGAAAAATTGCAATACAGATATGGATTCTTAAAACCAATGCTTTTCGTCCTTCATCAAGGTAGTAATAGAATTTCACATCTATAAGAAATGCAAGATATCAATGGGCAATTTGTATAACAATACCTCCATTACCGAAGTCTATAGTGCATCTAGCCCATCAAAAAATTACAAAGCAAATAAGTATCCAAAACGATTAAAAAGAGAGTCTCACACCGCAGCGCATGTCCCTTCATGCAGTCCATCCACTATGTCAATGTTGGTGGTTAGCAGACAGGGGGGAAGAAAGATACCAAGGACCTCAGAAGATAACACTGTGAGAATCTCTGTCCTAGGCACCTCAGGAAAACTGTGTACTGTATCCAGACACAGTGTGTTTGTGAACTGGGGTCCAAAGAACCGAGAACCTGTGGCAGGAGCATAAACATATATAAATATAACTGCATAGGGAAGAAAAAAAAAGGGGGGTGGTAATAAGAATGGTATTAAGGTCAAGGCAATGACATATATATAAAAAAATATACAAAATCACTGCAATATGACACCCACCTACTGTATGTGTGTTGGTGTGCTCACATACCGGCAGGCAGGTTTAAATGGGAGTGTGAGGATTAAACAGTACAGATGGTTTCAGCATCAGTAAAAGAACCAACTATATTGTAAAAAAAAACATAGAGAAAAGAGAGAGAAGAAAAAATCATCAAAAAACAATATAGGAAAAAATAGTTAGGGTGTATTCAGCATGAAATATGCCCAACACCCAAAAATCACATATGTATAAAGGGATAGACTTATTGTACTTACTCTCAAACTGAATGTCATGTAGATTCCTCTAAACACAACCTCCTCCCTGCCATGTCTGCCGGTAAATTAAGTGAGCTTAACCACTTCAGCCCAGGACCATTTTGCTGGTCAAAGACCAGGCCACTTTTTGTGATTCGGTACTGCGTCGCTTTAACTGACAATTGCGCAGTCGTGAAACGTGGCTCCCAAACAAAATTGACGTCCTTTTTTTCTCACAAATAGAGCTTTCTTTTGGTGGTATTTGATCACCTCTGCGGTTTTTATTTTTTGCGCTATAAACAAAAATAGAGCGACAATTTTGAAAAAAAATCTATATTTTTTACTTTTTGCTATAATATCCCCCAAAAAACATTTTTTTCCCCCTCAGTTTAGGCCGATACGTATTCTTCTACATATTTTTGTTAAAAAAATTAGCAATAAGCGTATATTGATTGGTTTGCGCAAAAGTTATAGCGTCTACAAAATAGAGGATAGTTTTATGGCCTTTTTTATTAATATATTTTTTTTTACTAGTAATGGCGATGATCAGCGATTTTTATCATGACTGCGACATTATGGCGGACACATCGGACACTTCTGACACATTTTTGGGACCATTGTCAATTTTACAGCGATCAGTACTATAAAAATGCACTGATTACTGTGAAAATTACACTGGCAGTGAAGGGGTTAACCAGTAGGTGGCGCTGTAGGGGTTAAGTGTTTTCTAGGGAGTGCTTCTTACTGTAGGAAGGATGGGCTGTGTGTGACATGACACTGATCACCGCTCCGATCACACAGAGCAGGGATCAGTGTCATTGTCACTAGGCAGAGCGGGGAGATGCTTGTTTACACTAGCATCTCTCCGCTCTATCTCTCTGTGAGACGATCGCGGGTATCCCCGCGGCGATCGAGTCCGCGGGACCCACGGTCGGGCTTACAGAGAAAGCGCCACAGTCGAGAGCGCGCCGCCGGGGGCATGCGCGTGACCACACGGCGGCATCTTAAAGGGGACGTACCTGTACGTTCTTATTCCTGTCTGTGCCACTCTGCAGATGTAAATATACAGGATGCTGTCCTTAAGTGGTTAATATAGCCCAGCTAGTCAGGCCATAATTAGTGCCTGATCAACTGGGAATGACAGGCTCCTCCACAGGTAAAAAAAAAGAAAAAAAAAAGGTGGTAATAAGAATGGTATTAAGGTCAAGGCAATGACTTATATAAAAAAATATACAAAATTACTGCAATATGACACCCACCTACTGTATGTGTGTTGGTGTGCTCACATAACGGCAGGCAGGTTTAAATGGGAGTGTGAGGATTAAACAGTACAGATGGTTTCAGCATCAGTAAAAGAACCAACTATATTGTAAAAAAATGCAGAGAAAAGAGAGAGAAGAAAAAATCATCAAAAAACAATATAGGAAAAAAATATATCCAAAGTTAGGGTGTATTCAGCATGAAATATGCCCAATACCCAAAAATCACATATGTATTCAAAAGGGATAGACTTATTGTTCTTACTCTCAAACTGAATGTCATGTAGATTCCTCTAGACACAACCTCCTCCCTGCCATGTCTGCTGGTAAATGAAGTGAGCTTAATATAGCCCAGCTAGTCAGGCCATAATTAGTGGCTGATCTTGATCAGCTGGGAATGACAGGCTCCTCCACAGGCTCCTCCACAGGTAACCAGTCGGGCCCCCTGAGCACCGATCGCGGACCGGCCGCCACACGGCGCATGCGCCAAACCGCGCATGTGCACCACTGGAGGTAGGGCATGTGCAGCAAGACCATGTGCGCACCTCGGAGCAACGCACCACGCGCGGGTCTCACTGGCACAGCAGCGTGTCTAAAGAGCAACAGTGGTTGCCATGGACACAACAAAGGGGAGGAGAAGGGAGATAGAATAGCCTGCCTCCTCCCAGAGACTCCAATGAAGGAGTCTGTGCCGTGCAAAGCACACAAGCACCATCCTGATGTCATCCTAATGGACATGAGAAAGCTGACAACCCAATCAGTGTGAGACATACATAGTATGTCTATAGAGATATCCCCATTGTCTGGATCATGGAGCCACAAACAATCCCCTTACAGATTGCAAATGCGAAAACGCACCTAAATCCTGATGTGTAACCCCAGTGTAGATAAAACACTCAGGGGAAGTGAAAAATGGGTAAAGAGGGGATAGAAGAAAAAAAAAAGTTTTGTACACAGGAGCAGCACATTCAAGGGAAGCCAAGATGGTATTGTTACATAAGCAATGACAAATATACAAATTACAAAAAATCATATATTACATTGTTATTCGAAAGCAAAAGAAAGGGATACAAATCTGTATATAAAGGGCATAACGAACAGCATGTAAGGAGGGAAAGAGAAGGAAGCAGAGTAGAACACAGCGTGTGGAACGCATAGCTGTTCGAATACCCACACACAGAGAGGCTTCCAATAGGTAAAGAAGAAAGGGGGAGGAAAAAATGATGATAGAAAATACCTACTTTTCCATCCCACCAGAGTTGAAGGCCTCCAGAAAGGGCTTGAAGCAAACTGCCTCATTCAACCCTGGTGACCTGGTCACTTTCAGTCTGAAGATCCACCGCAATTCGAGTTGTGGGAGGCACTTGTTCCAATCGCCTCCTCTCGAATTGGGGTGGATTTGATCAAGGATCAAGAATTTGATCTTGGGAAAGACTCCCTGGTGTACCAGGGAGGTATGTCTTCCCAAGGGTAGGTCCGGATTGCAGGTCTGCATGCTCCTGATGTGTCGTATGCTCTATGCCAAAATTCCAATTTGGTCTTCCCGACATAGAAGCACCCACAATCACATCGGAGCATGTAGATGACACCAAACGTTTTGCAGTTGGCAAAGTGTTTAGGTGTAAAAACCCTGCCATCTGGCAAGATGGGTTTTTTGTTGGTCCCCTAAACTCACTTCTAACCAGTTTGGATGCAATTGATGTTGCCTTCCGGAAAGTAAAGAGGGGCATTTCATGAAGTAGTCTCCCCAAATTGGGATCCATGGTCAGGACGTGCCAAAATTTGGAAACAATTTTCCTGGCTTCTATGTGCTGATTGCAAAACTTTGTGACAATCCGAAGAGGATTGTCTTCGTTTTGCGCTCTTTGTGAATAAATGAGCTTTTGTCTGGTATGTAGGCCCGTTTGAATGCCTTTTTTTAACGATTTGTGTGCGTAACCCCTCTGCAGGAGTCTGTCTCATAGATTACCTGCCTCTATCAAGAAGGTGTCATCGTTAGTACAATTTCTTCTCACCCTGAGATATTGACTAAAAGGTATAGACCTAATTAAAGGCTGTGGGTGGAAACTAGAGACGTGGATTATGGTATTCCCTGCAGTGGTCTTACGGTATAGACCACTGCAGAGAGTACCATCATCATTTTTAGAAACCTGTACATCCAAAAAGGAGATCTCGTTAGGGCTAGAGAACAAGGTGAAGGTGAGGTTGAAATGATTCTTGTTCATTCTGTCAAGACAATTGTGTAATAATTCAATGGGACCATCCCATATGGTGAAAATGTTGTCGATATAACGGAACAATACCAACAGGTGGTTTGTATATACCGACAAGGCTTCATCATTAAGGAACATGTTTTCCCACTCCCCCAGGTACAGGTTGGCATACGATGGGGCACAAAAAGTCCCCACCGCTACCCCCTGTACCTGGAGGAAGTGGAAACCATCAAAAGGTAAAAACATTGTGATACAAAATGTATTCCAATAATGACAGAATGAACTCGTTATATCCCCAGTCCTCATCTCCCCTCTGATATATGGTATGTCTCACAGCTGCCATTCCTTTGTCATGGGGAATGGAGCTGTAGAGGGCTTCTACATCAATCACTGGCTGTTTCCCTTAGTGAGGATGGCGGCGCCGGCACGCGATCCGAAGAACGGATCAGCCTCGGGCGGCCGACATCGTGGTCACCCTGGACAGGTAAGTGTGCTTATTAAAAGTCAGCAGCTATGGGGTGCGCATGCGCGAGAGTTCCAAGATGGCCGCCTGAGCCTGGAGCTCCGCACCATGCCAAACCAGGAATGCTCTCAGCACCCTCTCCAGCCCCGCTCGGTCGCTATCCGATCACCATCCTTGCCCCCCAACAAGCGGAGAACACCCCCGTATGACAAAACCCAGAGTCCGCCATAATTTAGATCTGGAATTCGCTGCCTCCACCTGTCTTGGGTGTACCAAGATGGCCGCCGCAGCTGCTGCGGCCTCACAGCCTCACGCTCCCCTCACAGAAGGAACTCCTGACTACAGGCAAGTGCTGGTCCCAGCTCTCCTACACTTCACCCCTGGGACTCCTGCCTCTGGAATGCAGGCTCTGACCCCCTCACCAGCCTTCACAGAGTCCCTGCTCAGCCACTCATTTGGGGATCAGACTTTCTCCCCTGCAGGTCCTGTAGCACCTGCCTATGCTGACTCATTACCTCATGGTCCCTCATCCCAAAATAACCAATTTTCTGCTGAAAATCTTTACCTTAAACTGTCCACTCTCCTGGAAAGGGGCATAGCCACCACTGAAGCTAAAATAACAGGTGAAATAAAAGCGTACCTCCAGAAAATCGGATCCAGGATGGATGCCATTGAATGGAAGCTGGACCAGACTGAAGCGGTCTTTCACCAGAATTCTGTCCTCATCCAAACCCTTCATGACCAACTGGGCACTGCCTTCTCTCGCATAGATGACCTGGAGAACAGGTCCAGGAGGCTTAATTTTCGGATCAGAGGATTGCCGAAAACAATTCTCGATGTCACGGCTGCCACCCAGAACCGATTGAAGTCACTGATCTCAAACATTCCGCAATCACGCCTGGAACTGGACAGGGCACATAGGGCCCTAGGTCCCCCCCGAAAGGACGGGTCCCCCAGGGACATCATTGCTAAACCCCATTTTTATGCTGTTAAAGAGGCCGTCATTAAAAATTTTGCGGATCTCTCCCCCTCGACTATACAGCGAAGAAGAACCCTAAAACCGATTTTTTCTGCTATGGCCCAGAAGGACATCAAGTATAGGTGGGCCTTCCCATTCGCTGTGAAATTCACGTACAAAGGCCAGAGTCATGCTTTCTCCAATTTTGCTACGGGAGAAAAGCTCCTACTCAACTTGAAGATAATTTCCCAGGAGATGGACATGGAAGCATCCTCCTCCTTAACAGGATCCAAAAAGCGTCCTCCTCCAGTCAGCCCATGAATCCCCTTTGGAACAAGAATAATTCCAGAAGATCTTCTCACAACGGACCTCCATGAGTGCAAATCCTATATAATCATTTGCCTCCGCATTTGATTCTCCTTATCATTGAAGAGACTGGCTAGCTCCCATTCCCTGGGAGTCGTTTGTACTGGTGTTCTCCCTTTCTTCAAAGGACAGTTTTTTGTTCCCATTGACATTTTTCTTTTTATCCTTTTGATAGTTTTTTTTTTTTGCTTCTATCAGAAGTGGTTCCCCCATAGATCCTTTAACTATTTGGGTATTAAGGAAATAGTCGTATAGTACGGGATACTCAAACACTTCCGGGAACCACCCTAGCAATGTTTGGCGACAATTTGGTCCCTCTTCCCTTCTATGTCCTATTGGGGTGGGGGGGGTTCCAAGTTGGAGGGATCTTGGGGTCCTAGGACCTCTCTTACAGGCTCCACACGCTGCAGCCTGTAGTATATTTGTCGTCCTAAGTTTCAGCAGGCATTCCACTGCTATGGGTTGCAGGGCACCCTGGTTTGGGGTGGTCTACATGCGCCTCCTCCTATCCCTTTGACGTCTGCGGGTATCTGGGGGATAGGACATCCAACCAATTTGGTTGGAGATTTTGACCACCTTGTGATATCTCACCTGTTTTAGTGAGATGACACACAGGATATTCCCCCCCCGGGTTCCAGGAAACCTTGGGAGGGGGGAACTCCCCTCTCCTCTGTTTCTCTATTCTCTTTCTCTTCCTACCTTCCTTTCTATTGAGCATCACCTAATACCTAATCATTTTATCAATTTATCAATTTCAGACAAGCTCTTCAATCAGCCGCTGCAGACTGCGAATCCCCATGATAACCGATCGGAATGCCCCTTCTCTTTTTCGAGCTGGAGGAAACTCCCGAAGGTAAGTGACGATGGACTCAGTAGTGCACTCCCACCCTGGAGTCATGACCACACACACAACACCCTACGGGTCACAACGCATAATGTCCAGGGCTTAAATTCTCCCTTTAAACGTCGGAAAGTTCTTAATGCATACAAATCCTCAAAACTAGACATTATCATATTGCAGGAAACCCATTTCCCAGCCTTGTACTGCCCCAAGTTCCTTCTCAAATTTTTATCTAGCTAGTGCGGACAGGAAAACCAAGGGGATGGCCATTATAATTGCCAAAACGTGTACATTTACCTGGGTCTCAGACACTAGGGATCCAGGGGGTAGATTCATCATGGTAAAGGGAACAATCGATGGTCAGCTCTACACCCTGGTTTCTTACTACACCCACAATAAAGGCCAAGCTGCATTTTTTAAACACCTCTTTGACACTCTTTCAGCTTCACTAGAGGGCACAGTCATATTTGGAGTGGACTCCAATGCCGCTTTTGATCAGGGGCTGGATAGATCTAGACCCCCTACCGCCCAACTGACACGTCCGACCAAAGAAAGCCTTAAAATGGCTAAATGTATCCATGCACAGGGTATAGCTGATGTCTGGAGGGAATTGAACCCCACCAAAAGAGACTTCACTCACTTTTCCCACCCTCACAACTCCTATGCCAGGATAGATCACCTATTAGTTTGAACTCATTCAATTCCGCTCATTATAAAGTCCCATATCAAGGATACTGTCTTGTCTGACCACTCAATTGTTGTCATGGAAATTCAATCCCATCATTCCAGAGTGGGACAGGGACAGTGGAGGCTCAACAAATCCATTCTTTCTGACCCTATCCGTGTAACGATGCTTGACAAGTCTCTGCAGGAATACTTTCACTTTAACAATGTTGAGGAGACCTCGGCTGAAACACAGTGGGCAGCCCACAAGACCTTCATAAGAGGGGAGATCATCAGAATGGCATCTAAGATAGAGGGAGGGAGTGTACTCACAACTAAGGGCCCTGCATAAATTGAACCCCTCCCCTACTACGGTTTCCCAACTCGACAAGGCCAGGCTGGAGCGCAACTTGGCTCTGACAGCTAAAGCTGATAAACAAATTAGTTGGAACAAGAACAGGTTTTATACCCAAGGGGACAGGAGGGGCTCCATGCTGGCCACTAAATTAACACCCCAAATGAAATCTTATATATTGCCAAAAATAAGAATCCCAGGCCTAGGCACCACGGCTGACCCCTCCAAAATCCTGGAAGCATTTCATGGCTTCTTTGATAACCTTTACTCTCCCCACAAGCCCACAGCCGACGCGTCATTATCCACATTTCTAGACGGTCTCCCCGTTCCGTCACTTACCTCGGAATGCAGGGACAGCCTAGAAGCCCCATTTACAGAAGGTGAGGTGCTAAGAGTGATAAAAACTTTGAAGACTGGCTCTGCCCCTGGCCCTGATGGCCTATCAAATCCCTATTACAAGACGTTCTCTGACACCCTAGTCCCACATTTGACGAAATTCATTAATGCAAAAACGAAGGGAGATCCACTTGATCCTCAACTCAATACTGCATATATTGCAGTGATACCTAAGCCAGACAAGAATCCGGAAGAGGTGGGCAACTATCGCCCTATCTCGCTTATTAACAGCGATGTAAAGATTCTAACTAAAATTCTTGCAAACCGCTTGGCTTCCTTTATTAGCACATATATACATTAGGATCAAGTGGTATTCATCCCGGGCAGGCAAGGCCCAGATCAGATAAGGCGGGCAATTGATGTGGTATAAATTCTCCAAATTAATTGGGAGGGGGGATCTAAACAATCATGGATGCTCCTGTCATTGGACCTGCAAAAGGCCACGTGAAAAGGGGTGGGTCTATTCATTTATTACACTGTGGAGGAAGTTCCCCATCAGGTCCGCCCCCTCGTATGTCAGACCCCACCTACATCATTGGCTGAGCGGACCTGATGGGGAACTACCTCCGCAGTGTAATAAATTAATAGACCCGCCCCTTTTCAGGTTCCGCAGCTGGTCCGCTTAGCCTTACATCTACGTCATTGGCTGAGCGGACCTGATGGGGAACTTTAGAAGGGGCGGGTCTATTCAATTAAAACACTGCCGAGGAAGTTCTCCATTAGGTCCGCTCAGGCTCAGCCAATGACATTTCGTGTCGACAGCGCTGGACATCGGATCGCCGCGGGACACTGGATTTCATCACTGGAATGTTTTTTTTTTCTTTTTTCTTTTTTTCTTTTTAATAAAGGACTTTTCCAAGGTGTCTGTGTGTTTTTTTCTTTTTTTACACTTTCTTCGTGAAATGGTAGGGGTACAATATACCCCTTACCAATTCACATAGGGGGGCTCCCCATGTTGAGGGCATGTGGCCTGGTACGGTTTAGGAGGGGGGGCGCTCTCTCTTCCCCCCCTCTTTTCCTGCGGCCTGCCAGGTTGCGTGCTCGGATAAAGGGTCTGGTATGGATTTTTGGGGGAACTCCACGCCATTTTTTTTTACATTTGGGGTGGAGTTCCCCTTAAAATTCATACCAGACCTGAAGGGCCTGGTATGGATATTTGGGGGAACTCCACGCATTTTTTTTTTATTTGAGCCAGGGTTCCCCTTAATATCCATACCAGACCTGAAGGGCCTGGTAATTGAATTTGGGGGGACCCCCACGTTTTTTGTTTTTTTTTATCAATGACTTTTCTATGTATTGCCGGGAGCCGAAAATTCATTATACCCGCGAGTGAGTTTTAAATTACTTTTTTTCCTTCAGAAATTACACTTTGTGCAGGGACAGTTCTAAGCACGGGAAATAAGCGCGACTTTACATGCATACTATACACACACCCTAGGTACGAAATTTAAAGGAATATTTCACTTTTATTGTTTCACTTTAAGCATTATTAAAATAACTGCTCACGAAAAAACGGACGTTTTTAAAACTTTTTTTTGCATTGATACATGTCCCCTGGGGCAGGACCCGGGTCCCCAAACACTTTTTACGACAATAACTTGCATATAAGCCTTTAAAATGAGCACTTTAGATTTCTCCCATAGACTTTTCGAATTTGCCGCGAACACCACAAATTGTTCGCTGTTCGGCGAACGGGATAACAGGCAATGTTCGAGTCGAACATGAGTTTGACTCGAACTCGAAGCTCATCCCTATTAAGGGTGTCTCATGTGGCTCCCACAAGTGCGGCCTCTTTGCGGACGATGTACTGCTTTTCCTCACCTCACCTATAACCTCTCTTCCCAAACTATGCCAAACCTTAGACGCCTTTGCTAGGATATTAGGCCTACAAGGGAACTATACCAAATCCCAAGCACTTAACATTTCCCTACAGACAGACGCGGTGGCGCTTTTACGACAATCCTTCAAATTCCAGTGGAGCGACTCCTCCATTAGATATTTGGGAATTAATTTAACTGCTAAGACTAAACCCTTTATATTCATAACTATCCTCCCATGTACCGTAAGCTGGAAGCGGACCTCAACTCCTGAACTAAAAATAACATATCTTTGTTGGGAGGGGTGAATTCGATTAAAATGACGCTTCTGCCAAGATTATTATATTTCTTTCGCTCTCTACCCATCCCCATCAGGAGGGACCATATTAAATCCTTCCAAAACAAACTACTGAAGTTCCCCTGGGGTGGGGCGGGCTATAGAATCCCTCAACAAGCTTTATACACTCATAGAAAAAAAGGGGATCTGGGCCTACCCCATCTCTACAAATATTACCAAGCTGCCAGATTAGCACAACTATCAATTGTATACTCTAGGTTTGAAAAAAAAGGACTGGGTTCAAATAGAAAAGCAAGCGGTCCCACTTTTCACTTTAGATTTCCTGCTTTGGAGTATCCCGAAACACAGACCCCCGATTCTAGCACCTACCCTGTCCCACTCTTTTGCCATCTGGGATTCCCTGCGCTCATCCTCGGCTATAGTATTTTCCTACAAACCCCTGACTCACTTATATAATAACCCAAACTTTCCCCCCGGAAGAAATGTCCTGGCTTTTAAATGGTGGCTGGATAAGGACGGTATCGGATAGGTCACTTTTTCACTGTTGCAGGCCCCTTCACTCTAAATCATTGCATCAAAAAGTTTAACCTTCCCAATTCTGAACGATATAGGTTTGGCCAAATAGCTCACTTCTTACAATCTCTTTGGAAAGATAAACCTCTCCCTCCAAAGTTTACTGATTATGAACTGTGGTGCGGTCAAGCCATGGACCAGAAGGGGGGAATCTCGGTGGTCTACTCGGCACTTACCTCTCCTGACTCAAAGGCGCCCTTCATGTAGCCTGGGAATCGGACTTCCAATTCCAGTGGGACTTGGGGAGCTGGCAGCGGGCCTGTTTCAAATCCTTCAAAGGCATACTTAACACCGCTCTAATAGAGGCCAGCCTGAAAGTGCTCTCCAGATGGTATTACACACCCTCCAGACTGGCCTCGATCTTCCCTGCAGCGGACCCTCTGTGCTTCAGAGGATGTCAACTCACAGGCACAATGTCCCACATTTGGTGGGAATGCCCCAGAATACGCTCCTTCTGGAAAAAAATGTTTAACATAATTGATGAGCTGGTGGGGATCCGGGTTCCCAGGACTCCTATGGTGGCCCTGCTCAACGCCCGATTCCACAGATCCCCAAACCTTCCAGTAGTCTGATACATTTTGTACTATCGGGGCTAAACTCACGGTAGCTAGGGCCTGAAAACAACCGAGAATTACCCTCATATCAGCAAAACATAAAATATCATGGATAATGTCTCAGGAAAAACTGTCCAGTTTAGTGCAAGACACAACCAATAAATTCGAGACCATCTGGGAATCATGGACTAGATTGATGGGCATAACCCTTGGCCCTTCCATTCCGTCAACATAGAATATACTCATCTGGTGATGCTCTCGCCCTTTACCATTCTCTTCTCTCTCTTTCTGTCCACTCTGGGCCTTTGATCTATCCCCATCTACTTATTTTATTTTTTAAAATTGGATGCGAGATTGCAAAGTTAATGTGCATAGTGTGGGGAAGAGAGTTATTGACCCTCTGTTGTTTGTCACTCTGATCCACATGCCCTGACGATATACCCTTCCGTGTCAAAGGGGCTCAGGCTGTGGATGGAGATTGGGGGTTTACCCTCCCGGGACAGTATGCTCCCGTTAGGGGAGCCGGGAGGTGCGAAACCTGCTGCCAATCCAGTTGATCCACTCTCAATATTGTCCGACAGTTAGTAGACTCCTATGTTTTTATATGAATCAGGGGTATCTGACACCGTTACTTCTCTGTCTACAACTGACCTATGTATCTCTCGCATCTCACCTTTTGCTTGGTCTTTTACATGATAAAGTTTACGGCTGTATTTCATATATTTTTTTTCTCAAAATAAAAATCTTTTGAAGTAAAAGTCAGCAGCTACAGTGTTTGTAGCTGCTGACTTTTATTTATTTTTTTACACAGCTGGACCTCCGCTTTAAGGACCCAGACTTTTTTTAACATTTGTTGTTTGCAAGTAAAAATCAGTTGTTTTTTTTTTTGCTAGAAAAAAACGTAGAAACCCCAAACATTATATATTTTTTTTAAGCAGAGACCCTACAGAATAAAATGACAATCGTTGAAAATATTATGTCTCACGGTTTTTGTGCAGTGATTTTTCAAATGCAATTTAAAAAAATATATACACTTTAATGAATGATAATAAAAAAAAAAACATGATATATACCCCGATTTTTTGTATAATATGAAAGATGATGCTATACCAAGTAAATAGATACCTAACATGTCATGCTTTAAAATTGTGTGCGCTCGTGGAATGGCGCCAAACTGCGGTACCTAAAAATCTCTTTAGGTGACACTTTACAAATCTCTACGGGTTACCAGTTTAGAGTTACAGAGGAAGTCTAGTGCTAGATTATTTCTCTCTCTTTAAATTTGTACACTGTCCATTAATTTTTTTTATCACTTTTATTGCAATCGCAGGCTATGTAAACATCCCTTGCGATAACAATACAGCATGACAGGTCCTCTTTATGGAGATATCTGGGGTCTAAAAGACCCCAAATCTCTTGTTTACCTTTAAAAGCAAAAGATTTTTTTTAAAAACACACGTTTACATGGCCGGAGGACAGGAAGTAACTTCATGACTTCACTCCGGTCCTCCAAGGGCATAGAGTTGAGTGGTGACCACCTTGCCATCGCTTATCTCTATGGGAAAACACAGTGGACATTGGGTGGTTCCCGGGCTATGTGATCAGCAACATAAGCCCAGGAACCACCAGGAAGTGGTGGGAGGGGGGTACCTCTCCTGTCGCTTCTAAAAGTGATCCTGCAATGAATCCACCACAAGGACCACTTTTATCTGAAAGTCGGCCACCTAATGAAAAAGAAAATACGGGGGTTATGGCATCAACCTTGTGGATGAGTTTGTTCCTCTCTAGTATTAAGTAAAAATCATCTGTTATGAAAATTATATGTAATTATCAGTATGCAAATCATACATTACTCCTAGGCATGGGCTGGACTTACCCAGGTTTGGTTCACCGAATGTTTGGCACACTGCTCAAAAGTTCAGATGTTAATTCAAACCCAAATTGCATGGGAATGAAAAATGACAGTTTGCAGGAAAAGGGTTTTCCCTTTTCGGGGCATGCTGGGTCAGTGACATCACAAGGGGTGGTGCCACCCAGTGACATAACTCTTGGTGGCACCATCGCTTGGTTATTTAACTACCTGGAGCCCGGGCCATAGACTATTGACGGCCTCAAAGTGGCTCTAGATATCCGGGAGGCCGTCAATAGACGTCCTCGGCTCCTCCGGCCACTGGGGGGCGCGGGAGCGCCGCCGGCGGCGCGTCACTGACATGCCGATGCGCGTGCCTGGCGGCCGCGATGTCCGCCAGGCACCCACGATCGGCGTGTATACACACAAGGATGTGGATCTCTGTGTGTAAACACAGAGATCCACGTCCTGTCAGGGAGAGGGGACCAATGCTGTGTCCCTTGTACATAGGGACACAGATCGGTCACCTCCCCCAGTCACTCCCCTCCCCCCACAGTAGTAATCACTCCCAGGTTACACATTTAACCCCTTCCTTGCCCCCCTAGTGTTAACCCTTTCACTGCCAGTGTAATTTTTACAGTAACCAGTGCATTTTTATAGCAGTGATCGCTGTAAAAATGACAATGGTCCCAAAATGGTGTCAAAAGTGTCCGATGTGTCCGCCATAATGTCGCAGTCACAATAAAAATCGCTGATCGCCGTTATTATTAGTAGAAAAAAAATTATTAATAAAAATGCTATAAAACTATCCCCTATTTTGTAGACGCTATAACTTTTGCGCAAACCAATCAATAAACGCTTATTGCAATTTTTTTTACCAAAAATATGTAGAAGAATACGTATCGGCCTAAACTGAGAAAAAAAAGATTTATTTTTTTTTAAATTGGGATATTTACTATAGCAAAAAATTTAAAATATTGTGGTCCTCCGATGGAACTGGATCCGCCACTCAGCAAGGAGACTCTTTACCACGGTGAATGTTAGTAACCAGTGGCCAAAGGAAGCTATTACTTGACCAACCACCCATGTGAGGAGAAAAGAAGGGAAGGAATGCTTCAATGGTGCAGGTCAATGAGGGTTTATTCAACCAACATAAAAGTGATCACAAACAATAAAAACGTTTAAAAAGGGGGCAGTGAATGAGGTAGTGTACCAAGCCCTACGCGTTTCGAACAAATGTTCTTCAACAGGGGCATGCCCATTGGAGCATTCCTTCCCTTCTTTTCTCCTCACATGGGTGGTTGGTCAAGTAATAGCTTCCTTTGGCCACTGTTTACTAACATTCAAAGTGGTAAAGAGTCTCCTTGCTGAGTGGCGGTTCCAGTTCCATCGGAGGACCACCTGGATCGGTGTGAAACCCAGAGTCTGCTGTCAAGTCGGGGAGCCTACCGGACAGTCTACATTGGGGACCCATCTGATCCAGTTTCCAGACTAACTGATGAGGAGTGCCACTGGGATTTCGTATGCCTATTTGACCTGCCTAAACCACAGGTCTAATGTTCCGGTAAGAGTATTCTACCTCTCTTTTTCTACAAGAGTTATGCGATGACCCTTCAGTGCTACATGTTCTTTCTTCATAACACAAAAATTTTCTATGGACACTGTATGGACTCATTATATTGATATTATTTATCACTTTGGTTTGATTGGAGGCCCAAATTATTGGGCTTCATTTCTTCACTTAGCGCTACATCTTCATTCCATGTTTATTAATTTTAGTCACATTTTATGTAGCAGCTTTATTTTTATTCACTATTTTAGATTAGCGTAGTATTTTCTTTCTTTATAAACATTAGATAAGTGCCAGGGATATTTTCCATAATTATCATTGAACTGTGCGTGAGGGCCTCATTCTGGTATCTGATGTTCCAAAACTTTTTTTTTCTCCCTCTCCTACATTGGCTTGCATGGGGCAATCCTGATTGGTGGGCCTATCTATTCTATCTGTTCAAATATTCTTCATCTTTTCGGGATTGGACTATGCCCAATCCCCTCTAGTTAGCATACACCAGCCCCCTTTTAAAGCAAATACTTTTTGGAGAGAAAATTAGGTATGCACATGTTTGTCACCTTTATGTTGGGAAAATTACGTATTTATTAAATGATAGCCCCCCATATTGCACATATAAACAGGGGGATCCTTTGAATTGGATATATGTAAAGCAAAAGGGGTTTGGGTCCCATTGTTCAGATAAACAAACAAGCACCACATTTTCTGAGAAAAGCCTACTCACATACAGTAGTAATTATTAGACTTCTACAATTACCCTCAATCTTAAGAAAATAGACATATCAGAAGGCATATCACCCACTCACATTAATCAAACCCTAATGCCCCATACACACAAGCAAAATTTCTGCCAGCAAAAGTCCGATGTGAGCTTTTGGTTGGAAATTCCGACCGTGTGTATGCTCCATCAGACTTTTTCTGTCAGAATTTCTGCCAGCAAAAGATTGAGAGCAGGTTCTCTATTTTTCCGACGGAAAAAGTTCCTATCGGAAATTACGATCGTCTGTATGCAATTTCGACGGGAAAAAAACATGCATGCTCAGAAACAATTTGACGCATGCTCGGAAGCATTGAACTTCTTTTTCTCACCTCATTGTAGTGTTGTACGTCAAGGCGTTCTTAACGCTCGAAAGTTCAGAGAACTTTTGTGTGACCGTGTGTATGGAAGCCAATCTTAAGCAAAATTCCGTCGGAAAAACCATCCAATTTTTTTCCGACGGAAATTCCGCTCATGTGTACAGGGCATTACTAAAATATATTCATATTTACAATGTTATTTCAATCTGTTACAATCTGGAGATTTCACATAAATTCATTATCTAACAGGTTGCTTGCTACAGTGATGATCACTGTAACGGTAATTGTTTGAACTGTCATGAATGGCTTTCATTTATGACTCTTTGTTTACTATTGTGATGCTGTGATTGGCCCACATCTATCACATGGTACAGGAAACTGTGATTAGCCCAGATACCATGTGATCACTGGTGACCAATCACAGATCACGCACAGTAGTAAAATTATTCTATTCATGACTATTGTTTATTAGGTGTCATGTGATCGCACAGCAATCATATGTTATCTGGGTACTGAGCACTGAAATATACTAACCAGTGGACACAGCAGTATGGGTATGTCGCAGTGCCTGGGGGAGCTGTTGGACAGCAGTAAATGTATACATGTGTATATCTACAGCCCTGCCACAGGTAATTGCTGCATGAGAAATTACATGAGATTGGCTGTGAATAACTGCTTTGAAATTGCTTACAATTGTGCTTCCTGCCTGCAGCTAATCACATGGGTCCCCAACTAGGTCTCCCACAACTATTTATAAACAGCCCAATTTGCAAGTGTGAAGAAGCCTTATAGTGAGGAGGCTGGGACCTTGGCCATAACACATTTTTAATTATTACACCTGACCAGAGTTCATGGTACAATGCATTATGGGATATTTCCCACGGACTGTCCACGAAAGCTTGAAGTTTGGACAAATGTTGAATATGTAAATTTCTTGAAGCACATCCCTACTTATTAGCGTATGTGGTAACAGAATTTGAACAGCAACAGGATTCCAGATAATGACAGAATATGATACTGCAGTAGAGAGAAGTGAAAATACTGAACAAACTTTTTTTAGCCCCTGTTAAAATACCCACCTTTTTCACTAATTTATTAAGGGACTATAGAGAGCAGTAACTAAATACAAATTGCAGTAACTCATGCTAATAAAATCAGATTTTATTTTAATGAGGTCAGGTTACTAAACATTTGGTTGCTATGGTTTATGCTTTGCACATTGCTCTTTGTACTAATAAATATGGCAGTAGAATGTCTATGTTGCTTGCTTTTGATTGTGGTTCAGCATCTATCCAAATAAATCTCATAGTTACTGCTCAAATCTACACCTGAAATATTCTTATACTTTTGAATTTCTATACATTACACTTTTTGTTGTTGTTCTGTGATCGTGTGGTAGTGCTAGGTCTTTCACTGTACCTTCTAGTCTTTCTAGTTAGGTTACGGAGTTATAATAGGATTCTTACCTCAGTAACAGTATACTGTACAGTAGTGTTATGCAAGAAGAAACAGATGTTTTCAGTAAAATTTACATTTTATTTAAGCTATCGAAAAAATATTACCAGTCCTTTGGACATTGGCAATGAAAAATAATGTTGTGCAGCATAAATTATGCATACAGTAATGTGTTAAAAAGCAGACTCAAAGAAAAATGGCTTTTAACATTTTATCTTCAAGACATTGCTTTTGGCATTCTTAAAAATTAATTTAGTGTGCCCTTTATTTTTCTTCTTACTGCCCTTTTCTTTCAGCTGGTTCATGTATTTTATTTTATTGAAAATCCTCAAATTTTCCAATTATATTCATATTTCCTGTGCCTCTATCATAGCTATAAAAGTGTGTTAGGTGTGAATGGATAATTCTGTCATAAAAACGAACGTATGGGGGGCGCATGCGCAACTTCCGCGGGACCAGCTGCATGTTTGAGAATCTCCGCTCTACTCGTTCCTTTAAGCCTGCTTCCTGGGCCAGAATTGCACACTTTTTGCCACAACTGCCTCAAACAACCCCCGGATCATGCTGTGCATGCTGCCGAAGAATAAAAAAGAAAAGAAGGCCACGCAGAGGTCTCTAACCAACTATCTGTTGCAGACTCAGGAGAGATACAGCATGTCTCAAGATGGAGCCGGCTGCCCTGCTTCTCCTGTATCACAGACCTCACATGACGCCTCCACTCCACAACAGGACAGTGAGTACTCCCCCCCCCCCTCACAAAGGCAGATTTAGACAGGAGCCTGGAGTCTATTTACAGCAAAATTGTTCCAAACGGAACTGCACAAAAGCACAAATACCCTAACACAGGTGATCTCTGCTTTAGGAGCCCGCACTTATCGCTTAGAGACTAAGCATGATGAACTCAGCATTGCCCACAATGACCTCTCTAGAGAATTTGAATCCCTTACTGCGACTGTCTCACAATTACAATCCCAAGTCGAGGATCTCGACAATCGAAATCACAGGAACAATCTCAGGATCAGAGGGGTTCCTGAGTCCAACTCTGACCTTATCCCTGCTATACACAAGTTATTCCAGTCCCTGTTACTGGACCATGAGATTGAGTCTTTTACTTGTGACTGCATACACTGTGTAGTTCGCCCGAAACCCACCCCCCCTGATAAACATTGTCCAATGCCTAAAAGATTTCCTCATTAAAGAAGAGATCCTCAGGGCTGCCCGCAACTCTCACAATATTACCCTGGATGGTTCTCCTGTACAAATCTATCCAGACATCTCTCCAGCAACTCTGGACAGACATCACAGGATGAAAGAAGTAACCACAGTGCTAGCAACTGCACACATTCGCTACAGATGGGGCTTCCCCTTTAATCTCTCAGTTCCTCATAATGTTACAACCTATACAGCGACTACACTTTCGGAAGGATGGGAAATTTTAGTTAAATTGGGCCTCCTGGACGCCGAAGCCCTTCCTCGTCCACCCTCTACTCCCAGGTCAACACCTATCTGGCGCACACCCTCTCCGAGACGTGATCAAAGACGCACCAGACATGAAGCTGGCCAGAACATCCAACAAAATTGATCATAGGCACTTGGTTGTCACCATTCAGGAGTTTCTCCCACTGCTCAAACTGTATCCTGGTTATCCTTTGGAGTTTTTTGATGTCTGAACTCCATCTACTGTTCGTTTTTGGAAGTTCCGGAATTCAGCATGTTCTACACTACAAACTATTTCTTACTCCCTTTTGCAGCTAGCTTCTGGACTACCCAGAAGGTATGATCCCCCCATCCCAGATGACATTTGTACCTTCACAGAAAAACTCAGCTTACTTGCCAATTCTGTTTGGCTACATACCGACCATCTTCCCTTTTTTTTTTCTTTTAAGTGCTTGGTTGCATCCATGGTTCTCATCTAGTAAGGTGATTTTTCCGGGACTTCCTTTGACCTCTATAAGTTACTGTCCTCTGGTCTCCATTTATGGAGACGATTCATACCGATTTATGCATGCACACGCAATGTTTTATTTTCTAACTTCATAGGCTGGTTAGGTGGATGTCAATGCTATGCCACCCCACTCCTCTCATATCTTGACTTACTTTGGAACTCTGGATATGACCCCTGGAGTTAAGGGCGCTTTTGCCCCTTGCATATATATGTAGCGGGGTCTCCTTTAAGGCCCTGGGACTACGTTACCCAGAACCCCGTTCGGCACCCAGGGTGCATTCAGCCACCACAGAGACTGATGGGAGGGGCTATATAAGAGGAGGGCGAGGCTGAGCTCGACCTCTTTGGACACCACGCTGCAATCAACAGGTCTTCCTGTGCGGATCTGCTGCAGTGCAGGGCCTGAAGCCAGGGCCTTGCACAACTTCCAGAGAGCCTTCCACCCCACTACGGAACCTGGGTGACACCTGACTTCACTGACTACTTACATCAGTTGGATCGGAGACCCTACCGTTACAGACGCTGTGTGTGTAGACACAGCAGGTGGAAGTCCTGGACTGGGATCGTGTTCAGAGTGGTGAGCGAGCACCTGCTCAATCCTATAGGCTGTACTGTTGTTAGGCCTAGAGACTGCCTTGGCCCACCGGCATTTATTTACTGTTCCACTGGAGACTAGTGGCGGAACTGAGTTGAGTTAGTCTCCGGTGAAGTGTTCTTTATTGTCTACCCCTTTGGATTACAAATAATGTTCCTGTTGTGCACCACCAGTCAAGTTGCATGCGAAGAAATCGTTCTGCTAGAGACTGAGTTAAATCTGAGTCAGGCCTGACCAGGAGTTAGAACTTTTTGTTGCTGCGCCATAAGGGCGCATAGATAGAGATAGCTGCACTAGAGGGGAAATAGCCTGCATTATCAGGGTGTACTATATTTTCTGCTGCAGGGCTCTGCAGACATATATGTGTTATG
This sequence comes from Rana muscosa, assembly GCA_029206835.1. Classification (NCBI taxonomy): domain Eukaryota; kingdom Metazoa; phylum Chordata; class Amphibia; order Anura; family Ranidae; genus Rana; species Rana muscosa. The sequence continues at coordinate 1,158,818,891 of CM055122.1, forward strand.
TAGTAACCTTGTGCCTTTTACCCAAAGTAAAAAAAAACGTTATACTTCATCACTCGCTATCAGTGTGTTATCATTATGCAAAGAGGTAACCCTTACAATATAGATAGATTGTGATACAAGACAATCCCTAGACTAACTGTGCCAGAGTGGGTCGAGTAGATTGCCGGGGGTTGGCGGTGCTGTATTCAGGGCCCGCAAACAAAAATCTAGCGGCTCTCTTAACTGGGGGTAGCGCTACACGTGGGGGCTCTCGAGTCCGGGATCCTGATACAGCAAGTAACGCGCCAAAAGTACCAGCATGGACCCACTAGAAGTAGGACAGTGGTGCAAGGCAGTCGGCACAGATTCAGCCAGGGTAGTAGTCATCGAACTCCCAGGGATCTGGCAAGAAAAAGCGGTGAAGCAGCTAGTGATGTCACTGTCCCCGCACCAGAAGGTATGGGTGGTGGATGTCAGGTCGAATTCTTCACTGACCCACGCACTAATAGAGTGGAAGAATGGAATCCCAGAGCATTTCAAGAATCCAAGTATAGTAGCAATAGATGATCAGACTTATAGAGTAATACATGCGCTGCCACTCAAGTCAGGAGGATGGTTTCAGACACCGAAACTATCTCCACCACCGTCCCCAAAAGCAGAAAAACGCGAGAAGAAAGAGAGTCCCGGATCACCACCTGCCACTCTCAGCGCAGAATTATGCGCAGTCCTGGGGGAAATTATAGCCCAGTGTAAGAAGGATCCTACAGACTACCAGATGTCGGAATACAGAAAACTTAGAATATTTTCTGGAAGGAAGCCTGTACCTTCGGGTGAAGAGGGGTTTGAGGAGTGGTTAGACGGCGCCACCCAGGCCTTAGAAGAATGGGAAGTCCCAGAACACAGAAAGAAACAGAGAATTGCTGAAAGCTTGAAGGGGCCTGCTCTAGAGGCCATGCACAACCTCAAGATGAGCAAAACAGACTGTGATGCACAGGATTATCTGGATATTCTGCATAATGTGTTCGGTGGAACAGAGAAAATCACTGAGCTCACTTACCAGCTGGAGCACTGCTATCAAAAGTCAGGAGAGAAACTGTCAGAATTCATGAGGCGCCTGGATAAGATCCTGCATAAGATGATCCTGAAGAAAGGGATCTACCCACGGAAGGTGGATGAGGCCCGTGTTCAGCAGGTGATGAGAGGATCTCAGCCCCTGGACCCCATCGCATTAGCGCTACGCACGCGACAGGGCGGGAAGAGCCTGGAATACCCTGACTTAATCCGAGTGGTCAGAGAGGAAGAAGCTATGCTGGAGGAAAAGAAGAGGAATCAACCATTTGAGCCAGCTAATCCTCCTCCAGTGATGGTCAGGACAGCCATTACCCCGGAGAGAGACTCAGAGGTGGATGCCTTGAAGTCACAGATGTCCCAAGTATTGGGGATGCTGACCTCCCTGATGGAAAAGAAGTCAAGGGAATCGGAGAGGGAAAGTCTGAGGAGGGAGCTGTTTCCAAATACCTCAGCGCCCACATCCCTACAAGACTTGTTTCAACTGCGGAGGGGTTGGCCATGCGGCCAAAGTGTGTACCAGTCCAAAGAAAAAAAAGATGAATAACCGCAAGCCGCTGGAAAACTTCAGCGGGCCCTGGTGAAGGAGTCAACCGGGTGCCCATCATCTCCAGTGAGCTCCAAACTGCATGAGAAGCACAGGAAAAGAGTGGACAAAACCCCTCAGAAGAAGCATAGGGTTCCTCAGTGGGAACATACACCCAAGAAAGAGAATAATGTCCCTCAGCGGGTAGTTACACCCAATAAAAGGAGGGAGATCAATGCATACCAAGCCCAAGAGGGACTTAAGTCCAAAGGAAAATGCAAAGATCCAAAGAAAAAGACCCCTTTGAAGCGGTATCCAGAGAAGCTGGTAGGCCCCTCCCCGATAGTACCAGTCCAAGTGGAGGGAGTCTACATCAGAGCCATATTGGATACTGGGGCACAAGTGACCCTGTTGTACAGGGACTTTTATGACAAGCATCTAAGTCACTTACCCATCCAGAAGATTGAGGAGCTGGAAATATGGGGGATTGGGACCAAGAGTTTCCCTTATGATGGCTATCTGCCTATAAAACTAACCTTTGACCCGTCCATAGCCGGGAAGGCCGAAGTGTTCGATACCTTGGCTGTGGTATGTTCCCGACCGCCTGGAGCTAGCAAGAGTTCCTTAATAATACCTTAATAATAGGGACCAACACGGATCTGGTCCGAAGACTCTTGGCCCCTCTAACAAGAAGAAAAGGGCCCACAGTCACCAGGGTCCACCCAATGCTGAAGACAGCCTACCAGCGATTGATCTTGGAGTAGAAGGCCCCGGAAGAGGGGGTAGGAAAGGTCTGGAGGCTGGGAAGAAGAGGAATAGTGCTGCAACCCGGTGAAGTAGCCTGTCTAAAAGCCACTGTGAAACTCACTTGGGAGCAGCCAGGGCCCTTTGTCATGTTGGAACCCGACCCAAAAGGAGGAACACTCGGGCTTGGAAGTAGTCCCAGAAGTGGTCCCTTTGAGGGCCCTGAAGAAAGCACATTGTAAAGTACCTGTGAGTGTCAGGAATACTGCGGATGGCCCCATGGAGATCCCAGCCAGGATGTTGCTGGGCCAGGTGAGCCCTGCTACCCCAGTTGCTTTGTCGGATGTGGAGAAGACAGAGGGAGAAAGGACTGTGTGGGAGAAGCTTTCCATGGAAAACCCAAACCTGCCCAGGGCTTGGAAAGAGAGAGCAAAGGCCCAGTTGACCAGGTGGGAAAAGATCTTCTTCCAAGATGAGTTCGATGTGGGGTGTGCAAGGAGTTCCACCCATCAAATCCGCCTTCAGGAGGACAAGCCCTTCAGGGAGTGGGTCAGGCGAGTTCCATTGGCAGACCTCGAAGACTTGAGGGAACAGCTCGCCGAGCTCAAGCGAACTGGTGTGATTCGAGAATCTAGAAGCCCCTATGCCTCCCCGATAGTGGTGGTCAGGAAGAAGAATGGGTCATTGAGGCTGTGCATAGACTACAGGACCCTCAACAGGAGAACCATACCCGACCAGTACACCACTCCGAGGATAGAGGATGCCCTACAGAGCTTGTCTGGAGCCAAGTGGTTCAACGTTATGGACCTCAAGAGCGGGTACTATCAGATCCCTATGCATCCAGAAGACAAGGAGAAGACAGCTTTCATCACCCCAGTGGGGTTCTTTGAATTCGACCAGATGCCCCAAGGTCTGTCTGGAGCCCCAGCTACCTTCCAACGTCTCATGGAGAAGACTGTAGGAGACATGAACCTCATCGTAGTCCTTGTATACTTAGATGACATAATAGTCTTCGGAAGAACCTTGGAAGAGCATGAAGAGAGGCTGGAGAAGGTTTTGAAGAGACTGAGTGAAGAAGGACTCAAGCTCTCACCTGAAAAATGCCAATTCTATCAGTCATCAGTCAACTATCTGTGACACAAAGTGTCTGAAGATGGGGTAGCCACAGACCCCGAAAAATTGGAGGCAGTCACCTCCTGGCCAAGGCCCACCACTGTGACAGAGCTCAGATCCTTCTTGGGTTTCTGTTCCTATTACAGGAGGTCCGTGGAGGGGTTTGCTCGGATAGCCAGGCCTCTGAATGAGCTGCTCAAGATGGAGGGGGAAGAGGATGACTCGGGCCCCAGGAAGCCAGGGGAGTCAATTAAGGACCAGTGGAATGAGAAGTGTGAAGGTGCTTTTCAGATGTTGAAAAAAAACGTAACCACTGCCCCTGTCCTGGCCTACGCAGACCCTAAGAAGCCTTATGAACTTCACGTAGATGCCAGTCACGACGGTCTGGGAGGAGTGCTCTACCAGGAGCATGAAGAGCAACTAAGGCCCGTTGCGTATGTGAGCAGAAGTCTGACTCCCTCTGAAAAGAACTACCCCACCCACAAGTTAGAGTTCCTGGCCCTTAAGTGGGCGGTAGTTGACAAACTCAGAGACTATCTGTATGGGGCAGAATTCACTGTGAAAACCGACAACAACCCCCTCACCTATCTGTTCACCACAGCAAAGCTAGATGCCCAGGACATAGATGGCTGGCGGCACTGTCTGCCTTCAATTTCAGCCTAAAATACAGACCTGGGGCTGGAAATCGAGATGCAGATGCCTTGTCTAGAAGATCTCATGTCCCCACCAGCAGTACAGAAGACTGGACCCAATTGGCACCCGACGGGGTGCGGGCCCTCTGTCAAGGGGCTGAACTCCAAGCCCGTGGCGGCTCAAGAGCAGAAGAGATAGGGGTTACCATAGTAGGAGTTCTCAAGCAGTACTGTGGGGTAACCCAACTGGGGGAAGATAACTTGCCAATCTTGTCCAAAAAGGAGTTGAGATCTGACCAATTGGAAGACCCCATGGGGAGATTGGTTCTAGAGGCCCTGGAGAATCAGGATCCGAATAGACTTTTACGTCACCCTTCAAAGGAAGCTCGCCTGTTGAGGAAGGAGTGGGACAGGTTGCACGTGCATCAGGGAGTGGTCTACCGAAGGGGCCCCTCTGATGACCTGGAAGACAAATGGCAGTTGTTCCTGCCCGAGAAACACAGAGAGACTGTCATGGTTGCTCTGCATGACAACCATGGCCACCTAGGGGCGGAAAGGACCTTCCAACTCGTTAGGGACCGTTTCTATTGGCCCTGCATGAGGGCTGAAGTTGAAGAATACTGCCACTCATGTGCACGGTGCATCCAGAGAAAGACTTTACCCCATCAAGCTGCCCCAATGGGCCATTTGCAAAGTCAAGGCCCACTTGATCTGGTATGCATTGATTTTCTCTGCCTCGAACCCGACCTGAGTGGACTAGGAAATGTTCTGGTAGTAACCGACCATTTCACCCGGTATGCCCAGGCCTTCCCAACCAAAGACCAGAAGGCTTCCACTGTAGCCAAAGTCCTTATGGAAAAGTATTTCGTACACTATGGGCTGCCGCAACGACTTCATTCAGATCAAGGAAGGGATTTTGAAAGTCGGTTGATCCGGAAGCTCCTGGATTCCTTGGAGATAAAGAAGTCAAGAACTACCCCCTATCATCCACAAGGTGATGCTCAGCCGGAGAGGTTCAACCGAACCCTGCTCAACATGCTGGGAACCTTAAGCAGTGAAAAGAAGCAGCATTGGAGCAACCACATAGCAGCAGTTGTGCATGCATATAACAGCACCACAAGTGACGCTACAGGGTACTCACCCTATCGACTTATGTTCGGAAGAGAAGCAAGACTACCGGTAGATCTGGCCTTTGGCACCTTCATAGACCATTGTTCTGCCACTTCCCACAAAGGATATGTTGATAGGCTCAGACACAATTTTAAGTTGGTCTATGAGCAGGCCCAAGCAGCCTCAGACCAAAGGGGGGTTCACAACAAGAAAAACTTTGATCTGAAAGTTCGGATCCAAGATTTACAACCTGGAGATAGAGTGTTGCTACAGAACTTGGGGGTCCCTGGAAAGCACAAGCTTGCAGACAGATGGAGACCTGAACCCTATGTTATTTGCAGGAAACTACTGGGCCTACCTGTTTACAGACTAAAGCTGGAAGGGAAGGTGGGGCCCTTAAAGACTTGGCATTGGAACCACCTACTCCCACTAGCTGAAGCAGTTTGGATTCCCCCTGCGATGGGTTCCCCTGAGCCAACCTCCATCCTGGATACTCCCAGGCCAAACACTCGGTCCCAGACCCCTCAGATTGGGGATATAGAGACCTCTGAGCTAAGTGAAGATGAGGGAGAAGAACTTGATTGGCTTTGGCCTTCCCAGGCCCCAGAAACTTCTGCTATTGATCTTCCACCTGATGAAGACACCATAGACAGAACACTGAATGCAGAAGCTACCGAGTTCATCCCGTCCAGTCCTTTGTCGGATTCTTGGGAAGATGCCTGTGTCTTACTCCCAGAGGAGGATCCAAGAGATTCCATGTACCTCCCTGCTCCGGAGTCAAGTGCCCCAGGACCAGTGGACACTTCTAAGTCGGTTCCAGGAGAGGAACCTGTTTTAGCCGAACCAGAAAGCCCAAGAGGACAAAGGATGAGAAGAGCCATAAAACCTCCCAGAAGATTGACTTACCCACAGATGAGGAGAAGCTCGGAAGACACTGTGGTTACTGCCAGGAGGAGTATGGAAGACCCTAATCCAGGGATATGCAATTAGCGGACCTCCAGCTGTTGCCAAACTACAAGTCCCATGAGGCATAGCGAGACATTTGACAGCATTAAGCATGACACCCAAAGGCAGAGGCATGATGGGACTTGTAGTTTGGCAACAGCTGGAGGTCCGCTAATTGCATATCCCTGCCCTAATCCCTCCACTGTTCATTTGGTGGGGGGCAACCCCAACTCACTCTCTGGCACAGTTAGGCAGGACACTAATGACAGTGTGACCTGTGGGCAGGGGAGTTCACCTCCTTGTTTTTGGTGGGAATTTCCTCTGCCAACATCATACGCAACTTTGGCTAATGTTGTGTTACGGTAATTTAATGTTATCTTTGGGGACTAAAGAGTTTAAGTGGGGGGAGTGTGTAGTGGGGTCTCCTTTAAGGCCCCGGGACTACGTTACCCAGAACCCTGTTCGGCACCCAGGGTGCATTCAGCCACCGCAGAGACTGATGGGAGGGGCTATATAAGAGGGGGGCGAGGCTGAGCTCGGCCTCTTTGGACACCGCGCTGCAATCAACAGGTCTTCCTGTGCGGATCTGCTGCAGTGCAGGGCCTGAAGCCAGGGCCTTGCACAACTTCCAGAGAGCCTTCCACCCCACTGCGGAACCTGGGTAACACCTAACTTCGCTGACTACTTACATCAGTTGGATCGGAGACCCGACTGTTACAGACGCTGTGTGTGTAGACACAGCAGGTGGAAGTCCCGGACTGGGATCGCGTCCGGAGTGGTAAGCGAGCACCTGCTCAATCCTATAGGCTGTACTGTTGTTAGGCCTAGAGACTGCCTTGGCCCACCGGACTTTATTTACTGTTCCACTGGAGACTAGTGGCGGAACTGAGTTGAGTTAGTCTCCAGTGAAGTGTTCTTTATTGTCTACCCCTTTGGATTACAAATACTGTTCCTGTTGTGCACCACCAGTCAAGTTGCATGCGAAGAAATCATTCTGCAAGAGACTGAGTTAAATCTGAGTCAGGCCTGATCAGGAGTTAGAACTTTTTGTTGCTGCGCCATAAGGGCGCATAGATAGAGATAGCTGCACTAGAAGGGAAATAGCCTGCATTATCAGGGTGTACTATATTTTCTGCTGCAGGGCTCTGCAGACATATATGTGTTATGTATTAACCTTGTGCCTTTTACCCAAAAGTAAAAAAAAAAACGTTATACTTCATCATTCGCTATCAGTGGGTTATCATTATGCAAAGAGGTAACCCTTACAATACAGATAGATTGTGATACAAGACAATCGCTAGACTAACTGTGCCAGAATGGGTCGAGTAGATTGCCGGGGGTTGGCGGTGCTGTATTCAGGGCTCGCAAACAAAAATCCAGCGGCTCTCTTAACTGGGGGTAGCGCTACATATATTTTCTCTGTTTCAGGTTTTTGCTACCCGACCATAGTCCAGCACAAAATCATATTGCTGGCATTCTTGTTTGTTGTTTTTTTGGTTGAACATTTTCTAGTTCTGTTTTTGTTTTTTCAGTTATCGAAGCATTCCAGTCACTGTTTATCTTGCATTGGTCTTGATACTGTATATTGTACAAGGTATTTCCTGATTGGCATTCCCCTTGTGTTGGAGAATTCTGGCGCTGTACTGACATGGCCACAATCCCTTTCATGTGAGCCCACATTGTCTTCTTTTCATAAATGATGATAACGTGTATTACACTTAACATGCAGGGCTTTAATTCTCCTCACAAGCAAAAAAAAAAGCCTTTACTAACTATAAGAAATTAGGAGCTCAAATTATATTATTACAGGAGACTCACTTTGCCTCTAATAATCACTTTTTTTCCATAGGGCATATAAGCAAGTCTTTTATACTCTATGCCGGGGATATGCAATTAGCGGACCTCCAGCTGTTGCCAAACTACAAGTCCCATGAGGCATAGCGAGACTCTAACAGCATCAAGCATGACACCCAGAGGCAGAGCATGATGGGACTTGTAGTTTGGCAACAGCTGGAGGTCCGCTAATTGCATATCCCTGCTCTATGCCAATCGAAATGCAGAGGGGTAGCTATATTCTCTCATCCTTTGGAATCGCTATAAGGGTAAACTTAGCCTAATGTCATCTGCACCCCAAGGCTCGTCTTTCCTAGGAGAGCCCTTATTTGCCACAGCTTTTCAACATCCTGAGGGCTTCTCATGGTGAATTTCTAACTCTTTGGTCACTTTAGCTGATCTCCAACTTGGTGATACATTCGCCACGTTTGACCTCCTCCGCACACAAAAACAGATTCCAAACAAATCAGACATTTTTATACCTCCCACTTTGCTCTTTCCCCATCCTCTCCTCCTACACTGTTTGAACAGATCTGCCGTGACTCCCCCAGAGGCAAGGGTCTTATTTCTGTCCTTTATAAAACAGCACTGTCTTTGAGTTTCCCAGGGAAGCCTCCATATAAAAGTAAATGGGAATCGGACTGTGATGAACAGTTCACCCCCGAAGATTGGGACACAATGTTGGATAACTTGCGCAAAGCCTCAAAATCCTTGGCAGTTAGAGAAACGGCCTACAAGGTACTGACTAGATGGTATTATACCCCATCCAGACTTCAGGCCATGTTTACGGGGACCTCCGGACTATGCTTTAGGGGCTGCCAGCTCCCAGGTACCTTTAAGCACATATTTTGGGACTGTGGACTACTTTCTCCAGTTTGGAAGAAAGTAACTGCCAATGCTTCTGCAATTTCAGGTACACCTCTACAGCTCACAATCTCAATGTGCTTTCTTGGAGCATCAATCCCAGGTATCTTACGCAAGGAAGAATGTCTTATACACACTATTTGCATATCTACCCTATGGGCTATTGCTCTGCACTGGAAGACCCCCGCAGTACCCCTGTCCTCCGTTCTAAACAGAATGCATACGATTATGTTAACTGGAGAGGATCTTGTATACACTACGTCAGGGATATGCAATTAGCGGATCTCCAGATGTTGCAGAACTACAAATCCCATGAGGCATAGCAAGACTCTGGCAGCCACAAGCATGACACCCAGAGGCAGAGGCATGATGGGACTTGTAGTTTTGCAACAGCTGGAGGTCCGCTAATTGCTTATCACTGCACTACGTGATAAGATGCACTTGTTTGAGAGTAGATGGGATGCTTGGAAAACCCACAGGCAGGTTTTACTAGCACACAACTAATTTACAATCCAGGTTGCCAGACCTTGCATAAGTAATACTTTTGTAGGGGTATGTTATGACAGATATTAATGTTCAATGTTCAGTATTTTTCTTTTGATGACTTTCTTGTATGCTTCAGAATTTATTATTATTTTTTCTTATTTGTTCTTTATTTTGATTTACATGCATGTACCTATGTTATTCATTTTATGTTATGTACTGTCATATGACTGTATAATTTCTTTTGTCTCAATAAAAAACGTTTGTAAACAACAAAAATGAACGTATACTGAGGGGGAGGGGGGGTTACAATTCCACAGCTTCTAAAGATAAACTCACAGTTTGATTCTTGTCTTAGATAATTATAACCGATCATTGCTATACAATAGACATGTGCATTCGTTTTCGTCCGAATGCATTTTCGTCCAAATTTCAGGTATTTTCGTTATCGTTTTAACAAACGAAAACGAAAATGCAGAATCCGAAAACCGAAAGATCCGACATAAACAAATGCTTAATTTTCGTTTTCGTTGCAACAACAGTTCGATATAGATAGGAGATTCGACATGAGGCTGACAATAACAATCTGTGTCTATCGAACCTGTGGTCGAATGTGCCTAACCTTAACTCTATTAGTCCAAGATTATTCTACATAGAGAGAAAAGATTCGACATTATAGAGAGAAAAGATTCTACATAGAGAGAAAAGCTTCGACATTATAGAGGGAAAAGATTTGACATAGAGAGAAAAGATTCGACATTATAGAGAGAAAAGATTCGACATAGAGAGAAAAGATCACTGCTGGAATTGGGTGGGGGAAGTAAAATAAAAAAATAATGAGGATGAATGTTATTGGCTAATTGTAACCAAAGAGGAGGAGCAGTAAAATAGCTAGAACTAACTTGACAATTCAACGTGAACAACAAAGATTCGACAAAGCATTGAAAAACATACAAACGTCAAATCTGTCATTGAAGGCTTATGGTGTCGGTTGAAAGTTCTAAGAAGATTCAACGGAGCAGATAAACTGTACGACGCTGCTATCGTACATTTCCGGTCAAATGCTCGGCCCATAGGCTATAGAAGACTTCTAATGTTGGTTGACTAGTAATAATAATTAATAAATATAATTACTAGTCATACAACATTATAATTCTACTATAACTAGCTTGTAGGCGGAACATTCGACCGGAAATGTATGATTGCAGCAACGTACAGTTTCGCTGCTCCGTCGAATCTTCTTTGAACATTCGACAGACACCATAAGCCTTCAATGACAGATTCGACCTTAATTAATTCAGATTTTCGGACGAATGCAATTTCTAACGAAAAACGAAATAAATAAAAACGAATTTCGGGAGGAACTAAATAAATTTATTTTTCTAACGAAAACGAAATTCCAAAACAAAATATTTTAGTGTGCACATGTCTACTATACAATGACCAGAAGTAGAGAAAGCTTGAAAGCTAACTTACTTCTTCCTGTTTTCAGCCTAGTGCCAAAATGTCCCTAAAGCCTAGCACACACCACCAGCCTAGTGCCAAAATGTCCCTAAAGCCTAGAACACACCACCAGCCTAGTGCTAACATTTCACTAAAGCCTAGCACACACCACCAGCCCAGTGCCAAAATTTCACTAAAGCCTAGCACTCACCACCAGCCTAGTGCCAAAATTTCACTAAAGCCTAGTACACACCACCAGCCTAGTGCCAAAATGTCACTAAAACCTAGCACACACCACCAGCCTAGTGCCACAATTTAATTAAAGCCTAGCACACACCGCCAGGCTAGTGCCAAAATTTCACTAAAGCCTAGCACACACCACCAGCCTAGTGGCAAAATTTCACTAAGACCTAGCATACACCACCAGTCAGTGCCAAAATGTCACTAAAGCCTAGCACACACCACCAGCCTAGTGCCAAATTTTCACTAAAGCCTAGCATACACCACCAGCCTAGAGCCAAAATGTCACTAAAGCCTAGCACACACCACCAGCCTAGTGCCAAAATGTCACTAAAGCCTAGCACACACCACCAGCCTAGTGGCAAAATTTCACTAAGACCTAGCATACACCACCAGCCTAGTGCCAAAATGTCACTAAAGCCTAGCATACACCACCAGCCTAGAGCCAAAATGTCACTAAAGCCTAGCACACACCACCAGCCTAGTGCCAAAATTTCACTAAAGCCTAGCATACACCACCAGCCTAGAGCCAACATGTCACTAAAGCCTAGCACACACCACCAGCCTAGTGGTAAAATTTCACTAAAGCCTAGCACACACCACCAGCCTAGTGCCAACATTTCATTAAAGCCTAGCACACACCACTAGTTTTTCTTTCTTTTTCAACTCAGCGGGTTGAATGAAAAGAAAACCTGACAGCTCTGGTTGGAATCCGCTGTACTAACAATAAGGAAAAAATTACTTATTTACAAAATTTACTGACAGAAACTAAGAAAAAATGTATGTAATTTTTTTCGCACAGATAGAGCCTTCTTTTGGTGGTATTTAACCGCTTGCCGCATGCAGATATATTTCTGCAGCATGGCACGGGCAGGCGAAAGGACGTATATATACGTCCCCTTTAAGATTGCGACATTGTGGATGCGCGCATGCGCGGGCCCGCAGCGAGCTCCGTGACTCTGACCGCGGGTCACGGTCACGGTGAGGAAGAAGGGGGAAATGCTTATGTAAACAGGCATTTCCGCAGTCTTACTAGTGACAGGACAGTGTACACAGCTTCCTGTAATTGGAAGCTGTGATCACTGCCGTGTCACACACAGCCCATCCCCCTTACAGTTAAAACACATCCCTAGGCACACTTAACCCCTTCAGCGCCACCTAGTGGTTAACCCCTTCACTACCAGTGTAATTTTCACAGTAATCAGTGCATTTTTATAGCACTGATCGCTGTAAAAATGACGATGGTCCCAAAAATGTGTCAAAAGTGTCCGATGTGTCCGCCATAAAGTCACAGTCACAATAAAAATTGCAGATTGCTGCCATTACTAGTAAAAAAATAATAATAATAAAAATGCCATAATTCTATCCCCTATTTTGTAGATGCTATAACTTTTGCGCAAACCAATCAATATACGCTTATTGCAATTTTTTTACCAAAAATATGTAGAAGAATACGTATCGGCCTAAATTGAGGAAAACATTTTTTTTATATATTTTTTGGGGATATATATTATAGTAAAATTGGCGCTCTATTTTTGTTTATAGCGCAAAAAAGAAAAACCGCAGAGGTGATCAAATGCCATCAAAAGAAAGCTCTATTTGTGGTAAAAAAAGGACGTCAATTTTGTTTGGGAGCCACGCCGCACGACCACGCAATTGTCAGTTAAAGCGACGCAGTGCCGAATCACAAAAAAGGCCCTGGTCTTTGAACAGCAAAATGGTCCGGGGCTTAAGTGGTTAATCGCCACTGGGTTTTCTTTTCTTTTTTTGCGCTATAAACAAAAAAAGACCAACAATTTTGAAAAAAACTAAACAATATTTTTTACTTTCTGCTTTGCATATCCCCAAAAAAATAAATTTATATTTGTGTCATTCTCAAAACTTTTTGCCATGGCTGCAGAGGCGGCTTTCTAATTAGGGAAATTAGGCAGTCGCCTTAGGCCTCGCACTTGCAGGGGCCCGGGGCCGCCTAATTTGCCTACCATGTGTGGAAGTGGGAAAGTATGTCCCCTGATCAGTGTCCCTGGGTCGGACTGGCTGTAGGGCACTCCAGGATGGCGGGGCCTCATATCCGAACAAGTGCTGCCTTTCCCCGGGTTTCCTTTTCACTCACTGTGTAGTGTACGGATGCTTCCAACAATTTTCCCCGCCCACCACACACTCTGACAATCAGAAGTTACATCACAACATCACAACAGGGCTCTGCAGCCCTGTATCCAATGAGGGTGCTTCTGATATCTTCTTCCTCACCCACCACGTGTGCCTGGCTCTCTATACTGTGTATGCAGTGAGTGCTCAGAGGAGCATGAAGATGCTGGGAGGAGGGGGAAACCGGAGATGACAGGGGAGGCATGCTTAGGACTGGACACAGGTGAGCTGTGTCATTGCTGCATTGCTCTGTATTGTACAGCATTGTCTATGGGAGCTGTATAGTGTGTGCTGGTGGCAGTGGTGTTGCTAGCAGGGTGCGGGGGGTGCGGTCCGCACACGGGTGACACCCGCTAGAGGGGTGACACCATCCCGACTCTCCAGAGGGTGGGGAAAGCCCTGGCATTCAGCTGCCCCGGCCGGAACATCTCCAGCGCCGCAGCCGCGTGCCCTGGTCTGTGTCCTCTTTCCTCCCTGCTGCTGAGCCTGTCAAAAGTCACGTGTCACGGTCTCCGGGCGGGCGGCACGGCTGCAAACTTTTCTCTCCTCTCCAGCTGTTGCTACAGTTTACCTAGCCGCCCGCCCTGCCCTGGCCCTGAGCTGGTGCTGTAACGGCCGGGAGGGTGTCAGCTTGCATTGAGGAGGTGACCGTCGCCGGGCCGAGGTGAGGGGGGACCATGCCGACTATGCTGATGGAGGGGATCTGCACTGGTGGGGGGGTGACTATGCTCTATGCTGGTGGAGGGGGTCTGCACTGGTGGGGGGTGACTATGCTGGTGGAGGGGGTCTGCACTGGGGGGTGACTATGCTGATGGAGGGGGTCTGCACTGGGGGGGTGACTGTGCTGATGGAGGGGGTCTGCAGGGGGGTGACTATGCTGATGGAGGGGGTCTGCACTGGTGGGGGTGACTATGCTGGTGAAGGGGGTCTGCACTGGGGGGTGACTATGCTGATGGAGGGGATCTGCACTGGGGGGGTGACTGTGCTGATGGAGGGGTGACTATGCTGATGGAGGGGGCCTGCACTGGGGGGGGGTGACTGTGCTGATGGAGGGGGTCTGCACTGGGGGGTGACTATGCTGATGGAGGGGGTCTGCACTGGGGGGTGACTATGCTGATGGAGGGAGTCTGCACTGGGGGGGTGACTGTGCTGATGGAGGGAGTCTGCACTGGGGGGGTGACTGTGCTGATGGAGGGGGTCTGCACTTGGGGGGGTGACTATGCTGATGGAGGGGGTCTGCACTGGGGGGGTGACTGTTGATGGAGGGGGTCTGCAGGGGGGTGACTAAGCTGATGGAGGGGGTCTGCACTGGGGGGGTGACTATGCTGATGGAGGGTGTCTGCACTGGGGGGGTGACTATGCTGATGGAGGGTGACTATGCTGATGGAGGGCATCTGCACTGGGGGGGTGACTATGCTGATGGAGGGCGTCTGCACTGGGGGGTGATTATGCTGATGGAGGGGGTGTGCACTGGGGGGGTGACTATTCTGATGGGGGGGTCTGCACTGGGGGGGTGACTATTCTGATGGGGGGGTCTGCACTGAGGAGGGAGGTCTATACTGGATTGAGGGGGTCTGTACTTTATGGGGGGTTTATACTGAGGAAAGGGGGTCTGTACTTAGTGGGGGGGTCTGTACTGAAGGGAGGCTATAGTTGGCAGGGGGGGTGACACCAATTTTTTTTGCATCGGGTGACACCAACCCTAGTGACGCCACTGGCTGGGGGCAGACTGAGACTGAATCTGTGTTAGGACAGACCTGAAGTGTGACTATGGGGTGGGCACTTCAAGTTACTGCTCTCTCATCTATTAGCTATGTGGGCATAAAGAGTGATATACAGCTTGCCCCCCACCACACCATTTACTTGCCACAGTGATAAAAAAAATGTGCAAGCTCCAGCTCGTTAAAGTGGCTGTAAACCCTTCTTTTTTTTATTTTTACCTACAGGTAAGCCTATATTAAGGCTTTCCTGTAGGTAAAATGAATATCCCCTAAACCTCTACATGCGCTCTGAATGCCCGACTGAAGGTCCGGCAGACGCTGCTGGACCTTGCCGGGAAGCAAACTCCCGTGCGCATGTGTGGGAGTGACATAATGGTGGCTCCAGCCACTCACATCGCCAGAGCCGCGAACCTGAAAGAATCGTAGAGGGAACATGTCAGCTCCCTCGATGTGGACCGGGATCAGATGCCAACGCCTCGTTCTAAAGTGAGTATTTTATAATGAGTTAGTTTGCGCAGAATACTAGCTCATTATGCATTTGCCTTACAGCTTTTGTTGTTTAAAAAAAAAAAAAAAATTCAGTGCGGGTGTACAACCGCTTTAAGAGTTTCTGCAGTCATGTCCGCACAGTCTCTGACCATCTCCTGTATCATGTCTGCAGTTTCTGGCCATCTCCTGTAGTATGTCTGCAGTCTCTGGCCATCTCCTGTACTATGTCTGCAGTCTCTGACCATCTCCTGTCATATGTCTGCAGTCTCTGGCCATCTCCTAAAGTATGTCTGCAGTCTCTGACCCTCCCCTGTACTATGTCTGCAGTCTCTGACCATCTCCTGTACTATGTCTGCAGTCTCTGGCCATCTCCTGTAGTATGTCTGCAGTATCTGACCATCCCATGTACTATGTCTGCAGTCTCTGAACATCTCTTGTACTATGTCTGCAGTCTCTGGCCATCTCCTGTAGTATGTCTGCAGTCTCTGACCATCTCCTGTACTATGTCTGCAGTCTCTGACCATCTCCTGTACTATGTCTGCAGTCTCTGACCATCTCCTGTAGTATGTCTGCAGTCTCTGACCATCTCCTGTATCATGTCTGCAGTCTCTGACCATCTCCTGTATCATGTCTGCAGTCTCTGACCATCTCCTGTATCATGTCCACACAGTCTCTGACCATCTCCTGTATCATGTCCACACAGTCTCTGACCATCTCCTGAATCATGTCCACACAGTCTCTGACCATCCTGTATCATGTCCACACAGTCTCTGACCATCTCCTGTATCATGTCCACACAGTCTCTGACCATCTCTTGTATCATGTTCACACAGTCTCTGACCATCTCTTGTATCATGTTCACACAGTCTCTGACCATCTCCTGTACTATGTCTGCAGTCTCTGACCATCTCTTGTATCATGTCTGCAGTCTGACCATCTCCTGTATAATATCCACACAGTCTCTGATCATCTCCTGTATCATGTTTTCAGTCTCTGACCATCTCCTACACTATGTCTGCAGTCTCTGACCATCTCCTGTACTATGTCTGCAGTCTCTGACCATCTCTTGTATCATGCCCGCATTCTCTTGCCATCTCTTGTAGCATGTCTGCAGTCTCTGACCATCTCTTGTTTCATGTCTGCAGTCTCTGACCATCTCTTGTATCATGTCCGCACACACTCTGAACATCTCCTGCAACATGTCCGCACACTCTCTGACCATCTCCTTCATGACGTCTGCAGTCTCAGAGGGGAGCCTGCAGAGGATTCAAGAGTGGGAGCGCTGCCAGGACAGGGGTCACGGGAGGAGTCAGGTGTGTGTGGACTGTGGAGAGCAGAAGGATGAGCCACCAAGATGGAGTCCAGAGAGGGCCATCTGACTAAGCCCTGCACGGTGCAGCATAGAGGTGGTCAGTGACAGCGCTGCAAGGCCAGTCTGAGGGGGGATCAGTTATGTAAGGGGGAGTTAATAAAGTAAGGTAAGGGAGCACTGATATAAAGGTCCCCCCTCAGTAACCCCCCCACCCCCCTTACCTTAGTGCATTAACTCTGCAAAATATGGTCTGTGGTCACCAGAGTTCCCCAACATCATAGTTCCTGTTTGTACTCTGTGGGCCCTGATGTAAAGGGGAACTCTAATGTAAAGGGGAATGCTGTGCACTCTGATATAAGGTGATATAAGGTGATCTCTGGTCACCAGAGCCCCCCTTACATCAGAGTTCCCCTGTACAAGAACGTCTGCTGCATTCCCCTTTACATCAAAGGTTCCCTTGCACTGTAAGGAGGAATCCTGCAGACTCTGATGTAAGGGTGAACCCTGTGCTGGCTTGGTTATATTACCCTGACCTTCATGTAAATGGAGAAATATTGTTTTTGACTTTTGTTGCTAGTTGCAGCTGCACACATTTTATCTATTTTTCCCGACAGGAAAACTGCGATTGAGCTTTTGGCCGGGAATCCTGGCCGTGTGTATGCTCCATCACAGTTTTTCACATAGCAAAATTGCCGGGAAAAAGACCGCTGGGAATCCCGGCGGGAAAAAAGAGAACTTGTTCTCTTTTTTTTTCCGGCAGTTTTCCTGTCGGGAAAACTGCGAGGGAGCATACACATGGCCTGGATTCCCGACCAAAAGCTCTCATGGCAGTTGTCCCGATAGGAAAACCGGTCGTGTGTACGAGGCATCAAGGTTACAAAACTCTCACCCTATATTATGGAGAAAAGGGGGATCTATAGAAGTCCTATCTTATGCTGACAACACATTTTTCTGTTTGATATATTATGGTGAGTATGTGTTGTCAGCCAAGGACAGGAACTATTTAACTGGTAAGATCCCCAGTTGAAATTAAAGAAAAAAAAAATACTGAAACCACCATGTCTAAGAACCTGTAAGCGCAAAAAAAAAAAAAATGTTTGTTCTTTAGATACATTTAATGATTGTTTTATCCATAATATGATTTATTTATGTAAAAGATTTTTGGGATTGTACATTTTTTTTTTATTGTTAAGTTGTGATCTTTCCTCTTTTTAAGCAGAATTATTTTTTTAATAGTTTATCACATTTAAGACCTATACCACTTTTAAGACTCAGAACACAGAAAAGACCCTATTGGTGGGACTTTAAAGTTACATAGTATATACCAGGCATGTCCAAAATCCGGCCCGAGGGCCAATTGCGACCCGCGTTCCAGTTTAATATGGCCCCCCTAGTCATTTTGATAAATATATATCTTTTGTGGCCCCCAGGGCCACAAAAGATATACCGTATTTATCGGCGCTGCCTCGGAGGGGACAGGGAGGGGGGCAGGACGAGTGCCATCAGATTACATACAGTAAAATCTCCTGTTTACTAGGCATCTGTAATAGTAAATCCCATCTCCTGGGCTGCCATTGGACGACTGTTCTACCTATCATAGGAGGCGGGACTTTGTATTAAAGAGGCTGCCGAGTAAACAGGAGATTCTCCTGTATGTAATCTGTCGGCGCTCGTCCTGCCCCCCCTCCCTGTCCCCTCCAAGGCTGCAGATGGGCATTGTTTAGGGTGCACTGAGGCAATGGTGAGGCTGCATTCATGGCAATAGTGAGACTGCACTCATGGCAATGGTGAGGCTGCAGATGGGCACTGATTAGGCTGCATTGATGGGCACTGACACTTAATTTGCTTCACAGTTCTTTATTTAAAATGTTATTTTTTTCCTGAACCTTCCCTCTTAAAGTGAAGGTGCATGTTATACGCCGATAAATACAGTATATCCAAATAACACGCCTGAGCTCATCCTTAGTCCTGAGTGGTGCTCAAGGATTTGTTGGGGGCAACAAAAGATATATATATATATATATATATATATATATATATATATATATATATATAGATATAGATATAGATATAGATATATATATATATCCAAATAACACGCTCCTAGCTCATTTCTTCACCACACACAGCCACAAAGGCAAGAGAATTCTTGTTGGGCAGTGTATTAGTGCTCGGACGAACACACTTAGATCAAATTTTAATGGTTCAAAGAATGTCAGGCAAAATGGTCGTCCCTCACGCATGTTCACTTCATCAAATCTGGCCCTCTTTGAAAAACGTTTGGACACCCTTTGTATATACTATGTGACTTGTGTGCCTTTAAAATCCCGTCAATAGTTTTTTTTTCTTTGTTCTATATCAGAAGAGGGATGTGGCACTTAGCAGAGTAGTATCACCATGAATCTAGATACTTTTAAAATGCAGTTCATGATCTGCACTAAATTCTTACTGCCCTATCTAAAGTGAATATCTGCTTTGCCCAAGTAGGGCAAACCAATACATTTACTTTAATATCACTTCCTACTTTGAAAAAAGCAATTCCTTACAATTATACTTGCTCTGGGACAGTACCCCAAAGTTTTGAAACTGAAGCTTAAAGTGGTGTTCCGGACTAAATTAAACTTTTTAAATAAAAATACCCCTAGAATACACAATTTTAATGTATTCTAGTAAAGTTAGTCTGTAAACTACGGTCCGTTTTGTTAGGTTATTACAGCATTTAAATAGTTTATAAAGTAGAAATAGACTGTGGCCATTTTAAGTCTGGGCATCTGAAGCCAGACTGTATTACTTCCTGGATATCAGGCTTGCAAATCTCGCACAAGCAGTGTATTCGGTTTCAGTTTCATGTTACCCTTTCTCTCCAGTTTCATAGCAAGTTGCTGCCCCCTATTTATGTAAACATCTCCTCCCCTCCTTCCCTCCAGTATGTACAAGCAATAATATTCTAGAAATACAGAAATCTGCTGCTAAAGGTAAGAGCTTTAAAAATATCCTAATTGTAAACTAAATCATTTGTTTCTGTGCAGATATATCTACATTATATATATATATATATAATCTTATTATGTAGATATATCTGCACAGAAACAAATTATTTAGTTTACAATTAGGATATTTTTAAAGCTCTTACCTTTAGCAGCAGATTTCTGTATTTGAAGATGAGGGACGAGAAGGCCGAAGGTGAGGGATGAGGGACGAGAAGGCCAAAGGTGAGGGATGAGGGACGAGAAGGCTGAAGGCGAGGGATGAGGGACGAGAAGGCCGAAGGTGAGGGATGAGGGACGAGAAGGCCGAAGATGAGGGATGAGGGACGAGAAGGCCGAAGATGAGGGATGAGGGACGAGAAGGCCGAAGGTGAGGGATGAGGGACGAGAAGGCTGAAGGTGAGGGATGAGGGGTATGTGTGTGTATCAATCACAGCACATTGCATCACCCCCAGCACATCGAATCGCATCACCCCAGCACTTCGAATCGCATGGCCCACAGCACATTGCAACACCCCCAGCAAATCGAATCGCATGGCCCACAGAACATTGCATCACCCCCAGCACGTCAAATCGCATAATTTACAGCACATTGAATCACCCCCAGCACATCGAATCGCATCATTTACAGCACATTGCATCACCCCCAGCACATCGAATCGCATCATTTACAGCACATTGATTTAATTTCATTTAGATAGATTGAGCAGGCAGGCGATTCAGTTAGCTAGATTGAGCAGGCAGTTGATTCAGTTAGCTCCAGTATATTTAGTTTATATATATATACATTCCGGGCTTTGTATATATATATATAAGTGTAGCGGGTATACACTTTTCTGTGTATTTAAAACTGGCAGAGACACCAGTGATGTGCAGTTCCCTGCAGCCCAGCGGGTGGCGCTGTCGCCTTGGGCTGGGGTTGAACCATTGCTGTGTGCTGTGCTCCCTTTTTGTCCTCCCTCGGCAGCGGTATGGTGGGGCGGGGAACCCGCCGTGCTTGCTGGGAGAGGGTATAAAGGGGCCGGCCATCTTTGTCACGGGGTCGAGTCCCGGGCACCTTCAGCCTGTGGGCAGTGGTTCGTGTCGGTCCTCTAGGCGGGCCTAGGCCTAGAGGACGTTCGGAGGTCGTGTTCCATCCCAGGCACCTTTAGCCTGGGGTGAGGTACTCGGATGGAGGTCTGGAGCTCAGTGCCCAACACTGAGTTCCGCGAGGGAAGGAGATCCTAGGGGACCCTGGGAGAGGGTACACCGAATCCAGAGGGCGTAATGGACCGGTGGGAGATACTTGCTTGAAGACCTGGTGCAGCATATTGCCGGTGACAGGTGAGCCTTCCATCGGAGACCGCCTGGAAGGAAATCCCCCCTCGCTCGGAGACCGCAACCCACTTTCAGGAAGGAAAGTGGAGAATTCATTGTGCCTGGGCCTACTCGCATCCACACCCCCCCTGTCTGTTCTGTTCGTTGAGGGAGTCCAACTGTCTGTGCATTACTCTGTCATTGGAAGAATAAAGGAGTGTTGGACTTTTATTGGTGTGGGGCTCATTTACTGGCAGACACTGTTCCACAGAAGAAGCGGAGGCTCCAAACACCGAACACCGACCCGAAGGTAAAGAAACTTTGCTCACACCACACAAACATCTGCGGTGAAAGCTTGGCGTGGTGACCCCGCACTCTCTCCTTCAGAGTACCCCTAGACAAAAGCCAGAGTAAGAAGAATAGAGAGGAGAGAGTGGAGGCCGCTACATATATATATATATATATATATATATATATATATATATATATATATATACTGTATACAGTTTAGCTAGATCTCACTGCAGAGCATTCCTGGTGTATTGTTCCTAATATACTGCAGGCAGGCAGTTGATTCAGTTAGCTGCAGTATATTCCGTTTATTTGATTTTTTTATTATTATTAGTTTTTTTATTATTATTAGTTTGCTGCACACCATGCTCTCAACTGTGAGGCTTTAAACCATTTAAACAATTGTTTTGCATTGCATGTGCTGTGATTGATGCGATTCGATGTGCTGGGGGTGATGCAATGTGCTGTGAGTGATGCGATTCGATGTGCTGGGGGTGATGCAATGTGCTGTAAATGATGCAAATCGATGTGCTGGGGGTGATGCAATGTGCTGTAAATGATGCGATTCGACGTGCTGGGGGTGATGCAATGTTCTGTGGGCCATGCGATTCGATGTGCTGGGGGTGATGCAATGTGCTGTAAATGATGCGATTCGATGTGCTGGGGTGATGCAATGTGCTGTGATTGATGCGATTAGATGTGCTGGGGGTGATGTGATTCGATGTGCTGGGGTGATGCAATGTGCTGTGATTGATGTTATTCTGTGTTCTTGGGGTTGCTGCAATCACAGCACATTGCATCACCCCAGCACATCGAATCGCATCATTTACAGTACATTGCATCACCCCCAGCACATCGAATCACATCATTTACAGCACATTGCATCACCCCCAGCACATCAAATCGCATCAATCACAGCACATTGCATCACCCCCAGCACATCGAATCGCATCACCCCCAGCACATCGAATCACATCATTTACAGCACATTGCATCACCCCCAGCACATCGAATCACATCAATCACAGCACATTGCATCACCCCCAGCATATCGAATCCCATCACCTCCAGCACATCGAATCGCATAATTTACAGCACATTGCATCACCCCCAGCACATCGAATCATATCATTTATAGCACATTGATGTTATTCTGTGTTCTTGGGGTTGCAGCAATGTGCTGTAAATGATGTGATTTAATGTGCTGGGGGTTATGCAATGTGCTGTGATTGATGCGATTCGATGTGCTGGGGGTGATGCAATGTGCTGTAAATTATGCAATTCGATGTGCTGGGGGTGATGAAATGTACTGTAAATGATGGGATTCGATGTGCTGGGGTGATGCAATGTGCTGTGATTGCAGCAACCCCAAGAACACAGAATAACATCAATCACAGCACATTGCATCACCCCAGCACATCGAATCGCATTACCCCCAGCACATCGAATCACATCATTTACAGCACATTGCATCACCCCCAGCACATCTAATCGCATCAATCACAGCACATTGCATCACCCCAGCACATCGAATCGCATCATTTACAGCACATTGCATCACCCCCAGCACATCGAATCGCATGGCCCACAGCACATTGCATCACTCCAGCACATCGAATCACATCAATCACAGCACATCGAATCGCATCATTTACAGCACATTGCATCACCCCTAGCATATCGAATCACATAATTTACAGCACATTGCAGCAACCCCAAGAACACAGAATAACATCAATCACAGCACATTGCATCACCCCAGCACATCGAATCGCATCACCCCAGCACATCGAATCGCATCATTTACAGCACATTGCATCATCCCCCAGCACATCTAATCACATGGCCCACAGAACATTGCATCACCCCCAGCACGTCGAATCGCATAATTTACAGCACATTGCATCACCCCCAGCACATCGAATCGCATCACTCACAGCACATTGCATCACCCCCAGCACATCAAATTGTATCAATCACAGCACATTGCATCACCCCAGCACATCGAATCACATCATTTACAGCACATTGTATCACCCCCAGCACATCGAATCGCATGGCCCACAGAACATTGCATCACCCCTAGCACGTCGCATCACATCATTTACAGCACATTGCATCACCCCCAGCACATCGAATCACATCATTTACAGCACATTGCATCACCCCCAGCACATCGAATTGCATCATTTACAGCACATTGCAGCAACCCCAAGAACACAGAATAACATCATTTACTGCACATTGCATCACCCCCAGCACATCGAATCGCATCAATCACAGCACATTGCATCACCCCAGCACATCGAATCGCATCACCCCAGCACATCGAATCGCATCATTTACAGCACATTGCATCACCCCCAGCACATCAAATCGCATGGCCCACAGAACATTGCATCACCCCCAGCACGTCAAAACGTATCATTTACAGCACATTGCATCACCCCCAGCACATCGATTTGCATCATTTACTGCACATTGCATCACCCCCAGCACATCGAATCACATCTATGCAGACATAGTACAGGAGATGGTCAGAGACTGCGGACATGATACATGAGATGGTCAGAGACTGCAGTTCCTATGGACGTTAGTAGATAATGGCCAATTCGCCCTCTCACCTGACCCAGCGATACAGCAACAACGGTTCCTTTGATCAGGAGCCTTCTCACTCTGAATTGCCCGTGGCGACTCCACTGGGTAGAGCCCATATCTGTATTCTGGCAATGACTCCATTCCTTTCTCTGCCAGGGATGGCGCCAGGCTGTGTGGCTTCCCCCCTCCATTAGTACAGACCCCCTCTCAGGACAAACCATCCCCTCCATTAGTACAGACCCCCCTCAGGAAAAACTACCCCTCTCCATTAGTACAGACCACCCCGGACAACCCACCCCCCTCCATTAGTACAGACCCCCCAGGACAAACCACCCCTCCTCCATTAGTATAGACCCCCACGGACAAACCACCCCCCTCCATTAGTACAGACCCCCAGGACAAACCACCCCCCCTCCATTAGTATAGACCCCCCTGGACAAACCACCCCCCTCCATTAATACAGACACCCCCAGGACAAACCACCCCCCTCCATTAGTACAGACCCCCCAGGACAAACCACCCCCCCATTAGTATAGACCCCCCCGGCAAACCACCCCCTCCATTAGTACAGACCCCCACAGGACAAACCGCTCCCCCTCCATTAGTACAGACCCCCCCAAGACAAACCACCCCCATCCATTAGTATAGACCCCCCCAGACAAACCTTCCCCCTCCATTAGTACAGACCCCCAGGACAAACCACCCCCTCCATTAGTACAGACCCCCCCAGGACAAACCACCCCCCCTCCATTAGTATAGACCCCCCAGGACAAACCACCCTCCCTCCATTAGTATAGACCCCCCCGGACAAACCACCCCCCTCCATTAGTATAGACCCCCCCAGGAAAAACCACCCCCCTACATTACATTTATTAAAAACACCCGGACGGCAGCTGGAGAGGAGAGGACAGTGTGCAGCCATGCCGCCCGGGTAGAGGAGGAGAACAAACACGTCGGGCATAGACCGCCCCCCCCAGCAACGTCACTGCGTGGCTGGTCGGAGACAGCCGCTACAATCTCCAGCTGTTTCGCTCTCATCCTCTGACAAGAGGAGGGAGGGGGGGCTTCGGCAGGGAACACAGCAGTGGCGGTGATCGGCGGAGAGAGCCGCCTACGAACGAGGAGGAAGGGGAGCACTCTGGCGCTTCAGCGCCCCCCACCTCTGTGGAGCCTGGTCACATCATCACACAGTGCAGTGTGAGATGCGACAGGCTGAGGACACACACACCAGGCGGACCGAGGGAGGGCAGGATGGGCGTGCCTTTCTGACCATAGGAACGCAATGCTAGCCTCCTGGGATTGATGACAAACATCTCCCAGGAGGCATAGCGGTCAGTGTATGACGCGAGGAGGCTGCGGCCACGGCAGGGGAAAGAAATAAAAAATAAAATAAAACAGTGAGTTTAAAAAAAAATATGCCATTTATTCTTAAGGGGACAGTAATAAAGAGGATGCAACAAAGAGGGTGGAACTCCACTTTAACCACTTACGGACCGCCCGCCGCAGGAATAAGTTGCCACTTTGAAGAGAAATACTGTTGTTATGGTAGCAGCTAGCTACCATAACCCGGTACCATCTTCAAGAGCGGGCGGTCCGCTTTCAGATAAAAGTGGTCTCTGCAGTGGATTCGCCGCAAGATCACTTTTATTGGCGGCGGAAGACGGCCCCCCTACCGCCGCTCTCCGATGCTCTCCGCTGCTTTCCGGAGCCGCCGGCAGCGGCCGAGGCGTTCGGATGCTGTCCCTTCCTGGGCATGGAGACGAGTGAGGGGAGGATGGCCCCCACCCATCTCCATATCATTGCAGGGCGGAAGTGAAGCCAATTTTTTATTTATTTATTGTATTTTAGTCTAAATATGAGATCTGAGGTCTTTTTGACCCCAGATCTCCAAAAAAATTTTTCTTTTTTAAAACCGTGTCAAAATAAAAAAAAATAAGTAAAATAAATACGATTTTTTTTTGTTTTAAAGCGCCTCATCTCGACAAGCCCGCGCGCAGAAGCGAACGCATGCGTGAGCAGCGCCCGCATATGAAAACGGTGTTCAAACCAGAAATGTGAGGTATCTCCGCGATTGTGAGAGCGAGAGAAATAATTCTAACCCTAGACCTCCTCTGTAACTCAAAACATGCAACCTGTAGAATTTTTTAAACGTCGCCTATGGGGGTTTTTAGGGTAAAAGTTTGACGCCATTCCACGAGCGGGCGAAACTTTGAAGAGTGACATGTTGGGTATCAATTTACTCAGCATAAAATTATCTTTTACAAAATTAAAAAAAAAATGGGCTAACTTTACTGTTGTCTTATTTTTTCATTTAAAAAATTAAAAATTTTCCCCAAAAAGTGTGCTTGTAAGACCGCTGCGCAAATACTGAGTGACAAAAGTATTGCAATTACCGCCATTTTATTCTCTAGGGTGATAGAAAAAAACTGTTTTGGGGTTCTAAGTAACTTTCTAGCAAAAAAAAACTGTTTTTAACTTGTAAACACCAAATCTCAGAAAGAGGCTTGATCTTTAAAGTGACACTTTTTTTTTTTTTAATTAACAAACATGTCATACTTACCTCCACTGTGCAGTTTGTTTTGCACAGAGTGGCCCTGATCTTCCTCTTCTGGGGTCCCACGGCGGCTCTCGTGGCTCCTCCCCGCAAGAGCTAACCCCCTCTGGGAAGCTCTCTCCCGAGGGGGTTACCTTGTGGGCGCGCTCCTATGACATACAATCGGCGTCCATAGCCGTTGATTGTATGACTCTGCCCCACCCCCCCGGCGGCCGCACCTTTGGATTTGATTGACAGCAGCGGGAGCCAATGGCTGCGCTGCTATCAATCTATCAAATGAAGAGCCGATCAGCCATGGGGAGAATGACGCGGGATTGCGCCCTCGGAAATTCGGGGCTCAGGAAAGTAAAACGGGGGCTCAGGGGGGGCGGACACTGTAAGGTGTTTTTTCACCTTAATGCATAGGATGCATTAAGGTAAAAAACACAAAGCTTTACAACCCCTTTAAGTGGTTAAGCAGTTTCATAAGGAAAGGTTAACAATGGAAGTCAACATATTTCTCTCTTGACAGAGTGACATGAATTCACATTACTGCTACAACTTAGTACGTTTTCATTTTAACATTGAATGCAGACTGGGCAGTCAACAAAATGCACTGGGTTTATCTTTCCTTGGCCCCTGGATGACAATATCCAATGTCACATCTTGTTAAAATCTCTAATGGGACAAGGCATGGTTTTCCCGGGTCACCTCTGATTTTTTTCCTTCATCACAAAGAAAATTGTTAAAATGTGCTTTGACCTCTGACAATGAATGAAGTGTGAACACAAAATTAGACTATATTCCAATTATGCTACCTGTGACAGCAGGAAGGTAAAGTCACCTGGTTGCATCCAGGGGGGTAGATATATTTCGCCCAGATTCAGGCTTTACGCCGACTTATACAACTAGGTGGAGAGTTGTATAAGGCTAGTGGGCTCATGGATGACTCATACCTCTAGGGAGAGTGTGGGGCGTCGTGCAGACAGAGATGAGGAGACCAGCTGAACCTTGTCAGCTCATTTAGGCCTCTATAAGAACTCCCAGATTCATTAGGTGTTAGCTCATGCCTGGAACCAGACCTGTGTGGACTGTCTAGGGAGAGTGAACCCCTGTGCGGTGAGGCAAAGCCTGTGTGGCTATTTGTTTGGACTTTTACTAAACCAGGGACTTAGGGACTAGGACAGCACTAGGCTGATCCCAGTTGTTAGTTAGGAAACCTGTATGTTTAGTCAGAGGTCAACTTGACCAGGATTTATTTTGGTTATGTTTCTTTTGCTTTGCTGTGTTTTGTCACTGTAAATAGAAAATAAACCGCACCTTTTTTTGATTTTGAAAACCACAACCTCCGTTTGCTGGGCCTGTTTTGTGTGGGGAGCCCATCCCGGGGGTCACACACACCCGCTGCCGAGCTAACCCCCTCACAGTTGGTGGAGAACCAGTGGCAGTTTTTTTTAAGCCAGCATGGAGGAGATGGCTCTAGCAAATGCCAATCAACAGCAGACAAACGCAACTTTGCAACAGAGTCTGGAGGCTCAGCAACGAGCCCAGCAGCAATCTGAGGCCCGCTTCATAGACCTGTTGCAGAAGCAAGAGCAGAGACTACAACAACAGATGGAAGCAGTAATGCAGCAACGTCCGCAGACCAGTGAGGAAAGCCGTCCCACTAATACCGCGTCCTTTGGGGTGAGTCGTTTATTGACAAAAATGACTGGAGAGGATGATCCAGAGGTATTTTTGACCACATTTGAAAGGACCGCTGAAAGAGAAAAGTGGCCTGAGGAGCAGTGGGCTGGACTGGTGGCTCCTCTGTTAACTGGTGAATCGCAGAAAGCTTACTATGACCTAGAGCCTAACCAAGCAAAAGACTATGTGATGCTAAAAGCTGAAATATTGGCAAGGCTGGGTGTCACCCAGGCTGTCCGGGCTCAGCGTGTGCATAACTGGACTTTCCAGCTTGGAAAACCCCCCAGGTCTCAAATGTATGATCTCATTCACCTGAGCAGAAAGTGGCTACAGCCAGAGACTTTGTCCGCACCAAAGATTGTGGAACGTGTTGTAATGGATCGGTTTTTGAGAGCTCTTCCTACTGCCATCCAAAAGTGGGTAAGCCATGGAGACCCAGAGACGGCCGATGGTCTTGTGGATCGTGTGGAGAAATACTTGGCTACAGAGAACCTGACGGCCTCTTCCAGAGACACTCGGACTTTCCACCCTAAGACCAGACCATCCCCAGGGGCGGATAAGAGGATTCCAAGGGGTGAGGGTGGAGAGAGTGAGAGGGTGGGAGCTCTACCCCAAGTTTGGCGAGAACAGCCTGGGAAATCAGCGGCTCAAGAGGCGGCAAGAAGGATCGTTTGCTACCGCTGCCGGCAAGCGGGACATATTGCAGCCAATTGCCCGGTTGTGGAGGAACCCATGCAGTGTGACTTTCTGACGGGCAGACGTCAGTCGCTGTGTGCGACAGTCGCATGCACTGCCATTCGAGGAACTGAGAAACATTTATGCAAAATGTGTGTTAATGGTAGAAATGTTGTGGTATTGCTGGATTCAGGTAGCCTTGTGACCCTGATAAAGGCTGAGTTAGTTAAAACAGAGGTCTCTGGGAATAGCAAGGTAGCTGTTATTTGTGTGCATGGGGACACCCGAGAGTATCCAGTGACTACAGTGTGTTTCGAGACCCCCAAAAGGTACCCTCTCTCATCCAGTGGGCTTAGTATCTCAGTTACCGCATGACGCCATTGTGGGAAGGGATTTTCCGAAGTTCTGGGAACTGTGGGATGATCCTGAGCCCCTCACTGGTGCCCCTATGTACCAGGAATGTGATAGCCAGAACTCCCCTGAGAGTGGTGAGGACTCTCCGGAATTTCCCTTATCAGTATTGGCAGGGGAGACTCAAGAAACTGGAGAGGAGCCCACCTCCTCAGACGAAAACCTACCGTCTGTGGAGTTTTCTGATCTTGAGGTTCACAGGGAAAACTTTGCCACAGAACAGTTGAAAGACCCCGCCCTAATAAAGGCACGGGAAAACGTAGTGAAAATAGATGGTGAGTTAGTGAACCCAGATAATACCTGCACTTACCCATACTTCAGCGTAGAGAAGGACCTACTGTATCGGGTGGCAAAAAGGGCAGAAGAAACCGTTGAGCAGCTTGTGGTGCCCAAACCTTACAGGAAGTTGGTGTTGGAGTTGGCCCATGGGCACATTCTTGGAGGTCATCTGGGGACAGAGAAAACCCGAGAGAGGGTATTACAGAGATTCTATTGGCCGGGGGTGATGAAGGACGTAGAAAATTATTGTTCCTCCTGCCCTGTGTGTCAGAGGTTGGCCCCGATGCCACATTTCCATAGCCCGCTGGTCCCTCTACCCATCATTGAGGTCCCGTTTGAGAGGATCGCCATGGATTTGGTAGGTCCTATAATCAAGTCCGCTAGGGGACACCAGTACATATTAGTTATAATGGACTATGCCACCCGTTATCCAGAAGCGATCCCTCTCCGAAATACCTCGGCCAAAACCATAGCCAAAGAGCTATCTCTTGTTTTTAGCCGGGTGGGTATTTGTAAAGAACTGCTTACGGACCAAGGTACACCCTTTATGTCCCGGGTTATGAAAGAGCTGTGTAAATTGTTCAAAGTGACGCAATTGCGTACGTCTGTATATCACCCCCAAACCGATGGGCTGGTTGAAAGATTCAACAAAACCCTAAAACAAATGTTGAAGAAAGTGGTGGATAGAGATGGAAAGGATTGGGACTGTTTACTTCCTTATTTGATGTTTGCTATTAGGGAGGTGCCCCAATCCTCTACGGGATTCTCCCCCTTTGAGTTACTGTATGGGAGACACCCAAGAGGGCTGTTGGATATTGCCAAGGAAACTTGGGAAAGTGAGAGTTCTCCCCACAGGAGTGTGATTGAGCATGTCGCCCTGATGCAAGATCGAATTGCACAGGTAATGCCCATCGTGAAGGAACATTTGGCCCAAGCGCAGTTGGCACAGCAGAGAGTGTACAACCGTGGAGCCAAGACCCGTACCTTTTCCCCGGGGGATAGGATATTGGTACTTGTCCCTACGGTTGAAAGTAAATTCCTTGCCAAATGGCAAGGCCCCTACGAGATAATGGAAAAAGTGAGCGAAGTGAATTACAAGGTCAGACAACCAGGAAGGCGAAAGCCCGAACAGATCTATCACGTTAATCTGTTGAAAGCCTGGAGGGATAGAGAGACCCTAGTCGCAGACACTTGGTCACCAGCTCAAACTGGTTGCGTGATTCCTGAGGTTGGAATAGCAGCCACCTTGTCACAACCCCAACAACAGGAGGTTAAGGAGTTTGTGCTTCGCAACAAGGAGGTATTCTCTGAGCTGCCGGGACAAACATCTGGGGTAGAGCATGACATCATTACCCCGCCCGGTGAAAGGGTGAAGTTAAAACCCTATCGGATCCCAGAGGCTCGACGGGAGGCAATACGGGAGGAAGTACAGAAAATGCTGAACTTAGGGGTGATAGAGGAGTCCCAAAGTGATTGGTCTAGTCCCATCGTGTTGGTGCCTAAACCGGATGGGAGCTGGCGATTTTGTAACGATTTTCGTCAGTTGAACAAAGTTACAAAATTTGACACCTACCCCATGCCACGTATAGATGAGTTGATCGACCGGCTGGGAACAGCCCGATACATGACGACTCTTGACCTCACAAAAGGGTATTGGCAAATCCCCCTGGCCAAGTCGGCCAAAGAGAAAACCGCATTTGTAACCCCAGACGGGGCGTTCCAATATAAAAGAATGCCGTTCGGGTTACAGAATGCGCCGGCCACATTCCAGCGGAAAATGGACCAGATGCTGAGGCCCCATCGGAAGTATGCTGCGGCTTACCTGGATGACGTAATTGTCCATAGCACAGATTGGGCCTCACATCTGCCAAAAGTGCAAGCAGTCCTGGACTCTGTTCGGGAAGCGGGGTTTACGGCTAACCCCAAGAAGTGTACCATTGGGCAGGAGGAGGCCAAATATCTTGGGTACACCATTGGGAGGGGAGTAATAAAACCCCAACTCAACAAAGTCGAGGCCATCCAGAGTTGGCCACGTCCCAACAGCAAGAAGCAGGTACGAGCCTTTCTGGGAATCGCTGGGTATTATCGGCGATTCATTCCCCACTTTGCTTCTAAGGCTGTGCCCCTAACCAACCTGACGAAGGGGAAAGGGTCGGTCATGATTAAATGGACCCCCGAGGCTGAGGCAGCATTCCAATTCTTGAAACAAGCCTTATGTAGCCAGCCAGTGTTGTACTCACCCGACTTCTCTAAAGACTTTGTCGTACAAAGTGATGCGTCAGATGTGGGGTTAGGAGCAGTATTGTCCCAGGTCTGGAACGGGGAAGAGCACCCAGTCATTTACCTCAGCAGGAAGTTGAAGTCCCATGAGGTAAATTACGCCACCGTTGAAAAGGAGTGTTTAGCGGTGAAGTGGGCTCTAGATTCCCTTCGGTACTACCTGCTAGGTAGGCACTTTGACATGGTTACGGATCACGCTCCGTTAAAGTGGATGGCTCAAAACAAGGAAACAAATAGAAGAGTGAATAGGTGGTTCCTGGCCCTCCAGGAATTCAACTTCACAGTAAAGCATCGCCCTGGCGTTCAAATGGGGAATGTGGATGCTTTGTCTCGAGTACATGAATGCCTGATTGCTGGTGTTCCAACCCCGAGGTTAAAACAAGAGGGGGGGGTATGTGACAGCAGGAAGGTAAAGTCACCTGGTTGCATCCAGGGGGGTAGATA
Source organism: Rana muscosa (assembly GCA_029206835.1). NCBI lineage: Eukaryota > Metazoa > Chordata > Amphibia > Anura > Ranidae > Rana > Rana muscosa. The sequence goes on from CM055122.1 coordinate 1,158,851,021, forward strand.
TATTTCGCCCAGATTCAGGCTTTACGCCGACTTATACAACTAGGTGGAGAGTTGTATAAGGCTAGTGGGCTCATGGATGACTCATACCTCTAGGGAGAGTGTGGGGCGTCGTGCAGACAGAGATGAGGAGACCAGCTGAACCTTGTCAGCTCATTTAGGCCTCTATAAGAACTCCCAGATTCATTAGGTGTTAGCTCATGCCTGGAACCAGACCTGTGTGGACTGTCTAGGGAGAGTGAACCCCTGTGCGGTGAGGCAAAGCCTGTGTGGCTATTTGTTTGGACTTTTACTAAACCAGGGACTTAGGGACTAGGACAGCACTAGGCTGATCCCAGTTGTTAGTTAGGAAACCTGTATGTTTAGTCAGAGGTCAACTTGACCAGGATTTATTTTGGTTATGTTTCTTTTGCTTTGCTGTGTTTTGTCACTGTAAATAGAAAATAAACCGCACCTTTTTTTTATTTTGAAAACCACAACCTCCGTTTGCTGGGCCTGTTTTGTGTGGGGAGCCCATCCCGGGGGTCACACACACCCGTTGCCGAGCTAACCCCCTCACATACCTTACATATCTGATTACTTCTCCAGCTGAGACCCAATCACTACTTGATCAATTTGGATTGGCTTCATATTATAAGGTAAATTGTTCCAATTTGTCTTTTATGCAGGCAGAATAGGCACAGTCAGAATGTTCACAAAATCCATGCCAAACTATGTCTCTATGTTTCTGTTATTTTGCAAAAAATGCAAGTTATTATCAACAAATATATAAAAATAAGCAACAACCTAAAGTTAGTTATTAAGCTTTACTGATCAACAAAACAAAATATAGGAGTAGGAACATTTATTTTGCAACATATCACAACACTGCAAATGTAGGCAAGCTCTAAAAAAAAAAAAAACTTTTACTTGTTTTACCTTATTTTTAGACATAATAATCTGTAAAAATGCATTTCTATTCAAAAGTTGTATTTCATTTTAGATTAGAGTGGGGATTAGGGATGAGCTTCAAGTTCGAGTCGAACATGAGTTCGACTCGAACATCGGCTGTTCGATCGTTCGACGAAGATCAAACATTATGGGCCGTTCGTGCCAAATTCGGGCGGCGCGTCACGGCCCATAATGCACTGCGTCATCGCAGTGCATTGCTGGCTGATAATTGGCCAAGCATGCACATGTTTTGGCCAATCACAGCGCCGTCAGCACAGAGAGCCATAATTGGTCAAAGGCAGGGTGCCTTTGGCCAATCATGGTTTAGGGGATTAGGTACACGCCCCACACTATATAAGGCCGCCTGCACGTCAGCCTTGTGTAGTGTGTTCCGGCAGAGAGAGAGAGAGAGTGTCATTTAATTTAATTTAGATAGATTGAGCAGGCAGGCGATTCAGTTAGCTAGATTGAGCAGGCAGTTGATTCAGTTAGCTCCAGTATATTTAGTTTATATATATATACATTCCGGGCTTTGTATATATATATATATATAAGTGTAGCGGGTATACACTTTTCTGTGTATTTAAAACTGGCAGAGACACCAGTGATGTGCAGTTCCCTGCAGCCCAGCGGGTGGCGCTGTCGCCTTGGGCTGGGGTTGAACCATTGCTGTGTGCTGTGCTCCCTTTTTGTCCTCCCTCGGCAGCGGTATGGTGGGGCGGGGAACCCGCCGTGCTTGCTGGGAGAGGGTATAGAGGGGCCGGCCATCTTTCTCACGGGGTCGAGTCCCGTTCACCTTCAGCCTGTGGGCGGTGGTTCGTGTCGGTCCTCTAGGCGGGCCTAGGCCTAGAGGACGTTCGGAGGTCGTGTTCCATCCCAGGCACCTTTAGCCTGGGGTGAGGTACTCGGATGGAGGTCTGGAGCTCAGTGCCCAACACTGAGTTCCGCGAGGGAAGGAGATCCTAGGGGACCCTGGGAGAGGGTACCCGAATCCAGAGGGCGTAATGGACGGTGTGAGATACTTGCTTGAAGACCCGGTGCAGCATATTGCCGGTGACAGGTGAGCCTTCCATCGGAGACCGCCTGGAAGGAAATCCCCCCTCGCTCGGAGACCGCAACCCACTTTCAGGAAGGAAAGTGGAGAATTCATTGTGCCTGGGCCTACTCGCATCCACACCCCCCCTGTCTGTTCTGTTCGTTGAGGGAGTCCAACTGTCTGTGCATTACTCTGTCATTGGAAGAATAAAGGAGTGTTGGACTTTTATTGGTGTGGGGCTCATTTACTGGCAGAAACTGTTCCACAGAAGAAGCGGAGGCTCCAAACACCGAACACCGACCCGAAGGTAAAGAAACTTTGCTCACACCACACAAACATCTGCGGTGAAAGCTTGGCGTGGTGACCCCGCACTCTCTCCTTCAGAGTACCCCTAGACAAAAGCCAGAGTAAGAAGAATAGAGAGGAGAGAGTGGAGGCCGCTACATATATATATATATATATATATATATATATATACTGTATACAGTTTAGCTAGATCTCACTGCAGAGCGTTCCTGGTGTATTGTTCCTAATATACTGCAGGCAGGCAGTTGATTCAGTTAGCTGCAGTATATTCAGTTTATTAGATTTTTTTATTATTATTAGTTTTTTTATTATTATTAGTTTGCTGCACACCATACTCTCAACAGTGAGGCTTTAAACCATTTAAACGATTGTTTTGCATTTTTAACACACTAATAAGCGCAAGCTGTTATGTCTGTGTGTCACCAGGCATCGGCATGTCGGTGCTTTGCGGTTATGGGGACACAGGATGTGTGCAGGTGCAGGATTGAAGTTTTGGTGAGAGGCAGGTGGGAAAGCATAAAAGGAAGTTGTGAGGGAATGAGCAGCCAATCCCATGAATAAGTCCAAGTGACGAGTGGCTGCATTATCATTGACACTATCGTGACAAACTGAGGCTAAGAACGCTACACAGCTGCTGTGACCCAGAGCTCAGGAGGGGGTGAGAGACCTACACCGAGCGTATACCTTGGGTCCACCATGACCGCAAATCACTGCAGTGCCATCTTACACTTTTTTCTGCTTGCTGTGATTGATTTAAGGCTGGTTTTATTTTCATATCATGTGAGTGCAATATTTGAAGTGTGGTTGTGTATTTTTAATAAATTTGGTCGTTACTATTTTACGCTATTGGAGCACCTTTTCATTTTTACATGTATGGAATATCCTGTGTTGGCACACAAGCTTTCAATTGATGGTGGTTCACCCTCTAGTGGTTAACTAGTGAATAGGCCTGGCGCACGGTCTCTGCCACCGACCGTGAGTTTTGGTTGCTGCCACCGACCGGATGAACCGTTGAGGCCCCTGCCACAGGCCTGATAAAAGGTCCCTGCCACTGACCTGAGTTGAATAGTTGGACTGCTGCCACCGGTCATAGAACATGAACCACCTTCCTCTATGAACTTGACCCCTGTTCGAGAAAGATATCTCTCCGGGCGGTCTCCAGAGGTTTACCCGACACTGGCAATATGCTCCACCAGATCTTCGGATGAATCACTCCTCCGGTCCCTTACGCCTCTGGATTCAGGTGCCCAACTCCCGGGGCACCCTAGGACAATCCCTCCCTCGCAGGACCCAGCGGAAGGTACTGGGCCCCATACTGAAGGTGTCTGGGATGGAACACGAACTCCAAGTGTCCAGGCCTAGACCGCCTGGACACAGACCGCGGACAGCAGCCCTCAGGCTGAAGGTGCCTGGGACTCGAACCTTGTGGCGAAGATGTCCGCCCCTTTAAACCCTCTCCCAGCAAACACAGCGGGTTCCCCGCCCCGTCGTACAACCGCTGCGAGAGATCACAAAGGGTAAGGCACTGCAGTGATGATTCAACCCCGGCCCAAAGTGACAGCGCCACCTGCTGAGCCGCAGGGAACTAGACATCACTGATGTCTTCACCAGATTTAAAAGTATATACCCGCTACACTATTATATTATGTTTTTCCTATGAAACCTTCATTTGGCTTAATATTTGTAAATTTTGTAGTTTAGCCTCTTGCCGACCATTAAACGCATATGTACAGTGGAAAGGAGCGTGAGCCTTAATGCCCACATGCTGCACATATGCATTCATGGTGGATGAAGTTTCTGTGCTTAGAGTGTGTTCACTGTGCACTTCCAACACAGTAAACGTGCCATCATTTATGACTGGGAGTCAGGGGTTGGTTCTCCTGATCATTATTACCAATTTTAAAGCCAGCTACAGTGGTCATGTAATTGAAAAGTCTGGGCCGGCCTCCCCATATAACCCATAAAGGCTCATGGCAAGTGAATGTGAAAGGGGTTATAAATATCACAAATATAGAAAGAGTGTTTTTATTTAATTTGTAAATAATGTGTCTACTCTTTGAGTCATAAACATAACTTAATGTCATGAACAACAGATCAAAAACAAAATACAAGTTGTTCTTTTTTCTATTGGTTATTTTGGAACTTACACTGACACAACTAGAAAATCTGGGAGGGGGGGTGGCTGGCAGTGGAGCAAGATGGCCACCTAAATCTGCAGCTCTGCTTAGCCCAGAGACACATAGCAACCCTCTACATCTCCCATCAACATTCCTCACATCTGTCATACCACGTGGCATCTGGATGGTATGTCTAAGAAGAGGAATAACAAGTCTCACAAGACTCAGTGCCTCACTGTCGAATTCTTCCGTGCAGACCGCCCAAAGCAAATGACAGCCTGCCGGATATGGACAGGTCTGCACCTGGATACACTCGGCCACTTTCTTAATCTACTGATATGGGTAAGCGGGCAGCTCACTCTCCAGCACTCTCTATTGAAAAAGCACCCCTAACTAAAAAACAACATTGGGACACAGCTCATGAGGAGATTCATACTGATTCTCTAGCCTCTCACCCCACCAGTGACCAGCTGGCTTCTGAACACACACTGAAGCGGATGCTCCTCTCTCTACAGAGGCACCTCCGCAACAAACTCCACTCATCTATTTCTACATTGCTCTCCAGAATTGATCATCTGGAGGTACGTACAGAGGACATAGAGAGACTGACAGCGGAGCATACTACTACTACATACAATGAAATGACAGATGCCCAAGACCACCATGCGGAGAAAATCCGCCTCCTACTGGCAAAAGTAGCACTTTTAGAGGACCGTTCCAGAAGGAACTACATTAAGTTTAGGGGCATTCCAGAAACCATTAAACCCCCTGATCTGGTTCCCTATCTCCAACAATTATTTCTTAAATTTCTCTCTCAGCTAAACCAAGCTGATATCGCCATAGATTGTACCCACAGAATTGCCAAGCCCAATCATCTCCCTACCTCTGTGACACAAAATATATTGGCGTGGATTTATTTCTTTCAAGTGGAAGAAGGAGTCATGGCTGCAGCCCGCTCCACATCCTCACTACCAGATCCCAACTTCTTTGTCACTCTGTACATGGATATCTCTGCTACAACAGCTTAAAAATGCAGATAATTTTCCCAAGTCACTACGGTCCTCAGAAACCATAATATCACCTACGAATGGGGTTTCCCCACCAAACTGGTAGTAACCTCCACTTGATCCCCCACTGAAGAGTTAATCTGCATGATACCAGGCTCTTAGGAGCTCTAAACCTTCCTCCTCCAGGTAATGATGGTTGCTATCTCTGTCATGGCTTGTATCAACAAGTGCCCAGGTTGCCATCCTAATAAGACAAAGCTTCCAGCTAAGCACCCCCTTATCAGTTTACATAATTTGTACTCTACTTTTTGTTTTTACACTACTTACACTGTTGAACTATTCTCAGGAATCGCTTGTTTCTTGTGAATTATGGCAGCTGTATTACTGCTTCTGTGTGTGACTTTGTAAGGTGTTGTCTTTCCCCCTTGCTCACCCTACCCAGCTAATCTGCTATTATGTCTGTTGTCATAACTTCCCTCTAAACTAAGGGATTAAACTCCCATTTTAAAAAGGAACTTACTATGGAAGGAAGCTCTTACTCATTTCATGTATTATGCATGCAGAAGACTAATTTCTCCTCCCGTAAACCTTTGCTCTGCACTCATAAACAGCTTCCACACAGTATTTTTGATTACTCCCCTAAAAAGAAGGCTGGAGTCTTAATTCCTGTGCACTCCTCACTCTCGTTTAACCTGCTTCACTTCAAGGTTAACTCTTATGGTAGATATATAATTTTAAATGCCACAATAAATGACCACACCATGACCATTGTCAACATTTATGCCCCGGACACAAACCAAAAGCAGTTCTACAAAACTCTCATGGGCAAACTCGAGCCCTTCCGACACACTACCCTAATTATCTGTGGTAACTTTAACCAGCTAGTCGATTCAGCCTTAGACTCTGCTAATCCAACACAGAGACTATCTACATCTCTCTCCTCTCTCCTACAGTCAGAGGAGATGGACTACACCTTCTACTTCCACACCAAAAAACAACTTAAATGCCCTCTAAATCATACTAAAATCCCATACCTTACCTCCCAGACTCACGCCCACCCCCCAAATTTCCAAAAGTAACGCTGACTGATTTAGCTCCTATTATACCACTCTATATTATCTCATCTCCTCTGGTGCTTCCCCTCCACCTCGGTGGATGACATCATTGCTCCTCACTCATTAACAGCTTCCACACTTATTTGCTAACTAACTTTTTGCTAATTTACCTAAAAAGAAGGCTGAAGTCTTAATTGCTGGACTCTCAGTCTCCTTTAACCTGCTTCACTCTAAGTTTTTTTTTTGTAAAATCTTTTTATTGAAGTTTTATAAAACATACACACATTTTGCCCACACGTAGGCACAACATCTGCCCACGTAGGGGCCATTACCCTATTTCAGCAGCATACTGCCACAGGGCAACACATAACACATACACTTAACTTAACTTATACTATAACCCCAAACTTGGGGAGAGGGTCCATTCAAGATAAGTCATGCTCAAAGTGATATCAATAGAGGAAGGCAACCTGGAAAAAGTATTTGGGTTAATAGAGTGATATTCCAATGATACAGTAGGAGTCTAGGCAGTGGTCACTGTATCACTTGCCGTGCTTCTGTCATCTAGCCAACAACTCCACACCTTTTCAAATTTGTGCAGACAACCTCTGGACAAGTACGTGGCTCTATACAGGGACAAACTGGCATTAACTAAGCTTTTCCAGAATTTAACAGAGGGGGGAGACGTTTGTTTCCAGTTCATTGTAATGGCCTTGCGCGCATAGTACAATAGCAGGGATATGAGTGTTTTTCTAGCTCTGAGCATTGGCAGTTGGTCAACCAGTCCTAGCAAACAGTATATGGGCTCACATGGGACGCAAGTCCCAGTGGCCTTAGTGATCACCCGTAGCACTTCACTCCAGTACTGTACAATTGCTGGGCAAGCCCAGAAAATGTGGAAGAAACCCCCTGGTCGGTAGGAGCAGCGCCAGCACTCCGGAGAATGCTCCGGTGACATCTGGTGCAGCCTATGAGGTGTGTAGTGAGCTCTGTGCACAATTTTATATTGGACTAATTTATCCCTCGCTGAGATCAGGGGGGAGAAGGGAAAGTCCCAAACCTCCCTCCAGTCGTCCGCGTCCAGCCCCGGTATGTCCTCCACCCATTTCCTGCGGAGGGAAGACAGCTCGGGGACAGCAGCAACCAGCAGGGATCCATAGATTTGGGACGCGGGTTTCTCCAGGTCCCTCACCCGGATGGTAGATTCTAACTCTGAGTATACCAGTTCAACTGGCCTGCCCAAAAATTGGCACCTGTAGGCATGTGCAATTTGGAGATATCTAAAGTGGGCTCGGTCAGGTACGTTAAATTTAGCGCATAAAGTGTGAAAGGGGGTGAGATCTCCGTTGGTGATGATATGTTTGAGGGTCAGTATTTTATACTTGGCCCAGGCCTGCGGATCGGGGATAGTGTGGAATTGCGAGAGGTTGGGATTCAGCCACAGGGGGGTGTGAGGAGACCAAGAGTTCGGCTGGGGTGCCCTTAGTGCCTCACCCGCCTTCCATGCCCGCATAGTGGTACGCATGGAAGGGGTGAGATTGTGAGGCGTTTTAGGCCCCCTGAATAGCAGCCCCTCCAGTGCCTCCAGGGACCCCACTATGGCTGCCTCCAGCACCGTCGCGGAGTTGGTCAGGTCCGGTCGCAGCCACCAATGGGCGGTCACAAGCTGAGTGGCCAAATAATACTTGTAACAATCAGGGAGAGCCAGGCCTCCACTGTCCACAGGCCTGGCCAAGGTGGAATATTTGAATCTAGGTGGCCTGCCCCCCCAAATAAAGGAAAGGAAGAGTTGCCTGAGAGAATTAAAGAAGACTTTAGTCAGCCAGTGAGGGGAGTTCCGAAAAATGTACGCGAGTTTAGGGAGGACTTTCATTTTTATCAAGTTAATACGCCCGATGAGAGAAAGGGGGAGATTACTCCACGCCTTACGTTTGGCTTTAATGGTCACCAGGACAGGGTCGAGATTGAGCCGCACAAAATCCCCAGTCTCTCTTGAGATAACAATTCCCAAGTAGGTGAACTGCTCAACCCATTGAAGCGGGAGAGAGGAGGGTGAGGAGGATCTGGCCCTCGCATCCACTGGAAACAAATGCGACTTGTGCCAGTTCACCCTCAGCCCCGTGAAGGCGGCGAAGGCATCCATGATACCAAGTGCGCCCCGCAGAGAGTCACCAGCGTCATTCAGGAACAGGAGCATATCGTCCGCGTATAGAGCCACTCTCTCCACCAGCCAGCCCACCCTAAGACCACGGACCTCGGCCGAGCTCCTAAGGGCCTCAGCAATAGGCTCCATGGCCAGGGCGAAGAGAGCCGGGGAGAGAGGGCATCCCTGTCTGGTGCCCCTCTGCAGGGGGAACGGAGGAGACAGGGAGCCATTCAGCTTAATGCGTGCCGTAGGACCAGTGTAAAGTGTGCGTATCCAACCTATACATTTTAACGGGAACCCCATTCGTCTAAGCACCTCCCACAGATAGACCCATTCCACTGTGTCGAATGCCTTCTCTATATCCAAGGTGGCAATGGTTCTAGTACCCTGGTTAGTATGGGGGGCATGAATATTAGTGAATAATCTGCGTGTGTTAATGTCTGTAGATCTACCGGGCATAAAGCCTGTTTGGTCGGAGTCAATCAGGGATTTTATTACTACGTTAAGTCTAGTGGCCAATAACTTGGTCAAGATTTTAAGGTCACAGTTGAGAAGTGCAATTGGCCTGTAGGAGGCGCATAACTTAGGGTCTCTATTAGGCTTTGGAATGAGAACTACGTGGGCTTCTCTCATAGAGGGCGGCAAGGAGTCTTGATTCAAGCAAGCTTGAAACATCTGAGCTAGTTTGGGGGCGAGCAATTCTGCGTGGGCCCTATAGTACTCAATGGGCAGGCCGTCCGGCCCTGGGGTTTTACCTGCCGGAAAAGATTTAATGGCCAGTGTGACCTCTTCTGGGGTGATCTCCGAGACAAGGAGCTGCCTCTCCGTGTCAGAGAGCCATCCCAGGGCCAATGTGTCCAGCAGGGAGATCATAGGCGTAGGATCAAACCCGTCAGGAAGTGAAGAGACATAAATAGAGGTGTAAAAAGACAGAATATCCTCCTGAGAGGTGGCTAAAGCGCCATCTGCCGTGAGGATCTCCGATATAACCGCTGAGGGCCTGTCCTGCTGCGCTAGCAGCGCTAGCAGTTTGCTATTTTTGTCTCCATGTTCAAAGTATGCCTGTCTGCTACCTTGTATACCAAGTCTAGTGGTATCTGAAACATGGAGATGTAGTTCTCGCCTAAGCGATGACAGGTGCTCAAAATTGGAAACTGTTGGCGAGGCTGAATACTGATTCAGTGCCTCGTCCACCCTATGCTGCAGGTCAGATACCCCGTCTCCCAGTTCCGCCTTTACCGCCGCCACAGCCGAGATATACTGACCCCTGCTGTGAGCCTTGGAGGCGTCCCAGGTCATCTCCAGAGAAGCCGACCCTGCATTGTGCGCCCAATATTCCCCCAGGGGGGAGAGAACTCTGTCGTGGACAGCATCGTTGTTGATCCAATGGGGTTGTAACCTCCAAAGGGCATTGTTCCGCGACCTGGTGGTCCTAATGGTCAATTTAAGGGGGTGATGGTCAGAAAGGCCAGAAGGGAGGTAACACGTCTCTTGAACGTTAGCCAGCATGGTGGAATTAGCAAAAGCCAGATCAATGCGGGAGGAGGTTCGAAATGTGGTCGAAAAGCATGAGTACGTTCTATCTTGGGGATGAAGCCCCCTCCATGCCTCCTGGAACTCCGTGGCCTGAGCCCACGTTCCGAGATTAGAGTTAAAATTGGATTGGGGGAAGGCCTGTCCAGGTCACGGGACAGCGTAGCATTAAAATCTCCCATGAACAGAACCTGCGCTGGGCAATGCGGAGCCAACCTCTCATAGAGAGTGTACAGAGTCTGTATCTGACTGGGGGGAGGCAGATAGACATTCACTATGACATACTTTTGGGTATATACACTCAGAACTACCATAACAAATTTTCCCTGGGGGTCCAGATGAACATCATGAATCACACACGGTACACGTTTGCTAATCAGGATAGATACCCCACGAGAATATGAAGAGTAGGTCGCATGAAGCGCCCTCTGCACCCAGGGCTTCTTCAGAGCCAGAACCTTGCTGCCGGTTAAATGTGTCTCCTGCAGTAGCACTATGTGGGGATTATGCATTTTCAGATATTGGAATAAGAGTGACCTCTTAAACTTCGAGTTGAGCCCCCGAACATTCCATGACAGAATGGTCAGGAGCTCAGCATCCGGAGCAGCCATCAAGGAACACCAGGGGGAAATAGAAGCAGGATGAGACCATTAACCCGACACATATAAGTAAACACAGCATTGGCACACCTATTCAATAGGGTCAGAGACCCATAAGGTAATTGAGCAACACAGTAATTATCTGGACCTTCATAACATTTAAACCCTCCTCCCCAGAACATAAAACACCCTACCCAAACACCATACAAACCTAGCGTCAAGGGCCAAAAAAAGAGGGGCCCAGGAGCCATAAAAACTGATGCAGGGTTTTGTCCCATAACTGAGAAAAACATGAAATCTTTAGGTCACTGCGACCTCAAGAAGTCGGCCCGTAGGACCGCAGGTGAGGGAGAAGTTTCCGGGGAAGTCCGTCTCGACTCTGGGTGGGGGTCCAAGGTGTGGAAAGGGGAACAACTTGGGTCACCTTGGTTCATGGGCGGGGCAGTTGGGTAGATGCTGTTGGAGCTCCTTAGGCAGGAGTTCAATCAGCCGAAGTGAACATTCATGTAGATGGAATAAAGGTGGAAGCCAGCAGGGATAAGCAGGATTGGGGGCACAGAAGGGGGCAGTGCTGGGATTCATCAGGAGACAGGAGAGATGTTCATTGATGGGATAGTTGATGCACATCTGTTCCCTGCCGGGTGAATTCCACCATTGGTCCTCGGCTTTGTATAGTTAACGGGCGTCTAGCCACGCCGCTGCCGCCTCCGGGGTGTCAAAGAAGTGAGTGTCGCTACCGTCGGTGATTCGCAGTCTGCTGGGATACAACAGGCCAAAGCGTATTCCCTTCTCCCGGAGCCGGCGTCTCACATCAGTGAAGGACTTGCGACGTTGCTGTACCTCCTGAGAGAAGTCTGGGAAGAAAAGTAGTCTGGTATTCTCATACTTAATGTCAGGCATGGCGCGTGCTGCCGTAAGAATGCGGTCCCGGTCCCGGTAGTTCAGCATTCGTAGCAGGAAGGGGCGTGGAGGGGCCCCAGGTCTCGGAGGGAGCGGCGGAACCCTGTGGGCTCTTTCAACCACAAAGGTAGATGTCGGGGCACCTAGGTCAAACAGGGCGGTCAGTAATTGCTCAGTAAATTCAGCAGGCCTAGGGCCCTCGGCCCTCTCGGGCAGTCCAATTATGCAGATGTTGTTCTGCCTAAGGCGGTTCTCGGTGTCTATTGCGCGCTCCTGCAGCGCTTTCACTTGAAGTTGGAGGGCCCGTATCTCCCTGGAGTCCGACCGGACCGTATCCTCCACCATGGAGACCCTGTCCTCCACCTCCGCGATGCGTGAGCGAAATTTATCCATATCTTGACGGAGAAGACCAACATCCACTGTCAAAAAATCAATCTTAGATGTCAGAGTTTCCTTACAGGATGTGATGGCTGCCAGGATCTCCACTCCCGTGGGGGGCGCCATCACCCCCGACTCCGCAGCCATCTGTGTATTGGCCGCCATCCCAGCCGAGGATCGCCGTGCAGACGAGACAACCGCTGACGGGGGTATGTGAGGAGCCTTCGGGCCCTTATTTGTGGAGTAGCCGGTCTTAGGGCGGCCCATCCAAGCCTTTCCCCAAGATTAGGGAAAGTTCAGGGGGGGGGAGGGGTTCGTGGGCAGGGGGCTCAGTCCAAAGGGAAGGATGGAGGCCACAGCAGTGACAGGGTGGAGAGGTGCAGGAGCGGGGCAGCCCCCCCCGCAGTATAGCGGAGCAGTCGGTCACCCAAGGATCCCAGGAGGAGGGGAGGTATACCTGTGTCCGGTGGATGGGGCCGGTACTGGAGGCTGGAAGATGGCCGCGGGCCGCAGGTGTGGGTGCGGTGGAGCAGCTCTCCGAGAATCGTCGGATGCACAGCCAACCCCCCCCCCGCACGGATGGTGGCTCAGGAGGAGGTGACTGTCCGCCGCGCGTCCCGAGGCACATAGTAATCAAGGACGGAGGCTGCTAAAAGTGCTGTAGGCCGCAAGATGGGTGCAGGCCGCAGCTTCCCGAGGCCCCCAGGCGGTCGTAGCGCAGGTCCGGAGCACCCTCCCCACCACTGGTGCCCTCGGTGTGCGTGGATGAGGCACCTCCAACCCCGCGAATCACGGCAATTGAGTCCAGAGGATCCGGGAGTGACAGCAGGCCGCAAGATGGCAGCGGGTCCCGGGAGCACAGAGCCAGCCGCGAGTCCCGGTATCGACACGATCGGGTGACCGGGGCCGAAAATACAGGCTATGGCCGAGGCAGAGGACTATCCGGAGCCCGCAGGGTAAGTTTGAGGGCTTACCCGGGCGGTGGGAAGGCAGGATGGCAGCAGATTAGGTCAGGATGTGCAGAGCTCCTCAGCAGCATGTCTTCCTCGCTCTACATCCGGACACGCCCCCCGCTTCACTCTAAGTTTAACTCTTATGGTAGATACTGTATATCATTTTTTTTTTCCTTTCAATACATTTTTATTTTTCAATTCAAGACATGTACAGAAAATCTTAAAAAATTGTTGTTTAAACATGACAAAGGGTTATTTCCAATTGTTTATGTCACAATGTTCTCATCAAGAGATTAAAAAAAAAAAAAATAGGCATTCAGGGAAGTCACACCCCACCTGGACGCCCCTAACGGGATCATCCTGCGCCCAGGTCAGGCCCCCCCCCCAGCCCGCCATCCTCATATGAAACCAATAAAAAGGAACTCGGAATATTAATGAAGAACAGTACTATACTCATATACAATAACGCCCATCAAATTTAAGACTCGGAAATACCGCAATAAGAACACAGTAAATAATGATATCAAATCTTTGAATCATGTTTAAGTATCGAAACAAAAAGAAAAGAAAAAAATAAATAAAACAAAAGATAAAAGTACCAAGAAAAGATAGAATAGAAGAAGAAAGAAATAAGAAGAAATCATATGCCGAACATGAGGCCCTTTAGGAATTAGAGCGATCCGGGTCATGCCTGACCTTCAAAGAAACGCCACAGAAAACTGCCCAAGGTTCCCATATTGCCTCAAATTTAGGGATTAAATTAGTTGATATGCTAACCATCTTCTCTTGAGCCATAATCCAAGAGATCTTATTGTGTATAGCCTTAATGGATACCCTGGGCTTCCTCCAAGATCTAGCAATAATAATTTTAGTCCCCAGAAGTATAAAGTGAATCAGTTTTCTAGTTGGTTTAGAAACGTTGGGAATATTGTCATTGAGGAGAGCAACAGAAGCTGACCTAGGTTCTGAACACGAAGTGACCTTAAATATGAGATTAAAATTTTTCTTCCAGATCGGTCTGATCCTAGGACATTCCCACCAGATATGCACCATCGAGCCCAATAAATGGCAGCCTCTAAAGCAGTTGGGATCTGATTCTGGGTAGATAGATGCAAGCCTGATGGGAGTCATATACCATCTCATGACAACTTTTATGAGGGAGGTGTTCAAAATACTGTGGAATGAGCGAAAGTTGGCCTTTTGCCAGGATCCTAGATCCCAATTTAGCTGGAGGTCATCTTCCCATGCTTTCATGTATGAGGTTTTAGTAGCTGTACAAGTAAGTGAAGAGTAGATGACAGAAATGCCCCATGGCCGATCCGCACCAGATCTCATAGTCCGTAAATTTGGGAGAAAGAGGTTTCTCCGTCCAAATATCATTCAAGAATTGTGAAATCTGTTCAAATCTAAATTTTTCAGAGTCAGGGAGGTCAAATTTATTTAGACAATGGGGCATGGTAATAGGACCCCGATTTGTAAAGTATTGTCCTATCCTATATAGACCTTTGTTTGTCCACCAACTGAAGGCCTCGGTATCCATACCGGGAAAGAATTTTGGATTATTAAAAATGTGTGCTAGTGGTTGTGCTACAGACACTAGAGTGGGAAGAGGACAAAGTCTGTCCCAAAGGGCAAATGATTGAGATAAGGAAGGGGATAAAATAGGTGGTCTCTGTCTTTGTGGGCACCAAAGCAGGTACTCTAAGGATAATTGTGGTACCGCTTGTTCTTCTATCAGCACCCAGTCCGTTTTTTCATTCTTGGAATAAAATATAGATAATTGTGCTAGTCTGGCAACTAAAAAATAATTATATAAGTTAAGCAAACCCACCCCTCCCTTCCTATTTAAATACAGGGTGTTTTGGGGAACTCTGTAACTAGATTTGCCCCATACGATTGTGAGAATTTTACTTTGTAAGGAATGTATCTGATCTTTCCTGATGGGAATGGGGAGGGAACGAAATAGATATAAAATTCTAGGGAGTAATGTCATTTTCACTGAATTAATCCTGCCCAACCAAGATAGTTCGAATTTGTCCCAATTTTTAAGATCTGCAATAATTTTATGGAATGGGGAGGATAGTTACTTGTGTAAAGAGATTCTGTTCGAGCAGTCAGAAAGATTCCCAGATATTTAATATGAGAAGAATTCCATTCAAATTTGAAAGACTGTTTGATGAGGGAAACTATGGGTAACGGGAGGGAAATATTTAGTGCCTGTGACTTGGCAAAATTGACCCTGAGTCCTGAAATATTAGAAAAATCAGAAATTACTTTATAAAGATTCGGGAGGGAGGTAATGGGAGAGGTAAGAAAGAGAAGTAAATCATCTGCGAAAAGTCTGCATTTATGCATCTGATTCCCACAGGTTACGCCTTTAATGTCAGAATTTTGTCTAATGGCTATGGCCAAGCTTTCAATGGCCATAGCAAAGACAATAGGGGATAGTGGACAACCTTGTCTTGTACCCCTGGCTATATTTATCGGAGAGGAATAATATCCCTGTATACGAATTTGAGCTTTAGGTTGAGAATACAGAGCTCTAATAACTCCCATAAAACGTGGGCCAAAACCCCATCGTTCTAATAGGGGAAAAAAGTATTGCCAGGATACAGAGTCGAAGGCCTTCTCCAGATCAAGTGCTAACAGGAAACCCTGTTGTTTTTGACCTCCGTCCCAGTTGGACTGCAAAAGGGAGATAATATCAATCGCTCTTCTCACTTGATCCGGGCCTTGTCTTCCTGGCATAAATCCAACCTGATCCTTGTGGATATATTTAGTAATAAAAGAGGAGAGGCGATTCGCTAAAATTTTAGTGAGAATTTTCAAATCATTATTTATCAAAGAAATAGGGCGATAATTGGAAACTTCTTCTGGGTTTTTATCCGGTTTGGGTATAACAGTAATGTAGGCTGTATTAAGTTGTGTACCTAATTGGGAACCCATTGTAGTAAAATTAAAATTTTTTGTTAAATATGGGGTAAGGGTGTCATTGAAGGCTTTGTAGTAGGGAGCTGATCCCGCCCTGAGATCTTGAATTACTGCTGTAACATCTTCAACAGAGAAGGGAGCTTTTAGGATATCTCTATGTTCCATATTCAAGGATGGAATAGGGAGGCCATCTAGGTATGAGGATACCGAGTTCATGGGTATATTTGAAGGGTCGCTATAGAGTTCGGAATAAAATGTCCGAAAAGCCTTTAGTATCTTTTCAGGGTTAGCCGTGGGGTCCTGTCCAGCAATGCGGATCTTAGGTATGGAATAAACTCTCGTTTTAGGAGACAATTTGGATGCCAACAATTGAGTTCTAGTCTACTCCTTTCAATCTTAGACAATAAGGATAGAGAAGGTTTCCTTTTATGCTATGATCTCTCCAATCTATCAATGTCCGCTTCCCTTTCCTTTTTGATTCTTGTCGAAATTTGGATAAGCTTGCCCCTAATAAAGGCCTTATGAGCAGCCCAAAGGACTTCGGCGGAAACATTTTCTATATCATTAAAGCTGAAGTATTCTTGAAGCGCTTTATCTATTTCCATTTGTATGGCTAGATCGGAAAGTAAAGACTCATTTAGTCTCCAATTACCCCCCTTTGATCTACCAGTTTTAATGCGTAGGAACATGACAACCATGGAGTGATCAGAAAGGACCGTGTCTTTGATGATTGATTTAATAACATCTGGGAGAATATAGGAAGGAACCAGGATATGGTCAATCCTAGAGTAGATGTTGTGTGGGTGAGAGTAATGAGTATAATCTCTTATAGAAGGATTAGATTCTCGTCATACATCAGCTAGGCCTTTATCATGCAAAAGTCTAGCTATTTTCAGGCTTATCTTAGTGGGTCTGGTTAATTAGGTCGAGGGGGGTTTGGATTTGTCCAACCCCTGATCAAATGCTGCATTGGAATCTCCCCCCCAAATGATTGTGCCCTCTAATTGAGGAGATAGGGTGTCCAGGATGAATCGAAAAAATGTATCTTGCCCTGAATTGGGGGAATAATATGAAATCAGAGAATATATTCGTCCCTCTATTGTGCTCTTAACCAGTATAAACCTGCCCTCAGGATCTTTGAAATCAGATATGAAACTAAAGTGGCATGATTTTGAAATATAAATAGCCACACCCTTAGTTTTCTTTTCGGCATTAGCTAAAAAAAATTGTGGGAATCGGGAGTGTATAAAGCTGGGATTGAATTGCCTAGGGAAATGGGTTTCCTGAATCATGAGTATGTCAATACCCAGGGATTTATAAGAGTCAAAGAGTTTGCGTCTCTTAACAGGGGAATTCATGCCTTGAACATTATGTGTAGCTATTTTGAGTGAACCTAGTACGGAATCAGCCATGGGACCCAGGGAGGGAGCTGCCATTGTCATCCACTATATCTACCTTACCGCAATACACCATCCTCAGGATCTGTAAGTGTTCTAGACGGGTAATCAAAAGCCAAAGGATCATGTTGCGGGTACATTCAATTGAATCTGCAAAAACCAGAACTGCCAGGCATGTGATAATAGGATTAGAGATAGGAAAGGAGAAAAAAGATTTGAAAAAGTGGAAAAAATAAGAAGAGTAAAAAATTGTCATAGAAAAACAGTAATAAAAAAATAAAATTAATATTAAAAAAAAACGAAAAAAGGATGAAAACGATCTCGAGGAGGATAAATTCCTCCCCAAAACTTCTACCAAGGTAGAAAATGAAAAGCCTGTTCCCAAAGGAAAAGGCTATTCCTTCCACAAAGTCTCTAGGAGACTCAGGGGAAAGGTGGAAGCACATGGGACCCACCCCAGCCAGGGCGCCCCTTAAAAAAAAACTAAAGACATACTAGATCTACCATATTCAGGTCTGTCCGGAGGGACCCCCACCTCTCCCCCCTAAAGTGGATAGAGGAGCAAGAGTCCCACCCCCCCAAATTGGACAAAGAACTCTACAAGTAGTAGATCGAACTCAGAAAAATTGAGAGGGGGATAAAAACCCCTTGCAAAACATTTTGGAAAAATTTAAACAATTAGAACAAAAAAAAAAAAACATTCGTTCCAGACTCTTAGAATAAATCTTTCCTGGAACTCATGGGAATCGAGGAGTACAAAGTATAAATTATGAGCTTGGGTCTCTTCAAGCGGGACCATTGTCTTTGGCTTTCTTGGTTCTTGCCCTGGTCCACAAGGGAGATTGTGGGCTGGTAGGGTTCGGTCTCTTTGAAGATTGTGGGCCACTTCGAGAAGTGTCCATGTCATTTTCTTGAGTGATGATCTTGAGATTCAATAACAGTTTTTCGCCGTCAGGAAAAGTAGAAAAGGAATGATTCTTCCCTTTGTAAGAGAATATTACTGCAATTGGGAATGCCCACTTGTATTTAATGTCTTTTTGTATGAGGGCTAGAAGTAGAGGCTTCATTGCACGTCTGCGTTGCATTGTAGAGGGAGAGAGGTCTGCATATAATTGGATTTTATGACCCAGGCATAGAATCGTAGACATATTTCACGCCTTGCTCATAATTTCCTCCTTTATCGCATAGCATTGGGGTTTAATTATTATGTCTCTCGGTAGACCATCTTTCCTGAGAGGACCTAAGG
The DNA here is from genome assembly GCA_029206835.1 of Rana muscosa. Taxonomy (NCBI): domain Eukaryota; kingdom Metazoa; phylum Chordata; class Amphibia; order Anura; family Ranidae; genus Rana; species Rana muscosa. The sequence continues at coordinate 1,158,869,552 of CM055122.1, forward strand.
CCCTATGTGCTCTATCTAGCTCCAGGCGGTCTTGTGGAATTTCTGGGATTAGGGATTGAATCATATTTTGAATCGCTGCCGGGATGTCAGTTATGGTTTCTGGAAGTCCTCTAATACGGATATTATATCTCCTGGATCTATTTTCCAAATCGTCGATCCTAGACAAAGCTGTATCTAATTGTTCTTGAATAAAATGGACTTGTTCTGCATTTTGATTTGTGGCGGACACTGTTTGATCCAACTTACACTCTATGTTCTCAATTCTGGCTCCTAAATTCTGAAAATCAGCCTTTAATTCTCCCGTGACTTTAGCCGCAGTTTGAGAGAGGCCCCTATCAAGTAATTCAGCCAGGGTCTGGTACAAGTTGGCCATAGAAAATGTAGATGTATTGGCCAGAGAGCTGACAGGACAAGAACTGTCCTGATCCATAATAGGATAAGCCAAAGGGGTTAATGCTGAGTTCTCCTGAAAATGTTCCCTCAGGGATTCATGAGGGGGATGAGATGGAGAGATAGTCTGTATAATAAAGCCAGATGCGTGTGAGGAACATTGTTGGGCTATCTGATCTGCCATATTAATGCCCTTTGAATTTACCTCAGCACTGTCACAAACAATCTGCGACTCGGTGGCCATCTTGGATTTTCGGCCGGAATTTCGATCGGCCGTTGCGGCTTCCAGTGAGCCGTAAAAATGATTTATTTATTTATTATTTATAGATGGGGGTGTGCCCGGGAGTCTGGGGGTTCTGTGGATACCAGTGGTTCCAAATTTTGTTCAGTAGAACCGGAGTTATGGGCGCCGCTGTGCTGTGGTGGTGAGGAGCTACTGGCTCAAGCAGTCATCTTCAGAGCTCCGCCCTCAATGCTGACTGTATATCATTTTAAATGCCACAATAAATGACCATACCATGACCATTGTCAACAATTATGCCCCGAACGCCAAAACAACCAAAAGCAATTCTACAAGTGTCTTGGGCAAACTCAAGCCCTTCCGACACACTACTCTAATTATCTGTGATAATTAGTTTGTTTAGATATATAGTTGATTCAGCTCTAGACTCCTCTAATCCAACTTGGAGACAATCTACATCACTCTCCTCTCTCCTACAGTCAGAAGACTTATATTATTCCTGGAGGTGTCGTCACGACAAGGAAAAAGACTACACCTTCTACTCCCACACCCAAAAAAAAATATTCTCATATAGAAATGTTTCTGGTTGACAAATATACACTTTAAACAGTTCAAGGCGCTCAAATCGGTACCATTACATGATATGATCACCTGAAACTATTTTCTACTTCAACCAATAAAAAGGTATCTATTTGGAGACTCAATACCTCTCTTATTTCTAATCCCTGTCACCAGAGATATATCACCTCTGAAAATTAGAACTATTTTTTTTATTAACATAGGATCTGTGACCAATCCTACTGTTTTGTAGAATGCCCATAAGGCATAGCTTAGAAGTCTACTTATTAAATTGTGGACCTATGAGAAAAGGCAATGCAATGCTACCACTGAGCGACTGCTAGAACGAATACGTATTCTTGAACGTGCTAACAAAAAGGAAGAAGACACAGCGCCTTCTAAGTGCAGTATTAAGGAACCATTTAATGATAAAAAACAATAAACAGACTACTCACAAACGGAGTATGAATACACGCATTGTTATCAGAAATTTACATTGGCTGCCCTTAGTGCTGGATCAAGGATTCTCCTGCTTTTTAAAGACTTTTATAGATTTTTACAATGGATTTTTATAATGGACATTGTCCCTCTTAATGAAATACTTTATTAATCCCAATCGTCTTCCTAATCCACTTCCTGGGTCTGTGTACACCTCCAGGGTGCCTTTCCATACAAGCGCTGAATTCCTTTTTGTTTGTCTGCGCTAACAATACCCAACCTTCTCTCCATCTCGACACTGAGTATGAATACATGCATTGTGATCATAAATTTACATCGGCTGCCCTTAATGCTTGATCATAGATTCCCCTGCTTTTTAACCACTTAAGGACCGCCGCACGCCGATGTACGTTGGCAGTATGGTACGGCTGAGCACATGGGCGTACAGGTACGTCCCCTTTAAGAGACCCGGTCCTCTTCTCCGTGACCGTCCCCACGGGAACAGCAGACCCAATCGCCCCTGGTGTCCCGCGATCGGGTCACAGAGAGGAAGAATGGGGAGAGGTAAGTGTAAACAAACCTCTTCCTAGTGTGACTGACACTGATCGTCTGTTCCCTGCAATAGGGAATGACAATCAGTGACATCACATGCTAAGCCACGCCCCCCACAGTAAGAAACACAAATCAGGGCACACTTAACCCCTACAGCGCCCCCTCCTGGTTAACCCCTTCACTGCCAGTGTAATTTTTACAGTAATCAGTGCATTTTTATAGCACTGGTCGCTGTAAAAATGACAATGGTCCCAAAATAGTGTCAAAAGTGTCCGATGTGTCCGCCATAATGTCGCAGTCACGAAAAAAATCACTGATCGCCGCCATTACTAGTAAAAAAAAAATTAAAAAATGCCATAAAACGACCCCCTATTTTGTAAACGCTATAACTTTTGCCCAAACCAATCAATAAACGCCGATTGCGATTTTTTTTTTTTACCAAAAATACGTAGAAGAATACGTACCCGCCTAAACTGAGGGAATTTTTTTTTTTTTTTATATATTTTTGGGGGATATTTATTATAGCAAGGGTCCCCATTGTCATTGGTGTGCACCATAAGGAGAAGCTTACCCTTCATCCCCTCGGTGGTGGTGGACTTTATTTACAATTTCATCTTTCATCTTCAAAGTTTTCTTTTCACGTTGGAATTGGACTCCCTTTCTTTTCCATCATAAGCGGACTTTGTGCATGTTGCTTGCATTTTCAGTTTATTTGTATTTTTGTATTTTTATTTATTTCACTAAATTTAATTTGTGCACTATTTCTCTGGAGTACATTCAATATATATGTGGACACTTTTCAATCATTTTATTATGTACATATGCAGGGCCGTCTTTAATATTGATTGGGCCCTGGGCAAACATTTTCTTTGGGCCCCCGAGCTCTCCCCCCCGACTCAAAATCAGTTTACTGTAGCAGATCAGGCAGTGATTGCGGTTGGTTGCCAAAGGCTACAGCATATCATTACCTCTCACTGACTGGATGATAGAGGTTACAACACACATTACGACTGACTGATTAGTTGCTACTGTAGGTCACAGCACATCATTTCTGCTTGCTGATTGGTTGCTAGAAGGTACTGCACATCATTACTGCTAACCGTTTGGTTGCTAGAGGTTAAATGCTTACTGCTCACTCATTGGTTGCTAGAGGTTACTGTGCATCATTACCACTTATTGGTTGCTAGAGGTTACAGCACATCAATACAGCTCATTGATTGGTTGCTAAAGGTTACAGCACATAATTTCCCCACTGCCTGCACACCATGGACTGGGGAGCTGAGGGGACCCATTAATAGACAGAAAACTCCTAGAACTTGCTGTTAGCAATGAGCAGAGCAGAGTACACACAACTATGAAGGTTAACTGAGTTCAGGTAGGCACAGAGTCCAATGTAAGCAGTATCCCTGAGGACAGGCTCCCAGAAATAAATGACTAGTCATGCTACCTGCAGTAGAGCAGTGTTGAGGGGTGAGCTACATACAGAGTGCAGGATTGAAGAGAGCGCTGTGTATGTAGTGCAAGGTTGAGTGGTACGCTATGTACAGAATGCAGGGCTGATGGATGAGCTACATACAGACTGCAGGGTTTAGGGGTGCATTACATACAGTGTGCAGGATTGAGGGGTGCGTTACATACAGAGTGCAGGATTGAGGGGTGCGTTACATACAGAGTGCAGGATGCAGGATTGAGGGGTGCATGCTTGAGGGGTGCATTACAGAATGCATGATTGAGGGGTGCGTTACATACAGAGTACAGGATTGAGGGGTGCATTCTTGAGGGGTGCATTAGAGTGCATGCTTGAGGGGTGCGTTACATACAGAGTGCAGGATTGAGGGGTGCGTTACATACAGAGTGCAGGATTGAGGGGTGCATTGCATGCAGAGTGCAGGATTGAGGGGTGTGCTACGTACAGAGTCCAAGATTTAGGGGTGCGCTATATACAGATTGCAGGGTTTAGTGGTGTCTTGTGTACATCCAAGCCCCCCCCCCTCCCAAGTACAGAGCTTTCCTGCCCCTGATTCCAGTTTAAACCCCCCATTCAATACATAGCATTCCTCTGCACCATTCCACCTCCGCTTCTTTCACTACACACCATTTCTCAGCACCACTACCACCCGCCCCAGCCTCCAGACTCCATTACCTGAAAACCATCAGAGCAGGACACCGGGCTGCACAACAGAAGCTGTAACATGCATGTCCGTGGAGGACCTTCTTATCCCCCACCCCCTTCCTCCTCTGCTCTTGTATACAGCTGAATGTGTGTAGAGCAGAGAGGAATGTGAACGGCAGCCAGGAGAGGAGCTCTGTCACTGCTAACTAGCAAGTGGCTGAGCTAGCAAGTGACAGGCGCCGGAGCGGAACTCCGGCTGAAAAAAAAAAAACAAGCAGCGCCTAGCTCCAGGGGCAGCTCAGCTGCTTTGGGCCCCCCTACAATGGCTGGGCCCTGGGCAGATGCCACGTTCGCCCCGCAGTACAGATGGCCCTGTACATATGCTGATAGGTACAGGTTTTATCTCCTTAAACCTGCCACTCACTGAGTATACGATAATTGTCTATTGAGTTTTTCATATATCCACCTGTTTTTAAGAATATAGGGATTCATAATATTATTTTTTACAGCGCAACTATTTTCTTTTACACTATTTACCTTGCATGGTTATCACATGTTTTTTGTGTTGCAGCTTTCTTCATTAACATTTTCTCTCACTTATTACTATTAGCGTGGTATATGCCCCTTCTTTTTACATTTTGACTATTTGATATATTTATACTTGCAGCTTTTCGTTTTTGTTAGTTATTTGTCACATTTTTTCGCTATGGACGTCTTCGAATACCGCTCAGTCAGAGTGATTAAAAAAGACAGTGTTTTTGAAATTAATGGTGAACCAGAGGGTGATCTGGAAGGTCTCTTCATGAGCTTAAAAAAATCTCATGGTGTCAGAAATCCACACCCAATGGGATATAGCCTTTTTAGAACAGTATGTGGTTGACGCCATGGTACCCAGAAGCCTAAGATGGGAAGTCAGTCCCCAAAAAGGCAAACTTGAACTCCAAGTATGGTTCAAATATTTTAATGAGGCAGGTGTTAAGTTTTTAGAATTTTTAGTTCAAAGAAAGAAATGTAAACTTACACGATTGGATATAGAGATCAAACTAATCAGGGATAAACGTACACCCCACATCATATGTGAGGAGTATAAATAGCGATCTATTGGCCTTAAAAAAAACTTCTAGAAAAGGAGGAGATTGAACAAAAAAAGAAAAATAAATTCAATAGGGACGTGGGGGACTATAAAACTGGGATAGGCTTTGAATGGCAGAGCAAAATTTTAGGAAGTGAGGGCGACCCTTCAGGGGTGGCTACTGTTCCCCCATCAAGACATGAACTGGGTAATCAACCTAGTCCATATGTACATCCCCAAACCCCAAATAGGTCTAATAATACACCCAGAAGAGTTTCATATAGATCTCCGGAGAGGAATCTTAGACCTCCACCCCCTCCACAGAGGCCTAGACCTACAATTACTTATCCAAAAGGACCTCTCCTAAGTCTCCGACTTGGAGGAACAAGACAAAAAGCTGTAAACCTCAAACGGTCTGGCATGAAGATGGTGGGTATAATGCCCCCCCAGGAGACCCTATGAGGGAGGACAATATGGGGACTATCGAGTATCCACGTATAATCGATTCCAACCACTCCATGATGGATATTACCCATATGGAGATTTTTCTCAGAGAGAATGGGATCATTTTCAGGATAACAGTACCCCGGAAGGGGGAACTGGAATGACAGACCCCCCAGACACTACAATCTTCCCCCCCCCCCTCCCCCAGCTAGAGGGGAAAGATTACATCAGTATCCCTATCAACAAGAACCGTGGGAGAATAGGAATTATCCCCAACAGTGGGGTTTTCCCGGGTCAGATCAAACCAGCAAAGACCTATAGAATGAAGAGGAGTCAGAGGGGGGCGGAGATCAAAGGTCCAAAAGGAAAAGGGAATAGTTGGTCAAGGAATTTATAATCTGAGTGCCATCAGCCTTTCTCCAGAGGAAATTTCTCTTTTGGGCAAAGGACTAAAATTTACCCCGCCACAAGAATTAAATAAGTTCCAGACATATATAGACATACACAAATACACCAGAAAGCTGAGTGTGAAAAGGTACATCATGTCCAACCCTATTAAGGCTGGTAGGATTGGCTAATCTGATGTGTAAAATTCAAACTTAACCAATGCTTCTCTTCTCATACCTCCTAAAGGCTGACTCCTTCAGTAAGGGTCTTCAGGGATGTTCTGTTAAGAGATTTAGAGAAGATTAAGTTAAATAAAACTAAACTTAAATCTTTACAGTCTGGTTTAGACCAATTATGTGAAAATAAAAAAATCATTATCCGCCCCGCCGACAAGGGGGGCGGAATTGTGAATTTTAAACAAGACTGACTATCTTAAAAAATTGGATCATCTGGTGGGAGATATTGAAACCTATGTCCCCCTTCCAGCCGACCCACGTCCATCATATAGGAAAACTTTGGAAAGTATTGTTGATCATGGTTTCAGTTCAGGTATACTCAATAAAAAGGAAAAGGAAAAGGCTTTTCTTGTACCAGCATCTTCTCGGATACCCCTCATATACTACTTACCCAAAATACACAAGAATCCGCTACACCCCCCTGGTCGTCCCATTATCAGTGGGATAGATTCCATCTCATCTAGGGCAGGGAAATACATTGACGGATACCTTCAACCCTTAGTAAAATCCTTGCCAGCATATATTAAAGACAGCAAACATGTGATCAACTTATTAAGTAATTTTCCATATTAAGAAGACCTTTGGTTAGTAACTGCAGACGTTACGTCTTTATATACAATAATACCCCATACTTGGGGAAACTCTTCCTTTAAGTATTTCTTAGATATGGATTCAGGTTTACCAACCAAACAAAGGAGGTTCATCATGGAACTTTTAAAGTTTGCAACCACGCATAACTTTTTTTGGTTTAACAACAGATTTTACCTACAGAATAGGGGTGTGGCCATGGGGGCAAAGTTTGCCCCCAGTCTGGCCAACCTTTTTATGGGGAAATGGGATGAGGACGTCGTCTATGCTGACTGCAGACTTAAATTAGTTCTGTGGGCCAGATATATAGACAACGTCCTCCTCCTATGGAAAGGGCCGAGAGATTCACTTGACAGTTTCATGGAATCTTTGAACGATAATGACAGGGGCATACATTTTAAATATGAAGCAGACCAAAACACCATACATTTTTCGGACTTACAAATACGTATAGAGGAGGGTCAGTTTCTCACCTCAACGTACTTTAAGTCCACTAACAGAAATGCCTTTATCCCCCGAGATAGCTGCCACCATCATTCGTGGCTCAATTCAGTCCCGAAAAGTCAGTACATACGCTTACAACGCAATTGCACCAAAGTGGATGACTTTAAAGAGCAGACTAAGGTTTTGACTAGCAGATTTGTGGGGAAGGGATATTCTGTTAAGGATCTGGAACAGAAAGTTCTGGAGGTTGAACAACTGGATAGAAGTCAACTTTAGCTGAGAGGCAAATGACGGAGAACGGACAGAATGATTTTGCCTGGCCGTTCGTCACAGGCTTCTCCAACCAGCATTTTTTGGTCAAGAAATTGATACGCAAACACTGGCATTTATTAAGGATGATACAGCGTTGGGCCCTATTCTCCCTGAACATCCCCAGGTAGTATTCCGGGGAGTCCCTTCCCTGAAAGACTCCCTTGCACCTAGTGTTTGTGACCCCCAAGTAACAAACCCATGTTCTCTAAAAACTTGGTGGGTTATCATAAATGCAAAAAATGTGCTGTTTGTAGCATTAACCATATCAGAGATCGGAAGACTACCAATTTTGTCTCTAATAGCACTTCTCAAATTTTTGATATCAAGTCCTTTATCACATGTTCTACTAGCCACGTAGTTTACTGCTTAACCTGTCCATATGGAATACAGTACATAGGGCGCACTGTACGACCCCTCCAAGTGAGGCTGAACAAGCATATCGGTAATATTAGGTGGGACTTTAGGGGTCACTCAGTGTCTAGACACTATCGGGAGGTACACAATAGGGACCCAAGAGGTACATACTTTTTGGCCATAGATAAACTCAAGTGTCACTGAAGGGGTGGCCCTAAGAGAAGGGCAATATCCAAGCTCGAAATGAGCTGGATTTATCGAGTTAAATGTCTCAAACCCCTGGGCCTCAATGTTGACATTGAGATTAATGCATTTATTGATAACTCTTAATTAATTTTTGGTGACATGGAGGTATCTGTATTGAGTTCCTTGCCTGTCTGGACTGTTCAAAATGGTGTTGGTAACAGTAATATGTATTATGTACAGACAGACGTAATTTCTCTAACTGAACCATAGAGAACCCCCCCTTTGTTTTGGCCTACAGTATATACATATTGATTTGCAATCTGGCCCTATTAGTCTATAATTGATATTTAATTTGATCTGTTTATATATCTCATATATTTCCAGTTTTTAAGTAAATTTCTGGTGCGATTTTTTCTTAATGTTATGCAGCAGTGAACATCATATGTCTCGCTATACCTTTGCCATTATGTCTCAGGCCGTTGGTCTCGGAAGTTTAGCGAGATATGATGTCTGTTTCAAAATGTCAGTGAATGTATACGAACATGTGTTTTAAGTGTTGTTTTTCAATAGCCTTGTTACGTCATTCCTGTGTGGCGGCCATACGTGAATGATTCATGTTGTTCTGGTGTGTGTGGCCGCTATACGAGAACAATTCTTGGTTGTATCTTTAGACCACAACAACAGGGCGTATGTCGGGGAGGAGCATTGGATATGTAACCACCTTTTCCCTGTTCATAACTGAAAGTGAGGCCTGGCTCAGCATTAATAATATGGCCACCAAATGAAAGAGACGCTTGGTTGCCTCTCCGTTAGTATTTAAGGTGACGATTCAGTGCGTCGCCCGTGCCCTATGAGAATGTCACGTGTGACGAAACATGTCAGGGCGGAGCTACGCATTGACGTCACTACGCTCTACGTGACCCCGGAAGCACGGGTGTTCGCTTAGCTATTTTATTGCCGGCAAATTCTTTTAAATTTTTGTACTTATATTTGAACTTTTGAATAAACGCTATTGTGTTTAAGGATAACACACTTTTGGAGCTTTTTTATCCCTCCACACACCCCCTTTTTCCGGTACGAGAGAGCGGCCAGCTTTTTCATCAGAAAGAGGGCCTTTTATACACACTGGATGGAGAAGCGGTTTATGTGGTGAGGAGGACGCCAGGAGCCCACGGATATTGGCACCCTAGTCTAATCCAAGACCCCGCAGAGGGTTATATCTGCAGGCGATTATGACCTTGCTATTAGGAGGTCCATCATATCTGGTAAGGGTCCCCATTGTCTTTGGTGTGCACCATAAGGAGAAGCTTACCCTTCATCCCCTCAGTGGTGGTGGACTTTATTTACAATTTCATCTTTCATCTTCAACGTTTTCTTTTCACTTTGGAATTGGACTCCCTCTCTTTTCCACCATAAGCGGACTTTGTGCACGTTGTTTGCATTTTCAGTTTATTTTTATTTTTATTCATTTCACTAAATTGAATTTGTGCACGATTTCTCTGGAGTACATTCAATATATATGTGGACACTTTTCAATCATTATATTGTGTACATATGCTGATAGGTACAGGTTTTATCTCCTTAACCACTTAACGACCGCCCACCGCCGATTTACGTCGGCAGAATGGCACGGACAGGCAGAATCACGTAGATCTACGTGATCGCCTTTGTGCAGTTGGGGGTCCATCCGGACCCCCCTTCACTGCAGTGAGCGGCCGTTAAGTGTTCGGGAGCGATCAGGCATGAGGGGGCGGCCGCTCGATTCCGCCCCCCCCCCTCGCGATCGCTCCCGGCCAATGAAAATGCTTCCTCCGCCATGTGATGTAAACAAGGCTGGAGGAAGTGATGTCATCTCCCTCGCCGCGGTCTTTTCGTTCCCGGCGCCGAGGAGTGAAGACAGAGGTTAGTGCACCAACAGTCCACTGACACGTAGGTACACATAGGCACACAAATCACCCCCCAGTCACCCCCAGATCACCCCCCAGGTCACCCCAAAGCCCCCAATCACAGTGTCACTGATTGCAGTGATCATTTATTTTACTGATCACTGCATTTAGTGTCATCTGTGATTGTAAAAAGTTGCAGGGCAGTTAGGATTAGGCCCATTTAGGTCCAGGGTAGCCCCCTAACCCCCCCTAATAAAGGTTTAACCCCTTGATCACCCCCCAGGTAACCCTTTCACCCCCTAACTTCAGCGTCACTAAGCGATTGTTTTTCCGATCGCTGTATTTGTGTCGCTGGTGTTTTAGATTATTAGTTATTTTTTTTTAGGTTCGCCGCAGGTTTTTATTAGTGTCAGGTACCCCCATATATTATTTTAACCCCCTGATTGCCCCTAGAGTTAACCCTTTCACCAGTGATCGCCGTATAAGCGTCACTGGTGTCACTGGTTAGCCAGTAAGTTATTTAGTTATTTAGGTTACCCGTCAGGTTTTTATATAGTGTCAGGTACCCCCATATTTAACCTAATAAAGGTTTTAACCCCCTGATTGCCCCTAGTTAACCCTTTCACCAGTGATCACCATATAAAGGTTACGGGTGACGCTGGTTGATTAGTTTGCTTTTTATAGCATCAGGGCACCCGCCGTATATAACCCAATAAAAGTTTAACCCCCCTGATCGCCCGGCGGGTGAGATCAATTAGGTTTTAGCGCCAGAGAGGGTCTGCGTCGCCCCAGGCAGTGTTAGGTTAGTGCCAGTAACGCTAACACCCACGCGCAAAGCATACACCCCCCTTAGTGGTATAGTATCTGATCAGATCTATACTAGCATCCCCAGCGGTTTAGGGTTCCCAAAAACGCAGTGTTAGCGGGATCAGCCCAGATACCTGCTAACGCCTGCGTTTAGCCCCTCCGCCCAGCCCAGCCCAGCCCAGCCCACCCAAGTGCAGTATCGATCGATCACTGTCACTTACCAAACACAACACACATAACTGCAGCGTTCGCAGAGACAGGCCTGATCCATATCAACCAGTCCATAGCAAACGTCCATAGCAACCAGTCCATAGCAACCGTCCATAGCAACCATCCATAGCAACCAGTCTATAGCAACTGTCCATAGCAACCATCCATTGCAACCAGTCCATAGCAACCGTCCATAGCAACTGTCCATAGCAACCATCCATAGCAACTATCCATAGCATCCAGTCCATAGCAACTGTCCATGGCAACCAATCCATAGCAACCGTCCATAACAACCAATCCGTAGCAACCGTCCATAGCAACTGTCCATAGCAACCGTCCATAGCAACCAGTCCATAGCAACCATCAATATCAACCAGTCCAAGGTGAATGTTTTGAACGCTACCACTCAAAAGTGAAGTTTTAGCGTAGGGTACAGCATTTCACAGACAAGGACACACTTACACAGGGTCTCCCAAGATGCCATTACATTTTGAGAGACCCGAACCATTACAGTTGTAAAGTTACAAAAAAAGTGTAAAAAAGAAAAAAAAACGTAAAAAACAAAACACAAAAAAAATATAAAATAAAAAAAACAAAAATAGTTGTCGTTTTATTGTTTTCTCTCTCTCTATTTTCTCTCTATTGTTCTGCTCTTTTTTACTGTATTCTATTCTGCAATGTTTTATCATGCTTGCTTTTCAGGTATGTAATTTTTTGTTTTCAGGTGCGCCATTCAACTGCAGCGCGGAATTATTTATCTTGACAGCAACAGCGTTTGCTCCCACGATACATAAAGCCGTGACACCACAGTTAAAAAAAAGAGCATATATGCCGAAGCATGGGGGCAGCAGGGGCGGAGGAGCGATTTTGCTCCTAATGCCGCGTACATACGGTCGAAATTCCGACGGAGGCCTGCCCGTGGAAAATTCCGACCGTGTGTACGCGGCATAACCTTTTTGCGGGAGGATGCCCCCATGCTTCGGCATATATATATTTTAGGCACAGGTTGCGTTAAAACATTTTTTTATCTTTTACTAGGTTTTGTTTTGGTATTTGCTTTGCAGGTATGGCATGGTAAGGTCTTACTGTTGTACTGTAATGTTACTTTGTTTTAATGTTAACCACCATTTGCTTAGCAGGTACGCCATTCAGTTGCAGCGCGGATCTATTTATCTTGACAGCCGTGACTCCAACGCTGTAGGAGGTGATTTCACCACCACAGTTAAAAAAAAGAGCATATATGCCGAAGCATGGGGGCAGCAGGGGCGGAGGAGCGATTTTGCTCCTAATGCCGCGTATATACGGTCGAAATTCCAACGGAGGCTTGCCCGTGGAAAAGTCCGACCGTGTGTACGCGGCATAACCTTTTATGCCGCGTACATACGGTCGAAATTCCGACGAAGGCTTGACCGTGTGTATGCGGCATAACTTTTTTGCGGGAGGATGCCCCCATGCTTCGGCATATATGCCCATCATTAGAAGTGGGTGGATGAAGGGAGGTATTCTAATGGTGGGCATACCCACCAATCAATCTCTTTTTTTCGTTCAGCCAATAGGCTGTATGAAAAAAAAGATTACAATACATGTCCAACAAGGACCAGCAACGTACTGGTATGTTGCTGGAATTTGAATGTTTATACCAGAATGATGCCTGCGGGTTTAGGTATCATCTTGGTATCATTCTTTTCAGCCAGCAGCCGGCTTTCATGTAAAAGCAATTCTAGCAGATAATTAGCCTCTAGACTGCTTTTACAAGCAGTGGGAGGGAATGTCCCCCCCCCCCCGGATATAAAAAGCACCATTGGGAAATTGGGAAAGCATTTTATCACACCGATCTTGGTGTGGTCAGATGCTTTGAGGGAAGAGGAAAGATCTAGGGTCTAACCCCCCAATTTTTTTCAAAAAAAGAGTACCTGTCACTACTTATTGCTATCATAGGGGATATTTACATTCCCTGAGATAACGATAAAAATGGTAAAAAAATAAAATATGGAAGGCACAGTTTAAAAATAAAATAAAAAAGCCAAATAAATAATAAAAAAAAAAAAAAAAAAAGCACCGCTGTCCCCCCCTGCTCTTGCGCAAAGGCGAACGCAAGCGTCGGTCTAGCGTCATATGTAAACAGCAATTGCATCATGCATGTGAGGTATCACCGCGAAGGTCAGATCGAGGGCAGTCATTTTAGCAGTAGACCTCCTCTGTAAATCTAACGTGGTAACCTGTAGGCTTGTGCAATTCGTTTCGTAACGAATTGAAATTCGTCCGAATTTAGCAACTTTCGGACATTCGGAAGCATTCGAATTTCCGAACAAAGCAATTACGAATAAGACCGAATCCGAAATAAATTATACCGCAAATAGCGAATGCCCGAATGTCTTCGGCATAATTCGTTATGAAAAAGTTACGAATGTACGAATCCATACGAAGCACAATAACACTCACTCTGCTCTGCTCTCTGCTTCTCCCACACCGTGCTGAACTCCCTCTCAAAATGGTGTACAGGGGCGGAGGTTATAGCCGCATGTAAAAAACGAAAGTAAAATACGAGATTTCGAATCCATTCGAAGCACAATAACACTCTGCTCTGCTCTCTGCTTCTCCCTCACCGTGCTGAACCCTCTCAAAATGGTGTACAGGGGCGGAGCCTATAGCCGCATGTAAAAAACGAAAGTAAAATACGAGATTTCGAATCGTTACAAATAACCGCTATGTATTTAGAAAAGTACAAATCCATTTGAAGCACATTAGGCATAATAGGCAGCGTCGTTGTGAGAGAGACACGGAAAATTACGAATCAACGAACCCAAAAAAAGTTACGAAAGTAGGAGTTGTGTCCAGAATCAACGAAAAACAACGTACTCTACCGAAAGTACGAATTATAAAGCAACAAAAAATTCAACGAAAAATGTCGCTTGCAAAAATACGAATGAGTCCGAACACGAAAAATCCCGTCTAGCAAAATTACGAATGATTACGAATCAACAGGACCGGAAAGAAACGAACCGAAACGGAACGAATTTTTCCGTTGTGCACAAGTCTAGTAACCTGTAAAGGCTTTTAAATGCTTTTAAAAATGAATGTAGTTTGTCGCCGCTGCGCGTTTGTGCGCAATTTTAAAGCATGTCGTGTTTGGTATCCATGTACTCGGCCTATGATCATCTTTTTTATTTCATCAAACATTTGGGCAATATAGTGTTTTTTAGTGCATTAAAAATAAAAAAAGTGTGTTTTCCCCCAAAAAATGTGTTTGAAAAATCGCTGCGCAAATACTGTGTGGAAAAAAAATGCAACACCCACTATTTTAATCTGTAGGGCCTTTGCTTTAAAAAAATATATAATGTTTGGGGGTTCAACATAATTTTCTTGCAAAAAAATGTTTTTTTTCATGTAAACAAAAAGTGTCAGAAAGGGCTTTGTCTTCAAGTGGTTAGAAGAGTGGATGATGTGTGACATAAGCTTCCTAATGTTGTGCATAAAATGCCAGGACAGTTCAAAACCCCCCCAAATGACCCCATTTTGGAAAGTAGACACCCCAAGCTATTTGCTGAGAGGCATGTTGAGCCCATTGAATATTTTTTTTTTGTCCCAAGTGATTGAATAATGACCAAAAAAATAAAAAAAAATAAAAATGTACAAAAAGTTGTCACTAAATTATATATTGCTCAAACATGCCATGGGCATATGTGGAATTACACCCCAAAATACATTCTGTTGCTTCTCCTGAGTACGGGGATACCACATGTGTGGGACTTTTTGGGAGCCTAGTCGCGTACGGGACCCCAAAAACCAAGCACCGCCTTCAGGATTTCTATGGGTGTAAATTTTTGATTTCACTCCTCACTGCCTATCACAGTTTCGGAGGCCATGGAATGCCCAGATGGCACAAAACCCCCCCAAATGACCCCATTTTGGAAAGTAGACACCCCAAGCTATTTGCTGAGAGGTATGTTGAGTATTTTGCAGTTCTCGCTTTTTGTCACAAAGTTTTGAAAATGTAAAAAAAGAAAAAAAAAGAAAAAAAAATGTCTTTCTTAATTTTCAAAAACAAATGAGAGCTGTAAAATACTCACCATGCCTCTCAGCAAATAGCTTGGGGTGTCTACTTTCCAAAATGGGGTCATTTGTGGGGGTTTTGGGCTATTTTGACATTTTATGGCCTTCAAAACTGTGATAGGTAGTGAGGAGTGAAGTCAAAAATTTATGCCCTTAGAAACCTTGAAGGCGGTGCTTGGTTTTTGGGGTCCCGTACGCGGCTAGGCTCCCAAAAAGTCCCACACATGTGGTATCCCCGTACTCAGGAGAAGCAGCAGAATGTATTTTGGGGTGTAATTTCACATATAACCATGGCATGTGTGAGCAATATATCATTTAGTGACAACTTTTTGTACATTTTTTTTTCTTTTTGTCATTATTCAATCATTTGGGACAAAAAAAAAAAATATTCAATGGGCTCAACATGCCTCTCAGCAAATAGCTTGGGGTGTCTACTTTCCAAAATGGGGTCATTTGGGGGGGTTTTGTGCCATCTTGGCATTTTATGGCCTTCAAAACTGTGATAGGTAGTGAGGAGCGAAATCAAAAATGTATGCCCTTAGAAACCTTGAAGGCGGTGCTTGGTTTTTGGGGTCCCGTACGCGGCTAGGCTCCGAAAAAGTCCCACACATGTGGTATCCCCGTACTCAGGAGAAGCAGCAGAATGTATTTTGGGGTGTAATTTCACATATGCCCATGGCATGTGTGAGCAATATATCATTTAGTGACAACTTTGTGCAAAAAAAAAAAAGTTTGTCATATTCCCGCAACCTGTGGCAAAATATAAAATATTCCATGGACTCAACATGCCTCTCAGCAAATAGCTTGGGGTGTCTACTTTCCAAAATGGGGTCATTTGGGGGGGTTTTGTGCTATTTTGGCATTTTATGGCCTTCGTAACTGTGATAGGTAGTGAGGAGTGAAATCAAAAATTTGCGCCCTTAGAAATCCTGAAGGCGGTGCTTGGTTTCCGGGGTCCCGTACGTGGCTAGGCTCCTAAAAAGTCCCACACATGTGGTATCCCCGTACTCAGGAGAAGCAGCAGAATGTATTTTGGGGTACAATTCCACATATAACCATGGCATGTGTGAGCAATATATCATTTAGTGACAACTTTTTGTAATTTTTTTTTTTTTTTTGTCATTATTCAATCACTTGGGACAAAAAAAAAAAAATATTCAATGGGCTCAACATGCCTCTCAGCAATTTCCTTGGGGTGTCTACTTTCCAAAATGGGGTCATTTGGGGGGGTTTTGTACTGCCCTGCCATTTTAGCACCTCAAGAAATGAGATAGGCAGTCATAAATTTAAAGCTGTGTAAATTTCAGAAAATGTACCCTAGTTTGTAAACGCTATAACTTTTGCGCAAACCAATAAATATACGCTTATTGACATTTTTTTTACTAAAGACATGTGGCTGAATACATTTTGGCCTAAATGTATGACTAAAATTGAGTTTATTCGATTTTTCTTATAACAAAAAGTAGAAAATATCATTTTTTTTCAAAATTTTCGGTCTTTTTCTGTTTATATCGCAAAAAATAAAAATCGCAGAGGCAATTAAATACCATTAAAAGAAAGCTCTATTTGTGGGAAGAAAAGGACGCAAATTTCATTTGGGTACAACATTGCATGTCCGCACAATTTACAGTTAAAGCAGCGCAGTGCCGAATCCCAAAAACAGGCCTGGTCCTAATGGCCCGAAATGGTCCGGGGCTTAAGTGGTTAAACCTGCCACTCACTGAGTATACGGTAATTGTATATTGAGTTTTTCATATATACACCTGTTTTTAAGAATATAGGGATTCATAATATTATTTTTTACAGCGCAACTATTTTCTTTTACACTATTTACCTTGCATGGTTGTCACTTGTTTTTTGTGTTGCAGCTTTCTTCGTTAACTTTTTCTCTCGCTTATTACTATTAGCGCGGTAAATGCCCCTTCTTTTTACATTGTTACACAACACACCTGTTTGGATCATGCTCTTTCACCTAGGATTCAGGTATCCGTTAGTTACATTGTTCATTCTGGCTGTTTTGTGTCACTGTTTTTTCTTGGTGCTTTTTTCCCACCACTTATTCCATTGGTGTGAGCTACATGTTTTCATTCATATGTTATTATCTACTTTGATTCCTCACCTGGGTTCACTTTTACTAAGACCATGCTTTGGGCTTTAGTCCTTACTATATCATTAGACATGCACCACATTAATATACTGTATATTTCATTACTCTCCACAGAGTGTCCTTTGAGACACACACTGCATGGTAGTCTATTCATTACTGCTTGTGTTGTCTTTATGCCACTGGCCACTGGCCACTGCCACAGCTTCTGGAGATGAGTTCCCCATTATGTCTTTGGCTCTCAGCACCCCATTTGAAACCTATAGCTGACTCATGAGTAAACAGGGGGTGATTCTCCCGCTCCCCTATTCCTTCCCCTCTCTTTATTTACATCAAATACCAGATTATATATATATATATATATATATGCACTTTTTTGCAGATACAAGCATATGTACCCTGCATCGGCTCCTGATGAGTGGAAATAACCCACGAATCGCGTAGAGCCTTTTTTCAATGATACGCTATCACTACCATCTGATTGTACTTGCTTTTACAATCCCGATTTATTATTAACTTTTTCAAATTACGTAGGTCTAGGTTACCAACTAACACCTAAACAGGGCCAAGGATAAATCCAAGGGAGAAAGACCAAGCTTACTTACAGACCAACCAGCTTACAGACAACCAAATCAACCTGTTCAACAGTATGCATTAAAAGCAGGGGTGTAGTCTGCACGCATTTCCAAATGCATGCGTAAGCCACAGAGCCTTTCCACGGCACCCTGGTATCTGTAGTCCCTAACACTAACTTAAAAGTGTCTCCAGAGTTACTGCCATGGCCAGTTATAGATGGGGCAGTGGGGCTTTTTTTGTATCACTGTATATTGGTTAGGCAATGCACTGACACCTTCGCAACCATTGAGCTACATGCTGGGTGCTAAGTGTGCTCCTGTACCTTTAAGAAGGGGTTTGGCTCCCCTACAGTCCACCTGCCCTCACCGGAATGTTTAGCTTTGAAGCTCTTACCTCCTATATGTTGTTTATCTCATGCACAGGACCCACCCACGGATCCCCTAGGTTGCATATTACTCTCTCCTCTTTTTATCTGATTTACTGCTTTGCCACAACTATCGATATGTGAAAATACACTTATAAATTAGTGTTAGGGACCACAGATACCAGGGTGTCGTGGCGAGGCTCTGTGGCTTACGCATGCATTTGCAAATGCATGCAGACTAAACCCCTGCTTTTAACGCATACTGTTAGACAGGTTGATTTGGTTGTCTGCGAGCTGGACGGTAAGTAAGCTTGGTCTTCTTCCCTTGGATTTATCCTTGGTCCTGTTTATATCTTATGTCCCCCCCCCCCCCAATGCTGCCTACTGCGATGGCCAGTTATAGATGGGGGCAGTGGCACTTTTTTGTACCAACTAACACCAACCTTAGGCCCCTTTCACACTGGTGCGGTGGCGGTATAGCGGCGCTATTTTTAGCGGCGCTATACCGTCGGAATTGCGGCAGAATTGCGGCATACGCCTCTCCAGAGGCGCATTACCGGTGGTATGGCCGCGGTTTCCCATTGCATTCAATTGGAAGGAGCGGTGTAGGAGTGATAAACACACCGCTCCTCTCACTGTTCCAAAGATGCTGCTAGCAGAACTTTTGGAGCGGTCCTGCTAGCACACCGCTTCAGTGTGAAAGCCCTCAGGCTTTCACACTGGAGACACAGCAGCCGCTGTTTAGGGTCGGTTTGCTGGTGCTATTTTTTAGCGCAATAGCGCCTGCAAACCGCTCCAGTGTGAAAGAGGCCATATGTACCATGTGTTACTAATGAGCCATACTATTTATTCACTGTATTTTGTAATGGCTCAACATGTGTATATGTACCAATAAACATGATATTATAATGAAACAAATATCAGAAAAAACTCCCTTGGGTGCCTCTGATCCTAGCGCTCAATAATAAAATTGGTGATACCTGCAGTATTATAAGAAAAAGTGTAATTTAGAAAAAAGTATGCTTCATTAAAAACAAAACATTAACAGCGCTTAAAAGGAAATCTCAGATTCAAATAATGATATGCATCCATATCCTGCAGAAAAACAAACAAAAAAAAGGACTGAAAACTTAAAATCCCATCAGTGAAAAACTAAAAGGATGAAAAAAGTCCCCGTAGATGACAAACACAGTTCACTCCATATTCCGTTGTCACTGTCAGTGCAATTTGTAGCAGCAATCAATACACACAACAGGCAATGATGGCTTGATATCATCTGGACGTATTAGGTAGTTGCTTATTCACAATTCCGTCACTGTAACAACTCATGCATTCCCCTTTGGTAATCTACTCACCAGACTCCATACAAGTGTAGCGACCTCACCCCTGCTCATTCACGGCTTGTCTGTCTCATCTAGGGGTTAGCACTGGGGGGTGGGATGAGAGATACACCACGTCCCATGTCACCCAATGTGTAGAGGTGAAAGCCAGAACTATCGGGTTTTGTGTATGTGTCACAGAGTCAAATCCTCTCCTTCGGATTGACTCCCTTTTGCTCCTAGTAACCAGAGTTCCACACACTGAAAAGGTCCAACTCGTATTTATTCTTCTCAATAAATAGTCATACAGCACAGACAGGTTGAGACCCATATACCACTTCAGTAGTTGTGGGGAGTAGGCCAAGGCACAATTCTTTTAGATAGAGCTAACCACTGTGGTGTCACCAGTGGCGAATAGTCACTGCCACTGACTATATTGAACAGAACATGAATTACCTTCGCTAACGTAGCCCATCAGGGGTAGGACATCCATCCAAGACAGTTACCGGAGGCCTCTCAGTCACCAGCAATGCTGCGCTGGACTCTCCGGAGAAGTTCCGCTCACTGGCCTCCTTGTCTCAGACACGGGCACCCAAGGAGTTAGGGCCCCCTCGGATTCCTCCACCCTCGCGGAACTCAGTCGAAGGTACTGAGCTCCAGGCTTCCACCATAGTACCTCACCCCAGGCTAAAGGTGCCTGAGATGGACTCCATCTCCAGCCAGGTCAAGGGCACCTGGGCCCAGAACTCTGGAACGCCAGCACCCAGGCTGAAGGTGCCTGGGCACGGCTGCGTCCTCCGACTCTGAACCCTGAGGTCAGGGCATCCGCCCCTTTTATCTCCTCTCCCTTTGCATCTTAGCGGTTTCCCTGCCCCGCTGTACCAGCGCCAGGAAAGGACAAAAAGGGAAGCAGTCTTGCGGTGAGTGTTCAACTCCGGCCCAGGGCGACAGCGACACCTGCAGGCCATAGGGAACCTCACACCACCAGAGTCCACCAAGAACCACAAAAGGGTCTCAGATTCCCTGACAATTAATGCATCTGGGTTACACTACCACCCAGATGCCTCCCCTAAATTCAAACACCCGCTACACTCTCCCCCTGATGATTTGACACTGGTCCCCAGTGTCTGGTGCAAACCCATATCTCCCAAGAAGTGGTGACATGAGTTTGGTCTCTGGGTCAAACTTAACAGCTTAGTCATGAATTGTGCTAGGACCTAAAATGGGAAAAGGAAACCGGAATATAAACCATCGAACTTGGTATCAAAAACTTTGAAGGACTTTACACACTGAAATCCCCCCCCCCTCACTATCTAAGGACCACCCCATTCTCAGCAGCCTTTATAGATGAAATCTCCTGCAGAGGGGAAAAACAAGGAAACACACATCCTAACATAATGTATGTATTTTCTTGAAAGGAATGGGTCTATCCGTAAAGAGACCCATTCTCTCCAATAGTGTAGTGCAGAGTGTGAAGCAAACAATTGTTGCGCAACACCGCCACCTGGTGGCAATGCCGCGGTAAAGGCACTTGTCAGATCCAGATGAATTTCTGCTTCTCTGTGCTGTGACCCTATACTGGCTAAACCCCAAAGTCACTGATTTATTTTTTTCCTTGATGGGGGGAGAAGGAGGGAGAACAAAATAACAACAGCTCCCATTTCTCCAAAGAGTAAAACATCCCAAAAGAAAAATTAGAGCACAGTCCCTGTAATTTAGTAACAATAAAAAAAATGGAAAGGAGTCTCTTTCTCCTACAAATAGAACTTGGGATCCGGCAAGAACAAAGGCTTTAAGTGCTGGTCAAAAGCCTCCACATTGTACTCAATGTTCCCTCCATCATTCCGACAAATTACCACCTTGTCCGCATGGATGTGCCTTCCCACCATCCATTCCGCCTTACAGTCCTTGAACTTTCTGGTGACTGTAGGTGAGCATGAGAGGTATCGGCGTGCATGAGGTACTTTCAGCTTTGTCCAGACAAAATCATTGTACCACCGCTGCCGAAAAACTTCCACCTCGTAGAGCAATTCTCTGGGTAAATATGGGTATTCCCACCCATACTCTCGGGCAAATTTCTGACAAAAGAGACACTGCAGCCTAGCCAGAGATGGCATTGTGGCACGGTCTCCCACTCCAGGCAGAACAATGGACTCTGGATGGCGAGGTGCAGTCACCACCTCTGTAGATTTGGGCCTAGGAGCCCGCAGTGATGCCCGTTGCACTCCCGCAACAGGAGCAGGTGAAACAGCCGCTGGCTCAAGAAGTGGAATCACAGACAGGGAACCAGATTCCTCCCTAGGCTCCGAGGCCTCCACCCAGGGTGTACTATCCCCAATGGATATAGGTGGGTCCCTTAAGACACGGGACGCGGGTAGCTTCATCTTGTCCCACCCCTTCTTGTGGAAGATTTTGTCTATCTCCCCATCATCACCGGCATCAGATAGCAACTCTAGGTCGGAGGTGTCATAACACTCTGCGGGCAGGTAATTCCCCGTAGTCACGGAATCACCCCCTCTCGATGGGCTCCATCGACTCTGGGCTCCCGACACCTCCAACCACACACACACAGTCCAGAACCCTGGCGCACCTGGGCCTTTTGAAGAACAGGGATGTCCAGGGCTCTTTCCTCCAGATCCATCCAGGCCAGGCAAGCGACGGGGCGAAGCTCTTCCACGACCACAGGATGCCATCACCAGGCCAACTTTCCTCTTCGGCGGTGGGAGCAGGGAGCTTGTGGTGACCGAGGCAGCATCCTCGGATTTCTCTCTCTTTGTCTCCGCTTGGGCTGTCACGTCGCCCTGGTCAGCGCGCACAGGAAACGCATATGGATCGATCTCACCCTCCAGAGTGGCAGTCCCTGTGAGGTAGTTGAGGTGGAAGGCGCGAGGCCTTTCTGTGGATGGCTCCACCTCGAAGAGGAACTCTTTGCAGACCTCACATCGCCCGAACGGCTTCAAATAGACTACCAGTCCCGAACAGCTGGGACAGATCACACCGAGGGCCTCTATGTCTCTGCAGGTATACAGAGCCAACCACCCCCATGGGGCCTTAGTCTTATTCCTGTATACGTAATCTGGGCAGCAAAAGAAGTCATCTCCGTGACGGAAGAAGCAGAAATCCACTGGGAATTTGAAGTCATCCTGACTGTCTGCTGCTCCAATGCGCACTGAACCCTTCGCGCCGGAATCTCCACGTGTGTCTTTCCACATGGCCAGACTCCTCCCACACTCTGCATTTGTTCTCAGGCTTTTCCTTCTCCCCACCCACAAACTGCGCAGCTATGGTTTGCCTCGTGGCGCGTTGGCCAATATGGCCGACCTACTCGGAACTCCTCCGGGCAGCAAAGTTCAAATTCAGACACCATACCCATCCCGGACATGATGCCCCCATGTGTAGCGACCTCACCCCTCTCACCCCTTCTCATTCACGGCTTGTCTGTCTCGTCTAGGGGTTAGCACTGGGGGGAGGGATGAGATACACCACGGCCCATGTCCTCCAATGTGTAGAGGTGAAAGACAGAACTATCGGGTTTTGTGTATGTGTCACAGAGTCAAATCCTCTCCTCGGATTGACTCCCCTTTGCTCCTAGTAACCAGAGTTCCACACACTGAAAAGGTCCAACTCGTATTTATTCTTCTCAATAAATAGTCATACAGCACAGACAGGTTGAGACCCATATACCACTTCAGTATTTGTGGGGAGTAGGCCAAGGCACAATTCTTTTAGATAGAGCTAACCACTGTGGTGTCACCAGTGGCGAATAGTCACTGCCACTGACTATATTGAACAGAACATGAATTACCTTCGCTAACGTAGCCCCTATCAGGGGAAGGACATCCGTCTAAGACAGTTACCGGAGGCCTCTCCTTCACCAGCAATGCTGCGCTGGACTCTCCGGAGAAGTTCCGCTCACCGGCCTCCTCGTCTCAGACACGGGCACCCAAGGAGTTAGGGCCCCCTCGGATTCCTCCACCCTCGCGGAACTCAGTCGAAGGTACTGAGCTCCAGGCTTCCGCCATAGTACCTCACCCCAGGCTAAAGGTGCCTGAGATGGACTCCATCTCCCGCTCCAGCCAGGTCAAGGGCACCTGGGCCCGGAACTCTGGAATGGCAGCACCCAGGCTGAAGGTGCCTGGGCGCGGCTGCGTCCTCTGACTCTGAACCCTGAGGTCAGGGCGTCCGCCCCTTTTTATCTCCTCCTGTACCAGCGCCAGGAAAGGACAAAAAGGGAAGCAGTCTTGCGGTGAGTGTTCAACTCCGGACCAGGGCGACAGCGCCACCTGCAGGCCACAGGGAACCTCACACCACCAGAGTCCTCCAAGAACCACAAAAGGGTCTCAGATTCCCTGACAATCAATGCATCTGGGTTACACTACCACCCAGATGCCTCCCCTAAATTCAAACACCCGCTACACAAGTAATGCCTGATAGATCCTCTCTGGATAGACCCATCAGCTCCCCTCGGGATAGGCGATGGTGCCGGTCAGTGGGTGGATGAGTGCAGCAATGCGGATGTGGACATGTAAGTAAACAGGGGGAAGCTCCACATAGTTTTAAATACCCTTTTATTAATAATAATAAACCCCTGTATACAAGAAATGCTTACAAAATGTACTCTTGATAAAAGCGTGTCACATAGAGATAAACATCAGCTCACTCAGTAAGTGGTTCCTCGAACTACACAACTGCTATAGTGAGTCCCGCCCTCTGAAGACGTAAGCCAATCACGAAATGCGTTAGGGTATGACCATGTGACCTATCATTTCACAGGAGGAAGCATCTACCCGGGACTCACTATAGTAGTTGTGTAGTTCGAGGAACCACTTACTGAGTGAGCTGATGTTTTTCTCTATGTGACACGCTTTTATCAAGAGTACATTTTGTAAGCATTTCTTGTATACAGGGGTTTATTATTATTAATAAAAGGGTATTTTACACTATGTGGAGCTTCCCCCTGTTTACTTACATGTCCACATCCGCATTGCTGCACTCATCCACCCACTGACCGGAACCATCGCCTATCCCGAGGGGAGCTGACGGGTCTATCCAGAGAGGATCTATCCTGGCATTACTTGTATGGAGTCTGGTGAGTAGATTACCAAAGGGGAATGCATGAGTTGTTACAGTGACGGAATTGTGAATAAGCAACTACCTAATACGTCCAGATGATATCAAGCCATCATTGCCTGTTGTGTGTATTGATTGCTGCAACAAATTGCACTGACAGTGACAACGGAATATGGAGTGAACTGTGTTTGTCATCTACGGGGCCATTGTTCACTTGGAATTTTTGGTTTTGGGAACTTTTTTCATCCTTTTAGTTTTTCACTGATGGGATTTTAAGTTTTCATTCCTTTTTTTGTTTTGTTTTTTTTTTCTGTAGGATATGGATGCATATCATTATTTGAATCTGAGATTTCCTTTTAAGCGCTGTTAATGTTTTGTTTTTAATGAAGCATACTTTTTTCTAAATTACAATTTTCTTATAATAGCTGCTATACTGCAGCTATCACCAATTTTATTATTGAGCGCTAGGATCAGAGGCACCCAAGGGAGTTTTTTCTGATATTTGTTTCATTATAATATCATGTTTATTGGTACATATACACATGTTGAGCCATAACAAAATACAGTGAATAAATAGTATGGCTCATTAGTAACACATGGTACATATGGCCTCTTTCACACTGGAGCGGTTTGCAGGCGCTATTGCGCTAAAAATAGCACCAGCAAACCGACCCTAAACAGCGGCTGCTGTGTCTCCAGTGTGAAAGCCCGAGGGAACTTTTTTCATCCTTTTAGTTTTTCACTGATGGGATTTTAAGTTTTCATTCCTGTTTTTTTTTTTTTTGCAGGATATGGATGCATATCATTATTGGAATCTGAGATTTTCTTTTAAGCGCTGTTAATGTTTTGTTTTTAATGAAGCCTACTTTTTTCTAAACATGATATTATATATACATTTTTTTTTTCATCACCGCATAGCTGAGTGCTTCATTTAAAGTCCCAAATGTCCCCTCTTTATTTATTTGTACCAGGCATGTACCTCCTTCTCATAGGCCCCTAACTCCATTCTCCCTTACTTAGGTATCCAACGGATTGCACCTACAGTACCTCTCATTTACGCTCTCTTAATATTTCTAACTTTGTCTTTAATCTTCAAAATGCCATATGAGATCTCCAGTAGTGATGAGCCGAACACCCCCGGGTTCGGTTCACACCAGAACCCGCAAACGGACCGAAAGTTCGTACGAACATTAGAACCCTATTAAATACAATGGATGCGAACGTTCGAATTCTAAAGTGCTAATTATAACAACTATTATGCATGTTATTGTCCTAAAAAGGGTTTGGGAACCCGGGTTCTGCACCAGGGGACATGTATCAAAGCAAAAATAAGTTTTAAAAACGGTCGTTTTTCGGGAGCAGTCATTTTAATGATGCATAAAGTGAAAAAAAAAGTCAAATATTCCTTTAAATATCGTACCTGGGGGGTGTCTAAAGTATGCCTGTGAAGTGCCACGTGTTTCCCGTGTTTAGAACTGTCCCTGCACAAAATGACACTTCTAAAGGAAAAAAAAGCCATTTAAAACTGCTTGCGGCTTTAATGTAATGTCTGGTCCCGGTAATATGGATGAAAATCTTTAAGAAAAATGGCATAGCTACCCCATGACCCCCCCCCCCTACCCCAGCCCATTACCAGCCCCTTTGGGTCTTGTATGGATATTAAGGGGAACCCCGCACATAAAATAAAAAAGGCCCTATATACTCTGAACAGCCGTATACAGGCGGTGCATACAAGACAGGGACTGTAGGTTTGTTCTTATGTAGAATCTGTTTGTAATTTTGAACAGGTACATTGTTTAACCACTTAAGCCCCGGACCATTTCGGGCCATTAGGACCAGGCCTGTTTTTGGGATTCGGCACTGCGCTGCTTTAACTGTAAATTGTGCGGACATGCAATGTTGTACCCAAATGAAATTTGCGTCCTTTTCTTCCCACAAATAGAGCTTTCTTTTAATGGTATTTAATTGCCTCTGCGATTTTTATTTTTTGCGATATAAACAGAAAAAGACCGAAAATTTTGAAAAAAAATGATATTTTCTACTTTTTGTTATAAGAAAAATCGAATAAACTCAATTTTAGTCATACATTTAGGCCAAAATGTATTCAGCCACATGTCTTTAGTAAAAAAAATGTCAATAAGCGTATATTTATTGGTTTGCGCAAAAGTTATAGCGTTTACAAACTAGGGTACATTTTCTGAAATTTACACAGCTTTAAATTTATGACTGCCTATCTCATTTCTTGAGGTGCTAAAATGGCAGGGCAGTACAAAACCCCCCCAAATGACCCCATTTTGGAAAGTAGACACCCCAAGGAAATTGCTGAGAGGCATGTTGAGCCCATTGAATATTTTTTTTTTGTCCCAAGTGATTGAATAATGACAAAAAAAATAAAAAAATTACAAAAAGTTGTCACTAAATGATATATTGCTCACACATGCCATGGTTATATGTGGAATTGCACCCCAAAATACATTCTGCTGCTTCTCCTGAGTACGGGGATACCACATGTGTGGGACTTTTTAGGAGCCTAGCCACGTACGGGACCCCGGAAACCAAGCACCGCCTTCAGGATTTCTAAGGGCGCAAATTTTTGATTTCACTCCTCACTACCTATCACAGTTTCGAAGGCCATAAAATGCCAAAATAGCACAAAACCCCCCCAAATGACCCCATTTTGGAAAGTAGACACCCCAAGCTATTTACTGAGAGGCATGTTCAGTCCATGGAATATTTTATATTTTGCCACAAGTTGCGGGAATATGACAAACTTTTTTTTTTTGCACAAAGTTGTCACTAAATGATATATTGCTCACACATGCCATGGGCATATGTGAAATTACACCCCAAAATACATTTTGCTGCTTCTCCTGAGTACGGGGATACCACATGTGTGGGACTTTTTGGGAGCCTAGCCGCGTACGGGACCCCAAAAACCAAGCACCACCTTCAAGGTTTCTAAGGGCATAAATTTTTGATTTCACTCCTCACTACCTATCACAGTTTTGAAGGCCATAAAATGCCAAGATGGCACAAAACCCCCCCCCCAAATGACCCCATTTTGGAAAGTAGACACCCCAAGCTATTTGCTGAGAGGCATGTTGACCCCATTGAATATTTTTTTTTTTGTCCCAAATGATTGAATAATGACAAAAAGAAAAAAAAATGTACAAAAAGTTGTCACTAAATGATATATTGCTCACACATGCCATGGTTATATGTGGAATTGCACCCCAAAATACATTCTGCTGCTTTTCCTGAGTACGGGGATACCACATGTGTGGGACTTTTTGGGAGCCTAGCCGCGTACAGGGCCCCAAAAACCAAGCACTGCGAACGCTGCAGTTATGTGTGTTGTGTTTGGTAAGTGACAGTGATCGATCGATACTGCACTTGGGTGGGCTGGGCTGGGCGGAGGGGCTAAACGCAGGCGCTAGCAGGTATCTGGGCTGATCCCGCTAACACTGCGTTTTTGGGAACCCTAAACCGCTGGGGATGCTAGTATAGATCTGATCAGATCTGATCAGATACTATACCACTAAGGGGGGTGTATGCTTTGCGTGTGGGTGTTAGCGTTACTGTCACTAACCTAACACTGCCTGGGGCGACGCAGACCCTCTCTGGCACTAAAACCTAATTGATCTCACCCGCCGGGCGATCAGGGGGGTTAAACCTTTATTGGGTTATATACGGCGGGTGCCCTGATGCTATAAAAAGCAAACTAATCAACCAGCGTCACCCGTAACCTTTATATGGTGATCACTGGTGAAAGGGTTAACTAGGGGCAATCAGGGGGTTAAAACCTTTATTAGGTCAAATATGGGGGTACCCGACGCTATATAAAAACCTGACGGGTAACCTAAATAACTAAATAACTTACTGGCTAACCAGTGACACCAGTGACGCTTATACGGCGATCACTGGTGAAAGGGTTAACTCTAGGGGCAATCAGGGGGTTAAAATAATATATGGGGGTACCTGACACTAATAAAAACCTGCGGCGAACCTAAAAAAAATAACTGCCTATCTAAAACACCAGCGACACGAATACAGCGATCGGAAAAACAATCGCTTAGTGACGCTGAAGTTAGGGGGTGAAAGGGTTACCTGGGGGGTGATCAAGGGGTTAAACCTTTATTAGGGGGGGTTAGGGGGCTACCCTGGACCTAAAGGGTCCTGATCCTAACTGCCCTGCAACTTTTTACAATCACAGATGACACTAAATGCAGTGATCAGTAAAATAAATGATCACTGCAATCAGTGACACTGTGATTGGGGGCTTTGGGGTGACCTGGGGGGTGATCTGGGGGTGACTGGGGGGTGATTTGTGTGCCTATGTGTACCTACGTGTCAGTGGACTGTTGGTGCACTAACCTGCTTCTTCTCTGCTCGGCGCCGGGAACGAAAAGACCGCGGCGAGGGAGATGACATCACTTCCTCCAGCCTTGTTTACATCACATGGCGGAGGAAGCATTTTCATTGGCCGGGAGCGATCGCGAGGGGGGGGCGGAATCGAGCGACCCCCCCCTCATGCCTGATCGCTCCCGAACACTTAACGGCCGCTCACTGCAGTGAAGGGGGGTCCGGATGGACCCCCCAACTGCACAAAGGCGATCACGTAGATCTACGTGATTCTGCCTGTCCGTGCCATTCTGCCGACGTAAATCGGCGGTGGGCGGTCGTTAAGTGGTTAAGTGTAGCTCCAGCCCAAAAATCTATTTTTAAACTTTTTGGAAAACATAGGTAAGGGTTATCACCCCTGTAACATTTGTTTTGCTGTCTGTGCCCCTGTTCAGAACATTTCACCTCACTTTCCGTCCCAATGACAACTGTTTTTGAAATGTGGAGTTTTTCTTGAAACAAGGATTGCTGATAAAGCATCAGTACAGAGGAGACACCTTTCTCCCATATTAATTCTTACAGGAGAGAATTTTCCTTCCAAGGGGTAGATTTCCTCTCACTTCCTGTTTTCTTGCGTTTGCAAGTAGGAGTCGTTTGTAAGTTGGATGTTTGAAAGTAGGGACCTGCCGTATATACTCTGCAGAAATAGGCCCCTTAGTTGTTGGTGTTGGCACAACACTGTAAGCACTCACAGTTACTCTTGGTTGGTGCTGGAACGCCCTGCTGTCAACTATTATATCAGGAATTTTAATTACATATAATTGTTGAACAGTGGTAGTAAAAATTGGGCCTTTGATGGTGGTGCTGGTGCCACAACACTGTAAGCCCTGACAGTTACTCTTGGTGGGTGCAGCAATGGGCCCTGCTGTGAATTATTAGATCAAGAATTGTAATTGCATGCCCCTGTTGAACAGGGGCTGAAAAATTGGGCCTTTTGTGGTGGTGGTGGTGGTGGTGGTGTTGCCACAACACTGTAAGCCCTCAGAGTTACTCTTGGTGGGTGCAGGAATGGGCCCTGCTGTGAATTATTAGATCAAGAATTGTAATTGCATGCCCCTTTTGAACAGGGGCTGAAAAATTGGGCCTTTCGTGGTGGTGGCGTTGCCACAACACTGTAAGCCCTCAGAGTTACTCTTGGTGGGTGCAGCAATGGGCCCTGCTGTGAATTATTAGATCAAGAATTGTAATTACATGCCCCTGTTGAACAGGGGCTGAAAAATTGGGCCTTAGGCACTGGTGGCACAACACTACAACCCCTCACAGATACTGTACTTGGAGCACAGCAATGAGCCCTATGGCAAATTATTGCTAAAAAAATTGTAATTACACGCCCCTGTAAAACAGGGGCTGAAAAATTGGGCCTTAGCCACTGGTGGCGGCACCCATAAACAAAAATGATCTTCCAAGCTATCATCATCAATCGTATCATTGAGGACTCGGAGGAGGAGGATAGCCAGTCAACATAACAGCACAGGCACTCAGCATTAGTGATGAGCCGAACACCCCCGGGTTCGGTTCGCACCAGAACCCGCGAACGGACCGAAAGTTCGAACGAACATTAGAACCCTATTAAATACAATGGATGCGAACGTTCGAATTCTAAAGTGCTAATTATAACAAGTATTAAGCATGTTATTGTCATAAATAGGGTTTGGGAACCCGGGTTCTGCACCAGGGGACATGTATCAATGCAAAAAGAAGTTTTAAAAACGGTCGTTTTTCGGGAGCAGTCATTTTAATGATGCATAAAGTGAAAAAAAAAAGTCAAATATTCCTTTAAATATCGTACCTGGGGGGTGTCTAAAGTATGCCTGTGAAGTGCCACGTGTTTCCCGTGTTTAGAACTGTCCCTGCACAAAATGACACTTCTAAAGGAAAAAAAAGCCATTTAAAACTGCTTGCGGCTTTAATGTAATGTCTGGTCCCGGTAATATGGATGAAATTCTTTAAGAAAAATGGCATAGCTACCCCATGACCCCCCCCCCCCCTACCCCAGCCCATTACCAGCCCCTTTGGGTCTTGTATGGATATTAAGGGGAACCCCGCACATAAAATAAAAAAGGCCCTATATACTCTGAACAGCCGTATACAGGCGGTGCATACAAGACAGGGACTGTAGGTTTGTTCTTATGTAGAATCTGTTTGTAATTTTGAACAGGTACATTGTTGAAGTGTAGCTCCAGCCCAAAAATCTATTTTTAAACTTTTTGGGAAACATAGGTAAGGGTTATCACCCCTGTAACATTTGTTTTGCTGTCTGTGCCCCTGTTCAGAACATTTCACCTCACTTTCCGTCCCAATGACAACTGTTTTTGAAATGTGGTGTTTTTCTTGAAACAAGGATTGCTGATAAAGCATCAGTACAGATGAGACCCCTTTCTCCCATATTTATTCTTACAGGAGAGAATTTTCCTTTCTAGGGGTAGATTTCCTCTCACTTCCTGTTGTCTTCTTTCGTTTGCAAGTAGGAGTCGTTTGTAAGTTGGATGTTTGAAAGTAGGGACCTGCCGTATATACTCTGCAGAAATAGGCCCCTTAGTTGTTGGTGTTGGCACAACACTGTAAGCACTCAGTTACTCTTGGTTGGTGCTGGAACGCCCTGCTGTCAACTATTATATCAGGAATTTTAATTACATATAATTGTTGAACAGTGGTAGTAAAAATTGGGGCTTTGATGGTGGTGCTGGTGCCACAACACTGTAAGCCCTGACAGTTACTCTTGTTGGGTGCAGCAATGGGCCCTGCTGTGAATTATTAGATCAAGAATTGTAATTACATGCCCCTTTTGAACAGGGGCTGAAAAATTGGGCCTTTCGTGGTGGTGGTGGTGGTGGCGTTGCCACAAGACTGTAAGCCCTCAGAGTTACTCTTGGTGGGTGCAGCAATGGACCCTGCTGTGAATTATTAGATCAAGAATTGTAATTGCATGCCCCTGTTGAACAGGGGCTGAAAAATTGGGCCTTAGGCACTGGTGGCACAACACTACAACCCCTCACAGATACTGTACTTGGAGCACAGCAATGAGCCCTGTTGCAAAGTATTGCTTCAAAAATTGTAATGACACGCCCCTGTTAAACAGGGGCTGAAAAATTGGGCCTTAGGCACTGGTGCCACAACACTCCAACCCCTCACAGATACTGTACTTGGAGCACAGCAATGAGCCCTATGGCAAATTATTGCTAAAAAAATTGTAATTACACGCCCCTGTAAAACAGGGGCTGAAAAATTGGGCCTTAGCCACTGGTGGCGGCACCCATAAACAAAAATGATCTTCCAAGCTATCATCATCAATCGTATCATTGAGGACTCGGAGGAGGAGGATAGCCAGTCAACATAACAGCACAGGCACTCAGCATCAGCATCAGTCTTGAAGGGATGTGACATGTTAAAATCAATTAGTCTGTTATATCAGCATCAGGTGTGTGGTAGCTGGTGGTGATCCAAGACTGGTTCATCTTGATGAAAGTCAGTCGATCAACCGAGTCGGTGGACAGGCGCACCCTGTGATCCGTGACAAATCCTCCAGCAGCACTGAATGTGCGTTCCGAAAGAACGCTGGATGCAGGACAGGCCAGTAGCTCAATTGCATACTGTGCAAGCTCTGGCCAGTGATCCATCCTCAAGACCCAGTAAGCCAGAGGATTTTCGGTGGGGAAGGTGTCCAAGTCTGACCTTGCCCCTAGATATTCCTGCACCATGTTTATCAGACGCTGGCGATGGTTGCTGGAACCGATCATACTTTGGGGCTGCGGACTAAAGAATTGTCTGAACGCATCGGTCAGACGGCCACCTTCCCCACCGCTCCTTCTTTGACTGGCCGAAGCCTCAGCAACTCGTTGTCCAGGACCAGGAGTTTGTAACCTCCCAGTCTCTGGGAACGCGTTGCACAGACCTTTCTGCAAGGCCTCCCGGAGTTGTCTCATCCTCTGCTCCCTCTGCGACGGTAACATAAGGTCCGCAACCTTACCCTTGTACCGTGGATCAAGGAGAGTGGCCAGCCAGTAATGGTCCCTCTCCTTGATCCGAAGAATACGAGGATCCTTCCGCAGACTTTGCAGGATCAGGGAGGCCATGCAGCGTAGGTTTGCTGAGGCATTCGCTCCGGAGTCCTCTGGGTCACTAAGGACGACATGATCCGCAGCCACCTCCTCCCAGCCACGTACAAGTCCACTGGTTTCTTGGGACTGTAAATCATCCCTAAAAGACTGCTGCTGATGATGCTGAGTGCCAGCCTCCACCTCCATGCTGACACAATCCTCCTCCTCCTCCTCCTCCTCCTCTTCCTGTGCGATGGGTGGGACAGAAGGAACACTGTCTGGGTAAAGGGGGCCTTGAGAGGCAAGGAAGTCCTCCTCTTCCTGCCTCTGTTCTGCCTCAAGTGCCCTGTCCATTATTCCACGCAGCGTGTGCTCCAACAGGTGGACAAGAGGTACAGTGTCACTGATGCATGCACTGTCACTGCTCACCATCCTCGTGGCCTCCTCAAATGGTGCCAGGACAGTGCATGCATCCCTGATCATGCCCCACTGGCGTGGAGAAAAAAAACCAAGCTCCCCTGACCCTGTACTGGTGCCGTAGTCGCACAGGTACTCATTGATGGCCCT
Source organism: Rana muscosa (assembly GCA_029206835.1). Taxonomy (NCBI): domain Eukaryota; kingdom Metazoa; phylum Chordata; class Amphibia; order Anura; family Ranidae; genus Rana; species Rana muscosa. Next base: position 1,158,903,261 of record CM055122.1, read on the forward strand.
CTGCTGCGTGTGCAGCCGCTGCAGCATGGGCAACGTTGAGTTCCACCTGGTGGGCATGTCACATATAAGGCGGTTCTTGGGCAGGTTCAACTCCTTTTGCAGCTCAGCCAGGCGAGCACTGGCATTATAAGATCTGCGGAAATGCACACAGACTTTCCTGGCCTGCCTCAGGACATCCTGTAAGCCCGGGTACCTGCCCAAGAACCGCTGCACCACCAGGTTAAGGACGTGAGCCACACAGGGCACATGGGTCAGTTGTCCCTGTCGGAGGGCGGAGAGGAGGTTGGTGCCATTGTCGCAAACCACCATTCCTGGCTTAAGCTGGCGTGGCGTCAACCACCTCTCGGCCTGGCCCTGCAGAGCAGACAGGACCTCTGCCCCAGTGTGGCTTCTGTCCCCCAAACACACCAGCGCAAGCACGGCATGGCATCTTTTTGCCTGCGTACTTGCGTAGCCCCTTGAATGGCTACGGAGCACCGCTGGTTCAGAGGACAAACCACAGGAAGAGGCCATGGAGGAAGAAGAAGAGGAGGGGGTGGAGGAGAGAGGTGTGTCACAACCAGTAGTAGCATTTTGGAGGCGTGGCGGTGGAACAACCTCCAACACTACTGCACCTTGTCCTGCATCCTTCCCAGCTGCCAAAAGAGTGACCCAATGGGCCGTGAAAGAAAGGTAACGTCCCTGTCCATGCCTGCTGGACCATGAGTCAGCGGTAATATGCACCTTACCGCTGACCGCCCTGTCCAGCGAGGCCAAGACATTGCCTTCCACATGCCGGTAGAGAGCCGGAATAGCCTTCCGTGAGAAAAAGTGGCGTTTGGGAACCTGCCACTGAGGAACCGCACATTGCACAAACTCACGGAAGGGGGCCGAGTCTACCAACTGAAAAGGCAGCAGTTGAAGCGCTAGCAATTTAGCCAAGCTAGCATTCAACCGCTGGGCATGTGGATGGCTGGGAGTGAACTTCTTTCGATGGTCCAGCAGCTGGGGCAGGGAAATTTGCCTGCTAGAATCGGACGTCGGTGTACTGCTAGCAGAGTGGCCGCAACTACTTGGCTGTGACACACCTAATTCTACACCTTCATTCCTCTCAGTGCATGTTTCAGAGAGGACTGAAGTTATAGTGGGGTTGGAGATCCCAGCTGATGCGGTGCAAGGAGAGGTCCGCTTTGTTCTTTGGTGTGGGTCTTTGAGGTAGGCTTGCCAACGAGCTGCATGGCAGGTCAACATATGTCTGGTCAGGCATGTGGTACCCAAGCGGCTGATGTTTTGGCCACGCGATATACGCTTGAGACATATGTTGCAAACAGCAGCTGTGCGATCTGATGCACTAGCCTCAAAAAAGGCCCACACCAAAGAACTTTTTGAATGACGGGCAGAGGCAGCGCCCTGCACAGGCGGAGCTCTGCGGTGTGATTCCGTCAGTGTACTGCCCTTACGCTGGCCACCAAAGGGCATCCTGCCTCGTTGGAGATGTGCCTCCTCCTCATCCTCCTCCTCCTCCTCTCTCCTATTAGGCACCCACGTGGCGTCAGTGACCTCATCATCCCCTCCCTCCTCATCACTGGAGCCAATCTGGCAGTATGCTGCAGCTGCTGGAACATGACTGCCAGATTGGTGTCCTTCTTGAGCATCCCCTCTGTCTGCTCTCACGCTGCTGCCTTCCTGTAGCTGGGTTTCATCATCAGACCCTTCGAAACGCTGGGCATCCTCCTGGAGCATGTACCCAACACTGTGCTCAAACAGTTCGGGGGACTCCTCAGGAGGAGGACATGGTGGGTCTAGGGAAGGAGTGACTGATGATGAGTCTGACATTGATACCAGGGAAGAGGACGCTTTGGCAGCTGCTTTGCCAGTACCCTGAGCCTGGGTGAGAGAGGATGAGGAGGAGGAGGAGGGCTTGGTCATCCACTCTACCAAGTCTTCGGCATGATGTGGCTCAACATGTCCAGCTGCAGAAAACAAGGACAAGCGTGTCCCATGGCCATGTGCTGATGACAATGCACCGCGTCCACGACCAGCACTGTTGCCCCCAGACACAGAGCCTGCTTGCCCTCTTTTATTGCCTCCTGACTGTCTGCCTCTCCTTGTTTGCCTTCCAGACATTCTAATAGATGGCCTGCAGGGAGATGGGAAAAAAGCAATAAGGGCTACCTTCAGGTGTCCTTCTCTGTCCCTTTACTTAAGGATTTCTAAATATGGTTGAGGATGATTGCTTTTGCACAGAATAGCACAACGACAATTTCCCTGACTGTCCAAAAAACAAGGATTTCAAAGATGGTTGATGAGGAATGCTTTAGCACACTATAGCACAAGGAGAATTTCCCTCACTGTCCTTCCCTGTCCCTAGAAACAAGGATTATCACAGTGAAAGAAACTGACACTCTTCCTACCTATAGTTTTCTGTCCCTAGAAAAGCTGATTGATGATCAATGCTTTAGCACACTATAGCACAAGTAGAATTTCCCTCACTGTCCTTCCATGTCCCTAGAAACAAGGATTATCACAGTGAAAGAAACTGACACTCTTCCTACCTATAGTTTTCTGTCCCTAGAAAAAATGTTTTTTTAAAGCTGATTGATGATCAATGCTTTAGCACACTATAGCACAAGTAGAATTTCCCTCACTGTCCTTCCCTGTCCCTAGAAACAAGGATTCGCACAGTAAAACACACTGACACTCTCCCTACCTATCCTTCTCTTTCCCTAAACTAAAGGAATCCAGGTTAAGCAAGAAAAAATAAATGTCACTGTCCCTGCCTATGCTTCTCTTTCCCTGCTCCGGAACACACTACACTAGGCCGCCGTGCTGGCGGCCTTTTATAGTGTGGGGCGTGTACTAAACACCCTCAGCAATAATTGGCCACAGGCATCCTGCCTGTGGCCAATCATTGCTCTCCTCGCTGCCGGCGCTGTGATTGGCCAAGCATGCGGGGTCACAGTGCATGCTTGGCCAATCACAGCGCCTGGATGACACTGCGATGGCGTAGTGCATTGTGGGCCGTTCGCGTCACTCGAATTAGGCGCGAACGGCCCAAATCGTTTGATCTTCGTCGAACGATCGAACAGCCGATGTTCGAGTCGAACGTATGTTCGACTCGAACACCGAGCTCATCCCTAATCTCCAGCATGCCCAAGCTTCCTGGGCAATTTGCATCTCCCTATCCAAGATGTGTCTTTTACCACATGTGCTGTATACCTTGTGCACTATGCCCCTCCCCTTTCTACAATCCCATCTTCATAAATTACATACCATCATTACATCCTTTATCTGGAATGGGAAATGCCTCAGGCTAAAACAAAACCTACTGTGTTCATCGGTATCCTCTGGAGGTCTTGGAGCACCAATCATCTCAACCTACTTTAAAGTAACCATTTTAGGCCAAGCCAAATCATGGTAGAACCCAACCAAGAAACCACTTGGCTTCAAATTGAGCGAACAGTTCTGGCAATCTAACCAAAAGATGGTTAGTATGGTGCCTCATACTTTTGCAACGACCTTGAGTTTGCTCCTATCTATAGTCATAAATAGTCTTAGCTCTATCAATACCACAATCATGATTTGGCATGCAACCAGCAAGACCACTCAAGGCATACCACACTGATTGTTATCTCACATTCCTCTAGTCACATTACAAACCATCACCCCTGATTTTTTCTTTTTAGAGTGGTGTGCAGCAGGCCTTATAGTAATTGGAGATCTATTCCAGAACTCTCTACTACTTTGCTCCCAGCAACTACAGACCAACTACGTTATAATTGCTAAGGACTTCTTAAGTATCATAGGCTCTGTTCAGCCCTCTCCATGTACAATGGTATGAAAATCTTTTCTTCTGGTAAATCATGAACTTGGGACTCCACAGCAAAGTGGAAATTCTTATATCTACAAACTCTTTACTACTCCTCTTCACACCTCAAAATCCTCAGCCATGCTACATTGTGAACAACTTCTGAACTGTAACTACTCCCCTCAACAATGGTACCACTCCCTTCAATGACCTGTAAAGAATTCTCAATGTATACTTCATTGGGAATCGACTCAGAAACTTCTTCACGACTGGTATCTTACTCCCTCTAAGCTTGCACAAATGTATCCCTCTCTGCACTCAACACCTGCTGGAGGAATTGTGGGCAGGCTGGGATCTCTCTCAATATCTGGTGGCACTGCCCAGGGCTTAATAACATTTGGCCTATTCTCACCAAGTTTCTCTTCTCCATTACTTCATTCTCTGTTTTCTTCTCTCCACAAATTGCAATATTGGGTCTGGATATTGATCTCTGGCCTGGCTCTGCTTATACAATTGTATCTGACATCTTTATAGCCTACCATCTGGTTATAGCTAGAAAATGGAAATACCCTCACCCTCCCTCAGTCACGGAAGTGATATCTATTCTGAACAACCACTGTCTGGTGGAATATATGCATGCCAAAGCCCACATTCTATAAAAATTGAATCCCCTGGTTGATGCATCCTAAATGTTTAAGCTTGACTTAATTTGAGTGTTTTAGAGTATCACAATTCAGCAACCATTCAACCATTCTCCTCTATACCTCCCCCTCCTCTTTGATTTTGTAGCCTCCTATGATGCACTTATTCTCCTGAAATGTCACACATTAGCAGCCATATGTCTACTCCTGCTAAACTAATGCATGCCTGTTAGTAATCTGTTGGGCCTATTTGCAGCCTTACGCAACATGTTTTCATAATTTGTACTTGAAAAATGATTCTGAATGCTCAATGATTCGCCTTTCTTATTTGTATTACTAAAATTGACAAACTTGAAGTTAAAATAGAAAATGTATTTATTTTTTCTTTAAAATTCTTTATGCAGGACAGGATCACCAGAAGATATCCTCATTTGTCCCCAAAAATATGAAAATTGTGTTACTTCTGTGTCATAAATAATCACTTTCGCCCTTGCACCTTTGTATGCCTTATGGAGCAGAACAATTTTTACATTTTATATACGGGCATATTGAGAGCTGATAGTGTTTTTTTTTCTCATGAGAACAAAGTTATATATATTTTTTTGTTACAAGCAAGGATTTTTTTTGCAATATTTGGGTTGATTTACTAAACCTGGAGAGTGCAAAATATGGTGTAGCTGTGCATGGTAGCCAATCAGCTTCTAACTTCAGCTTGTTCAATTAAGCCTTAATAAAAATACAAAAACTGGAAGCTGATTGGTTTCTATGCAGAGCTGCAAAGGGTTTTGCACTCCAGTTTTAATAAATCAACCCCAATGTCTTCAGATTTTTTTCCCCATTTAATTAATAGACATAAAATGTAAACAAATAAAAAAAAAATAAAAAAAATTAGTGTTTCACAGTTCTTAATTTTAAAACAACCAGTGTTATTGTAAATAACAAGTTCACATTGTAGTTTATATTTTGTCTAATTTATTATTAATTCAAAATGATGTTTCTGGGGGTGTGGCAACCAGACTGCTAAATGGCTGCCTGATTACCGAGCTCTGCTCCACCATCGGGCACAGCCTTCTCACACAGTACAAAGAAACAGCAACTGCCCCAACCTATAACTGGCCTAAAACCTAGTACACACCACTATTTTTTTTTTCATTCAACCAAGCGGGTTGAATGAAAAAAAACTCACAGCTCAGATCGGAGCCGCTGTACTAACAATCTGATGTTAGTACAGTGATCTCCCCTGCTTTGCTATTGTGTTCTGACAGGGGGGCTGACCCCCTGCCAAAACACTCCGGTCAGCGCTCTGTCATTGGCTGAGAGTGATGATCAGGATCCAGTCGGCTGCTGTTTTCCAGTATACTTGTCCAACAGAAGCTTCAGGTGGCATCAGGTGGTAAGTCTCCGACCTCTCACAACTCGCACAACTCCTCATCAGGTTCCTTTACTTCTTATACTAGGAGTCTAAATCAAGAAAAGAACCAGCCATTGATATGGAGAGACTGCCTGTCCTAGCTTTAATGCCTGGAAAACAGATCGAGACGCAGTATTCTGTACTTTGTGGATGTCCCAGAGGCTTTACAAGTTGCCGCCATTACAGAATTCTGTGCCCGGCGCATTCCTGAAGCACTAGGCTTACCAGGCCCCTATACAGTGGAACAGGCTCATCGCATGGGAGTATACTCTGCGGACCGCACATCTCCCTACCCAATCATCGCCAAATACCTAAGTTACGCAGACAAAGCCGCCATCTTGCAAAAGTACAAGCAATCCAGGTCCCTACAAATCGACGGAATAAAAATCCTGATTTTTGCCGATTATTTCATCGAAGTCTCTAAGAAAAGGAAAGCCTTCCAGCAGATCTGCATGGCTCTTCACCAGAAACAAGTTAAATTCACCCTGGCCTTTCCTGCCACTCTACGCCTCAAGGCACCAAACGGAGATCAGCTCTCCTTTCATGACCCATCAGAGGCTGAGATATACCTGCGTTTATTATACTCGGAAGCCTAACCCAATCTCTCCTCCAAGGCACCCCTGATACCTCGCCCCCTGGATCAACGAAACCCACACAAGGACTCCCCAAAACACTTCAGATATTCTGGTCCGAACAATCACTTCAATCACCGCTGACACCTTGCTCATGGTGACTCTATTCAAAATTTAGTAAGGGTAAATGAATAACCGCTGCTTGGTTTTACTATGGCAATTTTTTTAACGTTTATTTTCTTTCCTCAGCGGCCTTGCATAGCCAACTGGCATGCTATTGTTACCCTACCAAACTTCGCCTCACAATTTTTCCTTACGGGTCCCACTGCATGCTCCTGCTATGCCTCATTTCCTAATGACCCTAATGACTCGAGTCCGCTACGCATATACCCCTGATCAAATGGGCGTATCTATGCACCTTGCACTGGGTCAGTCAAGAGGAGCTGGCTCATACAGTGACCCATGTGGAAAAAAGGTAAGTATCAAGGATGTTCTTTTGTATCGTTTATTTACATTGTTTTCCCCTCGTGTTTCCCCCCTCATGATACACCTACACTTCCTACTCCTTGAATCAATAGTTTTTTATTGGTATAATAGAAAGGGTATACAGAAAGAAAAAAGGGGTATACAGACATGTATACAAGGATACACAAATGTATAAAAGATTATACAAATACAGTACACAGGAAATACAAATATTGAAGTATACATATAGACTAATTGGTAATGGTACAAGCTAATAGGTGGTAGAACAAACTATTCAAACAAACTATTAGAAATTAATACCGACTATTAGTCATTAGTGCAACCTTTGGGTACTCGTACTATTTTTCCCTATTGGTGCACGTTGAATCATCAGTAGGGAGACCCAGAAATATAAGTATATAGTACGAATTATATCATTAGTAAATTACATTATGTTAATAGCGGAAAGATCTTTTATTAGGGCATGTTTTAGTTCTAGGTTGGTTGGTCTAATTGAGCAAAGATGAGTTTGTTATCCTACTGGTCCATATTTCCCATTGTTTATTAAATTTTGCAATAGTGAGGGAGTTGACGGCTAGTATGCGTTCAAAGGTATAATTTTGTTGTACTAAGGAGGTCACCTCCGAAAGGTTGGGGGATATGTCAGATTTCCATTTTCTAAGAATGATTGAGCGGGCTGCAAGTAGGATCTGTGTGACCACACTTCTATCCGAGTTTGGGTATAGATCTATACCGGTATTAAGACATGCCAGGCTCGGATTAGGGGGTGTTAGTATGCCTGTCACTGAGGATATACGTTTAAATACTTGTTTCCAAAAGCTCATCAAGCTGGGGCAGTCCCATAGGGTGTGTAGCAGGTGTCCTACTTGGTCGCAGTTTCTCCAACACTTGGGTGATGAAGAGTTCGAGAATTTGGCCAGCCTGTTTGGTGTATAGTACCATCTGTGTGTAATTTTAAGTGTCATTTCCCAATGCATAGTGCAATGTGTTGCTTGATGAATTGTTCGAAAGGCTCTTTGCCATTGTGATGGAGAAATTGTGTAATGAAGGTCTTTTTCCCATTTGGTCATTATTGTGGTTTTTTGAAAGGTATGTTTGTTTTGGAGGATGTTGTAAAAAAATGGAAATTCCACTATTTATCGCTTTTTTGTGAGGTAGAGAATTCTCATGCTTTAGGGTGCATATTAAATTTAGGGATGGGAGTTTTAGCTAGGAAGTGAACAATGTGAGCACATGTGAAATGGTGCTCTCTTGGGAGATCATATTCAGTTATTATTGCTTCCACCATTTGGGTCTATTACCATGCATGAGATCTGTAATAGACTGTACCCCATGTTGTGGTAGGAAGCTGAGGGATATTTTGGGATCTAGAGCTTCTAGGATGTGTAGAGAGTAGTCAGTCAGTTGTGGGTCTGTTTGTGGGTCCAATTGTTGGAGCAGGTATCTCCAAGATAGGATTGATGCTTGGGTAGGTGCAGTTAGTACTGAGATGTCCCATGGTTTCCATAGGTCACATTCAAGAAGGGTTCTTAGGTTAGAAGGGGGGCTAGCGCTGTTTCAATTTCAGTCCAAAGTGGAGTGTCTTTATCTCTGAGCCAAAACTTAAGTTGATCCAAATGGACCGCCCAAAAGTAGTCGCGGATGTCTACCACTCCTGCTCCCCCAACCGATCTATGTTTGATCAAGTTAGAATGTTGACATCTTGCTTTCTTGTGGTCCCATAAAAATTTTTGAAAGAGGCTCAACAGGGTTTGGAAGTAGTGATTAGGTATGTGAACAGGTAGGGCTCTAAACAAGTAAAGAATTTGCTGGAGTATGGTCATCTTGAAGGCTGCCAGTCTCCCTACCCAGGATAGTTCATGCCGTGAGATGTGTCATAGCTGTTCTGTTACCTTGATTATGAGTGGGTTTAGGTTGACTGTGACTAGGGAAGAAATAGTGTGTGTCAAGGTAATGCCCAGGTATGGGATTCCTTTTGTACTCCACTTGAAGGGGAATTGCCTTTGTAGGTCTTGTTTGGTCGCTGCGCTTAGGCCAAGGTCCAGAATCAGGGATTTTGTATAATTGACCTTGTAGTATGATATGGTGCTGAATTGTGACAATATTTGGTGGGCATGTGGGAGTGAGTTTGTTGGGTCCATCATAATTAGGATCACATCATCAGCAAAGAGATTTATTACATGTCGGGAAGAATGGAATTTGAAGCCTGAGATTGAAGGATGTGTCCAAATCATTTCTGCTAGGGGTTCAATCATTAGATTGAAGATGGTCGGTGAGAGTGGACAGCCTTGTCGAGTTCCATTAGAAATGTTAATTGCTTTGGAGAGAAGGCCAGAGGTGTAGACATGTGCTGATGGTTGTGAGTATAAAGCTAGAATAGCCAATAGTATATTACCTTGAAATCAAAATTTACACAATACTGATGACTAGGGATGAGCTCGGTGTTCGAGTCGAACATACGTTCGACTCGAACATCGGCTGTTCGATCGTTCGCCGAACAACGAACGATTTGGGCCGTTCGCGCCTAATTCGCGGCCCACAATGCACTACGCCATCGCAGTGTCATCCAGGCGCTGTGATTGGCCAAGCATGCACTGTGACCCCGCATGCTTGGCCAATCACAGCGCCGGCAGCGAGGAGAGCAATGATTGGCCACAGGCAGGATGCCTGTGGCCAATTATTGCTGAGGGTGTTTAGTACACGCCCCACACTATAAAAGGCCGCCAGCACGGCGGCCTAGTGTAGTGTGTTCCGGAGCAGGGAAAGAGAAGCATAGGCAGGGACAGTGACATTTATTTTTTCTTGCTTAACCTGGATTCCTTTAGTTTAGGGAAAGAGAAGGATAGGTAGGGAGAGTGTCAGTCTGTTTTACTGTGCTAAACCTTGTTTGTAGGGACAGGGAAGGACCGTGAGGGAAATTCTCATTGTGCTATACTGTGCTAAAGCATTCCTCATCAACCATCTTTAAAAAAAAAAAAATTTATAGGGACAGAAAACTATAGGTAGGGAGAGTGTCAGTGTGTTTTACTGTGCTAAACCTTGTTTGTAGGGACAGGGAAGGACAGTGAGGGAAATTCTCATTGTGCTATACTGTGCTAAAGCATTCCTCATCAACCATCTTTAAAAAAAAATTTTTTTATAGGGACAGAAAACTATAGGTAGGGAGAGTGTCAGTGTGTTTTACTGTGCTAAACCTTGTTTGTAGGGACAGGGAAGGACAGTGAGGGAAATTCTCATTGTGCTATACTGTGCTAAAGTATTCCTCATCAACCATCTTTAAAAAAAAAAAAATTTTATAGGGACAGAAAACTATAGGTAGGGAGAGTGTCAGTGTGTTTTACTGTGCTAAACCTTGTTTGTAGGGACAGGGAAGGACAGTGAGGGAAATTCTCATTGTGCTATACTGTGCTAAAGCATTCCTCATCAACCATCTTTAAAAAAACATTTTTTATAGGGACAGAAAACTATAGGTAGGGAGAGTGTCAGTGTGTTTTACTGTGCTAAACCTTGTTTGTAGGGACAGGGAAGGACAGTGAGGGAAATTCTCATTGTGCTATACTGTGCTAAAGCATTCCTCATCAACCATCTTTGAAATCCTTGTTTTTTGGACAGTCAGGGAAATTGTCATTGTGCTATTCTGTGCGAAAGCAATCATCCTCAACCATATTTAGAAAAAATTAAGTAAAGGGACAGAGAAGGACACCTGAAGGTAGCCCTTATTGCTGTTTTTCCCATCTCCCTGCAGGCCATCCATTAGAATGTCTGGAAGGCAAACAAGGAGAGGCAGACAGTCAGGAGGCAATAAAAGAGGGCAAGCAGGCTCTGTGTCTGGGGGCAACAGTGCTGGTCGTGGATGCGGTGCATTGTCATCAGCACATGGCCATGGGACACGCTTGTCCTTCTTTTCGCCAGCTGGACATGTTGAGCCACATCATGCCGAAGACTTGGTAGAGTGGATGACCAAGCCCTCCTCCTCCTCCTCATCCTCTCTCACCCAGGCTCAGGGTACTGGCAAAGCAGCTGCCAAAGCGTCCTCTTCCCTGGTATCAATGTCAGACTCATCATCAGTCACTCCTTCCCTAGACCCACCATGTCCTCCTCCTGAGGAGTCCCCCGAACTGTTTGAGCACAGTGTTGGGTACATGCTCCAGGAGGATGCCCAGCGTTTCGAAGGGCCTGATGATGAAACCCAGCTAGAGGAAGGCAGTAGCGTGAGAGCAGACAGAGGGGATGCTCAAGAAGGACACCAATCTGGCAGTCATGTTCCAGCAGCTGCAGCATACTGCCAGATTGGCTCCAGTGATGAGGAGGGAGGGGATGATGAGGTCACTGACTCCACGTGGGTGCCTAATAGGAGAGAGGAGGAGGAGGAGGATGAGGAGGAGGCACATCTCCAACGAGGCAGGATGCCCTTTGGTGGCCAGCGTAAGGGCAGTACACCGACGGAATCACACCGCAGAGCTCCGCCTGTGCAGGGCGCTGCCTCTGCCCATCATTCAAAAAGTTCTTTGGTGTGGGCCTTTTTTGAGGCTAGTGCATCAGATCGCACAGCTGCTGTTTGCAACATATGTCTCAAGCGTATATCGCGTGGCCAAAACATCAGCCGCTTGGGTACCACATGCCTGACCAGACATATGTTGACCTGCCATGCAGCTCGTTGGCAAGCCTACCTCAAAGACCCACACCAAAGAACAAAGCGGACCTCTCCTTGCACCGCATCAGCTGGGATCTCCAACCCCACTATAACTTCAGTCCTCTCTGAAACATGCACTGAGAGGAATGAAGGTGTAGAATTAGGTGTGTCACAGCCAAGTACTTGCGGCCACTCTGCTAGCAGTACACCGACGTCCGATTCTAGCAGGCAAATTTCCCTGCCCCAGCTGCTGGACCGTCGAAAGAAGTTCACTCCCAGCCATCCACATGCCCAGCGGTTGAATGCTAGCTTGGCTAAATTGCTAGCGCTTCAACTGCTGCCTTTTCAGTTGGTAGACTCAGCCCCCTTCCGTGAGTTTGTGCAATGTGTGGTTCCTCAGTGGCAGGTTCCCAAACGCCACTTTTTCTCACGGAAGGCTATTCCGGCTCTCTACCGGCATGTGGAAGGCAATGTCTTGGCCTCGCTGGACAGGGCGGTCAGCGGTAAGGTGCATATTACCGCTGACTCATGGTCCAGCAGGCATGGACAGGGACGTTACCTTTCTTTCACGGCCCATTGGGTCACTCTTTTGGCAGCTGGGAAGGATGCAGGACAAGGTGCAGTAGTGTTGGAGGTTGTTCCACCGCCACGCCTCCAAAATGCTACTACTGGTTGTGACACACCTCTCTCCTCCACCCCCTCCTCTTCTTCTTCCTCCATGGCCTCTTCCTGTGCTTTGTCCTCTGAACCAGCGGTGCTCCGTAGGCGTTCAAGGGGCTACGCAAGTACGCAGGCAAAAAGATGCCATGCCGTGCTTGCGCTGGTGTGTTTGGGGGACAGAAGCCACACTGGGGCAGAAGTCCTGTCTGCTCTGCAGGGCCAGGCCGAGAGGTGGTTGACGCCACGCCAGCTTAAGCCAGGAATGGTGGTTTGCGACAATGGCACCAACCTCCTCTCCGCCCTCCGACAGGGACAACTGACCCATGTGCCCTGTGTGGCTCACGTCCTTAACCTGGTGGTGCAGCGGTTCTTGGGCAGGTACCCGGGCTTACAGGTGGTCCTGAGGCAGGCCGGAAAGTCTGTGTGCATTTCCGCAGATCTTATAATGCCAGTGCTCGCCTGGCTGAGCTGCAAAAGGAGTTGAACCTGCCCAAGAACCGCCTTATATGTGACATGCCCACCAGGTGGAACTCAACGTTGGCCATGCTGCAGCGGCTGCACACGCAGCAGAGGGCCATCAATGAGTACCTGTGCGACTACGGCACCAGGACAGGGTCAGGGGAGCTTGGTCTTTTTTCTCCACGCCAGTGGGGCATGATCAGGGATGCATGCACTGTCCTGGCACCATTTGAGGAGGCCACGAGGATGGTGAGCAGTGACAGTGCATGCATCAGTGACACTGTACCTCTTGTCCACCTGTTGGAGCACACGCTGCGTGGAATAATGGACAGGGCACTTGAGGCAGAACAGAGGCAGGAAGAGGAGGACTTCCTTGCCTCTCAAGGCCCCCTTTACCCAGACAGTGTTCCTTCTGTCCCACCCATCGCACAGGAAGAGGACGAGGAGGAGGAGGAGGAGGATTGTGTCAGCATGGAGGTGGAGCCTGGCACTCAGCAGCATCAACAGCAGCAGTCTTTTAGGGATGATTTACAGTCCCAAGAAACCCGTGGACTTGTACGTGGCTGGGAGGAGGTGGCTGCGGATCATGTCGTCCTTAGTGACCCTGAGGACTCCGGACCGAATGCCTCAGCTAACCTACGCTGCATGGCCTCCCTGATCCTGCAAAGTCTGCGGAAGGATCCTCGTATTCTTCGGATCAAGGAGAGGGACCATTACTGGCTGGCCACTCTCCTTGATCCACGGTACAAGGGTAAGGTTGCGGACCTTATGTTACCGTCCCAGAGGGAGCAGAGGATGAGACAACTCCGGGAGGCCTTGCAGAAAGGTCTGTATAACGCGTTCCCAGAGACTGGGAGGTTACAAACTCCTGGTCCTGGACAACGAGTTGCTGAGGCTTCGGCCAGTCAAAGAAGGAGCGGTGGGGAAGGTGGCCGTCTGACCAATGCGTTCAGACAATTCTTTAGTCCGCAGCCCCAAAGTATGATCAGTTCCAGCAACCATCGCCAGCGTCTGATAAACATGATGCAGGAATATCTAGGGGCAAGGTCAGACTTGGACACCTTCCCCACCGAAAATCCTCTGGCTTACTGGGTCTTGAGGATGGATCACTGGCCAGAGCTTGCACAGTATGCAATTGAGCTACTGGCCTGTCCTGCATCCAGCGTTCTTTCGGAACGCACATTCAGTGCTGCTGGAGGATTTGTCACGGATCACAGGGTGCGCCTGTCCACCGACTCAGTTGATCGACTGACTTTCATCAAGATGAACCAGTCTTGGATCACCACCAGCTACCACACACCTGATGCTGATATAACAGACTAATTGATTTTAACATGTCACATCCCTTCAAGACTGATGCTGATGCTGAGTGCCTGTGCTGTTATGTTGACTGGCTATCCTCCTCCTCCGAGTCCTCAATGATACGATTGACGATGATAGCTTGGAAGATCATTTTTGTTTATGGGTGCCGCCACCAGTGCCTAACGCCCAATTTTTCAGCCCCTGTTTAACAGGGGCGTGTAATTACAATTTTTGAAGCAATACTTTGCAACAGGGCTCATTGCTGTGCTCCAAGTACAGTATCTGTGAGGGGTTGCAGTGTTGTGCCACCAGTGCCTAAGGCCCAATTTTTCAGCCCCTGTTTAACAGGGGCGTGTAATTACAATTTTTGAAGCAATACTTTGCAACAGGGCTCATTGCTGTGCTCCAAGTACAGTATCTGTGAGGGGTTGCAGTGTTGTGCCACCAGTGCCTAAGGCCCAATTTTTCAGCCCCTGTTCAACAGGGGCATGTAATTACAATTCTTGATCTAATAATTCACAGCAGGGCCCATTCCTGCACCCACCAAGAGTAACTCTGAGGGCTTACAGTGTTGTGGCAACGCCACCACCACCACCACCACGAAAGGCCCAATTTTTCAGCCCCTGTTCAAAAGGGGCATGTAATTACAATTCTTGATCTAATAATTCACAGCAGGGCCCATTCCTGCACCCACCAAGAGTAACTCTGAGGGCTTACAGTGTTGTGGCAACACCACCACCACCACCACCACCACGAAAGGCCCAATTTTTCAGCCCCTGTTCAACAGGGGCATGTAATTACAATTCTTGATCTAATAATTCACAGCAGGGCCCATTCCTGCACCCACCAAGAGTAACTCTGAGGGCTTACAGTGTTGTGGCAACACCACCACCACCACCACCACCACCACGAAAGGCCCAATTTTTCAGCCCCTGTTCAACAGGGGCATGCAATTACAATTCCTGATATAATAGTTGACAGCAGGGCGTTCCAGCACCAACCAAGAGTAACTGTGAGTGCTTACAGTGTTGTGCCAACACCAACAACTAAGGGGCCTATTTCTGCAGAGTATATACGGCAGGTCCCTACTTTCAAACATCCAACTTACAAACGACTCCTACTTGCAAACGCAAGAAGACAACAGGAAGTGAGAGGAAATCTACCCCTAGGAAGGAAAATTCTCTCCTGTAAGAATTAATATGGGAGAAAGGTGTCTCCTCTGTACTGATGCTTTATCACCAATCCTTGTTTCAAGAAAAACACCACATTTCAAAAACAGTTGTCATTGGGACGGAAAGTGAGGTGAAATGTTCTGAACAGGGGCACAGACAGCAAAACAAATGTTACAGGGGTGATAACCCTTACCTATGTTTTCCAAAAAGTTTAAAAATAGATTTTTGGGCTGGAGCTACACTTAAACAATGTACCTGTTCAAAATTACAAACACATTCTACATAAGAACAAACCTACAGTCCCTGTCTTGTATGCACCGCCTGTATACGGCTGTTCAGAGTATATAGGGCCTTTTTTATTTTATGTGCGGGGTTCCCCTTAATATCCATACAAGACCCAAAGGGGCTGGTAATGGGCTGGGGTGGGGGGGGGGTCATGGGGTAGCTATGCCATTTTTCTTAAAGATTTTCATCCATATTACCGGGACCAGACATTACATTAAAGCCGCAAGCAGTTTTAAATGGCTTTTTTTTCCTTTAGAAGTGTCATTTTGTGCAGGGACAGTTCTAAACACGGGAAACACGTGGCACTTCACAGGCATACTTTAGACACCCCCCAGGTACGATATTTAAAGGAATATTTGACTTTTTTTTTTTCACTTTATGCATCATTAAAATGACTGCTCCCGAAAAACGACCGTTTTTAAAACTTCTTTTTGCATTGATACATGTCCCCTGGTGCAGAACCCGGGTTCCCAAACCCTTTTTAGGACAATAACATGCATAATAGTCGTTATAATTAGCACTTTAGAATTCGAACGTTCGCATCCATTGTATTTAATAGGGTTCTAATGTTCGTACGAACTTTCGGTCCGTTCGCGGGTTCTGGTGCGAACCGAACCCGGGGGTGTTCGGCTCATCACTACTGATGACATATATTGCCAGTGAACTCTGTCGAACGCCTTCTCTGCATCTATGGAGAGCAGCAGAGAAGACGTTCGAGTTTGCTCTGCATAGTGCACAATATTAAGTACTCTTTGTGTTGCGTCAGTAGTCTGCCCGCCCCTTATGAATCCCATCTGATCATTTTTGATTAAAGACGGCATAATATCCGTAAGGCGTTTGGCTAATATTTTTGCATACACTTTAATGTCGCTGTTTAGAAGTGATATTGGCCTAAAATTAGCCGGTGTCGTAGGATCTTTCCCTGGTTTAGGTAACGTGACAACATAAGCTGTTAGCATCTCCTTGGTGGGGGAAGATGTTAGGGCTGCTTTTGTGTAGACTTGTAGCAAGTGAGGAGATAAAATGTTGTTGAAAATTTTAAAATATTCATTGGAGAAACCATCCGGGCCTGGGGATTTCCCATTGGGGAGTGATCATATAGTGTGTTCGATTTCTTTGGTTGTAAACGGGGCATTAAGCTTAAGTAGGTGTACTTCCGAGTGGGTAGGTACGTTCAATTTTAGTAGGAAAGCGTTAATGTTCTCTTCTGAACGTTGGAGAGTGTTTGTGTCGTCTCTCAGATTGTATAAAGCCCTGTAATAAATCAGCAAATTGGTCTGCTATATGCTGGGGGTTGGTGATTTTCTGGTGTAGGGTGGGGTGAATTAAATGAGTAATTCTGGATTTAGTTTGGGCCACTTTTATCCTATTGGGCAGGTGTTTGCCTGCTCTGTTCGTGTTTGCATAGGAGTTTGTCTTTAGACGGCGGAGAATTTTGTCATACTGCTGATTTAGCAGGTTTCTTAATTCCTCCCGTAATTTGCTAAGAGTTGTAGATGTGTTCTGGTTGGTGTCACGTTTGTTCTGGGATTCTAATCTATGTATTTCAGACATAAGGGAAGTGAGCTTGAGGTTATAATTTTTTTTTTGCCCTAGCACCTAGCTGAATCAAAATAACTCTCATGTATGCTTTATGAGCATTCCATAAGGTGTAGGGGTTGTCAACAGAATATGCATTAGTTTGAAAGAAGTCATTAAGATGTTGAGTGATAATTTGAGAGCTGGAAGGCTCTTGTAGTAAGCAATTGTTACAGCGCCAGATGGGAACCGAGGGGGAGGCATGCTTCTCTTCTAAAGTTATGGAAATTGCAGCGTGATCGGACCAGGTTATATCATGTATCCTGGATGAGGATATCTTTTGTAATAGCCATTTATCAGACACGAACATGTCAATACGGGAATATGTACAATGTCTGGGAGAGAAGTAAGTGCAATCTCTTTCGCTCGCATGTTGGCATCTCCAGACATCGTACAGTTCCTCTGAATGAAGCAGTTGACGTAATGAGGCATTACGACCTGTCACCTGAGAGCTTTTGTCTAGGTGAGGGTCTATTGTTAAGTTAAAGTCCCCACATAACAAAAGTTGTCCGTATTTCACAGACGCAATGCGTTTAAAGTGCATATAAATCTAAGTTGGTGGGAGTTTGGTGCATATAATGCCATTAATGTATATGGCTGTGCGTTGATGTCACAGGTAATAATGATGAACCTTCCTTGTGGGTCCAAGATGAATTCCTTTAGATGGAATGCAAGAGAGTTTTGAATGGCTAGAAGAACGCATTTTTTATTTTCCTGGGCACATGCTAGATACACGTAGGGATAGTCTTTATGTGAGCATTTGGGTATGCAGGAGGCTTGAAAGTGTGTTTCCTGGATGCTGAGTATGTCAGCTTTATTCGTGAATGCTTTCTTCCACATAGAGAAACATTTGGCGGGGTGGTTCAGGCCCCTAGCATTAAGTGACAGGCAAGTGAAGGTCATGTTGTAATGTTGTCATGGATGTGTGTGATGATGTAGTGCTTCTATTCACTGGTAAGGCGAGTTTTTGGTGTTTGCTGGCGGGTTCCTCCATGCTCGTTGTCATCTCTGGGTGAAGATTATATCCGTCGTTGGTGGTTTGGTTTGGATATCTTGTCTGGCTGCCGAAGGAGGAGGGCTGTGTCGTCGAGTTATAAGTCTCAGAAGCGATTATCGGGTGTTTCCCAGCATGCTGTATACCGTGAAAGGGGAGAGAAAAAAAAAATAGTACAAAAAATAGTGACTGGAACATAGGTAACCGTAAAAAAGAGGATCCCTTGTCAGATCCGTGTGCAATAAATGCAACTGATGTGGAGGGGAGAAGGTAGTTATGGATAATTTTCCTCTAACTGGGGGGTTGTGTTCAGTTGGGTTATATGTAGAAGAGCTATGATCCACCACCATGCTTTTTATTATTTCTTCTGTGTAATATCACCTGCCATTCTGGTTCCAAGGTCAGCGGCGGTATTGGCTGGGTTGGTGCAGATGTAAGTTCAGGAAGTATTCCCCATTGTCGCAGGGCGGTCAGACCCTCTTCTAGTGTTGACACTGTGGTCGTCACTCCATTGTGGGTAATGGAAAGTGTAGTAGGGTATTTCCATTCATGTAGAATCCAATGGTTTCTTAGTGCTTTGGTGATTGTTGCTAAGTTGCGGCGGCGTTAAAGGGTGTGTCTGGATTAATCAGGTAGGAGCTGAATTGTCGCATATACATCTGGTAGTTGCTCAGCCTTTCTGAATGATGTCACCAGCACTTCCTTCACGTGGTAAAAATGTACTCCTAAAAAGGACATCCCGGGGCACCTCAGCAGCCAGAAAAGAGGATTTTGGCAATCTGTGGATCCGATCGATCGTTAGATCTTGTGCTGACAGTGCTGGTGCTAAGGAGGAAAATAGGCTCAGTACAAATTGTTGCAGTTGGTGGGGTGGCACAGACTCAGGGATTTCCCTGAGTTTGATGTTATTTCTCCTGGACCTGTCTTCCAGGTCAGAAATCTTGTCATTTAACCAAGTAATTTCTTAATTTTGTGCATTATGGGAGTCCACTAGAGTATTAAAGGATGCAGCGTATTCCCCTATGGCGTGTTCCACATGATCTATTCTGCCTCCTAAAACGTGCACTTCCACTTGGCACTGTTTCACAGTGGACACTAAGTCAGCCTGCAGGGATACCTTAAGTGACAGCATCATGTCCTTCAGTACAGTATCTGACACAGGCTGTCCTGTAGTAGGAAAGGCTGATATGGGGTCTGATGCTGAGGTGATTCCTTTGGATGCTTGGGCCCACTCACCTCCATGTCTGGTGCTGCTGGTTCCCTGGGTGGAGAATGTTTGCAGGCTTTTGATTTCACTGGGCTCCGTGTGGTCGGGCTGGAGAAGGTGAGTGAGTGAGTGAGTGATAACTTATATAGCGCTGCAAATGTGAACTAAATTGCATCAAGGCGCTTTGCATCCAGTGACGTCCTGATCCTTCAGAAGAGGTGGGTCTTAAAATTTTTCCTGAAGGCCCAATGGTTTTCTTCCATGAGGATGTCCGTGGGTAGAGCGTTCCATAGCCATGGTCCTTGAACTGCAAATCTTCGTTCTCCCTTCCTTTTGTAGCGGGACTTGGGGATGTGGAGGAGGTTTTGATTGGTTGATCGGAGAATGCGTTTGGGGAGTAGTGTTTTATTTTCTCACATAAATATTGAGTAGCGTTTCCTTGTGTGCATTTGTGGGTGAGGCAGAGGGTCTTGAATGTGACCTGATCCTTTACGGTTAGCCAATGCAGGGTCCTCAGTGAAGGGTTGATCGATTCCCAAGGTTTTTTCCCTGTTACCAGTCTGGCTGCCGTGTTCTGGATGACTTGTAGGCGCAAAATCTGATATTTAGTTAGTCCTATGTAGAGGGAGTTTGCATAGTCGAGTTGGGAGTTGATGATTGTTCCAACTACTACTGCTGTGTCCTCTTCCGGGATGAAGGGGATGAGTCTCCGTAGCAGACGGAGGAGATGGTGCGATCCGCTGACTACTGATCCTATTTGTGCATCCATCGACATCTCTGAGTCAAAGATGACTCAGAGACTTTTGACTTTGGTGCTCAGGGTAATGGTCTGTCCAAGAATAGTGGGTGGTGTACAAGAGGTCTTTGCTTTTGTCTTTCGGTTTGCGTGGAGGGGAAGAAGTTCTGTTTTGGATCCATTGAGTTTGAGGGAACTCTGTCATCCAATCATCGATCAATGTGAGGCACTCTTCCAGTCCGTGATATTGGTCTTTTTTTCCTGTGATACGAAAGTACAGTTGGGTGTCGTCAGCATATGAATGGTAGCACAGGTCCTGTTTGCTGATGATTTTAAGGAGTGGGCGGAGGTAGATGTTGAAGAGCACGGGTGAAAGGGGTGATCCTTGAGGGACTTCACAAGAAATTGCGTGAGTTGCAGAGGTGAAGACTCCTAGTTTCACTGTCTGGGAGCGATTTTCTAGGAAGGATGCAAACCAGGGTAGGTCAGGGTCTGCGACTCCTGCTACTTCTTTAAGGCGGATGAGTACAGTTTTGTGGTCTACTGTGTCGAACGCTGCACTGAGATCCAGCAGCACCAGAAGACATGATTCTCCGTTATCTGCTGCTTCGAGGGCATCATCCCATATTTTGAGAAGTGCTGTTTCTGTGCCATGGCCTGGACGGAAGCCTGATTGTAGTGGATCCAAGAGTTTGTGGGTGTCTAAAAGGAGTTGTAGCTGTGGTACTACTGCTTTCTCCATGATCTTTGAGATGGTGTTGAGACTTGTTACCGGCCTGCAGTAGTTTGGGTCTTTATGGTCGAGGTTGGGCTTCTTTAGGAGGGGTTTGACTATGCCTTGCTTGAGGGAGATCGGAACAATGCCTTCTTTGAACGATTGATTTACGAGATGTGTTATGGTGGGTGCCAGAATGTCGGTACATTCTTTCAGGAGTTTTGTAGAAATTATGTCATTTGGTGATGTGCTGTCTCTGAGACTTCTGATGATGTTTTTGGTGATGTCGATGGTGATCGGGACCAGCGAAAATTTAATCGATTGTATATTGATTTCCTCTTTATGTTTAGGCTGAGTGAGGTTGGTTGTTTTTTTCTTTTGAATAATTTCTCAAAAGTGTTTTCGATTTTGTCGATAAAAAAAATCCTATAGTTCATTGCAGAATTTTTGAGTTTCATTTGCTGGGGGGACCAAACAGGTGGGGTTCATAGTTTGAGCGACTAGTTTGAAAAATTTGCGAGGCCGGTTTAGGGCTTTTGAGATGGTTATTGAGAAATTTTCTTTTTTTGCTTTGAAGATCGCTTTGTGTTATTTATTAGTGAGTGCTTTATAGTTAGAGTGGTTTTCCTTTGTTGGGTTTCTTCTCCAGGCTCCTTCAGCTCTTCTGCGTTCTTGCTTCAGTAGAGTCAGAGTGTCATTAAACCAGCCCGAATTGTTTCTGCGGATGAGTGCTCTGCGTCTCGGAGCGACTATGTCTGCTGTTTGTAGTAATGCTTTGTTTAAGGAGCTGAGTGTTTGTTCCGTTGAGTGGTTTTGATTTAGCGTTCCTATTTTTTTTTATAGTGTCATTTGAAGAGTTCAGAGTGTAGTTTCTTCTGAGATCTTGTCCAGTGGGTGGTTATTGAGTGTTTCGGGTTTTTGGGAGATGGTGTTGGTGGTGATTTTAAATTTGATAGCATGGTGGTACGTCCATGGTAACGGCATGTTGTCCAGTGTGTTGACGTCCATATTTTGTTTGAAGATGAGGTTAAGAATGTGACCCAATCCATGCGTGGGGGCATTTATCAGTTGCTGCAGACCTAGTTCTTCCAGTTGGTTGATGCAGGAGGTGGCGATGGAGTCGTGAGAGGAGTTAGCCCAGAGGTTGAAGTCCCAAAGTAATAGAACATTTTTAATTTTCAAGGTGTATGTAGAAATGAATTCGGTGAAAGGTGTGAGGAGATTTGTCTTTGGTCCTGGTGGTCTGTAGCATAGCAGTATGTGGACGGTGTCTTGAGGTGTTGTTTGAAGATGCAGAGTGAGTGTCTCCATGAAAGGCAATGAGTTCTGTAGAGTTGGTTTGGTGAGAGAGAGGTGAGATTTGAAGATCACTGCTAGGCCTCCTCCTCTTTGTCCTATTCTCTGCTCGGTTAGGATGGAGTAGTTCTCAGGCACCAATTCTGTTAGGATGGTGTTACAGTCAGGTGTTATCCAGCTTTCCGTGATAAAGAGGCAATCTATGTTGTTTTGAGTGATGAAGTCGTGGATTTCCTTTCTGTGCTTGACTGCAGATCTCGTGTTGATCAGGGCGCATGATATGTGTTGTAGTGGAAGTGGTCCCTTCGTGTTTTTGATAGTCGATTGTCGATTGATCCTTAGCAGTTGTTCTTTTCGTAGTATTTTTTGGGTGGAGGTTGATAGTGTTGAGGCGGTATTCCTTGGAGGGTGTCCGCTGAGTATTTAAAATTGCACATGATGGGAAAAACAAGAGTGAATGGCGGTAGTGAATAGGGCCCAATGACCTAAACCACCCCCCGTTGGTCCAGAGGAAGGCGAAAAACCCCAACTGAGCCTGGCCAAGTACTACAGCAGGGGAAAATTCCTTCCTGACCCCCCGAGAGGCGATCGGGTGAACCCTGGATCAACTTCCTATTGGTTGGAGGTGCCCCAATGTACTTACCAGGTCGGCGCACGCGGGCCCGCTGGAAAGAGAATTGGGGAGAGGATGATGGGTTGGCCGGAGCTATGCCGCAGCCGCGGTCTGTCCTGCAGGTCTAGCGGTCTAGAGGCTGGTGCCCAGATGGCGGCAGGCGGCGGCTGCGGGCAGTGCGATGGTGAGCTGGGGGACTTAACTAGGGGGGGGAGTGGGGTCCAAGGGAAGCCACCGGTCACCAGGTTCCCGTTTGCTGGGGGAGAGAAAGCGCAGGAGTTCAAGGATGAGTCCTAGATGGCCTGATGGCCAGAACTCCTGCCACACACGTCCGTTTCCCTAGACCATGTATATGGATTGCTCTGTGAAGCGGTGTGACCAGAGCTCCTGCCACACACGTCCGTTACCCTACACCATGTGTGTGGATTGCTCTGTGAGTAGCGGTGGTCGGTGCTGTAGGTCGGGGTAGCCATGATAAGTAGAGAAAACGTTTTGAAGAGTTATTAAAATATAGTGGTGCCTGGTGTTGCAGGTTGGGGGAAAACCGGTTTAGCTGGGGGGGATGTCAGTAGAAGTGGGGAAAACAGAAAAAGATTTTTTATTTTTTTTTGTCAGTGTTGAAGTTCCTGGGTGTACCAAGATGGCCACTGCTTACCAGGCCAATCTCAGTTTCTTCCTTCCGGCTGCCACTTCAAAGTGACCCAGTGGGGGGCACAAGCAGTCGACCCTTAAGGAGGTGCAATCCGGTAGTTATTCCGGGTGGGTATATTCCGGGGGGGGGCGGGAGATGGTGTTGGAAGCCGAACTGGGTGGACCAAGATGGCCACCGGGGGCTAGGCCGAAGCCGCGGTCTATCCTGACAGGGCCAGGCAGCTGCTGGTGCTGCTTTGGTGGCCCACTGCCATCAGGGGGGAGCTCCGAGAGTGGGGGCAGTGAGGGTGATCCTGGTGGATTGCTGAGTGATCCGGATGCTGGAATGAGGCTTGGACTGGCGGAGCTAGGCCGCAGCCGCGGACTTTCCTGCCGGCGGCTGCGGGGGAGGGGATGCCGTAATGCGGCTGGTGAAGGCCTCGGCGGTGGCGGTGAGATGGGAGACTGGGCTGGGGGGTGACCCCAGGTCTGTGGGGAACAGTAGCCGCAGCCCGTAGGTAACTCTGACTGGGAGGGGGAGTGGAGGACTGTGCAGCCCTGGATGGAGCGGAGCTCCTGCACACACGTCTGTTCAGCTGTGCTGTGCTATGGATAGGGATCAGTGGTGCTAGGCCATTTTTTCAGGTGACTCTGTCCAATTTGTTTTTTAGCTCTTGAGATGCTTTTTATGCTCTTAAAGATCCCTCTCCACTAATGTAGCGAGGTGGACTCTGTTTTTCTTCATTGCTTGTGATGAATTTAAAGTGGACCTCAACTGTGGAAACTGTGCCCAAAAACATAAAGCAGAGGCAAAGGACTAGTCATCAGTATTGCCTGTGTTCTCCCTGAAGCTGATCTTTTCTGCTGCTGTGGCCCCCTTTCAGTCCCCTGTGATCATTGTGCAGGCCGCGGCTCGCCGCATTGTACTCGGCTCGCTCGTATTGCTGTGAGGAACTGGCGCCATCTTGCTGTGGCCTGGGAATCGTGGGGAAGAATGCGGGCAGTTTGTTCATCCGCAATGCTTCTTTTCTGCGCCGGGTCATCTTGCAGCTGTTCCTGAGAAGGAAGGAGGTGTTCCGTAGCTGTTATGGCGGTGGTGAGGTTGGATGATCTCGGATCCCCCGGTGACCGAGCGGAGCTCAAGGATTAAGCATCCATCTTAGAGCTCACGCCCCCTCCCACTTCCTACTCCTTCACACCAGATCAATACCCCGATTGTAACCAATCCACATAAGGATCCTTCCTCACTATTGTCCACCAAAACCACAAGATAAGGCCTATTCATCCTCAATAGCTGCTCGTATCCCCTTTCAAGAAAACCCCCCGATGAGAGTAACATCATTGAATTTGAAAGGGCTTAGGTCCCCTATTAAGAGACTAAGGCTGGGTTCACACTGGAACGACGCAACAGTTGTACTACTTTGGATCTGACTTTGCCCTGCGACTTGAAGCCGACATACGTCCGACTTTCAATGAACAGGGATCCGACTTGGATCCCTGCCCATACCAGGCACTGTGTTTGGTATGAATCTTAAGAGGGAACTCCACGCCAAATTTTTAAGAAAAAAATGGCATGGGTTCCCCCTCCAAGAGCATACCAGGCCCTTCGGTCTGGTATGGATTTTAAGGGGAACCCCCTTAAACAGCGTGGGGGTCCCCCCAAAATCCATACCAGATCCTTATCCGAGCACGCAGTCCGGCCGGCCAGGAAAGGGGGTGGGGACGAGCGAGCACCCCCCTCTTGAGCCGTACCAGGCCGCATGGCCTCAACATGGGGGGGGGGGGTGGGTGCTTTGGGGCAGGGGGCTTATCAGAATCCGGGATCCCCCTTTAATAGAGGGGCCCCCAGATCCCGGCCCCCCACCCTATGTGAATGAGTATGGGGTACATCATACCCCTACCCATTCACCTGGAGGAAAAAAAGTGTCAATAAAAAAAAACACACTAGACAGGTTTTTAAAGTAATTTATTAGGCAGCTCCGGGGGTCTTCTTCTGACTTCGGAGGTCTTCTTCCAATTTCTCCGCTCTCTTCTCCCGCTCTCTGGTGCCTTCTGCCGGGCTCCTCCGCTATCTTCTTCCAGCTCTTTTATTAGCGTTGGCTTGGTCTTCTCCATCGTCTTCATGCCCCGGGACTGTGACACCATAAGGGGCGGGGTCACCGGGTGACATCACCCGGTGACCCCGCCCCATGCCTATATAAGGCACATGGCTTTACAGCGGGAGGAATCGTCGTGTCAACATCGGAAGAAGAGAAGAGGGAAGAAGATGACGGGTAAGACCGGGCCAACACTAGTAAAAGAGCTGGAAGAAGATAGTGGAGGAGCCCGGCAGAAGGCAGAAGGCACCAGAGAGCGAGAGAAGAGAGCAGAGAAGTCGGAAGAAGACCCCCGAAGTTGGAAGAAGACCCCAGAGCTGCCTAATAAATTACTTTAAAAACCTGTCTAGTGTGGTTTTTTTATTGACACCTTTTTCTCCAGGTGAATGGGTAGGGGTATGATGTACCCCCTACTCATTCACATAGGGTGGGGGGCCGGGATCTGGGGGCCCCCCTATTAAAGACGGCGTTCCAACTTTGATCCGACTTCAATGATATTCAATGGGCTGAAGTAGGATCAAAGTCAGACCAAAGTAGTACAGGGAGCATTTTCAAAGTCGGACCGACATGTGTCGGACCAGTTAAGATGGCTCACATAGGGAAACATTGATTTTCACACATCATGCGACATGAGCTCCCAATGTCGGAGCGTTTGTCGCACCAGTGTGAACCCGGCCTAAAAACTGATATTGCCCTGTTACAATTAGTAATACATAGTTACAACAAATGGTAATATTAGTTAAGTATATGATAATAAATTGGATGGAATTATATATATCTGAAGATTAGATATTTTACATAAACAGGTAATCAACTCGAAAATGAAATGTTAAGTTATAATAAACAATTGAAAAATGTAATATGTAAATATGTGCTAATACACTTAGTTCCAGGAATATTCAATTAGTATATAGTCACTAGGGAAAGAAAGCTAATTGGAAATCAACTAATTCAATAAAAACGTCAAAAATGTATAATTATTGTAAGTACCGTATTTATCGGTGTATAACACGCACCCCAAGTTTAGGAGGGAATTTTAGGGAAAAAAACTTTTAGGAGGGAAGTTTAAGGAAAAAAAAACTTGCATTTAAATGCAGCCTTATCAGTGTCATTTGCAGCCTTGTCACAGTGCAGCCTTGCCCCAGTGTCCATTGCAGCCTTGTCAGTGTCCATTGCAGCCTTGCCCCCCCCCCAGTGTCCATTGCGGCCTTGGCCGAATTTAAATTTGGCGCCGCCGAGCGGGGCGAACGCTGCAGAGAACGCAGGGACTGGGCGGAGCTGAGATACACATAGCCGAGTGTACTCGGCTCTACTCGTCTTTTCTCGGCTCCGCTCACAGTCACGCCGAGTCCCGACCTATGATGGACATAACACAGGTCCAATGGTGGGACTGGGCGTGACTGTGAGCGGAGCCGAGAAAAGCCGAGTACACTCGGCTATGTGTATCTCGGCGACGATCGCTGCGCTCCACTCACAGTCAGCGGAGATTCGACGGGGATAGGTGAGTATCGGCGTATAACACGCACCCACGATTTCCCCTTGATTTTAAGGGGAAAAAAAGTGTGTGTTATACGCCGATAAATACGGTAATAACTAAATATAGTATTTATGTATAATACATTACCATTTAAATATGGTAATACAAAAAATAGGGAAATAGAAAAAAAAGGACAGAGTAATAGTAAAAGGGAAAGCATGAAGGTAAGAAAGAGAGAAAAGAGTCTAGGGTAAGTAAGTTCTCTGGAGCATCTATATTGTAAGAATATTAAGTTAGTACAGAAGATACATTTTCATGTTTAGTACTTGTTTCCACTCATATTGTTGTATAATATTATAGTATTATAGTATATCAAGGTCCTCATAGGGAATTGTCAGGGATCGTAGGAAGAAAATACGCCATCCAAGGATTCCATATTTTCTCAATTTTTTTAAAAGTATCGTTGGTTATGCTTCTGATTTGGAAAGAATCATTGCTTGGTTTATTCTGTTTTTAGCTTCAGAGATCATTAATGTATTGGTTTTCCAAGCTTTGGCAATGGTTTGCTTTGCGGCTGTGGTGATCTGGAGAAAGAGCCTAAATTGAGTGTAAGAAATATGAACTGGTTTTATATTTAAAAGCGCAATAGTCGTGTCTGGAATGATAGCTATCTTAAATATTTTAGATACCATGAGGAAAATTTAATTCCAGAACTTTTTTGCAATCGGACAATCCCAGAATGTATGTAAGTGCGTTCCCAGAACACCACAGCCATGAAAACAGAATGGGGAGCATTGAGGAGCATATTTTAAAATTTTAACAGGAAACAAGTACCAGTGCATGATTATTTTATAGTTTTGTTTCCAAAGCAATTATATTTTGAGAAGACATTTTTGTATTGGTCCAGACATTATTCCAGTCAGAAATGTTGATTTTAGTTCCAAGTTCTTTCTCCCATTTTTCCACATATGAAGGTAGCTTTGAGTCAGAAGTAGTGATCAGATGATTATATAACATTGAAATAAGACCTTTGGTATGAGGGTCCTGTTTACATATACGTTTGAATTGCGACATATTACTTAATTGATTAGTATCATGTAAATAAGGTTCAAATTTTTTTTGATTTGTAAGTAGCGAAAGAGTTCAGAAGCCGGGAGTTTGTGATGTTCACATATTTCAGGGAATGTTTTGAATGAGGTTAATGTTAAAAAATCAGCTAATTGTGTTAGGCCAGCAGAAGTCCATTTTTTTTAAGTATTAGGGTATGTGTGGGCTGGGTAAAATTTGGGGTTTCTGATAAATGATATTAAAGGTGTATGTGGAGACTGCAAACCTTTGGTTATTTTAAATTTATCCTAAATTGTAATTGTATGTTTGGTTATTTTATTTTCAATTATTTTATGGTCATAAGAGGTAGACCATATTAGATTAGGTAAGGATGTTGGGTTACTATCAATTGTTTCAATTGCTACCCAAAGAGGGATTTCATGTTTTGTATGATATTTGGGAATATTTGCTATTTGTGCGGCATGGAAATAGGTAGTAAAATTGGGAAAGCCTAGTCCACCTTTCAATTTTGGGAGATATAGAGTGTGTGAGGGTAAGCGGGATTTTAGAGAGTTCCATATAAATGCTTGTGTTTTGCGTTGAAGATTTCTCAAGAAGTATGAGGGTATTGGAATGGGTAAAACACGAAAAAGGTATAATATTTTTGGAAGTATAGTCATTTTTATGACATTTAGTTTGCCTATCCATGATATTGGGAGAGTAGACCATTGTTTTAGATAATTAGTAATTTTCCGTAATAGTGGGGGATAGTTAGCAGAGAATATGTCGGTGAGATCAGGAGTGAGAGTAATACCTAGATAAGTGAGGTATGTAGATGACCAAGTAAAAGGGAGGGACGTTTTTGGCTTGCTGTAATGTATCTGGAGATAAAGAAATATTTAGAGCTGTAGATTTTTTGTTAATTTATTTTTAAACCTGATATTCGGGCAAATTGGTCTAATTTGTTGATAAGATTAAGGGCAGTAATATGTCGGGAAGTCATAAAAATTAAGATGTCATCAGCAAATAAGCAAAGCTTATGTTGATGACCTGCTAATTCTATACCTTTGATTGAGGGATCTGCACGAATGGATTGGGCAAGGGGTTCAATTAATAGGGCAAATAGAAGTGGGGAGAGAGGACATCCCTGGCGTGTACCTCTATTGATATCAAACATGTCAGATTTGTATCCTGCGTATTTAGCATAAGCTTTGGGTTTATTATATAATGATGAAACCCAGCTTAGAAAGTGGGGGCCAAAACCCAATTTTTGTAGAGCAAAATGTAAAAATGACCATGATACCGTGTCAAAAGCTTTTTTGATGTCTAGTGATACAAGGCATGTAGGTATTCGTCTAGTTTTAGCTGCTTGAATCAATAGGGCTGTTCTACGGAAATTATCTGAAGCTTGGCACAAGGGGAAGTAACCTACTTGATCTTTGTTGATTAGGGAACCAATTATATTATTCAGCCGAAATGCCATAACTTTCGCTAGTAGTTTTATGTCTAAATTTAATAAAGATATTGGCCTATAATTTTCATCTGACTGAGGTTTAGGGATCATTGTTATTATTGCTGTAAGGGTTTCTGATCTAAAAGATTGATTGTTAAGAAGGGAGTTGAATGCTTCTGTCAGCATGGGAGTTAATACATGGGAGAATTTTTTGTAGTAGAGGGCTGAGAACTCGTCAGGTCCTGGACGTTTGTTTGGTTTGAGGGATTTGACAGGGACACTTTCTTACAGGCCACATACACCTCGGTAATAGAGACCTTCTGATTTCAAACCTGTATGCTCCCAACAGCCCTGGAGAACAATTGTTTGGGGATCTTTCTACCAGACTGCTAAAATCACCACATATCTCACACATAATAGGTGGGGACTTTAATTCTATTCTACAACTGACAGACGATAGCTCCACACTCAAACATCTACATAAAACCGCCAGTGAACCCGACCAAACTTATTTTGCCTCTACAATGTCTTCCCTCCACCTCACTGATGTGTGGCAGCTCTTCCACCCGGTTGACAGTGAATTTACGTTTTATTCCTCCCCCCATAACGTATTTACTAAAATCGACTACTTCTTCTGCACTGACAGCATCATCTCGACTATCTCAGGGACAGAGATCCATGATATTGCCATATCGGTTCACACCCCAATCTCAGTATCACTGGAACTCTCAAACTCCCAATCCAATCCATGCTTATGGTGTTTTCCATCCTACTTACATAACAATACTGATTTTCAGTCATATATGGACAAGGCCTGGAAAGAATATTCCTCTGACAACTCAACTCACATGGACAACCCCAACTTATTCTGAGAAGCAGGCAAGGCCTATATTCGGGGTAGGGCCATTTTATATGCTGCCTCATACAAGAAACATGCATTAACAAGTTAGGGGAAAGCAAGCTCCCGCCTCAAGCTTGCTCAGTGCTCCCACTCCACTGAAGACTCCCCAGCAAACAAGGCTGAATGGCACACAGCCAAACAGGCCTTTGAGTATTGGGCAGACACTCTAGAGCTGACCAAATGTGCACATATGGATGCCACATCACATAAATATGGTAACAAAGCAAGTAAGCTTCTAGCGAGGCTTTGCAAAGGTCCACATCACCCCACCCACATTATCTCTTTGCGAGATATCTCAGGAATCATTAAAACCACACCTTCAGAAGTCAACAAAGTTATGCTACATTTCTATTTCTCCCTATACGCCTCTGATCCTATTGACAAAAGTATAGCACAGAAATGCCTAAACAGGGGGGGCGGAGCCGGCAGCCAGAGCGGATGGTGGTGTGAGGAGTGAGCTCTGCCACAACGGATAGAACACCGTGGCTCACAGCAAGCCTGCATGGCTAAAAAGTACACCAACTGCTCAGGGAGACCGAGGGGCACACGCTACCTATCATGTTCAAAAGGAAAGAAAGGGAAAGACCGAAGAAACTGACAGATTTCTTCCCTCCAGTGACCGACCGAGGAATCCAAGATGGTGCCCGCGATGGGAACCGAGCCTCAGCACCCCACGCCAGCTCTGAGGGGAATCCCTCTCCATCCGCGGGTGAGTCCTATCCCCTGGGACATCCACTACCATTCTCCCCTTTTAACAGCCCGGTAAAACAGAAACGGAGGATTGGGGAGGGAGGAGAGGCTCAGAATGATGCAGGAAATGAGGGAGATCAAATGGAGGAATCCTCCCCACATGGTCAGCAGTTAGATGCTTTCCCCACATCGGGACAACCCATCATAGATACCACTATGAAAGAGATGCTACAGACTTTGCGGGGGGCTCTCCAGCATGATATGGCAGCATTTATGCAGACCACAAAGGCAGATATGTCCGCAGTCAGCAATAGAGTGCAATATGTAGAACAAAAAAATGGAGGAATTCACTTTGGCACATAATGAACTAGTGGACGCTCATTTTGATGTTGAAGATGAGCTTACAGCTATGCGACTTAAGATGGCGGATCTCGAGGACAGAGCTCGCAGGAACAATATCAAATTCAGAGGGGTCTCTGAAACAATCAAACCTGCGGAGCTCACTGGGTACCTTCAGAAACTTATGCTAGCTGCTCTGCCATCCCTGGGTCCTGCGGATGTCATCATTGACAGAGCCCACAGACTGCCTAAACCATCATTCTTGCCTGACCAAATACCCAGAGACGTCATAGCAAGAATTCACTTCTATCATGTGAAAGACCAGTTGATGCGATTCGCTAGACAACACCCTACTCTTCCTGACCCGTTCGCTGGCATCGCACTATATGCTGATCTATCGCAAGCCACACTGTCAGCGAGACATAACTTAGTCCCTATTACAAAAATCCTGCGCAATCATAAGATTTTGTACAAGTGGGGCTTCCCGGCCAAATTGCTGCTGGAAATGCATAATGAATCGCATGCTATCTCCTCACTAGAGAAAGGTCTGGAGCTCCTCAAAAAATGGCGACTTCTCCCCATGAATGATGAAGCTGCAATTCCTGATCCCCTCCAAGGCAGAAGCAATTCCCGTCGCCAAAATGCCAGAGGGAAGTAAGCAGTTAAACTACCTATACATGCAACTCTGGTGAATTTCCTACTTGCTTGCCACCTTTCTTAGTCCTACAAGTGCCCGGTGCTCTTGAAGCTTTCTACAAAATAAGTGCTGGCTTTTCAAGTATCCGTTGTTCGGCTGAACTGTGAACTTGTTACCCTCCCTTCTTCATTTACAGGATGATTCCCGTAACCTGTTTTAATCAGCGAAAGTTTTTTTGACTGTCTACTGCTGATTCATATCCTAGTTTGGTTAATTTTTCTTGTCCCTTTTTGTTCTTTACTGTCTGTTGAAGACCATTTGCATCAGATTTTACACATATTCAGAAACAAACTGTACACATATTCCCTACTAGATGGCGGCAGTGCGCTTTCTGTTTTTGGAATGAATCTTAAACTAATGTCACACAATGTGAGAGGATTGAACAGTCCCTATAAATGTAGAGCTCTGTGGAAATCAGCTATGGACATGAAATGCGACATCCTGTGTGCACAAGAGACTCATTTCTCCAGTGACAACCCCCCGAAGTGCACGCACAACAAATTCCCACAAGTATTCACCGCAAACGCTGCCTCAAAGAAAAATGGTGTATTAATTGCTATTAGGGACACTGTAACCTTTTCTTTATTACAGACCCATGTTGACCCCCTTGGACGCTTCATCATCTTGGTTGCCGAACTGAATCATACTACCTATACACTGGTAAATCTATATGCACCTAATGCTAAGCAAATTAAATTTATCCGCAAAGTTGTTCAACTTGCTAGAACTATGCAAAAAGGTAACCTGATCATATGCGGGGACTTCAACATGGTTATGAACGGAGAACTTGACTCCTCCTCTGTGGCTCTTAGACAAAGACCCTCTCTTGGCCCTTTTTGCCATGAAGAGAGACTATTTGACCCATGGCGTTGCCTTAGAGCCACAGAGAGGGACTATACGTACCACTCCCAAGTGCACAATAGCTACTCTAGAATTGACTTTTTTCTGACTGATATGTATACTTTGCAAAATGTAATAAAAACTGATATCCACAGTATCACGTGGTCGGACCATGCACCAGTGACTATTGAGATTGTGGATACCAGTAAGACTTCCCACAAAACTCTGTGGCGCAACAACACGTTTCTTCTGTCGCATCCCCAAATAAGAGTTGAGATAGAGGGGAAACTAAAAGAATATTTCCATTTTAATACTAATGAAGACTGCTCCCCCTCGATAACATGGTGCGCACATAAAGCTTTTATCAGAGGTACTCTTATACAAATAGCTTCCAGGGAGAAGAGAAAAAAATCACATCGCATGTCAAAACTACATAAGAACATAGCAGAACTAGAAGCCCTACACAAAAATCCCAACACTACTTCCTCTAATACGTTGATTCGCATTAATCAATACCGGGAAGACTTAAGGCAAGAGCTTAGGAAAGAACATGATGTATTCTTCAAGAGGATGAAATTATCCTTCTACTCCCAAAGTAATAGGGCAAGTAAACTTTTGGCTTCCCAAATTAAAAAGAGACAAGCTAAAGCCAACCTCACGCACATTAAACACCACAAATCCCATACCACATTCCATAATCCTAAGGACATAGCCAACGCATTTAGGGATTACTATGAATCCCTCTACAACCTCGCCAATGACCCACATACCCACCAACCATCGGAGATAGAAATTGACAAATTCCTGCAAGAGGTTCACCTACCCTCCATTGATTTAAACACACTGCAAAACCTGAACTCTCCTATTACTTGCGCTGAAGTTGAGACAGTTATCAAAACCCTTCCCATGCACAAATCACCAGGGGCGGACGGATTTTCCGCGGAATACTATAAAGCATTTACTTCCCTTCTAGCTCCCAAACTAGTAGATGTTTTCAACATAGCAGCTTCGTCTGGCTCTTTCCCAAGAGAAATGCTTCAGGCTATCATAGTCACAATACCCAAACCAGGCAAGGATACATCTTACCCCCAAAATTTTAGACCAATCTCACTATTGAATTCAGATCTAAAGATCTACGCCAAGATATTAGCAAATAGACTGAGTGAAGTTACCCCCTCCCTCATTAACCTGGACCAAGTAGGCTTTGTGAAAGGCAGGCAGGCGCCAGATGGCACCAGAAGAATGCTAAATCTTCTGCGCTATGTGGAGCTAAGTAAACAACCTAGCACTTTTTTAGCTTTAGATGCGGAAAAGACCTTTGATAGGGTACATTGGGGTTACTTATCAAAGACTTTACAAAAATTTGGATTCTCTGGACTGATTCACTCAGCAATCATGTCTCTTTATTCACACCCCACGGCCCAAGTCTATACCTCTAGCATGCTTTCTGATTCCTTTACATTATCTAATGGCACGCGCCAAGGATGCCCTCTCTCTCCAATCATTTTCTCACTAATCATAGAACCTCTAGCGGAAAGTATTAGATCCACCGACACCGTACAAGGTATTAAGATAGGTTCCGAAAGCCACAAAATAGGACTCTTCGCGGACGATATTATCCTGACTATTTCTAACCCAGAATCCTCTATCATAGCGATACAAACACTAATACACAAATTCGGACAGGTCTCCTTCTATAAAGTCAACACAAATAAATGCTTTGCCTTGAATATTAATGTACCTCCAGCTACTAAAAACAAGCTTAAAATATTGTTCCCCTGCAATTGGGACCCTCCCTCTATTACTTACCTTGGTGTGCAGCTGACCTCCTCCTCAGCTAAAACATATGCCTGCAACTACCCTCCTTTGTTAGCTTCCCTGGAAGAAGAACTGAAGCAGATCGGTAAACTCCACCTAACTTGGGTGGGGAGGATAGCTGCATACCAAATGCAAATATTACCTAAATTGTTATATCACTTTAGAACAGTAACCATCCCTATTCCTCAAAAATTCTTCTCCCAATTAGCGCATAGTCTGAAAAAATATATATGGGCGGGGAAAAAACCCAGAATTGCATTATCGCAACTATACAAACCCAAACACCTTGGTGGTCTAGGTCTTCCCAATGCACAACTTTATTACCGAGCAGCAATCCTGGACCATATGCGCTATTGGTTCTCTTGCCAAACAGACAATAAGTGGGCGATCATTGAAAACGAAGTTACTCCCGGACATAACCTCCCAGCGTTAGCATTAGCTGTCTGTATGCATCATAGAGTGGAAACCCCTCCTTACCCTACAATACAAGCCACTACTGAAGCATGGTCCTTCATGATACACCAGAAGTTCGCAGATACCCCTATGACTAAATTAAACACCCCGTTAGCAGCCTATGAATACTTAATCCCCAATTTCTCAACTCAATCCTGGAAGAGAAGAGGTGAAAACTTTTCTATACATGGAATAGCAGAACAAGAGGGGCTAGACAGATACCAAACGTACCAATTGAAACATTTCATATCCGCCAATATATCTAGACCAATAGAATTGCCTCAAATCTTATGGGACTACTTGATCACCAAACACCAAGGGAAACATAAAGGAATATCCTTGTTCTATAAATATGCTACACCACTATACATCTCTACCAAACTACCAAATATGATTAAATGGGAACTGGAGCTAAGAAATGAATTCTCACTAAAACAATGGTATTTAGCTATACGATATAATCGCAGATCCTCAGCATGTGTAGATCACTGGGAGAATGCTCAAAAAATTCTGCATAGGTGGTACTTAACACAAAATGGACTCGAATATTACTCCACTATGTTGGAGAAATTGTCATTCTACTGGCAACTTACTGCACATACTCTGGAACTGTGGGATAATAAAGGCTTTCTGGAAAGGAGTGTCCTCCATAATTCAGAAACTCACAGGCACTACCTTTACATTAGATTCTGCGCTAGCACTTCTGAGCATTGGCATTGGACAATTCCCCCTGGTAATAATCAAAGTAGTTGTACATATACTCTTTGCAGCACGGATCTCCTTGGCAAAGGAGTGGCGCTCCCAGAAACCTCCCACACTTGAGGGCGTAATATCTAGAGTCAATGCTCATTACACAATGGAAAAGCTGCTGGCATACAAAGAAGGAAGGGCTCTGGATTTCCACAAATTCTGGGAAATTTGGAGAACTTCACAATATGCCTCTCCACACTTGTGACTACTGATCTATGTTTAAACTACATTTTTCTGAATCTTCTTAAACACACCCAGTCATCTAGTGGTAGGAACAAACAATAGGTATAACTAGATTATGAGTTCCTTCAAAACCCCTAAGGTCTCATGAATACTTTCTGGGCAATATATGTGTAATTAACGCTGTGTTCATATCACTGTTATATTCTAAGTATCCAATAACCGCACGTAACAAACCTATTATAGGACTATCTCCAGAGACCCTCATTAAGGTCTTAGGAGGACTACTTTATACTTGAACCTATGCAGAGCCTGCTCACAGTATGTACCCAGTTTGGGGTGACAGGCTATACCTCCTGTTGAGGTAAAGTTCCGTTTTGACTTAAGTAGCCCACAGATTGTCGATCATATCTGTAAGTTTGATGCTTGATACATTCTATGTACATGCTTTGTGATATATATAATGCTGTATCTATTACGTGTAAGATGTAAAATTCAATAAAAAATCTATGGTTAAAAAAAAAAAAAAAATGCCTAAACAAGCTACACTTACCGAAAATCTCTCCCTCCCAACTAGAAACTCAAAATGCTCCCATAAATCTGCCAGAACTCTCCACGACTATCCAACACCTAGCCCCTAACAAAGCCCCCGGCCCATGACGGATTCACAGGTGAATTCGAAAGGATCCTCCGGGAAATGGTTGAGCCTACCCTTCTCAGAGTATATAGGGAATCAACCCATCATTAAATTACTCTCAAAAAAAGGTAAAGACACCCTTGAGCCGGGCTCATACAGGCCTATATCACTCTTAAACCTAGACGTCAAAATTCTCTCAAAAATTCCTGCCACCAGACTCTCCACCATTATTCCATCCTTAATACCCCCCGCCCAGATTTTGTGAAAGGGAGAACAGCCACCCTAAATATTCGGAAAGTCGTGATGGTTCTGGAACAGGCCAAAATAAACCCGGGGGGGGGGGCTTTGCCATCATCACCCTAGACGTGGAGAAAGCCTTTAATAACATGAGTTTTGACTGGCTTTCATTGGTATTATCAAAAATGGGCTTTACTGGTTCTTTCAATCACCTTGCAAAATCAAATGTACACCTCTCTTGTGGCCAGGCTGGTCGTGGCAGGCCTCCTCACCGATGAATTCCACTTCTACAAAAGGAATGAGACAAGGGTGTCCCCTTTCCCCATTGCTCTTCAATTTAGCATTAAAACCCCTCTTCATATATTTAAATAGACAGGCCCCATTACATGTAATTCATAGAGGTAACTGTGAACTGCGTACTGCGTACTGCGTTATTCGCGAATGATGTGCTCATTATTTCAGCAAACCCCGCTTCTGACATGATCACCATTAACCACTTGACAACTGGGCACTTAAACCCCCTTCCTAACCAGACGAATTTTCAGCTTTCGGTGCTCTCACAATTTGAATGACAATTACTCAGTCATACAACACTGTACCCATATGAAATTTTTGTCCTTTTTTCACACAAATAGAGCTTTCTTTTGGTGGTATTTAATCACTGTTGGTTTTTTTATTTTTTGTGCTATAAGAGAAAAAAGACTGAAAATTTTGTAAAAAAATGAATTTTTCTTTGTTTCCGTTATAAAATTTTGCAAATTAGTATTTTTTCTTCACAAATTTTGGCCAAAATTTATACTGCTACATATCTTTGGTAAAAATAAGTACAAATTGGTGCATATTTTTTGGTCTTTGTGAAAGTTATAGAGTCCACAAGCTATGGTGCCAATATCTGAAAATTGATCACACCTGAAGTACTGACGGCCTATCTAATTTCTTGAGACCCTAACATGCCAGAAAAGTACAAATACCCCCCAAATGACCCCTTTTTGGAAAGAAGACATTCCAAGGTATTTAGAAAGAGTCATTGTGAGTTTTTTGAAGTTGTCATTTTTTCCCACAATTCTTTGCAAAAAATCAAGATTTTTTTTTCTTTTTTTTTTCCCCACAAAATTGTCATATTAGCAGGTTATTTCTCACACCCAGCATATGCATACCACAAATTACACCCCAAAACACATTCTGCTATTCCTCCCGAGTATGGCGATACCACATGTGTGAGACTTTTACACAGCGTGGCCACATACAGAGGCCCAACATGCAGGGAGCACCTTCAGGCGTTCTGGAGCACCCAGGCCAATTCTGACATTTCTCTCCTACATGTAAAAATCATCATTTGTTTGCTAGAAAATTACATAGAACCCCAAAACATTATATATGTTTTTTTAGCAAAGACCTTAAAGAATATAATGGTGGTCATTGCAACTTTTTATCTTGCACGGTATTTGCGCAGAAATTTTGTCACCCTTCAAAATTGCACACGCTCGTGGAATGGCGCCAAACTTCGCTACTTAAAAATCCCCATAGGCAACGCTTTAAATATTTTTACTGGTTACATGTTTTGAGTTACAGAGGAGGTCTAGGGCCAAAATTATTGCTCTCGCTCTAACGTTCGCAACGATACCTCACATGTGTGGTTTGAACACCGTTTTCATATGTGGGCGGGGCTTACGTATGCGTTCACTTCTGCATGCGAGCTCGCGGGGGCAGGGGCGCTTTAAAAAATATATATATATTTTATTGTTCATTTTACTTTATTTATTTTAGTTTGACATGTTTTTCCGCCCCAAATTTTTTTTTTGATCACATTTATTCCTATTACAAGGAATGTAAACATCCCTTGTAATAGGAATATGGCATGACAGGTCCTCTTTACAGTGAGATATGGGGTCAATAAGACCCCACATCTCACCTCTAGGCTGGGAAGCTTGAAAAAAAAAAAAAAAAAAAACAATCTTGGCTTTGATCATAGCGGTGAGTCGGTAGAAGCACCGGAGGGCGGCGGGGGGGGGGGCATCCCCTCTCACCTTCCGTAAGAGCGATCAAGCGGTGGAACAACTGCTATGATTGTTCTTATGGTGCAGGGAATCGCCAGCTGAAAAAGCGAATATCTGAATGATGCCTGTAGCTGCTCCCATCATTCAGATATCCCCGCATAAAGTTAAGGACGTCATATGACAGCTGGCGGGCGGGAAGTGGTTATTGCAGAGTATTGCAGAGTATTGCCAGGTATTGCCGGGTATTGAGGAGTATTGCCGGGTATTGAGGAGTATTGCCGGGTATTGCCGGGTATTGTGGAGTATTGCCGGGTATTGTGGAGTATTGCCGGGTATTGAGGGGTATTGCAGGGTATTGAGGAATATGGCAGGGTATTGAGGAGTATGGCAGGGTATTGCACAGTATGGCAGGGTATTGCACAGTATGGGCAGGGTATTGCACAGGGTATTGCAGAGTATTGCACAGAGTATTGCGCAGGGTATTGCGCTGGGTATTGCGCAGGGTATTGCAGAGTATTGCACAGGGTATTGCAGAGTATTGCACAGGGTATTGCAGAGTATTGGCAGGGTGTATTGCAGAGTATTGGCAGAGTATTGCACAGGGATGGCTGAGCAGGGATGGATGGATGGCTGGATCTGTGACTGCAATTGTCACAGATCCAGCCCACAGCTGACATGGGGGAGGGAGCGGACATGATCCGCTCCCTCCCCTCTCCTCTCACACTGTACCGATCGGTACAGAGAGGGGAGGGAGGAACCGGCGTTTCACTGTTTACAAGTGATCGCTCCGTCATTTGACGGAGCGATCACGTGGTAAACGGCCGCGATTAGCGGCCATCTACCGTGATCCGTGATGCGCCGGGTCTTCCGGACCCGGCGGTCACGGTCATATCCTGGAGCGCGCCCCAGGGGGCGCGCGGGAGCAAGATTCTGTGAGGACGTCCCTGGGACGTCCACTCAGGATAACTCAACCGCGCTGTGGATGTCTTTTGTACATGGCGCGGTCGGCAAGTGGTTAAGGAAACCTTTGATGAATTTAAACTCTGCTCAGGCCTTCGCATCAATTATAACAAGAGTGAAATTCTCCCTTTATGCCGCGTACACACTATCGATTTTTTCGACGGTGAAAACACCGTTGAGAAAATCGACGTGAAAAACGAAGAACAGCTTGTTCCCCCCACACACGGCCGTTTTAAATGTCATTTTTTTTTTGGTCGAAAAAAATGACCGTGTGCGTGTTTCCTATGGGAAACACTGCCGCGGAAAACATGTCGAAAAAACATGTTCTAATTTTTCTTGTCGTTTTTAATGCCGTTTTTCTCGTTGAAAAAAACGTCAGAAAGCCCACAGACAATCGTTTTTCTCGTCGAATGGGAAAAATTTCATTTTTCTCGACGAGAAAAATGGCCGTGTGTACGCGGCATTAGGCGCCTCACCAAACTCTCATTGGATCCACCACGCACCCTTTAACATAGCCAGATCACACATAACCTATCTAGACAT
Source organism: Rana muscosa (assembly GCA_029206835.1). Classification (NCBI taxonomy): domain Eukaryota; kingdom Metazoa; phylum Chordata; class Amphibia; order Anura; family Ranidae; genus Rana; species Rana muscosa. The sequence continues at coordinate 1,158,943,553 of CM055122.1, forward strand.
CAAGATAGGTAAAATCCTGTCTACATTATACACTCTAAATTATCCCCCTTTACTTAAAAAAAATGCTCAAGAACTAGAGAACTGTATGGATCTACCTCTTTCACTGGGGAGATGTCATTTATTTAAGATGGTCAGTTTTACCCGGCTCTTGTGACAATTACAAGCCATTCCACTACTTCTAAAACATAAAGACATCCAGCTGCTGAGCAGAGCCATCTCTAAATTTATTTGGCAAAAGAAAAAGGCCACGGATAGCAATTACAAAACTTTACAGTGATATTAGCCTCCCAAATGTCAGGATGTATAACCCAGCCTGCTTGCTCCGAATAGGCCTAGACTGGATTTCAAAGGCTTCCCGCTACTCAAACTACCCTATAGAATCAGCAATGGCCCACCCATACTCTTTAGTGGCTCTACTACACTGCAAATCGAAAACTATCCACCCAGACCAGCAACACAACCTACTTCTGAGAGATACAGTCATAGCATGGAGGGAAACACAAAAAAGTCTACACATCCCCCCACATCTCTAGGCATTTATCAATCATAGGTAACCCCATGTTCCCCTCTGGGATGGACAACAAAATCTTCTCTCTATGGCAACACAAAGGTCTTACTGAATTCTCGTCTCTGTGTGACCTGAAATCCGGAACACCTCACGCCTTCATGGTCATAGCAGAAAGATTCTCCCTACCCAAGACTCATGTTTTCTATTACTGCCAATGTATCAGCTTCATCCATACTTTGTGTGGGGTAGGCAGTAAGAGATTTTGAATATCTTTACTAGATTGTCTACTTACAGAAAGATCATATTCTATCTCAGACATTTATAAACCCTTGATCCTTGATACTACTCCACCTCTCGCTTCAACATCAGTGGCAAATTGGGGCAAAGACTTTCCGGATGCAAAATTACTTGACAAACTACTGCAAGACCACAACAAAATCCTTCAGCTGACCCCCAACGAGTCTTGGAGAGAATCTCACCTGAAAATATTTCATCATGCCCACATACCCTTCCTCTCGGAATAAAACAACTCTCAAGCTGCCTCCTGCCCTCTCTGCCACCAGTCAAAACCTTCCCTAACTCACCGCTTTAGGGCTTGCAAATACATATCTACTTTCTGGGACCAAGTCATATCCTACATCCATGGGATCACCGTCCTTCAACTTCCAAATAATCCCCTCCTTCTAATTTTTGTTACTGGGACAAACAACTCCTGACGTGGTCCCCAAACGTTCATACCCGACACAAGGAGTGGAGTTTAATCTGCCTCTTAGTGACCAGAAGAGCCATTTTAAAATAACTGGACCTCTTCCTATCTACCAAAAGTTTCACAGATGAAACAGAAACTACTGATGTTACTATTTAAGGAAAAACTCCCCACAGACCTAAATCACAATACTTCCAGGTAACAATTCTACGTGTAGCTGCCACCCCCTCACCCCGTCCTCTTTAGCGTAGGGGTATGTCACGCGACAGGGGTGAGGGTGCGCTACGGCCCATGTCCTCCCCACTACTTGCAGGCGAGGTGAAGGCCAATACCTAATGTTTCCTCGGGCCGGTGTCCTGAACATGTACCGAGTCTGTCATGCAGAAACCTCCCTTTGCTCCCATTAACAGAGTCCATACACCAATCACAGTCCAACGGTTAGATTTATTTCGTATCTTCAGTTACAAGGCAATGCGATGGCATGATACGGTGAAATGAGCAGGTCGAGGCACTATACTGATCTGGGTCCCTACAGCCTCTATACTATGACCAAGGGCTGTAGGGGTCTCGACATGAATACCTCCGTTGCGCTGCGGGCCTCTATCAGGGGAAGATGTCCTCCAAGGGAGTTACTGTAGGCCCATCCGTCACCGGGTTGACACTACACCGGGTCTTCAAACGAGTGACCTCCCCAGCCTCCTCACCTCAGATGCGGGTCCCCTCGCGAGGGGCGCCCTGGAGCAACTCCACCCTCGCGGGACCCAGTCGGAGTCACCGGGTCCCAGGCCTCCTCAATAGTACCTCATCCCAGGCTGAAGGTGCCTGGGATGGACTCCATCTTCATCCCGACCAGGCCTAGGGCGCCTAGGCCGGAACCTTGAACCGCCCGCACCCAGGCTGAAGGTGCCTGGGTGCGTGAAGAGATGATCCCCGAAGAAGACCTCATGGCGAGGGCGTCTCCCCCTTTTATCTCCTCCCGTCGACACCACGGCGGGTTCCCCGCCCCGGCCGTACCATCTCCAGGAAGGGACAAAGAAGGGTAGCACTGCGGTAGTGATTCTACCCCGAGCCAGTAGGTACACTGACACCTACTGGTCGAAGAGAATATTACACCACCCAATCCTCCACGAATAAGAAAAAGGGGTCTGAACCCTAACATAATTACACACTTGGGTCACACTACTCCCCAAGTGTACCCCACTAAATTGAGGACCCCGCTACACACTCCCCCCTGTGGTTTGACGCTGGTCCCCAGCGTCAGGTGCACACCCATGTCTCCCGAAGAGTGGTGACATGAAGTGGGCCCCAGAGGCTATCCCTCAAATTTCTGGATACTAAATGTGCCAAGACCTGCTCAAAAGGAAAAGGGGAAATATAAAACGATAAACATTTGTATAAAACATCTGTTCTGTGCACATGTACAATCCCTCCCATCGCTGTCTAAGACCCACCCCACTCTCAGTAGTCTTGACCGATGAATCTCCTGCAGAAGGGAAACAACAAAAAAAAAACACATCCTAACACTCTGTGTTAACTTGGCATGAGTGGGTCCGTCAGCCGAGAGACCCGCTCACTCCAATAAGTAAGTAATGCATATGTAAAATTTTCAAACATTCGTTGGCAAAACTGCCACCTGGTAACAGAGCCGCGGTAATGATACTTGGTGAGATCTTCATTCTTCCTGCTTTCCTACTCTGACTCTACCCCAAAAGTCTCTGCCTTTGGCACATGAAGAAAAGGGAGAAAAAAAACACAACAGCTCCCAAGTCTCCAGTGAGTAAAAGAAAAGCCCAAATCAAAACAAAGGTAGGGCACAGTTCTAGGCGTCTGGGAATGTCTCATCCAGAAAGTTTCAACAGCAACAAGATAGGAGCTCACTCCTCCTATAAGTAGAACCTTGGATCCGGCAGAAACAGAGGCTTCAGGTGCCCGTCAAACACTTCCACTGAGTACTCGACATCCTCTCCTTCTTTCCTACAGATGAGCACCTTATCAGCATGAATATGGCGCCCAAGTCTCCAATCAGCTCTGCAGTCCTTGAACTTTTTAGACACAGGCGGCGAACATGACAGGTATCGCCTGGCATGGGGTACTTTAAGCTTTTCCCATACAAACTCGTCATACCACCTTGGTCGCAGGACCTCAACTTCATACACTAAGTCCCGGGGCAAGTAGAGGTACTCCCACCCATATTCACGGGCGACTCTCTGGGAGAAAAGTCTCTGCAATCTGGCTAGAGGCGGCATCACATCTCGCTCACCTTCTCCTGTCTGTACGATGGCCTCCGGGTGCCGAGGTACCTTCACCATCTCAGGTTGCTTGGTCTTTGGTGCCCGCAACGAAGCACGCTGCGTCCTCACCATCAAAGCGGATGATGTAGTTGAGTGAGGAAAGTTGGTCGAAGGGTTAGATTTCCTCTGAAACTCTGGGGTCTGTGCCTGGAGCGTATTATCTTCTATGGACATGGGGGAATCCTGTGGTTTACTCAGCACAGGTAGCGGGCGTCTGTCCCAGCCCTTCCGTTGAAACAGCTCGTCTATTTCCCCGTCATCCCCACAGTCTGACAACGACTCTAAGTCGGAGGTGTCATACATCTCGGTGGGAAGGTAGTCTCTAGTAGACGGAAGGCTACCCTCCCTTTCGGGCTCCACCGACTGTGAACTCCCGACACCTCCAACCAACACCGCAGTCCCAGCCCCTAGCTCACCTGGACCTACTGAAGAACTGGGATGTCCGGGACTCTCTTCTCTACCAGCGCCATCCAGGCCAGGCAAGCGGCGGGGTGAAGCTCGACCACGACCACAGGAGGCCTGCACCAGGCCTATCTTCCTCTTCGGGGGTGGTAGCAGGGAGTCTGTGGTGACCGAAGCAGTGTCTTTGGATTTTTCTCTCTCAATCTCTGGTTGGGCAGTCACTTCGCCCTGGTCAGCGCGTACGGGGACCTCCGCAGAGGCCTGGATCTCTCCCTCCGGAGTGGCGGTTCCTGTGATGCAGTTGAGGCATAGGGCCCGGGGCCTTTCCGTGTATGGTTCAACCTCAAAAAGGAATTCCTTGCAGGCCTCACATCGCCCGAATGGCTTTAGTTGGACCACCAGTCCCGAGCATCCGGGACAGATCACACCGAGAGCCTCCGTGTCTCTGCATGAATACAGAGCCAACTGTCCTCGGGGCCTAAGTCTTATCCCCGTGTCTGTCAGGGGAGCAGCGAATGCAGTCATCTTCATGGGGTAAGGTACCGGTATCCACGGGGAGCTTGAGGCCATCCCGACCACTTGCTGTTCCATCACGCGCTGACCACGCGCCGGAGTCTCCACGTGTATCTCCACACGTGGCCAGACTCCTCCCACAACTTGTACGTTTTCGCGGGCTTCCGCCAACCTCCGCCCACGAATTGTACAGTCATGGGGTGCCTCGTGGCGCAGTGCATTAACAGTCCCCACATGTAGTACTTCACACGGCTGGACCTTTCCCTTTCTACGCTCCTCTGCGTGGGCCTTTCCCGACTTAGGGTCATGTCCACAACTCCGAGCAGGGATGCACTCTGGCTAATCACATGGCCGACCCGCTCGGAACTCCTCCGGGCAGCAAAGTTCAAACACAGACGCTCTCAGTTCCATCGCCAAGACACACAATATCCCGGACGAGCCCCCACGTGTAGCGGCCACCCCCTCACCCTGTCCTCTTTAGCCTAGGGGTATGTCACGCGACAGGGGTGAGGGTGCGCTACGGCCCATGTCCTCCCCACTACTTGCAGGCGAGGTGAAGGCCAATACCTAATGTTTCCTCGGGCCGGTGTCCTGAACATGTACCGAGTCTGTCGTGCAGAAACCTCCCTTTGCTCCCATTAACAGAGTCCATACACCAATCACAGTCCAACGGTTAGATTTATTTCGTATCTTCAGTTACAAGGCAATGCGATGGCATGATACGGTGAAATGAGCAGGTCGAGGCACTATACTGATCTGGGTCCCTACAGCCTCTATACTATGACCAAGGGCTGTAGGGGTCTCGACATGAATACCTCCGTTGCGCTGCGGGCCTCTATCAGGGGAAGATGTCCTCCAAGGGAGTTACTGTAGGCCCATCCGTCACCGGATTGACACTACACCGGGTCTTCGAACGAGTGACCTCCCCAGCCTCCTCACCTCAGATGCGGGTCCCCTCGCGAGGGGCGCCCTGGAGCAACTCCACCCTCGCGGGACCCAGTCGGAGTCACCGGGTCCCAGGCCTCCTCAATAGTACCTCATCCCAGGCTGAAGGTGCCTGGGATGGACTCCCTCTTCATCCCGACCAGGCCTAGGGCGCCTAGGCCGGAACCTTGAACCGCCCGCACCCAGGCTGAAGGTGCCTGGGTGCGTGAAGAGATGATCCCCGAAGAAGACCTCGTGGCGAGGGCGTCTCCCCCTTTTATCTCCTCCCGTCGACACCACGGCGGGTTCCCCGCCACGGCCGTACCATCTCCAGGAAGGGACAAAGAAGGGTAGCACTGCGGTAGTGATTCTACCCCGAGCCAGTAGGTACACTGACACCTACTGGTCGAAGAGAATATTACACCACCCAATCCTCCACGAATAAGAAAAAGGGGTCTGAACCCTAACATAATTACACACTTGGGTCACACTACTCCCCAAGTGTACCCCACTAAATTGAGGACCCCGCTACATACCTAAGATGGCAGGCTTTCATGTGCTCCACTTCGTCTCAGGAGGAAATAGAAGCACTGGACAGCTCATTCGCATATCACAAGGACTTCCACATACTCTACGACAAGGAGGATGCCCCTTAAGCTCTCTCTTCTCACATTTACATTAAAGGATAGCACTTTGATCTATAATTTACCTACAGATGTCTCATCTGGAGGAAACAGGTGTACAATTCCATCCTCCCCATTTTTTTTCAGCTAGAAGAATCCATCCAGTTCTCATTTGTTGGTTAATTTTCTGTTTGATTTGAGTTACATTTATGTTTTGTGCCTTCTGTCTTTTCTCTTTGTACCCCCCTCCCCTTAGATATGGGAGTTTGGGGTACAATTAATATCCCCAATATTCTTTCTTTCACTACTTCTACACTGTAATCAACCCTGTACTCCACCAGTGCATCTCTGCACTCTACTAGACAAATCCTGTTTCTTGCTCTTCTATTGTAAACACTGCTTATTTTAAAAATGTTTAATTCTGGTGACATGGGACATCGACCTGTCACATTCACTATGCCTTGTTTTGCTTAATTTCTTCAACAAAATCTATTGAAAAAAAAAAAAGACCCACTACTTACATGAATGGATGTTGGCCTTAAGAGGGGACAATTTCTCTATTTTTGAGAATGAATGGGAACCTTGTAAGTCGGTGTATGACCTGCATGTCTTGCATGTCTTCCTCAAATAAATTAAAAATAAAAACCAAAAATGTATTGTGTCCAATTAATTTGTGAACTAAATAAATTCATAAAATAATGTGCTACAAAATTCATCAAGACTTAAAGCGGAGTTCCACCCAAAAATGGAACTTCCGCTTTTCGGAACCCTCCCCCCTCCGGTGTCACATTTGACACCTTTCAGGGGGAGGGGGGATCAGATACCTGTGTAATACAGGTATTCTGCTCCCACTTCCGGGCATAGATACCCGAGCCACCCGTGGGTATCTACGCCACTTCCTTCATCCCCCGCTGTCTTCTGGGAGACACACAGGTCCCAGAAGACAGCAGGGATAAGTGAAATTGCGCAGCGCTAGTCGCGCATGAGCAGTAGGTAACCAGGAAGTGAAGCCGCAAAGCTTCACTTCCTGATTCCCTTACCGAAGATAGCGGCGGTAGCACCCGAGAGCCGAGCGATAGATCAGATTCGGGTGCCGACATCAGGGGCGCCCTGGACAGGTAAGTGTCCTTATTTTAAAGGCAGATGCTGCAGTATTTGTAGCTGATGACTTTAAAAAAAAATGGCGGACCTCCGCTTTAATATGTCCATTAAAACATAAAATATAATTCATAAAAATGTGCTAATATCAAAGTGCTCTTAGACAGCGTCCAATAAGATGTAAAAAATACATTATCCACATTTAATAATCAAATAAATAGTGTCCAATATCAAAAGATTAAGTGTCTGGTGCTCCAATAAAGTGCATGAATCTTCGTATATGAACTGACAAACATCTTCATGGTGCTCTCACCCCTGTGCAACCACCAACTGTGTACACTAGAACTTCACCAGAGCAAATAATAGAGCTGGCTCTTTTATAATCCTATGATCCAAGAACAGCTTGCTTCCAGCTACCACTGGATTCTATACACAAATCCCTTTTTTTAATTCCACTCTCAGATGTTACCCGATAGAAGGCCAGAATAAAAAGCAGAGAGAAACCCTATCTTGTAAATCCTCTTTTATTAATAAAAACAATCACATAAAATATTGAACTTTCATTTGATGTATTTCAGCCCCTCTATGCCAAGGGACAAATAACATACACTTTAGACCCGCGATACACAGACTGCAAGATCGACAAAGAGTCTATGGGATTACGCCATTTGCAACAGGTCCCGGTCAACGTGTTTTGTCAGATTGACAGAATGGGTGTTGGCCTTGAGAAGGGATTTTTTTATTTTCGAAAATGCATGTAAATCTTGGACTGACTAGATTGTGAGATGACCTGGGCCTGTGTCTTTAGTGTGGCTTTCAGTGTAGAGTGTATTGTCTTAAACTTTGTAGATCCTATGACTTCTACCTTTACTGTATGTTAATGGATTTGTTTTTGATTCTTGAGCTCTGCCAAGGGCAGTTGCTTTTTTGAACTGTATTGTATTTTTCGATTTTTACTAGTTATTTTCTTCTTTCAAAAGTATTTTTTTCCTTAATTCTTTAATTAGGACTTCATCTACATTCTGCTGAGGTGGTCCCTTTATGTACCTATCTGGATTGGCGTATCCTCATTTGTTTTAAAGGCCGTCCCCTGGACCGAAGATTGGGGAGTCTGCCTAGAATGTCACCTTCAGGTACTAGACTCTGCTTGTGGTTCTTTCCAGACCTGAGGGTACTTTGTTAGCTGAAGAGCAATTTCCAGATCCAAAAGCGTAGTATTGGGGCCTACCAAAGGCATCACTAGAACCTTCAAGGCCCTGGTGCAAGAATCCATGAAGGGCCCCCCTGACCCACCCCCTTTCTATCTGAGCCCTGGGCTTCCACTTCTGGGTGGATATCCATGGACATCCTCCTAGAACCCTACCTCCCGCAAGCGCTGTGACTTCTGTGTCCCTTGGACACAGCTTATCACAGATCATGATAAAGGACCAATCACAGTGGACCTTTACCATGTGATCAGCTGATAACATGTAACCAGACTTGCTAGTTATCAGCAGTCATTTCCCCCCTCACTGTGTCTGTGTGAGGAAAGGAGAGCCGTTAACCAGCAAGGCCGCCCATACATTTTTTACACTGATAATCAGAGCAATGATTATCAGTGCAGCCCTATCAGTGCCCTTTAGGGATGAGCTTCGTGTTCGAGTCCAACCCATGTTCGACTCGAACATCGTCTGTTCAGCCGTTCGCCGAATTGTGAACATTATGGGCTGTTCGCACCAAATTTTAGTGGCGCGTCACATCGCATAATTCACTGCGGCATCGCAGTGCATTGCTGGCTGATGATTGGCCAAGCATGCACTATGACTCGCATGCTTTGGCCAATCACAGCGCGCAAAAAACGGAGAGCCATAATTGGCCAAAGCCAGGGTGGCTTTAGCCAATTATGTCTCAGGTTTAGTACACGCCCCACACTATATAAGGCCGCCTCCGTGGCGGCCTTGTGTAGTGTGTTGCGATGTTGGTTAAAGAGAGAGCTTACAGACAGAGAGAGAGAGAGACAGTGTCATTTATATTGAGTTTGATAGAGCAGGCAGACGAGTCAGTTAGCTGCAGTAAACAAAAACACAAAAAGACAAACAATACCCAAGCTCAACTTACCAACCAATCAGCAACCAACCAAATTCACCTGTCTAACAGTGCGTTTAAAAACAGGGGTTTAGTTGCACGCATTTGCAAATACATGCGAGACAGTGTCATTTATATTGATTTAGATAGAGCAGACAGGCGAGTTAGTTAGCTGCAGTTACAGTGTGTAGAGGATATATATGCATCCTAGGTGCTGTATATATATATATATATTTATACACTGTATTCTGTTTAGCTAGATCTGTTCCTGTTATTCTCTATACTGTGACAGGCAGGTGATTGTGCTAGCTGCAGTGTTTCACTTAGTGTACTGTGTGCTTTGCATAGCATTCACCTAAAGCTTACCTGAATACAATTAGTGGTGTTCTCATAATAAAATCACAGGCATGGAGCTCCATTAATTTCATTTAGTGTACTGCAGTACTTCTGTCCTTTGCACAGCGTTCACTTAAAGGAACCTGAATACAATTTGTGGTGTTCTCATAATAAAACCACAGGCAGAGAGCTGCAAGTATTTTCAGTTAGTGGACTGTGTCCTCTGCACAGTGTTCACCTAAAACTAACTGAAGACAATTGCTGCTTTTCTCATACTAATACCACAGCAGGCAGATGATTCTGATAGCTGCATTATAATCAGTACAGATATATATATATATATATATATATATATATATATATATATATATATATTAGTAATGTTGGGGGTTGTTTAGCTCAAGTGTAGCACCCGCTAGCGAGAACAGTCCCACACAAATGTTTCCTTTTGAGGGCTTGTTGGCCCACTTTTATTAAAGAAAATCAAACAAAGTTCCAGAAATTAAAACAAATGTGGTTTCCCTTGCAGGGGGTTTTCACCATCAACATAAAATGGTAGTATGTTCAGCCTCCTGGCTCACACATGCAAAAGTGCAATGAAAATACCGAGCCGCCTGGCTCTCTTCAGCAGCAGCACCACTGCTCAGGCTCCCACATGGAGCCCTCCTGACACCTGTCAGCAACCCCAGACTCAGGTCTCTGGGTTTCACAGTGCATCCTGCACTCTCTAGCTACTCCAGCTTCTCTAGCTACTTCAGTGCACACCTGTACACTCTGGGTTCTCCCTTGCAAGCCTGGTCTCCTCGGGAGGGTGGAGCCCAGAACCATGGTCAGGTGTCTACAAATAGGCCAGCACACACCTGACCAGTCAGTGTGCTGGTAAATCTCAAAATCTGGACCCAGGACTGGGGATTTCATCCCACCCGGATCTCTAAGAAATCCCCGGGCTCCAGGTCCCAAAGTGGACTTTATTAAAGACTGAGGAAACTGAAACGCCAGTTTCCTCTGTACATCATAAACTCCCTGGAGCCCCTCAACCCATCCAGTTGAGAATTCTGGGTCACTACACTGGTGGGGTACCACACTACCACAATATATATATATATAGATATATATATATATATATCTATATATATCTATATATATATATATCCCACCTTTGTGCAACTACATCTCACTGCAGGCCATTAGTATGTCTGGAACGCAAACAAGGAGCCTCTTCCCTTGGCTCAATGGCATCAGTCACTCTTTCCCTAGCCCCACCATGTCCTCCTGAGGAGTCCCCCAAACTGTTTGACCACAGTGTTGGGTACATGCTCCAGGAGGATGCCCAGCATTTTGAAGGCTCCGATAATGGAACCCAGCTAGAGTAAGACAGTAACATGAGCCCAGAGAGAGGGGGTGCCCAACAAGGACAGCTATCTGGCAGTCATGTTCCCCCAGCTGCAGCATATTGCCAGATTTGTTCCAGTGATGAGCAGGGAGGGGATGATGAGGTCACTGACTCCACGTGGGTGCCCAATAGGAGAGAGAGGAGGAGGAGGAGGCACAGCAACGAGGCAGGATGCCCTCCAGGGGCCAGCTTAAGGGCAGCACACCGACTGCATCACACCGCAGAGCTCCGCATGTGCAGGGCACTGCTGTCTCTGCACGTTATTCCAAAAGTTCTTTGGTGTGGGCCTTTTTTCAGACGTGTGCAGCAGATCGCACCATTGCCATTTGCAACATATGTCTGAAGTAGACTTGTGCACAACGGAAAAATTCGTTCCGTTTCGGTTCGTTTCTTTCCGGTCCTGTTGATTCGTAAACATTCGTAATTTTGCTAGACGGGATTTTTCGTGTTCGGACTCATTCGTATTTTTGCAAGCGACATTTTTCGTTGAATTTTTTGTTGCTTTATAATTCGTACTTTCGGTAGAGTACGTTGTTTTTCGTTGATTCTGGACACAACTCCTACTTTCGTAACTTTTTTTGGGTTCGTACTTTCGGTAGAGTACGTTGTTTTTCGTTGATTCTGGACACAACTCCTACTTTCGTAACTTTTTTTGGGTTTGTTGATTCGTAATTTTCCGTGTCTCTCTCACAACGACGCTGCCTATTATGCCTAATGTGCTTCGAATGGATTTGTACTTTTCTAAATACATTGCGGTTATTTGTAACGATTCAAAATCTCGTATTTTACTTTCGTTTTTTACATGCGGCTATAGCCTCTGCCCCTGTACACCATTTTGAGAGGGTTCAGCACGGTGAGGGAGAAGCAGAGAGCAGAGCAGAGTGTTATTGTGCTTCGAATGGATTCGAAATCTCGTATTTTACTTTAGTTTTTTACATGCGGCTATAACCTCCGCCCCTGTACACCATTTTGAGAGGGAGTTCAGCACGGTGTGGGAGAAGCAGAGAGCAGAGCAGAGTGAGTGTTATTGTGCTTCGTATGGATTCGTACATTCGTAACTTTTTCATAACGAATTATGCCGAAGACATTCGGGCATTCGCTATTTGCGGTATAATTTATTTCGGATTCGGTCTTATTCGTAATTGCTTTGTTCGGAAATTCGAATGCTTCCGAATGTCCGAAAGTTGCTAAATTCGGACGAATTTCAATTCGTTACGAAACGAATTGCACAAGCCTAGTCTGAAGCGTATCTCGCGTGGCCAAAACATGAGCCGCTTGAGCACCACGTGCTTGACCAGACATATGTCGACCTGTCATGCAGTTCGTTGGGAAGCGTACCTAAAAGACCCACACCAAAGAACAAAGCGGATCTCTCCTTGTTCCTCATCAGCTGGGATCTCCAACCCCACTATACCTTCAGTCACCTTAAGAGAAATGAAGGTGTAGAATTAGGTGTGTCACAGCCAAGTACTTGCGGGAAATCTGCTATTGGTACACCGATGTCAGATTGTACCAGGCAAATTTCCCTGCCCCAGCTGCTGCACACCAAAAGAAGTTCGCTTCCAGCCATCCACATGCCCAGTTGAATGCTAGCTTGGCTAAATTTCTAGCACTTCAACTGCTGCCTTTTCAGTTGGTAGACTCTGCCCCCTTCCGTGAGTTTGTGGAATGTGTGGTTCCTCAGTGGCAGGTTCCCAAACGCCACTTTTTCTCACGGAAGGCGATTCCGGCTCTCTACCGCCATGTGGAAGGCAATGTCTTGGCCTCGCTGGACAGGGCGGTCAGCGGTAAGGTGCATATTACCGCTGACTCATGGTCCAGCAGGCATGGACAGGGATGTTACCTATCTTTCACGGCGCATTGGGTGACTCTGCTGGCAGCTGGGAAGGATGCAGGACAAGGTGCAGTAGTTTTGGAGGTTGTTCCGCCACCATGCCTCCAAAATGTTACTACTAGTGATTCTGACACACCTCTCTCCTCCACCCCCTCCTCTTCCTCCATGGTCTCTACCTGTGCTTTGTCCTCGGAACCAGCGGTGCTCCGTAGGCATTCAAGGGGCTATGTAAGTACCCAGGCAAAAAGATGCCATGCGGTGCTTGAGCTGGTGTGCTTGGCGGACAGGAGCCACACTGGAGCAGGGATTCTGTCAGCTCTGCAGGGGCAGGCTCAGAGGTAGTTGATGCCACGCCAGCTTAAGCCAGGAAAGGTGGTTTGCGACAATGGCTCCAACCTCCTCTCTGCCCTCCGACAGGGACAACTGACCCATGTGCCCTGTTTGGCTCACGTCCTTAACTTGGTGGTGCAGCGGTTCTTGGGCAGGTACCCGGGCTTACAGGAGGTCCTGAAGCAGCCCAGGAAACTCTGTGGGCATTTACGCTGGTCATATAATGCCAGTGCTCTGCTGTCTGACCTGCAAAAGGATTACAACCTGCCCAAGAACCGACCTAATTTGTGACATGCCCACCAGGTGGAACTCTACGTTGGCCATGCTGCAGCGGCTGCACACGCAGCAGAGGGCCATCAATGAGTATCTGTTGCAATATGGCACCAGAACAGGGTCAGGGGAGCTTGGATTTTTTTTCCACATGCCAGTGGGACATGATCAGGGATGCATGCACTGTCCTGGCACCATTTGAGGAGGCCACGAGGATTGTGAGCAGTGACAATGCATGCATCACTGACACTGTCCCTCTTGTCCACCTGTTGGAGCACACGCTGTGTGGAATAATGGAAAGGGCACTTGAGGCAGAACAGAGGCAGGAAGAGAAGGACTTCCTTACCTCTCAAGGCCCCCTTTATCCAGATAGTGTTCCTGCTGGCCCGCCTATCACACAGGAAGAGGAGGAGGAGGAGGATTGTGTCAGCATGGAGGTGGAGCCTAGCACTCAGCATCAGCAGCAGTCTTCAAGGGATCAATTACAGTCCCAAGACACCCATGGACTTGTACGTGTCTGGGAGGAGGTGGCTGCGGATCATGTCGTCCTGAGTGACCCAGAGGACTCCGGACCAAATGCCTCAGCAAACCTACACTGCATGGCCTCCCTGATCCTGCAAAGCCTGCGGAAGGATCCTCGTATTCATGCGATCAAGGAGAGGGATCATTACTGGCTGGCAACCCTTCTTGATCCACGTTACAAGGGTAAGGTTGCGGACCTTATCTTGCCATCGCAGAGGGAGCAGAGGATGAAGCATCTTTGGGAGGCCTTGCAGAAAGGTCTGTGCAACGCGTTCCCAGAGACTGGGAGGTTACAAATTCCTGGTCCTGGACAACGTGTTGCTGAGGCTTCGGTCAGTCCAAGAAGGAGCGGTGGGGAAGGTGGCCGTCGACGATGCGTTCAGACAGTTTTTTAGTCCACAGCCCCAAGGTATGATCGGTTCCAGCAACCATCGCCAGTGTCTGGTTTACATGGTGCAGGAATACCTAGGGGCAAGATCAGACTTGGACACCTTTCCCACCGAAAATCCTCTGGGTTACTGGGTCTTGAGGATGGATCACTGGCTAGAGCTTGCACAGTATGCAATTGAGCTACTGGCCTGTCCTGCATCCAGCGTTCTTTCGGTAAGCACATTCAGTGCTGCTGGAGGCTTTGTAACTGATCACAGGGTGCGCCTGTCCACCGACTCGGTCGATCGACTGACCTTCATAAAAATTAATCAGTCTTGGATCACCACCAGCTACCAAGCACCTGATGCTGATGTAACCGAATATTTTTTTGGGAAATGTCAGATCCCTTCAAGACTGCCTATGCTGATGCTGAGTGACTATCCTGTTATGCTGAGTGACTATCCTCTTCCTCCTCAATGATCATGCTGATAGCTTGTAAGAACATTTTTGGTTCTGGGCACCGCCACCAGTGGCTAAGGCCCAATTTTTCAGCCCCTGTTTAACAGGGGCGTGTAAATAAAATGTTTGAAGCAAAACTTTGCAGCAGGACACATTGCTGCGCTCCAAGTACAGTATCTGTGAGGGGTTGCAGTGTTGTGGCACCAGTGCCTAAGGCCCAATTTTTCTGCCCCTGTTCAATAGGGGCATGTAATTACAATTCTTAATCTAATATTTCACAGCTGGGCCCATTCCTGCGCCCACCAAGAGGAACTATGAGGACTTACAGTGTTTTGGCACCAGCACCACCACCAAAGGCCCAATTTTTCCTACCACTGATCAACAATGGCATGTAATTACAATTCCTGATATAATAGTTGACAGCAGGGTGTTCCAGCGCCCACCAAGAGTAACACCTAAGGGCCAAATTTCTGCAGAGTATATACGGCAGGCCCCTACTTTCAAACATCCAACTTACAAACGACTCCTACTTGCAAACGGAAGGAGACAACAGGAAGTGAGAGAAAATCTACCCCTAGGAAGGGAAATTCTCTCCTGTAAGAGTTAATATGGGAAAAAGTGTCTCCTCTCCACTGATGCTTTATCACCAATCCTTGTTTCAATAAAAAAAAAAAAAATTTTCAAAAAAACATTTGTCATTGGGACGGAAAGTGAGGTGAATGTTCTGAACAGGTGCACACTGCACAGACAGCAAAACAAATGTTACAGGGGTGATAACCCTTCCGTATGTTTTCCAAAAAGCCAAAAAAATTATTTTTTGGCTGGAGCTACACTTAAAAAATTTACCTGTTCCAAATTACAAACAGATTCTACTTAACCACTTAAGCCCCGGACCATTTGGTAGCTAAAGGATCAGAGGTGATTTCAGAATTTTGCACTGCGCTGCTTTAACTGTAAATTGTGCGGACATGCAATGTTGTACCCGAACGAAATTTGCGTCCTTTTCTTCGTACAAATAGAGCTTTATTTTAATGGTATTTGATTGCCTCTGCGATTTTTATTTTTTGCGATATAAATGGAAAAAAGACCGAAAATTTTGAAAAAAAATAGGATTTTATAACAGCTTACCTGTAAAATCCTTTTCTTGGAGTACATCACGGGACACAGAGCGACATAGTCATTACTAATGGGTTATATAGATACCGTCAGGTGCTGGCACTGGCAACTTCCAAAACCGGAAGTACCCTCCCCTATATAAGCCCCTCCCATCCGGGAGCACCTCAGTTTTGTAGCAAAGCAATAAGTGTCCCCAAAGAGGGGCGGGAGCTCTGTGTCCCGTGATGTACTCCAAGAAAAGGATTTTACAGGTAAGCTGTTATAAAAATCCTATTTTCTTTCTCGTACATCACGGGACACAGAGCGACATAGTCATTACTAATGGGATGTCCTAAAGCAATGCCAAATGAGGGGGGGGATACACCATATATAAGCTGAGCGCTATCAGACATGAGGATCTTTTGCGGCCTGCAACACACTGCGCCCAAAGGCGACATCCTCCTGACTTCTAACGTCCACCTGGTAGAACCTAGTAAACGTGTGAACTGAAGACCATGTTGTGGCCTTACAGATTTGAGCCAGGGAGGCCTGGTGATGCACTGCCCATGAAGTTCCAACTGCTCTCGTGGAGTGCGCTCTAACTTTGAACGGAGGCGGTCTCCTTCTCAAGCCATAGGCTTGTATTATGACCTGTCGAATCCACCTGGCTAAAGTAGATTTTGACGCTGCCTGACCCTTTCTGGGGCCTTCTGGCAGAATAAACAAAGTATCCGTTCTGCGAATCTGAGCAGTGGCTTTTAGATAAGCTTTAACTGCTCTTACTACATCCAAAGAATGCAATAACTTTTCCTCTACCGAAGTAGGTCTGGGGAAAAAAGAAGGAAGAACCACATCTTGGTTCAAATGAAACCTCGATACCACCTTAGGAAGAAAGGCTGGCTGAGGACGTAATACTACTCTGTCCTTATGGATAACCAGATATGGCTCTTTACAGGACATAGCTGCTAATTCCGACACTCTTTTAGCCGAACAAATGGCTACTAGAAAAATCAATTTCCTGGTGAGAAGCACCAAGGAAATATGCTGTAATGGTTCAAATGGTTGTTTCTGTAAAACCGACAGAACCAAGTTTAGATCCCATGGACATATGGGAATATTAACCGGAGGACTAATACGCATCACTCCTTGTATAAAGGCTTTGACTAGTGAATGCGAAGCCAAGGGCCTTTGAAAAAATATTGACAAGGCCGAAATCTGACCCTTGATAGTACTCAAGGCAAGCTTCCTATCTACAGCCCATTGTAGGAAGTCCAGAATCCTACCTATTACGTATTTACGTGGATGCCATTTCTTGGCCTCACACCAGGCGATGTACGCCTTCCAGATTCTATAGTAGATCTGCCTGGATACCGGCTTCCTGGCATTGATCATGGTAGATACCACAGCATTAGAGAGCCCTCTCTTTTTTAGAATGTGGGCTTCAATAGCCAGGCCGTCAAACCTAGGGCTGGTAAGGAAGGGTGGTATATCGGTCCTTGCGAAAGCAGGTCCGGACGATGTGGGAGGGTCCAAGGACTCCCCACAGACATTTTTACAATCTCCGCGTACCATGCTCTTCGGGGCCACGCTGGAGCCACCAGAATCACTGGTTTCTTTTCTACCCTGATTCTGCGGAAGTAATCGAGGTAACAATTGTGGCGGTGGGAATGCATATATCAGCTTGAACTGATCCCAAGGGAACACTAGGGCATCCGAGCCGCAAGCTAGGGGATCCCTTGTCCAAGAGACAAACCTGTCCACTTTTGTGTTGAATCTGGATGCTAGCAGATCTACATCCGGTGTTCCCCACCGCTGACATATTGTCCGGAAAACCTCGGGATGAAGGGACCATTCCCCTGGGCATAATTGTTGGCGACTTAGAAAGTCCGCCTTCCAATTCTCCACTCCTGGAATGAATACCGCAGATATGGCTGGGACATATCTTTCTGCCCATCTCAGGATGTAATTTACTTCCCTTTGGGCTGCACGACTCCTGGTAACCTTGGAGTTTGGATGTCCATGCTACTAGGGCATACCGGGCTGCTCGTATCTCTAAGAGATTGATGGGCAGGGCCTTTTCCGCATCCGACCATCTGCCCTGGAGAGACCATTGCTCCAGCACTGCTCCCCAGCCTATAAGGCTGGCATCTGTAGTGACCACCTTCCAGGAAATCGGACTGAAGGATTTCCCTCTTTCCAGATTCTGGGGAACCAACCACCAGCGGAGGCTCTTGCGAACGGAAGGGGACAAGGACATTGGTAAGTCCAGAGCCTGAACTTTTTTGTTCCAGGCTGACAGTATGGCCCTTTGCAACTTCCTTGAATGGAATTGACCGTAGGGTACTGCTTCGAATGATGCCACCATTTTTCCCAGCAGCCTCATGCACAGGCATATGGATGGCTGTCTTTTTGAACCCACTAAGTGGATCAAATCTCTCAAAGACGACCCCTTTTCTTGAGGCAAGAAAATTTTTCTCTGGTCTGAATCCAGCCTTAGCCCCAAGTATTCCAGACTTTTGACTGGTTTTAGGGCTGACTTGTCTCGGTTGATAATCCAACCGTGATATTCCAGATACTTGATTGTCTCGTGAACAACCACTTCTAGTTTTTCCACTGAGTGGTCTATCAGCAACAAGTCGTCTAGATATGCCATTATCGTTACACCTCGTGTTCTTAGATTGGCCAATAATGGGGCCAGAATTTTTGTGAACACTCTTGGTGCTGTGGCCAGACTGAAGGGTAAGGCTCTGAACTGAAAATGGCGCCCTTCTACCGCAAAGCGTAGAAATTTTTGGTGGGCTGGAAAGATGGGAATGTGCAAATAAGCATCTTTGATGTCGATCGAGGCTAACCATTCCTCCCCTTGTAGGGCAGTGGCTACCGACCGGATCGACTCCATCCGGAAAGTCCTGATATGTAGGAATTTGTTTAGCCCTTTTAGATTTAATATGGGCCTCACGTCCCCGTTTGGCTTCGGGACTGTAAAGAGGTTTGAGTAAAACCCCGAACCCCCATTCTTCCAGGGGAACCTCTATAATTACTGCTTGGAGCAATAATTGTTCTAGTGCCAACAGGAGGGATCCTCTCTTCTGGGGATCCCTTGGCACGTTTGACCTTATAAAGCGGGAAGGAGGGGAGTTTTTTAACTCCAATTTGTATCCCAGATCTACTGCGGAGAGCACCCATCTGTCTCGGATCGTGTCCCGCCAGGTCTCTGTGAACAACTGAAGTCTTCCCCCCACCCGATTGGGTGGGGGCAACCCTTCATGCATTTGACTTTGGGGGAGGTTTTGTACCTCTCCTGCTCCAGGGCTTCTTGTTACCCTGCAATTGTCCCTGATTTTTACCTCCGGGATTTGACCGAGGAGGCCGTCGGAACTGTTTCACAGCCGATGTCCTAGGGACTGGAGAAGCAGGCCTCTTAAAAGAGGGACCTCTAACTCTATTTTTAACCGGCAAAAGTGTACTTTTACCGCTGGAAATTCTCTGGATATATTTGTCCAGGTCTTCCCCGAATAAGCGTTCACCATGAAATGGGAAGCTGACCAGCAATTTTTTACAGGGAGCTTCAGCAGACCAGTTTTTGAGCCATAGAAGCCTGCGCATATGTACTACAGACAGCGTAAGGCGGGAGGCCTGATGGATTGAATCCTTTATAGCGTCCACCACAAAGCATAAGGCTCTAGGTAGATCAGCTAGGGCAAGAGCCTGCTGATCTGGCAAGTCTCTTAAGACCTGTTTCAACTGATCCTTCACTGCTTGGCAGACCCCAATAGCTGCCACTGCTGGTTGTGTCACCAATCCTGCTGTAGAAAAAGCAGATTTTAATAAGGACTCCAATTTTTTATCTATTGGGTCCTTGAACATTTGGACATTATCCACCGGACATGTCAGTGATTTATTCACACAAGAGATGGCTGCGTCCACTGTAGGGACCCTCCATTTTCTGATGAACTTATCCTCCATGGGATAGACCACTGGAAATCTCTTGGGGGGAGTAAATATTTTGTCAGGATGCTCCCAATCCTGGTAAATGAGCCCTTCCAGTAAAGGATGGATCGGAAAGGAACAAACAGTCTGGGGAGCTTTTAGCGACCCCAACGAGGAGACAGAAGTGGATGATGGCTCCGCAAGTGGCATTTTAAATGCTGATCGGACCATATTAGTCAGGGACTGAACCCATAACCTTTCAGCATGTGATGCTGAGAACGGCTCTTCCACTGTTGATTCCTCTACAACCGAATCGACCTCATCCTGATCCCCTTCAGGTAGGTCGATCCCTGTATGGGACTGTTGCTCTGTTAACAGGCACTCTGAGGGAGGAGACGGAGATCGGGCGCTTTTCTCCTGTGACAGGGAAGCCGCGATCAATGCTGACAATCTCTCTTCCAGCCCTCCCAGAGCTGAGGAAAAAACCTCCTCTGTTACATACACAGGAGCAGGTGAACTGAGGACAGCCACAGTACCAGGTACTCCTGAGGGTGCTCTACGGTCACTAACCTCTGATTCTTCAGGGGAGACTGGTGCAGCCAAAGCATGCCCAAGATCCTCAGAGCCCGATGGAGACCCCCTATTCCTCCTGGAATTTCTAGTCCCGGAGTTTTTAGACGGCATATTCCTAAGCCACAAAGCTGAGGTATTCCAGCCGAAATACACCAGTTACTGACAATAGTCTAGCATAAATGCTGCTATAAGAAACAGTTGGTGTCTACTAATGTGCCTTTCTAGGGGATGCCTGTATCAACCGCTTGCTGTATGCCTTCTTTAAATGTTGCCAGCTCTGTCTCTGTACCTCATAGCCAGCTCACCACACAAAATTGTGGTTTTTAACATGCTGGGACGCCCGCACATGCGCAGAAGCGCTGCGGCGCGCACAGAGCGTCATCCCCCAGGCTCCGTCCCCTTTCCCGGCTCACCTCTATATATAGAGGCGCGTGCACACGCACGCGGCCACGTGCGCCTTCGGCGCTAATTTCGAAAATGGAAACCAGGGACAAGAGCCAGGGCCCCTTTGCCGCAGGCCGGGGGATGGACGAGCATTGCAACATGGCAGAGGAAGCAGTTTCCCATAAGAGAACTCACCATCTGCCTGGACTCGCTCTGATGAAAAGAAACTAGTCCACATGACAAGAAACGTTCCACAGCGGCCTCTAGTGGACAAACACAGGTACCGCAGTCTAATATATTAAATATATATAAATTTTTATTTTTTTTTCTTGACCACCATTAAAAATTATTACATTTTTTTAGTAGTTACAGGCATGCACAGAATTTTGCGGGAATACCATTAGGTAACAGACAGAAAGACAAATTAGGCTTGGGGGTCCCCCAATAGAACCAAGTTCCTGGGGGCCCCCACTTACCTGTTCCCCACCGCAGGACTTTGTTTGGTCCACAAAAGCCCAAACTTCACCTATCACGGCAGGCATTGTAATCAAACCTTCAGGGACCGGGTTCCCAAGGATTCCACTCCCCTGGACCTGTATAGCACCCTGCACAGAAAACATCTTGGTCGTGGGTATGACCAGAGATCTGGATCCCAGGGTCCAGCTCTCCTAAGAGAAGCATTACAGGCAAAACCTTGCTCTTCTCTGCAAGGCCCGGGTACCGACCGTTTAGCTATGAAGCTTTTTTGGTCGGATCCGGAATAGCTTACTGAGGCCCAAAAGAACCTGTACGCAAGCTCAGTGAAAAACACATGTTTCTTCTTGGCCAACACCTTAGACACTGGCAAAAAACTGAGGTGCTCCCGGATGGGAGGGGCTTATATAGGGGAGGGTACTTCCGGTTTTGGAAGTTGCCAGTGCCAGCACCTGACGGTATCTATATAACCCATTAGTAATGACTATGTCGCTCTGTGTCCCGTGATGTACGAGAAAGAAATATATTTTCTACTTTTTGTTATAAGAAAAATCGAACTCAATTTTAGTCATACATTTAGGCCAAAATGTATTCAGCCACATGTCTTTAGTAAAAAAAATGTCAATAAGCGTATATTTATTGGTTTGCGCAAAAGTTATAGCGTTTACAAACTAGGGTACATTTTCTGGAATTTACACAGCTTTAAATTTATGACTGCCTATCTCATTTCTTGAGGTGCTAAAATGGCAGGCAGCACAAAACCCCCCCAAATGACCCCATTTTGGAAAGTAGACACCCCAAGGAAATTGCTGAGAGGCATGTTGAGCCCATTGAATTTTTTTTTTGTCCCAAGTGATTGAATAATGACAAAAAAATAAAATTACAAAAAGTTGTCACTAAATGATATATTGCTCACACATGCCATGGTTATATGTGAAATTGCACCCCAAAATACATTCTGCTGCTTCTCCTGAGTACGGGGATACCTATCACAGTTTTGAAGGCCATAAAATGCCAAAATAGCACAAACCCCCCCAAATGACCTCATTTTGGAAAGTACACACCCCAAGCTATTTACTGAGAGGCATGTTGGGTTCATGGAATATTTTATATTTTGCCACAAGTTGCGGGAATATGACAATTTTTTTTTTTTTTTTTACACAAAGTTGTCACTAAATTATATATTGCTCACACATGCCATGGGCATATGTGAAATTACACCCCAAAAAACATTCTGCTGCTTCTCCTGAGTACGGGGATACCACATGTGTGGGACTTTTTGGGAGCCTAGCCGCGTACGGGACCCCAAAATCCAAGCACCGCCTTCAAGGTTTCTAAGGGCATAAATTTTTGATTTCACTCCTCACTACCTATCACTAGAGATGTACAGAACTATTCGCCGGCGAACAGTTCCCGGCGAACATAGCTTGTTCGCGTTCGCCGCGGCCGGCGAACATATGCGATGTTCGGTCCGCCCCCTATTCATTATCATTGAGCAAACTTTGACCCTGTACCTCACAGTCAGCAGACACATTCCAGCCAATCAGCAGCATACCCTCCCTCCCAGACCCTCCCACCTCCTGGACAGCATCCATTTTAGATTCATTCTCAAGCTGCAGTCTTAGCGAGAGGAGGGACAGTTTAGCTGCTGCTTATTTTATAGGGAAAGCTAGGCTAGGCAAGTGTATTCAGTGTTCACTCCACTCCTGAAAGACTCATCTGATCTCTGCTGTAAGCACAGCGTCCTGACAGCACCCCAAAAAGCCCTTTTTAGGGCTGGTAAAACACCAGTCTGCTTTTTTTTTTTTTCCTGGACAGCATCTATTTTAGATTCAGTCTGTACTTAAGCTGCAGTGTTAGCCAGAGGAGGGACAGTTTAGCTGCTGCTGATTTTATAGGGAAAGCTATAGGCAAGTGTATTCAGTGTTCACTCCACTCCTGAAAGACTCATCTGATCTCTGCTGTAAGCACAGCATCCTGACAGCACCCAAAAAGCCCTTTTTAGGGCTGGTAAAACACCAGTCTGCTTTTTTGTTTTTTCCTGGACAGCATCTATTTTAGATTCAGTCTGTACTTAAGCTGCAGTGTTAGCCAGAGGAGGGACAGTTTAGCTGCTGCTGATTTTATAGGGAAAGCTATAGGCAAGTGTATTCAGTGTTCACTCCACTCCTGAAAGACTCATCTGATCTCTGCTGTAAGCACAGCGTCCTGACAGCACCCCAAAAAGCCCTTTTTAGGGCTGGTAAAACACCAGTCTGCTTGTTTTTTTTTCTGGACAGCATCTATTTTAGATTCAGTCTGAACTTAAGCTACAGTGTTAGCCAGAGGAGGGACAGTTTAGCTGCTGCTGATTTTATAGGGAAAGCTAGGCTAGGCCAGTGTATTCAGTGTTCACTCCACTCCTGAAAGACTCATCTGATCTCTGCTGTAAGCACAGCGTCCTGACAGCACCCCAAAAAGCCCCTTTTAGGGCTGGTAAAACACCAGTCTGCTTTTTTGTTTTTTCCTGGACAGCATCTATTTTAGATTCAGTCTGTACTTAAGCTGCAGTGTTAGCCAGAGGAGGGACAGTTTAGCTGCTGCTGATTTTATAGGGAAAGCTAGGCTAGGCCAGTGTATTCAGTGTTCACTCCACTCCTGAAAGACTCATCTGATCTCTGCTGTAAGCACAGCGTCCTGACAGCACCCCAAAAAGCCCTTTTTAGGGCTGGTAAAACACCAGTCTGCTTTTTTGTTTTTTCCTGGACAGCATCTATTTTAGATTCAGTCTGTACTTAAGCTACAGTGTTAGCCAGAGGAGGGACAGTTTAGCTGCTGCTGATTTTATAGGGAAAGCTAGGCTAGGCCAGTGTATTCAGTGTTCACTCCACTCCTGAAAGACTCATCTGATCTCTGCTGTAAGCACAGCATCCTGACAGCACCCCAAAAAGCCCTTTTTAGGGCTGGTAAAACACCAGTCTGCTTTTTTTTTTTTCCTGGACAGCATCTATTTTAGATTCAGTCTGTACTTAAGCTGCAGTGTTAGCCAGAGGAGGGACAGTTTAGCTGCTGCTGATTTTATAGGGGAAGCTAGGCTAGGCCAGTGTATTCAGTGTTCACTCCACTCCTGAAAGACTCATCTGATCTCTGCTGTAAGCACAGCGTCCTGACAGCACCCCAAAAAGCCCTTTTTAGGGCTGGTAAAACACCAGTCTGCTTGTTTTTTTTCCCCGGCACAGTAGCTTACATAAAAAAAAAAACACAACAGTTTTGACTGCAGTAGATGAGCAGTCAGTTGCCTGCCAGCGTGTGTGTCAGACCTACAGTGTCTACTGTGCCAACTTCTGCCAGTGCACAGTGCCACTCATATCTGGTGTCACAGTAGCTTGCACGCATAGTACAACTAAACTAATCTAAAAAAAATGACAGGCAGAGGCAGGCCACCCCGCAGGGGCTGTCGTGGTCGTGGTGCTGTGATTCCCTTTGGCCCAAGAATAATGCCCAGTGTTCAGGGGCCACGTACCCTGACTTGAAAAGTTCTGAGGACATAGTTGACTGGCTAACACAGGACAGCCAATCTTCTACAGCTTCCGCTCGGAACCTTGACGCACCATCCTTCTCCAGCTCAGCTTTGGGCACCTCTCAAGTTACCACTCGCCCGCCTGCCGCCACCACCAACACTAGCACCACAGTTGCTTCACTTGATCTGTCAGAGGAGTTATTTACACATGAGTTGGAAGAAATGAGTGATGCGCAAACATTATTGCCAGAGGATGTAGATAAAAGGGATATGTCTCAGTCAGGCAGCATTACACACATGGATGTACGGTGTGATGATGATGATTTTGTACCCGCTGCTGCTTCCTTTGCTGAGTTGTCAGATACAAGTGAAGTGGTTGATGATGACGATGTGGATGTCACGTGGGTGCCCGCTCGAAGAGAAGAAGAACAGGGGGAAAGTTCAGATGGGGAGACAGAGAGGAGGAGGAGACGAGTTGGAAGGAGGGGTAGGTCGTCGCAAGGAGCTAGTGGCACAGTCAGACAGCATGTATCGGCACCCGGGGTCAGCCAGACAGCACGCCAATCAACGCATGCTGTTGCCACCACCAGAATGCCGCCATTGCAAAGCTCAGCAGTGTGGCATTTTTTTTGTGTGTCTGCCTCTGATAACAGCGATGCCATTTGCAACCTGTGCCAAAAGAAACTGAGTCGTGGGAAATCCAACACCCACCTAGGTACAACTGCTTTGCGAAGGCACATGATCTCACATCACAAACGCCTATGGGATCAACACATGATGACGAGTACAAGCAGCACACAAGCTCAAAGCCACCATCCTCCTCCTGGTCCAGCATCTTCAGCCACGTCAACCACTGCTGTCCTCCTTGCCCCCTCTCAACCATCTGACACTACGTCTCTCGCCTTGAGCAGTTCCTGCTCATCTGCCCACAGTCAGGTGTCTGTCAAGGACATGTTTGAGCGTAAGAAGCCAATGTCACAGAGTCACCCCCTTGCCCGGCGTCTGACAGCTGGCTTGTCGGAACTCTTAGCCCGCCAGCTTTTACCATACAAGCTGGTGGAGTCTGAGGCCTTCAAAAAATTTGTAGCTATTGGGACACCGCAGTGGAAGGTACCCGGCCGAAATTTCTTTTCACAAAAGGCAATCCCCAACCTGTACTCTATTGTGCAAAAGGAAGTCATGGCATGTCTGGCACACAGTGTTGGGGCAAGGGTCCATCTGACCACTGATACCTGGTCTGCAAAGCACGGTCAGGGCAGGTATATCACCTACACTGCTCATTGGGTAAACCTGCTGACAGCTGCCAAGCATGTAATGCGTGGCTCTGCAGAGGAGTTGGTTGTGACACCACCACGACTTGCAGGCAGGCCTGCTGTCACCTCCTCTACTCCTCCTACTCCATCCTCTTCGATAACCTCCTCGGCTGAGTCCTCTTCTGCTGCTGCGTCTTGCTCCACATCAACAGCACCCCCCCAGCTCCCCAGGGGCTATTCCACATCCCGGATACGACAGTGTCACGCTGTCTTGGGGTTGACTTGCCTGAAAGCAGAGAGTCACACCGGACCAGCACTCCTGTCCGCCCTGAACGCACAGGTGGATCAGTGGCTGACTCCGCACCAACAGGAGATCGGCAAAGTGGTGTGTGACAACGGAAGCAATTTGTTGGCGGCATTGAATTTGGGCAAGTTGACACATGTGCCGTGCATGGCACATGTGTTAAATCTGATTGTACAACGCTTTGTGCATAAGTACCCAGACTTACAGGATGTCCTCAAGCAGGCCAGGAAGGTGTGTGGCCATTTCAGGCGTTCCTACACAGCCATGGCGCACTTTTCAGATATCCAGCGGCGAAACAACATGCCAGTGAGGCGCTTGATTTGCGACAGCCCGACACGTTGGAATTCAACACTCCTAATGTTCGACCGCCTGCTCCAACAAGAAAAAGCCGTCAACGAGTATTTGTATGACCGGGGTGCTAGGACAGCCTCTGCGCAGCTGGGAATTTTTTTGCCACGTTACTGGACGCTCATGCGCAATGCCTGTAGGCTCATGCGTCCTTTTGAGGAGGTGACAAACCTAGTCAGTCGCACTGAAGGCACCATCAGCGACATCATCCCATTTGTTTTCTTCCTGGAGCGTGCCCTGCGAAGAGTGCTGGATCAGGCCGTAGATGAGCGTGAAGAGGAAGAGGAAGAGTTGTGGTCACCATCACCACCACCAGAAACAGCCTTATCAGCATCGCTTGCTGGACCTGCGGCAACGCTGGAAGAGGAGTCTGAGGAAGAGGAGTCAGAGGAGGAATGTGGCTTTGAGGAGGAGGAGGAAGACCAACCACAGCAGGCATCCCAGGGTGCTCGTTGTCACCTATCTGGTACCCGTGGTGTTGTACGTGGCTGGGGGGAAGAACAGACCTTCAGTGAGATCAGTGAGGACGAGGAACAGGACATGAGTAGCTCGACATCCAACCTTGTGCAAATGGGGTCTTTCATGCTGTCGTGCCTGTTGAGGGACCCTCGTATAAAAAGGCTGAAGGAGAACGACCTGTATTGGGTGGCCACGCTACTAGACCCCCGGTATAAGCAGAAAGTGCCAGAAATGTTACCGAATTACAGGAAGACGGAAAGGATGCAGCAGTTCCAAAATAAATTAAAAAGTATGCTTTACACAGCGTATAAGGGTGATGTCACAGCACAACGGGAATCTAACAGGGGAAGAGGTGAAAGTAATCCTCCTCCTACCACGACCATGCCGGCAAGGACAGGACGCTTTACAGACGTATTGTTGATGGAGGACATGCAGAGCTTTTTAAGTCCTACGCATCGCCACAGCCCTTCGGGGTCCACCCTCAGAGAACGACTCGACCGACAGGTAGCAGACTACCTCGCCTTAACTGCAGGTATCGACACTCTGAGGAGCGATGAACCCCTTGACTACTGGGTGTGCAGGCTTGACCTGTGGCCTGAGCTATCCCAATTTGCGATAGAACTTCTGGCCTGCCCCGCTTCAAGTGTCCTTTCAGAAAGGACCTTCAGTGCAGCAGGAGGTATTGTCACTGAGAAGAGAAGTCGCCTAGGTCAAAAAAGTCTAGATTACCTCACCTTTATTAAGATGAATGAGGCATGGATCCCGAAGGGACTGACAGTGGGCGATACATTTGACTAAAAAAGGCCTGATGAGATGAGCTGCCTTGGGCTAAAAATGGTCCACAAGCCGCAATGTTTTAGGGCACTTTCTGCCTGAAAAACATAATTTTTTCTGGCCGCTGCTACAGCAGCAGCTGCAACAATACCTAATTTTACAGGCATGTGTACATGCCTAATTTTTCTGGCCTCTGGTGCTGCACTGTGGCTGCAAAAAAAACAAACAAAAAAACACATACCTGTGTCAATTCCCCTTCGTGATCGTTACCTTGTTGTGGTGAAGGGGCTTGCTTATCACAATGAAGCGACCACCTCTATGAGTGTGTTGGCAATGGCGTTGTTGGCACACCCCAGATGGTAAGGTCGTTGCTTCATTGTGAACAGACCAAAAGCGATCGGCTTGATAATTTTGCATAGAAAAAACATAAATTTTCTTTGTGATCATCTAAGGTGATCATTAAAGCCTTGCGGTTGTGCAAATGGACTGTTTGCAGTTGTTTGCGGTGCGTTAAACGGGGAGTTTGGTCTGTCCGAGTTTGGTCTGTCACTGTGAAGCGGGCGTAACCCTTACACTACCTGATCGATACAACATCATACCTGATGTTTTAAAGCACGTTATTCCAAACACATTAGGAATGTTAGGTGATTTATGCCCTTTATGGATTAAAACCCGACTCTGCGTCAACTACGTAATTTTCCATGGGAGTTTTGCCATGGATCCCCCTCCGGCATGCCACAGTCCAGGTGTTAGTCCCCTTGAAACAACTTTTCCATCACTATTGTGGCCAGAAAGAGTCCCTGTGGGTTTTAAAATTCGCCTGCCTATTGAAGTCTATGGCGGTTCGCCGGGTTCGCCCGTTCGCGAACATTTGCGGCAGTTCGCGTTCGCCGTTCGCGAACGGAAAATTTTATGTTTGCGACATCACTACCTATCACAGTTTTGAAGGCCATAAAATGCCAAGATAGCACAAAACCCCCAAAAATTACCCAATTTTGGAAAGTAGACACCCCAAGGAAATTGCTGAGAGGCATGTTGAGCTCATTGAATATTTTTTTTTGTCCCAAGTGATTGAATAATGACAAAAAAAAAAAAATGTACAAAAAGTTGTCACTAAATGATATATTGCTCACACATGCCATGGGCATATGTGTAATTACACCCCAAAATACATTCTGCTGCTTCTCCTGAGTACGGGGATACCACATGTGTGGGACTTTTTGAGAGCCTAGCCGCGTACGGGGCCCTGAAAACCAAGCACCGCCTTCAGGATTTCTAAGGGCACAAATTTTTGATTTCACTCCTCACTACCTATCACAGTTTTGAAGGCCATAAAATGCCAAGATAGCCCAAAACCCCACAAATGACCCCATTTTGGAAAGTAGACACCCCAAGCTATTTGCTGAGAGGCATGGTGAGTATTTTACAGCTCTCATTTGTTTTTGAAAATGAAGAAAGACATTTTTTTTTTTTTTTCAATTTTCAAAACTGACAAAAAGCGAGATCTGCAAAATACTCAACATACCTCTCAGCAAATAGCTTGGGGTGTCTACTTTCCAAAATGGGGTCATTTGTGGGGGTTTTGTGCCATCTGGGCATTCTATGGCCTCCGAAACTGTGATAGGCAGTGAGGAGTGAAATCAAATATTTACACCCATAGAAATCCTGAAGGCGGTGCTTGGTTTTCGGGGTCCTGTACGCGGCTAGGCTCCCAAAATGTCTCACACATGTGGTATCCCCGTACTCAGGAGAAGAAACAGAATGTATTTTGGGGTGCAATTCCACATATAACCATGGCATGTTTGAGCAATATATAATTTAGTGACAACTTTTTGTACATTTTTTTTTCTTTTTGTCATGATTCAATCACTTGTGACAAAAAAAAAAAAAAATATTCAATGGGCTCAACATGCCTCTCAGCAAATAGCTTGAGGTGTCTACTTTCCAAAATGGGGTCATTTGGGGGGGTTTTGAACTGTCCTGGCATTTTATGCACAACATTAGGAAGCTTATTAAGAAAAAAATTAAGAAAAAAATTGGTGGAAATCGCGCTACCCCGTAGACTTGTGCACAACGGAAAAATTTGTTCCGTTTCGGTTCGTTTCTTTCCGGTCCTGTTGATTCGTAATCATTCGTAATTTTGCTAGACGGGATTTTTCGTGTTCGGACTCATTCGTATTTTTGCAAGCGACATTTTTCGTTGAATTTTTTGTTGCTTTATAATTCGTACTTTCGGTAGAGTACGTTGTTTTTCGTTGATTCTGGACACAACTCCTACTTTCGTAACTTTTTTTGGGTTCGTTGATTCGTAATTTTCCGTGTCTCTCTCACAACGACGCTGCCTATTATGCCTAATGTGCTTCGAATGGATTTGTACTTTTCTAAATACATAGCGGTTATTTGTAACGATTCGAAATCTCGTATTTTACTTTCGTTTTTTACATGCAGCTATAGGCTCCGCCCCTGTACACCATTTTGAGAGGGTTCAGCACGGTGAGGGAGAAGCAGAGAGCAGAGCAGAGTGTTATTGTGCTTCGAATGGATTCGAAATCTCGTATTTTACTTTAGTTTTTTACATGCGGCTATAACCTCCGCCCCTGTACACCATTTTGAGAGGGAGTTCAGCACGGTGTGGGAGAAGCAGAGAGCAGAGCAGAGTGAGTGTTATTGTGCTTCGTATGGATTCGTACATTCGTAACTTTTTCATAACGAATTATGCCGAAGACATTCGGGCATTCGCTATTTGCGGTATAATTTATTTCGGATTCGGTCTTATTCGTAATTGCTTTGTTCGGAAATTCGAATGCTTCCGAATGTCCGAAAGTTGCTAAATTCGGCCGAATTTCAATTCGTTACGAAACGAATTGCACAAGCCTACTACCCCGTGACCAATCACTGTGACAGTAATAAACTATATTAAAAATTAACAATTACCCCATAAACCACAGATCAAATGAACTGATAAGTGAAAAAGAGGTGTGTATATAAAACAAACTATAAATATATGAACATCAAATATAAATTTATAAATAATAGTCCATCAAAAAAAAGTTTGTTTAAATAAAATCCAAAGTATTAACACCAGTGCTTCATGTAAAAATCATACAAAAATGCTGTGTCCACATACATCTGTGACATTCCACCACCAAAAAGCAGGATTTCTCCTTACCAGCTGTACACGACCCCCTATTACAGAGGGTCAATATATGCATTGAGTAGTTTCTCCCACAGGTCACCGCAGCACACAGCACATGAGGTTCCTAAAACACCGACCTCCGGTTCTCATCAATGGGCACATATGTATAGAAAGAATGGAACACACTCCACATAGTGCATTATATCTTTTTAAAAAATTTATTCCATAAAAAGCAAGTTTGCACTTACATGTATGCAGTTAAAAAATCGCCTGATTACGTCTGGTGTGCCGGCCGTAGCACATACAACAGACACCCGTCCTTATTGGAAGTATCAGAGGTGACGACAGCGCTCCGCTCCGCCCTACGTCCGTTTCGTAACAGTTTACTTCTTCCTGGGGCACGGGGCGGCGCACTGCGTCACCTCCATTTGTACTGTGAAACAACCAAGCCTCATTTCGGATCCGAACCATCCACCGGACATGCGCAGCCTCTCTGATCACCCTGATATAAATGCTGGCCGCATACACTGCCTTGATTCGCTGGATTGTTTGAGGGACACATGGCTGAGCCAATGAACTCCACCTTAGCCTATAAAGCATCCCCAGCGTCACTGTGGCGCGGATCCCATAGTGTATTGTGTGGGCTAACCAAAGCACACAC
Organism: Rana muscosa; assembly: GCA_029206835.1. Classification (NCBI taxonomy): domain Eukaryota; kingdom Metazoa; phylum Chordata; class Amphibia; order Anura; family Ranidae; genus Rana; species Rana muscosa. The sequence continues at coordinate 1,158,975,085 of CM055122.1, forward strand.
ATACTCATAAAGAAACCTGGCTTCAATATGTATTTTGACACAATTCATCCGATCCAGCCCAATCAACAGTGTGGACTGGACCGGAAACTGGTCAAAAAATAAAATTAAAAATATGTAGGGATCCTACATATATGTAGTGACACCTAGTGGACACTTTTCAAATTGTTCCATACACAGAGACCAACACAGTGAAGGTATCAGACCCTGTCCGGGAAACATGCCAAATCGTGCCATATCTGACTGTTGCCAGTGTTAGCAAAATTTAAAAATGGACAACTAATGTGCAGTGAGACATATCAAAGACCATATTGTAATTTACACATTTTCACCATGTTTAAACATCCCTTCCCAAAATTTGGACAAGAAGTCCAGTCATTGTGGATATGGGTGTCACTCCTCGGCCGCAGCCAGAGTGACCCCTAGTGGACAAATTACAGATAATTCTCTGAATACATGGACAAAACACTAAAGAGTGCCCGTCCAGATCCAGGAAAATACAGATTGGATACTCTCGTAAACAACCTATTAGCTCCTGCACATTATAGTTAACCGTTAAATAAAAAATAATAATAAACAATAAAGCAAATCCATTAATGAATTTACCATATATTGGGAATGTGAGCCACTGCTTCCAGAGACCTATGCTCCAACAATATACAACTCTCTAGATCTCAATCTCAGCTACCCTATTAAGAAATGGGGGGGGCAAAGGGAATGAGAGAAGAGGAGGGGGGGTGGGGGTTGTCAACTTTAGCTATAACGTCAGAATCAAGACGCATGGGACCATATAGACAACCGCTATGGCGGAAATTATGAAAAAATTATTTATTGTGATATGGGAACTAACCCACGGTGATGAAGGACCCAATTACCAAAAATTAAAAAATTAAAAAAATTTAATTGATTGGCCTCCATGGTACTAAAACTAGGATTGTGAACAGTGATAACGTTACCTAATAGTCCGTGTATGAGTAAGGAACACAAAACGAGGCCAAATTGGTCCAGTGCAGCAACAATTGATAAATCACATAAAGTTACAAAACTGTATAATTGTGATAAAAACCATACTCAAAAATTATTATGCAATAACAAAATTGTAAATTATACATTTATAGTGATAACATATATGTGATGGTGCATAACTAATAACCGTTGTATATACACTCAAGAATTATTAATAAATGCGTTGACATCTGTGTCGACGTTTAACCCAAAAGGGACATAGGATTTTAATCTATGTATCCAAAACATTTCCTGTTTGGAAATTTCCCTAACAAGTGAGCTCCCTCTCCAATGGGGTTTATATTTATCTATTCCCATATAGAGAGTATTAGACGGGTCCCTCTGATGCACTTCATCGTAGTGTCTAGAGACTGAATGCTTGGGAAACCCTGCCTTGATATTACTGATGTGCTCATTCAATCTTACTTTTAGGGCCCTTTTAGTCCTCCCCACATATTGCAGCCCACATGGGCATTGAATGAGGTAGACCACTCCCTCTGTGGCACAGGTAATAAATGGTTCCACTTCAAACGCCCTAGACGTACTGGTGGACACAAAATTACAGATCTTTCTGTCTTTGCACCTATTCATAGAACAAACTCTACAAGAATTACAGCGATAGAATCCCGTAAGGTTTTGAAAGAAGACCCTATTGGCTTTTGGAGGATCAGAGACACTGGGGGCGATCCTATTGCCAAGCGAGGAGACCCCTTTAAAAATAATTTGGGGTTTCGCCGGCAATATAGTTTTCAAAACTTGATCGCTTTCCAAAATGTGCCAGTGTTTCTGTATTAGCTGCTTCACCTTGCGGTGTTGTGTGGAGTACGTTGTGATGAAAGGCATGGAGATCTTTTTAGTCCTCATTTGGTGTTGTTTATCTACCAAAAGTAGAGACCTATCCATCTCTCTAATCTCCTTCACCGTCTGGGCTAATACTTGAGAGTCATAACCCTTTTCTATGAATCTAGCTGACATTATAGACGCCTGGGTGTCAAAAGTGTCAACCTTAGTACAATTACGTCTAAGGCGTGTAAACTGCCCTCGGGGGACAGCTTTCAGCCAGGGTTCGTGATGGCAACTATCCAAAGCGATGTATGAATTACGATCCGTTGCCTTGAAGTAAGTTGATGTCACAAATTTGGCATCTTCCACCCTGATTGTTAAATCCAGGAAGTTGATCTGCTCCATACTGGCTTCAAAGTTAAATCTAATGCCCCTTTCATTATTATTTAGGGATGCCATGAAATTCAAAAGGTCCGGCTCTGTGCCATACCATAGGAGGAGGACGTCATCAATGTAGCGAACCCAAAGGGCCAATTCCGGCCTCCTAGGAGCATCGATGACGTCCTCCTCCCACTTGGCCATGAACAGATTGGCCAAGCTCGGGGCATACTTGGCCCCCATCGCTACGCCTCTATCCTGACGATAGAATTGTTGGTCAAACAAAAAATAATTGTGCGTAGCGGCATAATTCAATAATTCCATGATGAAGTCCGTCTGGGTTATTGATAATCCAGAGTCCCTCCTTAGGTATAGCTTCACTGCCTCCAACCCCAGACTGTGAGGAATAATGGTGTATAGCGAAGTTACGTCCACTGTTACCATCCATAAGCCATTCTTAGGTATGAGACCGGTTAACAGATTAATCACCTGCTTGGTGTCCTTGATATAAGACGGAATCCTCCTCACTAGTGGTTGGAGGTAGTGATCAATATATTTGCCCACCCGGGACGTAATTGAGTCTATCCCACTCACAATGGGATGTCCCGGGGGGCAAATGAGGCTCTTGTGAATTTTAGGAAGATAATAGATAATTGGGATCCGGGGGGCAACAGGCACCAAAAACAGTTTCTCCTTCTTAGTGAGGATACCTCTATGGAAACCTTGGTCCACAATTATCTCTAGTTCCTTCTTGTACCCAATGATGGGGTCCCTGTTTAAGGGGGTGTAGGTCTCACTGTCCCCCACAATTCGATTTAACTCTATTATGTAGTCGCAGCGGTCCAAGACCACTATACCACCCCCCTTATCTGCTGGTCTAATGACCAGTGATTTATTCTCACACAGGGAATCCAGACCTAATTCCAAATCTCGTGACATCTTAGTCTTTTTGACTTTGATGTCTTCGAGATCCCTCAATACCACGTCCTTGAAAACCCTAATGGACGGGGCAAGTGAACCAGGGGGGTTGAAGAGTGAGGCATTCGATAGACCAGAATGTTGAAATTCAGTGCCGATCGATATCCCCTCAGTGATCGGATTCAAATTCATATGCCGCTGGATATTGAGTTTACGTGCATATTTATGCACGTCCATGAAAGTCTGGAACTTACTCATACCTCTCGGTGGGGCAAATTTCAGACCCTTGTCAAGGAGCTTTTTTTCTGATTCCGTTAGTACCTGTTTACTGAGGTTAAATATCCCAGTCCCTAGACTCTTTTTCTTTTTTGCTGACTGGGCATGCCTCCCCCCTCTCGTTCATCTCTTAACTCTATAGGCCTTCTTGGGCCTCGGCTGTTCCTGGGAAAATCCCAATTCTGACTCCTCTGCCCACCAACAGGTCCGTCATAGTAGCCAAACCTTGGTTGGGCATAGCCTTGATCATATCCACCCTGGTAATGACCTCCACGGTATCCTCTCGGTGAGTCATAACCAAACCCTCTCTCGTTGAACCCCCCCCGGTGTTCCCATGTCAGACAAGGAAAAAAAACGGTTACGTGTGGGAACATTAGAGGCCTGATCACACCCCTCCCTGTTGGGGTATGATTGATCTTCCCAATGTTGACTCTGGGAGTATTGGGGCGGTCCCCTTTGATCTCTATCCCAAAACTGGGATGAATCCAGTTGGGGATTCTGGACTTGGTAATCCCATTTATGAGTGATCTTGCTCTTTTTCCCCACTGGGGGTAGTACTGGGTTCTTTTTAGATGGTTTTGCTCGATTCTGATTGCTCATTGTTTAGTTTTTATTAAGGGGATCTTTTTTCGGTGAGGGGTGAGCCTCTCTCCTTAGTTGGGTGAGGGTGGGATTAGCACATCCCTCGTTGGGTGTGGTCCCTGGAGGCAAGGTATCCATTGCATTACCTCCCTCATTTTGTGACGCCAACTTCCTTTGCCAAGCAAATATGAGGCCAGACTGATAGTCCTCCTTATCCCTAATATATTTTTTCTTTTTTTTGATTTTTTGGTCTCTATCCTCTTTCTCAAGAGTTTTTAGAAGAATCTTTGAGCATTCTTTATATTCCTCCCCAGTATTGAAAGGTGCTAATTTGTCTTTCACAAGTTTGACCTCAATATCAAGGCGTGTAAGTTTTTCACGCTTCCTCTCTGTGAGGAAACGGAGGAAATTCACACCGGAGTCATTAAAATATTTGAACCAGCTTGTGAGATCTGATTCGCCTATTTGAGGACTGACCTCCCATCTCAAGCTCCTAGGGACCATAAATGCTTTTATATAGGTCTCTAGGAACACAATGTCCCATTGTGTGTGTATTTCCGATGTTGTGAGGTTTTTTAATCGCATAAACAAACCACTCACATCCGATTCAGAGGATATAGGGTTTGTGTCAAACACACCCTCTGTGTCGACAACCCTAGATGCTCTAAAATCAAAAATATCCATAATGAACTGGACAACTATATATAAAGCTGCAGTGAATAAGTAGATGAGTGAAATGGAAAAGAAAGAGAAAAACTGCGCTAAATAAACTAAAGTGAGAAAAAAGGAAAAAACTCCAGACGTTTAACTGGTAGCTTTGTAGCTATGGGGAGCTGCGATTAAAAATGTGAACTACCATACATGGTAATAATTAAGAAAAAAAAGCTTATGTCACACATCATCCACTCTTCTAACCACTTGAAGACAAAGCCCTTTCTGACACTTTGTTTACATGAAAACATTTTTTTTTGGCAAGAAAATTATGTTGAACCCCCAAACATTATATATTTTTCTAAAGCGAAGGCCCTACAGGATTAAAATAGTGGGTGTTGCATTTTTTTTTCCACACAGTATTTGCACAGCGATTTTTCAAACACATTTTTTGGGGGAAAAACACACTTTTTATTTTTAATGCACTAAAAAACACTATATTGCCCAAATGTTTGATGAAAACAAAAAGATGATCTTAGGCCGAGTACATGGATACCAAACACGACATGCTTTAAAATTGTACACAAACGCGCAGCGGCGACAAACTACATTCATTTTTAAAAGCATTTAAAAGCCTTTACAGGTTACCACGTTAGATTTACAGAGGAGGTCTACTGCTAAAATTACTGCCCTCAATCTGACCTTCGCAGTGATACCTCACATGCATGATGCAATTGCTGTTTACATATGATGCTAGACCGACGCTTGCGTTCGCCTTTGCGCAAGAGCAGGGGGGACAGTGGTGCTTTTTTTTATTATTATTTATTTTGCTTTTTTATTTTATTTTTAAACTGTTCCTTCCATATTTTTATTTTTTTTTACCATTTTTATTGTTATCTCAGGGAATGTAAATATCCCCTATGATAGCAATAAGTAGTTACAGGTACTCTTTTTTAAAAAAAAAACTGGGGTCTATTAGACCCTAGATCTTTCCTCTGCCCTCAAAGCATCTGACCACACCAAGATCGGTGTGATAAAATGCTTTCCCAATTTCCCAATGGCGCTTTTTATACCCGGGGGGGACATTCCCTCCCACTGATTGTAAAAGCAGTCTAGAGGCTAATTATCTGCTAGAATTGCTTTTACATGAAAGCCGGCCACTGGCTGAAAAGAATGATACCAAGATGATACCTAGACCTGCAGGCATCATTCTGGTATAAACATTCAAAGTCCAGCAACATACCAGTACGTTGCTGGTCCTTGTTGGACATATATTGTAATCTTTTTTTTCATGCAGCCTGTTGGCTGAACGAAAAAAAAAGAGATTGATCGGTGGGTATGCCCACCATTAGAATACCTCCCTTCATCCACCCACTTCTAATGATGGGCATACATGCACCATTTATATATGTCGAAGCATGGGGGCATCCTCCCGCAAAAAAGTTATGCCGCGTACACACGGTCTGACTTTTCCACGGGCAAGCCTTCGTCGTAATTTCGACCGTATGCACGCGGCATAAAAGGTTATGCTGCGTACACACGGTCGGACTTTTCCACGGGCAAGCCTCCGTCGGAATTTCGACCGTATATACGCGGCATTAGGAGCAAAATCGCTCCTCCGCCCCTGCTGCCCCCATGCTTCGGCATATATGCTCTTTTTTTTAACTGTGGTGGTGAAATCACCTCCTACAGCGTTGGAGTCACGGCTTTATGTATCGTGGGAGCAAACGCTGTTGCTGTCAAGATAAATAGATCCGCGCTGCAACTGAATGGCGTACCTGCTAAGCAAATGATGGTTAACATTAAAACAAAGTAACATTACAGTATAACAGTAAAGCCACACGATCGGATAACCTATGGATTTTCGTCCGATGGATTTGTTCATCGGAAATCCGATGAAACTGTTTTTCATCAGTCTTGCCCACACACCATCAGTCAAAAAACCAACCGTTCCAAACGCGGTGACGTAAAACACTCTGATGAGCCGAGAAAAATGAAGTTTAATGCTTCTGAGCATGCGTTGACTTGATTCTGAGCATGCATGGGTTTTTGATCTGATGGACTTGCCCATAGATGATCTGAGTTTTTGATCATGTTTTACATTTTTCCGATGGATAAAAAAAACGTTCTATTTTTTCCAACCGATGGAAAAAAGACCGATGGGTACCATACACGATCGGTTGGTCTGATGAAAACCATCCATCGGACGGTTTTCATTAGTCAAACCGATCGTGTGTACGGGGCTTAAGACCTTACCATACCATACCTGCAAATCAAATACCAAAACAAAACCTAGTAAAAAATAAAACATTTTTTTAACGCAACCTGTGCCTAAAATATATATATATATATATGCCGAGGCATGGGGGCATCCTCCCGCAAAAAAGTTATGCCGCGTACACACGGTCGGACTTTTCCACGGGCAAGCCTCTGTCGGAATTTCGACCGTATGTACGCGGCATTAGGAGCAAAATCGCTCCTACGCCCCTGCTGCCCCCATGCTTCGGCATATATGAAATCACCTCCTACAGCACTGGAGTCACGACTTTATGTATCGTGGGAGCAAACGCTGTTGCTGTCAAGATAAATATTTCCGCGCTGCAGTTGAATGGCGCACCTGAAAACAAAAAATGACATACCTGAAAAGCAAGCATGATAAAACATTGCAGAATAGAATACAGTAAAAAAGAGCAGAACAATAGAGAGAAAATATAGAGAGAGAACAATAAAACGACAACTATTTTTGTTTTTTCTTTTATATTTTTTTTGTGTTTTGTTTTTTACGTTTTTTTTTTCTTTTTTACACTTTTTTTTGTAACTTTAACAACTGTAATGGTTCGGGTCTCTCAAAATGTAATGGCATCTTGGGAGACCCTGTGTAAGTGTGTCCTAGTCTGTGAAATGCTGTACCTGTTGTGGATATTTCCTGTGCTCTATAAGCACACACTTTAGATTCATCTTTATGCAATAATGCTATCTTTAAGTTAAGTTTGCTAAGATCCACTCACCATTCATACGTCCCATACATCCCAAGAAGGCAGCACCACCAAAGCTATGTTCTCATCTCTCAGCAGACCAGCATGACTGCCTAGCCGACGCCTAATCATAGGCTTTTATTAAACTCAAAAGATCTCACACAGGAGGTGATTGGCTGCAGCAACCAATCCCCTCCCCCATGGGCGGGGACCTCACAGGATGTCCCTTCCACACAGGAAAATGGCAATACCTGGACATTCCTTCCAACTGGAGATGCCATACATGAATCCCACTCAAGAAATATGGCTTAAAGGATTCAATACAATAATACAATGAATACAATAACGTATGATGGCTAAAGTTACCGTTGATAGGAATTCTTATTCTGTGCTATTCCATAGAATAACGCATATTAAGATTATACTATTATTGAATGGGGGAGGGAGGCTATCTGCAGATGCGCACTACGAATCCCAATCAATGTTGATCAGACACAGCAGAGACAAGAGCGCGCATCCGCTTATAACCAATGATGTTGTTGCAGAGCGAGGACATCCCCTCCTCAACGATCGTCCGTGCTAATGCACAGAGGGCCCCCCGTCGGTGGACATATCCGCACCCTGCAAACATCACACTCCAACCTCAAGACGTTTTCCCCTATCAGACGGGATTCAACCAGCCTCAGACTACCCCAATCAGCTCTTTTAGAGCGGGTTGCGGAAGTACTAACACTGGGTGACACTATGACAATACATATTAAATACATTTCCATAAAAATCTCCACAACATACCCTACGCTAAAACTTCACTTTTGAGTGGTAGCGTTCAAAACATTCATCAAGGCAAAGACCAGGTTTGTCAGGACAGAGTGGACAAAAAACACGGGTGCCACGCCTAAATCCGCGCTTGCTACAGACACAACATCTTTTTTGGGGGGTTTGATGGGTAGGGGTACTCTCGAGGGCATACGGATAATGCCTCTCATGCAGCCGGCTTACAGCATTTGGTTGGGGATGGTGAGGTGCAGAACCGCCTGGATACAGGAGTTCTGTGACTATCTCATTCTGGAATTTTAGAAGAGATAACGTCCCGCCTGAAGCTCTGTATAGCACGTGAGCGTTCAGCAAAGCCAATTGGAATAAGGATAGAGACACTTTTTTGTACCAGCGTCTCGCCTTACGGTCAATTAGATACGGCGCCAACAACTGGTTGTTGAGGTCCACCCCTCCCATATTTTTGTTATATTCGTGGACACAGAGAGGTTTCTCCACAACACCAGTCGCCGTACGAATTTGGACTGTCGTGTCTGCATGAAGGGAGGTAAGAAGGAAAACATTCTTATTGTCCCTCCACTTCAAAGCGAGCAAGTTATTACACTTCAAGCAGGCTCTCTCCCCCAGCCAAAGACGGGCATCTACAAGCCGCTGGGGAAAGCCCCGGCGATTAGGTCGCACGGTGCCACATGCTCCAATCTGATGATCAAATAAGTGACTAAACAGTGGCACGCTCGTGTAATAATTGTCCACATACAAGTGGTACCCCTTTCCGAATAAGGGTGACACCAAGTTCCACACTATCTTGCCAGCGCTCCCTATGTAATCCGGGCAGTTGACCGGCTCAACCCGACTGTCTTTTCCCTCATAAGCCGTAAAGCTCCATACATAGCCTGTTGCCCTGTCACAGAACTTATAAAGCTTGACCCCGTATCTGGCACGCTTGCTGGGAAGGTACTGCTTGAAAGCCAAGCGGCCAGAAAATTGAATCAGGGAATCATCAACGCAGACAACTTGATCGGCAATAAACAAGGCTGCAAAACGTTCGTTGAAGTGGTTTATGAGGGGCCGAATTTTATAGAGCCGGTCGTATTCAGGGTCTCCACATGGACGACAAAGTTCATTGTCGTTGAAGTGCATGAACCGCAAAATCTGCTCGTATCGTTTCCTGGGCATGGAGGCAGAGAACACGGGCATGTGGTCAATTGGGTGCATGGACCAATAAGCACGCAACAACGGGAATTTATGTGTGCCCATGTTGAGGGAAAGGCCCAGAAAGGCCTTAAATTCGGAAACCGTAATTGGTTTCCAATCTTTGGCAATGGAAGGCAACTGGGGGTTAGCGGCGATGAATTGACCAGCATATAAATTACTCTGGTCCACAATAGATCTATAGAGATCTTCCTTGAAAAACAGTGAATAAAAATCAATTGGCATAAAATCAGCTGTTTCCACCTGAATACCGGGTTGGGCAGTGAATGGGGGAAGTACGGGTTCTGCAGAAGTGGTGGGGACCCAATCAGGATAGGCGAATTCTGCAGGAAGGGCACTATGGGCACGACAGGCCTGCCTTTGTCTTCTTGGTGGCAGCGGGACACTACTTGTGCTTGCCACCTCGCCAGCTTGAACTGCACTTATGGGACTCGCCACATCACCACGTGATACTGCAGTGCTGGATGTACGCCCAGGCTGTACTAGGCCGCTGGTGCTTGCCAATTCACCAGAAGGAATAGCGGCACTAGTACTACTCTGCTCCATGATACAAGAGCCCTGCGGTTCTTGCTCCTCAACAACCTCAGAAGATCGGGATCGGGTACGCCTGACCTTAGCAGGGACCTCAACTTCGTCGTCAGAGCTATCTGACGAGGAGCCGCTGACTTCACTGTCTTCTACGGGAAGGTATTCTGAGCCTGAATCTGACAGATGTGTGACCTCCTCTTCACTATCTGTCATGCTCAGAATCTCGTAGGCCTCTTTACTAGTGTACCTTCATCTTGCCATTTTGGGCTCTAAATTTAGGGGTACACTAGTAAGATTCACAGGAAAAAAAAAGCACCTGATTGTCAGCAAATGTATCAAACGCTACCAAAAAAACTGTTAGCGATCGCAGGGATCAGGACTGTCTCTGCGAACGCTGCAGTTATGTGTGTTGTGTTTGGTAAGTGACAGTGATCGATCGATACTGCACTTGGGTGGGCTGGGCGGAGGGGCTAAACGCAGGTGCTAGCAGGTATCTGGGCTGATCCCGCTAACACTGCGTTTTTGGGAACCCTAAACCGCTGGGGACGCTAGTATAGATCTGTTCAGATACTATATCACTAAGGGAGGTGTATGCTTTGCGCGTGGGTGTTAGCGTTACTGGCACTAACCTGACGCTGCCTGGGGCGATGCAGACCCTCTCTGGCGCTAAAACCTAATTGATATCAGCCGCTGGGCGATCAGGGGGTTAAAACTTTATTGGGTTATATACGGCGGATGCCCTGATGCTATAAAAAGCAAACTAACCAACCAGCGTCACCGTAAAACTTATATGGTGATCACTGGTGAAAGGGTTAACTAGGGGCAATCAGGGGGTTAAAACCTTTATTAGGTTATATATGGGGGTACCCGACGCTATATAAAAACCTGACGGGTAACCTAAATAACTAAATAACTAACCGGCTAACCAGTGTCACCAGTAAAACTTATACGGTGATCAATGGTGAAAGGGTTAACTCTAGGGGCAATCAGGGGGTTAAAATAATATTTGGGGGTACCTGACGCTATAAAAACCTGTGGCGAAACTAAAAATAAATAACTGGCTATCTAGAGCACCACCGGCACTAAATACAGCGATCGGAAATACGATCGCTTAGTGACGCTGGCGTTAGGGGGTGAAAGGGTTACCTGGGGGGCGATCAAGGGGTTAAACCTTTATTAGGGGGGGTTAGGGGGCTACCCTGGACCTAAAGGGGCCTAAACCTAACTGCCCTGCAACTTTTTACTGTCACAAATGACACTGATTGCAGTGATCAGTAAAAAAAATGACCACTGCAAACGGTGCACTGTGACTGGGGGTACTGGGGGTGATCTGGGGGTGACTGGGGGGTGTAAGTGTGCCTATGTGTACTGGTGTCAGTGGGCTGTTTGTGCACTTACTGTGAGATGTCTTCACTCCTCGCGCCGGATCGAAAAGACCGACACGAGGAGAGATGACATCACTTCCTCTGCCTGTATTTACATTACACAGGCAGAGGAAGGTTTTCATTCGCCGGGAGCGATCGCGAGGGGGTGGCCGGAATCGAACGGCCGTCCCCTCATCCCGGATCGCTCCCGAACACTTAACCATCGCTCACTGTAAAGAAGGGGGGTCCGATCGGACCCCCCAACTATACAAAGGCGATCACGTACATATACGTGATTGTGCCTGTCGGTGCCATTCTGCCGGCGTATATTTACAGTGGGCGGTCGTTAAGTGGTTAAGAACAAACCTACAGTCCCTGTCTTGTTTGCTCCACCTGTATACTGCTGTTCAGAGTATATATGGCCTTTTTTTAATTTGGGTGCGTGGTTCCCCTTAATATCCATACAAGACCCAATGGGGCTGGTAGTGGGCTGGGGGGGTACCCATGCCATTTTTCTCGATGATTTTCATCCATATTGCCGGGACCAGACATTACATTAAAGCCGCAAGCAGTTTTAAATTACTTTTTTTCCTTTAGAAATGTAATTTTGTGCAGGGACAGTTCTAAACACGGGAAACATGTGCCACTTCACAGGCATACTTTAGACCAGAGCTTAAAATTTCAAGTCTAGACCTACTAGCCAGGCAAAAACCTTACTCTCCACCAGTTGCCACACCAAAACTTACCGCGGTCCGACCCCCAACCCCCCCCCTTTAAAGCATATGAAATTAAATTTTTCTTTAGAATAAAGAGTCCAAAAACTGAAATTACATCAGTGTCCCCAGAAAGCACCCCCTTACATCAGGGTCCCCAGAGGCCCCCTAAATCAGTGTCCCCAGAGGGCCCCCCTCTTACATCAGGGTCCCCAGAGAGCCCCCCATGCATCAGGGTCCCCAGAGATCCCCCCTTACATCAGTGTCCCCAGAGCCCACTAAATAAGTGTCCCCAGAGGCCCCACTAAATAAGTGTCCCCAGAGGCCCCCTAAATAAGTGTCCCCAGAGGGCCCCCCTTCTTACATCAGTGTCCCCAGAGGGCCCCCATCTTACATCAGTGTCCCCAGAGGGCCCCCCCTTACATCAGGGTCCCCAGAGAGCCCCCTTACATCAGGGTCCCCAGAGAGCCCCCTTACATCAGTGTCCCCAGAGGCCCCCTAAATAAGTGTCCCCAGAGCCCCCTAAATAAGTGTCCCCAGAGGGCCCCCCTTCTTACATCAGTGTCCCCAGAGAGCCCCCCCTTACATCAGTGTCCCCAGAGGCCCCCTCTAAATAAGTGTCCCCAGAGGGCCCCTCCCTCTTACATCAGGGTCCCCAGGTCATTTACCTTAAGCTGGCGGGTGTAGGGATGTGCACCATTGGCAGGCCTCTCCTTCATGTGTCCCCCACTGCGGTGGAGAGCGGACCTCTCCTCATGTCTCCCTCAGCGGAGGAGAGCGGACCTCTCCTCATGTCCCCCACAGCGGTGAAGAGCGGAGCTCTCCTGTACCTGTCCCCTCAGCGGCGCTGCCTGTGTAATGGCGAGGCCAAAGAAGACGGAAACCGGAAATCTGCTTCAAAATGAGGCTTGGAGTGCAAGTGGAATGCAAAACGAAATGTACAGGGCATACGAAATGTACAGGGCATTACTGTGCTCGCCAGAAAGGAATTTACTCTCGCATTTGGCGAGCGGAATTTTCAAGCCCTGCTTTAGACACTGTGGCATTAGAAGAATTTTGATTTCTCTGATCTTTTAGTCCAAACAAAACTATCTGATACTTTATAATTCCTCTAGCGCCGTTCTATGGAAGCAGTAGGTTTAAAGAGCACACCAAACTTTTAAGATAACTTCTTTATTCACTTCAGCTTTTCTTATATAACACTGACAATTTAGCAGCAGGAAGTCCATGTACAAACACGTGTTAAATAAAGTATAACAAATGTCGGTTCAACTGTTCAATCTTGTAATTCTACATAAAATGGTAGATATATTTCTCTCTTCAGTATCTGTACTTTCACTTTAAATACTTTAGACGCTTTATGATCTCTCTGGGACTTGCTCTATATTGCTGTTTGCTATTGCAGTTTGCTATGATGTTTGGTTTGAAACCTGGTTTGCAACTTGGTTTGTTTGCTGGTTTGTTGGTTTGAAAACTGGTTTGAAACCTGGTTTGGTGGAACTACAAGTGAACTAGTTTCAGTATACAGTTCTAATCACATTATTAACAATAGGAACATATATAACTGTATTAAATACCTATTTTGGCCACTTGCGTCCATAAAACTGGACTCTGGATGGATCTGAACTGTTCATCTTCACACTCTGATGTAAAATGAAATTCCAGCAATGTGCTAGGAGATTTCCTAGACAGAACATGAGTGTAATGCTGGCTGTGATTGGCCAAAGACTCTTGCTTAGTGAGATTGGTTGTGATTGGCTTTCTGGTTGCAATTCTGCTGTCATTAAGCTTACCTTTCTGTATATAATAATGACTCTTAAAAAGGTATATGTTTTTCTTTTTCTTCTGTGAACACAATATACAACTGTTATATGACATCCATATATAAAGTCACAGTAAATAACTCTGCTGTTATTTCTCACAAATGAGCATATGCACTGTATTAACATTATTAGCAGGTCTAGCTATATATGTGCATGTAAGCCACATTAGCAACCTAGGACAGGTCTTAGCTGGCCAGCTACAGACACCCACTCAGGTACGATATTTAAAGGGATATTTCACCTTTTTTTCACTTTAAGCATCATTTAAATCACTGTTCCCGAAAAAACTGCAGTTTTTAAAACTTTTTTTGCATTGATACATGTCCCCTGGGGCAGGACCCGGGTCCCCAAACCCTTTTTAGAACAATAAGTTGCATATTATCTTTTATAATTAGCACTTTTGATTTCAAACGTTCAAGTCCATTGTATTTAATAGGGTTCTAAAGTTTACGCGAACTTTCGGCCGTTCGCAGGTTTTGGTGCGAACAGAACCGGGGGGTGTTCGGCTCATACCTAGTGCCTTTCAGCGCAGCCTAGCAGTGCTGCCTAACAGTGCCACATATCAGTGCTCATCAATACCACCTATCAGTGCCACCTATCAGTGCTCACCAAGGCTGCATATCAGTGTCCATCAGTGCAGCCTATCATTGCTGCCCATCAGTGCTGCCTATAAGTGCCTCCTCATCAGTGTCTCCTCAGCAGGACTCTGAGCTGAGAGAGTCTCTGACAGATCCTCCTCCCTCTTCCCTCAAGAGAGCCAATCTGCTCCTTCTCCTCCCACCCCTATCACGTACCTGGTGAAGACTAGAATGTGGTTGAGGCCTCTCTTGCACCTCCCACCTAATACTCCTGAAGGTGGGGACAGAGAGTGTAAAGGCAAGGAGTGGCACGAGTGTCATAGCAATTGGCTGGTGATGTCCACACTGTAGGTGGGTAGAGCTGGTAGTCACAGTCCTCAGAACAGGATGCAAGAGCAGCTTGGCACCAGAGCGTGGAACGGAAGCAGAACCAGGAAAGGAGCAGCAGTCAGCGGCAACCGGGCAGTAAGGTACCGAATCAGCAGGCAAAGCAAGTCCAGAAGATAGGCCAGGGTCAGTAACAGCCGGGCAATGCAATACCAAGTCAGCAGGCAGATCAGATCAAGTAAACAAGCCAAGGTCGGGATACCGAGTAACAGAGCTAGAGCACAAGCAAAGGCAAAGTCCAAAAGGTCATACACAAGCAAACAGGAACAGCATATCAGGTCTTGGGAAGTCAGGAACAAGCTGAAGATCATCCAGCGACTGTTCATAGTGATAGAGCAGTTTAAATAGGCCACTGGGCGCAAAGTGCTAATTGGTATGTGCACATGTGTGCGAGCATTGATTCGCCCACGCACACAAATCTGTGCACGATGAACTGGCACTGCAGAAATTACATTGGACTTTCGCTTATAAATATTAGCATGTGTGCAATGTGCACAAGCATGTATCCGCACTGGCATTTTTGTGGTGGAGATCCGGTTTACCTTACATTGCCCCCCCCCCATAATGGGCAGCCTCTGGATGCTAATCTGAGACATCTTTGCAGGATGGGCTTGGAAAAAAAATTCACCAGTCTTGGGGCATGGACATTGTCTTCTGGTTCCCACGAGCTCTCCTCAGGACTATAACCTTTCCACTTAATTAAATACTGAATGCGGACCCCCTCCCCTACAATCCATAACGGCCTCAATTTCATACTCCTCTTCAATCATGATTGGTGGTGGAGGCCCCGGAAAGAGGTCTGGTACAGTAGGTTTTAGCAGAGATACATGAAAAACTGGGTGAATCTTGTACTTCTCTGGCAGCAAAAGTTCATAAGCTGTTGGATTTCTTTTTCTTTTTACAGCAAATGGACCAATGTACTTGGGGCCAATTTCTTGGAAGGACAGGCCATTTTCAGATTAGTGGTTGATAACTAAACCCTGTCCCCTGGCTTGAGATCCAGATCACCCCTTCTCTTTTTATCTAATAATTTTTGGTTGTCCTGTTGGGCCTTGGCTTCCTGCAGAACTTTATTGTTGGTTTGCAGAAACATCAGTCGCTCCTGGACTGCTGGAACAGATGAATCAAAGACTGCATCAGTTAAAAAAGAAGGATTAAATCTGAAGTTCACAAAGAATGGAGTTTGACCTGTAGCCGAATAGACAGAGTCCTTGTAGGCGAACTCTGCTAGAGGAAGAAGCGAAGCCCAGTCATCCTGCATGAAAGAAGAAAAACACCAAAGGTATTGCTCTAGAGTCTGGTTTGTTCATTCAACCATACTATATCTTTGAAAAATGCTTGCAAGTCTCTAAGGCAGATGGTGTTCCAATCCTTCGTACAAAGTGTGCCATTTTGGATAGCCTATCAACTATCACAAAAATAGTGGTAACGTTTTCAGAAGGTGGTTTATATAGTGAAGCAGCGCTAAATGTCAATAGAAAGTGCTAATATTAAAAGTGCTATTAATAAAGTCTAACTTCTCATAAATTAAATAAATGGGGTGACAAAATCAACAATAATAAAATAAAATTAAAACGTCCAAACAGTGACTATGTAAATAAAGTGCTAAATAGCCAAAATGGCAGTCCAAATAGCAACAGCTAATTGCAGGGAGAGAAGCAAGGATGGGTGTGGGAATACACCTTGTCTCATCAGAAACACACTGGATCAGATGAACAAATGATGCATAAATAATCCTCCCATATAGACACCAGCCTCTCACCTCTCTGGTGGACCCCACAGGGTCAGTAATAACCACAAAGATCTCCACTGCTCACAATGAGAACTTCCAGTCCTTTTGCGTGACCCGAAACCACTGTAGGGATCTCCACAGCTTACCAGTGTTCTTCCTTAAAGCGAATCTTCCTGATGGACCCCACGAGGTCAATAATGGCCACAAAGATCTCCACTGCTCACAATGAGAACTTCCAGTCCTTTTGAGTGACCCAGAACTTCCAGTCCTTTTGAGTGACCCGGAACCACTTGCCCCGGGCGCTGACAACCCACGCTACGCCACGGAGTGACACCAATCTTTTTGGTAAGCAGGCTACTACACTATTGGGTGTTTGAAAACACGTTTTCTTTCTGGGAAGATTGGTGTCACTCCGTGGCGTAGCGTGGGTTGTCAGCGCCCGGGGCAAGTGGTTCTGGGTCACTCAAAAGGACTGGAAGTTCTCATTGTGAGCAGTGGAGATCTTTGTGGCCATTATTGACCTCGTGGGGTCCATCAGGAAGATTCGCTTTAAGGAAGAACACTGGTAAGCTGTGGAGATCCCTACAGTGGTTTCGGGTCACGCAAAAGGACTGGAAGTTCTCATTGTGAGCAGTGGAGATCTTTGTGGTTATTACTGACCCCGTGGGGTCCACCAGAGAGGTGAGAGGCTGGTGTCTATGGGGGAGGATTATTTATGCATCATTTGTTCATCTGATCCAGTGTGTTTCTGATGAGACAAGGTGTATTCCCACACCCATCCTTGCTTCTCTCCCTGCAATTAGCTGTTGCTATTTGGACTGCCATTTTGGCTATTTAGCACTTTATTTACATAGTCACTGTTTGGACGTTTTAATTTTATTTTATTATTGTTGATTTTGTCACCCCATTTATTTAATTTATGAGAAGTTAGACTTTATTAATAGCACTTTTAATATTAGCACTTTCTATTGACATTTAGCGCTGCTTCACTATATAAACTATTTTATTGTATGTTGGTCACATTATAGAAATTAACTGCTAGTTGTCTCTTAATATTTAATTTGTTCAGCAATATTTGCACTTTAGTGTTTCTATTTTTACTGAGTGGTAAGCGCACAAGCACCTTTTTTTCTATAGTTTTCAGAAGGTGGGAGCTCGACAATAAAGTCCATGTTAATCATCTCCCAGGGCTTGCTAGGAATGGGCAAGGGCCTTAACAATTCCCAAGCTGTGGTCTTGTCTCCTTTGCTTCGGATACAAATCTCACAACTCTTTACATAGTTCTGACAATCAGGCCTCAGGCTAGGCCACCAAAATAATCGTTGTAAAAGCTCCAAAGTCTTGTGAATCCCAAAATGAAGGTACAAAAACTCTTTGCTTATGGAAGAACAATCCATACCTTTCTTGCAATTGAGAGTCATGCGGTGGACCTTCCTCCCTAGATGCTTGTTTAAACTGTAACACCAAATCTCCTTGCAGTAACAGAAAACTTTGAGGAGATAGGATGTATCGGGTTGAGTAACTTCCTTTTCTTCTGGAAACATGCGAGACAAAGCTTAGAACCTGGCCTGTAGGCTATATGATTAGAGAATCTTGAGAAAAACAAGGCCCACCTGGCCTGATGGGGTTTCAGACGCCTAGCTGTTCCGGAGATATTCTAAATTCTTGTGGTCCGTAAAAATAAGGATTGGGTGACTTGCTCCCTCAAGCAGATAATGCCATTCCTCCAGAGTGGACTTGATGGCAAGTAGCTCACGGTTTCCCACATCACAATTGTTCTCTGAAGAACTGAGTTTCCTTGAAAAGAAAGCCAAGGGGTATAGAAGTGATTTAGCGCCTTGTCGTTAAAATAAAATAGCACCAACTGCATTTTCTTAAGCATCCGCTTCAAGAACATGGGGTAATGCAGGGTCAGGATGTTGCAGAATTGGTGCTGATGTAAAGAGATCTTTTAATTTAACAAAGGCGAGTTGCTCTGCTAGAGTCCACTGAAATTGGGTGTTTTGTTTAGTAAGCTGCGTGATGGGGTTGATGATAGCTGAAAAGTTTTGATGAATTTACGATAAAAGTTAGCAAATCCAACAAATCTCTGGATTCCTTTTCGATCTGTTGGCACTGGCCCCTCAAGAATGGCACTAACTTTTTGTGGATCCATTGCGATGCCTGATGTTGAGATAAGTCCCAGAAACTGGATTGTTTCTTTCTCAAACTCACACTTCTCAGCCTTTGCGTATAACTGGTGTTCCTGGAGACAGTTGAGGACCTTTTTAACTTGCAGCCGGTGTTCCTCTATGGAAGGGGAGAATATGAGTATGTCGTCAAGATACACGATCATGAAAAGGTTGAGTAAGTCTCTAAAAATATCATTGACAAAATGCTGGAAAGTAGCTGGGGCATTACATAGTCCAAAAGGCATAACTAAATACTCAAATTGCCCAAAACGGGTACGAAATGCACCAACTGCATTTTCTGAAGCATCTACTTCAAGAACATGGGGTAATGCAGAGTTAGGATGTTGCAGAATTGGTGCTGATGTAAAGAGATCTTTTAATTTATCAAAGGCGAGTTGCGCTGCTGGAGTCCACTGAAATTGGGAGTTTTGTTTAGTAAGCTGTGTTGGGATTGATGATAGCTGAAAAGTTTTGATAAATTTACGATAAAAGTTAGCAAATCCAACAAATCTCTGGATTCCTTTTCGATCTGTTGGCACTGGCCACTCAAGAATGGCACTAACTTTTTGTGGATCCATTGCGATGCCTGATGTTGAGATAATAAGTCCCAGAAACTGGATTGTTTCTTTCTCAAACTCACACTTCTCAGCCTTTGCGTATAACTGGTGTTCCTGGAGATGGTTGAGGACCTTTTTAACTTGCAGCCGGTGTTCCTCTATGGAAGGGGAGAATATGAGTAGGGATGAGCCGAACACCCCCCTGTTCGGTTCGCACTAGAACCTGCGAACAGACAGAAAGTTTGCGCGAACATTAGAACCCTATTAAATACAATGGACTCGAACGTTCAAAATCAAAAGTTCTAATTATAAAGGCTAATATGCAAGTTATTGTCCTAAAAAGTGTTTGGGGACCCCGGTCCTGCCCCAGGGGACATGTATCAATGTAAAAAAAAAGTTTTAAAAACTAAAGTTTTTTTGGGAGCAGTGATTTTAATAATGCTTAAAGTGAAACAATAAAAGTGAAATATTCCTTTAACCACTTGAGACCCGCGCTATAGACGGAAGACGTCTTCAGTGTGGCTCTCAAGTTCCGGATGGACGTCCCTGGACGTCCTGCTGTGTTTACATCCAGAGGGCGCGCGGCGGTGAACAGCTGTGCATGCCGCATCACGTGATGCCGATGCGCATGCCTGGCGGCCGCGATGTCCGCCAGGTACACGCCATCGGCTGTTACAGAGGCAGGACGTGGATCTCTGTGTGTAAACATTTTCAAAATTTTCAGTCTTTTTTTGTTTATAGCGCAAAAAATTAAAACCACAGAGGTGATCAAATACCCCCCAAAGAAAGCTCTATTTGTGGGAAAAAAATTATAAAAATATCATTTGGGTACAGCGTTGTATGACCGCGCAATTGTCATTCAAAATGCGTCAGCGCTGAAAGCTGAAAATGGGTCTGTGACCCCTCAAAGCACCACGTCCCCATGTTGATGGGGACAAGGGCCTCATCCCCACAACCCTTGCCCGGGGGTTGTGGGGGTCTGCGGGTGGGGGGCTTATCGGAATCTGGAAGACCCCTTTAACAAAGTGTTCTAGCTGCTGTCTTTAGGTTCATTTGCGCTGGTTGATCTCTTTTATTTATTTGATAACTGATCCAGCCTAATAATTTTTTGGAGGCTTTAACTTTGTACTCTATATGTGCCAGCAAAAATTATACCAGATGATTATGATGCTCAGGGAATTACTTCCACAGTCTATATTACTCCAATTGTGCATACGGGTGAAATTGAGACATAAGATTAGAGACCTTTTATGGAGCTAACACATTTCAATTGTCCAAAAAATGCCCTCTTCACCAGGGCTTGATAGACAACAAGGTGAATAGACTAGACGTAAACTGCACTAGTGTAATTTCAAGTGCAAACCTTGTCAATAATCAGTTTGGCCCTGTACAAATCCACTTGAACATCATTCTCCTTTATGTCCTTCCTGCATGATGTGCGAACTACATTTCCCTTAATTATTAGTAGACTGTATTTTTGATACAACATATTAATGCACAATCTTTTTGCTGAAAAAAAAAATTCTTTACTGTAGTACAGGACTTGTCACTAGAAACATGGTATCATTTTAACCCTTTTAATTCAAGCACTGTTTTTTCTGTGGTAGTGTTTTTAGACAACAGTGTATAGAAATAATTATACTGTTTTTTTGTTATACATGCCCTGGGCATGACAATGTCCTGGAGCACAAACATACAAAATATGTCAGTAGCAATCGGTGTAAATTGCTTGTGTATACATTTTTATATAACCGCTGTCATGATAATAAACATTCAAAGAATCTGGTAAAAAAGATCTCTACATTCTAAATTATTACAGTGTTACGCCCGATTGTCTTAATAGATTATATATTTCACAAATTAGTAATTTGATCAGTGCTTATTGGTCATATATGCTAAAACACATTTTTAGCATACCGGTAATAAAACAATAACTGATTTTCTAGGATCTCAGATGAAAACATAAATGCAAATGGCTGATGGCCAAATGTCTGAAATAATTCTTCATTGTTTGAAACCCAACTATATAAGAAGCTGAGCTGGCAGCTATAGATTTCTGAATCAATATAGTGTTTTTGTAGTTTTTATTTAGTATATAACTGAAAATTCAATGTATTGTTGTTTTGATATTGGCGCATCGCAATGGAACATGAAAGCTTATAACTATAGGAGAAGACAAACATTTAAGTAATCAAGGTTATTTACAAAATCTGGACTGGTTAGATACCCTAAACCATATCAGTGAGCAACAGTGTGTGGGGTTAAACTGTAACATTTCTGTTTTAGTTCAGCGGTTAAGTGGGTATTGGTGGACCATGAAATGATAGATCATTTATGTGTAGTGTGGTACTATTTAATCAGATTGGGTGCACCCAGTCCCCCTCTGGATTTAAAAAAGTGTAAAACTGTGTTGCATTTTATTGTGCCACTTAAAGTTATTAAACAATTTCTGTATAGCTATTTGTTTTACCCAACAACAATTTTTTAAGAACCATGTATCAAAATGACAGTAGTGTTAGGATGAGCTGGTTTCCCATCTATTACGTTTACATTTTTTCTGGCACTAGCCAGCCTGGGATCTCTTGATTGTCCTGTACAAAAATTTTATTTTCTGATTTCTAGGTCGGGCAAAAAATCTTGTCCCCCTTCACAAAGCCAGACTTAACAATTTGCACACCATAACCTCAGAGTCAAAGTCCACCTCCTCCTGGTCCCCAGCCATAACTGAAAACTAGAATGGTCTATTGCCTTCATTGATCACTCCAACAGTTTCCCCTTTTGACAATGGTCAAAAGGGTCAGGTCTGTTTTCATCAGGTTTAGATGCATTCTTTCACAGAGGCATCATCACTGCAGTAAAAAATGGTTAAATATGGATTCAGGTTACATCAACTTTCATTAGTTTGTTCTTCTGTCTTTAGTTCAGTTAATTTTACTTCAGTTTACATTAGTTTACATAAGATCAAATATATGGGCAGAGGCCAGCACCAAAAGATTTTTTACAACAGATATGGCACCAACATCCTTAAAAGATATAGAAGAGATTTGGAAGATATGGGACTTTATAGGTGCATTACAACATAGAAAATCACTCGAAAGTTTATGTAAAAATATATTAAAAATGATTTATTAAATGAACAGTATCATAAAACTGATGCATACAATGTAATCATGGCCATAGGTGTACACAAACATCCTACTTTTGACAATGATTTACTGTAATCACATACATTTTCATCACGTCCATATTTTTCTACATGTTTTGCCGTGTGGCTTCTTCAAGAAAGAACGTGAAGATTAATTTATTAAATATGAAAGTCAATAATCAATCAGCTTTAAATGTGCACAAGATGAAAAAAAAAATACTGTATTTATTGGCGTATAACACTCACTTTTTTTACCCTGAAAATAGGGGGTAAACTGTGCCTGCGTGTTATACGAAGGGGGCAGTGGAAAGTTTTTTTCCTGAAACTTCCCTCTTAAAGTTAGGGTGCGTGTTATACGCCTGTGCATGTTATACGCCGATAAATACGGTAATACATCAAAAATAAACATGGCATCTTAATATTACAAATGTATGACTGCAATTGCACACACAGTAAATAAACCCTGATACCAAATAGGTTCCTACCTCTTGGACTGAGTATAGGAGCCTGCTGGAATTGGCTCAAAAAGGGGAGTGGGATCCTGCAATGCAATATGTACTCGCAGTCTAAAACCGACCAAGCTGATGTCAGGTCAACCGTAGGGAGAGGTGTACAACATTATCTCAAAGGATGATTTCAAGGGTAGACTACCAACAACATACATTGATGAGTTCCAGAGGATGGGAGAGGCTCTGGAAAAGTCCTGAAGGCGAGCATGGTTGGTGATGTAGCTGGGGGCGATATTGTGGATGGGATGGCCTTGTATGTTGTGGTTAGCATTTTGAATTTTATACGGTGGGGTAGGGGAAGCCAGTGAAGGGATTGGCAAAGAGGAGCAGCAGTCATGGATCGGTGAGTGAGGTGTATTAGTCTAGCAGCAGCATTCATAATAGACTGAAGGGGGATAGCCTGCGTAAGGGTAGACCATTAAGGAGAGAGTTGCAGTAGTCAAGGTGGGAAATAATCAAGGAGTGAATAAGTTGCTTTGTGGTGTCATTAGCCAGGAAGGGTCAAATTTTGGAGACGTTGCAGAGGTTAAGCGGCAGGATTTAGCCAGTGATTGGATGTAGGGGCTGAAGGAGAGGTCAGAGTCAAGGATTACACCCAGCACCCTGGTATGTGTGGAGGGACCAATGGTTGTGCTGTTGATCTTAATGGTAAAGTCATGGGGGGCGGGGGCGGGGGGCGGGAAGGAGAAAATATAACAAGCTCAGTTTTAGAAAGATTGAGTTTGAGAAAGTAGTGTGACATCCATACCGATATGTCATTCAGTAAGTTTGAGATCCGTGAGGAGATCGAGGGGGTGAGTTGAGGAATGGAGAGATAGATCTGGTTAATGTCAGCATAGAGGTGGTATTGCAAGCCATGGGAGGTTATCAACTGTTCCAGGGAAGAGGTATAGAGCGAGAATATGGGGGGCTTAAGGACGGAGCCTTGGGGTACCCCAACAGAAAGAGGAAGAGGAGCGGAGGAGATGGAGTTTTAAGTGACACTGAAAGTGCACTGAGATAGGTAGGAGGAGAACCAGGATAGAGCAGAATCACAGAGGCCAAGGGAGTGTAGTTTGCTGAGGAGGAGCAAGTGGTCAACTGAGTAATGGCCATTGATTTTAGCAGTTAGTAGGTCATTGGTGAGTTTTAGTAGGGCAGGTTTAGTGGAATGTTGTGGACGGAAGCCTGACTGTAGGGGGTTGAGAAGGTTGTTTATTCGGTCATGGACAAGGCATTCAATGAGCTTGGAGGCAAATGGGAGCAGGGAGATGGGTCTTAAGTTATTCAAACAGGTGGGGTGTAGTGAGGGTTTTTTAAGTATGGGGGTAACCAGTGCATGTTTGAGCAGGGAAGGAAAGGTGCCGGAGGAGAGGGAATAAAATTAATGTGATTTTAAGTGTCTGTTTCAGTACAACAGAAAATAAGAGAAGAGTTAGATCATAAGTGAAAATAATTGACGGAGGGGGCCAACTGTTCCACCCACCAAACTGGTGATTCTTTAACCACTTAAACCCCGGACCATTTGGTAGCCAGAGGACCAGAGGTGATTTCAGAATTTTGCACTGCGCTGCTTTAACTATAAATTGTGCGGACATGCAATGTTGTACCCAAACGAAATTTGCGTCCTTTTCTTCCCACAAATAGATCTTTCTTTTAATGGTATTTGATTGCCTCTGCGATTTTTATTTTTTGCGAAATAAACGGAAAAAGACCGAAAATTTTGAAAAAAAATGATATTTTCTACTTTTTGTTATAAGAAAAATCGAATAAACTCAATTTTAGTCATACATTTAGGCCAAAATGTATTCAGCCACATGTCTTTAGTAAAAAAAATGTCAATAAGCGTATATTTATTGGTTTGCGCAAAAGTTATAGCGTTTAAAAACTAGGGTACATTTTCTGGAATTTACACAGCTTTAAATTTATGACTGCCTATTTCTTGAGGTGCTAAAATGGCAGGGCAGTACAAACCCCCCCCCCCCCAAATGACCCCATTTTGGAAATTAGACACCCCAAGGAAATTGCTGAGAGGCATGTTGAGCCCATTGAATATTTTTTCTTTTGTCCCAAGTGATTGAATAATGGAAAAAAAAAAAATTACAAAAAGTTGTCACTAAATGATATATTGCTCACACATGCCATGGTTATATGTGGAATTGCACCCCAAAATACATTCTGCTGCTTCTCCTGAGTACAGGGATACCACATGTGTGGGACTTTTTAGGAGCCTAGCCATGTACGGGACCCCGGAAACCAAGCACCACCTTCAGGATTTCTAAGGGCGCAAATTTTTGATTTCACTCCTCACTACCTATCACAGTTTCGAAGGCCATAAAATGCCAAAATAGCACAAAACCCCCCCAAATGACCACATTTTGGAAAGTAAACACCCCAAGCTATTTACTGAGAGGCATGTTCAGTCCATGGAATATTTAATATTTTGCCACAAGTTGCGGGAATATGACAAACTTTTTTTTTTTTTGCACAAAGTTGTCACTAAATGATAATATTGCTCACACATGCCATGGGCATATGTGAAATTTCACCCCAAAATACATTCTGCTGCTTCTCCTGAGTACGGGGATACCACATGTGTGGGACTTTTTGGGAGCCTAGCCGCGTACGGGACCCCAAAAACCAAGCACCGCCTTCAGGATTTCTAAGGGCACAAATTTTTGATTTCACTCCTCACTACCTATCAGTTTTGAAGGCCATAAAATGCCAAGATAGCCCAAAACCCCCACAAATGACCCCATTTTGGAAAGTAGACACCCCAAGCTATTTGCTGAGAGGCATGGTGAGTATTTTACAGCTCTCATTTGTTTTGAAAATGAAGAAAGACATTTTTTTTTTTTCAATTTTCAAAACTTTGTGACAAAAAGCGAGATCTGCAAAATACATACCTCTCAGCAAATAGCTTGGGGTGTCTACTTTCCAAAATGGGGTCATTTGGTGGGGTTTTGTGCCATCTGGGCATTCCATGGCCTCCGAAACTGTGATAGGCAGTGAGGAGTGAAATCAAAAATTTACACCCATAGAAATCCTGAAGGCGGTACTTGGTTTTCGGGGTCCTGTACGCGGCTAGGCTCCCAAAATGTCTCACACATGTGGTATCCCCGTACTCAGGAGAAGCAACAGAATGTATTTTGGGGTGTAATTCCACATATAACCATGGCATGTTTGAGCAATATATCATTTAGTGACAACTTTTTGTACATTTTTTTTTTTTTTGTCATTATTCAATCACTTGGGACAAAAAAAAAAATATTCAATGGGCTCAACATGCCTCTCAGCAAATAGCTTGAGGTGTCTACTTTCCAAAATGGGGTCATTTGGGGGGTTTTGAACTGTCCTGGCATTTTATGCACAACATTAGGAAGCTTATGTCACACATCATCCACTCTTCTAACCACTTGAAGACAAAGCCCTTTCTGACACTTTGTTTACATGAAAAAAAAAATAATTTGCAAGAAAATAAAACACACACTTTTTTTATTTTTAATGCACTAAAAAACACTATATTGCCCAAATGTTTGATGAAATAAAAAAAGATGATCTTAGGCCGAGTACATGGATATCAAACACGACATGCTTTAAAATTGCGCACAAACGCGCAGCGGCGACAAACTACATTCATTTTTAAAAGCATTTAAAAGCCTTTACAGGTTACCACGTTAGATTTACAGAGGAGGTCTACTGCTAAAATTACTGCCCTCGATCTGACCTTCGCGGTGATACTTCACATGCATGACACAATTGCTGTTTACATATGACGCTAGACCGACGCTTGCGTTCGCCTTTGCGCAAGAGCAGGGGGGGACAGCGGTGCTTTTTTTTTTATTATTTATTTTGCTTTTTTATTTGATTTTTACCATGTTTATTGTTATGGTAACCATGGTTACCATGTTTATTGTTATCTCAGGGAATGTAAATATCCCCTATGATAGCAATAAGTAGTGACAGGTACTCTTTTTTTGAAAAAATTGGGGGGTTAGACCCTAGATCTTCCCTCTGCCCTCAAAGCATCTGACCACACCAAGATCGGTGTGATAAAATGCTTTCCCAATTTCCCAAATGCGCTGTTTATATCCGGGGGGGGGGGCATTCCCTCCCACTGCTTGTAAAAGCAGTCTAGAGGCTAATTATCTGCTACAATTGCTTTTACATGAAAGCCAGCCACTGGCTGAAAAGAATGATACCAAGATGATACCTAAACCTACAGGCATCATTCTGGTATAACCATTCAAAGTCCAGCAACATACCAGTACGTTGCTGGTCCTTGTTGGACATGTATTGTAATCTTTTATTTCATGCAGCCTGTTGGCTGAATGAAAAAAAGAGATTGATCGGTGGGTATGCCCACCATTAGAATACCTCCCTCCATCCACCCACTTCTAATGATGGGCATATATGCCGAAGCATGGGGGCATCCTCCCGCAAAAAAGTTATGCCGCGTACACACGGTCGGACTTTTCCACGGGCAAGCCTTCGTCGGATTTTCGACCGTATGTACGCGGCATAAAAGGTTATGCCGCGTACACACGGTCGGACTTTTCCATGGGCAAGCCTCCGTCGGAATTTCGACCGTATGTACGCGGCATTAGGAGCAAAATCGCTCCTCCGCCCCTGCTGCCCCCATGCTTCGGCATATATGCTCTTTTTTTTAAACTGTGGTGGTGAAATCACCTCCTACAGCACTGGAGTCACGGCTTTATGTATCGTGGGAGCAAACGCTGTTGCTGTCAAGATAAATAATTCCGCGCTGCAGTTGAATGGCGCACCTGAAAACAAAAAATTACATACCTGAAAAGCAAGCATGATAAAACATTGCAGAATGGAATACAGTAAAAAAGAGCAGAACAATAGAGAGAAATAAAACTACAACTATTTTTGTTTTTTTTTATTTTATATTTTTTTTGTGTTTTGTTTTTTACGTTTTTTTTTTTCTTTTTTACACTTTTTTTTTGTAACTTTAACAACTGTAATGGTTCGGGTCTCAAAATGTAATGGCATCTTGGGAGACCCTGTGTAAGTGTGTCCTAGTCTGTGAAATGCTGTACCCTACGCTAAAACTTCACTTTTGAGTGGTAGCGTTCAAAACATTCACCAAGGCAAAGACCAGGCTTGTCAGGACAGAGTGGACAATGACGGGTGTCACGCCTAAATCCGCGCTTGCTACAGACACGACATCTTTTTTGGGGGGCTCGTTGGGTAGGGGTACTCGGGAGGACATACGTATAATGCCTCTCATGCAGCCGGCTTACTGCATTTGGTTGGGGATGGTGAGGTGCAGAACCGCCTGGATACAGGAGTTCTGTGACAATCTCATTCTGGAATTTTAGAAGAGAAAGTCCCGCCTGAAGCTCTGTATAGCACATGAGCGTTCAGCAAAGCCAATTGAAATAAGGATAGAGACACTTTTTTGTACCAGCGTCTCGCCTTACGGTCAATTAGATACGGCGCCAACAACTGGTCATTGAGGTCCACCCCTCCCATATTTTTGTTATATTCGTGGACACAGAGGGGTTTCTCCACAACACCAGTCGCCGTAGGAATTTGGACTGTCGTGTCTGCATGAAGGGAGGTAAGAAGGAAAACATTCTTATTGTCCCTCCACTTCAAAGCGAGCAAGTTATTACACTTCAAGCAGGCTCTCTCCACCAGCCAAAGACGGGCATCTACAAGCCGCTGGGGAAAGCCCCGGCGATTAGGTCGCACGGTGCCACATGCTCCAATCTGATGATCAAACAAGTGACTAAACAGTGGCACGCTCATGTAATAATTGTCCACATACAAGTGGTACCCCGTTCCGAATAAGAGTGACACCAATTTCCACACTATCTTGCCAGCGCTCCCTATGTAATTTGGGCAGTTGACCGGCTCAACCTGACTATCTTTTCCCTCATAAACCATAAAGCTCCATACATAGCCTGTTGCCCTGTCACAGAACTTATAGAGCTTGACCCCGTATCTGGCACGCTTGCTGGGAAGGTACTGCTTGAAAGCCAAATCGGCCAGAAAATTTAATCAGGGACTCATCAACGCAGACAACTTGATCGGGAGTAAACAAGGCTGCAAAACGTTAGTTGAAGTGGTTTATGAGGGGCCGAATTTTATAGAGCCGGTCGTATTCAGGGTTACCACGTGGACGACAAAGTTCATTGTCGTTGAAGTGCATGAACCGCAAGATCTGCTCGTATCGTTTCCTGGGCATGGAGGCAGAGAACACGGGCATGTGGTCAATTGGGTGCATGGACCAATAAGCACGCAATGACGGGAATTTATGTGTGCCCATGTTGAGGGAAAGGCCCAGAAAGGTCTTAAATTCGGAAACCGTAATTGGTTTCCAGTCTTTGGCAATGGAAGGCAACTGGGGATTAGCGGCGATGAATTGACCAGCATATAAATTACTCTGGTCCACAATAGATCTATAGAGATCTTCCGTGAAAAACAGCGAATAATAATCAATTGGCATAAAATCAGCTGTTTCCACCTGAATACCGGGTTGGGCAGTGAATGGGGGAAGTACGGGTTCTGCAGAAGTGGTGGGGACCCAATCAGGATAGGCGAATTCTGCAGGAAGGGCACTATGGGTACGACGGGCCTGCCTTTGTCTTCTTATTGGTGGCAGCGGGACACTACTTGTGCTTGCCACCTCGCCAGCTTTAACTGCACTTATGGGACTCGCCACGTCACCACGTGATACTGCAGTGCTGGATGTACGCCCAGGCTGTACTAGGCCGCTGGTGCTTGCCAATTCACCAGAAGGAATGGCGGTGCTAGTACTACTCTGCTCCATGATACGAGAGCCCTGCGGTTCTTGCTCCTCAACAACCTCAGAAGATCGGGATCGGGTACGCCTGACCTTAGCAGGGACCTCAACTTCGTCGTCAGAGCTATCTGACATGGGGGCGCTGACGTCACTGTCTTCTACGGGAAGATATTCTGAGCCTGAATCTGACAGATACGTGACCTCCTCTTCACTATCTGTCATGCTCAGAATCTCGTAGGCCTCTTTACTAGTGTACCTTCGACTTGCCATTTTGGGCTCTAAATTTAGGGGTACACTAGTAAGATTCACAGGAAAAAAATCACCTGACTGTCGTCAGCAAATATATCAAACGCTACAAAAAAAACTGTTAGCGATCGCAGGGATCAGGCCTGTCTCTGCGAACGCTGCAGTTATGTGTTTTGTTTTTGGTAAGTGACAGTGATCGATCGATACTGCACTTGGGTGGGCTGGGCTGGGCGGAGGGGCTAAACGCAGGTGCTAGCAGGTATCTGGGCTGATCCCGCTAACACTGTTTTTGGGAACCCTAAACCGCTGGGGACGCTAGTATAGATCTGATCAGATCAGATATTGATCTGTTCAGATACTATACCACTAAGGGAGGTGTATGCTTTGCGCGTGGGTGTTAGCGTTGCTGGCACTAACCTAACGCTGCCTGGGGTGACGCAGACCCTCTCTGGCGCTAAAACCTAATTGATCTCACCCGCCGGGTGATCAGGGGGTTAAACCTTTATTGGGTTATATACGGCGGGTGCCCTGATGCTATAAAAAGCAAACTAACCAACCAGCGTCACCCGTAACCTTTATATGGTGATCACTGGTGAAAGGGTTAACTAGGGGCAATCAGGGGGTTAAAACCTTTATTAGGTTAAATATGGGGGTACCCGACGCTATATAAAAACCTGACGGGTTACCTAAATAACTAAATAACTGGGTAACCAGTGTCACCAGTGACGCTTATACGGTGATCACTGGTGAAAGGGTTAACTCTAGGGGCAATCAGGGGGTTAAAATAATATATGGGGGTACCTGGCGCTATAAAAACCTGCGGCAAAACTAAAAAATAAATAACTGGCTATCTAGGGCACCACCGGCACTAAATACAGCGATCGAAAATACGATTGCTTAGTGACGCTGGTGTTAGGGGGTGAAAGGGTTACCTGGGGGCGATCAAGGGGTTAAACCTTTATTAGGGGGGGTTGGGGGCTACCCTGGACCTAAACCTAACTGCCCTGCAACTTTTTACTGTCACAGATGACACTAAATGCAGTGATCAGTAAAATAAATGATCACTGCAATCAGTGACACTGTGATTGGGGGCTGGGTGGTCACCTGGGGGGTGATCTGGGGGTGACTTGGGGGTGAAATGTGTGCCTATGTGTACCTATGTGTCAGTGGACTGTTGGTGCACTAACCTGCTTCTTCTCTCCTCGGCGCCGGGAACGAAAAGACCGACACGAGGAGAGATGACATCACTTCCTCTGCCTGTGTTTACATTACACAGGCAGAGGGAGCATTTTCATTCGCCGGGAGCGATCGCGGGGGGGTGGCCGGAATCGAATGGCCGCCCCCTCATCTCGGAACGCTCCCCAATGATAAACGGCCGCTCACTGTATAGGAGGGGGGTCCGATCGGACCCCCCAACTGTACAAAGGCGATCACGTACACTGTACGTGATTGTGCCTGTCGGTGCCATTCTGCCGACGTATATATACAGTGAGCGGTCGTTAAGTGGTTAAAGCTCCTGTTTCCAGGGCCGGGAAAGTTTCTGTTTTACTTTTACACTGGGCAAACAGAGAGACTGACTCTTGGGTTTCTTAAGAATGTCATTTTGAGAAGATTGTTATATTTTTTTATAAAATAACCCTGTAGATCTGAAATTTCAGATAAAAAGGGGTCAAGCGCAGCAGGGGGCTCTGGTGTACTTTTGGAAAAAAGAGTAAAACTGCGCTAAATATATTGATAGAGAAAAGACACCAAGTGTTCTCACTGGTGACTCAATGGGAGCTGCGATTAAGATGTAAACCACCATACATAATAGAAAATAGGAAAAGAGAAAAATCGCGCTAACCCGTGTCATAGGCTCCGTAAGGAGTCTGTAAATAATTTGAATCTGTAATTGTTTAAAAAAGAACAGAACATAAGATTTAAAATAAATTAAATAAACACCCAAAAAAAACAATAAATTATAAAAGTGTACTGTGATGTAACTTCAAAATATAAAGTCCATAAATAATATAAAGTCCATAAAATAAATCTCTTAGATAAAGTCCGTTATGAAACACCAGTGCTCCGTGTAAAAAATCATACGAAGTGAATAATTGCATCCAATTTTGTGATCTGGTGTACTTTTATTTGTGATAATTTTGTGTATTGTTAAATATCTAAATGTTTTGAGTAATACACAGACAACAGGATTATTTGCAATATGTTTTTTATTCAGAAAATGTTGATGAACTGTTGCCAATATTTTGAGTAGAAAAAAAGGACATCTAAGAACCTATAAATTGTAATGATTATTATCTTTATATGGTTTTCTCTTTGTTCTAACTAACTCATGTTTAATTGTTCCCTTTAGTACAAAAAAAAACAAAAAAACAATTACAGCACAGGCTGTACAACAATTACATACACAAACGGTTTCTCAAAATACACAACCAATTTCTTCAACAATGCCCCATGGAGCAGAAGGTGGCAATGCAGGCCCCCCCGGTACCCCTCTATACTCCACAAGACTCACTACTATTTCAACCCCTTTAGGGGGGGAATCCCCACAATCAACTAACAAGGAATTAAGTGTCATTAATTTGACCCCTTATCCTCTTTCAGATCATGAATTAACAGTTTTAAAATTAGGTCTCAGTTTTTGTCCAAGTGCCAACCTGGACAAATATGAGGTCATCAAGGACCTATATTTGTTCGCAAGGAAACTAACATATAAACACATATTTGATCCTGAAAGGAGGAGACTCCGAGAGGAGAAGGATCTTTCGGAACAGATAAAAAAAATTACGATGAGAGATTTTAGGGCATTGAGAGATCTAATGCTCTTGTTGGATGAAAATTCAGAGCCAATCAGTACCCAAGATACTAACCTGAGCCAGGAATTCCCCACGGAAATAAAAAAAACAACGTTTAAAAACAAATCCAACCAATTCCCTGACCTTAACACCAACCCACAGGTGGCTGCTTTTTTGCTAGCCATGGTCAGAGAGATTAAAAAGATGACAATATCTTCTATTCCATCAAATCTACCCAAGCAACAACAGGATGCAATAAAAAGTCTACAAATTAGAGAAGATACTGTAATCAAAACATCAGATAAGGGCGGAAATATTGTCCTACAAACCTATAATCAGTATGAAACCATGTGTTTCGACATACTCAATAACCCTGAATGGTATAAACCAATTACATCAGAGATCACGGCACAGTTCAAACTAGAGTTTAAGATGTTGATCTATACGGCGTTTACAGATGCATTGATCGACAAACCTACATACGAATATTTCAATATAGCCTTCCCCAGAGAAGCAATTTTTTACGCCATCCCAAAGATCCATAAGAACAAAACTAGGCCACCAAGCAGACCGATTATTTCTGGAATAGGATCCATGACAGAAAACGCCAGCAGATTCACCGACTTTTTTTTAATGCCTCACGTTATAAGATTACCATAATACGTGAGAGATACCTCTGATCTTTTAAAAAAACTCGATGGCCTCACCATTCCCCCAAATG
Source organism: Rana muscosa (assembly GCA_029206835.1). Taxonomy (NCBI): domain Eukaryota; kingdom Metazoa; phylum Chordata; class Amphibia; order Anura; family Ranidae; genus Rana; species Rana muscosa. The sequence continues at coordinate 1,159,008,656 of CM055122.1, forward strand.
TATACTTTGTTTCTAAACCTTGTTCATGCGGTATACTTGAGTAAAGTGCCTCTACATCGATTGTGACAGTCAAAACCTTTCTAATGGAAGAAGACCATAGACAATGGAAATTCCAGGCCTTTATTATCCAACTACTGTCATTCATACTAAAACACAATCATTTTTCATTTCTTGGCTCCCACTACCTCCAGGTACAGGGCGTCGCCATGGGCACTTGTTGCGCACCGGTGTACGCCAATCTGTACCTGGGGGGTGGGAGCGAGAGATTTTCTCTAGTGACCTATATCGTCAATACCTGGAACAGACTTTGTGCTGGTTCAGGTATATTGACGATATTTTGGTGATCTGGACTGGTACCATCACATCTCTAAATCAATTTCTACAATCACTCAACAGTAATAAGTTTAATTTAAAATTTACTTTTGACTGGAACTTGAATTCCATTTCATTTCTTGACTTACTCATCTATAGAGACCCCTGTAACAATATTGTCACTAAACTATATCGGAAAAGTACAGTGGGCAACACTCTGTTACATGCCAATAGTGGGCATCCAAGACCCCTGGTCCACAGCATTCCGTATGCACAGTACATTCGCCTGCGCAGAAACTGCACCTATGATGCAGATTTTCAGCAGCAGGCAAATGAGCTGCGCACCCGCCTACTGCACCGAGGTTACAGCAAAAGCCTTCTTAGAAAGGCTTTCAACAAAGCAAAGGGCCAGGAAAGAGCAGCACTACTATATTCCAGACCTAAAACCAATATTAATCTACAAACCACCAAATTTATAACAAAATATTCCGCACAACACAACACTCTCAAAAATGGTCTTGAACGACATTGGCATTTCCTCAGTGAAGATGCCAAACTGGGCAGATATGTTAAAGAAAGACCCGAGATTGTATACCGAAGGGCTGCATCAATTGGCAACAAATTAACCATCAGTGAATACAAACAAATACATGACAGAAATGTCATTGAGTATGGCTTGTTCACCTGTGGCCAGTGTACATACTGCCCTTGGGTTCAAACAGGAAAGCAATTTTGATTGCCCAATGGTGACAACTTCCGTCCACGCTTCCATGCCACATGTGAAACAGAAGGGGTAGTTTACCTCATGATGTGTAAATGTGGGGCATTTTACGTTGGTAAAACCATTTGTCAATTTAAACAACGTATATATGACCACATATACTATTCACAATACGCCAAAATGGTTACACCAGTAAGCCGCCATCTGGGCCTGTACCATAAGTTTGATACCTCAATGGTCAAATTTATCATTTTGGAGGTTATACCACAAGATCTACGCGGGGGGAACTGGGACAAACGCATTCTCCAAAAAGAGACCATTTGGATTGAGCGTCTTTCAGCAACCAGACCCCCAGGTATCAACGAGGTATTGTCATATCGGCCTTTCCTATAAAAATTCTTGGGTATTCCCAAGCTACCCAAGTCTTGGGTATAGTATATGCTTATATATGCATCCTTCTCTGATATCTTTCCAGATATTCATACCTGGAACGATGCATCATCATTGTCTCCACACAAATCTGCTCTTACCATGAGACGTGCAAACAGCCTAATGCAGACGCAATAGCTGATACACTTCTCAGTTTTCCAAGTGATTTCTCAGTAGCTAGAATGGGTCTACTGCACGAGTTTTGCAACCGTGCTTTATGTATTAAGTGTTACCATGATCTGTATTACAATCGCTTTTTAAATAATTAATAACTAAAAATTAACCATAATTTATGGTGATAGCAGTCATAATTATTGGCTTTTGAAGCATGCTTTGACATGCACCGTTTACATTTCTCAATGTCGGATCGCTTGTCCTTTTTTCCCCGCAGCTGGCTCACTCATTACATCTAGCCACCAATCTAAGTCTGTATGATTTATTTCCCTCTCGGAGGGGGGTGTGGGGTGTAGGTGGCCACCCAAGCCATTGGGGAGTTGGTCCCCTCCTTCTTATCCCCTAGCAGGAGGGATTTCCAATCACCCAATGGCATGTTAGGTCACATCCTCTGATGTGCCCTAGACGTGCTTCCGCCCTTACCTGCGCCTGGGACCTGCCAGCAGTCTGACAGTGCGCAGGCGCCAATCTCGGCGGGGACGTGAGACACGTCTTGGCCGGCACGCGTGACGTCATACGCAAGCGGGATGCATACAAAGCGAGCCGGACAGATCACTCCACGGTGCCGTTAGTGGAGTGCGGTCGCTCGCAATACATCACATTACAACGAGAGGCAGTCTTTTTGATTGTAGTGGTTACAAACATCAAGGTGGGTCAGGTGCAGCAAGTTTGCTTTGTGTGGTTTTCTTTGTCTGGCTGACAGTGCTCACGGTATGCATTGTTACAATGCTCAGCATTTATGGGTTCTTACATTCCCCTTCCAGACCTGCTGTTTCTCGGCGCCGCCAGCAAACCAATAGGCTTCCCTCTGTTTGCACCCACCTCTGGTCTCCTGAGAAGCAGAACTTTGCAGGTAGCGAGGTTTTATTCATTTACTATATTTTTTTAAGGCTCATCATTGTAAGGTACTAATAGGTTTGTAAACATTGGAGACCTTTCTACCAATTCCTTAAACCCTATATATGTGTTTCCCTGCAGTGAGATGACTCCTTGATCGAGACATCCATGCAATATTTGGGACACCATGACTTTGCATATCAGGTGTATGTCTAAACGTTTTTTTGTGCAGTCACAACTTGTTTAAGGTATGACTCTTATACAATCTCCATAATGCCACTAAGGTGACATCTAAAATAGTTTATTTTCCCCTAAAGGATACCTTTTGTATGTACTTTTTAGATCGGGTACCTGCAGTTATTAATTGGGCCCGCAGCAGCTGAGAATACTCTCCCTGTGCCTGTATACTATCAAACTTATGGTACTTATAAGTTGTTCAACTACTATATTTATTTACTCGTAGACAGTTTCAATTATCACTAACTAGGTTTATTACATATATGCTTGGTATATTCTAGTTTCCTGGTGCATACCCCTATTCCCCATCATACCTACCTCTTGTGATCGAGTCTAACAGAACAAGATTGTTTGAGCACTGACCGCTACTTACGGGTGGATACGTCTCCCAGGGGAGCTGTTAGGCGGTGAGGCAAGCGTACCCGACATTTTGAAACACAAAACATTTATCCGGTGAGCGTCATAGGTTGCAACCTTTGACAGTCCTGTATAATATATAAATCTGCATTGTATCATATCGTACATATGTATATACACATATTTTTGATATACATTTTCTTTATGTATTATAATTTATGTTTTTTCATTGAAATTTAGAAGTTCCTGAAGAAGCGATCCTATCAAAATCGCGAAACATGTCGAGCATCTTTTAAAATTCTTTCAGGAACCCGGTGAACACCTACTTGGGAAACACCTCCTAACAAGTCCAGCGTGGGCACTACAGCATGTTCACCCCCGCATCCAGTGACAAATAGAAGTGAGTGTTCCCCTGTGGTTGTACTCACGGGTTACCAGTTTCATTGTCCCCTTTTTTTCTTCTTCTCCTATATGTTTTTCTAATCAATTGTGTTTCCTATGTATGTAATTTTATAATATATTAAAACAACATATTTTTCTATAGTAGTGCTTATAAAGTCCATTATTTCCACACAATTCCCCACTAGTCAATAGGATGTGGCACTTTTATTATTAAGGGTGATAGATTATCACCCAAGGGCAACAAGTAATCAATTTCCAAGCATGAAGTATTCAAATTAATTTTCCGATAAATAATGAGTAAATGTGGAAAATAATTTTCTTGTTCATACATCACGGGACACAGAGCGGCATAGTCATTACTATGTGGGTTATATAGAATTACCTTCAGGTGCTGGCACTGGCAACTTCCAAAACAGGAAGTACCCTCCCCTATATAAGCTCCTCCCATCCGGGAGCACCTCAGTTTTTTGCCAGTGTCTAAGGTGTTGGCCAAGGTTAACATGTATTCATCTGGGCTTGTGTACAGGTTCTCTGGGCCTTAGCAAGCTATTCCGGATCCGACCAAAAAAGCTTCATAGCTAAACGGTCGGTACCCGGGCCTTGCAGAGAAGAGCAGGGTTTTGCCTGTAATGCCTCTCTTAGGAGGGCTGGACCCTGGGATCCAGAGCTCTGGTCATACCCAAAACCAAGAGGCTATCTGTGCAGGGTGCTATACAGGTCCAGGGGAGTGGAATCCTTGAGAACCCGGTCCCTGAAGGTCTAGTACAATGCCTGCCGTGAGAGGTGAAGTTTGGGCTTCTGTGGACCAAACAAAGTCCTGCGGCGGGAAAAAGGTAAGTGGGGGCCCCTCAGGAACTTGGTTCTATTGAGGGGACCCTCAAGCCTAATATGTCTTTCTGCCTGTTACCTAAAGGTATTCCCGCTAATAGCTGTATATGCCAAAGAAATCCTAGAAATGTCTTTTCATAAAGGAAGTTTTAAAAACTGTAAACCTAGAAATGTTTTTCATAAAGGAGGTTTTAAAAAAAAAAAAAAAAAAAAAGACAAAAGTGCGGTACCTGTGTTTGTCCACTAGAGGCCGCTGTGGAACGTCTTTTTTTCTTGGGACTATTCCTTCCATGGTGAAAGTCCAGGCAGATGAGTGAGCTCTCTATCAGGGAAGCTGCATTCCTCTGTCATGCTGCCAAGTAGTTTCCTTCCATCCCCGAGTCCTGGTGAAACAGGGACCCTGGCTCCTCTCCCTACATGGCGCCAAGAGCGCACACGTGCACGCGCGCGCGCACACACGCTTTCTTTTTATAAGATTTAGCTTCAAAAAAGGGGGCGGAGCCTGGCGGATGACGCGCTCTGTGCGCCCAGCGCTTCTGCGCATGTGCGGGCGTCCCAGCAAGATAAAAGGACTCAGTCCACGCTGCTTGCTATGGACACAGAGCATGAAAAGGAGCTGGTAGCATGGTATAGGGGCTTACAGCGGGCGGTTGATACAGGCATCCCCAGAAAGACGCATTAGTAGACACCCACTGATGTACATAGCAGCAAATTGCATTAGACTATTTCAGTAAAGGGGTGTATTGCGGCTGGAATACCTCAGCTTTGAACTAAGGAATATGCCGCCTAAAAAACTCCGAGATATACCTCTCAGGAAGTGTAGGGGGTCTCCATCGGGCTCTGAGGATCTGGAGCAGTCATCTGCACCTTCCTCCCCTGAGAAATCAGAGGTTAATACCCATAAGGAACCCCCGGGAGTGCCAGGTACTGCGGCTGTCCTCAGTCCACCTGCTCCTGCATATATAACAGAGGAGGTTTTTGCCTCAACTCTGGAGGGATTGGAGCAGAGATTGGCAGCATTGATCGCTTCTTCTCTACAGGAAAGAAAGCGCGCCAGATCTCCATCCCCTCCATTAGAGTGCCTGTTGGCAGAGCAACAGTCCCAGGAAGGGACTGACCTTCCTGAAGGGGATCAGGAGGAGGTTAACTCTGTTTTTGAGGAATCGACAGTAGATGAACCATTTTCAGCATCACAGACTGAAAGATTGTGGGTCCAGACCCTAACTGACATGGTTCGATCTGCATTTAAAATGCCTCTTGTTGAACCATCAACTACTGCTGTCTCCTCGTTGGGGTCGCTAAAAGCTCCCCAGATTAATTGCTCCTTTCCAATTCATCCATTATTGGAAGGACTTATATACCAGGACTGGGAACATCCTGATAAACTATTTGTTCCACCTAAGAAATTTCAGGTGATCTATCCCATGGAGGAAAAATTCACCCAGAGATGGAATGTTCCTACGGTGGACGCAGCCATTTCTTCTGTGAACAAATCACTGACATGTCCAGTAGATAATGTTCAAATGTTCAAAGATCCAGTAGATAAAAAATTGGAATCTTTATTAAAATCTGCTTTTTCCACAGCAGGGGCTGTTACACAGCCAGCAGTGGCAGCTATTGGGGTCTGCCAAGCTTTAAAGGATCAAATGAAAATGGTCCTGAGGGATTTGCCAGACCAGCAGGCCCAGGCTTTGGCTGATCTGCCTAGAGCATTATGCTTTGCGGTTGACGCCATCAAGGATTCTATCCATCAGGCCTCCCGCCTCACGCTGTCTTTGGTACATATGCGTAGGCTTCTGTGGCTCAAGAACTGGTCTGCTGAGGCTCCCTGTAAGAAGCTCTTAGTTAGCTTCCCATTTCATGGAGAACGCCTTTTTGGCGAAGACCTGGATAAATATATCCAGAAGATTTCCAGTGGTAAAAGTACTCTCTTACCAATTAAAAAAAGGTCTAGGGGTCCGTCTTTTAAGAGGACTACCTCTCCTATCCCTGGGACGTCTGCTACTAAGCAGTTCCGACGGCCTCCTCGGTCAAACTCAGGAGGTAAAAATCAGGGACAGTCAAAGGGTAATAAAAAGCCCTGGATCCGAAGAGGTACTAAACCAGCCTCCAAGTCAAGCCTATGAAGGGCTGCCCCCACTCAAACGGGTGGGGGGAAGACTTCAGTTGTTCACAGAGACCTGGTGGGAGACGATCAAAGACAGATGGGTGCTCTCCGCAGTAACTCGGGGATACAAGTTGGAGTTAAAAGAGTCTCCTCCTTCCCATTTTATGTGGTCAGGCATGCCAAAAGACCCTCTGAAAAGAAGGTGTCTCCTAGTGGCGTTAGAACAACTATTGCTCCAAGGAGTAATTATGGAGGTTCCTATGGAAGAGTGGGGGTTGAGTTTCTACTCAAACCTTTTCACAGTCCCGAAACCAAACGGGGACATAAGACCCATATTGGACCTAAAGAGTCTAAACAAATTTCTAAACGTCCGGTCCTTCCGGATGGAGTCGATCCAATCGGTCACCGCTGCCCTACAGGGGGAGGAATGGTTAGCCTCGATCGACATCAAAGATGCTTACTTGCATGTTCCCATCTTTCCAGGTCATCAAAAATTTCTACGCTTTGCAGTAGAAGGGCGCCATTTTCAGTTCAGAGCCTTACCATTCGGTCTGGCCACAGCACCACGAGTGTTCACAAAAATTCTGGCCCCACTGTTGGCCGATCTAAGAACACGAGGTGTAACGATAATGGCATACCTACACAACCTGTTGTTGATGGACCACTCAGTTGCCAAGCTAGAAGTGGTAATTGTCGATACAATCAAGTATCTAGAATCTCACGGTTGGGTCATCAACCTGGACAAGTCAGCCCTACAGCCAGTGAAAAACCTGGTATATCTAGGGCTACGGCTGGATTCAGACCAGAGGAAGATTTTCTTACCTCTAGACAAGGTATCCTCTTTGAGGGGCTTGGTCCGTCTGCTTTGTGCAAAAAGACAGCCGTCCATACGCCTGTGCATGAGGCTGCTAGGAAAGATGGTAGCATCATTCGAAGCTGTGCCATACGCCCAATTCCACTCAAGGAATTTACAGAGGGCCATATTGTCAGCCTGGAACGGAAAAATTCAGGCTCTAGACTTCCCGATGGCTTTGTCCCCTTCCGTTCGGAAGAGTCTCTGCTGGTGGTTGATCCCCCAGAATCTCCAGAAGGGAAAACCCTTCAGTCCGATATCCTGGAAGGTGGTCACTACAGATGCCAGCCTTATAGGCTTGGGGCAGTACTGGAGCAATGGTCTCTCCAGGGCAGATGGTCAAATGTAGTAAAAACCCTGCCCATCAATCTCTTAGAGATACGAGCAGCCCGGTATGCCCTAGTAGCCTGGGCATCCAGACTCCAAGGGTCCCCTGTCAGAATTCAATCAGACAATGCCACAGCAGTGGCATATATCAATCATCAGGGAGGCACCAGGAGTCGTGCAGTCTAGAGGGAAGTAAGTCACATCCTGGAATGGGCAGAAAAGCATGTCCCATGTATGTCAGCTGTCTTCATTCCAGGGGTGGAGAATTGGAAGGCGGACTTTCTAAGTCGCCAACAGTTATGCCCAGGGGAATGGTCCCTTCATCCCGAGGTCTTCCGAGCAATATGTCAGCGGTGGGGAACACCGGATGTAGATCTGCTAGCATCCAGATTCAACGCAAAGGTGGACAGATTTGTCTCCCGGACAAGGGGTCCCCTCGCTTGCGGCTCGGATGCTCTGGTGTTCCCTTGGAATCAGTTCAGACTGATATATGCATTCCCTCCGCTACAATTGTTGCCTCGACTCCTTCGCAGAGTCAGGTTGGAAAAGAAGCCGGTGATCTTGGTGGCTCCAGCGTGGCCCCGAAGGGCCTGGTACGCAGAGATCATCAAAATGTCTGTGGGGAGTCCTTGGACCCTTCCACGTCGTCCGGACCTGCTTTCGCAAGGGCCGATATACCACCCTTCCTTACTAACTCTAAGTTTAACGGCCTGGCTATTGAATCCCACATCCTAAAGAAGAGAGGTCTCTCTAACTCTGTGGTATCAACTATAATCAATGCCAGGAAGCCTGTATCCAGGCAGATCTACTATAGAGTTTGGAAGGCGTACATCACTTGGTGCGAGGCCAGAAAGTGGCATCCACGTAAGTACGTTATAGGCAGAATTCTGGACTTCCTACAGTGGGCTGTAGACAGGAAGTTTGCCTTAAGTACTATCAGGGGTCAGGTTTCGGCCTTATCAATACTATTTCAAAGGCCCCTGGCTATGCATTCACTTGTCAAATCCTTTATGCAAGGGGTGACTCGTATTATTCCACCGATTAAAGCTCCCATATGTCCATGGGATCTAAATTTGGTTCTGTCGGTTCTGCAGAAGCAGCCATTTGAACCTTTGCGGCACATTTCCTTGGTTCTACTCACCAGAAAATTGATATTTTTAGTAGCCATATGCTCGGCTAGAAGAGTGTCTGAAGTAGCCGCCATGTCCTGTAAAGAGCCATATCTGGTTATTCATGAGGACAGAGTAGTATTACGTCCTCACCCAGCCTTTCTTCCTAAGGTGGTATCGAGGTTTCACTTGAACCAGGATGTGGTTCTTCCTTCTTTTCCCCAAACCGAGCTCGGTAGAGGAAAAGTTATTGCATTCTTTGAATGTAGTAAGAGCAGTTAAAGCTTATCTAAAAGCCACTGCTCAGATTCGTAGAACGGATTCTTTGTTTGTTCTGCCGGAAGGCCCCAGAAAGGGTCAGGCAGCATCAAAATCTACTTTAGCCAAGTGGATTCGACAGGTCATAATACAAGCCTATGGCTTGAGAAGTAGACCGCCTCCGTTCAAAGTTAGGGCGCACTCCACGAGAGCAGTTGGAACTTCATGGGCAGTGCATCACCAGGCCTCCCTGGCTCAAATTTGTAAGGCCGCAACATGGTCTTCAGTACACACGTTTACTAGGTTCTACCAGGTGGACGTTAGAAGTCAGGAGGATGTCGCCTTTGGGCGCAGTGTGTTGCAGGCCGCAAAAGATCCTCATGCCTGATGGCGCCCAGCTTATGTATGGTATATCCCCCCCCCTCATTTGGCATTGCTTTGGGACGTCCCACATAGTAATGACTATGCCGCTCTGTGTCCCGTGATGTATGAACAAGAAAGTAGGATTTTTAAAACAGCTTACCTGTAAAATCCTTTTCTTGGAGTACATCACGGGACACAGAGCTCCCACCCCTCTTTTGGGGACACGTATTGCTTTGCTACAAAACTGAGGTGCTCCCGGATGGGAGGAGCTTATATAGGGGAGGGTACTTCCTGTTTTGGAAGTTGCCAGTGCCAGCACCTGAAGGTAATTCTATATAACCCACATAGTAATGACTATGCCGCTCTGTGTCCCGTGATGTACTCCAAGAAAAGGATTTTACAGGTAAGCTGTTTTAAAAATCCTACTTTTTTTTTTGCTTTTGGTACCAGGTACACAGGCCGCTCACCTCAGAATGTGGACCTCTGTATTACCAGAAGGTCACATAAGCCGTCCCTTTATCAAGGGTAATGTTTAAAGATGAGAGAGCTGTCTTCATACGGTGCTTCAAACGAAATCCTCAATCATTCAATAATCCCAAAAGCGAACTCATAAATTGGCGTAGTTACATGAAAAATGTCAAAAAGAAATACATAGTGCTCTCCATCTATAAAAAAACACTTGATTTATTTATTTAAAAAGTTACTCACAAGCGAGGCACAGAGACCCTGTGCTCGGATAACAGTCATGTAACATAGATGTGGAACCAGGTAGATGGCTGTCCTGACGTCGTGTAGCCCCTCGCACGCGTATCGTCCGTGGGCAAGGACTTCCTCAGCGAAAATTAAATGGGGCCAGCATGTCAGTTCATTTATATAAGCCATATTCCTGGTGTATGCTGTGTGTGAAAAAGAAATCCCGCCCACCCCACAATTGGGGAACTATGTAACAAGCGCCCTCATTGGTGGCCAAGAGATATGCCAAATTAACAAACCGGCAATCATTGGCTAGAGGGATATGGTAATCAAAGAACTTCCGGGTGATGTCCCTCACATGGTGTACTGCAGCTCCAATCGGCGGAGGAATAACAGGGGATATCACCTCCCAGACTATGACCTTCCGGGTCGGCGCTCCCCACATGATCCGTCGTCATAGCAACAAAAATAAACATACCTGTAGAATGTTCCCCTCACCGCACCTACGTGAAGCCGAGGGCGGGGCGGAGCGGTCATGCGACACCAGATGCAAATAAAGCACGTAGGATAACAATCCCTCAGCGTGCCTAATATGCAGAGCCTTGACGTTTAAACTGTCAGATCCACCCCTACTGAGAATAACCATCCGTCCAAGCTGCAACATAGCTGTCATAAGTAATGACATGTGACAATGCTAACAGGCAGTATTATTGATGTGGTACAGCAAACGCTGCATCCCACAGTGTGCCACCCAGTGGCAAAAGCCTGCATTGCATGTCATACAGGATCTCTAGAGAATAAAAAGATAAAATAAAAAATAAGTAAAATAAACATAAACACCAGTGATCCCACTGTCTGAACGAAAGATACATAGAAGGGTACCGAGCAAATACAAAAGTGCATATACGCTCGCTGGGGTCATGTATACATAGATCAAAAAATCCGACCATATATAAGGGCACAATGGTCAATATGTATACAGACACACACCAGCTCCCCCCTCTTGTTATTACTTTGAGGGGCCCGTGGGCCCTCATAGTGATGACAAATCGTAACACTAAACAGGGGCCAGAGGTGCATAAGGGTAATAAAACAGTCATATATAGACCAGTAAAATTAATAAAGACGTCAGCACAACCATCTAACCTGTTAGACAAATATCACATACTAAATTCATAATGTCATAATAAAAACAAATTATATAAAAATTATAATGCTAGCGGTCAGATATAAAACAATTGAGATCGAACTCAACGTTCAACCCCAACGGGACCCCCACCTTCAATTCATATACCCAAAACGACTCAGCTAAGGTGCCGAATGAAGTTGCCTCCTCTCCAATGGTTCGTCACCTTCTCTATCCCCCAAAACTGCAGCCCAGATGGGCTACGGTTATGGTGGAGTCGGAAGTGCTTCGAAACGTTGTGTGTGACCAACCCCTTTTTGATATTATTGACATGCTCCCCTATCCTGACGTGAAGGGGCCTAGACGTCCTACCGACATATTGTAAACCACACTCACACTGTAGCATATACACGACCCCAGTAGTGTCACAAGTGATCAGATCCTTGATCTTATTGTTTTTTCCAGTTGCTGATGCCACAAATTCCTTCCGCTTCTTTAAATTCTTTCTGGCCTGTCGACATGGTGGGCAACGACCACATTTGTGAAAGCCAGTCAGAAAGTCAAAAATTCTGTTCTCAGAATGGGTAGGGGGGTCAATGACCCCAGGGGCTAGTGTATCCCTTAAGGAAGGTGCTTTTTTTGTAGATGAATTGCGGACGATCAGGAAGTAAGGGGCCTAAAATCCTGTCATGCTTAAGGATTGGCCAGTGCCTCTGTACAATCCTCTCAAACTTCCTATATTGAATATTATAGTCTAAGATCATTCGTGTCCGTGTAGAATCATTATGATTAACCTTAGGGACATTTGACACAAGTACTTTTCTGTCCAGATTACGGACATTTTCCATTTCTATACCTAAGCTATTTTTATCCTATCCTTTTTCAACGAATCTTGAGGCCAATACCTGTGACTGTGTAATAAAATATCACCTACATTGGTGCAATTGCGCCTCAGGCGTATAAATTGCCCTCTCGGTATATTACACAACCACTTGGAATGGTGACAGCTTTCAATGGGGATAAAGGCGTTACGGTCTGTGGCCTTAAAATGAGTGGTCATATTGATCCTGTCCCCATTCTTGGTTAGATCAAGATCCAAAAAGAACAATCTGTCCAAACTGATGTTCCATGTAAGAACAATGTTCATACTGTTAGCATTCAGTTTAGATGCAAACTCATCAAAGCTTGCTCGATCCCCATCCCAGATCATAATAAGGTCATCAATATACCTCTGGTAGCATAATAGCTGTGGGGGTTTGTTCTTAAACACGGCCTCTTCCTCCCAGTGTGCCATAAATAGGTTAGCAACACTGGGAGCAAACCGAGCCCCCATAGCTACCCCTCTGGTTTGAAGGAAAAATTGCCTACCATACCAGAAATAATTCTTTGATAAGCAAAATGTAAGACTGTCAATCAAAAAGTTCGATGTCTTCTGGACAAACCAGATGATCCTAGTGCCCAACTAACCGTGGATAAAGCATCCTCATGACTGATGATCGTATATAACGAACTGACATCAGCCGTGATCAGAAGGCAAGAGGGCGTGATTGCCAGAGACTCCAGAATTTGTATGACATGTTTGGTGTCTTTAAGAAATGCGTCAGTTTTTGTCACTAACGGCTGGAGGAAGGAATCTATGTATTGACCAAGTTGGGAAGTGACCGAATCGATCCCATTTACTATGGGTCTCCCAGGAGGGTTGGTGCTATCCTTATGGACCTTTGGTAGAAAATAAATTATGGGTGTACGGCAAAACAAAGGGTCTAAATATAATGCCTCCTTTGGGCTCAACACTCCTATATGTTTCCCCCTTTCTACCAAAAAGTGGAGTTCTCACTTAAATTCAAGCATAGGGTCTCTTGTCATAATGCTATAAGTGTTGGTATCACTAAGGAGGTTGTCCATTTCGTTCTTATAGTAGGCCTTACTGAGTACCACCAGCCCCCCCCCCCTTATCAGCAGGGCGTATGACCAAATCCTTCCTCTCCGTCAGAGATTTTATACCGTTCTGGATATAAACAGGATCATTCACCTTACGGATTTTCAACTTTTCTAAATCCCTCGCGACCATATTCCTAAACACCTCAAGATGCTTAGTGTCTGATGTGGGGGGGGTTGAAAACAGATTTATTCCGCAAGGTAGAATGGTGACTTGTCTGACTTGTTGGTGCTGGAGTTGTGCTGACGTCTTTATTAATTTTACAGGTCTATATATGACTGTTTTATTACCCTTATGCACCTCTGGCCCCTGTTTAGTGTTACGATTGTTATCACTATGAGGGCCCACGGGCCCCTCAAAGTAATAACAAGAGGGGGGAGCTGGTGTGTGTCTGTATACATATTGACCATTGTGCCCTTATATATGGTTGGATTTTTTGATCTATGTATACATGACCCCAGCGAGCGTATATGCACTTTAGTATTTGCTCGGTACCCTTCTATGTATCTTTCGTTCAGACAGCGGGATCACTGGTGTTTATGTTTATTTTACTTATTTTTGATTTTATCTTTTTATTCTCTAGAGATCCTGTATGACATGCAATGCAGGCTTTTGCCACTGGGTGGCACACTGTGGGATGCAGCGTTTGCTGTACCACATCAATAATACTGCCTGTTAGCATTGTCACATGTCATTACTTATGACAGCTATGTTGCAGCTTGGAGGGATGGTTATTCTCAGTAGGGGTGGATCTGACAGTTTAAACGTCGAGGCTCTGCATATTAGGCACGCTGAGGGATTGTTATCCTACGTGCTTTATTTGCATCTGGTGTCACATGACCGCTCCGCCCCGCCCTCGGCTTCACGTAGGTGAGGTGAGGGGAACATTCTACAGGTATGTTTATTTTTGTTGCTATGACGACGGATCATGTGGGGAGCGCCGACCCGGAAGGTCATAGTCTGGGAGGGGATATCCCCTGTTATTCCTCCGCCAATTGGAGCTGCAGTACACCATGTGAGGGACATCACCCGGAAGTTCTTTGATTACCATATCCCTCTAGCCAATGATTGCCGGTTTGTTAATTTGGCATATCTCTTGGCCACCAATGAGGGCGCTTGTTACATAGTTTCCCAATTATGGGGTGGGCGGAATTTCTTTTTCACACACAGCATACACCAGGAATATGGCTTATATAAATGAACTGACATGCTGGCCCCATTTAATTTTCGCTGAGGAAGTCCTTGCCCACGGACGATACGCGTGCGAGGGGCTACACGACGTCAGGACAGCCATCTACCTGGTTCCACATCTATGTTACATGACTGTTATCCGAGCACAGGGTCTCTGTGCCTCGCTTGTGAGTAACTTTTTAAATAAATAAATCAAGTGTTTTTTTATAGATGGAGAGCACTATGTATTTCTTTTTGACATTTTTCATGTAACTACGCCAATTTATGAGTTCGCTTTTGGGATTATTGAATGATTGAGGATTTCGTTTGAAGCACCGTATGAAGACAGCTCTCTCATCTTTAAACATTACCCTTGATAAAGGGACGGCTTATGTGACCTTCTGGTAATACAGAGGTCCACATTCTGAGGTGAGCGGCCTGTGTACCTGGTGGTGGAATTACACGGAAGTGGTTGCACTTGTGATCATTTACAAGCACTCTGTTTCACAGCTAGAGGATCCTTCTATCTTCCTGTTGGTGTTTCAGATAACATTCCTCTGGTTTCTGAATTATACATCCCATGGACTTTTTGTGTTACATATGATTTTAGCGCTGCACTGCTTTTTATGCACGTTTCATTTAAGGATTTATATTTTGACCTTCAGTGTTCAGCTGCATTGTGTTAGGATTGGTTTTGCGCTGTCTGGTTTTTTCTACTGTTTTTCTGCTTTCCAATATATTACAGTCTAGCAGCATCACCATGGAAGTTTTCCAATATTTGGAAAAGAGAGAAGTTAAAATTGGAGATATTTTCTCTAGGAATCAAACCACTGTGGGGGGGGAAATGAACTCACTCATACCTTTAGAAAACTAGGGCACGTTTTTGAGAAAAAGGTTAAGACCTGGTGGGATATAATTTCCTTTGAACAATACTTAGTAGCAAAAATTATTCCAAGACGTTTAAGGTGGGATGTCCCGCCTAATGACGGCCTTATGGACGATGAGGCCATCATAGAATGGGGAAATTTTTTTATTAAAAAGGGTCTAGAATTATTAGAATTTTTACTACTTAGGAAACAAAGAAAAATGAAAATGCTGGGAGGTTCAGATTAGGGACCTGAGAACTACCTTGGAACCCTTTAACCACTTCGCCCCCGGGCTATAAGCAAAAGACGTCCGCAAAGCGGTCGTCAATTGCTGATAGGACGTCCATGGACGTCCTCTTGTTTACTTCCGCGATGCGCGCCACCGCAGGCGCGCATCGGGGAAAAACTGTGCCCGCCGTGTCAGACGAGTGCCGATGCGCTTGCCTGGCGGCCGCGATGTCCGCCAGGTACGAGCGATCGGCTGTCACAGAGCCAGGGACGTGGATCTCTGTGTGTAAACACAGAGATCCACGTCCTGTCGGGGAGAGGAGACGGATGGTGTGTCCCTTGTACATAGGGACAACCATCAGTCACCTCCCCCAGTCAGTCCCCTCCCCCCCACAGTAAGAACATCTAGCAGGGAACATATTAACCCCTTGATCGCCCCCTAGTGGTTAACCCCTTCCCTGCCAGTCACATTTATACAGTAATCAGTGCATATTTTTAGCACTGTTCGCTGTATAAATGTGAATGGTCCAAAAAATGTGTCAAAAGTGTCCGATGTGTCCGCCATAATGTCACAGTCACAAAAAAAAAATCGCAGATTGATGCCATTACTAGTAAAAAAATAAATTAAAAAATAATAAAAAAAAAATCATAATTCTATTCCCTATTTTGTAGGCGCTAAAACTTTTGCGCAAACCAATCACTATGCGCCTATTGCGATTTTTTTTTTTACCTAAAATATGTAGAATACGTATCGGCCTAAACTGAGGAAAAAAATAGTTTTTTTTTAAAAAAAATGGGATATTAATTATAGCAAAAATTAAAAAATATTGTGTTTTTTTCAAAATTGTCGCTCTATTTTTGTTTATAGCGCAAAAAATAAAAACCGCAGAAATGATCAAAGACCACCAAAAGAAAGCTCTATTTGTGGGAAAAAAAGGACGTCAATTTTGTTTGGGAGACACGTCGCACGACCGCGCAATTGTCATTCAAAGCATGACGGCGCTGAAACCTGAAATTTCGCCTGGGCAGGAAGGGGGTTATGTGCCCAGTTGTCAAGTGGTTAAAGAATCTGAGGAATTCCTGAGATTATCTATGGATTTGAAAAATAAATTAATTAAATGGGATACAGAGACTCAAAATAAGAAAAAGAAAAAGTTCATCAGAGATCTGGATGACTTTGGAAAAAATTGTGTGTTTAAGTGGCAAGTGGCTCCTCCAGATGTGAGTTCTACACAGGTGAACCCGGACCCGTTTAACGTAGACATGACCAATACCCCACTCCCAACTCCCAGGGGGGGTGAGGTCTATGTCTATGATAATTTGGAATATCCGGTTATGGGAACACCTTTGAATGATGGTCACTATCAGGAAGTCTCCAATAAAAAGGGTAAAAATAAAAGAGGACGGGGCAAGAGAGGTGGTTACCATCACTCCCCATATCGGCATCAGGTTTATAATGCACCCCCGAGGGGGAATGACTCTTATGGTGGCTATCAGCAACAGCAGCCCAATTACTCACACACCAGTGAGTATAATGGCCCTTATGCTGATAGAGGTAATCGATCTAACCACTATCAGAATAACTATGCACACAATAATTATGATATCTTTGCTTACGGAGGTCCAGCTCCGCCACAACACGCAAATCAATTACCTATACATAACCGCTTTTCACCCCTGGCCTATCAGGGCCCACGTAGGGGTGGGGATTTTCGCGGAGCACCGAGAGGTGCAGGGAGAGGTGCACCCTTCATCCCCCCCAATCCGGGAGGTTGGAGGGGAACACAACCCCAGCAGCCTTCTCAGGAGGGGGTGCCGCTGCGAAAAAGAAAAGCAAGAGAGGAAGGAGAGGAGGCAGGAGAACTCAAAAGAGTAAAGCCCCAATAGGTGCAGGGATTTATAATTTGAGTGGAACACCCCTTAGTGAAGAAGAAATCAAAGTACTTGATAAGGGGCTCAAATATGCCCCCACTCGTAATTTAAATAAATTTCAAACGTATGTTAACTTGCAAAAGTTCATTCGTAGTTTGAATATTAAGAAATATTTTTTGAATACCCCGTCCACTAGGACATTAAGTGCACCAACAAGTCAGACAAGTCACCATTCTACCTTGCGGAATAAATCTGTTTTCAACCCCCCCACATCAGACACTAAGCATCTTGAGGTGTTTAGGAATATGGTCGCGAGGGATTTAGAAAAGTTGAAAATCCGTAAGGTGAATGATCCTGTTTATATCCAGAACGGTATAAAATCTCTGATGGAGAGGAAGGATTTGGTCATACGCCCTGCTGATAAGGGGGGGGGGGGCTGGTGGTACTCAGTAAGGCCTACTATAAGAACGAAATGGACAACCTCCTTAGTGATACCAACACTTATAGCATTATGACAAGAGACCCTATGCTTGAATTTAAGGGAGAACTCCACTTTTTGGTAGAAAGGGGGAAACATATAGGAGTGTTGAGCCCAAAGGAGGCATTATATTTAGACCCTTTGTTTTGCCGTACACCCATCATTTATTTTCTACCAAAGGTCCATAAGAATAGCACCAACCCTCCTGGGAGACCCATAGTAAATGGGATCGATTCGGTCACTTCCCGACTTGGTCAATACATAGATTCCTTCCTCCAGCCGTTAGTGACAAAAACTGACGCATTTCTTAAAGACACCAAACATGTCATACAAATTCTGGAGTCTCTGGCAATCACGCCCTCTTGCCTTCTGATCACGGCTGATGTCAGTTCGTTATATACGATCATCAGTCATGAGGATGCTTTATCCGCGGTTAGTTGGGCACTAGGATCATCTGGTTTGTCCAGAAGACATCGGAACTTTTTGATTGACAGTCTTACCTTTTGCTTATCAAAGAATTATTTCTGGTATGGTAGGCAATTTTTCCTTCAAACCAGAGGGGTAGCTATGGGGGCTCGGTTTGCTCCCAGTGTTGCTAACCTATTTATGGCACACTGGGAGGAAGAGGCCGTGTTTAAGAACAAACCCCCACAGCTATTATGCTACCAGAGGTATATTGATGACCTTATTATGATCTGGGATGGGGATCGAGCAAGCTTTGATGAGTTTGCATCTAAACTGAATGCTAACAGTATGAACATTGTTCTTACATGGAACATCAGTTTGGACAGATTGGTCTTTTTGGATCTTGATCTAACCAAGAATGGGGACAGGATCAATATGACCACTCATTTTAAGGCCACAGACCGTAACGCCTTTATCCCCATTGAAAGCTGTCACCATTCCAAGTGGTTGTGTAATATACCGAGAGGGCAATTTATACGCCTGAGGCGCAATTGCACCAATGTAGGTGATTTTATTACACAGTCACAGGTATTGGCCTCAAGATTCGTTGAAAAAGGATATGATAAAAATAGCTTAGGTATGGGGGCGTGGCCTGCATGCAAGCTGAATGGCAGCATAGAACCGGAGCTCCTGTGATAACCAGGGAATAGCAGCACGAATCATCCCATCGGGACCCCAAAACATCATCCCCACAAGGCGATCTACCTCCGGATTACCTGGATTACTCCTGCAGCATGTCCAGGAAAAGAAAGGAGCCCCGCAAACCGCAGCGTCTGACGGACTTTTATCCTCATAAGCCACATGAAGGTAGGCAAGATGGCCCCCGGCCATCATCCACACCTGCAGACAAAACGGCCAACAACTTGCCTGATAAAGGCAAGAAACACACAAATAACAGCTCCCCTGCAAGCTCACAGCAGCACTCTCCCTCCCCTATCTCTGGCAGCCCAGCTAAAGCAAAACTCAGGCTGGATGGAGAGGGATACAGTCCCCAGGCCAGCCATGCCACAGACTCTGGAGATGAGACACATGATCTCCCTGATTCAATAGAATCGTTCCCAACCATGCACCAGCCTGTGATAGACACTGTACTGAAAAATATGCTGCTATCACTAAGGAGCTCACTACAATCTGATATGGCACAGTGCATGCACAGGTTCCACACTGACATACAAGCAGTGGAATCGAAGGTTGATCATATAGAGCAAAAAATGGGAGACTTTGCTGAAACCATCAATGATCTAGTAGACTCACATGAGGAGAGAGAAGGGGACACGGAATGGGTGAAAGCTAAGCTGGCAGATTTTGAAGACAGGAATAGGAGGAACAATATGAAGATCAGGGGAATCCCCGAGTCAATCCAGCCAGCTGACCTGCGTGATTATGCTACATCACTGTTTAAACTGCTCACCCCTAATATATCTGGTCTCGAGCTAAAGATTGACAGAATTCACCGCTTACCTAAGCCGTCTTTTTTGCCAGAGCAGGTCCCTAGAGACGTAATACTGCGCATGCATTTCTTTCATGCAAAGGAATTGCTGATGGTGACGATGCGTAAAGGTGAACAAATACCTGCACAGTATCAAAATTTACAGTTTTATGCTGACCTGTCGCAATATACACTTCAGAAACGAAAGACCCTGAATACCGTCACCAAGATACTTAGGAATCATAAAATTGTATACAGATGGGGTTATCCCACAAAGTTATCTATTGTGAAAGATGCCCGAACATACACTATAGACTCTCTGGGAACAGGCCTTTCACTTCTGGAGGAATGGGGTATACTGCCAGAGCATTCTGATGATTCCCCTGCTGTGAAGCCAAGGAGGTCTGCAGAACCAGATTGGAAAACTGTTACAAACAAAAACGCAAAATCACACACTTGACCCGGATGGGTAACACTCCACTACTAACCCCTGGAGGAACGTACAGGAGCGCCATTAGGCCTGAACTTTACCCCCACCCACTTTGGGCAGCTTAACGCTGCATACGGGTATCCTGGTTCTAGTGCCCACTGAGGACTAGGACCTCTCTATTGTTTTCTATCAGTTGCTTGGTTATATTTTTCTATGTTTTTCTTTTTTCTCTCAGTTTTCTTGTTTTTACTGTTGAAAGATTTACAAGACGGAGTTCAAGTAATTACTGCTGGACCCTCCATGCAGAAATGCCACTCAACTTGGCCCGAAGTCCAAAATAGACAAACTCTCTGCGCATCACCAAATAGTAAGTACTTTTTGACTTTATGCACCATCATTTTCAGTTTCCCACCGCTATCCCAAATCCAACCACATGAGGGAGACATTGCACCAACAATGAATGTAAAGCAGCAATGTAACATAATCTTCACACTCCTGCAAGTATGGGGATAAAGATCATTTCTATAAACTCTAAAGGACTGAATCATCCTGCTAAAAGGTGTTTCTTATGGTCAGAAGCCCTCTCTAACAAAGCTGACATACTTTGCGCTCAAGAGACACATTTCTCTGCTTCAACACCACCCAAATGTTCGCACAGGAACTTTCCACATCTTTTTACCGCAAATGCCCGCAATAAAACTAAAGGAGTCCTCATAGCAATACGTGACTCTGTAACTTTCACCCTACTTGAGGAAATTAAAGATGAAAATGGCCGGTATCTTATCCTGGTTTGTGAACTTAACTCAATCACGTATACCATAGTAAATGTCTATTCACCAAACCAACGCCAGATTTATTTTTTTAATAAGCTGATGAAAAAGGTTAGGAAACACCACAAGGGAAGATTACTATTATGCGGGGATTTCAACGCCACCCCAGATCCTGTGGTGGACTCTACCTCCGGCGCCAAACGCTATAGCCCGTCCTTACTACCCTCAATTCACAAGCACGATCTCTTTGAGGCCTGGAGATGCTTGCATGCGGGAGAAAAAGACTTCACATTCTTTTCATCACCTCACAGGACTTATTCCCGCATTGACCTTTTTCTTGTCGACCAACAAACACTAGCCAATGCATCCGCCACGAACATTAATGCCATTACGTGGTCTGACCATGCTTCTACTACCCTGTCTCTGATGGACGGGACACCCAACACCGCACCTCCATTATGGAGATTGAACTCCTTTCTCTTACAGCAAGCGGACTATAAGTCAGTCATTGAAAACCAGCTAACTGAATTTTTTAAGAATAACGAATCCTCTGTGCAAGATAAATTTGTACTGTGGAATGCCCACAAAGCTTTTATTCGTGGCATTTTCATACAACAGGGAGCGAGGGTCAAGAGGCAGCGGCACAGGCAAATAAAAGAAATCACTGACAAAATCTTCCTATTAGAGACTAGTAATAAGCAAAAATCTTCTCCCAAAATTTTGAGTCAAATTACCCAGCTGAGATGTGAGTTGCGGCTCCTTCTTTTAGAGAACTTTGAAAAAACATCAAAAAAACTTAAGATGACATACTACGCTACAGGTAACAAAGCGGGTAAGAATCTAGCTCAAAGGGTAAAGGGCATGAGACAAAAAACTCAGATTCCGTATATTATACACCCCGTTACCAAAAATAAATTGTATCATCCCCAAGAAATGGCGGACGCCTTTAGCCATTACTATGGCTCTCTTTACAATTTGAAAGATGATCCGAACACTACCCAACCAAATGTTGAAGCAATAAACGTGTTTCTTGGAAAATTAGACATTCCTAACATCTCACAGGAGCAACTATTGACCCTCAATCAGCCGTTCAGCATGGCAGAGATACATAGGGCGATAGACTCACTCCCAATTAACAAGTCTCCAGGGCCGGATGGATTTTCTGGTGACTATTATAAATCCTTCAAACATTTACTGACACCATATATGGAACAAATCTTTGCCGCTGCCGCCGCCTCGGCCTCATTCCCGCCTGAAATGTTGGGTGTTGTTATTGTGGCCTTGCCGAAGCCAGGGAAGGAGCCTGATTCCCCTCCAAACTTTAGGCCCATATCACTTCTCAACATCGACTTAAAGGTTTATGCTAAAATTGTTGCATACAGATTAATAGACATACTTCCCCTTATCATTAACCCTGATCAGACGGGCTTCACTAAGGGTCGCCAAACGTCCGATGCCACGCGTAGACTAATTAACATTATTCATCTAGCTAAACTGCACAAAAGGCCTTCTCTGCTGTTGGCATTGGACGCAGAGAAGGCCTTTGATCGTATTCACTGGATGTACCTCACCCAAGTATTACAAAGTTTTGGCTTCTCGGGTAATATACTGCAAGCAATATTAGCCTTATACTCTAACCCCTCGGCTCAGGTCTATACCTCAGGGGTGCTCTCCAAGCCGTTCACCATATCTAACGGCACCAGACAGGGGTGCCCACTATCCCCTTTAATATTTAATCTTTTAATGGAACCCCTGGCCATCTATATTCAAACTCACCCCAACATTAAAGGTTTCTCCATGCCCAACTCTACACACACGATTAGCCTATTCGCTGACGACATTATAATGATTCTCACAGATGTGGAGACTTCCCTGGCTTCTGTGCACTCGGCTTTAGCTATGTTTAACCAGTTGTCTTACTATAAGGTCAATGAAAGTAAATCGTATATAATGGGATTGGGTATTGATCTATCTGTCCAAACGCGACTTAGCGCACGGTTCCCATACATATGGAAGCAAGATGGGATAAAATACCTAGGGATTACCCTCACGGCATCTACAGAAGACCTAGTTACAGCTAACTTTACTCCCTTCCTCAATATTCTGACCAACAAGTTACAGGAACTGGGCAAGGTTGAGCTGTCCTGGACGGGATGGCTAGCGTCATTTAAAATGTTAGTCTTACCACAACTGTTATACCTCTTCCGATCACTACCAATCCCGATCCCTAATTCCTTTTTCACCAAGGCTCAGTATATACTGAACAAATTCCTGTGGCGGGGTAGAAGAGCTAGGTGCGCTTTCAAAAAATTTATTAAAACTAGAAGTGCAGGAGGTATAGGCCATGTCCTATTACAAAATTATCACTCGGCTACTATCCTTTCTCAAACCAGAGCTTGGTTTAACCAGCGCCAAGGCCCTAAATGGTTGGACCTAGAAGCAGCCCAAACCTTGGGGCACAAATTGGCTGATATACTCCTAACATGCCACATTATACCCCAGGCATACCCACACATATCTCTAACTATGGGGGCCACACGTCAAGAGTGGAGAATGTTCACATCTCTAGACATCCCAGATCAACTTTTAAAGCCCTTACCTCTTAATATCTCTTTCTTCTCACTGATAATCCCAGACTTGTCTGTCACACATTGGGAGGCCAAAGGCATCAAAACTGTACAAGATATACTGGTAGGCCCGGCCCCAAAAACATTTAGAGCATTGCAAATAGAATATAATCTTGAGGACAGGGACCAATATAGATACATGCAAATAGTTCACTTTATTCGGGCATTGTCCAGTTTTGACGTGTTGCTGCCATGGCGAGCATTGTTATACCTAACGAACAGTTGCACCACTATTAAAGGCATCTCACTGTTCTACTGTCTCTTACAGTCTAAAGCCTTATTTGAAAAATCCACTAATATAGTTGCATGGGAACGGGAACTAGGTGCAGAGTACTCAGAAGTCCAATGGCAAAAAGCCCTAGTATATAATTTCACCGCGACTAAAAGCTCCAATCTCTGGGAAGTAACCCATAAAATTTTACTCAGGTGGTACCTTACACCATACAGAATGTCCAAATTTAATGCTTCTACCTCCTCTCTTTGTTGGAGGAAATGCGGAGAGACGGGTACTCTGCACCATATTCTGTGGAATTGCCATGCCCTGAACCCACTTTGGTCCGAAGTGTTCAATCTTATTTCTAGGTTGGCAGGGTCACACATTGCGCCTAACGCAGCACTAGCAGTATTATCATTAGGAATAGAACAAATAGCGCCACAAATAAGAACTGTAGTCACGCACATCCTTCTCAGCACTAGGCTGGTGATTCTGCGACACTGGCTAGCAGCAATCCCACCATCATTTAGAGAAATTGTAGAGACGACTAACACCCACGCCACGTACGAGTTAATGTTCGCAGCGTCTCAGGGCAAATACTTATCCACAAGAGACAAATGGTCTGCCTGGGAAATATGGTTTAAACGAAATTGGAAACCAGAGTAAAGCCGATCCTTATTTCTGATATATAGTTAAGAGACAATATTTTATTTCAACAATGTTCTTATTATGAGTTATAAACCAATTTCTGAGTGTTAATTCTACCTCTTATCCTTCTATTTTATGCCTTGAATATAGTCGCGGTATAAGTACATCACATAGATGTCCAAATGTTGATGGCAAAGTTTATTGCGTTGTCTATTGTATGAACCTGACTTTATAATAAAAATTTATTGAAGTTAAAATAGCTTAGGTATAGAAATGGAAAATGTCCGTAATCTGGACAGAAAAGTACTTGTGTCAAATGTCCCTAAGGTTAATCATAATGATTCTACAAGGACACGAATGATCTTAGACTATAATATTCAATATAGGAAGTTTGAGAGGATTGTACAGAGGCACTGGCCAATCCTTAAGCATGACAGGATTTTAGGCCCCTTACTTCCTGATCGTCCGCAATTTATCTACAAAAAAGCACCTTCCTTAAGGGATACACTAGCCCCTGGGGTCATTGACCCCCCTACCCATTCTGAGAACAGAATTTTTGACTTTCTGACTGGCTTTCACAAATGTGGTCGTTGCCCACCATGTCGACAGGCCAGAAAGAAGTTAAAGAAGCGGAAGGAATTTGTGGCATCAGCAACTGGAAAAAACTATAAGATCAAGGATCTGATCACTTGTGACACTACTGGGGTCGTGTATATGCTACAGTGTGAGTGTGGTTTACAATATGTCGGTAGGACGTCTAGGCCCCTTCACGTCAGGATAGGGGAGCATGTCAATAATATCAAAAAGGGGTTGGTCACACACAACGTTTCGAAGCACTTCCGACTCCACCATAACCGTAGCCCATCTGGGCTGCAGTTTTGGGGATAGAGAAGGTGACGAACCATTGGAGAGGAGGCAATCTCATTCGGCACCTTAGCCGATGTGAGTCGTTTTGGGTATATGAATTGAAGGTGGGGGTCCCGTTGGGGTTGAACGTTGAGTTCGATCTCAATTGTTTTATATCTGACCGCTAGCATTATAATTTTTATATAATTTGTTTTTATTATGACATTATGTATTTAGTATGTGATATTTGTCTAACAGGTTAGATGGTTGTGCTGACGTCTTTATTAATTTTACAGGTCTATATATGACTGTTTTATTACCCTTATGCACCTCTGGCCCCTGTTTAGTGTTACGATTGTCATAACTATGAGGGCCCACGGGCCCCTCAAAGTAATAACAAGAGGGGGGAGCTGGTGTGTGTCTGTATACATATTGACCATTGTGCCCTTATATATGGTCGGATTTTTTGATCTATGTATACATGACCCCAGCGAGCGTATATGCACTTTTGTATTTGCTCGGTACCCTTCTATGTATCTTTCGTTCAGACAGTGGGATCACTGGTGTTTATGTTTATTTTACTTATTTTTGATTTTATCTTTTTATTCTCTAGAGATCCTGTATGACATGCAATGCAGGCTTTTGCCACTGGGTGGCACACTGTGGGATGCAGCGTTTGCTGTACCACATCAATAATACTGCCTGTTAGCATTGTCACATGTCATTACTTATGACAGCTATGTTGCAGCTTGGAGGGATGGTTATTCTCAGTAGGGGTGGATCTGACAGTTTAAACGTCGAGGCTCTGCATATTAGGCACGCTGAGGGATTGTTATCCTACGTGCTTTATTTGCATCTGGTGTCACATGACCGCTCCGCCCCGCCCTCGGCTTCACGTAGGTGCGGTGAGGGGAACATTCTACAGGTATGTTTATTTTTGTTGCTATGACGACGGATCATGTGGGGAGCGCCGATCCGGAAGGTCATAGTCTGGGAGGTGATATCCCCTGTTATTCCTCCGCCGATTGGAGCTGCAGTACACCATGTGAGGGACATCACCCAGAAGTTCTTTGATTACCATATCCCTCTAGCCAATGATTGCCGGTTTGTTAATTTGGCATATCTCTTGGCCACCAATGAGGGCGCTTGTTACATAGTTCCCCAATTATGGGGTGGGCGGGATTTCTTTTTCACACACAGTATACACCAGGAATATGGCTTATATAAATGAACTGACATGCTGGCCCCATTTAATTTTCGCTGAGGAAGTCCTTGCCCACGGACGATACGCGTGCGAGGGGCTACACGACGTCAGGACAGCCATCTACCTGGTTCCACATCTATGTTACATGACTGTTATCCGAGCACAGGGTGTCTGTGCCTTGCTTGTGAGTAACTTTTTAAATAAATAAATCAAGTGTTTTTTATAGATGGAGAGCACTATGTATTTCTTTTTGACATTTTTCATGTAACTACGCCAATTTATGAGTTCACTTTTGGGATTATTGAATGATTGAGGATTTCATTTGAAGCACCGTATGAAGACAGCTCTCTCATCTTTAAACATTACCCTTGATAAAGGGACGGCTTATGTGACCTTCTGGTAATACAGAGGTCCACATTCTGAGGTGAGCGGCCTGTGTACCTGGTGGTGGAATTACACGGAAGTGGTTGCACTTGTGATCATTTACAAGCACTCTGTTTCACAGCTAGAGGATCCTTCTATCTAGCTTCCTGTTGGCGTTTCAGATAACATTCCTCTGGTTTCTGAATTATACATCCCATGGACTTTTTGTGTTACATATGATTTTAGCGCTGCACTGCTTTTTATGCACGTTTCATTTAAGGATTTATATTTTGACCTTCAGTGTTCAGCTGCATTGTGTTAGGATTTGTTTTGCGCTGTCTGGTTTTTTCTACTGTTGTTCACAGTTTGCCTGAACAATTAACTTATTGGTTTGTTTGACTGGTGGTTGTTTGAGTTTTAGCCAGGATTTTATTTATTTTGGTTTGTTCGGCTGAGCGCCAAAAATAAATTCCCCAACAGTTCATGCATTAACTGTGGTTAGCGGACAGAATATGGCCAATACTTGGACTTTGAAAATGTGCCTCCCCCTGTTTAAGTCAGCTCTCCCATCAGCCTTTTGTACAGAGGTTTTTCATATGCAGTTAGCATAGGTGTGCACAGCCTATTGCATTAGGGTGTGCACCCCAAAGTCCAAACACACATGTACGCCACCTGCTGTCATAGGAAGGGGGCTCTGATGGTGGGATACAGTTGATTTGGAGCATATTACGGTACACCCTAAATACGCGTGTAACGTGTTCCTAAAATTGAACCTAGACTTTAATATATTAGGGGAATTTACACTGGCCACTGGCACCCCCAACCACCCACCTGGTGCTGCTCTTGGATAATGCTAATGCACATGGGGTGATTAGGGTGTGCCCAGGCACACCAGGCACACCCTGTGTGCACACCTATGGCAGTTAGTAAGGAGCAAAAAAATGGTGTAGCAAAGTGGTGGTTGGGACACATCTTTGAGAGGGACGGCTTGCCTGCCTTTCATTTATAGCAGTGGATATATGGCTAGAGCACATGGAGAAGGTGGTAGAGTGGATAACCAAGCTTTCATCATACTCGCCCTCTTTTTCCCTCTTTTTCCTAGGTACTAGCTCAGTGGCATCAGCAACTACAAATGCATTGCTGGCCTGCCCCCATTACCATCTCTTGCAACCACTGCAGGCCTGCTAGCATTACTATCTCATGCTGCCCTACAGCTTTAGGCTCCATGGACAGTTGCTTAAAAAACATTGCTTCTACAGGAGTTTTGTGTTCTGCCTGTAGAAGCTACTCAATGTTATCCTATGTGTCCATGCACATTAGGACAATTACAGGCATATTTTGAGCTCAACATTTAGAGGCAGGAAAAAAAAAACCTTCTGGTTTGCATTTCTGATTGGCGCTTACTGCCAGACAAAACTTAAAGCTCTCCTAAACTTGTCTAAATGTTGTACAAAAAATGCTCTATATATGAGAGATTTTTACTTCCGAAATATATTTTTTTTAAGCCCAGTGTGCATGGAGCCTAAAGGCCCGTACACACGATATGAAGATTGGATGGAAAGAGAGCTGTCTGACAATTTTCGGGTTGCTTTCGACAGTGGATTTCGCTTTTCATCAGACAAAAGTTGGATGTGCAGACTTGCTTCTCAGCTGCCAAATTTGGGATTTTTTTTAATGCAGGGTAATTCCAGCATATTTCCTCAATATTTGTGGTGTTTTATGCTGCTTTGGAAATGTCAAGGTACCACACCCAATATTTACACAGATGCTCTTCAGTTGTGAAAAAAATATAATACTAGATGCAGGCTAAATAATTATCTTTGTTTTCCATTTTCAGCCTGTTCCTGTGTTTTGATGATCCAGAATGTCCTTGGCCATTGTCTATCTGAAAAAAATGAAGTTTATAAGTGAAATTTGTGAAATATTTTGCTGACATGTTTTTGGTTAAATAATGCACTCAAATATTGATGTTTTGATTTCAAGCCGCATGGTGACTCCTCTTTTGAAAATGATGACAATGATATTTGTGTATTAACATGTAGTGAGTTATAATGTTTTGCTTATTTTCTGAAGAAAATACACACACATATCTATATCTATATATCTATATATATGTTAGAAGGCCAGTATGCTGGCCTGAATTTATGGGAGGAGCCTGGTGGGCTATTTAACCAGCCCACTCACCTGCAGTCTTCGTTGGTTTCCTATGAGTGCTAATGGATCTCACTGGGCCGACTCTTACCAGCTCACCTCATGTTTGTGAGTCCTGGCATTTCGATCACAGGGCATTTCGGCGTCTTTGTTCGTGGTCTTCGTCGGCGGTTCCCGCTCACTATCGCAGGTACTTTTCGAATCTTTTGCGTCAGGTACAATCTTGCAATTAGTAATGCTCCCTGTCTTGCATTCCTTTCTTTAAAAGTCTGCTTCTGAGTTAGTCTGTCCCATACATACGATTCATTTATAAATCCAAACCTCCGAGTCACTTTCGGTCACTGTCCGATGTCACTCGCCGTAGGTTTCACTGGACGTAAAGATTCACTGTCCATAAGGTTGCCGTTTTCCATTTGGGGAAAAAAAAAAAAGGGAGACTCTAATTAGTCCCACCTGCTGCCTCTCTGCACTGGTTAGCCTGGGGGGAGGGGTGATTGGTGTTCAGTTTTAGAGTAAAGGGCGGCATATACTATACAACCAATTCGTATTACATTAATTCTATACTCCTCACTACCGATTTGTATCGGATTCCTTTCGTATATTTACGAACTGATTCGGGTCACATACGTTGCATACTTTCCATCGTTGCTATTTGTTGTTTGCCTTCATGCCGTGCGTTTTAGTTCCCGCAGCGGAACTTGCGTATCGTTTGTACACGTTTTTCTCTCACTCAACTCTTACCAAACCAAAGTAATTTTTTGTGCGTCATACATGGCGTAACACCACACTTTTTGGATGTCTTGGACACCCACCATGCTTTTCGTACATCAAGTTTTCAAACTGTCGCATGTAGGATTCGTGCAATTTCTTTGCTTCACGCACTGTTTGCCGGGTAAACCATGTCATCAAAACCCCGCTGTGGAACTTGCGAGTCATTAGTCAAGTCTCCATATGCAGCCTTATTTCAGCCTCATGCAAGACCACAGTCTTGTCGTGCAATTCGTGAACACAAACGCAGAGCTGTTTTTATCAGTTTAGTTTTGTGCTTTTTTTTTTTTTCTCTTTCTTGTCGTTTCACGCCAAGTAGTAGGCCCATGTCACTTAGAATGCACTGTCTATCATTACAGTTATTTTACTTTGCATTACCCTTCGGTCGAATCTAGTCGCATCAGCGACTCACTGGTTCATCCCCGCTAGTTTGTCATCTCATTCCACTGATAGTAATTTCACTTGTCTCATCTCGCACACCCTTCTCTCTCCTCATGAAACCCTGCAAATAGCTACTGATTTGTCTTGCATCGATAGTGATTTCCTCTGTATCATTCTGATATGAATCCAAGTCGCATCCACAATGCACTGATTCGTCCCGGCGGGCCCTAGTTGCTGGCCTCATTTTAGTACATGCTCCAGAGTCCGCTCGTTGTCAGCCGCACATGCGGCGCACCGTCTCATGCCTAGATCATGGGAGAATTCTGTCATTCACGTCACCATCACGCATCTGAGTTGAATCCACGCACATTCTTATGTGCATGTTCGTCCCATACGTGTCCCAGTTGCTGGCCTCATTTCAGTACATGCTTCAGAGTTTGCTTGCTGATAGTCGCACAGCATCGATTCATGCCTCTGTCATGGAAAATTTCTGTCACTCATGTCACAGCCACACATCTGATTTGAATCCACGCGCATTTTCGTGTGCAGGTTCGCCAAGCGTGCCCCAATTGCTGGCCTCATCTCAGAACATGCTCCAGAGCCTGGTCGTTGTCAGTCACACCTGTGGCGCACCGATTCATGCCTCTGTCATGGGACATTTTTGTCACTCATTGCACTGTAACACATCTGATTCGAATCCACGCCCATCCTTAGGTGCAGCTTCGTCTCAAGCGTGCCCCAGTCGCTGTTGGCCCCATTTCAGTACATGCTCCAGAGTTCGCTTGCTGTTCCTTGCACAGCGCAGCACTGATTTGTGTCTGTCATGGGAAATTTCTGTCACTCGTTTCACTGTCACGCATCTGATTCAAACCCACTTGCATTCTCGTGGGCAGGCTCGTCTTAAGCGTGCCCCAGTTGTAGTTGGCCTCAATTCAGTACATGCTTCAGAGCCTGGTCGTTGTCAGTCGCACCTGCGGCGCACCAATTCATGCCTCTGTCATGGGACATTTTAGTGACTAATTTCTCCGACACGCTCCACCATCCAAACCGCTCACTTATATAAAAAGGCAGTGCAGCACTGAACAAGTCCATAGATCAAAAGACAGTCCCAGTGATCTTCTAGAGTGATTTATAGAATCGGAAACATGCAGATGATGTGAACACAGTGAGAGACCTCCACCAGTAATAAGAATGGCCGCTCACCTCCCAAAGTGGACCCTTTGGTTATAGAGGGTCACAGATACCTTCCCATATGGGTATATACATCTCAGGCATGTATTGCAGCTCTGGGATGGTTGGATGACAACAGCAGATGGACCGGATCACAAATGACTCCAATGAGGTGTGTATATAAATAAATATATATATATATATATATATATATATATATATATATATATAATAAATAAGACAGGCAGACCATGGTGTTCTCCGCATATAAAAGGATATTTAATAAAAAGAAATGCACTTACATGTAAAAGGCACTAAACCAGTGCCGAGTGTAACAGCGTGTATGAAACAACAGATGCAGTCTGTCGTGTTCAAATCAGTAGACATGTGCATTCGTTTTCGTCCGAATGCATTTTCGTCCGAATTTCAGCTATTTTCGTTATCGTTTTAACAAACAAAAACGAAAGCACAGAATCCGAAAACTGAAAGATCCGACATAAACAAATGCTTTATTTTCGTTTTCGTTGCTACAACAGTTCGATATAGATAGGAGATTCGACGTGACACTGACAATAACAATCTGTGTCTATCGAACCTGTGGTCGAATGTGCCTAACCTTAACTCTATTAGTCCAAGATTATTCGACATAGGAGAGAAAAGATTCGACATAGGAGAGAAAAGATTCGACATAGGAGAGAAAAGATTCGACATAGGAGAGAAAAGATTCGACATAGGAGAGAAAAGATTCGACATAGGAGAGAAAAGATTCGACATAGGAGAGAAAAGATTCGACATAGGAGAGAAAAGATTTGTTATTATAGAGAGAAAAGATTCGAACATAGAGAGAAAAGATCACTGCTGGAATTGGGTGGGGGAAGTAAAATAAAAATAAAGTTGATGATGAATGTTATTGGCTGATTGTAACCAAAGAGGAGGAGCAGTAAAATAGCTAGAATGACGAAGATTCGACAAAGCATCGAAAGTTAGAAGATTCGACGGTGCAGCAAAACTGTACGACGCTGCAATCGTACATTTCCGGTCAAATGCATCTGCCCATAGGCTATAGAAGAATTCTAATGTTGGTTGACTAGTAATAGTAATGAATAAATATAATTATTACTAGTCATACAACATTAGAATTCTTCTATAGCTTGTGGGCGGAACATTTTACCGGAAATGTATGATTGCAGCGTCGTACAGTTTCACTGCTTCGTCGAATCTTCTTTGAACATTCGACAGACACCATAAGCCTTCAATGACAGATTTGACCTTAATTAATTCAGATTTTCGGACGAATGCAATTTCTAACGAAAAACGAAATAAATAAAAACGAATTTCGGGAGTAACTAAATAAATTTATTTTTCGGACGAAAACGAAATTCCGAAACGAAATATTTCAGTGTGCTCATGTCTACAAATCAACTAGTTAAACCCCTCACCACCTGTCATTTCTCCTCCAGGTCAGTCAAGTAGGTCCACCCTGCACCAGGTTGGACGTAATTTTCCCTAAAGAAAAAAAAAAAAAAAAACTATAAAAAAAAAAAAAAAATTATAAAATAAATAAATAAAATAAGTATGTATGTGTACCAAGCACTTACCAACAGCCGATCTGAATCTAGTCGCAACGTCGGCCCTATGATTCGGATCCTCAGCAATCACAAACCCCTTCAACCACTAACACCATCAGCCGATCCGAGTCTAGTCATATCATCAGTGCAACGACGCGGATCCGGAACATGAGCTCCCTCAACACCTTACATCTACAGCCATTCCTAATCTAGTCGCATCATCGGTGCAACGTTTCGGATCCTCGGCAATACAAACTTCACCGACCGATCCGAGTCCAGTCACAGCACCGGGTCAACGTTTAAGATCCTTTACAAACCAAACCCCACCGGTGCTCACACCTCAGCCCGATTCAAACTATTTGCATCAGTGATACCAATAAAGTGGTACTTACAATTCAGATCCCTGGCCTTACGTCCGTTATCAAGCATAAACCTTTACATCTCACTCCATCTGCATATACAATGTTGCGCACGGTCGTTCCTACATACTCAAAATTTCCGCTAACTTTGTTTTCATTTTTCCAATAAAGCGGCTTAATTGCAGTCGCTGCAAGCATTCCGACTCAAATCGGTCACTCATCTCCAGTAGCAACTTGGCTGCTCACCTATTCTCTGTCGTGCTAAACACGCAAACTAGCTTTCACTACGTTTGTCGTTCCTTAAAGCCGACCCGCATCAGGTCAGTTCTCCAAGACTTCACCCGTACATGGGGGTGTACTAAGGAGCAGCTTCAGTCTCTCCCGGGAATGCTCAATTTGCAGCAAGGATCATTCCCGAGGGTCGATCTTTTTGTATCACGCCTCCTGGTCTTCCTCTCCCAGACACAGGACCCCGATCAGATCCTTAACTTCAGATCCTTAACTTAGACACCGCGGCAGTAGCGGACCTGTCATTTTGGGAGGAGTTCCTTACTACGTGAAACAGTATCAAAGTTATACCATCAATATCGCCCCCATCACCGCTGGTAGTGACAGATGCCGCAGCCTCCACAGGCTTCGCTGCAATTTTTGGCCACTATTGGTTTGCAGGACCATGGCTTCCAGAGACACTCCTAATCCCAGGGTATACCCGGACTTCCTCCCTTTTCGAACAATACCAGATCGTGGCAGCCGCTCAGCTCTGGGGGTCATATCTGGACAGGACAAACCGTGGCCTTCACCACCGACAACCAGGCCATGGCCGATATTATTAGTAAAGGCAAGTCCAAGTCATGTCCTTCCTACGCAGGCCCGTACAACTATGCCCTCAGCACCAGTTAATGTCCACTACCCTTGCTAGTTCCCCATTTGGCCTTCTCCCCCAGCCTGGTCATTCAAGCAGCCTTCGACTCGGCCTACCACGGGTTCTTGCGGCCTAGCGAGTTCACCCGCAGCTACCCCGCCGGCCAAGTTCTACGTAGACCTCACTTGGCTCGCTACAAAGATCGTTTCATCCTCCACCTGGCACTATCCAAAACCCAGCGATCAGGCACCGGGTTAGACATTTAACTCTAAAAACAAACAATCTCTGGTGTGCAGTAACCTTACTCGATCGCCTTCTGTCACTCCTACCTGAACAGTCAAACTTTTGTCCCCTACTACCTTTCCCAATCAAACCCTTGAGTGCATCAAACACATGAGAATTCATCTGGGCACAACCAACCATAGGAAGTTGATTCAGGGTTCACCCGGTCGCCTCTCGGGGGATCAGGAAGGAATTTTCTCCCCTGCTGTAGCAATTGGCCTAGGCTCGGCTGGGGTTTTCGCCTTCCTCTGGATCAACGGTGGGGCGGTTAGGTCAATTTGGGTCCTGTCACCTTCACACTCACTCACTCTTCCACGCTACCACACCTCAACCCCAGTCAGTGCTCCAGTTGATCTTATCGTATTGGAGCGGCCTCGGCCACATCCCGGTGTGGGGTCCCAGATCACGACTATTAAGAGACTTGACAGGTGGAAGTCTGCCTGCTTCGTCCAGCACATCCTCCAATCCTCAGGTGGAAATGGCACAAGCATTCACCAAACTTGCTCAATGAACAAAGCTAAAACCAATAAAACTACATCCCTACCTGAATGTTTTTGCCCCCTTATTTTGGCATACCGTCCATCAGATCAGGGCACACTTCAGGTCCATTTCATGTTGTAAGTCTTATGTTAAGTCTATCTATCTTATTCATATCCGTATCGGATATAGGGCTTCAACCATAATATATATATATATATATATATATATATATATATATATATATATATATATATATATATATACACACATTTGTACTGTCATTTTCAAAATGTGGACCAAAATATTTTTTTAATGTGGTCTGAGCAACATAGAGTAACAAAGATAAAAATAAAGTACAGTTCTTTATAGTCCCTGGAATACCATGGTGAGATCACAATGGCAGAATGCCCACGGACAGCACCCTTCATCTGGGGTTAGTGTTTTTATAGAATGGATTACTTCTATAATAAAAAAAAAAAAAAAGGATGAATAAATCACAAAAACAGTACATCCATTTCTTTGCTCTTTTGTCATTTGTGCAAGGTTACAATTACATGTTGATAAAAGTTGTAAAATCACACGCAAAAGCCACAGAGTAGTTAAAAACAAAAAGTAATCATAATATTACATCCCTAGTTCTATTTACTTTTTTCATTCTCTAACTTTTTCGTATAGATTGTGACTTTGTCACCCTATACCCACTTGTGTATTTCCACTCTGATGACGTCACCCTCTGCAGCTTAACCACATGTGCGCTCCAAGCCTCGCTCTGAACATACTACAGGATCGTTGTCCCCAGAAGCCGGCCGCTCCATCTTCAGAGACACTCCTGTCATTCTACGCAGAGCTGAGAACCCCCTGTGACCTGCTGCTGATTGTCATCCTGACATTTTTAAACGCCTATGTTAATTCACCTAAATGTGAGTGTATTTGTATCTACTATTAAAACCTTGTTACACTATTGCACTTAGAGGTGCCTCTCTCCTTGTCTTCCAGTTACCCCTGAACATGGTTTCTGTTCATCTATGATGGCTGCCCTGTGCACAGTGGATCCCATTTATCCCTGCTCCACCCATATACCAAATGTTTTGGTGTCTTTATTTCTATGTGACATTTTTTGTTTGTTATTGAGTAGGGGTACTATTTACTCCATACCCATTCTGTTGGAAGAGCAGATATCTGGGGCCTCCCTATTTTTAAAGGTGGGCTTTCAGATTCTGATAAGCCCCCACCAACAGACCCAAACAATTATCATCTAGGGATGGGAAGAAGAAGCCTAAATTAATGATGACTTGTGGGCTAGAAATAAAATATAAATAGCACATAATATAGTATGTAAAATGCAAAGCAACAATTTACTCACCTGTCTTACTGCTAAACTTTCTACTATGTGCTGCTAAACTAATTAAGCAAACCTGTAGCCAAAAATGTAAAAAAAAAAATGCTCCCATTCACAATGGATCTCAGTCACCTTTAGGAGTGAACACCTTGGACTGACTTTTTTTCCAGATATTGACAAGATTCCATGGTCACCAGATGCTGCCTACTGTTGAGTCCTAGTAATTGATGATTAGGGGGTGCTATAGCAGAAAAGCAATCTGGTATTCACATTCAACAGAATGTTACCTATATAAATCCACACAGTGCTCTGCTACCTTCCATCCCTGGATACTTCTTGTTTAAATGCTTTTTACTTTCTGGTAAGTCTGTAGTTAGTGAGGGAATACAAAATGTCTGATGAGAGATTCAACCAATCCAAAGCATGTGCTGTTTCTCAGACTGGCTCTTTCTTTGTTCCATATTTTGCTTTGTCTAACTGATTATGGAATAGACTGATCTTCATTATCATCTATGTGCTGGCAGGTTTGTATGGAATAGACACTCAGTGAAATGCAGTACAGTATTAACCATGCTCAGATCATGTACATGTGGATGAGAAGGTGAGTATATATGAAAGGTAGGAGGCAAAGAGGGGTTATGAATGCCAAACATCCCCCTTAAATCACTCACAAAACAATATATTCTTGGAAATCAGTCAGAAAAGGGATAATCTACAGTTACTGCTCAACAGAATACATGCATTGTGCTTGGAAAAGTGGACTCTGCACTAAATGTATTTTAAAATCATTGTATATTCCTGTGTAAGCTGTTAAATATGCCTGCCAATACTGAATCAGACAGTTTTTAAAATTTACATTCTTCTCTCAAGTACTTTGTTTTGTAAAAAGAAAAAAAAAAAAAGGAATACACTATTGAAAGTATTAATATAATATATTCAGAAAATTTACATTATCTTTTAAAGGTCCACAATAGCATAAGAGATGCTTAAACACTACATACTATAGATGTAAAAAGTTTAGCTAAATGCATAATTTAGCATGGGGTATATTAAAATACAATGTCAAACAAGGTCTTTATATAATGAAGGTAAAAAAAGTTTAGCTGAAGTTCACAAAAATATTGATATTAGCTCTGCCCTTTTCTCATTCACTTTTACATTTCATTTATCAACATATTTTAATAAGAAATTGTGCTGAATATGTTCGTTTTTCACTTTTGCATAGATTCTCTTTCTCTGCCCTTATTTTTGTTACTAGATTCATACAGCCACTATTGCTATAGAATTAGACCTGAATTAGAATAGTATTATTTAGGTGTTATATTCTGACACAGGATAACCTATAGCCCCAGCAGAAGTTGCATTTCAAATTAAATTATGAGGTGTTTAAAATAGAAATAAATATAGTCCTTTAAGCAGAAATGATTAATTTATTGTTCATGGATATTCAAATTGTTTGCATGTTGTGACATGAAAAACGGAACAGTTTGAATACTTTCTAAGTAAAAATTGATAAATACACTCTGACGTTTACATATACTTTAAGTATTCAAAAGAAGAAATCATTTCAAATCATGTGTGTTTGTTTTATGAAAAAAAAAAAAAAAAACTATACAATTATTAGGATGCCCTGTTCACAATATATTATTATTATTATTATTATTATTATTATTATTAATAATAATGAGATTCATGTTCAGGTCTGACCTGGATTCAAAGCAAACCCAGGCCGTTCAACATTTGCAGATTCTGATAAGCCCCCACCAACAGACCCCCACAATTATCATCTAGGGATAGGAAGAAGAAACCCTTATCCTCATCAACATGGAGACATGTTGCTTTGTCAGTGGGAGTTACCCCTGGCAAGGCACACCCCGTGGTGAGGGTATAGGGCCTGGTATGGTTTAGGAGGGGGGTGCTTGCTTGGGATAAGGGTCTGGTATGGATTTCCTGGGGGACCTTGCTGTCTTAAAATCTATACCAGACTCAAAGGGTCTGGATTCTATTTTGGGGTGGATGCTATGTAACTTTAATTTTTGCTGTAGGATGTGTTGCATTTACAAGAAAAAAAGCACACAAACTTCATCCAATAGTTCCGCCAAAATACATCCCACAACATTACACATGTTTATGTTTTTCTTTAAGAAGACTGCAATGAAATGTCATTTGCCTGCAACTGTTAAAGAGTTTTGCTTAACAAAGTATAGAGATTTGTCTATTGTTTATTTGTATTCGGTTCATCATGAAAAGTCCTTTTAATAGCAAAAAAATAAATCTAAATAATGTATCTCTATATAAATGCACTATTAATCATGGCATTCACTGATGTAAATTCTCAGTCATGATGACCCACCACCCACCAATGTTTCCCCACCATACTCTGGTCGCAAATGACAAATCCCAGGATCTGTGGTAAGGTACACATTGCCTGAGATTATCAATGACATAATTTACAAAATATGGTCATGTCCATTTGGTCAATTACATCACTTTGGATACCTGGAGCTATGTTTACATTATCAGCGTGCTCAGATTCTGTCATTTAACAATGGGATTACAGCACGTTATCATAAGGCAGTGGGTCATCCTTTTTGACGAACATTGACAGGATGTCTCTAACTTATAAACAGACTTGAATGCATTATTTGATCTGGCAACTAAGTGGAAATTGAGGTTTAATGTTGATACATGTAACATTAAAGTTATAATAAAAAAAAATTTGACTCCAGAAATAGAGAGACATAATCTTGCACCTGTACAAAGCATTTGTAAGTTCTCATCTAGAACATTTCAGAGCAGTTAATTTTTAGGCACCAGTTCACAAAAATTATGTTGAAGAACTGGAGATGCAGAGAAAGGGAAAACAAACCGAAGAAAAACATTGACAACCTCAGCTATGAGAAAAGATTTGTTTAAATTTCTCTTTTATTCGTTTTCAATTTTTGACAAAATATACAAAAAACATTAAACACTTGTAGAGTTAGATAGTATAATACATTATAATAATAAAAAATAAAATAAAAAAGAGGCAATAATATATTCAAAATACATCTCCATCCAACTATATTTTCATCTTTACCATACCCATTATAATAAGTGGGCACAGTAAAGGGACCCCTTAAGCTATAGATTTGCATTTGAAACGTTGGATGGATCCTATTCCCTGGGACTAGATTTTCTGTTCCAACCAATAGAGTAACACATGAAAGCCTTCTTTTTCTGAATACAATCCCTCCCAAAGTCAAGGATTTTACCTCTAGTTATCTACTAATAGGGTTGTCCCGATACCACTTTTTTAAGACCGAGTACAAGTACCGATACTTTTTTTCAAGTACTCGCCGATACCGATTACCGATACTTTTTTTTAATCTCATGTGACAGTGGCACATGTGTCAGTTTTTTTTTTTTTTACAATTTGTTTATTTTAATTTTTTTACAATTTTATTTATTTTTTATTTTTTACAATGCTTTCTTTTTTTTTTAATGGGGGGGGGGGGGGGTGGACAGTGTCAGTGTGTGTGTGTTTTATTTTTTTATTATTTTTTACAATTTTTATTTTATTTTTATTTTATTCTTTTTTTTATCAACCCTGTTGGGGGGGGGGGCTTTGATGAGATATCAGGGGTATTAACAGACCTCTGACATCTCCCCTTTGAGACAGGGAAAGGGAATAGGGACACGGATTCCCCAGTCCCTTTCTCAGCAGCCTCAGCTGCGCTGAAAATGAATGGAGAGAAGACAGCGGCTTCTCTTCATTCATAAACTGAAACATTGTAAACACAGTTTACGATGTTTCAGTTATGTGAATGGACAGAGTCAGTGATCACTGACTCTGTACATTCCGACAAGTAAGGAGTCGGATTTACTAGCTCTTACCTCCGCTCTCCATCCTGACAGATCGAGGGGGTGGAGGAGGAGAATGGAGGGGGACACGGATTGGGATGGCGGCACGGAGGGGGACACGGAGGGGGACGGCAGCATGGAGGGACACACTGAGGGGGACGGCAACATGGATGGACACACGGAGGGGGACAGCGGCATGGAGACAGCAGCAAAACAGAGGGGGCTGGAGGAGTATACGGGGACAATCAGCGGTGATCGTGTGTGGGGGAGCTACAAGCACCGATCACCGCTGATTTTAAAGAAGCTGAAAGCCGCACGAGGGGGGGAGAGAGAGAAGTGGAGAAACTACTTTTAAATATATACAGCGGTGATCGGTGCTGGTAACTTCCCCCACCGCACTGTTCACAAGTATCGGGTGAAGCATCGGGAGCATTTGCCCAAGTACAAGTACTCAGGCAAATGCTCGGTATCGGTACCGATACTGATACTAGCATCGGTATCGGGACAACCCTAATTAATAATTTACACTATTTTCTCTTTATCCATATCCAGCCTACAAGAAAAACTCCACATATAACAAACTTCCATCTCACACACAAAGAATTAAAAAGGAAAAAATAAAGAGGGACTAGGGGAAAAGGGTTTGGGTCTTATTTATAGATATTGTGTAAAAGTTCCAGAGGTTTGAAATTCTCCCCATAATTGACATTTTTTGGGTTTGTTTATTTGATTTCTCTTTGATTAGAATCAATTCTTCCATTGACCGCATCTCGCTGATCTCACACACCCATTCTACTATTGTGGGTCTTTTCGGTTTTTACCAATTTCGAGATTATATTGTCTGCGCCGCTACTAGCATATGGCATAGAATACACCTTTTTATTGACCCTGGAATGATTGATAATACTGAGCTGAACACCCCCCCGGTTCAGTTCACAGCAGAACATGCGAACAGGCAAAACATTTGTTCGAACACGCAAACACCGTTAAATCTATGGGACACGAACGTGAAAAATCAAAAGTGCTAATTTTAAAGGTTAATATGCAAGTTATTGTCATAAAAAGTGTTTGGGGACCTGGGTCCTGCCCCAGGGGACATGTATCAATGCAAAAAAAAGTTTTAAAAATGTCAGTTTTTTCGGGAGCAGTGATTTTAATAATGCTTAAAGTGAAACAATAAGTGAAATAGTCCTTTAAATTTTGTACCTGGGGGTGTCTATAGTATGCCTGTAAAGTGGTGGATTTTTCCCGTGTTTAGAACAGTCCCTGCACAAAATGACATTTAAAGGAAAAAACATTTAAAACTACTCGCGACTATAATGAATTGTCTGCAATACAGATAAAAGTCATTGAAGAAAACAGCATGGGTTCCCCCCCCCAGTCCATTACCAGGCCCTTTGGGTCTCGTATGAATATTAAGTGGCACCCCAAACCAGAATTTCAAAACAAAAATTGCGTGGGGGTCCGCCCAAATTCCATACCAGGCCCTTCAGGTCTGGTATGGATATTAAGAGGAACCCTGCGCCAATTTAAAAACAAATGTTTTTCAAATTTGCTGCTATTCGGTGAACAGGCGAACACCCGATGTTCGAGTCTAACTTACGTTCAACTCGAACATCGGGCTCATCCCTAATACTGAGGTATAAATATTTTCTTATATATTAGATATTATTATCTTCTAGTAGATACAAAATATTTTTGACCAAAAGTCCAGTACCAGTGGGCAGCAATACCATCTGTGCCATTGTACCTATCACGTACCTGGTGGAGACTGGAATGTGACGGAGGCCTCCCTTGCTCCTCCCGCCTACACTCCTGAAGGTGGGAACAGAAAGTGTAAAGGCAAGGAGTGGCACAAGTGCCGTGTAGCTGGCTGTTTATGTCCCCTCTGTAGGTGGGTAGAGTTGGCAGTCACGGTCCTTGGAGCAGGAAGTAGAAGCAGCTAGCACCAGAGCATAGACAGGAGCGGAACCAGGAGAAGAGCAGCAGTCAGCAACAACCAGGCAGCAGGGTATCAAATCAGTAGGCAGATCAAGTCCAGTAAACAAGCCAAAATCAGGATACCAGGTAACAGAGTAAAGGAACAAGCAGAGGCGAAGTCCAAAGGCGAGCTGGGTCATACACGAACAAACAGGAACAGCAGATCAGGTCTTGGAAGGTCAGGAAGAAGCTGAAGATCATCCAGCACTGTTTACAGTGACATAGCAGTTTAAATAGGCCACTAGGCACCAAGTGCTAATTGGTGTGTGCACATGCGCGCACACGCCATGCTTGCGCACACGCCGCGCTTGCGCACACGCACATCTCCGTGTGCAATGAACTGGCAGAGGAATTATGTTGGTCCTTTGCTCATGAATATTAGTACGAGTGCAATGTGTACAAGCATGAGCAAGCACTCGCACTGGCCTTTTAGTGATGGAGGTCCGGTTTACCTTACAGTACCCCTTTCATTAAGACATCTCCAACATGTTTCCGGATTATCTCCATTTATATTATGCAAGTCTACTGGGATAGTTTGTGCATCAGAAGAAACACATTTTCCCAGTCTGACCGTGAAATAGACTTTCAGCTCCCCACTTTTTTACCGCATAAAGAGGACTGGTGGGAATTAAAAATTTGAATATAATTGATAGACTTGTTATAATTGTTGGAACAGGAAGTAGCCATCCCCAAACTGTTCCCACAAAGTTGGGAGCATGAAAAAATCCAAAATGTCTTAGTATGCTGATGCCTTAGGAGTTCCCTTTACCGGAAATAAGGGACCAACCCCAACCCCTGAAAAACAACCCAACACCATAATCCCACCTTTACAAAATGATTTGGACCAGTGCACAAAGCATGGTCCATAAAGACATGGAAGAGCGAGTTTGGGGTGTAGGAACTTGACTGGCCTGCAGTGGCCTGAGTCTTGACCTCAACCCGATGGAATACCTTTGGGATAAATTAGAGTGGAGACTGTGAGCCAGGCCTTCTCATCCACATCAGTCCTGGCCTCACAAATGCACTTCTGGAATGGTCAAACATTTCTTAGACACACTTTTAAACCTTGGAATCACCCAACACAGAAATCTGCGGATTGTCATTTTCCTAACAGGCGTTATGCCTTCTGAGAGTTTGTGAGTGAGGGCACATAAGGAGGGGAGCACAGCACATTGTTTTTTTTATTGCACACCATTGGCACAAGAAAATTGAAGCACAAATTGCACTTTAAAGGACTAATTCAAATCGTCTTCGCCAAATATATGCTGTTAGACAGCGCATGGTTAACACACCTTAAATTTAAAGTGTTCATTTGCATTTGCAGTTTGGGGCATGGTAAAACCTCATAATTAAGACTTTTTTTTATCACCCCCGCCCCAACCACACACCCTCTTTAGCTGCAGTATCCAGTGGTGTACACATGATGCAGCCACAGCAGGAATTATATGCCCTATCATGGTTGGTGGGTGTAGCACCTTCCAAGCATGACCCATTCAAATGAATTTGAGGGATCGGGGGTGCTAAAACCGCAACTTAACGGCAGGGTTTTACCACCCCCAAGTTTACGTGTGAATGAGCACTAACAGTGCCGTTGCCGAATGGTACTAAGGGCTCAATTACAAGTGCAGCAGGCACTGCTGCTTCTCTGAAAAGTAATCCGAGTGGCCCGTTGGTATCTAACCCCATACCGTTTAGCAAAGTTATCTCCTTAGAACTCCTATTTGCTGGAGAGTCTGTGGAAATACTGGTATGTTCCCACATGTACTTTGGGACTGTAAGGGCCTAACTAGCTACTGAAATAAAGTCTTCCAGCTTATATCCCAAGTCTCAGGGGTCCACACTAAGCCAGATCCAGTGCTATCTCTACTTAACCTAAACATTGAATACTTCCCCATACACCTTCGCAATATCACAGTAATCATTCTTGCGTTCACCAAAACGCTCATCACAAGACTCTGGAGGTCTGCTCAAGCACCCAATAGGGCTGATTTACGAAATGTTTGCACCATGAATATCGGCACATCTGCGTGCGCAACAGCAGTTTTGGTATTTACAAAACATTTGCACCGGTAACGCAGTGCTATTCCCCATTTACTATAGTGTTCTCGGCGCACGGGAGGAGGCGCTCAGTGCGCCACTATGGACCTGGCGCACGGCATCTTCAAATTAAAATATAAAGAAGCTGGAAGTGCCAATATAATGGGGGTGATGTGGGGTGATGTGAGGAAGTTTAGTGACAACTGCCCAAGTAACAAATATGCCCAAAATAGAGTGAGAAAGTAACTTTTTCTGAACCAGCCCGCTGCGCCGGCAAGTACATTTATAACTGCGAGGGATCTTTTTGTGCTCTGCGCGGGAATTTTACTCGCTCAAATGTGCCGGTTCACTGCGCCGGCAAAATCTTAGTAAATGTCAAGTCACGTAAATGCATTTGCATAAGTTGAACAGGCGCTCCTCCTAAACTTGCCGTTATATAACAGTCCGACAGCAAAATTACATTTCTAAAGGAAAAAAAAAAGGCATTTAAAAGTACTCGCAGCTGTAATGAATTGTCGGCTCCTGGCAATATAGAGAAAAGTCATTGAAAGTCTTTGAAAAAAAAAATGCATGGGGTCCCCCCAAATTCCATTACCAGGCCCTTCAGGTATGGATATTAAGGGAAACTCCGCACCAATTTTTTTTAAAAATAATGACGTGCGGGTCCCCCTCAAAATCCGTACCATGCCCTTAAGGTCTGGTATGGATTTTAAAGAGAACCCCCGCGCCAAACTTAAAAAAAATGGCGTGGGAGCCCCCCTAAAAATCCACACCAGACCCTTTATCCGAGGACGCAACCTGGCAGGCCGCAGGAAATGAGGGGGGACGAGAGAGCGCCCCCCCTCCCTCCTGAACCGTACCAGGCCACATGCCCTCAACATGGGGAGGATGTCCCCATGTTGATGGGGACAAGGGCCTCATCCCCACAACCCTTGCCCGGTGGTTGTGGGGGTCTGCGGGCGGGGGGCTTATCGAAATATGGAAGCCCCCTTTAACAAAGGGGACCCCCAGATCCCGCCCCTCCTGTGTGAAATGGTAATGGGGTACAAATGTACCCCTACCAT
Organism: Rana muscosa; assembly: GCA_029206835.1. Lineage (NCBI taxonomy): Eukaryota > Metazoa > Chordata > Amphibia > Anura > Ranidae > Rana > Rana muscosa. The sequence goes on from CM055122.1 coordinate 1,159,053,622, forward strand.
TTCACAAAAAAAGTGTAATTTTTTTTTAAAATGACAATAGCCTGTTTTTAACAATTCCTTTATTAATGTCTTCTCCTGTCTTCCATCTCTTCCTTCTTCTTCCACCTTCTTCTTCCATCTTCTTCTTTTCTCCATTCGGGTTTCTTCCTCCATCTTGTTCATCTTCATCTTCCTTCTTCCTTCGGTGTTCTCGTCCGCATCTTGCTACGGCTTCTTGTTCCCTTCTTCATTCTCTGGCCGCTCTGCTTGAATTTGAGGTTCCCGCTGTGTGACGCTTCAGTTCTTCAGTTCTCCTCTGGGTCCGCTGCCACCCGGTGACCCCGCCCCCCTCTGACACCACGGGGAAAGTCCCCGTGAAATCCATGTGCATCAGAGGGGGGCAGGGTCACCGGGTGGCAGCGGACTCAGAAGAACTGAAGCGTCACACAGCGGGAACCTCGAATTCAAGCGGAGCGGCCGGAGACAGAAGAAGGGAACAAGAAGCCGAGCAAGATGCGGACGAGAACACCGAAGGAAGGAAGGAAGATGAAGATGAAGATAAAGAACAAGATGGAGGAAGAAACCTGAATGGAGAAAAGAAGCTGGAAGAAGGTGGAAGAAGAAGGAGAAGGAGGAAGAAGATGGAAGAAAGGAGAAGACATTAATAAAGGAATTGTCAAAAACCGGCTATTGTAATTTTTCACATTTTTGACACTTTTTTTGTGAAATGTTAGGGGTACATTTGTACCTCATTACCATTTCACAGAGGGGGGTGGGATCTGGGGGTCCCCTTTTTTGAAAGGGGGCTTTCAGATTCCGATAAGCCCCCTGCCCGCAGACCCCCACAACCACCGGGCAAGGGTTGTGGGGATGAGGCCCTTGTCCCCATCAACATGGGGACATGGTGCTTTGAGGGGTCACAGACCCCCAAAGCATCCTCCCCATGTTGAGGGCATGTGGCCTGGTATGGTTCAGGAGGGGGGCACTCTCTCGTCTCCCCCTCTTTTCCTGGTGTGGATTTTTAGGGGGACCCCCACAACATTTATTTTTTATGGTTGGTGCGGGGGTCCCCTTAAAATCCATACCAGACCTGAAGGGCCTGGTATGGAATTTGAGGGGAACCCCCACGCCATTTTATATTTAAGTTTTGGGCGGAGTTCCCCTTAATATCCATACCAGACCTGAAGGGCCTGGTAATGGAATTTGGGGGAACCCCCACGCATTTTTTTTTTCAAAGACTTTCAATGACTTTTATCTGTATTGACGGGAACCAGCAATTCATTACAGCCGCGAGTACCTTTAAATGACTATTTTACTTTAGAAATGCAATTTTGCTCTCGAACTGTTATAAACATGGAAAACATGCGCTACTTTACAGGCATACTATAGACACCCCTCAGGTAAGATATTTAGGGCCAGTTCACACTGGATGCAGTGCAGTGCGTTTTTTTGATGCATGAAAAATGCAAAGAAAGTTGATCACATTAATGCCAATGGCATAGTTCACACCACTGCAGTCCGTTCCAGTGCTTTTCAGAGAGTAAAAAAAAAAATTGGTCATGCTGCATTTTTTTTTAGGTACAGAACTGTACTGGACAACAGTAAAACACATCAAAAACGCTACGGAACGTACCAAAAAGGCACTGGGATGCACCGGAACGCACCAAAGATGCACTGCAACACACTTGTCCTAAGTAAAAAGAGGGGGGGAAAAACCACTGGACTGCATCAAAAACGCATCAAGACTGCACTGGAATGTGTCAAAAACGCGCATGCAGAAAAGCACCTGGAACGCATCAAGACTGCGTTTCTATGGTGTGAACTGGCCCTAGTTTCAGTGCATTTTTGGTACGTTCTTGATGCAGTCCAGTGCTTTTTTTTCACCCCTCTTTTTTTATTAACCATAGATAAGGACAAGTGTGTTCCAGTGCGTCTTTGGTGCATTTAGGTGTGTTCCGGTGCGTTCCAGTGCGGTTTTGATGCATTTTGCTGCGTTCCAGTACAGTCCAGTGCAGGTAAAATGCAGCATGTTCTACTTTTTTGTGGAACTGGAATGCACTGGAAAAAAACACTGCCATTTAGAACCATATAACCAACTTTCCATGCATTTTTGATGCATAAAAAACACAATGGACTGCATGTGGTGTGAAATGGCCCTTAAGCAATTTGGCATATTTAAAAGGCACTTCTCCTTGTTTTTGGTGTTGTCCAAATTTGTGACATTGATATATGTCCCTTAGGGTGGGACCTGGGCCCTCATACCCATTTTAAGGCCAATAACTAGAAGATAAGCCAGCCAAGTGGGGACTAGCAAAATTAACAAGTCAGTTCCCATAGACTACAATGGTATTTTTTGGTGGGGGGGGGTTGTCCCATCTCTAATTTTGTAGCATGCTGGATGATGTGCTTAATTTTGGACAGGGGGGTTATTTTCTGCTAGCTGCATTTGTGTTGGTCTGAGCATGCTCAGGCAGTTAGTTTTTTTTTATGGGTGCTTTTTGTGTGTGAACAGCACCTGGATGTTTCTGGGCATGCTCAGAGAGTGTTTTTATGGGTTAGTAATTGAAGGACATCCTTAACAGGTGTACCCACTTTGAAGTTCAGTCTCTACATTGGGTGAACTTGCATTTTGGGTGTTTCATGGACTGTGCATGTGTTTTCAATTGCCTCATTAGCACACAAACCTATGTTATATAAAGCTCGCAGATAGCATCCTCTCCCTTGCCCTGAAAAGAGGCAAGTGTGTGTGTGCACGTGCTGCGTGCGCGCTTGTGTGTGTGTGTCTGGCAAAAAGTACATTTTGGTGTCCTTATCGAGTTTGTAACACATGTATTTTATTTGTTATGTCTTTGCAAACCAGATGTTTGTTTTACTTTTGTTGATTGTATTTTTTTGTGTGGGGGATTTGTTCCCCTGAAATATTTTTGATGTTGTTAATGTGTGTTTGTTCACTTTGATTTAATTGTCTGCGCTGCATTATTTTGCTAAATCTTTCTCAAGATGTGACTAATGTTTCAAATTGACCATGTTTTTTATTTTGTCTTCCCTTTGTTTTGTTGACCAATAAAATTTGATGCAAAGTTTTGATGTTTGTTTTTTTGTTTTCTATGCAACAAATGTGACAGCTGATTGGCATGTCAAAACAAAACAGGTTTGATTTGTCTAACCTGGTGCCTTCATGGTAGCATATGCATGTATTGTGTGCTGCCATGGATAGTCACCAGGAAATTAAAAATACAGAGCGGTAAGTATTCAATTTTCCTTTTTACTGCAGTGGTTCTCAGCCTCAGTCCTCAAGTACCCCCAACAGGACATGTTTTGTGAATTTATCTCATCGAGAATTTCTGTCCAAAATACCAAACCATTGACTGTGATTTAAAGCACATGTGCAAGATGAAGGAAAACCTGCAAACGTGGCCTGTTGGGGGTACTTGAGAAGCACGGATTTAGAGCACTGCACTTAAAAATAGCTCAAGGCAATACAATTCTAATTGTGGGCATTTTGAGGGAAACCAAGTGTTAGAACCCCTGCTTGTTTTTTTTTTAGGTTGGGCTTTGTGTCTTTTTTAGTAAAGTTGGCTTCACTTCCTGTCACACAGCTAAACAGGAAGTGAAGGTAAAACCCTACCAATGTCTTTTCTTGGGGACACACAGATCAATCTAACTAGTGTCCCCATTAAGCAAATTGCACTCTAGCACTTTGTTGTGTACACCCCAAATCATTGGGTAGTTTGGGGTTTAGTAAAGACAAATCCACTCTGCAGTAAAAGTGTAGCTGATGAAAATCTGAGGGGAAGCACTGGTGATTGTAACATCCAATCATGTAAAAGCAAAGATGGTGTTTTTTTTGTTTCCTTGCATGTCCCCCTCGGATATCCAGCAAGTAGTAGTGCAAAGTGGATTTGCCTTTAGTAAATAAACCCCAAAGTCCAAAATACCTAATAATTTTGGGTGTACCCAGCAAAATGCTGGAGTGCAATGTACATAATAGGGAAAGTATTTAGATTGACCTGTGTGTCTCCAAGGAAAGACATTGGTAGGGATTTCCCCTCACTTCCTGTGTGGCTATGTGACAGGAAGTGAATTATTTGGAAGGATAAAGTGGCCAAAGTTGGGAGTTGTCTTCACCCTATCAGGGGTACAGACATCCCCAAAAACTGTCTAAACTTGTAATCCCTCTGCGCTCTATCCCCAAGCAAAAATAAAAAAGGATTTCATTTAGTTTAACTTTGCAAAGACACATTCTTAAGTTGAATTGTGATGCATGTCAATGGCCCATTTAGACCCTCTTTAATCACTTGAGATCAGCGCTATAGCTGATCGACGGCCACAGCACGGTCCTCAATTGCCGGGAGTCCGTCAATAGACATCCTCCACTTCGCGCGCACGCTGTGGTCACCGAGTCACTGAGACTCGGGTGATGACAGATCCGAGTAAGGGGCCGATCCCTGCCCCTTACCATGTGATCAGCTGTCAGCCAATGACAGCTGATCACGTGATGTAAACAAAAGCTCGGTAATGGTTTTTGTTTTCTCCTTGTGCTGACAGCGTGAGCTTCAAAAAAGGCAATCACCGGCTTATGTGCAAGGGACATCGGGCCTGAAGAGGAAGAGGCAATTCTGCGTCATGTGTGACAATCAGTAGCCCCTGCAGTGCCACCTATCAATGCTCACCACTGGTGCCAATCAGTGCCACCTAGCAGTTGCCTATAAGTGCCCATCACTGCCAACTATCATTGCCACCTAGCAGTGCCACTTCTCAATGCCCACCAGTGACAACTAGCAATGCCACCTCATCAGTGTACATCAATGAAGGAGAAAAATTACCTTTTTTCTAAATTTTCTAACTAAATATTAACAACTTCCCTACTGCCCACCGTCAAATGACGTCCTTGGCTTTTTGCGGTGACATCTGAATAATGCCTGCAGTTGCAGGCATCATTCAGATATTCTTTTCAGCCGGCGATTCTGTGCACGATAAAAACGATCATAGCGGCAGTTCCGCCGCTTGATCGTTCTTATAGACGGCGGGAGGGGACGTTCCCCCTCCCGCCGCCATATGGTGCTTCTCCGGGCTCTCCCGTGCCATCTGGGGCTCGGAGAACGAATTGGCTGGTGCCGGATGGGAAGCATAGAGATGATTGGTGACCAGATGGTCACCAGTCATCTCTATGACCGGAGGCCCGGGCGCGAAGTTATGACGTCACGCCGGGTTCCCGTATGTAAACAAAGGCATAATCTCGGCTGTCAGCATGAGATTGGTGAATTTTTTTTCATGCTTTCCAGCCTGGAGGAGAGATGTGGGGTCTTATTGACCCTGCATCTCTCCATAAAGAGGACCTGTCACAATAGATTCATATTACAAGGGATGTTTACATTCCTTGTAATAGGAATAAATGTGATCAAAAAAACAAAGTTAAAAAGAGTAAAAAAAAAAGTAAAAAAGAAAAAAATAATAAAAAAAAAAAAAAAACGCCCATGTCCCCGGTAGCTCGCGCTCAGAAGCGAACACACACGCAAGTCCCGGCCACATATGTAAACGCTGTTCAAACCACACATGTGAGGTATTGCTGCGTGCGTTAGAACGAGTGCAACAATTCTAGTACTATACCTCCTCTGTAACTTGAAAATAGTAACCTGTAAAAAAAATGAAAACGTCGCCTATGGAGATTTTTAAGTACTGAAGTTTGGTGTCATTCCATGAGTGTGCGCAATTTTAAAGCGTGACATGTTAGGTATCTATTTACTCAGCATAACAACATCTTTCACATTATACAAAAAAAAAATGGCCTAACTTTACGTTTTTGTAATTTTTTAATTCATGAAACCATTTTTTTTCCAAAAAAAATGTGTTTGAAAATTTATTGCGCAAATACCAAGCGAGATAAAAATTTGCAATGACCGCCATTTTATTCCCTAGGGTGTCTGCTAAAAAAAAAACATATATAATGTTTGGGGTTTCGAAGTAATTTTATAGCCATAAAATTATTATTATTTCATGAAGGAGAGAAGTGCCAGAATAGGCCCGGTGCTGAAGTGGTTAAAATATCCCAATTTTATTTTTTTAGTCGGTCTTTTGTATTTATAGAAAAAAAAGGTGCTCAAATAGCACCAAAAGAAAGCTCTATTTGCGTGCAAAAAAAATAATACATTTTCATTGGGTTACAGTGTTGTATGAGCGCGCAATTGTCATTCAAAATGCATCAGCGCTGAAATTTGAAAATTGGTCTGGGCAGGAAGGGGGTTTAAGTGGCCAATAAGCAAGTGGTTAATATAAGGCTACATGCACATGGACGTTTTTCCAGCAGCTTGTTTGAGCATTTTTTGCAGCTTAAAAACGGCTCTCCATGTTAGCCTATGGCCTCATGGCCACCATGGCGTTTTTGAGCTGTAAATGGCATAGGCGTTTTTAGGCCCCATGTACACGGGACGCTGGTGAAAAGTCTTCAGAACTAAGGTTGAAAGCGGCATTTAGAAAGGCACGCTTTGTCACGTTTGCATGCCGCGTTTTACCACATTTGCGTCTATATGCGTTTAGTTAGGAAACTTCATAAGGAGCCACCCTAAGCTCCAAAAACAGTATTATTAACCATTTCAGCTATTTTGTGAGACCAGAGTGTGTATCGGCAGCTGAGAGAGCAGCAGTGTACTTGTATTTAGCGTGTCACTTCCCACATCACTTGTCACAAGTTGTGGATTGTCCACTTGCCACGTCACCTGCCCCAAGTTGTGGATTGTCCACTTGACATGTCACCTGCCCCAATTTGTGGATTGTCCACTTGCCACGTCACCTGCCCCAAGTTGTGGATTGTCCACTTGCCACGTCACCTGGCACAAGTTGTGGATTGTCCACAATGCAATGGAAGCAATTACATATTTTTTTCGGCGTAGGGGGTTTCCCTTAAAATCCATACCAGACCTATGGGCCTGGTATGCTCCTGGAGGGGAACCCATGCCGTTTTTTTTTTTATTTAAAGTTTGGCGTGGAGTTCCCCTTCATGATCCATACCAAACACAGGGGACAGCGAGCGCGAGGCTTGCAGTACTCTGTCGCCGAGAACCAGGGCGATGGCATCGCGCTGGAGACATTCTCGGCCAGGTCGTCGCCTCTAGGACACGACTTGAGCGGCTGCTTAACGTTCAAGTCTTGTCCAAGCTGCCTCGCAAAGTTGCGCTGTCCCTGTGTCAACCGGCACACGAATCGCCTCGCAAGTCGGATCGTCGTCATCCGACTTCCCGGGCGACCTCTATTCAAATCAATGGGCTCCCATGGGGAACCATTTATTTTGAATAGAGCGCCGCTGACATTTTAATTTACTATAACAGTGCGCCGCTGGTTCACGCGCCCAATTAAGGATTTATCCAGCGCACCTATTAAGGTATGAACCGGCGCAGCGCACTGCTGTTAGTAAATCACCCCCAATGTGTCTGAGCTAGTTGCTCCTGTGAACCTAACCTACAATTATAAAAAGAGTATAGCTCTTGGGACAAGCTCTATTCCCAAATTTAATCGGATATGGAGTCCATGGCTCTAAGTGATATCTTCTATTGTTTAAAGTATCATATAAGTTTAATACAATGCAGATATTTAGTATAGTTTATGTTGATCACATATGGTGTGCTTTATATAGTGAAAGGCGGGTCTGTTCTTAACGTGTTGCTATGTGTACAACATGTATACCAGTATAATTCAATGACCATTTTTATTATTGAAAAAAAAAAAAAAGTGATCCAAGTGTGTTTGACAGCTATTCAGCACAGCATCACACCAGGACTGCTTGCTGATGAGCATGACTCAAACTCTTGTGTTTTTAATCTTGTGCAATAAATGTTACTGTTTAAATACTACACTTAGAGAGGGCCCCCCTCTGTTTTGTTTTTTTCTTCAAGTGTGTTTGACAGGTGGTGAGGAAGCAATATTTTGTCTCATCACCTTATTTAAACCCATGATTGCTGGGCAATGCACATGGTTGCAATATGGTAGTATGGCAAAAAGAGGTTTAGATCTGGTGATCTTTGACTTCTCGCATGTTGTTCAGGTAGATCTCCACCTCTTTAAGGTTGCCTACCCGTGCCCTGTCTTCTGAGGTGAGAAAAAAAAGGAACATTTGATATGAAGGTAAAATAGTGATTTATGACAAATAAAAATTGTTCAGTAGTTTAAAAAGCTGCTTAATAATAAAAAAAAAAAGCCATCCAACAGAATTATGGTATGCAATGGGTGTTTTGAGAAAATTATTAAATGTAGTTAAATAACACATACAGTTTCGTGATTTGATATTTTAAACGTTTATGTTTTAAAAAGTTTCATGTTCAGCACATAGCAATCAACCAGCTGTACTATTTTATTATCCTAACTGCTCTGAGCTTTTGAAAGTTAAAATGTAATTAAGTTGTTGTGTGTTACTATATACCATTGATCATTTCTGGCCTTTTTTTACCCAGTAGGTGTGTATTAAAGCAAACTTGTATTTGAGCTTAAAGCGGTTGTATACCCCAAAACTATTTTTTAAAACCTGCAAGGCAAAGGCATAATGAGCTAGTATGACTTACTTACCTTAGATTGAAGCCCCCGCAGCGGTCCTCAGACACGTCCTCCGTCGCCGCCATGATACCCGGAGTGAGTTCCGGGTATCGCCGCTCCAGCGCTATGACTGGCCGGAGCGGCGATGGCGTCACTCCCGTGCATGCGCGAGGAACGGCATGATCCCCGCGCATGCGCGCATTCTGGCACTTTCCGGCAGGCTCCCATTCAAGAGCCGCCGTGCTCAGTGCGCCTGCGCCGATGTCTACGCGCATGCGCCGTAGACATTGGTGCTCGCTTTTCTGCAAATATCTCCTCAACTGTGTAGGTTAAGGAGATATTGCAAGCACCTACAGGTAAGCCTTAATGTAGGCGCACCTGTAGGTGCATGTATCACAAGAGGGTATACAACCACTTTAATATAATCAAATTTGTAGCCAAAATGACAGAGCAAAGATAACACTGATCTAAAAACTTAATCATTTCCCACAGTTACTTGGGACTAGGAACAAGTTTTCATACTGTTTTAGTTGCCAAGGGAACCAACACTTCATGTTACAATCTTTTTTTCTCCAAATTTTCCAGCCTAGGCTGTCTATTCAAATCAGATCACAGCAGAAGTAGTTTAAAAAGCACATGTAATGTCGGTACTTTCTAATCATATCCTTCCTGTCTGCAAAAATAAGCAATATAGATATTATATTGGTTAGTTTTGCAGACTGCAGTCTTGCACACTTATTCAGCATAAGTGCCAAAAGAACATTCATTTCTGTGTGCTTCTTCAGAAATACAGTGAAGAACGTGGCTTTAGTCCAGCTATCAATTATCAGCTATTATGCCGCATACACACGATCGTTTTTCATGCCGTTAAAAATGCCATTTTTAAAAATGGCCATTAAAAACGATCATGTGTACGCTCTAGAGCATTTTTAATGGCGTGAAAAACGGGCATTAAAAATTTCGAACATGCTCTATTTTTTTCACGTCGTTTTTCATGTCGTTTTTCTTAACGACGTGAAAAACGATAGTGTGTATGCTTTTACGAGGGGAAAAAAACGTGCATGCTCAGAATCAAGTATGAGACGGGAGCGCTCGTTCGGGTAAAACTAGCGTTCGTAATGGAGATAGCACATTCGTCACGCTGTAACGGACTGAAAAGCATGAGGCTGAAAAGCGTGAATCGCCGCTCAAAAAAGTTTACTAACATGAAGGGTGGCGCCATTCGAACGGAACTTCCCCTTTATAGTGCCGTCGTAAGTGTTGTACGTCACTGCGCTTTGCTCGAGCATTTTTTTTAATGATCGTGTGGATGCAAGACAGGCTTGAGAGGAAACAAGAAAAAAAAACGACGAGAAAAAACGTCGGCTTAAAAAAATGGCATTAAAAACGTACGTGTGTACGGTATGCGGCATAAGGTGGTTATCATACTTGGATAGAAAGGCAGACTAATAAAATAAGACATCCACAATTATACAAACACAACTTTTGCTTTAAATGGCAAATCACAAAAAGGTATTTGTTTAGACAATGGATCAATTTTTCATTGTAATTCGTAGGACCCAGAAAGCATCTTAAATCACAATTTCTCACCCAGAAGTATCTGTCTTTTTCAAATGACATTCTATGTTTTGAGCTTGAAAGCATTGCAGACATTACCTCATCTGACTGATATAAAATATTGTTCACTTGATGACATACAGCTTGAGCGATATAGTACATGCAGAACATGTTGTATATAGGTTTAAAGTACAACATGTCATAACAGATTAATATGTTGTAACCCCTTTAAAATTATAAATTTATGCTTTGTTCAGATAGTTAAAAAAAAAAAAAAATGATAATGTGTAAAAGGTTATAGGTGACAGGATAATTCTTTATTTAGAATGAAGTTCAACATGAGAATAGATCATAGGTATAGCAGATGTTGAGAAAAACATGACTAAAATGCAAACTCTAATAATAAATTCACTTCACCTGCTTGCCTACCTGGGAAATTTTTTACTTTTTCACATACATGTTAAACTCTGCATTTGCTAGAAAATTACTTGAAACCCCTAAAGTATATATTTTCTGAAAGCAAAGGCCCAGAAGAATATAATGTTGGCAATTTTTTATGCCACACTATATTTGTGCTGCCATTTATCAAATGCAATAAATTCAGGAAAAATATAATTAAATAAATTTTAGCGCACACAAACACAATATGATACCCATTTTTTGGTAAAATATTAAATATGTCAAGATATAAAATTGCACACACCTGTAAAATGGCAACAGACTATGGTACCAAAAATTGTGCATAAACGATGCTTTAAAAGCCTTTACACGTTATCAATTTAGAGTTTAACATGATATATGGCACTAAAATGATTGTTCTCATTCCTACATTCAAGAGAATACCTCACATGTGTGGTGCAACTACCATTTGCATGTGTGACATTTGCATTTGTGTGTGAGGGGCGGGGGGGGGGGGTTGTTAAATTTGTATTTAATTTTTTTAACACTTTCTTCATATTTTTTTCATTGAATCTTTTGCTATCATAGGGGTTAACAAGCCCCATGTGATAGTTTTTGGCAGGGAAACTTTATGGAGGTCTATTAGACCCTTGATGTCTCCCCTGCCATCCAAGGGCACTAATAAAACACAGATTGTGCTTTCTTAGCGTTTTCCCTGTCTGTAATGGCCAGGAAGTGACAGTTCTGAACCAAACTGATGAAATCCTCATCATTTTAAGATTCATTTATCACAGAGGAGATCAAGGAATCAATGTTCTTCCATCTCCTCTGTGGCCAGCCAACTTGACTGCTTGCCGTGGCCTGGTGGAATGTGAGAGCCCTAAATGGTGGTGGCAGAAGAAGGGAAGGCTCTGCAGCACTGTAAAAGCAATAGAACAACTGTATAGCCATCCAATCACTTTTCCAGGAAAGCCAATTGCAGGCTTTACAAATGGTACCAGCCTCTTTGCTTTTTTTCATACTCTTTTTCTTGAATTAATTTTTTTTAGTTTTTTTTTTGTGTGATTGATTTATAAGGTATAACAGCAGACTCTGGCCCATGGTCTGTAGTAGGGATGAGCTTGGAGTTCGAGTCGAACTCATGTTCGACTCGAACATTGCCTGTTCGCCCGTTCGCCGAACAGCGAACAAATTGGGGTGTTCGCGGCAAATTCGAAAAATCTATGGGAGAAATCTAAAGTGTTAATTATAAAGGCTAATATGCAAGTTATTGTCCTAAAAAGTGTTTGGGGACCGGGGTCCTGCCCCAGGGGACATGTATCAATGCAAAAAGAAGTTTTAAAAACGGCCGTTTTTTCGGGAGCAGTGATTTTAATAATGCTTAAAATGAAAAAATAAAAGTGAAATATTCCTTTAAATTTCGTACCTGGGGGGTGTGTATGATATGCATGTGAAGTGGCGCATGTTTCCCGTGCTTAGAACTGTCCCTGCAAAAAATGTCATTTTTGAAAGAAAAAAAGTCTTTTAAAACTGACTCGCGGCTATTAATGAATTGTCGGCTCCCGGCAATACATACAAAAGTCATTGATAAAAAAAAAAAAAAAAGCGTGGGGGTTCCCCAGAATTAAATTACCAGGCCCTTCAGGTCTGGAATGGATATTAAGGGGAACCCCGCCGCAAATTAAAAAAAAATTGACGTGGGGTTCCCCCAAATATCCATTCCAGGCCCTTCAGATCTGGCATGGATTTTAAGGGGAACTCCACCCCAAATTTAAAAAAAAAATTGCGTGGAGTCACCCTAAAAATCCATACCAGAGCCCTTATCCGAGCACGCAACCTGGCCGGCCGCAGGGGAAAAGGGGGGGACAAGAGAGCGGCCCCCCCTCCCTCCTGAACCGTACCAAGCCACATGCCCTCAACAAGGGGAGGATGTCCCCATGTTGATGGGGACAAGGGCCTCATCCCCACAACCCTTGCCCGGTGGTTGTGGGGGTCTGCGGGCGGGGGGCTTATCGGAATCTGGAAGACCCCTTTAACAAAGGGGACCCCCAGATCCCGCCCCCCCATGTGAATTGGTAAGGGGTACGTTGTACCCCTACCATTTCACGAAGAAAGCGTAAAAAAATGTTTAAAAAAAACACACAAACACCTTGAAAAAGTCCTTTATTAAAAAAAAAAACAAAAAAAACATTCCAGCGGTGAAATCCAGTGTCCCGCGGCGATCCCGATGTCCAGCGCTGTCCTTCATTGGTTGTGCCTGAGCGGACCTGATGGGGAACTCCCTCTCAGTATTTTAAATGTATAGACCCGCCCCTTCTAAAGTTCCCCATCAGGTCCGCTCCCTCGGTATGTCGGACCCGCCTACGTCATTGGCTTGAGCGGGGAACTTCCTTCACTGTGTAATTTAAATTTACATAGTGAAGGAAGTTCCCCGCTCAAGCCAATGACGTAGGCGGGTCCGACATACCGAGGGGGCGGACCTGATGGGGGACTGCTCTCACTTTGGTAATACATGTATAGACCCGCCCCTTCTCATGTTCCGCATCTGGTCCGCTGAGCGGACCTGATGGGGAACTTTAGAAGGGGCGGGTCTATACATTTAAAATACTGAGAGGGAGTTCCCCATCAGGTCCGCTCAGGTACAACCAATGAAGGACAGCGCTGGACATCGGGATCGCCGCGGGACACTGGATTTCACCGCTGTTTTTTTTTTTTTTTTTTAAATAAAGGACCTTTTCAAGGTGTTTGTGTGTTTTTTTAAACATTTTTTTACGCTTTCTTCGTGAAATGGTAGGGGTACAATGTACCCCTTACCAATTCACATAGGGGGGGCCGGGATCTGGGGGTCCCCTTTGTTAAAGGGGTCTTCCAGATTCCGATAAGCCCCCCGCCCGCAGACCCCCACAACCACCGGGCAAGGGTTGTGGGGATGAGGCCCTTGTCCCCATCAACATGGGGACATCCTCCCCATGTTGAGGGCATGTGGCCTGGTACGGTTCAGGAGGGAGGGGGGGCGCTCTCTCGTCCCCCCCTTTTCCCCTGCAGCCGGCCAGGTTGCGTGCTCGGATAAGGGGTCTGGTATGGATTTTTAGGGGGACTCCACGCCATTTTTTTTTTAAATTTGGGGTGGAGTTCCCCTTAAAATCCATGCCAGATCTGAAGGGCCTGGAATGGATATTTGGGGGAACCCCACGTCAATTTTTTTTTTCAATTTGCGGCAGGGTTCCCCTTAATATCCATTCCAGACCTGAAGGGCCTGGTAATTGAATTCTGGGGAACACCCACGCTTTTTTTAAAAAAAAATTTTCTATCAATGACTTTTGTATGTATTGCCGGGAGCCGTCAATTCATTAATAGCCGCGAGTCAGTTTTAAATGCATTTTTTTCTTTCAAAAATGACATTTTTTGCAGGGACAGTTCTAAGCACGGGAAACATGCGCCACTTCACATGCATATCATACACACCCCCCAGGTACGAAATTTAAAGGAATATTTCACTTTTATTTTTTCATTTTAAGCATTATTAAAATCACTGCTCCCAAAAAAACGGCCGTTTTTAAAACTTCTTTTTGCATTGATACATGTCCCCTGGGGCAGGACCCCGGTCCCCAAACACTTTTTAGGACAATAACTTGCATATTAGCCTTTATAATTAACACTTTAGATTTCGAACGTTCGAGTCCATTGTATTTAATAGGGTTCTAAAGTTTACACGAACATTTTGTCTGTTCGCAGGTTCTGGTGCGAACCGAACAGGGGGGTGTTCGGCTCATCCCTGGTCTGTAGTAGGGATGAGCCGAACACCCCTTAGTTCGGTTCGCACCAGAACATGCGAACAGGCAATAAATTTGATCAAACATCCGAACCCCGTTAAAGTCTATGGGACACGAACATGAAAAATCAAAAGTGCTAATTTTAAAGGCTTATATGCAAGTTATTGTCATAAAAAGTGTTTGGGGACCCGGGTCCTGCCCCAGGGGACATGTATCAATGCAAAAAATAAGTTTTAAAAACGGGAGCAGTGATTTTAATAATGCTTAAAGTGAAACAATAAAAAGTGAAATATTCCTTTAAATTTCGTACCTGGGGCGTGTATATAGTATGCCTGTAAAGCAACGCTTGTTTCCCGTGCTTAGAACAGTCTCTGCACAAAATGTCATTTCTAAAGGAAAAATAAATAATTTAAAAGTACTCGCGGCTGTAATGAATTGCCGGTCCCAGCAATACAGAGAAAAGTCATTGATTAAAAAAAAAAAAAAAACTGCGTGGGGTCCCCACAAATTCAATTACCAGGCCCTTCAGGTCTGATGGATATTAAGGGGAATCCTGCGCCAAATAAAAAAAAAAAAAATGGCATGCGGTTCCCCCCAAATATCCATACAAGACCCTTATCCAAGCACGCAACCTGGCAGGTCGCAGGAAAAGAGGGGGACGAGAGAGCGCCCCCCTCCTGAACCGTACCAGGCCACATGCCCTCAACATGGGGAGGATGTCCCCATGTTGATGGGGACAAGGGCCTCATCCCCACAACCCTTGCCCGGTGGTTGTGGGGGTCTGCGGGTGGGGGGCTTATCAGAATCTGTAAGACCCCTTTAACAAAGGGGACCCCCAGATACCGCCCCCCATGTGAATTGGTAACGGGGTATATTGTACCCCTACCATTTCACAAAGAGTGTAAAAAATTTGAAAAAAAAACCACAGACACAGTTGGGATAAGTCCTTTGTTAAAAATAAAAATAATAATAAAAAAAAAAAGACTCCAGCAGTGGTAATCCACTCTCGATCTCCACTCCAGCGATGTTGGTATCCTGCGATTGATGATCTCTCCAGGCTCCAGTGACGAGGAACAGCACACGATCCTCTCTTCACCGGAGCGGAGACACCCCGGTAATGACGCGGCTTCAGCCAGTGACAGCTCTTATGTTGCTGAGGGCGGGGCCACCCGTCACATGACCCCGTCCCCCTCTGACAAGGAGAAACCCAGTGAACTGATGGGTGACCCTGCCCCCCTCTCATGTAACGGGAAACCTGGGTGGCCCCGCCCTCAGCTACATAAGAGCTGTCACTGGCTGAAGCCGTGTCATTCCCGGGGTGTCTCCGCTCCGGTGAAGAGAGAATCGTGTGCTGTTCCTCGTCGCTGGAGACTGTGTCTGTTTTGAGCCCTGTTTTGTGTCTGTTTTTTTCAAATTTTTTACACTCTTTGTGAAATGGTAGGGGTACAATATACCCCATTACCAATTCACATGGGGGGCGGTATCTGGGGGTCCCCTTTGTTAAAGGGGTCTTACAGATTCTGATAAGCCCCGCGCTCGCAGACCCCCACAACCACCGGGCAAGGGTTGTGGGGATGAGGGAATTTGCCGCGAACACCCCAAATAGTTCGCTGAATGGGCGAACAGGCAATGTTCGAGTCGAACATGAGTTTGACTCGAACTCGAAGCTCATCCTTAGTCTGTAGCTGTATTCTGCAGCATACTGCTTTTTATCACATTACCTTGAGACTTCTCATTGATACCTTTATCACTTCTCTGAGCTACCAATGCACACTATTTTTCTTATTCAATTCTGATGCTGCTGTTTTTTATACTGTACTATTTGCCTTATTATGTAAACATTTTGTGCATACGCTCTTTGATTTTTCAATAAAAATGCCAGGATGTTGATATAAAGTCAGCTGGACAGTAAGTACCCCCTTTGAAATTGACATGCTTGACACAAATGTTACCCATGTCCCTGATGTACAGTCATCGCCTACTAGGTATTACAGCAAGCATCTTTTTTCTTTTTTTTTACATGGAGTCCCTCTTAAAATATTTACTAGACCCTTTTCCACACACACAGCATTGACAGGTGCCCCCCCCCCATACCATCCTACAAGCCCCACAAAAGAGAAAACATAGGGGTCTGCTATGGATTTTTAAATGGTGCCCCACACAAAAAATAAACAGCATGGGGTCCTTTCAAATTTCACACTAGACCCTTATCTGGGCATGTAGAGAGCCTATACCCCCCAACATCATGCCAGCCCACTCTCTCAACATAGGGAAAGTGTCTCTAGGGGAGCCACCTGACAATCCTTCTTATCCCCATGTTGATGAGAGCTGGGAGCTAGGGACTTATCCCCACATTCCGGGGGGGGGGGGAACTGGCCAAATTTGGTAATTTCATTTTCCCATTCATGAAACTGCAAACAGCTTAGTAGCAGCTTGGGTTTGGATCAAACTCATGGTTCATTCTTACTACCAAGCCTGGTGCCATATGCAAAACACAAAAATTGTGCTTTTAATCACAAACTCTATATCATTTATAAATAGGTAAAAAATTTATGATCCTAACACCATAAACAACCTTAGACAATTCAGAGTATGAATCATGAACTCTAAATATGGTCTTTAAGTAGGTTTTTCAAGAATGAAACCAGATTTCAGCAATATAAAATAATCATGGTGCTCATCCTGCACCAACACTTCCAACTTTCCTAATTTGCTTGACAGACTTCTGGTAATAATAATTAAAAAAAAAACACTTTAATCCTTTGTTGCATTTTGTACTTGTATTTACCATATCTGTTTTAGTAGCACAAATAGTACAGCAATCACCAATGCTTGGTTGTAACGTGGGAATCTCCTTCTCACCTGACATCAGTCCCCCAATCTTTCCATATTCCACCCTCCATTCGTTTAACCCGTTTGATTTATCTGCCCCGTTATATTTCAACTCTCCTTCCTGCCCCAATACTTTCCCAATCTTTCCATAGACCACTACTCTACCAGATCCCTCTCCATTTAAGTGCAAACCATTTTTATCATATAGGTTATACCCCAATGAAAGTCAGCGAAGTGCTCTTGAAACCCAATTATTTTCCTCTTACAACAGGTCTTCATTCATGCATTTAGGTTTCTAAGCTCCCAATGCCTTTCCTGTGTTTCACAATGCACATTCAATATGCCAGAGAATATAATCTTTAAAGTACTGCCCTTCAACTTGCAGCCAGTTCTTTAAATTAATTCTTAAGGATCCTCCATCTTCCATGTATTCTCTGATCAGTCCTAACATGGACCAAAACAGTTGGTTCATGCCTGGCCCCTCCCAGTAAGTTGTTTACCCGTTCCACCTATTGTCAAACTCTGGCACCAGAGACAGCTGGCTATAAAAATGAGGTGATCCGGGTGACAAATTATTCTATAGTTCTTACTGATTATAGAATCACTTATTACCACCAACTGTCTAATCCTTCCTGCATTACTCTCACCACCCCTACTAGATGGGATGTAAGTGGTAACAGTGACATCTAGGGCTGCCACCTCTAGGATTTCCACCTGCACATTATCAAACTAGGAAAATTTGGGTGCTCAAAAACAAGACTGGACTTCCTTTTCTGTGTGCCCCTACCATTCCCTCTGACTAAAGTAACTCAGCTTTCTATCTGATCATTCTGACTTATCCACATCCATCATCCACCATCCACATCAACCCATTTTAACTACCTGCTCACTGAGCAGAAGACATCTTATAAGGTTATCAAGTCTCTAATGTGTTGCGATTTAATTCACTATTCCAGATCTCCAATGCAAGCTTACAGGAGGACAACCTGCTCACATATGCCACAGCCCTATTCGTCCTGGAGCTGATAATCCATTTATGTATACATGTGGCACACTGTGTACTGAACACAAATTTAAACTGCTAGGGCTCATTATCCCAGTTACAATATTTATATTACATATAGGAAATGTAAAATGTCACTTAAAGAGCTCCACCCAAAAGGGGAAGTTCCGCTTTAAGCATCCCCCCTATGCCACAGTTGGCATGTAATAATTTTTTGGGGGGAGCAGGTACCTAGTTTTGACATGTACTAGCCCCCCACTTCCAGTCGGACCGCCTATGTGATCCAACCAGAATTTCTCCTCTCCCCTTTCCTCCCTGCAATCTTCTGGGACACATCACAGGTCCCAGAAGATTGCCCGACCATTAAGGAGGTGCAGTGCAACTCATGCATTCGCAGTGCACACCCGGCTGTGAAGATGCAAGCTGCCACAGATGGGTGCCCAAAGTTCTAATGCTGGCACTGGGGAGAGGAGAGGGAGAGAATGGAGGGTTTGGGTGGCCACATCACTGGATCTTGGGACAGGTGAGTGTGTGTTTATTAAAAGTCAGCAGCTACACTTTTTTTAGCTGCTTAATTTTAATAAATACAAAGACTGGAACTCCAATTTAAGGGTCGTTTATTCACATCTCCTGTGTTTTGAACTTATTCAAATCCATTAAGTATGAAACTGGTTGTTAGCACTAGACATGTGCAGAACGGAAACATTTGTTTTGTTTCAGATAGATTCATTATGTTACTAATTTTGTTTCGTTATGGAATTTGTTTAGTTTTGTTCAGAATTAGTTTAATTTGGTTCCAGAATTTGTTTCGTTTAATTTTGCTTTCATTAAAATTTGTTTTGTTTTTGTTAAAATGAGTTTCCTTTAGAAATTGGCTAACATTTTCCAACTTTTCAGAACGATTAGAATTTGGAATATTCTGTGTGAAGAAATAGCTGGTTGTTAAGCAGTGGCCGAGAAGCCAGCCGCCTGCATCCTTAACAACCATGAGTCATCATCTGTCAGCTGGCTTCCTCACTGACAGATGAATGTAAAGAAAAGAATACCTGCATTGCCCGGCAATAGAAAAATTAAAACAAATATGGCATGGGTTTCCCCAGTCCATACAAGGCTCTTCGGGTCTGGTATGGATTTTAAGGTGAACCCCCATGCCAAAAAGAAAGACGTGGAGTCCCCCTAAATTCTGGGCATGCAGCCTGGCAGGTAAGGAAAGAGGGGCCCCCTCCTGAACCATACAAGGCCAGATGCCCTCAACATTGGTAGTGAGTGCTTTGGGGCAGGGAGGGGCTCAGAACCCCACCTCAAAGCACCTTGCACCAATGTTGAAGGGAACAGTTACCGGTCCCCCCTATGTGAATGAGTATTGGGTACATTGTACCCTTACCCATTCACCAAAAAAGTGTCAAAAAAGTATCTTGTTTTTATTACTTTTTGATACAATGTACTCAATACTCATTCACATTGGGGGTGGGATCTGGGGGCTTTGTTAAAGGGGGCTTCCAGATTCATGTTAGCCCCCTGCCCACAGACCCCCAGAACCACTGGCCATAGTTGTAAAGGTTGAGGTCCTTGTGGTGGCCCAGCCATTTTTTTTTCAAATTTTCTCTTTAAATAGTCGGGCCGGGAAATGCAATTGCGAGTAAATTTAAATGTGTTTTGACTCATTTTTATTTCTTTAGAATTTTTTTTTTGCTGCAGCATGTTCTGTACATCCCACAGATGCGCCACTTTACTTGAAGACTAAGGGGACCCCCTAGGCAATATATATAAAGGAATTTTTCATTTTTATTGTCTAACCTAAAGTGGGGATCCTGTTTTTTTTTTAAATTTTCTATTGCTGGGCAATGTAGGCATGCTTTTCTTTACATTCATCTGTCAGTGGGGAAGCCCGCTGACAGATGAGACATGGTACTTCAAGGCCGCCCACAGGCGGCCGACTTCCCAGCCTGCTGCTTAACAACCAGCTATTTCTTCACACAGAATTTGAATCAGTCGATTGTTTTTTAACCAACCAAACCAAATTCTAATTGTTCTGAAAAGTTGGAATTCCTTAAAAAAATTAATTAATTTTAACGGATTTCAACGAATTGTTATAGGGTGGATATTCTAGCTCAACTCAAAAAAAGCTTATATAATTATTTAATATGTTCTACAGCCACAACTGTCATGCCAAAATGTCTCTCTCTGACAATCTGTGCTTCCATGAGGGCTTGGCAAGTCCTACATTTCTCCTCTATCATATTCACCCATGGCCCCCTCCCCATCCCTCTGTCTATTCTCAGATGCCTTATACCTAATATGGTATTATTGATTCAATAGATTTCATGTAGTATTATTAGGTATTACATTAAAACCCTTTACTCTTTCACAAACTGAATTTAACTTGACAAATACTAAATACTTTATATACCTCCAACTCTCATCATATCTGAAGCACCATCTTCGTATCAAATGTAAACTCCACTGGCAAGCAGGGCAATAATATAAATCAGAAATTAAATGTAAAGGAGGAATATCTTTACTCTACTCTCTGATACATGATAAATCTATGTTTATTAAAACACAGCCTCAAATCCCTTGGGAAGGAGAATTAGGAATTATACAGTATCTGAATGGCAGAAAGCCCTCCTTGCCACCTATACTGCCATTGAAAGTATTCAAATATGAGAACAAACACAAAAATACACTATGTTATCTTACCGCATAGAATATCTCCACACTTGTAACTAATACCTCCCCAAAGTGCTGTGGACAAATTGGTACCTTTGTGTCTTTAAACATCTGTTTATTTCTGGCCTCAAAGTTTCCACATAATTTTGCAAGTAATTGTGATACCTTTACTCCTTGCTGCCCAGGGTTAGCAATTTTAAATTTACTGATTGAGGAATTTCCTCCTCTGTTGAGAACTGCTGTGATCCTTGTTTTTAGTTGCCAGATTATATATAGAGGAATTTGAATTCTAATTAATTAACCTGATGTGTCTGAAACCATTAGAATTCTGCATACCCCATTATACTTAAACTATACTGGCTTTGAGTACTGGGAAATATGCGGGTGCCATTACAATGTGCCAGCTGTGGAATACTTGGTAGCTTGCTAATTACTCAAATTAAGACTGCATATTTTATTTTTCTATGCAAGTATGCTCTCTTGTCTGATTGTACTTTTCCCTGGCATAATAGTGAATTGTGACATTCTGATGATTTTAATTCCTATTCACAGCTGCTGTTTTATTTTGTCTTGATACTGGCATTATCTCATGACTTAACTTCTATGTATGGAAACTGAACTTAGTGTCCTATATTTGTAGTCTGGACAGGTAGACAATACCTGTACAGTCAATTTTCTATTTGCTATTTCTTGAGATACCCTAAAAAAATACATATTAACATTGGAAATCAATAATACTGTATAATAAGCATATCATGAGTGAATAGAGACAAAAACATTGCTAAAATAAAAACAATTATAATAGAAAATAAGCAATTAAAAGAAAACACAATGCTTAATGTGGTTTTGTGTTCAAAGTTATGTGATATATTGAACATTACACCACCTACAGAAAATATGTAAATCAGATTTCTTTCAGTCCAAATTTCCTATTTCATTTGTAGCACCATCTGCAGTAGACTTGTTTGGACTTCTTGCCAGGATTGGAGGTTTTGAATACTCCTAGTACTGGAGCAGTAACAAAAAGCAATATTAAAGAAGGAATTTAAGGCTCTGTTCACATCTCCGCATTCCGAATCCAGACTACCAAAAAAGACATTTAATGAGGTGCAAGAAAAAAGGAGTGTCCAATATTCACTAGAGCCACTGATCATGCATATGGAACATTTGTGAAGGGCCTGACCTGGCTGCAGAGAAGAAAGACTGACAAGAGAAAAAAGGAAAAATATAGGTTATAAATAAAAATGAATACAGAAGCGCAAAAAACAAAACAAGGCTGGGTAGGGGTAAACAGAAGCAGGTGCATAGGTTGAGTGACAAAGACTGTTCCAAATAATTTCAGGGGTTTATGAAGAATGTTGAGGACTGTGGAATAGCAAGGTATACTGACCCAAAAGAAAATACAAATAAGAAAGGCAAACACAAAACAGGTCCGAACAGAAAACAGGACCAAAAGACAAGTCTAACATTTAAGGTGAAACAAGTGTTTAGGACAAGAATTCCAAACAAGGAACTACATGCTATTGCAGCAGGGATGCAAGCTCATAACTAAAAAATGTTGAGAGATATAGCGAGTGAGGTATCAGTATAGATCGCTCCTGTATCCATTGATAACTGTGTTTACTATACTTCAGTTTATGAATTAACAGGAACATTTGTCTCCTGTTCATCTTCAATGATGAGGCTGCAGAGAAAGGAGTTGGAGAATATGTGTCCTCAATTACTGTCTCTATCTCAAAGGAGAGTTGTCAGGGGTCTGTTTAGACCCTGGATATTTCACCCAAGCCCCCTCCCCCAACAGCGTTGGAAAAAATATATAGATTTAAAAATGTAAAACATTTTTTTTTTTTATAGCAGCTTACCTATAAAATCAGTTTCTTTGAGTACATCACGGGACACAGAGCACCATAGTCATAACTATGTGGGATGTCCCAAAGCAATGTCTTCTGAGGGGAGGGAGACACAAAGCAAAAACGGCCGCTGCCAGGCATGAGGACCTACAGTATACTGCTGCCTGCAGAACACTGCGCCCGAAGGCGGCATCCTCCTGCTAACTTACATCCATCTGATAGAATTTTGTGAATGTATGTACTGACGACCAAGTAGCGGCCTTGCAAATCTGAGCCACAGAGGCTTGGTGATGCACTGCCCATGAAGCACTGACTGCCCTGGTAGAGTGCGCTTTAACCTGACAAGGCTGAACCCTTTTCTTCAGACTATAAGCCTGACTAATCACCTGACGAATCAACTTAGCAATAGTTGATTTTGATGCTGCCTGGCCCTTTCTGGGGCCTTCTGGCAGCACAAACAAAACATCAGTTTTCCATATCTCAGCCGTCACCTTCAGATAGGCCTTGACTGCTCTTACTACATTAAGAGAATGTAACAATCTTTCTTCTGCAGAACGAGGTTCTGGAAAAAAGGAAGGCAGGGAAACATCCTGATTCAGATGAAAACCTGACACTACCTTAGGCAAAAAGGTTGGGTGAGGACGCAACATCACCTTGTCCTTATGAATAATCAAGTATGGCTCTTTACAGGAAAAAGCAGCCAATTCTGACACTCTTCTTTCGGAGGTTACCGCAACTAAGAACACCAATTTCTATGTCAAAAAAAGCAAAGGAATACTATGTATTGGCTCAAAGGGCTGTCTTTGCAAAACTGACAGAACTAGATTCAAATCCCATGAGCACAAGGGTGACCTGACTGGTGGACTTACGGATAGGTATAGGGCAGCACCTGCATCCCTGTAGAAAATTTTAGAAATCCCAGAAATGGGGGGGGGGGGTGTGTGCGTGGGACTATAACGGTGCTTATATTGATTGTACCAATAGAGTAGATAAAAGGAGAAAGTTTGAAAAAAAAACAACAATTTATTCATAGGTTACAATACATTTAAAAAGTATTAAGGAAGAGTACAACGCAGTGCACTTTATCCTTATAAGTCACAAACATAACAGTCCTACATGTTTCGCCTAATCTAGGCTTCTTCAGGGACGTTTGGAGACTCTATGTTAATCTAAAAAATAATATAAACAGTTCATGGTTATATAATTTTTAAACATCAAAATTACAGGAAAATTAATTACTTAAATGAAGTACATAATGCATTACTGGAGAATAAAGGTATATATAAAGCAGTACCTCTGAAATCCTGATAGCCCTTACAACCAAAGAAGTGTCCCTGTAATGGGTCAAATATACTAGGAACACTATATGGAGTAACAGGCATCTGCGTTGGACAGTGTCCGGGTTCGAAACAGCCTGCGCATAGAGTCCAGAAAATCCAAATAAAGGGATATTGGGTTAGCACCTAGGCTAGTCCAATCTAAGATATATATCGAAAAAAGAAAAAAGAAAAAAAAAGGAGACTCTTAAGAATAGTTGTCAAACAATGTGACTACAAACAAATATACTATTAATGATACAATATAGCAAAAAATAAAATTTCATTAACTTACATATTGATATAGTAAAGGGTGCATATTCTGGGAGCCCGAGAACAACAACACAAGGGGCAACAGGCACATGTAGCAGTTCCACACCACAAAATTCAATGTCTATAAATGATGCCAAAGACAGGGAAAAAAGGGAGAAGGTAAAGAAGAGTCAGCCAAGGCCTGATGTAAAAACACTTCCGGGTCCAGAAAAACATATAGTGGGCCCTGCAGCCCATCAAAAGTAGGGCATTTACCTTGAGATCTCTTCACAAAGGTTTTGATTGTTCATTGCAGAGATGCAACTGAAGGCTTAATCCAAGCCAACAAAGTAAATCTGATCTGCATGAACAAAAAATAATTCAGTAACTTGTATAAAAGGCAGCCCGGTAAAGTGGGCTTGATGCTGTGGATGTGGGTACATACCTGTTTGCTCCGTGTAGTTAGCGCGGCTCCCAGAAAGGGTCCCATGACGGAGTTGTTACCAGCATGGGTCCTATTAATATCCCTGGTGTGCAATTGAATGGCAGCACCGCATATGACGAAATCACGTCTGCGGCGTTCTACGGGCGCTGGGTAGTGTCGTCAGCAAAAAAAAAAAAACCCTGCTGATGAGAGGAAGGTCGCATGCGCAGAGAGGTCCATCAGATGGAAAGCGGTGCGCACGGCATACTACGGGCGCTGGGTAGTGACGTCAGCAAAAAAAAAAAAACCCTGCTGATGAGAGGAAGGTCGCATGCGCAGAGAGGTCCATCAGATGGAAAGCGGAAACTGTAACCCCAGTTGCTCTCAGCGATAACGATATAAATATCGGAAGTACGAATATAATCAACATTACTAGCCCAAGCAATCTTTTATTTATTGTTTTTTTTTCTCCTATTTGACTTTATCTATTTATTTTTCATAAGTCATTAAGCAGTACCTCTCCCTCCCGTATGCCTTACATGTATACGTCCTGATTTCACAGGAGGTTATACTTCTAAATTTCATCATTAAACATCTGCTTTGTCTGTTTGTATAAGTTTCCCCTTCTGTTGCATGCCATTGCAGTTTGATAGTTCATTACATTTACCGACATCTGCGCCAGCAGTGTTTGGGTTCACCAGCTTGTGACAACTACAGAGATCCATTACGGGCGCTAGGGGGCAGTCATCAGTATGCATCTATGCCGCTGAACCCGTGCGGAGGCACGGGTGTTATGACTGTCCGTACTTGTGACCCAGTCCTGCTGGAGATGATCGCGCGCACTGAGTCAGCATTGGCAATATTTGCGTCGCCCACATGGTGGCGCTGCCGTGCGCACCGCTTTCCATCTGATGGACCTCTCTGCGCATGCGACCTTCCTCTCATCAGCAGGGTTTTTTTGTTTTTTTTGCTGACGTCACTACCCAGCGCCCGTAGTACGCCGCAGACGTGATTATGTCATATGCGGTGCTGCCATTCAATTGCACACCAGGGATATTAATAGGACCCATGCTGGTAACAACTCCGTCATGGGACCCTTTCTGGGAGCCGCGCTAACTACACGGAGCAAACAGGTATGTACCCACATCCACAGCATCAAGCCCACTTTGCCGGGCTGCCTTTTATACAAGTTACTGAATCGTTTTTTGTTCATGCAGATCAGATTTACTTTGTTGGCTTGGATTAAGCCTTCAGTTGCATCTCTGCAATGAACAATCAAAACCTTTGTGAAGAGATCTCAAGGTAAATGCCCTACTTTTGATGGGCTGCAGGGCCCACTATATGTTTTTCTGGACCCTGAAGTGTTTTTACATCAGGCCTTGGCTGACTCTTTACATTCTCCCTTTTTTCCCTGTCTTTGGCATCATTTATGGACATTGAATTTTGTGGTGTTGGACTGCTACATGTGCCTGTTGCCCCTTGTGTTGTTATTCTCGGGCTCCCAGAATATGCACCCTTTGCTATATCAATATGTAAGTTAATGAAATTTTATTTTTTGCTATATTGTATCATTAATAGTATATTTGTTTGTAGTCACATTGTCTGACAACTATTCTTAAGAGAGTCTCCTTTTTTTTCTTTTTTCTTTTTTCGATATGTATCTTAGATTGGACTAGCCTAGGTGCTAACCCAATATCCCGTTATTTGGATTTTCTGGACTCTATGCGCAGGCTGTTTCGAACCCGGACACTGTCCAACGCAGATGCCTGTTACTCCATATAGTGTTCCTAGTATATTTTACCCATTACAGGGACACTTCTTTGGTTGTAAGGGCTATCAGGATTTCAGAGGTACTGCTTTATATATACACCTTTATTCTCCAGTAATGCTCTATGTACTTCATTTAAGTAATTAATATTCCTGTAATTTTGATGTTTAAAAATTATATAACCATGAACTGTTTATATTATTTTTTAGATTAACATAGAGTCTCCAAACGTCCCTGAAGAAGCCTAGATTAGGCAAAACATGTAGGACTGTTATGTTGGTGACTTATAAGGATAAAGTGCACTGTGTTGTACTCTTCCTTAATACTTTTTAAATGTATTGTAACCAATGAATAAATTGTTATTTTTTTTAAAACTTTCTCCTTTTATCTACTCTATCTATTGGTACAATCAATATAAGCACCGTTATAGTCCCACGCACACACCCCCTCATACTAAAGGCCAGCTTAATTTTTACCCCCAACTGTAGAAAGGCAAGAATTCTACCTATGACATACTTTCAAGGGTGCCAACTAGGCTTGTGCACAACGGAAAAATTCGTTCCGTTTCGGTTCGTTTCTTTCCGGTCCTGTTGATTCGTAATCATTCGTAATTTTGCTAGACGGGATTTTTCGTGTTCGGACTCATTCGTATTTTTGCAAGCGACATTTTTCGTTGAATTTTTTGTTGCTTTATAATTCGTACTTTCGGTAGAGTACGTTGTTTTTCGTTGATTCTGGACACAACTCCTACTTTCGTAACTTTTTTTGGGTTCGTTGATTCGTAATTTTCCGTGTCTCTCTCACAACGACGCTGCCTATTATGCCTAATGTGCTTCGAATGGATTTGTACTTTTCGAAATACATAGCGGTTATTTGTAACGATTCGAAATCTCGTATTTTACTTTCGTTTTTTACATGCGGCTATAGCCTCCGCCCCTGTACACCATTTTGAGAGGGTTCAGCACGGTGAGGGAGAAGCAGAGAGCAGAGCAGAGTGTTATTGTGCTTCGAATGGATTAGAAATCTCGTATTTTACTTTCGTTTTTTACATGCGGCTATAGCCTCCGCCCCTGTACACCATTTTGAGAGGGAGTTCAGCACGGTGAAGGAGAAGCAGAGAGCAGAGCAGAGTGAGTGTTATTGTGTTTCCAATGGATTTGTACATTCATAAGTTTTTTCATAACGAATTATGCCGAAGACATTCGGGCATTCGCTATTTTGCGGTATAATTTATTTCGGATTCGGTTTTATTCGTAATTGCTTTGTTCGGAAATTCGAATGCTTCCGAATGTCCGAAAGTTGCTAAATTCGGACGAATTTCGATTCGTTACGAAACGAATTGCACAAGCCTAGTGCCAACCCTTGGTTTCACACCAGGAGACATAGACCCTCCAGACCCTATAATAAATGGTCCTAGAGGCTGGCTTTCTAGCATTAATCTGGGTGGTAATCACTGAACCTGAAAGCCCTCGATTCTTTAGGATAGCAGGTCTGGACAAGATGGAAGAGTCCACAAATCCCCTACTGCCATCCTCATGATCTCTGCATACCAGGATCTCCTGGGCCACGCTGGAGCTACTAGGATTACCCGCTTCCCTTCCTCCTTGATCCTGCGAAGAAGCCGCAGTAGCAGCTGAACTGGGGGAACGCATAAATCAGTGAAAACTGATCCCACGGGGTCACTAACGCATCTGTCCCGAGTGTGAGTGGATCCCTTGTTCTCGACACAAAGCTGTCCAACTTCTTGTTGAATCTGGGTGCCAACAGATCTACGTCCGGGGTACCCCATCTCTGGCATATGGCCAGAAAAACATCGGGACGTAGGGACCATTCTCCCGGGAACAACTGTTGGCGGCTCAAGAAATCCGCCTGCCAATTCTCCACACCTGGGATGAAGACTGCAGATAGGCAAGGAACATGTTCCTCTGCCCAAGCCATAATATGGTTCACCTCTCTCTGGGCTGCGTGACTTCTGGTGCACCCTTGGTGATTGATATAGGCCACTGCTGTGGCATTGTCGGACTGTATCCTGACGGAACAATTCCGTAACCTGAACGTTCAGGCCATTAGAGCCAGACGTATTGCCCGAATCTCTAGGATGTTGACGGGCAAGGTTTTCTCGGACTCTGACCACTTCCCTTGGACAGTGGTCTCTTCTAGGACTGCTACCCAGTCCCCTGGAATCCTTTGTTACTACTTTCCAGGTAACCGGACTGAAGGATTTCCCTTCAACTGAGATTCTGGTGCACTTTTAAGATAAGATAAGACTTTTGAGATAATTTACGAGCAAACATGGAGGAAGCTGAATTGCTATGTAGAAGGAATTTAGCTTTGGACCAGCGAAGGGCCTTCTCCGTTTTCTCGGATAAGAGGGTGTCTAATTTCGAGCCTTTTCTGTGCTACCGATTGTGTGTTAGCTAATGTCGGATCCCCTGTTTGTAATTTATACAATTTGTCCAGTTCTTTTGTCAGTGTGTAGATCTGTTGCCAACGTTCTCTATTGTTTCTGGAGGCCATGCTTATGAGACGGCCTCTTATAACAGCCTTGTGAGCCATCCACAGCGTGCTAGGGGATATATCTGGAGTGGCATTTAACGTAAAGTACTCCTGGATGGCCGTGGCGATCTCCTGTCTTGTGATAGGGTCTGCAAGCCGGGAGTCATTCAGACACCAAGAGTAAGGGGTGTCCAACAGGCCAATGAGGGTGGTAGTGAGGGTTACAATGTTGTGGTCTGACCATGGACATACTAGAATGTCTGAGTTTGTGGAGTTGGCTAGGATAATGGGGGTGCAGAAAATGTAGTCCAGCCTGGCGAAAGAATTAGGGGGGGGGAGGTGTAGTCTCTTGCTTCTGCATTATGTGATCGCCACGCATCTGTTAGTTGAAAGGACTGTAGTGTTTTGGAGGCATGGGAAGTGGTGCTTCTGTCTAATTGGGAATGGGCTACAAGGTTAAAGTCGCCTCCGACATACATATGTGCTGAAGAATATCTTTCAAGAGTTTTAAAGAAAGTGGCAAAGAAGGAGGCCTGTGCTACATTAGGTGCATATACATTTGCGATTGTTAATTCCCGTCCTGCTATCAACCCTTTGATAATAAGGAATCTGCTATCAGGGTCCTTGTAGACACGTTGTACCTCTAAGGGGAGCGTGTTATGTAAAAATATAGCAACACCTACATTTAGATTGGTACTGAGTAGGGTTGAGCGGACCCGAACTGTAAAGTTCCGGTCCGTACCGAACTTTTGGGTTTTTGGGTCCCAGTGTTCGGCAATATGCATGTAAAGTCGCGCTTGTTTCCCGTGCTTAGAACTGTCCCTGCACAAAGTGTCATTTCTGAAGGAAAAAAAGTCATTTAAAACTCACTCGCGGCTATAATGAATTGTCGGCTCCCGGCAATACATAGAAAAGTCATTGATAAAAAAAGCGTGGGGGTCCCCTCAAATTCAATTACCAGGCCCTTCAGGTCTGGTATGGATATTAAGGGGAACTCCACCCCAAATAAATAAAAAATGGCGTGGAGTCCCCCTAAAAATCCACACCAGACCCTTTTTCCGAGCACGCAACCTGGCAGGCCGCATGAAAAGAGGGGGGACGAGAGAGCGCCCCCCCCTCCTGAACCGTACCAGGCCACATGCCCTCAACATGGGGAGGATGTCCCCATGTTGATGGGGACAAGGGCCTTATCCCCACAACCCTTGCCCGGTGGTTATCGGAATCTGGAAGACCCCTTTAACAAAGGGGACCCCCAGATCCCCCCCCTATGTGAATTGGTAAGGGGTAGATTGTACCCCTACCATTTCACAAAGAAAGTGTAATTTTTTTTTTTAAAAACACAGACACCTTGGAAAAGTCCTTTATTAAAAATAAAAAATAAATAAATAAAAAACATTCCAGCAATAAAATCCAGTGTCCCGCGGCGATCCCGATGTCCAGCGCTGTCCAAACAAGACGTCATTGGCTGAGCCTGAGCGGACCTGATGGGGAACTTCCTACGCAGTGTATTAAATGAATAGACCCACCCCTTCTAAAGTTCCCCATCAGGTCCGCTCAGCCAATGACGTAGGCGGGGTCTGACATACGAGGGGGCAGACCTGATGGGGAACTTCGTCCACAGTGTAATAAATGAATAGACCCGCCCCTTCTCATGTTCCGCATCTGGTCTGCTTAGCCTTACAGCTACGTCATTGGCTGAGCGGACCTGATGGGGAACTTTAGAAGAGGCGGGTCTATTCATTTAATACACTGCGGAGGAAGTTCCCCATCAGGTCCGCTCAGGCAATGACGTCTCGTTTGGACAGCGCTGGACATCGGGATCGCCGCGCGACACTGGATTTCATCGCCAAAATGTTTATTTTTATTTTTTTAAATAAAGGACTTTTCCAAGGTGTCTGTGTTTTTTTTACATTTTTTTTTACACTTTCTTCGTGAAATGGTAGGGGTACAATGTACCCTTTACCAATTCACATAGAGGGGGGCCGGGATCTGGGGGTCCCCTTTGTTAAAGGGGTCTTCCAGATTCCGATAAGCCCCCCGCCCACAGACCCCCACAACCACCGGGCAAGGGTTGTGGGGATGAAGCCCTTGTCCCCATCAACATGGGGACATCCTCCCCATGTTGAGGGCATGTGGCCTGGTACGGTTCAGGAGGGGGGGGAGGGCGCTCTCTCGCCCCCCCTCTTTTCCTGTGGCCTGCAAGATTGCATGCTCGGATCTGGTCTGGATTTTTGGGGGTACTCACCATTTTTTTTTTATTTGGGGTGGAGTTCCCCTTAAAATCCATACCAGACCTGAAGGGCCTGGTATGGATATTTGGGGGAACCGCACGCATTTTTTAAAAAAATTTGCGGCAGGGTTCCCCTTAATATCCATATCAGACCTGAAGGGCCTGGTAATTGAATTTGGGGGAACCCCCACACCTTTTTTTTTTATTTCTTTTTTTATCAATGACTTTTCTATGTATTGCCGGGAGCCGACAATTCATTATAGCCGCGAGTGAGTTTTAAATGAATTTTTTTCCTTCAGAAATGACACTTTGTGCAGGGACAATTCTAAGCATGGGAAACAAGCGCGAATAGTCCTCAGAAGTTCGGGTCCCCATTGACTTCAATAGGGTTCGGGGTCAAGTTCGGTCCCGAACTCGAACTTTTTTCCGAAGTTCGGCCGAATCTGTCGAACCCGAACATCCAGGTGTCAGCTCAACTCTAGTACTGAGTAAAGAAAGCCTGTTTTAATGACCTATGAAAAAAGGTAGGTTGGTTATTTGAAGCAAAGTGGGTCTCTTGTATCATAATTTTGGCCCCCAGTTTTATAGGTGGTAAAGGATTTTTTCCGCTTGTGGGGAGAATAAAAGCCCCGCACATTGTGCGTGATGCATGTAATTACCATTTATGAAATTAGATCCATTTGAGCTCACGTGAGGAGTATAGTGAAAATGTCAGTGCTACGCCAAAATTCTCCGACACAAGGGAAATGCCAAATATGAGACACCATTTAAAATACACATTGCCATGCCCATTACAATTTTTGCTTTGACTGATATGCTTCGGTAACTGAAAAAAATAAAACATGAATAGAAAAAGTAAAACCAAATTAACAGCAAAGAGAAGAACCAGCAAAACTAACTATATGGAGCTGGTCAAACATTGGGTCAGGTAGCAAACCGCATAAACTTGAAACAGAGGCAGTAGTTCTGTAAGGGGCGAAAACGCCTCTAACTCCAGAATTCATATCCGAACTTCGGAGGGAAGTCAAGATATGAGTGGAGTGGGGTAGCATGGTAGCGACATCCGTCAGAACAGCCGACAACAGTAAAAAAAGAGTGCAAAGCATGTGCATGGTAGAATCATACTCATCAGGGGACTGAAAGCCAGAAATCACCATCAGTGTAAATATCCCGGGCTCAGAGGCAGGTCCATTAAAGATACGTGGAAATGGGCTCTAAGACCCTCTCCGCCCGAGCGTTATGTCCACCTAAGCAAAAACAAAAAAAAAAAGGGGGAGGGGGGATGATCGAACTGGTGTCCACATGCATCTCTGCAATCTGACAAGTGGAAATTCAAGAGTCCTGGAGATATCTTGCAGAGGTCCAGAAATCATCTGGTATAGGTGAATTGTATAGGTAGATGAATAATCCGGATGGTAGTCTCTGGTGGACAAGATAGCAAATGCTGTGCAGAGTGAATTCCTAGAAAGGGCATTAGGTGGCGATCTATCCACAGAAAACAGTGGGCAAATTCAGACTGGGATAGAAGGTAAAAACAGAGTCAGCTCCCAGATAAAGCTAGTTGTCATCCAGGTCTTTAATTAAGGTTAAGACTAATGTCCTGCCTGACATTTTTATTGCGTCTAGAAGGCGTGCGCCAGATTGGTGACAATCTGGGGGTGGCAGATGGGTGGGGAAGAGCTTCAGCATCCAACAGGCCCAGCTTCACTAAAATTTCTTGTCCTTCCAAAAGAGTGGTTGCTGTATATGTGGTTCCATTATGAGGGATGGGCAATTTAAAGGGGAATCCCCACCTGTAGCGTATGTGTGCAGCAGCTAACACTGTGGTCACCTCCGTCATCCTGCGGCGCCTATCCAGGGTCGCAGGGGAGATGTCCTGATATATTTGCATCAGGGTGCCATCCAGGTTGATAGACTGGGAGTTGCGAGCAGCCCTGAGGATCTCTTCTTTAATAAGGATGTCTTTCAGGCAGAGTACAATGTCTCTAGGGGGTTTGTCAGGAGGTGGCTTCGGGCGCAAAGCACGATGAATGCGGTCACAAGTGAATGAATCCACTTCATGATCTGGTAGTAGTAATTGGAACAGCTTGCAAATGGCGGGGATCAGGCCAGTGTTAGATTCAGGGATCCCCCTCAGCCTGAGATTGTTCCTGCGATTACGATTGTCGAGATCTTCGACTTGTGATTGCAGTGACAGTGGTAGCCAGAGTGTCATATTCTCTTGAGAGATCATTGTGAGCAATGCTGAGCTTGTCATGTTTGGTTTCCAAACGATCAGTATGTGCCCCCAAAGCAGCAATCTCCTGAGTCAGGGGGTTTGTGCTTTTATGAAGCTCAGTTTGGAATTTGGTAGCTATCTTGCTATAGATCGATTCCAAGCTTCTATCTAAGTCCTCCTTTGTTAGGGGGGTAGAGTACTCACTGTTCTGAGGTGGAGCGGAGTCAGTCTGTGCGCACTGTGAGGAGGAAGGGGCAGGGCTGCCGGCGCCATTTTGAGACATGCCAAATCTCTCCTGTGATTGCAGCAGGTAGTTGGTTAAAGACCTCTGCGCGGTCCCTTTAGTTTTCCTCTTTGGCGGCATGCAAAGCTTGGTCCTGGGGGTGATAGGAGTGAGTCAGATGAATTTGGCTGCGATCTGGCCCCAGGAAGCAGGCTAAATGGACTGAGTAGTATGGAGCTACTCACACATGCAGCCGATCCCATGGAAGCCGCGCATGCGCCCCCCTTGAGGTTAATTTAGATGGGTGCTGTGGCCTGTACAGTGTGAATCAGCATTTTTTGAAATTTTGGCAGTGTGCAGGCAGCCTACAGAATGTTACGCTATGGGGATGCAGCAGCTGTATAAACACAACCACAGGTTCTAATTTGACAGGCATATGGATGTAGGTGTACAGCCCCAAAAACAGACAGTATGCATGTGTGGCCACTCACTCGCCTGCCTGCACACCTATCAAATTAGTTCATGCAGCCGATGCAAACCCAAAGAGCAACAGACAGCAAAAAATTGCTCACACTGTATGGGCCAGAGAACCTGTGTGAATGAACCCTTAATTTTTGAAATTATTTTTATAAAAAAATTGTAAAATTATTTTTGCAATGTTTAAAACAATTTTTTTTACAATTTCTAAAAATATCTTTTTCGTACATCACGGGACACAGAGCACAGTCGTCATAACTATGTGGGTTATACGCCACCTTTAGGTGATGGGCACTGGCACACCCAAAATACAGGAAGTCCCCCTCCCTATATAACCCCTCCCATCCAGGGAGTTTTTTCGCCAGTGTCTAAGGTGTTGGTACCCGAGCCTCGTGGAAGAAGAGCAAGGTTTCTGCCCGTAATGCTTCTCTTGAGAGCTGGACCCTGAGTTCCGGCACCTTGGTCACGTGAAAACTATACAAAAGAGTTGCTCTGGCAGGGTGCTATACAGGTCCAAGGGAGTGGACTCCATATACAAGAAAGACCCGGTTCTTGAAGGTCTGGCATGACACGGCCCGCCGTGATGGGTGAAGATTGGGTCTGTCTGTCTATGATTTTCAGCAGTATCCTGCGGCGGGACTGGTAAGTCAGAAAAGACCTAAGGAATGCATAACGATTCACTTCTGGATTTTTTCTTTTGAGTGGACGCTGTCTTGCCTGTGTGTTGCCACTAGAGGGTGTAAAATGTAAAAATACCTGGCATCGAGCAGACCATGGTTCCCCTGTGTTCATGTTCAGTGTCAGCAAACGCTCCTGCAGACAGCATTGCTCCTTCTCTGTTCTGTCAGGCCGAATCAGTAGGGGTTTGGGGGACCATCTGCCTCAGCACAGCGGTCATGATTTCCCTGGTGTATACCCCTTGCTACACCCCCCCCCCCTGTCCCCGACATGGGAACGGCCTGTACGCGCGCGTGAAAATAAATCTATTTTTTTAAAGGGGGCGGGGCTTCCGGGAACGCGGAGGGCATGTTTTAGACGCCGCCGGCGTGCACGTGCAAATGGCGGGTACGTGATACATGGCACAGGCGCAAGGCTTACTGGCTTTATAAGCCTTTCCCTCTGGAAGTGTCTGGTTGGCGGATGGTGGGACACAGAGCATACCAGGGCATACCAGGGTTGTTGGATACAGGCATTCCTAAGGTACGTCTACTCAGCGTCAGGCTGAGCATTTATAGTGAAATTATACTAATTTGCTGGACTAAAGCTCGGCAGTAGATGCACTGTGTTAGCACCTCTGCTTTTTGTGCTTAGGACTAGGTCTTCCCGTAAAAGAGGGAGTATAGCAGGGGGGAGCGCAAGGTCGCTGCGGTCAGGGTCTGAGGCTCCTAGTCGCATGTCCGCAGTTCAATCCTCCCCTGAAGGACCTGAGGCAACTGGTCAGTCTGAGCCACCTAGACTCTCAGGTTGTGGCTGCTTCCAACATTCCAGCCTCTGCATACGTCACTAAGGACGATTTATCTTCAGCACTGGCTGGTTTGGAAGGGAAGATAGCTGAGATGCTCGCATCTTCCTCCCAGAATGGGAGAAAACGTGGCAGATCCCCCTCTCCAGCCCTTGACCCCACGGTATCAGAACCAGAGTGGGCAGGGCCTATGGGGACACCTTTGGGGGATCAGGCAGAAAGGCCTACGGATAACTCCGCTTCTGAGGGCTCAGTGTCTGAAGAACCTTTCTCAGCTTTGCAATCTCAAAAATTTCAGATTCAATCCCTTACAGAGCTGGTCCGTTCTGGATACAAGTTGCCCCCAGCACCCAGCAGAGGTGGATGATGTTTCCTTCTCCTCTTTGGGTTTGCTAAAACCTCCAAAAGGTTATCATGCTTTCCCTGTTTACCCATTGCTTGAGCGGCTGATTTATGCTGACTGGGATCACCCAGATAAGCATTTTATTCCTCCTAAGAAGTTTGCTCTTCTTTATCCTATGGAGGAAAAGTTTACAAAAAAGTGGGGTTTGCCTGCAGTAGATGCTGCTATCTTCAGCCTTTCAATGCTGCTTACTGCGATAGCTAGCTATAGATGGAGGGCAGTGGACAAGTTTTGTTTTCACCTATGGTGCTTGTATTGGTCCAGCAGCGCACCAACATCTTTGCAGCCATTGTGCTACATGCTGGGTGTTTGGTGTGCTCCTGTACCTTTGAGGGGTGGCTCCCCTTCAGTCCACCTGCCCTCATCTAACCATCAGAATGCATGTGCCTCCATTGTGGGGACACTCATAGTTAGTGAAGGACCACAGATTCCAGGGGGCCTTGGCGTGGCTCTGTGGCTCACGCATGCGTTTGCAAATGCGTGCGGACAAACCCCTGTTTTTAACGCATACTGTTAGACAGGTTAATTGGTTGTCTGCGAGCTGGTCGGTAAGTAGGCTTGGTTTTTCCTGGACATTCCCCAGGCTTTGTTGTTAGATGCTGCTATCTCCTCTGTAAACAGGAGTTTAACTTGTACAGTGGACAATGTCCAGGTGTTTAGAGATCCAGCCGATAAAAAAACTGGAATCTTTGCTTAAAGCCTCATTTGCTGTAGTCGGTGCAGTAGCACAACCTGCGCTAGCAGCAATAGGCATTTCAAAAAACATCCTTTTTATAAATTACAACCCACTGGAGGGCTGGGTCTACCCAACTTTTGGTTCTACTTCCTGGCTGCCCGCTTTTCCCAGATAGCGATATGGAATATCCTGGAATCAAAAGTTAAGTTTGAATCTGACTCCATCTTACCCTATTGCCTCCCAACCATATTATGGTCACCCTCCAACGTTGTGCATAAGCTTACACCGCTCAATTCAATCGTATGCCATTCTCTCACCCTCTGGCACCGTTACAAAAGCAAACTGATAAATATCACCCTCCCCTCCAGGCTCGTCCTTCCTTGGGGAACCATTGTTTCCCTCAGCATTTCATCACGCTGAGAGTTTTGCTTGGTGAAAATCTAACTCCTTGACTACTTTAGCAGATCTCCAGCTTGGAGATTCTTTTGCCTTGTTTGAGCTCCTCCGCACACAAAAACAGATTCCAGTTCGGGAATACCTCCAAATCATGCAAATTAGACACTTTTATGTTTCCCATTATGGTTTTACCCCTTCCTCCCCTCCACCTCCTACAAACTGATCTGCCGAGAATCCCATAGAGGTAAGGGCCTCATCTCGACTCTGTATAAAACTGCATTGGCTTTGGGTTTTTCCAGGTGAACCTCCTTATAGGCTAAAATGGGAAACTGACTGTAATGAACATTTCGCTCCGGAGGATTGGGATGCCATGCTGGCAAACCTTCAGAAGGCCACTAAATCACTGGCGGTTAGGGAAACAGCCTACAAGGTAATGACCAGATGGTATTACACTCCTTCCAGACTCCAAGTAATGTTCCCGGGAACATCTGGATTGTGCTTTAGGGGCTGCCAGCTGCTGGGCACATTCAAACACATATTTTGGAATTTGCAGCTCCTTGCCCCAATATGGAAAAAGGTGACTGCTGTTGCCTCTGCAATATCTGGAACTTCTTTGGAGCTCATGATCCCAATGTGTTTACTTGGAGCAACGATCCCAGGGATCCTTCGCAGGGACGAATGTCTCATACACACGATCTGTATATCTACTCTCTGGGTCATTGCTCTTCACTGGAAGTCCCCTGTTGTACCCCTAAGCTCCATTCATGACAGAATTTATATGGTGATGATTATGGAGAGGATATTGTATACTCTACAAGATAGGATGCACCTATTTGATCGTAGATGGGAACCTTGGAAAACCAATAAGCACATTTTGTTGGCATAAAGCTAAAGGCTGCACGAGGTTGTTATGCCATAACAAAACAAGACCTTTATGTATTCCTTTTTCATATCTTTTTCTGTATGCTTTGGAATTGTTCCTAGTTTAAATTTTTTCATGTTATGCTTTGGATGTCAATTTTATGATGTATACTGTAAAGCCCTGTACACACACACACAATCGGTTTTACCGATGAAAACAGTCCGATGGACTTTTTTCATCGTACAAACCGATCGTGTATGGGCCCCATCGGTCTTTTTTCCAAAAAAAACGATAGCAAATTCCGAACGTCTGTGTGGAACTCCATCGGAGAAAAAAACCCATGCATGCTCAGAATCAAGTCGACGCATGCTCAGAAGCATTGAACTTAATTTTTCGTCACAGCGTTTGGGACGGTTGGATTTTTGACTGATGGTGTGTAGGCAAGACTGATGGAAGTCAGCTTCATCGGAAATCCGATGGAAAAATCGATCGGATTTTATTCCATCGGAAATCTGATCGTGTGTACAGGGCTTTACATGACGGTATGATTTATTTATGTATAATTTATATATTTTATTTTACCTCTTTAAAACAATAGAA
This sequence comes from Rana muscosa, assembly GCA_029206835.1. Classification (NCBI taxonomy): domain Eukaryota; kingdom Metazoa; phylum Chordata; class Amphibia; order Anura; family Ranidae; genus Rana; species Rana muscosa. The sequence goes on from CM055122.1 coordinate 1,159,092,011, forward strand.
AACGTTTGTAAAAAAAAAAAAAAATGAACCTCAAGACCTCATTTACACACAGAAGTTTAACTCAATACAGTCTTATCTTTTAGATTTATCAGGAATTTTGTAAGTTATGTGATGTCTGTGTCCAGTGATTTTAATGTATTTTTTGGTGAAAATTTTGTTTTGATATCTTGGGGGGCTGTCAGGCAGGCTGTATGGTGTCCCATGATTTATAACAGCAGCCCTGACAGTAATGAAACATGGGGGGATCTACTAAAAGTGGTGCACACAGAATCTGGTGCAGCTGTGCATTGTCAGTTTCTAACTTCAGCTTGTTCAATTAAGCTTTGACAATAAAACCTAGAAGCTAGACGCTTATTGGTTGCTATGTAAAGCTGCACCAGATTCTGTGTGCACCAGTTTTATTAAATCTCCCCCAATGTCTATTTGAGTATACCGTATTTTTTAGCTCCATAAGACACACCTGACCATAAGACGCACCTAGGTTTTAGAGGAGGAAAACAGGAAAAAAACTATTCTGAACCAAAAGGTGTACTAAAATATTTACCAGTGCACATGAAATGCAGCCAGACCTGTCCCATGTACTGCAGCCAGACCTGTCCCATGTACTGCAGCCAGACCTGTGCCTGGTGACTGGTGAGGACGTCATCACATCTGCCTGTCACTCAGATAGTAGATCGAGCAGCCACAGCGGCCATACTCCATTTGGCCGCTGGTGCTGCTCTGTCTGTGAGTGACAGGCCCAGGAGATCGCCCGCACTTGCGGGAGATGGCCGGCCTGGCATTCTGACATGGCGGTGGTGGCGTCGGCAATGGGGGGGGATCTTTGGCCTGGTCAGTATTAGCTCCATAAGACGCAGAGACATTATTTGAGGGGAAAAAAAGTCTGTCTTATGGAGCGCAAAATACAGTAATGCTGCATACACACGGTCGGAATTTCCGTCAAAAAAAGTGTGATGGTAGCTTTTGGTCGGATATTCCAACCGTGTGTATGCTCCATCCAACTTTTTCTGTCTGAATTTCCGCCAGCAAAAGATTGAGAGCAGGTTCTCTATTTTTCTGACGGAAAAGGTTCTTGTCGGAAATTCCGCTCATCTGTATGCAATTCCGACCCGAAAAAAAACACGCATGCTCAGAATCAAGCAGAAGAGCCAAACTGCCTATTGAACTTCATTGATCTCGGCTCGTCGTACGTGTTGTACGTCACCGCGTTCTTGACCATCGGAATTTCAGACAAGATTTGTGTGACCGTGTGTATGCAACACAAGTTTGAGCCAACATTCCATTGGAAAAAAAACACGGTTTACTTGTCGGAAATTCTGCTTGTGTGTACAGGGCATAAGTGTTTTTGTATGTTTGGCAAGATCTTTGCTGATGAATCAAAAAGAATGAAAGAATATCTAAAGCCAAACAGTTTTTGACATTTTGAATAAAAGAGTATTAGAGAATTGCTAAAAAATACTGGTGGATTTTTCTTTTCATGGCCATGGATTCTTAAGGAGCTTGTTTATTTTAAACTTATGACATACAGTACATTATGCATCTATTTCTCATTAGGCAATGACAAAGCAAAAATTGTATTTTACCTTTACATCTGCAATCTGACATTATAATATTACAATAAAATATTATGCTTCGGAAAAATGTTCTACCTGCATGATTGGATTTAAGACTAATGTTTACCACAAAGGAGCAGTGAATTGTTGTAACCCATCCATGTTGCTTCCAATAGGGGCTTGACAAACTACTTTTTTTCAATCCATAATAAGCATGTGTTATAGAAATACAGTATAAATTCTCTGCTTAGTTATTTGTCAAGTATTATGTATTTGTCATTTGTTTTAACCAGTGGGAAGTTGTTAAAAGCTAAATCAAACAAGATCTCAGTAATGTTTTTCAGGAGATTTGTGAGAGATACAGTACTGTGAATAATACTTTCCTCTCTGCTTTGCTAACAACGCATAACAAGCTAACAATATTCACTTTAATAATGGGTGAGTCCTTTCAGGTTCAGCTATCCAATGGTTCAGCAAATCTTGTTCAAAATTTTGAAATTTCAACATTAAGGCTAATCCCACTGAAATCTACAGGGGAAATTCTTGTTATATGTTTCTGCCCATTTAAGGCCAATAGGCAAACTGCTGTCAAAAAAGGCATAGAAAGCTAAGTTGACACTGCTAAAAGGGACATGTAGCAATGCAGAAAAAACAACATTGTGAGGAGAATCCTTTAACCACTTGCCGACCACTGATCACAGATTGAGATTATCTCAATCTGTGATCAGCAGTGGCAAAGAGCCAATCAGCGGTTCTTTACCGCATGAAAGCTGTGCCCAATCACAGCTGATCATGGATGTAAACAGAAAACGGTTATCGGCACTTCTTTCCTCTTACTAACAGCATGAGAAGAGGAGAAGAGAGCCGATAATCCGTTTATCTAAAAGAGACATGTACACTGGCAATCAGGGCACTGATAATCAGTGTCCTGATTATCAGTGCAGTTCCAACAGTGCTCACCAGTGCTGCCAATTCATTCCCACCAGTGCTGCCAATTCATTCCCACCAGTGCTACCAAAAAGTGCCCACCGGAGCTGCCAATCAGTGCCCCCCCACCAGTGCCCGTGCCCCCCACCAGTGCCAGTGCCCCCCCACCAGTGCCGCCCCACCAGTGCCCATCAATGAAGGAGAAAAAATACCTATTTGCAAAACTTTATAACAAACTATGAAAAGGTTATTTTGTTTCAAACTTATTAGTCTTTATTCGTTTATTTAGCACAAAAAAAAAGAGTGGTGATTAATTACCACCAAAGTAAAACTCTATTTGTGTGAAAAAAATGATAAAAATGTTGTTTGGGTACAGTGTTGCATGGCCGTGCAATTGCCATTCAAAGTGCGACAGGGCCAGGACAGGAAGGGATTAAAAGTGTCCAGGAGGCAAGTGGTTAAATAACATGTTTGGAGAGACACCCTTAAGCTGCATATGGTTTAAATGAACAGTACAATTTTTACAGACAGTCTCAGTGATGGTGTTAACTGGCAGTGCATATTTGGCTGTGGAATTTATTCTTTTACAGTCAACTTGGCTTAAATACAACAGCTTTGCCCCAATTAAATTTATTTCAGTTTGAAAAGGATTTTATTCAGATGACTGTAGTAGTGAAACATGCATTGGCATCAAATGGTAATAGATCTGCTGTGACTAACAGATATAGAGCAGTCTAATTTCTATGAAGGCACAATGGGGTTGATTTACTAAAGGCAAAAAGACTGTGCACTTTGCAAGTGCAGTTGCTCCTGAGCTTAGTAAATGAGGTAACGCTTCACTTTGCAAAGAGTACCAAATCACGTGCAAGGAAAATAAAAAATAAAAATTTTTGCTTGCACATGATTGGATGATGGAAGTCAGCACAGCTTCTGCTCATTTACTAAGCTCTGGAGAAACTGCTCTTGCAAAGTGCGCAGTCTATTTGCCTTTAGTAAATCAACCCCAATGTATTTTACTCTGGTGTGAACCAATTGAAAGACAGGCTTCAGCTCAAATCCTCCCCCATTGGTCATGCACCTCTGAAATTTTTCATCTACAACTGTATAATAAAATCCAAAGTAGGTGAAACATGTCACATAAGTGTGACTGGTGGGCAGGGATTTGAGCTTAAGCCATTCTTTCATTTACTTCACACCAGAGTTGGATCCAGGAAGCAGGTATAATTGTATGCTATATATCTTGGAGCGAGATGTGCTCTGTCTCTGCCAGCACCTGAATACAGAGTTTAAACATACGAGACTGATCCTGTGGGATTGGAGCTGCACAAATCTGTTATTGTATTTGTAATTTCATTAAGAATTGAGATTACAGATAATACAGAAGTGTAAAATTGATCAGTAGCAGGGAGAAAAGGGCAAAATGTATTAGAGGAAAAAAAAAAAAGAGTACAGGCAAGTGTTTACTACAGTAATTAAGAGACCACACAGGACACAGCAGTCTGGCCCACAGCAAAACAATGTTAAATAGCAAGCCTAGGACCAAATTCACTAGAAAAAAAGAGTACAGTCCGAGGTTAACTACAGGAATTGAGATACAGCTGTGTAAAATTGGATAGTAGCAGGAAATCTTTAACAAGCTATAATGGGCCAAAATGTACAAGACACAATGGGGGTGATTTACTAAAGACCTGCGCCTGTGGTGCAGTGGAGAAATTGGAGCAATTGCACAAAAATCGGGACTCAAAACATTTATCAAAAATTATGGCGCACTTTTATGCACCAAACCATATTTACATAGGAAGCGCTGTTGCGCATTTGCGCAATCTTTCACGCCTACCATTAGCAAGCGCAGCCAATGTAATCTTCAACATTTTTGTCTGAATACTGTAGATAACTTTACTAGTTTACCATCTTCTGTTACCAGGCTAAAAAGTATGTATTTAATATTGTTTAAATGCACAAATTCTGTCCAGAACATGTAGATCTGTCTTACAACTAATCAAGCCTTTTTACACCCTTCTTTCAGCTTACTCAACTGCACACATGCAATGACAATCCACACCATTTTATGCTCGCCTGACAGGGCGCACACACTTATACATTGGGCTTGTGCTCATTGTAATGCTGATCATGTTAATGAGCTTTTCCTTATCACATGGAGAATATTTCTTCCACTTTTATTCATTTCATTCACTTCTTTTTGAACCAACTCAATATTCATTCTAGAGATCTTCCTCCTTTCAACAACTGTGCAGATGTTTGCTGGACTTGTAATTGTGCATTTTATGGCAATAGTCTATAATCATTGGTGGAGCCAAAACTTCCATGAAAACATCTTCTCAACACATGTCTGTGTATTGTGCATTCTGGACAATTCTTTCCCCATACACTGTCCAATCTGATTGGATGACATTTAAATCCACCCATTTCTCTGAGAAATTCATTTCCCCATACACTGTCCAATCTGACTGGACAGTATATGGGGAAATTAATTGTTTAGAGACATGGGTAGATTTAAATGTCATCCAATCAGATTGGACAGTGTATGGGGAAAGAATTGTCCAGAATGCACAATACACAGACATGTATTGAGAAGATGTTTTCATGGAAGTTTTGGCTCCACCAATGATTATAGACTATTGCCATAAAATGCACAATTACAAGTCCAGGAAACATCTGCATAGTTGATAGGAGGAAGATCTCTAGAATGATTATTGAGTTGGTTCAAAAAGAAGTGAATGAAAGGAATAAAAGTGGAAGCAATATTCTCTTGTGATAAGGAAAAGCTCATTAACATGATCAGCATTACAATGAGCAAGTGCCCGATGTCTGTTTCATATTTAAGAATGTGTCTGCGCCCGTACGCGCAACGATTCCGCAAATCTGGCGCAAGTCGACAGCATGCACCATGTCGCAATAACTATTCCTGCCTGCGCAAATGCGCCAACATTTTCTTTAATCAGCCCCAATGAGTACAGGTAGGAGTCTATCCACAATAATTAACCCCTTAACAACTCCCAGGCATTAGAGCCCACTTAAAGGGCTGCCTGGAGGCAGCATCGATTCTGGATCATGTGATCTATGCGCATGGTTCTCACAGCAGTCACAAGATCAGGAGTCCATCTGGCAGACTCTCATTCAGAAGCCTTGACTGAAAACTGTCAGTGACAGCCCCATCAGTGTGCTGGGAGGGTGAAGTCAGTGCACTTTCAGCACGCAGCCTTCTGCCACTATGGACGCATATGGGCAGTGGCTGAACATTAAAGCCCACCTTTTTGCCACTGCATATACTGTATAATGTATCTTACTTAGACCCGCCCCTTCTCACGTTACGCATCTGGTCCGCTTAGGCTTACACCTACTTGGGGGTCTATTCATTTAATTCACTGCGGAGGAAGTTCCCCATCAGGTCCATTTAGGCTCAGCCAATGACGATCTCGTGTGGACAGCGCTGGACATCGGATCACCGCGGGACACTGGATTTCATCGCTGGAATGTTTGTTTTGTTTTTTTTTCTTTTTAATAAAGGACTTTTCCAAGGTGTCTGTTTTTTTTTCCATTTTTTTTTTTTTACACTTTCTTCGTGAAATGGTAGGGGTTCCAATTACCAATTCACATATGGGGGGGCGGGATCTGGGGGTCCCCTTTGTTAAAGGGGTCTTCCAGATTCCGATAAGCCCCCTGCCCGCAGGCCCCCACAACCACCGGGCAATGGTTGTGGGGATGAGGCCCTTGTCCCCATCAACATGGGGACATCCTCCCCATGTTGAGGGCATGTGGCCTGGTACGGCTCAGGAGGGGGGGGGCACTCTCTCGTCCCCTCCCTCTTTTCCTGCGGCCTGCCAGGTTGCATGCTCGGATAAAGGGCCTTGTATGGATTTTTGGGGGAACTGCACGCCATTTTTTTTTTAATTTGGGGTGAAGTTCCCCTTAAAATCCATACCAGATCTGAAGGGCCTGGTATGGATGTTTGGGGGAACCCCACGCATTTTTTTTTTTAAATTTGCGACAGGGTTCCCCTTAATATCCATACCAGACCTGAAGGGCCTGGTAATTGAATTTGGGGGACCCCCATGCATTTTTTTTTTTTAACCAATGACTTTTCTATGTATTGCCGGGAGCCGACAATTCATTATAGCCGCGAGTGAGTTTTAATGTGAGTAATCCGCGCTACCCCCCCTAAGAGTGCAACTGTAATAGTGTGAACACACTAAAACAAATTATAAACGTATATATGCTAAACCTCAAAGTGTTTATAACATAGGCAAAAAACTTGAAATGGTGCTGCAAATATTAAATAGTCTGGAATATTCAGCTATGGAAACATGTGAAAAAAAAATATATATATATATATATATATATATATGCAACCTTGTGAATGGTAAAAACAAAGTACCACGTAAAAAAGAGGAAAACAATAATCACAAGTGAGGTGTAGATAAGTGCTACAAAACAAAAATAAAGAATATAACAAATTTCAGTTCACTTCAGCTGCCAATTCTGGCCACCCAGATGCTGACAAGGAAGGATGTGTCCAAAAATAGCACAACGGCTTGTATATAACCAAAACCATTGGTGGTTGTAGATAACCAAAGGGGGTTGTAGATCCTCTGCTTGAACTTCTAATACCAGATGATATGGAACATCAGCAGATAAGTAAAAAGAGGCCGCTTACCGGAAAAGATGGGTCCCTGTGACGGAGACCAAAGGAGCTTAATGCACACACATCGAATCCGGATGTTGCTGTCAGCCACAATTCCTCTGCTTTACCTGCCGACTGGAGACTATCAATCACCGTCAATCCTGGAAAGCCTAGTGCGCTTAGGTAGCATGGCCAGAGGCCAGTTTCATAGGGAAATAAAAATAAACCTACTGCACCATGAAGCTTTAGGTAAAAAAACTTACCCTTTATTGTTGAAAAGAATGGGTAACTGACATCTACATGAAAAAAGACACGGCTATTTCAAAAAGACACTACAACCCGCCGCGGCTCGAGCCAGCAGGCTGGGGGCGTGGTGACGTCAGAATCGTGAGCTCCGCCCTACGCTGCGTTTCTCCTGTAAGAGGCGTCTACTGGGGAAGGAGGCTCCTTTTCATCTTTTCCGGTAAGCGGCCTCTTTTTACTTATCTGCTGATGTTCCATATCATCTGGTATTAGAAGTTCAAGCGGAGGATCTACAACCCCCTTTGGTTATCTACAACCACCTATGGTTTTGGTTATATACAAGCCGTTGTGCTATTTTTGGACACATCCTTCCTTCTTGTCAGCATCTGGGTGGCCAGAATTGGCAGCTGAAGTGAGCTGAAATTTGTTATATATTCTTCATTTTTAGTTTGTGTTTTGTAGCACTTATCTACACCTCACTTGGACGAGGAGACTTGTCATTATTGTGATTATTGTTTTCCGCTTTTTTATGTGGTACTTTGTTTTTACCATTCACAAGGTTGCACACACACACTTTTTTTTATTATATTTATTTTTTTCACTTTTTTTCACGCGAGTGAGTTTTAAATTACTTTTTTTCCTTCAGAAATTACACTTTGTGCAGGGACAGTTCTAAGCACGGGAAACAAGCGTGACTTTACAGGCATACTATACACACACCCAAGGTAGGAAATTTAAAGGAATAATTATTTTGTTTCACTTTAAGCATTATTAAAATCACTGCTCCCGAAAAAAAATCTGTTTTTAAAACTTTTTTTTGCATTGATACATGTCCCCTGGGGCAGGACCCGGGTCCCCAAACACTTTTTATGACAATAACTTGCATATAAGACTTTAAAATTAGCACTTTAGAGTTCTCCCATAGACTTTTTGAATTTGCCGCGAACACCCCAAATTGTTCGCTGTTCGGCGAACGGGCGAAAAGGCAATGTTCGAGTCGAACATGAGTTCAACTCGAAGCTCATCCCTATATGATTGCTGACTAAATACAGCAGGATGATCTGGGTCAATTACAAGCATCCCCTTTTATATATTGAAGACAAGGGAGATAACATGATCACCACAGAGGGAAATGAGGGTTTAGCCACCCAATTATCAGGGGACATCAAGCAAGGGCGAAATTAGAGGCAGTGATATTACAGCAGCTGGAGCTTACTGCAGAGTGGGCTCCAGCAATGAGGAGGGGTGGATGATGTTGTCTCAGACCTTCCATGAGTACCACCAACTGGGAAGGAGGACCGTTCAGAGGGAAAGGCAGAACAGCAGTGAGGGGAAAGCAGCAAGAAGCAGAAACACCTAGCAGAGAAATGGAGGGGGCAGAATCCCAAATATATCTGGCAGCACTGCCCAACAGTACAGTCCACTGCTAGCACCAGGACAAGTCTACAGAGTTCTACAGTGCTTTTTTTTCCCCTTTATCAAGAATTTAAAAGTGACAAAACAACAAGACAAGTACTTGCAATGTCAACAGCATGTACAACAAGATATCTTAGTGATCAAATAGAGTAGTGAAATTCAATTCAGTACAATAGGTATAATGGTTAAAGAAACAGGTGTTGTGTTACTTACAGGAGCACTATTACCATGGACCCTATGGGTCTTTATTAATACAATGTCAAAATGCCAGGTGGTGCCTGGGCTCATCTAGAAATATATAGTACTTGGAGTATAAAAAGGACACAAGGACAAAAAGAGAATCAGATTAGTTAGGCACTAGAATTATTAAATTATCAGAAGATGCCTAAGACGGATTTATGTCATCTGGTGGTTTTGTCCCCTCATTCGTCCTTACTGGTCTGAAGTGATAGACCTGATTCACCAGGTCACCGAAGTTAAATTACCTTTTGACCCGTAGATAGTTCTTTCACGCTACCTCAAAGCCCATAGGTAGATACAAATGTTCGCTCATTCCACACCTCCTCAATACAGTTATCATCCCTACTCTTTGGGGGCAACCTACAACTTCAACCATAAAGTCCTGGTTACAAAAAGTTTCTGAAGTAAGTCTCATGGAAGAACTCGCTCACATCGCAAGAGACACTACTAAACAATATACCTCAACCTGGGCCCCTTAGTCCTCCTTCCTTTCTACCCAGTGCTCCAAAAACATAATTTTTTCGTCCCCTTAAGTTACCCTAGCTTCCTAGAAAATCTTACCGTTACTTCCATTGTCTTATTTGTACTAAAAGTGGAGGGTCTAACCTCCCTCTAAGGTTTCGCTATCTTAAATGCAATAGCTATGAGTTCATTGATGTTGCCGAGTGTGCCAGCTTTCCTACCTGATCCCTTTTTCCCCACCCCCCACCCCTCTCCTTTCATTTTCCTGCCTCTTTTCTCCCCCTTCTCCCCCTCTTTCTTATCTCATTTTTAAGTTGTTGTTCGTTTTATTATACTTGGGTTGCTCAAGCTATTACTATGATCCTAATTGACTCTCTTTATATGCTAACCCAACAAAATATCGTTCTTGTATCCCATTTTATTGATGCATCTACATTCTTTTCAATAAAAATATATTAAAACAAAAAAAAAAAGACGGATTTATGTAAGGAAGATAGATCCACAATCTTGCAGCCAGGGGGACCATTGTTTCCGAAAGATGCTTTCTTTCTAATTAGCTTTAGCAAAGATATATTCTTGCATAGCATTAAATATTCAGCAGAGAAAATACTGTTGCCAAGAGAGGTTTTGCGTCTTTCCAGGATTTTGCTATGGACAGCCTGGCTGCAATAGACTTGTGAGTTATAAACATTTGAAATGGAATGAGGAGTATAGTACCACTTGTGTAATAACTTTTGAGCCGATTCCCAGTGCAATATACATTTGGATAACTGAAGAGTTTTCTCAGTTGAGGCATGCCATTGTGATACAGAGATATTGAAGTTTAATTCTCACTCCCAAAATTCTATAGTAAGCGTTTTGCTTTGTTTAATTGTTTTTTGGAGCCAGGCGTAGAAAGCAGTAGGCGAAAGGATTTTGGTAGATTGTCAAAAATCTGAAAAAGGCCACCTGCTACAGCATTATTATTCCACTTCACTAGGGAGAGAATGTGGCGAACTCTCAAATATTTGTAAAAGTCAGTGCAACTTAAGTGATAGATGTCGTATAAGTCCTGAGAGGATTTTAAATGGGTACCCAAAAAGAGGACCCTGAGGTGATGACTGCCACTTGAGTTCCAAGAATTGACGTCCAAATCTGGAGTTGCCAGGTGTAGTGCTAGTAAAGTTAGGTGTCGTAATGCAGGGTAAGGTATACCTTTTGAAGGTTGCATAACTGAGTTCCATACTCTGGAGGTGGCAGTTAAGGTGTCCATAAAGCATTTGTCATGGTGTTGACATAAGGCATAAAATCTGAATAGACAATTAGGATCAGAGTCCAATACATGAGGTTCAATTTGTTTCCATGAGGTATTAGATTAGGGGACCAGAGCTGTTTAGTATGTAATAAAATAGTGGCGTTTGATGTTGGGTGCTCCCATAGCCGAGAACTTTCTGGGTGTACAAAAAATAGAGGAATGAATGTGAGGTCTCTTTTTCCCTCATATGAAGGAGCTGATAAGATTTTAAATGGTACAGAGATGAGATTAGTGGAATAAGTAGTGTCCTAAACACATAAACATTTTACAGAGTGCTATACGACCTGCCCAAGATGTGAATGTGGCCTTTAAATTTTCACATAGTTTGGTTAGCATCGTTAGTAAAATATTGTAGTTGGAGCCCATGAAGAAAAAGAAGCATGTGGATTCTGAATGGTTAATTTTATATAACGAGACCCTGCTGAAACAATCTAACTTATCTTGCCGTGCAGGGAGATATGTTTGTGGATTTGTTAATGACACTAACACGTTGTCAGCTTATAAGCCTATTATGTGTGAATTATTTCCAATCATGACTCCAGATATCAATTGGTCAGAACGAATTGCTTGGCCAAGAGATTCCATAATGAGGGAGAATATGATGGGGGGAAAGGGGACATCCCTGACAGGTATCATTCGTAATTTGAAACGGTTTAGAGAGAAAGCCTGCAGTCCAGACTCTGGAGCTTGGGACTGTGTATAGTGCTTGGATAGCTGAATTTGGCCTAGTATGCCAAATGTATCCAGAACCACTAAAAAAGGTAGCCACAGTGGATCCTGTTCAATGCCTTCTCCATGTCCAAAGATGCCTTCTCCACCAGTTAAGCTCAGTATCTTTCTTCAAACTCAACGCCACTAAATCCCTAATCCTTCCAATGAACCTCTCTGAAAAAAGATAAATCACTACTAAAACAGAGTCTTCCCTTCACTTGAGCCACTCAGGCTATTCCGTACCTAGGAATTGAGCTCTCTAGACCCACACCAGTTAAAAGACCTAAACTACAGAACTCTCCAAAAAAAAAAAAATCCCCAAATGCGAATCTCTAGTCTATCTACACTGGGAAGAGTAGTTTCATTAAAAAGTGATTGTCCTGCCCAATCTCATACATTTATTTTGCATATATATTAACAGTTCCTTTAGACCTTCTTTCCCTCAGTGCAAGGACAAATTACAAAATTCATATGGAAAAAGAAACCTCCTAGGTGTGCTAACCATATTCTAACAAGACACCGTAAACAGGGCGGAGTAGGGCTTCCCCACATTTGCACCTATTACTATGCCTCTATCATGGATCAACTATACTACTGGTTGTACCCCTCAACCAACAAAATCTGATCAGATACAGAATCCTCACACCACACAATTAATATTCCACTGATCAACCTTCTTCTCACTACTGCGGGCTCCCTGCTATCTACGTCAACTTCCTCCTCGCCAGTGAAAGCATCACTTCTGGCCTGGAATAAGTATACATATGACAACTCCCTAATCAACCCACGCATACCTACTCCATCCCTATTAGAGCACTGGGCCAAATTCTAGATCGAAGGATCCAGCATTGGCACACTTATTGAATCAACTCCCTACCAGGGATGAGCCGAACACCCCCTGTTCGGTTCGCACCAGAACCTGCGAACAGACAAAATGTTCGTGTGAACTTTAGAACCCTATTAAATACAATGGACTCGAACGTTCTAAATCTAAAGTGCTAATTATAAAGGCTTATATGCAAGTTATTGTCATAAAAAGTTTTTGGGGACCCGGGTCCTGCCCCAGGGGACATGTATCAATGCAAAAATAAGTTTTAAAAATGGACGTTTTTTCGGGAGCAGTGATTTTTATAATGCTTAAAATGAAAAAATAAAAGTGAAATATTCCTTTAAATTTCGTACCTAGGGGGTGTGTATGATATGCATGTAAAGTGGCGCATGTTTCCCGTGCTTAGAACTGTCCCTGCAAAAAATGTCATTTTTTAAGGAAAAAAAGTCATTTAAAACTCACTCGCGGCTATTAATGAATTGTCGGCTCCCGACAATACATAGAAAAGTCATTGATAAAAAATAAAAAAAAACGTGGGGGTCCCCCACAATTCAATTACCAGGCCCTTCAGGTCTGAAATGGATATTAAGGGGAACCCCGCCGCAAATTGAAAAAAAAATGCGTGGAGTTCCCCCAAATATCCATACCAGGCCCTTATCCGAGCACACAACCTGGCCGGCCTCAGGGGAAAAGGGGGGGAGGAGAGAGCGCCCCCCCTCCCTCCTGAACAGTACCAGGCCACATGCCCTCAACATGGGGAGGATGTCCCGATGTTGATGGGGACAAGGGCCTCATCCCCCACAACCCTTGCCCGGTGGTTGTGGGGGTCTGCGGGTGGGGGGCTTATCGGAATCTGGAAGACCCTTTTAACAAAGGGGACCCCCAGATCCCGGCCCCCCCCTATGTGAATTGGTAAGGGGTACATTGTACCCCTACCATTTCATGAAGAAAGTGTCCAAAAAAAACAAAACACAAACACCTTGAAAAAGTCCTTTATTAAAAAAAAAAAAAAAACATTCCAGCGGAGAAATCCAGTGTTCCGTGGCGATCCGATGTCCAGCGCTGTCCGTCATTGGCTGAGCCTGAGCGGACCTGATGGGGAACTTCCTCCGCAGTCTATTACATGTATAGACCCGCCCCTTCTAAAGTTCCCCATCAGGTGCGCTCAGCCAATGACTCGGTGTAAGGCTGAGGACCTGATGTGAAACATGAGAAGGGGTGGGTCTATACATGTATTACAAAGTGAGAGAAGTTCCCCATCAGGTCCGCCCCCTCAGTATGTCGGACCCCGCCTACGTCATTGGCCTTAGCGGGTAACTTCCTTCACTGTGTAATTAAAATTTACACAGTGAAGGAAGTTTCCCGCTAAGGCCAATGACGTAGGTGGGGTCTGACATACCGAGGGGGCGAACCTGATGGGGAACTTCCTTCACTGCGTAATACATGTATAGAGTCTATACATGTATTACACAGTGAATGAAGTTCCCCATCAGGTCCGCCCCCTCTGTATATCAGACCCCGCCTACATCAATTACACAGTGAAGGAAGTTCCCCGCTCAGGCCAATGACGTAGGCGGGGTCCGACATAACGAGGGGGCGGACCTGATGGGGAACTTCTCTCACTTTGTAATACATGTATAGACCCGCCCCTTCTCATGTTCCGCATCAGGTCCTCAGCCTTACACCGAGTCAATGGCTGAGCGCACCTGATGGGGAACTTTAGAAGGGGCGGGTCTATACATGAAATAGACTGCAGAGGAAGTTCCTCATCAGGTCCGCTCAGGCTCAGCCAATGACGGACAGCGCTGGACATCGGATCGCCGCGGGACACTGGATTTCTCCGCTGGAATGTTTTTTTTTTTTTTTTAATAAAGGACTTTTTCAAGGTGTTTGTGTTTTTTTGGTTTTTTTTTTTACACTTTCTTCGTGAAATGGTAGGGGTACAATGTACCCCTTACCAATTCACATGGGGGGGCGGGATCTGGGGGTCCCCTTTGTTAAAGGGGTCTTCCAGATTCCAATAAGCCCCCCGCCCGCAGACCCCCACAACCACCGGGCAAGGGTTGTGGGGATGAGGCCCTTGTCCCCATCAACATGCGGACATCCTCCCCATGTTGAGGGCATGTGGCCTGGTACGGTTCAGGAGGGAGGGGGGGCGCTCTCTCGTCCCCCCTTTTCCCCTGCGGCTGGCCAGGTTGCGTGCTTGGATAAGGGTCTGGTATGGATTTTTGGGGGACTCCACGCCATTTTTTTTAAATTTGGGGTGGAGTTCCCCTTAAAATCCATGCCAGATCTGAAGGGCCTGGTATGGATATTTGGGAGAACTCCACGCATTTTTTTTTTAATTTGCGGCGGGGTTCCCCTTAATATCCATTCCAGACCTGAAGGGCCTGGTAATTGAATTCTGGGGGACCCCCACGCTTTTTTTTTTTCATCAATGACTTTTCTATGTATTGCCAGGAGCCGACAATTCATTAATAGCCACGAGTGAGTTTTAAATGACTTTTTTTCCTTCAAAAATGACACTTTGTGCAGGGACAGTTCTAAGCATGGGAAACATGCGCCACTTTACATGCCTATCATACACACCCCCTAGGTACGAAATTTAAAGGAATATTTCACTTTTATTGTTTCACTTTAAGCATTATTAAAATCACTCCTCCCAAAAAAACGTCAGTTTTAAAAAAAAAAAATTGCATTGATACATGTCCCCTGGGGCAGGACCCGGGTCCCCAAACACTTTTTATGATAATAACTTGCATATAAGCCTTTATAATTAGCACTATAGATTTCTCCCATAGACTTTTCGAATTTGCCGCGAACACCCCAATTTGTTCGCTGTTCGGCGAACAGGCAATGTCCGAGTCGAACATGAGTTTGACTCGAACTCGAAGCTCATCCCTACTCCCTACTAGACCTTGAATAGTAACAAATACAAAATATTCCGCGCTGCCTAGTTGGATAGCAGCTGACACAACCAGTTGAAAAATGGTGAAAAAACAAACAATACATAAACGTGTAGCGCTAAAATAAAACTGCACCCAAAATGAAGTGCAATGTGCAGCTGTGATGTAGTCAAATAAACAATACATATATAGATCATGAATGAAAAAAATAAAATAGTTTCAAAAGTTCAGTCTGGATATTGAACGATGATACTCCCACAATCTTGAGTGAAACAAGAATGAATAAGAAATAAACACCAGTGGGCTATTAGTTTGTTGATAAATAAAAGGTAATGATGAGAATATTCAATATCAATTAAAATGATGGTGCTCCCAAAAAACTTGAATGAAGCAAGTGCAATTAAAATAACCACCACCAACCAGTTGAAAAAGGCTTACCAGAGGTAGTGGACCCTGAAGAATGTATGTTCAGAGGGTCAACAAAGCATAGGTAAACCACTGTAGAAACCGGATCCTCAGCTATGATTCCAACAAGGCATCTCACACATCAATCCAGTGTAGACAAAGGGAGGGTTTTTAAATCCAGATGGTGAAGCTTGCAGGTAGTGCCCGGTTAGGGCCAGGTAATGACACCACATATGGTGCAAAAAATGAGAGGAAAGAGAAGGCACATAGCGTAATACTGTATATAAAAAGTTATTTAATGTAGGTAAGAACACTTACATTGGAAGAATAAAACAGCGCTTATCAAGTAGTCAATGGCAACAGTGGGGTCTCCCGATGCGTTTCGCATCCAAATGCATCATTAGAATAGTATTACGCTATGTGCCTTCTCTTTCCTCCCATTTTTTGCACCATATCTGGTATCATTACCTGGTCCTAACCGGGCACTACCTGCAAGCTTCACCATTTGGATTTAAAAACCCTCTCTTTGTCTACACTGGATTGTGTGAGATGCCTTGTTGGAATCATAGCTGAGGATCCGGTTTCTACAGTGGTTTACCTATGCTTGGTTGACCCTCTGAACATACATTCTTCAGGGTCCACTACCTCTGGTAAGCCTTTCTTTCAACTGGTTGGGGGTGGCTATTCTAATTGCACTTGCTTCATTCAAGTTTTTTGGGAGCACCATCATTTTGATTGATATTGAATATTCTCATCATCACCTTTATTTATCAACGAACTAATAGCCCACTGGTGTTTATTTCTTATTCATTCTTGTATCACTCAATATCGTGGGAGTATCATCGTTCAATATCCAGACTGAACTTTTGAAACTAATTTTTTTCATTCATGATCTATATATGTATTGTTTATTTGACTATACATCACAGCTGCGCATTGCACCCAAAGTGAAGTGCAGTTTTATTTTAGCGCTACACGTTTATGTATTATTCCCTACTAGACCTTACATTTCAAAAGACGCTGAAAACCTTCAAGGGCCTTTAACATTAATGCCATCTCCCAGAATCTGAAGCCTACACACAAGGATCATCCACTTCCTTAAAACCTCTAAACTCCCGTTGGCAGTCTCCATCCCTGAAACACTCCACAGATTTTACTCCAAACCCTCATACCCTAAGCATGGCATATCCACAATATATGCAGCCCTAATATACCAATGACCCCTCTCCCATATTAACTCCCTATCAAAATGGGAAACAGAATTAGACCTCACTACAACCCCTTCCTTGTGGCAGAAGACCTTCAAATATACCTATGCAGCATCCCACTTCTCCAATCATTGGGAAACTTACCAAAAAAAACCTGCACAAATGGTATCCAACACCCTATAGACTGTCCAAAATATACCCAAACTCTCACTCTACTTGTTGAAGGAACCTGCAGCAGTTTAGGCACCATTGCACACCTCCTCTGGTTTTGCAGATCCCTCAGGTCCTTTTGGGGATAAACCTTCTCCCTAATCTACGCCATATCACCGATCTCTACAGCCCCCTTCCCAGTGCTAGCTTTTCTCCACTTGGGCATAGAAAAATCCCCTCCCCAGATCCAGAGATGTAATTATACATCTTTTACTGGCAGCAAAAGTTAACATTACCAGACAGTAGAAAATTACAGAACCCCCTCTCTAAACTCCACACTAGCAGACCTTAAACTCCTATGTTAAATGAAAAAAACACTAGCCAGGAAAAATCTAGTCATGGACAAATTCCTCTACAAGTGGTCCTCTTTACTGTTCCACCCCAGATGTACTGTACAAGTTTAATGACTTATGTTGTATGTGCAAGCTTAATACCTTTGTTGAATGTACAAGTTTCACGTCCCTGGTTGAATAGTTGTTGAAATGTACTCTGAGAAATTTGCTGATACTTCCCCCTCTTCCTTCCCCTCCTTTTTGGAGATGTTCCCTGAGTTGGGAACATAAGGAGCGGAGCTGGGTCATGATTACATCAGAAGAGCAGGATTTATGTTGTTCAAGAAGGGAGATCTGGTTTCTTAAGTGGATAGTTGTCCCCATGCGTTCTCATGGGCACCAAGTTTAATGAGGAGACCTCTAATATAAGCTTTATGAGCATTCCATCAAACAATATTATTTAATATGGTACCAGCGTTTGATTGGAAGAAGGCTTCAATCTCAGAGGCGATCTGTTCCTTGTAGGTGGGAATGCTGAAAATAGAGGTATTTAATCTCCAGACTGTCTCCAGAGTTGCGGGGAGAGCTGGATATTAGATCCATTGTTACCAGAGCATGATCAGTCCAGGTGATATTCTAATTGGTACTATTAGCTACTGACTGAAGAATATATTTGTCTGCAAGGAACAGATCTAATTATGAGTAAGCTTTCTGAGCAGGAGAATAGAACGTATAATCTTTTTCTGAGTTGTGGTAACAGCGCCATGCACCATTTGGGTTTATCCCACACCCGTCGCTGCCTGCACACTCCATGGCACTTTCTGCATCCGCTGATCGGCTCATTGACCCGCGATATGGCCACAGTGAACTGCTCCAGGAAGGAGCAGCCCTGAATCCACAACATGGCGCTGTGGCTCTGTCTCAGAGGACGCCTTGTGGAGCAGAAAAATACAAAGACAATGGGACCTCTAAACCAAAGTGTGTCAAGTCACAAGGTAAAGAAGCCCCTAGAGATATGTTATACTATGCTCAAAAGCTACCATTCTCATGCACCCAGCCTAGTGACACAGAGAAGTCTGTCACTGACATGCTGGAAGAGGAGGAAGGGAAAGAAGCATAGAGGAGTGGAGAGCATGCCGACAGGGCAGGATGCCCAGTCACAGGGAGACCCTGAAGAGACTGATGATGAGCAAGAACAACCCACTCTCAGGGAAATTTTAAAGGAGTTAATAAATGCACAGCTTCAGTGGACAAACTTAAAACACACCTAGGGTGCCTCTCAGAAGACGTAGTGCTCATTAGACAAGACCTCCAGAAAATAAGAGAACGCACAACTGCCTCTGAAAGTGGGATCAGTGATCTGGACGACAAGTTAGCACCGCTTCTTTGGGACTCGCAGAATATTAAGCAGCCTGCCAGCGCTAACAGTGCGTGGGCGGAGGACCTGGAAAACTGCATGGGGAGGAATAGTGTGAGCATCGTAGGCCTCCAAGGAAAAACTGAGGACCGAGACCCCACAGAATTTATTGAACAATGGATCCTTGACATATTCTGTAAAGATGCTTTTACCCCTCACTTTTCGGTGGAGCGGGCCCATCACACGCCCACAATGACCCTGTCTCCAGGTAACTCACCTAGACCTGTACTGGCCCGTATGCTGAAATACCATAACAGAGAAACTATATTGCGCCTGGCACAGGAATTCCACAATGTTCAATACAACAGGGTCAGGATTTCCTTCTACCCGAACTTCTCAGCTGAAGTCCAGCGCAGCAGGGCAAAATTTACAGATGTATGAAAACAACTGCAGCGCCTTCAAGCATGTTATATCCAGACGGACTCTGCATTACATCTGGCAGGCAAGCCCATTTCTTCGAGTCGGCAAATGCAGCCTCAGATTTGATTCATCTCCATGAAGCTGACCTACGACGCCATCCCGCTATGAAGGAAGGTGCTTAAATTAGGAAGTGTCTACACCAAGGCTGATGTTTTGGGGTGCCTTACACTGAGATGTGACACCTCTTTACCAGATGGTGTCTCCTTTGCCTCCTTCCTCAAGGCTGTTAAGTGTGCCCACACAGGGTGAGCTGGGGAGGAACAGTTTCTTCTTTTGCCTACACAAGAGAATCGAGAGGTAACACCCCCTTTTTTGTTTGTTTGTTCCCCTTTCTTTATCTCTCCTTGGCACATGAGAGCCCTTGGTTTGCAGGGTTACATGAAAGATGTGTTTTGTTCTCTATACACTGTGGTGGGCATTGGATGTGCCTGTTGTAATCCAAGCTGCCTTAGTTTCAACTTACTACTTGGATTCTGGAAATAATGTGTGGTATTTCCCATGGTTTATGTTGGCGCAGTTGCATCCAAAGAACACCTATTTCTCTTTTTTTCTGTTATGCCAAGATGTACTACTATGGGACACACTACAGATTATGAATTGGCCCTTTGTGCATTTCTATACCTATTTTTCATTTGCAGTCTCCTGTTTCCCTCTGACCATGTGTGCAAGTTTGAACTGACTGTGCATCGTTGCCCCTGACTATTTACCTTATTGATACCACCATCATTACAGATGTACCCATTGTGTTTTGGAATGCATGGGGCCTGAGGGACCCTCAGAAGAGATACATGATTTCAGAAACTATACGTAAATATCATCCTGGTATCTATGGCTTTCAGGAAATGCACCTTACCAAAGACAATTGTGTATGCAATATGCTTGGGTTGGTTGGTCCTATCACTTCACTTACTTATATTCGAGAGGGGCTCCCTTATTTACAAGGAATTAGGTGTGCTGATGGATCAGGATGGGAGATTTATAGTTTTGTCTTGTCAACTATATGAGCTACGTTGTATTATAGCTATATTTCACATTCCTCCTCCCTTCTCTAGGGAGATATTGCAAATTCTATTGGCGTACCTGCTGGATAAACCCAATGTACCAATCCTTTTTTTTTTTTTTTCATGAAAAATGTATTTAAAATCAGAACAAGAGGACATAGCATGGTACAGAAGTTGAGGAATACAGAGAAACAAACAATTCTTCAAAATCCACAGGTAGTATCGAAGGGGGATAACCAGTATCCGTGAACCTAAACAATGAATGGTTAGAGGTATAACTACACCAAAATGTCATAACTCTGTTTAAACTTAGTGGTATGGCTTTTTCGAGTCTGCAGGTATAGTGGAGTTAGTAAAGCTTGGGAGGACACTTAATATGGATTATGTCTATTAAAGGACCTCAAAAAGTGTACAAAAAGGAGTGGACGAGGCGTGGCTTGCGCGCGACCGAAGATGGCTGCCTGAGCCGAGAGCTCCGCTCACCGGACAACAGCGACTTTGAGGGCTTTGAGGGCACCATCCCCTGCACCAATCTGATCCCAGACGTCCCAAGACCTCCGCCGCCGATATGTCACGTAAAAGGGGTCAGGAACCGGGCCCGCAACGGCTACAATCGTTTGCATATCAGCCGCGCCATGCACAACATGGAGGGCAAGATGGCGCCGCCAGAGGAACAGCGTGACATTCCCTGAGCTTCCCGGGACCCCCTGGGGACCATCCACACAAAATGAAGCAGGGATTACCTTCATGCTTCTCCTAGATCCCTCGCCTGCAACCCCAGTCTCACAGAGCCCAGCTAAATCGAGGATGAGGGTGGATGTGAACGGACAGGCCTCAGAAACTGAGTACAGGCCTACATAATGATGCAGCTATATCATTGCAGTCATCCATAGCTCAGTTTCCAACTTTGGGGCAGCCAGTTCTGGACACTACTATGAAAGACATGCTCATGTCATTACAATCATCCCTAATGTCTAATCTATCGTCACTGATTAATAGGTTTTCTCTTGAAATGAAACATGTGGACAATAGGGTGCAATTTATTGAGAACAGAATTGAAGAATGCACAGAAACAGTAAATGAATTGGTGCATGCTTATGTGCAAAAAGATGAATCATTATGGGTCAAATCTAAGCTCGGACCTCGAGGACCGCTCCAGACGCAATAATATAAAAATACGCAGTTTACCAGAGTCCATCCAACCTAAAGAATTGCATAACTTTGCTAGCACCATGTTCTCCAGCATGCTCCCTGAGCTGACCCCTATCGAGCTTACCATACGACTCCCAAAACCACGCCATCTTGAGGCGGACATACCTAGGGATGTCCTTCTCAGAGTGCATTTCTTTCAAGCCAAAGAACAAATTCTCATGAAAGCAAGAGAGATGTCACCAGTGCCTGCTCCTTACTCGGCCATTCAACTTTATGCAGATTTGTCACAATACATGCTGCAAATGCGCAGACAACTCAAATCCATCACAAAGGCCATGAACAACCACAAGATTGTATAAAAATGGCGTCATCCTGCCACCATCTTAGCTACTTACAACGGTATTCCTCATACCATCTCCACACTCGAGGGAGGCATGAGACTGCTACACGACTGGGGTATCATACCTGACCCCCCTCCCGCTCATCAAGACTCCCCCGGGGTCCCAAACCCCTTTACCTTTGGTGCGGGCCGAGGGAACCGCAAAGGCAACCGTCACCGATAAATAGCCCACTAGCTACCTTAGAGCGACTACTAGTCCGGAATGGTTCTGCGATTTGTCATCTACTTGCTGAACTATACCCCTAAACTTGACCAGTTGCTCTAGTGAGCTACCTATTACTGGCCCATAGACCTGTTCTATCTTTTTTTCTTTTGTTGTATTTTTGTTTCCTGTTTTATACGATATTTCAAATCGGATTCGCGAGGTGAACTCAGAACATCTCCTTGCTTGTTACAGACTGGAACATTTAACTTGTTTTGTACCCTTTTAGTGTTTTCTGGACCCTCCAATCTCAGTTTCTCAAGCAACAAAGAAAAACTTCTCATCCAGCATCGCCTGCTCTCGCCGTTCCCGGACAATCCTTTGTCAGGACTGCAAGTTACCTCACACCCATCTTTCATACTTGACACTTATCATGGGGATCACTATTCTCTCCTTGAATGCGAAAGGGTTAAATCACCCTGCCAAAAGAGCCTCTTTGTGGAACACTGTCACCCACAATTGCGACATCTTATGCGTGCAAGAGACGCACTTTGCTCTCAATGCTTCTCCCAAATGTCATCACAGACTGTTCCCTCATGTGTTCACATCCTCTTATCCCAAAAAACATAGGGGAGTAATGATCGCTGTCAAAGATACAGTGAACTTCCAACTTATACATTGTGAATCTGATACGGAAGGACGGTATATAATCTTGGTATGCACAACAAACAATATCCCGTATACTATCATATGCATATACGCTTCTAACTATGGCCAAATGGCTTTCATTAAAAAAGACTTTACGTGCTGTAAAGAAGTCACAACAAGGTCATATTCTGGTATGTGGAGACTTTAACATGGTTCCAAACAACGTCATGGACTCAACATCAGGCATTAAACAACACTTTTCCCCTCTGGAAAGCTTCATTGCTTCCAATGATTTATATGATGTGTGGAGGTGTTGTCATGCGAGTGAGAGGGAATTTACCTGTCTCTCGCCGCGTCACAACACCTACTCGCGAATTGATTTGTTTCTCACTGATAAGTTCTTGTTACAGAAGATCTCCGAGTCTACTATTCACACCACCACCTGGTCAGATCATGCTCCTATCAGCATATCTATAGCCGACAATTCTCCTCAACCCACCTCCTACATATGGAGAGTAAATGACTACCTCCTCCGTACCCCATGTTACTCAGCGCCTATCAAAAAACATCTAGAAGAATATTTTGCAATCAAGAGGCTGTATCTGACCCGGTTGTGGTGTGGAACGCCCATAAGGCAGTAATTAGAGGGGTTTTCTTACAAATGGGAGCTAGGGCTAAGAAAGCCAGAACCCAAAAACTGGATAGACTGACACAAGACATATCCAATGCTGAATCACAAAACAAAATGGCACCTTCCCCCTTTCTCCAGGCAAAAATTTTCACATTACGCCATGAGTTAAGATCCCTCCTTCTTGAGAAACATGAAAAGTCCTACAGATTACTTAAAGCTAAGTCTTATACTACATGGAATAAAGCTGGGAAAGCAATGTCCCTAAAAATTAAAGGGTACAGAAGTAAAACTAAAATCCCTTTCCTACATTACCCTCACTCTAATGAAAAACTCCTCAAACCACATACCATAGCAAATGCCTTCAGCACATATTACAAAGACCTATATAATCTTAAAAACGACAATTCCACCACGCAACCCTCCGCAGAGAATATACAATCCTTTCTTGATAAAATTCATCTTCCTACCGTAACTCCACAACAACTCTCTTCCCTGAATGACCCCATCTCGATAGATGAAATATTACAAGTGATAAACAAACTTCCCTCAGCAAAATCCCCGGGACCGGACGGTTTCACTGGAGAGTATTACAAACTATTCCAAAATATCTTAGCCCCCTCACTGTGCCACACATTTAATGCAGCTGCCACATCCGCATCTTTTCCTGTGGAAATGCTCAGTGCCATGGTTGTTACCCTCCCCAAACCTGGGAAAGAACCCACATCCCCTAAAAACTTCAGACCAATTTCACTGCTTAATCTGGACTTGAAAATCTACGCCAAACTTCTTGCTAACAGAATAGAAAATATACTTCCCTCCCTCATCCATCATGACCAATCTGGTTTTACCAAGGGCCGCCAAGCCTCCGATGCCACAAGACGAATGATCAACCTTATCCACCAAGTAGAACTCAAGAAAGACCCCTCCCTCCTCTTATCCCTTGATGCCGAAAAGGCCTTCGATAGTACCGCTGAGATGTAACCCCAGTGTACCCTAACTAAATTTGGGTTCACAGGACAAATCCACGACTCTATAATGGCACTATACTCTAACCCCTCAGCCCGGGTGTTCTCGGCTAACACTATGTCAATCCCCTTCCCAATATCCAATAGAACTAGACAAGGTTGCCCACTTTCATCCCTAATATTCAACCTAGTTATGGAACCACTTGCAGAGAGCATTAGAGCTAACACCAAAATCAGAGGTATCACTATAGCCGATGTGGAACATAAAATAAGCCTGTTTGCGGATGATGTGATTCTCATAATCACAGACCCAGAACGGTCATTACCGGAGGTTCAGAAGACGCTAGCCTGGTTCAGTGATATATCATGGTATAAAGTCAATGAAACTAAATAGAATATACTTGATCTAGGTGTGGGTGAGACTGAGAAAAAAAAAAAAAACTTTGAACATTATTTCCATACATGTGGGCAGAAAATAGCTTAACTTACCTAGGAATACAGCTCACTTCCTCGACTAAATCTCTATTTACAGCAAATTATATACCTCTCTGCACTAAACTGCAGGAGGATCTTACCAGGCTATTTCTCACTTCCTATCCAAAACACATCAAGGGTATCTCCCTATTCTATAATATATTCAACCAAAAGACTACATTCGTCAAATCAGCACCATTACTCAAATGGGAAAAAGATTTGGGACATTTTTCGAGTTACGAGTGGGAGAAAGCATGTAAAGCTACATATCAATCCACTAGCTGCTCTACCCTCTGGGAATTAGCATACAAGCTAACCTACCGTTGGTACCTGACCCCAGCTAGGCTTTCAAAATTTGACCCTTCTCTAACAGACCTATGTTGGAGGAACTGCGGAAGAACAGGTAGCCTATTGCATACCATTTGGAACTGCCCCAAACTAATAAGCTTTTGGAACTCGATATTCAAACTAATTGCAGACGTAACGCTTGCAAAAATACCAAAGGAACCTTCTCTAGCCTTACTCTCCTTGTCTATAGACAGTTACCCAAATCTGAAAAGGAATATATTATAACATATTCTATTAGCAGCAAGACTCAGCATAACCAGAAAATGGAAAGATCCACTTCCCCCACACTGAAAGAAGTAGTTTACACCACACATGTGCACTTCACACATGAAACAACCCTAGCACTACAACACAAAAACAAACAGGAGGCGGGCCTTATGTGGAAACAATGGACAGAATGGATTGATTCCCCTGAAATAGTAAGGATTTTTGACCTCCAGCCTTGAAAATGGACCAATACATGGTTCCATCGAGAGAACACTGTATGTACTTTCCTAATATTAATATCAATACTCAGTATCCCTTGTTATAAGGCGACAGAGGAGGATGCTGGAGGCGGGGGAGGACATCTTCGCGTGGGCACAGTTATGTCCCCCTTAGGATATCCGGGTGGGGATGTCCTTCCCGCCCCCCCTTTCTTTTTATTTATCTCTTTTTTTTAAACTTATCTACCACTATATGAATCCATTTATGTTAATCCTTTTATATAGTAATCCTACCTAGTTTGCTACAAATGATCCATCTATGTCAGGGTCCCTTAGAGATGTAGATCCGAATAGTTATGTCAAAGTGCTCGTTATATATTCGAAAATGTTCACCACACGCAAGCTTAACTGGGAATTTGGGTTCATTTGAGTATGAACCATTGTACCAATGTTTGTATGATCGTAGTTACATACGATATGTCATAAAAATAAATTTTCTTTATTTCATGTCACTGTAAACTTATAATAAAAATCTATTGAGGAAAAAAAAAAAGGAGTGGACAAAAGAAACAAATTATTAATTTCCTTCTGGAGGGTGATCATTTGTGGCCTTAAGGCAATGTGCCAGTGTGTGGTCTAGGATAGTTTTGTTTATTTTCGGGCAGAAAGGCTAAGGATTGTTAGTGTAAAGATAAAGTCTATGTGGGGGGTGAAGGGAAGTGGAGCATGGATTATGAACCTGTCGGAGAGTTAGCATGTTGGGTGTAAGGGGGTCTCTGTATATCCGGAAAGGGATAATTTAGGAGGAACAGGAAGGGGGGAAGAGAGGAGGGGGAAAAAAGAAAAAAAGGGCGGGGGGAGGCTGAAGATTGTTAAGGGTTTGTTAAGGTGTTCCACCTCTCTCTAAGTTGGTTTCAGGACAGGGATGGGGCCTGTATACAGGTCTGGTAGTGAGCAGGGTGAGTGGGCTCTTGACCGAGTTTCAATCAATGCGGAAGATTTGAGAGTTAGGGAAGGGAGTTAGTTAGGTTAGGGTGTTCTGCAGTTGTTTGGTAGTGGTTCCAGCAGGCCCATTTGGAGGAGAATTTTGTAGTGTGCAATACTGATAAGGCATTACATTTCTGCTATTTTGTAGATCTTTGCAAGCTATTCTTTGATAGATGGGGCTCTACACACCCCATCTATAGGAGGAAATGCATTGATGATATAACAGGACGTTGTGGGTTTTTCTAAGAGTACATAGAGTTTCGAAGGGCGTTAGTGGTCTGGAGATAGGATTTTTTCTGCTTAGTGACTGGTTGTTGTGGGATATTAACCTCCCTGGCAGTATGATTCTGTCTGGAATTATGTACCAAAAGCAGGACATTATTTTGCATGGAAATTTGGTGTTATGTATTGTAGGCCTGCAATTCTTAGTAATTACATACTTAAACCTGACCAAACAAGAGTCTAGTAGACATCCCAGGTATGATAACACTTGAAACACAAAATCATAAAATATAATATAATAAATAACTATAAATAATTATAACAAATAGTAATGTAATTATAATAAAAATTATTCAATAATGTAATCAAATCAAAAACACTGAAATTTGCTCAGTTGCAGAATGGTCGCTGTCATTAGATTTAGTGTTTGATGACGAATTTCCCCATAAATCGCTATTGCTCAATTCTGCAAGTGATTCTAATTTATTATCGCTGTTTTTTAGCTGGTCTAAAACCACTTTTAACATTAAAGGGACAGTTTTTGATTGCTATGGACAATCTCCAGTTTCCAGGCAGAATGAACAGTTTTTATAATATAAAAGTGCATGCAGGAAACTGGATAGACCACTAGGGACAAAGGGTTGTGTAATTATTTGATACAGTACTGTAATCAGTAAGATTACAGTATACTGTATGTGTAACGTGTTTTTCACTTTTTGAATTTGGCGCCGAACTCCGCCCCCGTGCGCCGCAACGTCGCAGGGAACGGAGCTCGGCACTCGGCAGTGTGAATCGAGCGAGACACGGCTCGCACACACTGCGGGGAGACATCGCAGGACCCAGGGAACAAGGTAAGTAACTTCCCCTGGATACTGCGATGCAGCCCGAGTCTGGCTCGGGGTTACCGCTACTAGCATTAAAAACTCACCCCGAGCCAGACTCGGGAATACCGCCAAGGGGGTTAAGGCATAGTTCCAAGGGGATGTAGAGGGTATGTCCCCGTTGGAAGGAAGTCCCTCGCGTGAAAGAAGTTTGCCCCGTGTGAAAAAGTGATGTACTAGGACGTGATCGTAGGGCCAGTTATGTGTTAGAAATTGTCTGTGTCTGCCCGGAGGGAAGCCAGGGTTTAAATGAATAGAAGTAAGAGGGCCAGGTATAGACTATATAGAGGTAGACCTGCATAGGTCATTAAAACAATTGATAGTAGGTCCAATTAATGGGTGCAGGCGAAGATTGATTGGTGTGTGGTTTGGGGGTATCCAGGGCAGTGAGTTTAGGGGTATAGGAGAGAATGAGGCCTCTATCCAGTCTTTGATTTTGCCATATGCATTCCACTCTTATTCTGGAGAGATGGCAGGCTCGATAATAATTTCAGATGTGGGAGGCCTATTCCTCCTTTGTGTTTGGGGAGAGCTAGTTGGTTTTAGCCAAGTCTGGGTCTGCGGGGTCCCCATAAAAATGTGGTGCACATGCTTCTATACTGTAAGTGCGAAAAAAGGCTGCAGGGTTCTTGATTGGTGCTGTTTGTAGAATATACACAGTCTATACATCTAGGAAGAGCATTAATTTTAAGTATTTCTGCTCTGCCGAACCAGGAAAATATTGGTTTGTTCCATCGCTTTAGGTCAGGGATATGCAATTAGTGGACCTCCAGCTGTTGCAAAACTACAAGTCCCATCATGCCTCTGCCTCTGGGTGTCATACTTGCTGATGTCAGAGTCTCGCTATGCCTCATGGGACTTGTAGTTTGGCAACAGCTGGAGGTCCGCTAATTGCATATCCCTGCTTTAGGTAATTTGACAGGTTCTGAAGAATAGGCAAGTAGTTCATTGAGTATAAGTCTCTGAGGCGGTGGGGGAGTTGGATACCCAAATATGTAATGTCACCATTCTTTCAATGGAAGGAGACATTTTCCTGACAGCAAGAGACTGTTTGTGATGATAGAGAGCGGTTTAGAGTGTGGGATTTTGTAAAATTGATCCTTAGGTTAGATATGATCTGGAATCTGTGAAAATCATCCAAAAAGACAGGGAGAGAGACATGAGGTTCCGTGAGGAAGAGCAGGATGTCATCCGCAAAGGCGGATAGTTTGTATTCCTTTCTGGGGGTGGATACTCCACGGATATCTTGGTTGAATCTGAGACTGCATAGGAAGGGTTCTAGGGTTAGAAAAAAAAAGAGGATTGGGGAAAGGGGGCAACCTTGTCTGGTCCCATTGTGAACGGAGAAGGCGTTAAAAAGGAGGCTGTTGACACGCACCCTTGCTGTGGGGCCAGAGTAAAAGGACATGATAAAATTTAAGGCCGGGTTCACACCTATGCGAATTGGTTGCGGCTTACACCGCATCCAATTCGCATAACATTTTAAAATACATTGATTTCAATGAGGCTGGTTCACATATGTACGATGCATTCGCACTGCGCATTGCCAAAAGAATGTGTGCGTTTTCTAGGCATTGCGGTGCGGTTCAGGTGCGAATTCAGGCCCATTATCTTCTATGGGTATGCATCTGATTCACAGATGTGTTCAGTTCTAATCAGGATTTCTCTCCTTCTCTTCACTACACTCCCAGGTCACCCAGGTCACCAAATTTGCAGCTAAAACGGAGATGATCTGCTGAACAGTTCTCTTATCTTTTTGCAGAGATAAGAGAGCTGGAATTCGCACTGCACAAGTGTGAACCCAGCCTAAAAGGCGGGTAGCTAGTCCCATAGATTTCAGCACTGCTTCCATGTAGTCCCAGGCCCCCCTGTCAAATGCCTTCTCTGCGTCCAGAGAGGAAGAAGCCTTTTTGTTCAGAGGATCTCATTAGGTGGTGTAAGTTAATGGCTTTTATGGTATTGCCCCTGGCTTCCCTACCAGGTACAAAACTCACTTGGTCTATCCAGGAGGGGAGGAGGGGTAATAGACGGTTGGCTAAGATTTTTGCGAAAATCTTGAGATCCACATTGAGGAGAGAAATAGGCATGTAATTTGCTGTCCGGGTGGGGTCCTTGCCTTCCTTGGGTATGACCGCAATGTGGGCTTCCAGTAGGCTTGGGGAGAGGGAGTTGGAGTCAGATAAAAAGTTAAAAGCTTTGAGAAATGGGGAGGCTAGGATATTTGAGAAGGTTCTATAATATACTGCTGTGAAGTCGTCAGGTCCGGGCTTTTGCCTGGCTTTAGTTGTTTGAGTGCCTGGTCCCATTCTTGTTGGGAGATGGTCAAAGTCAGCGGCTATTTCATTATAAACTGCTGTAGGAGTGTGGGTTTGGTATAGGCTCTGGTCGTTTTGGTTTCTGTTTCAGGAAAGGTTATAAAGAGATGAATAGATGAATAGAAGCGCTCAAATTC
The DNA here is from genome assembly GCA_029206835.1 of Rana muscosa. Taxonomy (NCBI): domain Eukaryota; kingdom Metazoa; phylum Chordata; class Amphibia; order Anura; family Ranidae; genus Rana; species Rana muscosa. The sequence continues at coordinate 1,159,121,894 of CM055122.1, forward strand.
CTGTGCTATGTCAAGGCTACTTTTCAGAGTGGAGACGGTTGGGGTTTTAAGTTTGTGGATTGTTGTTTTTGCTCTTTTGGAGCATAAAGCCTGTGCCAATAGGTGTCCACATTTATTACTATGCTCATAGAAGAGCTTTTGGGACAGAGTTTTTTTTTTTTTTTTTAGTTTTCGCCTGAGTCCTTCTAGGAGTTGTTTATGGGTTTTGACAAGGTCTTGATATGTTTGCTGGGCTAAAGTGCGTTTATGGGCTTTTTCTAGGGTTTTAGAGATGAGATCATTGATACGCGCTTGTCTTTCCTGTTTTAGTGTGGAGGCCATGGAGATAAGACATCCTCGCATTACCAACTTATGTGCTTCCCATTGCGTAAGTGGTGAGTAGGGATGAGCCGAACACCCCCCCAGTTCGGTTCGCACCAGAACTTGCGAACAGACCGAAAGTTTGCGCGAACTTTAGAACCCTAATACAATGGATGCGAACGTTCAAAATCAAAAGTGCTAATTATAACGGCTAATATGCAAGTCATTGACCTAAAAAGGGTTTAGGGACCCGGGTTCTGCCCCAGGGGACATCAATGCAAAAAAAAGTTTTAAAAACGGCCGTTTTTTCGGGAGCAGTCATTTTAATGATGCATAAAGTGAAAAAAAAGTGAAATTTTCCTTTAAATATTGTACCTGGGGGGTGTCTAAAGTATGCCTGTGAAGTGCCACGTGTTTCCCGTGTTTAGAACTGTCCCTGCACAAAATGACATTTCTAAAAGGAAAAAAATGGTCATTTAAAACCGCTTGCGGCTTTAATGTAATGTCTGGTCCCAGCAATATGGATGAAAATCATTGAGAAAAATGGCATGGGTACCCCCCCCCCCCACCCCACTACCAGCCCCTTTGGGTCTTGTATGGATATTAAGGGGAACCCCGCATCCAAAATTAAAAAAAAGGCCCTATATACTCTGAACAGCAGTATGCAGGCGGTGCAAACAAGTCAAGGACTGTAGGTTTGTTCTTAAGTAGAATTTTTTTCTAATTTGGAACAGGTACATTTTTTAAGTGTAGCGCTAGCCAAAAAATCTATTACGTTTTTTGGAGAACATATAGAAGGGTTATTACCCCTGTAACATTTGTTTTGCTGTCTGTGCACCTGTTCAGAAGATTTCACCTCACTTTCCGTCCCAATGACAAATGTTTTTGGAATAGTGGGGTTTTTATTGAAACAAGGATTGGTGATAAAGCATCAGTAGAGAGGAGACACCTTTTTCCCATATTAACTTTTACAGGAGAGAATTTCCCTTCCTGTTGTCTCCTTCCGTTTGCAAGTAGGAGTCGTTTGTAAGTTGGATGTTTGAAAGTAGGGGCCTGCCGTATATACTCTGCAGACATTTGCCCCTTAGGTGTTGGTGTTGCCACAACACTGTAAGCCCTCACAGTTACTCTTGGTGGGCGCTGGAACGCCCTGCTGTGAACTATTATATATCAGGAATTGTAATTACATGCCATTGTTGAACAGTGGTAGGAAAAACTGGGCCTTTGGTGGTGGTGCTGGTGCCACAACACTGTAAGCCCTCACAGTTACTCTTGCTGGGCGCATGAATGGGCCCTGCTGTGAATTATTAGATCAAGAATTGTTATTACATGCCCCTGTTGAACAGGGGCAGAAAAATTGGGCCTTAGGCACTGATGCTGGTGACACAACACTTAAACCCATCACAGATACTGTATTTGGAGCGCAGCAATGAGCCCTGTTGCAAAGCATTGCATCAAAAACTGTAATTACACGCCCCTGTTAAACAGGGGCTGAAAAATTGGGCCTTAGCCACTGGTGGCGGCACCCAGAACCAAAAATGTTCTTCCAAGCTATCGGCAGGATCATTGAGGCGGAAGGGGATAGTCAGTCAACATAACAGGACAGTCACTCAGCATCATCATAAGCAGTCTTGAAGGGATGTGACATTTCAAAACAAAATTTGGTTACATCAGCTTCAGGTGTTTGATAGCTGGTGGTGATCCAAGACTGGTTCATCTTTATGAAGTTCAGTCGATCAACCGAGTCGGTGGACAGGAGCACCCTGTGATCGGTTACAAAGCCACCAGCAGCACTGAATGTGCGTTCGGAAAGAACGATGGATGCAGGACAGGCCAGTAGCTCAATTGCATACTGTGCAAGCTCTGGCCAGTGATCCATCCTCAAGACCCAGTAAGCCAGAGGATTTTCAGTGGGAAAGGCATCCAAGTCTGACCTTGCCCCTAAGTATTCCTGGACCATGTAAATCAGACGCTGGTGATGGTTGCTGGAACCGATCATACCTTGGGGCTGCGGACTAAAAAATTATCTGAACGCATCGGTCAGACGGCCACCTTCCCCACCGCTCCTTTGACTGACCGAAGCCTCAGCAACTCGTTGTCCAGGACCAGGAGTTTGTAACCTCCCAGTCTCTGGGAACACGTTGCACAGACCTTTCTGCAAGGCCTCCCGGAGATGTCTCATCCTCTGCGACGGCAAGATAAGGTCTGCAACCTTACCCTTGTACCGTGGATCAAGGAGAGTGGCCAGCCAGTAATGGTCCCTCTCCTTGATCCGAAGAATACGAGGATCCTTCCGCAGGCTTTGCAGGATCAGGGAGGCCATGCAGCGTAGGTTAGCTGAGGCATTCGGTCCGGAGTCCTCTGGGTCACTAAGGACAACATGATCCGCAGCCACCTCCTCCCAGCCACGTACAAGTCCACGGGTTCCTTGGGACTGTAAATCATCCCTAAAAGACTCCTCCTCCTCAAAGTCCTCCTCCTCCTCAAAGTCCTCCTCCTCCTGCCTCTGTTCTGACTCAAGTGCCCTGTCCATCATTCCACGCAGCGTATGCTCCAACAGGTGGACAAGAGGTACAGTGTCACTGATGCATGCACTGTCACTGCTCACCATCCTCCTGGCCTCCTCAAATGGTGCCAGGACAGTGCATGCATCCCTGACCATGCCCCACTGGCTGGTGAAAAAACCCAAGCTCCCCTGACCCTGTCCTGGTGCCGTAGTCGCACAGGTACTCATTGGTGGCCCTCTGCTGCGTGTGCAGCCGCTGCAGCTTGGCTAACATTGAGTTCCACCTGGTGGGCATGTCACATATAAGGCGGTTCTTGGGCAGGTTCAACTCCTTTTGCAGCTCAGCCAGCCGAGCTCTGGCATTATATGATCTGCGGAAATGCACACAGACTTTCCTGGCCTGCCTCAGGACATCCTGTAAGCCCGGGTACCTGCCCAAGAACCGCTGCACCACCAGGTTAAGGATGTGAGCCACACAGGGCACATGGGTCAGTTGTCCCTGTCGGAGGGTGGAGAGGAGGTTGGTGCCATTGTCGCAAACAACCATTCCGGTTGCAAGCTGGCGTGGCGTCAACCACCTCTCAGCCTGCCCCTGCAGAGCTGACAGAACCTCTGCCCCAGTGTGGCTCCTGTCCCCCAAACACCAGCGCAAGCACGGCATGGCATCTTTTTGCCTGCGTACTTGCGTAGCCCCTTGAACGCCTACGGAGCACCGCTGGTTCCGAGGACAAAGCACAGGAAGAGGCCATGGAGGAAGAAGAGGAGGGGGTGGAGGAGAGGTGTGTCACAACCAGTAGTAGCATTTTGGAGGCGTGGCGGCGGAACAACCTCCAACACTACTGCACCTTGTCCTGCATCCTTCTTAGCTGCCAAAAGAGTGACCCAATGGGCCGTGACAGAAAGGTAACGTCCATGCCTGCTGGACCATGAGTCAGTGGTAATATGCACCTTACACCTTACAGTGGAACCGCACATTGCACAAACTCACGGAAGGGGGCCGAGTCTACCAACTGAAAAGGCAGCAGTTGAAGTGCTAGCAATTTAGCCAAGCTAGCATTCAACCGCTGGGCATGTGGATGGCTGGGAGTGAACTTCTTTCGACGGTCCAGCAGCTGGGGCAGGGAAATTTGCCTGCTACAATCGAACGTCGGTGTACTGCTAGCAGAGTGCCCGCAAGTACTTGGCTGTGTCAGACTTGCACGTGCCTGATCAACGAGTCCGATGGAGCAGAGGAAGGTCCCCCGTACGGATCAGACTCGCGGCCCCTGGTAGAGAAAACAGGAGGCACGGGAGTACAGAAGGGTAAGAGAGCCTGGTAAGTAGTTGCTGGAAGTTGGCTCAGGATCCGGATACAGAAGCAGAGATGAGCCACGCAAGCTTGCGGGCAGGTAGGTATACTGAGGAGAACAGCTGGGTAGGTGCAGAGAAGGGTAGTCAAATGACAGGCAAGGTTGGCAACGGTCAGGCAACGTGGTACAGAGGGGAAGGCAGGTTCAGGGTCATGACAGGCCGAGGTCAGATGCTGGCAGAGGGCAGGAGAAGTCCAAGTAACAAGCCGGGTGGTCAGGAGATCAGGTTTCAGGCAATCAGCAGGGGCAGGATGCACAGGGGACTGTAGATCAGACAGCACCGGTCTGAAGTGTTCCAGGGGTTTAAATGGGCCGTTTGGCACGCATCGGCGCACGCGTCATGCGCGCACATGCACAGGCGCACGCGCCCGTAGTCCGGGACGTGAACCAGAGCGCACAGGAACATGTGCAACATCAGCGCGCATTGGCGCGTGCACCAAAGCGACGACCAACACGTCCGGCAAGGCGAGTTCTCTGACAGGCTGTGACACACCTAATTCTACACCTTCATCCCTCTCAGTGCAGGTTTCAGAGAGGACTGAAGGAATAGTGGGGTTGGAAATCCCAGCTGATGAGGAGCAAGGAGAGGTCCTCTTTGTTCTTTGGTGTGGGTCTTTAAGGTACGCTTACCAATGAGCTGCATGGCAGATCAACATATGTCTGGTCAAGCATGCGGTGCCCAAGCGGCTGATGTTTTGGCCACGCGAGATACGCTTGAGACATATGTTGCAAATAGCAGCGGTGCGATCTGATGCACTCGACTCAAAAAAGGCCCACACCAAAGAACTTTTGGAATAACGGGCAGAGGCAGCACCCTGCACAGGCGGAGCTCTGCGGTGTGCTGCCCTTACGCTGTCCCCCGGAGGGCAGCCTGCCTCGTTGGAGATGTGCCTCCTCCTCATCCTCCTCCTCTCTCCTATCAGGCACCCACATGGAGTCAGTGACTTCATCATCCCCTCCCTCTTGATCACTGGAGCAAACCTGGCAGTATGCTGCAGCTGCTGGAACATGACTGCCAGATTGCTGTCCTTCTTGAGCATCCCCTTTTTGCGCTCACACTACTGCCTTGCTCTACCTGGGTATCATCAGACCCTTCAAAACGCTGAGCATCCTCCTGGAACATGTACCAAACACTGTGCTCAAACAGTTCGGGGGACTACTTAGGAGGACATGGTGGGTCTAGGGAAGGAGCGACTGATGACATTGATACAAGGGAAGAGGACGTGTTGGCAGCTGCTTTGCCAGTACCCTGAGCCTGGGTGAGAGAGGATGAGGAGGGCTTGGTCATCCACTCTACCAAGTCTTTGGCATGATGCGGCTCAATGCGTCCAGCTGCCGAAAATAAGGACAAGCATGTCCCATGGCCACGTGCAGACAATGCACCGCGTCCATCACCAGCTCTGTTGCCCCCAGACACAGAGCCTGCTTGCCCTCTTTTATTGGCTCGTGACTGTCTGCCTCTCCTTGTTGGCCTTCCAGACATTGTAATGGCCTGCAGGGAGATGGGAAAACCAGCAATAAGGGGTAGCTTCAGGTGTATACTGTGCAGGAGGCACACTACACCCACTGTAAGTGCTACAGATGCCTGTTAGTGTAACACAAAAGAAAACAACCACAAGCAATAAGGGGTAGCTTCAGGTGTATAGTGTGCAGTAGGCACACTACACCCACTGTAACTGCTGCAGATGCCTGCCTGTGCCTGTGTTACACAACAGGAAAACTCAGCAATAAGGGGTAGCTTCAGGTGTATACTGTGCAGGAGGCTCACTACACCCACTGTAAGTTCTGCAGATGCCTGTTAGTGTAACACAAAATAAAAAAAAACACGAGCAATAAGGGGTAGCTTCAGGTATATACTGTGCAGGAGGCACACTACACCCACTGTAACTGCTGCAGATGCCTGCCTGTGTTACACAACAGGAAAACAGCAATAAGGGGTAGCTTCAGGTGTATACTGTGCAGGAGGCTTAGCAAAAATGACACTGACACTGTCCCCTGCCTATCCTTCTGTCCCAGTATACCAACACACTGTAAATGCACAAGGTTAATGAAAGAATACCGACACTGTCCCTGCCTATTCTTCTCTGTCCCTGTATACCAACACACTGTAAATGCACAAGGTTAATGAAAGAATATCACTGACACTGTCCCTGCCTATCCTTTTCTATCCCTGCACGCCAACACACTACACAAGGCCGCCGTGCTGGCGGCCTTTTATGGTGTTTGGGGCATGTACTAAACCCCCCTAAGCTATAATTGGCCACAGGCATCCTGCCTGTGGCCAATTATGGCTCTCCTTGCTGATTGGCCAAGCATGCGGGGTCACAGTGCATGCTTGGCCAATCACAGTGCCAGGATTGCACTGCAATGGCGCAGTGCATTGTGGGCCGTTTGAGTCACATGAATTTGGCGTGAACGGCCAACAAAGTTCTGGTTTCTAACAGGCGAACAGACGATGTTCGAGTTGAACATGTGTTCGGCTCGAACACTGAGCTCATCCCTAGTGTTGAGGTATCCGGGGTATCATTATCTAGAAAATATTCTGTGAGATGTTTACGTAGCTTTCGAACTCTATTGTCATTTGTTTATAAAGTAGAATGGAGTCTCCATATTTTAGTGGTGTGGTATCGCTCTGGGAAAGTAAGGGAGAAGGTGATGGGGTGGTGGTCCAATAGGAGCATTGGTTCAATTGAGGCTCTTGTGATTAAGGGTAATGCCGTGTGCACACAACCCTTTTTAATGACGATAAAAATGTAAAAATTTTAAATGGTCATTAAAATGATCGTGTGTGTGGGCTTTAGAGCATTTTTCACAACGTGAAAAACGGCCATGAAAAAATTGGAACATGCTCTTTTTTCAGGTCGTTAACATCGTCGTTTTTCTCGTCATGAAAAACGCCCGTGTGTGGGCTTTAACGACGTGAAAAAAAATGCGCATGCTCAGAATCAAGTATTAAACGGGAGCGCTCGTTCTGGTAAAACTAGCGTTCATAATGGAGATAGCACATTCGTCACGCTGTAACGGACTTAAAAGCACGAGGCTGAAAAGCGCGAATCGTCGCTCAACAAACTTTACTAACATGAAGGGTGGCGCCATCCGAATGGAACTTCCCCTTTATAGTGCCGTCGTACGTCACCGTGCTTTACTCAAACATTTTTTTCCTCGATAGTGTGTAGGCAAGGCAGGCTTGAGAGGAAACACGAAAAATCACGTCGAGAAAAATGCTGTTTTCCTCAATGACATTAAAAAACGGTTGTGTGTACACGGCATGAGACTTGCTGGCTGAGGAGTTAGTAGTCAAGGCGTGAGTATTTGTTATGGGGAGGAGAAAAGGAAAAGTCTGTCGTGGGGGGTGAAGTTTACGCCAAGTATCGTGAAAGGAGAGCTCTTGAAGGCAGAGTCTTATTTGGTGAAGGGCTTGGAATGGTAGGTCCTATTGATGGGAGACCTCAATTGCTATCTCCATCCTTTGCTAGATTAACACCCCCCCACATGGATGGGGAATTTAGACAGGGGTACGGTCCTATAAGTATTTATACAAGAGGTGGGTTGGATTGACTTTTGGCACACTAAGTACCCCAGGTAAAACAGTTTTCCTGTATTTCCAAGTCCCATATGTCCCTATCCTGCATTAAACTAGGCCTAGGTACCCTATCCCTGCTCTCCTACATCTCAAATGACTCCTATCATTCTAGAGGGATATCAGACCATTCCCCACTGGTGATACATCTGGCAGTGAAACCCAAGACCTCCTTACTGCCGGCCCCATGGAAGTTAAATGCCTTCGGGTTGAACCTTTTTCCTTCCCATACCCCTGCGCACGTTCTATAACAGAATTTTTGGCAATAATTCAGGACCAGGGTGACTTGCTGCACAGTTGGGATTCTTTTAAAGCAGTCTTGCGGGGAGTATTCATCTGCCAAATCAGTGCAGTTAAAAGAAATACGCATGAGTTACGTGCAGATCTTGAATAACAGGTACACCAATTGGAGCAAGCATTTATTGATGACCCTACAGATTCAACTAAAGGGTCTTGGTTATCTGCCCAGTATACACTTACCCAGCAGATAAGAAACACTTTTTTACAAACTGGCTTTCTATGAGGAGGGGGAACAAACTGGGAGGTTACTTGATAAAATTGCTAGATCTCAGTGCACAGGGAATACTATTGGAGCACTTAGAGATGAGCAGGGTGGGTTGGTCAATACCCCTGACTCTATAATGTTAGTATTAGTCTAATTAAAAAAAAAAAAAAAAAAAGGCGAATATTGGGCTTGTGTATAATATATCTCAGATCATTTGTTGATGTTTTATAACACAAAAAACTGTATATATAAAAAGTATGTTGCGCTAAAAAATAAATGCACAAAAAGTGTAACAATAAAGTCAAAAACGGGCAAAGGCCAAGTTCACATATTCCAATGGCTATGGAAAATAGAAACTCCTCAAGTGGTGCAAGAAAAGGAAATTGTAAAGATAAATCCTCCACCTTAATAGAGTACATCTTAACCTGTGTGTCGGTGGCTCTATTAAGGTGGAGGATTTACCTTTCCAATTTCCTATTCTTGCACCACTTGAGTAGTTTCTATTTTCCATAACCTTTGGAATATGTGAACTTAACCTTGGTGGACTTTATTGACCCCTCTTTTTTGTTACACTTTTTGTATATTTTTTAGCGCAACTTAGTCTAATTTTACTCTAACGTATACCAATCAAAACAGCGCTGTACTTAGCAAGATATTTATATATTGCAGGAAAATAATAAAAGAAACTGCGCTATGATAAAAATGGCATTCTGTTGTGTGCACAAAAAAAATACCTGAAAACTAAAAATGGAAGCAGCAACTATTCTGCAAACAACCAGTGAACAAAAATAAATATAGTTGCGCTAAACCCAATATAGTGATAATTGACAAACAAATGTCATAAGTGATCAAACTAATGAAACACAAACTAAATGAGTAAAAGCACAATCAGCAAAAACAGTACAGTGTACAAAATATAAGTTGCAACGTATTAAGTTGAATTCATAAAGTGCAAAAATACTAATAAAAAAAGTTTGTAAAGTGCATGAAATTAGTCCAAATTTCACTTCAGTGATAAAACACCACCTGTGCAAAAAAATCCAATAGCATCCAACTCTTCTGATGAGGACACAAACCAAGTGATTTCCACCACCAAAAGACAAGTAATTGTGCTTACCAGAGCACCATGGTCCCCTAAAACGGAGGACCAAAATATGCTTGTAGTGAATCTCAGCAGGATTGTGGTGACACCCTGTGTTCACAGCCTCACTAGTCAGCACATTCCACGGTGATAAACATGCAAGGAAGACAGATGTTTCGATAGTGTAAAATCTTCCAATGGTTTATTAAAAAGTAATATTAAAAAGGACACTCACAATTTACAAAGGAAAAACCAGCCTTGAGCCTGCTGCGCCGGCCGGACGCAAGCAGGCAGACCCGTCCGTGTGGAGATATAGCAGTGGAGATGATGACGTTTTCTTGTATTTATACACCTGCAGGCTTTAGTGATCACTCCTTCGGGAGGGCTGACAGCTCAAAGCCTCCTCTCTCTGCCATAGAGCCGGCTCCATGGCGGAGAGGGGAGGCTTCGAGCTGTAAGCACCCTCCACTGCTGTGTTCAGCGAGACTGTAAACACAGGGTGTCACCACGATCCAGCTGAGATTTAACTACAAGCACTTTTTAAACCTCCGTTATAGGGGACCATGGTGCTCTGGTAAGCACAATTACTTGTCTTTTGGTGGTGGAAATCACTTGGTTTGTGTCCTCATCTGAAGAGTTGGATGCCATTGGACTATTTTGCACGGGTGGAGTATTATCACTGAAGTGAAATTTGGACTAATTTCATGCACTTAAACTTTTTTTATTATTTTTGCACTTTATGAATTCAACTTTATACTTTGGAACTTATCTTTTGTACACTGTACTGTTTTTGCTGATTGTGTTTTTACTCATTTAGTTTGTGTTTCATTAATTTGATCACTTATGACATTCGTTTGTCAATTATCACTATATTAGGTTTAGCGCAACTATATTATTTCTTATTTATATATTGCAAAATACTAGAATATCTGTCTACCGGAACTCTCTGCCGCTGACGAGAAATGCTTGACTCTCCGCTTACATTGGAGGAGTTACAGCAGGCAACTGCTGCATTCCCCAACTGTAAGGCCCCAGGGGATGATGAACTGCCGATGGAGACATACAAACTGTATGGGGAACAGATCTTGCCATTTAAGCTAAAGGTGTTTACTGCTGTTATTCAAAGTGAAACTACCATATTCTATGACCAAAGCTAATATAACACTTTTACTGAAACTGGTTAAGGACCCCACGGATCCGGGCTCCTATAGACCGATCTTTCTACTCCAGAGCAACATAAAAATCCTGGCAAATGTACTAGCGATACACCTCAATAAAACTTCCTCCACGATTTCCCACCCAGACCAGTCTGGCTTCACGCCACAAAAGTAAATGGCTGTCAATTTACGCAGACTGTTCCTTAATATGCAAACCAGAGCTGATATGGGCAACAGAGCACTATTATCTCTAGATGCGGCCAATGCCTTTGATAGTGTGGAATGGCCCTTTTTTGGGCTGTCCCATCTAAATTTGGCTTTGGCCCAGTCTTCAAGTCATGAGTCCAACTATTTTATAGTCAACCTGTGGCAGCTATTAGGGAAGCTGACAGGATCTCCCCCGGAGAGCAAGGGGGGGTGTGGAGAGCACAGGGGGGCAGCGGAGAGCATGGAGGGATGTGGAAAACACAGGGGGCACCGGAGAGCATGGGGGGATGTGGAAAGCACATGGGGCAGCGGAGAGCATGGGGGATGTGGAGAGCACAGGGGGGCACCGGAGAGCATTAGGGGATGTGGAGAGCACAGGGGGGCACCGGAGAGCATTAGGGGATGTGGAGAGCACAGAGGGGGGCACCGGAGAGTATATGGGGGCAGCAGAGAGCATGGGGGGATGTAGAGAGCACATGGGGGCAGCAGAGAGCATGGGGGGATGTAGAGAGCACATGGGGGATGTGGAGAGCACATGGGAGCAGTGGAGAGCATGGGGGGGATGTGGAGAGCATGGGGGAGGTGGAGAGCACGGGAGGGGCAGCAGAAATAAGCAGGACAGGAGGAGCAGTGGGGGTGGCTTCATATAGAAGAAACATTTTCCTCCTGCAGTCTATGAATGCCTGCTTCTCTCCCAGGCATTCAAAGACTGCAGGAGGAAGATGGAGAAAATGATTCTATATGCATCCGCCCCCACTTCTCCTCCTATCCAGGTTACAGGGTGGGCTGCACTCACGTTCTGTATGATCTGACTCCAAGGTGTCTCCTCTAGCTCCTCCTCCTTCATGGTCACGCCCCGGCATAGACGGCTGAACATAAGTGCGGCCGCAAAAGTGTCTCGTCTAGCTCATCCCCTTTCATGGTCATGCCCCCGGCACAGACAGCTTCACTATACGTGCGTCATGGAGAGCTCTCCTCCCCCTTCATGTTTCTGTCTCCCCGGTGCTGATGGCTGGGCTGAACTAGCAGCCGGGCAGACGCGGAGAGACGGGTGAGTGTCGGGGGCTCAAAAAGCAGCCCAGCTGCCTTGGGCATAGCGAGGACTTGCGGCCCGGCCAATCTGGGCCTGCTTTTCAATGTTACTGGCAGAGTTTTGGACTTCCTATCCCCTGAAGGTGGGCGAGAAATGGGAAAGAGATCTTGGTCCTTTTATAGAAGATCAATGGGAGGAGGCGTTACAGGCTGTACCCCAATGCTCCCTCAATGTAACACAAAGGCTTATGCAACTAGGTCTACTTTTAAGGGTACATTTCACACCAGCTAGATTTGCAATAGGTATTTTAGTTTACCCCCGTGTAGTAAATGTTCTAGGGACCATGGGGATCTGATCCTCTTGACCTGGCGATGCCGCAAATTGTACTTATACTGGGTGAGAGTGTTGAATACTATAAACTCTGTTTCAAACCTATTCCACTTGACCCCAAACCATGTCTTTCAGGTACTGTATATTCAATGATTTTCAATTAACGGTCCCCACGAGAGAGGATGTGGCCAGAGCTCTCTTTCAGGCTCAAAGGGTAATACTTTGACACTGCAAGTCCACTAATTCTCCTTCACATTAGGAATGGGTGCAATGTACTGTATGGGGGAAACTCTTAGATTAGAGAAATATATCTATCAGCACAGGGGACCCCCCCATAACTTTGATAACTTATGGGGTCCCTGGTTAAATACCCCAGGATTGAGCCCGCTCGAACTGGTGATGGAAAGACTACTCATTAGATAGGTTCTTTGGTTGTATATGCTCTATGAATGTAACTGTGCTGTCTACTGCAAGATAACAGAATAAGGGTAGATACAAAAACCCTTCAATAAAGATTTGAAGGTATTAACTTGGGTATAGCTAAGTCAAATTGTCTTTACTAGGGATGAGCTCGGTGTTCGAGTCAAACATACGTTCGACCGTTCGGCGAACATCGAACGATTTGGGCCGTTCGTGCCAAATTCGAGTGACGCAAACGGCCCACAATACACTGCGCCATCGCAGTGCAATCCTGGCGCTGTGATTGGCCAAGAAGCACTGTGACCCCGCATGCTTGGCCAATCACAGCGCCGGCAGCTAGGAGAGCCATAATTGGCCACAGGCAGGTTGCCTGTGGCCAATTATAGCTCAGGGGGTTTAGCACACGCCCCACACTATAAAAGGCCGCCAGCGCGGCGGCCTTGTGTAGTGTGTTCCGGCGCAGGGAAAGAGAAGGATAGGCAGGGACAGTGTTGATATTCTTTGTGCTATTCTTGTGTGCAGGGAGAGCGAAGGATAGGCAGGGAGAGTGTCGGTGTCATATTATTTGCTAAACCTTATGTGCAGGGAGAGAGAAGGATAGGCAGGGGACAGTGTCAGTGTCATATTCTTTACTAAACCTTGTGTGCAGGGAGAGAGAAGGATAGGCAGGGGACAGTGTTAGTGTCATATTCTTTACTAAACCTTGTGTGCAGGGAGAGAGAAGGATAGGCAGGGAGAGTGTCAGTGTCATATTCTTTGATAAACCTTGTGTGCAGGGAGAGAGAAGGATAGGCAGGGGACAGTGTCAGTGTCATTGTTGCCAAGCCTCCTGCACATTATACACCTGAAGTTAGCCTGTATTGCTGTGTTTTCCTGGTGTGTTACACCAACAGGCATTTGCAGCACTTACAGCGGGCGGAGTGTGCCTCCTGCACATTATACACCTGAAGTTAGCCCGTATTGCTGTGTTTTGCTGGTGTGTTACACCAACAGGCATTTGCAGCACTTACAGCGGGCGTAGTGTGATTCCTGCAAAATATACTCCTGAAGCTAGGCCTTATTGCTGGTTTTCCCCATCTCCCTGCAGGCCATTAGAATGTCTGGAAGGCAAAATAGGAGAGGCAGACAGTCAGGAGCCAACAAAAGAGGGCAAGCAGGCTCTGTGTCTAGAGACAACAGTGCTGGTCGTGGACGCGGTGCATCGCCATCAGCACGTGGCCATGGGACACGCTTGTCCTTTTCGGCAGCTGGACGTGTTAAGCCGCATCATGCCGAAGACTTGGTAGAGTGGATGACCAAGCCCTCCTCATCCTCCTCATCCTCTCTCACCCAGGCTCAGGGTACTGGCAAAGCAGCTGCCAAAGCATCCTCTTCCCTGGTATCAATGTCATCATCAGTCACTCCTTCCCTAGACCAACCGTGTCCTCCTGAGGAGTCCCCCGAACTGTTTGAGCACAGTGTTGGGTACATGCTCCAGGAGGATGCCCAGCGTTTCGAAGGGTCTGATGATGATACCCAGCTAGAGGAAGGCAGTAGCGTGAGAGCAGAGAGAGGGGATGCTCAAGAAGGACACCAATCTGGCAGTCATGTTCCAGCAGCTGCAGCATACTGCCAGATTGGCTCCAGTGATGAGGAGGGAGGGGATGATGAGGTCACTGACTCCACGTGGGAGCCTGATAGGAGAGAGGAGGAAGAGGAGGATGAGGAGGAGGCACATCTCCAAGGCAGGATGCCCTCGGGGGGCCAGCGTAAGGGCAGCACACCGACGGAATCACGCCGCAGAGCTCCGCCTGTGCAGGGCACTGCATCTGCCCATTATTCGAAAAGTTCTTTGGTATGGGCCTTTTTTGAGTCGAGTGCATCAGATCGCACAGCTGCTGTTTGCAACATATGTCTCAAGCGTATATCGCGTGGCCAAAACATCACCCGCTTGGGCACCACATGTTTGACCAGACATATGTTGACCTGCCATGCAGCTCGTTGGCAATCCTACCTTAAAGACCCACACCAAAGAACAAAGCGGACCTCTCCTTGCACCACATCAGCTGGGATCTCCAACCCCACTATAACTTCAGTCCTCTCTGAAACCTGCACTGAGAGGAATGAAGGTGTAGAATTAGGTGTGTCACAGCCAAGTACTTGCGGGCACTCTGCTAGCAGTACACCGACGTCCGATTGTAGCAGGCAAATTTCCCTGCCCCAGCTGCTGGACCGTCGAAAGGAGTTCACTCCCAGCCATCCACATGCCCAGCGGTTGAATGCTAGCTTGGCTAAATTGCTAGTGCTTCAACTGCTGCCTTTTCAGTTGGTAGACTCGGCCCCCTTCCGTGAGTTTGTGCAATGTGCGGTTCCTCAGTGGCAGGTTCCCAAATGCCACTTTTTCTCACGGAAGGCGTTTCTGGTTCTCTAACGGCATGTGGAAGGCAATGTCTTGGCCTCGCTGGACAGGGCGGTCAGCGGTAAGGTGCATATTACCGCTGACTCATGGTCCAGCAGGCATGGACAGGGACGTTACCTTTCTTTCACGGCCCATTGGGTCACTCTTTTGGCAGCTGGGAAGGATGCAGGACAAGGTGCAGTAGTGTTGTAGGTTGTTCTGCCGCCACGCCTCCAAAATGCTACTACTGGTTGTGACACACCTCTCTCCTCCACCCCCTCCTCTTCTTCCTCCATGGCCTCTTCCTGTTCTTTGTCCTCGGAACCAGCGGTGCTCCGTAGGCGTTCAAGCGGCTACGCAAGTACGCAGGCAAAAAGATGCCATGCCGTGCTTGCGCTGGTGTGTTTGGGGGACAGGAGCCACACTGGGGCAGAGGTTCTGTCTGCTCTGCAGGGGCAGGCCGAGAGGTGGTTGACATCACGCCAGCTTAAGCCAGGAATGGTGGTTTGCGACAATGGCACCAACCTCCTCTCCGCCCTCCGACAGGGACAACTGACCCATGTGCCCTGTGTGGCTCACGTCCTTAACCTGGTGGTGCAGCGGTTCTTGGGCAGGTACCCGTGCTTACAGGATGTCCTGAGGCAGGCCAGGAAAGTCTGTGTGCATTTCCGCAGATCTTATAATGCCAGTGCTCGCCTGGCTGAGCTGAAAAAGGAGTTAAACCTGCCCAAGAACCGCCTTATATGTGACATGCCCACGCAGCAGAGGGCCATCAATGAGTACCTGTGTGACTACGGCACCAGGACAGGGTCAGGGGAGCTCAGGTTTTTTTCACCACGCCAGTGGGGCATGATCAGGGATGCATGCACTGTCCTGGCACCATTTGAGGAGGCCACGAGGATGGTGAGCAGTGACAGTTCATGCATCAGTGACACTGCACCTCTTGTCCACCTGTTGGAACATACGCTGCGTGGAATAATGGACAGGGCACTTGAGGCAGAACAGAGTCAGGAAGAGGAGGACTTCCTTGCCTCTCAAGGCCCCCTTTACCCAGACAGTGTTCCTTCTGTCCCACCCATCGCAGAGGAAGAGGAGGAGGATTGTGTCAGCATGGAGGTGGAGCCTGGCACTCAGCATCATCAGCAGCAGTCTTTTAAGGAAGATTTACAGTCCCAAGAAACCCGTGGACTTGTACGTGGCTGGGAGGAGGTGGCTGCGGATCATGTCCTCCTTAGTGACCCAGAGGACTCCGGACCGAATGCCTCAGCTAACCTACGCTGCATGGCCTCCCTGATCCTGCAAAGTCTACGGAAGAATCCTCGTATTCTTCAGATCAAGGAGAGGGACCATTACTGGCTGGCCACTCTCCTTGATCCACGGTACAAGGGTAAGGTTGCGGACCTTATCTTACAGTCGCAGAGGGAGCAGAGGATGAGACAACTCCGGGAGGCCTTGCAGAAAGGTCTGTGCAACGCGTTCCCAGAGACTGGGAGGTTACAAACTCCTGGTCCTGGACAACGAGTTGCTGAGGCTTCGGTCAGTCAAAGAAGGAGCGGTGGGGAAGGTGGCCGTCTGACCGATGCATTCAGACAATTCTTTAGTCCGCAGCCCCAAGGTATGATCGGTTCCAGCAACCATCGCCAGCGTCTGATATACATGGTGCAGGAATACCTAGGGGCAAGGTCAGACTTGGACACCTTCCCCACCGAAAATCCTCTGGCTTACTGGGTCTTGAGGATGGATCACTGGCCAGAGCTTGCACAGTATGCAATTGAGCTACTGGCCTGTCCTGCATCCAGCGTTCTTTCAGAACGCACATTCAGTGCTGCTGGAAGATTTGTCACGGATCACAGGGTGCGCCTGTCCACCGACTCGGTTGATCGACTGACTTTCATAAAGATGAACCAGTCTTGGATCACCACCAGCTACCAAACACCTGAAGCTGATATAACAAGACTAATTTATTTTCAAATGTCACATCCCTTCAAGACTGATGCTGATGCTGAGAGACTGTCCTGTTATGTTGACTGACTATCCTCCTCCTCCATGATCCGATTGATGATGATGATAGCTTGGAACATTTTTGTTTCTGGGTGCCGCCACCAGTGGCTAAGGCCCAATTTTTCAGCCCCTGTTTAACAGGGGCATGTAATTACAATTTTTGATGCAATACCTTGCAAAAGGGTTCATTGCTGTGCTCCAAGTACAGTATCTGTGAGGGGTTGCAGTGTTGTGGCACCAGTGCCTAAGGCCCAATTTTTCAGCCCCTGTTCAACAGGGGCATGTAATTACAATTTTTGATCTAATAATTCACAGCAGGGCCCATTCCTGCGCCCACCAAGAGTAACTGTGAGGCCTTACAGTGTTGTGTCAACACCACCACCACCAAAGGCCCAATTTTTCAGCCCCTGTTCAACAGGGGCATGCAATTACATTTCTTGATCTAATTCACAGCAGGGCCCTTTCATGCGCCCACCAAGAGTAACTGTGAGGGCTCACAGTGTTGTGGCAACACCAACATGTAAGGGGCAAATTTCAGCAGAGTATATACGGCAGGCCCCTACTTTCAAACATCCAACTTACAAACGACTCCTCCTTGCAAACGGAAGGATACAACAGGAAGTGAGAGGAAATCTAACCCTAGGAAGGCAAATTCTCTCCTGTAAGAGTTAATATGGGAAAAAAAAGTGTCTCCTCTCCACTGATGCTTTATCACCAATTCTTGTTTCAATAAAAACCCCAAATTTTCAAAAAACATTTGTCATTAGGACAGAAAGTGAGGTGAACTGTTCTGAACAGGTGCACACTGCACAGACAGCAAAACAAATGTTACAGGGGTGATAACCCTTCCCTATGTTTTCCAAAAAGCTTAAAAATAGATTTTTTTGGCTGGAGCTACACCTAAACAATGTACCTGTTCAAAATTACAAACAGATTCTACATAAGAACAAACCTACAGTCCCTGTCTTGTATGCACCGCCTGTATACGGCTGTTCAGAGTATATAGCGCCTTTTTTATTTTGTGTGCGGGGTTCCCCTTAATAACCATACAAGACACAAAGGGGCTGGTAATGGGCTGGGGTAGGGGGGGGGGGGTGTGATGGGGTAGCTATGCCATTTTTCTTTAAGATTTTCATCCATATTACCGGGACCAGACATTACATTAAAGCCGCAAGCAGTTTTAAATGGCTTTTTTTCCTTTAGAAATGTAATTTTGTGCAGGGACAGTTCTAAACACGGGAAACACGTGGCACTTCACAGGCATACTTTAGACACCCCCCAGGTACGATATTTAAAGGAATATTTCACTTTTTTTTTCACTTTATGCATCATTAAAATGACTGCTCCCGAAAAACTGCCGTTTTTAAAACGTCTTTTTGCATTGATACATGTCCCCTGGTGCAGAACCCGGGTTCCCAAACCCTTTTTAGGACAATAACATGCATAATAGTCGTTATAATTAGCACTTTAGATTTCGAACGTTCGCATCCATTGTATTTAATAGGGTTCTAACGTTCATGCAAACTTTCGGTCCGTCCGCGGGTTCTGGTGCGAACCGAACCCGGGGGTGTTCGGCTCATCACTAGTCTTTACCTACTCCAAAAAATTATCTCAGTCCTTTTATAGGTACATGTTGTATCTACACATGCGTCTTTTATATGTGTGTGTGGATGTCTTGGCTTAGTTCTGTATGTATTACTTTTTGTTGTGAGTTTTATTTTTCATAAAAATTCTTTGATTAAAAAAAAACTATGTTTTAATACAAAAAATGTATCTGCCTGCCTTAGCAATTTTGGGTATGCCTGCAGGTTACAAGACATGATGTTAAGAGACATGATAAGAATAAAAAAAAACTGTGTTATTGTGATCTACCAAATAGTCCAGTGGTGTATTTTGTTAGATGCTTTTCCTGCAGAGACATTACTGCTGGCTGGTATTTTCCTAAAACACAGAACAATGATTAATCCGTTCATAAAGGCCCATCATAGTCCTTGAAATTAATATGAGTTGTTGCACCTTAGCCACTTTTCACCTTTTAGCGCTGTCAACCTCTAAATGACAATTGCGCCATCATGCAACACTGTAGACAAAAACAAAAAAAACAAACAAAAAAGATTTGTGCACGGCATCAGCCGATTGCTCCTTGATAATGCACAGGCATTACTTGCTTCTGATGTTGGGTCTGAGGTTGAGGAAGGAGTAACATGAGCCTACGTATTAGAGAGAACAATGATAAACAGCAGATGAGAACACTGACAAATTGGCAGTCATGTTCCCCCACCGCATATTCTTAAGTTGGCTCCAGTGAGGATGAGGATGGTGTAATGATGATGAGGTCATTGACATGATTTGTGTGCCAGATAGAGCAGAGGAATTAAGTGAGGGGGAGGCACAACCCCAAAGAGGCAGGATGTCCTCCAGAGGTAGATATCATGAAACAATAGAGAGCAGCCATCCTATTACATCAGATTGTGAAACTGTTATCTCCCGGCCCACTTCTCAGAGCTCAACTGTGTGGGCTTTTTTTTAGCATATATGCAGCTGATCGCACTGTTGCAATCTCTGCCACAAGCAGACCAAGCATGGCAAAAACACCAGCCATTTGGGTACCACATGCATGCAAAGACATTTAACTTCCCACCTCTAAACCTGTCGGCAAGAGCACCTGAAAGCCACACAATTGGGGACAACATTCTCCTCCTCACTCCTCACTTTTCATGTCTACCCCCCCCCCGCTATATCTCATGACCTCTCAGCAGCTTCCACTGACAGGGATGATGGTATAGCAAAGGGTGTCACAGGTCCTTGCAACACATCTGCCAGCAGCACACCACCAGTTTAGCGACAAATTTCTCTGCCCAAGCTGCTGCATAAAAAAAAAATACACTTCCTGCCACCCACATGCCCAGCATCTAAATTCCAGCTTGTTCAAATTTCTGGCTTTAAAAGTCCTGCCTTTCTGTCTGGTGGACTCTGCCCCCTTGAATTTTCAGAATGTGCTGTACCACAATGGCATGTTCCCAGTCACTATTTCTTTGCACGTAAGGACATTTCAGCTCTGTACCATCATATGGAAGGCAATGTTTTGGCATTGGAAAATATTAATTGTGTCGGCACAGAGTGGTCCTGTGGATACTTCTAGGATAAACAGTGCCACGTCCTATCAATTTGGAACAAGGAAATGGAATAGAAGGCTTGGACTTTTTAGGCACAACCAAACAGGTTATAGATAAAATATTTTTTATATTATACACATGAAGAATGTTAAAAACATCCACATTGAGAAGTCAATGATTCAAAAAAGTTGCACAATTGATACTGTACATAACCAATGGATAACTATAAGGAAACTTGAAGATGAGCAACAGTCATTTCATGATATGAAATCCAGAAGTAAGGTTATGTAACAGAAATTTGATTCAGGAGCATCAAAAAGACTAGCTAAATGTAAAAACAAAATGTGTATAAAATCAAATAAAATACAACATACTGTAGCATAATATAATATGGTATGGACTATGAGAAGGGAAAGGAAGAGGGGGAGGTTGAAAAAAAGGGGGGAGAGGGGAGGAGGAAGAGAATGCACTGAAGCCCGATTGTTTAATAAACAAATTCTGATCAAAGAGCATGTATATTAAAAAAAAAAAAAAAATAGGTTAACCACTTCAATACCAGGCACTTACGCACCTTCCTGCCCAAGCCAATTTTCAGCTTTCAGCACTGTCACAATTTGAATGACAATTACGCGGTCATGCCAC
Organism: Rana muscosa; assembly: GCA_029206835.1. Classification (NCBI taxonomy): domain Eukaryota; kingdom Metazoa; phylum Chordata; class Amphibia; order Anura; family Ranidae; genus Rana; species Rana muscosa. The sequence goes on from CM055122.1 coordinate 1,159,142,498, forward strand.
ATTGTACCCAAACAATTTTTTTATCATTTTTCCCACAAATAGAGCTTTCTTTTGGTGGTATTTGATCACCTCTGCGATTTTTATTTTTTGCGCAACAAATAAAAAAACTGAAAATTTTGAAAAGAAAATTTGGTTCTTCGTTTCTGTAATTTTTTTTTGTAAATAAGTACGTTTTATTTTTCAATGACGGGCACTGATATGGCTGCACTGATGGGCACGGATAAGGCATCACCGATGAGGTGGCACCGATGAGGTGGCACTGATGGGCACTCATAGGCGGCACCGATAGGTGGCACAGATGGGCACTGGTAGGGGGGCACTGATGGGCATGTATGGGCACTGAGAGGTGGCACTGATGATACTAATGGGTGGCATTGCTGGGCTACACTTTTTTTCTTGTCCATAATTATGCCAGTCAGTGCCCATTTGTGGGCACAGATTGGCATCTATTGTGAATATTTTTCTTATGTGGATGGCCATGGGGTACATACCTGGCCATCCACATGTTGCCCCCTTCCCTGGTGATCCTGGTGGCTTCCCTGGTGGTCCAGTGTGGGCATCTGTGGGGGGGGCTGTGCTGATAAACAATCAGTGCAGCCCCCCTTGTCAGGAGGCTTTCCTCTACTCACGTCTGTCAGACGCGAGTGAAAAAGAGCCGATCAATGGCTCTGCCTGTTTACATCGTGATCAGCCGTGATTGGACACGGCTGATCATGTGGTAAAGAGCCTCCGTCAGACTGACACACCGCACCACCGATCGCCATGATGCACGCCCCCGGGCGCGCGGCGGCTGTTATCCTGCTGGATGTCATATGACGCCCAGTCAGGATAACAGAACCACTTCCCAGACGTCAATCTCCTATTGACCGGGCAGGAAGTGGTAAATCATTAAGTAGGCCATAATAAACGTAAATATACTTACATCACATGGAGTAATGTAGACACAGCTTAAAAACAGGTTAAAGTGCAGCGAGCTTGAGCTTAGAACGGCTAATGGGGAATATTGTGGTAATCTTGGCAAAATGATACGTCTACGGGATTTAAGTAGGGATGAGCTTCGTGTTAGAGTCAAACTCATGTTCGACTCGAACATCGTCTGTCCAGCAGTTCGCCGAATTTTGAATAATATGGGCAGTTTGCGCCAAATATATCCTAGTCTCTCCTAGTCTCTCCTAGTCTCTCTCTCTCTCTCTCTCTCCCCTGGCTCCACCATGTCCTCCTGAGGAGTCCCCCGAACTGTTTGACCACAGTGTTGGGTACATGCTTCAGGAGGATGCGCAGCATTTTAAAGGCTCCGATGATGATGCCCAGCTTGAGGAAGGCAGTAACGTGAGCCCAGAGAGAGGGGGTGCCCAAGAAGGACAGCAAACTGACAGTCATGTTCCCCCAGCTGCAGCATACTGCCAGGTTTGCTCCAGTGACGAGGAGGGAGGGGATGATGAGGTCACTGACTCTACATGGGTCCCTGATAGGAGGGAGGAGGAGGAGGCACATCTTCAACGAGGCAGGATGCCCTCCAGGGGCCAGCTTAAGGGCAGCCAACCCACTGCATCACACCGCAGAGCGCCGCATGTGAAGGGCGCTGCTGTCTCTGCGTTTTACTCCAAAAGTTCTTTGGTGTGGGCCTTTTTTGAGACGTGTGCAGCAGATCACACCGTTGCTATTTGCAACATATGTCTGAAGCACATCTCGCGTGGCCAAAACAGCAGCCGCTTGGGCACCACATGCTTGACCAGACATATATATCGACCTGCCATGCAGTCCGTTGGCAAGCGTACATAAAAGACCCACACCAAAGAACAAAGCGGACCTCTCCTTGCTCCTCATCAGCTGGGATCTCCAACCCCACTATACCTTCAGTCCGCTCAGAAACCTGCACTGAGAGGAATGAAGGTGTAGAACTAGGTGTGTCACTGCCAAGTACTTGCGGGCAATCTGCTATCGGTACACCAACATCAGATTGTACCAGGCAAAATTTCCCTGCCTCAGCTGCTACACCGCCAAAATAAGTTTGCTCCCAGCCATCCACATGCCCAGCGGTTGAATGCTAGCTTGGCTAAATTTCTAACACTTCAACTGCTGCCTTTTCAGTTGGTAGACTCTGCCCCCTTCCGTGAGTTTGTGGAATGTGCAGTTCCTCAGTGGCAGGTTCTCAAATGCCACTTTTTCTCACGGAAGGCGATTCCGGCTCTCTACCGGCATGTGGAAGGCAATTGGGGTGATTTACCAAACGTTTGCGCCATGAGTATTGGCGCATCTGCGTACGCAATGGCTGTTTTGGTATTTACAAAACATTAGCGCCGGTATCGCAGCCCTATTTCCCATTTACTATAGTGTTCTCTGCACCCGGGAGGAGGCGCTCAGTGCGCTACTATGGACCTGGCGCACGGCATGTTAAAATCTAAATATAAAGAAGCTGGAAGTGAGAATATAATGGGGGTGACATGGGGTGATGTGAGGAAGTGTAGGAACACCTGCCCAAATAACTAATATGCCCAAAATAGAGTGGGAAAGTAACTTTTTCAAAACCAGCCCGCTGCGCCGGCAAGTACGATTCGAGCTGCGGGAGGTTTTTTTGAGCTCAGAGTGGGAATTTCAATGGTTTAAATGCGCCAAGACACTGCGCCGGCAAAATCTTAGTAAATGTCAAGTCACCTAAGTCAATTTGCATAAGTTGAACAGGCGCAGCTCTGAAATTGCCAGTGCACCTGCAAAATGACATTTCGAAAGGAAAAAAAAAAAAACATTTAAAAGCAGCCGCGGCTATAATGAATTGTCGGCTCCCGGCAATATAGAGAAAAGTTATAGAAAGTCTTTGCTAACCAAAAAAAAAAGCGTGGGGGTTCCCCAAATTCCATAACCAGGCCCTTCAGGTCTGGAATGGATATTAAGGGGAACCCCGCTGAAAATTAAAAAAAAAAAAATGACGTGCGGTTTCCCCCCAAATATCCAAACCAGGCCCTTCAGATCTGGCATGGATTTTAAGGGGAACTCCACCCCAAATTTTATAAAAAAATGGCATGGAGTTCCCCCAAAAATCCACACCAGACCCTTACCCGAGCACATAACCTGGCTGGCCGCAGGGGAAAAGGGGGGGACGAGAGCGCCCCCCCTCCCTCCTGAACCGTACCAGGCCACATGCCCTCAACATGGGGAGGATGTCCCCGTGTTGATGGGGACAAGGGCCTCATCCCCACAACCCTTGCCCGGTGGTTGTGGGGGTCTGCGGGCGGGGGGCTTATCAGAATCTGGAAGACCCCTTTAACAAAGGGGACCCCCAGATCCCGGCCCCCCCTGTGTGAAATGGTAATGGGTTACAAATGTACCCCTACCATTTCACAAGGAAAGTGTCAAAAATGTAAAAAATTACAAGAGGCGGTTTTTGACAATTCCTTTATTAATGTCTTCCATCTTCTTCCATCTTCCTTTCTCCCTTCGGGCTTCTCCCTTCTCCCTTCGGGCTTCTCCCTTCTCCCTTCGGGCTTCTCCCTTCTCCCTTCGGGCTTCTCCCTTCGGGCTTCTCCCTTCTCCCTTCGGGCTTCTCCCTTCGGGCTTCTCCCTTCTCCCTTCGGGCTTCTCCCTTCTCCCTTCGGGCTTCTCCCTTCTCCCTTCGGGCTTCTCCCTTCTCCCTTCGGGCTTCTCCCTTCTTCCTTCGGGCTTCTTCCTTCTCCCTTCTCCCTTCGGGCTTCTTCCTTCTCCCTTCGGGCTTCTTCCTTCTCCCTTCGGGCTTCTTCCTTCTCCCTTCGGGCTTCTTCCTTCTCCCTTCGGGCTTCTTCCTTCTCCCTTCGGGCTTCTTCCTTCTCCCTTCTCCCTTCGGGCTTCTTCCTTCTCCCTTCGGGCTTCTTCCTTCTCCCTTCGGGCTTCTTCCTTCTCCCTTCGGGCTTCTTCCTTCTCCCTTCTCCCTTCGGGCTTCTCCCTTCGGGCTTCTTCCTTCTCCCTTCGGGCTTCTCCCTTCGGGCTTCTCCCTTCTCCCTTCGGGCTTCTTCCTTCTCCCTTCGGGCTTCTTCCTTCTCCCTTCGGGCTTCTTCCTTCTCCCTTCGGGCTTCTTCCTTCGGGCTTCTTCCTTCTCCCTTCGGGCTTCTCCCTTCCGGCTTCTTCCTTCTCCCTTCTCCCTTCCGGCTTCTTCCTTCTCCCTTCGGGCTTCTCCCTTCTCCCTTCGGGCTTCTTCCTTCTCCCTTCGGGCTTCTTCCTTCTCCCTTCGGGCTTCTTCCTTCTCCCTTCTCCCTTCGGGCTTCTTCCTTCGGGCTTCTTCCTTCTCCCTTCGGGCTTCTTCCTTCTCCCTTCGGGCTTCTTCCTTCTCCCTTCGGGCTTCTCCCTTCTCCCTTCGGGCTTCTCCCTTCCGGCTTCTTCCTTCTCCCTTCTCCCTTCCGGCTTCTTCCTTCTCCCTTCGGGCTTCTCCCTTCTCCCTTCGGGCTTCTTCCTTCTCCCTTCGGGCTTCTTCCTTCTCCCTTCGGGCTTCTTCCTTCTCCCTTCGGGCTTCGGGCTTCTTCCTTCTCCCTTCGGGCTTCTTCCTTCGGGCTTCGGGCTTCTTCCTTCTCCCTTCGGGCTTCGGGCTTCTTCCTTCTCCCTTCGGGCTTCTTCCTTCTCCCTTCTCCCTTCGGGCTTCTCCCTTCTCCCTTCGGGCTTCTTCCTTCTCCCTTCTTCCTTCTCCCTTCGGGCTTCTTCCTTCTCCCTTCGGGCTTCTTCCTTCGGGCTTCTCCCTTCGGGCTTCTTCCTTCGGGCTTCTCCCTTCGGGCTTCTTCCTTCGGGCTTCTCCCTTCTCCCTTCGGGCTTCTTCCTTCTCCCTTCGGGCTTCTTCCTTCTCCCTTCGGGCTTCTTCCTTCTCCCTTCGGGCTTCTTCCTTCTCCCTTCGGGCTTCTTCCTTCTCCCTTCTCCCTTCGGGCTTCTCCCTTCTGGCTTCTCCCTTCTCCCTTCGGGCTTCTTCCTTCTCCCTTCTCCCTTCGGGCTTCTTCCTTCTCCCTTCTCCCTTCTCCCTTCGGGCTTCTCCCTTCTCCCTTCGGGCTTCTTCCTTCTTCCTTCTCCCTTCCGGCTTCTGGCTTCTCCTTTCTCCCTTCTCCCTTCTGGCTTCTCCCTTCTCCCTTTGGGCTTCTCCCTTCGGGCTTCTCCCTTCTCCCTTTGGGCTTCTCCCTTCTGTGTTCTCGTCCGCATCTTGCTCCAGCGTCTTCCCTTCTTTCTTCTTCGGCCGCTCCGTTTGAATTGGAGGTTCCCGCTGTGCGACGCTTCAGTTCTCCACTTGGTCCGCTTACACCCGGTGGCTCCGCCCCCCTCTGTCACCACGGGGAAAGTCCCCATGAAATCCATGTGCGTCAGAGGGGCGCGGGGTCACCGGGTGTAAGCGGACCCAGAGGCGAACTGAAGCGTCGCACAGCGGGAACCTCCAATTCAAACGGAGCGGCCGGAGAAGAAAGAAGAAGGGAAGACATCGGAGCAAGATGCGGACGAGAACACCGATGGAAGATGAAGAAGATAAACATGAAGAGGAAGATGAAGAGGAAGAAACCCGAATGGAGAAAAGAAGAAGATGGAAGAAGGAAGAAGATGGAAGAAAAGAAAAGACATTAATAAAGGAATTGTCAAAAACCGGCTCTTGTCATTTTTTACACTTTCTTTGTGAAATGGTAGGGGTACATTTGTACCCCATTACCATATCACATGGGGGGCGGGATCTGGGGTCCCCTTTGTTAAAGGGGTCTTCCAGATTCCGATAAGCCCCCCGCCCACAGACCCCCACAACCACCAGGCAAGGGTTGTGGGGATGAGGCCCTTGTCCCCATCAACATGGGGACATCCTCCCCATGTTGAGGGCATGTGGCCTGGTACGGTTCAGGAGGGAGGGGGGCGCTCTCGTCCCCCCTCTTCCCCTGCGGCCGGCCAGGTTATGTGCTCGGATAAGGGTCTGGTGTGGATTTTTAGGGGGACGCCATGCCATTTTTTTTATTTGGGGTGGAGTTCCCCTTAAAATCCATGCCAGATCTGAAGGGCCTGGTTTGGATATTTGGGGGGAACCCCACATCTTTTTTTAAAATTTGCAGCGGGGTTCCCCTTAATATCCATTCCAGACCTGAAGGGCCTGGTTATGGAATTTGGGGGAACCCCCCACGCATTTTTTTTTTGGTTAGCTAAGACTTTCAATGACTTTTATCTGTATTGACAGGAACCAGCAATTCATTACAGCCGCAAGGACTTTTAAATGACTATTTTACTTTAGAAATGTCATTTTGCTCTCCAACTGTTATAAACATGGAAAACATGTGCTACTTTACAGGCATACTATAGACACCCCCCGGGGATGATATTTAGGGCCAGTTCACACCGGATGCAGTGCAGTGCGTTTTTTTGATGCCTGAAAAACGCAAAGAAAGTTGATCACATTAATGCCAATGGCATAGTTCACACCACTGCAGTCCGTTCCAGTGCATTTCAGAAAGCCAAAAAATAATTGGTCATGCTGCATTTTTTTGGTACAAAACTGTACTGGACCCCAGTAAAACACATCAAAAACGCAACGGAACGTACCAAAAATGCACTGGAATGCACCGCAACGCACCTAAATGCACCAAAGACGCACTGCAACACACTTGTCCTAAGTGAAAAGAGGGGGAAAAAAAACACTGGACTGCATCAAAAATGCACTGGAATGTGTCAAAAATGCGCATGCAGAAAAGCACCTGGAACGCACCCAGACTGCGTTTCTATAGTGTGAACTAGGGCCAGTTCACACCATAGAATTCAATCCGGATGCGTTCCAGGTGCTTTTCTGCATGCGTTCCAGTGCATTTTTGGTACGTTTTTGATGCAGTCCAGTGCTTTTTTTCCACCCCTCTTTTTTATTAACCATAGATAAGGACAAGTGTGTTCCTGTGCGTTTATGATGCGTTTTGATGCGTTCCAGTGCAGGTAAAATGCAGCATGTTCTACTTTTTTGATGGAACTGGAACGCACTGGAACACTGCCATTTAGAACCATATAACCAACTTTCCACGCATTTTGGATGCATAAAAAACGCAATGCACTGCATGTGGTGTGAAATGGCCCTTAAGCAATTTGGCATATTTAAAGCCACTTCTCCTTGTTTTTGGTGTTGTCCAAATTGGTGACATTGATATATGTCCCTTAGGGTGGGACCTGGGCCCCCATTTTAAGGCCAATAACTAGAAGATAAGCCAGCCAAGTGGGGACTAGCAAAATGAACAAGTCAGTTCCCATAGACTGCAATGGTATTTTTTGGTGGGGGGGGAGGGGTGATTGTCCCATCTCTAATTTTGTAGCATGCTGGATGATGTGCTTAATTTTGGACGGGGGAGGGGGGGTTATTTTTTGCTAGCTGCATTGGTGTTGTTCTGCACATGCCCAGCCAGTTATTTTTTTTTGCCGTGCTTTTTGTGTGTGAACAGCGCCTGGATATTTCTGGGCATGCTCACTCAGAGAGTGTTTTTATGGGTTAGAAATTGAAGGACATCCTTAACAGGTGTACCCACTTTGAATTTCAGTCTCTACATTGAGTGAACTTGCATTTTGGGTGTTTCATGGACTGTGCATGTGTTTTCAATTGCCTCATTAGCACACAAACATATGTTATATAAAGCTCACAGAGCATTCGGTCGCTTGCCTTGAGAAGAGGTAAGTGTGTGGGGGGCAAAATGTACATGTTGGTGTCCTTATCGAGTTTGTAACACATGTATTTTATTTGTTATGTCTTTGGAAAACAAGTGATTGGTTAACTTATGTGGATTGTATATTTTTGGTGTGGGGGAGATATGTTCCCCTGAAATAATTCTGATGTTAATGTGTGTTTGTTCACTTTGATTTAATTGTCTGCTGCATTTTTTTGGCCAAAAATTGCTCAAGATGTTGAGTCTAACTGTTTCAAATTGACCATGTTTTTTATTTTGCCTTCCCTTTTGTTTAACAATAAAATTAGATGGAAAGTTTTGATGTTTGTTTTGTGTTTTCTTTGCAACAAATGTGACAGCTGATTGGCATGTCAAAACAAAACTGGTGTGATTTGTCTAATCTGGTGCCTTTATGGTAGTATATGCATGTATTGTATTGTGTGCTGCCATGAAGCGTCACCAGGAAATGAAAAATACAGAGCGGTAAGTATTAAATTTTCCCTTTTTACTGCAGTGGTTCTCAGCCTCAGTCCTAAAGTACCCCCAACAGCACATGTTGTGAATTTAGCTTATCGAGAATTGCTGTCCAAAAATCAAAACCATTGACTGATTTAAAGCACATGTGCAAGATGAAGGAAAACCTGCAAACATGGCCTGTTGGGGGTACTTGAGAAGCACTGATTTAGAGCACTGCACTTAATAGCTCAAGGCCCTACAATTCTAATTGTGGGCATTTTGAGGGAAACAAAGTAAGTGTTAGAACTCCTGCGTGTGTGGTATTTTGTTTTAGATTTTTTTTGTAGTTTGGCCTTTGTCTCCTTTTCTTAACATTGGCTTCACTTCCTGTCACGCAGCTAAACAGGAAGTGAAGGTAAAACCCTACCAATGGCTTTTCTTGGGGACACACAGATCAATCTAACTAGTGTCCCCATTAAGCAAATTGCACTCTAGCACTTTGTTGTGTACACCCCAAATCATTGGGTAGTTTGGGGTTTAGTAAAGACAAATCCACTCTGCAGTAAAAGTGTAGCTGCTGAAAATCTGAGGGAAAGTACTGGTGATTGGATGCTACAATCATGTAAAAGCAAAGATGTTTTTTTTTTGGCTTGTATGTCCCCCTCAGATATACAGCAAGTGCACTTGTAGTGCAAAGTAGATTTGCCTTTAGTAAATAAACCCCACAGTCCAAACTACCTAATAATAATAATTTGTGGTATACCCCGCAATATGCTCGAGTGCAATGTGCATAATGGGGAAAGTATTTAGACTGACCTGTGTGTCCCCAAGGAAAGACACTGTTAGGAATTTTCCCTCACTTCCTGTGTGGCTATGTGACAGGAAGTGAATTATTTGGAAGGATAAAGTGGCCAAATTATTTAGTTTAACTTTTCAAAGACTCATTCCTAAGTTGAATTGTGATGCATGTCAATGGCCCATTTTGACCCTCTTTAATTACTTGAGATCAGCGCTATAACTGATCGATGGCCACAGCATGGTCCTCAATTGCCGGGAGTCCGTCAATAAACGGCCTCCCCTTTGCGTGCGCTGTGGTCACAGAGTCACTGAGACTCGGGTGATGACAGATCCGAGTAAGGGGCCGATCCCTGCCCTTTACCATGTGATCAGCTGTCAGCAAATGACAGCTGATCACGTGATGTAAACAAAAGCTGGGTAATGGTTTTTGTTTTCTCCTTGTGCTGACAGCGTGAGCATAAAAAAAAGGCAATCACCGGCTTATGTGCAAGGGACATTAAAAGTGCATCAGCGCTGAAATGTGAAACTTGGTCTGGGCAGTGCGCAAGTGGTTAATATAAGGCTGCATGCGTTTTTCCAACCGCTTGTTTGAGCGTTTTTTGCAGCTTAAAAACATCTCTCCATGTTAGCCTATGGCCTCACGGCCACCATGGCGTTTTGGAGCTGTAAATGGCATAGACGTTTTTAGGCCCCATGTAGACGGGACGCTGGTGCAAAGTGTTCTGAACTAAGGTTGAAAGTGGCGTTTAGAAAGGCGCGCTTTACCACATTTGCATGTATATGATAAGGAGCTGCCCTAAGCTCCAAAAACAGTATTATTTACGATATTAGCTATTTAGTGAGACCAGAGTGATATGAGCAGCCGAGAGCAGCAGTGTAGTTGTATTTAGCGTGTCACTTGCCACATCACTTGCCACAAGTTGTGGATTGTCCACTTGCCACGTCAGCTGCCCCAAGTTGTGGATTGTCCACAATGCAATTTCATATACACACACACACACGAAGGCCAGTATGCTGGCCTGAAATTATGGGAGGAGTTCGAGGGGTACTTAAGCAGGCCGTCCACCATCGTCAGTGTCGGCTCCAGTGCACGGTATCGACCAGCCACGCCTCCCTTAGACCCAGTCTCCACCGGCTGGCACAGTGCCAGCTAACACCAACTGGAGCACTATTGACACAGAACCATTCTACCGCCACTTCACCGACCTTCGCTTCCCACTCTGTCAATCTGCCACCCTCACGATTAATTGGTGCTCCGAGCTGAGGCGCAGACTATGCGCCTCGTAGATTATCAGCATGCCACAGTCCTCCCAGTCAGGCACACTAGGACGTCTAATTTGTGCACCGGGGGGGCGCAGCCATCTCCAACAAACTTCTAGGGTTGATTTTACCCACACTGCAAAACTCGGCACATCTGTCTCCTACTCCAGACGGCTCCCCTCGAAGTACCTGCGGCACCGAGCAGCAGAACCCAGCTTATCTAGGCCGCACGCACGTCGGGCGGCTTGGCTTCTCTCCTCACATCCAACTCCCCCTCTAGCAGCCTTTCTAGGGCAGGTGTTCACTACAGGGTTCCACACTGGACTCATCACTTTAACCGTCTCTACCCAGAAAAAAAAAAGAAGAGAAAAACACGCTCTTAGTAGCCCCGACGTAGAAGTTATCAGCACTCCGCTTCAGGTCGAAATGGACCGGGGGCATGCGGTCAGCCCCTCCCCTCTTTTCGCAGTCACCGTTCACAGTACGGAGAGTCAGTCTTCGATCTTGTCGAGGGCAAGTTTTCCAATAAACTTTGTTTAGTCTACTACTTATCCGCGCCTCATTCTTCTAAACCGTACCCAGTTAAACTCCCTCATACCCTCACAGGAGTTCTCACCAAATATTAAACCCCCAGCAGTCCTAGGAATTCTAGAAGAGATCTCTTAAATCAATATGCCCGTAACTGAGAAAAACGTAGGAAGCCTGGCTTAGCTCATCTCCTTCCGGACATCATCCTAGACAACGCGCCATGCAGGCCAGCCCACCTCTCGGTAGATTGACCCGCACAGGACTGTCGCCCATACGTCACCGTCACGCCAGGGTGCTCCAAACACACAGCTACAATCCCTACTGGGCATGCTCAACTTCACAATGAGGTTCTTTTCTCAAGGGCGATCCTTTGTCTCACGCTTCTTAGTGTCCCTCTCCCAGGCACAAGACCCTGACCAAGTCATTTAGCTAGACGCAGCCGCTGTAGCAGATCTGGCCATCTGGGCCCACTTCCTGGAGAACTAGCACAGTAGACCCACGTTCATCCCATCAGCATCCCTTCGTCACCACAGATAGTCAAAGACATAGCAGCTTCCACAAGCTTCATTGCAATTTTTGGCCATCATTGGTTCGCGGGTCCGTGCCCGTCAGAGATACTCAAAAATCCGCGGTTAGTCAGTCCTCCTCTCTATTCGAGATCTACCCCATAGTTGCAGCGGCTCAAGTATGCGGCCGCACCTGGGCAGGACAGGCCGCCACGTTCGCCACAGATAACCAGGTCACAGTCGTTAATAGAGGCTGGTCAATATCGGTGGCCACCATGGCCTTCCTACGCAGGCCTGGTGCTACTGTCCCTACAACCTCAGTTCAGTATCCTCAGGGTCCATCATCCCTGGTAAATGCTATACCTTGGCCGAAGCACGTTCGCGCCTAACTATGCCTCATCCTTTCACCGGAGCCCAGAGCCGACCATGTCCGGCTTCCCACGTTAGTCGCAAACAACTCTGCAACGAGATAGCACCTCCTGGTGCTACCTCCCTCGTCGATGTGTTCTATTCTTCCAATACACTAAAGGCCACCATACTGCCTGGTAGACCGGCTGGTTCCTAGCCGCTAACCCCGGGGCAGTTCCAGGAAACTCAGACATATCTGGCCTTCGTTCCTTCTGTCACACAATACCATCAGACTCTGTTCAGCCAACATCCAGCATTTACCTCTCTACTAGACCCTACCAAACCTTCCCTGTTCACCGCTCAGGCGGTCAAAATCATACCACGTGGCATCCACAGGCAGCAACCACACACTGGTTCCTAACGCTTACCAGTGACCAACGCCGTATTCCAGCACATGTCTGCTATGCTTCCACGTTCCCCCTTCGGTTATGACCCAGCCTGGTAATCCAAGCAGCCATCACGTAGCCTTCCCCGGTTTTCTACGGCCCAGCGAATTTACTGTCACGAACCCGAGTACCAAGTACTACGCAGGCACCACCCGACTCACCACCAGAGTCGTTTCACCCTACACGGCGTCGGGAAACGCTACAATCCGGTCCCACAGTAGACGTCAAACTTTCCAGACACACAACGCCTGGTGCCCTATGGCCGTTCTAAAGCAATTGGTATACTCTACTGCCCGTCCTTTCAGAGGACAGAATCTTCTACGTTTCCCAACTGTACCTCTAAGCAAGTACCAGTTCATCAGTCAAGTCAGAACGCTCCCATGCATCTTAGGCCTTAAACCCAGGTCGTTACTCAGGACATTCTTTTGCGTGGGAGCAGCCTTAGCCGCATCGCGTAGCAGAGTTTCCAGACCACGCAATCAGGATGATGGGCAGGTGGAAGTCCACGCGTTTCGCCTGATGCGTCCCCAATCCTCAAACAGATCGTCACGAGTCTCCAACAGTCTCGCTCAGTTGTTATTGCCTCGTACAGTGAAACAATTCCTTCCCTAACCAAGTGTGTTTTTTGGCCCCTTCTCTTGGCATACCGTCCAACAGGCCAGGCCACACTTCAGGTCTTATCTGTGTTGTTAGTCTTGTGATGTGTTTATGTGATCCATATCTCTTCGGACTGAGGGCTCCGACCATAAATTATATATATATATATATATATATATATATATATATATATATATATATATGTTTTTCCTCATTTGCCATAAATTTGGAGTTTATCAATGTAAAAAAAAAGGTCACCTTTAAAAACGCTTCTAAACTAAAATGTGGCTAAACGCTGGTACCGCGTCTGAAACGTGGAAATCTTTGGCGTCTGAAGGCATTTTGAGGGTTTGTGAAAAACGATTTTAAACGCAACTGCAGATTTTTTTTGCCAGGACAAAAACAGTGTTTTGGATGTAATAGAATTCAATGGACCCGCATCCAAAACGCAAGTACCGCAATTTTGCGGCGATTTTTTGTTTGACCTGTTTATAGCTGGTTGTTAAAGGAAATGTAAAAAAAAAAAAAAAACGGTAAAAAAAACAGCGCCCTTGGGTCTAGTATGGATTCAAAGGGGACCCCCCCCAAAAAAAAAATGAAAAAAAAAACGGTGTGGGGGTCCCCCCAGGTCCATACCAGGCCCTTGGGTCTACTATGGATTCAAAGGGGACCCCCCCTAAAAAAAATAAAAAAATGGCGTGGGGGTCCCCCCAGAATCCATACCAGGCCCTTCAGGTCTGGCATGTATTTTAAGGGGAACCCTGCGCCAAAAAAAATAAATAAATAGCGTGGGGTCCCCTTAGAATACACACCAGACCCTTTATCCGAGCACTCAACCTGGCAGGCCGCAGGGGAAAAGGGGGGGACGAGAGAGCGGCCCCCCTCCCTCCTGAACCGTACCAGGCCACGTGCCCTCAACATGGGGGGTTTGGTGCTTCGGGGCAGGGGGGGCGACCTGTGGCCCTCCCCACCCCAAAGCACCCTGCCCCCATGTTGATGGGGACAAGGGCCTCTTCCCCACAACCCTGGCCGTTGGTTGTCGGGGTCTACGGGCGGGGGGCTTATCGGAATCCGGGAGTCCCCTTTAATAAGGGGGGCCCCAGATACCTGCCCCCCACCCTATGTGAATGAGTATGGGGTACATCGTACCCCTACCCATTCACCTGGTGGCAAAATAAGTCAATAAAAAAAAGACAACACAGGTTTGAAAAGTAATTTATTGGGCAGCTCCGGGGGTCTTTCTGCCGGGCCCCCACTATCTTCTGCTAGCGGGGGTCCCGGGCTTCCTCGCCGTCTTCTTCCGACTTCGGGGGTCTCTTGTTCTGTTCTCCGGTTCTTCTCCCGCTCTCCGACGCCTTCTCCTCGATCTCCGGTTCTTTCTGCCGGACGCCCCGCTATCTTGTGCCAGCTCTTTTGCTAGCGGGGGCCGGTCTTCTACGTCGCCTTCTTCCTTCTCTTCGCCCGATGTTGACTCGTCGCTCTCCACCGCCGCAATGATCTGTCCAAGCAGCGGTGCCACTTTTATGGGCATGGGCGTGGTCACCGGATGATGCCACCGCTGACCCCGCCCCGTATGATGTCACAGTCCCGGGGAATGATGGGACTGTGACGTGAAATGGAGGCGGGGTCAGCGGTGGCATCATCTGGTGACCACGCCCCATGCCAATAAAAGTGGCACCGCTACTTGGACAGATCATTGCAGCGGTGGAGAGCGACGAGTCAACATCGGGCGAAGAGAAGAAGGAAGAAGGCGACGTAGAAGACCGGCCCCCACTAGCAAAAGAGCTGGCACAAGATAGCGGGGCGTCCGGCAGAAAGAACCGGAGATCGAGGAGAAGGCGTCGGAGAGCGGGAGAAGAACCGGAGAACAGAACAAGAGACCCCCGAAGTCGGAAGAAGACGGCGAGGAAGCCCGTGACCCCCGCTAGCAAAAGAGCTAGCAGAAGATAGCGGGGGCCCGGCAGAAAGACTCCCGGAGCTGCCCAATAAATTACTTTTCAAACCTGTGTTTTTTATTGACTTATTTTGCCACCAGGTGAATGGGTAGGGGTACGATGTACCCCATACTCACATAGGGTGGGGGGCCGGCATCTGGGGGCCCCCTTTTTAAAGGGGGCGCCCTGATTCTGAAAAGCCCCCGCCCGCATACCCCGACAACCAACGGCCAGGGTTGTCGAGAAGAGGCCCTTGTCCCCATCAACATGGGGGCAGGGTGCTTTGGGGTGGGGGGGGGCCGCAGGTCGCCCCCCTGCCCCGAAGCACCAAACCCCCCATGTTGAGGGCATGCGGCCTGGTACGGTTCAGGAGGGAGGGGGGCCGCTCTCGTCTCCCCCTTTTCCCCTGCGGCCTGCCAGGTTGCGTGCTCGGATAAGGGTCTGGTTTGGATTTTGGGGGGACCCCCACGCCGTTTTTCAGGCTGGAGGGGTTCACCTTAAAATCCAGACCAGACCTAAGGGTCTGGTTTGGATTTTGGGGGGACCTCCACGCCGTTTTTCGGCTTAGGGGATTCACCTTAGAGACCAGACCTAAGGGCCTGGTATGCTCCTGAAGGGGAACCCATGCCGGTTTTTTCATTAAAATTTGGCCTGGAGTTCCCCTTCATGATTCATACCAAACATGGGACAGCGAGGCTGCCGAGGACCAGCGTGATGACATCGCGCTGGACACATTCTCGGCTGGCTAGTCGCCTCTAGGACACGACTTGAGCGGCTGCTGCACAGTCAGGTCATGTCCAGATCGCCTCGCAAAGTCGCGCTGTCCCTGTGTCAGCCGGCACACGAGTCGCCCGCAAGTTGGATCCGACTTCCCGGGCGACCTCTATTCAAATCAATGGGCTCCCATAGGGAACCATTCATTTTCAATAGAGCGCCGCTGACATTTCTATTTACTATAACAGTGCGCCGCTGCTTCCTGCGCCCAGTGAAGGAGTTATCCGGCGCAGCAATTAAGGTTAGAACCAACGCAGCGCACTGTTATTAGTAAATCAGCCCCAATGTCTTGGCCTCGTTGGACAGGGCGGTCAGTGGTAAGGTACATATTACCACTGACTCATGGTCCAGCAGGCACCTATCTTTCACGGCGCATTGTGTGACTCTGCTGGCAGCTGAGAAGAATGCAGGACAAGGTGCAGTAGTGTTGGAGGTTGTTCTGCCACCACGCCTCCAAAATGCTTCTACTGGTGATTCTGACACACCTCTCTCCTCCACCCTCTCCTCTTCTTCCTCCATGGCCTTTTCCTGTGCTGATTTGTCCTCGGAACCAGCGGTGCTCCGTAGGCGTTCAAGGGGCTACGCAAGTACACAGGCAAAAAGATGCCATGCAGTGCTTTAGCTGGTGTGCTTGGCGGACAGGAGCCACACTGGGGCAGAGATTCTGAGCCTGCCCTTGCAGAGCTGACAGGAGGTGGTTGACTCCACGCCAGCTAAAACCAGGAATGGAGGTTGGCGACAATGGCACCAACCTCCTCTCCACCCTCCGACAGGGACAACTGACCCATGTGCCCTGTTTGGCTCACGTCCTTAACTTGGTGGTGCAGCAGTTCTTGGGCAGGTACCCGGGCTTACAGGATGTCCTGAGGCAGACCAGGAAAGTCTTTGTGCATTTCTGCCGGTCATATGACAGTGCTCGGCTGGCTGACCTCCAAAAGGGAATTTAACCTGCCCAAGAACCGCCTAATCTGTGACATGCCCACCAGGTGGAACTCTACGTTGGCCATGCTACAGCGGCTGCACACGCAGCAGAGGGCCATCAATGAGTATCTGTGCCAATATGGCACGAGGACAGGGTCAGGGGAGCTTGTTTTTTTTGTTGTCACGCCAGTGGGTCATGATCAGGGATGCATGCACTGTCCTGTCATCATTTGAGGAGGCCACGAGGATGGTGAGCAGTGACAGTGCATGCATCAGTGACACTGTCCCTCTTGTCCACCTGTTGGAGCACACGCTGCGTGGAATAATGGACAGGGCACTTGAGGCAGAACAGAGGGACAAAAAGGAGGACTTTCTTACCGCTCAAGGCCCCCTTTATCCAGACAGTGTTCCTGCTGGCCCGCCTATCACACAGGAAGAGGACGAGGATGAGGAGGAGGAGGAGGATTGTGTCAGCATGGAGGTGGAGCCTAGCACTCAGCATCAGCAACAGTCTTCAAGGGATCAATTACAGTCCCAAGAAACCCATGGACTTGTACGTGGCTGGGAGGAGGTGGCTGCGGATCATGTCGTCCTTAGTGACCCAGAGGACTCCAGGACCAAATGCCTCAGCAAACCTACGCTACATGGCCTCCCTGATCCTGCAAAGCCTGCGGAAGGATCCTCGTATTTGTGGTATCAAGGAGAGGGATCATTACTGGCTGGCAACCCTCCTTGATCCACGTTACAAGGGTAAGGTTGTGGACCTTATCTTGCCGTCGCAGAGGGAGCAGATGATGAAACATCTTCGGGAGGCCTTGCAGATAGTTTGTGCAACGCATTCCCATAGCCTGGGAGGTTACAAATTCCTGGTCCTGGACAACGTGTTGCTGAGGCTTCGGTCAGTCACAGAAGGAGCGGTGGAGAAGGTGGCTGTCTGACCGATGCGTTCAGACAATTTTTTAGTCCGGAGCCTCAAGGTATGATTGGTTCCAGCAACCATCGCCAGCGTCAGTTTTATATGGTTCAGGAATACCTAGGGGCAAGATCAGACTTGGACACCTTTCCCACCAAAAATCCTTGGTTACTGGGTCTTGATGGATCACTGGCCAGAGCTTGCACAGTATGCAATTGAGCTACTGGCCTGTCCTGCATCCAGTGTTCTTTCGGTACGCACATGCAGTGCTGCTGGAGGCTTTGTAACCGATAACAGGGTGCGCCTGTCCACCGACTCAATCGGCTAACCTTCATAAAAATGAATCAGTGTTGGATCACCACCAGCTACAAAGTATCTGATGCTGATGTAACTGAATAGTTTTTTTTTGAATGTCAGATCCCTTCAAGGCTGCCTATGCTGAATGACTACCCTGTTATGCTGAGTGACTATCCTCTTCCTCCTCAATAATCATGCTGATAGCTTATAAGAACATTTTTGGTTCTGCGCACTGCCTTCAGGGCTCATTCCTGCGCTCCAACTAGAGTTTGTGAGGGGTTGCAGTGTTGTTGCACAAGCACCAGTGCCAAATGCCCAATTTTTCTGCCCCTTTTTAACAGGGGCATGTAATTATAATTATTGATCTAATATTTCACAGCAGGGCCCGTTCCTGCACCCACCAAGAGTAACTGTAATGCCCCATACACACGATCATTTTTCATGCCATTAAAAATGCCATTAAAAAAAATGGCCATTAAAAATGATCGTGTGTATGCTCCAGAGCATTTTTAACAACGTGAAAAACGGGCATTAAAAATTTCGAACATGCTCTCTTTTTTCACGTCGTTTTTCATGTCGTTTTTTTTAACGACGTGAAAAACGATAGTGTGTATGCTTTAACGACGTGAAAAAAAACGCGCATGCTCAGAATCAAGTATGAGACGGGAGCGCTTGTTCTGGTAAAACTAGCGTTCGTAATGGAGATAGCACATTCGTCACGCAGTAACGGACTGAAAAGCACAAGACTGAAAAGAGCGAATCGTCTCTCAACAAACTTTACTAACATGAAGGGTGGCGCCATTCGAACGGAACTTCCCCTTTATAGTGCCGTCGTACGTGCTGTACGTCACTGCGCTTTGCTTGAACATTTTTTAAAATGATGGTGTGTACGCAAGACAGGCTTGAGAGGAAACAAGAAAAAAAATGACAAGAAAAACGTCAGTTTTAAAAATGACATTAAAAATGATCGTGTGTATGGGGCATGAGGGCTTTTCAAAATCCAATTGTCATTGGGACAGAAAGTGAGATGAAATCTTCTGAACAGGTACACAGACAGCAAAACAAATGTTACAGGGGTGATAACCCTTCCCTATGTTTTCCAAAAAGCTTAATAGATTTTTTTGGGCTGGAGCTACACTTTAAAAAATGTACCAGTTCAAAATTACAAACAGATTCTACTTAACAAACCTACAGTCCCTGTCTTGTTTGCACCACCTGTATACTGCTTTTCAGAGTATATAGGGCCTGGGGGCCCCACGCCTTTCCTTTTTTTTTGGGTCCCTTAATATCCATACAAGACCCAAAGGGGCTGGTAATGGGCTGGGGGGGTACCCATGCCGTTTTTCTCAATGATTTTCATCCATATTGCCGGGACCAGACATTACATTAAAGCCGCAAGCAGTTTTAAATGACTTTTATTCCTTTAGAATTGTCATTTTGTGCAGGGACTGTTATAAACACAGGAAACACGTGCCACTTCACAGGCATACTTTAGACACCCCCCAGGTAAGATATTTAAAGGAATATTTAACTTTATTTTTTCACTTTAAGCATCATTAAAATCACTGCTCCCGAAAAAAACAGTGGTTTTTAAAACTTTTTTTTGCATTGATACATGTACCCTGGGGCAGTACCCGGGTCCCCAAACCCTTTTCAGGACAATAACTTGCATATTAGCCTTTAAAATTTGCACTTTTGATTTCTCACGTTCAAGTCCCATAGACTTTAAAGGGGTTTGAAAGTTTGCGCAATCTTTCGGTCCGTTCGCAGGTTCGGGGGGTGTTCGGCTCATCCCAAGATATAAGAATGGAAAACAGGTAACCAGTAATACAATAGAGCATAAATGACTAGAACCTGTCAGAAACAGGAGATCTGTCAAAGTTACTGAAACTCACCAATCATAATAAAGCACTGGAGTAACTAGAAGGCATAAAGTAGAAAAAGCGGGGGTGGATGCCCACTGAAAAGGAGCAACCCCTAATAACCACACGCTGAAATACGTCCCTGGTAGGGGATCAGCATTTAATTAAACCTTCAGGGAGGGTAATAATAGTTTCCTAGAGGGCTAGATGTGTGGCTATCACAGGTGTAGTCTGAACACGAATAAGCAGTGCATGAACCTGGTAAAACAGAAAAAGAGAGAAAAGACAAACCCCCAATAAGCAACAAACATAGATAAACACCACCCATGTAGGGGCTAAGGGAGCTTAAAAACAATACCTTAATGTCACAAAATCCCAATTCAGGAGCCGCCGCCGCTCAGGTAGTAACACCTGTCGCATGTAACAAATGAAGACGTTATAGAGCGTACTTAAGTATGCACGTCCCGTGTGTAGTCAACCAATCTGATGAGCCGTTGACGTCATTCAGAACGGCGGCTACTCGTGACCAATGTTGGTCATCTTACTTTAAAAAAGTAATTAGTTACGGTTACAAAGTACTTCTCCCAAAAAGTAATTGCGTTAGTAACTCAGTTACTACATTGAAAAAGTAATTAGTTACTCAGCAAAGTAACTGACTTTTTTTAAGGCACATAGCACATCAGGGCATGGGGCACATAGCACATCAGGGCATGGGGCACATAGCACATCAGGGCACATCAGGGCACATGATGGCACATAGCACATCAGGGCATGGGGCACTGGGCACATAAGGACATGTGACACATAGCACATCAGGACAGGGCACATAGCACATCGTTTACCAGCCATGCAGAGTAGCGCAGGAAGTGTGTGTGTAATAAGTTCTCTCTCATGTCACGGCACTGACGGCAGTCATGCTACTCCCCGGCAGCCCCTCCTCTCTTCTCGTCCATCCCAGATGATGTCACAAGCAAATGGGGATGACGAGAAGAGAGGAGGGGCTGCGGGGAGCAGCGTGACTGCCGTCAGTGCCGTGACATGAGAGAGACCCGGTCATAGAGGAGAGGAGGAATTACACTACTGCCATCTAGTCGCGGTAAATGTAATTGGGGTAACGCCGCCCAAGTAATGGTAACTGCGAGGGGGAAGAGTAATCAGTTAGATTATCTCATTACCCTCTAAAGTAACTGCGTTACGTAACTGTTTATTCTAACTCAGTTACTTACATCACTGCTCGTGACTATGCATGTGCCAGAAAGACATGTTTTTGAATTGTTGGGCAAGGCAGTAAGGTCTACCTTACTGCTGAGACGTGGTCCAGCAAGCATAGTCAGGGACAATATCTTTTCTTAACACACTGGGTAACTCTGCATGCAACTAGGAAGGATGTAGGACAGGCCTAAGTGCTGGAGCTTGTTTTGCCACCACGGCTCCATACAGCTGGTGGTAATGTGAGATCTGTCAGCTCCACCACCTTCTCCTCCTCCTCCATGCCCTCCTCTGCTGAATTGTCCTAAGAACCACCAGTACCCCTAAGCGTTCAAGAAGCTTTTCAACGAGTTAGGCTAAATGTCATGCAGTGCTTCAGCTGGACTGTCTAGAGGACAGGAGCCACGCTGGAGTAGCGATTCTTTCAGTTCTGCAGGGGCAGGCCCAGAGGGGGTTCACACCACAGAAGTTTGAGCCAGGAATGGTAGTGTGCGATAATGGCACTAACCTTCTGTTCACCCTTCGACAGGGAATGCAATGCCTGGCATATGTCCTCAATTTGGTGGTGCAGCATTTCTTAAACAGGTACCCAGTTTTGCAAGATCTTCTACACACGACCATTTTTCATGACGAGAAAAATGCAATTTTTTTTTAGAACCTGCTCTATTTTTTCTCGTCGTTCTTCACGTCATGAAAAACGGTCGTGTGTACGCTTTTACGAGGGGAATAAATGCGCATGCTCAGAATCAAGTATGAGACAGGAGCGCTCGTTCTGGTAAAACTAGCGTTCAGAATGGAGATAGCACATTCGTCACGCTGTAACGAACTGAAGAGCACGAGGCTGAAAAGCGTGAATCGTCTCTCAAACTTTACTGACACGAGGATCAGCAAATGCAGCCCAAAGGGTGGCGCCATTCGAATGGAACTTCCCCTTTATAGTTCCGTCATACGTGTTGTACGTCACCGCACTTTTCTCAAGCGTTTTTTTTTCATGAACGTATGTATGCAAGGCAGGCTTGAGAGGAATCATGACGAGAAAAACAGTTTTTTTGCATGACATGAATAACGGTCGTGTGTACGCGGCATTAGGCAGGCCAGAAGAGTCTGTAACCATTTTAGGCAGTCATACACAGGTAGTGTTTTCTTGCTTGAAATTCAAAGGGAATTCCACCTGCCCACAAATCACCCGATTTGTGACATGCCCACCAAGCATAACTTTGGCAATGCATGTAGCAGAGGGCTGTCAATGAGTACCTGTGTGAGTATGGCACAACAACAGGCTCAAGAGAGCTCTGCTTTTCTTTTTTTTTTTACTTAAGTTTTTTAATCTTTCAAAAAGTACAAAAAGCAACATAAAGAGTACAGTGATACATTCTCAGGTTATGGTATGTATACACATTGGTATGCATCTATAACATTCAGGTATACATTTGACAAGAGTGCTAACAAAAAAGCTATAGCATGCATATACATTGTCTTGTATAGGTAGTGTAACGACACCCCCCAATATGAAAGGGGTTAACGCCGTTTAGAATATTCCCTCTCTGAACACACAACCACTATCGACCCTTCACAGCCAGGCGACCACTTCCCATAGGATTAATCCTTCCAGAGATACGAGACAACACTCTGTATTTCAAGTTCCAAAACAGGGAATGACTTTTTTTAAAAACACATGGTAACACATTTCTCTTCAAAACCCTTCCCTCCCATCCTTGGGGGAACAGGGCGGGTTAAACTGTCCAATGACAATGGTGATACAGGTCAGGTGTGTTCAAACTTCTCCTTTGATAACCAGTCTTAGCAGGAGGGGTGATTTCCCCCCCCCCCTCCTCACAGACACTTAAACATCCCATAATAATAGGCAGCCAGACGGTCTACTAAGCTCCAATCCACATCACAATAAAAGGACCTGTAGCATAGGTGAGGTTCATTAGCATTACACAAGCAGATAGGTGACATCAGCATCTCAATTAACCTGTTCAGTTCAGAGACGAACACCAGTAAATTTTGGGGATGAATATTACCATTTCAATTTCAAGCAATCCAAGCCATATACTTAATGTCCATTTTTTCCTGGCTCACCCTGTGTCCAAAGTGACCCCCTGTCACACAATCACAGATTATAGTGGGGGTTTTCATTCACCCTGTGCCCCTAAGGTAGACACAGGGTGGTTGACACATAAGAGGCATTAGGGAAGCTGAAGCAAGGGTATCCCATACTGTCCAAGAGATTCTGGGTTCCCCGGGCGCTCCCGTTACAGGTAGTAACAAAAAAATGATATTTAGACTTAACTTTAACCTTACTACCTATAGGAAGTAGAGCCAGTAGGCACACATGTTGTTTAATCTACTACGTATTGATACTAAGTGCACAATGCAGAGGCGAGTGTGTTGCCTGTTTGTTGTTGAGGGGTAAGATGGGAGCATACAGGGTATTATGAATCCTTTGTGAATGGAAGGTCAGTCCAGCTGTATACTTCTGGGGTCATTGACCCATGAGTCCCAATTTCTGTAAAATGTTTCAGTGGTAAGTTGGACTTTGGAGAAGCCGTGTTCCAATTTGAAATTGCCGTTTAGGATTGGGATTACTTCCTGGATGTCAGGAGGGTGAGTACTTTTCCATTTTCTTGCTAGTGCTAGCCTTGCAGCAATAAGGATGTGGGTGACCACGGTTTGAGATATTCTGGGCCATGTGGGAACCATCAGGCGCAGGAGCAGGTCAACAGAGGATAGGTTATATGCTGTGGGGACGATTGGAGCAATTTTAGTATTTGGTTCCAAAATTCTTTGAAGGTTGGGCATTCCCACCAGATATGGAAAAGAGTTCCTGGGAGGCCACAATTTCTCCAGCATAGGTGAGATGTACTGGGGTAAATTTTGGCAATTCTGCTATGGGTGTAGTACCAATGTTGGAAGAGCCTTTGTAGGGATTCCCAGTGCGTAGTACAATGAGAGAGTCTTGAGGGTAATGATAGCGGTTTGTACCATTGAGTAGGTGGAGGGGCTGAGGGGGATGTGTTTGGACCACTGAAAGATTTGGATCTGAGTGGATTCCTCTGTTGATTGAGAGAATAGACCATAGATATGAGATACCCTTAAGTATATCTTTACTTGAATCAAGATATTTTAGCATAGAAGATAGAATCTTGTCTTGTTTAATCCAGTGTGATTTGTTGAGCAGAGACCTGATCCTGAGGTATATGTAGAAAGTTCTTGGCGAAAGACCAAATTTGGTTTAAAGGTGTTCAAATGACATTAAACAGGACGCAGTGAAGAGGTTTCCAACGGTATGAATACCTGCATCGATCCATGAGCTTAGTTGGAGGTCTGGAAGTATGAGTAAGATGGCTTGGATTGGTATGTATTGCAGTAGATAGACATCCAGACTCTTAGGAAGACCGTTATTGAGTCCATCAGGAAGTGTTTGGGGGTGGGGGCAAGAAGCGAGGCATTTGAGTTTATCCAATTTGATGTCTTTGTAGTACAAATTTATGTTGGGAGCTCCCAATCCCCCCATTCGTGTTGGGCTCGTTAGATTGTGTTTTTTTATCCTGGACTGTTTTTGTTGCCAGATAAAGGAATTGACGATTAGAGTTGAGCGGACACCTGGATGTTCGGGTTCGGCCGAACTTCGGAAAAAAGTTCGGGTTCGGGACCGAACTTTAACCCGAACCCCATTGAAGTCAATGGGGACCCGGACTTCTAAAGGACTAAAAAGGCTCTAAAAAAGTAATGGAAAGGGCTAGAGGTCTGCAAATGGCAGCAAAATGTTGTTAAGAGCATGGCAAGTGCTCTGCAAACAAATGTGGATGGGAAATAACTTAAAATAACATTAAAAAAAATAAAATAAAAAAATATGCTAGAGGCCCCTTTTCAGCAGAAGAGGTACGGGAAGTCATTAAGAACCTCAGAAACTCAACGGCACGATGCCACACATATGGTGGGAATGCCCCAGAATACGCCCTTTCTGGAATTATTCAATTTAATGGATAAGCTAGTGGGAAAATAAAATACTTTGAAATAAAAATGTAGCGGGGTGCTAAATTTAAGGGAAGTGTTTGAGTGGTAAATAGGCTCAAACACCCTAATTCTGTAGGATTCATGGACCATTTTGTCCTCGGGGGACAGTATTGGTGTGCAGTTCCCTGCGGCCTACAGGTGGCGCTGCCATGGTAGGCTAGGGTTGAACCGCCGATACAGTGCTGTGCCTTTTGTGTCCCCTCTTGGCAGTAGTACGGCGGGGACCTGCTGTGCATGCCGGGAGAGCATATAAAAGGGGCAGACCTTTGGCCTGGGGGCTGATATCCACTGGGGTCCACGCCCAGGTGCCTTCGGCCTGGGTGCATGTGTTCCTGTTCCATCTCGGGTACCTTCAGCCCGGGGTGAGGTACTATCCTGGAGTTCCTGCTGCCCTGGGTATGGAGGCCTAGGTGCGGGAGTAAAGCCTGGAGTCCAGAGCCTTCGTCTGGAGTCCGCTAAGGGTCGAGGAGTCTTAGGGTGCCGCCTCATGTAGGGGACCATGTTCCAGGGAAGGGAGGATCATTCTGATGGACCGATGCGGGAGTCACGGTGAAGGAAGGGTCTGTTGACTCCCTGGAGAGATGTCTTCCCCTTGATATGGGCTAGGTTCATAGAAGGAGAAGCTCAAGGTCATCTTGACTGTATCAGAGGCCTTATTCACCCGGCCCGTGGCAGGGGCCTTATACACCCTGGTCTGTGGCAGAGACCAAAGTTCTCCAGGTCCATGGCAGGGGCCTTGTACACCCGGTCTGTGGCAGAGACCAACCTCAAGGTCTGTGGCAGAGACCGTGCACCTAAAACTGTTTGAGAAACCTAAGCAGTGAAGTGAATGTGCTACGTTTGTGCCTGGACCTCCTCCACACCTTAAGCGGTCCTGTTTCTTTGCTCTAACCTTTTCTATCCGAGTAGAGTTTATTTTGCCATGAGAGAATAAGAGTAGAGGTGAGAATCATCCTCTGGAGGAGTTTTGACTACGGCTGTGGACACGGCCCGTCAAGTACACCGCTCAACCTCTTTATATAGGAGGGTACGGGCTGGTAGTGCGGTGTGCCTTTCTCCCTCCTGCGAGGAGCCAACAACATAAAGGCAGGTAAGGGGGAAAGGATCTGTGCGCTACAATAAAATAAAAATTATAATCTTGACCTAGGAGGACGAGGTCCATATGGAGTAGGAGGTTGAGGTGGCGGTGGATGTGGCTGTGTAGGTGGAAGCGGCGGTGGAGGAGGACGAGGTAGCCAACACTGGTTCAAAAATACAACAATGGCTGGGTAAGGCCAGTGATGTGTCGAATTCTGTCCCCCGTCGAATAGTGTCCACCCTGTACTGCGCTTGCTCAGTATGTAGGACAAGAGGATTTCGAAAATCTCCCAAGATGAACGGCGCCTGCGTGGTGAGTTCAGGTGAAGGCCACACCATTCGTGGTTCAAGCCGAGCCAAGTGAGGCCGTGCCGAAAGCGTGGCGATCGAAGAGAGCCTGTGAGGGGCCCTGTTACTATGTGCTACCGTATGTCCACTTGGATGTTGGGACTTGAACCTGCACTCACGGCGCAGGCGCCGTTCATCTTCGTAGATTTTGTGAATCCCCTTGTCCTCTGTACTGCGCAAGCGCTGCGCCTTCGCAGTACGGGCCGGACACAATCCGATGGCCGGACAGTTTGTCACAACACCGGTATACATGTCTATTCTGCAGAAGGTACGGACAAGTCCTGTGGGATCCATGCCTGGTTAATTTTAATGAACGTGAGCTTGTCCACATTGGCTCTGGACAGGCGGCTGCGCTTGTCTGTGATAACGCCCCCTGCCGTGCTAAATACACGTTCAGATAATACACTGGCTGCAGGGCAGGCCAGCACCTCCAAGGCATAAAGGGCAAGCTCAGGCCATGTGCCCAATTTGGAGACCCAGAAGTTAAAGGGGTCAGACCCGTCATCCAGTACGTGTAGGCCTGTGGACACATACTGCTCAACCATGTTGGTGAAATGCTGCCTCCTGCTAAGACGTTCCATCTCAGCTGGTGGTGCTGGTTGTTGTGGCACGCTGACAAAGCTTTTCCACATTTCAGCCATGCTAACCCTGCCTTCTGAGGTGCTGCTGGTGCCCCGGCTGCGTTGGCGACCTCTTCTTCCTCCTCCTCTGTCTTCGCCTTGTGCTTCCACCGTACGCCCGCTGTCAGGTGGGAATGCCACCAGCAGCGCGTCTACCAGTGTGCGCTTGAACTTGCGCATCTTACGATCCCGCTCCAGTGAGGGAATTAAGGACGGTACGTTGTCCTTGTAACGGGGATCCAGCAGGGTGGCCACCCAGTAATCAGCACCAGTTAAAATGTGGGCAACTCGTCGGTCATTGCGGAAACACTGCAGCATGTAATCGCTCATGTGTGCCAGGATGCCCAGAGGCAAAGAAAAGCTGTCCTCTGTGGGAGGTGTATCGTCTGTGTCCTCTGTATCCCCCCAGCCACGCACCAGTGATGGTCACGAGCTGGTCTGGGTGCCACCCTGCTGTGAAATTGGCTCCTCCTCCTCCATCTCCTCCACCTCGTCATCCTCCAGAACTGTGCCCTTTCTGCCGGACAATTGTGTACCTGGCATTTGTTGGTGCAGGAACCCACCCTCGTAGCCACTTGTGAAAGACTGCCCTGAAAGCCTTTGAAATGATCCCGCTTCCTCCTCCTCCTCCTCCTGTGCCACATCCTCTTCCATCATCGCCCGAAACGTTTTTTCAAGAAGGCATAGTACTGGGATAGTAACGCTGAGAACGGCGTCATTGGCACTGGACATGTTGGTGGAGTACTCGAAACAGCGCAACAAGGCACACAGGTCTCGCATGGAGGCCCAGTTATTGTTGGTGAAGTGGTGCTGTTCCGCAGAGCGACTCACGCGTGATTGCTGCAGCTGAAACTCCACTATCGCCTGCTGCTGCTCGCACAGTCTGGCCAGCATGTGCAAGGTGGAGTTCCACCTTGTGGACACGTCACATATGAGGCGGTGAGCGGGAAGGCCGAAGTTACGCTGCAGCGCTGACAGGCGAGCAGCAGCAGGGTGAGAACGCCGAAAGTGCGCACACACAGCCCGCACTTTCTGCAGCAGCTCTGGCATATTGGGGTAATTTTTAAGGAACCTCTGGACCACCAAGTTCAGCACATGCGCCAGGCAAGGGATGTGCGTCAAATCGGCTAGGCCCAGAGCTGCTATGAGATTTTGCCCATTATCGCACACCACCAGGCCGGGCTTGAGGCTCACTGACAGCAACCACTCATTGGTCTGTTCCATGTCCCTCCACAACTCCTGCGTGGTGTGGGGTTTTTCCCCCAAACAGGAAAGTTTTAAAACTGCCTGCTGTCGTTTACCCCTGGCTGTGCTGAAGTTGGTGGTGAAGGTGTTACGCTGGCCGGATGAGGAGGCGGTAGAGGATGAGGAAGCGGAGTAGGAGGAGTTAGCAACAGGAGGCAAACTGAAGCGCCCTGCAATCCTCGGTGGTGGAAGGACATGCGCCAAACTGCTATCTGCCTCAGGCCCAGCCGCCACTGCATTTACCCAGTGTGCTGTTATGGAGATATAACGTCCCTGACCGTGCTTACTGGTCCACGCATCCGTAGTTAGGTGGACCTTGCCACAGATGGCATTGCGCAGTGCACACCTGATTTTGTCCCCCACTTGGTAGTGCAGGGAAGGGATGGCTCGCCTGGAAAAGTAGTGGCGGCTGGGCACGACGTACTGTGGGACAGCCAATGCCATCAGGCTTTTAAAACTCTGCGTCTCCACCAGACGGAATGACAGCATTTCAAAGGCCAGAAGTTTTGAAATGCTGGCATTCAGGGCCAGGGATCGCGGGTGGCTAGGAGGGTACTTCCTCTTCCGCTCCAATGTTTGGGAGATAGAGAGCTGAACGCTTCCATGGGACATTGTGGAGATGTTTGGTGACCCAGGTGGTAGTGTTGCTGGCAGATCCTCTGTTTGCAGGGAGGCAGGTGCCACTGTCACTACAGAGGTGGATGAAGAGGCCGAGACTGCAGCAGAAGAGGAAGCAGGAGGAGCCAGAGACCTTTCTTGGTTTTTTGAGGTGTCTACTCCACTGCAGCTCGTGCTTTGCACTTAGATGCCTGGTCATGCAGGTTGTGCTCAGGTTGAGAATGTTTATGCCTCGCTTCAGGCTCTGATTGCACAGCGTGCAAACCACTCGTGTCTTGTCATCAGCACATTGTGTGAAGAACTGCCACACTAGGGAACTCCTTGGACCTGGCTTTGGTGTGCTCGGTCCCTTGCTGCGTTGGGCAGTAGCAGACATACTGTCTAGGGGACAGACGCTCCGCTTTTGCACCCTGCTCCCTCTTCTGCTGTGCTGGTGGCTCTGTGCGACCACCGCCTCTTCCTCCAAACTACACTGGTCACCTGCATAACGTTGATTCCATATGGGGTCGAGGACCTCATCGTCCTCCACATCATCTTCCACCCAGTCTTCACTCCTGCCCTCCTTGTCTGTCTGCACAATTGCGAAAGCAGCAGCAGTTGGCACCTGTGTTTCGTCATCATCCGAGACGTACTGCGATGGTCCTCCCATGTACTCATCATGAAACATAAGTGGTTGGGCATCGGTGCACTAAATCTCTTCCACTTCTGGGGCAGGGCTAGGTGGATGGCCCTGGGAAACCCTGCTAACAGTCATCTAAAAGCAGAAGAGACTGCTGCATGATTTGGGGCTCAGACTGCTTGGCTGATTTGCAAGGGGGTGAGGTGAAAGACTGATGGACATGGGTTTCAGGTGCCAACTCTGATCTTTCATCAGAAGAGTAGGTGGGAGACAATGTGAAGGAACCCGAGGCACTGTCAGCAACCCAATCTACTATCGCCTGTACTTGTCCTGGCCTAAACATTGGTACAGCCTCATTAGGCGCGACAAAATACCGCCGCAGGCTCGGTCGCCTACACGCACCTGAGGAAGGTGTTTCACTTGTGCGTGTATCTGGCACAGATCCACCACGTCCTCTCCCTGCAACAGGAGCTCCAGCAGCACCACGACCGGGGGCCACCACGTCCCTTTGACCTTCTCCTCCTATTTTCCAAATTTAGGATCTTGCCCTAAATGGGTGTTTTTGGAAGAGCAGAACAAACCCACAGTACGTAACCGCTGAATCGCACAGCTACAGAACTGCAGAAAATGTTATTCAAAAAAAAATTAGTTTTTTTAGTATAGCACAGTAGAAGAAAACTATATAGAAATGGTTTATTTCACACGCCTCCACATATGTATAACACACTGCAAAATATTTTTTGTGGCCCTAAATGGGTCTTTTTGCAAGCGTACATTAAAGTGCAATTTTTTTTTTTTGCCCTAAACGGGTCTTTTTTTGCACAAGCAAAATAAAATGGAAATTTTTTATTTTTTTTGCTCTTAATGGGTCTTTTGGAAAAGAGCACAATAAAGTGCCTTTTTTTTTGTCCTAAATGGATCTTTTTCCAAGAGCAGAATACACCCACAGTATGGAAACGGTGCATCTCTCAACGTAATATATGCAGTGCTGGTGCACTGAGCTTGCAGATAAAAGGTAGATTTTCTCTAACACTGGGCTCATAGCAGTGTAAAAAGACTGCACTGCAACACAAACAGGTAAACCTATGCAGATCGCTGAGTTATATCTCTGAATCTGGACTCCTATTCCTATATAATATATTTCTCCCTAAAAGCAAAAAACAGGAACCTGGCCCTACACTACACTGTCTCTATCTTTTCCCTCAGATTCCAGAATCAGGACTAACTCATGTATTTTTCTATCTCTCCCTAAAAGCAGCAGCAGCAGACAAGATTAGTGTTGAGTGGACCCGAACTGTAAAGTTCGGGTCCGTACCGAATTTTGGCGTTTTCCCGACCCCGGACCCGGATTTTGCGCTAAAGTCCGGGTTCGGATTCGGGAATTTAATGGCGCAGTTAGAAATGCTTCAGGGGCCAGCCAATCACCATTTGATTAGCTGGTGTGCCCTTAGAAGCCATCATAGCCATGCCTACTAATGGCATGGCTGTAATTGGTCAGTGCAACATGTGACCCAGCATGTGACCAGCTTCTATATAAGAAAGAGGCACACAGCACAGATCGTCACTCTGCTTTTAGACAGTGTAGGGAAAGGATCCTGGCTGCTGTTGCTGTGAGGGAGAGAATAGGAGTTAGTCCTGATTCTGCAATCTACTGATAGAAAAGATAGGAAGACAGTGCAGTGTAGTGTAGTGTAGGGGCAGGATCCTGTTTGTGCTTTCAGGGAGAGAGATTTAGATAGGAGTCCAGATTGAGAGATATAATAGCTCAGCGATCTGCATAGGTTTATCTGTTTGTGTTGCAAGCTCAGTGCACCAGCACTGCATTACGTTGAGTGATACACCTATTCCATACTGTGGCTGTATTGTGCTCTTGCTAAAAGACCTATTTTGGTCAGAAAAAAAAAAAAAAAAAAGGCACTTTATTGTGCTTTTGCTAAAAAGACCCATTTTTGGGCCCCAAAAAAAAAAAAAAGGCACTTTATTGTGCTGTTGCAAAAAAAAAAACGGCACTTTGTTGTGCGCAAAAAAGACCTATTTTTGGGCAAAAAAAATATTTTGCAGTGTACAGGTCCTTCTCAAAAAATTAGCATATTGTGATAAAGTTCATTATTTTCTGTAATGTACTGATAAACATTAGACTTTCATATATTTTAGATTCATTACACACAACTGAAGTAGTTCAAGCCTTTTCTTGTTTTAATATTGATGATTTTGGCATACAGCTCATGAAAACCCCAAAATCCTATCTCAAAAAATTAGCATATTTCATCCGACCAATAAAAGAAAAGTGTTTTTAATGCAAAAAAAGTCAACCTTCAAATAATTATGTTCAGTTATGCACTCAATACTTGGTCGGGAATCCTTTTGCAGAAATGACTGCTTCAATGCGGCGTGGCATGGAGGCAACCAGCCTGTGGCACTGCTGAGGTGTTATGGAGGCCCAGGATGCTTCGATAGCGGCCTTAAGCTCATCCAGAGTGTTGGGTCTTGCATCTCTCAACTTTCTCTTCCCAATATCCCACAGATTCTCTATGGGGTTCAGGTCAGGAGAGTTGGCAGGCCAATTGAGCACAGTAATACCATGGTCAGTAAACCATTTACCAGTGGTTTTGGCACTGTGAGCAGGTGCCAGGTCGTGCTGAAAAATGAAATCTTCATCTCCATAAAGATTTTCAGCAGATGGAAGCATGGAGTGCTCCAAAATCTCCTGATAGCTAGCTGCATTGACCCTGCCCTTGATAAAACACAGTGGACCAACACCAGCAGCTGACATGGCACCCCAGACCATCACTGACTGTGGGTACTTGACACTGGACTTCAGGCATTTTGGCATTTCCCTCTCCCCAGTCTTCCTCCAGACTCTGGCACCTTGATTTCCGAATGTACTTTGGACCACTGAGCAACAGTCCAGTGCTGCTTCTCTGTAGCCCAGGTCAGGCGCTTCTGCCGCTGTTTCTGGTTCAAAAGTGGCTTGACCTGGGGAATGCGGCACCTGTAGCCCATTTCCTGCACACGCCTGTTCACGGTGGCTCTGGATGTTTCTACTCCAGACTCAGTCCACTGCTTCCGCAGGTCCTCCAAGGTCTGGAATCGGTCCTTCTCCACAATCTTCTTCAGGGTCGGGTCACCTCTTCTCCTTGTGCAGCGTTTTCTGCCACACTTTTTCCTTCCCACAGACTTCCCACTGAGGTGCCTTGATACAGCACTCTGGGAACAGCCTATTCGTTCAGAAATTTCTGTGTCTTACCCTCTTGCTTGAGGGTGTCAATGATGGCCTTCTGGACAGCAGTCAGGTCGGCAGTCTTACCCATGATTGCGGTTTTGAGTAATGAACCAGGCTGGGAGTTTTTAAAAGCCTCAGGAATCTTTTGCAGGTGTTTAGAGTTAATTAGTTGATTCAGATGATTAGGTTAATAGCTCGTTTAGAGAACCTTTTCATGATATGCTAATTTTTTGAGATAGGATTTTTGGGTTTTCATGAGCTGTATGCCAAAATCATCAATATTAAAACAAGAAAAGGCTTGAACTACTTCAGTTGTGTGTAATGAATCTAAAATATATGAAAGTCTAATGTTTATCAGTACATTACAGAAAATAATGAACTTTATCACAATATGCTAATTTTTTGAGAAGGACCTGTATATCTGTAGTTGTGTGAAATAACCAATTTCTATATATTTTTCTTGTACTATGCTATACTAAAAAAAAAAAAAAACTTTTTTTTGAATAGCATTCTCTGCAGCTGTGCGATTCAGCGGTTATATACTGTGGTTGTGTTGTGCTCTTTCAAAAAACGCCATTTAGGGTCACAGAAAATATTTTGCAGTGTGAAATACACATGTGGAGGTGTGTAAAATAAACAATTTCTATATATTGTACAGTGCTATACTAAAAAAAACAAATTTTTTTTTGAATAGCATTCTCTGCACTTCTATAGCTGTGCGATTCAGTGGTTAAATACTGTGGTTGTGTTGTGCTCTTTCAAAAAACGCCATTTAGGGCCACAGAAAATATTTTGCAGTGTGAAATACACATGTGGAGGTGTGTAAAATAAACAATTTCTATATATTGTACAGTGCTATACTAAAAAAAAACAACCTTTTTTTTGAATAGCATTCTCTGCACTTCTATAGCTGTGCGATTCAGTGGTTAAATACTGTGGTTGTGTTGTGCTCTTTCAAAAAACGCCATTTAGGGCCACAGAAAATATTTTGCAGTGTGAAATACACATGTGGAGGTGTGTAAAATAAACAATTTCTATATATTTTCCTTGTACTGTGCTATACTAAAAAAAACAACCTTTTTTTTTAATAGCATTCTCTGTAGCTGTGCGATTCAGCGGTTACGTGCTGTGGGTGTGTTGTGGTCTGGCAAAAAACGCCATTTAGGGCCACAGAAAATATTTTGCAGTGTGAAATACACATCTGGAGGTGTGTGTAAAAAAACTATTTATATATATTTTCCTTGTACTGTGCTATACTAAAAAAAAACAACCATTTTTTTTTGAATAGCATTTTCTGCAGTTCTGTAGCTGT
The DNA here is from genome assembly GCA_029206835.1 of Rana muscosa. Classification (NCBI taxonomy): domain Eukaryota; kingdom Metazoa; phylum Chordata; class Amphibia; order Anura; family Ranidae; genus Rana; species Rana muscosa. The sequence continues at coordinate 1,159,176,045 of CM055122.1, forward strand.
GCGTTTCAGCCATTACGTACTGTGGGTGTGTTGTGGTCTTCCAAAAAACGCCATTTAGGGCAAGATCCTAAATTTGGAAAATATGAGGGGAAGGTCAAAGGGACGTGGTGGCCCCGGTCGTGGTGCTGCTGGTGGAGCTCCTGTTGCAGGGAGAGGACGTGGTGGATCTGTGCCAGCTACACGCACAAGTGAAACACCTTCCTCAGGTGCGAGTAGGCGACCGAGCCTGCGGCGGTATTTTGTCATGCCTAATGAGGCTGTACCAATGTTTAGGCCAGGACAAGTACAGGCGATAGTAGATTGGGTTGCTGACAGTGCCTCGGGTTCCTTCACATTGTCTCCCACCCACTCTTCTGCTGAAAGATCAGAGTTGGCACCTGAAGCCCATGTCCATCAGTCTTTCACCTCACCCCCTTGCAAATTAGCCAAGCAGTCTGAGCCCCAAATCATGCAGCAGTCTCTTCTGCTTTTCGATGACTCTGTTAGCAGGGTTTCCCAGGGCCATCCACCTAGCCCTGCCCCAGAAGTGGAAGAGATTGAGTGCACCGATGCCCAACCACTTATGTTTCATGATGGGTACATGGGAGGACCATCGCAGCATGTCTCGGATGATGACGAAACACAGGTGCCAACTGCTGCTGCTTTCGCAATTGTGCAGACAGACATGGAGGGCAGGGGTGAAGACTGGGTGGAAGATGATGTGGAGGACGATGAGGTCCTCGACCCCACATGGAATCAACGTTATGCAGGTGACCAGTGTAGTTCGGAGGAAGAGGCGGTGGTCGCACAGAGCCACCAGCACAGCAGAAGAGGGAGCAGGGTGCAAAAACGGAGCATTCGTCCCCTAGACAGTACATCTGCTACTGCCCAACGCAGCAAGGGACCGAGCACACCAAAGCCAGGTCCAAGGACTTCCCTAGCGTGGCAGTTCTTCACACAGTGTGTTGATGACAAGACACGAGTGGTTTGCACGCTGTGCAATCAGAGCCTGAAGCGAGGCATAAACGTTCTCAACCTGAGCACAAGCTGCATGACCAGGCATCTAAGTGCAAAGCACGAGCTGCAGTGGAGTAGACACCTCAGAAACCAAGAAAGGTCTCTGGCTCCTCCTGCTTCCTCTTCTGCTGCAGTCTCGGCCTCTTCATCCACCTCTGTAGTGACAGTGGCACCTGTCACCACGCAAACAGAGGATCTGCCAGCAACACTACCACCTGGGTCACCGACCATCTCCACAATGTCCCATGGAAGCGTTCAGCTCTCTATCTCCCAAACATTGGAGCGGAAGAGGAAGTACCCCCCTAGCCACCCGCGATCCCTGGCCCTGAATGCCAGCATTTCAAAATTCCTGGCCTTTGAAATGCTGTCATTCCGTCTGGTGGAGACGCAGAGTTTTAAAAGCCTGATGGCATTGGCTGTCCCGCAGTACGTCGTGCCCAGCCGCCACTACTTTTCCAGGCGAGCCATCCCTTCCCTGCACAACCAGGTGGGGGACAAAATCAGGTGTGCACTGCGCAACGCCATCTGTGGCAAGGTCCACCTAACTACGGATGCGTGGACCAGTAAGCATGGTCAGGGACGTTATATCTCCCTAACAGCACACTGGGTAAATGCAGTGGCTGCTGGGCCTGAGGCAGATAGCGGTTTGGCGCATGTCCTTCCACCACCGAGGATTGCAGGGCGCTTCAGTTTGCCTCCTGTTGCTAACTCCTCCTTCTCCGCTTCCTCATCCTCTACCGCCTCCTCATCCATTCAGCGTAACACCTTCACCACCAACTTCAGCACAGCCAGGGGTAAACGACAGCAGGCAGTTTTAAAACTTTCCTGTTTGGGGGAAAATCCCCACACCGCGCAGGAGTTGTGGAGGGACATGGAACAACAGACCGATGAGTGGTTGCTGTCAGTGAGCCTCAAGCCCGGCCTGGTGGTGTGCGATAATGGGCAAAATCTCGTAGCAGCTCTGGGTCTAGCCGGTTTGACGCACATCCCTTGCCTGGCGCATGTGCTGAACTTGGTGGTCCAGAGGTTCCTTAAAAATTACCCCAATATGCCAGAGCTGCTGCAGAAAGTGCGGGCTGTGTGTGCGCACTTTCGGCGTTCTCACCCTGCTGCTGCTCGCCTGTCAGCGCTGCAGCGTAACTTCGGCCTTCCAGCTCACCGCCTCATATGTGACGTGCCCACAAGGTGGAACTCCACCTTGCACATGCTGGCCAGACTGTGCGAGCAGCAGCAGGCAATAGTGGAGTTTCAGCTGCAGCAATCACGCGTGAGTCGCTCTGCGGAACAGCACCACTTCACCACAAATAACTGGGCCTCCATGCGAGACCTGTGTGCCTTGTTGCGCTGTTTCGAGTACTCCACCAACATGGCCAGTGCCAATGACGCCGTTCTCAGCGTTACTATCCCAGTTCTATGCCTCCTTGAAAAAACGCTTCGTGCGATGATGGAAGAGGATGTGGCACAGGAGGATGAGGAGGAGGAGGAAGCGGGATCATTTCAAAGGCTTTCAGGGCAGTCTTTCACAAGTGGCTACGAGGGTGGGTTCCTGCACCAACAAACGCCAGGTACACAATTGTCCGGCAGAAAGGGCACAGTTCTGGAGGATGACGAGGTGGAGGAGGAGATGGAGGAGGAGGAGGAGGAGGAGCCATGTTCACAGCAGGGTGGCACTCAGACCAGCTCGTGGCCATTACTGGTGCGTGGCTGGGGGGATACAGAGGACACAGACGATACACCTCCCACAGAGGACAGCTTTTCTTTGCCTCTGGGCAGCCTGGCACACATGAGCGATTACATGCTGCAGTGTTTCCGCAACGACAGCCGAGTTGCCCACATTTTAACTGGTGCTGATTACTGGGTGGCCACCCTGCTGGATCCCCGTTACAAGGACAACGTACCGTCCTTAATTCCCTCACTGGAGCGGGATCGTAAGATGCGCGAGTACAAGCGCACGCTGGTAGACGCGCTGCTGGTGGCATTCCCACCTGACAGCGGGCGTACGGTGGAAGCACAAGGCGAAGGCAGAGGAGGAGGAAGAGGTCGCCAACGCAGCCGGGGCACCGGCAGCACCTCAGAAGGCAGGGTTAGCATGGCCGAAATGTGGAAAAGCTTTGTCAGCACGCCACAACAACCAGCACCACCAGCTGAGATGGAACGTCTTAGCAGGAGGCAGCATTTCACCAACATGGTTGAGCAGTATGTGTCCACAGGCCTACACGTACTGGATGACGGGTCTGCCCCCTTTAACTTCTGGGTCTCCAAATTGGGCACATGGCCTGAGCTTGCCGTTTATGCCTTGGAGGTGCTGGCCTGCCCTGCAGCCAGTGTATTATCTGAACGTGTATTTAGCACGGCAGGGGGCGTTATCACAGACAAGCGCAGCCGCCTGTCCAGAGCCAATGTGGACAAGCTCACGTTCATTAAAATGAACCAGGCATGGATCCCACAGGACTTGTCCGTACCTTGTGCAGAATAGACATGTATACCGGTGTTGTGACAAAAACTGTCCGGCCATCGGATTGTGCCCGGCCCGTACTGCGCAGGCGCAGCGCTTGCGCAGTACAGAGGACAAGGAGATTCACAAAATCTCCGAAGATGAACGGCGCCTGCGCTGTGAGTGCAGGTTCAAGCCCCACCATCCAAGAGGACATACGGTAGCACATAGTAACAGGGCCCCTCACGGGCTCGCTTCGATCGCGGCCTTGCTTGGCTCGGCTTGAACCACGGATGGTGTGGCCTTCACCTGAACTCAACACGCAGGCGCCGTTAGTCTTGGGAGATTTTTGAAATCCCCTTGTCCTACATACTCAGCAAGCGCAGTACAGGGCGGACACTATTCGACAGGGGACAGAACTCGACACATCACCGGCCTTACCCAGCCATTGTTGGATTTTTGAACCAGTGTTGGCTACCTCGTCCTCCTCCACCGCCGCTTCCACCTACACAGCCACATCCACCGCCACCTCAACCTCCTACTCCATATGGACCTCGTCCTGCTAGGCCAAGATTACAATTTTTATTTTATTTTTTTGTAGCGCACAGATCCTTTCCCCCTTACCTGCCTTTATGTTGTTGGCTCTTCGCAGGAGGGAGAAAGGCACACCGCACTACCAGCCCGTATCATCCTATATAAAGAGGTTGAGCGGTGTACTTGACGGGCCGTGTCCACAGCCGGAGTCAAAACTCGTCCAGAGGATGATTCTCACCTCTACTGTAGGTAGAGGCAAGTCCTTTAATTGCCAGTAAAGTCAATGTCCACACCAGCTGAAACTCCAACTCTTATTCTCTCATGGCAAAATAAACTGTACTCAGATAGAAAAGGTTAGAGCAAAGAAACAGGACAGCTTAAGGTGTGGAGGAGGTCCAGGCACAAACGTAGCACATTCACTTCACTGCTTAGGTTTCTCAAACAGTTTTTGGCGCACGGTCTCTGCCACAGACATTGAGGTTGGTCTCTGCCACAGACCGGGTGTACAAGGCCCCTGCCACGGGCCTGGAGAACTTTGGTCTCAGCCACAGACCAGGGTGTATAAGGCCCCTGCCACGGGCCGGTTGAATAAGGCCTCTGATACAGTCAAGGTGACCTTGAGCTTCTCCTTCTACGAACCTAGCCCATATCAAGGGGAAGACATCTCTCCAGGGAGTCAACAGACCATTCCTTCACCGTGACTCCCGCATCGGTCCATCAGAATGATCCTCCCTTCCCTGGAACAGGGTCCCCTACACGAGGCGGCTCTGGACTCCAGGCTTTACTCCCGCCCCTAGGCCTCCATACCCAGGGCAGCAAGAACTCCAGGATAGTACCTCACCCCGGGCTAAAGGTGCCCGAGATGGAACAGGAACACATGCACCCAGGCCGAAGGCACCTGGGCGCGGACCCCACTGGACATCAGCCCCCAGGCCAAAGGTCTGACCCTTTTATATGCTCTCCCGGCATGCACAGCAGGTTCCCCGCCCCGCTGTACTACTGCCAAGAGGGGACACAAAAGGCGCCACCTGTAGGCCGCAGGGAACTGCACACCAATACTGTCCCCCGAGGACAAAATGGTCCATGAATCCTACAGAATTAGGGTATTTGAGCCTATTTACCACTCAAACACTTTCCTTAAATTTAGCACCCCGCTACATTTTTATTTCAAAGTATTTTATTTTCCCACTAGCTTATCCATTAAATTAAATAATTTATTCCAGAAAGGGCGTATTCTGGGGCATTCCCACCATATGTGTGGCATTGTGCCATTGAGTTTCTGAGGTTCTTAATGACTTCCTGTACCTCTTCTGCTGAAAAGGGGGCCTCCAGCATATTTTTTTATTTTTTAATTTTTTTTATGTTCTTTTAAGTTATTTCCTATCCACATTTGTTTGCAGAGCACTTGCCATGTTCTTAACAACATTTTGCTGCCATTTGCAGCCCTCTAGCCCTTTCCATTACTTTTTTAGAGCCTTTTTAGTCGTCAGAAGTCCGGGTCCCCATTGACTTCAATGGGGTCCGGGTTAAAGTTCGGTCCCGAATCCGAACTTTTTTCCGAAGTTCAGCCGAACCCGCCGGACCCGAATATCCAGCTACCCGCTCAACACTAGACAAGATCCTCTCCCTATCTATTCTGAAGCAGAGTGACGTGTGTGCTGTGTGCCTCTAGCTTATATAGAAGCTGGGTCACATGTTGCACTGACCAATCACAGCCATGCCATTAGTAGGCATGGCTATGATGGCTTCTAAGGGCACACCAGCTAATCAAAAGGTGATTGGCTGGCCCCTGAAGCATTTCTAACTGCGTAATTAGATTGCCGAACCCGAACTTTTGCGCAAAGTCCGGGTTCGGGAAAAAGCTAAAGTTCGGTACGGACCCGAACTTTACAGTTCGGGTTCGCTCAACACTATTGACGATAGATTGGAGAGTCCGTAGTTGTGTTGAAAGAAATGGTACTGGTATCGTGCGTAAGACATATAGAATGTGTGGGAGTAGGAACATTTTAGCTAAAGCAATTCTACCGACCCATGATACTAAGGGATGGTGCAGTTCATTAGATATTCATTTAAGCTTTTTTACAAGGTCTGCCAAATTGGTGCGCAAAAGGTTTTTGCTGGGTGAAATCAGGCAGATTCATAGATAGGTAGGCGATGAGTCTTTTGACCATGAGAATGAGGAGTGTTTTGAAATGTGTTGTATGGTTGGTTTATCTAGACCTATCGCTAGCATAAATGTTTTGCTATGGTTTACTTTGTATAAACTGAACTGGTCAAGACAATGTTGAATCTCGGTTAGGGATTGTTTTGGGTCTGTAATGGCAATCACATTGTCTGCATAAAGACCGATTTTATGTTCAGTGGCACCAATATTTATTCCTTTAACTTGGGACGCAGAACAAATCCGTTGGGCTAAGGGCTCCATAATCATAGCAAAGATTAAAGGTGACATTGGGCAGCCCTGTCTTGTGCCGTTTGTGATATTGAAAGAATTACATAGTACACCTGAGGTCCACACTTTTGCACTTGGGGATGTGTATAGACTGAGTATGGCATTTAGGAGTATGCCCGATATGCCGAACTTACGTAGAACCGCCCCCAGGTACATCCATTGTACTCTGTCAAATGCCTTCTCTGCATCCAGAGAAAGGAGCAGAGAAGGCACTCGATTGTTTTCTACCCACTGAATAATGTCTATAAACCGCCGGGTCCTGTCTGATGTTTGTCTACCCGGTATGAAGCCGACTTGGTCTATATGTATCAGCTGATTCATAACTGTGGAGAGCCGGAGAGCTAGTAGCTTTGCATACAGCTTTGTGTCCGTGTTTAATAGGGATATGGGTCTGTAATTCTCTGGAGCATCCATTGGTTTGCCTGGTTTGGGAAGGGTCACTATCAATGTTTCGAGACATTCGTTAGGGATTTTTCCTGTGGAAGCATAGTGATTAAATGTAGTGCATAAGTGGGGTGATAAGATGTTGTTGAAGTGTTTATAATATTCATTAGAGAACTCATCTGGTCCTGGGGCCTTATGCAGTGGGAGAGATTTAATAGCATTACAGACTCCATCTAGCACGAATGGGGTAGATAGTGTGGCTACTTGTGTGGGGGTCAGTGAGGGAAGTTGTGTGGACGAGAGAAAGGCTTCTATTTCTTTGGGACTTGGTGGGGTGATGGTTTCTGCCTCTTGCAGATTGTATAATTTAGCGTAGAAGGAAGCAAACGTATTGGCTATATCCAGTGGGTTGGTCCTGCATGCCCCTTGTGTGTTTAGGAGGTTGGGGATTTTCACGCACATTTGCTGACATTTGACTTGCTTGGCCAGGAAGGCTCCAGATTTGTTGCTGAAGGAATAGGATTTTAATTTTAAACGTTTGACATAATAGTCAAATTTATGGTGTAAGAGTTCACTTAATTTATATCTGTGGTCCCTGATCGCTTCAAATGTTGTCTGATTGGGTGAGTTTATTTGCTCATTCTAAAGTCATGAGTTGTTTCAGCATTGAATCTATCTCCGCTGAGTGTCTTATGTTCTTGAGCACCAAATTTGATGAGGAGACCTCATAGAAAAGCTTTATGGGCTAACCATACCATAGATCAGGGATAAGCAATTAGCGGACCTCCAGCTGTTGCAAAACTACAAGTCCCATCATGCCTCTGCCTCTTGGTGTCATGCTTGTGGCTGCCAGAGTCTTGCTATGCCTCATGGGATTTGTAGTTCTGCAACAGCTGGAGGTCCGCTAATTGCATATCCCTGCCATAGATTGATCGCTGATAGATGCACTATTAGTCTTAAAGAAATTCTCAATCTCGGATTTAATTTCCCTTTCGTATCTTGGATTGGTTATGAGGGATGAGTTCAGCCTCCATAGAGAGATTGGATGGGCAAGATTGGGGGAATATTTTCAAGGATATTGGGGCGTGGTCTGACCACGTGATGAGACCTATATGCGATTCTGGAGGTGGCCAATAAAGCTTTTTTGGTTTGTGAGGAAAAGGTCAATCTGAGAGTAAGAATTTCCAGAGTGAGAATAGAAAGTATAGTCGCGCTCAACGTCGTGCATGCACCTCCAGGGATCGTATAGATCTTCATTATCCATGAATGAAGAGAGAGTTGATGCCCTCCTGTCTGAGTTGGTGGAATCCAGTGTGGGGTTTGGGGTGTCATAGAAGTCACCACAGATGATTAATGCGCCGTTTTTATAGGGGTCCAGTTTAGTTTTGAGTTTTTTGTAAAAATATCAATAGTGGCGGATAGAATTATAAATCTGCCTTCATCTGTGTCTACGTGATGTAGAACAAAGGAGACATTGGCACTAATCACTTTCCATAGAAGAGTTCTCTTAAAAGGGGAGTTAAGCCCTTTGGTGTTAATAGATGTGACATTGAGTGGCATAATTACAAGTGATTGAGGTTGGTTTGCAGGAGTTGAGCGAGACTATAGTATTGTATACAGCTGCCTGTTAAAGAGATCGGTTAATAGATAGTAGCTTGCTTAGAGGGTTATAACAAATGATTAAGTAGCTCTTGCCGTCTGAAAAAAAAAAACAATCATTGCAACTCTACACTCCACACTATCAGAGATAAACGATAAAGAAAAACAGTAAAGAAACTTTACAGAGTACATATTGTGTGAGGTATTGTAAAGCCCCGTACACACGGTCGGACTTTTGGCCAACAAACTTCATTTTGAGCAAGTTGGACCAACAATCCGACCGTGTGTACGCTCCATCGGACACACTTTTTTTTTTTGTTTTCAGCGGACAAAAGTTGGGTCTGCAAACGGACAAACTTTTGGCCAACAAAAGTCCGATGGAGCAAAGTCCGACCGTGTGTACAGAAAACCATAGGACTTTTGTCCAATGGACAAAACAAATAATGTTAAAATCAGCCAATAGCAGAAGTTGACCAAAGGGTGGTGGTAAAGAGCAGAAAAGAGCAGAAAAACCACGTGATGTTGCAAAAAGTTTTGGGAAAGTGCAGAAAAGTCCTGTGGTGTGTATGCTATGGGTGTGCCCGGCCAACTCCGTTCGGACAAAAATCCACGTAAAAGTCCGATGGAAGTCCGACCGTGTGTATGGGGGCTTAAGGGAACGTTTAACTGAGTGTGCTCGGCACACTATAAATTGGAGAGGTGGAATTCGAATAGTTCACCCTAGCATGATATTTCTAAGCTGGGGACGAGTAACCTTAGGGTATTTGTTAGGTTTTATCCACCTTTTTCAGTTGATGTTGAGGAGGAGGAGAAGAAGAGGCATCCTGATTGCGTGACTGGTGAGGGACCACAGGAATGGGTAATAGGTCCCAGTTAGTCAGTTTTTTGCAGCCATCTTTAGGAGATAAGATTGGGACAATTTTTTGCTTGTAATTAACTTACAGCTTTGTGTGGTATCCCCAGCGGTAGGCGACATCACTGGGGGTTTCCCAATGAAGTGGGCGGGTGACCTTGCCCTGTGACATCACGGGGAGGGGTCACCCAGGCCCATGTCATTGGGAAAGCCGGGGCTTACCCAATGACGTGGGCATGGGTGACAGGCAGGTCACCCACCCCCTCTTATGCGTCATAGGGTTGTTTCTCGCTGGAGAATGAGTGGAGAGACTGCAGCCTCGCTGGAATGGATCATCGTTGGACATAGGGGAGACGGAAGACTGAATTACATCACTGGAAATTCATTTATTTTTTTAATAAAAGACTTGTCCAGCTGTGTTTGTGTGTTTTTTACATTTTTTTAAACTTTCTTTGTGAAATGGTAGGGGTACAATGTACTCATTACCAATTCACATGGGGGGGTGGGATCTGGAGTTCCCCTTTGTTAAAGGGGGCTTCCAGATTTCGATAAGCCCACTGCCCGCAGACCCCCACTGTCAGGTCTGCCAGGAAACTACAACCATCCCTCTGCTTTCCTGACCGGTAGTCTTGTTATCCCAGTGTCAGGTGGAGGGACAGCAGAGATCTCCTGCAGCCCAGAAATAAGGAACCGCAAAGGAAGGTGCAGATAGCCTAACCACAACCCCCAGCAACAACTCACGGTTAGTAGGCAGAAGACAGGATCCCAGGAGGGAAAAGGACAATCCAGGTAACGTAGTCAGAACAAGCCAGGGAGGGTCGGCAGCAAGGTAAACCAGGTCCAAGGGATAATCCAGGAATGGTAGTCAAGACGAGCCAAGTAGGTACCCAAAAAGCAAGCGCATCCATAAACAGGCACCTATCCTAAGGCACAGACAGGAAGGGGAAGTGGGAATATATAGGGACACTAATGAGAAGACTGCCAACAGCTGGTCCCAGGGTGGAGAAAACATCCCCACTAGTGAAAAAGAACATAACTAGGATGCTAACGTAAATCCAGTTCACTGGTGGTTCAGGACATAGGAAAACAGTCCATGAACATCAGGCCCTGGGTTCAAGTCCTGGACACAGCGTGACACCCACAACCACTGGGCAAGGGTTGTGGGGATGAGGCCCTTGTCCCCATCAACATGAGGGCAAGGTGCTTTGGGGGGTGAAAGCATCCTCCCCATGTTGAGGGCATGTGGCCTGGTACGGTTCAGGAGGGGGCCTGGTATGGTCTCTTTTTCTGCAGCCTGCCAGATTGCGTGCTCAGATAAGGGTCTGGTATGGATTTTTGGGGGGAACCCCGCGCCATTTTTTATTTTATTTTAGCGCGGAGTTCCCCTTAAAATCCATAGCAGACCTGAAGGGTCTGGTATGGATTTTTGGGGGGAACCCCACGCCATTAAAAAAAAAAAAATTACGCGGGGTTCCCCTTAATATCCATAACAGACCTGAAGGGCCTGGTAATGGAATTTTGGGGGGCCCCCACACATTTTTCTTTTACATTTTGGTTCCCTGCACAAAATGTCATTTTTTAAGGAAAAAAAGTCATTTAAAACTTCTTGCAGCTATTAATGAATTGTCGGGTCCTGGCAATACAGATAAAAGTCATTGAAAAAATGGCAGGGGTTCCCCTTAATATTCATACCAGACCCAAAGGGCCTGGTAATGGACTTGGGGGGGAACCCATGTCGCTGAACGGGCGAACAGCCAATGTTCGAGTCGAACTTAAGTTCGACTCGAACATAAAGCTCATCCCTAGTCACAGAACACACAGGAACACAGGGACGATGAGAATTTTGGCCGTTTTGGAGGCATAAAAGCAGAGGAAGACATACGTCAAACCTTAAGGGATGGTTTTCAGTCCCCAGATATCCTGGGAGTAGTAGAGAAAATAGAGAAACGAGGATGCACCAGCCTTGTGCATTATCCTTAAATGAATTTATTTAAAAAAAAAAAAAAAAACTACTCACTAAAATGTGGAAGAAATGGTAATGTAAAAGCCTTTCAAATGATGGCAATCGGTCTGATAACCAGAATCTCCAATTAATTTGGGTACAGCGTCAAACGACCGTGCAATTGTCAGGTAAAGCGACACAGCGCAAAATTGTAAAAAGTGCTCTGGTCAGGAAGGGGGAAAAATCTTCCGGGCTGAAGTGGTTAAGGATAATGCACAAGGCTGGTGCGCCCTCTTTTCTCTATTCTCTCTTTGACTGTTAGGATACCCCCATCCTGTAGGGCAGCAAGGCCAAGGACACTGTCCATCCTGAGCTATAAATCACCTGATCAACACACTTGTGCGCAAGAGTATTTGTTTACTGTTATTGGAAAAACCCTGGGAGTAGTACATGGATGGGAGGAGGCAGTCCCAGATAGTGTAATGCTCAGTGACCCCGAGGACTCTGCTTCTCATGCCTCCGTAAACTTGAGGTGCATGGGCTCCCTTATTCTTCAAAGCCTGAAAAAGGACCCATTTTCATAGTATCAATGTCTGGTAATCATATTATGTGTGTGTTCCTACTCTGGTGTCCCAGGTCTGCCACTTAACCCTCTCCCGGGCTCACACACCCACCAGCAGTGGCCCATTACATCTCCCAGCACAGGTTGAGCTTATTGCCCTGGACACAGTTCAGGACGCAGATTCAGCCCCCATCCATCTAATGGTGGAACACGCATATTCTTAATATTCTATGTTATTTTGATACCCCTTCGGGTGAAAAGATCTTTAAACCAAAATTTGTTGTTTGACCATCATTCCCTATACTGTTTGTCTGATGATCCTAGTACAAAGTTTGGATTTCCCACTTTAGGTGTCCTCTATGTGGGTTGTGGTCCAATTTTCAGGGTAGGACCTATAGTAGGGTTATCACTGACCTGTTTTTTTTTTCATAGTCTAACCAAGGTAGACAGGCCATAGGAGTAGCTACATTCACCTGTTCCAAGAAAATACATTGTTTTGCACACCATTGAAGAACCCTGGCAAGATAGTTACATAGTTACATAGTTAGTCAGGTTGAAAAAAGACACCAGTTCAACCATAAAGTAAATAAATTAAAAAAATATTGTACAATCCAATATACCCATTTCTATACCCACAGTTGATCCAGAGGATGGCAAAAAACCCCATCAGAGCATGCTCCAATTTGTTACAGCAGGGGAAAAAATTCCTTCCTGATCCCCCGAGAGGCAATCGGATTTTCTCTGGATCAACTTTACCTATAAATGTTAGTGTTATGGAGATATCAGGCTGTATGCAGAGCACATAGCCATTTCTCCTTGTGCTAAATAAGCACACATTTCGTCTTAATGATATAATGTATCTCAAGCTAAAAGTCCACTCACCATTCATTCGCTTTCCCATTTATTCAAGTAAAGAAACATCACCAGACTGTTATGTTCATCTCAGCATCCCAGCATGACTGCCCAGTCTGCCTCGATCTTTTTATTAAATTACCAGCAGGAAGTGATGTCACAGCATGTGACCTCCTCCATGGGAAGTGAGGTCACAGAGTGTGAGCTCCACACAGCAAATGACCATATATGGATCTGACCATATAAGGATTTGACAACACAGGATGTGACAATATAACAAACCCTTCCAACAGGGTTAGTTAACCACTTCAATACAGGGCTTTTTGTACCTATTCAATACCGGGCCTATTTTGGCACTTCTCTCCTACATGTACAAATCATCATTCTTTTGCTAGAAAATTACTCAGAACCCCCAAACATTATATATGTTTTTTAGCAGACACCCTAGGGAATAAAATGACGGTCATTGCAACATTTTTTCTTGCACAATATTTGCGCAATAATTTTTCAAACGCCTTTTTTTTAAAAAAAAATGGTTTCATGAATTAAAAAATAACAAAACAGTAAAGTTAGCCCAATTTTTTGGGAACATATGAAAGATAATGTTACGCCGAGTAAATAGATACCTAACATGTCACGCTTTAAAATTGCGCACACTCATGGAATGGCGCCAAACTTCGGTACTTAAAAATCTCCATAGGCGACGCTTTAATTTTTTTTACAGGTTACCAGGTTAGAATTACAGAGGAGGTCTAGTGCTAGAATTGTTGCATGCGCTCTAACGCACACGGCGATACCTCACATGCGTGGTTTGAACGGAGTTTACATATGTGGGCGACTTACGTGTGCATTCGCTTCTGATCGCGAGCTAGCGGGGACAGGGGCGTTTTAAAAAAAAAAAATTATTATTTATTTTATTATTTTACTTATTTATTTATTTTTTTACAATGATTTTACTTTTTTTTTTTTTTTGATCACTTTTATTCCTATTACAAGGAATGTAAACATCCCTTGTAATAGGAATGTGTGTAACAGGTTCTCTTTATTGAGAGATGCGGGGTCAATAAGACTCCACATCTCTCCTCCAGGCTGGAAAGCATGAGATCAGTGAAAATTTTTTCACTGATTTCATACTTACAGCCGCAACGGCGGCTTTGTTTACATTTTTGAGACCCGGGTGTGACGTCATCACATCGCGCCCGGGCCTCCGACGATCATAGAGATGACTGGTGACCATCTGGTCACCAGTCATCTCTATGCTCATCACGTGACTCCACCAACGATGCCGGCAGATTCGCTCCAGGTCCCCGATCGCACGGGGGAGCCCGGAGAAGCACCGGATGGCGGCGGGAGGGGGGGTGTCCCCTCCCGCCGCCTATAAGAACGATCAAGCGGCGGAACCGCCGCTATGATCATTCTTATGGTGCACAGAATCGCTGGCACTTCAAAAGGATATCTGAATGATGCCTCTAGCTGCAGGCATCATTCAGATATCCCCCTACAAAGCCGAGGACGTCATATGACGTCCACCCAGGATGGGAGATCCCATCTGTGGACGTCATTTGTCTATGGCTGGGTAGGGAAGTGGTTAAATACATACAACAACATGAATAATACAACAACCAATGAACACAGTCATGCCACCACCTCAATGTTGATCAGGCATACATAGGTGACAAGAGCATACATTTGCTAAACCAATAATGGGTATGCAGAGCGGACACATCCCCCCCAGGCGAACATCTGTGCATCACACAGGGGCCCTTTCGCCAGCAGACATCCTCACTTCGCAAACACCCTTCTACAAATCAGGAATTTCATCTCAACCAGCGTCAGTCTGCCCCAGTCAGCTCTTTAGAGCGGGTTGCGGGAGAACTAACACTGGGTGACACTATGACAATACATTTTAAATACATCTTCATAAAATTTTCACGACAGCTCCTCCCTTTTTTGTCATATGCTCCCATGTGTCCCTCGATGCACCTTGAGCTCCTTCTTACACCTGGAAATGAATCAGTCCTTACAGTCCATATAAGTCCATAAAAAGGAAAACACGGCTTGACATGTAGATTCTGTTCTTCAGGAGCATGACTTATAAGGATGACACGACATGGTGAGCTGTAGTAATCGCTGATCGATCTGGGATCCTCTGTGTCTTGTACGTGGGTCGGTCTTCAGGGCGTCTCATCAAGGAAGACGTGGTCATCTGCTCAGGTCACGTGTCTAATCAGGCAACAGGAGCACCTCATCACGACATATAGAAAGAATAGAAATAAAAACAACATGAGTATATATATTCCCACTTCCTTTAACCACGATCTGCTGTAAAACAAAAATTAAATCCCCTCAGATTCCCAGACCCTTAAAAGGATTCCTAACCTTCACTAGCTATAGCTCTAGCTTCAACAGTGACATGACAATTAAAAGTATGGCGCTAATGATGTATTGAGTGATTAGTATTGCTCAAAGTAATCAATAATTAAAACACAAGTGAAGTAAATATAATACAAAAATTAATAAAAAACAACACCCTGTGTAGAGTGTAGTGCGTGCGACTACAAAAAATGGTGATGACCTCCAAAAATGGGCCAAATAACCAAATCAAAACTTGAAGGTGAGTGACTACAAGTTATAATATGAAAACAAATAATAAACTGATATGTGACAGTGAATCAATCATCGGCCTCAAAGGAGTGATGGCAGCCTTCAGACTATAAAAATGGTACGTACAGTATGTAGTCCATGCAAACAAATAAAGGCACATTTCATAAAATGGTGAGAGGACACTCTGCAATTATTACAGCCCAAAAATCGTGCAAATTAGGTGGAATGTGCAGTCGGGATGGTCACCCAGGAGTGCTTTCAACCTTTGGATCATGAGGGGAGAATTAAACACTCTTACCAGCAGGCGTGGACTCAACTAACCTTACAGTTGTGGGTCAATCAGGCTTGTGTCCACCGGTTGTGGAACCCAAAGTGTGAGTCCTCTAGCGATCTCCTCCTTTCGCTGCCAATATCTCCAAAGGGACCAGTAACTCCAATGAACGAAAGAAAAGCTGGATATTGAACACTCCAATGCCCAAACCGTAACTTCACCACAGATTAGATGATGGAAAAAATAAAAAAAGTAGAGAGAACCTCCACATAGTGTAAATCCCAATGATGATTTGGGTATTTATTGAAAAAAAAAATTGTTTTAAATATTCAAGCAAATGAATATATCTTACAAGGAGGACTGCAATCACATAAAAAAGCACAGTGTGGAGCAGCTTAGGCTAGCATGTAGACCTCCACAGTTACATGAAACATCCCATCCACAATGGATTAGAATTGTTCAATCGTATCATAAGCTCAAGCCTCCCCCACCTTGTACATGCAGGAAACCATGCCCAGACCTGGTCGGGGTTGGTGAACAATTCCCTTCTAGCTGTCCCTGCCATTCTTAATTTCTCTCACGCTCCTTACGATCGGCCGGGACATAAGATGCTGGGACGAGTTTCACCAGAATGCATGAACCTCTTGCATTGGGGGAATTACCTTATAAGCTGTAGATCCGCATAAGCACCAAACTAAAGTTCAAACACTGACAAGAGGCAGAGCTATTAAAACTATAACCAATTTTACCCTCTAAAAATGTATTGTTAGATTCCATTGACAAGTGTCTGTTTGGAGTCTTTACTAGTTTGTCAAAACTCCTCATACCCATAATAACATCATAAATAGCATGTACCACTGTCATCGCTGGGGACTAAAGCTCGTGGAGATTCAGAGTAGACCTAGCAATCGGTCCTGGTCGCTTTCTTAGTTAGTCAGAGAATACACTTTAAACAATAACTTTGGATGCATTTCATCGTTACCCTTGCTAAAATTTACTATACAAACAAAAAATATAAATAAACAAAGATACTACTCAATTCTTTGGTGTGGCTGAGCCGCTTCTTGCCGTGGCTGGCGTGGTCTCGCCCCTCAAGCTTCTTTACAACGACCTGGTTGGAAGAAAATGTAAACTGGTTATTGTGTCAGGGTCCAAGAGGGACTCGTGAACCCATGGTGGACCTTTTGAAGTTCATGTTACAGTGACTGCACCTACCCCATCAGCTGAGAATGTAAGTGACAGCTAATGAGGAAAGCACAACCCTGGTTTTGGTTGACCTCCAAACAAACCTCATATGACAATAACCCAGACATCGGGACTGTGGTCACTGCATAACCTGTGCATGGCTTACCATCTGGGGTGTAATCTGGGGTGTAATACCTGGAACCATTGACAAAAAGGTTCTTAGCATCTGTGATGGAAACCTACTTCACCAGACTGCTGCTTGCAACAGCTGCATCCATCAAAGAAAGAAAGTCTTGGCACAAAATCGGTTAGAATGACAAAGGTTAGTATTATTAGTTTGAAAAACTGTCATTCTTACATTTATTTATCCCCCATTTTCTTCCTCATTACAGACTGAAGGAAGAAATGCATGGTGAAGGAAAAAAGGAAACAATGAAATAGCCTATGATACTTTTACCTCCTTAGACTCATATTTATCCTTGTGTACAGCTGTCTACATACACCTGCTCTCTATGTACATACACTTTCAGAAACTCCTTGGACCTGGAAAAATACTTAGAAGCAAAAATTATTACTCTATCCTTCATATTTAACCTGCAAAGAATGGTAAACAATAATGACATTTCTGTACATTGGTAAATTGTCAATGTGTTTCTAAGAGGAGGAACTATGGTTAAAATTCTCATGCCCGTTTGTTTAAACTTTGTATGGCTGGTCCTACAAATTGTCAATGACATTCAAACAAAACCCTCTGTAACCCTTACTTTTCCCGTTCCTACAAAAATACAACAGCCACAACGCGTCGGAGGATCGCCGCGCTAAGTTCGAACATATTCACGTTACTACATACAAACATTCAGATACAAATGCGGGGGAGATACTTCATAGTTTCCAAAACCAAAAATTTAAAAACAAAACAGCCCGAATTCTACCTTCACTCTTTCAGCAATAGAAAAAAAATACAATGGAAAAAACATGAGAGCAGCTCGAAACCCTTGCTTGGACCAGCCATACAAAGTTTAAACAAACGGGCATGAGAATTTTAACCATAGTTCCTCCTCTTAGAATCACAAAAACGTGTACTACACATCCATCAACACGCTCATCATTACAGATTTCTGAAGCCACAGCTGAACTACTTCCAAGGTATTTTTATTCTAAGGCCTCGTACCTCCAGAAATCAAAAATACCTTCCAAAAGAATACACCTTACTGTACCCTCTGACCAGATATGTCATCCTTTAAGGGGTCTCATGTCCGGAGCCCCAAACCCAGACCTCATGTGCGGTGCAGCTATCTGACTGGTGTGGAGCCTATTTTTTTCCCCCCAACGCATGGACGGCACATTACCCATGATGATTCGAATTGCTTATGAAGTGTCCCTGCATTCAGGGCACCTTTTGCACTTGTTTTCGGAGCAGTACTGCTTAGTGACCATTTTTACAGTACTGGCACCCGGCGTTTCCGATTAGCTTACACGACCTCCCAGTATGCTAGCGTACTACCCCACACATTTATGCTAATACAATTGCGCACAGGAATTCCGATTATCCTACACGGCCCGACCTGTCTCACCATATATAGCCTTCTAAACGTGTTTGTCAGACAACCTACAAAGCACCATGAAATCCTCCACTATTCAAAACAATATTATGGCTTTTTTCTACCTGCATCTAGATGTTACAACAATAACTTGGATGCCTCACGTACTATTCTCTACCTAAAACTTGTACTTCAGTATAAAACTTTACAAAACAATTGAAATTTCTATTTAAAACACTCTTTCAAAAGCCAAAATGTTTCCTATTGTCCTTCCAAGCACAAATCTCATTGCTCACCTTTCAGAAGACCCCAAGCTCCTCCCACCAACTTCCTGTGGATGCATAAAATGCTGAAAATAACTTCTTGTTGCATGCTCAGCTCTTAAAAAACCCAAACTGGTTTATTTACATATCAATGTACAGGAAGAGGGAGGGGGGAGAAAATTCATGGCTAACATCACATATATTTCAACAATTAAAAAAAAAAAAAAACCTTGGCAAATGAAAGGATGGAATAAACTCCCATTTTTAAAATGGGATGGAATCCCCCTTGACTCGGAAGTCAAACCACAAGTTTCGAGATCTAAATACTGCAAAAAGATGGCTCAATGAGGTCAACCAAACCCCCCTCCTCCTTTGCAGGCTATAAAATACAAGCCAAAAACAATATATTGCCCTCTGGGAAAACTCCCAAATATTAAAAATAAAAATAACACACACCACTGTGTACAAAAACTCAGTTAAAGTTAGTCTTACAATCTATTGAAATTCAGTGTAAAAATGAAATTCAATACAAAAATTGCCACTCTTATGCCGCATACACACGTCTGTTTTTCACGACGTTAAAAATGCCATTTTTTTAATTGGGCAATAAAAACGATCGTGTGTAGGCTCCAGAGCATTTTTTACGACGTGAAAAATGGCCTAAAAAAAATGAGAACCTGCTCCATTTCTTCACGTCGTTTTTCACGTCGTTTTTTTTAACAACGTGAAAAACGGTAGTGTGTATGCTTTTACGAGGGGAAAAAAACGCGCATGCTCAGAATCAAGTATGAGACGGGAGCGCTCGTTCTGGTAAAACTAGCGTTCGTAATGGAGATAGCACATTTGTCACGCTGTAACGGACTGAAAAGCATGAGGCTGAAAAGAGCGAATCCTCGCTCAACAAACTTTACTAACATTAAGGGTGGCACCATTCGAACGGAACTTCCCCTTTATAGTGCCGTCGTACGTGTTCTACGTCACTGCGCTTTGCTCGAGCAATTTTTTTAATGAACGTGTGTATGCAAGACAGGCTTGAGAGGAAACAAGAAAAATCACGTCGAGAAAAACGTCGTTTTTGAAAATGACATTAAAAACGATCGTGTGTACGTGGCATTTCACTACAAAGTTGATAAAAAGTACACACACAGCTAACCTACAATAACTTACATTCACTTAAATGAAAACAGAGGCGATGCTTAGAAAAACAATTTAAACTAGCAAGTTTAACATTAAACAAAACAGTTTCTCAGTATGTCACCCCGGTGTCTTACCACTCTGGGATGATTTACAGGCTAAGCTGTATAAAGCAAAAATTTTTTTCAAAATGTGGGTTCTCTAAAAACTCTAACAAGAACTGTCCCTCTCAAAATGGCCGACAACCATGGTCGCATGGACAACAACAAAAGCCAGGCCACAACAAAATGGTGGACTGAAATATGGACCACAGCAATATGGCCGACGACCATGGCCACATGGACAACAACAAAAGCCAGGCCACAACAAAATGGTGCCATTAATGCATGAAATGCAGTTGTTCCCGCCAAAACCAGCACAAACTTCCCTAGAATCTTTCTCCACAAAGCCACACACTTTAGGCTACCCTTGGCCAACTAAACAGCACATTCAAAAAATGTTAGTTACATGACATAACATTAAAACAACAACACTCTTTTCTCAAAGTTCATATACTCTGAAATAGTCACCACACACACAGTATAATGTTGCTTGTATGCTTTCTCAGAACATCAGAGTTCTGTTCCCTCAGGGCGTCGCCCTTTCAACATAAAACTCCTGTATGCTATTGTTTACAGAGAGTGACCAATGTTCACCATTGTAAATGATGGGACAGCCATGCTGGCTGCCCCTCCCATGCTAAACCTCATGGCACACAGGAACAAGACATTGAGAAATACAAACAGCTCAGCCGCACACATATATTGCAGGCTGCACTAAGTAATGCCACATCTATACCTACAAATCATACACAATATACAGTTTCCATATGCATTCACATAGGCACACACAGGCACACGCAGGCACACACAGCACACGCAGGCACACGCAACTCATACATCTCTCATACTGTACAACAGACAAATGATCCATGACAAAATCACACATTCACATACAATCGAACTTCCAGCATTATTTCAAAAAGATGAAAAATTTGTTCTTTTGCATCGGAACGTAGATCCGATCTCCCTCATCTCGACCTGATGCTTAAGGAGGCCCTATTTACTCCTACCATTGGCCCGCCATTCTGCTATTGAGATATCAGGTGGTATGCAGAGCACATAGCCATTTCTCCTTGTGCTGAATAAGCACACATTTCGTCTTAATGATATAATGTATCTCAAGCTAAAGGTCCACTCACCATTCATTCGCTTTCCCATTCATTCAAGTAAAGAAACATCACCAGACTGGTATGTTCATCTCAGCATCCCAGCATGACTGCCCAGAGCCCAGTCTGCCTCGATCTTTTTATTAAATTACCAGCAGGAAGTGATGTCACAGCATGTGACCTCCTCCATGGGAAGTGAGGTCACAGAGTGTGAGCTCCACACAGCAAATGACCATATATGGATCTGACCATATAAGAATTTGACAACACAGGATGTGAAAATACAGGAAACCCTTCCGACAGGGTTAGTTAAATACATACAACAACATGAATAATACAACAACCAATGAACACAGTTCCTGATGAGGGGAGCTTATATGCAGGTGTATGCTCATGCCACCACCTCAATGTTGATCAGGCATACAGAGGCGACAAGAGCATACATCCGCTAAACCAATAATGCGTTTGCAGAGCGGACACATCCCCCCCAGGCGAACGTCTGTGCATCACACAGGGGCCCTTTCGCCGGCAGACATTCTCACTCCGCAAACACCCTTCTCCAAATTAGGAAGTTTATCTCAACCAGCGTCAGTCTGCCCCAGTCAGCTCTTTAGAGCGGGTGGCGGGAGAACTAACACTGGGTGACACTATGACAATACATTTTAAATACATCTTCATAAAATTTCCACATTAGTACCCAGTTATATTATGTACATTTCAGAGAGTATCCAGACCTTTCTTAAAGCAATCTACTGAGCTGGTCAGAACCACCTCTGGAGGGAGTCTATTCCACATTTTCACAGCTCTTACTGTGAAGAAACCTTTCCATATTTGGAGGTGAAATCTATTTTCCTCTGGACATAAAGAGTGCCCCCTTGTCCTTTGTGTTGACCGTAAAGTGAATAACTCAACACCAAGTTCACTATATGGACCCCTTATATATTTGTGCATATTGATCATATCCCCCCTTAATCTCCTCTTCTCATGAGTGAAAAAATTCAGTTCCTCTAATCTTTCCTCATAGCTGAGCTCCTCCATGCCTCTTATCAGTTTGCTTGCCCTTCTCTGCACTTTCTCCAGTTCCCTGATGTGTTGCCTAATAGTATTTTATAGGGTCTGGGAATCCTATGCCTCCATGATCCTTGGCCAGCGTAAGTATTTTGTATGAAATTCTCAATCAAAGAAGTTTTACACCAGAGAAAACAGAGAAACATTTTGCGTATAGATACTCTGAAAACTGATGGTATTTGTATAGGAAGCATCTGAAACAAATAGGATACTCACACCAAATATGGGATAATTTGCTCCAAGCTTTCAGATTTTCTTTATATATCAAAATAAAGGTGAAAATTCACACTATTTATCTCTTCTAAAGTAGAAGTTATTTTAGTGCGCAAGTAAGTAGTTTGAGAAGATGCCCACCCAAAGGGAAAATTGGGGAACAACATATCTAAGCATTTCATTGATTTTAAAATTTGACAGATCATATGGCCATAAGTGTGGCAAACTTCTGACGAGGGCCCTACAATCTAAAAGAGTAGCTATGATGATACACAATCTTCGAGACGCTAAGGGTCCCACTCTGGTGTCTCAATCTGGAACTCAAGTACCATTGAATCATAGACCCCAACTCATTGCTGACTATTTGAAACAATACATCACTAAACCCATTGCTCGGAAGATAAAACCCTGGAATACTCAATTGGAACTAACCCATAAACAGCTAAAAAAAAATAAAAGTCCTGGCCCAGACAGCCTAACAGCAGTGTACTATAAGAACCTTGACGTTCTTGATTCACCCTATCTGGCAGCATTTAATTCCCTGACTTCCACCAAGTCTACCTCATATAGCCTTTTAGAAGCACACACTGCAGTCATACCAAATCCTGGAAAAGATCCGGCGCAGGTGACTAACGATCAATCCATCTCACTCCTCAATGTCGTCTTTAAACTCTTCACTAAAAATGAAAGCAAATCGCTTGCTCCCATTACTTCTCTTGTAGCGAAAGATCAAGTTGGCTTTATCTCCGGAAGGGTTCTTTATTTCATTGGATGCGGATAAGGCATTTGATAGAGTGTCCTGGGACTACATGCATGCGGTCCTTGAAGCTATAGGCCTCAAAGAACAGATGTTATGTTACATTTCCTTTTTATATTCTACCCCTACTGCAAAAGCTCATGTAAATGGACACCTATCGAATGCCTTCCTCATCTCCAACAGAAACAGACAGGGCAGTCCCCTATCTCTAATTCTTTTTGTTCTGATCTTGGAACCCTTTCACTGTCGCCTACGAGCCAATTTGGCTATTAAAGGCCTGACGATTTCAGGTTTCACCTTTAAGCTCACTGCTTTTGCAGACGACATCCTGCTTTTCTTGACCGAACCCCATGTTAAAGCGGAGTTCCCACTAAAAAATATATATTAAAAGTCAGCAGCTACAAATACTGCAGCTGCTGACTTTTAATATTCGGACACTTACCTGTCCCAGGGTCCAGCGATGTGGGGTAATGAAGCCCCGCTTGTCTCCCCCTCCTCTCCACGGCGCCGGCATTGTCACTGTGGGCGCCTGGCCGTGGCTTCACTGCGCATGCGCGAGCCACGCTGCGCACTGTGACTGGCCAGGCAATCATCTGGGACCTGTGATGTGTCCCAGATGATTGCCGAGAGGGAGGGGGGAGAGGGGATGTTCCTTCCGGCGCCGCTGTGCCCCGGGAGGAAGTGGGAGCTGGAACCCTCTAAAAAGAGGGTTTCCGCTTCCCCCCCAAAAAAATTACATGCCAAATGTGGCATGTCAGGGGGTCACCTTCCCTTAAAGCGGAAGTTCCATTTTTGGGTGGAACTCCGCTTTAAGATCCCAAACCTTTTGAAAGACTTTTCTCACTTTAAAACGATATCCAATCTCCAGATCAACTTTTCCAAATCCTTCTTTGTCTTCTAAAAACCCTTTAAAAAACTTGCTGGAGAAGTATTGAGCAGAGTAAATGGGAAGTTATTAATCCATCGTGCTGTCCTTTACATGGGAGAGCAACTATTCCTTTTTGGATCGAATCAGATGGAACATCACAGCTGATCACAGTTGATACCAGGCGAGTTTGACCCCTATAATTTGGGGTCCATCAAATTTGGTAAGAGGCCATATGGCTTTTTTTATCTCACTTCTCCATCCAGATTCTAAGCATTTGACCCGTCACCATTGCAGATTGTGAGAGGCGACATCAGAAGTCGCTTTCATTATCACCTGGTTTCAAATCCATTTTTGTTCCTGTTGGGACTTTTTTTAAACATACATATTCCTTGTGGATTATTTTATCCTAAGTTTACCCCCTGGGATGCTCTTTAACATGAAAAATGATAAATGTATAATGATGCGCTAAAACCAACCCTCTGTGAATAGTACAGTATTAAAAATTATTATATAATGTGAAATGCTTTGTGAAATCAATGTGCAAATTCCTGCAATAAAAATGTATAAAAATAGCGAATAATATGATGCGTGAAAAAACAATCAAGTAAATATAAATGACTCTATGCAGCAATATATAATCCAGTTCATAGAATAAGCCGCCTATACACCCTGTTCCAAATTATTATGCCAATGATATTTTTTTCATTTACATAAATAATTGATGTAAACAACAGCATAATTCTCATGTTATCAACTATTAAGAGTACACTTAAAATGTTATTGAACAAACCTCCTAATGATAACAGTTTGTTTTTTCAAAATAAAAAACTTACAATGCACTGTTCCAAATTATTATGCACAGTAAGTTTCAAAACACTTTATAGGTTGTAAAGAACTGAAAATTGTCATGTGTTGTGTCTGCAGCATATTTACTCAAATCAAAAGCTATTTCAATCAAACTTTGAACAACATTTTATCTTTTTAAACATTTTAACAGGTCACGTTACATTTTAACATAGGACCCCTTAATTGATAGCAGCTTCACAAGTCTTGCATCCATTGAACTTGTACGTTTTTGGGCAGTTTCTGCTTGAATTTGTTTGCAAGATGTCAGAATAGCCTCCCAGAGCTGCTGTTTGGATGTAAACTGCCTCCCACCCTCATAGATATTTTGCTTGAGGATGCTCCAAAGGTTCTCAATAGGATTGAGGTCAGGGGAGGATGGAGGCCACACCATGACTTTCTCTCCTTTTATCCCCATAGCAGCCATTGATGCAGAGGTATTCTTTGCAGCATGAGATGGTGCATTGTCATGCATGAAGATGATTTTATTATGGAAAGCATAGTTCTTCCTTCTGTACCAGGGAAGGAAGTGGACAGTCAGGAACTTCACATACTTTGCAGAGGTCATCTTTACACCTTCGGGGACCCTAAAGGGGCCAACCAACTCTCTTCCATGATTCCGGCCCAAAACATGACTCCACCACCGCCTTGCTGACGTTGCAGCCTTGTTGGAACATAGTGGCCGTCCACCAACCATCCGCTACTCCATCCATCTGGACCATCCAGGGTTGCACGGCACTCATCAGTGAACAGGACTGTTTGAAAATTAGTCTTCATGTATTTTTCTGCCCAATGCAGCCGTTTCTGCTTGTGAGCATTGGTTAGTGGTGGCCGAATGGAAGGTTTATGCACAGTTGCAAGACTCTGGAGGACTCTACACCTTGCTGTCCGTGGGACTCCAGAGGCACCAGCAGCTTCAAATATCTGTTTGCTGCTATGTAATGGTGTTTTAGCAGCTGCTCTCTGGATCCGATGCATGGATCTGTCAGAAATCTTCCTCAATGTGCCTTTATCTGCACGAAATCCATGTGTGCTCGGAATCAGCCACAAATCTCTTAATAGATCACGCTTAAGTTTTCGTGAAATATTGAATCTTTTCATACCTTGTCCAAGGCATTGAACTATTTCATTCTTTTCGGTAGCAGAGAGATCCTTTTTCTTACCCATATTGCTTGAAAATGGTGCTCTGCTTAATAATGTGGAACACCCTACTTTAGTAGTTTTTCCTTTAATTGGGCTCACCTGGCAATCTAATTATCACAGGTGTCCGAGATTGTTTACAGTGATCAAAAGAGCCCTGAGACACAATGCCATCCATGAGTTATACTGAAAAACGAAATATTTAATCTTTGAGACACTGAAATAGAATTTGCATAATAATTTGGAACAGGGTGTAAAGTGATCAATATATGCAGCTCCTTAATCCTAAGAAGAGAGATAAAAATCCCAATCAATTCATCCAGCAGATAATGTTTGTATGGTCTCCGTCCCTCAGACTTAGAGGTAACACTCTCTGGTATGTGCCTTGATAGTGTGCTCATATAAGAAAACAAACAGAAATGTGATCATTGTGCAGTGTTGTATAACAATATGCGATAGACCAATCAAGGTAGTGCACTCACATAACCATAGGAACAGCGGGGCATACACTCAGCTCAGTGGAGCGATCTCCTCACTCGGCTTCTGATATACTCAGAATACCACTGGTAGCGTCACTCGGCTCCTCCCCCTAAGTGATACGTCACACGCCACGTGACTTAATCATGGGTAGCCATGTGACAGGAACAACTGTGTTTTTATGCTAAGGCCACGTACTCATTGTCATGGTGACAAGAGGGATCATAGGAACATCTACGCTGGCAAACGCTTTTCATCAACAGTTTGTGTTTTTAAATATATGACACAATACAACTTTTAATACACATACATAGGTCATGAGAGAAAATATAATAAAAAACATTAAAATTACGACATATTCAAGCCTCAGTGTTATTAGGTAAACAATCAGATAGTAACCTCATAGTTCTAATACTCCCTCCAGTGGTCAATACTGGTATAACCAAGGAAAACATTAGTTTTGAGATATCAATGGACTAATAACATATACTACATAGATGACAGTAGTCACTATATAACACACACTAGGTGCTACTACCACAATCCATCTAAAAAAGCTCCAAGATAAAAAATAAAAACATATATTAAAATGTAATAAAATGCAATAAAATATTACAATAAAAGATAAAATTAGGTAGATTCAAACTAATAATCAGCTATAAAACAATTCAAGTCAAAGTCTATTTTTAGGCCATTTGGCCCAAGGGTACGCATTTCATGTATCCACCTTGACTCGCTTTTACCTAAGTCCCTAACTTTGTGACGTCCCCTCCAATGGGGTTTGAACTTATCAATGGCCCAAAACTTTAGATCTGTGGGATTTTTTGCATGACATAACGCGAAGTGACGTGAAACATTGTGCTCAGGAAAGCCATTTTCTATATTTTGCACATATTCTCTTATTCGCTTCCACATTGGTCTTTTCGTACGACCTATGTATTGCAGCGAGCAAGAACATTCCAACACGTATACGACACCCTCAGTCCTACTCCTACATGTGATCAGATCCTTTATTTCATAGTCTCTTTGCGTAACATTGGATGTGAATTTAGAAAATTTTTCACCTTTCAAATTTGTTTTTCTACATGCATAACACCTCCTGCAGGGGAAAAAATAGGATTTTTTGTAGTCACCGTAAAATCCTTTTCTCTGACATCCATGGACTGACACGGTGTCTCTTTACACTTTACACGTGGGTTATGTCCCTGCTTGCAGGAGAAGACCTAGGCAGAATGTGAAATGTTATACATACATTCTAAAAGCCAGAGCTGAACAGCCCCACCCAGGGGGCGGTCCCTCCGGACACAACCCTCCCACTACAGTCAGCAGACTTCAGTTCGTAACAAAGCAGTACAAACTTAAAAGGAAGGGTGGGTGCCGTGTCAGTCCATGGATGTCAGAGAAAAGGATTTTACGGTGAGTACAAAAAATCCTATTTTCTCTTACCATCCATGTACTGACACGGTGTCTCTTTACACTTTACATGTGGGATGTCCCAAAGCAGTGTCAAGAGGGATGGGAGCAGTATAAATGGAAAAACCAAAACTTCACTCCAATAAGGCAGAGCTCCTCAACGGAGGAGTCGCAACTTTAAACAGCGGCCTGCAGCACCCTGCGGCCGAAGGAAGCATCCGAAGATGCAGCCACATTAACCTTATGAAACTTAAAAGGCATGAACAGACGACCAGGTCGCCGCCTTGCACACTTGTGCAACCGACGCTTGATGTCGGGAAACCCAGGAAGCACCAATTGCCCTGGTGGAATGCGCCGTAACCGGAAAGGGAGGCGCCCGCCCTTTGAGAGCATAGGCTTGAATGACGGTTTGTCTGATTCCCCTAAAAATGATGGCAGACGAAACCGCTTGGCCCTGTTATGGACCAGAGACAGTCACAAACAGTGAGTCGGACTTCCGAATAGAAACAGTAGCAGACAGGTACAACCATAAGGCTCGTACCACCTCCAATATGTGCAGCGCAAACTCTCTGGTATGCGATGGGTGAGGACACAAGGATGGGAGGGCAATGTCCTCATGTAGGTGAAAGGTCGACACCACCTTTGGCAAAAAAGGAAGGTTGCGGATGCAACACCGCCTTATCCTTATGGATGACTAAATATGGCGACTTGCATGACAAAGCCGCCAACTCAGACACTCGTCAAACAGAAGTGATTGCCACTAAAAAGGCCACCTTCTGAGACAAGACAAGAGGGGAATATCCCGGATATTCCCAAAAGGAGGTTCCTGGAGGACTGAGAGCACCAAATTCAGATCCCACGGTGGGAGAGGAGGCTTGACAGGAGGGAGCACATAGCGAACCCCCAACACAAGGTGCTAACCAAGAAAATGACCCGCTAGAGGTCGCTGAAAGAAGACGGCCAAGGCCGAAATCTGATCCTTGATGGTACTCAAAGCAAGCTTTTGGGTCACTCCACACTGCAGAGGACGCAGGATTCTGGGGACGGAATACGTCCGAGGACGCCAGTCCAGCGCTTCGCACATGGCGATATAAGCTTTCCAGGCACGGTGATAGATCTGCCTGGAGGAAGACTTCCGTGTCCTTAACATGGTCAAAATGACCGAGTCCGAGAGACCTCGGTCCCTCAACACCTGGCTTTTAACAGCCCTGCCGTTAAAGCCAGAGACTGTAAGCCGGATGAAACATAGGACCTTGAGACTGAAGGTCCTCCCTCATCGGCAACTGCCAGGGAACGTCCGCGACGAGATGTACCACATCAGCGTACCAGTGATGCTGAGGCCAATCCGGAACAATCAGGGGACCTTAAGCAACCTTTAGCGGCTTTTGAGGCTCAGAAACAGCACATCCGAGCGGCGGAAGACAGGAGGAACCCCGCTGATAGCATGGCCAAACGCAAGAACAGAGAGGGGCCCAGAAAATTGACGGACTTCTATCCCTCCATGACAGGCCGGAAGGCCCAAGATGGCGCCGCAGCGGGACTGCATGCATCACACTGCCATGAGGGAGAGAACGGCGCGACATTCACTTTGCAGGGTGAGCTACCTAATGACACACTAACTCAGCCCCCTTATTCTTCCCCATTCAACAGCCCCCTCAAGCAGAAACGGAGGGTCAGTGCCCCAGGGGATGATAGCAATGAACAGGGAGGGGGGGGAGACGACATGGAGCAAGCTGCCTCATATGCCCAGAAGCTGGATGATATGCCTGTCTCTGGTCAGCCCATGACCGATACAATTATGAAGGATATGATCCTGACGCTAAGAGGGGCCATACAACAAGACATAGCTCACATCGCTCACTCCACACGCAGGGAGCTGAGTGCAATGGGGGATAGAATAGCCCATGTCGAAAACAAAATGGGGGATTTCTCTGCAGCCCACAACGAATTGGTGGATGCTCATGTGGATCTAGAAGATGAACTCACAGCACTACGCCTGAAGGTCTCAGATCTCGAGGACCGCGCACGCAGGAACAATGTGAAATTCAGAGGGATTCCTGAAACAGTTAAGCCTGCCGAACTGAGTTCATTCCTGCAGCAGCTAATGAAGACGGCAATTCCCTCGCTCACCACAGCGGATGTCATTATTGACAGAGCACACAGGCTGCACAAACCACAACATCTCCCTGAGAAGATTCCTAGGGATGTTATAGCCAGAATTCATTTCTTTCATATTAAAGACCAGCTTATGAGGTTTTCCAGGCAAAACAACATCCTCCCAGACCCATATGCTGGAATCACACTGTATGCTGACCTATCACAGGCCACAATGAAGGCTAGAAATAATCTGATACCGGTTACAAAAATGCTGAGAAATCATAAGATTCTCTATAGATGGGGCTTCCCTGCAAAAATCATTCTGGAGAAAAACAACGAATGGTATTCCATTTCCTCCCTGGATAAAGGTCTGGAACTACTCCGCAAGTGGGGACTCCTTCCCCAGGAAGGTTTCCCTGAATCCATGGACCAGTCTTCACCCAGATCGGAACTTATCAACAACCGCAGTGCCAGGAACAACCGTGATAAATAACCACATCTGTACTACACTAATAATGGTCCTATGGTGCTGAACTTCCTATTTTCCAAATTAACCTTACTGCGCCTCTTTCGCCTTCTAATGCTGAACAGATGGTCCCCGGATGTTCGGCTGAACAGGTAATCACCTGAATGTTTTTACCCCAATACTGCTTTTGGGATTGTTCCAAATCCATCCTGTTGATGATAACGGTTATATGTTTTGATTTTCAGACCATTGACGTTGCAATGGTCACTTGTCTCTGTATAATTTTGAGACTCCAGGTTTCTGTAATGAAAACCAAATTACAGCTCCTCACTGCTCAGAAATTAATGCTCAGCTACAGCCAATTCTCATATTGCGCCACTAGATGTCACCGAAGCACCATGAATGAAACAAATGACACTTAAACTGCTATCTATCAACGCTAGAGGACTTAACAGCCCCTATAAAAGGAGAACCCTATGGAAAACTGCCCTGGACGAGAACTGTGATGTACTGTGTGTACAAGAGACTCATTTCCTGGACCAAAGTACACCTAAATGCTCCCATAAGAAATTTCCACATGTCTTCACGGCAAATAACTCAAAAAAAAACAATGGAGTAATGATCGCTATTAAGGACTCTGTATCTTTTAACCTCCTAGAAGAACACTATGATGGTAATGGTAGGTATATCATCCTGATTACCGAAATTAACAATGAGGTATACACACTGGTGAACTTGTATGCTCCAAACAAAAGCCCGATTAGGTTTTTACGCAAAACCATACAAAAAGCAAAAGCAATGAAAAAAGGTAACCTAGTCATTTGCGGAGATTTTAATGTACTTATGAATAACATGCTTGACTCCTCCTCTGGGGAGCGGAGACGAGCGCCATCCCTAGGTAATTTCTGCCTGGGGGAAGATCTCTATGATCCTTGGCGCTGTCTCCGCTCCACAGAGAGGGACTACACCTACTTCTCACCGGTCCACAAGAGTTACTCTAGGATTGACTTCTTCCTTACGGACAAATATACTTTACAAAAGGTACTCAAAGCAAATATTCACACCATCACATGGTCTGACCACGCCCCTATCACCATTGATATAACTTCCACCAACAAAACTACAGCCTCTCCACTTTGGCGTAACAACACATATCTACTCTCCCAGCCCAAAATTAGGGAGGAAATTCAAGGGAAGCTAAATGAATTCTTTGAATTCAATGAAACCCCTGGCACTTCCCCCGCGACAATCTGGTGCGCCCACAAAGCCTTCACGAGAGGCGCCTTGATCCAGATAGCAGCTAGGGAAAAAAGGAAAAAAAGCAGATATATATCGCAACTCCATGACCGAATAGCTGACCTGGAAAGTAAGCATAAAAAAAATGGGGACCACTCCTTATTACAACAATTGAACTCCAGGAGGGAGGAACTGAGACTAGTGTTGAAATCAGACTACGACCTTTACTATAAGAGACTTAAACTAACTTTCTACTCCCAGAACAATAGAGCGGGGAAGTTACTAGCATCCCAATTAAAGAAAAGACAAGCACAATCCAAAATATCTATAATTAAACATCCCACTAATAATACTTCATATCAGAACCCCAAAGACATAGCAAACGCGTTTAAAGACTTCTACGAGGTCTTATATAATCTGAACCAGGATAAGTCTACCCATCAACCCACAGAAACTGAGATTACTGACTTTCTTAAAAGGATTGACCTCCCGTCCATAGATAAGGGGACCTTAGGCATAATTAATGCGCCCTTTACAGAAGATGAAATCAAGGACGTAATTAAGAAACTTCCCAAACACAAATCACCGGGAGCCGACGGGTTCTCAGCCGAATACTACCAAACATTCTCATCTTTGCTCGCCCCCCGACTGGTAGATCTATACAATACGGCGGCACACACCTGTGCATTCCCAAAGGAAATGCTCCAAGCAATTATAGTGACTATCCCAAAACCCGGGAAGGATCCGGCCTACCCCCAGAATTATAGGCCCATTTCACTCCTGAACTCGGATCTAAAGATTTATGCAAAGATAGTAGCAAACAGACTACTCAACGTAACCCCTACACTCATTGGGCTAGAACAAGTGGGCTTTGTCAAGGGCAGACAGGCCCCAGATGGCACTAGGAAAATGATCAATCTCCTGAGACACGCGGAACTCAATCGCACGCCTAGCATATTTGTAGCCTTAGACGCGGAAAAGGCGTTTGATAGAGTTCACTGGTCATACCTGTCACACACGCTACATAAATTCGGCATAAGCGGATTCTTGCATTCAGCGGTCATGTCTTTATACACGAATCCCTCCGCCAGAGTATTTACGTCAGGGATGCTTTCTGATTCCTTCAACCTCACAAATGGAACGAGACAGGGATGTCCGCTGTCTCCGATTGTTTTTTCCCTAGCAATAGAACCCCTTGCAGAAATCATTAGATCCACTGGGGAGATCACAGGCCTCCGAATTGGTCACACGGAACACAAAATAGGTCTGTTTGCAGATGATGTGATTCTTACCATGACCAACCCACACATCTCACTAAGTAAAGCCACGGAAGTTATTAATGAATTTGGGAGGATAACATATTACAAAATTAACACCTCTAAATGTTTTGCCCTGCCACTTCATTTACCCCACAATATGGTCGCCAAACTAGAACTACTATTCCCTTGCACCTGGGATGCCCCCTCTATCACCTACTTAGGTATCCAACTCACCCACCCTACATCCAAACTATACTCTGAAAATTTTTTACCCCTCCTAGAGCAGACCAAGAAAGACTTTTTACAGATGTCCAAATTCCAACTGTCATGGATGGGGCGGATTGCGGCTTATCAGATGCAAATATTCCCCAAGATTCTATACCTTTTCAGAACCATCCCAATCCCTATACCCCACAAATTTTTCTCGGATCTCGCAAAGCTTCTGAATGCCTACATATGGGAGAATAAAAAACCTAGAATAGCGATGAAAATTCTTTACTTACACAAAAAGGTGGGGGGAGGAAGCTTACCGAACGCGTATGCCTACTATACTGCCTCTTTATTGGACCAGCTGAAATTTTGGTTCTCTAGTCAGGAAGATAATTTATGGAATCAAATAGAAAGGGAGGTTACACCAACTCATGATCTGATTGCACTCCTGATGGCATCCACCATACATCACAAACCCCTAATACCTGATTACCCTACAATTAGGGCCTCAATTGCTGCGTGGTCCCTACTCACCAAAATGAAATTCCCGGGGGAGACTACTCACAAACTAGAAAAGCCTCTCACGACCTACACATTCCTTATTCATAACTTCTCAACACATCACTGGAAACAAAAGGGCGTGCATTTTCACACTGTAGATATTACTCAACCTTCGGCACTTGACACCCTTATGCTACAGCAAATTCGGAGTTATAATAAAATGAATCCTCATGATACCACGGAAGTCCCACTAGTCCTATGGGAATTCTTCATGTCCAGGGGCAAGACAAACATAAGGGGTATATCTCTCTGCTATAGATTCTGTAACCATCAATTAAAGAACTCCAAAACCCCGAATATGCTCAAATGGGAGGCTGAACTACAGACAATCTTTACATTCCCACAATGGATGACTGCTATTAGATACAATAGGGTATCCTCAGCCTGTGTAGATCACTGGGACAATTCGTGTAAGTTACTGCATAGGTGGTACATCACCCCGACGCGCCTACACAAAATGAACCCCATTCTTTCCCCACTTTGCTGGAGAGAGTGTCAGCACAGAGGTAACCTCCTACATGTTATGTGGCACTGTAGTATACTACATAACTTCTGGAGAGATGTATTTTCACTCATCTCAGACATTTCCAAAACGAAGTGTAAACCCACCCCAGAATTAGCACTTCTTACATTAGGGATAGACTCCTTCCCATGCGCACAAAGGATTGTGATTGTACATATCCTATTTGCTGCCCGTATATCAATTGCAGCCAAATGGAGATCCCCAGACCCCCCTACTGTGTTGGAGGTCATAAATAGAGTAAATGCTCAATGTTTAATGGAGAAGATGCTAGCGTATAAATTGAACAAAATACATGTCCATCAGAAATTTTGGGGTCTATGGCCCACCACTATATGACGTCCTCTAGTGTTGAGTAAACTGTTTGTTGATTTCTTATGTATATGCGAAGACATGTGGAAAGGCGCGGTAGCATGTTTAGAGCAGTGAACCTGGTAACATCATTATTCTTCCTGATAATCTAAATACAGGTATTGTTGTAGTGTTAAATTAGATATGGGTCATACTATGAATATTTTCTCAAGTACCGTGATACTCTGTCCCAATAATATAGTATCAATCTACACACATGTGCAATTGGGGTCGGCCAAATTCTGGGCTGCGCTTTCTATGCCTGGACCTTCATATAAAGGGCCTGCTCACAGAATATTCCCGAGAGGGGTGACAGGCTCCCTAGCCTAAGTTTACTGTTGATTATAGTTCCTGGACTGATGTTATGGAGCCAACGCTCCTGACCCATGATAAAGTCCCAAGAAGGCCGGAGTTGTATTATTTAGAGTGTTGTTAAGCCCTGCATGTGCAATACTTGGAGATGTATGTTGCTAAAGTAATGTATGTAACTTGAGACTGTACCTGTATGTAATGTCCATCTTATCATTAATTTAAAAATAAAGAATAAAAATTTTTAGTCAAAAAAAAAAAGAAATTCTAAAGGCACCATAGAAACATAAACAAAATGCCAAACGAAATAATAAGGATTCATAAATGGAGAAACAAACAGTCTCAGTAGAAGCACAAAGTTTTTCCAAAATGTCAATGGAAATAGGCAAACGATTATCATGGCTTACCGTAGACTTACGATAACCCTTCAACACTTGCTTCACCGAGAAAAAACTCATACATGAAGGAAAACCAAGTAACTTAGCGAAGAAGGAAATTCCAGCCAATTGCTTCACTATATGTGAATAAGAATAACCTTTAGTCATTAGATGTTCCAAAAAGGACAATAGCAAACGCTCAGAGATCATATTGTCAACCTGACCATGTACATCCAGGTAAGCCCGCCATGAATTCCATGCGGCATTATACTCCACCCACGTAGAAGGGGCCAAGAATTAAGGATGGCTCGATCAATTCTTAAAAAACCAGATCCCACAGCCGAGCAGGGCATCGCATTCCACACGCATCCGCTTCTGGAACCAATGATCGGAAACGGTCCAACTGTAGACGGGACAAAGAATCAGCTATAGAATTATCAATACCCGGCACATATTTAGCCTTCAACCAAATATTCAATACTAAGCATTTCAAAACCAATTGATGAAGAACAGCCAACACAGGCAAAGATTTGGACGATATACAATTAATAGCATATACAACAGCCTTATTATCAGAATGCAATAAAATTCTCTGATTTGCGAAACAAGAACCCCAAAGTTCAAAAGCAACCAAAACCGGAAACATTTCCAAAAGGGTAATGTTAACTGTGAAACCATTGTCAATCCAAGAACTCGGCCACTGACCAGCTGACCAATGACCCTGCCAAAAAACGCCATAACCTACAGAACCAGAAGCATCTGTAAATAGATTAAGGGCTACGGAAGAACAAAAGGGGTCTTGCCAATAAGAGCAACCATTAAATGAAGATAAAAATTGTTTCCACACCAACAAATCTTCACGCAATAAAGCCATAATTCTAACAAAATGATAAGGAGACTTTATGCCAGAAATGGACCGATATAAACGTTTAGAAAAAACCCTACCCATAGGAATAACTCTTGAAGCAAAGGCCAACAAACCCAATAATGACTGTAACGTTCGCAAAACCACTTTTCTTTTAGAAATGACAAAATCCACCAAAAAGAGAAGTTTTGAAACTTTTTGTGGAGGTAATCGAAATTGCATCAAGTCAGTATCGATAGTTATTCCCAAAAATTCCAAACAACTAGTAGGAAGAACCGATTTCTCATGAGCAAGAGGGACACCAAAAAGACGGCAAGTACATTGAAATTAAGTAAAAAGATAAAAACATTCATCGGAATCAGCAGGACCCATAAAAAGAAAATCGTCCAAATAATGTAACAAATTGGCTGAACCCGATTGATAAGAGACAACCCATTCCAAAAATGAGGAAAACATTTCAAAATAACGGCAAGATAATGAGCAGCCCATGGGAAGGCATTTATCAAAATAGTAGGAATTTCCAAAATAAAACCCCAACGAGTTAAAAGCCGAGGGATGAATAGGTAAAAGCCTGAAAGCAGATTTAATATCTGCTTTCAACAATAACGCACCCTGACCTAACCTCCTTATCTTTAGTAACGCGTCGTCAAAAGAGGAATAAGTGACACTGCAAAGCGTTGCATCAATGTCATCATTTAGCGAAGCCCCAAACGGATATGAAAGATGATGTATCAACCGAAATGTGTTTGGCTCTTTTTTGGGAATGATACCTAAAGGGGAAATTCTAAAATCGGCAAACGGGGGGGGGGGGGGGGAAGAAAAGGACCAGCAACTCTACCATCACATACCTCTTTTGAAATTTTTTCTGCAACTGTAGAAATATGTTGACTAATGGAAGGTAAATTCTTGTTGATCAAACAACCACCAGAACCCCGAAAAGTAGGTAAAGGGAAACCTTCAGCAAAACCATTAAACAGCAGGACCGCCATCTGACGATTTGGCCATAGCTGAAGCCATGGAACCATGTTTATAAGTCTCACTGGCGTGTCCGCTTTTAAGAAAAAGATCACGAGAAGGAGTAGACGCAGAAGCAGCAGCCTTTTTGAAACACCTAGTTGCTGGATGATTACCAGCGCAAACAGCACACTCGTGCTTATATTTACAAGAATGCGGCCATTTGCAATGGCCTTCATTAAAATCAAAGCAAACACCGCGACGGGAACCTGAAGCATTAGCAGGTGTAGATTTCACATATTGCTTCTGTGGCAGCAACAAATGCAACCACAAACCAACGTCTTTTTCACCCCAGTTCAAGTTTTTATGAACTGAAAGTTTTTGACGAAATGCTTCGTCATAGAAGAACCATGCAAGGCCACTAAAGTTCTTATATGCCTCCAAAATGATGTCCACATGCTGAAAAAGGCTGCTGCATAGCTCAGGATGTTTTTCACCTAAAACACTGGCGTATATGCAGAAAGCATGCAGCCAATTAGAAAAATTGCGTGGGTTAAGTTTAATTTTGTCATCAGAAAATTTTTCCAAATCTTTTTTATCAAAGCGGTTATCTTTCACAGAAGGGATCACAGACATAATATCTACATAATCACCATTCTGTATTTTTTCTTTCAGCGCAACAGGCAGATGAAAACCAAGTGGCGATAACACACAAGGCAAAACTTCTTTAAAAGTACTTTCAGGAATAGTATTAGGAATAGGAATAACAGGAGAAACAGGCTGTAAAGTGGGTACAACAACAGAAGACTGTGAAGCAACAGGTTCCTTATTAGCACTATCAGCTAACCAAACACTTGCTACATTAGGAGATGCATTTTTATTTAAATGATCAATAAATGAACTAAAATTGCGAGCAAATGTACATAACATTTGATAGTTCTGTAACTCACCAGTAGACATTTGCTGCACAGGCACAGGAGAGAAAGGGTTGTCATCGTGTGGAGCAACAGCAACACCTATGGCGTCATTAACAACCTGAGCAGTTTGTGACGCAGCAACAGAAGAGGATCCTGGAAGTTGACAAGTGGCTGCGGGCTGTAAACAGTCTGGAAGTGACACACGTAATTTTGCAGGAATGACAGAGGGTATATAGTCATTGGAAATTGGAGAAGGCTGAGCACAGTGTCGATTTGGCATATGAGATAACTTAGCCTTTTTTGCAGAAGAGGAGGGGGGTGGGGGTTGCTTACCAGGAATTCTTATAGGAGGAGAGGGGGAGTCTTTACGACGCGGCTTTTGAATTCTCTCTCTTGATGAAACAGCTGGCCGCGCTACTGACGCCGAATGACGAGAGGAGGACCGTAGGGATGGATGACCAGGTCTGACCTTTTGATTGACAGCAGCAGGAGCGTATGAAGATGATGGAGCTTGCTGAAATAAATCACTAAAGGAAGAATTAGCAATTGCGCATGAGCGAGAATCAGATAGACTCTCCATTCGCTTCTCAAATGAAGATACGTCAGAGACAGGAAGGGGAGGAGGAAACGACGATGATGCACTGTAAGGAAGTGTACAGTCACGAAACAGTGGCATCTGAAGAGAGTCATTATGAGAGATGGCCGTAACAGGAAAGGGAGGAGGAATGACAGCTGGAGTAGCAGGGGGAGAAACCTGAATAGCCGAAGGCTGCAATGACAAGCACTGCTTCATCCATTCATCCCCATCTGGAGCCCCGGCTCTCTCCATCAGCTGACGCAGCAGAGTCTTCACAGTGAGTGACATGTTCCTTCCTCTTTAGTTGATCTGCTGCTGTCTGTTTCTCCTACGCAGCTGTAAATCTTTATATAAGGGCTAGCTCATGCCACATGAACATGTGACCAGCCATTAGCCAATCATATTAAAACAAATTTCTTTCAAAACTTTAAGTTATAACTGTCATTTCTAGCCTGTAGTCTGCCCCGACCCCATAGGTGGGAGGAGAAAATTATTTGGCTCCTCCCTTTTCCTTATAATGAATTATAATATTCAACATAGACAAATAGAATCAATCCTCGAAAAGCATTGGCCAGTTCTCAAAGCAGATAGGCAATTGTAACTGCAGTAACAACCACAATTTTGAAATGGAGGCTAAAACCCTTTAAATTAGATTTTTACAAAGAGGATACAGCAGGCGCTGCCTCAAAAAGGCTTACTTGAGAGTGAAACAACTAGATCGGAAACCTTTTATCCATGCCCCAAAAAAACAAAAAACAAATGAAGGTCTCAGGCTAATTACCCGCTTTTCTGGTCATCATCGCCAAATGCGCAATTTACTGGAGAAACATTGGCACCTTCTTTTGGGGGATCCCTCAGTCTCCAAACATCTCAAAGGTCACCCGGAGATTACATTCCGCAGATCCAAATCTCTTAAAGACTTGATGGTACAAAGTAATTTCTCTCCCAAAAGCTTACTGACCAAATCTTTGGGAAGCAGACCGTGTCACAAATGCAAATTCTGTTGATACATTTTCTCACCCAATAGTATTCTCTTGCCAGATGGTCGTCTGTATAAACCCAATTTTCTAGCAACATGCCAATCAGTGGGCATTGTCTACATTATGATCTGCCAATGCTCAGCATTCTACATTGGTAAAACCAAACGACACTTTTTTAACAGAATCAAGGATCATGTTTCCTTGGTTCTGGCTAAAAAGATGGAGAAGCCAATTAGCAGGCACATGGGTCTCCATCATGATTTTGCAGATTCATGTATGCACTTTTTTGCATTGGAACATGTACCCCCAACCATCAGGGGGGGGAGACTTTGATAAAACTCTTCTCCAATGGGAGGCTAAGTGGATTTCTAACTTGAATGCCCTCACATATCCGGGCTTAAACTAAGCTCTCAGTTTTAAACCCTTTTTATAAATTATGTATTTTCCTTATTTTTCTTTTCTCCCTTTTTTACTTTTATTTTCTACTTTTTGAGCTTGCACCCAACTTTGCTATATGACAGAGCAGCCTGTTTTCAAAACCAAAAAATGTTGTGTTTTTGAATAACAAGTATTATATATCTATATTCTGTAATGTATTTACATTTGCTGCATTTGCAATCATGTAATATGTCTGTGGCTTCATCGTCTGAATGGGTGAATGTTTACAAGCATAGAGGTAAGCCCACCTGTCTGCCAATATGGTAAAAGTTCCAACAGATTTAAAATGTTTTTTATCAATATACTGTGCTGATCTAAATGGGCCAGGCCTTTCTGGTCATCCTTATTGTGACTTGTATGGACGCCCGGGGCAACTCCAGTGGGTTTATCTAATCAATGTTTTCCCACGGATGTCTGCCCCTTTAACTCAAATGCGTATGCCTGACGCTTTTATTGCCTCCCCCGTGCGCAGCCTACTCCATTGGCGATTCCTCTCTTTGCCCCCTTTGGTATATGCGGCCTGATTTTTGAATCCTCCCAAATCCATTTTCCACCTTGACAGGACTTTGTGTCCTGGACATGAGCCCTCTTCCATCATGGTGGCCTGGGCTTCTATCTCCACCTCCCACGAGACGTCCGGGCTCCGACATTCTAGCGCATGCGCAAATTGCGTTTTGGTACGTCCGCGGCTTGCGCGTGACATCAGACGCACGCTAGCCGGACTTAAATAAAAACGGCACTGTTTGCCGTGACACTCTGTCATTCCTTTGAACCGGCCGTGGAGCACACATCGCTGCTCCTGGATCCTTCCAGGTCTTATGATTTTGCCTTGATCTTGCTATACCAGGTAATTGTAACATAGCTCTATTCTACCTCATTTATTTTCTCCTTTACTTTGGTTATTTCTTATGCCACCCACTATTTTACAGGCTTCATATTTATGAGCCCTACAACTTTATGAATGGTTTTTAGCCTCTGCCAACATGGACGTTGGGAATCCAATTTTTATCAAATGATTACCCATTGATTCTATACCTATGTCCTGCAGGTATTTATTGCATATTTGGTATATGCATTATTCACATCCTGCTTGTTCCTCTCTACATATAACTATGTAGCGGTACCCTAAGCTTAAGAGGGCTGCTTGTTTGTTTGGGCCCCGTAATGCACCGCTACCAACCCCTGGCAATCGGCTCTGACTTCTCCCGTGACACAGTTAGGAAAGAGGGAAAGTAACGGTATAACTGTATTATCTTTGATACTATTATGGAGTACAACCCCCCTTCTGTATACCAGCACAGTAATGGACACACACAACCAAATTACTCAACTATAACTCTTTACTGTAGGCAAAAATGTAAAACGGTAATTTGGTTAAAATATCTTATGCAGATCCCTGCAATATAGGTGTGCACATAAAAAGGGTATGACATTCAATAATGCAATGAATACACTTTAGCCCCGCTGCAGCTATCCTCCCTAGTGAGCAAAAAAAAATGGCGCCCAGAAATGTCCTATACTACCCAGTCAGGCCTGACTATAACTTTGGGGTATAGTTAGTTGAAGAATCTTCACTAGCAACTGTCGGTGGTGCACATAGAGAAACAAATTGTAATCCAACAAGGGGTTGCAGATAATCGCTAACTCGGCAAAGCTGGAGAGACTGACAAACTCAGTTCAGCATAACAGTCTCTCCAAAGTATAACTGCGATCAATAATGGGCCTAGACAAAGTTAATAGGCAACAAAGTTATTGGGATGTGGTTCTGAGCTGGCGCTCTCTCACCCAGACCGGATCGACTCCCGATCCGGTTCCTCCGCTACTGTGAGTGGCTTCACAGTGCCCACGATGTACCAGGTCTTCAGTCCTCCAGAAGATGATGACACCTCAGGTGGATCGGATGCTCCGCAGGCTCCTCGGCGGAACAGAAGGCACTCTGGAACAAAGTGCGAGGCCCAGGCTTCAAGCCGAACACACGCAGCAGGTAAGTGCAGGGGATCCTCTTGCAAGGAGGGCGGCGTTCCAAGAGAAGACCCAAAGCTCCTCCTTCCCCTTTTAAAGTCCACCCCAGCAGTCCTTGCGTGGGGAAATGCACCCTGGGTGCCTCAAAGCTTGCTGGGAACTGTAGTCTTGCGGGTGAAACCGATACCCCGCTACACACTCCCCCCACTTGAAATCTTTGGTCCCCAAAGACAGTATCAACAATAGGAAAACACAAACTCATTAAGGGCAGCAAGAGAAGTTGGCAGAGGAAACTCCCACCAGAACGGGGAAGGGAGTTTGTCCTGCCCACTGGCTACATCAATGAGGTTGACCTGCCTAACTGTGTCAGAGAGAGACCTGGGTTTGCCTTCCACCAAATGCACAGCAGAAGGATCAGGTATTGGCAATGTCCTACGAGCAGTGGTTACTGTATCCTCAGAACTTTTTCTCATCTGGGTATAGGTTAACTTCCGAGGAGGACGAATGATTCTCTTGGCTCTTTGTTCTCTTGGGGTGGCCGTTTCTCCCCTCACTGTATCTTCTTCTTAAGTGGGTGTACTGGGCTCCAAAGCTTCTGGTACATCCAGATCAGACGTAGGAAGATGTAGGGAGTAATCTTGATGCTCAGCGGAAGGTGACCATGTGGCATCTTCCCATTCTTCAACCAGAGGACTAGACGGAACAAACTTAGTGGCTTCCACATTCAGTGTACTATCCACAGTACCTTCAGAGGGTGGAAGATCTATAGACGGGGGGTTCTGGGGTCTGAGGAGGCCACAACCATCCAAGCTCTTCTTCTTCCAAACTCTGATCCGAGACATCGATTTCTCCAGACTGAGAGACCTGAGACCGAGTGTATGGCCTAGGTGTCTCCAAGCTTGAAGACGGTCCAGGGGAATCTTCCACAGGTGGTATCCGAACCGTTTCTGAAAGTAAATGATTTCTGTGCCATGTCTTCAGTGGCCCTATCTTCCCTTCTGGTTTTATCTGATACACCGGCAGATCTGGTAATTTCTTACAGATCACATATGGGTCAGGTCTCCATCTGTCTGCTAACTTATGCTTCCCTGGAACTCCTAGGTTGCGCAGCAGCACTCGGTCTCCTGGCTGGAGGTCCTGGATTCGAACCTTGAGGTCAAAGTTCCTCTTGTTCCGGGCCCCTCTTTGTTCTGAGGCCACTTGAGCCTGTTCAAAAGCCAGCTTCAAACTCTTCCTCAGTCTGTCTACATAGCCCTTGTGTGAGGTGGCTGAAGTGCGATCCATGGATATGCCGAATGCCAGATCCACAGGCAGTCTTGCTTCCCTGCCAAACATAAGGCGATATGGAGAGTACCCTGTGGCATCGCTAGTGGTACTGTTGTAGGCGTGCACGATGGCCGCTATATGCTTGCTCCAGTGCTGTTTCTGCTCACTACTTAGAGTCCCCAACATATTTAGTAGAGTCCTGTTGAACCTCTCCGGTTGAGCGTCCCCCTGAGGGTGATAAGGGGTGGTGTGGGTTTTCTTGATACCCAAAGAGTCCAACAGTTTCTTAATCAATCGACTCTCAAAGTCTCTCCCTTGGTCAGAGTGCAAGCGTTGTGGCAGTCCATAGTGCACAAAGTATTTCTCTACTAAGATTTTAGCTACAGTGGAGGCC
This sequence comes from Rana muscosa, assembly GCA_029206835.1. Classification (NCBI taxonomy): domain Eukaryota; kingdom Metazoa; phylum Chordata; class Amphibia; order Anura; family Ranidae; genus Rana; species Rana muscosa. The sequence continues at coordinate 1,159,219,376 of CM055122.1, forward strand.
TTCTGGTCTTTGGCTGGAAAAGCTTGGGCATAGCGGGTGTAATGGTTGGTTATCACCAGAACATTTCCTTGTCCACTTAAGTCAGGTTCGAGACAGAGAAAGTCAATGCACACCAAGTCCAAGGGTCCTTGACTCTGCAGATGGCCCATTGGGGCAGCTTGACGTGGTAATGTCTTCATCTGGATACAGCGTACACAAGAGTGGCATTACTCCTCCACTTCAGCCCGCATACAGGGCCAATAGAACCTGTCCCTTACAAGCTGGAATGTTCGTTCAGCCCCCAAGTGGCCATGATCATCATGTAAGGCAGCTAAAACGGTTCTTCTGTATTTTTCCGGCAGAAACAGCTGCCACTTCTCTTCCAGGTCATCAGAGGGGCCCCTTCCGTAGACCACCCCTTGATGCACCTGCGACTTGTCCCATTCCTTGTGGACCAACCGGGCCACCTTGGAGGGGTCCTTCAAAAGTCTGTCTGGATCCTGGTCTTCCAAGGTCTCCAGTGCTAATCTTCCCCAGGGATCTTCCAACTGGTCTTTCCTTAAGTCCTTTTTGGACAATTTGGGCAGGTCATCCTCTCTCCGACTTGGGTCACGTTGCAGTAACACTTCGGTACCCGCACGGCAGAAACCCCGATCTCCTCGGCCCTTCACCCAACCTTAGCTTGAGGTTGTACTCCTTGACACAGGGCCTGTACCCCATCTGGGGTTACCTGGGTCCAATCTTCTGGATGGTGGGTGGGTGCATGGCCTCTTCTGGACAGTGCGTTCGCATCACGGTTTCCAGCTCCCGGCCTATACTTCAGACTGAAGTTGAACCAGGCTAAGGCGGCTAACCAACAGTGACCAGTGGCATCCAGCTTGGCCGTGGTGAAGAGATAGGTGAGTGGATTATTATCAGCCTTTACTGGGAAGTCAGCTCCATACAGGTAATCTCTGAGTTTATCCACGACTGCCCACTTTAGGGCCAGGAACTCCAACTTGTGGGTGCAGTAGTTCTTTTCAGCGGGTGCCAAACTTCTGCTAACGTAGGCAACTGGGCGCAACTGCCCTTCATACTCTTGGTATAGCACCCCTCCTAGGCCATTATGGCTGGCATCTACATGCAGTTCATAAAGCTTCTTTGGATCAGCATAGGCAAGGACTGGTGCAGTGGTAAGACTATTCTTTAACATCTGGAAGGCTTCCTCGCACTCCCCTGTCCACTGGTCCTCCACAGACTCTCCAGACTTCCTGGGACCAGTATCATCCTCCTCTCCTTCCGTCTTCAGTAGCTCGTTTAGGGGTTTGGCAATTTTTGTGAATTCTTCCACAAATCTACGGTAGTAGGAACAGAAGACTAGGAAAGACCTGAGCTCAGTCACTGTAGTTGGTCTGGGCCAGGAGGTGACTGCCTCCAGTTTATCCGGGTCTGTAGACACTCCTTCAGCAGATACTATGTGCCCCAGATAGTGAACCGAGGATTGGTAGAACTGGCATTTTTCTCTGGATAGTTTAAGTCCCTCCTCACTGAGTCGTTTCAGGACTTTCTCCAATCTCTCTTCATGCTCTTCCAGAGTCTTCCGGAAGACAATGATGTCGTCTAGGTACACCAGGACTTCGATCAGATTCATGTCCCCAACGGTCTTCTCCATCAACCTCTGGAAGGTAGCAGGGGCTCCCGACAGGCCTTGGGGCATCCTATTAAATTCGTAGAACCCCACCGGGGTGATGAAGGTCGTCTTCTCCTTATCTTCAGGGTGCATTGGGATTTGATAATACCCACTCTTCAGGTCCATGACACTGAACCACTTGGCCCCAGACAGGCTCTGCAAAGCATCTTCTATCCTGGGGGTAGTATACTGGTCAGGAATAGTTCTCCGGTTGAGAGTCCTATAGTCTATGCAGAGTCCGTTTTTCTTCCTTACCACCACAATGGGTGAGGCATATGGACTTCTGGACTCTCGAATGACCACTGTCCTCTTCAGTTCTGCCAACTGCTCCCGTAAATCTTCCAGATCAGCCAATGGAACTCTTCGGACCCTTTCCCGAAAGGGTTTGTCTTCTTGAAGATGGATTTTATGGGTGGCACTTCTCGCACACCCCACATCAAACTCATTTTCAGAGAATATTCTTCTCCACCCAGTCAGCTGAGCCTTGGCTCTCTCCTTCCATTTCTGTGGCAAGGCTGTATCTTCAAGGCAGAGCTCTTCCAGGGTGGCTCCTCCATCTTTTGACTTCAATTCGGACAGGGTCACTGGGGTGGCAGGGTTCACCTTGCCCAGTAACACCCGGGCTGGGATCTTCACAGGAGAATTTGTGACATTTCTATCACTCACTGGAATCTGTCCCTTGGCTTTCTTCAGTGCCCTCAATGGGACCACTTCAGGGAGTACTTCCAATCCTTGGTGGGTGTTGAAGGGGTCTGGTTCCACGACCACAAAGGGACCCGGCTGCTCCCAGGAGAGTTTTACTGTAGCCTGGAGACAGATCACCTCACCGGGCTGTAGTATCCTCTCTCTTCTTGACAGTCTCCAGACACTTCCCACCCCCTCTTCCGGGGCCTTTTGCTCCAGGATCATCTTCTGGTAGACCTGTTGCAGCATGGGGTGAATCTTTTGTCTGGGAGAACTCCGTTCTTGCACTAACGGGGTCAGCAGTCTCCGGACCAAGTCAGTGTTGGTCCCTATCAACATGGACATTGTGTTGGCTCCTTGAGGACCAAACCACTGCCAAAGTGTCAAAAACTTCGGCCTTCCCGGTCACTGAGGGGTCAAAGGCCAGCCTGATCAAAACATAGCCATCGTAGGGGAAACTGCGAGTGCCAATTCCCCCTATCTTCAGGTCTTCCAGCTTCTGCAAAGGTACGTGACTTAAATGCTTCTGATAAAAGTCTCTGTATAAGAGAGTCACTTGGGCTCCTGTGTCTAAGAGTGCCTTTGCGTAGACTCCCTCCACTTGAACGGAGACTAGAGGGGAGGGTCCAACTAATTTATCCGGGAACTTCTTGGGAGGTATTTTCTCCTTTGGACTCCTTGGTTTTTCCAATGTTTTTTTTTTCTTTTTCCATTTCTCTCTAGACCTCAACCCTTTTTGAACCTGGTATGCATTGATCTGTTTCTGGTTGTCAAATTGCAACTCCCGACAGACAGTATGGGAGTTTTTAGGAGGGGTATTGTTGCCCTTCTCTTTTTTGCCTGCTTGTCTCTGGATCTTCTTGGAGCTTTCTGTAGGTAACGGGCGCCCGGCTGTCTCCTTCACCAGGGCCCTCTGAAGTTTTCCGCCGGCTGGTATTGAGAGCCTCGGTTCTTCCTTGGGCTGGTACACACTCTTTCAGGGTGACCAATTCCTTCGCAATTGAAACAGATAATTTCCTTCCTGATTTTTGGGGATGCTGGAATAGGGACATTCCGGTCCGGTTCCTTCTGGATCTCTTCTTTCTCCTTGACTCCAGAGTTCTTGGCCAACAAAGAGGTCAATAAGTCCAGTACTTGGGCCATTTGAGACTTCAAGGTTTCTACTTCTGTGTCACGTTCTGTGGCTACTGTCGTTCTGACTCCTACCGAAACAGGTGAGGTGATTTCCTCAAACCCCTCTTGATCCTTCACCAAGGCCTCCTCATCCCTTATGATCCGCACAAGGTCTGTGTAATTCAGGGCCATGACTCCGTCAAAGGTCTTTCAATTGGAGCCAGACTGGATCTGACCGCAAGGCTCCCCTTAGGATCTGTTTCATCCTGGTAGCATCTATGACCTGTGGTTGCATCCCTTTTCTCAGTACAATCTGGCACAGCATTCTATTCAGTCTCCGGACATACTCTGACAACTTCTCTCTTGGCTGTTGGAAGGTATGTTCAAATCTATACATCAGTTCCGACACCTTCTCCAGCTGGCCAAACTCTTCCTGCAACACAGACAAATAATCCATTGCTGCACACACAGTATTGCTGCACCTAAGATTTTTCAGCGCCTCAGCAGCAGGCCCTCTCAAGCTCTCACTGATGCGCTGCTTCTTCTGCGCCTCTGGAACTTCCCAACCTTCTACTGCCTGCATTGCCTGCTCGATCCAAGTATCGAAATCTTCCTCCCCGGGTGGCACAGGTTGTGTTCCTGAAAACACCCAGAGTTTCCGGTACCCAGCTTCCACATGCACTGTGTTATTTTTTGGGCATTTAACGACAAAGTCCCCCAAAGCAGTCAACAGTTCGGGACCTATGGCAGTCAGGGGTGACTTTGGTGCTTTCGTTTCGCTACTGCCTCCCATTTTGGAGAAGAGTGACAGAGATAAATGTGGGGAGGTCCGTGGGGACTCTTTCTTCACAGCCCCAGTATGCACTAAGCGATACGTTCGTCATCTATGTCTTTTACACTCTGTCCTCTAAACTCCTCTGGGACTCCCCTTGTCCACTCTATTAGTGCATATGTCCCTGAAGTATTGGTCTTCACATCTACCGGCCATGCTTTCCAGTTTGGGGACATTGACATTATTAGTTGCTTTATCACTTCTTTCTCCTGGATCTCTTCCGGGAGTTCAACAACTACCGCCCGGAGTGGATCCACGCCCTCCTCTGCGCACCAATGGGTCACTGGAACTCTTTTCACCCCCAATGGTGTCTGCCTCTTATGTACCCCCTCCCAGCATGCACATCAGGCCGACCACACCAGCTGTCCTCTCTCGGCAACCGACCACGCCGGCTGCACGGCTGCCGAGAGAGGACACCCATTGTCAGGACCTGGGCTTGAACCTGGGACCTCATTGGTGTCTGGCATTGACTCTGCCCACTGAGCTATCTGGGATGCTGGACAGCTCCCTGCCTGATCTGCTGGATAAACCTGATCCAATGGACAACCCTGCCTTAAGTCTTGATTACTGTTGAACCTTGAAATCCCTGATCCTCCCATGAACTTCCTATAAAAGCCTTGTCTCAGCACTTCCTCTTTGCCAGGTTATTGTGGCTTCCCTGCCAGTGCCTCGCTGTTGTTTTTTCTGCTGCCATCTGTACCTACAACCACCCGTGTTTAACCCTCGGCCTGTTCCTGGACTACTCGACTGCCTGATCCCAATCTGCAACCACCCGTGTTTGACCCTCGGCCTGTTCTTTGACCACTCTACTGCTTGATCCCAACCTTCAGCCACTCGTGATTGATCCCTTGGCTTGTTTTCTGACCATGCTGCTGTTTCATCCTTGTCTGTTTATCTGCTATTGGACCCCGGCTTGCTCACACCCTGGTGGGGCAAACTTGAGGACCACAACCTGGTACTAGCTTGCAGGTAAATCCATCTCCACCATCAGGAGCTCTGGGGAAAACCAGCTAGTACTTAGACTCCGCACCTCAGGGGAGCCTGGGTCATCTGCCAGAAGTGACTGCCTTTATACCTATCCTGCCGCTGATATAGCTACTGGCCACTGAGCCTGACTCCAGACCGTGACAGAATAACCCGGCCAAAAAACACGGAGGCCGCTACAGCTGTGGCTCCTTTCATACAGAAAATTTCGGAGCTGCAGCAAGAAGTTCTGTTACTTAAAGGTACAGTACGCCCAGCCATGGAACCAGCATATCCTGAGCCATTTGTTGTTGTGACCGAGAGGTTTGACGGTAGCCGTGCATCCTTTTCAAGCTTTTCGAGCTTGTTGTTTGCTCTTAAGCCTAGGACCTATGCCACTGATTATATAAAGGTTTGCGCTACTATCAACCTGCTCACTGGGCAAATAAAAACATGGGCTTAACAGGTATTACAGGAAAGGAGTCCAGTCTTGGACAGCTGGGAAGCATTCATGTTAGCCCTGGGCTCTCACAATACAGTTTCAAAGAAAACCAGGGTTCCCAAGTCTGCTCCTAGGTCATGTGGCTTACGGGGACCCAGGGACAGGAATACCCTGTACAGATACAACTCCAAGCCATCCCAGTACGTGCCAAGCTATGAAGCTCTAACTCTACAATGCCTAGACGCTCCTTAGGCTTTAAACACACTTACCCTGGAAGATGTGGAACCCATGGAGATCGGGGTCATCCAGACCAAGCTGTCTAAAGGTGAAATGGAGCGGAGGAGAGGCTGCGGCCTTTGTTTTTATTGTGGAGAAAGAGGGCACCTTATCTCCCTCTGCCCAACTCGCCCACCTCGGGCAAAGGTTCCTCAAGTAGGTACTATTAGGATCCATCCTGCTACCCCTGCTAATCAGCCTTTAAACTGCCAAGGTTCTTGTAAGACCTGTCCACGTTCAATGACACAAGTGGGTACCCTGACTACGGTGGTTAATGATACCAGTATCATTCAAGAATCCGCAACTAATACCCCAGAAAAGCCCTTACCATCTGGCCTAGAGGCAACTATGCAATTTCCTGACAACAGACCAGTTCCTGTAGTCATCCCAAGCTCCACAGTGGTAAATGCAGTAACATCACCCTGTCCTGCCAAAGAACCACCTCTTGCTCCAGAGACGTCTTCACTACCTCCTGAGAAAACAACTTTTCCTGATACCATCACTACTTGCTGTTCTGCCAAGGAAGCTCTACCACCTGACTGCACATATGCCTCAAATGGCACCATAGTCCGTAAGCAGGATCTGGTGGTATTTGAAAAATAATTTTTTTTTTACATTTTTTAATATACTGCGCTGTCTATGTGTAGATCTAATTCCACATAATAAAACGTGAATGTAATCTAAAAATCCCTACAAATGCTGCAACTTAAAAGTGAGACACACACAGTAAACAATAATAAAAATGATAAAGCTGCGCAACGTTTGAATTAAACACCAAACTTGCATAAACATAAGGTGTGACCAAAAATAACTCCTATACAAAAATGTTTCAACCACCAATGATGGTGAATTGAATAAAATAACAAATCCCAACCAATAAAAAATCACAACCACTAAAATTGATTGATAACTAATCGAAAATGCTGAAAAATGCTGAAAAAAAAGGGAGAAGAAGAAAGTTCAGTCCTGTGGATAATTATTGCAATCAATAGAGTATAAAGATCGTGTAAGCAAAGGACAGCAAACAGGGGTCTTCTCACTGGTGACTTCAAACTCTAAAAACACCCTTGGAATAGTGCCTGGTATTCGATAGACAGAGATATTGAACTGTCATTTGGAGTTGTAGCAGCCAGTTCCCTTTGATGAATGTATAGACAACCTTTAGGTCCAAATATCTGTAATTGTTGACTGGTTAGCTCTTGGGCTCGCTCCTTAATCTGACCGTGCATCTGTATAATCCGAGCTATGGGCTGGGTAACATCGAGCCTTTGACTCCCAATTAACACAGGCCTAAAGGTTGTCTATACATTCATCAAAGGGAACTGGCTGCTACAACTCCAAATGACAGTTCAATATCTGTTCTTGGGTCAGAAGATGCCACTACATGTCACATTATAGTGCTCCGGCACACAGATCTATGGTGGTATTTGGAGAGAAGTGGCGTGGAATCCAGAGGAGGGGAAGTAATCATCATTAAAGAGACCCTGGCAGGGAATTGGCCATCTGTTGATATTGATCTGTGCACAGATCCTTTGCTCTGGTAAGCGGCAGCGATTACTAGTGGTGGTGGAATCTCTGTCTATCGAATACCAGGCACTATTCCAAGGGTGTTTTTAGAGTTTGAAGTCACCAGTGAGAAGACCCCTGTTTGCTGTCCTTTGCTTACACGATCTTTATACTCTATTGATTGCAATAATTATCCACAGGACTGAACTTTCTTCTTCTCCCTTTTTTTTCAGCATTTTTCAGCATTTTCGATTAGTTATCAATCAATTTTAGTGGTTGTGATTTTTTATTGGTTGGGATTTGTTATTTTATTCAATTCACCATCATTGGTGGTTGAAACATTTTTGCATAGGAGTTATTTTTGGTCACACCTTATGTTTATGCAAGTTTGGTGTTTAATTCAAATGTTGCGCAGCTTTATCATTTTTAATATTGGTATTTGAAAAAGCCTTGCAAGCGACGAGAGTCTCCCAGGCAAGAACTTCTAAAGCAAAAATGCCCAAAGGGATAAGGTAACGTTTTCTAACTCTATTGTTGGTACATATTGTATGGATGCTTATGATGATGTGGTGTCTGACTGAGGAGAACGTTCATGCCCCTAGATTAACAAGAGAATTTCACCAGAGGTTTCCTCACAAACCAAGCCCTAAGACGTCCAGAGGACGTCCTGAGAGGAGGGGAGTACTGTCAGGACCAGGGCTTGAACCTGGGACCTCGTCTGTGTCTGGCGTTGACTCTTCCCACTGAGCTATCTGGGATGCTGGACAGCTCCCTGCCTGATCTGCTGGACAAACCTGATCCAATGGACAACCCTGCCTTGAGTCTTGATTACTGTTGAACCTTGAACTCCTTGCTCCTCCCATGAACTTCCTATAAAAGCCTTGTCTCAGCCGGGCCTACCATGAAACGAAGCAGCCTCGGGCTGAAAGTGCCTGAGGCCCAAACACACTCGCGCACCTCGTGCTATACGGGCCACGAGGCGCACACCCAGGACCAATGGGTCCCCTGGAACTCTTCTCACCCCCAATGGCGTCTGCCCCTTATGTACCCCCTCCCAGCATGCACAGCAGGCCGCCTACGCCCACTGCACGGCTGCTGAGAGAGGACACCCATGGTGATGTGATACCCCTCACTGGTTCACTCTGAGCCGGTGGTGACAGTGCCACCCACAGGGAACACTACTGTCAGGCAGCATCACATCCAGAGCAGAAGCATTAAAGAACTTAACAATTGGTCTGAGCCCATCTACTGGCTCAGACTATCCCTAAATTTCCACCTAGCGTCCCCAAATATTGGGAGGGGTGCTACATATGTAAAGCACTGCATACATTTTCTGCACTATATAAGTATTTGTAATAAATGTAAAAAAAGGTATAAGCAAACCTAAAGGGTAAACAAATTAAATGATCACATTTAAATTCTTAGTCTGAATGTTTTTCAAATATTTGCAGTGAGTGGGATTCAAATAGAAGTACACGGAAGCACAAGTTAAACAGAATTTTTCAATATCTGAAGTCAATGACCCAATTTAGAAATGGTTTGCAACCGAACAAAAAGGTCAAATTAATCTAATTGATTTTCCTGTAACCAAAATATGAAATCACAGTGGAACAGCAGACTTGTCTTATCTAGATTTTAGAAAGCCCTTTGACACTATGCAGAAGATTGATTAACAGGTTGTGGTTCTTCAAATTGAATTCTAAGTTGTATTGCACAGAGTTTTGATTTAAAAATGCTGGATAGCTAGATGTACATGATTAAGTAAGTTAAGCAAAATTGCTACATAATGCTTCTAATTTTTTCTTATGGACAATTACTTTTTCTAAATATTAGACAAAATAAAACATGTATTATAAATGAGCAAAAATATTTGTTGCACTGATATATTTTTGCACTGTAGGTTTATTAAATTTAAATAATTTGAATAATAATAATTTTGCCTCTTTTTATTTACATATAATGGATACAATGCACAAAATTTGATTTAGTTATCATGTGACAAATTAGATTTGATAATATTGCGACAGTGGTTGTCTTTTCCACTTATTTAAAGCAGACTTGTTATATACATTTCACAATGAAAAGTCTCTGAATAAACAAATTAGTAATGAAATGAATCACCATGGGTTAGGTTCAAGCAGGGTTTGGCAAACTTCAAAGCCAAACATGAACTTGATTGAAACCAAAGGGAAACAAATCTATCAAATTAAAAATGCCAATTTTCTAGGCTATTATGCAAGAGGGTTTAAAAAAAATAGTGTGTGTGTGTGGGCACTGCTCTGGGGAACATGTTCCAATGCAAAGCTATGTGGCTGGTCTGTTATGTATTATGGGGGAACCTTGAGGGTGGGGGGGGGGGGGTCTGTGTGCTGTTTTATTTGTTGGCAATTTAAACAGTGTCGTTTTTTTTTCTTTGTAAATGCCCAAAAAAAATCCCCCAAAATTGAACCCTGGTTGTAAAGCCATATTTAGGCATTGGTGTTATGCTTCATTCTTTGGCCATATGCTTATGTGGCTGGGGAGTGGGGATTCCTGGCCATGTAAGCGAATAGGTGTGACATCAGTGGTTGGCAAAGATGTGGATGCAAGATTTCCTACCAACCATTGAAAGCCAGAAGCTGCCATGTTCATCCATGCCAAACACCTTAAATATTATGCATTCGGACAAACACCCAAAAAGTCAGTGTTTGGTCTATACTTACTTTTTGACTGAGCACTGATCTCATCCCTAATACATATCACATAATTGCTATATATTAAGGATAAGCTCCCAGTTCAATCTAAAATACAAGTTCATACCAAACGTTGCTTGTTTGAGGAGTAGTCTGAATGCTGGACTTTTAGCTGGTTCAGTGGGAGCCGTACATCATATATAGTAGCATTTTTTGACCCCTACTGTAACGTCGAGCGCTCCTGGTGTCCCATCCTTCCCGGAGCGCTCGTGGCGTCGGTCCCCCTGCAGCGCTTCCGTCAGCCCCCCTGGCCGTGGGCGCTGCTCTGTTACCAGCGGGGATGCGATCCACGCGGCAGCACATCTCCGTCCGCGGATCGCATCCCATCCTACTCACCATCCCCCTCCTGCTCCTTCCCGGCACGCGCGGCCCCGCTGCCCTCTAGGGCGCACGCGCGCCGGCCTTCTGAGATTTAAAGGGCCAGCGCACCATTGATTGGTGCCTGGCCCAATTACTGTGTGCACACCCAAATCTGATATAAACCCACTTCCCCTTCCTGTCCTTGCCGGATCTTGTTGTCTTAGTACCCTGTGGAAGCATTTTGTGAGTTGCCTTGCCTGTGTATCTGACCTGCTGCCATTGTCTCAGACTACGAACCATTGCCGCCTGCCCTGACCCTCTGCTACGTCTGACCTTGCCTCTGCCTAGTCCTTTTGTACCGTGCCTATCTCAGCCGCCAGAGAGGTGGAGTCGCTACTGGAGGACACGACCTGGTTGCTACCGCCGCAGCAAGTCCATCCCGCTTTGCGGCGGGCTCTGGTGAAAACCGGTAGTTGCTTAGAACCGGTCCCTCAGTACGACCCGTGCCATCCCCTCTCTGGTACAGAGGATCCACCTCCTGTATCCCCACTAGCCGTCAGTCCGGCTCGTGACAGTAGATCCGGCCATGGATCCCTCTGACGTGCCGCTGCCTAGTCTCGCTGATCTCACTACCGTGGTTGCCCAGCAGTCGCAATTGATTGCCCAACAAGGACAGCAGCTGTCGCAGTTGACCGCCATGATCCAGCAGCGTCTGCCGCCACAAGCTCCAACATCTTCCCCTCTCCGAGCTGCCGCTACTACCTCGAAGATCCGCTTGTCTCATCCGGAGAAATTTGACGGGGATCCTAGGATGTGCCAGGGATTCTTGTCCCAATGTTCCCTGCATCTTGAGATGATGTCAGACCAGTTTTCCACAGAACGGTCTAAGGTGGCATTCGTGGTCTGTCTGTTGTCTGGGAAGGCCTTGGCCTGGGCCACGCCACTCTGGGACCGCAATGACCCTGCTACAGCCACCGTTCAGTCCTTCCTTGCTGAGGTTCATAGCATTTTTGAGGAACCAGCCCGAGCCTCATCTGCTGAAACCGCCCTGCTTAACCTTGTCCAAGGAAACTCCTCTGTGGGCGAATATGCCATACAGTTCCGCACACTGGCCTCAGAGCTAGCCTGGAATAACGAGGCTCTCTGGGCGACCTTCAAGAAAGGTTTATCCAGCCACATCAAGGATTGTCTGGCCGCACGAGAGATACCCTCCTCCCTGACGGAGCTCATCCACTTAGCTACCCGCATTGACATACGCTACGTTGAAAGATGCCAAGAGCTTCGCCAGGAGAAAGATCTTGTTCGCACCAGGCGTTATCCGCGCCTGGCTCCTCTCTTCCTGAATCCAACGCATCCTGATACTATGCCTTCCGTCAACGAGGCCATGCAGGTGGACCGATCTCGCCTGAGCCTACAAGAGAGGACTCGCCGTAGGAATGAGAACTTATGCCTTTATTGTGCGAGCTCTGAACATTTCCTAAAGGACTGCCCTATTCGTCCTCTACGTCAGGGAAACGCCCGCACCTAGTGAACGTGGGAGAGGCGTTACAAGGTGTGAATTCTTCCTCTCCACGTCTGACTATTCCTGTGCGGATTTCCCCTTCTGCTGGCTCCCCCTTCTCTGCGGTGGCCTTCCTGGACTCTGGTTCTGCAGGAAACTTTATTGAAGCCTCTTTCATCAACAGGTTCAACGTTCCTGTTATCCGTCTCATCAAACCCTTCTTCATTTCCTCTGTAAATGGAGAGAATCTGGATTGTACCGTGCGTTACTGCACCGAACCCCTGCTCATGTCCGTTGGTGTTCTTCACCAAGAAAAAATTGAATTCTTTGTTTTGCCGAACTGTACTTCTGACATCCTTCTTGGCCTACCCTGGCTCCAGCGCCATTCTCCTACCCTCGACTGGACCACTGGGGACATCAAATCCTGGGGCTACTCCTGCCACAAGCATTGTCTTAAGTCTGTACCCACCAGTCAAGTTCCCATCGCTACTCCTTTGCCCGGCCTTCCCAAGGCCTATCAGGACTTTTCTGATGTCTTTTGCAAAAAACAGGCGGAGGTCTTACCACCACATAGACCCTACGACTGCCCCATTGACTTGCTCCCAGGTACTACACCACCCCGTGGCAGAATTTACCCTCTCTCCTCTCCTGAAACCAAGGCCATGACTGATTACATACAGGAGAACCTCAAGAGAGGTTTTATTAGGAAATCATCTTCTCCAGCCGGAGCGGGGTTCTTCTTCGTTGCCAAGAAGGACGGATCACTACGCCCTTGCATTGACTATCGTGGTCTCAATAAAATCACTATTAAAAATCGCTACCCTCTGCCTCTCATCTCGGAGCTCTTTGACCGTCTGCGCGGAGCAAAAGTTTTTTCGAAATTGGACCTCAGGGGCGCTTATAACCTCATCAGAATCCATGAAGGAGATGAATGGAAAACCGCATTTAACACCAGAGATGGTCACTTTGAATATCTCGTCATGCCATTTGGACTTTGCAACGCTCCTGCAGTCTTTCAGGATTTTGTCAATGAAATCTTTCGGGACGTACTGTATACCTGTGTGGTTGTCTATCTTGACGACATCCTAATCTTCTCTACTAACCTTGAGGAACATCGGCTCCATGTCCGTCAAGTGCTCCAGCGCCTCTGCATAAATCATCTTTACGCTAAATTTGAAAAATGCCTTTTTGAGCGCAGCAGCCTTCCTTTCCTAGGTTATCTGGTCTCAGGACAAGGCCTTCAAATGGACCCTGACAAGCTCTCCGCAGTCTTGGATTGGCCACGCCCCTCTGGACTCCGTGCTATCCAACGCTTCCTTGGATTCGCCAACTACTATCGTCAGTTCATACCCCACTTCTCCACCATCGTTGCTCCTATAGGGGCACTGACTAAGAAAAACGCGAATCCAAGGTCCTGGCCACCTCAAGCGGAAGAAGCCTTTACTCGCCTTAAGACCGCCTTCTCCTCTGCACCTGTCCTGTCTCGACCAGACCCCATAAAGCCGTTCTTCCTTGAAGTTGATGCCTCCTCGGTAGGAGCCGGAGCTGTTCTTCTTCAAAAAAACGCTAAAGGAGGAAACGTCACGTGTGTTTTTTTCTCTAAAACCTTCTCCCCTCCTGAAAAAAAACTATTCCATAGGTGACCGTGAACTGTTGGCCATCAAGCTGACATTAGAAGAGTGGAGACATCTCCTGGAAGGATCCCTTCACCCTATCTCCATCTACACTGACCATAAAAATTTGTCCTACCTTCAGTCCGCTCAGCGCTTAAATCCTCGCCAGGCCAGGTGGTCATTGTTCTTTGCCCGGTTCAATTTCCAGATCCATTTTCGTCCCGCAGACAAGAATGTCAGGGCTGATGCCTTGTCCCGTTCCTCCGATGCCTCTGAAACCGGGACTCCCCCTCAACACATCGTACCCCCTGAGTGTCTGATTTCCTCTGCTCCTGCTTCTCTGGTGCCAGTTCCTCCAGGAAAAACTTTCGTTCCTCCATGTCTTCGTCTCCAGATACTCAGGTGAGGCCATTCCTCCCATCTAGCCGGTCACGCTGGGATCAAAAAATCCATACAATTGATGGCCAGACACTATTGGTGGCCTACCCAGGAAAAATATATGACTGACTTTGTACGGGCCTGCACTATCTGTGCACGTGACAAGACTCCACGCCAGAAGCCTGCAGGTCTTCTCCTTCCTCTACCTGTGCCTGAACAACCATGGTCCCACATTGCCATGGATTTCATCACGGACCTTCCTTTGTCTCATAGTAACACATCATCTGGGTGGTCGTTGACCGCTTTTCGAAAATGGCTCATTTTGTCCCGCTTCCTGGTCTGCCTACTGCACCTCAGTTGGCGAAGCATTTTTTTTCTTAAAATTTTCCGTCTCCATGGGCTACCCTCACATATCGTCTCTGATAGAGGCGTTCAATTCATCTCAAAATTTTGGAGAGCTCTCTGTACTCAACTAAAGATTAAGTTGAATTTTTCTTCCGCTTATCACCCGCAATCCAATGGACAGGTGGAGAGAGTTAACCAGGTCCTTGGTGACTACTTACGACATTTTGTCTCCGCCCGTCAAGACGATTGGGTCGACCTATTGCCCTGGGCAGAATTCTCATACAATTTCAAGAACTCTGAATCACCAAATCTAGAAGACCCCAGTTTTTTTCAAAAAAAGAGTACCTGTCACTATCTATTGCTATCATAGGGGATATTTACATTCCCTGAGATAACAATAAAAATGATTAAAAAAAAATACTTGGAAGGAACAATTTAAAAATAAAATAAAAAATCAAAATTAATAATAAAAAAAAAAAAAAAAAAAAGCACCCCTGTCCTGCCCTGCTCTTGCCCAATCGCGAACGCAAGCGTCGGTCTGGCGTCATATGTAAACAGCAATTGCACCATGCATGTGAGGTATCACCGCGAAGGTCAGATCGAGGGCAGTCATTTTAGCAGTAGACCTCCTCTGTAAATCTACTGGGGTAACCTGTAAAGGCTTTTAAAAATGTATGTAGTTTGTCGCCAATGCGCGTTTGTGCAAAATTTTAAAGCATGTCGTGTTTGGTATCTATGTCCTCGGCCTAAGATCATCTTTTTTATTTCATCAAACATTTGGGCAATATAGTGTGTTTTAGTGCATTAAAATTAAAAAAAGTGTATTTTTTAACCCAAAAAATGCGTTTGAAAAATCGCTGCGCAAATACTGTGTAGAAAAAAAAATGCAATACCCACCATTTTAATCTGTAGGGCCTTTGCTTTAAAAATATATATAATGTTTGGGGGTTCAACATAATTTTCTTGCAAAAAAAAAATGTTTTCATGTAAACAAAAAGTGTCAAAAAGGGCTTTGTCTTCAAGTGGTTAGAAGAGTGGATGTAAGCTTCCTAATGTTGTGAATAAAATGCCAGAACAGTTCAAAACCCCCCCAAATGACCCCATTTTGGAAAGTAGACACCCCAAGCTATATACTGAGAGGCATGTCGAGTCCATGGAATATTTTATATGTTGACACAAGTTGCGGAAAAACGAATTTTTTTTATTTTTTTTTGCACAAAGTTGTCACTAAATGATATATTGCTCAAACATGCCATGGGCATATGTGAAATTACACCCCAAAATACATTCTGTTGCTTCTCCTGAGTACGGGGATACCACATGTGTGAGACTTTTTGGGAGCCTAGCCGCGTACGGGACCCCAAAAACCAAGCACCGCCTTCAGGCTTTCTAAGGGTGTAAATTTTTGATTTCACTTCTCACTGCCTATCACAGTTTCGGAGGCCATGGAATGCCCAGATGGCACAAAACCCCCCCAAATGACCCCATTTTGGAAAGTAGACACCCCAAGCTATTTGCTGAGAGGTATTGTGAGTATTTTGCAGATCTCGCTTTTTGTCACAAAGTTTTGAAAATTGAAAAAAAAAAATATATATATATATATATATATATATATATTCTTTCTTCATTTTCAAAAACAAATGAGAGCTGTAAAATACTCGCCATGCCTCTCAGCAAATAGCTTGGGGTGTCTATATTCCAAAATGGGGTCATTTGGGGGGGTTTTGTGCTATTTTGGCATTTTATGGCCTTCGAAACTGTGATAGGTAGTGAGGAGTGAAATCAAAAATTTGTGCCTAGAAATCCTGAAGGCGGTGCTTGGTTTTTGGGGTCCCGTACGCGGCTAGGCTCCTAAAAAGTCCCACACATGTGGTATCCCCGTACTCAGGAGAAGCAGAAAAATTTATTTTGGGGTGTAATTCCACATATAACCATGGCATGTGTGAGCAATATATCATTTAGTGACAACTTTTTGTAATTAATTTTTTATTTTTTGTCATTATTCAATCACTTGGGACAAAAAAAATATATTCAATGGGCTCAACAGGCCTCTCAGCAATTTCCTTGGGGTGTCTACTTTCTAAAATGAGGTCATTTGGGGGGGGGGTTTGTGCTATTTTGGCATTTTATGGCCTTTGAAACTGTGATAGGTAGTGAGGAGTGAAATCAAAAATTTGCACCCTTAGAAATCCTGAAGGCGGTGCTTAGTTTCCGGGGTCCCGTACGCGGCTAGGCTCCCAAAAAGTCCCACACATGTGGTATCCCCGTACTCAGGAGAAGCAGCAAAATGTATTTTGGGGTGCAATTCCACATATAACCATGGCATGTGTGAGCAATATATCATTTAGTGACAACTTTTTGTATTTTTTTTTTTTTGTCATTATTCAATCACTTAAGACAAAAAAAAAAATTCAATGGGCTCAACATGCCTCTCAGCAATTTCCTTGGGGTGTCTACTTTCCAAAATGGGGTCATTTGGGGGGTTTTTGTACTTCCCTGTCATTTTAGCACCTCAAGAAATGAGATAGGCAGTCATAAATTTAAAGCTGTGTAAATTTCAGAAAATGTACCCTAGTTTGTAAACTCTATAACTTTTGCGCAAACCAATAAATATACGCTTATTGACATTTTTTTTACTAAAAACATGTGGCTGAATACATTTTGGCCTAAATGTATGACTAAAATTGAGTTTATTCGATTTTTCTTATAACAAAAAGTAGAAAATATCATTTTTTTTTCAAAATTTTCGGTCTTTTTCCGTTTATATCGCAAAAAATTCAAATCGCAGAGGCAATCAAATACCATTAAAAGAAAGCTCTATTTGTGGGAAGAAAAGGACGCAAATTTCGTTTGGGTACAACATTGCATGTCTGCACAATTTACAGTTAAAGCAGCGCAGTGCAAAATTCTGAATTCACCTCTGGTCCTTTAGCTACCAAATGGTCCGGGGCTTAAGTGGTTAAAATCAAAAACCAAATCAATTCTGTCTCTTACAAACTCCATCTTCCTCCTTCTCTTCGTATCCCCAATTCTTTTCATGTGTCTCTTCTCAAACCCCTCATTCTTAACCGATTTTCCCCCCAAGGTCACTGCTCCTGCTCCTGTCTCTGGTTCTTCCGATGTCTTCTCGGTGAAAGAAATCCTCGCCTCCAAGGTCATCCGAGGTAAAATATTTTTTTTAATTGATTGGGAGAACTGTGGTACTGAAGAGAGATCCTGGGAGCCTGAGACCAACATTTTAGACAAGGAGCTCATCCGTAGATTCTTGGGTTCCAAGAAAAGGGGGAGACCTAAGGGGGGTACTGTAACGCAGAGCGCTCCTGGTGTCCCATCCTTCCCGGAGCGCTCGCGGCGTCGGTCCCCCTGCAGCGCTCCGGTCAGCCCCCCTGGCCGTGGGCGCTGCTCTGTTACCGGCGGGGATGCGATCCACGCGGCGGCACATCTCCGTCCTCGGATCGCATCCCATCCTACTCACCATCCCCCTCCTGCTCCTTCCCGGCATGCGCGGCCCCACTGCGCTCTAGGGCGCGCGCGCGCCGGCCTTCCGAGATTTAAAGGGCCAGCGCACCATTGATTGGTGCCTGGCCCAATTACTGTGTGCACACCCAAATCTGATATAAACCCACTTCCCCTTCCTGTCCTTGCCGGATCTTGTTGTCTTAGTACCCTGTGGAAGCGTTTTGTGAGTTGCCTTGCCTGTGTATCTGACCTGCTGCCATTGTCTCAGACTACGAACCATTGCCGCCTGCCCTGACCCTCTGCTATGTCTGACCTTGCCTCTGCCTAGTCCTTTTGTACCGTGCCTATCTCAGCCGCCAGAGAGGTGGAGTCGCTACTGGAGGACACGACCTGGTTGCTACCGCCGCAGCAAGTCCATCCCGCTTTGCGGCGGGCTCTGGTGAAAACCGGTAGTTGCTTAGAACCGGTCCCTCAGTACGACCCGTGCCATCCCCTCTCTGGTACAGAGGATCCACCTCCTGTATCCCCACTAGCCGTCAGTCCGGCTCGTGACACCTACTATATATAAAACATAACACGCCTAAAGGGGGTTGGAAAAGGGTCGCTAATAACAAACAGAAGCCCATACCTTACAAACACCCACATAGTAAGGGAGGTCATGTAAGGAATCAGGGTTATGATGGCTATACTCAACATGATTGTTATGATGATGTTCCCACTTACAATTATTATGCACCTTTGAGAGAACGTCGGGATGCTTATGATGATTACGATGAACGAAATTACGATGATCGTTACATTGTTCAGCATCCATCTGTTCGAACCCCTAGAAATACACGACCGGATCCTAGACGATCAGGTTGGGATAGCCCAGGTTTTCATCCACCTAGGAGACCCCCTGTACCTCACCCGGGCCCCTCTTACCATTCAGATCTGCCCTCTTCCTCTTCTGCCCCCCCCCCTTTTTTCCCAGGGTCCCACAGGGAGGCAAAAGGGGAGGAGATCTAAGAGAGGGACCAGAGGGGGGAGGAGGAGCCGATCGAAAAAGACAAAGGGTGTAAGAGATGCTGGCATTTTTAACCTTAGCCAGCATCCACTTACTGACAATGAAAAATTTGTATTGGATCGTGGACTCAAATTTGCTCCGGATAAACCCCTCAGTAAATTTGGGGCTTTTATAGATATTCAGAAATACATCCGAAAGGTGAATATTAAAAGACATTTTTTGTCTCAACCCGTTTCCATCAATGTAAATGAGACCAATGGAATTAAACACTCTGGTCTATCTAATGCTTCACTCTTTAATCCGCCTGGATTCATACCACCATCCATATCCATTTTTAAAGAGTTAGTCTTGAAGGATCTTGATAAATTAAAAATTAAGAAGAACTATCAGGATTCACGCTTTCGTGAGGGATTAAAATCCCTTAAAGAGAGAGATGACATTATTGTCCGTCCGGCGGACAAAGGAGGGGGCATTGTAGTGATGGACAAGAGTTCTTATATTTCTGAGATGGAAAGAATCTTGTCGGATGTGGATACTTATACTCCACTTAGTCATGATCCCATCTTTAGATATAAGAAGGAGCTCTCTTCACTCATTGAAAGGGGATTTGAAAATAACCTTTTGAATAGGAAAGAGAGGGACTTTCTTATTCCACTGGCCCCTAGGAAGCCTATCATGTACTTTTTGCCCAAGGTACATAAGAGTCTGAGTAACCCACCCGGAAGACCTATAATTAGTGGGCTTGACTCTATTACCTCGCGAATTGGCAAGTACATTGATGGTTTTTTGCAGCCTTTGGTGTCTGTTACACCATCTTACATCAAGGATTCTGCACAAGTTATTAGATCTCTAGAGAGTTTGGAGTGGAGGGATGGCTACATTTTGGCTACCGCCGATGTGGCCTCCCTCTACACCATTATCTCACATACTGATGGGTTGGAAGCCGTTGGAACCTTTTTAAAGAGGGACTCCAGTTTGGTCCCGTCTCAACAGGATTTTGTCCTGGAGTTATTGAATTATGCCATGACCCATAATTATTTTTGGTTTGGGGGAACCCATTACCTGCAAAATAGGGGGGTTGCCATGGGCGCAAAATTTGCGCCTAGTATGGCCAACCTATTTATGGCAAAGTGGGAGGAGGATGTCATCTACACCAACAGGAGATCTGAATTGATCTTCTGGGGGAGGTACATAGATGACATCCTCCTCCTGTGGAATGGTGACATGAAATCTCTAGCCACCTTTATGGAGTCTCTCAATAATAATACATTGGGGATTGTTCTTCAATTTGAGATGAGTTCTGAGGGTATCCATTTTCTGGATCTTGACCTACGGATCAAGAACGGTATTTTCAATATAACAACCTTTTTTAAAAGCACGGATCGCAATGGATATATAGGACGTGATAGTTGCCATCATCCATCATGGCTGAAATCGATCCCAAAAAGCCAATTTGTCCGGTTGAGGCGAAATTGCACTTTAAAGGGAGATTTTTTTACACAGGCCAATGTACTAAAAGAAAGGTCCCTGGAGAAGGGATACTTATTAGATGATCTTAATGCTATTATTAAAGAAGTGGGAGACACTGATCGTGCCCTTATCCTTGGAAATAAGGATAGAGTGTCTTCTATGAAGACCAATTTTAATTTTGCTATGGTCACCACTTTTTCAACACAACATACTGACATTAAGAAAATTTTTACAAAACATTGGGGAGTCTTACGTAATGATAAGATTCTGGGACCTGTTTTGCCCGATAGGCCACAAGTTGTTTTTAGAGGGGTTCCCCCTCTGAAACTGCAAGTGGCTCCCAATATTTTAGACGCTCCTAATAGAGTTTCCTTTTTTCAAAAAACTAAAGGTTATCATCCTTGCCATTACTGTAATGTGTGTATTGTTAATAAAGAAAAAAGTAGGAGAATTTGCCAATTTAGCTCACACACTACTGGAAGGGTATTCGACATTAACACTTTCATTACGTGTACATCTCTCAATGTCGTCTACCTTCTAATTTGTCCGTGCGGTCTCCAATATGTAGGCCGCACGACACGTGCTATGCATGTTCGTGTGAACGAACACATTACCAATATCAAAAAAGGTTTTCCTAAACATACAGTATCTCGGCACTATTTGGAATGTCATAACAAAAATCCCAAAGGCACGATTTTTTTGGCCATTGACCGTTTCACCCCACACTGGCGGGGAAGCATGTCTAAGCGAGAAATTTCTAGACTTGAAACTCGCTGGATTTATGATTTAAAATGTTATACCCCGTTCGGCATGAACGTCGAATGGGATATAAATTGTTTTATTAATAATAGTTGATTTTTCTCCCTTTTTAATTTTTATTCTATTTTTTCCTGGTGTTTTAATTAGGTTTTACATTATTTTTGTTCATATTTGCACCATGCAGGTTGAGATTTTTTTCCCTGTTTGATGAGTGTGATGTAGCTATTCTATTTAGCTCATTTACCAATATAGTACTCCTTTATTTGGACACTAGTGGGCAGTGTCCATTTTATGTATACATATTTTAATACTCTCATTATAGCTATTTGTGCGCTTTACGCTTTTAGTGAGCCTCCCTTTTTTATCCTCACTTTAGTGTAAATCGCTTATTTCATATTGAATTTTTATTTAATATGTGTCCTTTGTAATGCCATTGACTTTTGCTGGCATCTATTTTGGCTGGCTTTATACAATATCAGTTTCACCTTCCACTTCCGGTTTTGAGCAGTGGAACGCAGAGCCCGGCTGTATTGTATTACCTGCGTTTACATCCGAGTGAACCTCCTTTTGATGTGGCGATTCATTTCCGGGTTGTTGTTCTGCCCATCGAGGAAGGTCATTATCATGTTTGACATTCTCATACAGAGATGTCATTGCAGGACACTTGTGGCCGCGTCTCTGTTCCGTCCTCTGCCTCGCCCCTCTGGAAGTGTGATTGTTATTGTGGTTTCTCCTTCCTGTCTTCATGGTTAGCACGTCGGTTCGCGCATGCGCGGCCGTGGTTTTTTTTCCTCTTTTTTTCATTATCAGTGCGGTCGCGGTGCGCATGCGCGGCTCTGTGAATGTGTGATGACAATAAGGAAAAAGCTGTGCACCTTTCATGTTGCCATATCACAGGTAATTGTGAGTGTGTGATGACAATAAGGAACAGCTGCGCACCTTTCATGTTGCCCTGTCATGGGTAAATGTGAGTGTGATGACAATTAGGAAAAGCTGTGCACCTTTCATGTTTACCTATCACAGGTAAATGTGATTGTTACTTCCTGTATATAAATGAGCGTGCTCACATCATTGGCCACGCCTCTGATGATATCCTGTTGGATGAAACATGTCAGGCTGACCAATGTGAGCACGCTAAGAACCGCGGATTATACTTTTTTTGCCTTGATGATCTTTTTACCCTGTAAGTAGAATTTTAAATAAATTGTATTTGACCTTACGGGCTTCACTATGCTGCCTTTCTTATTGTATGGGTTTAACATCTACTGCTGAGGTCTGCATATATGATATCCAAATCCTGGAAGTTCCTTTGATGTTGAAATTATCGGACACTTTGGTTGTTACTCTATCAAGATAGGAGAGCCTTATCCATCTGTGACCCTCTGCATTTCACTACATGCTTATGATGCTCGCTTTTTGGTAAGCAGACTGTGAGCACATTTTTTGTGGTGGTGTGTTATCTGTTCACACTGAAGTCTTTGGTGGTGGAGTTCTTCAATTTCCTGCATCCATTTCTTTCGTCATGAATTATATGGACCGATTTTCACTTTGAAGCGCTGCATTTTTGGTTTTATATATAAAACAACTTCCTTCTTCTGCTGTTCATGGTTGTAAAGGACACATCCTTAGCAACCAGTAGTGTCACCTGGCAATTCAGTTGCTGACTGGGAATCCCCATCCATGTAAACAAAGGGGCAGGCCTAGTAACTGACATCATTGTCCAAATATGGCAACAAGACATTGCTGGGTATACGCTGCCCCTTTGTTTACATTCTGGATGACAGCTCAGGAAGCTGTCATTCTTAGCAAGTGAGTGACAAGATAGGACATGTAGAAAAAAGCATCCAAGAGGCACTGGGACTTTGATGTGCATTCATACAATGTAGTGAAAGGGTTAAAAACATTTAAAGAGCTCACTGGCTCTGGTTAGGCTGCTCACAACAGGCAAGGCTATCTTCCAGTGGGTACCCCAGCAGGTTACCAGAAAAAAAAAATCTATAAAAGGAGTGCCAGATCAAAGGATAAAATAGTCTAAATTAATTTATTAGTATCTTATTAAAAACAGCCAATGCATTTCAGGGGTCAAAGGAACTCCCTTTTCATGAGAATTTCAGTTAAAATGAGAACCTTGAATGGGCTCGAAATGGGGCTTTCCTCTGTGAATCTGTGCAGGGAAGCTAATTGCTGGATCAGGAAAATTACTGTCCAGCAGTAGCTGCATGAGCAATCAAGATCTTGCTGGCCAAGAATACTTGCTCAAGATACTGCTGGCAAGTAATATGGTTCAGGAAGGAAGGGCAAAAGGGTCTGGTATAGAATTTAACCACTTGCTTACTGGGCACATATACCCCCTTCCTGCCCAGGCGAAATTTCAGCTTTCGGCACTGTCACGCTTTGAATGACAATTGCGCGGTCGTGCGACATGGCTCCCCAAAAAAATTGACGTCCTTTTTTCCCAAAAATAGAGCTTTCTTTTGGTGGTGTTTGATCACCTCTGCGGTTTTTATTTTTTGCGCTACAAACAAAGAAATAGCGACAATTTTGAAAAAAAAAAACACAATATTTTTTGATTTTTGCTATAATAAATATCCCAATTTTTTTTAAAAAAAACATTTTTTTTCCTCAGTTTAGGCCGATACGTATTCTTCTACATATATTTCGTAAAAAAAATTGCAATCAGCGTTTATTGATTGGTTTGCGCAAAAGTTATAGTGTTTACAAAATAGGGGACAGATTTATGGCATTTTTATAAAAAAAAAACATTTTTTATTAGTAATGGCGGCGATCAGTGTTTTTTTTCATGACTGTGACATTATGGCGGACACAGCGGACACTTTTGACACATTTTTGGGACCATTCACATTTATACAGCGAACAGTGCTATAAATATGCACTGATTACTGTATAAATGTGACTGGCAGGGAAGGGGTTAACACTAGGGGGCGAGGAAGGGGTTAAATGTATTCCCTATTGGTGATTCTTACTGTGGGGGGAGGGGACCGACTGGGGGAGGAGACCGATCTGTGTCCCTATGTACAAGGGACACAGCATTGGTCTCCTCTCTCCCTGACAGGACATGGATCTGTGTGTTTACACAGACAGATCCATGTCCTTGTCTGTGTAACCGCCGATCGCGGGTGCCTGGCGGACATCGCGGCCACCAGGCACGCGCATCGGCATTACAGTGACGCTCGCGCTCCCCCCAGTGGCCAAAGAAGCGGAGGCCGTAAAAAGACGGCCTCCCGGATTTTTAGAGCCACCTCGCGGCTGTATATAGTCGTACGGCCGGCGCGAGGTGGTTAAGAGGAACTCATGCTGTTGTTCTCTTTGTATGTGGGGTACCCCTTGACATCAATGCAAGCCTCTCAACAAGGATAAAGGTCCAGTTCGTATTTTTAGGGGGAATCCCATATCATTTTTTTTGTGTGTTGTCTCACATTAGCATCAATACCAGACTCTTATCTAGTAAAACCACTTGCGGAACATCTACCTGCATTGTACTGTGGGTGAGCAACCATTGTAGGCAAAGTAATGTACCCGTACATTGCTGCTTACTTTAGGGTTTAGGGTGTGATTGTACACAGCGGGAGTCTGTCAGTAAGTCTCGGTCAATTATTTATGACAATCACAGCCCAGAGCTCTTGTGTTGATAAACAACACAGAGTTCTGTATGAAAGGAGGATCCATCAGTTTCTCATCCCTCTCTTTCTATCGGGTTGAAGTCAGGACTCTGTGCAGGCTAGTCAAGTTCCTCTACCCCAAACTCGCTCATCCATGTATTTATGGACCTTGCTTTGTGCACTGGTTCAAATCATTTGGTGGAGGGGGGATTATGATGTGGGGTTGTTTTTCAGGGCTTGGTCTTGGCCCCTTAGTTCCAGTGAAGGGAACTCTTAAGGTGTCAGCTTACCAAAACATTTTGGACAATTTCATGCTCCCAACTTTGTGGGAACAGTTTGGGGATGGCCCCTTCCTGTTCCAACATTACTGCACACCAGTGCACAAACAAGGTCCATAAAGCCATGGATGAGCGAGTTTGGGGTGGAGGAACTTGACTGGCCTGCACAGAGTCCTGACCTCAACCCGATAGAACACCTTTGGGATGAATTGAGCATATACTGCGATCCAGGCTCTCTCATCCAGCATCAGTGCCTGACCTTACAAATGTGCTTCTGGAACTATGGTCAAACATTCCCATAGATACACTCCTAAACCTTGTGGACAGCCTTCCCAGAAAATTTGAAGCTGTGTCAAAAGGTGGACCATCTCAAATTGACATTGATTCTACCCAAGCACATATTCTAACTCAGAACTTAGTTTCCTATCAAAACAAAACAGTAATGAATAGGCATTATTACCTCCTTAGCACTTTACAGCTGAAATTCTGGGAATAAGTCTGAGATGCCATTAAAATTCATGTGCATGTAAAGGCAGGCGTTCCAAAACGTTTGACAAAATAGTGTATATCATAGTTTTTAGGAACTATAACTTTCATGCAAACCAATCAATATGCAATTATTGGGATTTTTTTATATAAAACATGTAGCAGAATGGATTTTGGCCAAAATATTTTTTTGGGGGATATATTTTATAGCAAAAAGTAAAACATTATTTTTTTTCAAAATTGCAGTCTTTTTTTATTTATATCACAAAAAGTAAAAAAAGCCCAGTGGTGATCAAATATCACCAAAAGAAAGCTCTATTTGTGTGAAAAAAATTATATAAATAAAATTTGGGTACAGCATTGCATGACTGCTCATTCATCAGTTAAAATAGCACAGTGCCAAATAGCAAAAAATGGTTGATCATGAAAGGGGTAAAATCTTTTGGAGCTGAAGTGATTAA
This sequence comes from Rana muscosa, assembly GCA_029206835.1. NCBI lineage: Eukaryota > Metazoa > Chordata > Amphibia > Anura > Ranidae > Rana > Rana muscosa. The sequence goes on from CM055122.1 coordinate 1,159,245,248, forward strand.
AGATCTAAGGAAGCATTTGCATTTTTAATGTTGTCCTTTACACATTATTAAAATAGTTGCTTCCTGAAAAATAGAATTTGTAATTGTTGTTTTTATTTGGTACATGTTTCCCAGGACAGTGACTAGCCTGTCATGAAATTTTTTGGCAATCCTTTGCCTAGTAGTCTATAAAATGGGCATTACTGTATTTGTTTCTGTATTACAGATTTGGCACCTGAACATCAGTAATGTTTGGCAAACCTGCTCCGAACAAAATCCAGACACATTTGCCTCATCCCTGTATACTGTATGTTAACTATAGGGTATGGGGGGGCATGGGTGGTAGCTGGGAAGATGGCCACCGCGTGAATGAGCTCCGGGTCATATCTCCGGCAATATAGCAGCTAACAGAGCATTGTACTATCCCAAGTCAGAACTGGGCACTGCCACTAACCATCAGTAAGCCATGGGGAAGCAAAAAGACAGGGAAGGGGTGCTTAATCCAGGCCGAGAGCTCTGCTGAACAAAATGGCGCTGACTCGCAGCTCTCTTCCTCACAGAGCCGAACACATGCGGGGAGTGCAGGCACAGCAGCCGGCACAGGAGGAAAAAGACCAGGTCAGTCCAGCATTCCCTCCTCGTCCTTCACTAGCCTACAGAAGTCCCGCCCTAGGCTAGATCCCACACAATCTGGGGCAGCAGCAGAGGAGGATAATTAAAGCCCAGGGGAAGACATCAGTGCAACTGTGGACCCCATTGAGCAATTCCCTACTACAGGCCAGCCCATTGTGGACACTACGCTTAAGTAGATGCTTGTCTCTCTGCGCAGTACATTGCACAGAGACATGCTCTCTTTTACTAATAAAGTATAGGCTGACGTTAGTGAGCTGGGAGAGAGAGAGTCAGCCATGTCAAATCAAAGATGGGAGAATTTGCTGTGGTGCACAATGAATTAGTGGATGCAACAGTGATAATGAAGATTTACTCTACCAGCTACAACAAAATATCACTTAGAAGATCGATCAAGGAGGAATAACCTCAAGCTGAGAGGCATCACAGAAACTGTCAGCTCTGTGATGCGTCCAACAAATGCTCATCACCTTACTACCTAACATAACCCCTCAAGAAGCAATCATAGATAGGGCTCATAGGTTTCCTAAACCACCCCATCTATCGGACCGCATCCCAAGGGATTTAATCGTACAGGTACATTTTTTCCACACGAAGGAGAAAATGCTGCAAGTTTCCTGACAAACAATACCATTGCCTGATCCTTACGCAGGTATAAAGCTATTTGCGGACTTATCCCAATACACCTCACAAGCCCATATGCAGCTGGCCTCTATAACCAAAATTCTTCAAAACCACAAGATTATCTACAAGTGGGGGTTCCCCGCCAAGTTGCTGATCATCAAAGGCAATCGACAATACAGCATAACATCACTTCCTTAAAATCTCCATCTGCTTCGGTCCTGGAAATTACTTCCGGTGACAGAAGAACACCCAAAAGCATGCACAAGTACCTCACCAAGAGGAGAACGCAACCCATCTGATCATTGAAGATGTTCATCCATGATTTGTCTGTACCTGTGCATCTCCATTAAGTTTTTGGGCTATAAGTCTTTGGACTATGAGTCTTTTTGTTTTTTCGCTTTCTGCTAGAAAATTGTGAATCCGCTAGAGATTGCTACAGCCACTGGTGATTTTCCTGGAATCATTAGGTTCTTACCTTATTTTAATGAAAATAGTTTTTGGTTGTTTTTTTTTTGTGCCTCTATCATATTACAGAGTTCACTACATATGGTGGATCGCCTCATTTACCATTACCCCACCTGAGGAAATATTGAAGAAATTATTGTGTTTCTGCCTGGCCAGATTGAAGCAATTATAAATCATCAACTGATGGACTCTATTCAGGTTCGAAATTGAGGCAAAAATTCAGACCTGATTCACACCTGAAACGGACAACAGGGAAGCACCGGACCCGCTACTGTTAGCCGCGGTCACAGCTAGTGTGACCCCAGCCTAATACTTATGTAGCGGGGTCTCTAAATTTTTTGTGGGACACTCAGGTGTGTAAGTATGGGAATAGTGGACCACTTGTGTTTGTGGAGGATTGGATGGTGTAATAATCTCCTTGGCCTCTGGGTGGCGGAGTACCTGGAGGCTCAAGGTAGATTTGCCATTACAGTGCTACCCTTTTTGTCCCTTTCCGGAGATGGTACGGCGAGGGCGGGGAACCTGCTGTGGTGTCAATGGGAGGAGATAAAAGGGGGAGATGCCCTAACCACGAGGTCTGTCTTCAGGAGGATCTTCTTCACGCGCCCAGGCACCTTAGGCCTGGGTGCGGGCGGTTCTGGATTCCGGCCCAGGCGCCCTAGGCCTGACCGGAATGGAGTTGGAGTCCATCCCAGGCACCTTCAGCCTGGGGTGAGGTACTAAACTAGGAGGCCTGGGGTCCAGTGACTTCGACTGGATCCCGCGAGGGTGGAGACGTCCGAGGGTCCCTGAGGTGGATGGGGCCCATGTCTGAGGTGAGGAGGTTACCCGTCCGGAGAGTCTGGAGCAGCATCAACCCAGTGACGGATGGGCCTCTGGTAACTCCCTTGGAGGGACATCTTCCCCTGATAGGGGCCGCAGCGCAGCAAAGGTACTCCTATCTACGTTCTCTTGAGTCGCTGGTAGAGACTCTCAAGTTCTAAGTCCTTTCTAGCTAATGCTATAGTAACCGCAGGCGAGATCGCAGTGGTTTAGCTGATAATCAGGATAGTGCCTCAACCTGCTCATTCCCCGTATCAAAATGTTATCAAGTCGCAAGCAGTTGGCTACTGAAGCACTGTTTATTGTGAGATGTACAATAAAGCAAGAGTTGGACTGTGATCGGTGTGTGGAACTCTGGTTAATCGGAGCAGAGGGAAGTGTTGACACAGCGGGTCTTGATTCTAGACAAAAGCACATAGGCCCGAGGAAATATCTGGTACTGGCCTTCACCTCACCCACAGCTATGGGGAGGACATGGGCCGTAGCGCATCTCCCCCTGTCGTGTGACATACCCCTAGACAAAGGAGACGGGGTGAGGCCGCTACACGATTGATAAGTATACCTGCGGCATCTTGGATGCATAAACGATGAGCAATGTGGTACAAGGCCAACAAGCTTCATACCAAGGTGCTGTGTATTCAGGAGACAGATTTCTGCTCACAAAAAGCTCCTAAATGTACTCACAAATTTTATCCACATGTGCTTACTGCAAATGGCCTGGTAAAGAAAAGCAGCGTATTCATTGCCATTGCATCCTCTGTGGCGTTTTCTGTGAGTGAAATTATTTCAGACCTAAGATGGGTTTTATTATACTAGTTTGTGAGATCAACAATACCAAATACACCACAGTGAACTTATACACCCCAAAATCTGGCCAAACTAGATTATTACGCAAACTGCCTAAAAAAAAAAAAAAATAGAGAAAATACGCACTGGCCAACTGTTAGTAGCAGGAGATTTCAATATGGTAATACACTCAGATTTTGACTCCTCCATAGGTGCCTCACATGGAGGCCCCAATCTAAAATCCTTTATGAAAGAGCCTAACTTGTATATACAGTAGTTAGTCATGTTGAAAAAAGACACAAGTCTCTCTAGTTCAACCAGAAAAAAAAAAAAAAAAACTACAATCCCATATACACAATCTTTTACCCACAGTTGATCCAGAGGAAGGCGAAAAACCCAGCAAAGCATGATCCAATTTGCTGCAGCAGGGGAAAAAATTCCTTCCTGATCCCCAGAGAATCGGATATTCCCTGGATCACCTTTACCTATAAATGTTAGTACCCAGTTATATTATGTACACCTAGGACCCGTGGAGATATCTACACTCCACAGAAAAAGATTTTACGCATTATTCGGCACCCCACTATTCGTACTCGAGAATAGACTTCATACTCACTGATTCAACCCTCATCCACAAAGTAATTTCTGCAGGAATTATGTCCATTACCTGGTCAGTCCATGCTCCCATATCTATGACTTTAAATGGAGGACCACAAGTCGGTCCCAACTCGCCTATGGCGTAACAATATATATATATATATATATATATATATATATATATATATATATTTTTTTTTTAAAGATTTTTTTATTCACATTTTTCAAAATACATCAAAGGTAAGTAATAAAAAGCGGTAAATGATTGATTTGGAAACATCATTGGATAACATGTATAGATTAGGATGGCCAACTGCCAAGAAAGAAAAAAAAAAGAAAAAATATATACAATAGTGTTCAAGCCAATAGGAGAAAATCATTCCAGGTAAGTCAGGGATGAACATATACAGCTGATACTCGAAAAATTAGAATATCGTGCAAAAGTTAATTTATTTCACTAATGCAACTTAAAAGGTGAAACTAATATATGAGATAGACTCATTACATGCAAAGCAAGATAGTTCAAGCCGTGATTTGTAATTATTGTGATGATTATGGCTTACAGCTCATGAAAACCCCAAATCCACAATCTCAGAAAATTTGAATATTGTGAAAAGGTGCAATATTCTAGGCTCAAAGTGTCCCACTCTAATCAGCTAATTACGCCATAACACCTGCAAAGGGTTCCTGAGCCTTTAAATGGTCTCTCAGTCTGGTTCAGTAGGAATCACAATCATGGGAAAGACTGCTGACCTGACAGTTGTGCAGAAAACCATCATTGAACCCCTCCATAAGAAGGGAAAGCCTCAAAAGGCAATTGCAAAAGAAGTTGGATGTTCCCAAAGTGCTGTATCAAAGCACATTAAAGCCTCATACACACGATCGGATATCCTATGGATTCTGATCCGATGGTTTTGTCCATCGGAAATCCGATGAAGCTGACTTCCATCAGTCTTGCCTACACACCATCAGTCAAAAAACCAACCATTCCATACGCGGTGACGTAAAACACTCCGATGAGCCGAGAAAAAGGAAGTTCAATGCTTCTAAGCATGCGTCGACTTGATTCTGAGCATGCGTGGGTTTTTTATCCAATGGACTTCTCCATAGACCATCGGAATTTGCTATCGGTTTTTGATCCATCGGAAAAATTTAAAACATGTTCTATTTTTTAAAACCGATGGAAAAAAGACCGATGGGTCCCATACACGATCGGTTTGTCCGCTGAAAAAAGTCCATCGGACTGTTTTCATCGGTAAAACCGATCGTGTGTACAGGGCTTAACAGAAAATTATGTGGAAGGGAAAAGTGTGGAAGAAAAAGGTGCACAAGCAGCAGGGATGACCGCGGCCTGGAGAGGATTGTCAGAAAAAGGCCATTTAAAAGTGTTGGGGACTTTCACATGGAGTGGGCTGAGGCTGGAGTCAGTGCATCAAGAGCCACCACACACAGACAGATCCTGGACATGGGCTTAAAATGTTGTATTCCTCTTGTCAAGCCACTCCTGAACAACAAACAATGTCAGAAGCGTCTTACCAGGGCTAAAGAAAAACAGACCTGGTCTGTTGCTCAGTGGTCCAAAGTCCTCTTTTCTGATGAGAGCAAATTTTGCATCTCATTTGGAAACCAAGGAGCCAGAGTATGGAGGAAGAATGGAGAGGCACACACTGCAGGATGCTTGAAGTCCAGTGTGAAGTTTCAACAGTCTGTATTGATTTGGGGAGCCATGTCATCTGCTGGTGTTGGTCCACTGTGCTTCATTAACTCCAGGGTCAAGGCAGCCGTCTACCTGGAGATTTTGGAGCACTTCATGCTTCCTTCTGCAGATGATCTCTATGGGAATGCTGACTTCATTTTCCAGCAGGACTTGGCACCTGTCCACACTGCCAAAAGCACCAAAACCTGGTTAAATGACTGTGGGATTACTGTGCTTGATTGGCCAGCAAACTCGCCTGACCTGAACCCCATAGAGAATCTATGGGTCATTGCCAAGAGAAAGATGAGAGACATGAGACCGAACAATGCAGAAGAGCTGAAGGCCGCTATTGAAGCATCTTGGTCTTCCATAATACCTCAGCAGTGCCACAGGCTGATAGCTTCCATGCCACGCCACATTGAGGCAGTAATTGCTGCAAAAGGGGCCCAAACCAAGTACTGAGTACATATGCATGCTTATACTTTTCAGAGGTCTGATATTGTTCTATGTACAATCCTTGTTTTATTGATTGCATGTAATATTCAAATTTTCTGAGATTGTGGATTTTGGGTTTTCATGAGCTGTAAGCCATAATCATCACAAATCACGGCTTGAACTATCTTGCTTTGCATGTAATGAGTTTATCTCATATACTAGTTTCACCTTTTAAATTTCATTAGTGAAATAAATGAACTTTTGCACGACATTCAAATTTTTCGAGTATCACCTGTATATATAACAATAACTGGGAAGTGTGAAACGTGAGGGTTATCTCATACCAGGGGTACATTAGAGAGGTAACAAAATTACACATTGAATAATGTTTCACTTCCAAATGTGTAAAATGTAGCCTAATCTAGATATAAAGTTTTAACCTATGTGGTCTTCACTAGTGATGAGCTTCGAGTTTGAGTCAAACTCATGTTCGACTCGAACATTGCCTGTTCGCACATTCGCCGAGCAGCGAACAATTTGGGGTGTTTGCGGCAAATTCGAAAAGCCGCGGAACACCCTGTAAAAGTCTATAGGAGAAATCTAAAGTGCTAATTTTAAAGGCTTATATGCAAGTTATTGTCATAAAAAGTGTTTGGGGACCCGGGTCCTGCCCCAGGAGACATGTATCAATGCAAAAAAAAGTTTTAAAAACGTCCGTTTTTTCGGGAGCAGTGATTTTTATAATGCTTAAAGTGAAACAATAAAAGTGAAATATTCCTTTAAATTTCGTACAGGGGGGGGGGGGGTTGTATAGTATGTCTGTAAAGCAGTGCTTGTTTCCCTTGCTTAGAACTGTCCCTGCACAAAGTGTCATTTCTGAAGGAAAAAAAAGTAATTTAAAAGCAGCTCCCGGCAATACAGAGAAAAGTCATTGATAAAAAAATAAAAAATGCGTGGGGGTCCCCCCAAATTCAATTACCAGGCCCTTCAGCTCTGGTATGGATTTTAAGGGGAACTCCACCCCAAATTTTTTAAAAAAATGGCGTGGAGTTCCCCCAAAAATCCATACCAGACCCTTTATCTGAGCACACAACCTGGCAGGCCGCAGGAAAAGAGGGGGGATGAGAGAGTGCCCCCCCCTGAACCGTACCAGGCCACGTGCCCTCAACATGGGGAGGATGTCCCCATGTTGATGGGGACAAGGGCCTCATCCCCACAACCCATGCCTGTTGACGGCATGTGGCCTGGTACGGTTCAGGAGGGGGGGCGCTCTCTCGTCCCCCCCTCTTTTCCTGCGGCCTGCCAGGTTGCGTGCTCGGATAAAGGGTCTGGTATGGATTTTTGGGGTAACTCCACGCCATTTTTTTTTATTTGGGGTGGAGTTCCCCTTAAAATCCATACCAGACCTAAAGGGCCTGGTAATTGAATTTGGGAGGACCCCCACGCATTTTTTTTTTCTTAACAATGACTTTTCTCTGTATTGCCGGGAGCCGACAATTCATTATAGCCGCGAGTGCTTTTAAATTACTTTTTTTTTCTTTCAGAAATGACATTTTGTGCAGGGACAGTTCTAAGCACGGGAAACAAGCGCTGCTTTACAGGCATACTATACACCCCCCCCCCGGTACGAAATTTAAAGGAATATTTTTACTTTTATTGTTTCACTTTAAGCATTATTAAAATCACTGCTCCCGAAAAAACTGCAGTTTTTTTTATTAAAACTTTTTTTTGCATTGATACATGTCCCATGAGGCAGGACCCGGGTCCCCAAACCCTTTTTAGGACAATAACTTGCATATTAGCCTTTATAATTAGCACTTTTGATTTTGAACGTTCGAGTCCATTGTATTTATTAGGGTTCTAAAGTTCACGCAAACAGGGGGGTGTTCGGCTCATCCCTAGTCTTCACAAAGACACATGGATAACGGGTACAAAGGGAAATGTAGCTTAAATGGTGGTCACTAGGTGGTATCATGACCATCACAGGATGGGTGTAGTTAACACTCTTCTAGGGTGAGGGGGCTTGCAGCCCAGAGTGGGTGTGGAGTCAGGATTTTGAGTTTTCCCAGAACATTGGTAAGGTTTATCTTGGCGTACAAGGCAGCGAACTGGAAAGTGGTCATGAGTTGTATTTCAATTGGTGAGAAAGAGTGTTCAATAAACAGTTTCCAGTGGGTAAAGAAGCGCTGGAGGGACCAAAATGTTGCAGCATAGTGTCCAGTTTTTCCAGATATAAAAGTGCTTTCAGATCAATCTTTACTATGGAGAGAGATGGACTGTGGGGAGATGTCCAGGCCCTGAGTATAACTCTCCTGGCTGTCAGAAGGCAGAGATGTATCCATGGAGTCAGTGACCTAGGTTTCCCTGTGGCTATAGAAGCAGAGTCAGTGGACGGTGTGCAGCTGAACAAGTATATTAGAGGGTCCTTTGGTGACCTTGTCTTGGTGATTTCATAGATGTAGTGGGAGATTTGATCCCAGAAGTCTTGAATTATTGAGCATGACCAAAAGCGATGGAGTAGAGTCAGTCTGCTAGCATCACACCATGAACAGACCGATAGCAGAGGATTTGATGGGTCCATTAGAGAGGGTATGAATGCCCTGTGAATGAGATTGAATTGTGACTCTCTTTGTAATGACTTACCGGATTGAAGAAGATCTTTTTTTTTTTATAATTGTAATTTTTATTAGTTCAAAAGAAAAAAAGTTACAGTACGTAATAAACATAAACATCTCAAGGCAATTATCTGAGAGACATTAGTACATTTGAAAGGCAGTTGGTACATATTTAAGAGTACACTCAAGATAATATAAAAACCATACCAGTACGAATTGCATACATGTCATTAACAAATAGAAATTGCAGAGGACATTATGAACGATTACAGGTTACAGAGACAGTGTAAGGCAACTCGCAACGAAGGGATCCGTACAGAAAGTCTAATCTTAAATCTCCTGTTCCCCATAACTCGAGGAGTCCCAAAGTTCCCAAACCCTGTCAAATTGAATCACTGTGTCATGTACTCTAGCCGTAAGAGATTCCATTCTCCGAATCTCTGCAATTAATTGCAGAAACTGCAGGTGAGAGGGGGGGTGGTGGACAACCAACACATCGGTATAGCCCTTTTAGCAGCCAAAAGTATATATGAGATTAAACGTTTAACAGATTTTGGGACCCCCGGAAAGGGAAGTCCAAGCAAATAGTGAATAGGGTCTAGAGGGAGAGATAGACTTGTTACAGACTGAAGAGTTTGCATAACCTCCGTCCAGAATGACCGTATAAGTGTACAGGACCAAAATATGTGAAAGTGTGAACCTATCTCAGTTTTGCTTCTCCAGCATGTAGGGGGGAGGGTAGGGTTAACTCGATGAAGTCTATCAGGGGTTTTATACCAAAACATCAGAACCTTCACTGCTGTTTCCCTCTGAGTTACACATTTAGAGGATTTAAAAGTTGAAGACCATATTGCGGTCCACATTTGCAAAGGGATAGGGCGCTCCATTAGCAGATTCCATTTGCGCATGTATAGGTGCGTGTCAGCCGTTAAATCTTTAGATTCGTGTAAAATGTGATATATGGATGATATAAGATGTAATTGATGAGGGCCTTCCGCACACACACGTTCAAAAGGAGTCGGCCTTTCTAGGGTAAGATTAGGGGACAGGGACTGAAAAAAGTGCCTAACCTGAAGATAGAAATAAAATAACTTTTGGGGGATATAGTATTTGTTTTGAAGGGTTGCGAAATCAAGAAATTTGCGAGTGACCGGGTTAACCAAATTTCGCAACTGAAACAATGGAGACTGCATCCATGGTAACAAACGGCCATAGACCAAACTATCAGGCAATACTGGATTCAGTAGTACGTTAGTAAGAGGAGGGCACAATGATGCAAGCGGAAATTTTGATTTGCATTTATTCCAAATGGAAATGGTGAATAGCATAGGTGCAAGACACATTCTCTTCAGTATGGGGTCGCCGTGTAAGGGTCTAGACCACACTAAAGAGCACAAATGTACCGGATAGATGGCACCTTTCTCTATCTCCGACCACCTATTAGGGCTGCTCTGACATGACCAGGATACAACCGCCCTTAAATGAGTGGCTAGGTAATATCTAATGATGTCAGGTGCTCCCATTCCCCCCTGTGACCGCAAGGAAAATACCACCGTGCTGGCTATCCGATGTGTGCTATTATTCCATATGAACTTCAAAAACCCTCTCTGAAGAGCTTTAAGCTGACTGGTAGGAATGGCTACAGGGAGCGTATCAAAAAGATAGAGAAGTCTAGGCAATACAGACATATTTAGTACATTAATTCTGCCCAGCATAGTAATAGGGTATGCAGCCCACTGACGTAAATTTTTATAGATGTCCTGGAACAGAGGGTGAAAATTTGCAGCGTATATTGTACTGTACGAGGGGGTAATCTTCACGCCCAAATATGTCAAGGCATGAGAACACCACCTATAAGGGTATGTGTTTTGTAATTGTAACAACAGATCTGGCGGGACATGTATGGGGAGTACTTCCGTTTTAGTTGTGTTTATTTTGTAGCCTGATATAGACCCAAAATTCTGAAGGAGTGCATGTAGAGAGGGGAGTGACGTAATAGGGCTCGTTATTGTCAAGAGGATGTCGTCCGCAAAAAGGGATAATTTATATTCTCTATGTCTCATCAGTACCCCCTTAATATCTAGGTGACATCTAATAGCCTCTGCCAATGGCTCCAAACAAAGAATAAAAAGGAGGGGGGACAACGGGCACCCCTGTTTAGTACCATTGGACATCGGTATATATGTGGACAGAAAAGAGGCCATTTGTACCTGAGCAGACGTGCCTGTGTACAAGGCCTGTATAGCTTTAAAGAAAGGACCGTCAAACCCAAATCTCCGCAGTACAGAAAACATATAGGGCCAGCTTAAGCGATCGAACGCCTTTTGTGCATCCAAGCTCAGTATAAGCGTTGGGTGGGGAAATTTCTTTATCAGGTCAATCAAGTCCACAGTACGTCTTGTGTTGTCTCCAGCGTGTCGGGAAGGAACAAATCCTACTTGATCTTTGTTAATTAATTTGGGAATGAACTGGGACAATCTAGATGAGAGAAGTTTCGTGAAAATTTTATAGTCCGAATTTAATAGGGCTATAGGCCTATAGTTGTCCGGTAAGGAATGATCCTTCCCCGGCTTTGGAATCACTGAAATATATGAATGTGTAAACTGGCTATGTGGAATTTCTCCTCGTAAAAGTGATGTATACAAGTTTATCATATGTGGCAATAGGGTAGGTAAAAAGGTCTTGTAGTATAGGTAGGTGAGGCCGTCGGGTCCCGGAGATTTAAGCGTGGGTAGGTCTTTGATAATTTTTGTAAGCTCCTCAGGGGTGATGGGGGCATTAAGCTTTTCCAGATCTGAGGAGGACAACTTCGGCAAGGGGAGAGTCTGAACGAACTGGTCAAACCTATCCTGAGTAAAATGAAAATTATTTTCGGGGGTAAGACAATTGTATAATTCTTTGTAAAAGTTACCAAAAACTTTGGTCATAGTTTGGGGACAATGAGTGGGGGTGCCATCTCTTTGGATCAACAATTCAGGGAAGGAATGGAATGGACGTGGTCTAAGTTTGTTCACTAGCATCCTATGTGGCTTGTTAGAATACTCATAGAATTTTTGTTTCACCCACATAAGAGATTTTGTTGCCTTACTATACGCTAACGTTTTCAGTTGGTTGCGAAAAGCTACAACCCTACGGAGAGCCTCAACTGTTGGGGATCCCAGCAGAAAACGCTCCGCCCGCTTCAAGTCAGCTAATAGGGAGATCCGACGACTCTCGCCATCCTTCTTCAGACGAGAGCCCTCGGCAATACATGTACCATGGAAACAAGCCTTATGAGCCTCCCAAAGGGTAGAAACCTTATGTACAGAACCCACATTTAGTTCAAAATATTCATTCAAGCTTTTGGTCAGTCTATCCCTAATGGGGGGTGAACTGAGTAAGTGTTCATTAAGTCTCCAGTGGCAAGTCCTAGAGGGCGAGTCATGCAATAGTAGTTCTAGTGAAATAGGAGCATGGTCCGACCATGTAATAGGAGAAATGTTGGAGTCTACTAGGAGAGGGAGTAAAGGGGACGTAATAAAGAAATGATCCAGTCTTGAGTACATCTTATGCGCCATAGAATAGAAGGTGTACTGTCTTTGGATCGGATGTCTGATTCTCCATTAATCCAGCAGTCTGTGTGCTCTGACCAGTTTCCTAAAGGAGGCAGATTGAGATATCACCCGTTGGGAAGGGGTGTCCCCAAAGAGCGTATGACGATCGCGCCTGTGGGACATAATCAGATTGAAATCTCCCCCTAATATCATGAATGGATTAGAGTACCTTTGAAGCCTATCAAAAAAATCGTTCAGAAATACCATTTGGCCCGAATTGGGCGCATATACATTGACCAAAGTAAATGTAGACGACATGTATTCACAAATCAGGATGACAAACCTCCCCTGGGGGTCGATGTATTTTTCTCTGACCTTTACCGGGCATGATTTTTTTATCAAAATAGCCACTCCAGCTTTGCCAGAAGGAGCAGATGCAACATAGGATGTGGGATAGAATTTAGATGCAAATTTCATCGAACCCCCAGTACGGAAGTGAGTTTCCTGAACTAGTATTATGTCTGCCCCTGACCGTCGAAAATCTTTAAGAGCAATCCAACGTTTTGAAATTGAGTTCAGTCCCTTAACGTTGTGAGATACTATCTTCAAAGCCATAATGAATCATTAAAACTACTGCATTGTAAACCTTGAAAACATATCACCTGTATAACTCTTGAACATAAAGTTGCCCTATACCTTAACAAGCAATCAGCACTGGTATGTTGTAGTAGAGATGTATTGGAAAAAAGCAAAATAAAAATATTAACGAATGAACCCAGGGGGGGTTCTGAACAAAAAAAAAACATAAGAGTCAAAGTTGTTACACCTGAGTAGTAGAAAACACTCAGGATTCCCATACCGAAGCCTGGGACCAATTGGAGCCACTTGGCAACTCCCATCACATGGAGACGTGAAGAGGGGGATCCCCCCGCTCTCCAGCAAAAAGAAAACAAAAAGGAAATTCTCATGAAAGTAAGATTAATAGGGCTATCAAGAGACTTTCAAAAACTTCCAAAAAATAAAAAAAAACTTTACCCCTGGGTGAGCAGAGTTGGAACTCCAAATGTCGGGTATCTTGACCACTGGTTGTTCAGATTGGTGGCTGCAACAAAAAAAAAAAAACAGCAAATAGAACACAGGTCAATTATCTGACACCAGGGTATAGGCTATTTCAGCCACAAAAAGATTAGAGCCAGCCTTGACTTCTTGACCTTTCAAGGGGGGCGTCTGGAGCCACGATGTGGAGTGGAGAAGGATTTCATCTGCTTTCTGCGGACTGGGGTCCATTCTCTGGAAGGCGTATTTGGTGCAATTCGATTTTGCTGGGTTGCTGGAATCGGCATCAGCTCTTCAGGCAAGGGAGGTAGGCCTGGACTTTTAATGAATGCTTCACCCTCATGCATATCACAGAGACAGTGTTGATTTCCATCTCGGGGTCCAATCAAACGAAAGGGGAAACCCCAGAAGTATGGGACGCGCAGGTTTTGCAGATGGGATGTGATGGGGCTCAGGTTCCTACGTTTCGCCAGGGTCACTGGAGACAGATCGTTGTAGATCTGTATTTTAGCCCCATTATATTCAGTTGCTGATTTGTTACGTGTAGCAAGGGTCAGTGCCTCCTTGCTCTCATAGTAATGAAAACGTACTATGACATCCCTTGGCCTGTTACCAACGGGCGGTTTGGGACCCAGGGATCGATGTGCTCGGTCCATGCGCCAATCAATATCTGCAATTCTGGGGGCTAAGGTGTTAAACAACCCCAGCAAGTACTGGCAAAGATTGTTGTCTCCCACTGACTCCGGTATTCCTCGGAATCTCAGGTTCTGTCTCCTCTCCCTATTCTCCTGGTCCTCCTGTTGCAGTTGGAGTTGTGAGAAAGAGTTTTTCAATGTGGAAGTTTCCTCCTCCAATTCCTGCACATAATTGACCAAGTCGTCAAATTTATACTCAAGAGCATCAGTTCTGTCCCCAATTTGAGCTATTTCACTCCTTAACTCCTGTGAGAGTTTTCCCATTTCAGCAGCCATATTGCGTGTCATCTGCATGAGGAGAGCCTGGAGCTTTTCATCCATGAGTTCTGGGGTTAGAATGTTCTGAACAGTATGGGAAGACACTACGGGGGGTGTCCGAGTGCCCCCAGACTGTGAGCTTTGTGCAGCATGACTCTCCATGTCCTCTATCACCCGCGAGGGATCCGTGGCCGCGAGCGGTTCCGCTAGTGCAGGCAAGGCCGGGGATTGCGGCCTAGTGACGAATCTGTCCATCGCGGTCAGCGTGTGTGGGTCTGTTTGCGGTTTGTAAAACTGTTTTTGCTGCCCGATTTTACCCATGGGGTGCTATAAGCTTACCGGATGGAAATGCGCTTACCCCCGTGGCGATCGTTGTTTCGTGGAAGCTTTACTGAAGAAGATCTTTGGACCAAGCTTTCAGTAGGGATGAGCCCATCGAGGATGTGGTGTGTTGTAGTACAGTAGCTGAGAATACAGTATAGAGATGGAGTAGGACTTTTTTTTTACCACCCTGTCCCCTACTGGATGCAAGCTTTGTTTGAATCCGGCCTAGTTGTGTTTTTATGAAGTCCACTAATTGATAGTAGTGGAACAGGTGATGGGGGTAGGCGGTACTGCTGAGAGATCTTCTGAAAAGACCGAACATTGCAAGTGCCTGGATGGATTAGAGAAGCAACATGAGTTAGACCCAGGGATGTCTAGAGGATGAAAGCTCCATGGTCCAGTCCTGGAGGAAACATGGAATTACCTTGTATCTGTAAATAATTATTGATGGTGAAGGGTGCACCTATAAGCCTGCACATCTCATGCCAGGTGATCACAATGTCCTGTATCAAAGAGTTGTTTCTTTAATGGGAGACCTTGAATGAAGAATGGAGCACTGCAGATAGACTGAGGGGAGCAATGCAATAGCGAGTCCATTACCTGCCTAAGAAGACATGATAGGTTGTATAGTCAGATGTTAGGTAACCACACCCCTCCCTTGTTTTATGGAAGATGCAGTTTATGACTAGAAGTACGAGGCCTCTTGGATCTCCATAAAAAACCTGAGAGGGCCTTGTTAAGATTTTATATATCTTTATGCTTAATCAGTAAAGGTAGTGTTTGTAAGGAGTATAGCAGTCTGGCAAATTATACCATCTTGTAGCGATGGCATCTTCCCAAAAACAGAATAGAAAGGGTCATCCACGCTTCCAGTTCACGAGTCATTATTTTTCAAAGATCAAAGAGTAATTCAGTTGGTAGGGAGATAATGGATCATGCCCTATTCTGATACCTAGATATGTTATGTATCGTGTTTTGTGGTATACAAATGAATGTTTGCACCTATTCCTATTATGGACAACCCCTAGGGGTTCATGGCATTTAATTAAATCTAAACATTTAATTTACATCCCTTTTCAGTTTTAATTTACAAGGACATGCTTCATTTAAAGTCCCACTTCCTTCTCCCATTCTTTATACATTGATATAGGGATGGAAGCATGCCCTTATTTCTTTTGAGTGCGTTGGGTCATTTTCCATATTTATATTTGGGGAAATTACTAGCAAACCAACTAAAGCCTAAACAAATGAAAATGTCTATACCCATCTGATCAGTGGCAGTGCGTCCATAAGGGTGCACAAACACCACCCCCTCTCTCCAGCCACCCCCCTATATGTAAAATGGATAAATTCATGCATTGCATGAATCTATCCATGGCCGCTGCAGCCACTCCCTATTTATGCGTCCGGCTCCGGCTCCTGAATTACAGCGGCGGAGGGTATTTTTGAAGCACCTGATTAGAACCATAGGCTTCCAAAAAGGTGGACTTGTGGCGCAGAGCACTGCGTTACGAGCCCACCCAGGTGTGTTAGCAAAGCAAATGAATATTTACTTTGCTAACACTGAACCACCTCTCCACCAATCAGGGAGCACGTGTCTAATTTGCATCACCCGAGGCTGCATGTGATGGGCACAATAGCTGCATATGATGGGCACAGAGGATGCAAATCATGGGCACAGAGGCTGCATATTATGGGCGCAGAGGCTGCATATGGTAGACACAGAGGCTGCATATGATGGGCACAGTGGCTGAATATCAGTGGGCACAGTGGCTGAATTTTATGGGCACAGTGGCTGCAATTGATGGCACAGTGAGGCTGCAATTGATTTTTTTTTTCTGTATATTTCAGAATTTTTCAATTTGTTTGCGCCCCCCAGAGCAAAATAAATTGGATGTAAATCTGATTTATGAAATTTGACCTAGGCACATACAGTATATCTGTAGTGTTTTTTTATCTCTCTCCAAAGCACTGAGTCCTGTGTGTTTCTGCTGTTTTGTTTTTCTGTTATCATCATGATAACCTCTGACAAGTTCTCCAAGAAGGGAGATAAAAGCGCAGTAATGAAATATACCAGAGCAAAAATCATAAACACATATAAACAGCAGCTGAACACTCCAGGTACATTTACAACACCCCAGATCAGTATAACATAAAATAGTGCAGCGATAATTAAAGTTCATAGGAGGAATCCATATAGGAAAGCACACAGAATTCCAGAGAAAGTGACAATGTGCCTTGTAAACAATGAACTCCGTGTCAGACGTGTAAAACCTCCACCCTAGACACTTTAAGCCACTCACCTCAACGGCAGGACCCCTGAATAAACAAACAGGCTTTCCAATAAAGGACAAATATCTAGGAGCGTGGTCACAGTAATTTTCCTGGTGTGGACCTAATCGAAAAACCAGATGGATTCATACACGGACATCCCATCAGGGTAATGGATTTCAGATAATCACCAGCATCCCAAATTATGGAAATAAATAAGAGACGTCTAGTGCTCTCTGCTAGCAAACATTTAATTGAGCCGAACACCCCCCCCGGTTCGCAGCAGAACATGCGAACAGGTAAAAAATTTGTTTGAACGCGCAAACACGGTTAAAGTCTATGGGACACGAATAGGAAAAATCAAAAGTGCTAATTTTAAAGGTTAATATGCAAGTTATTGTCATAAAAAGTGTTTGGGGACCTGGGTCCTGCCCCAGGGGACATGTATCAATGCAAAAAAAGTTTTAAAAACATATTTTTTGCGGGACCAGTGATTTTAATAATGCTTAAAGTGAAACAATAAAATAGCGTGGGGTTCCCCTCAAAAATCCATACCAGACCCTTATCCGAGCGTGCAACCTGGCAGGCCGCAGGAAAAGAGGGGGGGACGAGAAAGCGCCCCCCCTCCTGAACCGTGCCAGGCCACATGCCCTCAGGATGTCCCCATGTTGATGGAGACAAGGGCCTCATCCCCACAACCCTTGCCCGGTGGTTGTGGGGGTATGCGGGCGGGGGGCTTATTGGAATCTGGAAACCCCTTTTAACAAAGGGGACTCCCAGAGCCCAGCCCCCCTATGTGAATTGGTAATGGGGTACATTGTACCCCTACCATTTCACCCAAAAAAGTGCCAAAAAAGGTAAAAAAACACACACAGCTTGGGACAAGTCCTTTAATGAAAATAAATAAAAATTCCAGCGCTGTAATCCTTCTACGACCCGCCAAACGATAAAGCCTCCATAGGAGGCGCCCGGCCGAATGACGCGCGACCAGTCTGACAGCTCTTAAATAACTGAGGGCCACCCATGACATGGACGGGTGACCCCGCCCCCCTCTGTCCCAATGGGGGTTTCCGGCGGTTTCCCCATGACGTGGACGGGTGACCCCGCCCCCCTCTGATGCAACAGGGGTTTCCCGTGACGAGTCAGAGGGGGCGGGGTCACCCGTGTCACCACGGGGAAACTGCCGGAAACCCGTTGCGTCAGAGGGGGGCGGGGTCACCCGTCCATGTCACGGGTGGCCCCGCCCTCGGTTATTTAAAAACTGTCAGACGGGTCGCGCATCATTCGGCCGGGCGCCTCCTATGGAGGCTGTATCATTCGTGACGGCCGGCCATAGAAGGATTACAGGACTGGAATTTTTTTTTTTTATTAAAGGACTTGTCCCAAGCTGTGTGTGTGTGTGTGTGTGTTTTTTTACCTTTTTTGTCATTTTTTGGGTGAATTGGTATTACCAATTCACATGGGGGGGCCGGGATCTGGGGGTCCCCTTTGTTAAAGGGGGCTTCCAGATTCCAATAAGCCCCCTGCCCGCAGACCCCCACAACCACCTGGCAAGGGTTGTGGGGATGAGGCCCTTGTCCCCATAAACATGGGGACATCCTCCCCATGTTGAGGGCATGTGGCCTGGTACGGTTAAGGCACTATCTCGTCCCCCCTCTTTTCCTGCGGCCTGCCAGGTTGCGTGCTCGGATAAGGGTCTGGTATGGATTTTTGGGGGGAACCCCACACCATTTTTTTATTTTGGTGTGGGGTTCCACTTAAAATCCATATTAGACCTGAAGGGTCTGGTATGGATTTTGAGGGGGACCCCTACGCCATTTTGTTTTTAAATTTGGTGCAGGGTTCCCCTTAATATCCATACCAGACCTGAAGGGCTTGGTAATGGAATTTGGGGGGACCCCCACACATTGTTTTATTTATTTTTTGGTTCGGGGTTCCCCTTAATATTCATACCAGACCCAAAGGGCCTGGTAATGGACTGGGGGGGAGAACCCATGTCGTTTTTTTCAATGACTTTTATCTGTATTGCCGGGATCCGACAATTCATTATAGCCGCCAGTAGTTTTAAATGCCTTTTTTTCCTTTAGAAATTTGATTTTGTGCAGGGACTTTTCTAAGCATGGGAAACATGCGTTACTTTACAGGCATACTATAGTCACCCCCCAGGTACGCAATTTAAAGGAATATTTCACTTTTATTGTTTCACTTTAAGCTTTATTAAAATCACTGCTCCCGAAAAAAACTTTAATTTTTAAAACTTTTTTTGCATTGATACATGTCCCCTGGGACAGGACCCAGGTCCCCAAACATATTTTATGAAAATAACTTGCTTATTAACCTTTAAAATTAGCACTTTTGATTTCTCCCATAGACTTTTAAAGGGTGTTCCGCAGGCTTTCGAATTTGCCACGAACACCACAAATTGTTTGATATTCGGCAAACGGGCTGTTCGAGTTGAACTCATGTTAGACCAGAACATAAAGCTCATCCCTACTTACAAACAGGGCACTTCAAAAAGTGCCAGCATACAAGCACTTGTACATAAAACCTCATAGGAGGTGGCCGCGAGTGTCAATGTAGCTCCTCTCCTTCCATACACGTTATGTCCCAGGGGGCGGGACTTCATCAGGAGGTAAAAGCAGCCTGAAAAATACTCTATGATCTCCAAGGGTACCAGACAGGGGTGTCCCTTACCCCCCTCATTTTCACGTTAATGAGCCTTTCGCAGAGTCTATTTAAAAAAATCCTGATATCCATGGTAACGATACACCAACAAAATAGGATTATTTGCTGATGACAACCGACTTACCCTCATTGAAGTGCCTGCTTCCTTAACCACTTCCATACAGGGCTTTTTATACCACTTCCATACCGGGCCTATTCTGGCACTTCTCTCCTACATGTACAAATCATCATTCTTTTGCTAGAAAATTACTCAGAACCCCCAAACATTATATATGTTTTTTTTAGCAGACACCCTAGGGAATAAAATAACGGTCGTTGCAACTTTTTATCTTGCACGGTATTTGCGCAATAATTTTTCAAACACCTTTTTTGGGGGAAAAAAATGGTTTCATGAATTAAAAAATAACAAAACAGTAAAGTTAGTCCAATTTTTTTGTTAAATATGAAAGCTTATGTTACGCCGAGTAAAAAGATACCTAACATGTCACGCTTTAAAATTGCGCACACTCATGGAATGGCGCCAAACTTCGGTACTTAAAAATCTCCATAGGCGACGCTTTGAAATTTTTTACAGGTTACTAGGTTAGAGTTAGGCCCCTTTCAAACTGAGGCGTTTTTACCGCGTTTTCGCGGTAAAAATAGTGCTGTAATAACGCCTGAAATAATCCTGCCCCAGCATTCTCAATGTGAAATCTCTGAGGGCTTTCACATTGAGGCATTTTGCTGGCTGGGCGTTGAAAAAAATCCTGCAAACAGCTTTTTTAGAGCAACTTTAGGGTGCATAAAATAGCGCTGTAAAAACGCCTATCCCCATTGAAATGAATGGGATTCGCGGTAAAAACGCGGTAAAAACGCATAGGCATAAGCGTTATGTTAAAAAATAGCGCTAACGCCTATGCGTTAGTGCTATTTTTACCGCGATCGCGGTAAAAACGCGGTAAAAAATGTCATTATTTTTTAGCGTTTTTTCAACGCCTCAGTGTGAGGAGGTTTGGTGCTAGAATTGCTCTAACGCACGTGGCGATACCTCACATATGTGGTTTGAACGGCGTTTACATATACGGGCGGGACTTAATGGTGTGTTCGCTTTTAAGTGCGAGCTATTGGGGACGGGCGTTTTAAAAAAAAAAAAAAAATTTTTTACTTATTTTTTTTTTTGTTTACTTTTTTTTACACTTTTTTTTTTTTTGATCACTTTTATTCCTATTACAAGGAATGTAAACATCCCTTGTAATAGGAATGTGTGTGACAGGTCCTCTTTATGGAGAGATGCGGGTCAATAAGACCCCACATCTCTCCTCCAGACTGGAAAGCATGGGATTGTGAAAAAAATTTCATTGATCTCATACTTACAGCCACAATGGCGGCTTTGTTTACATTTGAGGACCCGGGCGTGACGTCATCACATCGCGCTCGGGCCTCCGACGATCATAGAGATGACTGGTGACCATCTGGTCACCAGTCATCTCTATGCTCGTCACGTGACCCACCACCGGCGCCGACGATTCTCTCCGGGTCCCCGATCGCACGGGAGAGCCCGGAGAAGCACCGGATGGCGGCAGGAGGGGGGGGATGTCCCCTCTCGCCACCTATAAGAACGATCATGTGGCAGTACCTGGCAGGTGATGGCAGGGGCCAGCACAGAGGTGGGTGGAGACAAAGAGGTGCAGGCACTAGAAAATAGTAGATGGGTGACAGTCAGGAAGGGTAGAGGGCGAAGTGCCAGGGAGGCCGATCCAGGGCTGGAGCATCCCAATAAGTATGCTCCATTGAGTGACATTGGTGAAACCAGTCAGGGACCAGCACTGCTGGAGCTGAGGGACTCTCCTAGCTGCCGGGGGAAGAACTCCTCCAGTGAGAGTGGGGGGGGAGCGAAGGGAAAGGAAAGACAGATTCTGGTGGTAGGGGACTCAATTCTTAGAAGGACAGAGAGGGCAATCTGTAACAAAGACCTGAAGCGCCGAACTGTATGTTGTCTACCGGGCGCTCGGGTTCGGCACATCACAGATCTGGTGGACAGATTACTGGGAGGGGCTGGGGAAGACCCAGCTGTCATGGTGCACGTTGGCACCAATGACAAAGTCAGAGGCAGATGGAGTGTCCTAAAGAACGATTTTAGGGACTTGGGAGCTAAATTGAGGAAAAGGACCTCCAAGGTAGTATTCTCAGGAATACTACCGGTACATCGAGCCACACCAGAAAGGCAGAGGGAGATTAGGGAAGTGAACAAGTGGCTGAAGAGCTGGTGTAGTAAGGAGGGGTTTGGGTTCCTGGAGGACTATGTAAGGTACCTGTGATAGGTAGTGTCCGAAGTGGAACTTGTGTGCTGAGGATTCAGGCGAAAACGTAGTCAGGCAGATTAGGTTGGCAACAGATCAGGCAAAATGGTACACGATCGAAATCCAGAGAGTGGTCAGGCAGGCAAAGGTCATACACGAGCTGGCAGTGAAGTACAAAATCAGCAGGCTGGAGAGTAGTCAGGAATTCAGGCAGAAGTTCAACACGAAAATCAGGATCAAAAAGCAGTCACAACACCCAGGGAGCTATTCCACACAAACGGGCGCTGAGAGATAGCATCACTTCCTTTTTAAGGGCTGCTTTGATTGAAAATTGTCCACAGCTGGCAGCAGGTGGGGCTAGTGAGTCCAAGGTAATGTTTAACACTGAGAGGACATTTCCAAAAGTCCAGATCTGCTCAGTAGCGCAACAGGTAAGGCTGCAGCTTTGGGACCAGGAAGATCCCGGTTCAAATACACCCAGGTACATGACAGGGCCCCCTCCCCAGTGGACCCCTCCGGGGGCCTAGCGGGGCTTAGTGGGAAAGGAGGCATGGAAGTCTCGAATAAGAGAAGGGGCATGCAGATCTTTGGCTGGAACCCAGGAACGGTCTGTGACAGGATATCCCTTCCAATGAACCAGATACCGAAGGCCACGACCCTGTCTTCTAGAATCAAGAATCTTGGAGACTTCAAACTCATTTTGTCCATCAACAAGAACAGGAGGAGGTAGCTGTTGCGTTCTGGAGTAGCGATTGAAAATTGCTTTTTTGAGGAGGGAAACGTGGAACACAGGATGAATCCGGAGAGAGGAGGGTAATTTCAACCGATAGGAGACTGGCCCGACTCGAGCAATAATTCTGTAAGGACCAATGAATCGAGGGCCCAATTTGGTAGAAGGTTGTTTCAGTCTCACATATTTGGTTGATAGCCAAACTCTGTCCCCCACCACATATGGAGGTATATGGCGTCTTCGTTTGTTGGAAAAAAGTGCATACTTGCCTGCTGACTTCCGTAGTAATAAGCAAATCTTTTTCCAATGTAGCAGAATATTTTTAACCCGCTGATCTGCTGCTGGTACACCAGAAGAAGGCTGAAGTAGGGGAAAAGTCTGAGGGTGATAGCCTAGGGCTGCGTAGAATGGTGTGGTATGAAGAGCACTGTGCCAACGGGAATTAATGGCGAACTCAGCTAAAGGCAAATACTCAGACCAGTTGGAGTGTAAGGCATTGACATAATGTCGAAGATAGGTTTCTAGGGTCTGGTTCATGCGTTCGGTTTGACCATCTGTTTGAGGGTGATGTGAGGTAGAGAGTGAAAGCGTTACTTCCAGTTTCTTGCAGAACGCTCTCCAGAATCGGGAAACAAACTGGGATCCGCGGTCTGAGACGACATTGGTAGGTATGCCATGATATCTCACAATATGGGAAAGGAAGAGAGTAGACAGTGCTTCCGCTGTAGGTAATCCCGGGAGCGGCACAAAATGAGACATTTTTGAAAAGCGATCCACTATGACCCATATAGCAGTCATGCCCTCGGACTTGGGTAAGTCTGTAATGAAGTCCATAGTCAAATGGGTCCAAGGCTGACGAGGTGCTGAAAGTGGTTGTAACAGTCCAGTAGGCAATGTACGGGGTACTTTATTAGCAACACAAGTTGGGCAGGCAGCCACATAGTCAGTAACATCCCTTTTCATATGAGGCCACCAGACATGACGCTGCAAGGTCTTAAGAGTGATGGTGACACCAGGATGACCAGATAAAACACCATCATGTGCCCAGAGGAGTACAGGTTTTCTGAGGCTAGGGGCTACGAACAGGCGACCTGGTGGTATCTTCAAGCCTTGGGAAACACAATTCTGGGTTTCTTGTAACTGTTGGGAAAGAGCCGTAGAGATCTGTGCAACAATTTTGTGAGGTGGGATTATATACTGCTCGGTAGGTTGGTCTTCTTCAGAGGTAGCAAACTGTCTGGAAAGAGCATCGGCTTTCTTGTTTTTATGCCCAGGAACATAAGAAAGAACAAAATTAAAACGGGAGAAAAACAGAGCCCATCGAGCCTGACGTGAGTTCAAACGTCTTGCAGTCTGAAGGTACAGTAGGTTTTTATGGTCAGTGAGGATAGAAAAAGGTTTGGGAGCCCCTTCCAGAAGATGTCGCCATTCAGACAATGCCAATTTGATGGCCAGTAGTTTTCGATTCCCAACATCGTAATTCATCTCCGCTGGAGAAAACTTTCTAGAAAAAAATGCTACTGGATGGATTCTACCAGACTTAGGCTGTCTCTGGGAGAGCACGGCACCTGCTCCTACCTCAGAGGCATCAACCTCAACTATGTACTGGAGATCGGGATTTGGATGCTGAAGAATTGGAGCTTTGCTGAACATGTCTTTTAATTGCTGGAAAGCCGATTCCGCTTCTGAGGACCATACCTTGCAATTTGTACCTTTCTTAGTCATAGCAGTAAGGGGGGCCGCAATGGAGGCAAAACCTTTGATGAAGCGTCTGTAGTAATTTGCGAACCCTAGAAAGCTTTGGAGCCCTCTTAAAGTGGTCGGTTGGGGCCATTGCAAGACAGCGGAAAGTTTTTGAGGGTCCATTTGGAAACCGGCAGCACTTATAATGTATCCAAGGAAAGGAATACGGCTTTGATGGAAACTGCATTTCTCAATCTTCGCGTAAAGATGGTTTTCTCTCAGTCGTTGCAATACCTGCTTTACATGCGAGATGTGCTCTAGATGAGTCTTGGAAAAGATTAAAATGTCGTCCAAGTAGATGATCACAAAACTGTTGCTGAAATCATGAAAAATGTCATTCATGAAACGTTGGAAGACAGCAGGGGTGTTACACAACCCAAATGGCATAACCAGATATTCAAAATGTCCATTACGAGTGTTGAATGCTGTCTTCCACTCGTCCCCGTCTTTAATTCAAATTAGATTATAAGCCCCTCGTAGGTCTAGCTTGGAGAAGATAACAGCCCCCTTAAGTACATCAAACAGTTCAAGAATGAGAGGCAAAGGGTAGGAGTCTTTTACAGTGATTTGATTTAACCCTCGATAGTCTATGCATGGTCGAAGACCCCCATCTTTTTTTTCAACAAAGAAAAAACCTGCCCCTACTGGAGAAGAAGAGGGTCGGATAAAACCTCTTTCCAAGTTGTCTTTTACATATTCCTCCATGGATTTTTGTTCAGGCAAAGACAGGGGATAGGTCCTTCCTTTGGGAAGAGGTGCTCCAGGAATCAATTTAATTGCACAGTCAAAAGAACGATGTGGAGGTAAAACCTCTGCCTTTTGCTTGCAAAATACGTCTGCAAACGCATGGTATTCATGAGGCAAGGTAGGTGGGACGGCCACGGAAGCCAACATACAAGCAGGAAGTCTTTTGGGTTGAGACAAACAGTTTGAATGACAGAACGACCCCCAAGAGGTTAGTTCTCCATTTTCCCAATCAAAAGAAGGGTTATGTTGTTGTAACCATGGGTAACCAAGGATAACAGGCAGAAGTGGAGAATCAATAAGAGACAAGACAACTTCCTCTTTGTGGAGTACGCCTACCTGAAGGGTGATTGTTATAGTCTCAAATTTTACAATGCCATCTCCCAAGGGTTGTCCATTCACGGTGGTAATGTTCAGGGGTCTAGATTTTGGAACAAATGGGATATTATTTTTTTTAGCAAAAGTGTAGTCCAAGAATATGCCAGCAGCTCCAGAATCCACAAAAGCCTCACAGGAGACAAGTTTAGAGGGTAAATGGATAATTGCAGGAATGGTAATCTTGGTCTTGGAGGATATACCTGTAAGGTCTAAGCCAGCTCCTCCAACACTGGTTAGACCCTGCCTTTTACTGGACGGGAAGGGCAGACAGATAATAAATGTCCTTTAAGTCCACAGTATAGGCATAGGCCCAATGCACGCCTCCTTTGTTTCTCAGACTCAGTTAGGTGGAGACGGCTTACATCCATGGGTTCCACAGGTGTCTGGGGTTCAACTGAGATTTCAGGTTCTGGCTGAGGTGGTGCTTGGAAGTTAGGGGCCAAACGGTAGACTGGCCGAGGAAACTTGCGAGTTCTAAGTCTCTCTTGGCACCTTTCATGATACCGGACATCCAGACGAACACAGAGCTCTATGAATTTCTCTAGGTCTTCTGGGGAATCCTTATAGACTAATTCGTCTTTGATGCGATCTGCAAGACCTTTTCGGAAGGCTGCACGTAATGCCCTTGAGTCCCAAGTAGTCTCAGCAGCAAGGGTACGAAACTCAATAGCATATTGTGCCACAGACCTGGTGCCTTGTTGCATGTCCAAGAGTGAGTACTCAGCTGCAGAAGCTCTATCTGGCTTGTCAAATACAGTCTGGAGAGAAGCCAGAAATTTGTCAGCGTCTTGCAGCACAGGATCATTGCGTTCCAGATAAGGAGAGACCCAGGCCAGGGCCTTCCCCTTTAACAAGGAAATTACAAAAGTCACTTAGGCAGACAAAGTGCTAAAGGTCCCAGGGTTGTTGCGGAAATGCAAACGGCAAACATTTAAAAAGCCTCTGCAGTCCTCAGTATCACCACCAAATTTTTCAGGCATAGGAAGTTTGGGTGGTACAGAAGAGGTGGGTTGGATCGTAGCAGGAGTAGGATCCAGAGTCTGGACCGTTGCAGAGGAAGCAGGCAAACAAGATTTAAGCATAGTACAAAGTTCATCTAACTTGGCGTCCAGGGAAGAAAGATGCTGTTCATGAGCTCCAATCAATTGTCCCTGATGTGAAATCGCCTTAACAATCTCAGCAGGGTCCACTGTCATTGTGGCCCGTTTGTAATGTAAGGTACCTGTGATAGGTAGTGTCCGAAGTGGAACTTGTGTGCTGAGGATTCAGGCGAAAACGTAGTCAGGCAGATTAGGTTGGCAACAGATCAGGCAAAATGGTACACGATCGAAATCCAGAGAGTGGTCAGGCAGGCAAAGGTCATACACGAGCTGGCAGTGAAGTACAAAATCAGCAGGCTGGAGAGTAGTCAGGAATTCAGGCAGAAGTTCAACACGAAAATCAGGATCAAAAAGCAGTCACAACACCCAGGGAGCTATTCCACACAAACGGGCGCTGAGAGATAGCATCACTTCCTTTTTAAGGGCTGCTTTGATTGAAAATTGTCCACAGCTGGCAGCAGGTGGGGCTAGTGAGTCCAAGGTAATGTTTAACACTGAGAGGACATTTCCAAAAGTCCAGATCTGCTCAGTAGCGCAACAGGTAAGGCTGCAGCTTTGGGACCAGGAAGATCCCGGTTCAAATACACCCAGGTACATGACAGACTGGGCCGACTTCTCAGTCGATAACCAGTACTATAGAAGGGACGGACTGCACCTAAATGAGGAGGGTGCAGATCAGCTGGGAATAAGGATGGCCAAAAAGTTAGAGGGGTTTTTAAACTAGGCGACGGGGGGGAGGGTCCAGAGATAGTGAGAGTCAGCGGGGAACATATTCTAGAGGGTAGTATTAGGGGCATTAGTGGTAGGGTAACCAAAGCACATAAACCCAAGGTAAGTATAGTAGCAAGTCCTAGTTGCAATCTGGGAACACCCAAGAGGATAGTATGTGACCGGTCAAAATATATTAATGCATTAAAGTGTCTGTTCACCAATGCCAGAAGTCTGCCAAGCAAAATAGGTGAGTTGGAAGTTCTGGTGCATGAGGAGAGCTATGATGTAATCGGTATTGCTGAAACTTGGCTTCATTCCTCACATGACTGGGCTATTAATATTCCTGGCTATGCACTCTTTCGGAAAGACAGGGTAAAAAGGAAAGGTGGAGGGGTCTGTCTCTATGTGAGAAGTGATCTCAAAGCGATTGTGAAAGAGGACCTGGTGGATGGAGAGTGTGATGAGTCTGAAGCATTATGGGTGGAACTGCATACAGATGTGCATAGTTCAAAGCTAATCATTGGAGTTTGTTATAGACCACCCAATGTTAATGAGAAGTTGGAGACTTAGCTCCTTGCACAGATGGAAAGGGCTGCAAGGGCTGGGACGGTGATAATAATGGGGGATTTTAACTACCCAGAAATTGACTGGAGTAATGGAACTGCTGGGACAGTTAAAGGGCAAAAATTTATAAACCTATTGCAGGACAATTTTATGGTCCAGTTTATTGAGGCCCCAACTAGGAATGATGCTCTGTTGGACCTGGTAATCTCAAACCATGCAGAGCATATTACTAATGTTCAGATAAAGGAACACCTGGGTAGCAGTGACCATAACATGATTTCATTTGATGTTAGTTGTAAGCAAAAATCACATACGGGAAAGATAAAAACACTTAATTTCAAGAGAGCAAATTTTCCAAGGATGAGCGCTGCTCTCCAGGACTTAGACTGGGAAGGAATATTGGCATCAATGGGCACAGAACAGAAATGGGAATTCTTCAAAAAGACTGTTTGTGAACTCACTGCAAAGTATATTCCCATGGACAATAAGTTTAAAAGGCTAAAAATAAAACCTATGTGGCTCACTGCCAAAGTTAAAGAAGCTATAAACTATAAGAAAAGAGCTTTTAAAAAATATAAAAATGAGGGAACACTAGTGTCATTTAAATGTTACAAAGAATATAACAGGATATGTAAAAAGGAAATCAAGGATGCAAAAATTCAAAATGAACGACAGATTGCAAAAGATAGTAGGACAAACCCCCAAAAATTCTTAAAATATATTAATAGTAAAAAGGTCAAGTCTGAGCATGTAGGCCCTTTACAAAATAATCTAGAGTGGGTGACTGGGGACAAAGAGAAGGCTAATTATTAAATACTTTCTTCAGTTCTGTGTATACAAAGGAGCATGGGGGAACTCATGTCCAAAATGGGGGTGGTAGTGACACAGCCCCAAATCCACAATGGCTCAAAAGTGATATGGTCCAGAAATATTTAGATGGAATAAAGGTGGATAAAGCACCTGGACGAGATGGCATACACCCACGGATCCTAAAAGAATTGAGCTCTGTAATTTCAAAGCCATTGTATTTAAATTTTAGGGACTCATTAATGACAGGAATAGTACCACTGGATTGGCGCAGGGCCAATGTGGTGCCTATGTTTAAAAAGGGAATTAAGTCTTTACCAAGTAACTATAGACCTGTTAGTTTAACTTCTATAGTTGGGAAAATACTGGAGAGATTAATAAAAGACCACATAGATGAGTTCTTGCTGGAAAAAAACTATTTAAGCAACAGACAGCATGGATTCATGAAAGACAGAAGTTGTCAAACAAACCTGATTTCTTTTTATGAAGAGGTAAGTAAGACCTTGGATAGAGGGGTGGCTGTGGACGTGGTATACTTGGATTTTGCAAAAGCGTTCGATACAGTTCCCCACACACGGCTCATGTGCAAGGTAAAGTCTACAGGATTGGAAACATCAGTTTGTAAATAGATAGAAAACTGGCTAAAAGACAGAATTCAGAGAGTAGTGGTTAATGATTCTTACTCTGAATGGTCCAAGGTTATCAGTGGTGTACCCCAAGGTTCAGTGCTGGGACCCTTACTTTTTAATATGTTTATAAATGATATTGGGTCTGAGATCAAAAGTAACATTTCTGTCTTTGCAGATGACACCAAGCTATGCAGTGGAATAACGTCCTTACAGGATGTCGCCAATTTACAAGCCAACCTCAATGCTCTGTCTAATTGGGCGACTATGTGGCAGATGAGGTTTAATGTTGATAAATGTAAAGTTATGCACTTGGGGGCTAAGAATATGAATGCATCATACATACTAGGGGGAGTACAACTGGGGAGATCCGTAGTGGAGAAGGATCTGGGGGTTTTGGTAGATCATAAGCTCAATAATGGCATGCAATGCCAAGCTGCGGTTTCCAAAGCGAGCAAAGTCCTTTCTTGTATTAAGAGCGGTATGGTCTCCAGAGAGAGAGATATCATTTTGCCCCTGTTTAAATCATTAGTAAGACCTCATCTGGAATATGCAGTTCAGTTTTGGGCCCCAGTTCTCAAAAAGGATATTGGGGAACTGGAGAAAGTGCAGAGAAGGGCAACCAAACTGATAAGAGGGATGGAGGAGCTCAACTATGAGGAAAGATTAGAGGAACTGAATTTATTCACTCTTGAGAAGAGGAGATTAAGGGGGGATATGATCAACATGTACAAATATATAAGGGGTCTATATAGTGAACTTGGTGTTCAGTTATTCACTTTACGGTCAACACAGAGGACAAGGGGGCACTCTTTGCGTCTAGAGGAAAAGAGATTTCACCTCCAAATACGGAAAGGTTTTTTGACAGTAAGAGCTGTGAAGATGTGGAGTAGACTCCCTGCAGAGGTGGTTCTGGCCAGCTCAGTAGATTGCTTTAAGAAGGGCCTGGATTCTTTCTTAAATGTACATAATATAACTGGGTACTGACATTTATAGGTAAAGTTGATCCGGGGAATATCCGATTGCCTCTCGGGGGATGAGGAAGGAATTTTTTCCCCAGCTGTAGCAAATTGGATCATGCTCTTCTGGTTTTTTTTGCCTTCCTCTGGATCAACTGTGGGTATAGAATTGGATATATGGGATTGTACGATATTATATATATTTTTTTTTTTGGTTGAACTGGATGGACTTGTGTCTTTTTTCAACCTGACTAACTATGTAACTATGTAAGCACTGGATGGCGGCGGGAGGGGGGGTGTCCCCTCCCGCCGCCTATAAGAACGATCATGCGGTGGAACCGCCAATATGATCATTCTTATGGTGCGCAGGATCGCCGGCTCTAAACAAGGATATCTGAATGATGCCTCTAGCTGCAGGCATCATTCAGATATCCCCCCTCAAAGCGGAGGACGTCATATGATGTCCACCCGGAGGGAGAGAGGGTTCCTGCCGGCATCATTTTCCAATGGCCCGGTATGGAAGGGGTTAAAGGAGGTTTAGAATGATATAGATAGATACGGTCAAGTATCTAATTATAGAGTAAATATAACAAAATCTTCTATCCTCCTAATAAATATGAGCTGTTCTATGCTGATCCCTCTTAACCTCCCTGGCGGTATTCCCGAGTCTGGCTCGGGGTGAGTTTTTACTACCAAAAGTGGTAACCCGGAGCCAGACTCGGGGCTGCATCGCAGTATCCAGGGAAAGTTACTTACCTTGTCCCCTGGAGCGATGTCTGCCCGCTGTGTCTGCGAGCTGTCTCCTCGCTCGATTCACAGTGCCGAGTGTCGAGCTCCGCTCACTGCGAGCATTACGACGCACGGAGACGGAGCACGGCACCAAATTCAAAAAGTGAAAAACACACAATACATACAGTACACTGTAATCTTACAGATTACAGTACTGTATAAAATAATTACACATCCCCTTTATCCCTAGTGGTTTGTCCAGTGCCCTGCATGCACTTTTATAAAATAAATACTGTTCTTTCTGCCTGGAAACTTGAGAATGTCCATAGCAACCAAAAAGTGTCCCTTTACGTCAAAAGTGCTTTTAGACCAGCTAGAAAACAGCGATAATAAATTACAATCACTTGCAGAATTGAGCGATAGTGATTTGTGGGGAAATTCGTCATCAAACACTAAAAGTAATGACAGCGACAATTCTGCAACTGAGCAAATTTCAGTGTTTTTGATTTGATTACATTATTGAATAATTTTTATTATTATTATATTATTATTTGTTATAATTTTTTATAGTTATTTATTATATTATAATTTATGATTTTGTGTTTCAAACTTTATCATACCAGGGGTGTCTACTCTGGTTTGGACAGATTTAAGTGAGTTATTCCTAAGAATTACAGGCCTACAATATAAAACACCAAATTCCCATGCAAAATAATGGTACCACTTTCAGCACCTAAAATCTGAAATAATCATACCGCCAGGGAATTTAAACAGAAATTCCTTTATTCAACATATCATACTTAGGTGTAAAACTTACCTCTCCCTTATATAAACTATATGACATAAATTCCCCACCTCTGCTAAATACTAATAAACAGGACTGTCTCAAACATCTGAGATTTTAAATCCCATGGTTGGGGCATGTAGTGGCATTTAAAGTACAGTCTTTACCTAAAATATTGTACCATTTTAACACTCTCCCTTTCCCCCTTCCCCAAACGTTCTTCTGTGAGCTATATAAAACCTTAAACCAATTCATCTGGCAGGGTAGGAAACATAGGACTGCACCAGTGGCCACAGTGTTTTCTTTCAATAAGAAATATTGAACTAGAAAAGTTCCCCCTATATATGTATTTTAATAGATGTATAGAGCTGCTATACTATAGAGAAATACAGGGCATGCACCACGGAGAGAAGAGTGGCCGCTCTCACACACCGATACCTCACATAACAGCAGCTGCTGACAGCCACCTCTCTGACATGAAGGACTCCCCGCAGGATGCTCCTCCCAACATGACCACAGACAGGGGTAAGAGAGCTGCAATATGCCTCTCCTTCTAAGCTCCCATCAGCTAAAAAAACAGAATGGGCCTCCCTAGCTGCATAAGACCCTGATTCAGGTGAATTACACAGATTCACTGGCTGCTTTTACTGCAGCAGAGGTCCCTGCCTCTGAAGCCACAATCAAAGTCATGCTTCTCTCATTACAAGCAGGGCTATTCAGGGAACTCTGCTCATCTATTAACCACTTATCCACTAAAATGGATTCATTAGAGGAATGTCAGAATATATAGAACATCAACTATCTGACATGGTCAAAGCACATAATGAAGTGGTTGATGTGCTAGAGAAGCAGAGATGATCCAAAAATTGCAACTAAAGGTGGCGGATCTAGAAGATAGATCCCACTGCAATAAAATTAAATTAAGGGGTATCCCTGAGTCTGTCAAATCCCACGAGCTTGTCCATTATTTGAGATAACTCTTTCTTAAATTACTGCCTGACCTCTCGCAAAGAGATCTCCTTTTTAATCGTGCCCATAGAATCTCTAAGCCGGTGCACCTTCCAGACACTGTTCCTAGAGATGTGCTGGCTCATGTCCACTTCTACCACATCAAATATCAGTTTCTTAGGGCAGCTAGAAATGCCCACATGCTCCCTCCTCCATATGCAGGACTTACCCTATTTTAGGACATTTCAGCTGTTACTTCTCAAAGGAGGAACGAATTTCCCCTGATCACTAAAGTTCTGCAGGATAGCAACCTAACATGTAGATGGAGATTCCCAAACCAAACTGTTGGTCACACATCAAGGTCAGTAAGTAGCCATCCCCTCATCGAAAGAATAGTTCAAACAACTACACACCCTCATTGAATACCTTGCGACAGAACCTGGGTCATAGATCCCATAAACCAAGAGAGGATCCCAAACGTAGCAACCAGAGATCTTCTCCTCCATAACTCTACATTTCTATTATCACCATGAAGGGCTTTTCACTATGACTTGGTCAACCTCTAAAATGTCACACTGGAAGCCTGGCCTACTCTCATACTGAGTTTCCACCCCCCAAATACAGAGTGTGCTGTGCACACATATCTATATAACATTTCTGTTTTAATGTCCTGTGTTATCTCAATTGTTTACGATTGTATTTTTCCTATACTTTAGGTGTCTTTTTGTTTCTCTGTCTTGTTAAAATCCTTCAGGTGTTGCTGTGACTGTATTTAATATTTATATAATCTGACTATAATCTTCTTAGTTTTAGAGAGCCTGGTTGGCACCATCACCGCCTCACCATAATGCCTTTCCATGTTACCACCATTAATGCCAGAGGGATAAATAGCCCCTTTAAGCGATCCAAACTTTGGAAAGAGGCAATCTCCCAAAAGGCAGATATTCTTTTCATCCAAGAGACGCACTTTGCTCATAATAAAGCCCCTTCCTGTCAACACAAGTTATCCCTGCATCAATTTTTTGCCAATGCACCCAAGAAAGCCAGCGGTGTCATGATTTCTGTCCGCATCTAGATTCTGACCCTCTTGGCAGATACTTGATTTTGTCCACCTCTTTCAATAATCAGCCCTCGGAAATTGCAAATATTTACTATGGCATTTGAATGCTGCCATACAAATGTACCCCAAGTCTCAGGAAGAGGTTAGGAGAGAAATAGTCTTACTTTGCTGAAAATGAGGGGTCAACCTCTGATGTCTCTATTATATGGAATGCACACAAGGCCTATCTCAGAGGCCTCTTTATCAAGCTGATTCCACAAAAGAAGAGGAAAAGGGCTGAACTTAGAACCTTTCTAGACCAAATATGACAATTAGAAAAATCTAATAAGCAAAACCCTAATGCAGCAGATACAGCCTCATTACGTAAGCTAAGAGAAGAACTGCGTGTCTTTCTATTCTTTATTTTTGATCACCAAATTAAGAAGCTCCGCCTTACATGGTACACACAAAGCAACAAACCTGGTGCGTTATTAGCGCAACAGGTTAAATGTAAACTGGCACGTTCTAATATCCCCTTTATGCACACAGCACAGGGACAAAGGGTGAGTTATCCTAAAGATATAGCTAACTGTTTTAGTGAGTTTTACTCAAAACTATATAACCTTAACAAATCGAATAATGAACCCTTGCCCGACTTGATCCAAATACAACAATTTTTAAGCTCTTCTCGGCTCCCTACCCTCACACGTCCCAACTTTAAGATTTAAACAAATAATTCTTGGAACAAGAAGTCCTAGATGCGATCAATGCACTCCCACTTCACGAAGCTCTAGTGCCCGACTGCTTTTGTAACGAGTACTACAAAACCTTTTCCCCAATTCTTGGTCCCCACCACCTGCAAAGCATTTACACACTCCGCAGACATGAGGGTAATCCCCAAAGAATCTCTCGAAGTGGTGATTGTCACCATTCCCAAATCTCATGCAGATCCAGACAACTATAGACCAATTTCATTGCTTAACACTGATGTTAAGATCTATGCAAAGATTCTTGCCACCCGTCTTTCCCACTATATGCCACATATGTTTCACCCTGACCAAGTCAGATTTGTCCCACATCGCCAAGCTCCAGATGAGTGGGCTGAGCTTCATCAAATGCCTTCTTTGCTCCTTTCTCTGAATGCAGAGAAGGCGTTTGATAGAGTCCATTGGATATGCTTTAAGGAAGTTTTGCAGGAATTTGGTTTGCAAAGAACCATTGTTAATTCCATTTTAGGCTTATAATCCTCTTCCTCAGCTAGGGTCTAGACATCTGCCCTAACTTCTTCACCCTTCAATATCACCAATGGCACCAGACAAGGGTGCCTGCTCTCACCCCTAATCTTCGCCATAGTGATAGAGTCACTAGCAGAAGCAATCAGGTCACACCCCCTTATAAACGGTACTCAAATAGGAAAAATCACTCATAAGATAGGACTCTGCAGATGATGTGATTGTCACCTTCACCAACCCGACCCATTCCTTACCTGCCCTCACTAACCTACTTAACCTGTTTAGCCAAGTGTCTGTATATAAAGTCAACTGTTTAAAACCCTGCATGAGACAACATATATTGGGTTTTTCTTTCTTCCACTGGGCACCAGCATCATCGGTAACATATCTGGGCATTCAGCTAGTTGCCCTTTCAACAAGTATAGCAAGACTCATTTTCGAAAGAGTAGCTAATATATATATGCCTACATCTACTTATTATAAAAGCATCATGGTGCTAAAGTTAGGGTAAATGGCAACCTCTCGGGTGCCTTCTCTGTGTCTAATGGCACCAGGCAGGGCTGTCCTCTATCGCCACTACTGTTTGTTCTCACTCTGGGACCTCTATTGAATCGAATCGGAAACAAAATTATAATATCAAAGGGATTGAGGTCAAGGAGCGCATGTATAAAGTCGCGGCATTTGACAATCATATTCTACTTTTTCTTTTTAATGCACAACTTACAATCCCTAATCTGTTTAATAACTGTGCCCAATATAACACTATATCTAACCTTCAAATGAACTTTTCTAAATCATTTTCCCTAAACATGACGCTGCTGAAGTCTGAGGTAAATGCATGCAAATCTAGGTTTCCCTTTTTATGGTAAAAACGATCCATCATTTACCTCGGAATTCAGCTCCCGTCTTCTCTATCTGACCTTTACATGCTTAACTATATTCCTCTACTAAGTAATATCAAACGAGACCTCCAGTACTGGCACAAGGGGCTTTTCTCCTGGTTCGGACAAGCAACTATAGTGAAAATGAACATACTTCCATGTCTCTTAAATGTCTTACAGACAATCCCCATTCTCTTACGAAAACATTCTTTCTAGCATACAGCAGAGCTTGCACCCTCTTCATAGGAGGTAATAAACGCTGTGACAGCAGGAAGGTAAAGTCACCTGGTTGCATCCAGGGGGGTAGGTATATTTCTCCCAGATTCAGGCTTTATGCCGACTTATACAACTAGGGAGAGAGTTGATGAAGCCCAGCTGAGGCTAGTGGGCTCATGGATGATTCATACCTCTAGGGAGAGTGCTGGGCGTTGTGCAGGCAGGGAGTTGATGAGACCAGCTGAAGCTTGTCAGCTCGTTTAAGGCCTCTATAAAAACTCCCAGCTTCATTAGGTGTTTGCTCATGCCTGGAACCAGACCTGTGTGGACTGTCTAGGGAGAGTGAACCCCTGTGCGGTGAGACAAAGCCTGTGTGGCTATTTGTTTGGACATTTACTAAACCAGGGACTTAGGGACTAGGACAGCACCAGGCTGATCCCAGTTGTTAGTTAGGAAACCTGCATGTTTAGTCAGAGGTCAAGCTGACCAGGGTTTATTTTGTTTATGTTTCTTTTTGCTTTGCTGTGTTTTTTGTCACTGTAAATAGAGAAATAAACCGCACCTTTTTGATCTTGAAAACCACAACCTCCGTCTGCTGGGCCTGTTTTTGTGTGGGGAGCCCATCCAGGGGATCACACACAACCGCTGCCAAGCTAACCCCCTCACAGTTGGTGGAGAATGCAGGCAGTTTTTTTTTTAAGCCAGCATGGAGGAGATACTGAAACAGCTGGCTCTAGCAAATGCCAATCAACAGCAGACAAATGCAGGTTTGCAAAAGAGCCTTGCAGCTCAACAACAGAGCTTCGCAGCCCAGCAGCAAGCTCATCAACAGAGCCTTGCAGCCCAGCAGCAATCTGAGGCCCGCTTCATAGACCTGTTACAGAAGCAAGAGCAGAGACTACAACAAATGGAAGCAGTAATGCAGCAACGTCCGCAGACCAGTGAGGAAAGCCATCCCACTAATACCGCGTCCTTTGGGGTGAGTCGTTTATTGACAAAAATGACTGGAGAGGATGATCCAGAGGTATTTTTGACCACATTTGAAAGGACTGCTGAAAGAGAAAAGTGGCCTGAGGAGCAGTGGGCTGGACTGGTGGCTCCTCTGTTAACTGGTGAATCGCAGAAGGCTTACTATGACCTAGAGCCTGATCAAGCAAAAGACTATGTGATGCTAAAAGCTGAAATATTGGCAAGGCTGGGTGTCACCCTGGCTGTCCGGGCTCAGCGTGTGCATAACTGGACTTTCCAGCTTGGAAAACCCCCCAGGTCTCAAATGTATGATCTCATTCACCTGAGCAGGAAGTGGCTACAGCCAGAGACTTTGTCCGCACCAGAGATTGTGGAACGTGTTGTAATGGATCGGTTTTTGAGAGCTCTTCCTACTGCCATCCAAAAGTGGGTAAGCCATGGAGACTCAGAGACGGCCGGTGGTCTTGTGGATCGTGTAGAGAAATACTTGGCTACAGAGAACCTGACGGCCTCTTCCAGAGACTCTCGGACTTTCCACCCTAAGACCAGACCATCCCCAGGGGCGGATAAGAGGATTCCAAGGGGTGAGGGTGGAGAGAGTGAGAGGGTGGGAGCTCTACCCAAAGTTTGGCGAGAACAGCCTGGGAAGTCAGGGGCTCAAGAGGCAGCCAAATGGATTGTTTGCTACCGCTGCCGGCAAGCGGGACATATTGCAGCAAATTGCCCGGTTGTGGAGGAACCCATGCAATGTGACTTTCTGACGGACAGACGTCAGTCGCTGTGTGCGACAGTCGCATGCACTGCCATTCGGGGAACTGAGAAACATTTATGCAAAATGTGTATTAATGGTAAAAATGTTGTGGTATTACTGGATTCAGGTAGCCTTGTGACCCTGATAAAGGCTGAATTAGTTAAAACAGAGGTCTCTGGGAATAGCAAGGTAGCTGTTATTTGTGTGCATGGGGACACCCGAGAGTATCCAGTGACTACAGTGTGTTTCAAGACCCCCAAAGGTACCCTCTCTCATCCAGTGGGGTTAGTATCTCAATTACCGCATGATGCCATTGTGGGAAGGGATTTTCCGAAGTTCTGGGAACTGTGGGATGATCCTGAGCCCCCCACTGGTGCCCCTATGTACCAGGAAGGTGATAGCCAGAACTCCTCTGAGAGTGGTGAGGACTCTCCAGAATTTCCCTTGTCAGTATTGGCAGGCGAGACTCAAGAAACTGGAGAGGAGCCCACCTCCTCAGACGAAAACCTACCGTCTGTGGAGTTTTCTGATCTTGAGGTTCACAGGGAAAATTTTGCCACAGAACAGTGAAAAGACCCCGCCCTAATAAAGGCACGGGAAAACGTAGTGGAAATAGATGGCGAGTTAGTGAACCCAGATAATACCTGCACTTACCCATACTTCAGCGTAGAGAAGGACCTACTGTATCGGGTGGCAAAAAGGGCAGAAGAAACCGTTGAGCAGCTTGTGGTGCCCAAACCTTACAGGAAGTTGGTGTTGGAGTTGGCCCATGGGCACATTCTTGGAGGTCATCTGGGGACAGAGAAAACCCGAGAGAGGGTATTACAGAGATTCTATTGGCCTGGGGTGATGAAGGACATAGAAAATTATTGTTCCTCCTGCCCTGTGTGTCAGAGGTCGGCCCCGATGCCACATTTCCGTAGCCCGCTGGTCCCTCTACCCATCATTGAGGTCCCGTTTGAGAGGATCGCAATGGATTTGGTAGGTCCTATAATCAAGTCCGCTAGGGGGCACCAGTACATATTAGTTATAATGGACTATGCCACCCGTTATCCAGAAGCGATCCCTCTCCGAAATACCTCGGCCAAAACCATAGCCAAAGAGCTATCTCTTGTTTTTAGCCGGGTGGGTATTTGTAAAGAACTGCTTACGGACCAAGGTACACCCTTTATGTCCCGGGTTATGAAAGAGCTGTGTAAATTGTTCAAAGTGACGCAATTGCGTACGTCTGTGTATCACCCCAAACCGATGGGCTGGTTGAAAGATTCAACAAAACCCTAAAACAAATGTTGAAGAAAGTGGTGGATAGAGATGGAAAGGATTGGGACTGTCTACTTCCTTATTTGATGTTTGCTATTAGGGAGGTGCCCCAATCCTCTACGGGATTCTCCCCTTTGAGTTACTGTATGGGAGACACCCAAGAGGGCTGTTGGATATTGCCAAGGAAACTTGGGAAAGTGAGAGTTCTCCCCACAGGAGTGTGATTGAGCATGTCGCCCTGATGCAAGATCGAATTGCACAGGTAATGCCCATCGTGAAGGAACATTTGGCCCAAGCGCAGTTGGCACAGCAGAGAGTGTACAACCGTGGAGCCAAGACCCGTACCTTTTCCCCGGGGGATAGGATATTGGTACTTATCCCTACGGTTGAAAGTAAATTCCTTGCCAAATGGCAAGGCCCCTACGAGATAATGGAAAAAGTGAGCGAAGTGAATTACAAGGTCAGACAACCAGGAAGGCGAAAGCCCGAACAGATCTATCACGTTAATCTGTTGAAAGCCTGGAGGGATAGAGAGTCCCTAGTCGCAGAAACTTGGTCACCAGCTCAAACTGGTTGCGTGATTCCGGAGGTTGGAATAGCAGCCGCCTTGTCACAACCCCAACAACAGGAGGTTAAGGAGTTTGTGCTTCGCAACAAGGAGGTGTTCTCTGAGCTGCCGGGACAAACATCTGGGGTAGGTAGAGCATGATATTATTACCCCGCCCGGTGAAAGGGTGAAGTTAAAACCCTATCGGATCCCAGAGGCCCGACGGGAGGCAATACGGGAGGAAGTACAGAAAATGCTGAACTTAGGGGTGATAGAGGAGTCCCAAAGTGATTGGTCTAGTCCCATTGTGTTGGTGCCTAAACCGGATGGGAGCTGGCGATTTTGTAACGATTTTCGTCAGTTGAACAAAGTTACAAAATTTGACACCTACCCCATGCCACGTATAGATGAGTTGATCGACCGGCTGGGAACAGCCCGATACATGACGACTCTTGACCTCACAAAAGGGTATTGGCAAATTCCCCTGGCCAAGTCGGCCAAAGAGAAAACCGCATTTGTAACCCCAGACGGGGCGTTCCAATATAAGAGAATGCCGTTCGGGTTACAGAATGCGCCGGCCACATTCCAGCGGAAAATGGACCAGATACTGAGGCCCCATCGGAAGTATGCTGCGGCTTACCTGGATGACGTAATTGTCCATAGCACAGATTGGGCCTCACATCTGCCAAAAGTGCAAGCAGTCCTAGACTCTATCCGGGAAGCGGGGTTTACGGCTAACCCCAAGAAGTGTACCATTGGGCAGGAGGAGGCCAAATATCTTGGGTACACCATTGGCAGGGGAGTAATAAAACCCCAACTCAACAAAGTCGAGGCCATCCAGAGTTGGCCACGTCCCAACAGCAAGAAGCAGGTACGAGCCTTTCTGGGAATCGCGGGTTATTATCGGCGCTTCATTCCCCACTTTGCTTCTAAGGCTGTGCCCCTAACCAACCTGACGAAAGGGAAAGGGTCGGTCATGATTAAATGGACCCCCGAGGCTGAGGCAGCGTTCCAATTCTTGAAACAAGCCTTATGTAGCCAGCCAGTGTTGTACTCACCCGACTTCTCTAAAGACTTTGTCGTACAAAGTGATGCGTCAGATGTGGGGTTAGGAGCAGTATTGTCCCAGGTCTGGAACGGGGAAGAGCATCCAGTCATTTACCTCAGCAGGAAGTTGAAGTCCCATGAGGTAAATTACGCCACGGTTGAAAAGGAGTGTTTAGCGGTGAAGTGGGCTCTAGATTCCCTTCGGTACTATCTGCTAGGTAGGCACTTTGACATGGTTACGGATCACGCTCCGTTAAAGTGGATGGCTCAAAACAAGGAGACAAATAGAAGAGTAAATAGGTGGTTCCTGGCCCTACAGGAATTCAACTTCACAGTA
This sequence comes from Rana muscosa, assembly GCA_029206835.1. Lineage (NCBI taxonomy): Eukaryota > Metazoa > Chordata > Amphibia > Anura > Ranidae > Rana > Rana muscosa. The sequence goes on from CM055122.1 coordinate 1,159,286,100, forward strand.
AAGCATCGCCCTGGCGTTCAAATGGGGAATGTGGATGCTTTGTCTCGAGTACATGAATGCCTGATTGCTGGTGTTCCAACCCCAAGGTTAAAACAAGAGGGGGGGGGGGGTATGTGACAGCAGGAAGGTAAAGTCACCTGGTTGCATCCAGGGGGGTAGGTATATTTCTCCCAGATTCAGGCTTTATGCCGACTTATACAACTAGGGAGAGAGTTGATGAAGCCCAGCTGAGGCTAGTGGGCTCATGGATGATTCATACCTCTAGGGAGAGTACTGGGCGTCATGCAGGCAGGGAGTTGATGAGACCAGCTGAAGCTTGTCAGCTCGTTTAAGGCCTCTATAAAAACTCCCAGCTTCATTAGGTGTTTGCTCATGCCTGGAACCAGACCTGTGTGGACTGTCTAGGGAGAGTGAACCCCTGTGCGGTGAGACAAAGCCTGTGTGGCTATTTGTTTGGACATTTACTAAACCAGGGACTTAGGGACTAGGACAGCACCAGGCTGATCCCAGTTGTTAGTTAGGAAACCTGCATGTTTAGTCAGAGGTCAAGCTGACCAGGGTTTATTTTGTTTATGTTTCTTTTTGCTTTGCTGTGTTTTTTGTCACTGTAAATAGAGAAATAAACCGCACCTTTTTGATCTTGAAAACCACAACCTCCGTCTGCTGGGCCTGTTTTTGTGTGGGGAGCCCATCCAGGGGATCACACACACCCGCTGCCGAGCTAACCCCCTCACAACGCCCTATAATTAGCTATGATACACTTACAATATCGAAAATGAAGGGAGGTATAGGCCTACCGGACATCTATAAATATTATCTGGCGTGCCATCTCACGAGAATAGTGGACTGGAATCTACACCATAATATGAAAGCATGGATCAACCTAGAACAGGAAAACATGACAGTCCCCCTACACTTGACTCCTTGGTTACCTAAGCAACATACTCGCGAATACAAAGAACACCCAGTAGTGGGACCATCCCTGGTATTTTTCAGATTGGCTTCCAAATTATTCGCCCTCTCATCATCACCAGGTCCACTCACTCCTCTCCAATATAACCCAGACTTTTCCCCAGGCATATCACCCCAGTTCCTGAAAGATTTCTGGGCCTATAAAAAGAACACTTTTTTCATAGAGGTAATTTTATTTCCTACAAAACCTTAAAGGCCAAGATGATCACTTCCACTTTTCCCTTTTGGACTTACATTCAATAAATGTAACGACCCAGGAAGCAGGGTAAAAATTATTGTCAGGTTGGTACAAAATGCCCTTACTCATCCACAGATTTACACCTTCAGCCTCTCCTCTATGATGAAGATGTGAATCTGAATCTGGCTCATTGCTACACCTATGGTGGTCATGCAAGAAATGACAATTGTTTTTGTCTGCGATACATGCAGACATAACTAAAATAACCACCTATACTCTTGATTTTACCCCGGCCCAATACCTACTACATTCATCATTACCAAAGTTTCGTACTACAAATCACAAGCTTTACATCTTGTCAATGCTGCCAGATGATGCATTTCCGCACACTGGAACTCCAAGAACCCCCCAAAATGTGAAGAATGGTACAACCGCATCTGTCAGATCCTTCTAAATTTACATGCACGTAAGCATGCTGACCCAACTTTAAGGAGTCACTACGTGCTGATAAACCACATTCTACTCACGAATCAACATCAGACACTGAACAGGTTATCTAAAAGGTGCTAACCAGAGATGGAAACAGTGCTGGATTCTTTCTTTTTGGTTCTCCCCTTCCCCCTCCCCTTATAAACCCTTTTTTTTCTCTCTTCTTTCACATAACCCAAGATTGTTGGAATTCCACAATCAAGCGTCCCCCTTCCCTCTCCCAATCCTATAATAAGAATTTTTATGATATCTCCTTAGAAAAAGGAGTTTACCTTGAGACCAGATGACATTGAAGTACAAACTTAGACACATATGTACAATTTTAATACCAGATGTGCAGGGCAGATATTACAAGACATCTATTTATGTTTGATGTACACAATATTTTATTTTATTTGCACAATTTTGTTCAATTTTTGAAACAATGGGAAGATAACCTTAGCTTAGCTGAAGCCTCAGCTTGGCATCAAGCAATTAAGAACCCGCTGAGAAACTCCAAATGCACAATATAACATTGGGAATCTGCCCTGAAAATTATCCACCTCTGGTACTACAGCACAGCAAAATTATCCCATTTCTACCCAATACAATCCAACCTATGAGAAAGGGACATCACCGCTCCAGGAAGTTCAAGCAAAGGTAAAAACCTCTCCTCCAGATTAGAAGCCCCAGGTGCTGGCAATGCATGTAACACTGCAAAATGGGAAGAAATTCTGGACAGCCGCATTCCAAAAAAGTTTTTGCCTTTTATTCAAAAATGGACATCAAAAAACATGCAACAGCAGAACAGAACGGACAGAAGAGCTGACACGTTTCACACTAACAAACAGTGCTTAGTCCTAGCTAGGCTGGGTATTGCAGGGTATGGCTGGGTATTGCAGAGTATGGCTGGGTATTGCAGAGTATGGCTGGGTATTGCAGAGTATTGCAGAGTATGGCTGGGTATTGCAGAGTATTATTGCATACCTTTATTGAGAACAATACAAAAGCTGCCATTGCTAATCACCTGAAAATGTAAAGACTTGCAATGCTGAAAATAAGTTACTATGACTAAGCACTGTTTGTTAGTGTGAAACGCATCAGCTCTTCTGTCCATTCTGTTCTGGCATGTATTTTTGATGTTCATTTTTGAATAAAAGGCAAAAACTTTTTTGGAGTGCGGCTGTCCAGAATGTCTTTCCATTTTACAATCCAACCTATGCTGGAGGAACTGTGGACCCAAAGGCACGATGACTCACAAATGGTGGAACTGTCTGGCAATCATAGCTTTATAGAAAGACATACAGACCTTGATCTCTCTACTCACTGGGTCAAAATGCCCTTTTACCCCTCAAATGCCCTTGTTGTGTCAAGTACTGGAAGCATGGCATGTGCAATATCACTCTATCCTAACACATATTTTAATAGATGCTCACTTAGCCATTAATTGAAACTGGAAAAATATCCAAGCTCCTACTCTCAAACATACCATAACCATACCTAACCAGCATCTTCACTTAGAATTTATGCACACTAAGGCATATCTTTCCGTACACAAATTACTTTAACAATGGTTCCCAGGGATGGCTGACACTAGGTGTAAGTTTGAAGTTTCATAGGGACGATGGCTGTAACGGTGTAATACCTTTACCTCACAATCCCAGTAGGGTCCATAATAGTCATTCAGATCAACTAAAGGGGCCTTATCAACTGTTAAGGTTCTTAACCTCTATTTCAAAGAGGGCACCCACTTAAAGTGTTTGTTACCCTAAAAAAATTGATCCTGTTCCCTTAAAGCATGTTATACAGCACAGTGCTTATGCTGTGTAATTGGCCCCCTGTATCACCTGAAATACCTGGCTGATCCTACCTGGTACTTCCCCCCCCTGGTAAAATGACCACGGTTTATCATGGCTGCTGAGCCCTACTACCGTGGTCAGTTTACATGCCTCTGTCATCTACTGCTATCTGCAGCTCTCCTGTGTCTCCCTCTTTCCTCCTTCCCCACTCCCCTCCCTGCTTGTCAGCTGGTATCAGCGCCTCTATGCTCCCCTTCCCGCTGCTCCAAAACTATGTTAAGTTTATATCATTCCCTCTGTTAAATAATAACATGTCTCCTAGTGCCTGTGCTTTATTTAAAAAAAAAAAAAAGATTTCTACCTTATTATACAGCGCCTCCCGGCGCTCACGTGACTCCTTGCATCTCTCCTCCTCTTCCCCCCCCCCTCCTCCCCGGCTGAAGTCAGTGGAAGTGCTTGGCCCCGCCCACTGGAGCTGTCAGATGGGGAAAGGAGAAATCCGAGGAGTCTAGGAGACATGTTCCTATCTAACAGAGGGGATAATATAAACTTGATATAGTGGCTTAACAACCACTTTAAGCTTCTCTCGACATGCCTATGAGAGGTCAATTAGCTCTACTAAGCTATTGACAATCCCTTTTTTTGTCTTTTACTTCTCTAGCCATATGCTTGGATATTTTTCTATACTCATCGCTACAGTTACACTTGAGGTTCAACTCTCTAGTGGTTACTGTTTTTTATGCATAGTTTCAACATGTGCACTAAGCACACACAGTAAACATTCTGACATATGTATCACATTTGCATGCATTGGAACTAACTGATTCATAGGACGTCTATTAATATCTACACTGGATGATTTCAAACAACTATATAGAGTAAAAGCAATTATTTTTTCAATTTCAGGTTATACTTGTTCTGATACAATGTGTATGACTTGTAATTCTTGTAACTTTACAATTTCTTCAATAAAAAGAAAATTAAAAAAAATATAGAGAAATACAAATAGAGAAATACAAATGTTTATTAGACAGCATGAACAGTGAACTTACTGGTTCAGAATATGATGACAGTGCTTCGGCAGGAATTTCCCCAGTGAAGTATAACATGTTCATGATTATATCTGAATGGTAATTTTGTATGTCCCTTTTATTTTGTAGAGCTATTTTCTGTCTTCTAAACTTTTAAAGATAATTCACACCATTTCTTATGATTTGACAGTAATTACACACTACATGTCAGTGTTAATGAGGATATATTATTAAAGGCAATTGAATATAGTATTTCTATAGATTGGTAGCACCTTCTTAATATCAAGGCAAATGTAGAACCGCTGAGTGAATTTTATATGAAGATTGGTCCAGAACTTCTCAGATTTGCATGTTAACAATGTGCAATGTATAACCTGACAATTGTTGCATCAAGTATTCAGCTGCTACTTTTTATTATTCACCTTCAAATGTATCTAGCGGAAAAGAAAGAATTAGCACTAATCCAGAAATACAATATTTGTGGCATTATGTACGACAAGGTACAGTCATACCAGCTATTTGGTAAACCTTAAATGCAGCAGGTGTTTAATAACTGGTTCTGTTTTAGCAGATTCTGACAAAAGCATTTAGTATTTTCAATAAACCTAGTGGCACTAAACACAATTAAGAGATATAGTAATTTGCTACCATTCTGCCTCCAGAATTAAAGATATAATCTAAAGATTAAGGTATTTTTTTAGAAAGGAAGAGAAACAATGGAAAAGTAAATCCTGGATCTTTTGACATCTGAATCAAGATTAGCCCCCTATGAAGGTGCCTATAAGAACAGACGTAGAGACAGACAATATCCCAAAACACTGTATAGTAAAGGATAATTTAATTTGTGCTAGTTCATCTTTGAGTTTTGGTTGTTGTAGTAGGCTTAAATTGGATCTCCAAACAAATGGGGCAGTGAAAGATAGTGAACCTTCTAGTGTCAGCAGAACTGATTCATGGTACGATCATGTAATCCTGTTGATAGTAGAGGACTGTGCATTGGTAAGTAACCAGTGGTCTATTATGAATAGGTCTATCCTTGTAGAAGAGCAGTGTGGCGTGGAGAAAAAGGTAAAGTCTATTTCATTAATGTTAAGCCATCGCCACACATCATACAGCTTGTGATTTTGGATTAGAGAATTGAGGGAAGCTGAACATTTTTTGAAAGATGTAGAGGAGTCAGCGGCAGGGTCGGGTGTTACGTTAAAGTCCCCACATAGTAGCAGAGATCCTTGCTGCACTTTGCTAACTATACGGAGTAACTTGTTGAAGAACTGCAGCTGGAGGGTGTTGGGGGCGTATGTATTGACAAGGGTGTAGGTGGAGAATTTGATATCACAAATGAGGATATGATAATGCCCTTGCTCATCCTTTATTTCTTAATGCAAAGTGAACGACACAGTGTCCTTAAGGCTACTTTCTACTTCTAAAGCGCCCCTGCCAATTGAAATTAATGGGCAGCGCCGCCGAAGCGCCTGCAAAGCGCTGTGGTAGCGGCACTTTGCGGGTGCTATTAACCCTTTATTCAACCGCTAGCGGGGGTTAAAAGCGCCCCCCAGCAGCTGAAAAGCACCTCTTAAATGACGGCAAAGCGCCGCTAAAACTAGCAGCACTTTACTGCCGACACCCCCGCGCCTCAGTGTGAAAGTGACCTAACTGCCGTTAAAACCCCTTTTTTTTGAGTCTTCAGTAAATATGTGTGGGAAATTCCTGTGTGTACAGCTTGGAGATTTTGAGCTGCAAAAGTGCATCTCCTATACACACAGGATATTGCATTTGTAGCGGGAGGCCTCCTGTCACAGTGATTTGTGCTTGACTGGGTGGTGTTAAGCCTCTAGCATTAATATTCAGGAATGTCACTGCCATGGAGAAGTTGGTTTTTCAGTGTTTGTGGTGTGGTTGTGCATGGGATTACTTACAGTGTGCTGATGTCGCCATCTAGTGGTCATTAATGAGATGACTTGGTTCTTCATTTAGTGGGGGTCATGGAGTCCATTAGTGGTGCAACGGATCGGTGGTGATCCATAATCCGAACGGGTCACCCTGTTCGGGTCGGATCACCACACGATCCGCGGAGCGCTTCGGAGCCTCTGCGCTTCGGAGGCCATCTTGGTACACCCGGCGGCAGCCGCTGTAGTGACGTTTCGCCGCCATCTTGCTCCACCCCACACTCCTGCACAGTAATGATAGAGAAGGGGCCAAGCGGACATCTTGTTACACCCAACAGAGTTTTAGGATTTCAACACAAAACGGAGCTTATCAGCTTTAATACATTATTTGGAAATCCATCGGACTGTTTACATTTTAAATTTTAAAAGCAGCAGCAAACCCCACATGATTGCTAATGTGACGGAACACCTCTGATTTTCACATTTAACATTTAGTTAAATGTGAAAATCAGAGGTGTTCTGTCACATTAGCAACCATGTAAGGTCAGCAGGTTTGCTGCTGCTTTTTAAATTTAACACGTAAAGAGTCCGTTGGATTTACAAATACTGTATTTAAGCTTATAAGCTCTGTTTTGTGTTGAAAATAACTGTGAAATCAAAAATTCTGGTGGGTGTAACATTATTTCTTTTTTTTTTCTTTTTCTTTTTTTTTGCTGATCCAAAAATGATCCGATCCGTGGCTCTGATCCGAGGATCGATCTGATCCATGAGTTTTTTGATCCGTTGCACCCATAGAGTCCATAAAGATGAGCCCATCTTCCAGTGCCTCTTTGAGATATGACTTAGGAAGAAATAGGAATATAATAAAAATAGAAAATAAAAAAAGCCATTGACATTGGTTAACACGTATGGAACAATGTGTGGAAGTCCAAGTGCAGCGTTATGCTGCTCAAGCACAAAAGAGTGGGGTATGGTGTAACAGTGGAGAGCAAACTTAGAAAAGGCCTCTGAGGAGGTTCCACCCCACAGTAATCTAAGTGTTGACCAGTATTAATTGTGTGTGCGAGAGTTCTTGTTTGTCCCCAGATGCCATTCTGGATCTACCTGCCGGGCCTTTGAGTTTGATGAAGCAGATTCTTGTAGCTCAGGGATAATATCCCATGCCTTTAGCAAGGAGATACCCTTTTCCAGGGAATCAACCACAAATGTACACCATCTGTAATTGATCCCTAATTGATCTTGTTATTGCAAAGAGATTTAGTGATGGTATTAAGGTTTTTGCATTTCTGGAGCGTGTATTGGGAGAGATCTGCGTAGAATTGCAGGTTTAAGTGCTGGTAAGGAACCTGGGTTCTGTCCCGTGCTACAGACATGAGTTTCATCTTTATGTGAAAAAAGTGCAGACACAGAATCACATCCCTAGGACACGTTCGAGGAGGTATGATGGTTTGGGGAGATGATGAATCCTGTTTATGGTCACATCCAAGTCAGTAACTTCAGGGAGAATTGATTTAAATAAACTGGTTGCATAGGAGTGGAGGTCCCCTTGTTTAACCGTCTCTGGGGCTCTGATTTTAAGATTATTACATCTGGACCTATCTTCCATGTCAGCCAGCTGTGCTTTCATCCCTTCCATATCGTCATCCCTGTCCTTGTGCGCGTCGATTAAGTCATTTATAGTGGAAACAAATTCTCCCATCTTAGATTCCACATGTTCTACCCTATCTTCCACATTTTGGAGATCTTTGCCAAATCTGTGCATGTATGAGGCTAGATCTGATTGCAGAGAGCTTCTATGGGACACAAGCATGTCTTTCAAGACAGTGTCCATTACTGGTTGATTTACTATAGGGACGAGTCAGGCAAATCTCTGGTGTCCTCCCCATAATCTCCTGCAGGACTCACCTTTTGCTGTTTGCTGGCACCATCCATCCTGAATCTTGCCTTCTCAGGGCTGCCAGAGGTTGGAGTGGAGCTGTAGGTGTGCAGCTTCTTATGTGCAGCATTGGGTTCGGTGGTTGGGGAGTCTGGCTGTGCCTCTAGGGGAGGAGAGGAAGCGTCCTGTGGTGGAGAAGGGCCGGCACCATTTTTCCTTGCACCATGCGGCTGCTGCAGGAAGAAAGACGTTAATTTTGCGGCTTCCTAGCTTCCTTCCTTTTTCTGGACATGTCCCTGATTGTCCCGGGAGGCAGATCACTGATGTTTCACCACAAAACGAGCGTCCGGTGGGTAGTTTTGGGACGTTTATATCCTGTGGATGGACGGAGCTGTGTCCTTACATTACATTTTAGTCCTCGGAAAACCACGCCCCTAAGGATAATTGAATTAAAGAGAATCAACATATCAGACTATTGCCATTGATGGGAGGATTTTGAATTGCTAAAATTATTTATTTTGGAACTACCACACACATAAGTAGTGGATACAAGGTCTAAGGGACAATTTTTGTATACTGGTAAAGATCTGGTAGTAGGACAAAAGAAAAATAATAGTTTAAAAAAATAACCGTTCGCAAGGCCCAAAGTTATCAGTGAATTGCCATGTGGATCATAATGCGGCAATGCTCTTTTTAATTTTTTTATTAATACCCTAGTGGATAAAATAGTAAATAGTTTTAATTTTTGTTGACATTTCTTATGTATGTAGAATACTACATGGCCTTTTACAGCTTTTCATTATAGTGTTTTAACGCATGCATATTAACCTGCGTTATGTAAACAAAATAAAGCTTAGTTCCACCCTTTACCCTCTCATCACCCAGCACCCCTTTTTTTTATATATATATATATATATATATATATACTAATTCTCTCCAGCTCTTCCTCGTGCTCAATAGTCCTCAATGATGCAGATAGCAAATTACATCTGTGATGCTTTTTAAGGCTGGGTTCACATCAGTCCGGTGCAAATTCCAGCTCTGTTTTCCCTGCCAAGAGAAAAATCAGTTGTTCAGTGTTTCACATCAGATTTTGATCAGGATCAGATCAGTATTGCATCAGTATCAGGTCAGGTTTACATCAGGATCAAGTCAGAATTTTACCCTTATCACAACGGAATGCATCTGTAAATCAGATGTGTTCCCATAGAAGATAATGGGCCTGAATTCGCACCTGAGCCGGACCGAACTGCCAGAAAACGCACACGTTTTTTGGTCAATGCGGTGTGCAAGTGCACTGCAGATATGTGAACCAGCCTCATTCAAATGAACGTATTTTAAAATGTCATGCGAATTGGATGCGGTGTAATCCGCATCCAATTTGCATAGTTGTGAACCTGGCCTTACATTATTGTATTGTGAGTACAGTCAGCTTGCTAAAAATCTAATGGTTGAGAAGGGTATCATTTTAGGGGCCGACATCAATTAGTGTGCAAGTATTTCAAGCAGAGCTTTTTCTTTTTTTTTTCTTTCTTTTTTTTTTATAATAGCTGTACTACTAAAAGAATGAACAAAAGTTGGGGTTTAAATGCTGAGTTTTACTAACTGGGGAATAAAAGTTGCTGAGGCACCACTAGTATAAATTGTTTGTAAGGGCATGGCCTGGATATGTGGCATTGGGAAGCATCCTGTAATAAGGGTGTACAACATTATGAAAGGGATGAATTAAATTTAATTTATAATACATACGAGAGGTTTAACTTAAAATAGTTGTTAAGAACCTGGGCTGATGTACTTTATCATGGAAAAAAGACACATCATTTGTCTAGTAAAATAGCTAAAGCTGAAGTTTAATCTGCTTATATTTTGCCCTTCCTTTTTTCCGCCTCATCATCAAGCTAATGATATTTTTAAATCAAGCTCTACATTTTAATTGCATTCTTTATTTTTGATCTAGTGATGTAATTACTGATCTCCATGCTTTTGATCATGGTACTGTACATAGCTTCCTGAAAACATCACGGCATTATAACTCAGCACTTCAGTCAAGAGTCCTCAGCTCAGATGCAAGTAGTGGGCTGGATCGTGGGAGGAGCTATGCCAATATCAAAATGTCTTTATGAGTAGATGTCAGTCTAGAGAGGTTGGCGTTCCTAGGCAGGTTGCATTTGCATGCAATTATTGAATGTTTAGTGGAATGGATTTTAACATACATTACTAGTTTGTATATCTACCCATCAGTTATTTAAAACCTAACTTTTATTCTTCCATGCTTTCCATTTTTTTTTTAATCTTATGATTATCAAATGTTTTTTATCTTTTGAAGCCTATTTATAATAATCACCCCTACTTAGGAAAATAACGTTCATTATAATCCACTTTAGGCATTTATCTAGAACCCACTGTGCTATTGTTCTAATTATTTCCAGCATATTTTCTGTTACTATTACATGCTATAATTTATCTGTCTTTTATTTGTATTTCATCCTCCTAGCTGCAAAGTTATCATATGTTCTATTCTACTGTCAATGAGTCCATATCTTCCTCCTTTTCTAGTTATTGTTTTTCCTTGGTATCCTCCCAAGCTAAAATTCCTTGTATTCCCGTGACTCTACATGTTTTGCCCCTTTTGTGCTTTACACATGGACAGGGGGAATCCAATAATAGTGTACATCCTCCAGCCAGGAAATGAAGCAAGCTCTGTCTGACTTGTTGCATCTTCTAATGCACAATGTAAAAATCTTACAGCGTACATTGAAAGGAGCATATACTGTACATCTGTGCATGACTGAATGTAAAGATTGAGTTCAGCACTGACAATAATAAGATTAGTCAATGTTTTATTCCATGGAAATGGACAAAGGGACAACAGCTGTATATGGACAAAATACAATGATACCACGGCACATACAATGTTTTTTCATAGCAAGTTAAGTAATATTCTATCACTAGAGGAAGAAATGTCAAAATTTATATTGCGGTTTAAAGAGGAGAGCCGATTTCCTCAGTGGGGACATCTATACTGATAATCAGTGCAATGACTATCAGTACAGCCCCATCAGTGATGCTCACCAGTGCCCATTGGTGCCCATCAGTGATGCCTGTCAGTGCCCATTAGTGCCTCCTCATCAGTGCCGTCTATCAGTGCCCATCTGTACCACCATCTGTGCCACCTATCAGTGAACATCAGTGTCACCTTTTAGATTCCATCATTGCCGCCTATCAGTGCCCATAAATGCTTCCCATCAGTGCCGCCTATCAGTGCCGCCTATCAGTGCTGCATAACAGTGCTGCCTATCAGTGCCCATCAGAGCCACCACGTCAGTGCTGCCTCATCAGTGCAGCCTATCAGTGCCCATCAGTACAGCCTCGTCCGTGCACATAAGTTAAGTAGGAAAATTACTTATTTACCAAATTTTATAACAGAAACTAAGTAAAACATTATTTTTTCTTTTAATTCTATGACTTTTTTTATTTGTTTAGCAAAAAAAGAAAAAACACAGTGGCGATTAAATACCACCAAAAAAAGCTCTATCTGCCTCAAAAAAATTATATACATTTAGTTTGGGTACAGCGTTGCATGACCAGACAATTGTCATTTAAAGTGCAACAGCACTGAAAGCTGAAAGTTGGCCTGGGAAGGGAGGGAAGTAAAAGTGCCCTGCATTGAAGTGGTTAAGGGCATGGCCACTAATAGTGTAATGGCTTGGTAAGGAAGTGTGCAATATAAGTGGGCCAGGGTTTAGGATAGCAAGAAACTGTGGGGTTGATTTACAAAAACTGTTGAGTGCAAAATTGGGTGCATCTCTGCATCAAAACCAATCAGCTTCCAGGTTTTATTATCAAAGCTTAATTGAACAAGCTGAAGTTAGAAGCTGATTGGCTACCATGCACAGCTGCACCATATTCTGAGTGTTCCAATTTTAGTAAATTGACCCATTTTTTTACTTTGGCCTGCAAGAGGAATGTGACAGAGTCTCTTTGAAGTGATACATGAATTTCTTACAACTATTGGTAATTACAAATACAATTTTTTAAGTAAAGTGTGGGAATATTTTGAACCAAAAAGTAGCTCTAACTGGGTGTAAGGAAGGAATTTTTCACCTTTGAAGCTAAAATTTCCGCAGCTGCATTGGGGATTTTTTTTCATATGGACCAAACCACCAAAAATTTCCTAGAGGAATAATTTGACACAAGCATTTCTTTTCAACATAAATAACTATTTAACTTTATATACGAGTTTCAGGATATATTGTATATTTGGTCCCCTGGAAAAAATACAGCCTGGGGAGCTGTGTTATTGCAACAAGAATATACAAATGCGCTACCATACAGAAAAATAATCATAATAATATAAATATGTGCACTCAGAACACATGATCTCTGATAAGTTCAGATCAATTTAAGATGTCATACATTACTGTTATCAGCATAAAATACTGATAAGCAGATTAACATGTCCGTGCACGTCATTACATTGCATTTCTCTAAAAATATGAAGAATTCAAAGATATGATTTTTTTTTTCATGTTACCACTCATCTTTCTCCATCAGTAAATGGAGGTTTAAATTATTTTACTGTTACATTTGTTATCTTCAAGAGAGAGACCTAATGTGCAACACACATAGACCATAACAGACCAATATTTTATTACACAGCGGCTTTGCCCTGTAGCTGAACATCTATAAATCTACTTTAAATTAGTCCTTTTATGAGGTACTTATGAGGAGGGCAAAAGGGAAACTGCCAGATTTAGCAGAAGTAAATGTTCATTTTAACATTACAATAGCACACACAGCAAAGTGTGTTGTGTGATTAATACGCTGATTGCACTTATTGTATACTTCATACATTATTGCACAGGTTTTATGCTTCATGATTTATTGCACAAGCTAATCAGAGATTTCCACAAATAATATATAGAGTGACATCTTTGAATTTTAAATTTACTAAGTCACCATGGCAATATTTTACTTTGTGCATTGCAGCATTTCTCTATGCAACAGAAGATACAAAACTGCCACAAGAAACACACTTTTTTTCTGCAAACCAATATATCTATTTACTCTGGGGAGTTCGTTGTACTTTAGCCATGAACTGCTACTGTGATAAATGGTTTGCTCTTTTAGGCATTTTTCAATCAGACATTACATTGCTGCACTATTGCAAGTGTTCCGCTGAGCTACAATCTTGTAAGATGAAAGTCTATGACTATGCATACTAATGTCTGATTACATTTGATGTTGCTCCTTCTTACTGAGACACAGAACAATCCTGGCCCTCTGGGAAATAGAAACCACAACAGAACACATTTATTGAAGGACAACCATTTTGTTTAGAATTATATCTATACAAATGCACGTTGTTTCTTATTCATATAGGTTGGACATGTAGAAAAAAAAAAACAGTCAGAAAATGTATTTTTCAATTTTTTTTACCAGATGAAAGGAAAATGAGAGAATTAAAGAAAACCTTTTGAATGAATTGGTAATAGTAAACATTCAAAAATGAATACATTTTAGTTAGATGAGGCTTCAGAGGAAGAGATAGGCAATTTGCAGTTTAAACATATGGCAGTATAAAAGTATTTCTGGGTTCTAGGATAGAATACCAAAATGAACATAGATACATGTCCAACATGTGTCAGTCTTTTTGTTAAATAAAGAAGTGATACAATATAACAAAGAACAGTCAGTGAATTATCAACTAACAAGCCTAAAATAGTTTCATTTATGCAAAACATCTGTTAAGGCTGTTTCACACGGGAAATCACATAGGAACGTAATGTGTGTTCCTGTGCAATTCACATGCAATGCTGTGAAGTGCGATTTCAGCCCAATTATTTTGAAACCAAACCAAATTTACATAATTAGTAGGTCCTATTGTTTAGCCTAGCACTGATGATTGGATGGTAAAATGTGTAAATAGACCTTTTTACCTGGACATGAAGTCAGTCAACCGGTAAGGGTTAAGGTGCGAAGGCACCACCAACCCACAAAGAGTGTAAGGGAATATTCCCAGAGCTTAGTGAATGAAGAGAAGCTCTGCTGACTTCCATCATCCAGTCATGTGCAAGCAAAAATGTTGTTTGACTATTTGACTTTAGTAAATCATCCCTATAGTTTTAGTGATTGGTATCTGGAATGCCAAAACATGGTCATGGAAAGAGAACATAAGGTTGTGAAAGACTAAGCAGCCTCAGTTACCACATTGACATCGTCATCACTAATAAATATTATTAATAAATTATTTGTGCAACTTACACACACATGGACAGAACCATATGGACTTTAACAAAATCAAACAGACTACATTCTCTGCTCAATGAGATTATGGAATTGCTCAAATGTATTAACACAGATGTGGCCTGAAGTATAATATGGAATAGTCCATGAACTGTTAATATATATAAAAGCTACAAGTGAAATTGAAAAAGAAAAGAAAAACATGATAAAAACACAAAAGACCAAGACATTGAAGTTTCAGTGAAAATTGCGCAAAAGAGAAGTGCCTAAAAATGAGAAAGATACTGTAAAAATCATGTGAAAGAATTAAACCATCAATTTAAAGGAGTTGCCAAGAAAGATAGGTATCAAAATTACTTTCGTAATGAGACTCAGGATGCAAACAAATTTGAAGAAACTAGGCTCTCTTTCCAGAAGATTTGTGAAATAAAAAAAATCAGCCATAATAATGTACTATATACTCAAAGATGTCCATGGAGAAATCATAACTGCTGGAACTCAGATCAAGCAAAGATGGAAGGAAACCACAAAGGACCTTTATAGCAAACAAAATGCTACATACACGGTTGATGCAATACAGTATAACTCCTGTATAATAATTACATTATTAGCAAAGACATCAATAACCAAAACATACAAGAACATTCAGACTGGCACTGAGATCACTGTAAAAAAAAATGAAGGCCTCATGAGTTGATAACATTGCAGGAGAATTAATACAAGTAGCAACAACAAAAACAGCTAAAGTGCTGACAAACATATGTCAACAAATTTGGTAAACCACTGGTTTGAAAGGTGTAAGATTATAGTCCAATACTAAAGAAAGGAGCCTTAAAAGACTGTAAAACTATTGAATAATTCCCCTCATGTCACACACCAGCAAGATTATGCTAAAGATTATTCTTGCATTAAAACTGGTTTATCAGATTTACAAGCAAGATTTGGAAAAGCCAAGGAAATTAGAAACATTATTGCAGATGCACGCTTGGTAATTGAAAGACAAGGATTGCAAGAAGATCATTTTATTACAGTAAAGTCTTTGACTGAGTTCATCATGTGAAAATATGGAATTTCCTCAGGAAAATAAGTGTACTTGAGCATCTCATTGTTCTTTTTAAGGATATCTACATTGATCAAGAACCCACATCATGACAGAAAATGGAAATACAGAATGGTTCAAGATCTGCAAGAAAGTTGAACTCTCATCATATATATTCAATTGGTGTGCATATTCTCATCACACTTACTTAACCTGGATTCTGATAAGTGTAATGAGAAAAGCAGAACTGGAGTACGATAATAGGAGTTTTAAGATTGGTGGAAGAATCATCTTTGGTATCAAGAATTATAAGGTTATGACAGCAGGAAAAAAGCTAACTTCATGGTAAAGAACTATGTTTCCATAAGTATAAAGGTCATAATAATCTCTAGGCTATGGTATTTGCTGTCACTCTTTCTGGATGTAAAAGTTAAACAATAAAGAAGCAAGACAAGAGGAGTACTGATGCCTTTAAATCTTGGTTTTGGTGTAGAAATCTACAAACAACGTAGACAGCAAGTACAACAAATAAATGGATCTTTCAACAAATCAACCCCAAACTTTCATTGGAAGCCAAGATAACTAAGCTGAAGCTGCCTTATGTTGGACTTATTGTGAAAAGAGCCAACCCACTAGAAAAGGCAATTGTTCTTGAAAACATTGAAAGGGTTAGTTTCACTTTTTCACCCTTCTCATTTCCAGGTCTTCTTTGTACTTACCTCCATTTTGAGATGTCAGTGCCCATGCAGCTGGTTTGTGGATTTGAATTTCCTGCTCCTCTCCCCCTTTTTTCTTCAGGGCTTCTGGGAAAGATCAGAGCAATTATCTGTGCCCGGGTTCACCAATCACAATTGCACTGATCTGTTCCAGAAGCCCTGAAGAAATAAAGAGGAGAAGAGGGGGGTTTCAACTTCCTGGACTACTATAACTGTTGGGTGGGCACTGACAGCTCATCATCCCTAAAGGTACATCCATACAGTAGGGACTGGAGGGTTAGGAAGGATGTAGGGTGTTAGTTCACAATATTATCTTTTCTGAAAGGGTGAAATTACTCTTTATGGGAAAAGAGGGAGAGAACAATCAGAAATATAGTTGATTTATACAGCCACACAAATTATGAAAATGCTATTATGAGGACTTAAGACCCAAACAGAAGAAAGAATGTTCTTGAAAAATACCATCCATGTTGTCCCCAGGGCTCAACATTGACTTAGCATTTAAAGTGGAATTCCTAAGGCTAACTGTGTTTAAAAATGCTACCTCCCCTAACTTGCTACCAATGTGTATACTTACAAATTTTCAGCTCACAGTTATTTAAACACAGGTTAGTCATCATGGGTAGCAAGAGGGGGAGGGGACATTTTTATGACTATTTAGTGTTAGGCAAGAATTCTATTTCTTACTTCCATGGGTACTTACTTCAGTGGGCGATGAGTTGTCAGCACCCACACAGCCGGTGTAGTGGTCCAGAGATTTAAAAATCCCTGCTCTTCTCCCCTTTCTGTCTGCTTGGTTTCTGCCATGGATGAGAATGATTTTCTGTGCTGGAATTGACCAATCAGAATCACTCTTGCCTATCCTAGAAGCTCTGCAAAAAAAGGGGAGAAGAGCAGAGTTTTTAAATCCCTGAACCCCTTCACTGGCTGTGTGGGCACTGACAGCTCATCACCCATGAAGACATGTACAGTGGGGACCAGGGGGTGAAGAGAGTGTAGGGTTTTAGTTTAATTGCACCTGATTACAACTACCTCAAATGGTTTATTTTACCAAATACTAATGAGGGCAGCTCTAATTCCCATCTGCAGCAGTGGCAGTGCATCCAGTAGGGGCGCTCAGGTGTCGCCCCCTCTCTCTAGACACCCCTTCTGTGTACTATGGATAGATTCATGCATTGCATGAATCTATCCACTGGTGCTGTAGCCACCCCGCATTCTGGCGTCTGGCACCTTCTCGGGCACTGGGCGACTGAATTACAGAGGCAGGGGGAGTTTTTGAAGCACTTTATTAGAGCCATAGGCTCTAATAGACTTCAAAAAAGGTGCACTGCGACCGCAAACCATTGCACTCGCAGTGCACCCAGGTGTGTTAGCAAAGCAAATGAATATTTACTTTGCTAACAAAGAACTGCCTCTCAGCCAATCAGGAGGCCTGGATGTAATACTGGCACCTGATTGGCTGAAGGTAGAGGCGTTCCCATTGGCCGCTGTGCAGAACAGGAAGAAGACACGCATGGAGGAGTCCTGCATCCATCGACACGCTACGCGTCCCACAGCTCACCACCTGTCCCGCTGCCTGACCCACCACCATGATGGGGAAAGTGTGAAGAATGGGTGAAGGGGGGCACAGTGGCTGCATAATATGGGCACAAAGGCTGCAATTGATGGAGCACAGTTGGCTGAATTTGCGGGGAACAGTGGCTGCATATTTCAGGTACAGAGGCTGTAATTGTTGGAGCACACTTGGCTGCATTTGATGAGCACAGAGGCTGCATATGATGGGCACAGTTGGCTTCATATGATGGGAACATTGGCTGCATTTGCTGGGCAAAGTAGCTGCATATGATGGGAACAGTTGGCTGCATATTATGGGCACAGTTGGCTGCACATGATGGGCACAGTTGGCTGCATATTATGGGCACAGTTGGCTGCATATGATGGGCACAAGCGGCTGTTTTTGCTGGGCACATAGTCTGCATATGATGGGCAGAGTGGCTGCATATGATGGGCACAGTGGCTGCAATTGATGTTTTTGTTTCAGTATTTGTCAGAATTTTTCAGTTTGTTTGTGCCCCCCAAAAATTTTGAGCAGCAGCCACCACTGATCTACACCAAAGGTTTTTAAAAAAATGTGCTGGTGGCAAAATTAAAGAAAGGGAGAAAATCTTCACAATACAAGAAAAGTAAACAGAGCGTATTGTATACCCATATAAAAACAACAGGACAACCAAACAGCCATTTAAAACATGGCTTCATCTTTAGGCTTACTCTTGATTTTTATATCAAAGTGATTTATTCATCTAGTGCGGAGTACAGGATTCATAGAGTTTTGTTATTGGTTTAGAATTCTCTATAGTAGTAAAGTTTACTACCTTATTGCTGCCATATGAAGAAAGAAAACAGGGTACGTACATGTGCAGTTTTAAATCACACTCTGTCTACTACTTGTGTCTACTACTTGTGCCTGAAACAGGCACATTTACAATTCCTATGATCCTGCTGATCCTCCTCATGCTGCCTATAGACAGTGAAAATCACAAGCAAAATGCAAACAGCCAATCAGAGTAGCTCAGTGCTTTGTGATCACTGTGATGGCAAACCACAACATGTTTCACAGGGAACACCACCGATTCTTCGGGAGGTTGTAGTACAGTATTATAATAGAGCAAACATCATAATTTTAATGCTATAGTAAGAGATTAGAAAAAGAGAATTAGTTACATAGTTCCAAATAAAGTATAAAATACACATATTACAAAAATGCTGTGCATGCTATCATACTCAGAACATTAAATTGGGTACAAGTCTGCCCTAGCGAAGATGGAAGTCCCACACTAGGGGGTGCACACTCCTCTGTCTAGCAGAGAGAGGGTAAAAACAATAAACTAAAGTAATAGGGCCTAAGCATGTGCAGCCAGCTCCATTAATAGACCCAAATTATAACGCATTGTGGTCATCACAGATGCATGTAATCTGGGACGGATCCCCTCAGATAGGACGTAGGTACCACCTTTCTATGTTTTATATTTGCACTATTTTTTTCCTATTTGAAAAGTGCATTTTCTCCGAATTCAATGAGGTCAAGAAACATTTAATTGCCTTACAAAGTAAACATGCTGCTTTCTTTTAGTAAATCTACACCAAAGACTTAAATACTAAAGATAAAAGAGTGTTCCAGTGAGAAATAAAACACAACATAGAAAAGAACTACACAAAAACACACACCTACCAAAATACACAGTGGGATAATTATGTGGCAAACATGCTCTATCCTAGGTTGTACATTTCTTACACTGTAAACAATTAACAGTGTTGAGATCTGTGTTACTGTTGGAAAGTGTGTCTTTCTGTTTGTTGCTACATTTTCAAATATCCAGGAATTGACATGAAATCTCTGCAATGAAGCCACACAGAGCTGTAAAATTAAGAAGGGATTGAAAGTTGTCCACAATGTATTTGAGGCAACACGTTACTACAAGGCTGGTTATAGAATTTACATTATTTTTGCTAGGAAACAGTGGAATTCTAAGATTTGTGTTGGCATTAGCAAGAACTAACAAAAGGGCATCTTGCTTTAGTTTGGGGATGGGGTGCTCCAGCCCAAGGGATCGGGTCAGGGCCCTTACAATAGACAAAAAATGATAGACTTGGGGGGCACACCCTAAGAATGCATAACACTAGATGGTGCAGCTAAAAGACCAACAAACATTATGAATAGTGTAGGACCCACTCATAATGGGGTACTTTGACACAGTAGTGGGCTTAAGCACTATGTGGCCATATAGTGTGACCAAATCCCATATTTTTGCGTATTTTCTGAATATGTTCAAGTGTTTTAAATAGCCTTGCAGGATTTAAATTTAATTTTAGTATGTGTGCACTGTAATCTTTTCCTCTGTTTGTTGGTCTTATAGCTGCACCAACTAATGTTATGCATTCTTAGGGTGTGTGTCCCCAAGTCTATCTTTGTATGGTACAGAGGTGAACACCAAGTTTCTGGCAAAACATTGTCAGATGTTTATACTGAATTATTAAAACCGTATTATATTTATGGAATTATGCAAAAATCTGTGGTTTAGGAGATTTTTACGTCTTTCCACAATACAACCAATTAATTCAAGTTTATTTATCCATGCTAGTTTGAAGATGATAATAAATACCGCAATGTGCTAAAAAATATTATTTATTAACTAAAAATTCAGTGTAATATAATCTCAATTATAATTAGTGATAATACAAAAAGATATAAATTAAATACTGAATTATATTGGTAATACCAATGATGAGAAATTATAAAACAAGCTCATGTTACAAATTACCATGTCTATATTTCATAACGGCTTTAGTAAATAGCTTTCCGTGGCTTTACAGACTTTTGAAAACAAATTAGGTGTTGAATTTAACACATGATTTTTTCTCAAAACAATTAGACCTTCAAGCTTACACTTTAAGAAAATGCATGGACCGAGGATACAAAAAACAAATTATAAAATTGTTTCCCAATGGTACCGAACCCCGGTTCTCCTTCACAGACTTTTTCCGGAGGCTACGGATACCTGTTGGAGATGCTGTGAGGAACCGGGGACATTATTACATATTTTATGGGCATGCCCCAGAATCAAGGATTTCTGGGAGGTGGTCCGGAAAATTAGTCAGCAATTTTGGGAAGAAGAGCTACCGGACGATCCGGCCTTTTTCTTATTACATGAAACAAAAATGCCAGTAAAGAGATATAAAGAAACAATAGTATGTCATCTTCTAAACGCGGCTAAAGCATGCATACCTGGCACCTGGAAGCAAAGACAACCCCCACCAATAAGACTATGGCTTAAGAAAGTAGAGGAGATGAATCAAATGGAAGAACTGATATGGACAGTACGACAGAAAAAATAGATATTGGAAAACATGGTCCGTATGGAATCTCTCTATTAACTCAAAGGAAGGGAAGACGCTTAATGGAGGAATATAGAGGAGCAATACACGGTTAGGGGATATGGGAGAGAGAGGGGGGACATAGTGGAGCGGGGGATTCTTTGTAAAAAAAGAAAAAAAAAAACCTTTTTTCTTTTTTTTTTGCTTGTTTTTGGTTTAGTTTTTGTTCCTTGGTCTGTTTGTTGGTTTGTTTGAGGTTCGATAGTTATCATTGGGCTATGTATGTATTTTGTAGACCTGTTTAGTTATTTGTTAGACGATGGGGACAACTTAAGCAGGGGGATAGAGACAGACACCATATTGAGAATATTGGAATAGATTGAGATTATAGATACATGACCAAAGGGAAATGGAGGCCGATAGAAATAAATAAGGGATTTGCTGTAAATATGGATAAAATGATAAGACTATGAAGTGAAGTTTGAAATATAACTACTATTCTGTTGAAGGAATAGTCTAATCATGAGATTATGTTACTATAATGATGTATGGAAGATAAATAAGTGGTTTTGTGGTCTGACTATGGGTAGACACCTAATTTGACGCACATCATCCCAAATTTTTATGACAAAACATGAGAGGAAAAGTGGACGGGACTATAGCGGTGCTATTGACATGGTACTGAACACAGTGGAAGACTCAATTGAAAAAATAATAATTTTTTAATTAACAATTTATACAAAATTTATAAAAATTATGAGTAGTATCACACATTTCATGATAGGGTCAATTCAAAAATGGTGGTTGTATCAATATTTGACTGAGAAGATCATACAGAGTCCCAACATGTTTCGACCTTCAGAGCTTTGTCAGGGGAAGTATGTCTCAGATATCCAAACAGATGAACAACTGATAAATAGACAAAGAAGAAGAAATTAACACTTAGAAATCAATAATGGACAGTCGATTTGAAAACATTGGAGATCGGACTGTATCAGGTCCACAATTAAAATGATGCTGGTAACTTACCACCAGAGACCCTAGATGGAAAGAAAGAGGGGAGTGGAGGAGTACCCCACACAGGGGGAAGGGCAGGAAGGACCTCTCCCCAGGCGGCCGACGGAGCGGAACTCCGAGCAAACAAGCCCCCACAGTGATCACTCATATGACCTAGCCATAGGAAAGTAAAAGAGTTCCAAAAATTCAGTCAAAAAGCAAGTAAATAGATAAAAAGCCACCATAATTATGTGGGTAATAATAAATACATATAATCCTGTATGTATCAGGACACATAAAAGGGCTGTTTGTCCATATAACAGGATCAAATATCAAAAATTCCCACAATAGAGACTTGTAAAGACAAAATACTCACTTAAAATCAAAGTCTGAAGCCTCGTACACACGACCGAGTTTCTCGTCCAAAACCGGCAAGAAAAGTGCCGCGAGAGCTTTTTCCTCGAGAAAACCGTTCGTGTGTATGGTTTTACGACGAGAAAATTGCCGTAAATCTCGACGAGAAAATAGAGAACCTGCTCTCTATTTTCTCGTCAGGATTCCAGATTTCCTCGTCGTGTTTCTCGTCGGCCTGTTTTCTGACGAGAAAATGGTTCGTGTGTATGCTTTTACGACTCTTCAAAAAGCGCGCATGCTCAGAAGCAAGTATGAGACGGGAGCGCATCTTCTGGTAAAACAAGCCTTCGTAATGGAGATAGCACATTCGTCACGCTCGAAATTATTGCATCGTTTAAATGTTGTGCATTGAAATCTTCTTTAGAATGTTACATTAATCCAAACGAATGAACTTCTTTTGCTGCTGATATTCGCACAGAGTTATGACTATCTTTTTTTAACCTTTTTCATGCTGCTCTTAAGAAGATTTAGGTGTATTATATCGTGCAAGATCTTCTGAATATTTTACATTTTTAGATTTTTCAAACTGATGTTAATTGTAATTTGGCAATGTTTTGATAGTGATCTCCCATTGAATATTTTAATATAAATTTGTTAAATTTTACACCCTATTTTTTTTAAATAAGATTGTTATTCTTTTTTTGGGGTTGTTATCTGTCCCTTTTTTTGGCTGTCAAATGTCTCTGCTTACTCCAAAGCTAAATTTTAAATATTTAAAAAATACACATAGTCAAGTATGAACTTAAACAAAAATAACATTTATTCATGTTTGAAATAAAATAAAGAGAAGGCAGCGCTGGAGAACCTGCTGCCATTTGTGCATCCCAGGGACCCCAGAGCACACATCAACCCTGTGTGGACACTAAAATTGGGAGCTTGAGAGAAGGCCAACATTTCTGAGCACAATCTGATGCTGGCCTCCCAGAGGTCAGGAACAGCAGCAGGTGAGATATATGTCCCAAGTGTGTGGTACTACAACAGGCTGCCTTCTGTCCGACCACGATGAAGCAAGGCCATCACTTCCTCGTCTTCCTGGCAACCTTCCCTGCAACCTTCCCTGAAGCCTTCTCTGCAGCCTTCCTTCTTCGTTTGGCTGGAGGCTGGGCCACTGGAGGGGTACTCCTGTCAGGAGGAGGAGGAGGTGGAGGAGAAGGGGTGGCGCAGAAGAACAAGGTGGAGGTGGGGGAGAAGGGGGTGGGGCAGAAGAACAAGGTGGAGGTGGAGGAGAAGGGGGTGGGGCAGAAGAACAAGGTGGAGGTGGAGGAGAAGGGGGTGGGGCAGAAGAACAAGGTGGAGGTGGAGGAGAAGGGGGTGGGGCAGAAGAAGAAGGTGGAGGTGGAGGAGGAGGTTGAGGAGAAGGGGGTGGGGCAGAAGAAGAAGGTGGAGGTGGAGGAGGAGGTTGAGGTTGGGACAGTTGTGCCACCTCACAAATTGCGGTATTGGGGGTAATTTTTTCCATCACCCCCTTGTTCAGCAAGGTGATGAGCAGAGGCTCGCATAGGAGGCGTTGCTCCATGCTCATCACCTTGATCTTTGCCTCCACTAGGCCGGCAATGGCCTCTTCAGGGGATGTGGGCTCCTTGAGGGTGGCATGGGCCTCTCGAATAAGGGCCATTGCTGCCTCACTGGTGGTCCTGCTTCTTTTGGGAAGTCGGATGGGAGGCACCTGTGATCTGGTGCTTCTCCTTTGCCCTGCCACCTCCTGGATGCCACTGGGCCCTGCCACCTCCTGGCTGCCACTGGGCCCTGCCACCTCCTGCCTGCCACTGGGCCCTGCCTCCTCCTGCCTGACAGTTTCCAGACCCTCCTCCTGGCTGATTTCATCCTGTGTATGAAAAAGTGACATAGTTTAATATGTTGGTTTAATCTTTGCATCCAAAATTCAGATCATGATTGAAGCAATTCGAATGTAAATCCAGAAATCATTTTGACAAATTTACAACTACATCAGATTGACTATTTTACACCCAATTTAGGCCAGAATAATGTCTAGAGATCTTGATTTCACTTGTGGAACCCAAAATAGTTTATGTTTGTCATCTTGACATATTTGTCAAACATAAATTTTATCCCAATACATTTTCATTAAATACTATACCTGGCTCCAGATGGCCAAATCAGGTTCACCCAGGATGGCTGCCTCCTCTTGCTCCAGAGAAGGCTCAGGTTGGCTGCAGGGAAGTCTGGGGGGAAGAGTGGAGAGTGACGGCCTTGCCTCAATGTGGTCATCCAGAAAGGACATCCTGCTGTAGTACCACAAATTGGGGACATACACATCATCTGCTGCTGCTCCTGACCTCTGAGAAGCCAGGACCTTAGAGCATTCATTCCTGTATGTGCCGCTCAAGCTCCCAATTTTAGTGTCCACCTGTTTTGCTGTGGCTGTGGGCACCTTGGTATGCACAAATGGGAGCAGGGTCTCCAGCGCTGCTTTTCTCACCCCTTTTTTTTGGTGTATGGGGTTTTTGGTCTCCCAAAGAGCGGGCAGCTCCCTTACCCGGTCTATAAATTCCGCCAGGAATTCTTTGTCGCTAATAAAGACATTCATATTGTATCTGCAAGTAAAATAAATAATATATAACTAATGTGAGGCACACAGTCTAACCTCCTTAAAATTGTAGTCACCATATATATCCTACAACATTCTCCAGACAGTATAGGCCAACAATTTGTCAAAGTCACAAAATCACATACCTTCGTTCGCACGTCCGTCACTTGAACTCCTCTCTCCGCACAACGAACGTAGTATAGTCACATGTGTGTTTGCTATATATACACCACGCATGCGTCAAACTACGCACACGTCGCCCGCCCATGACGTTCTAAATAACATCTTTTCCCCGCCCCTTCTCTTTCGGCGCGCAGACAGATATGGCGGAGTTACAGCAGGTGTCTGATAATTCCTCAAATAACGAGGAGGAGACAAGCCCGGAGACTGAGGAAACATCACGATCAAGGAGGAGATTCAAGGCATCTAATATGTCTTTTGCGGAGATGGCGGAGATGGTGGACATATTGCTCAAGTCGGATTATGACTCAAAGCATGGGCCGTATAGCAAACCTAATAGAAGGAAGGCCAAAATCTTGAAGAAAGTCATGAAGAGTCTGAAGAAGAATTTTGGGGTGAAACGCTCAAATGAGCAGCTCAGAAAGAGGTGGTCAGACCTTTAAACTGAGGGAGCCAGAGCAGTTAAGGAGCATTAAGAGAATGCTAGCAAAAAGTAAGTAAAATGTACACTTTTCTGCTATTAATTTTTTTCTCAAATTACATGTTGCTCCTTTTTTTTTTATTTTCATATTGGACTCCCTTCCAAAATTTCCTAATTTGAACTTGGTTTGGCACAGTAATCGTTCGTTACGTTACAGACACTTCGTTCGGCCACTATCCGCTGTTTTGGCTTATTTTCCAGCCACAAAAGAAAATAGACATCTGCCTGTTTTTTACAAATTGTTGTTCCTAAATTTTCGGCTAGATGATGTGTTTGTAAAGAGAATGAAATGCAAACTTTAATCAGAGTAAAGGAGAGGACACTCAGCAGCTGGTACCACATCTGTACTTTTGAGCACTATAGTGTGGGCCACCATACCCGCCTTTTATGGGTGTCCCACACAGGTGCATCAGTGAATTTTTGTGGTGCCTCCATGTCTAAAAATTTACGTCCAAAAGGTGAATACTAAACATATTTTTGTTTCCAAATAATGCATTCATCTTTTAAATCCGCACAATCACACACTTGTACCCCACTTCCAAACAATTTAGCCTGTTTTTATTTTTCATAGAGAATTTCAGTGTGATAAATAGACCTTTTGTTTGATTCTCATAGGGGAGAGAAGACTGGGAGGAGAACACTCCAGGGAGTACAGGAACCCCACAGCTTCACAACAACCCCAAACTCCCAAAGACCCACAACCGAAGGATGTTGAGGAAGTTGAGGTGGAGGAAGGAGAAGTGCAGGAAGGAGAGGTGGATGACGTTGTGGAACTGGTCACCACAACAGGTCAGTATCTGTCACCACAGCTTCAGGTAAGAGATGTAGGCCTGCAGAGTTATAATACCTTTTTATTTTGTTTTTAGGGGATGTAAATGTTGTGGTGAAGGATAGTACACGTTTCTCTGCTGACAGTGCCCTCCGAATAATACAGCAAGTGATGGAATGTAGCACGGAACTGGACAGAATAAAACAAATAATTCATGTGATGGATCAAACATTTAAAGACATTCTAGATCAGTGGTTCTCAACTCCAGTCCTCAGGACCCACTAACAGGCCAGATTTTAAGTATTACCTTGGTGAGATGCAGACTAGAATACTGCAATCCCTGAGCAGCAAATTATATCACCTGTGATGCAAACCTGGCCTGTTGGTGGGCCCTGAGGACTGGAGTTGAGAACCACTGTTCTAGATGTATTGGGGAGAATCAAATAAGTCAACCAAACCCCCATTTTTGTTTCAGGAATGACTGTTCTTCAACCTTTTAAACTCTTTTTGACAATCAAACCAGCCAAAAATGTAATATGCACACAGTGTGTCAACATGTGCTATCTGCCATCAGGGGATATTCATGTACGTCTTTTGGGGGGTGCAACCCCTTCCTCGTATCTAAAGTAGGTGAACTGAGGAAGGGGTTGCACCCCCAAAACACGTCCATTGATCACCCCTGATGGCAGATAGCACATGTTGACAATAGGGATCAGGAGTCTAAAATCCCTATTGAAAATTACTACAAAATGTGTGCATATTCAATTTTTGGCTGGGCAAGGGGTGGCAAGACCCCATATTAGGACGGGCACATAGAGACATAGTTTGTGTAAGTGAATGTCTCAGATTGCTCAGAGATATCCAATGTTGTACTTTTTGGAATGCAACTGTTGTTTTTGTATTTTCCTAAGAAAAGAATTGGCGGTTTGTGGCCAGGACAAAATTTTTTTTAAAAAAAGTAAACATGTGTGTGAATGTGCACAGAGTAAAATGTTTGAACACAAACAACGTGTAGCTTCTTTTTTCAATACGCTCTAACCTTATTTGTGTTTTTTTTTAAGGTTACATAGTGAAATGGTTGTTATTTACTAAAGGAAAATACACTTGGCACTACAAATGCACTAAGACAAACTAGGAGACAGGAAACAAACAAAAGTTAAAAGTTGAAATCAGATTTTTATTTAGCTCATTCTCCATGAATCTTTAGGCATAGCCTGGCATAGAAATTGCCCCCCTACCCGTGAAATATTGCATATATTTCTCCCGAACCTCACGGGCATTTTGGGGGGGCAAGCCAGGACGGGCAGATTCAAGGCCCGGCAGGGGATTTGCAGATGAAAATCCAGCCTCAGGCAATACTGTGGCCATATAAGAAGTGGATTTTCTGCTGAGAAAGTTGTGTAGCACACAGCAGCATAAAACTGCATAGTTTATTTTGTAGTCCGCCATTATGCCGAAGGCATTTTCAACGACTCTTCGGCCCCTGGCCAGCCGGTAATTGAACACCCTCTTCTCTGGGGTCAGGGTCCTCTGAGGAAATGGCCTCATAAGATGCGGTCCGAGCCCGAAGGCTTCATCAGCCAAAAAAACAAAGGGGAGTCCTTCAACATTCCCTGCATCCGGTGGCAATGCAAGGTCGTCACTCTGGAGACAGAGGGCAAACTCCGTCTGGATGAAGGATCCCCCATCGGACATCCGGCCATTCTTCCCTACATCAACATAGAGGAATTCATACCGTGCTGACACCACCGCCATCAGCACAATGCTATGAAACCCCTTGTAGTTGAAGTAGTAGGACCCAGAACGGGGGTGGCGGCACAATGCGATCGTGCTTCCCGTCAATGGCTCCACCGCAGTTGGGGAAGTCCCACCGCGTGGCAAACTCCGATGCCACAGTCTGCCATTCCTGTGGCGTGGAAGGAAGCTGGGGAGTCAAACAAGATGAAAGAAAATTTGAATTTTAAAATATTACATTACAAGGAGATTATAATAAAAAACATTAGAGGCCAACATCAATCAAATTCTCTGTTTATTAATCTGTTTTCAAGAAGTATAATGGAAGGCTCATGTTTCATATTCATCACCCCCTCTGATGGTCCATTAAAAAAATATTTTGGGGCGGGTAGATGTGTTTGGCCACAGGATAGCATTGCAGTGGCGGTGCGTCCAGAGTGGGCGCTGGAGCACTGCCCCCTCTCTCCTGTGCCCGTCACTCCGAACAATACATCGGTTCATGCCTTGCATTAACCTATGTATTGTCAATGCCGCCCACTATTCAGGTGGATGGCCCCCTGTTAAGCGACCAACATATGAATAACTGCAGCATTTATGGGGTGAAAATTGCATATCAGAAACAGGGAGGCAAATAGGACTGCACATTACAGCCTGAGGGATGTAATTGGCTTCATAAAAGTTAAATAGGTGACGCAGGGGGGGGGGACATTCCTTGGGTAAACACTGACAGGCTGCTCTGCCAATCATGTTCACCAAGTCTGTTTAATGGTAACATGATTGGCTGATGCAACATCAAGGGCAGGAGAAGACATCAAGGACAGAAGAAGGATGGCGCTGACCACAAGAAGGTAAGTGCAGGGCTGGGGGGGAAATGGTTGCATTGGAGGGAACAAAATGGCTGCATTGGAGGGGACAAAATGGCTGCATTGGAGGGAACAAAATGGCTGCATTGGAGGGGACAAAATGGCTGAATTGGAGGGAACAAAATGGCTGCATTGGAGGGAACAAAATGGCTGCATTGGAGGGGGCAACTGGGGGCGTTTAATAGGCACAGTCGCAAAAAAGGAGGACGTTTATTTCCTAAATTGGGGTTGGACCCCCAATCATTTGGAGCAACAGGCACCCCTGCTGGAAAGGTTAGTGAAGGGAAATATGCATGGAGGAGAAAAAAGGGGCAATCTAAAGCTTCCAGCATGCATGGGACAAAGGGGACATTCTCAGCATATTACAATCATGGTAATTAGGGAAGGATGAAAGAAATACCATACATTAGCATACATGAAATACATAAAATGTGATGTTAAAGGAGAAAACTTACCCTAATATAGTCCTCCTGCAGGACTTGTATAATGGCAGAACAGGTGTCTGGGATTATGAGGCCCAGAGCCTGGGGGGAGATGCCTGTCGTGAACTTCAAGTCCTGAAGACTTCTCCCTGTCGCCAGATAACGTAACGTGGCGATGAGCCTCTGCTCAGCACTGATGGCTTCCCGCATAACGGTGTCCTTCCTGGTAATATAGGGGGACACCAAAGCCAACAGTTCCTGAAAAATGAGGTCAGACATCCGCAGAAAATTCCTGTAGTCCTCAGGATTATTCTCGACGATCTCCCGCAGCAGAGGCATATGGCAGAATTGGTCCCACTGGAGCAACCAATTATTGGTCCATGAACTCCTCCTCACACCGTTCATGGACTGGTCTTGCTCCAAAACAAGCAGACCAACACCAAGTGCACGCACAGCACGAACTCGACGACGAGAACGTCCAGGCGACATGGCTAGGAAACGGTCGTCTTATCAGAACGTACAGAACAGAACGCACTTTAGAACAGCAAGGCCTATGAATAACGAACTGAAAATCAGAAACGAACGGGCAAGAACGCACTGTAAAACAGATACGACCTGCCTAGACGCCCTGAAAGTCAAGATACGAACCCACAAGCACAAACTGAACCTCAGAAAACGAACTGAAAAGCACGAAGACTGAAAAGCGCGAATCGTCTCTTCCCAAACTTTTACTTCACACGCGGTAACACGAGATCAGCAAAAGCAGCCCAAGGGGTGGCGCCAAGGAAATCGATCTTCCCCTTTATAGTGCCGTCGTTCGTGCTGGATGTGACCGCGGAGAACAACGAGGAAATTTGGAATTGTCAGTGTGTACGCATGGAAAGCTTGACGAGAAACTCGTCAAGGTTAACAAGAATCTCGTCGAAAAAAACGATGAGATTGTTACGACGAGAAACTTGGTCGTGTGTACGAGGCTTGAGAAGCATAAATACTTCAGAGAAGGTAGACAGAAGAGGGCGCCTGTTAACATGGATCCACAGAGAATATATATATCCGAATGGGACAGGTTTTTAAAAGTAGGGACTTTCAAAATTTCAATCCAATAATGGTTCAAGGGAAAAGCCCAATCGGTAAAGTTTTTCTAAACAAAATAAAAAAAGAAAAGATACAACGATTATTGAATAGCAAAAAGAAAAAGAAAATAGGTATGAAATCAATAATATATGTAAAAAATTATATATAATAAAAAATGATATATAAACAAGTGAAAATGTGTATATAATATTAAATCTTCACTTCGTGGTTGGCTATGACTTGTGCAATATGTCTGCAAAAAGTGTAAAAAATATAAGATATGCCAGAGAGCTAGCAAGACAAATCTAATAACTTGCAAGTGTATGTGAAAATCAAAAAAGGAGAAGGCATTCACAGTTAGTTAGTTAAAAAATAAATAAATAATTGAACGCTAGTTCGATGAATACAAAGAAGGAAAAGGAAAGGAGAAAACGTCTTAGGATAAGCATCCAACAAATTATTACCTTACACCAATGGATAGATAGCATCAGTTCGCCCTCAAAAGAAGCACTGACTGATCTATAGCCAGAGCTGCCGGCTTATTAACGATCACCACTCAGCCGGCGTCTGACGTCACCGGTGGAGTGCGGACGTGATGGTGTCTGTGCGCATGCGCCCGAATCCCGGAAGGCCGTACAAACTACAAGATCCAGAGGGCCAAGCAACCAGATGAGGGGGGCTTGCCCTTATGCGATGACAGATAGGAAAGATAAACATTCCTATTGCGATATGTCTGGATCTCCAGTGATGGAAAACCGGACAGAGTGTGGGCGATTCATGGTAGGGTGGTTTAGCCATAGGGAAAAATGGGAAAAGCATGGTAGCAATAGGACACAAGGTGGGCAACACTGGGAAGAACTCGATGTGCCCTGGGCGTCCGTATGGGGGCAAGATAAAGCCCAGCAGCCCACTACATCTAAACCGCCTTGTGGGGTCATTTCACCACTCCCAAGGGCGGTCAGCGGGGTCACCCCATCATCTTAAAGCTGGCGGAGGCGGCTAACCATCAAAAACCGACTCCACCAACTCACAGGGAGAGGTTACAGGTCGATCTCAAAAAATATATATATATACATAATTACAATAAATTCATATAAAAATAAAGAGCACAAAAAACTTTGATACATAAGAAACACACTTATGCAAAATATAGATAAAAAGATAGTTATCTCAAAACTTATAAATGTAAGGAACCCAGCAGAAATATTTATTATAATAATAATATAAGTACAGGAAATTTATACATCATGAAAGAAATGGAGAAAAAGGAAAAAAAGAAAAGAAAAAAGGGAATAACAGAAATAAGAGGAAAAAGAAAAAGGGGGAAAGGGAAAGAAAAAGGGAAAGGAAAAGGGGAGAGTTTCCAGAGCAAGAGAGAAGGGAGAGGGAAACCAGGATAAACAGACATCAAGAAACAATAAAATCATAAAAAAGGCTTGAAACTCAAGCCTCGTACACACGGCCGAGTTTCTCGTTGCAAAAAAAACATTGTTTTTCTCGACGGTTTTCTTGTCAATCCAAAATCTCTTCGGTCTAAAAATGCTGTGACGTACAACACGTACGACGGCAGTATAAAGGGGAAGTTCCATTCTCATGGCATCCTCCCTTGGGCTGCTTTTGCTAATCTCGTGTTGCCGCGTGTTAGTTAAAGTTTGGGAAGAGACGATTCACGCTTTTCAGACTTCGTGCTTTCAGTTTGTTTTCTGTGGTTCAGTAGGTGCTTGTGGATTCGTATCTTGTCTTTCAGGGTGAGTAGTCAAGTCGTATCTGTTTATCAGTGCATTCTTGTCCACTCGTTTCTGATTTTCAGGCCGTTCTTCATAGGCCTTGCTGTACTTCAGTGCGTTCTGTTTAGTTTGTTCTGATCAGATGACCATTTTTTAGCCATGTTGTGGATACGTTCTCATCGTAGAGATCGTGTTGTGCACCGACTTTGTGTTTCTGTTGGTCTTCTTGTCTTGGACCAAGACGAGTCTATGAACAGGGTGAGGAGGAGTTCATGGACCAAGAATTGGTTGCTCCAGCGGGACCAATTCTCTCACATGCCTCTGCTGCGGGAGATCGTGGAGAATAATCCTGAGGACTACAGGAATTTTCTGCGGATGTCTGACCCCGTTTTTCAGCATCTGTTGGCTTTGGTGTCCCCATATATTACCAGGCAGGACACCGTTATGCGGGAAGCCATTAGTGCTGAGCAGAGGCTCATCACCACGTTACGCTACCTGGCAACAGGGAGAAGTCTGCAGGACCTTAAGTTCAACACAGGCATCTCCCCCCAGGCTCTGGGTGTCATAATCCCAGAGACCTGTTCTGCCATCATCCAAGTCCTGCAGGATGACAATATGAGGGTAAGTTTTTGCATTTAATATCAAATTCTATGTATGATAATGTATTTTATTTCTTTCATCCTTCTCTAATTAGCATGATTGTAATATGCTGAGAATGTCCCCTTTGTTCCCATGCATGCTGTAATTTTTTAAGTCATTTTTTGGCCTACATGCATTTTTCCCTTCACTTACCTCTCCAGCATGCTCTCCTGGGCCCAAACACATCTAGCCTAGTCTGTTAACAATGTATTTTTTCATCTCCATTGTAGTCCCCCCCTCAAATGGTTTAGACATTTTCCAGAATGTGATTTTTGGGGGTCCCAAACTCATCTAGCCCCCCAAAGAAAAACAATGGGCCATCAGAGGGGGGTGAGCAATGTGAGAATTGTGAATTTGTTTTTCTATTTTTAAGAATCCTTAAACAAAATGTTATACTTATGTTGGCCACAAATGTTTTTGTATAATCTGCTTGCAATGTTATTTGCAAAAGTACTAATATTTTTTCATCTTTTTTGATTCCCCAGCTTCCTTCCACGCCACAGGAATGGCAGACTGTGGCATCGGAGTTTGCCAGGCGGTGGGACTTCCCCAACTGCAGAGGAGCCATTGATGGGAAGCACGTCCGCATCGTGCCACATCGTTCGGGCTCCTTTTTTTATAACTACAAGGGGTTTCATAGTATCGTGCTGATGGCGGTGGTGTCAGCATAATATGAATTCCTCTATGTGGATGTGGGGAAGAATCGCCGGATGTCGGATGGGGGAGCCTTCGCACAGACGGAGCTTGCTCTTCGTCTACAGACTGATGACCTTGCATTGCCACCGGATGCAGGGAATGTGGAAGGACTCCCCTTTGTCTTTTTGGCTGATGAAGCCTTTGGCCTGGGTCGGCATCTCATGAGGCCTTTCCCCCAGAGGACCCTCACCCTGGAGAGGAGGGTCTTCAACTACCGGCTGGCCAGAGTCCGAAGAGTTGTGGAGAATGCCTTTGGGATAATGGCCAGCCGGTTCCGTCTATTCTTAGCTACTATTAACATGGCGGAGTACAAATTGAACTATATAATTTATTGTTGTTGTGTTCTGCACAATTTTTTACGCCATAAATCTCCTACTTATATGGCCACAGTTGGGCCCGAGGCCGGACTTGCTGCAGACAATGCCCTGCCGGGCCTGGAACATGTCAATGCTGGCTTGCCCCCCCAAAGTGCCCGTGCAATACGGCAGAAATATGTGGATTATTTCATGGGTAGGGGGGCCATACCAATGCCAGAGAATCATTCCTAGTTGTTTTATCTTTTACTAAAAAAATAAATAAAAAATATCTGAACTTTCATTTAGTAGTTTTGCTTTGTTTATATTTGAGCTGGCTGCTACTTTTTCAAAGTGTTCTTGTAGTGCCAAGTGTATTTTCCTTAGTAAAAACAAAACATTTCACTGCTGTTGCCTTATGAGGAATGTTTATGAATAATTTCCATTGTAAACAGGGAATATCTGTACATATATATGTATATATAAGTTAGAATAAGAAATGTGTGTATCTGTAAGGGTTAACTTGGCTGACAAGCTGGGCTTGAGGGAAATGTAATTACCAGTCCTCTGTTGAATATGCATGAAGGCTGGGTGACAAGGTGCTACGGAGTCCTCATGTCTGACGAGGTAACTTCATATTCACACAAGCCAGGAAGAAACCACATCTGAAACTTCTAATCACCGCCTTTATTCGCTAGATAAAGGCGTGTGTATTCTCCCAGGTTAACAAACCAATATCCATTTAAGGGGTAATTTTGCCTGGCTAGTTCCATGCATAGCTAAGTGCCCCATTCAAGGGAAGTTAACGACCTCCAGTTTAATTAATTTATCTTCAAATCCAATTATCACTAAATTCCAGTAAAGAGTGGGCTAGTGTGGGAAATTAATATAACGGCAGGAGGGAGGAGAGAGATAACAGTAACCAATCGTAGCCACCCTGTTTTAGTCAATGGGAGAGGGCTCCATAAAAGGACCACCCCTATCAGTAGAGAGGGAGAGATGAGATGACCTGGGCCCAGGATTCATTATTATAGGTAATTATCAGACCATCTCCCAGCACTTACAGTATACTTGCTTGTTATATGTTTGTCTGTCTATTTGTAATGTAATGTATATACTCTGTATTGTAACCTAATACTAATATTTACATACTTTGTATTTGAAACTAATATTCACTCCCTTGCCTAAGACTGTAAATGTTAACGGGGTATTAGATAGACTAATAACAATTCTTTAATAAATGCTTATTATATTGAAGCTTTCACTTCTTGTCCAAAGAACTCTTATTTAACCCATATCATATCATTGAGATATTGAATATTAAATATGTAGATAATATTTGGCTAGAGTGGCGACCCACAAAGATAAGTACAGGACTGAAAGCATTTGATATAATAACAAAATCTGTATATTAGAGATTAAAGTTACTAGGAGGAATTTAAGCTGAGTCAGCTTATCCAATCTATCTAGGGAAAAATATAGGTAAATATTTTTGTTTTATTAGTGGGTATTACCTCCAAGGAGAGAATATACACCACAGGTTATTTTATTTATTTATTTATTTATTTATTTTTTTATCCCAAAATCATAATTGATAAAAGTACTTTGGATGTACCATTATAACCGGTCAATTTAATGGGGAGGAGGTACAGAATGGGAATTTTTTTGTTTTAATTGTTGTTGTTTTTGAGACACTTAAATAGTGATCCTTGGTTTTGTGAAAAAAAAAATATATATTTTTACAGACCGAAAACATTTTTGTTTTGATTTTTGTTGTTTTATTGGAAGGAGGACACTGAAATAGTGGTCCTTGGTTTTGTGGGAAAAAAATGGTATTTACTTTTTTTGTAATTTATTAATTTACATTTTTAAATTTTTGTTATTGAATTTTTTTTTTTTTTTTTTGGTAACCTGGCTTAGTTTTAGCCTTTATTTTTATTTTTGTTTAAGACACAGACACATGCTTGTGTTCTGGTGTGTGTAGGTTGAAACAGGCTCAATAGGGTTTTGCTTATTATTTCATTTGCATGTCCACTAACATTAAAAATAGGACATTGCAAATAGCCTACAAGAGATTTTTTTTTTACTCTTATTTTTGTTTTTGGTTTTTATTGTACCTTTTTTTTTAACCGTGAGAAGTTACAAGCAGTAATATTCTCATTGGTGTCAGTTAAAGTACAAGTCTGTGGAAGTCTTGCTACTGACTCCTGAGAAAGATTATTAGGAGTGTAAAAAGTGCATTGAACTTTTTTTTTGTTTTTGTTTTTACTGAATTGAGTGTTACAAATAGTAGTGTAAACACTGCTGTGTTGACATTCCTATTATCAGACTGCAGGTATTCATTCTAATTGATCCCTGGGGGGCTTCTACTGTCCCTTGGTCTATTGTGTAGGCTCAGGCAAGGTAAGCTGAATGCTGTGGGAAGGATAATTGGTTTTCTCCACTAATCTAAAGGATAGTCTTGTTAAGAGCTGAAAATATTGTTTATTTTTACTATATTTTCTGCATTTTATTTCATTTGAGTTCTTGTGTATTGTTTTTTTTTCTGCTTTTTTTCTCCTTTACTGTAATCTCAAGTGACTTTATAGTAAAGGGGAACAATTAATGTAATTCAGCTCACAAATTGTGCATACTATCGCAATGGCTGCCTTGACCTGTCTAGAAAGTTTTGTAGAAACTTTTACTCTTAATCATGAGAACAATGAATTTGCCTGTGATGCTAAATTATTGGAAGAACAAGCAAAACCAACCAAAAATAACAAAAAATGTAAAAATCGAGCCTTAGCAGGCATGTTTGCTGCTCGCATGGCTATGAAGGCTAAAATACAGAAATTGGAAGATATAATCTATAATAAAAATATTACAATTTCTGAGAGGGAAAAGGAGAATACAGCTTTACAAAGCCAAGTACAAACCTTAACTACCCTTAGCCCTGGTTCACACTGGTGCGATTTGACATGCGATTTGACATGTCAAATCGCATGTCAAATCGGCAAAATTTGCCACAAATTGCGGCCAATGGCACCGTCCTAATCGGTGCGACGCCGCATCTGCGGCGCTGCACCGATTACAAAAAATAGTTTCTGTACTACTTTTTGCGATTTCAGCTGCGATTTACATTGACATCTGTTTCAGATGTCTTTGAAATCGCGGCTGAAATCGGGACTGCCAGCAGGAGTGAAATTGTGCGAGTTCAGCTGAACTCGCAGGCTTCACTCCCGCAGCCCCAGTGTGAACGTGGGCTAAATCAAATAGTTAATGCCTCACAGGAGGAAAATTTTAAAAATTACAAATTGGCCCAAAAAGACGTGGTACAATATAAAAGCATGCTAACTAAAGCTGAGACTGAACTGGACCATATAACAAGTGCATACAAAGTGCTAGATCGCACACAGGGCACGCAAACAGAGCCACAGTTGCTACAAACAATTTCAATCCTTAAAGGACAGGCTGTGGCTAGCATATGCGAACATAGTAATGCTACGGCACCTACTGGTGCCTATGAAATTGGGGATACTGAGAAATATGAAGAGTATTGGGGAGAGGAAGATATGGATCCTAATTCTACTTTTCCGGTGGCAATGGGAGAAATCGCAGAGCCACAAGAAAATCGAGAATGCACCATGGTCATAGACCCACCAGAAAATGGGGGCCAGCTATCCACAAATGAGGAGCATGGCAAGTTTTCCATCATGGGTAGGACCCAGATCTCCTCCTCTACTGAAGGAAATCAAACATTTTTGGGGTTTGATAATGAAGAAAATGAGGTGATTTCCAATGTATATCCAATTCAACCGGTAAAAATCCTTATGAGTGTGGCTGATTTCATTGGCAAAATTAAATCTAGTGAACACATGACTTCATATGCAACCATGACAGATATTTTAACTGATTTTTCTTCCCCAAAGAATCTTTTTCAGTACATTGACAATTTACTTAAAGCCACATGCGACAAAGAAAAGCATTTGAGGCTATTGGAGGTACTCCTACGGATCCTAGGAAAAGCAGAACTGAAGTGTAATCCCATTAAGGCACAATGGTTGGAGGAATTTGTGTCTTCTCTTGGGATTACAGTGACAGCAAACGGTAGTAAGATAGTAACTGAGGAGGTAGAAACCAGTCTACAATTACCTCTGTCAGTAAGTATGCCTACTCTCAGATCTTTCCTAGGATTGGTAAATTATTTGCCGCCTTTCATCCCTGATTGTGCCCAAAAGTCCACACCACTCTATGATTGGTGGAAAAAGGATACCCGATGGCACTGGACTGAGCAACACACCAATCCAGTGCAGGAGCTTAAAGAAGCTTTAGCACAAGCGCCAGCATTAGCCAACCCAGAGTACCAACTGCCCTTTCACAGTGAGACTGCCATATCAGAGACAACCATGTCAGCGGTTCTGTCACAGGAAAACCATTGGGCTCGGTTGCTCCAATATTGAGACAAACACACAAATAATTCTTCCACTAGGGCCCATGGCCTCCTTTACCAAGGAGTACCACATGAATGTGATATCATACCACAATCAGTTGCGCAACAATTCTTTAGACCTTTGTCAGCAAAGGAAAATGTCCCTGAAAATGCAGTCCAAATTTTCACAGATGGATCATGTTTTTACGTGGAGGGTTCCCCACATGCAGGATTTGGAATATACCTTAACAATCCACATGCAAAGACCCAAACATCAATCTTTCGGTCATGGCAAGTCAAATCAGCACAATTTGCTGAGCTGGCTGCAATTGCTCATGCCCTAGAACTGATGAAAAGGGACCAAGAAATAGTTTTATACGCAGATTCTGCGTGGGTCTGTAATGCTATTACAGTAATTCTGCCCTTCTGGCACACCCACCAGTACATGTCCTCAGATGGGTCTCCACTTAAACATGCATCCCTGTTGAAATTTATTGTAACATTGGTGCAAAAGTTGCCAGTCAAACCATGGGGGTGCAAAGTAAAAGGTCATTTAGGCACTGCCCCGTACGGGGAACAAAATGAGGTAGCGGATTGTTTGGCCAAACGAGGAGCACAAGGGGGGGAGATCTGGGAAACTCCTTTGAATTTACTGGACTCAGTCTTGTTCCCCATCGTTTGTGCCCTCACAAAATCCTGCAACTAAAATGTTCTGCTTTCTTCCCTTTTAGAGCCATGAAGTCGATGTGAATTGTGATCCTGCTCCATCTGATCAGACATACCAAGGGAGAGGAGACTGGAACGCTCATCAGCATGATCGTTGACCAGAATTCGGTCTACTGCCTAGAGGGGGAATCCGTCTTATTGCCTGTGTCCATTGTAGGAACTGTGGGGGAAGCAAGTTTATTGGTGGAGTCCCATGGATAATCAGCTAGCCTGGATTAATGGCGTTGCTGAGAATGCCACAGATCACCGGGATAGAGTCATGAGGTTTCAGAACGGATCCTTATTGATTTAAGAGACACGGTTGAGTGATGCCGGAGAGTGGAAATATTCTTTTGTTATCTCCATCCCCTTGTCCAGCAACACTCCTGCATCCACTCTTCAGTAGGTTACCTTGCATGTGTCCCCAAAGACTAACACCCCCGCTCCTACAATTTTGCCCAAAAATACAGCTGCAATCCCCTATTATGAACCAACATCCTTGGAATGCCCATCACTGCAAGAAGGACCACCTAGTGGGCTAACGGCAACCTCAATCCCTGGAATATTGTTTAATAACGTTAAGTTCATTCATGTGCCGGTGGTACTTAATTTGTCCCAGTGGAACATGGCGAATTCGGCTCATGTGTCCGGACAAATGTGTCTGTTTACTCTTCCTTGCTAGTAGATTTGATTGCCTCCCATGCAAGCCGAACTCAGGATCCATTTGTAGAACCAAACCTCCCTCCCCACAGGGGAATTTTCAGATCCAGAAAGTTAAAGGGCTTGGACAGCATACTCGCGTCCATCCCAGGACTTTTTGGATCTGGCATGTCAATTTGGAACCAAGCCAATTTGTCAGCAATTCACAGGCATATCGGAAATTTTTAACAGAAAGAGGGTCGGCAAGTGCTGAAACCAGTTCTGCGGGGTATGAGGGGCTTGCAGAGGAGGAAAGGTTTACAGTTTATAACATGAAGCTAGAGAGTATGGTATGGGCAAAGAGGTAAAATGCACTGCGTATGGAAATGAAAAGATACAGACCTTACCCAGTGGTATTGTACTCACACTAATACTAGTGGTGGAATGAATGTACATTCTGAAGACAAGTGCAAACCTGTGCCAGTTTCCACAATTCAAAATATAGGGATAGTGACACCACACCCAAATAGAGGGCCATTTGCTTGCAAGAAGAACCAGTCACTGTGCACTTACCATGACCTACTGTATGTGTCCTTCACAATGTCGCTGCCCGTGTTCCATCCACAAGATGACTACTTTCACACAATGGCATCCATACACTCCCTCGGATACCTCAAAAATGACGTGTACAAGGAAAGGTTGCACCTCCCCAAAATGCTCATTCAAGTTCAAGGGCGATGGAAAGCACCACACACTGCCTGCTGCACTGTCAAGGACCATAGATACTTATGCCGTTGTGATGTGTTCGAAATTGACACTCCAGTCTGTGGTCTAAGCAATGACCCGGATCCCACAGCCAAAGTAGCAAGGGATCCCCAACTGGAAAGTCCACGCCAACCACCTCAAGAAACCAGTCCATGCCAACCACCTCAAGCCAAGTGAGATGGAAGCTAACTGCCCAGTGAAGTTGTCAAAATGGAGAACACCAAGCACAAGGGTCACCTACCACATGGATGGACTGTACTGTGTCATTACCAATCACCAGACATTTCTCTATGGGGGTCAGTCGTGTCCAATACCCTATCCAAATTTTTACTTCATTCCACATGAGTACACTACTATTGGGGAAACTGTAGTAACCCCCATACCAGTGTTAACAGAAGACTATATCATTGAGAGTACCCCTGATGTCCCAGATCCTATCACATACATACCCCATTTTGATGTAAAAATGGATACTCTGTCAGTAAACCTTCACAATCTGCTTGCAAGGAGGGATACCCATATAATTCATATTAGTAATGATATGGTGAAAACAGGGAAGAGGTTGAATGAACTTTTACATGATGGGGATTTCAGCTTAGTCTCAACTAGGACCTGGGTGGAAATGGGAATAAAAGGTCTTCTCATATTGCAATGTGGGGTGCTGATTTTCATGACGGGCATGGTGATATATCTTGGCCGACTTCTAAGATGGCAGAGGGAGAAAATTAACAATCTAATGGAAATTAGACATAAACAATTACTCACTTAAGTGTGGCCTCGTCTCATCTGTCTCAACT
The DNA here is from genome assembly GCA_029206835.1 of Rana muscosa. Lineage (NCBI taxonomy): Eukaryota > Metazoa > Chordata > Amphibia > Anura > Ranidae > Rana > Rana muscosa. The sequence goes on from CM055122.1 coordinate 1,159,327,333, forward strand.
TGCCACAAGGGGTCATCTGTTGCCTTATGAGGAATGTTTATGAATAACTTCCATTGTAAACTGGGAATATCTGTACATATATGTATATATAAGTTAGAATAAGAAATGTGTGTATCTGTAAGGGTTAACTTGGCTGACAAGCTGGGCTTGAGGGAAATTTAATTACCAGTCCTCTGTTGAATATGCATGAAGGCTGGGTGACAAGGTGCTACGGAGTCCTCATGTCTGACGAGGTAACTTCATATTCAAACAAGCCAGGAAGAAACCACATCTGAAACTTCTAATCTATGCGGCACCGCCTTTATTCGCTAGATAAAGGCGTGTGTATTCTCCCAGGTTAACGAACCAATATCCATTTAAGGGGTAATTTTGCCTGGCTAGTTCCATGCATAGCTAAGTGCCCCATTCAAGGGAAGTTAACGACCTCCGGTTTAATTAATTTATCTTCAAATCCAATTATCACTAAATTCCAGTAAAGAGTGGGCTAGTGTGGGAAATTAATATAACGGCAGGAGGGAGGAGAGAGATAACAGTAACCAATCGTAGCCGCCCTGTTTTAGTCAATGGGAGAGGGCTCCATAAAAGGACCACCCCAATCAGTAGAGAGGGAGAGATGAGATGACCTGGGCCCAGGAATCATTATTATAGGTAATTATCAGACCATCTCCCAGCACTTACAGTATACTTGCTTGTCATATGTTTGTCTGTCTATTTGTAATGTAATGTATATACTCTGTATTGTAACCTAATACTAATATTTACATACTTTGTGTTTGAAACTAATATTTACTCCCTTGCCTAAGACTGTAAATGTTTGCGGGGTATTCAATAGACTAATAACAATTCTTTAATAAATGCTTATTATATTGAAGCTTTCACTACTTGTCCAAAGAACTCTTATTTAACCCAGATCATATCGTTGAGATATTGAATATTAAATATACATTTTGATTATCGCAAGACTGCTAACAACAAAACTAAACCCAAAAAAGGTTATATTGTTTAAAAAAATGAGCAGCCACACTTTTTTCATTTTCTTGTATTTTACTCTGTGCACAATCACACATATGTTTTTTTGTACATTTTTTGTGTCTCTACATTTTAGAAACATATTTTTGGGTTTTCACCTAACATGGCAATTTTTGGTGCTAATGAAATTACAAAAACTCTCCTCAACATACCTCAAAATACAACAATGTTAACGTCTAGGCAAGAGCTCAGACTTTTTTTTAAAAAACAAATGTCTATCTGCCCTTCATTAAAGATCGAGTGTTGTCACCCCCGAACAAGACAAAATTTGAAAATGCACACAATTTTAGGGTGGGTATAATAGGTTATTTACTTCCTCATCCCTATTGTCAACATGTGCTACCCGCCATCATGGGGGATCATTCAACATGTTTTGGGGGGCCAACTCCTTCTTCCTTTCACCTACTTGAGTTGTGAGGAAGAGGTTGCACCCCCAAAACACGTACATGGAGATCCCGTGATGGCAGATAGCACATGTTGACCCACTGTGTGCATCTTCAAAATTTGAGTTTTAGAAAAAGTGCTACAAAAGAGAACAAAAACTAGGAAAAAAAGGGGGGTTTTATTCTATTCGCCCCAACACATCAATGATGTCCTTAAATGTATTCTCAATATCATTAATCCTTTTCTTCATGAAGTCCAGTTGAGTACTACAATCCATTACTTGTTGGATGATTCTTTGTGCACTATCACTGGAGAATCGTGGAATTTCAGCAACATATTCATCCCCTAAAATAAAAATAAAAAAATAAAAATCTACAGGCCTACATCTCTTACATGAAGCTGTGGTGACAGATACTGACCTGTTGTAGTGACAAGTTTCACCACCTCATCCACCTCTCCTTCCTCCAATTCTCCTTCCTCCACCTCTCCTTTATCCAATTCTACTTCCTCCACATCCTCAGGTTGGGCTTGTTGGGGAGGTTGGGGTTCTTTAGAAGGTGTGGGGTTCCTGGGCTCCGAGGAGTGGTGTCCTTCCAGTCTTCTCTCCCCTATGAGATTCAAACAAATGGTACACTTAACACACACATATATGAAGTCATAACTACGAATATGAAACATTGCTTGCAGGTGGGATACACTTGTCTGTTTTGGCACAGTTCCAAGCTGAAGACCAGATTGTAGAACTTAACAAAGCTGGAATAATGTCCTTTTTGTGCCAATTTTCTCACATGGGCACCCCCCCCCCCAGCACCCACTGTAGCACCTGTGGGGGACACCCTAAAAAAGGTTGTTCTGGTGGCCCACACTATAATGATCCTGTAAGTGCAGATGTGTAAACAACTGCTGAGTATCCTCTCCTTTATATTTATTCAAGTTTGCATTTCATTCTATTTACAAACACATCATCTAGACAACAATGTCATAACATTTAGTGAATTTAAACATACATTTAAAAAAAAAAAACGGATATTGACAAATCATCGTATGTAGTGTGCAAACGATGTGTCTATATCGACCGATTACTGTGCCCTCTAAATTGTAGAAGATGTCATTTTTAGAATGTAAAATCTTTAAAAACTACAACAGGGAGCAACATGCAAGTTGTGAAATACAACAATAGGGACACAGGAGAAGTACTTACTTTTTTTAAGCATTCTGTTAATGCTCCTTAACTGCTCCGGCTCCCTCAGTTTGAGGTCAGACCACCTCTTTCTGAGCTGCTCCTTGGATCTTTTCACACCAAAATTCTTCTTCAGACTTTTCACTACTTGCTTCATAATTTTGTCCTTCCGAAGATTAGGGTGGGAATATGGCCCATGCTTTGCATCATAATCAGAATTGTTTAATATGGCCACCATCTCCACCATCTCCTCAAAGGACATATTAGATGCCTTGTAGCGCCTTCTTGTTCGTGACGTTTACCGCTCTGGGCTTGTTGCCTCATTAGAATTCTCTGAATTCACAGACACCTGTTGTGACTCCGCCATGTCGCCTGCGCGCCAAAAGAGAAGGGGCAGGGAAACATCGATAAAGAACGTCATGGGCGGGCGATGTGTGTCACACATGCGTAGTGTATATAAAGCTAACACACATGTGACGTACCTACGTTCTGTGTGCGGAGGAAGGAGTTAAGAGCACCGAACGTAAGACCGAAGGTATGATTTAATACTTGGTACATCAGTGGCCTATACTGCATAGAGATTGTTGAGGCATATATGGGTATAAATATTACTCGAGTTTAGAGTGTGATTGACATTTGTATTTTTGTCTGGTGTTTTGTCTTGCAGAAACAATGAATGCGTTTCTAGAGAAAGAATTCCTTTCAGGGTTTATAGATCGCTTAAGGGAGCTGCCCGCTCTGTGGGAGACCAAAAATCCGCTGTACAAAAAAAAGGGGTAAGGAAAGCAGCGCTGGAGAGCCTGCTCCCATTTGTGCACACCAGGATGCCCAATGCAACCGTTGAGCAGCTGGACACCAAAATTGGGACCTTGAGAGGCACATATAGGACTGCGCGCAATCGGGTCCTGGCGCAACAGCAGGGGAGGTATATGTCCCACATTTGTGGTACTACAACAGGTTGGCCTTTCTGAATGACCACATTACACCGAGGAAATCACTGTCCAGCCTTCCCTCCAGCCTTCCCTCCAGCCAAGATGATCCTTCTCAGGATCAGGAGGAGCCTTCCATCTTGGATGAGGACCCAGATCTGTCCGTCTGGAGCCAGGTATAGTATTTTCAAAACATTTATTGTGAACAAATTTATGATGTAAAATAGATGTTAAGATGGGAACAAATTTAGTCAATCAAGAAAAAGTGTTTGACATAGCAATAGACAGTAGTGGGCAAAAAAGTTTGGGAAAAGAATGCAAAATGATGGGGGCATAATGAGAGTATTATAAAAAGAAAATTAGAATTATTTGCAACAGTCAATGAGCTGAACATTGTGGGGGTTCTTTACTAAAAGAAAATCCACTTTGCACTACAAGTGCAAACTACAAGTGCAAAGTGCAATAAAAATTGCACTGAAATTGCACTTGGAAGTAAAGTCGCTGTAAATCTGAGGGGTAGATCTGAAATGAGGGGAAGCCCTGCTGATTTTATTATCCAATCATGTGCAAGCTAAATTTAAGATTTTTTGTTGCCTTGCATGTCCCCCTCAGATCTACAGCGACTGCAATTCCAAGTACACTTTCAATTAAATTTCAAGTGCACTTGTAGTTTGCACTTGTAGTGCAAAGTGGATTTGCCTTTACTAAATAACCCCCTCTGTGTGATTGATGAAACAAAACTCTAAAATATGTCTCTTTTTTTTTACACAGGAGGAGGTCAGCCAGGATGACAGGTCGGAAAATGTCAGGCAGGAGGAGGCTGGGGTTAGTGGCAGAGAGGAGGTGGCTGGTCCAAGTGGCAGAGAGGAGGTGGCTGGTCCAAGTAGTAGGACAAGGTTTCAGGTGCCTCCAATCCGCATGCCACCAAGAAGGGCCAGGAGGGATAGGTCTGTGAGTATGGCAGCACTGGCCCTCATTAAAGAGGCACATGCCACCCTCCAGCAGCCCTCAACCCCTGATGAGGGCTATGCGGCATTGGTCGGTATGAAAATGGCCAAGATGCAACCAGAACAATGGCTACTTTGTGAGGCCCTGCTCATGTCCCTTTTAAATAAGGGGTTGAGGGGCAGACTCACAGAGACCACTGTTATTTGTGACCACGGCCATCCTCCTGCACCTTCTTCTTATCCTCCACCTCCTTCTTCTCCACCTCCACCTCCTTTTTCACAACCTCCTCCTTCTTTTTCTCCTCCACCTCCTTCTTCTTCTCCTCCACCTCCTTCTTCTTCTCCTCAACCTCCTTCTTCTCCATCTCCACCTCCTTCTTCTCCACCTCCACCTCCTGACATGAGTACACCTCCTGAGGCACAGCCTCCAGCCAGGCGGACAAGGAAGGCTGCAGAGAAGGCTGCAGGGAAGCCTACCAAGAAGGCTGCAGGGAAGTGGAGCAAGAAGACCAGGAAATGATTCCCTTGCTGCAATGTGGTCAGACAGAAGGCAGCCTGTTGTAGTTCCACAGACTTGGGACATGTATCTAACCTGCTGCTGTTCCTGACTAGGGATGAGCTTCGAGTTTGAGTCAAACTCATGTTCGACTCGAACATTGCCTGTTCGCCCGTTCGCCGAACAGCGAACAAATTGGGGTGTTTGCGGCAAATTCGAAAAGTCTAAGGGAGAAATCTAAAGTGCTAATTATAAAGGCTTATATGCAAGTTATTGTCATAAAAAGTGTTTGGGGACACAGGTCCTGCCCCCCATGTATCAATGCAAAAAAAGTTTTAAAAACGGCTGTTTTTTTGGGAGCAGAGATTTTAATAATGCTTAAAGTGAAACAATAAAAGTGAAATATTCCTTTAAATTTCGTACATGGGGGGGTGTGTATAATATGCATGTAAAGTCGGGCTTGTTTCCCGTGCTTAGAACTGTCCCTGCACAAAGTGTAATTTCTGAAGGAAAAAAAGTCATTTAAAACTCACTCGCGGCTATTAATGAATTGTCGGCTCCCGGCAATACATAGAAAAGTCATTGATAAAAAAAAAAAGTGTGGGGGTCCCCCCAAATTCAATTACCAGGCCCTTCAGATCTGGTATAGATATTAAGGGGAACCCCGCCGCAAATTTAAAAAAAAATACGTGCGGTTCCCCCCAAATATCCATACCAGGCCCTTCAGATCTGGCATGGATTTTAAGGGGAACTCCACCCCAAATAAAAAAAAAATGGCGTGGAGTCCCTCCAAAAATCCATACCAGACCCTTATCTGAGCACGCAACCTGGCAGGCCGCAGGAAAAGAGGGGGGGACGAGAGAGCACCCCCCCTCCTGAACCATACCAGGCCACATGGCCTCAACATGGGGAGGATGTCCCCATGTTGATGGGGAGAAGGGCCTCATCCACACAACCCTTGCCCGGTGGTTGTGGGGGTCTGCGGGCAGGGGGCTTATCGGAATCTGGAAGACCCCTTTAACAAAGGGGACCCCCAGATCCCGCCCCCCCCTATGTGAATTGGTAAGGAATACATTGTACCCCTACCATTTCACGAAGAAAGTGTAAAAAAATAAAAAATAAAACACACAAACACCTTGGAAAAGTCCTTTATTAAAAAAAAAAACATTCCAGCGATGAAATCCAGTGTCCCGCGGCGATCCGATGTCCAGCGCTGTCTGTCATTGGCTGAGCCTGAGCGGACCTGATGGGGAACTTCCTTCACTGTGTAATACATGAATAGACCCGCCCCTTCTAAAGTTCCCCATCAGGTCCGCTCAGGGCTAAGCGGACCAGATGCGGAACGTGAGAAGGGGCGGGACTATTCATGTATTACACAGTGAAGGAAGTTCCCCATCAGGTCCGCTCAGGCCAATGACGTAGGCGGGGTCTGACATACCGAGGGGGCGGACCTGATGGTGAACTTCCTTCACTGTGTAATACATGAATAGACCCGCCCCTTCTAAAGTACCCCATCAGGTCCGCTCAGCCAATGACTAGGTGTAAGGCTAAGCGGACCAGATGCGGAACATGAGAAGGGGCGGGTCCGCTTAGCCTTACACCTATTCATTGGCTGAGCGGACCTGATGGGGAACTTTAGAAGGGGCGGGTCTATACATTTAATAGACTGCAGAGGAAGTTCCACAGCAGGTCCGCTCAGGCTCAGCTAATGACGGACAGCGCTGGACATCGGATCGCCGTGGGACACTGGATTTCATCGCTGGAATGTTTTTTTTTTTTTTTTTTTTTTTTAATAAAGGACTTTTCGAAGGTGTTTGTGTGTTTTTTTTTACTTTTTTTTACACTTACTTCGTGAAATGGTAGGGGTACAATGTACCCCTTACCAATTCATATAGGGGGGTGCGGGATCTGGGGGTCCCCTTTGTTAAAGGAGTCTTCCAGATTCCGATAAGCCCCCTGCCCACAGACCCCCACAACCACCGGGCAAGGGTTATGGGGATGAGGCCCTTGTCCCCATCAACATGGGGACATCCTCCCCATGTTGAGGGCATGTGGCCTGGTACGGTTCAGGAGGGCGGGCGCTCTCTCATCCCCCCTTTTTTCCTGCGGCCTGCCAGTTTGCGAGCTCGGATAAGGGTCTGGTATGGATTTTGGGGGGGACTCCAGGCCATTTTTTTTTTAAATTTGGGGTGGAGTTCCCCTTAAAATCCATGCCAGATCTGAAGGGCCTGGTATGGATATTTGGGGGGAACCGCACGCATTTTTTTTTTAATTTGCGACGGGGTTCCCCTTAATATCTATACCAGACCTGAAGGGCCTTGTAATTGAATTTTGGGGGACCACCACGCTTTTTTTTTTTTTTAATCAATGACTTTTCTATGTATTGCCGGGAGCCGACAATTCATTAACCACTTAACGACCGCTCACTGTATATATACGTCGGCAGAATGGCACGGACAGGCACAATCATGTACCTGTACGTGCCTGCCTTCGTATAGTTGGGGGGTCCCATCGGACCCCCCTTCTATACAGTGAGCGGTGGTTCTCGGTGCGGGAGCGATCCGTGATGAGGGGACGGCCATTCGTTTCCGGCCATCCCCTCGCGAACGCTCCTGGTGAATGAGAATCTTCCTCTGCCTGTGTAATGTAAACACAGGCAGAGGAAGTGATGTCATCTCTCCATGTGGCGGTCTTTTCGTCCAGAGCGCCATGGAGAGAAGACATCAGGTTAGTGCACCAACACTACACTAACACGTAGGTACACATAGGCACACATTTCACCCCCCAGATCATCCCCCAGGTCATCCCCTGCACCCCCAGTCACAGTGTCACTGATTGCAGTGATCATTTATTTACTGATCACTGCATTTGTGACTGTAAAAAGTGTCAGGGCAGTTAGGTTTAGGCCCCTTTAGGTCCAGGGTAGCCCCCTAACCCCCTCCTAATAAAGGTTTAACCCCTTGATCGCCCCCCAGGTAACCCTTTCACCCCCTAACGCCAGCGTCACTAAGCGATCGTATTTCCGATCGCTGTATTTAGTGCCGGTGGTGCCCTAGATAGCCAGTTATTTATTTTTAGGTTCGCTGCAGGTTTTTATAGCGTCAGGTACCCCCATATATTATTTTAACCCCCCTGATTGCCCCTAGAGTTAACCCTTTCACCAGTGATCACCGTATAAGTTTTACTGGTGACACTGGTTAGACAGTTAGTTATTTAGTTATTTAGGTTACCCGTCAGGTTTTTATATAGCGTCAGGTACCCCCATATATAACCTAATAAAGGTTTTAACCCCCTGATTGCCCCTAGTTAACCCTTTCACCAGTGATCACCATATAAGTTTTACGGGTGACGCTGGTTGGTTAGTTTGCTTTTTATAGCATCAGGGCACCCGCCGTATATAACCCAATAAAGGTTTAACCCCCTGATCGCCCGGCGGCTGATATCAATTAGGTTTTAGCACCAGAGAGGGTCTGCGTCGCCCCAGGCAGCGTCAGGTTAGTGTTAGTAACGCTAACACCCACGCGCAAAGCATACACCTCCCTTAGTGGTATAGTATCTGAACAGATCAATATCTGATCTGATCAGATCTATACTAGGGTCCCCAGCGGTTTAGGGTTCCCAAAAACACAGTGTTAGCAGGATCAGCCCAGATACCTGCTAGCACCTGCGTTTAGCCCCTCCGCCCAGCCCACCCAAGTGCAGTATCGATTGATCACTGTCACTTACCAAACACAACACACATAACTGCAGCGTTCGCAGAGACAGTCCTGATCCCTGCGATCGCTAACAGTTTTTTTTTAAGCGTTTGATACATTTGCTGACAGTCAGGTGCTTTTTTTACCTGTGAATCTTACTAGTGTACCCCTAAATTTAGAGCCCAAAAAGGCAAATCAAAGGTACACTAGTAAAGAGGCCTACGAGATTCTGAGCATGACAGATAGTGAAGAGGAGGTCACGCATCTGTCAGATTCAGGCTCAGAATATCTTCCCGTAGAAGACAGTGAAGTCAGTGGCTCCATGTCAGATAGCTCTGACAACGAAGATGAGGTCCCTGCTAAGGTCAGGCGTACCCGATCCCGATCGTCTGAGGTTGTTGAGGAGCAAGAACTGCAGGGCTCTCGTATCATGGAGCAGAGTAGTACTAGCGCCGCTATTCCTTCTGGTGAATTGGCAAGCACCAGTGGCCTAGTACAGCCTGGGCGTACATCCAGCACTGCAGAATCACGTGGTGACGTGGTGAGTCCCATAAGTGCAGTTCAAGCTGGCAAGCACAAGTAGTGTCCCGCTGCCACAAAAGAAGAAGACAAAGGCAGGCCCGTCGTGCCCATAGTGCCCTTCCTGCAGAATTCGCCTATCCTGATTGGGTCCCCACCACTTCTGCAGAACCCGTACTTCCCCCATTCACTGCCCAACCCGGTATTCAGGTGGAAACAGCTGATTTTATGCCAATTGATTTTTATTCGCTGATTTTCACGGAAGATCTCTATAGATCTATTGTGGAGTAATTTATATGCTGGTCAATTCATCGCCGCTAGTCCCCAGTTGCCTTCCATTGCCAAAGATTGAAAACCAATTACGGTTTCCGAATTTAAAACCTTTCTGGGCCTTTCCCTCAACATGGGCACACATAAATTCCCGTCATTGCGTGCTTATTGGTCCACGCACCCAATTGACCACATGCCCGTGTTCTCTGCCTCCATGCCCAGGAAACGATACGAGCAGATCTTGCGGTTCATGCATTTCAACGACAATGAACTTTGTCGTCCACGTGGAGACCCTGAATATGACCAGCTCTACAAAATTTGGCCCCTCGTAAACCACTTCAACTAACGTTTTGCAGCCTTGTTTATTCCCAATCAAGTTGTCTGCGTTGATGAGCCCCTGATTACATTTTCTGCCCGCTTGTCTTTCAAGCAGTACCTTCCCAGCAAGCATGCCAGATACGGGGTCAAGTTCTATAAGTTCTGTGACAGGGCAACAGGCTATGTATGGAGCTTCATGGTTTATGAGGGAAAAGATAGTCAGGTTGAGCCGATCAACTGCCCAGATTACATAGGGAGCACTGGCAAGATAGTGTGGAACTTGGTGTCACCCTTATTCGGAAAGGGGTACCACTTGTATGTGGACAATTATTACACAAGCGTGCAACTGTTTAGTCACTTGTTTGATCATCAGATTGGAGCATGTGGCACCGTGCGACCTAATCGCCGGGGCTTTCCCCAGAGGCTTGTAGATTCCCGTCTTAGGCTGGGGGAGAGAGCCTGCTTGAAGTGTAATAACTTGCTCGCTATGAAGTGGAGGGATAATAAGAATGTTTTCCTTCTTACCTCCCTTCATGCAGAAACGACAGTCCAAATTCGTACGGCGACTGGTGTTGTGGAGAAACCCCTCTGTGTCCACGAATATAACCAAAATATGGGAGGGGTGGACCTCAACGACCAGTTGTTGGCGCTGTTTCTAATTGACCGTAAGGCGAGACGCTGGTACAAAAAAGTGTCTCTATCCTTATTCTAATTGGCTTTGTGGATGCTCATGTGCTATACAGAGCTTCAGGCGGGACGTTATCTCTCCTAAAATTCCAGGATGAGATGGTCACAGAACTCCTGTATCCAGGCGGTTCTGCACCTCACCATCCCCAACCAAATGCAGTAAGCCGGCTGCATGAGAGGCATTATCCGTATGTCCTCGAGAGTACCCCTACCCAACGAGCCCCCCAAAAAAGATGTCGTGTCTGTAGCAAGCGCGGATTTAGGCGTGACACCCGTTATTTTTGTCCACGCTGTCCTGACAATCCTGGTCTTTGCATTGGTAAATGTTTTGAACGCTTCCACTCAAAAGTGAAGTTTTAGCGTAGGGTACAGCATTGCACAGAACAGGACACACTTACACAGGGTCTCCCAAGATGCCATCGCATTTTGAGATACCCGAACCATTACAGTTGTTAAAGTTACAAAAAAAAGTGTAAAAAAGAAAAAAAAAACGTAAAAACAAACAAAAAAAAAAAATATAAAATAAAAAAAAAAAAATAGTTGTCGTTTTATTGTTCTCTATCTCTCTCTATTTTCTCTCTATTGTTCTGCTCTTTTTTACTGTATTCTATTCTGCAATGTTTTATCATGCTTGCTTTTCAGGTATGTAATTTTTTGTTTTCAGGTGCGCCATTCAGCTGCAGCGCAGAATTATTTATCTTGACAGCAACAGCACTTGCTCCCACGATACATAAAGCCGTGACTCCAGTGCTGTAGGAGGTGATTTCACCACCACAGTTAAAAAAAAGAGCATATATGCCGAAGCATAGGGGCGGAGGAGCGATTTTGCTCCTAATGCTGCGTACATACGGTCGAAATTCCGACGGAGATTTGCCCGTGGAAAAGTCCGACCGGGTGTACGCGGCATAACTTTTTTGCGGGAGGATGCCCCCATGCTTCGGCATATATATATTTTAGGCACAGGTTGCGTTAAAAAATGTTTTATTTTTTACTAGGTTTTTTTGTTGGTATTTGCTTTGCAGGTATGGTATGGTAAGGTCTTACTGTTATACTGTAATGTTACTTTGTTTTAATGTTAACCATCATTTGCTTAGCAGGTACGCCATTCAGTTGCAGCGCGGATCTAGTTATCTTGACAGCAACAGCGTTTGCTCCCACGATACATAAAGCCGTGACTCCAACGCTGTAGGAGGAGATTTCACCACCACAGTTAAAAAAAAGAGCATATATGCCGAAGCATGGGGACAGCAGGGGCGGAGGAGCGATTTTGCTCCTAATGCCGCGTACATACGGTCAAAAGTCCGACAGAGGCTTGCCCGTGGAAAAGTCTGACCGTGTATACGCAGCATAACCTTTTATGCCATGTACATACGGTCAAAATTCCGATGGAGGCTTGCCCGTGGAAAAGTCCAACCGTGTGTACGCGGCATAACTTTTTTGCGGGAGGATGCCCCCATGCTTCGGCATATAAAAATGGTGCATGTATTTTCATCATTAATATGTGGGTGGATGAAGGGAGGTATTCTAATGGTGGGCATACCCACCGATCAATCTCTTTTTTTCATTCAGCCAACAGGCTGCATGAAAAAAAGATTACAATACATGTCCAACAAGGACCAGCAACGTACTGGTATGTTGCTGGACTTTGAATGGTTATACCAGAATGATGCCTGCGGGTTTAGGTATCATCTTGGTATCACTCTTTTCAGCCAGCGGCCGGCTTTCATGTAAAAGCAATCCTAGTAGATAATTAGCCTCTAGACTGCTTTTACAAGCAGTGGGAGGGAATGTCCCCCCCCGGATATAAACAGCGCCATTGGGAAATTGGAAAAGCATTTTATCACACCGATCTTGGTGTGGTCAGATGCTTTGAGGGCAGAGGAAAGATCTAGGGTTTAACCCCCCAATTTTTTTCAAAAAAAGAGTACCTGTCACTACCTATTGCTATCATAGGGGATATTTACATTACCTGAGATAACAATAAAAATGGTAAAAAAATAAAAATATGGAAGGAACAGTTTAAAAATAAAATAAAAAAGCAAAATAAATAATAAAAAAAAAAAAGCACCCCCTGTCCCCCCCTGCTCTTGCGCAAAGGTGAACGCAAGCGTCGGTCTAGCATCATATGTAAACAGCAATTGCACCATGCATGTGAGGTATTACCGCGAAGGTCAGATCGAGGGCAGTAATTTTAGCAGTAAATCTAATGTGGTAACCTGTAAAGGCTTTTAAAGGCTTTTAAAAATGTATGTAGTTTGTCGCCGCTGCGCGTTTGTGCACAATTTTAAAGCATGTTGTGTTTGGTATCCATGTACTCGGCCTAAGATCCTCTTTTTTATTTCATCAAACATTTGGGCAATATAGTGTGTTTTAGTGCATAAAAAAAAAAGTGTGTTTTTTCCCCAAAAAATGTGTTTGAAAAATCGCTGCACAAATACTGTGTGGAAAAAAAAATGCAACACCCACTATTTTATTCTGTAGGGCATTTGCTTTAAAAAAAATTAGAATGTTTTGGGGTTCAACGTAATTTTCTTGCAAAAAATTTTTTTTTTCATGTAAACAAAAAGTGTCAGAAAGGGCTTTGTCTTCAAGTGATTAGAAGAGTGGATGATGTGTGACATAAGCTTCCTAATGTTGTGTATAAAATGCCAGGACAGTTAAACCCCCCCACCAAATGACCCCATTTTGGAAAGTAGACACCCCAAGCTATTTGCTGAGAGGCATGTTGAGCCCATTGAATATTTTTTTTTGTCCCAAGTGATTGAATAATGACATAAAGAAAAAAAAATGTACAAAAAGTTGTCACTAAATGATATATTGCTCAAACATGCCATGGTTATATGTGGAATTGCACCCCAAAATACATTCTGTTGCTTCTCCTGAGTACGGGGATACCACATGTGTGAGACATTTTGGGAGCCTAGCCGCGTACAGGACCCCGAAAACCAAGCACTGCCTTCAGGATTTCTAAGGGTGTAAATTTTTGATTTCACTCCTCACTGCCTATCACAGTTTCGGAGGCCATGGAATGCCCAGATGGCACAAAACCCCCCCAAATGACCCCATCTTGGAAAGTAGACACCCCAATCTATTTGCTGAGAGGTATTGTGAGTATTTTGCAGATCTCACTTTTTGTCACAAAGTTTTGAAAATTGAAAAAAGAAAAAAAAAATGTTCTTTCTTCATTTTCAAAAACAAATGAGAGCTGTAAAATACTCACCATGCCTCTCAGCAAATAGCTTGTGGTGTCTACTTTCCAAAATGGGGTCATTTGTGGGGGTTTTGTGCTATCTTGGCATTTTATGGCCTTCAAAACTGTAATAGGTAGTGAGGAGTGAAATCAAAAATTTACGCCCTTAGAAATCCTGAAGGCGGTGCTTGGTTTTCGGGGCCCCGTACGCAGCTAGCCTCTCAAAAAGTCCCACACATGTGGTATCCCCGTACTCAGGAAAAGCAGCAAAATGTATTGTGGGGTGCAATTCCACATATAACCATGGCATGTTTGAGCAATATATCATTTAGTGACAACTTTTTGTACATTTTTTTTTCTTTTTGTCATTATTCAATCACTTGGGACAAAAAAAATATATTCAATGGGCTCAACATGCCTCTCAGCAAATAGCTTGGGGTGTCTACTTTCCAAAATGGGGTCATTTGGGGGGTTTTGTGCTATCTTGGCTTTCTATGGCCTTCAAAACTGTGATAGGTAGTGCTAGGTAGTGAGGAGTGAAATCAAAAATTTATGCCCTTCGAAATCTTGAAGGCAGTGCTTGGTTTTTGGGGTCCCGTACGCGGCTAGGCTCCCAAAAAGTCCCACACATGTGGTATCCCCGTACTCAGGAGAAGCAGCAGAATGTATTTTTTGGTGTAATTTCACATATGCCCATGGCATGTGTGAGCAATATATCATTTAGTGACAACTTTGTGCAAAAAAAAAAAGTTTGTCATATTTCCGCAACTTGTGTCAAAATATAAAATATTCCATGGACTCAACATGCCTCTCAGTAAATAGCTTGGGGTGTCTACTTTCCAAAATGGGGTCATTTGGGGGGTTTGTGCTATTTTGGCATTTTATGGCCTTTGAAACTGTGATAGGTAGTGAGGAGTGAAATCAAAAATGTATGCCCTTAGAAATCTTGAAAGCGGTGCTTGGTTTTTGGGGTCCCGTACGCGGCTAGGCTCCCAAAAAGTCCCACACATGTGGTATCCCCGTACTCAGGATAAGCAGCAGAATGTATTTTGGGGTGTAATTTCACATATGCCCATGACATGTGTGAGCAATATATCATTTAGTGACAACTTTGTGCAAAAAAAAAAAGTTTGTCATATTCCCGCAACTTGTGTCAAAATATAAAATATTCCATGGACTCAACATGCCTCTCAGCAAATGGCTTGGGGTGTCTACTTTCCAAAATGGGGTCATTTGGGGGGGTTTTGTGCTATTTTGGCATTTTATGGCCTTCAAAACTGTGATAGGTAGTGAAGAGTGAAATCAAAAATTTGCGCCCTTAGAAATCTTGAAGGAGGTGCTTGGTTTTTGGGGCCCCGTACGCGGCTAGGTTTTTTAAAAAGTCCCACACATGTGGTATTCCCGTACGAAAAAGAAGCAGCAAAATGTATTTTGGGGTGCAATTCCACATATAACTATGGCATGTTTGAGCAATATATTATTTAGTGACAACTTTTTGTAATTTTTCTTTTTTCTTTTTGTCATTATTCAATCATTTGGGACAAATAAAAAATATTCAATAGGCTCAACATGCCTCTCAGCAAATAGCTTGGGGTGTCTACTTTCCGAAATGGGGTCATTTGGGGGGGGTTTGTGCCATCTTGGCATTTTATGGCCTTCAAAACTGTGATAGGTAGTGATAGGTAGTGAGGAGTGAAATCAAAAATGTATGCCCTTAGAAATCTTGAAGGCAGTGCTTGGTTTTTGGGGTCCGGTACGTGGCTAGGCTCCCAAAAAGTCCCACACATGTGGTATCCCCATTCTTAAGAGAAGCAGCAGAATGTATTTTGGGGTGTAATTTCACATATGCCCATGGCATGTGTGAGCAATATATCATTTAGTGACAACTTTGTGCAAAAAAAAAAAAAGTTTGTCATATTCCCGCAACTTGTGTCAAAATATAAAATATTCCATGGACTCAACATGCCTCTCAGCAAATAGCTTGGGGTGTCTACTTTCCAAAATGGGGTCATTTGGGGGGGGATTTGTGCTATTTTGGAATTTTATGGCCTTCGAAACTGTGATAGGTAGTGAGGAGTGAAATCAAAAATTTGCGCCCTTAGAAATCCTGAAGGCGGTGCTTGTTTTTCGGGGGCCTGTACGCGGCTAGGCTCCTAAAAAGTCCCACACATGTGGTATCCCCGTACTCAGAAGAAGCAGCAAAATGTATTTTGGGGTGCAATTCCACATATAACCATGGCATGTGTGAGCAATATATCATTTAGAGACAACTTTTTGTAATTTTTTTTTTAGTCATTATTCAATCACTTGGGACAAAAAAATAAAAATTCAATGGACTCAACATGCTTCTCAGCAATTTTCTTGGGGTGCCTACTTTCCAAAATGGGGTCATTTGGGGGGGTTCTGTACTGCCCTGTCATTTTAGCACCTCAAGAAATGAGATAGGCAGTCAAAAATTAAAAGCTGTGTAAATTCCAGAAAATGTACCCTAGTTTGTAGACGCTATAACTTTTTCGCAAACCAATAAATATACGCTTATTGACATTTTTTTTACTAAAGACATGTGGCTGAATACATTTTGGCCTAAATGTATGACTAAAATTGAGCTTATTCGATTTAACTTATAACAAAAAGTAGAAAATATAATTTTTTAAAAATTTTCAGTCTTTTTCCATTTATATCGCAAAGCCATGAAGCCATGATTATATCTTGGTACAGGTACATCGATGATGTACTCTTTTTTTGGTCAGGTGACAGAGACGAGCTTGCACAGTTTATGGATAGTATTTCCATAAACAAATTTAATTTAAAATTCACGATGGCCTGTAGCCAAACTGAAATAAGCTTCCTTGATCTTTTGTTACATCTGGATAGAGATGGTGTTTTACACTCATCTCTTTACAGAAAGCCCTCTGCTGGGAATACTGTTCTACATGCATCGAGCTTTCATCCTGCACCGCTTGTGAACAGTATTCCCTACAGTCAATATCTGCGTATCAAACGCAACTGTAGTCGTGATGTAGATTTCAAGAAAGCTGCCCATGAGCTATATAATCGTCTGAAGAATAGGGGATACAGTCTTTCTGTTTTGAAAAAAGCTTGTTACAGAGTACTGGAAAAAGATCGTAATTCTCTTATCTTTTGCCAGAAGCCTAACACTCAAATTGACCAAGTAAGGATCATTACAAAATATTCCACTGAACATAAAAAAATCAGAAAAATAGTGGATACGTTTTGGCCCCTGCTGTCAGCTGATCCAATCATCAACAAATATATTGGAACAAAACCTCAGATAACTTACAAACGGGCACCATCCCTCAAGGACAACTTTGTCCACAGCCATTTTGAGCCTCTTAGTTATATCAAATGCTTAAATCCAGGAACTTTTTCCTGTGGGCACGTCCCTTTATGATAAACAGTTCTACTTGTGTTCTCCCCAATGGTCAGATCCCCCCATGCTAAACATAAAGTCACTTGTCACACTCCAGGCATTGTGTATCTAGTTATTTGCCAGTGTGGCGGATTTTACATTGGGAAAACAAAACACCCTTTTTTTAAACATATTCATGATCATATAAAACCTATTTTTAAGAACAGAATTGAAACAGCGGTTAGCTGTCATATTCGTCTTTTTCATGGCTTTGATGTAAAAATTATACGATTTGTGGCCTTGGAACACGTTCCACTTCATGTAAGGGGAGGAAACGTTGATAAAACTCTGTTACAATTAGAGGCTCGCTGGATTTATAATTTAAAAGCAACTGTTTTTCCTGGTTTCAATGAAACTCTTAGTTTCAAGCCTTTTTTATGATTTTATTGTTTCTTGATTTCTGTTTATCCTGGTTTCCCTCTCCCTTCTCTCTTGCTCTGGAAACTCTCCCCTTTTCCTTTCCCTTTTTCTTTCCCTTTCCCCCTTTTTCTTTTTATTTTTCCTCTTATTTCTGTTATTCCCTTTTTTCTTTTCTTTTTTTCTTTTTCTCCATTTCTTTCCATTTCTTTCATGATGTAAAAAATTCCTGTACTTATATTATTATTATAATAAATATTTCTGCTGGGTTCTTTACATTTATAAGTTTTGAGATAACTATCTTTTTATCTATATTTTGCATAAGTGTGTTTCTTATGTATCAAAGTTTTTTGTGCTCTTTATTTTTATATAAATTTATTGTAATTATTTATATATATATATATTTTTAGATCGACCTGTAACCTCTCCCTGTGAGTTGGTGGAGTCGGTTTTTGATGGTTAGCCACCTCCGCCACCTTTAAGATGATGGGGTGACCCCACTGACCGCCCTTGGGAGTGGTGGAATGACCCCACAAGGCGGTTTAGATATAGTGAGCTGCTGCGCTTTATCTTGCCCCCATACGGACGCCTAGGGCACATCGAGTTCTTCCTGGTGTTGCCCACCTTGTGTCCTATTGCTACCATGCTTTTCCCATTTTTCCCTATGGCTAAACCACCCTACCATGAATCGCCCACACTCTGTCTGGTTTTCCATCACTGGAGATCCAGACATATCGCAATAGGAATGTTTATCTTTCCTATCTGTCATCGCGTAAGGGCAAGCCCCCCTCATCTGGTAGCTTGGCCCTCTGGATCTTGTAGTTTGTACGACCTTCTGGGATTCAGGCGCATGCGCACAGACACCATCACGTCCACACTCCGCCGGTGAAGTCAGACGCCGGCTGAGTGGTAATCGCTCATAAGCCGGCAGCTCTGGCTATAGATCAGTCAGTGCTTCTTTTGAGGGCGACCTGATGCTATCTATCCATTGGTGTAAGGTAATAATTTGTTGGATGCTTATCCTAAGACATTTCTCCTTTCCTTTTCCTTCTTTGTATTCATCGAACTAGCGTTTGATTATTTATTTATTTTTTTAATTAACTAACTGTGAATGCCTTCTCCTTTTTTGATTTTCACATACACTTGCAAGTTATTAGATTTGTCTTGCTAGCTCTCTGGCATAACTTATATTTTTTACACTTTTTGCAGACATATTGCACAAGTCATAGCCAACCACGAAGTGACGATTTAATATTATATACACATTTCACTTGTTTATATATAATTTTTTATTATATATCATTTTTTACATATATTATTGATTTCATACCTATTTTCTTTTTCTTTTTGCTATTCAATAATCGTTGTATCTTTTCTTTTTTATTTTGTTTAGAAAAACTTTACCGATTGGGCTTTTCCCTTGAACCATTATTGGATTGAAATTTTGAAAGTCCCTACTTTTAAAAACCTGTCCCATTCGGATATATATATTCTCTGTGGATCCATGTTAACAGGCGCCCTCTTCTGTCTACCTTCTCTGACGTATTTATGCTTCATAGACTTTGATTTTAAGTGAGTATTTTGTCTTTACAAGTCTCTATTGTAGGAATTTTTGATATTTGATCCTGTTATATGGACAAACAGCCCTTTTATGGCTGTGTCCTGATACATACAGGATTATATGTATTTATTATTACCCACATAATTATGGTGGCTTTTTATCTATTTACTTGCTTTTGACTGAAATTTGTGTACTCTTTTACTTTCCTATGGCTAGGTCATATGAGTGATCACTGTGGGGGCTTGTTTGCTCGGAGTTTCGCTCCTTCGGCCGCCTCGGGAGAGGTCCTTCCTGCCCTTCCCCCTGTGTGGGATACTCCTCCACTCCCCTCTTTCTTTCCATCTAGGGTCTCTTGTGGTAAGTTACCAGCATCATTTTAATTGTGGACCTGATTACAGTCCGATCTCCAATGTTTTCAAATTGACTGTCCATTATTGATTTCTAAGTGTTAATTTCTTCTTCTTTGTCTATTTATCAGTTGTTCATCTGTTTGGATATCTGAGACATACTTTCCCTGACA
Organism: Rana muscosa; assembly: GCA_029206835.1. Taxonomy (NCBI): domain Eukaryota; kingdom Metazoa; phylum Chordata; class Amphibia; order Anura; family Ranidae; genus Rana; species Rana muscosa. The sequence goes on from CM055122.1 coordinate 1,159,346,845, forward strand.
AAGCCCTGAAGGGCGAAACATGTTGGGACTCTGTATGATCTTCTCAGTCAAATATTGATACAACCACCATTTTTGAATTGACCCTATCATGAAATGTGTGATACTACTCATAATTTTTATAAATTTTGTATAAATTGTTAATAAAAAATTATTATTTTTTCAATTGAGTCTTCCACTGTGTTCAGTACCATGTCAATAGCACCGCTATAGTCCCGTACACTTTTCCTCTCATGTTTTGTCATGTATGGAAGATGTCTGGAGATTTACCTTCCTTTTTTTTGTTGTCTTTTTCGTCTTGTTGAAATAAAGAAAAGATTTAAATAAAAAAATAAAAATGCATGGACCAAAATGTTATGCTGTGCACAGAGCTTGAAAATTGAATCAAGACTTATTTATGGTAAAAATAATTCTCCAATGAATTTTATGTTTAAGCATAAACATATATCATAACAAAACCATTGATAAGACTACTAAAGTCAGTTTTTCTCTATATTTGAAAAATAATAATTTCGTACTGCAGTTAGAAACAAAATTATTTCAAATATGCTACAAAGTTTAAATGGTTTTAGTAATGTATATGTTAAATAATTCAACTATCAATAGATAATACAAAAGGGGGTTACTTGGTTTTCTCACTGATTACCAATATCTTTCACATTCACACCAGGAGTGCTCTGTGTGCCCAGAACCGCCCAGGTTGTTGCCTACGATGGAAATGCCTCCCCACCTCCCGATACTGATGCCCTCGGGTGGCCCACGGTCCCTGGCATTGCACCATCAAGTGCACATATACTTGTAAGTGATTTTTAGGGGTGCCCTTGATCTATCCTCCCCTTTACCGATACAATCTAACTTACCTAGATAACATATTTCCCATTTCAGATACAACACGTGCTGACTCCAGAAGGGTGGCTAAAGCCGCAAAACGCGTTGAGCTACCAGATGCCATGTACCATACAATCACATATTTATCACACTACTGTGCCAATATACATATACCTTTTGTCAGGTCACCTGTGGCCAGATGACAGATGCACACCGTAGGGGGACAGGAGTGCACCACAAGATAGTGAACCCTATGGCTGACTGCTGCGGATAGGAAACTGGGTGGTTGTGGAAAGCGGGACCAGAGGAGCACAACCGGGATCCTACAGGAAGCTAGAGCCGAGATTCCCCAGGGCGCGGAGTCTAAGACCCAGCAGGTCTTCTCCAGAGCCTCTAGTGGTGAGGATATTGCACTGCAGCTAGGTCCAGGTCGCGGCCCCTAGAGTCTCCTAGCTCACGCCCCGTAGGGTAAGAGGGAAAGAGGGGAAGCAGCAGCACAAGATACAAGAATAGCGAAGGAAAAGCCGAAGGTCAAGGGTCACAAGCAGACAAGGAAAACGAAGGACAAGCCGAAGGTCAAGGGTCACAAGCAGACAGGGATAGTCAGGAACAAACCAATAACGTAACAGAGAAACAGACGTAGCACGCGGCAGGCAGGAACCCAAACACACAATGTATAAACAAACAAGTTGATCAGCAAAGCAGGCTTGCAGTGCACAGGTTAATATAGTGTTCTGTGATAGGGCCCGGGGTGGAGTCAGGCTGGGAGGAGATTATAAAGGAAGCCAGGTGAAAGGGTCTGGCCTCTAAGATGAACACATGAGGAGGAAAGGTAAGATGGCAGACAGACATTAATGCATATCCATGACACCTTTATATATTGTGACAGGGACTAGAAAGCTCAAAGACCATGCAGGGGCTATTGTACAATATATGTATATTGAATCATGAAATTTGGTGGAATCCTTGACCTTATCATGCGATTTATTATTTTAATCATGTTTTTATCAGTTACCACTGTTTTAGAAATCGACAATACGCAAGTGTGCATTTCTATGAATATGGTTATTAACGTATGTGTGTACCTACCATTCACGTTTTCAGTTGTCAACTCTTATCTTACCATGGATCAATATTTTTTATCATCTCATTCCCATTGTTGTTTTTTTCTCCCCCCATTCTTGTATCCTGATATTAATCTAGATAGACTACTTAGCCCATATAGCCCAACGTCACTTTGGTTACATTATGACTGTAATCATGATTTGTTTTATTCTCCTTATATGTTCATTTGTACTGTGGATTACTATGTAACTTGTGTTGAAAATGTTTAAAGCTTTTTTAGAGGTTATGTGCCCGTAATATTTTGGAGGTTATATGCCCATAAATATTTTTTATATGAAACTATAAAATACAAATAAACGTTATATCCCGGTCACTTGACCTCTCCTTTGCTGTCATGTGCTTCACTTAAAGTCCCACCAGGTACTCCTCTCTTTTTAATCGATTACAGGGATGGAGGCAACTATCCCTTTGATTCCCGCCTCATTTAAAGTCCCACAAACGCCTTTTTCCTCATATAACAGTATGTAAATATGTGTTTATGGAATATTAAATAATTTTATACCCACCACTGTATTCGATTGCTACCATGTGCTTCATCTAAAGTCCCACCCTAATTCTTTTTCCCCCTTTTTTTATATTGACAGGGATGGAGGCACATGATCTTACCAGGCCATGGCTTCATTTAACCACTTAAGGACTGCCGCATGATGATGTACGTCGATAGAATGGCACAGACAGGCACAAGGGCGTACAAATACGTCCACTTTAAGAACCCGTCCTTGGGTCGCGCGCCCACGACCCAGTCCGAAGCTCCATGACCGCGCCCGCGGGACCCGCAGACCCGATCGCTGCCAGTGACCCGCGATTGGGTCACAGAGCTGAAGAACGGGGAGAGGTAAGTGTAAACAAACCTTTGCCCGTTCTTCCTAGTGGCATGTCAGTGATCGTCTGTTCCCTGTCATAGGGAACAACGATCAGTCACGTCACACGCCAAGCCATGCCCTCCTACAGTAAGGATCACTCATTAGGTCACACGTAACCCCTACAGCGCCACCTAGAGGTTAAACCCTTCACTGCCAGTGTCATTTTCACAGTAATCAGTGCATATTTATAGCACTGATCGCTGTAAAAATGACAATGGTCCCAAAATGGTGTCAAAAGTGTCCGATGTGTCCGCCATAATGTCGCAGTCACGATAAAAATCGCTGATCGCTGCCATTACTAGTAAAAAAAAATATTAATAAAAATGCCAAAAACTACCCCCTGTTTTGTAGACACTATGGGGGTGATTTACTAAAGACCTGCGCCTGTCGTGCAGTGGAGAAATTGGAGCAATTCCCCAAAAATGGCACTCAAAACATTTATCTAAAAATAATGGTTCGCTTATATACACCAAACCATATTTACATAGGAAGCGCTGTTGCGCACTTGCTCAGTCTTTCGTGCCTACCATTAGCAAGCGCAGCCAATGTAATCTTCAACATTTTTGTCTGAATACTGTAGATAACTTTACTAGTTTACCATCTTCTGTTACCAGGCTAAAAAGTATGTATATAATATTGTTTAAATGCACAAATTCTGTCCAGAACATGTAGATCTGTCTTACAACTAATCAAGCCTTTTTACACCCTTCTTTCAGCTTACTCAACTGCACATGTGAATTGACAAACCACACCATTTTATGCTTGCCTGTCAGGGCGCACACGCTTTAACTTGTTAAATATGTGTGTTGCACACGGGCGCATCTGCGTTCTCCAGAGTGCACAATTGCTTATACATTGAGCTTGTGCTCATTGTAATGCTGATCATGTTAATGAGCTTTTCCTTATCACATGGAGAATATTGCGTCCACTTTTATTCCTTTCATTCACTTATTTTTGAAACAACTCAATAATCATTCTAGAGATCTTCCTCAGATCAACAACTGTGCAGATGTTTGCTGGACTTGTAATTGTGCATTTTATAGTTATAGTCTATAATCATTGGTGGAGCCAAAACTTCCATGAAAACATCTTCTCAACACATGTCTGTGTATTGTGCATTCTGGACAATTCTTTCCCCATACACTGTGCAATCTGATTGCACAGTGTATGGGGAAATGAATTGCTCAGAGAAATGAGTGGATGTAAATGTCATCCAATCAGATTGGACAGTGTATGGGGAAGTAATTGTCCAGAATGCACAATACACAGACATGTGTTGAGAGCCAACTTATGCCTTTACTGTGAGGGTACCGATCATTTCCTCTATAGCTGCCCGGTGAGACCCAGTAAGTCTGCTCCCAAAGACATTCTTAATTATCAAGTTTCTGGCATTCCACAGACTTACGTCGTTCTCTTTATCTCCCTACAGCTACCGGAAGAGGCAACCCGCCTACCGGCTATTATTGATTCAGCCTGCAGCTGCTTCCTGGACTCCTCGCTTGCCTCAAAACTCCACTTCCCTCTGCAAACCAAGAACCACTGCCTTCAGGTACACCTGGCGTATGGCTCCTTGCCCCGCTCAGGGCTGATCACGCAAGAAACCAAACCCATCCTTGCCATCACTGACTCAGGCCATCAAGAGTTTCTGCGGTTTAACCTCATTCCCTCTCCAATGTTTCCCATCATTTTTGGCCTACCCTGGCTACAAGCACACAAGCCTCTCATAAACTGGGCCAAAAAGGAGGTCAATTTCACTTCTCCATACTGTTTCCAGCACTGCCTCAACTCAGTTTCAACCACTTGTGCTACCATAGCAACCATACCGGATAACTTGCAACATGTCCCCCCCGTATGCTTGGAGTTTAGAGACGTCTTTGACAAACAGGCCGACCGTCTACCACCGCACCGGCCATATGATTGTCCCATCGACCTTCTGCCCGGCTCTGAAGTGCCTTTTGGCCGTATTTTTCCGTTGTCTGAGACTGAGTTAAAGGCCCTCAATGCCTACATAGATGAAAATTTGGAAAAAAAATCATCCGTCCTTCTTCTCCAGCCGGTGCAGGGAGGTAGATGGTGAGAACAAATACGAAGTAGAATCTATTCTGGGATTCAGGAAAAGAGGCAGACAACTGCAGTATTTGATTAAGTGGAAGGGGTATCCCCCTGAAGACAATTCTTGTGAACCATCTAGAAACCTGCATGCTCCCCGTTTAATTCAAGCCTTTCACCAGGAACATCCCGAGTTGATGTCCAGTTTCGGCATCCGGAGTCCGCCCCTCGGGGGGGCACTGTCAGAGAAATCCTCAATCTAACCAGCCCCCTGTGCGCACGTGCGGCCGAACGGCGCTTCGGCGCCTGCGCGGGACGGCACTTCGGTGCATGCGCGTGCACGCGCTGGTGGAACAGAGCGCGCGCATGCGTGCCAGTGCAACAATAGGAATACAGGCGGGCCTATATTAAGAGGCCTAGCTGCACTAACAGGTTGCTGGTTTGTTGTCAGCTTTCCTGTGTACCTGGTTTCCTGAATCTGCTGTTTAAACTTCTGTTGTGACCCGGATTGGCTTGACTACTCTTCTCTTCTCTCCTGGACCTGACCCATGGCTTGCTTTACGGACTCCTACCTCTACCTGTGTTTGACCCTCGGCCTGTGACTCAGATCTGCTGTTATCTCCAGCCCCTGACCTTCTGCCTGCCTCCCGGATCTGCCACGTACCTCCAGCTCTGACCAGTTGCTTGAACTTATCTGAACTCTTTCCTTGTCTACTGTGTTAGACCCCCGGCCTGCACTTCCAACATCAGCAGCCCTTACCCGGACTCAGTCTCCTGCCTGTCTCTGCTGGCCCCTGTCTGTTCTGGACTGTTCTGGACTTCTTGCCTTCAGCCAGTTCCTGATAAGAAGTCTGCTTCTGCCTAGTGTTTGTCCCTGCTCTCGGTCAACTCAACCCTACCAGATCGTCTAGCAAGACTCTCCCCACCTGCTGGTAGCCAGTGCCTCTTTGCGCCATCCTCTCCATGTTTCACCTCCTGGGGGCGGAGTGCGTCAAGTCGCAAGGGTGACCTGCTCTCGGCATCTCAGCCTCGGTAAGTTCATACCTGACACAAATGCCACCAAAAGAAAGCTCTATTTGTGGGAAAAAAAGGACGTCAATTTTGTTTGGGAGCCACGTCGCATGACCGCGCAATTGTCAGTTAAAACTATGGTCATTTAGCTACAAAATGGTCCGGGGCTTAAGTGGTTAAAGTCCCAATTTTCCCCTTCTCCCCCAATTTTAGTTATCAATAGATAGAATAGAATATTAATACTTTATCGGTGGTCTAAGAAACTTTTGTTTTGGGAAGTATCAACTGGGTGTCCAAAGGACTTCTTCCCCACTCCTACATTCTTCCGTACTGTCTTTCTCCTGCTCTCTATTTCCGTCTCCAACTCTCAACATATTTTCCTCTTTCCAAGATTCTTTCAGCTTCCCCCCACTATCATGTGTAACCCTCTATATACCCCTATGTGGGGGTGGAAATGCCTTTTCACGTCATGAATGACATCAAACACATATCATTTCCCGCTCAAAACTTATAGGGAAATTGTAGTTTACTTTATTCACAGTGGCCGAAGGGGGTGGTATTGCATAGAAAATTTACTTTATTTAATTCCTGAATAACGTTTTGACTTGGGCTTAAAGAAAAACTATGAATTAGACTGAAATGTCACTTATGTGTCAAATCACTCCAGACCTAGCGGTGACTCATGAGATCTATTACTTTAAGAAAATGTACCCTCACTAATTACCTTTCCTTTAAATTCCTTAAGTTAGGTAATGTGGAACTTAACCCCAAGGATTTACTTTAGAATCCCAATTAATTTAAAATATTCATAATGCTATAAACATGCTATATTCATTATTACTATTTCCACGATTAATATTCAACAATAGATAATGAATTATATATATATATATATATATATATATATATATATATATATATAGGAAGGCCAGTATGCTGGCCTGAAATTATGGGAGGAGTTTGAGGGGTACTTAAGCAGACCGTCCACCATCATCAGTGTCGGCTCTAGTGCGCGGTATTCGTCGTCATCAGCCGACGCCATACGACTCGCAACGTCCGTGTTGTCGCTTTCGTCCCTTCCAGCTTCGCTCGCAGTTGATCGTATCCCCGCTCGCTGTCGCAGGTAGGACCGGCCATTACCATTCGTACGAATCGTAGCGCCGGTACACGTTTTCTTCTTTTACAAGTCACACGGTTCATAACCCCGTGTTTTCCGTCTGCATCGTATGTTTACCGGCTAGTCCAGTTGTCTTTCGAACCCTGTCGCACGCACGTTACCACCGGTAATGGCCCGCCTAGACACTACGTCTCACAGAGCTGTTGTACGAATTACTCGCAGCTCGCAAGTCTCTTACCTCAAGTCGCACATCCGATACCCAGTCGTTGGACTGGTATCCCACACTGCACTTCCTTATCCTTAGTCACTGATGCCCTACACCTCCTACGATACTCTCCCTTCACCTTACTGATGCCCCACACCTCCTACTACTCACACCATACACCGAACAGTCCGGTCCGGCTCTGGTCGCTAACAATTGGCACTACAGGCCGGACCCTCGGCAATCACAAGCCCCTTCAACTTCGAAACACCGAACAGCCGTCCGAGTCCAGCCGTATCTCCGGCGCTACGATTCGGACCCGGCAATTCAAACCCCCTCCTTGCACCCGTTATCAGCCCGAATACAGGCACAGCATCGGCTCAGAGATTCGGATCTCTGGCATCCACGTTTGTTCCGAGCACAGTCGCACCACCGGCTCATCGGCTCGGATCTACAAACATCAAACTTCTAAACCATCCGAATTCAGTCGTAGCATCGGCTCAAACTTTCGGATCTATGGCATTTACACTCGTTCCGAGTCCAGTCGCATCACCGGCTCAATCGACTCGGATCTCTAGCAACAAACCCTTCTATCCGATCCGAACCCAGTCGTAGCATCGGCTCAAAGGTTCGGATCCTCCGCTAACATGACCGATCCGAGCACAGTCGCACCACCGACTCATCGGCTCGGATCTACAAACATCAAACTTAGAACTGATCAGACCCATCCAACCGATCCGAACCCAGTCATAGCATCGGCTCAAAGGTGCGGATCCTCCGCTAACACGACCTACCCGAGCATAGTCGCACCACCGGCTCAAACGGTTGGATCCGCAGCATCAAACTTTCTTTTTTTTTTTTTTTTTTTTTTTTTTTTTTTGACTAAAAATTTTTATTCTTTATTTTTAAATTAATGATAAGATGGACATTACATACAGGTACAGTCTCAAGTTACATACATTACTTTAGCAACATACATCTCCAAGTATTGCACATGCAGGGCTTAACAACACTCTAAATAATACAACTCCGGCCTTCTTGGGACTTTATCATGGGTCAGGAGCGTTGGCTCCATAACATCAGTCCAGGAACTATAATCAACAGTAAACTTAGGCTAGGGAGCCTGTCACCCCTCTCGGGAATATTCTGTGAGCAGGCCCTTTATATGAAGGTCCAGGCATAGAAAGCGCAGCCCAGAATTTGGCCGACCCCAATTGCACATGTGTGTAGATTGATACTATATTATTGGGACAGAGTATCACGGTACTTGAGAAAATATTCATAGTATGACCCATATCTAATTTAACACTACAACAATACCTGTATTTAGATTATCAGGAAGAATAATGATGTTACCAGGTTCACTGCTCTAAACATGCTACCGCGCCTTTCCACATGTCTTCGCATATACATAAGAAATCAACAAACAGTTTACTCAACACTAGAGGACGTCATATAGTGGTGGGCCACAGACCCCAAAATTTCTGATGGACATGTATTTTGTTCAATTTATACGCTAGCATCTTCTCCATTAAACATTGAGCATTTACTCTATTTATGACCTCCAACACAGTAGGGGGGTCTGGGGATCTCCATTTGGCTGCAATTGATATACGGGCAGCAAATAGGATATGTACAATCACAATCCTTTGTGCGCTTGGGAAGGAGTCTATCCCTAATGTAAGAAGTGCTAATTCTGGGGTGGGTTTACACTTCGTTTTGGAAATGTCTGAGATGAGTGAAAATACATCTCTCCAGAAGTTATGTAGTATACTACAGTGCCACATAACATGTAGGAGGTTACCTCTGTGCTGACACTCTCTCCAGCAAAGTGGGGAAAGAATGGGGTTCATTGTGTGTAGGCGCGTCGGGGTGATGTACCACCTATGCAGTAACTTACACGAATTGTCCCAGTGATCTACACAGGCTGAGGATACCCTATTGTATCTAATAGCAGTCATCCATTGTGGGAATGTAAAGATTGTCTGTAGTTCAGCCTCCCATTTGAGCATATTCGGGGTTTTGGAGTTCTTTAATTGATGGTTACAGAATCTATAGCAGAGAGATATACCCCTTATGTTTGTCTTGCCCCTGGACATGAAGAATTCCCATAGGACTAGTGGGACTTCCGTGGTATCATGAGGATTCATTTTATTATAACTCCGAATTTGCTGTAGCATAAGGGTGTCAAGTGCCGAAGGTTGAGTAATATCTACAGTGTGAAAATGCACGCCCTTTTGTTTCCAGTGATGTGTTGAGAAGTTATGAATAAGGAATGTGTAGGTCGTGAGAGGCTTTTCTAGTTTGTGAGTAGTCTCCCCCGGGAATTTCATTTTGGTGAGTAGGGACCACGCAGCAATTGAGGCCCTAATTGTAGGGTAATCAGGTATTAGGGGTTTGTGATGTATGGTGGATGCCATCAGGAGTGCAATCAGATCATGAGTTGGTGTAACCTCCCTTTCTATTTGATTCCATAAATTATCTTCCTGACTAGAGAACCAAAATTTCAGCTGGTCCAATAAAGAGGCAGTATAGTAGGCATACGCGTTCGGTAAGCTTCCTCCCCCCACCTTTTTGTGTAAGTAAAGAATTTTCATCGCTATTCTAGGTTTTTTATTCTCCCATATGTAGGCATTCAGAAGCTTTGCGAGATCCGAGAAAAATTTGTGGGGTATAGGGATTGGGATGGTTCTGAAAAGGTATAGAATCTTGGGGAATATTTGCATCTGATAAGCCGCAATCCGCCCCATCCATGACAGTTGGAATTTGGACATCTGTAAAAAGTCTTTCTTGGTCTGCTCTAGGAGGGGTAAAAAATTTTCAGAGTATAGTTTGGATGTAGGGTGGGTGAGTTGGATACCTAAGTAGGTGATAGAGGGGGCATCCCAGGTGCAAGGGAATAGTAGTTCTAGTTTGGCGACCATATTGTGGGGTAAATGAAGTGGCAGGGCAAAACATTTAGAGGTGTTAATTTTGTAATATGTTATCCTCCCAAATTCATTAATAACTTCCGTGGCTTTACTTAGTGAGATGTGTGGGTTGGTCATGGTAAGAATCACATCATCTGCAAACAGACCTATTTTGTGTTCCGTGTGACCAATTCGGAGGCCTGTGATCTCCCCAGTGGATCTAATGATTTCTGCAAGGGGTTCTATTGCTAGGGAAAAAACAATCGGAGACAGCGGACATCCCTGTCTCGTTCCATTTGTGAGGTTGAAGGAATCAGAAAGCATCCCTGACGTAAATACTCTGGCGGAGGGATTCGTGTATAAAGACATGACCGCTGAATGCAAGAATCCGCTTATGCCGAATTTATGTAGCGTGTGTGACAGGTGTGACCAGTGAACTCTATCAAACGCCTTTTCCGCGTCTAAGGCTACAAATATGCTAGGCGTGCGATTGAGTTCCGCGTGTCTCAGGAGATTGATCATTTTCCTAGTGCCATCTGGGGCCTGTCTGCCCTTGACAAAGCCCACTTGTTCTAGCCCAATGAGTGTAGGGGTTACATTGAGTAGTCTGTTTGCTACTATCTTTGCATAAATCTTTAGATCCGAGTTCAGGAGTGAAATGGGCCTATAATTCTGGGGGTAGGCCGGATCCTTCCCGGGTTTTGGGATAGTCACTATAATTGCTTGGAGCATTTCCTTTGGGAATGCACAGGTGTGTGCCGCCGTATTGTATAGATCTACCAGTCGGGGGGCGAGCAAAGATGAGAATGTTTGGTAGTATTCGGCTGAGAACCCGTCGGCTCCCGGTGATTTGTGTTTGGGAAGTTTCTTAATTACGTCCTTGATTTCATCTTCTGTAAAGGGCGCATTAATTATGCCTAAGGTCCCCTTATCTATGGACGGGAGGTCAATCCTTTTAAGAAAGTCAGTAATCTCAGTTTCTGTGGGTTGATGGGTAGACTTATCCTGGTTCAGATTATATAAGACCTCGTAGAAGTCTTTAAACGCGTTTGCTATGTCTTTGGGGTTCTGATATGAAGTATTATTAGTGGGATGTTTAATTATAGATATTTTGGATTGTGCTTGTCTTTTCTTTAATTGGGATGCTAGTAACTTCCCCGCTCTATTGTTCTGGGAGTAGAAAGTTAGTTTAAGTCTCTTATAGTAAAGGTCGTAGTCTGATTTCAATACTAGTCTCAGTTCCTCCCTCCTGGAGTTCAATTGTTGTAATAAGGAGTGGTCCCCATTTTTTTTATGCTTACTTTCCAGGTCAGCTATTCGGTCATGGAGTTGCGATATATATCTGCTTTTTTTCCTTTTTTCCCTAGCTGCTATCTGGATCAAGGCGCCTCTCGTGAAGGCTTTGTGGGCGCACCAGATTGTCGCGGGGGAAGTGCCAGGGGTTTCATTGAATTCAAAGAATTCATTTAGCTTCCCTTGAATTTCCTCCCTAATTTTGGGCTGGGAGAGTAGATATGTGTTGTTACGCCAAAGTGGAGAGGCTGTAGTTTTGTTGGTGGAAGTTATATCAATGGTGATAGGGGCGTGGTCAGACCATGTGATGGTGTGAATATTTGCTTTGAGTACCTTTTGTAAAGTATATTTGTCCGTAAGGAAGAAGTCAATCCTAGAGTAACTCTTGTGGACCGGTGAGAAGTAGGTGTAGTCCCTCTCTGTGGAGCGGAGACAGCGCCAAGGATCATAGAGATCTTCCCCCAGGCAGAAATTACCTAGGGATGGCGCTCGTCTCCGCTCCCCAGAGGAGGAGTCAAGCATGTTATTCATAAGTACATTAAAATCTCCGCAAATGACTAGGTTACCTTTTTTCATTGCTTTTGCTTTTTGTATGGTTTTGCGTAAAAACCTAATCGGGCTTTTGTTTGGAGCATACAAGTTCACCAGTGTGTATACCTCATTGTTAATTTCGGTAATCAGGATGATATACCTACCATTACTATCATAGTGTTCATCTAGGAGGTTAAAAGATACAGAGTCCTTAATAGCGATCATTACTCCATTGTTTTTTTTTGAGTTATTTGCCGTGAAGACATGTGGAAATTTCTTATGGGAGCATTTAGGTGTACTTTGGTCCAGGAAATGAGTCTCTTGTACACACAGTACATCACAGTTCTCGTCCAGGGCAGTTTTCCATAGGGTTCTCCTTTTATAGGGGCTGTTAAGTCCTCTAGCGTTGATAGATAGCAGTTTAAGTGTCATTTGTTTCATTCATGGTGCTTCGGTGACATCTAGTGGCGCAATATGAGAATTGGCTGTAGCTGAGCATTAATTTCTGAGCAGTGAGGAGCTGTAATTTGGTTTTCATTACAGAAGCCTGGAGTCTCAAAATTATACAGAGACAAGTAACCATTGCAACGTCAATGGTCTGAAAATCAAAACATATAACCGTTATCATCAACAGGATGGATTTGGAACAATCCCAAAAGCAGTATTGGGGTAAAAACATTCAGGTGATTACCTGTTCAGCCGAACATCCGGGGACCATCTGTTCAGCATTATAAGGCGAAAGAGGCGCAGTAAGGTTAATTTGGAAAATAGGAAGTTCAGCACCATAGGACCATTATTAGTGTAGTACAGATGTGGTTATTTATCACGGTTGTTCCTGGCACTGCGGTTGTTGATAAGTTCCGATCTGGGTGAAGACTGGTCCATGGATTCAGGGAAACCTTCCTGGGGAAGGAGTCCCCACTTGCGGAGTAGTTCCAGACCTTTATCCAGGGAGGAAATGGAATACCATTCGTTGTTTTTCTCCAGAATGATTTTTGCAGGGAAGCCCCATCTATAGAGAATCTTATGATTTCTCAGCATTTTTGTAACCGGTATCAGATTATTTCTAGCCTTCATTGTGGCCTGTGATAGGTCAGCATACAGTGTGATTCCAGCATATGGGTCTGGGAGGATGTTGTTTTGCCTGGAAAACCTCATAAGCTGGTCTTTAATATGAAAGAAATGAATTCTGGCTATAACATCCCTAGGAATCTTCTCAGGGAGATGTTGTGGTTTGTGCAGCCTGTGTGCTCTGTCAATAATGACATCCGCTGTGGTGAGCGAGGGAATTGCCGTCTTCATTAGCTGCTGCAGAAATGAACTCAGTTCGGCAGGCTTAACTGTTTCAGGAATCCCTCTGAATTTCACATTGTTCCTGCGTGCGCGGTCCTCGAGATCTGAGACCTTCAGGCGTAGTGCTGTGAGTTCATCTTCTAGATCCACATGAGCATCCACCAATTCGTTGTGGGCTGCAGAGAAATCCCCCATTTTGTTTTCGACATGGGCTATTCTATCCCCCATTGCACTCAGCTCCCTGCGTGTGGAGTGAGCGATGTGAGCTATGTCTTGTTGTATGGCCCCTCTTAGCGTCAGGATCATATCCTTCATAATTGTATCGGTCATGGGCTGACCAGAGACAGGCATATCATCCAGCTTCTGGGCATATGAGGCAGCTTGCTCCATGTCGTCTCCCCCCCCTCCTTGTTCATTGCTATCATCCCCTGGGGCACTGACCCTCCGTTTCTGCTTGAGGGGGCTGTTGAATGGGGAAGAATAAGGGGGCTGAGTTAGTGTGTCATTAGGTAGCTCACCCTGCAAAGTGAATGTCGCGCTGTTCTCTCCCTCATGGCAGTGTGATGCATGCAGTCCCGCTGCGGCGCCATCTTGGGCCTTCCGGCCTGTCATGGAGGGATAGAAGTCCGTCAATTTTCTGGGCCCCTCTCTGTTCTTGCGTTTGGCCATGCTATCAGCGGGGTTCCTCCTGTCTTCCGCCGCTCGGATGTGCTGTTTCTGAGCCTCAAAAGCCGCTAAAGGTTGCTTAAGGTCCCCTGATGCGTCGGAGCTCTCCTCTCACACCACCATCCGCTCCGGCCGCCGGCTCCGCCCAGCGCATCAAACTTTCTAATCCATCCGAATCCAGTCGTAACGTCGGCTCTAAGATTCGGATCCTTTTCAAACACTATCAATTCTAGTACAGTCGCACCTCCAGCGCAGCAACTCAGCTTCCCAGCACTACAGACCCATCCTAACGATCCGAACTCAGTCGTAGCTGCAGCTCAGACGTTCAGTTCATTGGCCATTCGAAGTGCTAGTACATTACCGGTCGCATTAGCGGCGCCTCACGCTTGAATCATTCCCCGAAAAAAGAAAAAAAAAGAAAGAAAGAAAAAAGAAATAAATAATAATAAAAAAACAAAAACAAAACATTAATAATAAATAAATGAATAAATAAATAACAATAGTCGAATGTAAATAAATTAATAGTAATAAAATGCGACTTTTTCTTCATGCATTACATACACACCTTACTTTAATTACTCCAGGTTCATCAACGGACGGTCATCCCTACATACTCACAATTCACAAACTTTCCTTCTTTCGCCTCTCAGCAAGGCTACTTTCCCTCGCAATCGCTGCGAGCATATGACAAGTGGTTCAAATCCGCCACTCATCATCTCCAGTAGCAACACGGCTACTCACCTTTTCTCTGTCGCTTTCCCCACGCAGGTCAGTGTCACAGGTTTCGGGTCGACCCATGTCTCGACCTCAACCAGACTTAAACTACTAGCGCACAAGTCAGGTGCGTCAGTGCAAGGCCCCCCCTTGCTTTCTCCTCGCACTCTTTCACGACATATGTTTCTTCACATACACAATTTGACTGCTCGTGAGGCGTTAGTAACTGTCACATACTTCTGTGCACTACACTCTGTTTTCGAAGAGCGATCCGAGATCCTTCACCACACAGACAAGGTTGCCTAACATCCGCCTTGCTGGCAGTGCGAGGGTTAGCAGACCGACCACACGTCAACCACTACAGATCGAAACATTCTTACTTAGCATACCAGACTTCAGCCACTCGCCCCAGCACGCCCTGGGGGCTCTGGTTCATTAGTCTGTGCCAAGCACAGACAGCACCTGAGCTATCGGTTATCTAGCCAGTCACCTCCTGGCTCACCTCAGTTGCCTCGCATTCTTTTGAGTTTTCCAAATTTCACTCAACCGCGCTCGTACGCAAACTAATCTGTCATCTACGCCTATCGCTCCTTGCCCTGTCCTCACTGCTCTCCTTCTTCCTCCCCGTTTTCTTAAACCCTTCTATCCCCTCCAAACCTCGCAAACTTACTCTAAACATATGCATTCCCCTCCTTTTAGCCGACGCCATGCCGCGAGCCGACAGCAAACTTTTGCCCCACCATCACCCTTCGTGGGTCCGGCGGTCGGCAATACACAGTCCCCCAGACCTTGGACCACCCCCAGGCCACGGCCGAACTACGACATATGGGCATCCCCTACCTGGCCTCAGCCAGGAAAGCCAAGCTTAGGCTGCTGTTTCCACCACCAGCGGCAGCCTTACCAGACACACAAGCTCCATCGCAGTCGATATCCTCTGCAATTATCCAGCTGCACGCCTTGGCGACCACACTGGCAACTGCAGTCACCGATGTCCAGGCTAAAGTAAGGGGCCCTGGAAACACGACCAGCCACGCCCCCTTTAGCCCCAGTCTCCACCGGCTGGCACAGTGCCAGCTAACACCAACTGGAGCACTATTGACACAGAACCATTCTACCGCCACTTCACGACCTTCGCTCCCCACTCTGTACAATCTGTCAATCTGCCACCCTCACGATTAATTGGTGCTCCGAGCTGAGTTGCAGACAATACGCCTCATAGATTGTCAGCAAGCCACACAGTCCTCCCAGTCGGGCACACTAGGACGTCTAA
This sequence comes from Rana muscosa, assembly GCA_029206835.1. Lineage (NCBI taxonomy): Eukaryota > Metazoa > Chordata > Amphibia > Anura > Ranidae > Rana > Rana muscosa. The sequence continues at coordinate 1,159,362,713 of CM055122.1, forward strand.
CTTGTGCACCAGGGGGGCGCAGCCATCTCCAACAACTTTCTAGGGTTGATTTTACCCACACCGCAAACCTCTGCACATCTGTCTCCTACTCCAGACGGCTCCCCTCGAAGTACCTGTGGCACCGAGCAGCAGAGCCCAGCTTGTCTAGGCCGCACGCACGTCGGGCGGCTTGGCTTCTCTCCTCACATCCAACTCTCCCTCTAGCAGCCTTTCTAGGGCAGGAGTTCACTACAGGGTTCCACACCAGACTCATCACATTACCCAACTCTACCCATGGAAAAAAAAAAAAAACACGCTCTCAGTAGCCCCGATGTAGAAGTTATCAGCACTCCGCTTCAGATTGAAATGCACCAGGGGGCATGCGATCAGCCCCGCCCCTCTTTTCGCAGTCACCGTTCACAGTACGGAGAGTCAGGCCTCGTACACACGACCGATTTTCTCGGCAAGAACCAGCAAGAAACTTGCTGGCAGAGAGGTCTTGCCGAGTAAATCGGTCGTGTGTACGCTGCTAGCGTGTTTCTCGTCGAGAAAACCGACAAGAAACCTCGACGAGAAAATAGAGAACCTGCTCTCTATTTTCTCGTCGAGATTCTCCTCGGCGTGTTTCTCGACGAGAAAAGTGAGTGTGTGTACACTTACCTGTCCGCCCGGAAGCCCGCGCATGTTCGAAATGAATTTGACGCATGCGCGGTAGCTTCCTAGGCATACGTAGGGTGTACCAAGATGGCGGCGACGGCATCGAATGTGACGAGCGCATGCTCGACGTAGTCGATGACGTCACCGCGTACACTCCTTTCAAAGAACCGCGGGTTCTTTGAAACGAGCGTGTGTACACTCGGCCGGGACAAGTTTCTTGTCCAAGAATCTCGTCGAAAAAAACGACATGTTTTTCTCAACGAGAATCTCGGCCGTGTGTACGAGGCCTCAGTCTTCGATCTTGTCGAGGGCAAGTTTTCTTATAAACTTGATTAGTTTACTACTTATCCGCGCCTCATTCTTCTAACGTACCCAGTTAAACTCCCTCATACCCTCACAGGAGTTCTCACTAAATACTAAACCCCCAGGAGTCCTAGGAATTCTAAAAGAGGTCTCTTAAATCAATATGCCCGTAACTGAGGAAAACGTAGGAAGTCTGGCTTAGCTCATCTCCTTCCGGACATCATCCTAGACAAATGCGCCATGCAGGCCAGCCCACCTCTCGGTAGTTTGACCCGCAACAGGACTGTCGCCCATACGTTACCGTCACGCCAGGGTGCACCAAACACACAGCTACTATCCCTACTGGGCATGCTCAACTTCACGATGAGGTTCATTCCTCAAGGGCGATCCTTTATCTCACGCTTCTTAGTGTTCCTCTCCCAGGCACAAGACCCTGACCAAGTCATTAAGCTAGACGCAGCCCCTATAGCGGATCTGGCCATCTGGGCCCATTTCCTCGAGAACTAGCATAGTAGACCCACGTTCATCCCATCAGCATCCCTTCGTCACCACAGATAGTCAAGGACATAGCAGCTTCCACAAGCTTCATTGCAATTTTTGGCCATCATTGGTTTGCGGGTCCGTGGCCGTCAGAGATACTCACAAATCCGCGTTTAGTCAGTCCTCCTCTCTATTCGAGATCTACCCCATAGTTGCAGCAGCTCAAGTATGGGGCCACACCTGGGCAGGACAGGCCGCCACGTTCGCCACAGATAACCAGCCCACAGTCACAGTCGTTAAAAGAGGCTGGTCAAAATCACTGGCCACCACGGCCTCCCTACGCAGGCTGTTGCTACTGTCCCTACAACATCAGTTCAGTATCCCCAGGGTCCACATCCCTGGTAAATGCAATACCTCGGTCGACGCACGTTCCCGCCTAACTATGCCTCATCCTTTCACCAGAGCCCGGGGCCGACCATGTCCGGCATCCCACGTTAGTCGCAACCAGCTCTGCAACGAGATAGCACCTCCTTGGTGCTACCTCCCTCATCGATGTGTTCTATTCTTCCAATACACTAAAGGCCTACCATACTGCCTGGAAGACCGGCTGGTTCCTAGCCGCTAACCCCGGGGCGGTTCCGGAAACTCAGACATATCTGGCCTTCGTTTCCTACTGTCACACAATACCATCAGGCTCTATTCAGCCGGCATCCAGCATTTATCTCTCTACTAGACCCTACCAAACCTTCCCTGTTCGCCGCTCATGCGGTCAAAACCATACCACGTGGCATCCACAGGCAGCAACCACACACACTGATACCTAACCCTTACCAGTGACCAACGCCGTATTCCAGGACATGTCTGCTATGCTTCCACGTTCCCCCTTCGGTTATGACCCAGCCTGGTAATTCGAGCAGCCATTACCTAGCCTTTCCCGGTTTTCTGCGGCCCAGCAAATTTACTGTCACGAACCCGAATACCAAGTACTACGCAGGCACCACCTGACTCACCACCTAGAGTCGTTTCATCCTACACCCCACGGTGTCGGGAAACGCTACAATCTGGTCCCAGAGTAGACGTCAAACTTTCCAGACGCACAACGCCCGGTGCCCTATGGCCGTTCTAAAGCAATTGGTATACTCTACTGCCCGACCTATCAGAGGACAGCCTCTACTACGTTTCCCAACTGAACCCCTAAGCAAGTACCAGTTCATCAGTTAAGTCAGAACGCTCCCATGCATCTTAGGCCTTAAACCCAGGTCGTTACTCAGAACATTATTTCGCATGGGAACAGCCTTAGCCGCAACGCGTAACAGAGTTCCAGACCACGCAATCAGGATGATGGGCAGGTGGAAGTCCACGCGTTTTGCCCGATACGTCCCCAATCCTCAAACGGATCGTCACGAGTCTCCAACAGACTCGCTCTGTTGTTATTGCCTTGTACAGTAAAACAATTCCTTCCCTAACCAAGTGTATTTTTGGCCCCTTCTCTTGGCATACCGTCCAACAGGCCAGGCCACACTTCAGGTCTTATCTGTGTTGTTAGTCTTGTGATGTGTTTATGTGATCCATATCTCTTTGGACTGAGGGCTCCGACCATAAATAGGAAGGCCAGTATGCTGGCCTGAAATTATGGGAGGAGTTCGAGGGGTACTTAAGCAGACCGTCCACCATCATCAGTGTCGGCTCTAGTGCGCGGTCCCCGCCCACCCATACCCCTTTTTAGGGCACTTCCCTTCAAACAATTCTCAACAGAATTATTCATTACTTCTATCTTAGGTATGGCCCCTTCTCTTGGCATACCGTCCAACAGGCCAGGCCACACTTCAGGTCTTATCTGTGTTGCTAGTCTTGTGATGTGTTTATGTGATCCATATCTCTTCGGACTGAGGGCTCCGACCATATATATGTATATATATTGTGAGGGGGTTAGCTCGGCAGCGGGTGTGTGTGACCCCCGGGATGGGCTCCCCACACAAAAACAGGCCCAGCAAACGGAGGTTGTGGTTTTCAAAATCAAAAAGGTGCGGTTTATTTTCTATTTACAGTGACAAAACACAGCAAAGCAAAAGAAACATAAATAAAATAAATCCTGGTCAACTTGACCTCTGAGTAAACATACAGGTTTCCTAACTAACAACTGGGATCAGCCTAGTGCTGTCCTAGTCCCTAAGTCCCTGGTTTTAAATGTCCAAGCAAATAGCCACACAGGCTTTGTCTCACCGCACAGGGGTTCACTCTCCCTAGACAGTCCACACAGGTCTGGTTCCAGGCATGAGCTAACACCTAATGAATCTGGGAGTTCTTATAGAGGCCTAAATGAGCTGACAAGCTTCAGCTGGTCTCATCAACTCCCTGTCTGCACGACGCCCCACACTCTCCCTAGAGGTATGAGTCATCCATGAGCCCACTAGCCTCAGCTGGGCTTATACAACTCTCCACCTAGTTGTATAAGTCGGCGTAAAGCCTGAATCTGGGCGAAATATATCTACCCCCCTGGATGCAACCAGGTGACTTTACCTTCCTGCTGTCACATACCCCCCCTCTTGTTTTAACCTCGGGGTCGGAACACCAGCAATCAGGCATTCATGTACTCGAGACAAAGCATCCACATTCCCCATTTGAACGCCAGGGCGATGCTTTACTGTGAAGTTGAATTCCTGGAGGGCCAGGAACCACCTATTCACTCTTCTATTTGTTTCCTTGTTTTGAGCCATCCACTTTAACGGAGCATGATCCGTAACCATGTCAAAGTGCCTACCTAGCAGGTAGTACCGAAGGGAATCTAGAGCCCACTTCACCGCTAAACACTCCTTTTCAACGGTGGCGTAATTTACCTCATGGGACTTCAACTTCCTGCTGAGGTAAATGACTGGGTGCTCTTCCCCGTTCCAGACCTGGGACAATACTGCTCCTAACCCCACATCTGACGCATCACTTTGTACGACAAAGTCTTTAGAGAAGTCGGGTGAGTACAACACTGGCTGGCTACATAAGGCTTGTTTCAAGAATTGGAATGCTGCCTCAGCCTCGGGGGTCCATTTAATCATGACCGACCCTTTCCCCTTCGTCAGGTTGGTTAGGGGCACAGCCTTAGAAGCAAAGTGGGGAATGAATCGCCGATAATACCCAGCGATTCCCAGAAAGGCTCGTACCTGCTTCTTGCTGTTGGGACGTGGCCAACTCTGGATGGCCTCGACTTTGTTGAGTTGGGGTTTTATTACTCCCCTCCCAATGGTGTACCCAAGATATTTGGCCTCCTCCTGCCCAATGGTACACTTCTTGGGGTTAGCCGTAAACCCCGCTTCCCGAACAGAGTCCAGGACTGCTTGCACTTTTGGCAGATGTGAGGCCCAATCTGTGCTATGGACAATTACGTCATCCAGGTAAGCCGCAGCATACTTCCGATGGGGCCTCAGCATCTGGTCCATTTTCCGCTGGAATGTGGCCGGCGCATTCTGTAACCCGAACGGCATTCTTTTATATTGGAACGCCCCGTCTGGGGTTACAAATGCGGTTTTCTCTTTGGCCGACTTGGCCAGGGGGATTTGCCAATACCCTTTTGTGAGGTCAAGAGTCGTCATGTATCGGGCTGTTCCCAGCCGGTCGATCAACTCATCTATACGTGGCATGGGGTAGGTGTCAAATTTTGTAACTTTGTTCAACTGACGAAAATCGTTACAAAATCGCCAGCTCCCATCCGGTTTAGGCACCAACACAATGGGACTAGACCAATCACTTTGGGACTCCTCTATCACCCCTAAGTTCAGCATTTTCTGTACTTCCTCCCGTATTGCCTCCCGTCGGGCCTCTGGGATCCGATAGGGTTTTAACTTCACCCTTTCACCGGGCGGGGTAATGATGTCATGCTCTACCCCAGATGTTTGTCCCGGCAGCTCAGAGAATACCTCCTTGTTGCGAAGCACAAACTCCTTAACCTCCTGTTGTTGGGGTTGTGACAAGGTGGCTGCTATTCCAACCTCAGGAATCACGCAACCAGTTTGAGCTGGTGACCAAGTGTCTGCGACTAGGGACTCTCTATCCCTCCAGGCTTTCAACAGATTAACGTGATAGATCTGTTCGGGCTTTCGCCTTCCTGGTTGTCTGACCTTGTAATTCACTTCGCTCACTTTTTCCATTATCTCATAGGGGCCTTGCCATTTGGCAAGGAATTTACTTTCAACCGTAGGGACAAGTACCAGTATCCTATCCCCCGGGGAAAAGGTACGGGTCTTGGCTCCACGGTTGTACACTCTCTGCTGTGCTAACTGCGCTTGGGCCAAATGTTCCTTCACGATGGGCATTACCTGTGCAATTCGGTCTTGCATCAGGGCGACATGCTCAATCACACTCCTGTGGGGAGAACTCTCACTTTCCCAAGTTTCCTTGGCAATATCCAACAGCCCTCTTGGGTGTCTCCCATACAGTAACTCAAAGGGGGAGAATCCCGTAGAGGATTGGGGCACCTCCCTAATAGCAAACATCAGATAAGGAAGTAGACAGTCCCAATCCTTTCCATCTCTATCCACCACTTTCTTCAACATTTGTTTTAGGGTTATGTTGAATCTTTCAACCAGCCCATCGGTTTGGGGGTGATACACAGATGTACGTAATTGCGTCACTTTGAACAATTTACACAGCTCCTTCATAACCCGGGACATAAAGGGTGTACCTTGGTCCGTAAGCAGTTCTTTACAAATACCCACCCGGCTAAACACAAGAGATAGCTCTTTGGCTATGGTTTTGGCCGAGGTATTTCGGAGAGGGATCGCTTCTGGATAACGGGTGGCATAGTCCATTATAACTAATATGTACTGGTGCCCCCTAGCGGACTTGATTATAGGCCCTACCAAATCCATGGCGATCCTCTCAAACGGGACCTCAATGATGGGTAGAGGGACCAGCGGGCTACGGAAATGTGGCATCGGGGCCGACCTCTGACACACAGGGCAGGAGGAACAATAATTTTCTATGTCCTTCATCACCCCCGGCCAATAGAATCTCTGTAATACCCTCTCTCGGGTTTTCTCTGTCCCCAGATGACCTCCAAGAATGTGCCCATGGGCCAACTCCAACACCAACTTCCTGTAAGGTTTGGGCACCACAAGCTGCTCAACGGTTTCTTCTGCCCTTTTTGCCACCCGATACAGTAGGTCCTTCTCTACGCTGAAGTATGGGTAAGTGCAGGTATTATCTGGGTTCACTAACTCGCCATCTATTTTCACTACGTTTTCCCGTGCCTTTATTAGGGCGGGGTCTTTCAACTGTTCTGTGGCAAAGTTTTCCCTGTGAACCTCAAGATCAGAAAACTCCACAGACGGTAGGTTTTCGTCTGAGGAGGTGGGCTCCTCTCCAGTTTCTTGAGTCTCCCCTGCCAATACTGATAAGGGAAATTCCGGAGAGTCCTCACCACTCTCAGGGGAGTTCTGGCTATCACATTCCTGGTACATAGGGGCACCAGTGGGGGGCTCAGGATCATCCCACAGTTCCCAGAACTTCGGAAAATCCCTTCCCACAATGGCGTCATGCGGTAACTGAGATACTAAGCCCACTGGATGAGAAAGGGTACCTTTGGGGGTCTCGAAACACACTGTAGTCACTGGATACTCTCGGGTGTCCCCATGCACACAAATAACAGCTACCTTGCTATTCCCAAAGACCTCTGTTTTAACTAACTCAGCCTTTATCAGGGTCACAAGGCTACCTGAATCCAGCAATACCACAACATTTCTACCATTAACACACATTTTGCATAAATGTTTCTCAGTTCCTCGAATGGCAGTGCATGCGACTGTCGCACACAGCGACTGACGTCTGCCCGTCAGAAAGTCACACTGCATGGGTTCCTCCACAACCGGGCAATTGGCTGCAATATGTCCCGCTTGCCGGCAGCGGTAGCAAACGATCCTTCTTGCCTCCTCTTGAGCCGCTGATTTCCCAGGCTGTTCTCGCCAAACTTGGGGTAGAGCTCCCACCCTCTCACTCTCTCCACCCTCACCCCTTGGAATCCTCTTATCCGCCCCTGGGGATGGTCTGGTCTTAGGGTGGAAAGTCCGAGTGTCTCTGGAAGAGGCCGTCAGGTTCTCTGTAGCCAAGTATTTCTCCACACGATCCACAAGACCATCGGCCGTCTCTGGGTCTCCATGGCTTACCCACTTTTGGATGGCAGTAGGAAGAGCTCTCAAAAACCGATCCATTACAACACGTTCCACAATCTTTGGTGCTGACAAAGTCTCTGGCTGTAGCCACTTTCTGCTCAGGTGAATGAGATCATACATTTGAGACCTGGGGGGGTTTTCCAAGCTGGAAAGTCCAGTTATGCACACGCTGAGCCCGGACAGCCTGGGTGACACCCAGCCTTGCCAAAATTTCAGCTTTTAGCATCACATAGTCTTTTGCTTGGTTAGGCTCTAGGTCATAGTAAGCTTTCTGCGATTCACCAGTTAACAGAGGAGCCACCAGTCCAGCCCACTGCTTCTCAGGCCACTTTTCTCTTTCAGCGGTCCTTTCAAATGTGGTCAAAAATACCTCTGGATCATCCTCTCCAGTCATTTTTGTCAATAAACGACTCACCCCAAAGGACGCGGTATTAGTGGGACGGCTTTCCTCACTGGTCTGCGGACGTTGCTGCATTACTGCTTCCATTTGTTGTAGTCTCTGCTCTTGCTTCTGTAACAGGTCTATGAAGCGGGCCTCAGATTGCTGCTGGGCTTGTTGCTGAGCTTCCAGACTCTGTTGGTGAGCTTGCTGCTGGGCTGCAAGGCTCCTTTGTAAACCTGCATTTGTCTGCTGTTGATTGGCATTTGCTAGAGCCAGCTGTTTCAGTATCTCCTCCATGCTGGCTTAAAAAAAACTGCCACTGGTTCTCCACCAACTGTGAGGGGGTTAGCTCGGCAGCGGGTGTGTGTGACCCCCGGGATGGGCTCCCCACACAAAAACAGGCCCAGCAAACGGAGGTTGTGGTTTTCAAAATCAAAAAGGTGCGGTTTATTTTCTATTTACAGTGACAAAACACAGCAAAGCAAAAGAAACATAAATAAAATAAATCCTGGTCAACTTGACCTCTGAGTAAACATACAGGTTTCCTAACTAACAACTGGGATCAGCCTAGTGCTGTCCTAGTCCCTAAGTCCCTGGTTTTAAATGTCCAAGCAAATAGCCACACAGGCTTTGTCTCACCGCACAGGGGTTCACTCTCCCTAGACAGTCCACACAGGTCTGGTTCCAGGCATGAGCTAACACCTAATGAATCTGGGAGTTCTTATAGAGGCCTAAATGAGCTGACAAGCTTCAGCTGGTCTCATCAACTCCCTGTCTGCACGACGCCCCACACTCTCCCTAGAGGTATGAGTCATCCATGAGCCCACTAGCCTCAGCTGGGCTTATACAACTCTCCACCTAGTTGTATAAGTCGGCGTAAAGCCTGAATCTGGGCGAAATATATCTACCCCCCTGGATGCAACCAGGTGACTTTACCTTCCTGCTGTCACAATATATATATATATATATATATATATATATATATATATATATATATATATATATTACAATCTGAGAGAACTTAAATAAAGATACTTAAAACCTTCTTGTGAGGGTTTCTTAGTTTCAAAGACAATAAACTTAAGTTAACCTCTTTAGAAAAAAAATATAGAAGCAAGATGGCTTCTGAATTGTTTATAAAATATATATGAAAAATATACGATATGTAGAGGCCTTAGGAATTAATCATTTTTAACCCCAATAGTTCTGACATGTTGGTTAGACAGGAAATGCTGAGGTCTGTAAATGGGTGACACAAATCAGAGAGTTAAAGATAGTAAGCATTTCACCAGAACTTTCAGGCAACTCTGCTACAGCAGGTTGGGAATAGAACCGTGTATGTGATTGCAACTGACATACATTGCTCATTCCAAACAAGCAAAAGTGAGAGGGAAAAAGAAAGGTTTGAAAGATCAGGAGGGATGTTACAAGGAGGCAGAAAAACACAGTAGGAAACTATTTCATGAAAAACAGACTACATGTCCATTAAACAGCAGTGAAGGGGTTTGTATAATTTTTGGGGGAAAAGCATATTGTTTAGTGTTACTTAAGGTCTGAGATTGGTTAATTATTTGAAGTCTGTCCTTTGTAATTTATGTAACTGTGTTTACTGGTTTGAGACAATATCCAATGGTCTAGGAAAGTTGTGGATTTTATCATTTCCAATAGTAAATGTGCAAATAAAAATAAAAAAATGGGTGCTAGATCATGCAAGGAAAAAAGATAAAAGCATTGTGTTGCCAAATGAAATCTACTTAGATGTCCTATATTGGTCTTCTTTTTTTGTAGTACTCAAATTTGTGTGTGCCTATTGTGAGGGGGTTAGCTCGGCAGCGGGTGTGTGTGACCCCCGGGATGGGCTCCCCACACAAAAACAGGCCCAGCAAACGGAGGTTGTGGTTTTCAAAATCAAAAAGGTGCGGTTTATTTTCTATTTACAGTGACAAAACACAGCAAAGCAAAAGAAACATAAATGAAATAAATCCTGGTCAACTTGACCTCTGACTAAACATACAGGTTTCCTAACTAACAACTGGGATCAGCCTAGTGCTGTCCTAGTCCCTAAGTCCCTGGTTTTAAATGTCCAAGCAAATAGCCACACAGGCTTTGTCTCACCGCACAGGGGTTCACTCTCCCTAGACAGTCCACACAGGTCTGGTTCCAGGCATGAGCTAACACCTAATGAATCTGGGAGTTCTTATAGAGGCCTAAATGAGCTGACAAGCTTCAGCTGGTCTCATCAACTCCCTGTCTGCACGACGCCCCACACTCTCCCTAGAGGTATGAGTCATCCATGAGCCCACTAGCCTCAGCTGGGCTTATACAACTCTCCACCTAGTTGTATAAGTCGGCGTAAAGCCTGAATCTGGGCGAAATATATCTACCCCCCTGGATGCAACCAGGTGACTTTACCTTCCTGCTGTCACATACCCCCCCCTCTTGTTTTAACCTCGGGGTTGGAACACCAGCAATCAGGCATTCATGTACTCGAGACAAAGCATCCACATTCCCCATTTGAACGCCAGGGCGATGCTTTACTGTGAAGTTGAATTCCTGGAGGGCCAGGAACCACCTATTCACTCTTCTATTTGTTTCCTTGTTTTGAGCCATCCACTTTAACGGAGCGTGATCCGTAACCATGTCAAAGTGCCTACCTAGCAGGTAGTACCGAAGGGAATCTAGAGCCCACTTCACCGCTAAACACTCCTTTTCAACGGTGGCGTAATTTACCTCATGGGACTTCAACTTCCTGCTGAGGTAAATGACTGGGTGCTCTTCCCCGTTCCAGACCTGGGACAATACTGCTCCTAACCCCACATCTGACGCATCACTTTGTACGACAAAGTCTTTAGAGAAGTCGGGTGAGTACAACACTGGCTGGCTACATAAGGCTTGTTTCAAGAATTGGAATGCTGCCTCAGCCTCGGGGGTCCATTTAATCATGACCGACCCTTTCCCCTTCGTCAGGTTGGTTAGGGGCACAGCCTTAGAAGCAAAGTGGGGAATGAATCGCCGATAATACCCAGCGATTCCCAGAAAGGCTCGTACCTGCTTCTTGCTGTTGGGACGTGGCCAACTCTGGATGGCCTCGACTTTGTTGAGTTGGGGTTTTATTACTCCCCTCCCAATGGTGTACCCAAGATATTTGGCCTCCTCCTGCCCAATGGTACACTTCTTGGGGTTAGCCGTAAACCCCGCTTCCCGAACAGAGTCCAGGACTGCTTGCACTTTTGGCAGATGTGAGGCCCAATCTGTGCTATGGACAATTACGTCATCCAGGTAAGCCGCAGCATACTTCCGATGGGGCCTCAGCATCTGGTCCATTTTCCGCTGGAATGTGGCCGGCGCATTCTGTAACCCGAACGGCATTCTTTTATATTGGAACGCCCCGTCTGGGGTTACAAATGCGGTTTTCTCTTTGGCCGACTTGGCCAGGGGGATTTGCCAATACCCTTTTGTGAGGTCAAGAGTCGTCATGTATCGGGCTGTTCCCAGCCGGTCGATCAACTCATCTATACGTGGCATGGGGTAGGTGTCAAATTTTGTAACTTTGTTCAACTGACGAAAATCGTTACAAAATCGCCAGCTCCCATCCGGTTTAGGCACCAACACAATGGGACTAGACCAATCACTTTGGGACTCCTCTATCACCCCTAAGTTCAGCATTTTCTGTACTTCCTCCCGTATTGCCTCCCGTCGGGCCTCTGGGATCCGATAGGGTTTTAACTTCACCCTTTCACCGGGCGGGGTAATGATGTCATGCTCTACCCCAGATGTTTGTCCCGGCAGCTCAGAGAATACCTCCTTGTTGCGAAGCACAAACTCCTTAACCTCCTGTTGTTGGGGTTGTGACAAGGTGGCTGCTATTCCAACCTCAGGAATCACGCAACCAGTTTGAGCTGGTGACCAAGTGTCTGCGACTAGGGACTCTCTATCCCTCCAGGCTTTCAACAGATTAACGTGATAGATCTGTTCGGGCTTTCGCCTTCCTGGTTGTCTGACCTTGTAATTCACTTCGCTCACTTTTTCCATTATCTCATAGGGGCCTTGCCATTTGGCAAGGAATTTACTTTCAACCGTAGGGACAAGTACCAGTATCCTATCCCCCGGGGAAAAGGTACGGGTCTTGGCTCCACGGTTGTACACTCTCTGCTGTGCTAACTGCGCTTGGGCCAAATGTTCCTTCACGATGGGCATTACCTGTGCAATTCGGTCTTGCATCAGGGCGACATGCTCAATCACACTCCTGTGGGGAGAACTCTCACTTTCCCAAGTTTCCTTGGCAATATCCAACAGCCCTCTTGGGTGTCTCCCATACAGTAACTCAAAGGGGGAGAATCCCGTAGAGGATTGGGGCACCTCCCTAATAGCAAACATCAAATAAGGAAGTAGACAGTCCCAATCCTTTCCATCTCTATCCACCACTTTCTTCAACATTTGTTTTAGGGTTTTGTTGAATCTTTCAACCAGCCCATCGGTTTGGGGGTGATACACAGATGTACGTAATTGCGTCACTTTGAACAATTTACACAGCTCCTTCATAACCCGGGACATAAAGGGTGTACCTTGGTCCGTAAGCAGTTCTTTACAAATACCCACCCGGCTAAACACAAGAGATAGCTCTTTGGCTATGGTTTTGGCCGAGGTATTTCGGAGAGGGATCGCTTCTGGATAACGGGTGGCATAGTCCATTATAACTAATATGTACTGGTGCCCCCTAGCGGACTTGATTATAGGCCCTACCAAATCCATGGCGATCCTCTCAAACGGGACCTCAATGATGGGTAGAGGGACCAGCGGGCTACGGAAATGTGGCATCGGGGCCGACCTCTGACACACAGGGCAGGAGGAACAATAATTTTCTATGTCCTTCATCACCCCCGGCCAATAGAATCTCTGTAATACCCTCTCTCGGGTTTTCTCTGTCCCGAGATGACCTCCAAGAATGTGCCCATGGGCCAACTCCAACACCAACTTCCTGTAAGGTTTGGGCACCACAAGCTGCTCAACGGTTTCTTCTGCCCTTTTTGCCACCCGATACAGTAGGTCCTTCTCTACGCTGAAGTATGGGTAAGTGCAGGTATTATCTGGGTTCACTAACTCGCCATCTATTTTCACTACGTTTTCCCGTGCCTTTATTAGGGCGGGGTCTTTCAACTGTTCTGTGGCAAAGTTTTCCCTGTGAACCTCAAGATCAGAAAACTCCACAGACGGTAGGTTTTCGTCTGAGGAGGTGGGCTCCTCTCCAGTTTCTTGAGTCTCCCCTGCCAATACTGATAAGGGAAATTCCGGAGAGTCCTCACCACTCTCAGGGGAGTTCTGGCTATCACATTCCTGGTACATAGGGGCACCAGTGGGGGGCTCAGGATCATCCCACAGTTCCCAGAACTTCGGAAAATCCCTTCCCACAATGGCGTCATGCGGTAACTGAGATACTAAGCCCACTGGATGAGAGAGGGTACCTTTGGGGGTCTCGAAACACACTGTAGTCACTGGATACTCTCGGGTGTCCCCATGCACACAAATAACAGCTACCTTGCTATTCCCAAAGACCTCTGTTTTAACTAACTCAGCCTTTATCAGGGTCACAAGGCTACCTGAATCCAGCAATACCACAACATTTCTACCATTAACACACATTTTGCATAAATGTTTCTCAGTTCCTCGAATGGCAGTGCATGCGACTGTCGCACACAGTGACTGACGTCTGCCCGTCAGAAAGTCACACTGCATGGGTTCCTCCACAACCGGGCAATTGGCTGCAATATGTCCCGCTTGCCGGCAGCGGTAGCAAACGATCCTTCTTGCCGCCTCTTGAGCCGCTGATTTCCCAGGCTGTTCTCGCCAAACTTGGGGTAGAGCTCCCACCCTCTCACTCTCTCCACCCTCACCCCTTGGAATCCTCTTATCCGCCCCTGGGGATGGTCTGGTCTTAGGGTGGAAAGTCCGAGTGTCTCTGGAAGAGGCCGTCAGGTTCTCTGTAGCCAAGTATTTCTCCACACGATCCACAAGACCATCGGCCGTCTCTGGGTCTCCATGGCTTACCCACTTTTGGATGGCAGTAGGAAGAGCTCTCAAAAACCGATCCATTACAACACGTTCCACAATCTTTGGTGCGGACAAAGTCTCTGGCTGTAGCCACTTTCTGCTCAGGTGAATGAGATCATACATTTGAGACCTGGGGGGTTTTCCAAGCTGGAAAGTCCAGTTATGCACACGCTGAGCCCGGACAGCCTGGGTGACACCCAGCCTTGCCAAAATTTCAGCTTTTAGCATCACATAGTCTTTTGCTTGGTTAGGCTCTAGGTCATAGTAAGCTTTCTGCGATTCACCAGTTAACAGAGGAGCCACCAGTCCAGCCCACTGCTCCTCAGGCCACTTTTCTCTTTCAGCGGTCCTTTCAAATGTGGTCAAAAATACCTCTGGATCATCCTCTCCAGTCATTTTTGTCAATAAATGACTCACCCCAAAGGACGCGGTATTAGTGGGACGGCTTTCCTCACTGGTCTGCGGACGTTGCTGCATTACTGCTTCCATCTGTTGTTGTAGTCTCTGCTCTTGCTTCTGCAACAGGTCTATGAAGCGGGCCTCAGATTGCTGCTGGGCTTGTTGCTGAGCCTCCAGACTCTGTTGCAAAGTTGCGTTTGTCTGCTGCTGGGCTGCAAGGCTCTGTTGATGAGCTTGCTGCTGGGCTGCGAAGTTCTGTTGTTGAGCTGCAAGGCTCTGTTGATGAGCTGCAAGGCTCTTTTGCAAACCTGCATTTGTCTGCTGTTGATTGGCATTTGCTAGAGCCAGCTGCTTCAGTATCTCCTCCATGCTGGCTTAAAAAAAAACTGCCTGCATTCTCCACCAACTGTGAGGGGGTTAGCTCGGCAGCGGGTGTGTGTGACCCCCGGGATGGGCTCCCCACACAAAAACAGGCCCAGCAAACGGAGGTTGTGGTTTTCAAAATCAAAAAGGTGCGGTTTATTTTCTATTTACAGTGACAAAACACAGCAAAGCAAAAGAAACATAAATAAAATAAATCCTGGTCAACTTGACCTCTGACTAAACATACAGGTTTCCTAACTAACAACTGGGATCAGCCTAGTGCTGTCCTAGTCCCTAAGTCCCTGGTTTTAAATGTCCAAGCAAATAGCCACACAGGCTTTGTCTCACCGCACAGGGGTTCACTCTCCCTAGACAGTCCACACAGGTCTGGGTCCAGGCATCAGCAAACACCTAATGAATCTGGGAGTTCTTATAGAGGCCTAAATGAGCTGACAAGCTTCAGCTGGTCTCATCAACTCCCTGTCTGCACGACGCCCCACACTCTCCCTAGAGGTATGAGTCATCCATGAGCCCACTAGCCTCAGCTGGGCTTATACAACTCTCCACCTAGTTGTATAAGTCGGCGTAAAGCCTGAATCTGGGCGAAATATATCTACCCCCCTGGATGCAACCAGGTGACTTTACCTTCCTGCTGTCACATACCCCCCCCTCTTGTTTTAACCTCGGGGTTGGAACACCAGCAATCCTGCTGTCACACTATACATTTGCTTTGACTTATTAAAGATGTCATAACAGTACAATTTAAATAACTAGGGAACAGAGAGTTACTAGAATGAATGCTCTGTTAACTAAGGCAAGAATTTGAACCCATTTTCATTTTGACTAAAACCATTGCATTTTTGACCTGTCCAAAAAAGCTACAGCTATTTATTTTTTTGTTGGGGGGGGGGGGGGTTATGATGTCCATTATTATGTTAAAAGTAATTGGCTGTGTTTTCCTCTTCTAGGAGATGGAGGCTATCCACAGTTGGGGAGCTACTGGATCCCATCAGGCACCCCTGGGTTAAAACAGAACATTGTTCTTCTACCACCAATTGGTCAGTTATTTACGCTCATGCTACGGACCTGGAACGGATCCCCTCCGAAAGTCCTTCATTGATACTGTACTACGCAGAGACGATTACTCCATTTCCAGCCTATACTCTCACCTTATTGACCATCAGACTGCCAAATTCCATCTTAAACCATTCCAGAAATGGTCCCAAATATTTGAGGACGAAGACCTTTCGGAGAAAATCCTTGAGGGATACAGACAAGTTCACAAACTTACCATATCCGAAACATGGCGTGAGACGCAATTCAAAATTATTCACAGAGCATACTATCCTTTCCGTATCAACAAGGCAGAATCAGCTCAAGAGCGGTGCCCCTGGTGTTCCACACCGCATCCTACACTGCTTCACCGCCTCTGGGAGTGCCAACCCATCATTGCATACTGGGACTCTGTTCTAAACTTTATCTACAAAATCACTAAAATACAGATCCCAAGACATTACCTTATATGTTTATTTGGCAGTGAACCATCCCTATCCACGCCACCAACAAAGACTCCGCTTCACATCTCCCACTGGACGCATATCTGCCTCCTGGTGGCCCGCAGGACTATCATGTCTCACTGGATCAACTCAACACCGCCAAACCTACCGGCGTTAAAAAAAAGCCCTCTTATCGCTTTTCTATCTGGAAAGGTTGGACACTATTGTGTTGAACTTTCGCTCCACCTCACGATTCTTTACGAGATGGCGGAAATTCATGGAACACACGTTCGCCCAAGAGGATCTACAAAAACTCATGCAACCGTTCCGCTATACAGATTGGTATCTCAAACGAGACCTTAAAAACTCCCTAGGCAACCTTAAATTATCAAATCTGTCTGACCCCTCTGCATTTATGCCGCCCTGAACCATGAAAACATGTCTTCATGGCTCCTTGATGTTCTTGATTCTTTCGGACCCTCATCTGTTTTCTCCACCCGCCGCTGCTTCTACTGCCAGTTCCATATCCGAGGTTATAACATTTTTATTTTTATTTTATTTTTCGATACCCCAAACGTTGCTTCCGCTCCTAAAGGCACTAGGCTTTGTACTGCCTCATCATCCTGTTTCTGTAATATTGTTTTAAACGGGTAATCACTGTGCTATTGTTTTGTTTTGTTTTTGTTTTTTGTTTGTTTTTGTTTGTTTTTGTTTTTTTTTTTGTTTTTTTCCCCCCTCTTTGTTTCCTGTTTCCTTTTCATTTGTATTTTACATGACTGTATGTGAGTCGAAATCCATTTACCAAGCACTGATATAATGTAAAAAACCCAATAAACATTTTTTTCAAAAAAAAAAAACAGAACATTGCTATAATAATTCCTTGCAGAGTACCTGGGCAGTTCTGGAGACAATAATCGGTCTTCTCAATACCCAATTTCTATGCCTTGCCAGGCCTGGGGGTAAAATTCTCTACTCTCCTCAGAAGGTTTTGGGATTGTTCTGGCTTATTCTCTATAGTATCTGCATTGAGCAGCATGATTTCTGGAAGCTGATTGAGGACACAGAGCCTGAGGTGCCCCAGGTGCCCATTGCAACAAGCCAGAGCACCAAGGCTAAACATGTGAGCTGATTGCTGACTTGTTCAAACATAGGTATTGAATCTTAACAGCTCATGTTACACATTAACAAAAATAAACAACTTTTGGCCAAGCTAAATCGAAGATAGTTTATATATTTGTACTTTTACATTCTAATATCTCGTTCTCTCTATTTCTAGTTCTCTCTCCCTCTATTATGTATTACATTGTGTTGGGGGGTGGGGGGGATAGGGTAGCTATTGGACCTTAGTTAGGGGTACATGATAATATAAAGAAAATAGTTGTTAAAGATCACAAATGTTATAAGTTTAAAGTGATTGTAAAATCTTGTATTTATTTCTATAAAATAGCAGTGGATTTGCACAGAGCAGCCCAGATCCTCCTCTTTTCAGGTCGCTCTTCTGTGCTCCTGGCCCTCTCCCTCCTGTTGGGTGCCCCCACAGCAAGCAGCTTGCTATGGGGCACCCGAGTCGAGTCACAGCTCCCTGTGTCCATTCAGACACATAGCTCAGGTTTGGCCCCGCCCCATCTCTCTTCAGATTGGCTAACTGACTTTGATTGACAGCAGCGGGAGCCAATGGCGCCGCTGCTGTGTCACAGCCAATTAGGAGGGAGAGTCCCAGACAGCCGAGACACTCATGGGCATTGCTGGACAGAGATGGGGTTCCGCTAAGTATTAGAGGGGCCGAGGGGGGCTGCTGCACATAGAAGGATTTTTATCTTAATGCATGGAATGCATTAGAATAAAAAAACCTTCTGGCTTTACAACAACTTTAATGAATAACTCAAAGAAGGAGATGGATTGTGTTATATTGCTATAATGAGATATACAGGTATTTATACATATGTTATACTTTTTAGGCTGTTACATACTTGCATCTTTGGACATCTTGTCATGTCCCCTGGAAAGACTGTTAGCACAGTCTGGATTCTGACATCACAGATATGGTACTGCTTGTGCATCTTAATGTCCTCATGTGTTTTGTGAAAGTAGATTTACTGTTGGTGCAAAGTAAAAATGGCATCAAAATCTTGCACAAATGCCCTGCCATGCTAGAGGTGGTTTGGAAGGAGAACAGCAAACTTCCCATCCCTTTCCTTTATGCTTAGCTGTGTATAATAGTTTCTCTGTCTGGCCAGAGTCTACAACGAATTCTGGAAGTTCCTATATTAACCAAATGTGTGATTGAGCCAAACCATTTTTATTTTGTTTGTTTTTTTGCACTTCAAATATAATAAAGTCAAATATATTTGTCTTGTGATTTCTCTAGTATGTTTTATTTTCTATTGGTGTTCATGTACATTATTGTGATATTTTCATAGACCATTGTATCATATTGATTAATGTGAATTCAGTATAAAAAACAAAGTTCACTAAAATTGCCCATGCACTCTCCAATCTGATTGTACAGCCTCTGTACATTCTCCTTTAGCCCTGGTTCACACTGGTGCGTTTTGACATGCAATTTGGCATGTCAAATCGCATGTCAAAACGGCAGTATTTGCTGCAAATTGCCGGCAATGGCACCGTCATAATCGGTGCGATGCCGCATCTGCGGCGCTGCACCGATTTCAAAAAGTAGTTTCTGTAGAAACTTGCACAGATGTCTTTGTAATCGCGGCTGAAATCGGGACTGCCAGCGAGAGTGAAATCATGCGAGTTCAGCTGAACTCGCACGGCTTCACTCCCGAGCCCAGTGTGAACCTGGGCTTAGACTTACAAAAACTATGAAAAACATTGCATTGTTTTTGAACTCATACTGCAAAGTTGGTGGTAACTGTATTGGATGTTCAAGAATGCATAATGTATAGTCACTTTAAGGCTAGGTGATATTAGCATAGTGTGCTAGGCATAGTGCACTAAATTGAAGAAAACACAATGTATACCGTACTAGCTAAACTTATAACCAATATATTAAACAAAGATCATTCATCAATGAGAGGGCCTTTTCATGCAAATTCCCGATCCACAGTTGAAAGAACACTAATCATTTTAATGCATGTACTGTAACAAAGCAGAATGATATGGTCCTCTGAAAATGACATCTTACCAAAAAAATACCAAAAAACACACAAGGTTCACACTTCACTTGAAAAACAATCAATGCTTGTGTAGCGGGGTGCTATATTAAAGGGAAGTATCTGAATGGTAATTAGGCTCAGATACACAAATTGTTAGGGTTCATGGACCATTTCTGTCCCTGGGAGATAGTACTGATGTGCAGTTCCCTGGGGCCTATAGGTGGCGCTGTTGCCATAGGCCCGGGTTGAACCGCAGTACAGGGTTGTGCCTTTTCTTGTCCCCTCTTGACAGCAGTGCGGCGGGGTGGGGAACCTGCTGTGCCTGTCGGGAGAGGGTATAAAAAGGGGCGGCCATCTTCCAGAGGGGTCGTCGTTGGTCGGTCGCGCCCAGGCACCTTAGGCCTGGGTGTGTGTGTCGCCTCTGGGTGCCCTAGGCCCGGAGGCCTGGGCGTGTGTGTTGCCCTCCGGGTGCCGTAGGCTCGGAGGCGGAGTTGCTGTTCCATCCCAGACACATACAGTCTGGGGTGAGGTACTAAATAGGAGGCCCGGGGCCCAGCAACCTTCGGGTGGGGTCCGCTAAGGATTGAGAGCTCCCAGGGTACCGCCTTGCGAGGGGACCCGCATCTTGGATTGAGGAGGCCAGGGAGGTGACCCTTTCTGAAGACCAATCGCAGAGTCGTGGTGACAGTGTGGGCCTCTGGTAACTCTCCGGAGGGATGTTTTTCTCTTTGACATGGGCCAAGTTCTCCAAGAAGGCAGTGCATGTTCTGTAGGTCATAGTGGCAGTGACTCTACGCACACCAGGTCAGTGGCAGTGACCAAATAGGGCAAGGCCCTATTCTCCCGGTCAGTGGCAGTGACCATCTTCAACAAGTCAGTGGCAGTGACTTTCATATTCATTAGGTCTGTGATAAAGTTTGCACACCAAACCTGTTTGTGTATATCAGAACAGTAAGAGAACCAAGATTTGTATTTGTGCCTGGACCTCTCTCCCACCTTATCTGACCTGTGTCTCATCTCAACCTGTCTGCTCTTAAAGGGACTGTTTATTATCCATGTGAAATAAATACAGAAGTTGGACTTTCAGTTGGTGTGGACAGTGGCTTTACTGGGGAGAATTAGGGACTTGTCTCTGGCCAAGCGTGAGAAAACTAACACCGCTCAACCTCCCCATCCAGGAGGGTACGGGCATGTATTGCGTTGTGCCTCAGTCTTTCCTGCGGAGGAGCCAAATAAAGAAAAGCAGGTAAGGCCTGGGGTGAGTGCGCTATACTTACATCCATGGTGGGCAGGAAAGTGAGAGCGGTGAGCATGCACCAACCTCCCCACTCCAACAACCACAAAAAAAAAATGATGTGAGAAGTTGCAAAAATTTATTGGAAGCTGCTTTAACCCCTTTGAGCCTAATAAATAAAATAAAGTTAAATGGCTATGCACAGTTTTACAACTTTGACATGAGTTAGTAAAACTGTATTACATTGTGCATCCAGGTGGATTTTCCTTTTTTTTTTTCACGACAAATCTGGCTTTCATTTGGTGGTAAATAGTAATGGATATCTCCTGATTTTTTTTTTATTATCAAAGGAAAACTGGCCCAAAATATTATTATTATTATTATTTTAAAGGTGTAGAACAATTTCTTGCTACTACCATAACCTTTCACCAAAGAACAATTCAAAATAATCTCCTGCTCCTGATGATCGCAGCGATACCGCATATGTGTATGTTAGTTGATGTTTGTGCCCATAGTACAGATTGGCGTCAAGGGGTTAAGAAAAAGGGGAGCATGAAATCTTCACATACCTAGGGAAAAGACAAAGTTACATTGTTAGTCAGGTTGAAAAAAGACACAAGTTCATCTAGTTCAACCAATAAAAGAGAAAAAAAAATTAAATCATACAATGCACAATTATACCCACAGTTGATCCAGAGGAGGGCGAAAAACCCCAGAAAAGCATGATCCAACTTGATACAGCAGGGGAAAAATCTCCTTCCTGATCCCCGAGAGGCAATTGGATATTCCCTGGATCAACTTTACCTATAAATGTTAGTTCCCAGTTTATATTATGTACATTTAGGAAAGAATCCAGGCCTTTTTTAAAGCAATCTACTGAGCTGGCCAGAACCAGCTCTTGAGGGAGTATATTCAACACTTTCACAGCTCTTAAGCTTCGTACACACGATCGAGTTTCTCGTCGTTAAAAATACGTCGTTTTTCTCGACGAGATTCTTGTCAAGCTTTCCTTGCATACACACAGTCAATTCCAAATCTCGTCGTTGTTCTGCGCGGTCACGTCCAGCACGTACGACGGCAGTATAAAGGGGAAGATCTATTTCAATGGCGCCACCCCTTGGGCTGCTTTTGCTGATCTCGTGTTTACGTGTGTGAAGTAGATGTTTGGGAAGAGACGATTCGCGCTTTTCAGTCTTCGTGCTTTCAGTTCGTTTTCTGCGGTTCAGTTTGTGCTTGTGGGTTCGTATCTTGTCTTTCAGGGCGTGTAGTCAGGTCGTATCTGTTTTACAGTGCGTTCTTGCCTGTTCGTTTCTGAATTTCAGTACGTTCTTCATAGGCCTTGCTGTTCTAAAGTGCGTTCTGTTTAGTACGTTCTGATCAGACGACCGTTTCCTAGCCATGTCGCGGGTACGTTCTCGTCGTCGAGTTCGTGCCGTGCGTGCGCTTGGTGTTGGTCTGCTTGTTTTGGACCAAGACGAATCCATGAACGGGGTGAGGAGGAGTTCATGGACCAAGAATTGGTTGCTCCAGCGGGACCAATTCTGCCATATGCCTCTGCTGCGGGAGATCGTGGAGAATAATCCTGAGGACTACAGGAATTTTCTGCGGATGTCTGACCCCGTTTTTCAGCATCTGTTGGCTTTGGTGTCCCCCTATATTACCAGGCAGGACACCGTTATGCGGGAAGCCATCAGTGCTGAGCAGAGGCTCATCACCACGTTACGTTACCTGGCGACAGGGAGAAGTCTGCAGGACTTGAAGTTCACGACAGGCATCTCCCCCCAGGCTCTGGGCGTCATAATCCCAGACACCTGTTCTGCCATTATCCAAGTCCTGCAGGAGGACTATATGAGGGTAAGTTTTCTCCTTTTACATCACATTTTATGTATTTCATGTATGATAATGTATTGTATTTCTTTCATCCTTCACTAATTATCATGATTGAAATATGCTGAGAATGTCCCCTTTGTCCTCATGCATGCTGGAAGCTTTTAAATGACCCTTTTTTCTCCTCCATGCATATTTCCCTTCACTAACCTCTCCATCATTGGCGGCTGGTGTTCCAAATTTTTGGGGTCCACCCCCAAATTTTACAAATAAAAAAAAACATTTCTGTGACTGTGCCTATTTAACACCACCAGTTTGTCCCTTCAAATGCAGCCAGTTCCCCCCCCCCAGCCCTGCACTTACCTTCCTCTGGTCTGCACCGTCCTTCTTCTCTCCTCGATGTCTTCTCCCGCCCTCGATGTTGCATCAGCCAATCAGGTTACCGGTAAACAGACTCGGTGAACGTGATTGGCAGAGGAGCCTTTCAGTGTTTAACCAAGGAACGCACCCCCCCCTGCGTCCCCTGCTTATCTTTTAGGAAGCCAATTACAGCCCTCAGGCTGTAATCGGCAAGCCTATCAGAGTTGTTGGCTCTGATAGGCACTTCCCTTAAAAAAAAAGACGCTATTATTCAGATGTCCGCCGCACAACAGGGGCCATCCACCTGAATAGTGGGCAGCATCGACAATACATAGGTTCATGCAAGGCATGAACCTATGTATTGTTCTGTGTGACGGGCGCAGGAGAGAGAGGGGGCAGCGCTCCAGCACCCACTATGGACGCACTGCCACTGCCATGCTATCCTGTGCCCAAACACACTTAGCCGAGTCACTTCCCAATGTATTTCTTCAGCTCCATTGTAGTGCTTTACCCCCCCCCCCCCCAATCACCCCCTAAAATTTGGAGAGAAATGTTCGGTCTCCTTATTTTTGAGCATTCCCAAACTCATCTTGCCCCCCCCAAATATTTTTGGAATGGACCATCCGAGGGGGTGATGAATATGATACTTGAGCCTTCATTTTGATTTTTGAAAAACACATTAAACTGATTTTTAGAATGATGTTGGTCTAGAATGTATTTTTGTATAATCTGCTTGCAATGTTATGTGCAAAAGTATTAATTTTTTCTTATTTTTTCTTGTTTGACTCCACAGCTTCCTTCCATGCCACAGGAATGTCAGACTGTGGCATCGGAGTTTGGCACGCGGTGGGACTTCCCCAACTGCGGTGGAGCCATTGACGGGAAGCACGTCCGCATCGTGCCGCCACCCCCGTTCTGGGTCCTACTTTTTCAACTACAAGGGGTTTCATAGCATTGTGCTGATGGCGGTGGTGTCAGCACGGTATGAATTCCTCTATGTGGATGTGGGGAAGAATGGCCAGATGTCCGATGGGGGATCCTTCAGCCAGACGGAGTCTGCCCTCCGTCTCCAGAGTGATGAGCTTGCATTGCCACCGGATGCAGGGAATGTTGAAGGACTCCCCTTTGTGTTATTGGCTGATGAAGGCTTCGGACTGGGACCGCACCTCATGAGGCCATTTCCCCTAAGGACCCTCACCCCGGAGAAGAGGGTGTTCAACTACTGGCTGACCAGGGCCCGAAGAGTCGTTGAGAATGCCTTCGGGATAATGGCCAGCCGGTTCCGCCTTTTCATGACTCCAATTCACTTGGCGGAGTACAAAATTAACTACGTTGTTTTCTGTTGCTGTGTGCTACATAATTTTCTTCTAAGGAAATCCCCAAATTATATTGACTCAATTGTTCCTGAGGCAGGACTTCAAACTGGCAATACCCTGCCGGGCCTTGAATCTGGCCGTCCTGGCTTGCCCCCCCAAAATGCCCGTGAGGTTCGCCAGAAATATCTTGAATATTTCACGGGTAGGGGGGCAATTCCTATGCCAGGTCATGTCTGAATATTTCTTGATAAAGTAACAAATAAATCTCTGGTTTAATCTGTATTTTGTATCATTTTTTTGCAGTCTCCTAGTTTGTCTTAGTGCATTTGTAGTGCCAAGTGTATTTTCCTTTAGTAAATACCAACAATTTCACTAGTAACACCAAAAAAAATCACAAATAAGGTTATAGCGTTCTAGAAAAAGAAGCTACACTTTGTGGTTGTTCAAACATTTTACTCTGTGCACATTCACACACATGGTAAATAGAACACTCTTTTATTTATTTTTTGCCTGCCCAGAAACAGGCCTTTTTTTTTTGGTAAGAAAATACAAAATCATCAGTAGCATCCAACAAACTACAACATTGTATACCTATCGGCAATATGAGACATTCAATGCCTAGGGAACACATTTAAAACCTTCCTCGCCCCGTAGTGTTAACCCCTTCCCTGCCAGTCACATTTATACAGTAATCAGTGCATATTTATAGCACTGTTCGCTGTATAAATGTGAATGGTCCCAAAAATGTGTCAAAAGTGTCTGATGTGTCTGCCGTAATATCGAAGTCCTGACAAAAATCGCAGATAATCGCCATTACTAGTAAAAAAAAAAAAAAAAAATGTCATAATTCTATCCCCTATTTTGTAGGCGCTATAACTTTTGAGAAAACCAATCACTATATGCTTATTGCAATGTTTTTTTTACCAAGAATATGTAGAAGAATACATATCGGCCTAAACTGAGAAAAAAAATTGTTTTTTTTAAAAAAATTGGGATATTTATTATAGCAAAAAGTAAAAAATGTTGTGTTTTTTTTCTAAATTGTCACTCTTTTTTTGTTTATAGCACAAAAAAATAAAACCGCAGAGGTGATCAAATACCACCAAAAGAAAGCTCTATTTGTGGGAAAAAAAGGACGTCAATTTTGTTTGTGAGCCTTGTCACACGACCGCGCAATTTTTATTCAAAGCGTGACAGTGCTGAAAGCTGAAATTTCGCCTGGGCAGGAAGGGGTATATGTGCCCAGTAAGCAAGTGGTTAAGAAACACAAACACATCAAAAAGTCCTTTCATTGAGAGAGGGAAACATGCATCCATAACTGACATATTCCTACAGAAGCCAAAAACATATCACAGCTAGTGTTGAGCGGGTAGCTGGATATTCGGGTCCGGCGGGTTCGGCCGAACTTCGGAAAAAAGTTCGGATTCGGGACCGAACTTTAACCCGAACCCGGACCCGGACCCCATTGAAGTCAATGGGGACCCGGACTTCTGACGACTAAAAAGGCTCTAAAAAAGTAATGGAAAGGGCTAGAGGGCTGCAAATGGCAGCAAAATGTTGTTAAGAACATGGCAAGTGCTCTGCAAACAAATGTGGATAGGAAATAACTTAAAAGAACATAAAAAAAAATAAAAAATAAAAAAATATGCTGGAGGCCCCCTTTTCAGCAGAAGAGGTACAGGAAGTCATTAAGAACCTCAGAAACTCAACGGCACAATGCCACACATATGGTGGGAATGCCCCAGAATACGCCCTTTCTGGAATAAATTATTTAATTTAATGGATAAGCTAGTGGGAAAATAAAATACTTTGAAATAAAAATGTAGCGGGGTGCTAAATTTAAGGAAAGTGTTTGAGTGGTAAATAGGCTCAAATACCCTAATTCTGTAGGATTCATGGACCATTTTGTCCTCGGGGGACAGTATTGGTGTGCAGTTCCCTGCGGCCTACAGGTGGCGCCTTTTGTGTCCCCTCTTGGCAGTAGTACAGCGGGGCGGGGAACCTGCTGTGCATGCCGGGAGAGCATATAAAAGGGGCAGACCTTTGGCCTGGGGGCTGATGTCCAGTGGGGTCCGCGCCCAGGTGCCTTCGGCCTGGGTGCATGTGTTCCTGTTCCATCTCGGGCACCTTTAGCCCGGGGTGAGGTACTATCCTGGAGTTCTTGCTGCCCTGGGTATGGAGGCCTAGGGGCGGGAGTAAAGCCTGGAGTCCAGAGCCGCCTCGTGTAGGGGACCCTGTTCCAGGGAAGGGAGGATCATTCTGATGGACCGATGCGGGAGTCACGGTGAAGGAATGGTCTGTTGACTCCCTGGAGAGATGTCTTCCCCTTGATATGGGCTAGGTTCGTAGAAGGAGAAGCTCAAGGTCACCTTGACTGTATCAGAGGCCTTATTCAACCGGCCCGTGGCAGGGGCCTTATACACCCTGGTCTGTGGCTGAGACCAAAGTTCTCCAGGCCCGTGGCAGGGGCCTTGTACACCCGGTCTGTGGCAGAGACCAACCTCAATGTCTGTGGCAGAGACCGTGCGCCAAAAACTGTTTGAGAAACCTAAGCAGTGAAGTGAATGTGCTACGTTTGTGCCTGGACCTCCTCCACACCTTAAGCTGTCCTGTTTCTTTGCTCTAACCTTTTCTATCTGAGTACAGTTTATTTTGCCATGAGAGAATAAGGCCTCGTACACACGACCGATTTTCTCGTCGTAAAAAACACGTCGTTTTTTTCGACGAGATTCTTGTTAAGCTTGTCGATTTTCTCGTCAAGCTTTCTATGCGTACACACTGTCATTTTCCAATTTCCTCGTGGTTCTCTGCGCTCACGTCCAGCACGTACGACGGCACTATAAAGGGGAAGATCTTTTTTCTTGGCGCCACCCCTTGGGCTGCTTTTGCTGATCTCGTGTTACCGCGTCTGAAGTAAAAGTTTGGGAAGAGACGATTCGCGCTTTTCAGTCTTCGTACTTTTCAGATCGTTTTCTGCCGTTCAGTTTGTGCTTGTGGGTTCGTATCTTGACTTTCAGGGCGTCTAGGCAGGTCGTATCTGTTTTACAGTGCGTTATTGCCTGTTCGTTTCTGAATTTCAGTTCGTTATTCATAGGCCTTGCTGTTCTAAAGTGCGTTCTGTTCTGTACGTTCTGATTAGACGACCGTTTCCTAGCCATGTCGCCTGGACGTTCTCGTCGTCGAGTTCGTGCTGTGCGTGCGCTTGGTGTTGGTCTGCTTGTTTTGGACCAAGACCAGTCCATG
Source organism: Rana muscosa (assembly GCA_029206835.1). Lineage (NCBI taxonomy): Eukaryota > Metazoa > Chordata > Amphibia > Anura > Ranidae > Rana > Rana muscosa. The sequence goes on from CM055122.1 coordinate 1,159,390,077, forward strand.
AATGGTGTGAGGAGGAGTTCATGGACCAAGAATTGGTTGCTCCAGCGGGACCAATTCTGCCACATGCCTCTGCTGCGGGAGATCGTCGAGAATAATCCTGAGGACTACAGGAATTTTCTGAGGATGTCTGACCCCGTTTTTCAGGAACTGTTGGCTTTGGTGTCCCCCTATATTACCAGGAAGGACACCGTTATGCGGGAAGCCATCAGTGCTGAGCAGAGGCTCATCGCCACGTTGCGTTACCTGGCGACAGGGAGAAGTCTTCAGGACTTGAAGTTCACCACAGGCATCTCCCCCCAGGCTCTGGGCCTCATAATCCCAGACACCTGTTCTGCTATTATACAAGTCCTGCAGGAGGACTATATTAGGGTAAGTTTTCTCCCTTCACATCACATTTTATGTATTACATGTATGCTAATGTATTGTATTTCTTTCATCCTTTCCTAATTACCATGATTGTAATATGCTGAGAATGTCCCCTTTGTCCCCATGCATGTTGGAAGCTTTAGATTGCCCCTTTTTTATCCTCCCAAAATATTTCCCCTCACTAACTTTTCCAGCAGGGGCGCCTGTTGCTCCAAATGTTGGGGGGTTACAACCCCAATTTCGGAAATAAACTTCCTCCTTTTTTGCTCTGTTGCCTAATAAACGCCCCCAGTTGTCCCCTCCAATGCAGCCATTTAGTCCCCTCTATTGCAGCCAGTTTCCCCCCAGCCCTGCACTTACCTTCTTGTGGTCAGCGCCATCCTTCTTCTGTCCTTGATGTCTTCTCCTTCCCTTCATGTTGCATCAGCCAATCATGTTACCATTAAACAGACTTGGTGAACATGATTGCCAGAGCTGCCTGTCAGTGTTTACACAAGGAATGCCCCCTCCTTGCGTCCCCGATTTTTCTTTGAGGAAGCCAATTACATCCCTCAGGTTGTAATTTGCAAGACTTTTTTAATACCTGTTTCTGCTCTGCAATTTTAACCCCCTAAATGACGCAATTAATCATATGTCGGTCGCTTTACAAGAGGCCATCCACCTGAATAGTGTGCGGCATAGACAATACATAGGTTCATGCAACGCATGAACCTATGTATTGTTCTGAGTGATGGGCACAGGAGAGAGGGGACAGTGCTCCAGCGCCCACTCTGGACGCACCGCCACTGCAATGCTATCCTGTGGCCAAACACATCTCCCCCCCCAAAATAATTTAGTAATGGCCCATCAGAGGGGGTGATGAATATGATAAATGAGCCTTCCATTATACTTTTTTTACACACCTTAATAAACGTATAATTAGATTGATGTTGGTCTCTAATTTTTTGGTCTTGAATTTGCTTGTAATGTATGCCTTTGTTTTTCTAATATTATTTCATCTTGTTTCACTCCACAGCTTCCTTCAACGCCACAGGAATGGCAGACTGTGGCATCGGAGTTTGCCACGCGGTGGGACTTCCCCAACTGCGGTGGTGCCATAGACGGGAAGCACGTCCGCATCGTGCCGCCACCCCGTTCTGGATCCTACTACTACAACTACAAGGGGTTTCATAGCATTGTGCTGATGGCGGTGGTGTCAGCACGGTATGAATTCCTCTATGTTGATGTAGGGAAGAATGGCCGGATGTCCGATGGGGGATCCTTCATCCAGACGGAGTTTGCCCTCCGTCTCCAGAGTGACGACCTTGCATTGCCACCGGATGCAGGGAATATTGAAGGACTCCCCTTTGTTTTCTTGGCTGATGAAGCCTTCGGACTCGGACGGCATCTTATGAGGCCATTTCCACAGAGGACCCTGACCCCAGAGAAGAGTGTGTTCAATTACCGGCTGGCCAGGGCCCGAAGAGTCGTTGAAAATGCCTTCGGCATAATGGCCAGCCGGTTCCGCCTTTTTATGACTTCCATCCACTTGGCGGACTACAAAATAAACTATGTAGTGTTATGCTGCTGTGTGCTACACAATTTTCTTTGCCGCAAAGCGAATTCATATATGGCCTCAGTTTTGCCAGAGGCTGGACTTTCCCCTGCAAATCCCCTTCCGGGCCTGGAATCTGCCCGTCTTGGCTTGCCCCCCCAAAATGCCCGTGTGGTTCGGGACAAATACATGGAGTATTTCACGGGTAGGGGGGCAATTCCTATGCCAGCCTATGTCTAAGTATCCCAATAAAAATCTTCTTTAAACCTTTAATTATTTGTTCTTTCCTGTCTCCTAGTTTGTCTTTGTGCATTTGTAGTGGCAAGTGTATTTTACTTTAGTAAATAACAACCAATTTCACTATGTTACCTTACAAAAGAACCAAATAAGCTTAGAGTGTATTATAAAAAGAAGCTACACGTTGTTTGTGGTCAAATATTTTACTCTCTGCACATTTTTTTTTGTTTTACTTTGGGGTTGGCCTGACCACAACCCGTCAAATTTTGGCTTATGAAAATACAAAAATACCACTTGCATTTCTAAAATGACAACATTGGATACCTCTGAGCAATCTGAGACATTCAGTTACACAAACTATGTCTCTATGTGCCCGTCCTAATATGGGGTCCTGCCACCCCTTGCCCAGTCAAAAATTCAATATGCACACATTTTTACTTTTTTGCAAATAGGAAGTTTACAATCCTGATCCCTATTGTCAACATGTGCTATCTGCCATCAGGGGTGATCAATGGATGTGTTTTGGGGGTGCATCCCCTTCCTCAGTTCACCGACTTTTGATACGAGGAAGGTGTTGCACCCACAAAAGACGTACATGGATATCCCCTGATGGCAGATAGCACATGTTCACACACTGTGTGCATATTCAATTTTTGGCTGCTTTGTTACTCAAAAAATTAGTAAAAATATAAAAACAAACATGTAAAAACAAATGTGTTTGGATGGCTTATTGAATTCTCCCCAAAACATCGAGAATGTCTTTAAATGTTTGTTCCATCACATGGATTCTTTGTTTAATTAGGTCCAGTTCCGTGCTACATTCCATCACTTGCTGGATGAGGCGGAGGGCACTGTCAGCAGAGAACGGTGTGCTATCCTTCACAACATTTCCATCCCCTAAAAACCAAAAAAAAAAATTAATAAAACTCTGCAGGCCTACCTCGCTTACCTTAAGCTGTGGTGTCAGATACTGACCTGTTGTGGTGACCAGATCCACAACGTCATCCACCTCTCCTTCCTGCACTTCTCCTTCCTCCACCTCAACTTCCTGCACATCTTTTGGTTGTGGATCTTTGGGAGTTTGGGGTTGCTTGGAAGTTGTGGGGTGCATGTGCTCCCTGGAGTGTCCTCCTCCCAGTCTTCTCTCCCCTATGAGAATAAAACCAAAGGTCTATTTATCACGCTGTAAAAATCTCATTTTTAAACTTAAAACAGGCTAAATTGTTTGGAAGTGGGGTACAAGTGTGTGTTTGTGCGGAATTTAAAGAAAAATGCATTCTTTATGACCCCAAATATGTTTATTATTCACATTTGGATGTAATTTTTTGGACATGGAGGCACCACAAATAAACTCTGATGCACCTGTGTGGGACACCCAAAAAAGGCGGGTCTGGTGGCCCACACTATAGTGCTCCAAAGTACAGATGTGGAAGCAGCTGCTGAGTGTCCTCTCCTTTACACTGATTAAAGTTTGCATTTCATTCTCCTTACAAACACATCATCTAGACTTAAAAATTATCCACAATACTTGATCAAAAATGGCAGATGTCTAATTACTTTTGGGGGTCTTAAATAAGCCAAAACCACGGATAGTGGCCGAACGAAGTGTCGGTAACGTAACGAACGATTACTGTGCCCAACCTAGTTCAAAATAATACATTTTGGAAGGGAGTCCAATATGCTTTAAAAAAAAAAAAAGTAAGTTTCTAAAAAGATTAATAGCAGAAAGGTCGTCATTTTACTTACTTTTAGCGAGCATCCTCTTTATGCTCCTCAACTGGTCTGGCTCCCTCAGTTTGAGGTCTGACCACCTCTTTCTGAGCTGCTCATTTGAGCGTTTCACCCCGAACTTCGCCCTCAGACTCTTCACAACTTTAGTGAGGATTTTGGCCTTCCTTCTATTTGGTTTGCTATACGGCCCATGCTTGGCATCATAATCAGCCTTGACCAAGATGTCCACCATCTCCGCCATCTCCGCCAAAGACATATTCGATGCCTTGAATCTCCTCCTTGATCGTGACGTGTCCTCGGTCTCCGGGCTTGTCTCCTCGCTAGTTGCGGAATTATCAGACACCTGCTGTAACTCCGCCATATCTGTCTGCGCGCCGAAAGAGAAGGGGCGGGGAAAAGATGTTAGTTAGAACGTCATGGGCGGGCGACGTGTGCGGAGCGACGTGTTCCAATTTGGACGCATGCGTGGTGTGTATATAGCAAACACACATGTGACTATAGTACGTTCGGTGTGCGGAGAGAGGAGTTCAAGTGACGGACGTGCGAACGAAGGTATGTGATTTTGTGAGACTTGTTAAAATTGTTGGCCTATACTGTCTTGAGATTGTTGGAGGATATATATGGTGACTAGGATGTGAAGGAGGTTAGACTGTTTGCCTCACATTATTTAAATATAATTTATTTTACTTGCAGATACAATATGAATGTATTTATTAGCGACAAAGAGTTCCTGGCGGAATTTATTGACCGGGTAAGGGAGCTGCCGGCTCTGTGGGAGACCAAAAACCCCATCCATAAAAAAAAAGGGGTGAGAAAAGCAGCGCTGGATAAGCTGCTCCCATTTGTGCATACCAAGGTGCCCACAGCCACAGCAAAACAAGTGGACACTAAAATTGGGAGCTTGAGAGGTACCTACAGGACTGAACGCTCTAAGGTGCTGGCTTCTCAGAGGTCAGGAGCAGCAGCAGATGATGTTTATGTCCCGGTTTTGTGGTACTACAGCAGGATGTCCTTCCTGGATGACCACATTGAGCCAAGGCCATCACTCTCCACTCTTCCCCCCAGACTTCCCTGCAGCCAACCTGAGCCTTCTCTGGAGCAAGAGGAGGCAGCCATCCTGGATGATCCTGATTTGGCCATCTGGAGCCAGGTATAGTATTAAGTGAAAATGTAGTGGGATAAAATTAATGTTTCCCAAATATGTCAGGATGAGAAACATACATTATTTTGTATTCAACAAGTGAAATCATGATCTGTAGACATTATTCTGCACTTAATTGTGTGGTAAATAGTCAAGCTGATGTAGTGGTAAATTTAAAGCAAGGATTTATGCATTTACATTCTAATTGCTTCCATCAGGATTACAAAGTTTGATGCAAAGATTAAACCAACATATTAAACTATGTTTCTTTTTCATACACAGGATGAAATCAGCCAGGAGGAGGGTCTGGAAACTGTCAGGCAGGAGGAGGAAGGGCCCAGTGGCAGCCAGGAGGTGGCAGGGCCCAGTGGCAGCCAGGAGGTGGCAGGGCCCAGTGGCAGACAGGAGGTGGCAGGGCCCAGTGGCAGACAGGAGGTGGCAGGGCAAAGGAGAAGCAACAGATCCCAGGTGCCTCCCATCAGGCTTCACAAAAGAGGCAGGAGGGACAGGACCACCAGTGAGGCAGCAATGGCCCTTATTAAAGAGGCCCATGCCACCCTCAAGGAGCCCACATCCCCTGAAGAGGCCATTGCCGGCCTAGTGGAGGCTAAGTTCAAGGTGATGAGAATGGAGCAACGCCTCCTATGCGAACCCCTGCTCATCACCTTGCTCAACAAGGGGGTGATGGAGCAAATTACCCCCAATACCGCCATATGTGAGGTGGCCCAACTGACCCAACCTCAACCTCCACCTCCACCTTCCTCTTCTGCCCCACCCCCTTCTGCTACCCCTCCACCTTCTGCCCCACCCCCTTCTGCTACCCCTCCACCTTCTGCCCCACCCCCTTCTGCTACCCCTCCACCTTCTGCCCCACCCCCTTCTGCTACCCCTCCACCTTCTGCCCCACCCCCTTCTGCTACCCCTCCACCTTCTGCCCCACCCCCTTCTGCTACCCCTCCACCTTCTGCCCCACCCCCTTCTGCTACACCTCCACCTTCTGCCCCACCCCCTTCTGCTACACCTCCACCTTCTTCTTCTGCCCCACCCCCTTCTGCTACACCTCCACCTCCTCCTCCTGACAGGAGTACCCCTCCAGTGGGCCAGCCTCCAGCTAAACGAAGAAGGAAGGCTTCAGTAAAGGCTGCAGGGAAGGTTGCCAGGAAGAAGAGGAAGTGATGGCCTTGCTTCATTGTGGTCGCACTGGTCGGACAGAAGGCAGCCTGTTGTAGTACCACACACTTGGGACATATATCTCACCTGCTGCTGTTCCTGACCTCTGGGAGGCCAGCATCAGATTGTGTTCTGAAATGTGGGCCTTCTCAAGCTCCCAATTTTAGTGTCCACACAGGGTTGCTGTGTGCTCTGGGGTCCCTGGGATGCACAAATGGCAGCAGCTTCTCCAGCGCTGCCTTCTCTTTATTTAATTTATAAACATGAATAAATGTGTTTTTTGTTTAAGTTCATACTTGACTATGTGTATTTTTAAATAAAAAAAAACAAGCTTTGGAGTAAGCAGATACATTTGACTGACAATAAAAGGCACAGATATCACCCCCCCCAAAAGAATAACTAAATCTGATTAGCTCAAAAACATGGTGTGAAATTTTAAAAATATAGATTAGAAAATTAAATGGGAGATCGCTATCAAAACATTGAGAAATTATAATTAACATCATTTTGAAAAATCTAACCATTTAAATTATTCCTAAAAACTTGCACGATATAATACACATAAATCTTATAAAGAGCAGCATGAAAAAGGTTAAAAATAAGGCATAACTCTGTGTGAATATCAGCAGCAAAAGAAGGTCTCTCGTTTTGATTAATGTAACATTCTAACGAAGAATTCAATGCAGAACATTTAAACGATGAAATATTTATGAGCGTGACGAATGTGCTCTCTCCATTATGAAGGCTTGTTTTACCAGAAGATGCGCTCCCGTCTCATAGTTGCTTGTGAGCATGCGCGCTTTTGGAAGAGTCGTAAAAGCATACACACGAACCATTTTCTCGTCACAAAACAGGCCGACGAGAAACACGACGAGGAAATCTGGACTCCTGACGAGAAAATAGAGAGCAGGTTCTCTATTTTCTCGTCGAGATTCTCGTCAAGTTTCTCGTCGTAAAACCATACACACGAACGTTTTTCTAGACAAAAAAACTCTCGCGGCACTTTTCTTGACTGTTTACGACGAGAAAATCGGTCGTGTGTACGAGGCCTTAGAGTTGGAGTTTCAGCTGGTGTGGACATTGACTTTACTGGCAATTAAAGGACTTGCCTCTACCTACAGTAGAGGTGAGAATCATCCTCTGGAGGAGTTTTGACTCCGGCTGTGGACACGGCCCGTCAAGTACACCGCTCAACCTCTTTATATAGGATGATACGGGCTGGTAGTGCGGTGTGCCTTTCTCCCTCCTGCGAAGAGCCAACAACATAAAGGCAGGTAAGGGGGAAAGGATCTGTGCGCTACAAAAAAATAAAATACAAATTTTAATCTTGGCCTAGCAGGACGAGGTCCATATGGAGTAGGAGGTTGAGGTGGCGGTGGATGTGGCTGTGTAGGTGGAAGCGGCGGTGGAGGAGGACGAGGTAGCCAACACTGGTTCAAAAATACAACAATGGCTGGGCAAGGCCGGTGATGTGTCGAATTCTGTCCCCTGTCGAATAGTGTCCGCCCTGTACTGCGCTTGCTGAGTATGTAGGACAAGGGGATTTCAAAAATCTCCCAAGACTAACGGCGCCTGCGTGTTGAGTTCAGGTGAAGGCCACACCATCCGTGGTTCAAGCCGAGCCAAGCAAGGCCGCGATCGAAGCGAGCCCGTGAGGGGCCCTGTTACTATGTGCTACCGTATGTCCTCTTGGATGGTGGGGCTTGAACCTGCACTCACAGCGCAGGCGCCGTTCATCTTCGGAGATTTTGTGAATCTCCTTGTCCTCTGTACTGCGCAAGCGCTGCGCCTGCGCAGTACGGGCCGGGCACAATCCGATGGCCGGACAGTTTTTGTCACAACACCGGTATACATGTCTATTCTGCACAAGGTACGGACAAGTCCTGTGGGATCCATGCCTGGTTCATTTTAATGAACGTGAGCTTGTCCACATTGGCTCTGGACAGGCGGCTGCGCTTGTCTGTGATAACGCCCCCTGCCGTGCTAAATACACGTTCAGATAATACACTGGCTGCAGGGCAGGCCAGCACCTCCAAGGCATAAACGGCAAGCTCAGGCCATGTGCCCAATTTGGAGACCCAGAAGTTAAAGGGGGCAGACCCGTCATCCAGTACGTGTAGGCCTGTGGACACATACTGCTCAACCATGTTGGTGAAATGCTGCCTCCTGCTAAGACGTTCCATCTCAGCTGGTGGTGCTGGTTGTTGTGGCGTGCTGACAAAGCTTTTCCACATTTCGGCCATGCTAACCCTGCCTTCTGAGGTGCTGCCGGTGCCCCGGCTGCGTTGGCGACCTCTTCCTCCTCCTCTGCCTTCGCCTTGTGCTTCCACCGTACGCCCACTGTCAGGTGGGAATGCCACCAGCAGCGCGTCTACCAGCGTGCGCTTGTACTCGCGCATCTTACGATCCCGCTCCAGTGAGGGAATTAAGGACGGTACGTTGTCCTTGTAACGGGGATCCAGCAGGGTGGCCACCCAGTAATCAGCACCAGTTAAAATGTGGGCAACTCGGCTGTCATTGCGGAAACACTGCAGCATGTAATCGCTCATGTGTGCCAGGCTGCCCAGAGGCAAAGAAAAGCTGTCCTCTGTGGGAGGTGTATCGTCTGTGTCCTCTGTATCCCCCCAGCCACGCACCAGTAATGGCCACGAGCTGGTCTGAGTGCCACCCTGCTGTGAACATGGCTCCTCCTCCTCCTCCTCCTCCATCGCCTCCTCCACCTCGTCATCCTCCAGAACTGTGCCCTTTCTGCCGGACAATTGTGTACCTGGCGTTTGTTGGTGCAGGAACCCACCCTCGTAGCCACTTGTGAAAGACTGCCCTGAAAGCCTTTGAAATGATCCCGCTTCCTCCTCCTCCTCCTCATCCTCCTGTGCCACATCCTCTTCCATCATCGCACGAAGCGTTTTTTCAAGGAGGCATAGAACTGGGATAGTAACGCTGAGAACGGCGTCATTGGCACTGGCCATGTTGGTGGAGTACTCGAAACAGCGCAACAAGGCACACAGGTCTCGCATGGAGGCCCAGTTATTGGTGGTGAAGTGGTGCTGTTCCGCAGAGCGACTCACGCGTGATTGCTGCAGCTGAAACTCCACTATTGCCTGCTGCTGCTCGCACAGTCTGGCCAGCATGTGCAAGGTGGAGTTCCACCTTGTGGGCACGTCACATATGATGTGGTGAGCTGGAAGGCCGAAGTTACGCTGCAGCGCTGACAGGCGAGCAGCAGCAGGGTGAGAACGCCGAAAGTGCGCACACACAGCCCGCACTTTCTGCAGCAGCTCTGGCATATTGGGGTAATTTTTAAGGAACCTCTGGACCACCAAGTTCAGCACATGCGCCAGGCAAGGGATGTGCGTCAAACCGGCTAGACCCAGAGCTGCTACGAGATTTCGCCCATTATCGCACACCACCAGGCCGGGCTTGAGGCTCACTGACAGCAACCACTCATCGGTCTGTTGTTCCATGTCCCTCCACAACTCCTGCGCGGTGTGGGGATTTTCCCCCAAACAGGAAAGTTTTAAAACTGCCTGCTGTCGTTTACCCCTGGCTGTGCTGAAGTTGGTGGTGAAGGTGTTACGCTGAATGGATGAGGAGGCGGTAGAGGATGAGGAAGCGGAGAAGGAGGAGTTAGCAACAGGAGGCAAACTGAAGCGCCCTGCAATCCTCGGTGGTGGAAGGACATGCGCCAAACCGCTATCTGCCTCAGGCCCAGCAGCCACTGCATTTACCCAGTGTGCTGTTAGGGAGATATAACGTCCCTGACCATGCTTACTGGTCCACGCATCCGTAGTTAGGTGGACCTTGCCACAGATGGCGTTGCGCAGTGCACACCTGATTTTGTCCCCCACCTGGCTGTGCAGGGAAGGGATGGCTCGCCTGGAAAAGTAGTGGCGGCTGGGCACGACGTACTGCGGGACAGCCAATGCCATCAGGCTTTTAAAACTCTGCGTCTCCACCAGACGGAATGACAGCATTTCAAAGGCCAGGAATTTTGAAATGCTGGCATTCAGGGCCAGGGATCGCGGGTGGCTAGGGGGGTACTTCCTCTTCCGCTCCAATGTTTGGGAGATAGAGAGCTGAACGCTTCCATGGGACATTGTGGAGATGGTCGGTGACCCAGGTGGTAGTGTTGCTGGCAGATCCTCTGTTTGCGTGGTGACAGGTGCCACTGTCACTACAGAGGTGGATGAAGAGGCCGAGACTGCAGCAGAAGAGGAAGCAGGAGGAGCCAGAGACCTTTCTTGGTTTCTGAGGTGTCTACTCCACTGCAGCTCGTGCTTTGCACTTAGATGCCTGGTCATGCAGCTTGTGCTCAGGTTGAGAACGTTTATGCCTCGCTTCAGGCTCTGATTGCACAGCGTGCAAACCACTCGTGTCTTGTCATCAACAAACTGTGTGAAGAACTGCCACGCTAGGGAAGTCCTTGGACCTGGCTTTGGTGTGCTCGGTCCCTTGCTGCGTTGGGCAGTAGCAGATGTACTGTCTAGGGGACGAATGCTCCGTTTTTGCACCCTGCTCCCTCTTCTGCTGTGCTGGTGGCTCTGTGCGACCACCGCCTCTTCCTCCGAACTACACTGGTCACCTGCATAACGTTGATTCCATGTGGGGTCGAGGACCTCATCGTCCTCCACATCATCTTCCACCCAGTCTTCACCCCTGCCCTCCATGTCTGTCTGCACAATTGCGAAAGCAGCAGCAGTTGGCACCTGTGTTTCGTCATCATCCGAGACGTGCTGCGATGGTCCTCCCATGTACCCATCATGAAACATAAGTGGTTGGGCATCGGTGCACTCAATCTCTTCCACTTCTGGGGCAGGGCTAGGTGGATGGCCCTGGGAAACCCTGCTAACAGAGTCATCGAAAAGCAGAAGAGACTGCTGCATGATTTGGGGCTCAGACTGCTTGGCTGATTTGCAAGGGGGTGAGGTGAAAGACTGATGGACATGGGCTTCAGGTGCCAACTCTGATCTTTCAGCAGAAGAGTGGGTGGGAGACAATGTGAAGGAACCCGAGGCACTGTCAGCAACCCAATCTACTATCGCCTGTACTTGTCCTGGCCTAAACATTGGTACAGCCTCATTAGGCATGACAAAATACCGCCGCAGGCTCGGTCGCCTACTCGCACCTGAGGAAGGTGTTTCACTTGTGCGTGTAGCTGGCACAGATCCACCACGTCCTCTCCCTGCAACAGGAGCTCCACCAGCAGCACCACGACCGGGGCCACCACGTCCCTTTGACCTTCCCCTCATATTTTCCAAATTTAGGATCTTGCCCTAAATGGCGTTTTTTGGAAGACCACAACACACCCACAGTACGTAATGGCTGAAACGCACAGCTACAGAACTGCAGAAAATGCTATTCAAAAAAAAAAGGTTGTTTTTTTTAGTATAGCACAGTACAAGGAAAATATATATAAATAGTTTTTTTACACACACCTCCAGATGTGTATTTCACACTGCAAAATATTTTCTGTGGCCCTAAATGGCGTTTTTTCCCAGACCACAACACACCCACAGCACGTAACCGCTGAATCGCACAGCTACAGAGAATGCTATTCAAAAAAAAAGTTGTTTTTTTTAGTATAGCACAGTACAAGGAAAATATATAGAAATTGTTTATTTTACACACCTCCACATGTGTATTTCACACTGCAAAATATTTTCTGTGGCCCTAAATGGCGTTTTTTGAAAGAGTACAACACAACCACAGTATTTAACCACTGAATCGCACAGCTATAGAAGTGCAGAGAATGCTATTCAAAAAAAATGTTGTTTTTTTTAGTATAGCACTGTACAATATATAGAAATTGTTTATTTTACACACCTCCACATGTGTATTTCACACTGCAAAATATTTTCTGTGGCCCTAAATGGCGTTTTTTGAAAGAGCACAACACAACCACAGTATTTAACCACTGAATCACACAGCTATAGAAGTGCAGAGAATGCTATTCAAAAAAAATGTTGTTTTTTTTAGTATAGCACTGTACAATATATAGAAATTGTTTATTTTACACACCTCCACATGTGTATTTCACACTGCAAAATATTTTCTGTGGCCCTAAATGGCGTTTTTTGAAAGAGCACAACACAACCACAGTATTTAACCACTGAATCGCACAGCTATAGAAGTGCAGAGAATGCTATTCAAAAAAAATGTTGTTTTTTTTAGTATAGCACTGTACAATATATAGAAATTGTTTATTTTACACACCTCCACATGTGTATTTCACACTGCAAAATATTTTCTGTGGCCCTAAATGGCGTTTTTTGAAAGAGCACAATACAACCACAGTATTTAACCACTGAATCGCACAGCTATAGAAGTGCAGAGAATGCTATTCAAAAAAAATGTTGTTTTTTTTAGTATAGCACTGTACAATATATAGAAATTGTTTATTTTACACACCTCCACATGTGTATTTCACACTGCAAAATATTTTCTGTGGCCCTAAATGGCGTTTTTTGAAAGAGCACAACACAACCACAGTATTTAACCACTGAATCGCACAGCTATAGAAGTGCAGAGAATGCTATTCAAAAAAAATGTTGTTTTTTTTAGTATAGCACTGTACAATATATAGAAATTGTTTATTTTACACACCTCCACATGTGTATTTCACACTGCAAAATATTTTCTGTGGCCCTAAATGGCGTTTTTTGAAAGAGCACAACACAACCACAGTATTTAACCACTGAATCGCACAGCTATAGAAGTGCAGAGAATGCTATTCAAAAAAAATGTTGTTTTTTTTAGTATAGCACTGTACAATATATAGAAATTGTTTATTTTACACACCTCCACATGTGTATTTCACACTGCAAAATATTTTCTGTGGCCCTAAATGGCGTTTTTTGAAAGAGCACAACACAACCACAGTATTTAACCACTGAATCGCACAGCTATAGAAGTGCAGAGAATGCTATTCAAAAAAAATGTTGTTTTTTTTAGTATAGCACTGTACAATATATAGAAATTGTTTATTTTACACACCTCCACATGTGTATTTCACACTGCAAAATATTTTCTGTGGCCCTAAATGGCGTTTTTTGAAAGAGCACAACACAACCACAGTATTTAACCACTGAATCGCACAGCTATAGAAGTGCAGAGAATGCTATTCAAAAAAAATGTTGTTTTTTTTAGTATAGCACTGTACAATATATAGAAATTGTTTATTTTACACACCTCCACATGTGTATTTCACACTGCAAAATATTTTCTGTGGCCCTAAATGGCGTTTTTTGAAAGAGCACAACACAACCACAGTATTTAACCACTGAATCGCACAGCTATAGAAGTGCAGAGAATGCTATTCAAAAAAAAATTTGTTTTTTTTAGTATAGCACTGTACAATATATAGAAATTGTTTATTTTACACACCTCCACATGTGTATTTCACACTGCAAAATATTTTCTGTGGCCCTAAATGGCGTTTTTTGAAAGAGCACAACACAACCACAGTATTTAACCACTGAATCGCACAGCTATAGAAGTGCAGAGAATGCTATTCAAAAAAAATGTTGTTTTTTTTAGTATAGCACTGTACAATATATAGAAATTGTTTATTTTACACACCTCCACATGTGTATTTCACACTGCAAAATATTTTCTGTGGCCCTAAATGGCGTTTTTTGAAAGAGCACAACACAACCACAGTATTTAACCACTGAATCGCACAGCTATAGAAGTGCAGAGAATGCTATTCAAAAAAAAATTTGTTTTTTTTAGTATAGCACTGTACAATATATAGAAATTGTTTATTTTACACACCTCCACATGTGTATTTCACACTGCAAAATATTTTCTGTGGCCCTAAATGGCGTTTTTTGAAAGAGCACAACACAACCACAGTATATAACCGCTGAATCGCACAGCTGCAGAGAATGCTATTCAAAAAAAAGTTTTTTTTTTTTTTTTTTAGTATAGCATAGTACAAGAAAAATATATAGAAATTGGTTATTTCACACAACTACAGATATACACTGCAAAATATTTTTTTTGCCCAAAAATAGGTCTTTTTTGCGCACAACAAAGTGCCGTTTTTTTTTTTGCAACAGCACAATAAAGTGCCTTTTTTTTTTTTTGGGGCCCAAAAATGGGTCTTTTTAGCAAAAGCACAATAAAGTGCCTTTTTTTTTTTTTTTCTGACCAAAATAGGTCTTTTAGCAAGAGCACAATACAGCCACAGTATGGAATAGGTGTATCACTCAACGTAATGCAGTGCTGGTGCACTGAGCTTGCAACACAAACAGATAAACCTATGCAGATCGCTGAGCTATTATATCTCTCAATCTGGACTCCTATCTAAATCTCTCTCCCTAAAAGCACAAACAGGATCCTGCCCCTACACTACACTACACTACACTGTCTCCCTATCTTTTCTATCAGTAGATTGCAGAATCAGGACTAACTCCTATTCTCTCCCTCACAGCAACAGCAGCCAGGATCCTTTCCCTACACTGTCTAAAAGCAGAGTGACGATCTGTGCTGTGTGCCTCTTTCTTATATAGAAGCTGGTCACATGCTGGGTCACATGTTGCACTGACCAATTACAGCCATGCCATTAGTAGGCATGGCTATGATGGCTTCTAAGGGCACACCAGCTAATCAAATGGTGATTGGCTGGCCCCTGAAGCATTTCTAACTGCGCCATTAAATTCCCGAATCCGAACCCGAACCCGGACTTTAGCGCAAAATCCGGGTCCGGGGTCGGGAAAACGCCAAAATTCGGTACGGACCCGAACTTTACAGTTCGGGTCCGCTCAACACTAATCACAGCGCTTCCAAATAAATGTAATGTCATTTAGCTTTTTTCCGGTGTTAGCCATCAGTAGGGTTAATATTCTGCTAAATTTTAAATGGCGGCTAATTTGAACACAGATGGCCAGAGAGTGTTGCTAATTACCGTATTTATCGGCGTATAACACGCACTTTTTTCCCCTTAAAATCAGGGGAAAATCGTGGGTGCGTGTTATACGCCGATACTCCGTCGAATTCCCCTGCTGAAAACGAGCGAGAGGAGCGAGCGGAGCCGAAGCCGAAGTACACTCGGCTTTACTCGGCTCCTCTCGCAGTCCCGCCCATCTCTGACTGCGCTGCTGACATAGAGAAAGCCGAGTGTACTTTGGCTAGTCTCGGCTCCTCTCGCAGTCCTGCCCCTGACTGTGAGAAGAGCCGAGTCTAGCCGAAGTACACTCGGCTTTCTCCGTCAGTGGCGCAGTCAGTGGAGATGGGCGGGACTGCGAGAGGAGCCGAGTCTAGCCGAAGTACACTCGGCCCCGCTCGCTCCTCTCCACAGAAATCGGCGCCAAATTTAAAAAAACGCCGAGACTGACACGATCGCAAAGGCACTGGGCAAGGCTGCAGATGGACAGATGGACACTGGGCAAGGCTGCAGATGGACAGATGGACACTGGGCAAGGCTGCAGATGGACACTGGGCAAGGCTGCAGATGGACACTGGGCAAGGCTGCAGATGGACAGATGGACACTGGGCAAGGCTGCAGATGGACAGATGGACACTGGGCAAGGCTGCAGATGGACAGGTGGACACTGGGCAAGGCTGCAGATGGACACTGGGCAAGGCTGCAGATGGACAGATGGACACTGGGCAAGGCTGCAGATGGACAGTAGTGATGAGCCGAACACCCCCGGGTTCGGTTCGCAGCAGAACCCGCGAACGGACCGAAAGTTCGTACGAACATTAGAACCCTATTAAATACAATGGATGCGAACGTTCGAATTCTAAAGTGCTAATTATAACAACTATTATGCATGTTATTGTCCTAAAAAGGGTTTGGGAACCCGGGTTCTGCACCAGGGGACATGTATCAATGCAAAAAGAAGTTTTAAAAACGGTCGTTTTTCGGGAGCAGTCATTTTAATGATGCATAAAGTGAAAAAAAAAAAGTAAAATATTCCTTTAAATATCGTACCTGGGGGGTGTCTAAAGTATGCCTGTGAAGTGCCACGTGTTTCCCGTGTTTAGAACTGTCCCTGCACAAAATGACACTTCTAAAGGAAAAAAAAGCCATTTAAAACTGCTTGCGGCTTTAATGTAATGTCTGGTCCCGGTAATATGGATGAAAATCTTTAAGAAAAATGGCATAGCTACCCCATGACCCCCCCCCCTACCCCAGCCCATTACCAGCCCCTTTGGGTCTTGTATGGATATTAAGGGGAACCCCGCACATAAAATAAAAAAGGCCCTATATACTCTGAACAGCCGTATACAGGCGGTGCATACAAGACAGGGACTGTAGGTTTGTTCTTATGTAGAATCTGTTTGTAATTTTGAACAGGTACATTGTTTAAGTGTAGCTCCAGCCCAAAAATCTATTTTTAAACTTTTTGGAAAACATAGGTAAGGGTTATCACCCCTGTAACATTTGTTTTGCTGTCTGTGCCCCTGTTCAGAACATTTCACCTCACTTTCCGTCCCAATGACAACTGTTTTTGAAATGTGGTGTTTTTCTTGAAACAAGGATTGCTGATAAAGCATCAGTACAGAGGAGACACCTTTCTCCCATATTAATTCTTACAGGAGAGAATTTTCCTTCCTAGGGGTAGATTTCCTCTCACTTCCTGTTGTCTTCTTGCGTTTGCAAGTAGGAGTCGTTTGTAAGTTGGATGTTTGAAAGTAGGGACCTGCCGTAGATACTCTGCAGAAATAGGCCCCTTAGTTGTTGGTGTTGGCACAACACTGTAAGCACTCACAGTTACTCTTGGTTGGTGCTGGAACGCCCTGCTGTCAACTATTATATCAGGAATTGTAATTACATATAATTGTTGAACAGTGGTAGTAAAAATTGGGCCTTTGATGGTGGTGCTGGTGCCACAACACTGTAAGCCCTGACAGTTACTCTTGGTGGGTGCAGCAATGGGCCCTGCTGTGAATTATTAGATCAAGAATTGTAATTGCATGCCCCTGTTGAACAGGGGCTGAAAAATTGGGCCTTTGGTGGTGGTGGTGGTGTTGACACAACACTGTAAGCCCTCAGAGTTACTCTTGGTGGGTGCAGGAATGGGCCCTGCTGTGAATTATTAGATCAAGAATTGTAATTACATGCCCCTGTTGAACAGGGGCTGAAAAATTGGGCCTTAGGCACTGGTGGCACAACACTACAACCCCTCACAGATACTGTACTTGGAGCACAGCAATGAGCCCTGTTGCAAAGTATTGCTTCAAAAATTGTAATGACACGCCCCTGTTAAACAGGGGCTGAAAAATTGGGCCTTAGGCACTGGTGCCACAACACTCCAACCCCTCACAGATACTGTACTTGGAGCACAGCAATGAGCCCTATGGCAAATTATTGCTAAAAAAATTGTAATTACACGCCCCTGTAAAACAGGGGCTGAAAAATTGGGCCTTAGCCACTGGTGGCGGCACCCATAAACAAAAATGATCTTCCAAGCTATCATCATCAATCGTATCATTGAGGACTCGGAGGAGGAGGATAGCCAGTCAACATAACAGCACAGACACTCAGCATCAGCATCAGTCTTGAAGGGATGTGACATGTTAAAATCAATTAGTCTGTTATATCAGCATCAGGTGTGTGGTAGCTGGTGGTGATCCAAGACTGGTTCATCTTGATGAAAGTCAGTCGATCAACCGAGTCGGTGGACAGGCGCACCCTGTGATCCGTGACAAATCCTCCAGCAGCACTGAATGTGCGTTCCGAAAGAACGCTGGATGCAGGACAGGCCAGTAGCTCAATTGCATACTGTGCAAGCTCTGGCCAGTGATCCATCCTCAAGACCCAGTAAGCCAGAGGATTTTCGGTGGGGAAGGTGTCCAAGTCTGACCTTGCCCCTAGATATTCCTGCACCATGTTTATCAGACGCTGGCGATGGTTGCTGGAACCAATCATACTTTGGGGCTGCGGACTAAAGAATTGTCCGAACGCATCGGTCAGACGGCTACCTTCCCCACCGCTCCTTCTTTGACTGGCCGAAGCCTCAGCAACTCGTTGTCCTGGACCAGGAGTTTGTAACCTCCCAGTCTCTGGGAACGCGTTGCACAGACCTTTCTGCAAGGCCTCCCAGAGTTGTCTCATCCTCTGCTCCCTCTGCGACGGTAACATAAGGTCCGCAACCTTACCCTTGTACCGTGGATCAAGGAGAGTGGCCAGCCAGTAATGGTCCCTCTCCTTGATCCGAAGAATACGAGGATCCTTCCGCAGACTTTGCAGGATCAGGGAGGCCATGCAGCGTAGGTTTGCTGAGGCATTCGCTCCGGAGTCCTCTGGGTCACTAAGGACGACATGATCCGCAGTCACCTCCTCCCAGCCACGTACAAGTCCACTGGTTTCTTGGGACTGTAAATCATCCCTAAAAGACTGCTGCTGATGATGCTGAGTGCCAGCCTCCACCTCCATGCTGACACAATCCTCCTCCTCCTCCTCCTCCTCTTCCTCTTCCTGTGCGATGGGTGGGACAGAAGGAACACTGTCTGGGTAAAGGGGGCCTTGAGAGGCAAGGAAGTCCTCCTCTTCCTGCCTCTGTTCTGCCTCAAGTGCCCTGTCCATTATTCCACGCAGCGTGTGCTCCAACAGGTGGACAAGAGGTACAGTGTCACTGATGCATGCACTGTCACTGCTCACCATCCTCGTGGCCTCCTCAAATGGTGCCAGGACAGTGCATGCATCCCTGATCATGCCCCACTGGCGTGGAGAAAAAAAACCAAGCTCCCCTGACCCTGTCCTGGTGCCGTAGTCGCACAGGTACTCATTGATGGCCCTCTGCTGCGTGTGCAGCCGCTGCAGCATGGCCAACGTTGAGTTCCACCTGGTGGGCATGTCACATATAAGGCGGTTCTTGGGCAGGTTCAACTCCTTTTGCAGCTCAGCCAGGCGAGCACTGGCATTATAAGATCTGCGGAAATGCACACAGACTTTCCTGGCCTGCCTCAGGACATCCTGTAAGCCCGGGTACCTGCCCAAGAACCGCTGCACCACCAGGTTAAGGACGTGAGCCACACAGGGCACATGGGTCAGTTGTCCCTGTCGGAGGGCGGAGAGGAGGTTGGTGCCATTGTCGCAAACCACCATTCCTGGCTTAAGCTGGCGTGGCGTCAACCACCTCTCGGCCTGGCCCTGCAGAGCAGACAGGACCTCTGCCCCAGTGTGGCTTCTGTCCCCCAAACACACCAGCGCAAGCACGGCATGGCATCTTTTTGCCTGCGTACTTGCGTAGCCCCGTGAACGGCTACGGAGCACCGCTGGTTCATAGGACAAACCACAGGAAGAGGCCATGGAGGAAGAAGAAGAGGAGGGGGTGGAGGAGAGAGGTGTGTCACAACCAGTAGTAGCATTTTGGAGGCGTGGCGGTGGGACAACCTCCAACACTACTGCACCTTGTCCTGCATCCTTCCCAGCTGCCAAAAGAGTGACCCAATGGGCCGTGAAAGAAAGGTAACGTCCCTGTCCATGCCTGCTGGACCATGAGTCAGCGGTAATATGCACCTTACCGCTGACCGCCCTGTCCAGCGAGGCCAAGACATTGCCTTCCACATGCCGGTAGAGAGCCGGAATAGCCTTCCGTGAGAAAAAGTGGCATTTGGGAACCTGCCACTGAGGAACCGCACATTGCACAAACTCACGGAAGGGGGCCGAGTCTACCAACTGAAAAGGCAGCAGTTGAAGCGCTAGCAATTTAGCCAAGCTAGCATTCAACCGCTGGGCATGTGGATGGCTGGGAGTGAACTTCTTTCGACGGTCCAGCAGCTGGGGCAGGGAAATTTGCCTGCTAGAATCGGACGTCAGTGTACTGCTAGCAGAGTGGCCGCAAGTACTTGGCTGTGACACACCTAATTCTACACCTTCATTCCTCTCAGTGCATGTTTCAGAGAGGACTGAAGTTATAGTGGGGTTGGAAATCCCAGCTGATGCGGTGCAAGGAGAGGTCCGCTTTGTTCTTTGGTGTGGGTCTTTGAGGTAGGCTTGCCAACGAGCTGCATGGCAGGTCAACATATGTCTGGTCAGGCATGTGGTACCCAAGCGGCTGATGTTTTGGCCACGCGATATACGCTTGAGACATATGTTGCAAACAGCAGCTGTGCGATCTGATGCACTAGCCTCAAAAAAGGCCCACACCAAGGAACTTTTTGAATGACGGGCAGAGGCAGCGCCCTGCACAGGCGGAGCTCTGCGGTGTGATTCCGTCGGTGTACTGCCCTTACGCTGGCCACCAAAGGGCATCCTGTCTCGTTGGAGATGTGCCTCCTCCTCATCCTCCTCCTCCTCTCTCCTATTAGGCACCCACGTGGAGTCAGTGACCTCATCATCCCCTCCCTCCTCATCACTGGAGCCAATCTGGCAGTATGCTGCAGCTGCTGGAACATGACTGCCAGATTGGTGTCCTTCTTGAGCATCCCCTCTGTCTGCTCTCACCCTACTGCCTTCCTGTAGCTGGGTTTCATCATCAGACCCTTCGAAACGCTGGGCATCCTCCTGGAGCATGTACCCAACACTGTGCTCAAACAGTTCGGGGGACTCCTCAGGAGGAGGACATGGTGGGTCTAGGGAAGGAGTGACTGATGATGAGTCTGACATTGATACCAGGGAAGAGGACGCTTTGGCAGCTGCTTTGCCAGTACCCTGAGCCTGGGTGAGAGAGGATGAGGAGGAGGAGGAGGGCTTGGTCATCCACTCTACCAAGTCTTCGGCATGATGTGGCTCAACATGTCCAGCTGCGGAAAAGAAGGACAAGCGTGTCCCATGGCCATGTGCTGATGACAATGCACCGCGTCCACGACCAGCACTGTTGCCCCCAGACACAGAGCCTGCTTGCCCTCTTTTATTGCCTCCTGACTGTCTGCCTCTCCTTGTTTGCCTTCCAGACATTCTAATAGATGGCCTGCAGGGAGATGGGAAAAAAGCAATAAGGGCTACCTTCAGGTGTCCTTCTCTGTCCCTTGAAACAAGGACTTGCACAGTGAAAGAAACTGACACTCTCCCTACCTACAGTTTTCTGTCCCTAGAAAAAATGTTTTTTTTAAGCACAATATAGCACAAGGAGAATTCACTCACTGTCCTTCCAGGTCCCTAGAAACAAGGACTTGCACAGTGAAAGAAACTGACACTCTCCCTACCTACAGTTTTCTGTCCCTAGAAAAAATGTTTTTTTTAAGCACAATATAGCACAAGGAGAATTCACTCACTGTCCTTCCAGGTCCCTAGAAACAAGGACTTGCACAGTGAAAGAAACTGACACTCTCCCTACCTACAGTTTTCTGTCCCTAGAAAAAATGTTTTTTTTAAGCACAATATAGCACAAGGAGAATTCACTCACTGTCCTTCCAGGTCCCTGGAAACAAGGACTTGCACAGTGAAAGAAACTGACACTCTCCCTACCTACAGTTTTCTGTCCCTAGAAAAAATGTTTTTTTTAAGCACAATATAGCACAAGGAGAATTCACTCACTGTCCTTCCAGGTCCCTAGAAACAAGAATTTGCACAGTGAAAGAAACTGACACTCTCCCTACCTACAGTTTTCTGTCCCTAGAAAAAATGTTTTTTTTAAGCACAATATAGCACAAGGAGAATTCACTCACTGTCCTTCCAGGTCCCTAGAAACAAGGACTTGCACAGTGAAAGAAACTGACACTCTCCCTACCTACAGTTTTCTGTCCCTAGAAAAAATGTTTTTTTTAAGCACACTATAGCACAAGGAGAATTCACTCACTGTCCTTCCCAGTCCCTAGAAACAAGGACTTGCACAGTGAAAGAAACTGACACTCTCCCTACCTACAGTTTTCTGTCCCTAGAAAAAATGTTTTTTTTAAGCACAATATAGCACAAGGAGAATTCACTCACTGTCCTTCCAGGTCCCTGGAAACAAGGACTTGCACAGTGAAAGAAACTGACACTCTCCCTACCTACAGTTTTCTGTCCCTAGAAAAAATGTTTTTTTTAAGCACAATATAGCACAAGGAGAATTCACTCACTGTCCTTCCAGGTCCCTAGAAACAAGGACTTGCACAGTGAAAGAAACTGACACTCTCCCTACCTACAGTTTTCTGTCCCTAGAAAAAATGTTTTTTTTAAGCACAATATAGCACAAGGAGAATTCACTCACTGTCCTTCCAGGTCCCTAGAAACAAGGACTTGCACAGTGAAAGAAACTGACACTCTCCCTACCTACAGTTTTCTGTCCCTAGAAAAAATGTTTTTTTTTAAGCACAATATAGCACAAGGAGAATTCACTCACTGTCCTTCCAGGTCCCTAGAAACAAGGACTTGCACAGTGAAGGAAACTGACACTCTCCCTACCTACAGTTTTCTGTCCCTAGAAAAATTTTTTTTTTTAAGCACAATATAGCACAAGGAGAATTCACTCACTGTCCTTCCAGGTCCCTAGAAACAAGGACTTGCACAGTGAAAGAAACTGACACTCTCCCTACCTACAGTTTTCTGTCCCTAGAAAAAATTTTTTTTTTAAGCACAATATAGCACAAGGAGAATTCACTCACTGTCCTTCCAGGTCCCTAGAAACAAGGACTTGCACAGTGAAAGAAACTGACACTCTCCCTACCTACAGTTTTCTGTCCCTAGAAAAAATGTTTTTTTTAAGCACAATATAGCACAAGGAGAATTCACTCACTGTCCTTCCAGGTCCCTGGAAACAAGGACTTGCACAGTGAAAGAAACTGACACTCTCCCTACCTACAGTTTTCTGTCCCTAGAAAAAATGTTTTTTTTAAGCACAATATAGCACAAGGAGAATTCACTCACTGTCCTTCCAGGTCCCTAGAAACAAGGACTTACACAGTGAAAGAAACTGACACTCTCCCTACCTACAGTTTTCTGTCCCTAGAAAAAATGTTTTTTTTAAGCACAATATAGCACAAGGAGAATTCACTCACTGTCCTTCCAGGTCCCTGGAAACAAGGACTTGCACAGTGAAAGAAACTGACACTCTCCCTACCTACAGTTTTCTGTCCCTAGAAAAAATGTTTTTTTTAAGCACAATAAAGCACAAGGAGAATTCACTCACTGTCCTTCCAGGTCCCTAGAAACAAGGACTTACACAGTGAAAGAAACTGACACTCTCCCTACCTACAGTTTTCTGTCCCTAGAAAAAATGTTTTTTTTAAGCACAATATAGCACAAGGAGAATTCACTCACTGTCCTTCCAGGTCCCTAGAAACAAGGACTTACACAGTGAAAGAAACTGACACTCTCCCTACCTACAGTTTTCTGTCCCTAGAAAAAATGTTTTTTTTAAGCACAATATAGCACAAGGAGAATTCACTCACTGTCCTTCCAGGTCCCTAGAAACAAGGACTTGCACAGTGAAAGAAACTGACACTCTCCCTACCTACAGTTTTCTGTCCCTAGAAAAAATGTTTTTTTTAAGCACAATATAGCACAAGGAGAATTCACTCACTGTCCTTCCAGGTCCCTAGAAACAAGGACTTGCACAGTGAAAGAAACTGACACTCTCCCTACCTACAGTTTTCTGTCCCTAGAAAAAATGTTTTTTTTAAGCACAATATAGCACAAGGAGAATTCACTCACTGTCCTTCCAGGTCCCTGGAAACAAGGACTTGCACAGTGAAAGAAACTGACACTCTCCCTACCTACAGTTTTCTGTCCCTAGAAAAAATGTTTTTTTTAAGCACAATATAGCACAAGGAGAATTCACTCACTGTCCTTCCAGGTCCCTAGAAACAAGGACTTGCACAGTGAAAGAAACTGACACTCTCCCTACCTACAGTTTTCTGTCCCTAGAAAAAATGTTTTTTTTAAGCACAATATAGCACAAGGAGAATTCACTCACTGTCCTTCCAGGTCCCTAGAAACAAGGACTTGCATAGTGAAAGAAACTGACACTCTCCCTACCTACAGTTTTCTGTCCCTAGAAAAAATGTTTTTTTTAAGCACAATATAGCACAAGGAGAATTCACTCACTGTCCTTCCAGGTCCCTAGAAACAAGGACTTGCACAGTGAAGGAAACTGACACTCTCCCTACCTACAGTTTTCTGTCCCTAGAAAAAATGTTTTTTTTAAGCACAATATAGCACAAGGAGAATTCACTCACTGTCCTTCCAGGTCCCTAGAAACAAGGACTTGCACAGTGAAAGAAACTGACACTCTCCCTACCTACAGTTTTCTGTCCCTAGAAAAAATGTTTTTTTTAAGCACAATATAGCACAAGGAGAATTCACTCACTGTCCTTCCAGGTCCCTAGAAACAAGGACTTGCACAGTGAAAGAAACTGACACTCTCCCTACCTACAGTTTTCTGTCCCTAGAAAAAATGTTTTTTTTAAGCACACTATAGCACAAGGAGAATTCACTCACTGTCCTTCCAGGTCCCTGGAAACAAGGACTTGCACAGTGAAAAAAACTGACACTCTCCCTACCTACAGTTTTCTGTCCCTAGAAAAAATGTTTTTTTTAAGCACAATATAGCACAAGGAGAATTCACTCACTGTCCTTCCAGGTCCCTAGAAACAAGGACTTACACAGTGAAAGAAACTGACACTCTCCCTACCTACAGTTTTCTGTCCCTAGAAAAAATGTTTTTTTTAAGCACAATATAGCACAAGGAGAATTCACTCACTGTCCTTCCAGGTCCCTAGAAACAAGGACTTACACAGTGAAAGAAACTGACACTCTCCCTACCTACAGTTTTCTGTCCCTAGAAAAAATGTTTTTTTTAAGCACAATATAGCACAAGGAGAATTCACTCACTGTCCTTCCAGGTCCCTGGAAACAAGGACTTGCACAGTGAAAGAAACTGACACTCTCCCTACCTACAGTTTTCTGTCCCTAGAAAAAATGTTTTTTTTAAGCACAATATAGCACAAGGAGAATTCACTCACTGTCCTTCCAGGTCCCTAGAAACAAGGACTTACACAGTGAAAGAAACTGACACTCTCCCTACCTACAGTTTTCTGTCCCTAGAAAAAATGTTTTTTTTAAGCACAATATAGCACAAGGAGAATTCACTCACTGTCCTTCCAGGTCCCTGGAAACAAGGACTTGCACAGTGAAAGAAACTGACACTCTCCCTACCTACAGTTTTCTGTCCCTAGAAAAAATGTTTTTTTTAAGCACAATAAAGCACAAGGAGAATTCACTCACTGTCCTTCCAGGTCCCTAGAAACAAGGACTTACACAGTGAAAGAAACTGACACTCTCCCTACCTACAGTTTTCTGTCCCTAGAAAAAATGTTTTTTTTAAGCACAATATAGCACAAGGAGAATTCACTCACTGTCCTTCCAGGTCCCTAGAAACAAGGACTTACACAGTGAAAGAAACTGACACTCTCCCTACCTACAGTTTTCTGTCCCTAGAAAAAATGTTTTTTTTAAGCACAATATAGCACAAGGAGAATTCACTCACTGTCCTTCCAGGTCCCTAGAAACAAGGACTTGCACAGTGAAAGAAACTGACACTCTCCCTACTGTGAGGGGGTTAGCTCGGCAGCGGGTGTGTGTGACCCCCGGGATGGGCTCCCCACACAAAAACAGGCCCAGCAGACGGAGGTTGTGGTTTTCAAAATCAAAAAGGTGCCGTTTATTTTCTATTTACAGTGACAAAAACACAGCAAAGCAAAAAAAACAAACACAAAATAAATCCTTGTCAACTTGACCTCTGACTAAACTTACAGGTTTCCTAACTAACGACTGGGATCAGCCTAGTGCTGTCCTAGTCCCTGGTTTTAAATGTCCAAGCAAAATATAGCCACACAGGCTTTCTCTCACCGCACAGGGGTTCACTCTCCCTAGACAGTCCACACAGGTCTGCTTCCAGGCATGAGCCAACATCTAATGAATCTGGGAGTTTTTTATAGAGGCCTAAATGAGCTGACAAGCTTCAGCTGGCCTCATCAACTCCCTGTCTGCACGACGCCCAGCCCTCTCCCTAGAGGTATGAGTCATCAATGAGCCCACTAGTCTCAGCTGGGCTTATACAACTCTCCACCTAGCTGTATAAGTCAGCGTAAAGCCTGAATCTGGGCGAAATATATCTACCCCCCTGGATGCAACCAGGTGACTTTACCTTCCTGCTGTCACATACCCCCCCCTCTTGTTTTAACCTCGGGGTTGGAACACCAGCAATCAGGCATTCATGTACTCGAGACAAAGCATCCACATTCCCCATTTGAACGCCAGGGCGATGCTTTACTGTGAAGTTGAATTCCTGGAGGGCCAGGAACCACCTATTCACTCTTCTATTTGTTTCCTTGTTTTGAGCCATCCACTTTAACGGAGCGTGATCCGTAACCATGTCAAAGTGCCTACCTAGCAGGTAGTACCGAAGGGAATCTAGAGCCCACTTCACCGCTAAACACTCCTTTTCAACGGTGGCGTAATTTACCTCATGGGACTTCAACTTCCTGCTGAGGTAAATGACTGGGTGCTCTTCCCCGTTCCAGACCTGGGACAATACTGCTCCTAACCCCACATCTGACGCATCACTTTGTACGACAAAGTCTCTAGAGAAGTCGGGTGAGTACAACACTGGCTGGCTACATAAGGCTTGTTTCAAGAATTGGAATGCTGCCTCAGCCTCGGGGGTCCATTTAATCATGACCGACCCTTTCCCCTTCGTCAGGTTGGTTAGGGGCACAGCCTTAGAAGCAAAGTGGGGAATGAATCGCCGATAATACCCAGCGATTCCCAGAAAGGCTCGTACCTGCTTCTTGCTGTTGGGACGTGGCCAACTCTGGATGGCCTCGACTTTGTTGAGTTGGGGTTTTATTACTCCCCTCCCAATGGTGTACCCAAGATATTTGGCCTCCTCCTGCCCAATGGTACACTTCTTGGGGTTAGCCGTAAACCCTGCTTCCCGAACAGAGTCCAGGACTGCTTGCACTTTTGGCAGATGTGAGGCCCAATCTGTGCTATGGACAATTACGTCATCCAGGTAAGCCGCAGCATACTTCCGATGGGGCCTCAGCATCTGGTCCATTTTCCGCTGGAATGTGGCCGGCGCATTCTGTAACCCGAACGGCATTCTTTTATATTGGAACGCCCCGTCTGGGGTTACAAATGCGGTTTTCTCTTTGGCTGACTTGGCCAGGGGGATTTGCCAATACCCTTTTGTGAGGTCAAGAGTCGTCATGTATCGGGCTGTTCCCAGCCGGTCGATCAACTCATCTATACGTGGCATGGGGTAGGTGTCAAATTTTGTAACTTTGTTCAACTGACGAAAATCGTTACAAAATCGCCAGCTCCCATCCGGTTTAGGCACCAACACAATGGGACTAGACCAATCACTTTGGGACTCCTCTATCACCCCTAAGTTCAGCATTTTCTGTACTTCCTCCCGTATTGCCTCCCGTCGGGCCTCTGGGATCCGATAGGGTTTTAACTTCACCCTTTCACCGGGCGGGGTAATAATGTCATGCTCTACCCCAGATGTTTGTCCCGGCAGCTCAGAGAATACCTCCTTGTTGCGAAGCACAAACTCCTTAACCTCCTGTTGTTGGGGTTGTGACAAGGTGGCTGCGATTCCAACCTCAGGAATCACGCAACCAGTTTGAGCTGGTGACCAAGTGTCTGCGACTAGGGACTCTCTATCCCTCCAGGCTTTCAACAGATTAACGTGATAGATCTGTTCGGGCTTTCGCCTTCCTGGTTGTCTGACCTTGTAATTCACTTCGCTCACTTTTTCCATTATCTCGTAGGGGCCTTGCCATTTGGCAAGGAATTTACTTTCAACCGTAGGGACAAGTACCAATATCCTATCCCCCGGGGAAAAGGTACGGGTCTTGGCTCCACGGTTGTACACTCTCTGCTGTGCCAACTGCGCTTGGGCCAAATGTTCCTTCACGATGGGCATTACCTGTGCAATTCGATCTTGCATCAGGGCGACATGCTCAATCACACTCCTGTGGGGAGAACTCTCACTTTCCCAAGTTTCCTTGGCAATATCCAACAGCCCTCTTGGGTGTCTCCCATACAGTAACTCAAAGGGGGAGAATCCCGTAGAGGATTGGGGCACCTCCCTAATAGCAAACATCAAATAAGGAAGTAGACAGTCCCAATCCTTTCCATCCCTATCCACCACTTTCTTCAACATTTGTTTTAGGGTTTTGTTGAATCTTTCAACCAGCCCATCGGTTTGGGGGTGATACACAGATGTACGTAATTGCGTCACTTTGAACAATTTACACAGCTCCTTCATAACCCGGGACATAAAGGGTGTACCTTG
Organism: Rana muscosa; assembly: GCA_029206835.1. Taxonomy (NCBI): domain Eukaryota; kingdom Metazoa; phylum Chordata; class Amphibia; order Anura; family Ranidae; genus Rana; species Rana muscosa. The sequence goes on from CM055122.1 coordinate 1,159,418,434, forward strand.
GTCCGTAAGCAGTTCTTTACAAATACCCACCCGGCTAAAAACAAGAGATAGCTCTTTGGCTATGGTTTTGGCCGAGGTATTTCTGAGAGGGATCGCTTCTGGATAACGGGTGGCATAGTCCATTATAACCAATATGTACTGGTGCCCCCTAGCGGACTTGATTATAGGACCTACCAAATCCATTGCGATTCTCTCAAACGGGACCTCAATGATGGGTAGAGGGACCAGCGGGCTACGGAAGTGTGGCATCGGGGCCGACCTCTGACACACAGGGCAGGAGGAACAATAATTTTCTATGTCCTTCATCACCCCAGGCCAATAGAATCTCTGTAATACCCTCTCTCGGGTTTTCTCTGTCCCCAGATGACCTCCAAGAATGTGCCCATGGGCCAACTCCAACACCAACTTCCTGTAAGGTTTGGGCACCACAAGCTGCTCAACGGTTTCTTCTGCCCTTTTTGCCACCCGATACAGTAGGTCCTTCTCTACGCTGAAGTATGGGTAAGTGCAGGTATTATCTGGGTTCACTAACTCGCCATCTATTTTCACTACGTTTTCCCGTGCCTTTATTAGGGCGGGGTCTTTCAACTGTTCTGTGGCAAAGTTTTCCCTGTGAACCTCAAGATCAGAAAACTCCACAGACGGTAGGTTTTCGTCTGAGGAGGTGGGCTCCTCTCCAGTTTCTTGAGTCTCCCCTGCCAATACTGACAAGGGAAATTCGGGAGAGTCCTCACCACTCTCAGAGGAGTTCTGGCTATCATATTCCTGGTACATAGGGGCACCAGTGGGGGCTCAGGATCATCCCACAGTTCCCAGAACTTCGGAAAATCCCTTCCCACAATGGCGTCATGCGGTAACTGAGACACTAAGCCCACTGGATGAGAAAGGGTACCTTTGGGGGTCTCGAAACACACTGTAGTCACTGGATACTCTCGGGTGTCCCCATGCACACAAATAACAGCTACCTTGCTATTCCCAGAGACCTCTGTTTTAACTAATTCAGCCTTTATCAGGGTCACAAGGCTACCTGAATCCAGCAATACCACAACATTTCTACCATTAATACACATTTTGCATAAATGTTTCTCAGTTCCCCGAATGGCAGTGCATGCGACTGTCGCACACAGCGACTGACGTCTGCCCGTCAGAAAGTCACACTGCATGGGTTCCTCCAAAACCGGGCAATTTGCTGCAATATGTCCCGCTTGCCGGCAGCGGTAGCAAATGATCCTTCTTGCCGCCTCTTGAGCCGCTGATTTCCCAGGCTGTTCTCGCCAAACTTGGGGTAGAGCTCCCACCCTCTCACTCTCTCCACCCTTACCCCTTGGAATCATCTTATCCGCCCCTGGGGATGGTCTGGTCTTAGGGTGGAAAGTCCGAGTGTCTCTGGAAGAGGCCGTCAGGTTCTCTGTAGCCAAGTATTTCTCCACACGATCCACAAGACCATCGGCCGTCTCTGGGTCTCCATGGCTTACCCACTTTTGGATGGCAGTAGGAAGAGCTCTCAAAAACCGATCCATTACAACACGTTCCACAATCTTTGGTGCGGACAAAGTCTCTGGCTGTAGCCACTTTCTGCTCAGGTGAATGAGATCATACATTTGAGACCTGGGGGGTTTTCCAAGCTGGAAAGTCCAGTTATGCACACGCTGAGCCCGGACAGCCAGGGTGACACCCAGCCTTGCCAATATTTCAGCTTTTAGCATCACATAGTCTTTTGCTTGGTCAGGCTCTAGGTCATAGTAAGCTTTCTGCGATTCACCCGTTAACAGAGGAGCCACCAGTCCAGCCCACTGCTCCTCAGGCCACTTTTCTCTTTCAGCAGTCCTTTCAAACGTGGTCAAAAATACCTCTGGATCATCCTCTCCAGTCATTTTTGTCAATAAACGACTCACCCCAAAGGACGCGGTATTAGTGGGACGGCTTTCCTCACTGGTCTGCGGACGTTGCTGCATTACTGCTTCCATTTGTTGTAGTCTCTGCTCTTGCTTCTGTAACAGGTCTATGAAGCGGGCCTCAGATTGCTGCTGGGCTTGTTGCTGAGCTTCCAGACTCTGTTGGTGAGCTTGCTGCTGGGCTGCAAGGCTCTGTTGATGAGCTTGCTGCTGGGCTGCGAAGTTCTGTTGTTGAGCTGCAAGGCTCTGTTGATGAGCTGCAAGGCTCTTTTGCAAACCTGCATTTGTCTGCTGTTGATTGGCATTTGCTAGAGCCAGCTGCTTCAGTATCTCCTCCATGCTGGCTTAAAAAAAAACTGCCACTGGTTCTCCACCAACTGTGAGGGGGTTAGCTCGGCAGCGGGTGTGTGTGACCCCCGGGATGGGCTCCCCACACAAAAACAGGCCCAGCAGACGGAGGTTGTGGTTTTCAAAATCAAAAAGGTGCCGTTTATTTTCTATTTACAGTGACAAAAACACAGCAAAGCAAAAAAAACAAACACAAAATAAATCCTGGTCAACTTGACCTCTGACTAAACTTACAGGTTTCCTAACTAACGACTGGGATCAGCCTAGTGCTGTCCTAGTCCCTGGTTTTAAATGTCCAAGCAAAATATAGCCACACAGGCTTTCTCTCACCGCACAGGGGTTCACTCTCCCTAGACAGTCCACACAGGTCTGCTTCCAGGCATGAGCCAACATCTAATGAATCTGGGAGTTTTTTATAGAGGCCTAAATGAGCTGACAAGCTTCAGCTGGCCTCATCAACTCCCTGTCTGCACGACGCCCAGCCCTCTCCCTAGAGGTATGAGTCATCAATGAGCCCACTAGTCTCAGCTGGGCTTATACAACTCTCCACCTAGCTGTATAAGTCAGCGTAAAGCCTGAATCTGGGCGAAATATATCTACCCCCCTGGATGCAACCAGGTGACTTTACCTTCCTGCTGTCACACTACCTACAGTTTTCTGTCCCTAGAAAAAATGTTTTTTTTAAGCACAATATAGCACAAGGAGAATTCACTCACTGTCCTTCCAGGTCCCTAGAAACAAGGACTTGCACAGTGAAAGAAACTGACACTCTCCCTACCTACAGTTTTCTGTCCCTAGAAAAAATTTTTTTTTTAAGCACAATATAGCACAAGGAGAATTCACTCACTGTCCTTCCAGGTCCCTAGAAACAAGGACTTGCACAGTGAAAGAAACTGACACTCTCCCTACCTACAGTTTTCTGTCCCTAGAAAAAATGTTTTTTTTAAGCACAATATAGCACAAGGAGAATTCACTCACTGTCCTTCCCAGTCCCTAGAAACAAGGACTTACACAGTGAAAGAAACTGACACTCTCCCTACCTACAGTTTTCTGTCCCTAGAAAAAATGTGTTTTTTAAGCACAATATAGCACAAGGAGAATTCACTCACTGTCCTTCCAGGTCCCTGGAAACAAGGACTTGCACAGTGAAAGAAACTGACACTCTCCCTACCTACAGTTTTCTGTCCCTAGAAAAAATGTTTTTTTTAAGCACAATATAGCACAAGGAGAATTCACTCACTGTCCTTCCAGGTCCCTAGAAACAAGGACTTACACAGTGAAAGAAACTGACACTCTCCCTACCTACAGTTTTCTGTCCCTAGAAAAAATGTTTTTTTTAAGCACAATATAGCACAAGGAGAATTCACTCACTGTCCTTCCAGGTCCCTAGAAACAAGGACTTACACAGTGAAAGAAACTGACACTCTCCCTACCTACAGTTTTCTGTCCCTAGAAAAAATGTTTTTTTTTAAGCACAATATAGCACAAGGAGAATTCACTCACTGTCCTTCCAGGTCCCTAGAAACAAGGACTTGCACAGTGAAAGAAACTGACACTCTCCCTACCTACAGTTTTCTGTCTCTAGAAAAAATGTTTTTTTTAAGCACAATATAGCACAAGGAGAATTCACTCACTGTCCTTCCAGGTCCCTAGAAACAAGGACTTACACAGTGAAAGAAACTGACACTCTCCCTACCTACAGTTTTCTGTCCCTAGAAAAAATGTTTTTTTTAAGCACACTATAGCACAAGCACAAAACACACTGACACTCTCCCTACCTATCCTTCTCTTTCCCTAAACTAAAGGAATCCAGGTTAAGCAAGAAAGAAATAAAAGTCACTGTCCCTGCCTATGCTGCTCTATCCCTGCTCCGGAACACACTACACTAGGCCGCCGTGCTGGCGGCCTTTTATAGTGTGGGGCGTGTACTAAACACCCTCAGCAATAATTGGCCACAGGCATCCTGCCTGTGGCCAATCATTGCTCTCCTCGCTGCCGGCGCTGTGATTGGCCAAGCATGCGGGGTCACAGTGCATGCTTGGCCAATCACAGCGCCTGGATGACACTGCGATGGCGTAGTGCATTGTGGGCCGTTCGCGTCACTCGAATTTGGCGCGAACGGCCCAAATCGTTCGATCTTCGTCGAACGATCGAACAGCCGATGTTCGAGTCGAACGTATGTTCGATTCGAACACGAAGCTCATCCCTAATGGACAGATGGACACTGGGCAAGGCTGCAGATGGACAGATGGACACTGGGCAAGGCTGCAGATGGACACTGGGCAAGGCTGCATGCTGCATTTAAATGTAAGTTTTTTTTCCTTGAATTTCCCTCCTAAAAGTTTTTTTCCTTAAAATTCTCTCCTAAACTAAATAAATACGGTACATACAAGTCCCATGATCTATGAAAGTCATTTGAGAAATTCCAAACCAATCCCAGAGTGTGTATTATTCTACCAATAGGAGAACCATTGTGGAACAGTTGTGAAATTGTATTAGTCATCATCTATTGCCGAAAACATTAAATGTTTTATGGTAAGAAAATAACTAAACGCATGGAGCATAAGATTGAGCAACGGGTGCAATAGTGCCTGCACTAATATCCAATATTGATAGTTACAAATAGGGATGCGCTTTGAGTTTGAGTCAAACCTATGTTCGACTCGAACATCGCCTGTTTGGCTGTTCACCGAATTTCAAACATTATGGGCCGTCACGGCCCATAATTCACTGCGGCATCGCAGTGCATTGCTGGCTGATGATTGGCCAAGCATGTACTATGATCCGCATGCTTGGCCAATCACAGCGCCATAGGTACAGAGAGCCGTAATTGGCCAAAGCCAGGGTGGCTTTGGCCAATCATGGCTCAGAGGAATAGGTACACGCCCCACACTATATAAGGCGTTGGCTAAAAGAAAGAGACAGAGAGAGAGAGACAGTGTAATTTGATTTGAGTTAGATAGAGCAGGCAGGCGAGTCAGTTAGCTGCATTTACAGTGTGTAGAGGATATATATGCATCCTAGGTGTTGTATATATATTTACACACTGTATTCAGTTTAGCTAGATCCGTTCCTGTTATTCTCTATACTGACAGGCAGGCAAGTGATTGTGCTAGCTGCAGTGTTTCACTTAGTGTACTGTGTCCTTTGCACAGTGTGCACCAAAAGCTTACCTGAATACAATTGCTGGTGTTCTGATACAAATACAGGCAGGGAGCTGCAGTATTTTGCTTTAGTGTCCTTTGCACAGTGTGCACCAAAAACTTACCTGAATACAATTGCTGATGTTCTGATACAAATACAGGCAGGGAGCTGCAGTATTTTGCTTTAGTGTCCTTTGCACAGTGTGCACCAAAAGCTTACCTGAATACAATTGCTGGTGTTCTGATACAAATACAGGCAGGGAACTGCAGTATTTTGCTTTAGTGTCCTTTGCACAGTGTGCATCAAAAGCTTACCTGAATAGAATTGCTGGTGTTCTGATACAAATACAGGCAGGGAGCTGCAGTATTTTGCTGTAGTGTCCTTTGCCACGCTGTATCCTGGCCTAGGCCAACAAGGCCCAGGCCTAGGGTAGCACTTTGCAGGGGGGCAGCACAGAAAGAGTCCCCGCCGGCTTGCGCTACACTGTTAGTGTAGTGCCAGTCAAATGTGGCGGACTGGGCTGAGAGGCAAATTAGTCTAGCGCCCCCATAAAGCGGTCGCACTGCTTCTATTATGCGGGCGGCCAGCATTCCGCAACTATGTGGGGGGGGGCGCTGCTTATAATTTTGACTGTCCTATCATCCTAGATTTCAAACCTTCCTCAATGTGCTATATATTTTCTGATGCACCATTGGCATGGTTATATCTTCTTAGTCCTCTCCATAAAATTATCAGAAATTTGTGCTTAAAAACAGAACTATACGCAACACTTTTTTTTTAATTTTGGATAGAGTAAGGGAGGGTTATAGCCCCTTTCAGTTTATTTTTTACCATCCCTGTCCCTTTGCAGAGATTTCCCTTCACTTCCTGCCCCATAGCCAAACAGGAAGTGAGAGAAAATCTATGCAAATTAAGGGAATCCATTCCCCCCCAGGCCCTCAGAACTAGTGTCCCCACTGGAAAATTTCAGGGCGGGTCTTAAACAGAAAGAGGTCTGGCCTTGACAGGAAGGGGTGGGTCATATTTAAATTAGGGGTGCACGATTTTAGTCAGGCCTAGGGCAGCACAAAACCTAAATACACCACTGGTCCTTTGCACAGTGTGCACCAAAAGCTTACCTGAATAGAATTGCTGGTGTTCTGATACAAATACCGGCAGGGAGCTGCAGTATTTTTCTTTAGTGTCCTTTGCACAGTGTGTACCAAAGGCTTACCTCAATACAATTGCTGGTGTTCTGATACAAATACAGTCAGGGAGCTGCAGTATTTTTCTTTAGTGTTCTTTGCACAGTGTGCACCTAAAGCTTACCTCAATACAATTGCTGGTGTTCTGATACAAGTACAGGCAGGGAGCTTCAGTATTTTACTTTAGTGTCCTTTGCACAGTGTGCACCTAAAGCTTACCTCAATATAATTGCTGGTGTTCTCATACAAATACCACAGGCAGGGAGCTGCAAGTATTTTCAGTTAGTGTACTGTGTCCTCTGCACAGTGTGCACCTAAAACTAACCGTTTACTAATACCACAGCAGACAGTTGATTCTGCTAGCTGCAGTATAATCAGTATATATATATTATATATATATATATATATATATATATATACATCCCACCTTTGTGCAGCTACATCTCACTGAAGGCCAATAGTATGTCTGGAAGGCAAACAAGTAGGCAAACAAGTAGAGGCAGACAGTCACGAGCCAATAAAAGAGGGCAAGCAGGCTCTGTGTCTACTGTAGAGGCAACAGTGCTGGTCGTGGACACGGTGCATCCTCATCAGCACGTGGCTATGGGACACGCTTGTCCTTCTTTTCGGCAGCTGGCAATGTTGAGCCGCAACATGCCCAATACTTGGTTGAGTGGATGACCAAGCCGTCCTCATCCTCCTCATCCTCTCTCACCCAGGCTCAGGGTACTTTGTTTGGCAAAGCAGCTGCCAAAGCGGCCTCTTCCCTCGGCTCAATGGCATCGGTCACTCCTTCCCTAGCCCCACCATGTCCTCCTGAGAAGTCCCCCGAACTGTTTGACCACAGTGTTGGGTACATGCTCCAGGAGGATGCCCAGCATTTTGAAGGCTCCGATGATGGTACCCAGCTAGAGGAAGGCAGTAACGTGAGCCCAGAGAGAGGGGGTGCCCAACAAGGACAGCAATCTTGCAGTCATGTTCCCCCAGCTGAAGCATACTGCCAGATTTTCTCCAGTGATGAGGAGGGAGGGGATGATGAGTTCACTGACTCCACGTGGGTGCCTGATAGGAGAGAGGAGGAGGCACATCTCTAATGAGGCAGGATGCCCTCCAGGGGCCAGCTTAAGGGCAGCCAACCGTCTGAATCACATCGCAGTGTTCCGCATGTTCAGGGCGCTGCTGTCTCTGCGCATTATTCCAAAAGTTCTTTGGTGTGGGCCTTTTTTGAGACGTGTGCAGCAGATCGCACTGTTGCTATTTGCAACATATGTCTGAAGCGTATCACGCGTGGCCAAAACATGAGCCGCTTGGGCACCACGTGCTTGACCAGACATATGTCGACCTGCCATGCAGTCCGTTGGCAAGCATACAAAAAAGACCCACACCAAAGAACAAAGCGGACCTCTCCTTGCTCCTCATCAGCTGGGATCTCCAACCCCACTATACCTTCTGTCCTCTCTGAAACCTGCACTGAGAGGAATGAAGGTGTAGAATTAGGTGTGTCACAGCCAAGTACTTGCGGGCAATCTGCTATCGGTACACCAAAGTCAGATTGTACCAGGCAAATTCCCCTGCCCCAGCTGCTGCACCGCTGAAAGAAGTTCGCTCCCAGCCATCCACATTCCCAGCCATCCACATGCCCAGCGGTTGAATGCTAGCTTGGCTAAATTGCTAGCACTTCAACTGCTGCTTTTTCAGTTGGTAGACTCTGCCCCCTTCCGTGAGTTTGTGGAATGTGCGATTCCCAAACTCCACTTTTTCTCATGGAAGGCGATTCCGGCTCTCTATCGGCATGTGGAAGGCAATGTCTTGTCCTCGCTGGACAGGGCGGTCAGTGGTAAGGTGCATATTACCACTGACTTATGGTCCAGCAGGCATGGACAGGGACATTACCTATCTTTCATGGCGCATTGGGTGACTCTGCTGGCAGCTGGGAAGGATGCAGGACAAGGTGCAGTAGTGTTGGAGGTTATTCCGCCACCACGCCTCCAAAATGCTACTACTGGTGATTCTGACACACCTCTCTCCTCCACCCCCTCCTCTTCTTCTTCCTCCATGCCCTCTTCCTGTATTTTGTCCTCGGAACCAGCGGTGCTCTGTAGGCGTTCAAGGGGCTACGCAAGTACGCAGGCAAAAAGATGCCATGCGGTGCTTGAGCTGGTGTGCTTGGGGGACAGGAGCCACACTGGGGCAGAGATTCTGTCAGCTCTGCAGGGGCAGGCCCAGAGGTGGTTGACACCATGCAAGCTTAAGCCAGGAAAGGTGGTTTGCGACAATGGCACTAACCTCCTCTCTGCCCTCCGACAGGGACAACTGACCCATGTGCCCTATTTGGCTCACATCCTTAACTTGGTGGTGCAGCGGTTCTTGGGCAGGTAACCGGGCTTACAGGAGGTCCTGAAGCAGGCCAGGAAACTCTGTGGGCATTTCCGCCGGTCATATAATGCCAGTGCTCAGCTGGCTGATCTGCAAAAGGAATACAACCTGCCCAAGAACCGCCTAATCTGTGACATGCCCACCAGGTGGAACTCTACGTTGGCCATGCTGCAGCGGCTGCACACACAGCAGAGGGCCATCAATGAGTATCTGTTGCAATATGGCACCAGGACAGGGTCAGGGGAGCTTGGATTTTTTCCCCACACCAGTGGGCCATGATCAGGGATGCATGCACTGTCCTGTCACCATTTGAGGAGACCACGAGGATGGTGAGCAGTGACAGTGCATGCATCAGTGACACTGTCCCTCGTGTACACCTGTTGGAGCACACGCTGTGTGGAATAATGGAGAAGGGCACCTCTCAAGGCCCCCTTTATCCAGACAGTGTTCCTGCTGGCCCGCCTATCACACAGGAAGAGGAGGAGGAGGAGGAAGGTTGTGTCAGCATGGAGGTGGAGCCTAGCACTCAGCATCAGCAGCAGTCTTCAAGGGATCAATTACAGTCCCAAGACACCCATGGACTTGTACGTGGCTGGGAGGAGGTGGCTGCAGATCATGTCATCCTGAGTGACCCAGAGGACTCCGGACCAAATGCCTCAGCAAACCTACACTGCATGGCCTCCCTGATCCTGCAAAGCCTGCGGAAGGATCCTCGTATTTGTGCTATCAAGTAGAGGGATCATTACTGGCTGGCAACCCTCCTTGATCCACGTTACAACGGTAAGGTTGTGGACCTTAGCTTGCCGTTGCAGAGGGAGCAGAGGATAAAGCATCTTCGGGAGGCCTTGCAGAAAGGTCTGTGCAACGCATTCCCAGAGACTGGGAGGTTACAAATTCCTGGTCCTGGACAACATGTTTTTGAGGCTTCGATCAGTCAAAGAAGGAGCGGTGGAGAAGGTGGCCGTCTGACCAATGCGTTCAGACAATTTTTTAGTCCGCAGCCCCAGGGTATGATCGCTTCCAGCAACCATCGCCAGCGTCTGGTTTACATGGTGCAGGAGTACCTAGGGGCAAGATCAGACTTGGACACCTTTCCCACCGAAAATCCTCTGGGTTACTGGGTCTTGAGGATGGATCACTGGGCACAGCTTTCACAGTATGCAATTGAGCTACTGGCCTGTCCTGCATCCAGCGTTCTTTCGGAATACACATTTAGTGCTGCGGCAGGCTTTGTAACCGATCACAGGGTGCGCCTGTCCACCGACTCGGTCGATCAACTGACCTTCACAAAAATGAATCAGCCTTGGATCACCACCAGCTACCAAGCACCTGATGCTGATGTAACCAAATAATTTTCTTTGAAATGTCAGATCCCTTCAAGACTGTCTATGCTGATGCAGATTAGGGATGAGCTTCGAGTTCAAGTCGAACTCATGTTCGACTCGAACATTGCCTGTTCGGCCGTTCGCCGAACAGCGAACAATTTGGGGTGTTCGCTGCAAATTCGAAAAGTCTATAGGAGAAATCTAAAGTGCTAATTATAAAGGCTTATATGCAAGTTATTGTCATAAAAAGTGTTTGGGGACCCGGGTCCTGCCCCAGGGGACATGTATCAATGCAAAAAAAAGTTTTAAAAACGGACGTTTTTTTGGGAGCAGTGATTTTAATAATGCTTAAAGTGAAACATTAAAAGTGAAATATTCCTTTAAATTTCGTACCTGGGGGGTGTCTATAGTATGCATGTAAAGTCGCGCTTGTTTCCCATGCTTAGAACTGTCCCTGCACAAAATGTCATTTCTGAAGGAAAAAAAGTCATTTAAAACTCACTCGTGGCTATTAATGAATTGTCGGCTCCCGGCAAGACAGAGAAAAGTCATTGATAAAACTCCACGCCATTTTTTTAAAATTTGGGGTGGAGTTCCCCTTAAAATCCATGCCAGACCTGAAGGGCCTGGTATGGATATTTGGGGGGAACCGCACGCATTTTTTTTTTATTTGCGGCGTGGTTCCCCTTAATATCTATACCAGACCTGAAGGGCCTGGTAATTGAATTTGGGGGGACCCCACGCTTTTTTTTTATTTTTATAAATGACTTTTCTATGTATTGCCGGGAGCCGACAATTCATTAATAGCCACGAGTGAGTTTTAAATGACTTTTTTTCCTTCAGAAATGACACTTTGTGCAGGGACAGTTCTAAGCATGGGAAACATGCGCCACTTTACATGCATATCATACACACCCCCTAGGTACGAAATTTAAAGGAATATTTCACTTTTATTGTTTCACATTAAGCATTATTAAATTAACTGCTCCCGAAAATACGGCCGTTTTTAAAACTTTTTTTGCATTGATACATGTCCCCTGGGGCCGGACCCGGGTCCCCAAACACTTTTTAGGACAATAACTTGCATATTAGCCTTTATAATTAGCATTTTAGATTTCGAACGTTCGAGTCCATTGTATTTAATAGGGTTCTAAAGTTCATGCGAACATTCTGGCTGTTCGCAGGTTCTGGTGCGAACCGAACAGGGGGGTGTTCGGCTCATCCCTAATGCAGAGTGACTATCCTGTTATGCTGAGTGACTATCCTCTTCCTCCTCAATGATCATGCTGATAGCATGTAAGAACATTTTTGTTTCTGGGCACCGCCTCCAGTGGCTAAGGCCCAATTTTTCAGCCCCTGTTTAACAGGGGCGTGTAATTACAATTTTTAATGCAATACTTTGCAGCAGGGCTCATTCCTGCGTTCCAACTACAGTATCTGTGAGGGGTTACAGTGTTGTGGCACCAGCACCAGTGCCTAAGGCCCAATTTTTCTGCCCCTGTTTAATAGGGGCATGTAATTAAAAATTTTGATGCAATACTTTGCAGCAGGGATCATTGCTGCATTCCAACTACAGTATCTGAGAGGGGTTATAGTGTTGTGGCACCAGCACCAGTGCCTAAGGTCCAATTTTCCAGCCCCTGTTTAATAGGGGCATGAAAATATAATTTTTGATGCAATACTTTGCAGCAGGGCTCATTCCTGCGCTCCAACTAGAGTATCTGTGAGGGGTTTCAGTGTTGTGGAACCAGTGCCTAAGGCCCAATTTTTCTGCCCCTGTTCAACAGGGGCATGTAATTACAATTCTTGATCTAATATTCCATGGCAGGGCCCATTCCTGTGCCCACCAAGAGTAACTGTGAGAGCTTACAATGTTTTGGCAACACCACCACCACCAAAGGCCCAATTTTTCTGCCTGTCAGGGAAATAGGCGCATTCCTGTGCGTAATGGTGCAGGGTTGGCAAACCTGCATAGGCAAAGGCACTGTTAGGGAACAAACAGCAGGAGAAGGACTTTAGGACCCAGCATCTCTGGCAGGAGAAGGACTTTAGGACCCAGTATCTCTACCAGCAGGTCACATGGGCCTATATAAGGAAGTCTGCTAGTGTCTGCATTTGCTGGTTTATCTCAGCTCCCCCTGTGTTCCTGTATCCTGAATCACCTGATGATCTGATCTCCTGTGTACCGACCCGGCTTGTTCTGACTGGCTCTTCCTGATCCTCTGGCTCGACCCTTGGCTTGCACCTGACCTCCTTCTGCCTGCTCCCTGCATCTGACCCCGGCTTGTCTATTGAACTCTGCATATCCTGCTCCCTGTACTAAGACTCGGCTCACCCCTGGTCATTCTGATTATGGACTGTCTTCCTATGAATGATCCTTGGCCTTGCTCCCGGCTCAGCTTTCCAGTTGCTCCACTGGTCTCTGTCTCCTGGACCTCCCAAGCACGTCTGTCTTCAGCAAACAGGCACCCGTGCTTCTGTGGGCACTACACCTGCTGGGTCATCTTCAGTGGTGTGGTGCACTCGGCCACAAGGGGAGCCCTCCCAGCATCTCGGCCTCCTACCAAGTTCCTGACACTGCCCCTGTTCAACAGGGGCATGTAATTACAAATCTTGATCTAATATTTCACAGCTGGGCCCATTCCTGCGCCCACCAAGAGTAATTGTGAGGACTTACAGTGCTGTGGCACCAGCACCACCACCAAAGGCCCAATTTTTCCTACCACTGTTCAACAATGGCATGTAATTACAATTCTTGATATAATAGTTCACAGCATGGCGTTCCAGCGCCCACTAAGAGTAACTGTGGGAGCTTACAGTGTTGTGGCAACACCAACACCTAAGGGCCAAATGTCTGCAGAGTATATACGGCAGGCCCCTACTTTCAAACATCAAACTTACAAACGACTCCTACTTGCAAACGGAAGGAGACAACAGGAAGTGAGAGGAAATCTACCCCTAGGAAGGGAAATTCTCTCCTGTAAGAGTTAATATGGGAAAAACTTGTCTCCTCTCCACTGATGCTTTATCACCAATCCTTGTTTCAATAAAAAACCCAAATTTTCAAAAAACATTTGTCATTGGGAGGGAAAGTGAGGTGAAATGTTCTGAACAGGTGCACAGACAGCAAAACAAATGTTACAGGGGTGATAACCCTTCCCTATGTTTTCCAAAAATGTACCTGTTCCAAATTACAAACAGATTCTACGTAACAACAAACCTACAGTCCCTGTCTTGTTTGCACCGCCTGTATACTGCTGTTCAGAGTATATAGGGCCTGATAGGCCCACGCCTTTCCTTTTTTCATTTGGGTGCGGGATTCCCCTTAATATCCATATAAGATCCAAAGGGGCTGGTAATGGGCTGGTAATGGGCTGGGGGGGGGGGGGGGGAGTACTCATGCCATTTTTCTCAATGATTTTCATCCATATTGCCGGGAACAGACATTACATTAAAGCCGCAAGCAGTTTGAAATGACTTTTTTTCCTTTAGAAATGTCATTTTGTGCAGGGACAGTTCTAAACACGGGAAACACATGCCACTTCACAGGAATACTATAGACACCCCCCATGTACGATATTTAAAGGAATATTTCACTTTTTTTTTCACTTTAAGCATCATTAAAATCATCGCTCCCGAAAAAACTGCTGTTTTTAAAACTTTTTTTTGCATTGATACATGTTCCCTGGGGCAGGACCTGGGTCCCCAAACTCTTTTTAGGACAATAACTTACATATTAGCCTTCATAATTAGCACTTTTGATTTTGAACATTCGAGTCCCACAGACTTTAATAGGGTTCTAAAGTTTGCGCAAACTTTTGGTCCGTTCGCAGGTTCTGGTGCGAACCGAACCGGGGGTGTTCGGCTCATCCCTAGTTACAAATGCTTTAAAGGTAGCATAGCACAGATGTACACGTGAACATTTTCACATCCCTCTCCATGGGCACGCTTGCAATTTGCGGAAGATGCTTTTTCGTCAGTCCTGCTATTAAACCAGGGCCATAGTGTACAGCATATGTTTATTTTTACACTACTGGTTAATAAAATAAGACTTTTATATTGTTTTGAATTAAAATGTAGCTCACTTGATAAACCATGAATAGCTCAAGGCTTACAGGTGTCACGACTGCTCCACTGGGTTACATACTGTATGTTATTAAATTTTTCATTTTGGTGGCTATAATTAACATGCAGGGACAAAAGATAATATACAGTACATAAAACTGACATCAGCATTCATCATCTGGAAGCATAATATCTAAAATCTAGTTTTGTTGCTGCTTTTTATAATAAAATGCAAGCAACTACAGTATGCTTGTTTGTTAATTTTAGGTTTTAGTCAAGATGTAATGGTCAGCTTGCTCATGCTAACATTAGGATTGTCATTTTTTAGAACTTTCAGCCAGATTAGAGTTTGTATCCAAAAATATACAAGACTAACTCTTACCAAACATCTGCTTTGGTATCCATGTATGAATGTTGTCAACTAATCTAAAGACTATACTAATAAAATGCACATGCTACACAATACGTTGCTGCTTTAAAATTATTCAAATATAAATATTATGCTAATCAATAAAAACATATAATTGAAAATTCAGCTTTTATGAAAATATATTAATGATATACAGTATATTTTGTAAAATAATGTATGTACCTTAGAGCAAATATTCCCAAGGTACTATTTCTAGTCAATTGGTAGGTTGTATATTTATGATCAATGTTTCAGCCACAAAATGTCTGCTACTCATGTGAGAAGGTGACAGTTACACTTTAAATCAAGCAGCTGCATAGAGGTATCACATATTAAAAGGTATCAAGGCGACTGCCACCGTGAAGCCATTCATGGATGTTTAAATGTCTTTTCACACTCTGTCCAGAGTCATTTCAAGAAAAAGGGAAATTTCACTCTTCAGATGTAATAGGGTAGATTTGTACATTATTACAACTGTGGGAAATAATGAACAACTTTAGAAGCTAATAAATGTTATCGTCTCTCTTTCTATAATTATCTCTTTATTGACATCATTCTCAAAGTGCCTTTTGACTGTAAAAACAGCATCTTGGGGTTTAAATGTGACCAGAATGTAATGATATCTATTTGGACAGCTATCAAAGCAATGACATAAAATGACAGGTATTTTGTTAGTGTTAAATAAGGATCTCTTTTCTCTTTAGACAGGTGACAATCACGATGACTAAATAGAACCCAACACTCATCAGCAGGATATATGACAGCTTGAAAATAATTCAAATATGTCAAGTTCCAAACCAGAAATATGTTATATCCATTACATTAGGATACAGTGAAGCATGACATTTTATATTGATTCATGTCATTTCACATTGCATACCTTTGCATCAAGCTGTGGCAGAAGAAGGAAAAAATGCATCTTCTCTAAGATAAAACATCTGAAGAGCAAATGTCACCGCTTAAAATAAACAGATAATTACATACATTGATTTCAAGAGAACCTGTGCAAGGAATACAGATTTGTATTTAGCTAAATTACTTTTAAATCCCTCTGTAACATTTTAAAATACCAAGTGGCAATCAATCATTTTATATAAATAGACAATTCAATTGAATGAGTTAGCATCTCTGTAAGATTAGTATTAATAAAATATAATGATAATGGCAATAATAATAACAATAATAATAATTACAATAATAATAGTTCACATAGATGCAAGTTCTTAGTTAAAAAGGATCGTATTTTGCAAAGCTGTAGAACAAGTAAAAATGAAGCAAACCTCTACTGAGAGCATTGAATTTCCTGAATCAATTTGACCACTAATGAACCCTGGCCATCAAAGATAGATATACCATTTCTGGTAAGGAAGGCATCTAATCCACTTTTATATTGCCTTACTGTTTAGGTCAGATACATCATTACCTCTATTAGCTAAGAATTTGACATCTCAAAATGCATAGAATATACTACCTGGAACATTGTACCCCTAAAATTGTCCAACTATAAGATATTTATGCATTTAGGTGTACATTTAAGTAGTGACTCCCTACCTGCTATTATTGTTGCTAGTATATTATTTCTGTGTCTATCAGAAAAGTATTTTACAGAACATCAGCATTTTCTTATGTGTTTTTCTTTCAGAATTTTGGGTTTTTACTGATAATGTACTTTTTACTGATATTTTTACTGATTCCTGCTTATGTTAAAATAAAACCAATATATGAGGTTCTGTAGCTTAAAGTGTGGTATACACAAGGAGAGATGAGCCAGTACTCAAAAACAAACTTGGATCAACAACACAACGGCAACATATATTTATATAAACTTGGGAATTTCAAGCATTATAAATTACACAATTCTAAATATAAGGAGAAATCTAGGATATGCATTTGATACATTACATGCGGGTTACTCTGTGAGTGCGGGCCTGAACAGCCACAAGAGATCCAATGCCCCTATTAGGTATTCTAAGGCATCTTGATGTTTTAACATATAGGCTGGTTTTTGCCATACATTTATTTATTTCATGAAATGTGTAGAGATTTGCTACACTTGTAGGAAATAAAAATGTAAGTTGTATTACTTGAATGTGTTATTTATGTTGTAAATTATATGCAAGACACCTAGCTATGATAAATATTTCCAACCTTGTAATATTGTTACTTTTTTTTATAAGGTATGCATTTAAATTGATGGTAAAAAATAAATGTTGCATTGAATTTATACAAATTGAAAATTGTGCATGGTTAAAGTACCACGTGCGTATAAATGGATGTTGTCAAGACTAGAGGGGATGTTAATACAATGAGCGCATTAACAAATGTATTGAATGACACATAGGCATAATTAATGGAATGTCAACAGCACAAAGGGCCTAGGGAGGAGATAAAATGTGTAATCTAAAGAAATTTTTCTAAATAGTGTGCATACCAAAATGTAAGTATGATTTTTCTGGGGTCTTGTTAAAAAGTAAAAATATTTTTAATCATAATATTTATCAATCTAATAATCTTTGAAATCAACAGTAATATGTTCTTTGAATTAGTGCTTTCAACCCAGGAGAGGACTTTACAGTGGGCAAATTAAAATGGCAAAATGTAATTAAAGACATGTCCCTATTTTTAATAATATATTTTTTGCCAGTTTAACCACAGTGGGGAGGCATGTGCAGGCTCAGTCATGTATATACATATGTGATTGAGCCTGCTGTGGTTTAGGGCCCCTTCTGTGACCGCTGTGCCCACTGGGTAACTGGTAACATGATATTATGTGATTGCTATGATTTGTCATAGCGATCACATGATAACAGCATAAACAACCTGTTGTGATCTGTGATTGTCTCAAAGCAATTACATGGTACCTGGCTATCTGTACCATGTGATTAGCTTAACCAATCACAGATCACAATCAAAAGCAAGCTGCTCATGAATGTGAAACCCATTCATTACAGCTAAAGCTATTGCTTATACAGTGATCATCACTGTATAAACAATAACAGTGTAAAAAAAAAAAAAAACCTAATCACTAGTAGTACAGTGTAACTATGGTGACAATGATCTTCTCTAAAGACAGGATGTAAAAAATAATTAAAAAGTGAAACAAATATAAAAAAAAAGTAAAAAAAATAACACAATGTTTTAAAAATGTAATAAAATGTAGTTTTTTAGTTTGTTTATTGGTTTATTTACATACTGTCATCAGTCAGGAACCATGATCACTGCCACTCCAGTCATATGATGATGCTGTACTGCACTGGTGACAGTATGTGAAAACAAAATATGGAAAAGAAAATGTATTTCATTTCTTTAATTTAGAAAACATTGTGTGAAATAATTTGAACTTAAAAAATGTCTTTTACTAAATGCCTCAGACCGTCTACTTTCCAAAAAGGGATTATTTGGGTGGTAATCATACTGTCCTGGTCTTTTAGGGTCTCTAGAAATGAGATAGGCGTCAGTACATAAATTTTCAAATATATATATATATATATATATATATATAAATATATATAGATTTATATATATATATATATATATATATATATATATATATATATATATATATAAATATATATAGATTTATATATATATATATATATTGTGAGGGTGCGACTTTGTGCGACCTTCAAGAGTGTTGGTTTACGCCAGATTTGGTAAAGGAAGACACGCTGATGGAACAGCTGTGTCTTGGGCTATTTAGTTCAGAGGTGATTATGGAACAGGGCTCCACCCAATAGAGAGGAAGTCTGTGTGCATGGGAGTCAAGTGGGCTCTCATCCTCTGAAGTGGAGTCAAAGGCGGTGCATGTCTGCAGGAGGCAGACACCATTAGTGATACAGCAACAAAGGTGCTGACCAGGAGAAGCTAGGAGAAAGCTGAAACTCTTGGACACTGTTTGGGTCTGAGGAACAGACCGTCAGGCCTAGGCTAAAGGCCTGGATCGCTAGAAGGTAAAGCTACGAGGCTACTGTTAGTATGAAAGATACAGGAATGGTGGAACCCCCCTGTGAATACAACAGATGTGTTTGTGAACTTTCGTGCTTTTAAATAAAAATGGGCTACCACGCCCTTAAACAGAGTTGCTGACTGGCTTGCATCACTGGAAATACGCATCCACCACAAGAGCTAACAACCCCCAATCTTACAAGTGGTGGAGATATTGCTTTGGGCAGTTTTTGGAAGAGTTCCAGATCCTCGCATACCAAAAACCGTGAGTAAAAAGAAACTGTGTGTTTAACAGCAATACTGTGATGAACAGCCTATCTGAAGGAAAAGTTAAAGTTTTCTGCGGTGAACTGCTGCTAGCTGTGTGTGGCAGCCAGGCGAACTGCATTGCACAGGAGTTCAATTAATGGACTGTGTTGTATAACAGGTGATGTGCCTGTGGAAGTGAGCTCAAGCAGAGAGTAAAGTCTACATGTGAAAGTGTGCTGTTTGCAAAGTCTTGGAGACAGTACTTTAAAAATTTCCTGTGTGAAAAGGAAGCAATGTTTGCTGAAATGTGAGACAGAGCGGGTGTTGGTCCTAGCAAAACTGGTGCAAGGAGTGCACAGGTGACTGCAAGTATGGAGAGTTCACCAAAGTCTGAGTCTGCAGTGGATTGGTGCAGGCGACACTTGGCCGCACTGAACCAAGTTAAAGGGGAAGGACATGTTGCCCCTGGCAACGCTGGTGCAAGATGGCCAGCTATCAATGTGCAAAGGGTTAAGAACCAAGTGCGCTGTTTGCGGTGCAGTGAGTGGGGGCATGAAGTTTCTAAATGCCCTTTGTCCCAGGCTTCACCAAAGCAAAGGTATGAGAAGCCTGCTCTGAGTGTAAAGAGTGAGTAGATGGGTGTGGTTGCTCATGGCAACAAAGCAGAAATCGGTACAGCTGACGTCATACGGCCTATGTTGCCTTCTGAATGTGTTGAGGACTTTTTGGATGAGTTTGCGATGATTGCTACAGAAGATGGCCCAGAAATCGCTGGGTTGAGTTGGTGCAACCTTTTCTGATCGAGGAATACCAGGAGGTGTACCGTGGGATGTATAGTAACCGAGATGACTACGATACTTTTCTAGGAGCAGTCCAGTCTAGAGAGCGCTGCAAGAGATCAGCGGGGAGAAGGTGGTCTCCCATACCAACAGGAGAAAGTCGCCAAGTGCCACGCCTGGAATGTGGTCAGCTGGGCCATGGGATCTTTTCTTGTCCAAGCTTGTGGAATACAGCTGCTGATCGTGTTGTTGGGCTTAATGTTTTGCCTGCAGGCAATGATGGAAAATCCAAGAGGGATGTAATGTTACCCTGTTTCCAGGAGGGGGCGTCATCTTGTGAGAGCATGGCAAAGAAGGGACAACGCCCTCAATTGAAGTCTTCAACCCATGCTAAAGAGAATGGTAAGACTGTTCCTGTTAAAATCATGGGAAAGGCTGACTGTGTGGTTGCTCACAATGAAGTGGAAGTGACCCCAGAGCGGAGGTCCACTGAAGGTGAAAAAATTACCGTGCTGCAGTGTCCTACCCAGATCAGTGGGGAGACATAGGTTAAAACCCTGCTTGAAGCGAGGTCAAAAATTGAAAGGGACATATGGACTCTGGGTACAGCTAAGGTAATCCAGCGGAGTGCTGGAAAGGATGTGCTAGGGGTGACCAAAGCAGTTGGTATGCTATGTTCCCTAGTGACAGGTGCTGTGCAGTTGCCAAGGGAAACCACAGAGGAGCCTGCAGTGGTGAGGCATGTGGTTTCCCAGGACAACTGTGAAGACGCCCTAGTGGGCAAAATAATTCCTTTGGAGAGGAAGGGTGGTGTGCTGAGTGGCACGCAGGGTGCCATGCGTTTTGACAAAGGACAATTTGATAGAGTTTATAAAACTGCTATGTTTATGAATGCTGATGACACATGTGCTGATGGTAATGTGATGCTTAATGAGGTAGGGGTGATCGCTAAGCAGGATATGCGATTCCCCTTGGCAACAGTATCTAAGGCTTCAGAGGTGTCCTTAGAAACCTCCAGGGAGCTCTGTGTGTTAAAGCCAGAGGTTGACTGGGACAACTGTGCCGCTCTGATAGATAAGAGGGTACTTGACCTTGGTGATGAGAAAAATGGTAAAACTCAAATGTTTAAAATTTCTTGTACTGATAATGAGTTGTTACGGTCTGTCACTGCTGACAGTCCTTATGGGTTTAGTGAAGCGCCACCTGAGCAAAGTGGTGAAGTTATGTTATTGCAGCCTGTTGTGTTTGAAAATGTTTTGCCACAAGTGCATTTAAACAAGGAAGGCTTAGTGGGTAACAGTGGAGTGGACACAATTTCTGCTATGCTAAATAGAGAGGCTGCAGGGCCAGTAGACACGGGTGCATTGGCTTTTTCAGAAATTAACCCTCTCCAGTTGGAAGGATCTGGAAAGGGCGCATACATAGCAGAGGTTTTGTCCACAGCAAAAGAGATGTTAGACATAGTGGAAGTCTCTCCGTATGCGGGTGTGATGGGGTGTATTCCTGCTGGTGCGGTCCGAGGTGCGGCTGAGCAGTGGTTGGTACGGGGCGCGCGTACTGTCTCACCCGCTACACCTCATGTAAGGGAAGGGCCCGGAACGGACGTGGCGGTAGTGGGAATTCAGTCCGTCACGTGCAGAGAGGCGCAGTTTGAGGTACCCGGAGACACTTTGACAGGAAATAACAGTAATGGTAACTGTAACGGAAATATGTATGAGAAGTACTGTGGAGCACTGTCAGACAACTCTGAGCTATTGGTTGAGGTACCAGTGGACACAGAAATGGTTAAAGAGATTGGTGTGGGAAAATGTGGTGGAACATGTGCGTTGGCAGGACAATTGTTATTGGAGTGTTGGACAACAGAGCGCGATGTGAAACTACGGGACTGTCCCGTAGGTAGGAACTGCTTGCCTGTAGATGGTCCCTCCATAGACACTGTCCTAGCAAACAGGACAAGAGGTCCGAATGACCATATTGTGTTGAATAACCCCTTGTGGAACATTGCTGTTGAGGATATGGTATTAATCACAGATGGTTTGGTGGCCAAGAGTGACCACACAGGGGTTAGTGAACCTGAGAAACAAATGATGTTGGTTGATGTTGTGTCAGGTAGTGAGAGTGACCAGTCCTTGACAGATTTCATGAAAGTGGGTCCCCAGCAGTCCCAGGAGAGTAGGTCTGTGGGAGGGAAGAGAAAGGTCCTGAGGCCAAAAGGTAGAAGGGATAGAGAGATTAGTGGGAGCCCATGGTTCAGGAAGAAGGGCTGGTGGAAGTACACCCGGAAGAAGATGTGGGTGGAGTGCCCCTTTAGAGAAAAGGTTGGGCAGATTAGGACTACTGCTACGGATAGTTGGCACAGAGGCGCCAAGGTGAAGTGCTGGTGAACACATGCCCCGAAAGAGAAATGGGCCTACGCAGCCAATGGCTGGCACAGAGGTGTCCCGTTTATGGTGACAGGATCATGTGTTCCTCCCTCTGGTTCGAAACAAGGGGGGAGGGTATGTGAGGGTGCGACTTTGTGCGACCTTCAAGAGTGTTGGTTTACTCCAGATTTGGTAAAGGAAGACACGCTGATGGAACAGCTGTGTCTTGGGCTATTTAGTTCAGAGGTGATGATGGAACAGGGCTCCACCCAATAGAGAGGAAGTCTGTGTGCATAGGAGTCAAGTGGGCTCTCATCCTCTGAAGTGGAGTCAAAGGCGGTGCATGTCTGCAGGAGGCAGACACCATTAGTGATACAGCAACAAAGGTGCTGACCAGGAGAAAGCTGAAATTCTTGGACACTGTTTGGGTCTGAGGAACAGACCGTCAGGCCTAGGCTAAAGGCCTGGATCGCTAGAAGGTAAAGCTACGAGGCTACTGTTAGTATGAAAGATACAGGAATGGTGGAACCCCCCTGTGAATACTACAGATGTTTTTGTGAACTTTCGTGCTTTTAAATAAAAATGGGCTACCATGCCCTTAAACAGAGTTGCTGACTGGCTTGCATCACTGGAAATACGCATCCACCACAAGAGCTAACAACCCCCAATCTTACAATATATATAAATATATACAGTTCCTTGAAAAAATATTCATACACCCTGACTTTTCCCACATTTTGTCATATTGCAACCAAAAAACTTAAATAGATTTTATTGAGATTTTATGTGATAGACCAACACAAAGTGTAACATAATAGCAGATTAAACAACATAGAAAAAATTTAAGAATTCATTAGCCTCTCTCAAGAAAAACTATCCAAATTCACATCCACATGGTACAGTTGGCAACACTTTAAGAATACTGCTGCATACCATATGACCACCGGATAATATATGAACCTGACCGAAATAAAAATCCAAAACCACTTTACCTGAAACTACCCTCTCCGGTCCCTAATGCATCTCCACTGGGATTATGGGACCTACACATCAGGTTATTAATACGATAAAAATCTTTCCAATTTATTCTGGCTCCTCAACATTTTAGACCAAGAGAGAGGGGAGTCCGGGGATTCCCCTTCCCTCACTCCCCCCCCTTAATAACCTTCCTCCTACCTTTCCCTTCTCTCCCTTCATCCCATCTCTTTAATTCAAGCTTTGATGTAACCACCTTACATTTAAGCATGGAAAATAATGACTTAAGTCTGTACAGAGAAAGACAAAACCTTAACAAAACATTGCCACATGAAATTGCCTACCATACACTTTATTATTTTTCTTACATACCAAGGACTTTTCTGTTCAAAGGTTTTTATTAAACATAATCACAGAGTACATCTACAAATAATCTCAAATGGAAATATAGAACATATCTCACGGTACATCTTGTGTGAGGTTTATACAATCATAACAACAGAACATTCTAAACAAAGACATTGTTCATTATAATGGAACAGGGCATGGTGGAAGTAAAAACTTCAAACACACTATAAAGTTTCAGAGGATGTTTACATTAGGAAGGGAGATAAATCCAGTCCAATAATGGTGTAGAACAGAAACTTTCCTCTGCAGGTCAAGAAGATAAAGACCGTAAGATAGGTCTAGTCAATAAGCCTTATCTTTGCTGTAAGGATTATGGATAAAACATTTAAGTCAAGGAAAGAGTGAAAGAATCCCCCAACACTGCAAAACCTGGGCACCCTGGGTGAAAGAATCAAGAGGAAGGAAAGATTAGAGAGAAAAGGATGAAGGGAGAGAAAGAGAACAAGAAAGAGAGAAAAAATGTTGGAGGGATCACACGGGTCCCCAGAGGGTTGTGGTGTCAGACAAAGGAGTCCTTTGGAATTTTACGGTTCGAGAAAATTAGTGTCAAAGTCTGAGGGGAGAAAATTCTCCACGCAGGGTGCCCAGGTTTTGCAGTGTTGGGGGATTCGGTCCAAGAAAGTTGCTTCAATCTTGCTATGAATCATAGCTTGGGTTACTCTTTTTTTCACTTCCGCTATATGTAATTTCGGGGTCTTCCAGGCTCTGGCTATTGTCTGTTTAGCTGCTGTGGTTAATTGAAGAAGGAGGCGAAGTTGGGCCCTTGTGTAGTCTCCCTGCACATGATTTAACAGAGCTAGGGATGGGTCAGGAACTAAGATATCATGGAGTAAGGTGGAAACAAGTAATAAAGGCGCATTGTACCGGTACCTCAGTTTATGATGTAGAGTACCAATAGTCTGTGGTCAATATATTGAGAGATAACTCTCAGATGTATACATAAAGAAAGGACAGTCAGGGCAGCCACCAGCAGGACCAGAAGCTACTTTCCAGTGAGCTAAAACAGAAAAAACAAGGAGAGGGGCGCCTCTGAGATAGATATCAAAACAACATTTATTGGTAGCAATATTCACTCACATTGAAGATGAACCAGTTGCATTCAGCTGGGCAGAGGAGTAGATGAACTACAGGTCACAGAGGGTCCATGGAGCTGTCATCACAGAGAGTCCTGTCAGGGAAGCTTGTGATGGTAAGCAAGCAGGAGGATTTCCTTCTGGACAGATCTTTATATTGCCACAGCAAAAACAGAGTTTATTAAAAAGGCAGAGTGAGTAAAAACAGAGTGGTTTTCATTCAGTCTAAGGTTCCAAACACAGTGGACAGGAGAGGAGACATCTAAGCCGGATGGTTGGCAGCGCTGTGCTGAGGTCGCAGGTGCTCACTGCACTTCCTGGTGGATGGAGGAGCCCGGCCATGTGATCTCATTCAGAACGAGGCTTGAGCAGCACTTGGGCAGCACAATAGTACACAGCGCCGAGCTATGACGTCATAAACATGCGACGCGTTTCTGAGCGGGCTTGTTGTGGATGTTTAGAGCAATGGCACTCCTTTTTCAAGCATTAGGTGTGTGGGGAGATGGATATGTGCTTTATATAGGCTGACAAATCAAATGATGGGGGCGGGGCCAGTGTAACTACTAACAAGGACTGTCAGCAATGGAGCATACAAAGACATGGAATATATATAAAACATTATACATAGTAACAAGCAATAAAAGTTCATTGAGGATAACAGTAACATGCTAAAAAATGAATAAATACACTGGGAAGTAAAAGATTACATTTTTTTGCAGTAATAAGCATAATCATTATTGTCATCATTGTGGTATTGCAGCATACAAGCAGTATGTGTATACCTAAAATATAGGGATATATAATAAAAGGCAATTATCAGAGCAATGGGTAGGGCTAAAATTAAGATGGGGGGGGAGAGAAAAAGGGGGAGGGGGCGATGTAGGGTAGTATTGCAGCATGCAGGCGGTATGTGTATACTTAAAAAATGGGGATATATAATAAAAGGCTAATATCAGAGCAATGGGTAGGGCTAAATTTAACTTTAAGATCGGGGGGGAGGAAAAAAAAAAGGGGGGTGGCGATGTGGGGTGGTGGGGGGGGGGTTGTAAAAAATGTGTAAACTAAATGCAGAGAGAGAAAATTAAGAAGGTAAAAAGAAAGAAAGTCAATGGAAGTCAATGGAAGAAAAAGGGGGCGGGGGGGGGGGGGTAAAAGTGGGGCTCAAAAAAAAATATTACTATAAGATATATATAGAGACAGCAAGTACCGATACTATTTTCAAGCAGTAACAGGTTGTTATATATATGTATGTATGTCCGCACATACATGCATGTACAGATTATACAGCGTGAAGAATAAGCAAAACATCAAAGGGGAACAACAGCAGCAGTATAAGCAGTATCACCAGTAATCTTAGTATTATTACTATTATTTTTACATTTTAACATAATAGTAGTCGGCATGAGGTAGCTATAGAACCGTGGCTATTTCAATGCCCTCATTCAGGCCACCAGGCGAGAGGACATCAAGAGTATATATCCAAAAAGTCTCGCGGGCACATCGTTTTTTAAAATGTTCGGCTTCGGTTAAAGTGTTTGGAATCTGTTCTATGATCCAGACGCTTAAACCGGTGGTCGATTTTTGGTGGTGTTCTGCAAAGTGCCGTGGGACGCTATGCATATCCTTGCCACCCTCTATCAAGCGTCGGTGTTGGGCAAAACGCTGTCTTAAGGGGCAGATGGTTCGGCAAACATAGATCAGCCCACAAGGACAGGTTAGGCCATAAACGACAAAATTAGAGGAACAATTATAAAAGTGTCCGTGAAGCACATAGACTACTATCCGATTTTTTTTTGAGCCCCACTTTTACCCCCCCCCGCACCCCTTTTTCTTCCATTGACTTCCATTGACTTCCATTGACTTTCTTTCTTTTTACCTTCTTAATTTTCTCTCTCTGCATTTAGTTTACACATTTTTTACAACCCCCCCCCCCACCACCCCACATCGCCACCCCCCTTCTTTTTTTTTTCCTCCCCCCGATCTTAAAGTTAAATTTAGCCCTACCCATTGCTCTGATATTAGCCTTTTATTATATATCCCCATTTTTTAAGTATACACATACCGCCTGCATGCTGCAATACTACCCTACATCGCCCCCCTCCCCCTTTTTCTCTCCCCCCCCCCGATCTTAATTTTAGCCCTACCCATTGCTCTGATAATTGCCTTTTATTATATATCCCTATATTTTAGGTATACACATACTGCTTGTATGCTGCAATACCACAATGATGACAATAATGATTATGCTTATTACTGCAAAAAAATTTAATCTTTTACTTCCCAGTGTATTTATTCATTTTTAGCATGTTACTGTTATCCTCAATGTACTTTTATTGCTTGTTACTATGTATAATGTTTTATATATATTCCATGTCTTTGTATGCTCCATTGCTGACAGTCCTTGTTAGTAGTTACACTGGCCCCGCCCCCATCGTTTGATTTGTCAGCCTATATAAATCACATATTCATCTCCCCACACACCTAATGCTTGAAAAAGGAGTGCCGTTGCTCTAAACATCCACAACGAGCCCGCTCAGAAACGCGTTGCATGTTTATGACGTCATAGCTCGGCGCTGTGTACTGTTGTGCTGCCCAAGTGCTGCTCAAGCCTCGTTCTGAATCAGATCACATGGTCGGGCTCCTCCATCCACCAGGAAGTGCAGTGAGCACCTGCGACCTCAGCACAGCGCTGCCAACCATCCGGCTTAGATGTCTCTCCTCCTGTCCACTGTGTTTGGAACCTTAGACTGAATGAAAACCACTCTGTTTTTACTCACTCTGCCTTTTTAATAAACTCTGTTTTTGCTGTGGCAATATAAAGATCTGTCCAGAAGGAAATCCTCCTGCTTGCTTACCATCACCAGCTTCCCTGACAGGACTCTCTGTGATGACAGCTCCATGGACCCTCTGTGACCTGTAGTTCATCTACTCCTCTGCCCAGCTAAATGCAACTGGTTCATCTTCAATGTGAGTGAATATTGCTACCAATAAATGTTGTTTTGATATCTATCTCAGAGGCGCCCCTCTCCTTGTTTTTTTTGCAGTAAGGTGGAAGCCATTTGAAATATAGTCGTCCAGAATTGTTGCACAATAGGGCAGGACCACCAGATATGGACATGAGTACCCCTCTCTCCACAGCCTCGGAAACATACTGGTGGGTAGGATGGCAGAAATTTTGAGATCCTTGCACGGACAAGATACCACCACATGAGAACCTTGTAATTTTCCTCTAGTGCCACTACATTTTGTGAGGAAGATTTTGTGCTGGCCCATATGTTTGTCCAGTCGTCTACATCCAGTGCTATTTGTAGGTCTTTGGACCACTGTACAGCATAAAGGGGAAGGTCAGCTGGTGGGGAGGTGAGGTGATTGTAGATACGTGATAATATACCTGGAGCATGTGGATCCGAGTTGCAGATACCTTCATAAAAAGATAAACTGTCCAGGGAGGAACAAGTGCCTATCACTGTTTGGACGAAATGGGCTTTTTGGAGGTAGCGGAAGCATTCATTAGGAGGTAATTTAGCTTGGGATTGGAGAACAGGAAATGTTTTAAGAGCGGTATCAGTAACAAAGTCACAAATTCGGTTAAACCCTGCTTGAGACCAGAGCCGAAAGGAACCAGGTTCGATAAAGGCAGGATAGAAAAGTGGGTGGCCTATAAAAGAAAGTAAAGGGGTATGGGGAGAAACTAATTTAAAGAGGCTACGCAGACTGTGCCAACGCTTAAGTGAATGGCGTGTGACCGGATTAGATATAGGGCCTCGGGCTGAAGGGGGCAACCTGTCAGGAAAGGCGTTTCCATAATCTGCCTGGCAACAGCAGTGTCAGGAGAACGCCTGTGTTCAGAAGGACCATTCGGCGCATGCGCGTGCGCAATAGCGGTGACAGCGCTTGGCGCCAGGATTGCCATTTAAACCATTCTGACACTCTGCTCCTTGCTGTCCGGTCTACAGCGTTCCTGAGACCCCTGATATCTGACTTCTGATCCTGAATACCAGTTATCTGACCCGGCTTGCCTATGATTATCCCTGATTGCTGCTTGTCCTGATCTTGGCTTGTCTTGACTACTCTTCTGATCACCCCCGAACCTGGTTGCTGCCCGCCTGATAACCTGACCCGGCCTGGACTTGACCACTCGCACCTTCCAGCTGCTGCAGAACAGTCTCAGACTACAGTGCACCTCCCTGTGCCCTCCTTGTTCTTGCAGATCAGTTCTGGACTATAATACACCAACCTGCTGTTGTATCCAGTCCTTCACTACAGTGCACCTCCCAGCTGCTGCAGAACAGTCTCGGACTACAGTGCACCTCCCAGCTGCCGTAAGCCTGCTCCAGTCTACAGTGCACCACCTGTTGCTGCATCGGCCCTCTACCCAGCTGACCCGCCAGGCACTTGTGCCCTTTGTCCTCCAGAGCCCCTGTCTGCTCTATCAGGGGTTCTCGAGCCAGAGGCATACGAGAGGCCACTCCCTGCACGTTGGGCTCCACTACCAGGTACGTGACAGTACCGGACAGCCATGTCCGAGCCCACGCAGGGAGCCTCTCCTATGGAGGATTTATGCCGTCACTTGGATGGACTTACCACGGCAGTCAGAAACCTGCAGGAAGGTTACACCTGTTTGGAAGAGCGGGTCCAGACCCTGTCTACCACAGCCTCTGGTTCTTCTGGAGCCTCCCCTGCACCCTCAGTTGTCATGATGCCACCTGAACCCAGGGTCCCCATGCCGGAGAGGTTTTCTGGGGATCGCAGGAAATATAGGGCCTTCCGCAATGCTTGTGAACTTTTCTTTGCTCTTCAGCCCAGGACTTTTTCCCTCTAATCCACCAAGGTGGGCTTTGTTATTGCCCTGCTGTCTGGTGAACCTCAGACATGGGCCCACCGTCTCCTGGAACATAAGAACGTTTGCCTAAACCTCTTAAGTACCTTCTTTCAGGCAATGGACCTTCTCTATGAGGACCCGCAGCTGGCAGTCACCGCAGAAGCAGCGATATGCTCACTACAGCAGGGTCGTAGGTCAGCAGAGGACTATGTGTCAGAATTCAGGCGCTGGAGTTCCGATACCAACTGGAACGACGCTGCCCTGCGACACCAGTTTCATTTGGGTCTCTCTGAACCCCTAAAAGATGAGCTGGCCCGGGTCAGCATACCAGCCACGCTTGACGCCTTAATCCTCCAGTCCATTCAGATCGATAGGCGGTTGAGAGAACGAAGAGCTGAGCGGACTTCGGGACCATCTCACCCGGTTTGGATGCTTCCACGTGTACCCAACTCTCCTCACTCCGCTCCTCCGACTCCCATGCTCTCCACGACCGATACCTCTGAGCCAATGCAACTAGGGCTGCTCCGACCCTCACTCACTCCTGAGGAGCGCCAACGCAATCAGGCCCACAATATTTGCCTCTACTGTGGGGAACCAGGGCACTACAGGTCTTTCTCAAAAAATTTGCATATTGTGATAAAGTTCATTATTTTCTGTAATGTACTGATAAACATTAGACTTTCATATATTTTAGATTCATTACACACAACTGAAGTAGTTCAAGCCTTTTCTTGTTTTAATATTGATGATTTTGGCATACAGCTCATGACAACCCAAAAATTCCTATCTCAAAAATTTAGCATATCATGAAAAGGTTCTCTAAACAAGCTATTAACCTAATCATCTGAATCAACTAATTAACTCTAAACACCTGCAAAAGATTCCTGAGGCTTTTAAAAACTCCCAGCCTGGTTCATTACTCAAAACCGCAATCATGGGTAAGACTGCCGACCTGACTGCTGTCCAGAAGGCCATCATTGACACCCTCAAGAAAGAGGGTAAGACACAGAAAGAAATTTCTGAATGAATAGGCTGTTCCCAGAGTGCTGTATCAAGGCACCTCAGTGGGAAGTCTGTGGGAAGGAAAAAGTGTGGCAGAAAACGCTGCACAACGAGAAGAGGTGACCGGACCCTGAAGAAGATTGTGGAGAAGGACCGATTCCAGGCCTTGGAGGACCTGCGGAAGCAGTGGACTGAGTCTGGAGTAGAAACATCCAGAGCCACCGTGAACAGGCGTGTGCAGGAAATGGGCTACAGGTGCCGCATTCCCCAGGTCAAGCCACTTTTGAACCAGAAACAGCGGCAGAAGCGCCTGACCTGGGCTACAGAGAAGCAGCACTGGACTGTTGCTCACTGGTCCAAAGTACTTTTTTCGGATGAAAGCAAATTTTTGCATGCCATTCGGAAATCAAGGTGCCAGAGTCTGGAGGAAGACTGGGGAGAGGGAAATGCCAAAATGCCTGAAGTCCAGTGTCAAGTACCCACAGTCAGTGATGGTCTGGGGTGCCATGTCAGCTGCTGGTGTTGGTCCACTGTGTTTTATCAAGGGCAGGGTCAATGCAGCTAGCTATCAGGAGATTTTGGAGCACTTCATGCTTCCATCTGCTGAAAAGCTTTATGGAGATGAAGATTTCATTTTTCAGCATGACCTGGCACCTGCTCACAGTGCCAAAACCACTGGTAAATGGTTTACTGACCATGGTATTACTGTGCTCAATTGGCCTGCCAACTCTCCTGACCTGAACCCCATAGAGAATCTGTGGGATATTGGGAAGAGAAAGTTGAGAGACGCAAGACCCAACACTCTGGATGAGCTTAAGGCCGCTATCGAAGCATCCTGGGCCTCCATAACACCTCAGCAGTGCCACAGGCTGGTTGCCTCCATGCCACGCCGCATTGAAGCAGTCATTTCTGCAAAAGGATTCTCGACCAAGTATTGAGTGCATAACTGAACATAATTATTTGAAGGTTGACTTTTTTTGTATTAAAAACACTTTTCTTTTATTGGTCGGATGAAATATGCTAATTTTTTGAGATAGGAATTTTGGGTTGTCATGAGCTGTATGCCAAAATCATCAATATTAAAACAAGAAAAGGCTTGAACTACTTCAGTTGTGTGTAATGAATCTAAAATATATGAAAGTCTAATGTTTATCAGTACATTACAGAAAATAATTAACTTTATCACAATATGCTAATTTTTTGAGAAGGACCTGTATGTGAGGATTTGCCCCGCCAAACTTCGTAAGTGCTCCTATCTCTCCTCTTCTGTCTCACCTGCTCAGTCTATCAATACCACTCACCTGACAATCTACATCTCTCTACAGCTTCCAGGAAGGAACATCCGGGTCCCCACCATTATTGACTCCGGTGCTTGCAGCAGCTTCATGGACCTCTCCTTTGCCTTAAAACATCAAGTCCCTCTAAGGCCCAGATCCAAGGAGCTTGCTGTCCATTTAGCCGACGGATCGCCATCAGATCTGGCCCTGTTACACAGGAAACAGTTCCCTTGAATACTACTATCGCTGACAATCACCAAGAGCTGCTCTGCCTGGATATTATTGAATCCCCTCTTTTCCCAATCATTTTGGGAATGCCATGGCTGAGGGCCCATAACCCACAATCGATTGGAGCTTCGGAAAAATTCATTTTCTATCTCCTTACTGCCGCCAACACTGCTTTCAAGAGTCCACCGACACTCCGTCTCCATTACTATGTCTAGAGAGTGATGTGAAGAACCGTCAACTTGTCCCAGAGGCCTACCACAGCTTTCTGGATGTCTTCAGTAAAAAGGGCGCAGAGACTCTATCTCCACATAGGCCCTATGACTGCCCTATCGAACTCCTCCCTGGGGCAGAGGTTCCTTTTGGAAGGATCTTCCCTCTGTCCGAATTGGAGCTTGGGACCTTAAAGACATATCTGGATGACAACCTGGAGAAGGGATTCATACGTCCCTCCACCTCTCCCGCAGGAGCCGGAATATTCTTTGTAGAGAAGGAAGACCACTCTCTACGCGCCTGCGTGGACTACAGAGATTTAAACAAAATAACTATTAAGAACAGGTATCCCCTTCCACTGGTACCTGAACTCTTCCAAAGACTTGGGACAGCGGTCATCTTTACCAAATTGGACCTCCGTGGGGCCTACAACTTGGTCCGTATTCAGAGTGGCGACGATTGGAAAACAGCGTTCCGTACCAGATTCGGGCACTTCGAATACCTGGTCATGCCCT
This sequence comes from Rana muscosa, assembly GCA_029206835.1. Taxonomy (NCBI): domain Eukaryota; kingdom Metazoa; phylum Chordata; class Amphibia; order Anura; family Ranidae; genus Rana; species Rana muscosa. The sequence goes on from CM055122.1 coordinate 1,159,451,026, forward strand.
ACGGCCTTTGTAACGCTCCTGCCACTTTCTAACACTTTGTGAACGATATCTTCAGAGACTACCTAGACCTATTCGTCATAATCTACCTAGACGACATTCTGATCTTCTCCTCTTCCTTGCCTAATCACCGTGAGCATGTCTGGAAGGTATTGACCCGGCTTCGCCAACATGGCTTGTACGCCAAACCTGAGAAATGTGAATTCGAACGGCGGAGTATCCAATTCCTAGGACTGATTATCTCGGTGGAGGGCATTAAGATGGACCCCCAGAAGGTCATGGCCATCTTGGACTGGCCAGCTCCCACCGATAAGAAGGGGATCCAGCACTTTGTGGGATTTGCAAACTTCTACCGGAAGTTTATTAAGGGATTCTCCACCATCATTTCCCCTATCACCAGTCTAACCAAACAAGGTACCCGGTTCCACTGGTCTCCTGAAGCTCAGGCCGCCGTCACTACCCTCAAGAACCTGTTTATTTCAGCCTCTGTCCTGAAGCACCCCGATCCGGCCTTACCCTACATCTTGGAAGTGGATGCCTCTGAGGTGGCGGTTGGAGCGGTGCTTTCCCAGAGACAAGGTTCCAAGGCCTTGCTGCACCCAGTTGCATTATTCTCCCATAAGCTAACGGAGGCTGAGAGGAATTTCGATGTCGGGGATAGGGAACTTCTTGCAATAAAATCTGCACTTGAGGAGTGGCGTTATTTTCTGGAGGGAGTGGCACATCCTATCCTGATTTATACCGACCATAAGAATCTCGAATACCTGAAAATTACCAAGAGACTAAGACCACGCCAGGCCAGGTGGGCACTCTTTTTTACTCGATTCTCATTTCATAATACTTACAGACCAGGATCCAAGAACACGAAACCGGACGTTCTTTCCCGGATGTTTGCCGAACCCGAAGCTCTCTCACCTCCAGATACCATCCTAGCCCCCGGGAAACTTCCTCTTACTGCGGGAAAATCTCTTGTCTCAAATCAGACAAGCTTCCTCGGAATCTCCTCAACCTTCAGACCTTGCCCTTCAGTTTAAGGATGACCTGTTGTGGAACAAGGACAAGATTTTTGTGCCTCAGCAATTACGGGTGGCAGTCTTGAAGTCCTGTCATGATCACCAACTGGCCGGCAACTTTGTTGTTCACAAGACCTCGGAGCTCCTTCAGCGGACATTCTGGTGGCCATAGTTACTACAAGATTGCAGGAGCTATGTGGAGTCTTGCACCATCTGCATCCAAAACAAGGGCAGCAAAACCAGTACCTGCGCTGTTTTTCAAGCTTCTCCCAGGATGATTGGGCTTCTCTATTTCCCCTTGCCGAGTTTGCCTACAATAACTCTGTTCATTCCACCATCAAACAGTCTCCGTTCTTCGCAAACTATGGGTGCCACCCCTTCTTTTTGTCCAACAATATCCCAGAATGTCCAGTGCCAGCCGCCCAGGAAACTTTAGATTTCTTTTCAACCAATAACAAATTACTTCAGGAGACAATGACTAAGGCTCAGAAATATAACAAGGAGGTATTTGACAGAAAGAGGAGAGAGGAGCTCAACCTAGCACCTGGGGACCAAGTCTGGCTATCTACCCTGAATCTAAGACTGGCATGCCCATCCAAAAAGTTGGGTCCTAAATTCGTGGGCCCCTTCCAAGTAACGAGGAAGATCAACGAGGTGGCCTATGAATTAAAACTGCCAGAGTCCTTCCGGATCCATCCACTTTTTCATGTGGCTCTGCTGAGACCCGCAGTCCCAGATCCCTTTACCAACCGGAACACCGGCCCCCCTGAACCAGTGCTCATCAATGGGGAGGAGGAGTTTGAGGTGGAATCTATCTTGGATTGCAGGAAGAGACGCAACCAGATTCAGTACCTGGTGAAATGGAAGGGCTACGGCCCAGAGGAGAACTCATGGGAACCGGAAACGAATGCCCATGCTGGAAGGCTGATTAGGGACTTTAAGAGGTCTCACCCAGACAGGATGGCCCGGCTGGGCTATCCTTAGGCTTCCCCTTGGGGGGGCAATGTCAGGAAAGGTGTTTACATAATCTGCCTGGCAACAGCAGTGTCAGGAGAACGCCTGTGTTCAGAAGGACCATCCGGCGCATGCGAGTGCGCAATAGCACAACCGGCGCGAACGGGAGCGCCCACGCGCACGCGGTGACAGCGCTTGGCGCCAGGATTGCCATTTAAACCATTCTGACACTCTGCTCCTTGCTGTCCGGTCTACAGTGTTCCTGAGACCCCTGCTATCTGATTTCTGATCCTGAATACCAGTTATCTGACCCGGCTTGCCTCTGATTATCCCCGATTGCTGCCTGTCCTGATCTCGGCTTGTCTTGACTACTCTTCTGATCAACCCCGAACCTGGTTGCTGCCCGCCTGATAACCTGACCCGGCCTGGACTTGACCACTCGCACCTTCCAGCTGCTGCAGAACAGTCTCGGACTACAGTGCACCTCCCTGTGCCCTCCTTGTTGTTGCAGATCAGTTCTGGACTATAATACACCAACCTGCTGTTGTATCCAGTCCTTCAGTACAGTGCACCTCCCAGCTGCTGCAGAACAGTCTCGGACTAAAGTGCACCTCCCAGCTGCTGTAAGCCTGCTCCAGTCTACAGTGCACCACCTGTTGCTGCATCGGCCCTCTACCCAGCTGACCCGCAAGGCACTTGTGCCCTTTGTCCTCCGGAAGACTCTGTCTGCTCTATCAGGGGTTCTCGAGCCAGAGGCTTACGAGAGGCCACTCCCTGCACATTGGGCTCCACTACCAGGTACGTGACACAACCACAATAAGTTAGATACCATTAAGGGGGAAAGATCTATCGCTTCCAGGCTGACCCATAATGGGATTTCAATAGATGCATGAAGTAAGGTTATTTGGGCCAGCTGAGCAGCGTGATAGTAACAAGCAAAGTTAGGGAGTCCCAAGCCTCCCCTAAGTTTCTTACGAAGGAGGATGGATCTAGGTACCGTAGGTTTTTTGGGGCCCCATATGTATTTAAATACCTGAGTCTGGATGATTTGGTGAAAATAGGAGGGGATTGTGATCGGGAGAACTCTGTAAAGATACAAAAGCCTAGGAAGTAGAGACATTTTAACGGCTGCAACCTGCCCAAGCCAAGAAACGCATAGTGGTCTCCAGGTATCTAGCAGAGAGGACAAATGTGATAACATGGGAAGATAATTGGCCTGGTAAAGAGATTCTGGATCACTGGTTAACTTTATACCTAAGTATGGTAATGAGGTTGTGGACCAGAGAAAGAGAAAGTAATTTTGTACGTGAATGAATTCCTGATGTGGGAGAGACACATTGAGAGCTCTGGACTTGGATTGGTTAACTTCTAGGCCTGTTATATTTTCAAATTTTTCCAAGACCTGGATAAGGTCCGGAAAAGTTGTACGAGGAGAAGTTACGAACAGGAGTGCATCATCAGCGAACAGGCAGATTTTATGGGAGGTAGATGCAATTTCCAGTCCTTTAATATCTGGGCTTGCCCTAATCAGGGCTGCTAGAGGCTCGATCGCTATAGCAAAAATTAAGGGAGAAAGGGGGCATCCCTGTCTAGTCCCTTTTTGTATGTGGAAGCTATCTGAACGGAACCCTGAATACTTGACATAAGCTTGTGGTTGGTTATATAGGGAACTAACCCATTGCCTAAAATGCGGACCAAAATCCCAACGACTGAGTATAATGTTCAGATAGGGCCAGGAAACCGTATCAAACGCTTTCCCGATGTCAAGGGACAGCAGGTGCATTGGAATTTTACGAGCTCTGGCTATATGTTGAAGTAGAACAACCTGTCGAATATTATCGCTGGCTTGTCGTCGTGGTATAAAACCCACTTTATTTATTAACCCCCTAATAATGGGATTAAGGTGCAGCGCTATCATTTTGGCCAGGAGCTTAATGTCCAGATTGAGTAGGGAAATGGGCCTGAAGTTGGACCAGAGGGAGTTATCCATATTGGCTATGATAGCTGTCAACATGTCTCTACCAAAGGAGTGGTGTTGGAGTAAAGCATTAAAAGAGTGATGCCCCATACACACGATCGTTTTTCATGCCATTTTTAAAACTGACGCTTTTCTCGTCATTTTTTTTCTTGTTTCCTCTCAAGCCTGTCTTGCGTACACACCATCATTTTAAAAAATGTTCAAGCAAAGCGCAGTGACGTACAACACGTACGACGGCACTATAAAGGGGAAGTTCCATTCTAATGACGCCACCCTTCATGTTAGTAAAGTTTGTTGAGCGACGATTCGCGCTTTTCAGCCTCGTGCTTTTCAGTCCGTTACAGCGTGACGAATGTGCTATCTCCATTACGAACTCTAGTTTTACCAGAACGAGCGCTCCCGTCTCATACTTGATTCTCAGCATGCGCGTTTTTTTTCACGTCGTTAAAGCATACACACTATCGTTTTTCACGTCGTTAAAAAAAACGACATGAAAAACTACGTGAAAAAAGAGAGCATGTTCGAAATTTTTAATGCCCGTTTTTCACGTCGTTAAAAATGCTCTGGAGCATACACACGATCAGTTTTAATGGCCATTTTTAAAAATGGCATTTTTAATGGCATGAAAAACGATCGTGTGTATGGGGCATTAGAGAGAAGTGGGGCTAAAGTAGCAGCAAATTTCTTGAAGTAAGTGCTGGAGAGTCCGTCAGGACCTGGTCGTTTATGGGATTTAAGAGTCTTGATAGCTAAGAGGACCTCTTCGGTCATGACGGGCCTCTCCAGGGACTCACGATTAGAATTTGACAATGTGGGTAAAGGAATATCCTGAAACAATGCTTCAGCATGGGTGGGGGAAAAGGAGGATTTTGCTTTATATAATTCTTCCAGCCGCTTGCGAAATTCGGACAGTACCTTAACAGGATTACTAGTATAGGTATTTTTGTCAATCCGAAGTCTAATGGGAATGTGATTCCGTTCCGGGCGACAAAGACTTATAGCCAGAAAAGTATCCGGTTTGTTGGCCTTTGTGTAAATGGTATGGTTAGACCTGCAGATGGCCTTATCAGCCGATTCAGCCAGCAGAAAGTCCAACTCAGCTTTAGACTTCTCCAAAGCTATTCTGTGAGGTTCAGTAGGAGAAGACTGGAATTGAAGGAAACATTGGTGGAAATCCTGTTCCAATTTGGTTAATTGGAGTTTTTTGTCGCGTTTAAGATGAGTGGATACCGAGATGCATGTGCCCCTGATTACCGGTTTATGTGCCTCCCAGAGAAGGGCAGGAGAGATACCAGGGGTGGAGTTGTGCTGTAAGTAGTCTTTAAGGGCAATTTGGATGTCAAGACAGGTTGACTGATTAGTGAGGTGTGCTCTGGTTTGTGGGATCAAGGAGGAGATTGTGGTGAGTACTGCACAGTTTTCCGACCAGGTAATATGTTGGATAATAGAACTAAGCAATATTGGTGAGGATGCAACCGAAACAAAAATATGACCAATCCTGGAATAGGATTTGTGAGGATATGAGTAGAATGTATGATTTTTCTTAGCCGGGTTGCATTCTCGCCAAGTGTCGAGCAGAGAGGCTTGCTACTGCTTAGGGGCGTATGGGGATTTATCCAGATGTTGTTGTAACACTAGGTTAGAGCCGCCACACAAAATTAGTGTACCTTTGCAATGGGTGCGCAAGACTTGGAATAAATGTGAGAAAAAAGGATTTGGACTGTTGTTCGGGGCATAGTAGGAAACAAGAGTGGTTTCTATATCCTGTAGTGAGCCCACAAGTATAATATAGTGACCTTCTGAATCCTTCATTTCAGACGTTACCGAAAAGGGGAGGGTATGGTGCAGAGCTATTAAAACGCCTCGCTGTTTTGTGGAGGCAGATGCAGTAAACACTTGGGGGTATCGGGGGTCAAAATATTTTGGGGTCGCACGGATCGAAAAGTGGGTTTCCTGAAGGGTCACTATACCAGCTTTCAGGGATATGAATGATTGGAAGGCTTTGACCCTTTTATTGGGGGAGTTGAGACCCTTAACATCTAATGAGAGTATGTTCAGAGGAGCCATCTGGGATCATATGGAAGAATATTAGAAGGCGCCTCCAGGGCCATGTGATCCCAACGACATGAAATGGAAAGAACAAAAGAGAAGAAAAGACCAAGAGTGTGAAGGGAATGAGGAAGGAGAAAAATATTGTGGGGTCAATAAATGTTCATGAAAAGGGAGAAGAGTTGGACTCTGTCGCCTGACCAAATAGTGCACAGACTCACCAGCCAGCCAGCCAGCTCAAGAGTGGGTGCACCGTAGAAGGGGGGAGCAATGACAGCTCCCCACTGCAAAAGGGAGATAACAAACCTAACCATGAATGTACATTCTAAAGAGAATAACAGTCTACAAAAACTTTCAGCTGGGACAGAAAATTTACTTACAATAGACAGAGTCACCGCTGTCATGTCAGCATAATACAAAATAAAGAAGATATTTGGAGAAGGGGATTGATATACAGGAAAACATAAAAATCTCAAAAAGGTAAGTCAGGGGGGAAAAGAGGGATAAGGGGAAGGACGGGCATGGATAGGGGAAAAGGAAAGTGGAAGGGGAAGAGGGATGGGGAAAGGGAAGGAAGGAGTGGGAGGGATGGGAAGGTAAAAGGGGGAGGAGAAGAGAAATAATCTTTCAAAATATCCTGGTCCATAGTAGGTAAGTACCCCCATGGAGCATGATAACATTAATATAGTGCTTGTATCCATCAGAGGTAGCTTTAAAAAGGTGCAGGACATCCGATATTTATAAAGCCGTGTAAAAAAGGGAAAACAGAAAAAAATGGAATGTCAAACTGTATGTACAAACAGTATTAGGTAAGAGAAAAAAGAGAATCTGAACCTGTGCAACCCCTTGAGGATGGTGGGGGACTGCGTAGGCCCCCCTAACCATGAGGGGTGACCCGACATCGGACAGTCCCCTTTTGCCTTGATTGAAGAGTCATCTGCAGAAGATGTGGATAGTTTCTGGAACTTCAATCAAGGTCCTCTGTCGGCACAGGGGAAAAAAAAAAGCAAAAGAGCAAGTTATTTAAACACACTCAGTGGGGTGAGTATAGTTGCTGATCAGATGTGCCATCCCGAGACAAGCGGGAAGGGGTCCCCCTTCGAATTGAGGATGGGCCTGTTTGGGACCTTTTTGGGGTGGCAGCATAAGGATGAGCAGTGGTGCAGGCTGGAGTGTGAGGTAGAATAGTCTCTGACGGTTGAGCCGGGGCGATCAGATGAGGGGATTCAAGGAGGCATTGGAGTGATTCAGGCGATGTGCAGGAGTGTTGCTGTCCCTGGTAGGAAAACTGCAGGGTAAAAGGGAAGCGCCATGTATATTTCAGCTGGTGTTGCATGAGGATTTGAAGTTGAGGCTTCATCGCACGATGCTTGGCTATTGTGAGGGTGGCCAGGTCAGAGAAAAGTTGGTAAGTGTGACCCTGGAACATGAGGGTGTCTTTATTGCGAGTGGCAACCAGCAATTGTTCTTTTGTACGGAAGAAGTGCAGTTTAATAATGATGTACCGCGGGGGGAACGTCTTGTTGACGGCGGGTGAGTGCCCTGTGAATCCGATCAAATTCCAAACGTTCAATCGGTATGGAGAGTGACAGTTCTTAGAATAGGGCAGTGGAAAAGGATTGCAGGTCATCTACGGTTTCAGGTATAGCACGTAGATGCAGATTGGATCTGCGGGAGCGGTTCTCTGCATCTTCCAAACGTGAGAGAAGTGTGGCATTCTCATCACGGAGAGCTGCCTGCTCCTGGGCCTGTTCTTGGAGAGTAAGCTCAATATCGTCCACTCTAGTCTCCAGGTCTGCAGTGTGTTGGCCTAGATCCCTGATCTTACGAGACAGTCTGCTATTTATTTGATCAGAGGTGGTTTTAAGAGCCTTCTGCAGCATAGCTTCCATGTATTAAAAAAAGTATTTCTGGGTCATACCTGAGGGCGGTAAAGCAGGGGATCCGCCGATGTGGAAGTCAGTTCCTACCTCCTCATCACTGTCGGCATGTTCTGATCTGGCCGGAGAGGCGGTGTGCTGTTTAGCTAAGGCCTTCGCCGCCATTTTGGAGGAGGCGCGGGCCAGAGCTTCCTTAATGGGTTTAGTCTTGTTCTTGCCACAGTGACTGGTCAGGACGATCCTGGGAGAGGCTGTAGTGTGCCAAGAGATTATTGCTGGAAAAACGGGGTTGCAGGGTGGCTCAGGTGCGCTTCAGAGTCCCTATAATGCAGCGGGGAGTGCAGAGCTCTAGTGGAACACGTCCTCTATGTCGAGCTTCGTGCATGCGCCCCCCATACCAAGGACTTTTAACAACTCATATGCTACTATATTCCTACTAATATATGTTTAATTTTCTCTAATAAAAACTTTATGGAGAAAAAAAAAACATAATTGTGAAGTAAAAGGAAAATGATGAATGGTTTTCAAATTTATGAAAAATGCAGCGTGCATTTGCATTCAGTCCCCTTTACTCTGATACCTAACTAAAATCTAGTGAAACCAATTGCCTTCAGAAGTCACCTAATTAGTAAATAGAGTCCACCTGCGTGTAATTTAATCTCAGTATAAATACATCTGTTCTGTGAAGCCCTCAGAGTTTTTTTTAGAGAACCTTAGTGAACAAACAGCATAATGAAGGCAAAGGAACACAACAGACAGGTCAGGGATAAAGTTGTTGAGAAGTTTAAAGCAGGGTTAGGTTATAAAAAAATATCATAGAAAACCTGGGAGGGTGTTGGAACAGGGTCCAACGGAAGTTTAGTTGGTGAATCAACCACAACACAATCGGCTATTGTGCAAAAGACTTTATTGGCTGAATGCTAAATATCAAAAATGCAACTCATCCTGTGACACAGCTCTGAGGAGAGAAGGGTTTCTCCAGTACATATACAAAACAATAAAATACATGGATAACACACATATACAGTGCACTGTTGAAAAAAGCTTAAAAGACCAAAGTCGGCAAGCCACCTCCCACTATAAAAAAATATCCCAAGCTTTGAACATTTCACAGAGCACTGTTCAATCCATCATCCGAAATTGGAGAGAGTATGGCACAACTGCAAACCTAACAAGACATGTCCATTCACCTAAACTGACAGGCCAGGCAAGGAGAGCAGAGAAGCAGCCAAGAGGCCCATGGTAACTCTGGAGGAGCTGCAGAGATCCACAGCTCAGGTGGGAGATCTTGTCCACAGGAAAACTTTTAGTCGTGCACTTCACAAAACTGGCCTTTATAAAAAAGTGGCAAGAAGAAAGCCATTGTTGAAAGAAAGCCATAAGATGTCTCGTTTGCAGTTTGCAAGAAGCCATGTGGGGGTCACAGCAAACATGTGGAAGAAGGTGCTCTGGTCAGATGAGACTAAAACTAAACTTTTCGGCCTAAAAGCAAAACGCTATATGTGACTTAAAACTAGTGATGAGCCGAACACCCCCGGGTTCGGTTCGCACCAGAACCCGCGAACGGACCGAAAGTTCGCACGAACTTTAGAACCCTATTAAATACAATGGATGTGAATGTTCGAAATCTAAAGTGCTAATTATAACGACTATTATGCATGTTATTGTCCTAAAAAGGGTTTGGGAACCTGGGTTCTGCACCAGGGGACATGTATCAATGAAAAAAGAAGTTTTAAAAACTGCAGTTTTTCGGGAGCAGTCAGTTTAATGATGCATAAAGTGAAAAAAAAAAAAGTCAAATATTCCTTTAAATATCGTACCTGGGGGGTGTCCAAAGTATGCCTGTGAAGTGCCACGTGTTTCCCGTGTTTAGAACTGTCCCTGCACAAAATTACATTTCTAAAGGAAAAAAAACAATTTAAAACTGCTTGTGGCTTTAATGTAATGTCTGGTCCATGTAATATGGCTGAAAATCTTTAAGAAAAATGGCATAGCTACCCCATCACCCCCCCCCCCCCACCCCAGCCCATTACCAGCCCCTTTGGGTCTTGTATGGATATTAAGGGGAACCCCGCACACAAAATAAAAAAGGCCCTATATACTCTGAAAAGCCGTATACAGGCGGTGCATACAAGACAGGGACTGTAGGTTTGTTCTTATGTAGAATCTGTTTGTAATTTTGAACAGGTACATTGTTTAAGTGTAGCTCCAGCCAAAAAATCTATTTTTAAGCTTTTTGGAAAACATAGGGAAGGGTTATCACCCCTGTAACATTTGTTTTGCTGTCTGTGCAGTGTGCACATGTTCAGAACAGTTCACCTCACTTTCCGTCCTAATGACAAATGTTTTTTGAAAATTTGGGGTTTTTATTGAAACAAGAATTGGTAATAAAGCATCAGTGGAGAGGAGACACTTTTTTTCCCATATTAACTCTTACAGGAGAGAATTTGCCTTCCTAGGGGTAGATTTCCTCTCACTTCCTGTTGTATCCTTCTGTTTGCAAGGAGGAGTCATTTGTAAGTTGGATGTTTGAAAGTAGGGGCCTGCCGTATATACTCAGCTGAAATTTGCCCCTTACATGTTGGTGTTGCCACAACACTGTGAGCCCTCACAGTTACTCTTGGTGGGCGCATGAATGGGCCCTGCTGTGAATTATTAGATCAAGAATTGTAATTGCATGCCCCTGTTGAACAGGGGCTGAAAAATTGGGCCTTTGGTTGTGGTGGTGGTGGTGTTGACACAACACTGTAAGGCCTCACAGTTACTCTTGGTGTGCGCAGGAATGGGCCCTGCTGTGAATTATTAGATCAAGAATTGTAATTACACGCCCCTGTTAAATAGGGGCTGAAAAATTGGGCCTTAGGCACTGGTGCTGGTGCCACGACACTGCAACCTCTCCCAGATACTCTAGTTGGAGTGCAGGAATGAGTCCTGCTGCAAAGCATTGCATAAAAAATTGTAATTACATGCCCCTGTTAAACAGGGGCTGAAAAATTGGGCCTTAGCCACTGGTGGCGGCACCCAGAAACAAAAATGTTCTTCCAAGCTATCATCATCAATCGGATCATTGAGGAGAAGGAGGATAGTCAGTCAACATAACAGGACAGTCTCTCAGCATCAGCATCAGTCTTGAAGGGATGTGACATTTGAAAATAAATTAGTCTGTTATATCAGCTTCAGGTGTTTGGTAGCTGGGGGTGATCCAAGACTGGTTCATCTTTATGAAGGTCAGTCGATCAACCGAGTCGGTGGACAGGCGCACCCTGTGATCCGTGACAAATCCTCCAGCAGCACTGAATGTGCGTTCTGAAAGAACGCTGGATGCAGGACAGGCCAGTAGCTCAATTGCATACTGTGCAAGCTCTGTCCAGTGATCCATCCTCAAGACCCAGTAAGCCAGAGGATTTTCGGTGGGGAAGGTGTCCAAGTCTGACCTTGCCCCTAGGTATTCCTGCACCATGTATATCAGACGTTGGCGATGGTTGCTGGAACCGATCATACCTTGGGGCTGCGGACTAAAGAATTGTCTGAACGCATCGGTCAGACGGCCACCTTTCCCACCGCTCCTTCTTTGACTGACCGAAGCCTCAGCAACTTGTTGTCCAGGACCAGGAGTTTGTAACCTCCCAGTCTCTGGGAACGCGTTGCACAGACCTTTCTGCAAGGCCTCCCGGAGTTGTCTCATCCTCTGCTACCTCTGCGACGGTAAGATAAGGTCCGCAACCTTACCCTTGTACCGTGGATCAAGGAGAGTGGCCAGCCAGTAATGGTCCCTCTCCTTGATCCGAATAATACGAGGATCCTTCCGCAGACTTTGCAGGATCAGGGAGGCCATGCAGCGTAGGTTAGCTGAGGCATTCGGTCCGGAGTCCTCTGGGTCACTAAGGACGACATGATCCGCAGCCACCTCCTCCCAGCCACGTACAAGTCCACTGGTTTCTTGGGACTGTAAATCATCCCTAAAAGACTGCTGCTGATGATGCTGAGTGCCAGGCTCCACCTCCATGCTGACACAATCCTCCTCCTCCTCTTCCTGTGCGATGGGTGGGACAGAAGGAACACTGTCTGGGTAAAGGGGGCCTTGAGAGGCAAGGAAGTCCTCCTCTTCCTGCCTCTGTTCTGCCTCAAGTGCCCTGTCCATTATTCCATGCAGCGTATGTTCCAACAGGTGGACAAGAGGTACAGTGTCACTGATGCATGCACTGTCACTGCTCACCATCCTCGTGGCCTCCTCAAATGGTGCCAGGACAGTGCATGCATCCCTGATCATGCCCCACTGGCGTGGTGAAAAAAACCTGAGCTCCCCTGACCCTGTCCTGGTGCCGTAGTTGCACAGGTACTCATTGATGGCCCTCTGCTGCGTGTGCAGCCGCTGCAGCATGGCCAACATTGAGTTCCACCTGATGGGCATGTCACATATAAGGCGGTTCTTGGGCAGGTTCAACTCCTTTTGCAGCTCAGCCAGGCGAGCACTGGCATTATAAGATCTGCAGAAATGCAGACAGACTTTCCTGGCCTGCCTCAGGACATCCTGTAAGCCCAGGTACCTGCCCAAGAACCGCTGCACCACCAGGTTAAGGATGTGAGCCACACATGGGTCAGTTGTCCCTGTCGGAGGGCGGAGAGGAGGTTGGTGCCATTGTCGCAAACCACCATTCCTGGCTTAAGCTGGCGTGGCGTCAACCACCTCTCGGCCTGCCCCTGCAGAGCAGACAGAACCTCTGCCCCAGTGTCATGGAAACCCTGTCAGGAACAGACGCCCTGGACTTCCTGGTTCCGGCCCCCGCAGGTGACGCCCGAAGGGCTATTTAAACTCCTCACTTGCAGACAGTCCCTGCTGTCTGCTCTACAGCGTTTATCCCAAGTGACCTGATCTGCCTTGTTTACCTGTATCTGACCCGGCTTCCTGTGACCCTCCTGCTATCTGCCTGTTCCTGACCATCGGCCTGTTTTCTGACTTCGGTATTGCCTGATCCTTTTGTGCCTCGCTGCCTGCCAGTTTACCCGACCCCGGCTTGTCTGACGATCCTGCCTGACCTTGGCTCTTGTTCACCTGCTGCTGCCTAGTGGTTCCAGTTTACCTGCTGTGCCTCCCGGTCCGGGTCATCTGCTGAGTTCCTGGTTCCTGTCTGCTCATCTGCTGGTTCCTGTCTGCTCATCTGCTGGTTCCTGTCTGCTCATCTGCTGGTTCCTGTTCACCTGCTGCTGCCCACTGGTTCCAGTCTACCTGCTGTGCCTCCCGGTCCGGGTCATCTGCTGAGTTCCTGGTTCCTGTCTACTCACCTGCTGCAGTTCCTGGTTCCTGTCTGCTCATCTGCTGGTTCCTGTCTGCTCATCTGCTGGTTCCTGTTCATCTGCTGCTGCCCAGTGGTTCCAGTCTACCTGCTGTGCCTCCTGGTCCGGGTCATCTTCTGAGTTCCTGGTTCCTGTCTACTCACCTGCTGTAGTTCCTGGTTCCTGTCCACTCACCTGCTGTAGTTCCTGGTTCCTGCCTCCTCACCTGCTGGTTCCTGATCACCTGCGGTAGTTCTTGATCCTGCCAGGCACTCGTACCCCTTCCACCTCCGTGCTTCCTGTTATACCACCAGGGGCCGCCGGTGGGAGCCGTAAGGGAGGCCTCCCTCTGCTAACCGGGCTCGTCACCGTCAGGTACGTGACAGTAGCAGACAGCCATGTCTGAGCCCGAGCAGGGAGCCTCACCTATGGAGGAACTATGCCGACACCTGGCGGGACTGACCGAGGCCGTTAAGAGCCTCCAGCAAGGCTACACTCACCTGGAAGGACAAGTGCGGGCCCTCACCAACCCCGATGGAGCTCAAGGGGGTCCACGTGCCTCCACTTCTTCCGCCGGGGCAGGAGCTGCGCCCACGGTGGTCATGCTTCCCCCTGAACCCAGGGTCCCTACACCCGAAAGATTCTCCGGGGACCGGAGCAAGTTCAGGGCTTTCCGGAACTCTTGTGAGTTGTACTTTGCCTTACAGTCCTGCACCTTTTCCTTAGAAGCTACCAAGGTGGGCTTTGTAATTTCGCTGCTTTCCGGAGACCCACAGAACTGGGCCCACCGCCTGCTAGAACGCAAAGATGCGTCCTTGGACAGCCTTACACTTTTTTTTTACGCCATTGCCCAATTGTACGAGGACCCTCAGCTCTCGGTCACTGCAGAGAACGCCCTGCGGACCCTTCAGCAGGGACGCAGAGCAGCGGAAGATTATGTAGCTGAATTCAGGCGCTGGAGCGCAGACACCAGCTGGAATGACGCTGCCCTCCGTCTCCAGTTTCGCATAGGCCTTTCTGACCCATTGAAGGACGAACTGGCTAGGGTAGGAATACCAGAAAATTTGAACCTACTGATCGATCTGACAATTCAGATCGACCGACGCCTGAGGGAACGGAGGGTTGAGAGGGCCACGGGCTTCACCCGGCCGACCTGGATGCTTCCCCGGGTCCCCAGTCATCCGCACCCAGCTTCTGCAGCACCCTTGACCCCCTCGTACGATGCTCCTGAACCCATGCAGCTTGGGGTCCTCCGCCCTTCCCTTACTCCGGAGGAACGCCAACGCCGACGCGCGCACAACCTGTGCCTGTACTGCGGGGAGCCCGGTCACTTCGTTAGGAACTGTCCCCTGAAGTTCCGTAAGTGCTTGTCAGTATTCCCTGCTGTGATCAACCCTCAGACTAAATCCTCCTCTCACTTCGCTCTTTCTATCTCCCTGCAGCTCCCAGGAAGGACCCTGCAAGTCGTCGCAATTATTGACTCTGGGGCTTGTAGTTGCTTCATGGACTCAACTTTTGCCCGTACTCAACTTATTCCTCTACTTCCCAAGACCCATGGACTACGGGTTCACCTGGCTGATGGGTCCCTTATCAAGTCGGGGCCCGTGGTCGAAGAGACGGCTCCCCTACCTGTCACTGTCTTCTCCTCTACCGGGGTGCACCGAGAATATCTACGGCTGGATATTATCTCCTCTCCACTGTTCCCCATAATTCTCGGTATGCCCTGGCTACAAGCCCATAATCCTACCATTAACTGGGTCACGGGGGTGATCACGTTTCCTTCCTCCTACTGCCAATGGTCCTGTGGCTCACACAAACCCCCTGGGCCTGCCACCTTAATGTGTACCGACACTGAGGCCGGAATACGTCAGGCCATCCCTGACGCTTACCTGGACTTTCTCGATGTGTTTAGTAAACAGGGGGCAGAGACACTACCACCCCACCGAGCCTACGACTGCCCCATTGATCTACTTCCCGGAGCAGCTATTCCTTTCGGTAGGATTTTCCCTTTAACGGAGGTGGAACAGGGGGCCCTGAAGGACTACATCGATGAGAACCTTTTAAAGGGGTTCATTCGCCCCTCTACGTCGCCAGCAGGCGCAGGCATTTTCTTTGTAGAAAAGAAGGACCATACCCTCAGGCCATGTGTGGACTACCGTGAACTAAATAAGGTCACCATTAAAAATCGTTATCCTCTTCCTCTGGTACCAGAGTTGTTCCAAAGATTGGGAGCTGCCATTATTTTTACTAAGCTTGACCTCCAGGGAGCCTATAACCTGGTCCGAATCAAGGAGGGCGATGAGTGGAAAACCGCCTTCCGCTCCCGGTTCGGACATTTCGAATATTTAGTGATGCCCTTCGGGCTGTGCAATGCCCCTGCCACCTTCCAGTATTTAATTAATGATGTTCTTCGGGACTTTTTAGATCTCTTTGTGATTGCTTATTTAGATGACATACTAATCTTCTCTTCCTCCCTTGACTCTCATCGCAGGCATGTCAGAAGTGTGTTAGACCGGCTTCGGCAGCATAAACTATATGCGAAGGCTGAGAAATGCGAGTTTGAGCGGGAGAGCATAGCATTTCTGGGATTAATCATCTCTGGCGAAGGCATCAGGATGGACCCAGAGAAGATCACCGCAATCTTGGACTGGCCAGCGCCAGTGGATAAGAAGGGAATCCAACGGTTCGTTGGATTCGCCAACTTTTATCGTAAATTCATCCGGGGGTTCTCCGCCATCATTGCACCCATTACTCAGCTAACCAAGCAAGGTACCCGCTTCCACTGGTCCCCTGAGGCCCAAAAGGCCTTTGAGGATCTCAAAGGGCTCTTCACCTCTGCATCCATCTTAAAACACCCAGATTCCTCCCTACCATTTGTACTTGAGGTAGATGCTTCTGAGGTTGCAGTAGGGGCAATATTGTCACAGAGGCAAGGAACCAAGGCTTTGCTTCATCCGGTGGCTTTCTTTTCTCGCAAATTATCTGCGGCAGAAAAGAACTATGACGTGGGAGACCGGGAACTCTTGGCGATTAAGTCCGCCCTGGAAGAATGGAGGTACTTACTTGAAGGTGCTGCTCACCCGATCTTAGTATTCACCGACCATAAGAACTTAGAGTACCTGAAAACTGCAAAAAGACTAAAACCACGACAAGCCAGATGGGCCCTGTTTTTTTCCCGGTTCTCCTTCCATGTGACATACCGCCCCGGTGCCAAGAACACTAAACCTGACGCCTTGTCCCGAATGTTTCATGGATCCAAAGAACTCTCCTCACCCGATACAATCCTCGCTCCTGGGAATTTTCTCCTACTTCAGGAGGACCTACTCTCCCGGATCAGACAAGCCACCACTAGACAGGAACCCTCTCCTGAACTGGATCTGCAAACCAAGGATGGATTACTCTGGCACCAAGACAGGATATTCATACCAGAAGAACTAAAGATAACCGTGCTAGAGCTCTGCCACGATCATGCCCTTGCTGGGCACTTTGGCGTGGCTAAGACCACTGAGTTGGTACAGCGTACCTTCTGGTGGCCTCGACTACGCGAGGATTGCAGGAGGTTCGTGGAGTCCTGTACTACATGTACCCGGAATAAAGGGTCCAGATCCAAAGCCTGGGGACTACTGAAGCCCTTACCCGTTCCAGAGAGACCGTGGAAAATGCTTTCTATCGACTTCATAGTTGAACTCCCCCCGGCTGAGAATCACACCACCATCTTTGTGATTGTGGACCGTCTGTCCAAGATGGCACATTTTGTTCCTATGAGAGGGACCCCCTCGGCCCCGGAAACTGCACAAATGTTCATTAAAGAAGTCGTCAGGCTCCACGGGGTACCTGCTAATATAGTCTCTGATCGGGGGGTACAATTTACCTCCCGGTTCTGGAGGTCCCTCTGCAAGACTCTGGGAATAGAGCTATCATTCTCTTCGGCTTACCACCCTCAAACCAACGGACAGACTGAGAGAACAAATCAGACCCTCGAGCAATATTTGCGTTGTTTCTCCTCCTTTGCTCAGAATGACTGGCTCTCCCTGCTTCCGCTAGCGGAGTTCTCCTACAATAACTCCATCCACTCCGCAACTAACCAGACCGCATTTTTTGCGAACTTCGGGTTTCACCCCACATTTCTGCCCAACTCTCTCCCTGAGTGCTCAGTGCCCGCAGTTCTGGAAAAAGTGAATTTCTTCTCCTCTAACAACCAGCTTCTACGCAAAGCCATGGCAAGAACTCAGGAGTATAACAAGACGGTCTATGACAGGAGGAGACGGGGTGAATTAGCGCTGGCACCGGGCGACCAAGTATGGCTTTCCACCATCAATCTAAGATTGGCTTGCCCGTCCAAGAAATTGGGCCCCAAGTTTCTAGGGCCTTTTCCTATCAAAAGGAAAATCAACGGGGTGGCCTACGAGCTGGAGCTCCCCGACTCCCTGAGGGTCCACCCTGTTTTTCATGTTTCTCTATTGAAACCGTCAGTCTCCAACCCATTCCCAGGTCGGACCCCGACTCGCCCTGATCCCGTCATCGTAGACGGGGAACAGGAATTCGAGGTAGAAGCTATTTTAGACGCACGAAGAAGAAATAGCCAGAGTCAATTTTTAATAAAATGGAAGGGTTACGGACCAGAGGAGAACTCCTGGGAACCCGAAGAGAACATTCACGCCAAAGACCTGATACAAGCCTTCAGGAGGTCTCACCCCGAGAAGTTTGCTCCTAGGGGCATCCGGAGGCTGCCCCTTGGGGGGGGCAATGTCATGGAAACCCTGTCAGGAACAGACGCCCTGGACTTCCTGGTTCCCGCCCCCGCAGGTGACGCCCGAAGGGCTATTTAAACTCCTCACTTGCAGACAGTCCCTGCTGTCTGCTCTACAGCGTTTATCCCAAGTGACCTGATCTGCCTTGTTTACCTGTATCTGACCCGGCTTCCTGTGACCCTCCTGCTATCTGCCTGTACCTGACCATCGGCCTGTTTTCTGGCTTCGGTATTGCCTGATCCTTTTGTGCCTCGCTGCCTGCCAGTTTACCCGACCCCGGCTTGTCTGACGATCCTGCCTGACCTTGGCTCTTGTTCACCTGCTGCTGCCTAGTGGTTCCAGTTTACCTGCTGTGCCTCCCGGTCCGGGTCATCTGCTGAGTTCCTGGTTCCTGTCTGCTCATCTGCTGGTTCCTGTCTGCTCATCTGCTGGTTCCTGTCTGCTCATCTGCTGGTTCCTGTTCACCTGCTGCTGCCCAGTGGTTCCAGTCTACCTGTTGTGCCTCCCGGTCCGGGTCATCTGCTGAGTTCCTGGTTCCTGTCTACTCACCTGCTGCAGTTCCTGGTTCCTGTCTGCTCATCTGCTGGTTTCTGTCTGCTCATCTGCTGGTTCCTGTTCATCTGCTGCTGCCCAGTGGTTCCAGTCTACCTGCTGTGCCTCCCGGTCCGGGTCATCTTCTGAGTTCCTGGTTCCTGTCTACTCACCTGCTGTAGTTCCTGGTTCCTGTCCACTCACCTGCTGTAGTTCCTGGTTCCTGCCTCCTCACCTGCTGGTTCCTGATCACCTGCGGTAGTTCTTGATCCTGCCAGGCACTCGTACCCCTTCCACCTCCGTGCTTCCTGTTATACCACCAGGGGCCGCCGGTGGGAGCCGTAAGGGAGGCCTCCCTCTGCTAACCGGGCTCATCACCGTCAGGTACGTGACACCCAGTGTGGCTCCTGTCCCCCAAACACACCAGCGCAAGCACGGCATGGCATCTTTTTGCCGGCGTACATGCGTAGCCCCTTGAACGCCTACGGAGCACTGCTGGTTCCGAGGACAAAGCACAGGAAGAGGCCATGGAGGAAGAAGAGGAGGGGGTGGAGGAGAGAGGTGTGTCACAACCAGTAGTAGCATTTTGGAGGCGTGGCGGCGGAACAACCTCCAACACTACTGCACCTTGTCCTGCATCCTTCCCAGCTGCCAAAAGAGTGACCCAATGGGCCGTGAAAGAAAGGTAACGTCCCTGTCCATGCCTGCTGGACCATGAGTCAGCGGTAATATGCACCTTACCGTTGACCGCCCTGTCCAGCGAGGCCAAGACATTTCCTTCCACATGCCGGTAGAGAGCCGGAATCGCCTTCCGTGAGAAAAAGTGGCGTTTGGGAACCTGCCACTGAGGAACCGCACATTGCACAAACTCACGGAAGGGGGCCGAGTCTACCAACTGAAAAGGCAGCAGTTGAAGCGCTAGCAATTTAGCCAAGCTAGCATTCAACCGCTGGGCATGTGGATGGCTGGGAGTGAACTCCTTTCGACGGTCCAGCAGCTGGGGCAGGGAAATTTGCCTGCTAGAATCGGACGTCGGTGTACTGCTAGCAGAGTCCCCGCAAGTACTTGGCTGTGACACACCTAATTCTACACCTTCATTCCTCTCAGTGCAGGTTTCAGAGAGGACTGAAGGTATAGTGGGGTTGGAGATCCCAGCTGATGCGGTGCAAGGAGAGGTCCGCTTTGTTCTTTGGTGTGGGTCTTTAAGGTAGGCTTGCCAACGAGCTGCATGGCAGGTCAACATATGTCTGGTCAAGCATGTGGTGCCCAAGCGGGTGATGTTTTGGCCACGCGATATACGCTTGAGACATATGTTGCAAACAGCAGCTGTGTGATCTGATGCACTCGACTCAAAAAAGGCCCACACCAAAGAACTTTTTGAATAACGGGCAGAGGCAGCGCCCTGCACAGGCAGAGCTCTGCGGTGTGATTCTGTCAGTGTGCTGCCCTTACGCTGGCCCCCCGAGGGCATCCTGCCTCGTTGGAGATGTGCCTCCTCCTCATCCTCCTCCTCCTCTCTCCTATTAGGCACCCACGTGGAGTCAGTGACCTCATCATCCCCTCCCTCTTCATCACTGGAGCCAATCTGGCATTATGCTGCAGCTGCTGGAACATGACTGCCAGATTGGTGTCCTTCTTGAGCATCCCCTCTCTCTGCTCTCACGCTACTGCCTTCCTCTAGCTGGGTATCATCATCAGACCCTTCGAAACACTAGGCATCCTCCTGGAGCATGTACCCAACACTGTGCTCAAACAGTTCGGGGGACTCCTCAGGAGGACATGGTTGGTCTAGGGAAGGAGTGACTGATGATGACATTGACACCAGGGAAGAGGACGCTTTGGCAGCTGCTTTGCCAGTACCCTGAGCCTGGGTGAGAGAGGATGAGGAGGATGAGGAGGGCTTGGTCATCCACTCTACCAAGTCTTCGGCATGATGCGGCTCAACACGTCCAGCTGCCAAAAAGAAGGACAAGCGTGTCCCATGGCCACGTGCTGATGGCTATGCACCGCGTCCACGACCAGCACTGTTGTCTCTAGACACAGAGCCTGCTTGCCCTCTTTTATTGGCTCCTGACTGTCTGCCTCTCCTTGTTTGCCTTCCAGACATTCTAATGGCCTGCAGGGAGATGGGAAAACCAGCAATAAGGCCTAGCTTCAGGCGTATATTTTGCAGGAATCACACTACGCCTGCTGTAAGTGCTGCAAATGCCTGTTGGTGTAACACACCAGGAAAACACAGCAATACGGGCTAACTTCAGGTGTAATATGATCAGGAGGCACACTCCGCCCGCTGTAAGTGCTGCAAATGCCTGTTGGTGTAACACACCAGGAAAACACAGCAATACGGGCTAACTTCAGGTGTATAATGTGCAGGAGGCACACTCCGCCCGCTGTAAGTGCTGCAAATGCCTGTTGGTGTAACACACCAGGAAAACACAGCAATACGGGCTAACGTCAGGTGTATAATGTGCAGGAGGCACACTCCGCCCACTGTAAGTGCTGCAAATGCCTGTTGGTATAACACACCAGTAAAACACAGCAATACAGGCTACCTTCAGGTGTATAATGTGCAGGAGGCACACTCCGCCCGCTGTAAGTGCTGCAAATGCCTGTTGGTGTAACACACCAGGAAAACACAGCAATACAGGCTAACTTCAGGTGTATAATGTGCAGGAGGCACACTCCGCCCACTGTAAGTGCCGCAAATGCCTGTTGGTGTAACACACCAGGAAAACACAGCAATACGGGCTAACTTCAGGTGTATAATGTGCAGGAGGCACACTCCGCCCGCTGTAAATTTTTGTTTATTTTAAAAACTACTGCCAGTATTTACAATATATACAAAATAAATAACATATACATTAAAGAAACCCTAACACATCAAACTAACACATAATACCAAAACTCACCACCACCACCCTTACCCACTTTCCGACCACCCACACGTGGGCTTCACAATATACATATCCGAAATCCTAGAATACAAGAAAAAAACACATCACCCACTAATCTTACAAAATCCTAACACTAACACATACCATCCTAACACTAACACCAAACCTAAACACTAACTAACCACCCACCGGCTGCTTACAAGCGAGAACGCAAACGAGGTCTAGAATGCCTGCAAGCCCTACTATTAAAGAAAAACTCAAAATCTAAGGGGGGTGAAAAGGACACTTTAAGAACCACCCCCCAAAAGAAAGAGGCCCAGAGCCTCAAGGAGGCCGGAAGGAGAAACCCCTCCACAGCCGGGCACTCCTATTGGCTCCAACCCTCTCCCTCTCCAGACTCCTCACCTTCACCAACTCCCGGAAGATATCACCCACCACCTCATGCATGGACAGGACTTTGCCCCTAGTGGACACCAAACACCGAGCGTGCCATGTGTAATAGAGAGCCACTAAGCTAACTAAATAAAGTGACGATAACTCAAACCCTCTGTGAACCCTGAAGTTGCCGTACACCACCTCAGAGTAAGTCAAGGACGAGAGTCGGGGATAACCAACGGCTTCCCCTGCCCCCTCGCGAACCTCAATGGTGAAGGGGCATTCGGCCAAAAAGTGGTCCATGGTCTCCAATGCCCCCCCACATTCCGCACGAGGACAACCTCTGTCCCCTAGGTTCCTAAACTTTAGTTTTCCACGGACATAGAGACGTCCGTGGAAAGCCCTCCACGCAAGATCCCAAAACTTGCTTGGGACTCTTGGGGAATTCAGAAGGGCTAGTCCCTTCTCAAGGACTCTCTCCGGGCAATCCCTTAAAGACAGTGGCCTCAAAATATCCGAGGCCATGACCCTTGAGTACAGCTCACGCCGACCCGAAGAGCCCACCTCAAGGGCAGTTATCCGCCACTGCCTCAGTACCTTCAAAGCTTGGGGGACATAGGACGGGAGGTACCCATGTGATCTACGAAGGTCACCGGGCCGACCCCCATCCTCCCACCTACTCAGGAACAGCAAGAGCCAGTTCTTGCATGAACGCTCCCACAGAGAAGGCAGGCTCACAAAGATGGACTGTAGGTTGAATTTCACAAACAAGGTGATGAAAAACACCACCGGATTGATCATATCCAACCCACCATGCCTCCTCTGCCGGTACGTGACTTCCCTCTTGATCAGATTTAGCCTGTTTCCCCACAGTAGCAGGAAAAACAGGCCAGAGATCCGGGCATAGAGAGATGCAGGCAAAATACAAACGTAGTTGCCATAGAGGAACTCTGGCAGTAGGTATGTTTTAACCAGGCTTACCCTTTCCCTCAATGACAGCTTCCAGCCCTTCCAGGCATTCACCTTCCGAGATGCACCGACCAGTCTGCGCTCCCAGTTTAGCTTGGGGTAATCACCCGGGCCGAATAGGATGCCAAGAATTTTAACTTCTGTCTGGGGCTGGGGAAACACGTCCGGAAGAGCAAACTGCTCGCCTTCCTCCCCCAACCAGAGAACTTCGCTCTTGCCCCAATTGACCAACGAACCAGATGCCTCGGAGTAGCTCCAAATTTGAGTTTCCACAAAGAGGGCCTCCTCGCGGCTGGACACCACCACCGAGACATCGTCCGCGTAGGCCACCACCCTCACTGCCGGATCTAGACCAATGCAGGGCCCTACCGGAACCCCCCTCAAACGCTCACAGTCGAGCCTTCTCACAAAGGGATCGACAGCAAAAACGTAGAGAAGGGGGCTCAACGGGCAGCCCTGCCTGACCCCAGAGTCCACAGCAAAGGCAGGACCCACCCAACCATTGACAAGAGGGAAGCTCACCGCCCCCCTGTACAATATTTTCAGCCAATTCACAAATTGCTCAGGCACACCGTACTTTCTCAGAAGAAGCCATAGGTACTCATGGTTCACCCGGTCAAAAGCCTTGGCCTGGTCTAATGCCAGCAGATACCGTCCATCCCCTGTTGCCCTGCACCTTTCCACGGCCTCCCGGCCGTTCAGGACGGCACTAAAGGTGCTCCGGCCAGGAATTGCGCAGTGCTGGGAGACAGGAAGCATCTCGTCAGCGACTGCTGACATACGCAAAAAGAGTATTTTCGCCAGCAACTTCCTATCTGTAGTGAGAAGGGCGATCGGGCGCCAGTTCTCAATCACAGTCGGATCTTTCCCCTTTGACAGTAGAATCAAGGCTGACCTTGTCATTGAGGGAGGGAGCAGGCCATTGGCCAAACACTCATTGAAATCCTCCCTCAAATGAGGAGCCAAAAGACTCTTAAAGGTTTTATAAAATTCAGCCGTGAGCCCATCGGGCCCCGGCGACTTTTTTAAGGACAAAGAGTCGATTGCCTGCTCGATTTCTGCAACCGAGATTTCTGCTGTCAGAGAATCCGGGAGGTCAGACCCCACACGAAGCGGGGTCTCATCAAGAAACACCCTGACTTTCTCCATATCTAAAGGCTTCCTTCGAAGGAGGTCTGAAAAGTGGTCCCTAATGATTCCCAGGATACCCGGTCTGGACCGGACCAGGGACCCCGAAGCATCCCTCAGGCCATGTATGACCTTCAAACTCACTGCCTCACCACAGCTCTTGTAGGGATCCGGGGAGGAAAACTTCCCGTAATCCCTTTCAAGGACCAGGGAGGCAAGACGGTCATACTGACACCCCTTCATCTGAAGTTTCAGATCGGATATCTGTTCCTGAGGGCCCCCAGCTGAAACCAGGCGGTCTAACCGCCTGCGCAACCTCTGGTAGGCCAGGTACTTGGATGTCGCCCGGTACCTAGAGATCCTGCGGAAAAAGCCCTCCGACCTCTTCTTCACCACTTCCCACCATTCCTGGCGGGAGCAGCCGCTCTCAAGGAGCGAGGCCTGATCCACAAGGAAGATCTCATAGGCCTCCCTAACCTCGAGGTCCTCGAGCAGCGATCCATTAAGACGCCAGAAACCTCGACCCTTCTGAGGAGTGTCGGCCACATTCAGAGTCACAGAAACCATACAGTGATCGGAGAACTCCACCGCCTGCAGCACGGGTGCCGCAAAGGTAGAGCTCTCCTTTAAAAAAAAACTATCTAACCTACTCCTACTATTACCTCGGGCATAGGTGAACCCAGTGTGGTTGGGGAGGCACTGAACATGTGCATCCACCAACCCGGCTTCCCTTACTATTCTATTCAAAAAGATGCTATCATATCCCAGGGGGCCTGAGGCGCCTGCCCGATCCTTTGATCTGGTGACCATGTTATAGTCACCACCAAAGACCACCTGCTGGGACGTAAACAAGTAGGGCTTGACCATTGTGAGGAGGCTCCTCCTGTCCCTCTTGGTTTGAGGGCCATAGAAGTTGATCAGCCTTAGGAATTGCCCCCTCACGACGGCGTCCACCACCAGGCACCTACCGACCTCTACCTCAATCACTCGTCGACAAGCCACCGGACCAGTCTTAAAAAGGACTGCAACTCCACTGCAGGGCTCGGCCGCAAGAGACCAGAGGGAGGGCCCGCACCTCCACTCCCTCTTTGCTAGATGCATCTCTGCCACCGATGCCAGCCAGGTCTCTTGCAAAAACAAAATGTCAGCTTCAACTCGGCTGAGAAAATCGAAGGCCATGAAACGAGCCGCCGCAGAACGCACACTTGCAACATTAATGGTCACAAGGCGTATTGGAGAGGGTACCGCCATCCTTAGTGATTAAGGCTTGCATTCCCCCCGCACTACACTAGTTGAAATCCTCCTCGGAGTCCGAGGAAAAAACTCCATACCTATTCCCCAGCTTAACTGGGCCACAAACCCTACTATGCCTGTTTACACCGGGCCGTGGACCAGCAACCTCCGCCTGCCCGGTACCCTTTCTCTTTTTTTTTACCCACATCCCCTTCACCTGCGACTCCCCAGCACCATCCTCCTCGGACTGCCCACTTAGGGCATCCTTAGGACGTTTAAAGGGACCCTTCAGGGATTCTGCTATTTCCATTTCTTGATCTGGAGGGGGTAAAAGGGAAGGAGAGGAGGGGAGAGGAGGAGAGGAG
The DNA here is from genome assembly GCA_029206835.1 of Rana muscosa. Taxonomy (NCBI): domain Eukaryota; kingdom Metazoa; phylum Chordata; class Amphibia; order Anura; family Ranidae; genus Rana; species Rana muscosa. The sequence goes on from CM055122.1 coordinate 1,159,476,417, forward strand.
GGGGAGGGGGAGAAGGAGGGGGGGAGGAAAGGGGGGAAGGGGAAAGGGAAGGAGAGGTGCAAGGGGGGTAAGGGGGGGAGAGGGGGAAGGAGGAGGAGGGGGGGAGGAGAAGAAGGAGTTTGGGGAGCTGGGTGGTCCCTGGTTAGGGGCCTCTTAGGCCCCTCCCGGGGCTCGGTGACCACAGGAGGCGGCACTGGCCCACGTGAACCCCCAGACACCGGCCCAGAGGCCCCCACATTGTTCTGTCTGCGTCTGCTTGATCTCTGCCTCTGGGGGAGAGGGCCCGCAGCACCCCCAGGCCCGGACCCATCCCCGTGGTTTGCCGGAGGAGACGAGCCCTCCCCCGCAGGCTGACCTGCTGGCTCAGCGGCTGGGTCTGGCCCATCCCCCCCAGGCGCACCACCCCTAAAAGCCTTAGGGCAGCGGCTGAAGGGGTGGCCCAGTGCCCCACAAAGGTTACAGACTATCAGCCTGCAGGTCTCCGGAACATGCCCAAACCTCACGCATCTCGGCATGATGCAATCTGCGCTGAGGTGCGCCGGGCTCCCGCACTTAAAGCACCGGCGGGGCTGACCGGGGTAGAAGACCAGGATCCGGTCCCGGCCATTAAAGGCGCTACCAGGGATGTGCGTGACACTGTTGCCCTGGCGCTTCAACCGGATCCTGGCCGACCACGCACCGTTCCAGACCCCACGCTCATCTAGATTTTTCCTCAACGGAGCCTGCAGCTGTCCATGCCTACTGAGCCAGGTCGTGATGTCCTCCGGGGGGAGGGACTCGTTCCTCACGAGGATGGTTAGAGACTTCGTCTCCTCTTGTCTAGAGAGGGGGACCACCCGAAAATTCTTCCAGGGGTCCGACCCTCTCAGGAGCCCATAGACGGTAATAAAGAGCTCCATATTGACAACGGAGACGAAGCTCACATCAAATTCCTTTGATCCGGTGGGGTGGATGACTGCAAAGAGATCTGCAACTTTAAAATGCATCCCTAAGAGCCAATCCACCACCTGCCCTCTGCTAGGGCACTGATCAGGTCCCTCCCACCTTAACTGCACCACATTGCGTCTTTTCCTCTCCGGGCCCCCCGTACCCCTAGACCAGGAGTTGGCCCCCTGAAAATGACCATCTGGCGGGGCCCGGAAATTTTGGGCCCCAAACTGGCCATACAGGGGACCCAGAGGGACGCTGGTGCCAGCCACCCGTGCGAAGGACCTTCCTTCCCTCAGTGCCCCAAGCAGTTACTCTTCCTGCGAGCCCCCTAATGCTCCCCCAGCGGCAGGAGCAGAGGCCTCCGCAGACACATCCTCAGGACCAGGGTCCACCCGAGGGGACCCAATCCCAGACCCCACCCCCCCAGGGTGACCACCACCTCCCGACCCCCCCCCCACCCCAACAACTGAAGGTGGATCCCCCCCTGAAATTCTGCCTGGGGCTGCTACTGTCTGGCTCCCCAGCAGGTTAACCTGCCCCGCCGGGTCCCCAGAAACATGACCCACAACATGACCCCCATCAGGGTTAACTGGGGGCTGGCACTCCCTCTGCTTCTGCGAGGACTCCAGAGCCCTGATATACTGCAGGGCCGGGCAGTCCTCACGCAGCTCACCCACCTCCACATTCCCCCATACCGCAGACTGACCTTGTGGAATTTCCTCGTCGGAGTCACTTCCACACATTGCCGTGTCCCCAGCGCTGCCATCCACTTCAGGTTTGGCTGAGGGGACACGGCTTGGGGACCGGGGGAATATCCAACCCCCTCTCCGCATTCCGGACTGAAGCCCCGCCCCCTTCTGGGCCGATCGAGGGGCGAGGGACACAGGGAGCCATGGACCGGAAGCGGTCCTCCCGCACAAGGGCTCTGTCCACATCCGGGCCGGGCAGGGGGTGGGGAACACAGGGAGCCGCGGACCAGAAGTGATCCCCCTGTGCCGAGGCTCCGTTTACTTCCGGGTTCGGCGAGGGAACACAGGGAGGCGCGGACCGGTCCCCCTGTACAGAGGCTTCATCCACCTCCGGGTTAGGCAGGGGGCGGGGAGCGCCGGGAGCCATGGCCTGCGAGTGACACAGACTGTCAGACACTCGCTCAGGCTCCGCCCCCCGACCCGCGCGCACCCGCCCCCAACCCAAGAGACACTCCTCCACTGTCAGCAGTGGAGTACACTGCAGACGCAGGCTTCCCCAGACTAGGAGAGCCATACACATTTTGGCCAATATTACACAGGGGAGGTGATGATCCACCCCCATCCACCACCCCTCCCTCCACCACCTCCGTACAGACTCTAGGTTGAAGACCTGCCACCATTGCCTGCTGACCATCTACCACATGCAGGGCTGCAGACGCCCGCCTCTCTCCCTCAACATGTTCAGCCACGGCCGGAGCCGCCATTTTAGGTGTTTTACCCTGGCCGCATGCGGGGATCACAGAGGCATCGGACACTGTCTTTACAGAGTCACTGGCGAGTTCTTTTTCCTTTCCTTTGGTTTTAACAGTTTTGCTATCCATTGGGAGATGGGTTAGTACAACCACAGGGTGCTTCCCCAACTTCCCCCCTCTTAGTGCACCCACCGCCTGACCACCCCCAGCTGCATCACTGGATACCCTACCCGGGCCTGCCTGCACACCGGCCGCACTTGCAGGCCGCACTGCAGCAGAGTCCCGGGGATCCTCCGCAGCTTTGGCGTCAGGGGCTGCACCAACAGGGGAGGGGGGGGTGCTCCATCCCAGCACCATCGTTCACCACATCCATCCCATCAGCCACGGGTTCAAGTTCTTTCTCTGCCTCCACCTCCTCTTCCCCATCCGCTTCGGACTGGGAGGGCTGCATGGGTGGGCGCCTGCTGCGTCTGGCAGCCTGTGAGCCATCCTTGCTTGCTTGCCTTATTACTCTATGGATTTCCAAGAGGAAGGTCCTCTCCTCTGGGCCCCTCTCACATAGCCCAGCCAGCATGTTTCAGAGGCTCCTACGCTGGGTCTTCATTACTTCTATTGGCTCCTTAAATTCCTCTCTTTTGGCACTGCTTGATCTGTCTCTCCTGTCACGGAGACTAGTTAGAATGGCCATTTTTGCGCAGAAAGCCTGAGAGCCCTTCTGAATCAGGCCCTTAACTCTGGCCACTCTGCCTTGCAGCTTGCCTGTATTCTCACCTGGCTGGGGTGATGTCCAGTTCATGAAATCGCACTGGGTTTGGAGAAATAATAAATCCTCCCTGGATGGATCTTCACTCAGGGGTAGCAGTAGTCTTCCAGGCCGGGAAGGCTGTCCCGGCCCTGGGCTGGAGGAGGCCATCTCACCCCCTCCTCCTGGAGCTCCAGGAGCTCCCTACAGGCACGTCCTCTCTCTCCCAAGGTCTCACAGCTACTGACACACTCCGCCCGCTGTAAGTGCTGCAAATAACTGTTGGTGTAACACACCAGGAAAACACAGCAATACGGGCTAACTTCTGGTGTAATATGATCAGGAGGCACACTCCGCCCGCTGTAAGTGCTGCAAATGCCTGTTGGTGTAACACACCAGGAAAACACAGCAATACGGGCTAACTTCAGGTGTATAATGTGCAGGAGGCACACTCCGCCCGCTGTAAGTGCTGCAAATGCCTGTTGGTGTAACACACCAGGAAAACACAGCAAATACGGGCTAACTTCAGGTGTATAATGTGCAGGAGGCACACTCCGCCCGCTGTAAGTGCTGCAAATGCCTGTTGGTGTAACACACCAGGAAAACACAGCAATACGGGCTAACTTCAGGTGTATAATGTGCAGGAGGCACACTCCGCCCGCTGTAAGTGCTGCAAATGCCTGTTGGTGTAACACACCAGGAAAACACAGCAATACGGGCTAACTTCAGGTGTATAATGTGCAAGAGGCTTAGCAACAATGACACTGACACTGTCCCCTGCCTATACTTCTCTCTCCCTGCACACAAGGTTTATCAAAGAATATGACACTGACACTCTCCCTGCCTATCCTTCTCTCTCCCTGCACACAAGGTTTAGAAAAGAATATGACACTGACACTGTCCCCTGCCTATCCTTCTCTCTCCCTGCACACAAGATTTAGCAAAGAATATGACACTGACTCTCTCCCTGCCTATCCTTCTCTCTCCCTGCACACAAGAATAGCACAAAGAATATCAACACTGTCCCTGCCTATCCTTCTCTTTCCCTGCGCCGGAACACACTACACAAGGCTGCCGCGCTGGCGGCCTTTTATAGTGTGGGGCTTGTGCTAAACCCGCTGAGCTATAATTGGCCACAGGCAACCTGCCTGTGGCCAATTATGGCTCTCCTAGCTGCCGGCTCTGTGATTGGCCAAGCATGCGGAGTCACAGTGCATGCTTGGCCAATCACTGCGCCGGGATTGCACTGCGATGGCACAGTGTATTGTGGGCCATTCGCGTCACTCGAATTTGGCGCAAACGGCCCAAATCGCTTGATGTTTGCCCAACGATCGAACAGCCGATGTTCGTGTCGAACGTATGTTCGACTCGAACACCGAGCTCATCCCTACTTAAAACTAACACTGCACATCACCCTGAACACACCACCCCCACCATGAAACATTGTGGTGGCAGCATCATGTTGTAGGGATGCTTTTCTTCAGCAGGGACAGGGAAGCTGGTCAGAGTTGATGGGAAGATGGATGGAGCCAAATACAGGGCAATCTTAGAAGAAAACCTGTTAAAGTTTGCAAAAGACATGAGACTGGGGCAGAGGTTCACCCTCAAGCAGGATAACGACCCTAAACATACAGCCAGAGCTACAATGGAATTGTTTAGATCAAGGCATATTCATGTGTTAGAATGGCCCAGTCAAAGTCCGGACCTAAATCCAATTGAGAATCTGTGACAAGAGTTGAAAATTGCTGTTCACATACACTATCCATCCAATCTGACAGAGTTTGAGCTATTTTGCAAAGAAGAATGGTCAAAAATGTCACCCTCTAGATGTGCAAAGCTGGTAGAGACATCCCCAAAAAGACTTGCAGCTGTAATTGCAGTGAAAGATGGTTCTACAAAGTATTGACTCAGGGGGGCTGAATACAAATGCACGCCAAACCTTTCACATATTTATTGAGAAAAAAAAAATGAAAACCATTTATCATTTTCCTTTCACATCACAATTATGTGCCACTTTGTGTTGGTCTATCACATAAATCCCCAATAAAATAGATTTACATTTTTGCTTGTAACTTGTTTCAAGGGGTATGAATACCATAGATCTGAGACACTATACTTTTATGAAGGAATTTGACTTTATTGTATGTACTCTATTTTACAGCAAAAAGTAGAAAATAGTGTGCTTTTTTTTTTTTACTTTTTGGTCTTTTTTGTTTACATAGCAAAAAAACAAACAAAAAAAAAGTGGTGGTGAATAAATACCACCCAACGAAAGCTCTCTTTGTGTGAAGAAAAAAAAAATCTAAATGTAATATAGTGACAATGTTGCATTACCATGCAATAGCCAGTTAAAATAAACCAGTGATGAATAGCAAAAAATGGCCTTGTCCTGAAGGGGTAAAACCTTCTGGAGCTCAAGTGGTTAAAATAGACTGAGAGAGGCTTTACAGTGACCCAGAGGCCACACCCAGGCAGTCCCTGAGAGCAGCACTCTGTCCATCCTGGCCCTCTTTTCCTGGCCCTGCTTTCCAGCCCCTGTTTATCCAACCAGTTTTGAAGCAAAGTGTCATCTCCTTTACCTCTTCACCTCCCACTATGGCTGCACATGGCAGATCTCTGTGGACCAATTAGTAGCTGGCAATTGTATAAAAAAAAATCTAAGAATAATACACGCATCCATCCTTTCCCCCCTCCTCCTCCTCCATATCAACTAAAGTACACAGGCAGTTTGCAATGCAACACCCCTGGGCTGAGAAAACAATACTTCCAACAAGGATGCCATGTTTCAAATGACAAAATAATCAGGGACACTTTTTAAATTGAGATAGCCACCTCAATTCTGAGGCTGTCACCAGGAACTGGGGACATCTGGTAACCCTATTTTACAGTTAATAACAGTAGTGACACATGCCCTGTGAGTAGACCTATCCTGTCAACTTGTTCTCTGTCAATATATGTGCTAGCAGCACATCTGATGACCTCCCTGTGCTACCTTTTCATCTTCTAGTGTAAGTTCTGCTTTACAGAGATTTGCAAAAGGCAAATACTAGACCAATTTTAGGTGTTTGTACCAGTTGCATTTATAAACTACATTTAAAGTGGTTGTAAACCCTGTTTAACCACTTGTACCTACAAGTAATCCTATAATAATGCTTACCTGTAGGTACCGTGAATTTTACTAAACTTGCACAGTTTAGGAGATATTCACTGTATCTGCATGTGCCAATGTCATCGGCTCATGCACATTTCTTCAGCTTCTGTGCCATTACCGGTGGCTCCCACATGCATGGAGTGACATCATCGCCGCTCTGGTCAATCACAGCGCCGGAGCCCGGGAACTCGGAAATAACCCTGGGATGACATGTCGCTGGTCACAGCGGTGTACGGGGACCGTTGCAACAGCATCGCTGATCATGTGATGTAAATAGAGCCGGTAACACTGATAGCGTGAGGAGAAAAAAAAAGCCGATCACTGGCGACTGTCAGAGGGACATTGGTCACGATCAAGGAGAGAAGCCTCTGCCCCATCTGTGCCCACCTGTGCCACCTGCCAGTGCACAACAGTGCCACCTGCCAGTGCACGACAACAGTGCTGCCAACCAGTGCCACCTACCAGTGCCCACAGTGCCACCCATCAGTGCCCACAGTGCCACCTATCAATGTCACCAATCAGTGCCTCATCAACAGTGCTACCCATCAGTGCCACCTACCAGTGCCCATCAGTGTCACCTACCAGTGCCCATCAGTGTCCCCTATCAGTGCCTTCTATCAGTGGTACCTATCAGTGACACCTATAAGTGCCCTTCAGTGCCCATCAGTGAGACCCATCAGTGACATCTATCAGTGCCCACCAGTGCAGCTTATCAGTGCCCATTGATGCAGCCTCATCATATCAATGAAGGAGAAAAATTACCTGTTTGCAAAATTTTATAACAAACTATGAAACATGTTTGGTTTTTTTTCAACATTTTCTGTCTTTTTTGTTTGCTTAGCAAAAAATAAAAACCTCAGAGGTGAATAAATACCACCAAAAGAAAGCTCTATTTGTGTGTGCATTACCGCACAATTGTCATTCAAAATGTGACAGCACTGAAAGCTGAAAATTGGTCTGGGCAAGAGGGGGGTTTAAGTGCCCAGTAAGCTGGACATGGAGAGAAAAAAGTTTCCCGTGGGACATTTTAGCAGCAAGAAATAATTGAAATCATTATTTAGTAAAAAAGTTTTATTTGATGAAAAGGCGCTTGGCCCTCGTAGATTAAAAATTAGTACATAAATTTATGAGCTCCGGTATTTACAAAGCCAGACATAGTGTATACAAATACGGTTCAAGTCATGTACAAAGGTGGACAAGATGAATAATAAGATCATACGTCTTGAATGCATATGGTGAACAGAAGAGAGCCCCGATGCATTTCGACCCATTAAGGTCTTCCTCAAGGGGGTCTTATATTCTATGGAATGTCAAAAAACAATATATTAGGATTAAAGCATACTTTAAGTGTCTCCCATTGGTTACAGCAAGTCATAAGGTTAATACAGAATATCTTTCATAGTAGTCAATATCAGTTAATGGAGGGACAGCCGAAAAAAAGGAATGCTATACATATATCTATTTCTAGAGAAATTTGCCTGTTTACCTTCCTTGCCACATACAGTAGTATGGCTGAACCGGAGATTTAAAAAGCTAGATTCCGTATGGTCTCCCCAAGTCTCCCAAGAGAGGTCCATGCCGCCAAAGCGTAAGTACCCAGTAAGCAAGTGGTTAATGATGTGTTAATGAATGAATAGATGCGTAAATGTATGTCTTTTATATCTGCCTCAAATTCAATTTGAAAGTGGAAGTAAACCCATTGATTTAACAGTTTAAAAAAACAGTTAAATTCCCGGCATGCCGGAAATGCTAACTGCCACATTGGTTGTGCTCTCAACCAAACTGTCAAACCATCCAATGGCTGGTGTCATAACTGGTCACATGTACAGCATCATGGCAGTTGAAGATTAAACAAAGGTCAAGATGGCAGTTTCCTTGGCTGAAAACGATAGGAGGGTTTACTTCCACTTTAATGAAAGGTCATATGCATTCTGCAAAACGCTTTTGTGCATTTATAACTGGTAAAGATTGACATTTAATAAAGAGCTAGATCCTTTTAGATAACATCTACCTCAAACATAAACATTGCAGTTGCATTTTAGATAATATGCAGTTTTCAAGGAAAATTGTTTTCTTTATTATTTTATAAGCACAAAATCCTAGTACTGTACTAACACAAGCATTGATTGTTATAATAAATATATGAATTTTTGCATGGAAAACTATCACCAATTAGTAAGAAAAAGACTTGATTGTGTCAATAAAAGTAATGCTTTTCATAAGGGTTGTATCCATAATCATTATGACACACTTTGAGATGCAATTAGAAGAAATGTATGTCAGTGAAAATACAGTGTTGTGCTGTTTCCAAAGACCAATAAATGTGTGAATGGTTGAAATTCATAGCAATGTGAATTCAAGGTTATTACCACAACATAAGACATGTGTTTGTATTATACAGAACTCACTATAATGGAAAGGGTTTTGCTTTATAATCTTAACATTGACCTTGCAAAGATGAAGGCAAAGCCTGCAATTTATGACAAACTTTAGTAATTGTTTAGTACTGGAGGAACTTAACTAGATTTGCTATCAGGTGATCCCTGACATTTAATACACATAGCTTAATTGTTAAGATGTTTATACATTGCAGTCAATAATGGGAAAATATTTTGTTGAATATGTTGCCTGTAAAACCCAGTATGACAGTAAGGCATAACAAAAGCAACATCTATTATGTATAAAATGTTTAGTTCAAAGTAGTAATAATAGGTTTATTTGTACTATTCAAAAATTAATGTGGAATTTATTTGAATAAAGTTGTGAAGAAAACATTTTTCAAAGATCCATGTTGACATATTTAATAGTTTCAAGGTTTTATCTGCTGTAAGTGTATATGAAAGCATAAGCTAATCCTTGGGAAACATAGTTTAAATCCAGAAAAGTTCCCTTCTCATCCCATTGTGTTGAAATAATAAAAAAAAAAATATTTTCATACCTGGCTTGTTTGTGGATATGTAGTATTTTGAACTTCACGTGACAGCATTATACTGTGTCTTTTAGCACAATCACTTCCAGCAACCTGTGTGAGGGGTCAACTGGGAAGACAAAGAATGAAAGGCACTGGTGTGAAAGGGCCATGTGGATGACATGGGAGCAAAGAACTCCCTGCTTATTCCCCAATAGGGACACAGGCAAAAAAGGAGGGGTATTTGGGACTTTGAGTGAAGCATGCAAATCTATTTATTCCATGAATGTAACATACATTAAAATACATCAATTGGCACAGTAATTCATTGTAACCTGCAACCTATCTTTTCTTGAATTGCGTATCGTAGTAATATGCGGTACAAATAAGTAAAACAAATATATACATATATCTATGTACACATCCCACACGTATGTGGAGAGATAACCTCTGAATGTAAACACATAATAGTAGAAATTGTAGCTCAAACTACTGAAAGTGAACTCATGATTGTAGCATCTGAAGCTCTACGCGTTTCGTGACTCACTGTCACTCATCAGGAGCAGACGCAGAGGGGATGTCTAAAAAGTATGAAAGTGAACAGTACACACTGTTCACTTTCATACTTTTTAGACATTCCCTCTGCGGATGCTCCTGATGAGTGACAGTGAGATACGAAATGCGTCGAGCTTCAGATGCTACAATCATGAGTTCACATTCAGTAGTTTGAGCTCCAATTTCTACTATCATGTGTTTACATTCAGAGGTTACAAAACTGATTACAGCACACACATTCAAGAATTACATTTATCCTGCAAGGCTAGTTAAAAACACCTGAACATATCAAAAAAATACGGGGTTTGGTCACACTATATGGTCATATAGTGTTAAGCCCACTTACTGCGACAAAGTACCCTGATTAGTGGGCCCTACCCTAGTAATAGATAGAAAGATCCTGCGCCTCAACCATGGGAGCCAAGCTCCTCTATGAGGGAGAACTGAAGGGATTCCTCCTATGCACTGGTGGCCACTAATAAGAGTCAATGAGGAGGGGGAGGGGTGCTCCATTCCAAAAAAACCTGGTCAGGGTCTATTACAATATACAAAAACATACTTGGGGGGCACACCCTAAAATGTGTTTAAATTGAACAGTACAAAACAGATTACAAAAGATCCTGCGTCTCAACCATGAGATCCAAGCTCCTCTATGTGGGAGAACTGAAGGGATTCCTCTTATGCACTGTTGGTCTTATAGTAGCACCATCTTGAATGCTTTGCAGGAACACAGGATCAATGTCTTCCATACTGACAGAATGGCGAACTGCCTTGTTTACATAGGCAGACCACCGTTCTGTGTACATAACGATCAGCGGGTACCGGTGGTCATCGAGTCCGGTGGACCTGCTGATTGGCTCAGATACCCAGAAATGAAGGATCACGTATATAAGTGATCCTGCGCAGCATGACCGCCCTGTAGCAGTAAATCTGCTATGGGAGCGGTCGGCAACTGGTTAAGATCACCAGCATTATGATAACTCACAGGCAGCAGGCACTCTATCATGGCTCTGGCTGACTCTGTCACAGTGTGTCACATAACATGGCTTCTGGGTGCTGATTTTGGGTGCTGATCATCAGAAAGGGACACAGATAATGGAAAAAATACACCCCCCTAAGCTAGTAGGAGCGGCGGAGCAGGGGGGGGGGGTGTAATTCTGTTTTTTTTAATTCTGCACTGACTGTCTTTGAAATTGCCCCAGCTCCTGTTGAAATCAAATCCAGGGAAAAAAACGGGGACAGACCTGGTCTGGGGGCAGGGTCCTCAATCCGGGGACTGTCCCCGGAAACCAGAGACATCTGGTCACCCTAGCCTAGGGTGTGGAGCACATCCCTCACTCACTTTTATCTGAATGCCCCAGAAGGGCGGGTGTGGATTAGCTAAAGTGATATCACAGGATATGTAGCTCTCAGCTGTGTAGCTCTGCCTCTGCTCAGGCTATGCTGTGATGATAACTGAGATGGGGATCATGTGACCTACTAAGTAGACTGTATACACTTATACACGACTTACTTAAGAAATGGGGAGCATGCACACTGTTTTGCAGGATCTATGAGCCTGACAATATTTGCACCAGGAAGGAGGCAGTCCTGTTAAAAGAGAAGTATGAAAAAAACTGTGTTGCTCTATTTCTTTAAATAACAAAATTATACAGTATAGTGACACAAATACAAACTGAAAACTCTTTGGTATAGTGAATTGGTGCTTAACAACAGTGATAATAATGAAAAAAAGTCCATCCATGTGAAAAAACAATCATGCATCTGTGACCGTCATGCAAAAGAGCTGTCCATCCAGTACCTCCTTCCCCTATATGTCTAATGCCCTGTACACACAAGCGGAATTTCCATCAGAAAAAAGTTGGATGGTTTTTCCGACGGAATTTCGCTCAAGTTTGGCTTGCATACACACGGTGACACAAAAGTTCTCTGAACTTTTGACCGTCAAGAACGCGGTGACGTACAACACTACGACAAGGCGAGAAAAAGCAGTTCAATGCTTCCGAGCATGCGTCAAATTGTTTCCGAGCATGCATGTTTTTTTTCCCGTCGGAATTGCATACAGACGATAGGAACTTTTTCCGTCGGAAAAATTGAGAACCTGCTCTTAATCTTTGCTGGCGGAAATTTAGACAGAAAAAGTCTGATGGAGCATACACATGGTTGGAATTTCCGACCAAAAGCTCACATCAGACTTTTGCTGGTGGAAATTCCGCTCTTATGTATGGGGCATAAGCCATATACCAGAGTCAATAGACCCACAGTTTAAAAGGTCTCACAAAAATTTTAATCAATCTTCAGGTAGGTTACTGCAACAATACACTCCTCTGGCTCACATCACTAATCATGATTCTTCAAAATCTCAGCCATAGGGGCGGAGCCTGGCTGCATACTAAGATGGCCGCATGATCTCTGCTTGCTGCAGCCACGGGGAAACAAACGGCGACTACAGCCTTCACCTGCCACTCTATCACCGATCTTCACATGACACTGACCCGGTGCACAGACGTAGGCATGTCAAAGAAGAAATATTCGCCCGCTAAACCCCGCAAATTGACAGAGTTCTTCGGCAGCTCACAGCATCGAGAATCCCAAGATGGCACCGGCTCGAGACACAGAGCAGCTCCTCTGGCTACTAACCGAGCCTCTCTTCAGTCACCTGCCCGCTCTGCAGCAGCGCCCATGGACTGCACTACCCTACCAGAGAATCGCTCCACAGACAGCCCTAAGCTACGTCCCTCACATTCTCCTCAGGTTCACAGTTTGCCGTGGTGAGTAAGAAGCATCTTTCCTACAATGACACCTCTGACCTAGATCCCAACACTGATAAAGAGCAGGAAGCCTCTTTAGCTGATCTGACATGGTGCTTTGAGGGGTCACAGACCCCCAAAGCATCCTCCCAATGTTGAGGGCATGTGGTCCGGTACGGTTCAGGAGGGGGGGGCGCTCTCTGGTCCCTCCCTCTTTTCATGCTCTGCTAGGTTGTGTGCTCGGATAAAAGGTCTGGTCTGGATTTTTGGGGGAACTCCACGCCATTTGAAAAAAAAATTGGGGTGGAGTTCTCCCCTTAAAATCTAGACCAGACCTGAAGGGCCTGGTATGGATATTTGGGGGGAACCGCACGCATTTTTCTTTATAATTTGCGGCAGGGTTCCCCTTAATATCCATACCAGACCTGAAGGGCCTGGTAATTGAATTTAGGGGAACCCCCATGCATTTTTTTTATTTTTTATCAATGAGCCGACAATTCATTATAGCCGCGAGTGAGTTTTAAATGACTTTTTTTCCTTCAGAAATTACACTTTGTGCAGGGACAGTTCTAAGCACGGTAAACAAGTGCCACTTTACATGCATAATATACACACACCCTAGGTACGAAATTTGAAAGAATATTTCACTATTTTTGTTTCACTTTAAGCATTATTAAAATCACTGCTCCCAAAAAAACGTCAGTTTTTAAAACTTTTTTTTGCATTGATACATGTCCCCTGGGGCAGGACCCGGGTCCCCAAACACTTTTTATGACAATAACTTGCATATAAGCTTTTAAAATTAGCACTTTAGATTTCTCCCATAGACTTTTTGAATTTGCCGCGAACACCCCAAATTGTTCGCTATTCGGCGAACGGGCGAACAGGCAATGTTCGAGTCGAACATGAGTTCGACTCGAACTCGAAGCTCATCCCTACTGTTCATAGTCTCTGACGTGATAGATGAAGGTCTGGCAGCAGGGTGATATGGTGGATGTTTGTAACTAGTAGCAACCATCTGCTACACAGGTGTTCGACGAACACCTGAAAGGGCGCTGTTGGGGGCCGAACCGATGCTCGGCACGAAGCGTTCGCTCATCACTAGTCATCATCACATTGTCTTTGTTAATCTCCTAATCTACAGACATGACCTTGACATTAAATGAATCCCATATGAATAACACGTCTTTCTGTTTTGACATTCAATTAGTCCTATGTGAATATTGCAGCACAATTCCACCTCAGGGATAACCGCAATGACACTCTGAAAGGCTTATAAGCCTGTCATCAGAGGCATTTGTATTAAAATAGCTTCTCAGGTCAAATGGGATAAAATTGCTAGACAACAACAATTGGGAAGTGACTTCCAAACTAATTTTCTTACTTTTCAAGCACAACACAACCGAGTTAACAAACTTTGTCTAGCAGAAACCCACCCTGAACTGAATCTACTCTTGGCGGAAAATGCTGAAAAAGAGATCAGAAGGTCTCCTCATACTTATTACACAAAGACAAAAAAGCCACACTTTTAGCTTTGCACCTCCGCCTGCTTGATATTGATAGGAAGCCTATTAACCTTAAGCTTGCTAAGGACAAGTACACCATTGACCATCTCAAAGTTTTAAAATAATTTCATACCCACCTCTTACAGCTCTACTCTGAGAAAGATATTTTCTCCCCTGCTTATGGGGATTTCGTTTTTTAAGGTCCCACTCTTCCGATCAGTGGCGTAGCTAGCACATCTGGCACCCGGGGCTGGACATGTTTTTGTACCCCCCCCAAGAAAAATGATATGTGGCAATACAGCGGCACCACACCAAAACTGTGGGTGTGGTCAGATTGCATCAACAGTGGGAAGGGCTTAAAGGGCCATATGCTTTAATGACTGTGCCACAAGCATCCATATAACAGACAGTACAAACCTCAGTATGCTAATTTTAATAAAATAAAACTGTTCTATTGCATATCCTTTACTACACACAGCTAACCTTAAAGTGATATTAAAGTCTTGTTTTTTTTTTTCCTAAACAATAAACATGTTATACCTGATCTGTGTAGTGGTTTTGCACAGAACAGCTTGGATCTGCCTCTTCTTGGGTCCCTTACCGGCACCCCTGGCCCCTCCCTTTTTCTGGGTGCCCCCACACTAAGCAGCCTGCTATGGAGGCACCCAAGCAGGCACACTCCCGAGCCACGGCTCTCTGTGTCCATTCACACACAGAGCCATGGCTCGACTCCGCTCCTTCCATCTTCTGATTGACTCACTGGCTGTGATTGACAGCAGTGTGAGCCAATGGCTCCTGCTGCTGCCAAAAGCCAATCAGGAGTGCAGGTCCCCAGACAGCCAAGGCTCTCATGGACATTGCTGGATCGAGAAGAGGCTCAGGTAAGTATTAGGTGGGGCTGGGAGGGGCTGCTGCACACAGAAGGTTTTTTACCTTCATGCATAGAATGCATGAAGAATAAAAATCTTGTGTCTTTACAACCACTTTAATAAAGAATGTGCTGTAAATAGAATGCAGTAGTCAGGAGTAAGAAATGTAAAACACAGTAATTCCCTGTACACACAATCAGTTTTTCCAACAGCCCAGGACCTCCTCTGCATCTCCCAAGTTCCGGGGCTCCTCTGTGCCCTCCCCCCTAAGGTCAGGGCCTCCTCTGCACCCAACAGCCCAGGACTTTCTCCGTTTGCAAACTTCTTAGCTCATCTTTTGGCTAATTCCTTCAACTCTTTACTAGATCAGCATTCTTTCCATCCTGAGACTCTTACATAAGTGATAGCTATGATACCAAAGCCACAAACCAATACTCCCACCTGGTCTAATTACAGAGTGACTTCCCTACTATACTCAACATCAAAATCCTAGCTAAAATTCTCACAACATGTGTGAACCCTATCATTGGCAATTTGATTAAAAAAAAGACCAAGTTGGTTTTATCCCAAACTGACAGGCACACTGCCATCGCATACCCACACATTTTGTATCTCTAGATGTGCGTAAGACATTTGACATGCTTTTGTTGTCATATTTGCAATATATTCTTTGGCCCCAATTTCTTGGGGTGGATATGTTCTCTTAACTCAAATCCTCATATCTACATAAAATATGTTTGCTATAGCGCGAGAAACGAGACAGGGATGTTCCTTATCCTCTCTCCTCTTCACGCTTGACATGGGCAGCTTTAATCCACTCTAACCTAGATATATGTGGCATCGATGTGGCAGGTTATCAACATAAGCTTTGCTTATTTGCTGGTGATATATGTGTATTCCTTACAGCACCTCTCACCTTGACACCCAATCTCCTCCGCACCTTAGACCAATTTTCTGGGTTAGAGGTACAGTAAATCAATAAAAATCTCAGGCTTTAAAAACTGTATAACACTTGATACTCATACCTTGAACTAGTTACAATCTGCCTTTTCTTTTAAATGGGTCTCCCTTACTTGGGCATCAAGCTGACTTCCCATCCCACTACACTGTACCAGGCCAATATCCTGCGATGCTTGCCCATTAGACTACACTTTTTTCTCATTGGTCTTCTCTACACATATCTTAGATAAGTAATATAGTAGCAGTCAAGATGATTATTTTGCCCAAAAATCCTTTATTAGTTTAGAATACTTCTGGTTGTAGTCCCACTGCATTATGTACGTATCTTGCAACGCCATGTAAATAACTATATATGGGGGCTCCACTAAACCATGCTTATCTAGAACAGTATTAATGCGCTTAAAAATGCAAGGTGGCCTGGGCCTTCTCAACTTTACAAAATATTATCAGGCAGCCCAGCTAACAAAAAATGTCCAGTATCACACAACGAATGAAGTACCCTTATGACTTAGCTTAAAAGCTGCCAACTGTGACCCCATGACCATTGACAATTTAATCCCAGAACACAAAATCGATAAATAACACCAATTATACATCAGTGTTTGATTCTCTGGGACAGACTGAAGGTCCTATACTAGCTACAGTTCCCACACAACCCACTGTTGTCCTTTTTGAGACATAGCTATGGCTTCTTTTCAACACTGGACCTCCCTTTTGTAATTTGCCTCCTTGCAGGAGCGATATGGACTTCTGAATTCTGAGACATTTCACTACCTTAAAATTTCACATTTCTACTCAGTCTATATTAAAGAGGAAGTAAACCCTGATGGGTTTACTTCCTCTTTGTTTCCCTGCAAAGTTAAAGCATAATGGGCTTCTATGCATCGCATAGTAGCCCATTATGTGTCACTTACCTGCAGGAGAAGCCCGCAATGTCCCTGTCTTCCTCCTCTTCTTCCAGGGGCCGCGAACTCTGGCTCTGTGACTGGCCGGAGTCGCATGACGTCACTCCCGCGCACATGTGCGCGGGACCCCTCTTTCACGGCATGACCCCATTCACAAAATGGCACGCTCAGTGCACCTGCGCCGTTGTCTACGGCGCGCACGCGCCGTAGACGCTGGTGCTGTGATTTTTGCAAATATCTCCTAAACCGTGTAGGTTTAGGAGATATTTGTTGCACCTACAGGTAAGCCTTAATCTAGGCTTACCTGTAGGTAAAGATGGTCTGTAAGGGTTTACAACCACTTTAAAGGCCAAATGGATTTTATATTGCGAACATTGCTGGAACAGATTTGCTATTCAGATCCTTGAACCCCCCGTTTAATTTCCAAATGATATGCATAACTGTCGACACCATCTACCTTTGAACTACCCTTGCATGCAAACCGCTGGGCCTCAGACTTCAGCATCCTTCTGGACCCTGAAGATTGGGCTGATATATGGCGATCCTCTAAGTCCTCCACAGTCAATATACTACCCCTAGAGGCAAATTATAAGGATTGTATCTAGTTCCTGCGAGGATTGCTAAAATTCTCCCAACATATCCCCCACTTTTCTTTTGAGGTTGCATGGATGCAAGAACATAAATATTTACATATTTGGTGGTCTTACCCTACTGTGATTGTTTTTTGGCCGGAGGTGTTTTGTATGCTATCTGTGCTTGCTGGCTTGACGTTAATGCCTGATCCTGCTGAAGAATTCTTAAACAAGTGGCCGCCTGACATACCTATCTCACAGTTAAAATGATTGCTCTTTGTCACTACTGCTTCAAAGCAAACCATAGCTAAGCCATGGAAAACCCTCAATCTGTGTCTCCTTGAGGTGGAGCAAAGGTTAATGCAATTCATGATTCACAGAACAATAGAGGCCACATTGCTTGACTGAATTCCTAAACCCCTGAAAATTTGGCAGTACTTGCCATGGGACTTTACACCCTGTTCCAAATTATTATGCCAATGATATTTTTCTGATTTACCTAAATAATTGATGTAAACAACAGTCAGCATAATTCTCATGTTATCAACTATTAAGAGTACAATTTAAATGTTATTGAACAAACCTCCTAATGATAACAGTTTTTTTTTTTTCAAAATAAAAAACTTACAATGCACTATTCCAAATTATTACGCACAGTAAGTTTCAAAACACTTTATAGGTTGTAAAGAACTGAAAATTTTAATTTGTTTTGTTTGCAGCATATTTACTGAAATTAAAAGCTATTTCAATCAAACTTTGAACAACATTTTAACTTTTTAAACATTTTAACAGGTCGCGTTACATTTTAACATAAGACCCCTTATTTGATAGCAGCTTCACAAGTCTTGCATCCATTGAACTTGTGAGTTTTTGGACAGTTTCTGCGTGAATTTTTTTGTAAGATGTCAGGATGGCATCCCAGCGCTGCTGTTTGGATGTAAACTGCCTCCCACCCTCATAGATCTTTTGCTTGAGGATGCTCCAAAGGTTCTCAATAAGATTGAGGTCAGGGGAGGATGGAGGCCACACCATTACTTTCTCTCCTTTTATCCCCATAGCAGCCATTGATGCAGAGGTATTCTTTGCAGCATGAGATGGTGCATTGTCATGCATGAAGATGATTTTTTTACTGAAAGCATAGTTCTTCCTTCTGTACCAGGGAAGGAAGTGGTCAGTCAGGAACTCCACATACTTTGCAGAGGTCATCTTTACACCTTCGGGGGCCCTAAAAGGGCCGACCAGCTCTCTTCCCATGATTCCGGCCCAAAACATGACTCCACCACCGCCTTGCTGATGTTGCAGCCTTGTTGGAACAGGGTGGCCGTCCACCAACCATCCACTACTCAATCCATCTGGACCATCCAGGGTTGCACGGCACTCATCAGTGAACAGGACTGTTTGAAAAATAGTCTCTATGTATCTTTCTGCCCAATGCAGCCATTTCTGCTTGTAAACATTGGTTAGTGGTGGCCGAATGGAAGGTTTTTTGCACAGTTGCAAGACTCTGGAGGACTCTACACCTTGATTTCCATGGGACTCTAGAGGCACCAGCAGCTTCAAATATCTGTTTGCTGCTATGTAATGGTGTTTTAGCAGCTGCTCTCTTGATCCGATGCATGGATCTGGCAGAAATCTTTCTCAATGTGACTTTATCTGCACGAGACCGTCTGTGCTCTGAATCAGCCACAAATCTCTTAATAGTGCGATGATCACACTTAAGTTTTCATGAAATATCTAATGTTTTCATACCTCGTCCAAGGCATTGAACTATTTCACTCTTTTTGGCAGCAGAGAGATTCCTTTTCTTCCCCATATTGCTTGAAAATGGTGCTCTGCTTAATAATGTGGAACACCCTCCTTTAGCCCTGGTTCACACTGGTGTGATTTGACATGTGATTTGACATGTCAAATCGCATGTCAAATTGGCAAAATTTGCCGCAAATTGCGGGCAATGGCACCGTCCTAATCGGTGCGGCGCTGCACCGATTACAAAAAGTAGTTTCTGCACTACTTTTTGCAATTTCAGCCGCGATTTACATTGACATCTGTTTCAGATGTCTTTGAAATCGTGGCTGAAATCGGGACTGCCAGCAGAAGTGAAATCGTGTGAGTTCGGCTGAACTCGCAGGCTTCACTCCCGCAGCCCCAGTGTGAACGTGGGCTTAGTAGTTTTTCCTTTAATTGGGTTCACCTGGCAATCTAATTATCACAGGTGTCCGAGATTGTTTTCAGTGATCAAAAGAGCCCTGAGACACAATGCCATGCATGAGTTAAACTGAAAAACAAAATATTTAATCTTTGTGACACTGAAATAGAATTTGCATAATAATTTGGAACATGGTGTAAGCAGTTGCTACTAGACCCCATATCATGACCTGTGCAATTACCCAGTGGCTCTCCTAGCCAACAATAGGTTCGCTGTTACCACCATTGGATCCTCTGATTCCCCTCCTTCCCCTCTTTCTCTTTCTTCGTTTTTCTATCTTCCAAAATACTCACCTGAACTGTGAAAGTCCAACATTTCTAGTACTGTGGAGTTCTTAAGCATGATTAACCCCCACGCATCATTGTTGTCCACATATACTGTATGTGTTTGTATTTTGGCATTCAGCTCTACCTTGTATGTTATCTTGCTATTTTTATTTATAAACCGCTGTAAGTACTCTTTAGTATTATTATTTTGTATGGCACTACTGCTTGAATGTCAAACTCTAATGTTACACTCAGTTCTTTAAACGTTGAAGAACAATGCTTCAATCTAGCTGAATAACCTTTAAATAAAATGACCTGACAAGCCAAAATGCATTCTTGGGCAGGTGGCTGGGTATTGTTGCACTTTCAACTGTCACTCCATGAGGGCTGCAGCAATGATAAGAAAGAAGAGAACCATAACATATGGCCAGATGACCAGTGGGATGGACCGGAAGCAGGCTGCCACTATGCTATCCCTGCTATAACCCACAATTATTAGACAGCTTATTAGAACAAAGCCCACCATCCAATTCATGTGGGGGGACACGTTTATTACTGTAACCTCTTGTACATAATCTTGCCCCTATATAATAGGATATTGAATATGCAGTCCAGTTTTGACGATCAGTTCACAACAGGGAATTTGTGACACTAAAAATTAGCCTTACTGAATTTATACATGTAGCGCCCTGCTCCTGATCAGGCGCTATGTTATGACTTTATAATGATGAAGGTTAAATTAGCCTCTGTTCCAGCTAAGACTGTGTTTGGAAGGACTTCCCACTGTTTGCCTGTAGGTGGCGTTACCACCCCAGGCCAATGTGGAAGACAAGCAGGCCAAAGTGCATTGGGTGTCTTTCCCCGGGAACAGTTCAGTGGGAATGGTCTCCCCACTGAGCATGCTGGGGAAGGGTACTTAAGGGGCAGACGCCATTTGCTCGGGGCTCTTTTTGCCTAGTGGCCCTCCTGGCTCAAGGTATGTGTTACTGGAATTTCAGCCTCGGAGCCACGCTGGCCCGAGGCTGCATCTATGCCAGATAGGCCCAGTTGTCCTGACTGGGGCCTACACTTTGAAGGTGATCCTGTGCTGTCCATCCTGTGGGATGAAGCAATTCAATGAAGGAAACCAGGGGAGGACCTGTCCTGGAAAAGACCGAGCGGAAGGCTGGTGTCTTTTTTTGTAAATTATGTTTTTATTGAATAAGAAAGAAAATTCTGTCATATCAACAATCACAAACCATTCAGGTACAGTAGAATGGTAAACAGATTCAATGTTTACATAAACAATACAGAGAATTCGTTTTTGTAAAAGGAAATTGATAAAAGAAAATAAATTAAACAGCGGAGGGAAGAAAAAAATTAAAATAATAATATAAAAAATAATATAAAAAAGTTGGCAGACATAGTTAACTAAATGGGTTCAGGGTGTACTTTGCAGCAGTTAGGGTCCTAACTACAGAGCTTGTAAGGGTTTGCCGTATGTCTATCAAAGTGGAGGATACAAACATATGGGGCTGTCCTCACAGGGCACGACCTGGACTGTGGGGCATACAATTAAAGAAGGGTGAGGGGGGAATCAGGGTGCACAGGGGGAGGAGGTCACCGCAATTAGGTCTATGAACAGATTGACGTCAGGACAACATGAGGCAATGTGGTCGGAAGGGACAAACCAAAAGACAAGTTGTCCCAAGGGGCCCAAGTCTTGTCAAACCCATCTATCCTATCTTCTACCATGGCCGTTATGTGATCCATCTTGCGGATATCTTTGACACACTGCACCAGTTGGCTTTGAGTTGGAGGAAGAGAGGATAACCAGTTGGCTGGTATAGTTCTTTTAGCAGCCAGTAAGATAAAGGAAGCCAATTTGTTTTCCGCCTTCCCCATTGCGGGGAGGGGGTGACCAAGGAGGAAGTATAACGGGTCTACTAGGCTGAGGATCGAAAATATCTGCTGCAACATCAACGATACCATAGACCAAAAGGGGAAGATCAGATCACATTGCCAGAATATGTGGAAATGCGTCCCCCCTGACCTTTCCACATCTCCAACATAGAGGAGACAGGGAGGGGTCATAGCGGTGGATGACCTCAGGGGTCCTATACCAAAACAATAAGACTTTATATGCTGTCTCCTTCTGTGCCACACATCTGGATGTTTTAGAAGTGGAGGACCAAATTTTGGACCACTGAGGGATCGTAATTCGTTGCTGTATGAGCTGTGACCACTTAAGCATATAGGAGTGAGCGTGTGCTGTGGGTGTGGACTGCCTTTGGAGTATATGGTATATGCTAGAGATGAGTTGTGTCTGATAGGGGCCTTGGGAGCAAATAAGTTCAAAGGGAGTTCTTTTGGTGAGAGTGGGGGAAAGTCCTGAGAAAAAGTGGGAAATCTGGTAATACGAATATTGCAGGTGATTTGGGATTTGGCTTTTGGACTGGAGGGCAGTGAAAGGTTGAATTTTTCGTGTGACAGGGTGTACAAAGTGACGAAGCTGGAACAGTCCCTCTTTCGCCCAGGGGAACATACGTATGTGTGAGAGACTGTCAGGGATAAGAGGATTGAACAATACATTAGAAAGGGGTGGACATGGGGACGAGAGAGTAAATTTGGAGAGGCATGTGCGCCATATCCTGAGAGTGAACAGCATGGGACCTAAACAGAGATCTTGGAGTCTGGGGTCAGCTGCTGCAGCAGGTGACCAAACCAGGGAGCAGGGATGAGTCAGGTAAAGGGAGCCCATCTCAATCTCCGTCCAGCGATTCGGGGGCCTCAGGTTGGACCACGACACCACCGCACGCAAATGGGATGCCATGTAATATTTGTAAACTTCAGGGGCGCCCATACCACCCTGATCTTTGGGAGCGAAGATAACCATGCTGGCCACTCTGTGGGCTCGGCCCTTCCATATAAAGTTGAGGAACCATCTCCTTAGTAGTTTAAACTGGGCCATTGGGATGGGGACAGGGAGGGTTTCAAAAAAATATAATAGTTTCGGCAGAATGGACATCTTCAGTACGTTAATCCTGCCTATCCAGGACAGCGGGAGGGGATTCCAACATGTCAACATTGCGTTAATAGATTTGAACAGGGGTAGGTAGTTAGTCGAGTAGAGGGAGGAATATGATGTCGTGATTTGTACCCCTAGGTATTTGAGGGATGTAGTGCACCATCGATAGGGATAAGAGCTTTTTAAGTCCGTGAGATCCTCCGGGGGTATATTAAGTGGGAGGACTTCTGTTTTTGAAGTGTTTACCTTATAACCCGATAGGGAGCTAAATTGGGATAATAGAGCGTGTAAGGATGGGAGGGAAGTGTGGGGTTTAGTTAGCGTGAGGAGGACATCGTCCGCAAACAGGGACAACTTGTATTCCCTTTGACGCATGGGGACCCCAGTTATGTCGGGGTGGGTTCTAATGGCCTCTGCAAGTAGTTCCAGGCAAAGGATAAAGAGGAGAGGGGATAGGGGACACCCTTGCCTGGTTCCATTTGACATGAAAAATGATTGGGAAGTAAAAGAAGCTAGACGAACCTGGGAAGATGGGTTGGAATAGAGGGATTCCAGGGCCTTAATGAAGGGGCCCTGAAGCCCAAACTTGGTGAGTGTTGCGAACATGTAGGGCCAGCTTAATCTATCAAACGCCTTTTGAGGATCTAGGCTTAGAATCAGGGCGGGCCGTTTTACTCTATTCAGCATGTCTATTAGATCATTTGTACGCCTTGTGTTGTCCCCTGCATGTCTGGTAGGGACGAAACCCACCTGGTCTCTATCAATTAGTTTTGTCAGGAATTGGGATAAGCGATTGGCCAAGATTTTGGTAAACAATTTATAGTCGGAATTTAGAAGCGCGATTGGCCTGTAGTTGTCTGGGAGAGTTGGGTCCTTATCCGGCTTCGGTATGACCGAGATGTAGGAATGCAAAAACTGTTGGTGGGGTGGGGTGCCTTGGAGAAGGGAGTTATACAAGGAGACTAGATGTGTCGAGAGAATGGGGAGGAAGGTTTTATAGTAGGAATATGGGAAGCCATCTGGTCCAGGGGATTTGTGGGCTGGAAGGGACTTAACAGTGTCTGATACTTCTTCCTCTGAGATAGGGGCATTTAGCACTTAAACGTCTGAGTCCGATAGCTTAGGGAGATGTAAGTCATACATGAATTCTTCGAAAGCTGCAGGATCAAAAGGGGGGTGGTGACTAGGGGTAAGGCAATTGTATAGTTTATCATAAAATTCACCAAAAACCCGGGTCATGGTCTGTGGGCAAAAAGTGGGGGTCCCATCGGGTTGTTTGATGTGGTCTGGAAATGAGTGAAAGGGTCTGGGGTTAAGTCTGGAGACCAACATCCTGTGAGGCTTGTTTGAAAATTCATAAAATTTTTGTTTAGCCCACAGGATTGATTTATCTATATTGGACATGTCAAGAGATTTTATTTTGTGTCTAAGAGAGGTTACCATGCGCAGCCGGCCCACTGTGGGAAACCTAAGCAGAGCTTTTTCTGCGGTTCGAAGCTCCGACAGTAGGGAGGATTTCAGGAATGCTGAGTCCTTTTTTCTTTGTGAACTGACGGCAATACACTGTCCTCGGATAAACGCCTTATGGGCCTCCCAAAGGGTGGACAGACCGGGCACGGAACCCCCGTTGAGCTGAAAGAATTCAGTTAGGGCAGCAGCAAGTTTACTTTTAGTATCGGGGTGCTTTATCAAAGATTCATTGAGCCTCCAGTGACATCTCCGTGGAAACGCCGCCGAGAGGCCCAAGTCTAGGGTAAGGGGGGCGTGGTCCGACCAGGAAATTGGACCCAGGTCGGAAGCCACCAAGTGTGACAGCAGGGGGGCAGTAATGAGAAAGTAATCTAGTCTAGAGAACATCTTATGAGGGGGAGAATAAAATGAGAATTGCCTACCCGAGGGGTGCTTGATTCGCCATGAGGTGGCCAGGGAGTTCGAGGCGGCAGAAGGTGCGTTGAGAAATAGAGATTTCCTGTCTCGGGTGGGAGAAAGAACAGCATTAAAGTCACCTCCTACTACTGTAAAGGGATGGGAGAGTTTCTGTAATCTTTCAAAGGCATCAGTGAGGAACTTAATCTGACCCGAGTTTGGGGCATATATGTTCATGATCGTTATAGGATTGGACAAGTATGTACCCTGTAAAATTATATAACGGCCCTGAGGATCCAAGTGAGTGGACTTAATCTGGACAGGGCAGGAGCGTCTGATCAATACAGCTACTCCGGCTCTTCCAGAGGGGTCCGATGCCAAATAGGACAACGGAAACAGTTTAGAAGCAAAATTCAAGGAGCCCCCGGCCCGGAAGTGGGTCTCCTGAACCAGGATCACATCCGTGCCTGAAGCCCTGAATTCCCGTAAAGCTAGCCATCTTTTCTTTATAGAGTTCAGGCCCTTAACATTATAAGACATAAATTTCAAAGCCATGTTGAGTAAGGGTAATTATGCCATGTAGAACTCGTATTAGTGAGCGGGATTTCCGCCCTAACCTGACGTAGGGGGAGCCACACGGTAAACCATATCTTATTTCTTAGTGCAATATGAGTGAGACAGTCAGCATTACTGCAAAAAAAGATAATGACAATGCATAAAATAAAAATAAAAGTGAACCCATTGACAAGGAGGAGATAAGTACATATGAGTAAAGGAGAAAGAAAAAAAAAAAACCCCAATAATAAAAATAAGAAAAGAAAAAAATAAGAAAGATGTAATAAGAACTGTGACCGTTAGCAAAAAAGGGACGTGGGATGATCCAAAAAAAGGGCCCACAGGGTGAGCGTAGCGTAACAACAATGAGGCCTAAGCGGCCTAGAAAAAAATAAGCAATCAACATGAGAAAACCTGTGAGGAACATTCCTCCCAGGGGTCCCCGGCCTCGGCCTAAGGACATGTGATGGAGCATGGCAGTCTCCAACGTGGAGAGAGGTCCAAGACATCCCGTCTCGATGATCCGGTATGTTCGGTAACGTTGCTCGTGGGCCCTAATACCCCCCCATAAAAAAATAGGAGAGAGAAGGGGGGGGGGGAGAACCAGCGTTAGAAAAATAAAATAAAAACTCTGCATAGCAAAAACTGTTAGAGATAACTTGACCTAGCTAGTGGAGTGTCAATGGAGAAAATGAAGGAGCACCTCCTGATAAACAAAAAAAAAAACGAAAGTCATAATTAACCTTAAACTGTCCCCCACGGGGGAGAATCGCCCCAGGAAACAGGACTCCTCATGGGGAGTAAAAGGAGAAGTGTGAACCAGATGAGGGATCAGGCAGGTCGTCAAGTGGGTGCTCTGGACCGTTGGGAACGTTGAGGTGTGGAGTAAGCTCTGGATCCTCTTCCTCTCACTGGGGTCCAGAGTCTGGAAGGAGCCAAGACATGACGCAGAGTTGTTGGGGGTGCCTGCTCAAATTCTGCAGGGAGGGAGGGTAGGCCCAACCGCTTGAGAAATGACTCCCCTTCTTGAGGGTCACGTAGGGTGTGCTGAACCCCCTCCATGGTGACACTTAGACGGAAGGGAAAGCCCCAGTAATAAGGGACCTTATGCTCTTGAAGATGAGAGGTGATGGGCCTTAGGGAGCGTCGCTTGGCCAGGGTGATGGGCGAGAGGTCACTGAACAATTGGATTTTATCCCCCTTGTACTCAATGTGAGGTTTGTTGCGAGTGGCCCTCGTCAGGGCCTCTTTGCTCTCATAAAAGTGGAAACGTACCACTATGTCACGGGGCCTGGCTCCTGCTGGAGGTTTAGGTGCCAGGGACCTATGAGCCCGATCAAGATGCCAGTCAATGTCTATTATGTCGGGCGCTAGGGTATTGAAAAGGCCGAGGAGATAGGGCCTTATATTGTTGTCAGCTACCTTTTCAGGGACGCCACGGATCCTGAGGTTTTGGCGCCTTTCTCTGTTCTCGAGGTCCTCCTGTTGCAGTTGTAATTGAGAGACCGAGGTTTTAAGGTCTGCGTTTTCCTCTTCAAGAGCCTGCACATAATGTATAGTGTCGTCAAACTTTTTTTCTAGGGCAGCAGTGCGTTCCCCTAGGGCATCAATTTCCCCTCTAAGCTCTCTGGAAATTTTCCCCATCTCCTGCGCAATGTCCCTGGTAACTTGCTGAGCCAATGCCTGCAGTTTCAGGTCCATCAGCTCTGGGGTGAGAGTCTGCTGTGAGGGGGGAGGCAGCTGCTCCGTGGGTGGTTGTTGTGAGGAATCCTCGGACATAAGCGTGTTTGCAGGATCCTCCGGCTCGCCCTGCGTAATTGAGGCCGGGGATGCGGGCCTAGTCAGGAAGCGATCCATAGTGGAAGTAGGCCATGGGTGTTGCGGAGCACGATAGAATTGTCGCTGGTCCCCGATTTTTCCCATGTAGTGTCGGGAGGGGTTGAGAGGCTTACCCCCGGCTCGATTGTAGCCCGCGTTAGCTAGTGAGGGGTCACGGATCGTGAGACGGGACCGGGGCTCACGGATCACGCGTCCGCCATCTTGGAAAGCCGCGCATGCGCCCCCCGAAGGCTGGTGTCTTGAGGAAGGCCTGCTGATTCTATTGGAGGATGCACCGTAGCTAAAGTTACCTTACAGTCTGCCGGGTTGGCTTAAAGGCTCTTAGACTGTAAGGCTGGATATCCGGGTACTAAAATCCTGTGGCAGAGGATCCATGAACAGTTCAACTTTATCGTTTAAAGGTCTGTGGCAGAAACTGTTATTTCTTTATGTGTTCGTGCATCATCCCGGCTGCTAGGTCAAGTAAGAGGGGCCTATCCGGGTGAGCAATACCCACTTGAAGGAGAGTGGTGAGTGTGACTTTGAAACCTAGAAGTTTTCCCCAGTGATCTGCTGTGTGTGCCTGAACCTTTCCCTAACCCTCCATCCCTTTACCTATGCAAGTTTGTTTGGAGATAAAACCTGAAGAAAAAGGATTCATAACTTGTGTGGACATTGAACTTTCTGTAGACTGTCGTCACCTAGACAACAAACAGTGAGGTACAGTAATGTGCAAGGCCCAAAATTAAACCAACAGCTCCTACGGGGGTGTGCTACATGTGGGGCTCGAGTCCGGGATTTGCCGTTACCTCTCGCAACTGGACTGAAAGAATCTATTGTTTCACCTAGAGTCTACAATTAAGAGGGTGTTGGACTGTAGTCTTGAAAAAAAAATGGGTTAAGTGTGCGGATCACTTTGGCAACTGCGTAGGCTGTGGGTAAAGCCAGGAAATCCTGTGAGCTACGTGCCAAAAAGACCAAAGGGGAGGAGTTCCCACCTCCTGCATGAGACGCGTGTGTGTGGCGCCAAAAGGAAGAAGCTGCAAGGTCACAGTGAGAGGATCAGAGAGCAGCCATGTTGTTTTACTCGTTGGCACAGTCCGTGTCAGGGCCCAGGATGTTTTCTGCTAGCACTGGTGCGAGCGTTACATGGCCGGTAACCCTGTTGATGGATACAGGCATCTGAATGAAGCCGCATGAGCATTTCATTTTGTACACCAGCGGAGATGTGGAAGCGCTGGGCATGCTGTGCCCTAAATGTGAGGCACTGGCCGTTCAGCTACGCCCATTCGCCCGATGCTTGCACTGCGGGGAGTATTTGTTTGCGGTGGATCAGCCTACTGAATCGCCCCGTGCCTGCCGCAGGCATCTCTACATTGGAGGATGTTGCCCTCGGGCCTGTGGCCGAACCTGTACTTGTCGCACCTGCTGCGGTGAGTAACCCTGGAGGAAATGTTGTTGCTGCAGAACCATCTGTGGACATTGTTCCGGATACCACCTCCACGGCACTTGTTCCCATTGCACCCACCTGGAGAGAGGTGGGATATGTGAAGGCTTCCCGCGGCCACGGTAGAGACCTACCCCAGATACAACTGGAACCGGACCCCGAGAGAAATTATATCCCAGGGAAGTCCACGTCAGGAAGCGGTAAGATATCTGGGGAAAAGGTATTCGGGACTGTACGCAACTATTTGTCGGCTGAAGAGTGGGAAGACTCTGAGTTAGACTCTTTGTCGGATATTGGAGTTGACTACTTGTTCGAGTCTATGTCTCAGGAGTTGTTGTGGGATAACCTGTTACCTCAGCATGTAGCTGTTCGGAGTGGACAGCTATGGACTCTGGGGAAACTACACCCAGGGTGGAAACCCTGGACATTGATAAAGGGACGTTGCCTGTTAAAGAGATGTTGCCTAAACCTGCTAAGTCCATGATAAAGAAATCGCCAGATTCATGTGTGTTACCCGGGACGGGAAGCTCCTGATCATTAACCAGACTTGCCCGTCTACAGAGAGTGCTTATAAAAAGGGTAGCCACGGAATACGGCCTGGAATTCCCCTCTGTCCCAAAGGAGATAATGCAGGAGATTGAGGCAAACAGGGAGCAGTGGTACGGTGAGGCCATTTGGCCGTGCCAAAGCCATTTAGAAACTGGGACTACTCCTTCATTGTGGCAGAACGCTTTGAAGGATGTTGGCTGCACTGGAGCTGCGGCCGACACATCCACGCTGATCGGGTGACTATTTGCAGACCAGGGAAAGATGACATTGTGTATTTTGTTGCTACCCTGGACAGGCAGGGAAGACCACTGACTCTGCCGGATCCCAGGTTTTACCTGTGATCATTCAAAGTGACCATTTGTCTTTGTTTCTATTTTTTTTCTTTTCATGAAAGAAAGAAGATTTTCAACCTAGAGGAGGATTTTTGTCTATATTCTCATCTTTTGCTGTGCTAACTGGACTCTGGGGAAATTAGTCAGTTAGGATTAGGGTTACTGAAGACTTCAGGATCAAGATGCCCATCTGCTTCAGTCCTTGTATATAACAGACTTTTGTGTGCTGCTTCTGACACTGGGTGGCAGTGGTCAGTAGAGTAGGGAGAGACATTTCATTCTAAAGTTTAGTCGAATCTTTAAAAGTAGATGGAAAGTTCCATCTCCTAGGAGATGCAGCTTTGCTTCTTAGAGTTGTCATGTTTATATTTTTTGTGTCTTTGTTCTTTTTCAGGTGAGCTGGATCTTTTGTCAAGACTGCTGGAGAGTGGGTGGTCTAGACAGTTAGTGAGGGGTTGTGATGTGTATGCTACTGTGATTTTTATTGTAATTTCATATTCACATTTTGTATCTTTAATTCCCTTCTCCTTTTTCCTTCCCCCATCCAAGTTTTTTTTGTTGGTTCAGGTACTGGTCCTCAGGAATGAGGACCATGTTTTTTCTTCCAGACACTGGGGACAGTGTCTTGTTGTAGTGGGGGGAGTATGTAGCACCCTGCTCCTGATGATCAGGCGCTATGTTAAATTTAGTAGGTGTCTGAGCTGGTAATTAGCTCAGACTTTATAATGATGAAGGTTAAATTAGTCTCTGTTCTGAACCCCTAGCAGAACTTATTAGAACCACTAAGGATATCACAGGACTCCAAATAGGACACAAAGAGCGCAAAATAGGACTTTTCGCTGACGATGTGATTCTTACCCTGATCAATCCCAAGGCTTCTCTACTCAGAGCCATGGAATTTATGCACGACTTTGGGAAAATAACATATTATAAAATTAATAATTCTAAGTGCTTTGCCCTACCACTAAATATCCCCAAGAAAAGTATAACCAAACTCAAGAAGGTATTTCCCTGCACCTGGGATGCACCCTCTATTACCTATTTGGGTATTCAACTGACCCACCCAACATCCAACCTATACACCACCAACTTCCTACCCCTTCTAGATCACATTAAGACAGAATTCTCCCAAATCTCCAAAATTCAATTAACCTGGGTGGGGCGGATTGCAGCTTATCAGATGCAAATACTCCCAAAGATACTATATTTCTTCAGAACTATTCCGATCCCAATACCACAAAAAATTTTCTCTGAACTAGCAAAGCAACTAAATAGATTCATATAGAAAAACAAAAAGCCCAGAGTAGCACTAAAAGAGTACACAAAATGGTTCATGCCGCCACAACAGGATCCCCCGTTGGCAGGATCAACATTCAAAAGTTACAGAAGGGGGAAAAAAAGGGAGCAAAACTGAACAAAAAAATGACCCACAAGGCAACCGTGGTATGGGGACATCATCTGTTATTAATGTAACAGTTGATATCCCATTCGATGTTCAATCCCATAGGCTGGTAGGAACAAAGGTCTAATGTCATGTTAATATGTTAATGTCAGCCTGCAGGGTAAAATTTAGAATTTTATGGTGCACGCTAGTGCAGTACCGGATGTGGCATAGAGAAGTGCAATCCGCCCTTCAGAGAATTGCACTGCTTGTATTTACTTTTTTTTCCAACTTTATTTGAACTGTAACCTAGTGAGACTTCATTCATGTCACTGCACAGCAGCATAATGCATTGCACTATTGTGCAATGACTTGTGGTGCCATTCAGAGCACTGTAGAAAAATGCTGATATGCTTAATTTTTCTGCACTGACTGCACTGTGCATCACACCAACACTGCGGTGTGAATGGGGTGCATAGAAAGCAATTGAGTTCTATCTGCCCTAGTGGTAACCTGTGTTAATACAGTGTGGAAAAATGAAGGTCCCCTGAAGACATCAGTAGACTAACCTTCATTGGGGGAAAGCCTTTGGCAGTGATGGCATCACGCACGCCCACATGTTTGAGTGGCATGCATGCCTTGTAACTTTTGTTTTGTCCCTATTCTAACTACAGCCTTTGTGAGTATATTAATTTTAATAAAGCAACATTGTGTATTTGGGTGATGCATAGTGTGCTCTATTATTCCTTTATATACCCGGTTGCCTGTTTCTGTTATATGTGATTTGCTGCTATTGTGTGAAGGTTGCCGTATCCATGATATTGTCTTTGGTGAAGTGGCTGCGATTATCTGGCTATCATACAACCTCATAATTTAGGAGGTCTAGTGTTTCAGTTAGCAGATGGTGTTCTGGATTTCCTTGGCGGTGGAACACTGAGGTCAGTGTAAATAGCTTGCAGTGGATTTGCACATTCTAAGCACGGCACATATTTGCTGTACTTTTTTTATGAACTTTTTATACTTTTTTGCACTAGCACTTTCAAGAGCACTCATATTTATTTTACATTTTTTATCTATTTAGTTGCTTCATAATGGGATTTTTGTTTGATATCGCAATGTTACACACGAGTTTCTAAGCGCTTTATGTTATTATATGCTCCTGATTCCCATTTGCATGTTTTGATAATTTTTTTTCGATTTAATGTTCACCATTTAGAGGGGCAGCACACCTAATATTGATATATTTTTAACTTTATTTATTTTAGCCTTTCCTTTTACTTTAACTCATTAATATGCACAATGTGTTAAGTCCAGAAAATAAGCTGCAAAATGTTCATGCTGTTTAAAGAATGAATTACTCTGCATTGATTTAAGATACATAAAGTGTGTCAACTTACATTAGCACTGAAGATGTCACTTAAGATTTATTAGGCTGTACTTTAAGACAGCAAGAGTTTACTATATGCTTTAAGATATGTGTTCGGCAACAGGGAAAGATGTGCCTTTCTGCAAATAAGTTAGGGCATTCTTTTTTTAACCACAATACGAATGTCAGTGCATGGCGAGTCGGTCACAATTTGAACATCAGTTTATGAATGATCCCAAACCCCTAGTTTTAAAATATGTATGCATATACATAATTGTGTCTTATTACAGAGCATTTCCATTTTTACATCTTAGTGCCTTAACAAGGAAATATGGCTAAAAGAAATCTGTAGAAACCTACAAAATGCAAGATATCTCATATATATGCAAATCTGTCTATTTTCTGAGGAGCAAGAAAATAGTATCTCTACTGTAAGTTGGAACCCAACACAAGTTGTAAAAGCAATGGTTTAATATAGGTCATTTCAGAACATTTCAATGTCTGCTTAGTTCTCTGGCTTTTTAATAATACATGACACATTAAGTTGTAAGATTTAGCAGCTTGCAGCTTGTAGATAATGAAGAAGATGGAATTCACTATTACTTGAAATAAATTGTGCACATGTAATGCATTACAAACAGCAAATCACATATAAAGAGGTATTACCGCATTTATCACCAACGTTAGTACAATCAGCATTTCATTTTATGGATCTAATAGGGTACATATTCCTTTACGTATCACACAGGAATGGTTTATCAAAACTAGTCCAAAATGTGCATTTCCATAGTGATCAAACTGTTATTTATTGTCTTTTTTCTAGTGCAAATTAGAAGATTCAATTAGTGCCCTAAAGGTAGAAGTAGGACATAGGGATATTTTCTATTTACCTTTCTTTATAAATCAGACCCAATATAAGCATACCAAATAGTCTTTCACCCTGTGATTAATTTCAGGTCTATAGTAAGAGGATAGGCTCAATTGGTATTGGCAATACTAGACAGGGACACCCAGGAATAGTCCAAGCAGGTTTGTTTGGCACTTTTATTCAGCAAGTCAGCAAGCAAGCATAGTTTCAAAGCAGGAGGGTTTTGTACAGCAAGTTCATCATATAAAACAAACAAAACATCTGCTTGTCTGAGCAACTAACTAAATGCATGTCATTTCCTGACTCACAAGGAGAGTGTTGGGTTGTCCAACATTTTAATGTTACGTCAGCAATCAGTCTTTTCACTGATCAAAAGAAAGAGTGAGAGAAAGCCTTAAACATTAGTCAGCTTACATATAGAAAAGTCTGTGGACAGTTTAGGCTAAAGCTTTGTCCACAGTAGAAGCTTTTTTGTATTCAACCCAGCAGGGCCTAATGAAAAAAAACTGACAGCTCAGGAGGAGCCGCTCTACTAACTATCGGATGTTAGTACATCAATCACTCTTGCTGTGCTTTTTTGTTCTGACAGGGAAACGGCCCTCCGCCAGAACACTTTGGTGAGAGCGCTGATCGGAAGCTGATCAGCAGACCTTTTTTGGTCATGCCCCATCGACAGAAGTCGGCCGAGCAGACTGGTTGCAGTACACACGGGCTAATGTCAGACGGTTTCTATTGAAACATGGCCGATTCCGCCCAACATTCGTCCCCTGTGTACTAGGCTGACTAATCAAATCGGCAAACCAGATAAGATGTGGTCTTAGGAATTGAGGCTATAAATCTCTACAAAGCCTCCAGAAGCCAGAAAATAACTTTGAACTATGAATCAGCCATAAACCCTGGAGCCCCGCACAGCGTGAATATGAGAACCCTAGATGATACATTGACACCTACACACTGTCCATGATCCTGCCATCCAGTGGCTGCCAATCTATTTATATATATATATATATATATATATATATATATATATATATATATTGTGACAGCAGGAAGGTAAAGTCACCTGGTTGCATCCAGGGGGGTAGATATATTTCGCCCAGATTCAGGCTTTACGCCGACTTATACAACTAGGTGGAGAGTTGTATAAGCCCAGCTGAGGCTAGTGGGCTCATGGATGACTCATACCTCTAGGGAGAGTGTGGGGCGTCGTGCAGACAGGGAGTTGATGAGACCAGCTGAAGCTTGTCAGCTCATTTAGGCCTCTATAAGAACTCCCAGATTCATTAGGTGTTAGCTCATGCCTGGACCCAGACCTGTGTGGACTGTCTAGGGAGAGTGAACCCCTGTGCGGTGAGACAAAGCCTGTGTGGCTATTTGCTTGGACATTTAAAACCAGGGACTTAGGGACTAGGACAGCACTAGGCTGATCCCAGTTGTTAGTTAGGAAACCTGTATGTTTAGTCAGAGGTCAAGTTGACCAGGATTTATTTTGTTTATGTTTCTTTTGCTTTGCTGTGTTTTGTCACTGTAAATAGAAAATAAACCGCACCTTTTTGATTTTGAAAACCACAACCTCCGTTTGCTGGGCCTGTTTTTGGGTGGGGAGCCCATCTCGGGGGTCACACACACCCGCTGCCGAGCTAACCCCCTCACAGTTGGTGGAGAACCAGTGGCAGTTTTTTTTTTTTAAGCCAGCATGGAGGAGATACTGAAGCAGCTGGCTCTAGCAAATGCCAATCAACAGCAGACAAATGCAGGTTTGCAAAAGAGCCTTGCAGCTCAACAACAGAACTTCGCAGCCCAGCAGCAAGCTCATCAACAGAGCCTTGCAGCCCAGCAGCAGACAAACGCAACTTTGCAACAGAGTCTGGAGGCTCAGCAACAAGCCCAGCAGCAATCTGAGGCCCGCTTCATAGACCTGTTGCAGAAGCAAGAGCAGAGACTACAACAACAGATGGAAGCAGCAATGCAGCAACGTCCGCAGACCAGTGAGGAAAGCCGTCCCACTAATACCGCGTCCTTTGGGGTGAGTCGTTTATTGACAAAAATGACTGGAGAGGATGATCCAGAGGTATTTTTGACCACATTTGAAAGGACCGCTGAAAGAGAAAAGTGGCCTGAGGAGCAGTGGGCTGGACTGGTGGCTCCTCTGTTAACTGGTGAATCGCAGAAAGCTTACTATGACCTAGAGCCTAACCAAGCAAAAGACTATGTGATGCTAAAAGCTGAAATATTGGCAAGGCTGGGTGTCACCCAGGCTGTCCGGGCTCAGCGTGTGCATAACTGGACTTTCCAGCTTGGAAAACCCCCCAGGTCTCAAATGTATGATCTCATTCACCTGAGCAGAAAGTGGCTACAGCCAGAGACTTTGTCCGCACCAAAGATTGTGGAACGTGTTGTAATGGATCGGTTTTTGAGAGCTCTTCCTACTGCCATCCAAAAGTGGGTAAGCCATGGAGACCCAGAGACGGCCGATGGTCTTGTGGATCGTGTGGAGAAATACTTGGCTACAGAGAACCTGACGGCCTCTTCCAGAGACACTCGGACTTTCCACCCTAAGACCAGACCATCCCCAGGGGCGGATAAGAGGATTCCAAGGGGTGAGGGTGGAGAGAGTGAGAGGGTGGGAGCTCTACCCCAAGTTTGGCGAGAACAGCCTGGGAAATCAGCGGCTCAAGAGGCCGCAAGAAGGATCGTTTGCTACCGCTGCCGGCAAGCGGGACATATTGCAGCCAATTGCCCGGTTGTGGAGGAACCCATGCAGTGTGACTTTCTGACGGGCAGACGTCAGTCGCTGTGTGCGACAGTCGCATGCACTGCCATTCGAGGAACTGAGAAACATTTATGCAAAATGTGTGTTAATGGTAGAAATGTTGTGGTATTGCTGGATTCAGGTAGCCTTGTGACCCTGATAAAGGCTGAGTTAGTTAAAACAGAGGTCTCTGGGAATAGCAAGGTAGCTGTTATTTGTGTGCATGGGGACACCCGAGAGTATCCAGTGACTACAGTGTGTTTCGAGACCCCCAAAGGTACCCTCTCTCATCCAGTGGGCTTAGTATCTCAGTTACCGCATGACGCCATTGTGGGAAGGGATTTTCCGAAGTTCTGGGAACTGTGGGATGATCCTGAGCCCCCCACTGGTGCCCCTATGTACCAGGAATGTGATAGCCAGAACTCCCCTGAGAGTGGTGAGGACTCTCCGGAATTTCCCTTATCAGTATTGGCAGGGGAGACTCAAGAAACTGGAGAGGAGCCCACCTCCTCAGACGAAAACCTACCGTCTGTGGAGTTTTCTGATCTTGAGGTTCACAGGGAAAACTTTGCCACAGAACAGTTGAAAGACCCCGCCCTAATAAAGGCACGGGAAAACGTAGTGAAAATAGATGGCGAGTTAGTGAACCCAGATAATACCTGCACTTACCCATACTTCAGCGTAGAGAAGGACCTACTGTATCGGGTGGCAAAAAGGGCAGAAGAAACCGTTGAGCAGCTTGTGGTGCCCAAACCTTACAGGAAGTTGGTGTTGAAGTTGGCCCATGGGCACATTCTTGGAGGTCATCTGGGGACAGAGAAAACCCGAGAGAGGGTATTACAGAGATTCTATTGGCCGGGGGTGATGAAGGACATAGAAAATTATTGTTCCTCCTGCCCTGTGTGTCAGAGGTCGGCCCCGATGCCACATTTCCGTAGCCCGCTGGTCCCTTTACCCATCATTGAGGTCCCGTTTGAGAGGATCGCCATGGATTTGGTAGGTCCTATAATCAAGTCCGCTAGGGGGCACCAGTACATATTAGTTATAATGGACTATGCCACCCGTTATCCAGAAGCGATCCCTCTCCGAAATACCTCGGCCAAAACCATAGCCAAAGAGCTATCTCTTGTGTTTAGCCGGGTGGGTATTTGTAAAGAACTGCTTACGGACCAAGGTACACCCTTTATGTCCCGGGTTATGAAGGAGCTGTGTAAATTGTTCAAAGTGACGCAATTACGTACATCTGTGTATCACCCCCAAACCGATGGGCTGGTTGAAAGGTTCAACAAAACCCTAAAACAAATGTTGAAGAAAGTGGTGGATAGAGATGGAAAGGATTGGGACTGTCTACTTCCTTATTTGATGTTTGCTATTAGGGAGGTGCCCCAATCCTCTACGGGATTCTCCCCCTTTGAGTTACTGTATGGGAGACACCCAAGAGGGCTGTTGGATATTGCCAAGGAAACTTGGGAAAGTGAGAGTTCTCCCCACAGGAGTGTGATTGAGCATGTCGCCCTGATGCAAGACCGAATTGCACAGGTAATGCCCATCGTGAAGGAACATCTGGCCCAAGCGCAGTTAGCACAGCAGAGAGTGTACAACCGTGGAGCCAAGACCCGTACCTTTTCCCCGGGGGATAGGATACTGGTACTTGTCCCTACGGTTGAAAGTAAATTCCTTGCCAAATGGCAAGGCCCCTACGAGATAATGGAAAAAGTGAGCGAAGTGAATTACAAGGTCAGACAACCAGGAAGGCGAAAGCCCGAACAGATCTATCACGTTAATCTGTTGAAAGCCTGGAGGGATAGAGAGTCCCTAGTCGCAGACACTTGGTCACCAGCTCAAACTGGTTGCGTGATTCCTGAGGTTGGAATAGCAGCCACCTTGTCACAACCCCAACAACAGGAGGTTAAGGAGTTTGTGCTTCGCAACAAGGAGGTATTCTCTGAGCTGCCGGGACAAACATCTGGGGTAGAGCATGACATCATTACCCCGCCCGGTGAAAGGGTGAAGTTAAAACCCTATCGGATCCCAGAGGCCCGACGGGAGGCAATACGGGAGGAAGTACAGAAAATGCTGAACTTAGGGGTGATAGAGGAGTCCCAAAGTGATTGGTCTAGTCCCATTGTGTTGGTGCCTAAACCGGATGGGAGCTGGCGATTTTATAATGATTTTCGTCAGTTGAACAAAGTTACAAAATTTGACACCTACCCCATGCCACGTATAGATGAGTTGATCGACCGGCTGGGAACAGCCCGATACATGACGACTCTTGACCTCACAAAAGGGTATTGGCAAATCCCCCTGGCCAAGTCGGCCAAAGAGAAAACCGCATTTGTAACCCCAGACGGGGCGTTCCAATATAAAAGAATGCCGTTCGGGTTACAGAATGCGCCGGCCACATTCCAGCGGAAAATGGACCAGATGCTGAGGCCCCATCGGAAGTATGCTGCGGCTTACCTGGATGACATAATTGTCCATAGCACAGATTGGGCCTCACATCTGCCAAAAGTGCAAGCAGTCCTGGACTCTGTTCGGGAAGCGGGGTTTATGGCTAACCCCGAGAAGTGTACCATTGGGCAGGAGGAGGCCAAATATCTTGGGTACACCATTGGGAGGGGAGTAATAAAACCCCAACTCAACAAAGTCGAGGCCATCCAGAGTTGGCCACGTCCCAACAGCAAGAAGCAGGTACGAGCCTTTCTGGGAATCGCTGGGTATTATCGGCGATTCATTCCCCACTTTGCTTCTAAGGCTGTGCCCCTAACCAACCTGACGAAGGGGAAAGGGTCGGTCATGATTAAATGGACCCCCGAGGCTGAGGCAGCATTCCAATTCTTGAAACAAGCCTTATGTAGCCAGCCAGTGTTGTACTCACCCGACTTCTCTAAAGACTTTGTCGTACAAAGTGATGCGTCAGATGTGGTGTTAGAAGCAGTATTGTCCCAGGTCTGGAACGGGGAAGAGCACCCAGTCATTTACCTCAGCAGGAAGTTGAAGTCCCATGAGGTAAATTACGCCACCGTTGAAAAGGAGTGTTTAGCGGTGAAGTGG
Source organism: Rana muscosa (assembly GCA_029206835.1). Lineage (NCBI taxonomy): Eukaryota > Metazoa > Chordata > Amphibia > Anura > Ranidae > Rana > Rana muscosa. Next base: position 1,159,515,172 of record CM055122.1, read on the forward strand.
GCTCTAGATTCCCTTCGGTACTACCTGCTAGGTAGGCACTTTGACATGGTTACGGATCACGCTCCGTTAAAGTGGATGGCTCAAAACAAGGAAACAAATAGAAGAGTGAATAGGTGGTTCCTGGCCCTCCAGGAATTCAACTTCACAGTAAAGCATCGCCCTGGCGTTCAAATGGGGAATGTGGATGATTTGTCTCGAGTACATGAATGCCTGATTGCTGGTGTTCCAACCCCGAGGTTAAAACAAGAGGGGGGGGGGTATGTGACAGCAGGAAGGTAAAGTCACCTGGTTGCATCCAGGGGGGTAGATATATTTCGCCCAGATTCAGGCTTTACGCCGACTTATACAACTAGGTGGAGAGTTGTATAAGCCCAGCTGAGGCTAGTGGGCTCATGGATGACTCATACCTCTAGGGAGAGTGTGGGGCGTCGTGCAGACAGGGAGTTGATGAGACCAGCTGAAGCTTGTCAGCTCATTTAGGCCTCTATAAGAACTCCCAGATTCATTAGGTGTTAGCTCATGCCTGGATCCAGACCTGTGTGGACTGTCTAGGGAGAGTGAACCCCTGTGCGGTGAGACAAAGCCTGTGTGGCTATTTGCTTGGACATTTAAAACCAGGGACTTAGGGACTAGGACAGCACTAGGCTGATCCCAGTTGTTAGTTAGGAAACCTGTATGTTTAGTCAGAGGTCAAGTTGACCAGGATTTATTTTGTTTATGTTTCTTTTGCTTTGCTGTGTTTTGTCACTGTAAATAGAAAATAAACCGCACCTTTTTGATTTTGAAAACCACAACCTCCGTTTGCTGGGCCTGTTTTTGGGTGGGGAGCCCATCTCGGGGGTCACACACACCCGCTGCCGAGCTAACCCCCTCACAATATATATAAATATATACACAGTGTGTGTATATATATATATATATATATATATATATATATATACAGGTCCTTCTCAAAAAATTAGCATATTGTGATAAAGTTCATTATTTTCTGTAATGTACTGATAAACATTAGACTTTCATATATTTTAGATTCATTACACACAACTGAAGTAGTTCAAGCCTTTTCTTGTTTTAATATTGATGATTTTGGCATACAGCTCATGAAAACCCAAAAATCCTATCTCAAAAAATTAGCATATCATGAAAAGGTTCTCTAAACGAGCTATTAACCTAATCATCTGAATCAACTAATTAACTCTAAACACCTGCAAAAGATTCCTGAGGCTTTTAAAAACTCCCAGCCTGGTTCATTACTCAAAACCGCAATCATGGGTAAGACTGCCGACCTGACTTCTGTCTAGAAGGCCATCATTGACACCCTCAAGCAAGAGGGTAAGACACAGAAAGAAATTTCTGAACGAATAGGCTGTTCCCAGAGTGCTGTATCAAGGCACCTCAGTGGGAAGTCTGTGGGAAGGAAAAAGTGTGGCAGAAAACGCTGCACAACGAGAAGAGGTGACCGGACCCTGAAGAAGATTGTGGAGAAGGACCGATTCCAGACCTTGGAGGACCTGCGGAAGCAGTGGACTGAGTCTGGAGTAGAAACATCCAGAGCCACCGTGAACAGGCGTGTGCAGGAAATGGGCTACAGGTGCCGCATTCCCCAGGTCAAGCCACTTTTGAACCAGAAACAGCGGCAGAAGCGCCTGACCTGGGCTACAGAGAAGCAGCACTGGACTGTTGCTCAGTGGTCCAAAGTACATTCGGAAATCAAGGTGCCAGAGTCTGGAGGAAGACTGGGGAGAGGGAAATGCCAAAATGCCTGAAGTCCAGTGTCAAGTACCCACAGTCAGTGATGGTCTGGGGTGCCATGTCAGCTGCTGGTGTTGGTCCACTGTGTTTTATCAAGGGCAGGGTCAATGCAGCTAGCTATCAGGAGATTTTGGAGCACTTCATGCTTCCATCTGCTGAAAAGCTTTATGGAGATGAAGATTTCATTTTTCAGCACGACCTGGCACCTGCTCACAGTGCCAAAACCACTGGTAAATGGTTTACTGACCATGGTATTACTGTGCTCAATTGGCCTGCCAACTCTCCTGACCTGAACCCCATAGAGAATCTGTGGGATATTGGGAAGAGAAAGTTGAGAGACGCAAGACCCAACACTCTGGATGAGCTTAAGGCCGCTATCGAAGCATCCTGGGCCTCCATAACACCTCAGCAGTGCCACAGGCTGGTTGCCTCCATGCCACGCCGCATTGAAGCAGTCATTTCTGCAAAAGGATTCCCGACCAAGTATTGAGTGCATAACTGAACATAATTATTTGAAGGTTGACTTTTTTTGTATTAAAAACACTTTTCTTTTATTGGTCGGATGAAATATGCTAATTTTTTGAGATAGGATTTTTGGGTTTTCATGAGCTGTATGCCAAAATCATCAATATTAAAACAAGAAAAGGCTTGAACTACTTCAGTTGTGTGTAATGAATCTAAAATATATGAAAGTCTAATGTTTATCAGTACATTACAGAAAATAATGAACTTTATCACAATATGCTAATTTTTTGAGAAGGACCTGTATATATATATACACAGTATGTATATATACAGTATATATATATATATATATATATATATATACACACACACAGAATACAGTTTATTTATATATATATATATATATATATATATATATATATATTGTGAGGGGGTTAGCTCAGCAGCGGGTGTGTGTGACCCCCTGGATGGGTTCACCACACAAACACAGCCACAGCAGACAGTGGTAGGAGAAAACAAAAGGGTGTGGTTTTATTTGAACTATATACAGACAAAAAAAGTACAGCAAAACAAAAGAAACATGTAAATAAATCCTGGTCAACTTGACCGCTCACTACACACGTTGGTGTCCCTAACTAACAACTGGGTACAGCCTTGTGCTGTCCCAGTCCCTAGCTCCCTGCTTTTTTGAAGTTCTTAGCAATAACCACACAGGCTTTGGCTCACCGCACAGAGATCACACTCCCCAGACTATCCACACAGATCTGGTTCCAGTTTGGAGCATCTCCCTTAGCATGCTGGGAGTTCTTGTAGAGGCCCTAACGAGCCCACTTACTTCTGCTGGGCTCATTAACTCTTCCCCTGCAAGACTCCCCGCACTCCCCCTAGTGGTATAAATCGGCATAAAGCCTGAATCTAGGACATATATACCTTCCATCCTGGATGCAACCTGGTGATTTTACCTGCATGCTGTCACATACCCCCCTCTTGTTTTAACCTTGGGGTTGGAACACAAGCAATCAGGCATGCATGTACTCGAGACAAAGCATCCAAATTCCCCATTTAAACGCCAGGGCGATGCTTTACCGTAAAGTTGAATTCCTGTAGGGCCAGGAACCACCTATTTACCCTTCTATTTGTCTCTTTGTTTTGAGCCATCCACTTTAAAGGAGCGTGATCAGTAATCATGTCAAAGTGCCTACCTAGCAGATAGTACCGAAGGGAATCTAGAGCCCACTTCACCGCTAAACACTCCTTCTCAATCGTGGCGTAATTTACCTCATGGGACTTCAATTTCCTGCTGAGGTAAATGACTGGGTGCTCTTCCCCGTTCCAGACCTGGGACAATACTGCTCCTAACACAACGTCGGATGTATCACTTTGTACGACAAAGTCCCTAGAGAAGTCTGGTGAGTACAACACTGGCTGGCTACATAAGGCTTTTTTTAAGAATTGAAATGCTGCCTCAGCCTCTGGGGTCCATTTAACTATGACAGACTCCTTCCCTTTTGTCAGGTTGGTTAGGGGCACAGCCTGAGAAGCAAAGTGGGGAATGAATCGCCGATAATAACCAGCGATTCCCAGAAAGGCTCGTACCTGCTTCTTGCTGTTGGGACGCGGCCAATTCTGTATGGCCTCGACTTTATTGACTTGGGGTTTTATTACTCCCCTCCCAATGGTGTACCCAAGATATTTGGCCTCCTCCTTTCCAATGGTACACTTCTTGGGGTTGGCCGTAAACCCAGCTTCCCGGATAAAGTCTAGGACTGCTTGCACTTTTGGCAGATGTGAGGCCCAATCTGTGCTATAGATAATTACATCATCTAGGTAAGCCACAGCATACTTCTGATGGGGCCTCAGTATCTGGTCCATTTTACGCTGGAATGTTGCCGGCGCATTCTGTAAACCAAACGGCATTCTTTTATATTGGAACGCCCCGTCTGGGGTTACAAATGCGGTTTTCTCCTTGGCCGACTTGGCCAGGGGAATTTGCCAATACCCTTTGGTGAGATCAAGAGTTGTCATATATCGGGCTGTTCCCAACCGGTCGACCAACTCATCTATACGTGGCATGGGGTAGGTGTCAAATTTTGTAACTTTGTTCAGTTGTCGGAAATCGTTACAAAATCGCCAGCTCCCATCCGGTTTAGGCACTAACACTATGGGACTTGACCAATCACTTTGGGATTCCTCTATCACCCCTAACTTAAGCATTTTCTGTACTTCCTCACGTATTGCCTCCCGTCGGGCCTCTGGGATCCGATAGGGTTTTAGCTTCACCCTTTCACCGGGCGGGGTAATAATATCATGCTCTACCCCATACGTTTGTCCCGGCAGCTCAGAGAAAACCTCCTTGTTGCGAAGCACAAACTCCTTAACCTCCTGTTGTTGGGGGTTTGACAAGGTGACTGCTATTCCAACCTCAGGAATCACGCAATCAGACTAAGCTGGTGACAACGTTTCTGCGACTAGGGATTCCCTATCCCTCCAGGCTTTTAACAGATTAATGTGATAGATCTGTTCGGGCTTTTGCCTTCCTGGTTGTCTGACCTTGTAATTCACTTTGCTCACTTTTTCCATTATCTCGTAGGGGCCTTGCCATTTGGCGAGGAACTTGCTTTCAACCGTAGGGACAAGTACCAATAACTTATCCCCCGGGTAAAAGGTCCGGGTCTTGGCTCGATGGTTGTACACTCTCTGCTGTGCCAACTGCGTTTGGGCCAAATGTTCCTTTACGATTGGCATTACCTGTGAAATTCTATCTTGCATCAGGGCGACATGCTCAATCACACTCTTGTGGGGAGAACTCTCACTTTCCCAAGTTTCCTTGGCGATATCCAACAGCCCTCTTGGGTGTCTCCCATAGAGTAACTCAAAGGGTGAGAAACCCGTAGAGGATTGGGGTACCTCCCTAATAGCAAACATTAAATAGGGAATTAGACAGTCCCAATCCTTTCCATCTTTATCCACCACCTTCTTTAACATTTGTTTTAGAGTTTTGTTGAATCTTTCAACCAACCCATCTGTTTGGGGGGTGATACACAGATGTACGCAATTGTGTCACTTTGAACAACTTGCACAGCTCTTTCATAACCCGGGACATAAAGGGTGTACCTTGGTCCGTAAGCAGTTCCTTACAAATACCCACACGGCTAAAAACAAGAGATAGCTCTTTGGCTATGGTTTTGGCCGAGGTTTTTCGGAGAGGAATCGCTTCCAGATAACGGGTGGCATGGTCCATTATAACCAAGATGTACTGGTGCCCCCTAGCGGACTTCATTATCGGACCTACCAAATCCATTGCGATCCTCTCAAAGGGGACCTCAATGATGGGAAGAGGTACCAGCGGGTTACGGAAATGTGGCATTGGTGTCGACCTCTGACACACAGGGCAGGAGGAACAATAATTTTCTGTTTCCTTCATGACCCCAGGCCAATAGAATCTCTGCAATACTCTCTCTCTGGTTTTCTCTTTCCCCAGATGACCTCCAAGAATGTGCCCATGGGCCAACTCTAACACCAACTTCCTGTAAGGTTTGGGCACCACAAGCTGCTCAATGGTTTCTTCTGCCCTTTTAGCCACCCGATACAGTAGGTCCTTTTCCACGATGAAGTATGGGTAAGTGCCGGTCTCATCTGGGTTCACTAACTCGCCATCTATTTCCACTACATTTCCCCATGCCTTTATTAGGGTGGGGTCTTTTAACTGTTCTGTGGCAAAATTTTCCTTGTGAACCTCGATCAGAAAACTCCACAGATGGCATGTTTTTGTCTGAGGATGTTGGCTCCTCCCCAGTTTCTCGAGTCTCCCCTGCCAATACCGACAAGGGAAATTTTGGAGAGTCCTCCCCACTCTCCGAGGAATTCTGGCTATCACATTCCTGGTATATAGGGGCACCAGTGGGGGGCTCAGGACAATCCCATAGTTCCCAGAACTTTGGAAAATCCCTTCCCACGATGGCATCATGAGGCAAGTGAGACACTAATCCCACCCGATGAGAGAGGGTACCTTTGGGGGTCTCAAAACACACTGTAGTCACCGGATACTCTCGGGTGTCCCCATGCACACAAATAACAGCTACCTTGTTATTCCCAGAGACCTCTGTAGTAACTAAGTCAGCCTTTATCAGTGTCACGAGGCTACCTGAATCCAGCAATACAACAACATTTCTACCATTAACACACATTTTGCATAAATGTTTCTCAGTTCCCCGCATGGCAGTGCATGCGACTGTCGCAAACAGCGACTGACGTCTGTCCGTTAGAAAGTCACATTGCATGGGTTCATCCACAACCGGGCAATTTGCTGCAATATGTCCCTCTTGTCGGCAGCGGTAACAAACAATCCTTCTTGCTGCCTCTTGAACCCCTGACTTCCCAGGCTGTTCTCGCCAAACCTTGGGTAGAACTCCCACCCTCTCACTCTCTCCACCATCACCCCTTGGAATCATCTTACCCGCCACTGGGGATGGTCTGGTCTTAGGTTGGAAAGTCTGTGAGTCTCTGGAAGAGGCAGTCAGGTTCTCTGTAGCCAAGTACTTCTCTACACGATCCACAAGATTATCGGCCGTTTCTGGGTCTCCATGGCTTACCCACTTTTGGATGGCAGTAGGAAGAGCTCTCAAGAAACGCTCCATCACAACACGTTCCACAATCTTTGGTGCGGACAAAGTCTCTGGCCGTAGACACTTCCTGCTCAAGTGAATGAGATCATACATTTGAGACCTGGGGGGTTTTCCAAGCCGGAAAGTTCAGTTATGCACACGCTGAGCCCGGACAACCAGGGTGACACCCAGCCGTGCCAATATTTCAGTTTTTAGCATCACATGGTCTTTTGCTTGGTCAGGCTCTAGGTCATAGTAAGCTTTCTGCGATTCACCAGTTAACAGAGGAGCCACCAGTCCAGCCCACTGCTCCTTAGGGCACTTTTCTCTTTCAGCAGTCCTTTCAAATGTGGTCAAAAACACCTCTGGATCATCCTCTCCAGTCATTTTTGTCAATAAACGACTCACCCCAAAGGACGCAGTATTAGTGGAACTACTTGCCTCACTGGTCTGCGGACGTTGCTGCATTAACGTTTCCATTTGTTGCTGTAGTCTCTGTTCTTGCTTCTGTAACAGGTCTATGAAGCGGGCCTCAGATTGCTGCAGGGCTTGTTGCTGAGCTTCCAGACTCTGTTGCAAAGTTGCATTTGTCTGCTGCTGGGCTGTAAGGCTCTGTTGATGAGCTTGCTGCTGGGCTGCAAGGCTCTGTTGATGAGCTTGCTGCTGGGCTACAAGGCTCTTTTGCAAACCTGCATTTGTCTGCTGCTGATTGGCATTTGCTAGAGCCAGCTGTTTCAGTATTTCCTCCATGCTGGCCTTAAAAAAACTGCCACTGGTTCTCCACCAACTGTGAGGGGGTTAGCTCAGCAGCGGGTGTGTGTGTGACCCCCTGGATGGGTTCTCCACACAAAAACAGGCACAGCAGACAGTGGTAGGAGAAAACAAAAGGGTGTGGTTTTATTTGAACTATATACAGACAAAAAAAGTACAGCAAAACAAAAGAAACATGAAAATAAATCCTGGTCAACTTGACCGCTCACTACACACGTTGGTGTCCCTAACTAACAACTGGGTACAGCCTTGTGCTGTCCCAGTCCCTAGCTCCCTGCTTTTTTGAAGTTCTTAGCAATAACCACACAGGCTTTGGCTCACCGCACAGAGATCACACTCCCCAGACTATCCACACAGATCTGGTTCCAGTTTGGAGCATCTCCCTTAGCATGCTGGGAGTTCTTGTAGAGGCCCTAACGAGCCCACTTACTTCAGCTGGGCTCATTAACTCTTCCCCTGCAAGACTCCCCGCACTCCCCCTAGTGGTATAAATCGGCATAAAGCCTGAATCTAGGACATATATACCTTTCATCCTGGATGCAACCTGGTGATTTTACCTGCATGCTGTCACAATATATATATATATATATATATATATATATATATATATATATATATATATATATATAGATAGATAGATAGATATAGATAGATCTTAAACCACATAATACAAGTTAAACAGAAACTTCAAATATGAAGTCATTTTGTAATTACTATTTCATTAAAATCTGCAGCTAGCTTTGAATTTCTAAACGTAACAATCATTTCAATTACAATGATGGTGACAGTTTTAAGGACTTCCTATAAATGCTTATGTAATTGGCTCTCTGCATTTACCAGACATCTACAAATACTTAAAAAGCTGTAGAATTGTAGCAATTTGCTTAGTTTTACTGTCATAAATGTTATTTCTCTTTGGTATTTGTTAAGTGTGCTGTGAGTTAAAAGTTATGTTGTAGAGAGTTCAGTGTTTCTTTTTCCAACACAGATAGTGTTCATGTGATTATAGGAGGTAGAGCATCCACTTAGCAGTCACTTTTCAGTTATCTCACAAGCATAGCCTGCTTCTGTAGAAGTAGCAAGTAAGATTTTGTAAAGAGTTTTGCTAAACTCCTTGCTTTTTACATTTCTCACCTGGAGAAAAAACTTACAAAATGAGAGTTTTATGTTAAAGTGTGAATTTTTGGTTCCCCTTTGCACCTGTCTTGTGCATTGAGATGTGTTTTTATTAGTTTAGTTTATTAAATTAGTTGCATTAAGTCATCCAATGCATTTTGAATAGGCTGTCAAATGCGACAAAAAAATTAACAGCAATTGTCTTTATGACACAGCTCACAAAAGTGCACAGGTAGTTCCAATCTTTGTGTTGCAATGTACTGAAACACACCCTAATCACCCTGTGCGGTGCCGATTCCCCCTGCTTTCTGGCATCCCTTGTCTCTCCCCTGCAGTGCTGCTAGCTTCCCTCCCCTCCTCTCACACTGGCTGCTGTGGGGGATGATTCAGGATGGATGAATGAATGAACTTAATGAGTGATCTGTACTGATCGCTGCTGTGTTCATTGTTAACTGAAGCATAGTAGACTATGTTTATTATGCTTTAGTTTGTGAATGAACAGGAAGCTGTTCAGCAAAGAGCACTTCCCATTCGTTCACTGTCCAGTGCAGCTGAGGCTGCAAAGAAAGAGGTTGGGGAAGCTCTATCCTCAGTCCCTTCCTCTGTTTAGACCCTTGATATTTCACCAAAGCCCCCCAACGGGGCTCCTAAAAAAAATAGTAAAAAAAAAAATAATTATAAAAAATAATAAAAAATAAAATAAAATTGTAAACAAGAATAACAAAATTAAAAAAATAAAAACTACTGACACCGTTAACTGCTCTACTGATATACATATGTGTATTTGTGCTCTGGGGTGCACACCCTAATGCAATAGGCTGCACACACCAATGGTGTTGAGGTGCACCTGAAAGTGTGCTGAAGTGCCATTCAAAATGAATGACACTGTAACTCACTCGACCGGGGTTTGGGCCTTAGCAAAAGTTGCATACCTTAAATAAATCATTATTATAAAACAGCTAAAATATCACAGCTGAGACTTAAAGAATGAGTTATATCCTAAAGAACAGTTCAGTTGTGGGCTTAATTAGTAGAACAAGGGGCAAGAGACCGTATCAACAGATCATAATGATTATTTTATTTGCCTCTGCATTTCATTATTGCTCATAACACCAGACATTTCCTCTTTTTTTTCAGCTACTTGTTAATGTGATGTGTATTTCAATAAACAATGCAGTTAGATTTTCTTTTTTTTTTCAAGAATTAGGAGGTGAGGGAGAGGTTAGTGTCAATGCTATAATCACAGGCCACTCATGTCAGCAAGCTGAAATCTTATATTAGAAACTTATATTGGTGCTTGTGAGTTTGAAATCCAAGGAGACAGATTCTGGTTAGGCAATGACAGGAGCATGTAACTGCACAAATGCACAAAGGTGAGTCCAAAATGCACTTAATTAAATAGTGTATATGGAAAACTATATTTAAAAAAATAAATAAAATAGGTTGCAAAACAAAGTACCGGATTTTTGTTATTAGTAAAATATATTTTTTTATTATTTGTTATAAGATTAGAAGAATACTATTATCACCAATCATATAAATACTCCTCTACAAATAATGTAAATGGCAGTAAAAAATAGAGAGAGATAGTATGATAAGACAGAAATAGATAGATAGCTACAGTAGATAGATAGATAGATAGATAGATAGATAGATAGATAGATAGATAGATAGATAGATAGATAGATAGATAGATAGATAGATAGAATAAGGAGTAGTGATATATAGTACAAATGCAGAACAGATATAATAACACAATAACACAAACCAAATATCATATTACATTTTTATTGAAAAAAGCTGCACATGTCCTTGAGTTATCTATTTTTTCATTCCAATTGCATGTACTTTAGACATTCGAGTGTTCTTGAAAAAGCTAACTGGAATTATTTTAACATATCAGGTTACATTAATGTGACATTACGTGTGAAGTAGTACATTCTGTAATCTCTTTGGTGGAAATATTATGCAAATTATTTGTAAATGTGGCAGCCTGAGGAGCAGAGCTGAATTAACATCTTCCATTGTGAGAATATAGTCAATAATTTTCAGTTCATAAGATACAGAATTGGGTGCTCTGTGTTTTATTAGCAGCAGAAGTAGAAAAAAAAAAGGAAACATTGCCATCTCCTGGACTCTTGTGAGTAATACGGGATTGTGAATACTGAACTGAAATAGGCAATGATAGTGTTTATAAATATGGTAAATAATGGCAAAATCTTTAACAAGGATTAACAATGCGGAGATCATATTTTTCTATTGCATTGTTGTTAATAGTTGTCATAGTTTGTGCATCCCTAATAACCTTGATAAGAATAAATGAGAAGAAAGCTAAACAAAAAAAAAAATCAGTATGTTTAATAGTATATATCATAGAAAGGACATAAGAAATCCAGAAAGCGTTCATCTTTTTCAACTTAAGTTAGCCAATAAATGTTATATATTAACCACTTCAGCTTTGGAAAGTTTTACCCCCTTCCTGACCAGGCGATTTTTTGCGATACGGCACTGCGTTACTTTAAATGACAATTGTGCGGTTGTGCAATGCGGTACCCATATAAAATGTATGTCCTTTTTTTCCCCACAAATAGAGCTTTCTTTTGGGGGTATTTAATCGCCTATGCAGTTTTTATTTTTTGTGCTATAAACCAAAAAATACTGACGATTTTGAAAAAAAAAATATATTTTTTTACTTTCTACTATAAAACACATACAATAAAAAAATGTAAAACATCTAATTTATTCATCTGTTTAGAGTCCAATATTTATTCTGCTACATATTTTTGATAAAACAAATCCAATAAGCGTATAATAATTGGTTTGCGCAAAAGTTATAGCGTCTACGAACAATGGGATAGGTTTATGGACTTTTTTTTAAATAGTTTTTACTCGTAATGGCAATGATCAGCGATTTTTAGCAGGACTGTGACATTGTGGCGGACAAATCTGACACTAAGGGGGTTATTTACGAAAGGCAAATCCACTTTGCACTACAAGTGCAAACTACAAGTGCAAAGTGCACTTGAAATTTCACTGAATTGCACTGAATTGCATGTTAGCCTACAGTGGATATAAAAAATCAGGTTTCTGTGATGTAAAAAAAATAGACAAAGATAAATCATTTCAGAAATGTTTCCACCTTTATTGTGACCTATAAACTCTACAACTCAGTTGAACAACAAACTGAAATCTTTTAGGTAGAGGGAAGTAAAAATAAAAAAAATAAAAATATATGGTTTCATAAGTGTGCACACCCTGTACACACGATCGGATTTCCGATGGAATAAAATCCAATGGAATTTTCCAACGGAATTTCGATGAAGCTGACTTCCATCAGTCTTGCATACACACCATCAGACAAAATTCTGACCGTCCAAAAAGGTCCTGCTCAGTTACTAGGCAATCATGGGTGCCCGGCGGCCATCGCAGCCACCGGGCACGCGCATCGGGTCCCCAGTGACGTGGTGCGCGCGCGCCACCTAGTGGCTTGGAAAGGCGCAACGTCATATGACGTCCACCCAGAGCAAGAGGGTCTTCGTCCCGCCGTCATTTGACGACGGGCGGTAGACAAGCAGTAAAGTGGGAAAAATTTCTGAAATTATTTATCTTTGTCTCATTTTTTCACTTTACAGAAACCTAACATTTTACCAGGAATGTTTAAACTTTTTGTATCCACTGTATGTGTCCATGCTCACATAAGCGTTTAGAGGAGTTTAGAGGCAGTGGCATTTAAATGCAGAAAAAAAGTCCACTGCCAACACATCCAGGAGCTTGACTAGCGTACATGCATGTTAACGCAAGGTGCTTTTAGTGCTTAAAAGTCAATTCATTTCTATGGCCAGAATAAATTATTATTGTGACTGTGACGAACCCTCTGTTCTCAAACAGATCTAGGTCCGTAGTCAATGCTTCCTCTGTTCAGAAGCAGCACCTTCCAAGCTTCTTTAGCCCCCCCAGTCCACAGACACAACACCTCAGTGTAGGGTAAAACAAACCAACAGCTTTATTCAAGCACATGTTAACAGTTTTTCTCTTCAGATCACTTCCCTCCCACCCTTGGAAAACAGGTTGGGTTAAACTGTCCAATGACAATGGTGATACAGGTCAGGTGTGTTTAAAGTGGAGGTTCACCCGATTTTTTTTTTAAAAGCCAGCAGCTACAAATACTGCAGCTGCTGACTTTTAAAAAATGGACACTAATCCCTGCGGGCATGGCCTGGCACCGGAGCGAGATGGCAGCATAGTTGGAGAGCTCCGCCGCCCAGGTCTCCAGAACCGGCTATAATAAGCTTAATACCTCGGTCCTGCACCGCCACAATGACCGGGAGAAGTTCCTCAGCCACCCGGGCACAGCTGGATCCCACGACGCAGCTGAGCAAGACTATCCCTGCGATGTTCCGCACTCAGCCAGCAGACACGCAGGCCACATCTCAGGCCTCGGACTCAATTTTTATTCTCTCCGCGGCTTTCCCCTCTGCCTCCGCAAGCTTCCCACAAGGTATGTCCGAAGGCTATCCCACGCCTCCTCTGAGTATGGCCGACCTGCAGCAAGTGGCCCAGGACATTAAAAACTCCCTGCTCGCAGTAGCCACCAGACAGGAACACGTGGAGTCAGCCGCCATGACACATGCGGCGGCCATTCATCAAGTCCAATGGGCCTCCACTTCTCAGGCAAACCACCTCATGGACATGCGCTGTCACATGGAGGATTTGGACAATAGGGGCCGTAGACGGAATCTGCGTGTTAAGGGGGTGCCGGAATCGGCGGAGGGGCCCCAATTACAAGTTGCGGTCTGGGCTGTCTTTAATACGCTGCTTGGCAGGCCGCCTGACGCCCCAGTTGAGATGGAGAGATGCCACAGAGCACTCTGGCCCAGGGGCAGAGATACAGACCCACCTAGGGACATAGTGTGCTGCCTGGTAAATTTCATCCAGAAGGAAGACATACTGCGATTAGCTCGCAATCGGGCAAATTTGGAGTATGAGGGGGGGCGCATACAGCTGTTCCAGGATCTCTCCACTATCACTCTTCAGCATAGAAGAGACCTCCGTCCTCTGCTACAGGTCCTGCGAGACAGGCATATCCCCTATCGCTGGAAGTTCCCCTTCTGCCTTCAGGCGACGGCTGGAAACCGTACAGCCTTTTTGAAGGTCCCGGCGGACTTGCAACAGTTTTGCGACACCCTTGGTATCCCTGAGGTCAGTGTTCCTGACTGGTATGGTGCTTTCCTGCAGCAAGAGCCCTGGATATCCACACACCCTGGTGACACCCCAAGGTCACAGAGGCAATGGCAAAGAAGGCGCAGAGCTTTGGATGCCCCCTCACCACAGGAGCGTGGGGACATGGAGACGGATGAAAGCCCGCGAGCGTCGCCGTCGTCTGCCCAGAGGCGGACGGACCACTGAAGATACAGAGAATGGCCCACTGAGCTGGTTTTTGCTCCCCCCTTTCCCCCCCTTTTTTCTTTTGAGCCCATTCTACCCTGACGCTGTTTTAACAGGCCTACCCACTACTACTTTCACGGTTTCCCTAGCATTTCCGTACCGAAGGCTGGGTTCAACACTGGATCATGTTGTGAGTATGGCAGGTGAACTCTATGCAGCATGCGTTATGTGTCATGTACTCTTTTAGTCTTCCTGTGAGCGGTGATTTTGCCCCGGGCTTTGGGGTCCCTGACTTTGCGAGATGCCGGTGCTGTTGCTCTGACTTTCCCCTCCCCAGGCGCTGGAGCTGATGACACTCTGCTAGATAGACAATTCCTAGATGCTGCAGGTTAAATGCCACAGGTTCAGATGATGTCTGCTATACTCGCATTTTAAATGTCAATTTGCCTTGACCCATGTTATAGGAGACCCATGTCCCCCACCCCTCTCCTTTCCTCTCCCCTTTCCTTCCCTACTCTCCTTCCCCCCTCCCCTCCCGTCCTCTTTCCCTTTCCCCCTCCCCTCCATCCCTTATTCTTCCCTCCCCCTTTCCCCTCTCTCCTACCTCCCTTTCCGTCCTCCCCCTCCCCCCCTTTTTTTTGGTATTGGGGTTCAAGTACAAAATTCCTTGTGATGCCATTTTACCTTCTCCTGTTCAAGGAATTGATTTATGCAACTGATATGTTCATGTTGTGTGCAGCATATGTAGTAGTAAAGTTCAGGGGGCTTTGATTCTACTCTGCCTTGCTAGGTGCATGGGGGGGGGGTCTGTAGATTGGCTTAAGACCACCTTTTGTTTGTTTCATCCTTTGATTTATTTTTTATTTTTTTGGGGATGGAGGGGTGTGACCTCCGTGCTCCTCAGGAGCTGGCCTGGAATTTTATCTGGGACAGTGCTGTTGGGACATGGATGCCATGCGCTTGGGACTTCCAGGCATATCCTCAGTACTTGATTGTCAGTTTTTTGTCCATGCCGTTAGGGGTACAGTTATGCGATCCCCTCGTGGGACATAAGCCTATATGTTTGTGTGCGAGGGATGCTACCCCTGGGGCCTTCTTCCTCGTGTCTCGTTGGGGGAGACCCTGGGTGTATCCTTCCTCGTTTCTTTTCTTTGTTGGGTCTCTCTGTTGACTTACTTATTGTTTACTAACACTTACTTTGCAGTTGGCTCCTGGCAGTCCTGGGGCCTTGGTTTCTTCCTTGAGGATCCAGGCTTGGTGAGCAGGACTCCGTGGGGTCCTCGCACTCCGGGGGTTTCATTAAATTTGAGAACCCGGACGGCGAGAGACTTTGTGGTGTTTTATAAATTAAACATACAATATTGAGTACTTTATGTGCGGAACAATTATATGATTCCAGTAGCTGTCAGTGTTTGCGATGAGACTTGTGCTCTGTTGTGGGTGGGGGGAGTGCCGCGGGGTGCCCGGTACGCCTGTCATGGGTGGGCCTTCGCGACATGCCTCTGACCCCTGTCCTCGGACTGAGGTGTTTTATCCTAAGCTGACTTTATGTCCGGTGTGGGGGACCTGGGAGGTGGGATAGGCTCTTAATCTGCATCATTGGCTCACCTCGTCCAAAAAAGAAGGGTTTTTTCTGTCCATGGATGCGGAGAAGGCCTTCGACCGAGTGGCCTGGGACTACATGGACTTGACATGCGGGCTTATATTGCAGCTTTATACATGAACCCGACTGCTAGAGTCCACGTCAATGGTCACTTGTCGGAGGCCTTCTCCATCCACAACGGCACCAGACAGGGATGTCCTCTTTCCCCCATTCTGTATATCCTCACCCTGGAAACTCTTCTCCGTTGCATCCGGGAGAATCCCAATATTAGGGGTATTGAAATTTGGCAAAAAGAATACAAGCTCGCAGCTTTTGCGGATGACATTCTGCTTTTTCTCTCATCTCCCTTAACATCCTTGCCTAATTTGATGCAAGCCCTTGAACTTTTCCGGACTATCTCAAATCTAAAGATTAACTATTCCAAATCATTCGCTCTCAATGTCTCGTTACCCTTGTCACTCGCTGATCAGTGTCAAGAGAACTTCCCCTTTCGGTGGAAGACGGACGACATAATCTACTTAGGTATCCGGATCCCTGGCCAACTGACGGACCTTTATGTCAAGAATTTTTTGGCGGAACTGAAAGCTGTTGAACAAGATCTCCTTCGGTGGGATACCCCCTTTGACCTCTTGGTTCGGGCGGGCCGCCATCTTGAAAATGACGGTGCTTCCCCTCATGCTGTACAAGTTGCAAACAATTCCGATACACCTGCCACCTTCTTTCTCCGTGACATACAAGAGAATTTGTAGGACGTTCCTTTGGAAAAACAGGGCACCAAGACTCAGTTGGGCTAAATTGGTGCTACCGAAGCTAGGGGTAGGCACTGGCCTCCTAGACCTACAGAGGTATTACTGGGCTACTCTTCTGGCACGTATTGTGGACTGGCGGGTACATGTTCGCTGTAAGGGATGGGTTCTCTTGGAATACCTGATTACGGGAGCCGAACTGGGTAAGGTCCCCTGGTTTACTAGGTCCCACTGGACGTCTGATACCCAATTACACCCCCTTGTGGGTGCTACTCTTTTGGCTTATGAACAGGCCTGTAGAGCCCATGCGGTTTTGGCTACGGAGTGTGGTCTGACTCCTATGAGGGGTAACCCGGACTTTGTACCTGGCATGGATAAATCTTACAGGGAATGGCCATGTACGGACTGGCAAGCCAGGCATTTCTTTTCTGGTGACAGATTTCTCAACTATAAAGAACTAGTTTCCTTATCCCCGACCAAGTCTTTCCCCTTTTTGGCTTACCTCCAGATAAAACACTTTCTGGTTCATCCTTCTGGGAGAGGATGTTTCACAAAACCATCAACTGTTTTTGAGTCCCTATGCTCTGGCCCACCTCCCCAGAGGCATGTGATCTCGCTGCTTTATGCCTCGTTGTTCAGAGAACCCTTTGCTCCCATGCAAGCGGAACATGACTTTTGGGAGGCCAGGTTTGACAGAACGATTGAACAGAAAAGCTGGGAACGAGTTCACTGGTTTATCCATAAGGGTTCCCTGAATGTAAACACACAGG
Source organism: Rana muscosa (assembly GCA_029206835.1). Taxonomy (NCBI): domain Eukaryota; kingdom Metazoa; phylum Chordata; class Amphibia; order Anura; family Ranidae; genus Rana; species Rana muscosa. The sequence goes on from CM055122.1 coordinate 1,159,532,384, forward strand.
AGAATGGGTATAAGATCAGATCACAATGGTATAAGACGCCTGACCTTCTCCATAAAATCTTTCCGAATGTTTCAGACCGGTGCTGGAGATGTGGTAGGGACCTGGGCACTTTCATCCATATTTGGTGGGAGTGCACGCTGATTCAGCCATACTGGTGTGAGGTGCATGATGCGACAACAGCGGTCTCTTCGCTCCCATTGGAGTTTTCCCCGACTCAGTATCTCCTTCCTCTCTCCAAAATATCCAGGAAGAGATACCGCAATTCAGTAGCGATTCACATGATCAATGCGGCTAGACTGTGTGTTCCGGTCCATTGGAGGTCCGCAGTGCCACCGTCAATGAAGGAATGGGTAACACGCATTAATCACATTGCAGCGATAGAGAAGCTAATACACATTGCACAAGATAGGATCTCAAATTTTTCATTTACCTGGGATGACTGGTTCAAATTTAGAAACTCTGCAGAATACCAGGTGCTTTTGTCAAGGAGCGTTTGATTGGATCTCGTGTCAGAGATTCTCTCAGCTGCTCTGTACACATCGCGAAGTACGACCATTTTTCTCCAGTGACAAAATGGATGGAGGGGGTAGATGTTGGTTCCCCCACCCCCTCTCCTGCAAGTCTCCCGGAGACTTCCTCCCTCTTCACGCCCCCCTCCCCTCTTTCATATCCCCCTCCTCTTGTTTATTTTTTTCTTTCTTACTTACTTTTTTCTGTATTTTTCTTTTTTCTGTTTTGATTAATCTGATGATATGCGGAATTGGGGATATCAGGGTTACTTTACGGTGGCCCCTGTATTTATCAATCTCAGGTTGGGCTCCCCCTTAGGGATAGATATTAAGGTTTTCAGGTAGGCTCTGAACTACAGTATCCTGGGCCTCTACTTCCCAACAAGCTGGTCAGGCCTAGTAGTACTGGGTCCTATACAGAAGGACACGGGTTTCATTGCCGGTTAATTGCTAATTATCTTTCTGCTCCTAGGAGCGACTGTGCATATTTTGTTGTTGGGAGGTACATCATAAGGTTATTGTAATTGTACTTTGTGCTACTGTCCTACTTGTAGATAGAGCCTGAGCTGTTCTTTGTACACATCCTATTTTGACAATTGTCATGTTTTGTATTTGCTGTCATTTTATTTCTTAATAAAATCTTTATGGGAAAAAAAAAATGGACACTTACCTGTCCAGCGTGCCCGCAATGTCAGCAGACGAGGCTGAGAAATCCCTTGGTCCTCGGATGCTTCCTCCGCCATCCTCGGTGAGGGAATTAGGAAGTGAAGCTTTGCAGCTTCACTGCCCGGTTCCCTACTGCGCATGCACGACTATCACGGCACGCCGTCACTGGTCCCCGCTCTCTCCTGGGAACAGTGTGTTTCCCAGAAGACAGCGGGGGGTGACGCGAAGGGGCGGGACTCCCGCGGGAGTCAGAACCCGGAAGTGGATCAAATACCTGTTTTATACAGGTATCTGCACCCCCTCCCCCCTGAAAGGTGCCAAATGCGACACCGGAGGGGGGGAGGGTTCCATAAAACGGAGGTTCACTTTTTGTGTGAACCTCCGCTTTAACTTCTCAGTACACAGTCTTATCAGCAGGGGGGTTGGAGGAATCCCCCCTCCCTTTTTCCTCACAGCAAACACACTTGCACATCCCATAATAGTTGAGGCAGCCACAATAGACAATAGAATACAGTCCCACCCCAAACCATCACAGCAAATAGTCCAACAGCATGACACAGCACACATTATATATACATATATACAGCATACATTATATACATTTTACAAGGTTCTAGTGTGGCTGTAAAGAGAGTCCGACAAGTACAGATCAGACTGGGGTTCTCATTCACCCTGTGCCCCTATTAGAGACACAGGGTGATTTACACATAAGATGCGTTGGGGTAGCTGGACAGGGAGCCTCCAGAACTCTCCAGGGCAAGCTGAGCCGCACAAACCCCCGACCTAAAGTCACTCCTGTCACAGTGACTAATTAAATGAATTAACAACAAAACATTTAATGCAACAAGATTTTTTTAAGCCAAAATGCTGCTGCCAAGAGGAAAGACATCTATGAGAGCTAGCAATACATCCAGTGTGCATGAGGCCTTACTTACACAATGGAACTTTTCTGCACAAAATTATGTTTTTTTGCTACAAAAACTGTAAATTACATTATAATAGCAGAAATAACTTGATTTACAGCCAGTTACTGCAGCTGTATTATTTAAAAAACAAAACAAAGTGCCAGTAATAGTATGAATTGTAGCTGAAATAAAACCAGTGATGCCTGATGTCCAGTGTAATTGACAAATGATTAATTGTAATTTCCGCCCAAGTTAAAATTGACTAGTAAAATAGAATTACAATATGTTTCTTTGGGTGTTACTTGATGTTACCATTTTTTTTTTACCTCTAAGAGTCTCCTCCTATATAAGTATTGACAAGATATTCCTAAGCTGCTCAGGCTTTCTGGATTTCTGTCAGCCATCTTGATTTTGAGAAACTTTGCTTGCTTATACAATGGCTTTCCAGTGGGTGGCAGAGTATGGAGTGACACACTAGCATCCCCTGCAATAGGTGATATGCAACTACAGTATACAATCAGAACCCATGCATATACAAGAAAACTGCTTTGAAATAGCTGTCCACTGTAGTGGCCACTATGCATTAAAGGGTTAAAAAAAATTAAAGAAATGTGAGCAACACACAATAGTACATAATTAGCAGTGAGAAAAATACATCAATCAGAAAACAGTAAGGGGAATCTGATGACATGCCATTAGTTTTGATACATAGTATGTATTTTCTCCTTGCAGTGATTTCTTAAAATGTCTTGAAAACAGGAATTATTCTTTGTGATTTCAACCAAGTGTACTAAACCAGAATGTTTGGACCACATGTAGACCCAGTGCTACTTCTTAGAAACCTTAAGGCATTTCAAGAAATTGAACTAAATGAGCCTGCATACTGTTCTACAGCATATGTGTGCTAGATATCTTTATTATATTTCTGTGGTAAATGTCTTCAGGGTTTTTTGGATCAGGTATTGTGGCCCATAACATATCTAAAGTGACAGTTATTCTACTTCATTTGTCCCTATGTTTTATTTGAGTCTGGTATGCCTGGTTTAAAAAAACAAACAAAATGACCTTGTTAGAAGTCATATAAATGACTTATAAAGCACAAGTTTGGGTTTTAGAGAAATGTTTTAATTTTCCATTGGCTCTGTGATAAGTACAGCCTGCATTTTAAAGATGTGTTTGCATATGAGAAAGTTTAGAGTTTTGAGAGAAAATACGACTGATGGGTTGATGAATTACTGTATGTAAACAAGGACCCGTAGAGACAAGTAAGATGGGGGAATGATTGCAAGGATTTAGACAAAATAGGTAAGCTGTATAGTCAGATATATAGTATCAGAAATGAACCGTTTTGTTACCAAATGTCATTATTTAATTCAACTATAACTCTATTACTATTTTGCCAATTTGACAGCAGTGCCAAGAACTAGGAAAGTACACAGGTGATTATTTCTAGTGCTCTGTATAAAGATAAACTCCAGACAAACAGTTAAATACAGTTTAAATTCATATGGGAGTCAGTGGCAGCTGGTGCACCATTTTTTGGGGGGGCAGCAAACAAACCCCCTTGCCATGTCCGCACTTACCCCTGGCAGGTCACAGCTTCCCCAGATTCTGCCCCTGGCTAATCCAATCTTAAGATCCACCTCATGTCCGGATTGGCGGGGAGGAGAAGCCAGAAGAGAATAGCGAATATTGATTCCCTAATGTCACAAGTGAGTGGGTTCAGGGCGAGGTTCTCTGCACCCTGAGCCCAACCTTTTCAAAGCCAATTAGAGCTTCAGGTTCTAATAATGTGCTTAAAAAAAAGCAAAACTCTAATACCCTGTACACGATCGGATTACCGATGGAATAAAATCTGATGGAATTTTCCGTCGGAATTCCGATGAAGCTGACTTCCATCAGTCTTGCCTACACACCATGAGACAAAATTCCAACCATCCAAAATGCTGTGATGTACAACACGTACGACGGCACTATAAATGGGAGGTTCAAATCCAATGGCGCCACCCATTGGGCTGCTTTTGTTGATTTTGTGTTACCGCGTGTTAGTAAAAGTTTGGTGTTAGCCAATTTGCGCTTTTCAGTCTCCGTGCTTTTCAGATCGTTTTCTGGTGTTCAGTTTGTGCTTGTGGGTTTGTATCTATCTTTCAGTGCGTGTAGTCAGGTCGTATCTGTTTTCCAGTGCGTTCTTGTCCGCTCGTTTATGGGTTTTCAGGTCGTTCTTCATAGGCCTTGCTGTTCCTCAGTGCTTTCTGTTTAAGTTTGTTCTGATCAGCCGACCGGTTTCTAGCCATGTTAGAAGTGCGTTCTCATCGTAGAGCTCGTGCTGCGTATGCGCTTGGTGTTGCGGTTAATACTTTGACCCAAGCTCAGTCCATGAACAGGGTGAGGAGGAGTTCATGGACCAAGATTTGGTTGCTCCAGCGGGACCAATTCTTTCATATGCCTCTGCTGCGGGAAATCCAGGAGAATAATCCTGATGACTACAGGAATTATCTTTGAATGACGGACCCTGTTTTTCACCGTCTGTTGGATTTGGTGTCCCCCTATATTACGAGGCAGGACACTGTGATGCGCCAGGCCATCACTGCCAAGCAGAGGCTTATCACCACGTTGCGATACCTAGAGACTGGGAGAAGCCTGCAGGACCTCAAGTTCACGACAGGCATCTCCCCCCAGGCTCTGGGGGTCATTATCCCAGAAACCTGTTCTGCTATCATACAAGTCATGCAGAAGGACTATATTAAGGAAAGTTTTCTCCTTTAACATCACATTCTATGTACTTCATGTAAGCTAATGTATTGTATTTCTTTCACCCTTCCCTAATTACCATGATTGTAAAATGCTGTGAATGTCCCCTGTGTCCTCATGCATGCTGTAAGCTTTTTTTGGCTTACATGCATATTTGCCTTCACTAACCTCTCCAGCATGCTATCCTGGGCCAATACACACCTAGCCTTGTCACTTAACAATGTATTTTGTCAGCGCCATTGTATTGCTTTACCCCCCTAAAATGTGTCCAAATGTTTTGCTTCTCATTACATTCAGGCAGCGTGGTAGTGGCTTTATTTTGTATGCCCAAACTCAGCTAGAACCCCTCCCCCCCTAAAATGTGTCCAATGAGCCATCAGAGGGGGGAAGAATGTGATAATTGTGCCTTCTATTTTTGTCTATAAATACTCCTAAAGAAAAATGTTAGACTGATGTTGGCCAAGAATGTTTTTGTGTAATCTGCTTGCAATGTTATGTGCAAAAGTCCTAAATTATTTTTCTTGTTTGACTCCACAGTTTCCTTCATCGCCACAGGAATGGCAGACTATGGCATCCCAGTTTGCCGAGCGGTGGGACTTTCCTAACTGCGGGGTGGGCGATAGATGGCAAGCACGTCTGCATAGTGCCACCACCCCGTTCGGGTCATACTTTTATAAATATAAAGGTTTTAATAGTATTGTGTTAATGGCGGTGGTGTCAGCACACTATGAGTTTATGTATGTGGACATGGGGTAGAATGGCCGGATGTCGGATGGGGGAGTCTTCGCACAGACGGAATTTGCCCGAAGTCTCCAGAGTGGTGGCCTGGTACTACCACATGATGAGGAGAACATTGAGGGCCTTCCTTTAGTTTTTATAGCAGATGAAACTTTCGGGCTGGGACCACACCTGATGAGGCCATTCCCACAGAGGACCCTCACCCCGGAGAGGAGGGTTTTTAATTACCGGCTGGCCAGAGCCCGAAGTGTTATTGAGAATGCCTTTGAGATAATGGCCAGCCTGTTCCACCTGTTCCTTACATCAATACATATGGCGGAATACAAAATAAATCATATTGTTTTCACCTGCTGCATACTGCACAACTATTTACGCAGAAATGCACCCAATTATCTTACTACTGTTGGGCCTGAGGCCGGACTTTCTGACAATGCCCCGATGGGCCTGGATACTGGCCGTATTGGCTTGGCCCCCCAAAGTGCCCGTGAAGTGTGGGATAAATATGTGGAGTACTTTACGGGTAGGGGGGCCATTGCTATGCCAGACAATCTCTGATTTTTTACCATAAAAAGAAAAAATATTTCTGTGAAAAACTTGATTTGTCATTATTGCTTGTGTTTCTTTAATCTGTCTCCCAGGTTCTCCTAGTGCACTTGTAGTGCCAAGTGGATTTGTCTTTAGTAAATAACCACAATTGTCACGGTAAACAAGAACTTATTTTTCAAAATGGTATTGAGCATAGAAAGAAGAAGCCACACATTGTTGAGTAGAAAAATATTTTTACTCTGTGCACAACTTTTGCGTTATAATTTTTTTTAGAACATTCTAAACAGTGTTTTACCAAAAATATATTTAGTTTTTTTGGTTTTGCATAAACACGCATGTTTCAAACAATATAACATATAAAAACAATGGAACTTACAAAGTTCAACCTTAAAAAACTGAAGGCAATTTCAGACATTATATAGTATTTCAAAAATGTTTTGCTGTTGCCTTCATGAGATGGGGTGATGTTACCCCTGAACAAGCCAAATTTGTAATATGAACACAAATTGTGCGTCAAAATGGGGATTTCCTTCCTGATCCCATGCCTAATGTCAACATGTGCTATCTCCCATCATGGGGGATCAATGGACGTGTTTTTGGGGTGCAAACCCTTCCTCTCACCTACTTGAGTTGCGAGGAAGGGGTTGCACCCTCAAAACACGTACATTGATTTGCCCTGATGGGTGATAGCACATGTTGACACACTGTGTCCATCTTCCAAATTTGGCTTGTTAAATTACACAAAATTTTTAAAAAGTAGGCCACAAAAACGTGAAATGGTGGCATTAAAAACATCTTTATACTCTCCCCAAAACATCAATCGTGTTTTTAATTTGTTGGTCAAAACGATAGAGTTTGTGCGTTATAACGTTGATTTCTCGACTCATAACCATGAGATCCTGGATTATGATTTGTGGGCTCCCACTGGAGAAGGGAGGAGATTGATCTTCCACAAGCAGCAAATCACCTAAAATAACAAAAAAACACATGTCTTATAAATTATGCATGCATGCATGCATCTATTCCCTGAATCTGTGGTCTATGCCACTGACCTGTTGTGGTGACAATCTCACACGCTTCCTCCACATCTCCTTTCTCCACCTTTTCTTCCTCCACCTCTTCTTCTTCCACCTCTCATTTCTCCACCCCTCCTTCCTCCACATCCTAAGGTTGGGGTTCTCTCTGGTGCCCTTCTTTCTGAGGTTGGGGTTCCCTCTGTTCTTTCAGAGGTGTGGGGTTCCTAGCCTCCTCAGAGTGGTGTGCTCCAAGTCTCCGGTCCCCTATGAGAATGAAACAAAAGGTATACTTTAGCACACAGATATTTGATGGCAGAAATAGGAATATGAAACATTGCTTGGAAGTGGGGATCAATTATCTGTTTTGGCAGAGTTACAAGCTGAAGACAAGTTTTTTTTTATTTATTTCTAAGCTGGAATCCTGACCTTTTTTGTCCAAGTTACACACATGGAGACATCCCAAAAGTATCCACTGTAGCACCTGTGTGGGACACCCTAAAAAGGTTGTTCTGGTGTCCCACACAGGTGCTCCAGAGTACAGCTGTGGAAACAGCTGCTGAGTGTCCTCTCCTTTACACTGAATCAAGTTTGCATTTCACATTCTAGTTCAAAATACATCATCTAGACAACAATGTTTATAAACATTGTTTTAATAGAAATAGGCATGACCAAATGTGGTTTACCTGTATCTGTGCAAAATATCTAATTTTGTAGAGGATTGATGTTCACTACAAACGATTATACTTTGGCCACTACCCTGAAAGTTGCCATTTTCAAATATCCTACCAGTCAATCAAAGCACATGGAGCAACATGCAAGTATAATAATACAATTATTAATAACACAGGAGAAAAGCTTACTTTTTACTAGCATTTTTTTGATCTTCCTGTACTGCTCCGGCTCCCTCAGCTTCAGGTCAGACCACCTTTTTCTCAGCTGCTCAGCGAGGGCCAGACTTGGTAACCGGTCGCGGGCAACAATGAGTGGAGCGGGTGCATGGCAGCCCACTCTACTATATAGAGCCCACTTGTTTTGCGGATCGGATTGGATTTAGGCATTTGTAAATGGACAGAAATCCATTCACATCTGCTACTCCTTAGAGGTGAATGGAGGGTCCAATTGGGTCGGACTGACCATGTGAAAGGGGCCTATGGCTCAGTGCAGGTGCAGATCAGTTTGAAAGCAGCCCAGTAACCACTGCAAAACATATATGCCCATATATACACTGTGATTTTAGTAATAAACTTACCTTTAATAACAGTATTCTATTCTATTCCATCCCAGAGCAGGAGGTCGCAGGCCACATCAGAGGGCTCCGCGGGCCATGTGGTTTAGGCTGACCTAGTGTTTTTGTCTTGTGTTTTATCTTGCAGCAAAAATGCAGAGTTTTAAGGATCCTGTGATATTCAGAGCATTTATCAATAAATATAGAGAGCTCACAAACTTGTGGGAGGTCAAAAACTGTCTATACCATAATTGTGTGGTACGGAGGGCAACAATTGAGAAATTAGCGGAATATATGAAGACCTGGATCCCAGAGGCAGACTATAACATGATGAACAATAAAATTAATAATATGAGGAATAGCTACAAAAAATAGTACAAAGACGTCCGCGAATCCCGGAGATCAGGAGCATCAGCAGACCAAGTACATGTCCCCAAGCTGTGGTACTACAAACACCTGCATTTTCTGGATGACCATATTGAAGCCAGGGAATCTATTTCCAGCCTTCCCTCCATACTTCCCTCCAGCGTTCCCTCCACCCCTGCAGAGGGTGACGAGGAGCTATCTGACCTCGAAGAGCTGGATCTGCACATCTTTATTCAGGTATAGTATTTTTCTACACATTTATTGTCCTAGAATTATTGTTGGGAACTAGATGTTATTATTCCAAAAGTAAATAATAAAAAAAATAAAAAAATAGACAGTAGTGGCCAGAATTGATTGGGACAAGAATGAAAAATGCTGGGGTCAGAATGAGAGTCTTTTCTATCTATTAACATTAAATTTGCAACAGTCATGAGCTAAAAATTGTATGTGATTGATGAACCAAAAACTAAAACTATGTCCCTTTTTTATACATATATAGTATTTTTCTACTCATTTATTGTCCTAGAATTATTGTTGGGAACTAGATGTTATTATTCCAAAAGTAAATAATAAAAAAAATAAAAAAATAGACAGTAGTGGCCAGAATTGATTGGGACAAGAATGAAAAATGCTGGGGTCAGAATGAGAGTCTTTTCTATCTATTAACATTAAATTTGCAACAGTCATGAGCTAAAAATTATATGTGATTGATGAACCAAAAACTAAAACTATGTCCCTTTTTTATACACAGGATGAGGTCAGTCAGGAGGATGAGGCTCCGGAGTGTGGCATGCAGGAAGAGGCAGGGGTGAGTGGCAGCCAGGAGGAGACCAGGCCAAGTGGCAGTCAGCAGGTGCCTAGGCCAAGTGGCAGCACCCAGTCAGAGGTGCTTCCCCTCCAGGTCAGACTAAAAGGGCCAGGAAGATCACCCAGGTGGAGGAGGAATCCCTGAGGATCATAAGGAAAGCATCATGAGAGCTCCCCTCAACCCTGTAGAGGCCTAGGCTGTATACATTCAACTAATTTCTCAATTGTTGCCCTTCAACTTTATTTTGTTTCCATAATAAATGGATATTTGATTTAATTTAAATACTTGTCTATGTGTTTTCCTTGTGAGTAGGCATTACATTTCATAAATACAATGTGTAATTAACAAGGGAAACCAACACCAACCTCCTTGAGGGAAAATAAATACAAGATAATAATGTTGTTGTGATAACTTAACCAGAATAAAAAAATGATCTTGATTCAAATCACCAACAAAAACAAAAATAAATACAACAATTTTGGAGACCTGCCTTTAAAATAAAATACGAAGATTCATGAGATCACAAAGAAATAATTTTGACAGAACTCGGTGTGAATATCTGCACCGAAAACTAATTTTTTTTTGAGCATTAGAAAGATGAAAAGAATGCGCTACATTTAACGATGCAATAATTTGCAGCATGACGAATGTGCTATCTCCATTACGAAGGCTAGTTTTACCAGAACGAGTGCTCCCGTCTTCTAATTTAGTCTGAGCATGCATGGATTTTTCTCCGATGGAGTTCCACACAGACGATCGGAATTTCTTATCGTTTTTTTTTCCATCTGAAAAATTTAAAACATGTTCTATTTTTTTACACCGATGGATAAAAGTCCGATGGGGCCCACACACGATCGTTTTTTCAGATGAAAAAAGTCCATCGTACAGGGCATTAGAAACCAATGAGTCGGTGCCACACATGGAGATTAGGCGCCGCTGTGCCCCTTACGGACGGCCACCACTGATTGGAGTTGTTTTACCTTCCAACTGATTTGTATTACTTTCCAATAAGTCCCAAATTTTACACAGCTTTGCCAGCTTTCGTTTGATATTATGCTCTGTCTCATTATATATTGTACCTTTGGTATAATTGTTTTAGACATACCCTTATAAGCTAAAACTTATACACACTGTGATTCATGGAGTGGCAATATGTTATTTATATATATTCTTTTAATCAGTGGGATCATTTTTCATTCGCTCCTTTTAAAATGTTTTCATTAGGGTTGTCCCGATACCACTTTTTTAAGACCGAGTACAAGTACTCGCTGATACCGATTACCAATACTTTTTTTTTATCTCATGTGACAGTGGAGCATATGTCAGTATTTTTTTTTGTTACAATTTTTTATTTTATTTTTATTTTTACAATCTTTTATTTATTTATTTTGCGGGGGGGGGGGGGGGGTTGTGGACAGTGTCAGTGTGTTTTTTTATTTATTTTTTACAATTATTTTTTTTATTATTTATTGCAATTTTTTTTCATCAGCCCTGTTGGGGGGCTTTGGTGAAATATCAGGGGTCTTAACAGACCCCTGATATCTCCCCTTTGAGACAGGGAAAGGGACTAGGGACACAGATTCCCCAGTCCCTTTCTCAGCAGCCTCAGCTGCACTGAAAATGAATGGAGAGAAGACAGCGGCTCCTCTCCATTCATTAACTGAAACATTGTAAACACAGTTCAGTGATCACTGGCTGTACATTCGGAAAAGGAGCCGGATTTACCGGCTCCTACCTACGCTCTCCATCCTGACAGATTGAGGGGGTGGGGGAGGAGAACAGAGGGGGACACCAGTATGGAGGGGGACACGTAGGGGGACAGCAGCATGGAGGGGGACACGGAGGAGAAGAGAGGGGGACAGCAGCATGGAGGGGGACACGGAGGAGAACGGAGGGGGACACGAAGGAGAACAGAGGGGGACATCAGCATGGAGAAGGACACAGAGTAGAACGGAGGGTGACAGCAACTTGGAGGGGGACACGGAAGAGAAGAGAGGGGGACAGCAGCATGGGGAAGGACACAGAGGAGAATGGAGGGTGACAGCAACATGAAAGGGGACACGGAGGGGGACAGCAGCAGAACGGAGGGGGGCTGGAGGAGGATACGGAGACAGTCAGCGGTGATCGTGTGTGGGAGAGTTACAAGCACCGATCACTGCTGATTAAAAGCAGCTGAAAGCCACAGGGGGGGGGAGAGAGAAGTGGAGAAACGGCTGTCAGACTTTGAAATCCATACAGGGTGATCAGTGCTTGTAACTCTCCCACCGCACTGATCACCCTGACTGTTCAGGTATCGGGTGAAGCATCGGAGCATTTGCCCAAGTACAAGTACTTGGGCAAATGCTCAGTATCGGTACTGATACCGATACTAGTATCGGTGTTGGGACAACCCTAGTTTTCGTAAAAATAATTTATTGCTATGTATTTTTTTTTTTATTAGTTGTAAGTTATTCTTGCTTATGTTGATTTGCTTGACTACCTCAAAATTTTGAGTATATGTGTATTTTTGGAGGAGATAAACTCAGCAGATAGGGGTCTGGTGTGACTCCCTAATTGTGGCTATAGGCCCCTTTCACACAGGGTTGGACTGCGGGTGTGAACTTCTTGCTTAGCAGGGGATCTGTCCGCTGATCCCCACTAAGCAGGTGGATGACAGGTCCTTGTCCACTCTGCTTATGCAGAAAAACAGACACAGCCCGCTCTCCTCTATGGGTGATCGGATGTGAACAGACTGCCTGTTCATTTACACCCGACTGCAATCTGATCTGATTCGCTATACAGAAGGTGAACTGATCCCCACCTGTCTCTTTTTGGTAGATCAGATTGAATGTAGGCTAGTGTAAAATGGACACATTCCAATTGGGCGCAACAATTTTACCAACATGGTTGATCTGGGACAACTTAGAGCTAAATAAAATAAATAATTATTTACTAAATAAATAGTAAAATTAGGGAAAACAATAGAATACACAGCTTGAGATTTCTTGGAAACTCAGTCTGCAACTGTATGCAGAAAAGTTCTTGAGAACCCTGGGATTTTGGAGCAGAGATCCTGGGGTGATGGGAGATAATTCAGGTGGAAGAATGGAATGGGTTGAGGTTCTGGGGTTTTGAGAGGCCATTATGGTCTGTGTTTTCAAAACAATTGCTTTAAAGCATTTGTAGTGGTCATTAGATAATGATGCTTAAAATTGAAAGCCCCATCAGATTAAAAAAAAACAATATATAGGGAAAACCTCAACAGTAGGGATGAGCCGAACTGTTTTTTCGGGAGCAGTGATTTTAATAATGCTTAAAGTGAAACAATAAAAGTGAAATATTCCTTTAAATTTCGTACCTGGGGGGTGTCTATAGTATGCCTGTAAAGTGGCACATTTTTCCCGCGTTTAGAACAGTCCCTGCACACAATGACATTTCTAAAGGAAAAAAAGTAATTTAAAACTACTTGCGGCTATAATGAATTGTTGGGTCCCGGCAATACAGATAAAAGTCATTGAAAAAAACGGCATGGGTTCCACCTCAGTCCATTACCAGGCCCTTTGGGGCTGGTATGAATATTAAGGGGAACCCTGAACCAAAATTGTAAAAACAAATTGCGTGGGGGTCCCCCCAAATTCCATACCAGGCCCTTCAGGTCTGGTATGAATATTAAGGGGAACCCTGCGCCAAATAAAAAAAAATGGCGTAGAGGTCCCCTCAAAAACCATATGGATTTTAAGAGGAACCCCGCGTCAAAATAAAAAAAATAGCGTAGGGTTCCCCCCAAAAATCCATACCAGACCCTTATCCGAGCATGCAACCTGGCAGGCTGCAGGAAAAGAAGGGGGACAAGAGAGTGCCCCCCCCATGAACCGTACTAGGCCACATGCCTTCAACATGGGGAGGATGTCCCCATGAAGATGGGGACAAGGGCCTCATCCCCACAACCCTTGCCCGGTGGTTGTGGGGGTGTGCGGGCGGGGAGCTTATCGGAATCTGGAAGCCCCCTTTAACAAAGGGGACCCCCAGATCCCGGCCCCCCCTATGTGAATTGGTAACGGGGCACATAGTACCCCTACCATTTCACAAAAAAGTGTCAAAAATGGTAAAAAAACACACAGACACAGCTTGAGACACGTCCTTTATTAAAAAAGAAAAAACAATTCCAGTAATCCTTCCTCGACCCAGGATACGGAAAAACACGCCGCCACGATTCGATTCCGCCTCCACGGGAGGCACCGGCCGAATGCTGATAGACCTGCCGTGACAGCTCTTAAATAGCTGAGGGCGGGGTGACCCTGCCCCCCCTGACGCAACGGGGAAATGCTGCAGGGTTACCCAGTGACATGTACGGGTGACCTTGCCCCCTCTGATGCAACAGGGGTTTCCTGTGGTGTCAGAAGGGGCGGGGTCACCCGTGAGGCCACGGGAAAACCGCTGGAAACCCCCATTGCATCAGAGGGGGCGGGGTCACCTACACACGTCACGTGACATGAACAAAAAATTGGTGGTTCTTCTTAACCATAGTCATATGACGTCCACAGATGGGATCTCCCATCCTGGGTGGACGTGATATGACGTCCTCGGCTTACCGCTGCTACTGCGGGCCCCCGGGGGCCTGCAGAGCGGCGATCGGGGATCTGGCATGTCCCTCGGGACACAGAGAAAAGGGAGCCACTCAGGTGTAGAAATCCTCAAAATTACCTCCTCCCAGCAACCAAGGGTGCAGGCAATGCCAATATCAGCAAACAGGAACAAACAAGTCTTCTGGATAGCAGCACTTGGAGTGCTGCTATCCAGAAGACTTGTTTGTTCCCTCGGGACACAGCCGTTCCCCCATGGGGGTAATGAGCGGGCAGCGGAGAGTGGAGAGAAGCGTGACCTGCTGTATCCAATCACAGCCGGTCACTATGCAGAGCTGTTGTGTAGCGGCGTGCACGGCGCAGCGCGGTGATCGGGGCTGAGGATTTTCCCTTGTATACAGCCCAGCCCCGATCAGGGTAAAGAGCCAATGAAATTGGCTCTTTACCACATGACTGGCTGTGTCCAATCACAGCTGGCCACTAAATGTAAACAAAACATCTGTAACCCCGGTTGCTGGGTTCTCCTCTTCACACACCGATTCAGTGTGAATAGGAGATCAGCTAACAGTGAGTTACACATGTACTATACATATATGTACTACTTTGCCCAGATTGCCCCCCTAAATAAAGAGGACCTGTCATCTAGTGCCTGTCATCAGGAGTACCTGTCATCTAGTACCTGTCCATCAGGAGTACCTGTTCATCAGGATTACCCGCCACCAGAGTATCTGCCACCTTACCAGAGTACCCGCCACCAGAGTACCCGCCACCAGAGGACCTGCCACCTCACCAGAGTACCCACCACCAGAGTACATACAGCCACTTTGTCCAGAAAGGTGTACACCCCAGAAGAGGCATACCAAATACTCAGTCTGACCGATTAGAGCAATGTGGAGCTCTCACCGCTCAGTTCTGATTTTGATTCTGGTTTGGAATATGAGCCCCCCGAAGGCAGCACATCAGGATCTGAATCAAAGGAGGAAGCAGTCCGTCCAAAAAGAAGACGGTCTGAACACCAGACAGCTACCAGCAGTGCCAACAGCGGTAGACCCAAGGAGGAGAGGCCCAGTACAAGCGCTGCTAGAGCCCAGGAGGAAATTCCCAGAATTGCACGCCAAAGAATTAGAGCCCAAACCCAGCTACCAGATGCCTTGGCAAACCCATTGTGGCTGCCTTCTACCACAGGGTCAGCCATGATCCCTCCTTTCACAGCACAGCCAGGTGTGCAGGTCAACACTGCAGGTTTTTCCCAAATTGATTTTTTTAATTGATTTTTCCCTGACAATTTAGTTCAAGGCATCGTGGACCAAACCAATCTTTTTGCCCAACAATTCATTGCAACCAACCCCAGCTCCAGCTATGCCCGCCCTTTTGAATGGAGACCCCTAACAGTGGAGTAGCTTAAATTGTTCTTAGGCCTAACGCTCAACATGGGGCTTACAAAAAAAATGTATAAATATTGGTTGACCAAACCCATCCACCATATGCCAATTTTTTCATCGGCCATGTCCAGGTCCCAATATCAAATTATAATGCGGTTCCTGCATTTCTGTGACAACTCACAGTGCCCCCCCCCCCCCCAAAATCACCCAAACTTTGATAAACAATATTTTTTCACCAAGAAGTTTGCTAAACTTTATGTCCCTGACAAAAACATCTCTGTGGACGAATCCCTGGTGCATTTCACAGGCTGGCTGGGAATCAAGTAATATATCCCCAGTAAGGGGGCGAGGTACGGCTTGAAGCTCAACAAGCTCTGTGAAAGTGCCACCGGTTATGTGCAGTCATTCCACATGTACGAAGGCAAAGACTCCCAATTCCAGCCCCCTGAGTGTCCATTGTACATGGGAATAAGCGGGAAAATTGTTTGGGAGTTGGCATTCCCACTCCTCCAAAAGGGGTATCATATTTACATGGACAATTATTACACCAGTTTTCCCCTTCTTCGCCACCTATACCTAAAAAAAACTTTGGCCTGTGATACAGCAAGGAAAAACAGAAAGGGCTTCCCACAGCGTCTTGTCACCATAACCATTCAAAGAGGGGAATCGACAAGCTTGAGCAACGAGGAAGTGTTGGCTGTGAAGTGGAAGGATAGGAAAGATGTGTACATCATGTCCACCATCCACGATGACACCTCGGTGCCACTTTGCAGAGAACGTGGTACCGTTCAAAAGCCTTCCTGTATAATAAATTCATGGGGAGATGGATTTAAATGATCAAATGTTGCAGCCCTATCTTTCAACATGAAAATCCCTCTTCTGGTACAAAATAATCGCAATTTACTTTTTTCATTTTGCGCTTTTAAATTCTTTCATCATCTACCAATCAATGGAAACACCCACAACCTTCATAAAGTTTATTGAAGACATTGTCACTGCCCTGATCCACCAACAAATATCCTCCCCAGAAAGTATTGGATCCGATTGTGTCAGCAGACTACATGAGTGCCATTTTCCGGACAATATTCCACTATCAGGATCCGGAAGACAGCGCCAAAAAAAATGTCGATTGTGCACCAAAAGAGGAATTAGGAAAGACACCAGCTTCCATTGTTCTGACTGTCCCTCCCAACCTGGCCTTTGCATCGGAGAATGCTTCAAACACTATCACACTCTTGTAAACTATTAGCCCATATTTCTAATACTGCCATTTGTTGTGGAAAATGTTATTAATGTATGTTGTCAGATGTCCCCCAGTGTCGGTTTTTCTGTAATGCGCTCATGTGAGTGTATTTGCACATATAGACGTTGGTGGAAGACCGGTGGCACGAAAACCTTCCTGTGGACACAGCGATGTTTGCTCTTTTAGGGATGTTTGTTTTATGCCTCACCAGGGGACTGGCCACTTCTTGGCGTTGGCATTAAATGACTCAGAGCAGACAGATCTGTGTCCACGAGAACTATAGCATAACTATACGACAATTGTGGCCCATTGAGCCATAATTTTCATATGGTTCTCGTCATTGGAAGCAGTGCACGTCACTGCTAGTCTATTTGAATGTATACATGTCTGTGATTGGTTCTTTTGTTGTATTCATGTATTGTATTGTATTAGCTGTATTTAACATATCCTTATATGGTCATCTGCTTGGTGGAGCTCACACCCTGTGAGCTCACTTCCTATGGAGGAGGTCACATGTTGTGACATCACTTCCGGCTGGGAGTTTAATAAAAGACAGAGAGAGGCGTCGGCAGTCAGTTGATGCTGTGATGCCAAGATGAACCTAACAGTCTGGTGATGATGTCTCTTGATTTGAATGAATGGGAATCGAATGAATGGTTAGTGAATTTTAGTTTAAGAAGCATTATTGCATTAAGACGAAGTGTGCTTATTAGCACAAGGAGAAATGGCTGTGTGCTCAGCATACAGCCTAATTTCTATGACAGGATGGCGGGCCAACGGTAGAGCTAATAACGGCCTCTTTGAGCATCAGATCAGCAGAGGGGGAGTATGGATGCACAATCTGATGCGTAGGGAGGCTGTGCTTTGTAAAAGAACAAATTTTTAATCTTTTTGAAATGATGCTGGCTGGAAGAGATCGTATGTGTGTGTGTGTGTGATTTTGTCATGGATCGTATGCCTGTGAATTCGATCGTGTGTGCCTGTGTGGGTATGCCTGGGTGTGCCTGGGTGTGCCTGGATGTTTGTGTGTGGAAGCTGCGGCCTGTAACAGTGTAACTGAATGAGAAATGGAGATTGTGTGTGATTGGATTTTTTGTCTGATGCAGGACACGTGTCCCCATGAGTGTGATTGAACTTGTGTAGAGATGGCTGTTTGGAAAAGTGACCTTTGTGTGATGTATTGAGCAGCTTGTGCAGACAGTCATTGCTGCTGCATTGTTAAAGATGGCCACTGCATTGAGCCATGTGCTTGAATGGGGGCGGGGAGACCAGTGTTGGTGGGTCTCTGTGTATCTTTTAAATACAAGTTTATGATGCATATGGAAACTGTATACTGTGTATGAAATGTAGGTATAGATGTGGGATTTAGTGCAGCCTGCAATATATGTGTGCAGCTGAGCTGTTTTGTATTTCTCAAAGTTTTGTTCCTGTGTGCCATGTGCTTTAGTGGGGGAGGGACAGCCAGCATGGCTATCATTTACAATGGTGAATGTTGGTGACTCTCTGTAAATAGCATGCAGGAGTTTTGTGTTGGAGGGGCTACGCCCTGAGAGATGATAATCTGATGTTCTGTGAAAGCATACAAGCAATATTATACAGTGTGTGTGTGGTGATATGAACTTTGAGAAAAGAGTGTTGTTGATTTTAATGTTGCACATGTAACTAACATTTATTGAATGTGCTAATTGGCAAAGGGTCCGAGTTAAAGTAACTAAAGTGTGTGTCTATGGTTAAGTGTGAATCTCAATTGTGTAGTCTGTGTTTGTGGAGAAAAACATTTTTGGTTTTCTGGTGAAGAGATCCTGGTTTTGGCGGGAAAAACTGTGTTTGGTGGCCATCTTGAGGTGGTCCAGATCTCATCCACCATTTTGTTGTGGCCCGGCTTGTCGGCCATCTTGAGAGACACAGTTTCTCTTTAGCCTGTGGGTCATCCTATAAGGGAAGGTGCAGCCACCTTTCCTTTGGGTGTGATACCATGTGACCGTGCTGTGGCATTCGTCGGCTATTTTTGCTGGTGGAATTTCACAGCCTTTGGGGCAGATTTTGATGTTTGGTGCGAATTGAGTAGTGCGGTCTTTTCTGTGTTGGAATCTGGTGGACATCATTCTTGTTTTCCTTTGTGTGTGTAGTACGGTCTGTCCTGTTTTTAAAAGGTAATTTGGAGGCGCAGTCCTTGTTGGCGTTTACAGCTTGGCCTGTGGGTCGTCCCAGAGTGGTGAGACACCGGGTTGACATACTGAGAGGCTGTTTTGTTTAATGTTAAATTCGCTGATTTAAATTTGTTTTTCTAAGCATCGCCTCTTGAGTTGTGTAGAGTGGTATTGTCACGTACCTGGCGGTAGAGCCTGATTATGCAGAGGACGGCCTCCCTTACACCTCTGACTCAAGGCCCCTGATAGAGCAAACAGGAGGCGCGGGAGTGCAGAGTCGCACAGGTGCCTGGCAGGATCGCTGGTGATGGAGCCAGACTGGGATCCCAGAAGAGACTGCAGAGGAACACCGGTGCAGAGAAGACCAGGAGCCGCGGTCAGTGGAAGGCAGGTACTGGCTTCGTACAGGAACTCCACAGGCAGAGGAGCAGATGCGACAGCAGGTGGGATGGGAGCTCAGCAGGGCTCCGAAGGGCTGCAAGGATGGCAGGTGCAGGCTGGCCGGATCACACACTGGCAGACAAGTCCGGGACAGGAGCATAGTTTGGAGGGAAGTCAGGATACAGGCCGGTTACTATCAGGCTGGCAGCAAGGTAGCAGAAGGAGCAGGCAGATGCAAGGTCAACAAGCCGGGTCAGGTGCGGGCAGAAAACAGGAACGTCAAGGACAAGCCGGGTCGGATATCGGGAACAGGTATCAGATACTGGAACGTAGGGTACACAGAACGCTGTAGAGCAGACAGCACTGAGTTTGGGTACTGACCCAGTTTAAATAGCCTGCTTGGCGCCAAGGCCTGTCACTGAATGCGCGTGCGCACTGCGCGCATTCGCGCATGTGCGTGCGCACGTACGCGCATCAGCGTGCGCACGCGCGTCATTGGCGTTCTAGCAATAGCTGAGGTTCCTGGCCGTCTTCCACGGCCACCATCTTGAGTGCTGGCATGCCCTTCCTGACAGGTATCTTGATATAGCGCGGTCTTGCCCTGAGTGGTCCCGATGCACTTGCGAACACATGCACATGCTGGGGCCCATTTTATTGGCGGGATCTGGTTGACCTACCAGCAAGTCTTTGGAGTGTGGGAGGAAACCGGAGTGCCCGGAGGAAACCTACGCAGGCACAGGGAGAACATGCAAACTCCAGGCAGATGGTGTTGGGATGGGGATTTCTCTGTTTTCATTTAAGTGAATGTAAGCTATTGCAGGTTTAGCTGACTTTGCAGTGTATGAGCGGCGGTTTTTGTATTGAGTTTCGATTTTAAGCGAAAACTCTACATTACGCTGAATTTTAATGGATTGTAAGACTAACTTTAACTGAGTTTTTGTACACAGTGGTGTGTGTTGTTTTTATGTTTAAATATTTGGGAGTTTCCCAGAAGGCAATTCATTGTTTTTGAAGCTTGTATTGTATAGCCTGCAAAGGAGGAGTTTGTATTTGGGTCTCAAAACTTGTGGTTTGACTTCCCAGGGGAAATTGTTGAAATATATATAATATTAGCCATGAATTTTTTTGGTGTCTTAATAGACAAGGTGATGGGGCTAGGCTCCCCCCTCCCCCTCCCTCTTCCTGTACGTTGATGTGTAAATAAACCAGCTTGGTTTTGTTTGTTTTTTGAGAGCTGAGCATGTAACAGGAAGTTCTTTTCAGCATTTATGTATCAGCAGGAAGTTGGTGGGAGGAGTTTGGGGTCTTCTGAAAGGTGAGCAATGATATTTGTGCTTGGAAGAAAAATGTAAAGCATTTTGGCATTTGAAAAAGCGTGTTTTATATTTTGTTCCAGTTTTGTGAAGTTTTATACTCTAATACAGTTTTGGGTAGAGAGCAAACAGGGGGGCATAACCATTATTGTTGTAACACCTAGATGCAGGTAGAAAGAAGCCATAATATTGTTTTGAAAAGGGAGGATTTCATGGTGCTTTGAAGGTTGTCTGACAAACACTTTTACAGGGCTGCCAATAATCGGTTGAAGAGCATGTAAACGTGAGGGGTAGTACGCTAGCATACCGGGAGGCCGTGTAGAATAATCGGAGTACGCCGGTGCCAGTACTGTAAAAATGGTCACTAAGCAGTACTGCACCGAAAACTAGTGCAGGGACACTTCATAAGCGATTCGAATCGTCATGGATAATGTCGGTCCATGCGTTGGAGGAAAAAATTAGGCTCCACACCAGTCAGACAACTGCACCGCACATGAGGTCTGGGTTTGGGGCTCCGGACATGAGACCCCTTAAAGGATGACATATCTAGTCAGAGGGTACAGTAAGGTGTACTCCTTTGGAAGGTACTTTTGCTGGAGGTACGAGACCTCAGAATAAAGGTACCTTCGATGTAGTTCAGCTGTGGCTTCAGAAATCTGTAATGATGAGTGTTGATGGAGGTGTAGTACACATTTTTGTGATTCTCAGAGGAGGAACTATGGTTAAAATTCTCATGCCCGTTTGTTTGAACTTTGTATGGCTGGTCCATGTAATGTTTTCAAGCTGCTCTCATGTTTTTCCTATTGTATTTTATTCTATTTCTGAAAGAGTGAAGGTAGAATCCTGACTGTTTTTGTTTTTTCATTTTTGGTTTTGGAAACTGAAGTATCTCCCCACATTTGTATCGGAATGTTTGTATGTAGTAACGTGAATATGTTCGAACTTACCGCGGTGATCCTTCGATGCGTCGCGGCTGTATTTTTGTAGGAACGGGAAAAGTAAGAGTTACAGAGGGTTTTGTTTGAATCGATTTTGAAAGAATGTCATTGACAATTTACCAATGTACAGGAATGTCATTTTTGTTTGCCATTCTTTGCAGGTTAAATATGAAGGATAGAGTAATGCTTTTGCTTATAAGTATCATTCAGGTCCAAGGAGCTTCTGAAGGAGTATGTACATAGAGAACAGGTGTATGTAGACAGCTGTACATATGGATAAATACATGAGTCTAAGGAGGTAAAAGTATCATGGGCTATTTCATTGTTTCTTGTTTCCTGCACCACGCATTTCTTCCTTCAGTCTGTAATGAGGAAGAAAATGGGGGGAGAAGTGATAAATGTAAGAATGACTGTTTTTTTTCAAACAAATAACGTTAACCTCTGTAATTTTAACCAAGTTTGTGCCAAGATTTTCTTTCTTTGATATAATTTGAATCGGCAAGCAGCAGTCTGGTGAAGTAGGTTCCCATCCCAGATGCTAAGAACCTTTTGTCAATGGTTCCAGGTATTGTAAGCCACTCACATGTTATGCAGTGACCACAGTCCCGGTGTCTGGGTTATTGTCATATGAGGGTTGTTTGGAGGTCAATCAAAACAAGAGTCGTACTTTCCTCATTAGCTGTCACTTACATTCTCAGCTGATGGGGTGGGTGCGATCGCGGTGACATGAACTTCAAAATGTCTACCACAGGGTTCACGAGTCCCTCCTGGACCCTGACACAATAACCGGTTTACATTCTTTCCAGCCAGGTAACTGGGTCGTTGTAAAGAAGCTTGAGGGATGAGACCACGCCAGCCACTGCAATAAGTGGCTCAACCATGCCAAAGAATTGAGTAATATCTTTGTTTATTTATATTTTTTGGTTTGTTTAGTAAATTTTAGCAAGGGCAATGATGAAGAGCATCTCAAGTTAATATTTAAAGTGTATTTCCTGACTAGCTAAGAAAGCAAACAGGACCGATTGCTGGGTTTGTTCTGGGTCTCCACCGAGTTTTGTTGTCCCCAGCAATGACAGCGGTGCATGCTATTTATGATGTTATTATTGGTATGAGGAGTTTTGACAAAATAGTGAAGACTCCAAACAGACACTTGTCAATGGAATTTAACAAAACATTTTTAGAGGGAAAAATTGGTTATAGTTTTAATAGCTCTGCCTCTTGTCGGTTTAAGTATCTAGGCAGCCCACAAGTGTGTCTGAACTTTAGTTTGGTGTTTATGCGGATCTGCAGCTTATAAGATAATTCCCCCAATGCAAGAGGTTCATGCGTGCTGGTGAAACTGTCCCAGCATCTTATGTCGCGGCCGATTGCGAGAATCTGGTGTGAGAAGGTAAGAATGGCAGGGACAGCTGGAAGAGAATTGTTCACCAACCCCGACCAGGTCTGGTCATGGTTTCCTGCGTGTACAAGGTGGGGGGGGCTTGAGCTTATGAGACGATTGAACAATTCTCATCCATTGAGGATGGGATTCTTCATGTAACTGTTAAAGCCAGAGCTGTAGCTAGTGAAGGTTGGGAGTCCTTTTAAGGGTCTGGGAATCTTTGGGGATTTAATTTTTATTTTACAGCGGATCATGGTTAAAGGAAGTGGGAATATATACTGTATACTCATGTCGTTTTTATTTCTATTCTTTCTATGTCGTGGTGAGTGCTAGTGTTGCCTGATTGGACGCGTGACCAGAGCTTCCTTTATGAGATGCCCCGAAGCCGGACCTACGTACAAGACACAGAGGATCACAGACGGATTACTACAGCTCACCATGTCATGTCCTCCTTATAAGTAATGCTCCTGAAGAACAGAGTCTACATGTCAAGCCGTGTTTTTGTTTTTATGGACTCGTATGGACTGTAATGCCGCGTACACACGACCGTTTTTAATGTCATTGAAAAAACAACGTCTTTCTCGATGTGATTCTTCTCAAGCCTGCCTTGCCTACACACGATCGTGAAAAAAAATGCTTGAACAAAGCGTGGTGACGTACAAAACGTACAACTGCACTATAAAGGGGAAGTTCCATTCAGATGGCGCCACCCTTTGGGCTGCTTTTGCTGATCCTCATGTTAGTAAAGTTTGGTGAGAGACGATTCGCATTTTTCAGCCTTGTGCTCTTCAGTCCGTTACAGCGTGACAAATGTACTATCTCCATTATGAACGCTAGTTTTACCAGAACGAGCGCTCCCCTCTCATAACTTGCTTCTGAGCATGCACTTCTTTTTCACGTCGTTAAAGCCTACACACGGCCGTTTTTCACGACGAGAAAAACGATGACGTGAAAAACAATGAGAAAAAATAGAGCATGTTCCAAATTTTTAATTCCCATTTTTCACGTCACGAAAAATGCTCTGGAGTCTACACACAATCTTTTTTAATGACCAAATTAAAAAATTTCATTTTTCTTGTCATGAAAAACGGTTGTGTGTACGCGGCATAAGGACTGATTCATTTCCAGGTGTAAGAAGGAGGTCAAGTTTCATCGATGGACACGTGGGAGCCATTGACAAAAAAAGGAGGACTGTTGTGGAAAATTTTATTAATGTATGTTGTCAGATGTCCCCCAGTGTCGATTTTGCTGTAATGCGCACATACAGACGTTGGTGGAAGACCGGTGGCGCAAAAATCTTCCTGTGGACACAGCGATGTTTGCTCTTTTAAGGATGTTTGTTTTATGCCTCACCAGGGGACTGGCCACTTTTTGGCGTTGGCATTAAATGACTCTGAGCCGACAGATCTGCATCCACGAGAACTATAGCATAACTATATGACAATTGTGGCCCATTGAGCCATAATTTTCATATGGTTCCCATCATTGGAAGCAGTGCACGTCACTGCTAGTCTATTTGAATGTATACATGTCTGTGATTGGTTCTTTTGTTGTATTCATGTATTGTATTGTATTAGCTGTATTTAACATATCCTTATATGGTCATCTGCTGGGTGGAGCTCACACCCTGTGAGCTCACTTCCTATGGAGGAGGTCACATGTTGTGACATCACTTCCGGCTGGGAGTTTAATAAAACACAGAGAGAGGCGTCGGCGGTCAGTTAATGCTGTGATGCCGAGATGAACCTAACAGTCTGGTGATGATGTCTCTTGATTTGAATGAATGGGAATCTAATGAATGGTGAGTGAATTTTAGTTTAAGAAGCATTATTGCATTAAGACAAAGTGTGCTTATTAGCACAAGGAGAAATGGTTGTGTGCTCAGCATACAGCCTAATTTCTATGACACATTTCCCTGTTTTCAATTTCTGTCCTGAATATTTCCCTGGTGCCTCAACCAACTATATCATTGTCTTCCATGTGAACTGACCCTGGCCTTTTTCTTGACTATGCCTCTGCCTACCGTCTGCATAGTTTATCCGCCATGTTTCTTCCTTTCACGTGAACTGACCCTGGACTGTATCGACTATGCCTCTGCCTACTGTCTATTTCTGTCTTTTACCTGCACTGACCTCGGCCTGTTGACCATGTGTTTGCCTGCCCCTTGGACTGATCTTTCACCCTGCTACACAGGGGTCTCACATATGTGAGGGGCTCCAGAATAGTGTTCTGAGTTGAGAAAACCAGGTTTTGGTTTTCTGTGTTTTGGGTGGGAGAAGCCTCTACCCCGTCCCCATTCTTTCCTGACCAATGCCCTAAGCTTGATGGTCCTGCCTGCTCCCTGGACAAATACTCTGGCTGTGCTGACCATTCCTCTGCCTGCTGCATGTACTAACTATGGACAGTATTCTTGCCTGCTGCATGGACAATCCTTTGATCCTTTTGCTGCTGTTGACCACATCCCTGCCTGCTATCTGGACCAATGCTTTGGCTGTGCTGACAACATCGCTACCTGTACTGACTATTCCTGCCTGCTGCCTGTTATGCTGTCGCTGTCCGCGTTCCCGCCTGCTGCCTGGACCGATTCTCTCCTCTGTAAACCACTGAACTGCTAAAATTGCAGGTAATCTTTTCTTTACCTTTTTCTCAGCAGAATGTATTTTGGTTTGTAATTGGTATGTACAGTACATGCTATGTGTTAGAAATATGAAGGGCCTTCAACAATGTGATAGTTTGGCAGAAATGTATGTGTGTAATTTATGCTCCTAGAGCGCCTGACAGTGCTAACTTTGATGTTGGGCCTCTGTATGTGGCCAGGCTATGTAAAAGTCTAACACTGGTATCGCCATACTCAGGAGGAGTAGCAGAATGTATTTTGGGGTGTCTTTTTTGCTATGTACATGCTGTGTGTTGGAAATATGTTATAAATGAAAAAAATGAACCATTCAAAAGACTCATTATGCCTCAGAGATTATACGTTGGGGTTTTAGCTTTCCAAAATGGGGTCATTTGTTGGGCTTTTTTTATTGTCCTGGTGCTCCAGGGTCTTCAAAACTGTAATAGGTGGTTGAGAAATAAGATGTGCTTGTAGAACGCTTGACGGTGCTACTTCAATGTTGGGTCTCTGTATGTGGCCAGGCTGTGTAAAAGTCTCACACATGTGGTATCGCCATACTTGGGAGGAGTAGCAGAATGTATTTTGGGGTGTCAGTTTTGCTATGTACATGCTATGTGTTGGAAATATCTTATAAATGGACAACTTTGTATAAAAAAATGCGTTTTCATTTTTTTTCCACATATTCCAAAAACTTCTGGAAAAAAATGAACCATTCAAAAGACTCATCATGCCTCATAGATTATACGTTGGGGTGTTAGCTTTCCAAAATGGGGTCGTTTTGTGGGCGTTTCCATTTACCTGGTGCTCCAGGGCCTTCAAAAGTGTGATAGGTTGTCAAATGAGATGTGCAATTTATGCTCGTAGAACTCCTGACGGTGCTACTTGGATGTTGGGCCTCTGTATGTGGCTAGGCTGCGTAAAAGTCTCACACATGTGGTATTACTATACTCAGGAGGAGTATCAGAATGTATTTTTGGGTGTCATTGCAAGTATGCATGTGCTGTGTGAGAGAAATAACTTGGTATTATGACAATTTTGTGTAAAAAAGAAAATCCCAAGAATTGTGGGAAAAAATTACAACTTCAAAAAACTCACTATGCCTCTTACTAAATACCCTGAAATGTCTGCTTTACAAAAAGGGGTAATTTGGGGGGTATTTGTACTTTCCTGGCTTGTTAGAGTCTCAAGAAATGAGATAGGCCTTCAGTACACCAAGTGTGATCATGTGTGATAATTTTTCATTGCACCATAGCTTGTAGACTCTATAACTTTCACAGAGACCAAATAATATACACTAATTTGGGTTATTTTTACTAAAGATATGTAGCAGTATACATTTTGGCCCAAATTTTTGAAGAAAATTAAAAATTTCGCTTATACTGCAAAAAAAAAAAAAAAACAGCAGTGATTAAATACCACCAAAAGAAAGCTCTGTTTGAGGGAAAAAAATTATAAAAATGTTGTTTGGGTAGAGTGTAGCATGACTGAGTAATTGTCATTCAAAGTGTGAGAGTGCTGAAAGCTAAAAATTGGTCTGGGAAGGAAGGGTGTATAAAAGCCCTGTATTGAAGTGGTTAATATCCATACCAGACCTGAAGGGCCTGGTATGGAATTTGAGGGGACCCCCACGCAATTTTTTTTTCAATTTGGGTTTGGTTTGCAGGTTTTTATTGCATCAGAGGGGGTGGGGTCACCCGCACATCACTGGGGAAGCCCAGGTTTCCCCTTATGTCAGAGGGGGGCGGGGTCACATGACTGGTGGCCCCACCCTCAGCTACTTAAGAGCTGTCACTGGCTGTAGCCGCGTCATTCCCGGGGTGTCTCCACTCCGGTGAAGAGAGGACCGTGTGCTGTTCCTCGCTGTGCTGGACATCATCATTGGAGCCTGGACCCCGGAGAGGAGAGATCATCCATCGCTGGACCCCGGAGAGGAGATCACCCATCACAGGATACCGAGAGTGGATTACCACCACTGGAATCTTTCTTTTATTTATTTTTTATTTTTAATAAAGGACTTTTCCCAAAGGTGTCTGTGTGTTTTTTTTTACACTTTCTTTGTGAAATGGTAGGGGTACAATGTAACCCTTACCAATTCACATAGGGGGGGCGTGATCTGGGGGTCCCCTTTGTTAAAGGGGTTTTCCAGATACCGATAAGCCCCCTGCCCGCAGACCCCCACAACCACCGGGCAAGGGTTGTGGGGATGAGGCCCTTGTCTCCATCAACATGGGGACATGGTGCTTTGAGGGGTCACAGACCCCCAAAGCATCCTCCCCAGGTTGAGGGCATGTGGCCTGGTACAGTTCAGGAGGGGGGGGGCGCTCTCTCGTCCCCCCCCCCCTCTTTTCCTGCAGCCTGCCAGGTTGCGTGCTCAGATAAAGGGTCTGGTATTTATTTTTGGGGGGAACTCCACGCCATTTTTTTTTTAATTTGGGGTGGAGTTCCCCTTAAAATCCATACCAGACCCTTCAGGTCTGGTATGGATATTTGAGGGGAACCCCACATCATATTTTTTAAAAACATTTTTATTTTATTTATTTTATTTTTTTAAATTTGACGCAGGGTTCCCTTTAATATCCATACCAGACCTGAAGGGCCTGGTAATTGAATTTGGGGGGACCCCCACGCATTTTCTTTTTTATCAATGACTTTTCTCTGTATTGCCGGGAGCCGACAATTCATTATAGCCGCGAGTGCTTTTAAATTACTTTTTTTTCTTCAGAAATGACACTTTGTGCAGGGACAGTTCTAAGCACGGGAAACAAGCGCTTCTTTACAGGCATACTATACACATCCCCTAGGTATGAAATTTAAAGGAATATTTCACTTTTATTGTTTCACTTTAAGCATTATTAAAATCACTGTTCATTGATACATGTCCCCTGGGGCAGGACCCGGGTCCCCAAACACTTTTTATGACAATAACTTGCATATAAGCCTTTAAAATTAGCACTTTAGATTTTTCATGTTCGAGTCCCATAGACTTTAACGGTGTTCGGATGTTCGAACAAACTTATTGCCTGTTCACAAGTTCTGGTGCGAACCGAACTGGGGGGTGTTCGGCTCATCCCTAGAGCTGACGATAATCCAGCAATGCACAGGTCTCAGCAGCAGGTTTATATAGGCCAGGAGGCACCAGCATCTGTCACGTTGTGTGCGCCATTGCCCATACACGTGCCTGTTAGTGTTGTTGCGCATCAGCGTATGCCAATATGCACGAGAGCATGCCTGATGTGGCCACGATGGGTATTGGCAAGATTGCCAGTTCTTTGGCCATTTCCCTGACAGGTGCTGTTTTCTATCTGCTGCCTTAATATTCCTATGACATGGGGCATCTTCCCCGATGACTTAAAAGGGCACATTGTGATCATGATAGCTATGTACAGGTGAGTAAGAATAGTAAGAATGTAATAGCAAAGGCAGGATTTGGGAAAAAATAAATAAAAAATAAGCATATCAGAAAATCCAGGAAGTCTTCCAAACACAATTAGCAAACTGTTAAAACAAATGTAGCCAGTGACGCCCCCCCGCTAATCCTGCCACAAACACAGGCAGCAGCGCTGTGACATCCTGTGCTCCCTCCCCTGCTTCCTCATTGGCAGGGGGAGAGAGCCAATGCTTGGACAGGACTGCAGCAGCAGGAGCAAAGGAGTCTGGGACATGTAGTCCAAAATACAGGCAACCCTATGTTAATCCCTGCAGGGCAAACTACACACCCCAGCCTGCCCAGGAGATGGAAGAGTGAAGCTGAGAGAAAGAATCAAGGAGGCTGCCTGGGAGCTGAAGGAGAGACCACGAGGCATGGAGAAGACTGGATGCTGGAGAGGGGTGCTGCCATCCAGGGTCTGTGTGCCTGTTCCTAACACAGTTCCACGACTGGTCACAGATATCCCCCCCAGAGAGGGACCCTGGGTAAAATTCCATGCGCATTCCTAAAGGGGTGAGATGTTCCAGTTGTGGGATAGCCACTTGGGAAACCTGGAGAGTGTGCCTGGCAGGACATCTCCTTTGAGCCTTGGTTGCAGGATTGGTGTGTGGGCACGTGCCCATCGTACAGATAAACAGAGAACACTGTGTTGCACTCACCTTCCCCCTGCTAGGCAGAAACTGCTTTAGAGCTATAAAGTAAATTTTTGTTCACTCTGCAAAACAGATTACCTAAAGTGCACCAACAAGGAGCTAGCTGAAGATACTGAACATATACACTGTCCGGATTTCCATATCCCTGCTCTGTATACTCAGTGGCCCTTATACTCAGAAACTCAGTGGCACTTACACTAATTAAGGAGGAACTCTAACTTCCATACTAAAGCTGGGTTCACACCTATGCGAATCGTATGTGTTTTCTCAGCATCCAATTCGCATAGCAGGAGAATGTGACCACCTCTCTATGGAGCCGGTTCACATATCTCTGGGGCGGCTATGAAGCGCACTGCACAGAAACACTGTGCGTCTATAGCTCAGTTTCAGGGCCAAATTCAGGCAAAGATTCAGCCCTGATTCGTCCCTGAAACGCATTCCTGTGCGATCCACAGCCGATTTAGATGTGAACCGAGCCTAAAGCTAATATAGTTGCACATGGTGCTATGTTTATAAAGTCCAGTACTGTAATTTCAGGATTTCAGGGAGACAGACTGGCCTACATCAAGCCACCTCTGTTTCCCCTTTATGCCTGAGCACATAGGCTATACCTGAGTCATTTGAAGTGGTTAAACTGTGTTAACTTTATAACCTGCCTTTGCATTTATAGATATACTGTTTATATCAGTTTTAAATTGTTTTATTTCTCTGTGTCATCAATACTGTCGTTCTATTACCAAAGGCGCTTAGTAAAGGTACTTTCTGTTCAACTACTATTTGTATCTATTTACTGTTGTGCTGCAGTGATATTGTCGGTGTGCCAGAGGGGTGGAGACTGTTCTTTGGGTCAAGAGGCAGAACACAGAACCAAATATACTCAAGCAGCTCCTTCAGGGGAAGTGCTATACAAAGACCAATAAAATAACAAAAATCTAGTTGGACTGGACAGCGAGTCTTAAAGGCATATGTATGTTTGTAAAAAAAAGCTAAGACAAAAAAGTGGAAGGGATTTGGGTGTTTTCTAAGTCTTCTTTCAGACTATTTCTGAAGAAAGGCATCTGTGAAGAGTGGGACAGGGTTGAGTCTGTATGGGCAAATAAATACAGTGAAAGTGATAAATAAAAAGTACCAAAATTTGCACTAATTGCTATGAGTTATTCTGAACCCTGTCATGTCAGACGTGTTAAGAGCCCTACTTTTCATGAGACTTAAAGGAGAAGTAAATATTTTTTTTTCCTGATTCATACTTACCTAGGTGGATGCAGCATCGGTCCAATGCTGCATCTATCCCCCGACACCTCTACACTGAAAACTGATCAATCGAACACCTCTGATCACTCGGTTTTCAGAGCTCCATGAGCAGAAATCTGCAGACTGACAGTCACAGCTCTCTGCTCATCTCCCTCCATGCTCATTGGAGCGCTGGGCTGTGGAGGGGGCAGAGCGGCCAGCTCAGGCTCTCAACGGCTCACTGAGAGGCTGAGCAGGGTGTCAGTCCAGGCACCTGGTGGATCCAGACATTTTTGTCGCAATGACGCAATGCCTGGACTGACATCTGTGACGTCAGCAGAGAGTGGACTTCAGCCCGCTCTCTGATGAAAACGGGTCACAGGAGTGCAAAACGAACTGCACTCCTTTGACCCATAGGAGAAATACAGTGAAACAAGCTTTCACTACACTTCTCCTTTAAAGAGACTGTATAATTTTGGTGTCTTGTAGTAGCATAGAGTTGAGTGAGTGGAAACACAGTGCACAGCGAGGTACACGGGCATTCAATACACCCTGAAGCGTATTACAAGTAAAACCTTTGCAATCATCTTTGCTTTACAAGAGAGTTCCGATTCTGTGAATGAACACTGACATAAAAAAGTTGCAGGTATCTTCTTTTGCAAGATTTGTTTTTTCATTTCCATGATAGTTTAAGTTAACTCTAAGTTTAAAGTGATAATGGTAGGGGCATCCAGGGTATTCACAAATCATTATGAAGAAACCCGTACTGAGGGAATATGGAGGATGCCATTGTTATTTTTCTTTTTGAAAATGCTACTTATTAGGTTGTAATGTCTGAGGCCTGGTTCACACTGGGGCGACAAACGCTCCGACATTGGGAGCTCATGTCGCATGACGTGTGAAAATCAATGTTTCCCTATGGGAGCCGTCTTAACTGGTCCGACACATGTCGGTACGACTTTGAGAATGCTCCCTGTACTACTTTGGTCCGACTTTGATCTGACTTCAGCCCATTGACTATCATTGAAGTCGGATCAAAGTCGGACCGCAGTCTTGCATGGTCCGACTTTGGCATGCGACTTGTGCTGTGCTGCTCTTGAGGGGGAACTCCAGGCCAAATTTTAAATAAAAAACCGGCGTGGGTTCCCCCTCCAGGAGCATACCAGGCCCTTGGGTCTGGTCTGGATTTGAACGGGCACCCCTACGCCGAAAAAACAGCGTGGGGGGTCCCCCCAAAATCCAAACCAGACCCTTATCCGAGCACACAACCTGGCATGCCGCAGGGGAAGAGGGAGGGACGAGAGAGCGGCCCCCCTCCCTCCTGAACCGTACCAGGCCGCATGCCCTCAACATGGGGGGTTTGGTGCTCTGGGGCAGGGGGGCGACCTGCGGCCCCCCCACCCCAGAGCACCCTGCCCCCATGTTGATGAGGACAGGGCCTCTTCCCGACAACCCTGGCCGTTGGTTGTCGGGGTCTGCGGGCGGGGGGCTTATCGGAATCTGGGAGCCCCCTTCAATAAGGTGGCCCCCGGATCCCAGCCCCCCACCCTATGTGAATGAGTATGGGGTACATCGTACCCCTACCCATTCACCTGGTGGAAAAAAATTGCAATAAAAAAACACTACACAGGTTTTTAAAGTAATTTATTACACAGCTCCGGGGGTCTTCTTCCGACTCCGGTGCTCTTCTTCCGACTTCCGGGGGTCTTTTCTGACTTCGGGGGTCTCCGGTGTCGTCTCCGCGCTCTCCGGTTCTTTCTTCCGCCGGGCCTCCGCTAACTTCTTTTTAGCTCTCTTGCTAACAGAGGCCCGGTCTTCCTGTTGTCTCGTCCGGCTCTCTGTTGTCCTTCTGCCGGCCCCTCCACTAACTTCTTGGTAGCTCTTTCGCTAGTGGAGGGGTCGGTCTTTCCGTCGTCGCCGTCGGCTTCTTCTTCCCTCTTCTCCTTCTCGATGTTGACGCGTCGCTTCTTCCCGCTGTAATACTGGCTCTCCGCTCTGCTCCGCATTAATATAGGCTTCTCATGACGTCACAGTCACATGTTCCCATGACGTCACAGTCACATGCTCCGGGGCCATGTGCCCCGGAACATGTGACTGTGACGTCATGAGAAGCCTATATTAATGCGGAGCGGAGCGGAGAGCCAGTATTACAGCGGGAGGAAGCGACGCGTCAACATCGAGGAGGAGAAGAGGGAAGAAGAAGCCGACGGCGACGACGGGAAGACCGACCCCTCCACTAGCGAAAGAGCTACCAAGAAGTTAGTGGAGGGGCCGGCAGAAGGACAACGGAGAGCCGGACGAGACAACGGGAAGACTGGGCCTCCGTTAGCAAAAGAGCTAAAAAGAAGTTAGCGGAGGCCCGGCGGAAGAAAGAACCGGAGAGCGCGGAGACGACACCGGAGACCCCCGAAGTCGGAAAAGACCCCCGTAAGTCGGAAGAAGAGCGCCGGAGTCGGAAGAAGACCCCCGGAGCTGTGTAATAAATTACTTTAAAAACCTGTGTAGTGTTTTTTTATTGCAATTTTTTTCCACCAGGTGAAAGGGTAGGGGTACGATGTACCCCATACTCATTCACATAGGGTGGGGGGCCGGGATCCGGGGGCTCCCTTATTGAAGGGGGCTCCCGGATTCCGATAAGCCCCCCGCCCGCAGACCCCGACAACCAACGGCCAGGGTTGTCGGGAAGAGGCCCTGTCCTCATCAACATGGGGGCAGGGTGCTCTGGGGTGGGGGGGCCGCAGGTCGCCGCCCTGCCCCAGAGCACCAAACCCCCCATGTTGAGGGCATGCGGCCTGGTACGGTTCAGGAGGGAGGGGGGCCGCTCTCTCGTCCCCCCTCTTCCCCTGCGGCCGGCCAGGTTGTGTGCTCGGATAAGGGTCTGGTTTGGATTTTGGGGGGACCCCCACGTCGTTTTTTCGGCGTAGGGGCGCCCGTTCAAATCCAGACCAGACCCAAGGGCCTGGTATGCCTCTGGAGGGGAACCCACGCCGGTTTTTTTTTATTTAAAATTTGGCCTGGAGTTCCCCCTCAAGATTCACACCAAACACAGTGCCTGATATTGGCGGGGATCCAAGTCGGATCCCCGTTCATTGAAAGTCGGACATGTGTCGGCTTCATGTCGCAGGGCAAAGTCGGATCCAAAGTAGGACGGATGTCGTGTCGCACTTGTGTGAACCCAGCCTTATAGTAATGTAAAGGCACACACTGGTGCACACAGAATCTGGTGCAGCTTTGCATAGTTATCAATCAACATCTAACTTCAGATTGTTCAATTAAGCTTTGACAAAAAAAAACTTGAAAGCTGATTTATTCCTATGCACAGCTGCACCAGATTCTGTGTACACCATATTTAGCAATTTCCCCCACTGTCTTTTGTGCACTCACCTCTGCATGCCTGTCAATATGAACATGTATCTGTGTCTGTACAGCTGCTGTTTTGTCAGAGCTGGGCTGCTGCTATTTACTAGCATCTCTTTTATTACAGTGCACAGAGGCTGCTCAGCTGTTGGTTAATTACCAGCCACTCAGTCCACAGTGACTCACCTGGTTACCATTACCTGCCTCGTTAGTCCAGCCTACAACCAGCCCCTTTTAGCTATTTAAGCAGATTTGATCATTCCCTCCATGCCCTTGTATGGTCAGTACCTCTGCTTGTGTTCCTGTTATGACTCAGCCTGTCTGACTTCTCTTCCATAACCTGTTCCCGATTTTGCTCTTTGTTCGATGACTCCAGGATTCCTTATCCCAGCTCATCTGATTACCCACACTGGCTTCCATACCCTGGCTTCTATTTTTGACTAAATTCCTGAATTGTGTTATTTTTGCTATTTCATTAAAGGTGTGATTTTAACTGCAAATTCTTGTCTCTGTTTGGTTTATGGTTCCTGGAATGTTTCCTTTTTCAGTAACAAAGGCTGTCTACAGATGGCTACAGCCACATAAACAAATGACCCATTCACCCATTATGGGCCTCTGTCTTCATATGAATGAGACCTTTAACCACTTTGATGCCCGCCCATCTTGGGCGGGCGTCATATGACGTCCTGGGCTTCCCCGCCGTCTAAGTGTCCGATATGTCCGCCATAATGTCACAGTCACGATAAAAATTGCAGATTGCCGCCATTATTAGTAAAAAAATTATAATAAAAAATGCCATAAATCTATCCTCTATTTTGTAGACGCTATAACTTTTGTGCAAACCAATCAATATACGCATATTGCGATTTTTTTTACCAAAAATATGTAGAAGAATACATATTGGCCTAAAATGAATTATATATACACACAGTGCATATATGATGGGGGGCGCTAAAGAAAGTGATAAATTAAATAACACCTAAATAGTTAATAAAAATTTGAATATACTATTAATGTGACCAATAACACCAGCCTGCCTATACAACCTAGTAAACGTAGCTGGTGCGTCCAACCGGGTGCACCATGCATAAGAAAATATACAGTGAATAACAATTCCACAAAGACCCTTTGTGAATAATGGTGATAATAGTGACAAAATCAATAAATCATAAACAATGTCCAAATTGATAATGGATAATAGTCCCAATACTCCATGCGTATCATTCAAACAAAGGTGATGTGATAAATGAAAAAAAAAACGTCTTGTAAAACTGAATCCAGACGTAGTGACCTGCGGTGTATGCCTTCACAAATTTAGACCTAATAACACCCGATAGTGCTCAAGATAAAGGTGGCAGCTTACCAGAGGTGATTGACCCTTTTAATTAAAAAATAAGTCAATTGCGCTTTTTGCAAGTTCCACTTGCTTACATGGATGCGGATGTCAATACTGGGTAAGATCCCTGCCCCATAGAGGCTCAGATAGGAATATGCGGAACAAATTAAATGGAACGGCAGCTGTTTTGTATTGCACGTCTTAAGGAAGAGTGCAGAGCTACGGAAGTCTGACCTTAAATGCGTGTGTCAATCAGCTAACTGGGGGAGGAGTTAAAGGGCTAATCCAGCCTCTGTCCCAGGTCTCTAGCACATTAGTAGAACGGACTGAAATTACAGAAATGTGCAAAGACACATACCACTCCTACTAAATACAATAAATAATATATAATAAATAATATAAAATAACATCACCAAATGGCCAACCTATACATGATGTTTATGAATGGCAAATCGTAAAGCTAAATTGGTATGTGAAAAGTAAAATATTACAATTGTATAGAAAAGCATTTTAAGTACCTTTCTATATAAGCTAAAAAAAACAACATACATTCTTACTAAAAAGAATTGTAGCGGGTATACACTTTTCTGTGTGTTTAAAACTGGCAGAGACACCAGTGATGTGCAGTTCCCTGCAGCCGCACGGGTGGCGCTGTCGCCTTGGGCTGGGGTTGGACCATTGCTGTGTGCTGTGCTCCCTTTTTGTCCTCCCTCGGCAGCGGTATGGTGGGGCGGGGAACCCACCGTGCTTGCTGGGAGAGGGTATAAAGGGGCCGGCCATCTTTGTCACGGGGTCGAGTCCCGGGCACCTTCAGCCTGTGGGCGGTGGTTCGTGTCGGTCCTCGAGGCTTAGGCCTAGAGGACGTTCGGAGGTCGTGTTCCATCCCAGGCACCTTTAGCCTGGGGTGAGGTACTCGGGTGGAGGTCTGGAGCTCAGTGCCCACCACTGAGTTCCGCGAGGGAAGGAGGTCCTAGGGAACCCCGGGAGTGGGTACCCAAATCCGGAAGGCATAATGGACCGGTGGGAGATACTTGCTTGAAGACCTGGTGCAGCATATTGCCAGTGACAGGTGGGCCTCTCATCGGAGACCGCCTGGAAGGAAATCCCCCCTCGCTCGGAGACCGCAACCCACTTTCAGGAAGGAAAGTGGAGAGTTCATTGTGTCTGGGCCTACTCGCATCCACACCTCCTTGTCTGTTCTGTTCTCTAAGGGAGTCCAACTGATTGTGTTCACTTGTGCATTGAGAAGAATAAAGGAGTGTTGG
The DNA here is from genome assembly GCA_029206835.1 of Rana muscosa. Classification (NCBI taxonomy): domain Eukaryota; kingdom Metazoa; phylum Chordata; class Amphibia; order Anura; family Ranidae; genus Rana; species Rana muscosa. The sequence goes on from CM055122.1 coordinate 1,159,569,149, forward strand.
ACTTTAATGGTGTGGGGCTCATTTTCTGACAGACATTGTTCAAGGTAACTCTCTTTGGAGGTCTCAGGTGCAGAACACCGACCCGAAGGTAACATAAGAACTTTGCTTACACCACACAAACATCTGCGGTGAAGGCTTGGCATGGTGACCCCGCACTCTCTCCTCTAAGGTACCCCTAGACAAGAGACAGACGAGCTGATAAAGAGAGAAGAGAGAGGAGGCCGCTACAGAATATATATTAAATTCAAAACCATATAAAAAAACAACTTTACACCTGATAGGATATTACCTAGACAAAAGAAATGCATAAAATGGGTACCAGATTAATCATTAGTTAGGAAACAATACCTCTTTTTTAATTAAAAGGGTCAATCAACTCTGGTAAGCTGCCACCTTTATCTTGAACACTATCGGGTGTTATTAGGTCTAAGTTGGTGAAGGCATACACCGCAGGTCACTACGTCTGGATTCAGTTTTACAAGACGTTTTTTTTTTATTTATCACATCACCTTTGTTTGAATGATACGTATGGAGTATTGGGACTCTATTATCCATTATCAATTTGGACATTGTTTATGATTTATTGATTTTGTCACTATTATCGCCATTATTCACAAAGGGTCTTTGTGGAATTGTTATTCACTGTATATTTTCTTATGCCTGGTGCACCCGGTTGAACGCACCAGCTACGTTTACTAGGTTGTATAGGCAGGCTGGTGTTATTTGTCACATTAATAGTATATTCAAATTTTTATTAACTATTTAGGTGTTATTTAATTACATCATATAGAAATGCACTGTGTGTATATATCATTTATTTTATGTTTGTTTCAGCCACTGAAATTTTGGGGTTAGCAGCTATTTATTTGTTATAATTTTTTTGGGCGCGAGATTACCTACATACACATATTGACCTAAACTGAGGAAAAAATGTGTTTTTGTTTTTGAAAAATTGGGACATTTATTATAGCAAAAAGTAAAAAGTATTGTGCTTTTTTCAAACTTGTCACTCTTATTTTGTTTATAGCGCAAAAAATAAGAGCCGCAGGGGTGATCAAATACCACCAAAAGAAAGCTCTATTTTTATTTGGATACTGTGTTGCATGACTGCGCAATTGTCATTCAAATTGCAACAGCACTGAAAACTATAAATTGGCCTGGGCAGGAAGGGGGTGAAAATGCCCTGTATTGAAGTGGTTAAGGATCTCAACACATTTGTTAGAAATCTAATTTTAAAAAGGCATTTTGCAAACTAAGAATATATAAGAAACAGATGCATACAATATGTTACATCAAGATGAAAATGATCATGAATGTGTATATAGGCTTCATTCTTTATACTTTGAAAGTCACGCAAATTAATTAGAATGCCCTATTTTCTCTTAATTTTCTCTTATAATTCTCTTGTAATACAGCTTAATCATTTTTGTCCAAAATCCACATTCTATGCTATCACCCCATATACAGACCTTTAATCAATTCAGCCCAGGAAGGTTTTACCCACTTCCTGACCAGGCAATTTTTTGTGAAGCGGCACTGCATCGCTTTAGCTGACATTTGCGTGATCATGTGGGGCTGTACCCAAATAAAATGGATGTCCTTTTTTTCCCACAAACAGAGATTTATTTTGGTGGTCTTTGATCACCACAAAAAAAAAATCTATACTTTTTACTTTCTGCTATAATACATATCCAAAAAAAATGTAAAAAAAAAATTCTTGGGGGGCGTGGCCAGCTGACGAGTGGAATGGACGTCTGATCTCCCAGCTCCAGTGCCGACCGGAGATTAAAACAGAGGAGCACGGCATCACAGAACGACAAATCACCCCACACCGAGACCGGAGACTAGAGAATCACCCCATGTCCTGTAAGCGGAAGGAGTACAGACAGCCCAGAAAACTGACGGCTTACTTCACACCGCCGCCGAGCCTTCAAATCCAAGATGGTGCCCGCGGCCTGCAATACAGAGATGACGGCGTGTACACAGATCTCCCTGATGCTGATCCACCAGAAATATCCCTTCCCAGGGATGGAGCAGCAGATAATCCATCCTCCACAGCTTCCTCTACACAAAATAGCCCAGTGAAATTGCGGATGAGGCTGGATTCTGACCCTCATAACCCGGAGGAGATTCCTCTAATAACTGATAACCCTGTCTCATTACCTCAGCCATCCCCTATAGCAGCATTTTCTACATCCAACCAACTGGTGCTAGACACCACAATGAAAGAGAGGCTCATATCGCTCCAAAACTCCCTGCATGTCACCATATCATCCGTGTTCATGAAATTCTCCTCAGAGATGCATTCCACGGGGAACAAAGTGTCCCAAATAGACAACCAAGTGGGTGAAATAACAGATACAGTGAATTATTTGGTGGATGCACATGCACATACATGCGATGAACACCAGTGGATGAGAGCCAAAATGGCGAACCTGGAAGACAGGTCGTGTCGCAACAACGTGAAAATACACGGTATACCCGAGAGTATTCTGCCATCTGATCTTAATACATACACCAGATGGCTGATCTCCGCCATGCTTCCTGAGCTGTCTCCCATGGAAACCATTATTGATCGGATTCACCGTTTACCTAAACCCCCTCACCTCCCTGAGGAAATTCCCTGTGATGTATTACTAAGAATACATTTCTATCACATGAAAGATCAGCTCTTCTTTAAAGCGAGGCAAATGAGTCAACTCCCAGCACCGTACTCCAACCTGCAATTGTACGCTGACCTGTCACAATATACCCAACAGCTCAGATGCCAGCTAAATACAATAACCAAACCTGTCAAAAATCATAAAATTCCCTATCAATGGGGATTCCCTATGAAATGAATGGTGACCAAAGATGGGAAAAAATACATCATCCACACTGTAGAGGAGGCCTTCTGTTACTCCAATCTTGGGGAGACATCCCTGAATCTGTGATCCAAACACAGGCTCATCAGGGCAACAACAACCCTTCTTCATCCAGAAAATCCCCTACCAATACTTAAGCCAATGCCTCAAACTGAGTGTTTCCAACACCATGTTTAAATACAGCATTATGCTCCGGCTCGGCGCTACGCTCATTGCAGCCAGTTCACAAACTTTTACCCCAACATAATTCAGCAGCGCTAATCCTAAATCCTACTGAATCACATTGCAAACTTTTAGTTTTGACTTTTGTTTTCCCCTTCCTCCTCGTTCTCAGGCAGGCAAACTGTTATTTATCGAATTCTCTCGTCTTCCTGAGTACCACCTCCCGAGAACACGCAAAGGACTTCTGTTCCAGCTCCGTTGCATCTTCTACTCAGCAAATACCAACTCCTAGCTACACGTTGTGTAAGAGTCGGACCTCAACATCTCTAACCTCGCCCAACTGTAAGTAAACCAGCCACACGCTACACCAGCTTTCTCACACCGGCCAAAATGCCAAAATTCATGTCACTCAACACCAAAGGCTTGAACCACCCTGCTAAAAGAGCCTCACTATGGTGCATGGTTTATGAATCTCACTGTGAAGTGATATGTGTACTGGAGACACATTTCTAGATGAATGAGGAACCCCACTGCTCCAACAAGAATTTTCCCCACATCTTTAAAGCCTCTGGCCCACAAAAGAAAAATGGGGTACTAATAGCGGTCAAAAACACTACATCCTTTACCCTCCACGATAGTCTTGTAGATGTGGAGGGGAGATACATGGCCCTAGACTGCACACTGGACAGCACCAGATGTACCCTAGTGAACGTTTACGCCCCCAACATCCGGCAACTCAAATTCCTGCAGAAACGTATGAAAAAAATAAGCAATTTCAGACAAGGCCATCTTATATTGTGTGGGGATTTCAACTTAGCGCCAGACAACCTCATGGACACTTCCTCCCAAACCAATAGATACCCGTCACCAATGGGAACTTTCATAAGGAATACTGATTTGTATGATGTTTGGAGATGTCACCACACCACCGGACGTGATTACACGTTTTTCTCTCATCGGCACAACTCGTACAGCCGAAACGATTACTTCCTGGTAGACAAATGGTTATTACCCAATATCTTTAATGAAAAACTAGATTACTGTGTATCCTCACAGGGTAAGACTGTGGATACAGCTATAACAGTATGCCAACTTCCCGATATTGTGTATAGGTTGAACTAAGAACTAAGAAAATAGGAATTTTAGAGGCACACGGGTATATATTGTAAAACACTATAGGTTTTTATTTGTAGAATTTTTTTTTTTTTTTAAAAAGCAGTTAAACATATAAAATTATCTGTAACAGTATTATTAAATGGCCCTTTTAAGTGTTATCATGACATTCATTTCTGCCATAGGTTCAACCATATCAGTCGAGTTGCCTTGAGGAAACAATGTCCCATAAGTAGTTTGCTCAGAAGAGCCACCTCGTGAGCAAGTTACCTTGCTACTTCTGGGACATTGTTTCCTCAAGGCAACTGGACTGATATGGCTGAACCTATGGCAGAAATTAATATCAATTTTTCCAACTTGACATCATAGCTAGATGTACATGGATCTACCAATGATCGTTTAAACATTATTAATCTTTCAGATTATATACTCTCGGAAGATGAGTTATCAGTCCTATCAAGAGGTCTTAGTTTTTGTCTTGACTCTGATGTAGACAAATTCGAAATAATCAAAGATCTACAACTTTTTTCTAGGAAATTGCTATTAAAAAGTATGTATAGCAAAACTGAGATCGTTTCAAAAGAACAGACTCAACATGAACGAGACGTAGATACTTTAGTAGAATTATCTGAAGATCAAGACGGCATTGACCTCATTGACAAAATTGACCTTGAGAGTCTACTTATTATAGACATATCAACTAAGAAAGAAACAATACCCAAAATCCAATCGTTCCTTTAAAAAAAGTCAGACAAGTTTCCTGCCATTGGTTCAAACACTAATCTAGGGGCCTTTCTCACAATGACAGCTAGAGATATAAACAAACAAAATTTTCGCCCCAATATTCTGTCAAATATGACCAAGGGAGAGAAGGATGTTCTGGACAATCTGATTAAGCCGACCCACCTAACCATCAACCAAGCAGATAAAGGGGGTAATATTGTTATTATGAGTAACTCTCAGTACAAAGAAATGTGTCTTAAGATACTCAATAACAACGATTGGTACAAACGGATTCCAAAGTCACAGATTAACAAATTTGATTGTGACTTCTATCTTTTGATAGATAATGGCAATGCTAAAAAAATCATTAGCATGCAAGCTTGGAATTTCGTTAGGACACTTCATCCCAGGATCCCCACATTTTATAGTCTTCCAAAAGTTCATAAAAATCAAACCTCACCCCCCAGGACGTCCCATTGTCTCGGGATGTGGGAGCATTACGGAGAACCTCAGCAAATTTATTGACAAGCAAATTCGTCCATATGTTAACGACTTGCCCTCCTTTGTCAAGGATACTATGCATCTCCTCCAAAAGTTGGAGGAGATGTCTGTGCCCCCCAATGCCCTGCTGGTGGCTGTGGATGTGGAAGCCTTATATAGCTCCATCCCCCACCAGCGGGGCATTGGAGTTATCAGACATGTCCTATCAAAATCCCATCAAGATAACCGTTCCTTTGACTATTTTTTGCTTTCTGCCCTGGAACACATTCTAACGTGTAATGTGTTCTCCTTTGATGGTTCCCACTACCTCCAGGTGCAGGGCGTAGCGATGGGGACTTCATGTGCCCCATCCTATGCCAATCTGTACATGGGGGAGTGGGAACAAAGTTTTTTATCAGAGGAGACTCTTCTACCCCTGACAGAATCTATTGTGAACTGGAGTCGATACATTGACAATATTTTTATGGTGTGGGTAGGCACCCCTGAACTGTTATTATCTTGGTTAGATGCAATGAATAACAATTCTTATAATCTCAAGTTCACAATGTCATATAGTGACACTTCCATCAATTTTTTGGATGTCACTATATTGAAGGACAAAAATGGCAAACTCACGAGTGCACTTTACCGTAAAGACACTGCTTGCAATTCCATACTGCATGCAGAGAGTGCACATCCCACACCACTCGTCAGATCGATCCTGTTCGGTCAATACCTGTGGCAACGCCGTAATTGCACACACAATGCTACTTTCCAGAAGGTAGCGAATGCATTAAGGGATCGGTTGTTGATACGGGGATACTCTCCGACTTGCCTTAAAAAAGCATTTAGAAGGGCCACTCTCAAATTGAGAGGTGAGCTCTTGATCAAGAAACCCCCAACCAAAGAATTAACAGAGGCTAATTCCAACACCTTGCGCATCATTACCAGGTATAACAAACAGAGTAAGCAAGTTAATAGGATCATTTCAAAACACTGGCACCTATTGAGCATAGACCCCTTGCTAGCGCAATTTGTACCACCCAAACCATTGATTACATATCGTAAAACAAGATCTTTGAAAGATTGCCTAACAGAGCGAATACACGGGGGAATTTCGTATGGACCCTTGTAGACGTCCAGACACTTTTCAATGTGGTGGTTGTTTGCCAATACATAGATATTGAAAAAAATGCAATTTTGCCAAATGGGAAGGTTTTTAAACCAACCCATTTTGCTAATTGCAAAACTGAAGGTGTTGTTTATTTACTTTCATGCCAATGCAGCGCCTTTTACATTGGTAAAAACAAACAACAATTCTATAAAAGAGCCTCTAGGCATATTACGTGTGTAGCGGGTGGTTATATTTAGGGGGAAGCATCTGAGTGGTAACTAGGCTCAGATGCACTAATTGTTAGGTCTCATGGACCATTTCTATCCCTGGGAGATAGTACTGGTGTGTAAGTTTGCTGGGGTCTATGGGTGGCGCTGTTGCCATGGGCCCGGGTTGAACCGCAGTACAAGGTTGTGTCCTTTTTGTCCCCTCTACGGCGGGTGCGGGGAACCTGCTGTGCCTGTCGGGAGAGGATATAAAAGGGGCGGCCATCTTCCAGAGGGGTCGGTTCTGCGCTCAGGCACCTTAGGCCTGGGTGCGTGTGTGTCGCCTCCGGGTGCCCTAGGCCCGGAGGCCTGGTCGGGTTGTCTCTGGATGCCCTAGGCCCAGAGCCAGAGCTGCTGTTCCATCTCAGACACCTTCAGTCTGGGGGAGGTACTTTGGAGAAAGGCCCGGAGCCCAGCAGCCTTCGGCTGGGATCCGCCGGGGACCGAGACTCCCAGGGATCTGCCTTGCGAGGGGACCCATATCCAGGACGAGGAGGCCAGGGAGGTGACCCTTTCTGAAGACCCAGCGCAGAGTCGTGGTGACAGATGGGGCCTCTGGTAACTCTCCGGAGGGATGTTCTTGTCCTATAAGGGCTAGTTCACTAACGGAAGGAAGTGCGTGTTCTTTAAATCACAGTGGCAGTGATACTACGCACCCAAGGTCAGTAGCAGTGACTTTCACCTTTTTCCACCCGGTCAGTGGCAGTGACCAACCTCATGGTCTGTGGCAGAGACCGTGGGCCAAGCCTGTTCCTGCTGATCAGAATAGGAGAAACCCAAATTCAAGTTTGTGCCTGGACCTCCTCCCACCTTATCTGACCTGTGTCTTGTCCCAACCCGTCTGCTCTCAAAGAGACTGTTTATTGTGCAAGAAGGAATAAATAAGTGTTGGACCTTTCAGTTGGTGTAGAAAGTTCTATTTGTGGGAAAAAAAAGGACATACATTTTGTTTCGGTACAGCGTCGCACGCCCGCACACTTGTCAAAGTGATTCGGTGCCATATCGCAAAAAATGGCCTGATCATTAAGGGGGTAAAACCTTCCGGGGCTGAAGTGGTTAATAAAAACTGGTTTTCACTAAGAACTGATCCCAAACATAAGATGCCCTTCAATCAAAACATAAAGTATTCTTTAGGAAACCAAAGTGTGTTGAAAATGTGATAGCCTCCAGCAGATTAAAAACTGAAGGAAAGCTACTAAGAGATCATCAATTGAAAACTTTCCTGTCATGAAATTGAATTTTCCAATGTAGAAAAAAAGAAGGGTCCCACATGTCAATTTATTACACACGGTCAAAATGCTTCCATGACAGTAAAGAGAAAGAACATGTGATTAATGAATGTATAACATGTTCTACTACGTCTGCAATATATGGTTTAAGCTGTCCTTGAGGGCAAATATATGAAGGAAGGACAAAAAGAACATTGAGAGAACACAGGAGACTAATAGAAGAATAAAGCATAGATCATAGCATTCCAAGACTCTTGAACAAATGCCATGATTGGCGATATAGCAGATATATAAGTCTTTGCCTTCCAAGCTATTCCCTAAAAACGTAATGAAAATTATATTTTTAAAAGAAAGCTGCGTTATGAAGAAAGCTTTTGAATCTTTACCTTAAGTACATTGGTGCCCAATGGGTTATATGAAGAGCATACCCATCCAATCCTATAATAAATATTTAACACCAAAAAATATGCCCCTTTAATTTTTTCTCCTTGCCAAAAAAAGTTGATTTTAGTATATGAAATAACAAAAAACAGTGCAGCGCAACTCAAATCTACCATGCACTAAAAACTTTGCTAAGAAAAATTATGTGCTACTCCCAATAAAATCAGGATATTTAGTTACAACAAAAAAATATTTACCAACCCCTAAAATGTGTATATAATCAAAATATAAAGTCCAATTAGTAAAGAGTGCGACCACCACTGTGACAATATGATCCAAATGATAAGAGTACTCTGTATCTCCACCACCCATATAAGTTGGCCGCTTACCTCAATGCCATGACCCCTGCATTACCAGAAAGGTCAAAGCAAGCTGTGTTCCTCTCAGGGATAATGTCTCTGATAGACACTTGGTAAATCCTCACTCATTTTCCCTAAAACTTGGTGCACAGGTCCTCAGAAGCTCAGGAACACCAGATGTACAGTATATGGGAAGGAAAGGAAAGCACACAAGACCTAATGCTCTCAGTTTAAACATTTTAATATATAAAAGAAAGATAAGCACTGCTGCCAATGCTAACTCAGATACACGTGTAAAACACATATGCTGGCATTTGTCTCTGTACTAGGGGGCGGAGCTTTGGGCAATATGTCATCCCGCGGCCATCTTAGTACAGAGCCGAATGCCAGCATTTACTGCTTGTAGACCTTGTAACAGGAGAGGGGTTGGGGGGTATGGGATACTCTAAAAATACTGACTTGTAAAAGGAGGAAAAACTTCACTAGGTGAAACATTTTTGAACAGTCTTTAAGCAAGGAATAAAGGGGAAGGCTAGAGCTGTCTTAAAGAGTAAGCTACCACTGGCACCCCAAAAGTAGAATGATACACAGTCACTAGGATCCTTAATAAGTACTCACAATGTCCCCATAGGTCAGCTACACACCTTACAAAAAAAAGGCTCTCTTTTTCCTTGTCCATCTTGCCCCTGTAACTGGAGGATATGAACACTTGCTCATGCTTGACAGGCCTCATTGGAAAAATTGGTAATGGCACTGGCACTGGAGATTTATCTTTCCATCACCACCTTATAAGTACTGTATCCATTTACTCTCTTTCTACTTTGGACTATACGCTTTGATCCATGTATGATCTCCCATGGACCAGGACTGTCAACTTGCATGCATACTCTGGATATCAAACTATGGTTTGCAACAGTGAGAGGGAAGTTACATGACATTGTTTTGCATTCAGATCGCTGGCGTTTCATGCCACATACATACTGTGACTGTACCTTTCAATTCTATATACCTCCTTTAGACCACTGTTGAACCAGGGTGCCGTCCCTTCCCTATTCATATCTTAGCTATTATATAAAAAAGAAAATTGCGCTGCCTGTGAAAAAATAAGCTGCTGGTATAAACAATAAAACAGTATTGTGAAAAGATAAGAAGATAAATCATATGCAGCGCTAACCTAAACCAAGGGAATATCAATACCGGGAGTCACCCTTGGGGGGTAGATACATATAAGTCCTCTACCCAAATATTCAGATAATGAAAAAGTGCTAAACATGTGCAAAGCATATGAACATGTGACAAAAAATAATACAACATATAAATTTATCCCACATGATTTACAACGTGAACACCTTCAAAATCTCGTAGTGAACCCAGCATGTCCGTTAAGAATTGGATATAGACTTCACCTTTTTGTTTGTGTTTTTTCATGGGACATTTTTTTGTAACATTTATATGTTTTAGGTGTATTATTTTTTGTCACATGTTCATATGCTTTGCACATGTTTAGCACTTTTTCATTATCCGAATATTTGGGTAGAGGACTTATATGTATCTACCCCCCAAGGGTGACTCCAGGTATTGATATTCACTTGGTTTAGGTTAGCGCTGCATTTGTTTTATCTTCATATCTTAGCAATTCCCCTCTTTTGGATACATCAGCTGGCCTCTTTCCCAGTATCCAGGTCTGATCTTCCTAGGATCCATTTCCCATTGGGAGCCAACTTAGCTCCACATCCTATTCACATGCATGCAATTTCTATGTTTCAATTTATTATTACTGCTCAGGTTTGAAGATTTTGTACTATCACATTCCTCGCTATATATTTATTACTGTAACTGGATAGGGACAAGAATAATGGACATTGAGTTTTTATCACAGTATGATTGACATGTTGTGAATTATTCAGTTTTTATCATTGGCTATTCCATTTATGTGTTTTTGATATAATAAATTTAGACTTTTTGTACTTGCACAGTGGGCTGTGTATTTCCTTTCCTATTTTCCTTATCCCCTTTATGTCATTGGAGTTGGTTGAGCCCAAACAGGGTTTTTATTATACGTTTTTGATGATATGATACCGAGAGCTCCCACTCCAATCCATTTTCCCCCTCTCTCCCCTTTTTGCAGTACCAAGGGTATAGGGGTTTATTTATATATTTAAAGATGTATTCATAGCTGGCATTAGCAGGGATTTGCACCTTGAGGGATCCTTATTTTTAGTTATCAGTACACACCTTACAGCTTTTACCAGAAACTCTTTGGTGAGCTCCCCTGACCAGATGCTGAGGTGAAACTGCTTAGTTAGCTCCAAAGGTAAATAGGAATAGCCCCCTCCAGCTCTTGCTTAGCTGGGACCTCAATGAACATCAGCAGACTTCAGGAGAACTGCCTCAAAGGGGCAGCAGCCCCTGAGGCTGGAATCTTTTCCAGCAGGACAACAACAGGTCTGCTCCAGACCCCAGACAATTTAAGTTCCCCCCAGCCACCTATTAGGCACATCTCCCTATGGATTGGCTGCAGCACAATATATATTTAAATATTCAAAATACGTGTAAACATATATCCAATATTTCAGGCAATATCAACACCTTACACAAATAGATATAAAGATTGGACTTATTTGGTCCCCAACCAAAATTTCGAAGAGTGGGGGCTATTGGACTATCTCGGTACAAGTTAAAGGGGTAAAGTATAGAAACATATGTAGAAAAATAGAAAGAATTTTATTAATACACAATCAATGAAAAACACAAAATCATATACAGATTAAAAACATAGTGGCAATCCATACATATCACCAAGATATCAGTCCCCAGAAGGGGAAAGTCACAATGGGATTGTTGGTCGCAAAGAGCATCTTGGCTAGTTTTGCGGACTAATGCCGCTTCATCAGGAGAGTATCTGTGATTTAATTAACAAATTAATCAGACAACTATAGATTGGCATAGTGCAATCTTATATATAACAAACAATAAAACAATATAAATGGGGAGCGAAGGAGCATTGCTGCCTACCTAAAAACCCTTTCCAATCAGGGACGGCAGGCACCACCAAACAAAAGTGTCCCCGGCGACTAGGGGGGATGTGTCAGAAATGGACTAGCTGTCTAGATAAATACTATAATATAGTAAAATTACTATTTTCTATACTTGACTTTACCACTTTAACTTGTACCGAGATAGTCTAGTAGCCCCCACTCTTCGGAATTTTGGTTGGGGACCAAATAAGTCAGATCTTTATATCTCAAACGCCTTGGATGAAGGTACCATAGATCTACCACACATTACATATGCTTGCTAGAGGCTAAATGGTAGTTACACATTACACAAATACATATAAAAAAAAATATGTGCACCCTTAAAAGAAGTATGAAACCATGTGTATAAGATTGCTAGTCATCATCACATTACATACTGTAGGTAAATGGTAAAAAATATATATAAAAAAAAACAAATGTGCACCATCAACCCAGACAATAAGGGGTTAAAGATATAGTCCCAATGAGTGCAGACACTCCAGTACTTTAAAAGAGGGTCTAGCGACAGGTATCATCAAATGTTGCAAAGAGAAGGGGAAGTTCCAGATGATATTTGCGCAAATAAAGGAAGAAAAGTCCAACCTCAGCCAAAAAGATGACCTCTTGTATTGTATACCCACATATAAAAAATTACAGCATAGCAGAACTTGTTGACCCTCAGACTATGAGTGATCTAATGTGCTTGAAAGATTAAGAAAGGTAATGCATGCATTCTTAGCCAAACTGTCAGTCCAGCTATTTCAATATGATCTCCTCTGCTTTCCAGGTGCAGTGTGCAAAGTATGGAAGCATAAAATGCAAGGACAATGCCTCCAATAATGTAATATTGTATAGCCAATTGTATTGAATGAGTTAAAAACACTCATATAGTAAAATGGATGAATAAGCATTCAATACATCAGACCAGAATCCTGCTCCATACATTCAGTCATGCCAACCAGTACCCAAGATGGTGTCTATGCAGCCTAGACTCCTCCATGGACGCCATCTTTGTTACTGATAACCAACTTGGTTCTTGCCCCCGGGGCAGTAAGATCTTACATTGATTAGCATAACTTGTCTAATGTTGACAGAGCAAGGTATTCTTTGTGGCACAATCAGTAGCTTGAAGGTGACTTATTGTCCAAACATGGCCTGAAGTGCTTGTTCTGAAGATCCAAACATCTGAGACCAAAGCACACTCATGTTCTTTTTGGACTCTAAGCCGGGACTTCTCAGAATTAATTAGATACTAATTATTGAACTGCTGTCTTCTTTCACTCGTCAGACATTTGCTCCAAGGCAGGAGGCCAGACTAAACACAATCCCAGCTCTCTGCTATCAATTGAAACTTGCCCTTGAAAAAGACAGTTTCAGCTCTTATTATTATTCTTTAGGGTAGAACTAATATCCTCCATCCAAACTATTACTGCATTGGAAGAGAGGCATGGGTTAAGGATCACAGGCTGCAACCACAGACAGATATACCCTCTCAAGATCAATGTGGTGATTGAGTATATCCTTAAAGGACACAGCGGGGGTGATTTACTAACTACAGTGCGCTGCGCGGGTTCATACCTTAATAGGTGCGCCGGATAAATCCTTAATTGGGCGCGTGAACCAGCGGCGCACTGTTATAGTAAATAAAAATGTCAGCGGCGCTCTATTCAAAATAAATGGTTCCCTATGAGAGCCCATTGATTTGAATAGAGGTTGCCCGGGAAGTCGGATCAAGACGATCCGACTTGTGGGGCGACTCGTGTGACGGTTGACACAGGGACTTTGCGAGGCAACTTGGACACGACTTGAGCATGAAGCAGCCGCTCAAGTTGTGTCCTAGAGGCGACTACCTGCCCGAGAATGTCTCCAGCGCGATGCCATCGCGCTGGTTCTCCCCGCGACAGGGTACTGCAAGCCTCGCGCTGTCCCCTGTATTTGGTATGAATCATGAAAGGGAACTCGCCAAATTTTAAATAAAAAAAACGGCATGGGTTACCCTCCAGGAGCATACCAGGCCCTTAGGTCTGGTATGGATTTTAAGGGAAACCCCCTACGCTGAAAAACAGCGTAAGGGTCCCCCCAAAATCCATACCAGACCCTTATCCGAGCATGCAGCCCGGCAGGTCAGGAAAGGGGGGCGAGCGCACCCACCTCCTGAACCGTACCAGGCCGCATGCCCTCAACATGGGGGGGTGCTTTGGGCTTTGGGCATGTTGATGAGGACAAGGACCTCTTCCTGACAACCCTGGCCGTTGGTTGTCAGGGTCTGCGGGCTGGGGGCTTTTCGGAATCCAGGACCCCCTTCAATAAGGGGGGCCCCAAAATTCCGGCCCCCCACCCTATGTGAATGAGTATGGGGTACATCGTACCCCTACCCATTCACCTGGTGGCAAAATAAGTCAATAAAAAACACAACACAGGTTTTTTAAAGTAATTTATTAGGCAGCTCCGGGGTCTTCTTCCGACTTCGGGGGTCTTCTTCCGACTTCGGGGGTCTTCTTCCAACTTTGGGGGTCTCTTGTTATGCTCTCCGGTTCTTTCTGGCGAGCGCCCCGCTATCTTCTTCCAGCTCTTTTGCTAGCGGGGTCCCGGTCTTCATCGTCGCCTTCTTCCGACTTCGGGGGTCTCTTGTTCTGCTCTCCGGTGTCGTCTCTGCGCTCTCTGGTTCTTCTCCCGCTCTCCGGTGCCTTCTCCATGATCTCCGGTTCTTTCTGCCTTCTGCCGGGTGCCCCGCTATCTTCTTCCAGCTCTTTTGCTAGCGGGGTCCCGGTCTTCATCGTCGTCTTCTTCCCTCTTCTCTCCGCCCAATGTTGCCTCGTCGCTGTCTGCCGCTACAATGCTGTGTGCGCGGAGCGCATCCACTTATATTGGCATGGGGCGTGGTCACCAGGTGATGCAAACAACTGACCCCGCCCCCGTATGACGTCACAGTCCCATCATTCCCCGGGAAGAGGGAAGAGGACGACGATGAAGACAGCGGCATGCAAACCCGACAAAGCGCGCCTTTCTAAATGCCGCTTTCAACCTTAGTTCTGAAGACTTTGCACCAGCGTCCCGTGTACATGGGGCCTAAAAACGGCTATGCCATTTACAGCTCAAAAACGCCATGGTGGCCATGAGGCCATAGGCTAACATGGAGAGCCGTTTTTAAGCTGCAAAAAACGCTCAAACAAGCGGCTGGAAAAACGTCCGTGTGCATGTAGCCTTATATTAACCACTTGCGCACTGGCCACTTAAACCCCCTTCCTGCCCAGACCAATTTTCAAATTTCAGCGCTGATGCACTTTGAATGACAATTGCGCGCTGTAACCCAATGAAAAAGTATTATTTTTTTGCACACAAATAGAGCTTTCTTTTGGTGCTATTTGATCACCTCTGCGTTTTTTTTTCTATAAATACAAAAGACAGACTAAAAAAAAAAAAAATTTGGATATTTTAACCACTTCAACACCGGGCCTATTCTGGCACTTCTCTCCTTCATGAAAAATCATAATTTTATGGCCATAAAATTACTTCGAAACCCCAAACATTATATAGTTTTTTTTAGCAGACACCCTAGGGAATAAAATGGCGGTTATTGCAAATTTATATCTCGCTCGGTATTTGCGCAACAAATTTTCAAACGCCTTTTTAAAAAAAAAAAAATGGTTTCATGAATTAAAAAATTACAAAACAGTAAAGTTAGCCCAATTTTTTTGTATAATGTGAAAGATGTTATTATGCTGAGTAAATATATACCTAACATGTCACGCTTTAAAATTGCGCACACTCATGGAATGACACCAAACTTCAGTACTTAAAAATCTCCATAGGCAATGCTTTAATTTTTTTTACATGTTACCATTTTCACATTACAGAGGAGGTCTAGTGCTAGAGGTCTAGTGCTAGAATTGTTGCACTCGTTCTAACGCATGCAGCAATACCTCACATGTGTGGTTTGAACGGCGTTTACATATGTGGGTGGGACTTACGTGTGTGTTCGCTTCTGAGCGCGAGCTACCGGGGACATGGGCGTTTTTTTTTATTATTATTATTTTTTTGTTTTTTACTTTTTTTTTATTTTTTACTCTTTTTTTAACTTTTTAGTTTTTTTGATCACTTTTATTCCTATTACAAGGAATGTAAACATCCCTTGTAATAGGAATCTGTTGTGACAGGTCCTCTTTATGGAGAGATGCAGGGTCAATAAGACCCCACATCTCTCCTCCAGGCTGGAAAGCATGAGATTGGTCAAAAAAAGTCACCGATCTCATGCTGACAGCCGAGATCTCGGCTTTGTTTACATACGGGAACCCGGAGTGTGACGTCATAAGGTCGTGCCCGGGCCTCGTGCGGTCATAGAGATGACTGGTGACCATCTGGTCACCAGTCATCTCTATGCTTCCCATCTGATGCCGGCCAATTTGTTCTCCGAGCCCCAGATGGCACAGGAGAGCTCGGAGAAGCACCGGATGGCGGCGGGAGGGGGGGAACGTCCCCTCCCGCCGCCTATAAGAACGATCAATCGGCGGAACTGCCGCTATGATTGTTTTTATCATGCACAGAATCGCCGGCTGAAAAGAATGATATCTGAATGATGCCTGCAGCTGCAGGCATCATTCAGATGTCACCGCACAAAGCCAAGGACGTCATTTGACGGTGGGCGGTAGGGAATTGGTTAATATTTAGAAAATTTGGAAAAAAGGTAATTTTTCCCCTTCATTGATGTACACTGATGAGACTGCACTGATGGGCTGCACTGATGGGCACCGATAAGGTGGCAAGGGTGGGCACTGAGAGGTGGCATTGCTAGTTGGCACTGGTGGGCATTGAGAAGTGGCACTGCTAGGTGGCAATGATAGTTGGCAGTGATGGGCACTGATAGGCAGCACTGCTAGGTGGCACTGATTGGCACCAGTGGTGGGCATTGATAGGTGGCACTGGCAGGGGCTACTGATTGTCACAGATGATGCAGAATTGCCTCTTCCTCTTCGGTCCCGATGTCCCTTGCACATAAGCCAGTAATTGCCTTTTTTTATGCTCATGCTGTCTGCACAAGGAGAAAACAAAAACCATTACCGAGCTTTTGTTTACATCACGTGATCAGCTGTCATTGGCTGACAGCTGATCACGTGGTAAGGGGCAGGGATCGGCCCCTTACTCGGATCTGTCATCACCCGAGTCTCAGTGACTCGGTGACCACAGCGCACGCGTGCGAAGGGGAGGACGTCTATTGACAGACTCCCGCCAAT
Source organism: Rana muscosa (assembly GCA_029206835.1). NCBI lineage: Eukaryota > Metazoa > Chordata > Amphibia > Anura > Ranidae > Rana > Rana muscosa. The sequence goes on from CM055122.1 coordinate 1,159,586,088, forward strand.
TGAGGACCGTGCTGTGGCCGTCGATCAGCTATAGCGCTGATCTCAAGTGATTAAAGAGGGTCTAAATGGGCCATTGACATGCATCACAATTAAACTTAGAAATGTGTCTTTGCAAAGTTAAACTAAATGAAATCATTTCTTATATTTGCTTGGGGATAGAGTGCAGAGGGATTACAAGTCTAGACAGTTTTTGGGGATGTCTGCACCCCTGATAGGGTGAAGACAACTCCCAAATTTGGCCACTTTATCTTTCCAAATGATTCACTTCCTGTCACATAGCCACACAGGAAGTGAGGGTAAATCCCTACCAATGTCTTTCCTTGGGGACACACCGGTCAATCTAAATACTTTGCCCATTATGTACATTACACTCCAGCATTTTGCTGGGTACACCCCAAATTATTAGGTATTTTGGACTTTGGCGTTTATTTACTAAAGGCAAATCCACTTTGCCCTACAAGAGCACTTGCTGGATATCCGAGGGGGACATGCAAGGAAACAAAAAAAACACCATCTTTGCTTTTACATGATTGGATGTTACAATCACCAGTGCTTCTCCTCAGATTTTCAGCGGCTACACTTTTACTGCAGAGTGGATTTGTCTTTACTAAACCCCAAAATACCCAATGATTTGGGGTGTACACAAAAAAGTGCTAGAGTGCAATTTGCTTAATGAGGACACTAGTTAGATTGATCTGTATGTCCCCAAGAAAAGACATTGGTAGGGTTTTACCGTCACTTCCTGTTTAGCTGTGTGACAGGAAGTGAAGCCAATTTTACTAAAAGGGACACAAAGCCCAACCTAAAAAAAAAAACAAGCAGGGGTTCTAACACTTACTTGGTTTCCCTCAAAATGCCCACAATTAGAATCGTATTGCCTTGAGCTATTTTTAAGTGCAGTGCTCTAAATCAGTGCTTCTCAAGTACCCCCAACAGGCCATGTTTGCAGGTTTTCCTTCATCTTGCACATGTGCTTTAAATCACAGTCAATGGTTTGGTATTTTGGACAGCAATTCTCGATAAGATAAATTCACAAAACATGTCCTGTTGGGGGTACTTGAGGACTGAGGCTGAGAACCACTGCAGTAAAAAAGAAAATTGAATACTTACCGCTCTGTATTTTTCCTTTCCTAGTGACTATCCATGGCAGCACACAATACATGCATATGCTACCATGAAGGCACCAGGGTAGACAAATCACACCTGTTTTGTTTTGACATGCCAATCAGCTGTCACATTTGTTGCATAGAAAACAAAAAACAAACATCAAAACTTTGCATCAAATTTTATTGGTCAACAAAACAAAGGTAAAAAAAAAAACATGGTCAATTTGAAACATTAGTCGCATCTTGGGAAAGATTTAGCAAAAATAATGCAGCACAGACAATTAAATCAAAGTGAACAAACAACACACATTAACAACATCAAAAATATTTCAGGGGAACATATCACGGACGGACGGACGGACATGCGCACACACTTGTCTCTTTTCAGGGCAAGGGAGAGAATGCTATCTGCAAGCTTTATATAACATAGGTTTGTGTGCTAATGAGGCAATTTAAAACACATGCACAGTCCATGAAACACCCAAAATGCAAGTTCACCCAATGTGGAGACTTAACTTCAAAGTGCGTACACCTGTTAAGGATGTCCTTCAATTACTAACCCATAAAAACACTCTCTGAGCATGCTCAGAAACATCCAGGTGCTGTTCACACACAAAAAGCACCAAAAAAAAAACTAACTGCCTGAGCATGCTCAGAGCAACACAAATGCAGCTAGCAGAAAACAACCCCCCCCCCCCCTGTCCAAAATTAAGCACATCATCCAGCATGCTAAAAAATTAGAGATGGGACAAACACCACCACCCCCTACCAACAAATACCATTGCAGTCTATGGGAACTGACTTGTTAATTTTGCTAGTCCCCACTTGGCTGGCATATCTTCTAGTTATTGGCCTTAAAATTGGTATGGGGGCCCAGGTCCCACCCTAAGGGACATATATCAATGTCACCAATTTGGACAACACCAAAAACAAAACAAGGAGAAGTGCCTTTAAATATGCCAAATTGCTTAAGGGCCATTTCACACCACATGCAGTCCATTGCGTTTTTTATGCATCAAAAATGCATGGAAAGTTGGTTATATGGTTCTAAATGGCAGTGTTTTTTTCCAGTGCATTCCAGTTCCACAAAAAAGTAGAACATGCTGCATTTTACCTGCACTGGACTGTACTGGAACGCAGCAAAATGCATCAAAACCGCACTGGAACGCACCGGAACACACCTAAATGCACCAAAGACGCACTGGAACACACTTGTCCTTATCTATGGTTAATAAAAAAAGAGGGGTGAAAAAAAAGCACTGGACTGCATCAAGAACGTACCAAAAATGCACTGAAACTAGGGCCAGTTCACACCATAGAAACGCAGTCTTGATGCGTTCCAGGTGCTTTTCTGCATGCGCGTTTTTGACACATTCCAGTGCATTCTTGATGCGTTTTTGATGCAGTCCAGTGGTTTTTTCCCCCCTCTTTTTACTTAGGACAAGTGTGTTGCAGTGCATCTTTGGTGCGTTCCGGTGCATCCCAGTGCCTTTTTGGTACGTTCCGTAGCGTTTTTGATGTGTTTTACTGTTGTCCAGTACAGTTCTGTACCTAAAAAAAAATGCAGCATGACCAATTTTTTTTTTTTACTCTCTGAAAAGCACTGGAACGGACTGCAGTGGTGTGAACTATGCCATTGGCATTAATGTGATCAACTTTCTTTGCATTTTTCATGCATCAAAAAAACGCACTGCACTGCATCCAGTGTGAACTGGCCCTAAATATCTTACCTGAGGGGTGTCTATAGTATGCCTGTAAAGTAGCGCATGTTTTCCATGTTTATAACAGTTCGAGAGCAAAATTGCATTTCTAAAGTAAAATAGTCATTTAAAGGTACTCGCGGCTGTAATGAATTGCTGGTTCCCGTCAATACAGATAAAAGTCATTGAAAGTCTTTGAAAAAAAAAATGCGTGGGGGTTCCCCCAAATTCCATTACCAGGCCCTTCAGGTCTGGTATGGATATTAAGGGGAACTCCGCCCAAAACTTAAATATAAAATGGCGTGGGGGTTCACCTCAAATTCCATACCAGGCCCTTCAGGTTGGTTATATGGTTCTAAATGGCAGTGTTTGTTCCAGTGCGTTTCAGTTCCACAAAAAAGTAGAACATGCTGCATTTTACCTGCACTGGACTGTACTGGAACGCAGCAAAATGCATCAAAAACGCACTGTAACACACCGGAACACACCTAAATGCACCAAAAACGCACTGGAACACACTTGTCCTTATCTATGGCTAATAAAAAAGATGGGTGAAAAAAAAGCACTGGACTGCATCAAAACGTACCAAAAATGCACTGGAACGCATCAAAAACGTGCATGCAAAAAAGCACCTGGAACGCATCCGGATTGCGTTTCTATGGTTTGAACTGGCCCTAGTTCACACCATAGAAACGCAGTCTGGATGCATTCCAGGTGCTTTTCTACATGCGCGTTTTTGACAAGTTCCAGTGCATTTTAGATGCGTTTTTTACGCAGTCCAGTGTTTTTTTCCCCCTCTTTTCACTTAGGACAAGTGTGTTGCAGTGCGTCTTTGGTGCATTTAAGTGCGTTCCGGTGAATTACAGTGTGTTTTTGGTACATTCCGTAGCGTTTTTGATGTGTTTTACTGTGGTCCAGTACAGTTCTGTACATAAAAAATGCAGCATGACCAATTTTTGTTTTCCTTTCTGAAACGCACTGGAACTGACTGCAGTGGTGTGAACTATTAACATTAATGTGATCAACTTTCTTTGCGTTTTTCATGCATCAAAAAAACGCACCGCACTGCATCCGGTGTGAACTGGCCCTAAATATCATACCTGGGGGGGTGTCTATAGTATGCCTGTAAAGTAGCGCATGTTTTCCATGTTTATAACAGTTCGAGAGCAAAATGACATTTCTAAAGTAAAATAATAGTCATTTAAAAGTACTCGCGGCTGTAATGAATTGCTGGTTCCTGTCAATATAGATAAGTCATTGAAAGTCTTTGAAAAAAAAAATGCGTGGGGGTTCCCCCTAATTCCATTACCAGGCCCTTCAGGTCTGGTATGGATATTAAGGGTAACTCTGCGCCAAATTTTAAAAAAAAATGCCGTAGGGGTTCCCCACAAAATCCGTACCAGGCCCTTCAGGTCTGGTATGCAATAAAGCGTAAAAAAAAATAGCGTTGGGGTCCCCCTAAAAATCCACACCAGACCCTTATCCGAGCACGCAACCTGGCAGGCAGCAGGAAAAGAGGGGGCGAGAGAGCGGCCCCCTCTCCCTCCTGAACCGTACCAGGCCATATGCCGTCAACATGGGGAGGATGCTTTGGGGGTCTGTGACCCCAAAGCACCATGTCCACATGTTGATGGGGACAAGGGCCTCATCCCCACAACCCTTGTGGGGGTCTGCGGGTGGGGGGCTTATCGGAATCTGGAAGACCCCTTTAACAAAGGGGACCCCAAGATCCTGCCCCCCCTGTGTGAAATGGTAATGGGGTACAAAAATACCCCTACCATTTCACAAAAAAAAGTGTCAAAAATTTTAAAAATGACAATAGCCGGTTTTTGACAATTCCTTTATTAATGTCTTCTCCTTTCTACCATCTTGTTCTTCCACCTTCTTCTTCCATCTTCTTCTTTTCTCCATTCGGGTTTCTTCCTTCATCTTGGTCTTCATCTTCATCTTCAGAAAGAAGTAGGGAACAAGAAGCCGGAGCAAGATGCGGACTAGAACACCGAAGGAAGAAGGAAGATGAAGATGGAGGAAGAAACCCCAATGGAGAAAAGAAGAAGGTGGAAGAAGAAGGAAGAAGATGGAAGAAAGGAGAAGACATTAATAAAGGAATTGTCAAAAACCGGCTATTGTCATTTTTAACATTTTTGTTTTTTTTTTGTGAAATGGTAAGGGTACATTTGTACCCCATTACCATTTCACACAGGGGGGGGTCTGGGGGTCCCCTTTGTTAAAGGGGGCTTCCAGATTCCGATAAGCCCCCCGCCCGCAGACCCCCACAACCACCGGGCAAGGGTTGTGGTGATGAGGCCCTTGTCCCCATCAACATGGGAACATCCTCCCCTTGTTGAGGGCATGCGGCCTGGTACGGTTCAGGAGGGAGGGGGCGCTCTCTCATCCCCCCCTCTTTTCCTGCGGTCTCCACACCATTTTTTTTTACGTTTGGCGCGGGGGTTCCCCTTAAAATCCATACAAGACCTGAAGGGCCTGGTACAGATTTTGAGGGGGACACGCACGTCATTTATTTATTTTTTAATTGGCGCGGAGTTCCCCTTAATATCCATACCAGACCTGAAGGGCCTGGTAATGGAATTTGGGGGGACCCCAAGCATTTTTTTTTTCAAAGACTTTCAATGACTTTTCTCTATATTGATGGGAGCCGACAATTCATTATAGCCGCGAGTGATTTTAAATGCCTTTTTTTTCCTTTAGAAATGTTATTTTGCTCTCGTACTCTTATATAATGGCAAATTTAGGAGGTGCGACTGTTCAACTTATGCAAATTGATTTACGTGACTTGACATTACTAAGATTTTGCCGGCGCAGTGAACCGGCGCATTTGAATGAGTAAAATTCCTGCGCAGAGCACAAAAAGATCCCTGGCAGTTATAAATGTACTTGCAGGCGCAGTGGGCTGGTTCAGAAAAGTTACTTTCTCATTCTATTTTGGGCATATTTGTTACTTGGGCAGTTGTCACTATACTTCCTCACATCACCGCACATCACCCCATTATATTGGCAATTCCAGCTTCTTTATATTTTTATTTGAAGATGGCGTGCGCCAGGTACATAGTGGCGCACTGAGCGCCTCCTCCCGTGCGCCGAGAACACTATAGTAAATGGGGAATAGCGCTGCGTTACCGGTGCAAATGTTTCGTAAATACCAAAACTGCCATTGCGCACGCAGATGCGCCGATACTCATGGCGCAAACGTTTTGTAAATCAGCCCCAGCATCTTCTAATGATAACTTTATGTATCTGGCTAATCCATTGAAAACACCATCAACAAAATGATTGTCTGTTTGTGTTGGAAATCCTCATCCTTAAAAGTGTAATCTAACATCCTGCTATGCAGGTAGAGTATCCTGGTGGGGATTTGAACTGAAGAATCAAGTTTTGTTAAGCAGATGTGCTAACCACTAAGCTAATCTGCTGCTCTGCCCTCCTGCTCAGTTTTGCTCCACTCTTCTAGAAAGAGCTTCTAGTTTAGATACCATAGGGATAAATTTCCCCACTTCCTTTTGGAGGTGCTAAAATACTTGCACTGCAGGTATCTTTGCAAGATCTTCAGGCATCCTAACAACCTTACAAATGGAGATACAAAACCTTTCACATAGATCATCCTCATCTGCGTCTTCCACTAAGGAATATTTTGAAAAGTGTTTATGGCCTGAAAAGAATCTGAGAACATTTGACTTGTTCTGGAAGGGAAAAAATGGTAATTGCCAGAGTAGAAGACCCTTGCACAGGGCAAGTAAATAATAAAAAAAAATATTTTATAGTGTCTTAGCTACTTGTGACAACCTGTTGGTCATCATTGGCATCTTCATCCTTCACTGCTTGAAGAAAAAGCAGGATTCATATATGGTTTGTATGCCTCTACCAAGGCATAAGCATAATGGACCCAGTTTAGGATGCACCTAATGCATGCATTTCTGGTGGGGCTTATAGCAAGAACTTCTTATTAGTCAGCTTCCCATTCACCTGAAAGAAAAAATGTTACCTGAAAAAAATGTCTCTTACCTTCTTGGCGATGGCTGACTACAAGGATGAAGTGACAATTCAAGGTTCAAAACAGTAAGCACTAGCCTTCCTCCAGCAACTAACCTGAATACAGCCGTCATGGCATTGAGGGATTACACTGCTAGCAGTGCAAGGACCTGTAAAAGGACAGCAAAAGAAACTAATTTCTGACACACAGAAATATGGTGTATGTTTAAAGGAGAACATCACCTTGTTAAAAAATGTTAGAACAAGTACAACTGCTACTCAAACCATGTAGTAACCCAATTCAAACAGCAGCTGCTAATGTTTCCAAAGCTGTCAAAAAGGACAAAGCATACATTGCCAGATCATTGCTTAGTTCTTACCAACAAATGCTCCTCTTGTGGGGGCCCTGGTCAAAGTATATCTATATGTAGTTAATCACATTCAACTGGACTTGTTCTGTATTGAATTGATAATGGCATTTTGCTTATCATCCAAGTAGCTGCTTCATTTCTAATAACTGTTTATTAAAGTTTGTAAACCACTCAGTTTTTTTACATATTCTCAATCTCTCTCTCTCTGTAAAGTCACTGGGTAAAGACGTTAAAATTACGTTAAAAGTTAGAATAAAAATTACCCTTTTTGGACTTTCTGTTACATGTCTAGAAGTGGGGTGACTTGAAAATTTAAGTCTATAGGAAACCTACCCACGTAAACCAGTATTTGATTTTTGACTTAGACCAAGATTAAAACAACAAGCACAAAGTTTAAAGAGAAATAACACATTTGGAGCACTTTAAAGTTTTTGAATACACTGGTGAGGATGTTACACAGCTCATTTAATTCATTCTTACACACAACTACTTCGCTTTCAACAATGACAACTATCTCCAGTGTATGGATTATTCCATGCATGCCAACGTCCTAGACACCACAATATAAATCAGGGATGACAAGCTTCACACTTCGATATACAGGAATCAGACTGACCGATGCAATTATCTCCACAGTTTGATTTTTCACCCCCAACACACTAAACGGCCCATCATACACAGCCAGACCTTCAGATACCAGTGAATAGGTTCAGACCCAAAAGACAGAGATAAACATCTCAGAATACTAGCAGGCTCCTTCCATAAGAAAGGTTACAAAGACAAAACCATCAACAACAGCATAAACATGGTCTTGAAAACCCAAAGAGAAAATCTCCTTTAATACAAAGAAAAAAAAATAACAGTGTACCTCTAGTAACCACATATAATCCAGCACTAGAAGGGATAAAAAAGATAATCAAAGTTTTACATCCCATTATAACAGAGAATGAAACTCTGAAATAAATATTCCAACAACTCCCAATACTGGCTTTCAAACAACCACCCAACCTCAGACATAAACTGATCAGCAGGAAACGTCATTCTGATTATGAAATCACAAATAATGAAAGCAAACCCTGCAATAAAAAATGCTGCAAACTGTGCAACCAGATCAGTCTGTCTAAAAGTGTCACACACACACAAATGGGACCTTCAATATCATGGGATCATACAGCTGTACCTCCAGTAATGTTGTGTACCTCATCCAATGCAAAAGATGTAGCAAAGGAACTTATGTAGGTGAAACTGGACAGACGTTGCAACTGAGGATGAACTTGAACAGACATTCCATCAAGGAACATAAAGAAGATTTTTGCACATCTGTGGGACATCATTTCTTTTTTTTTAACAACAGTTTTTCAAATGTGAAACATGAAGAATATACGGGTTACATTCCAATTTTGTTTCAAGTCAAAACATGTAATACAGCTCAAAGATACATTTAGGGGGTTATTTACGAAAGGCAAATCCACTTTGCACTGCAAGTGCACTTGGAAGTGCAGTTGCTGTAGATCTGAGGGGGACATGCAAGCAAAATAAAAAACATAATTTTAACTTGCACATGATTGGATGGTAAAATCAGCAGAGCTTCCCCTCATTTCAGAGCTTCCCCTCAGATCTACAGCGACTGCACTTCCAAGTGCACTTTCAGTGCACTTGTAGTGCAAAGTGGATTTGCCTTTCATAAATAACCCCCTTAGTGTTTTCAAGTTTAAAGTAGGTTTGTCACACAGAAGATCAAAACAGTAGATTCAGTGCATGGGATGTGTCAAAGCTCAAGAATATCAAGTACAGAGTTTACTATCAGAGTTAGTGGGTTCATAGGAATACTTCTGCTCTAGCCCACCGAGTCCAGGGATACCACTCAGTTTGTGCTCTCTTAAGCAGGCCTTTACTGGAGGCTAGCATTAACTCATAGTTGAAATGTAAATTAACTAGATCAAGAGTGTTTTCTGTTGTAGGTGATTGTGGTTTTCCAGAGTCTGGTTAAGCTCAGTCGAGCTGCAAGGAGGATATTAGTTACTACCAGTCTTAGTGGATTGGGGATTGTTTCAATCGTCAGATTGAGCAATGCCAATGCTGGTGTGGGTGGTATGCTTCTCTGTGTGATATCCGACAGGATGTGAAAAATGGTTGTCCAATAAGGCTGTACAGAAGGAAAAGACCAGAGAATGTGGAGTAGTTCATCTCTATTTGTGTTACATCTCCAACAAGTGTCCGAAGTTGTGTTATCAAATGATGCAATTTTTGTGGGTGTAAGATACCACTGTAGAGATATTTTTTATGTGAGTTCACAAAACCCAGAGTTTTGAGTAGCTTTGTAAATAGAGTGTAGGGCTACCTGCCATTGTGTGTCAGTGAAGATTTGACCCAAGTCTGTGTCCCAGTGAAGGTGTGGTTTAGATTTAGTAAGCTCCTGTTTTTGGTGAAAGGTGTTATAGAAGAGGGAGATGCCCTTCAGTTTCGAGGTGGTATTAGTCAGGAATGTCCACACCCTAGGAGGGAGTGTGTAGAATGGATGAGCCATGTGAGAGATGCAATGTTTAACTCGGACGTAAGTGAAGAAATTCGTATGATGAAGGTTGAATTTCTGCTGTAGTTGTTGGAACGATAACAGGGCATTCCCCTGGAATAGATCTTGTATGTGTTTAAGGCCTTTTGATACCCAGTGAGTCAGAGAAAGTTCTGTAGTACAGTGATGTAGTCTTTCTATCGGGAAAGGTGGGGAGAATGTGTAAGGCTGTGTTGTACCTAGGTTCGCTATTTTTTTCCAATCAAGAGCGGAGGCTCTCATCGTAGGGGGAAGTGTTTTGGAAATGGGAATGCCGTGGGGGTTTCCTAGTATCCAGCTTTGTAAATTGTGATGTTTAAATGTTGCTGCTTCCAGTTGTCCCCATAGAGTGTGGGGATCATGTGGAACTAGTCTTGTAGTTGAGTTAGTATTAATGCCCAGTAGTAGTCTTCGAACTCAATTGACCCTGCTCCTCCTGCAAGCTTGTGTTTGGTGAGTATAATTTTTGCGCATCGAGGTTTCTTGCCTTGCCATAATAATTTATTAAGAATTGTTTGGAGAGCTTTGAAATATGATGACGGGATAGGAATGGGAATGGTTCTAAACAAGTAAAGTAATTCCGGAAGATGTAACATTTTGAATGCTGCGAGTCTGCCTGACCAAGATAGTTCTTCTATAGCCAATATTTGGACATCAGTTTGGAGTTTGGTAAGGAACGGTTTAAAATTATAATTGAATAGATTTTTTGTTGATTTTATCAGTTGTATCCCCAGGTATGATATATCATGTTCTGCCCATGTGAAGGGGTATTGGACTTGGAGTAAATTCCTGGTGGTGACGTCTAGGCCTAAGTCTAGAATATATGATTTGGTAGCGTTCACCTTGTAATAGGAGACTCTGCTGAACCACTGGAGGGTATTTTGTACTTCTGCTAGGGAAGATGTCGGGTTGGTTAGCATAAGGATGACATCATCTGCGAACAGACTGATCTTGTGCGTCTGGTGTCCTATCTCAAAGCCTGTTATTTTAGGGTTTTGTCTAATGTGTTCTGCTAGGGGCTCCATGAGTAGATTACAGATCAGTGGAGACAACGGACACCCCTGCCTAGTGCCATTGGTAATGGCAAATGTTTGGGAGAGCATATCTGGTGAGAATACTTGGGCTGATGGGGTAGTGTATAGTGCTAACATGGCATTCAATATTTGTCCTTTGAAGCCGAACTTCTGGAGGACCTGCTGTAAGTAGTTCCAGTGAATCCTGTCGAACGCCTTCTCTGCGTCCAGTGCTAGGAGCAGAGAAGGTGTTGCACTAGTCTCGGCATAATGAATGACATTGATTAACCTTCACGGCGTCTGACGCTTGTCTTCCGGATGTAAAACCTAATTGATCCCTGTGGATCAGAGTGAGCATGATATTAAGTAGTCATGTGGCGATCATTTTTGCGTAGACTTTTAGGTCTAAGTTTAGGAGCGAGATCGGACAAAAGTTTTGGGGTGCTATTGGTTCTTTCCCCGATTTAGGTAGGGTGATAATCAGTGCCTGTAAGGATTCACGTGGGAATTTTGAGGAAGAGGCCGCATCATTGAATAGGGCAGTTAGATGTGGAGCTAATTGCTGTGCGAAATGTTTGAAGTATTCTCCCGTGAGTCCGTTGGGGCCTGGTGATTTACCTGGGGGGAGGGTTTTGATGGTCTCTATTACTTCTTGTATTGTGAAAGGGTCATTCAATCGGGAAATTTGTTCTGTCATTAGCGATTGGAGTCTAATGTGTTTAAGAAAGTCATTAATGTCATCTGGGGTGGGTTGGTGTGTGTCAGCACTCCTGATGAAGTCACGTGACCGTGACGAATATGCGTCAAGATTACCAGAGGTATCGGAGGTGACGTAGGCGAGCCCGCTGCTCGTTTTTATATGCCGGTTTTCATGCTCTTTATGTGAGTACCCTTATGTATGCTTTTATTGTTATTAAACATTTTAAAACCATACTACACTATTGGCACATTTATCTCCCTGTGCAAGGGTCACTGCTGTTTATCAGATGGGACTCCCTAGGGGACTCCCACAGATAGAGGCTGAACAGTATTAGGATACGCCATACTTGGAAGCGGCCGGAACCCTGTTGCTACATTTGCACAGATAGTTCTTTATACATGCTGTTACCTTACAGCAGTAAGGTAAGGGGACACCCGCATCAATTTTAAAAGGAAAAAGGAATCCTTTCCTTTTCTCTCAGCACTTTCTACATTGGAAATTTGGCACAAGCACCAGCACTTTTGTTTTACACCACCTGAACCAGCATTTGCTTTGCTGTCTACGCATTGGAATCACTTGTGTTTTTTGCATTCATGCATTTCGAGGACTTGTGATAGCAATGCATGCTTCATCATAGTTGCACCTAGCACTTTATATTTGATTCACTTTACATTCGTATGCATTTTTTATTCATGTATTTTGAGGATTGATGATAGCAGTGCATGCTTCATCACAGTTGCACTCAGCACTTTATATTTCATTCACTTTGGATTGATGTAATTTTTTATTGTCACTTACTTATAGAGTTATTTATTTTATTTGGATTCACAGATGTTTTCCATGTCATATATGCTCACCATTTATTTCGATTATTAGCTACCTTATTATCTATTAGGTGTATTCACCCTCACCCATTCCCATTCTATACAGCGCAGAATTACCTCTTTATGCTAGGGTCTCGCTGTAGATTATATAAATCACTATAGTAATCGCTGAAGGTATCAGCAATTGCCTGTGGATTTCTGAGTTCTTCTTTTGTGTAAGGATGGTATATGTGATCTATTTTGTTTTTTATTCTCCTTCCTTTGATACGTTGGGCAAGGGCCTTACCCGCTTTGTTGGACGTGGAGTACGAAGTGGCTTTTAATTTTCTCTGGATTCATTCATATGATTGGAGAAGGTGGATCCTGAGTTCTTGTCTAAGGGCTAAGATTTGTGCTGAGCGTGTTGATTGGGGACTAGATTTATTTTCCTGTTCTAGATTGGCTATTTGGGACATAAGAGTGTCAGTACGCATTGATATTTTCTTTTTGTGGGGAGAGCTAAGTTTAATCAGGTATACCTCTAATATACGCTTTTTGTGCGTTCCACACCATGCCTGCTTTGGACACAGAGCCTGAGTTGAGTTCAAAATATTTGGTTATTTGGTCTATTATCTCCGGAGAGTAGGTTGGATGTTGTAAGATATAGTTATTCGCCCTCCATAGGTAAGTATTTTTTTGTTGTGGAGAATCTGATATAGTAATGGTGATGGGGGCATGGTTCGACCAAGTCGTGGTGTGGATTACAGCTGTGCTAATGTTTTGGAGTAACCATTTATCAGTGAGAAAGTTATCAATATGTTTTATGGAAAGGAGAGAAGTACGTGTAGTCTCTCTCCGCTCCATGGAAGCATCTCCAAACGTCAAACAAATCATGGGTAACAATGACGTTTTTCAAGAGGGATTCTCTGCGTTTTGTTGCAGAAGTGGAATCCAGTTGGACTTCAGGCACTAGATTAGTCCCCACAAATGATTAGATGGCCTTGTTTCAGGGGGTGAACAACACGCATAAGTTTACGAAGAAAACGCATTTGTTTGATATTTGGAGCATAGATATTTAACAAAGTATAGGCTATGTTGTTTATAGTACATACAAGAATAATGTATCGACCTTCTGGATATAGAGCATTTTCAAGTGAAATGTGACTGAGTTCTTCACCGCTATCGGCACCGCTATCGGCACATTTTTTTGAGGTAAAAGGGGCAGAGAAAACATGAGAGAAATGTTTGTTCACACAAGCAGGCGCAGCTGTAGATATAAAATGTGTTTCTTGCACACACAGGATGTCACATTTTAGATCTAGGGCTGTTTTCCAAAGTGAATGTCTCTTTGCTGGCTGGTTGAGTCCATTCGCGTTGATGGATAACACCGTGATTGGCATTGTTGGTGTTGGAGAGTAACAAAAAAGAAGTCACAAACATTTACAGTTTGATGTGGATTGGCGAATTCCCTGGATTCAGAGGCTGGAGTTTTCTATAAGTGTATGTTCTGATAAGCCAGGTGGGTGGAAGAGTTTGCACGTTAAGTGCAATGCAATAGCTGTAAAACAATAAGGTTAACAGATAGAACTGAACAAGATAAATTTGGAACTTGTAGATCGCTTGAACCAGGGGGAATGGCCACCAGTTAGAACGTTAGGTGGAGTAGAGAATTAAGATTTTCAACTAAACCACTATAGAGGGGTAACAAATGTCAATTTTCAACTGTAGTAACAAGTCGGAAATCTGGTAGCCAGGGAGAGTATCTACTATGCAGATATATAGGCCCAATGTTTTTCAGAGTAGTAGTTTTGATCAGTTGTCACGTCTCCCTTGAGTGCGGCATGATGGGTGTGGGCTACGTTGCTCCAGCAGTGGGATGGGTTCCTGCGGTGGCTTAGGGATAATTCCCCAGGAGTGGAGTAATTGCATGCCCTTGTGGAGGGTGTGGATCACGTGCGAAGCGCCATTTCTTGTTATAAGCAATGATGCTAGGTAACGCCATTTGAACTCAATCTTGTGGTTGTGGAGGCCTTTGGTGATCGAGTTGAGTTGTCTCCTCAGCTGCAGGGTGTATTTAGAAAGATCGGGGAATAATAGTACTCCTTCATATGGCCCAGGAAGCGATGGGTTGTTTCTGATTGTCATGTGCAGCTTTTCTTTAATGTGAAAGAAATGAACCCTCATTAAAATGTCTCTAGGGACTGAGGCTGCAAGGTGAGAGGGTTTAGCAATTCTGTGGATTCGATCGATTATCAAATCTCTGGGTGGTGCGTCAGGGAGGATCAAATGCATTAGTTCCTTGGCATATTTAGGGAGATCTATTGGCAAGATGGATTCAGGAACTCCTCTCAATTTTACATTATTCCTCCTGGACCTATCTTCTAAATCGGCCAGCTTGGCCCTTACCCAGGATTGTTCTTCCTTTATTTCAGCATAAGAGTCAACTAGATCATTCACTGTTGATGTGCATTCCTCCATGCTGTTTTCTAGATGAGACACCCTGTCATCCATAACATGCATATTTGCGGTTATTTTAGTGAATAGGGACGATAGGTCTGTCATCAGTGAGGACTGGAGTGATAACAACATTTTCTTGAGAGTGTTGTCGATCACTGGTTGTCCTGAGGTGGGGAATGAGGCCATGGAGAATTGTAAGGCCTGGTTTGACTGGAAGGGGCTGAAAGCCTTGGCTACAATTTGTGCAGGCGACAGTGGTGGTGGCAGTTCCATTCGCATGCAGGCTTTCGAAGAGGAAAAAATAAAAAATATGGACAGCCGCACTCCAAAAAACCTTTGACGGTCGCCTTTATTGTAAAAAGATCACAGCTATGATTAAGCACTGACCTTCAGTGTGAAACATGTAAGCAGTTACCCTGGCTATGCTGTGATGAATTTTGGTGTAATTTTCCATCTTTTTACAATAAAGGCGACCGTCAAAGGTTTTTTGGTGCGGCTGTCCATATTTTTTATTTTTTCCTCTTCATATGCTACATGCATTGCTGGCACCCACGGTAGTCCTGTAATTACGGATTGTTGGAGTGTATCCACCTGGAGCGGTAAAAATCTCTCTCTCGCATGCGGGCTTTCGCCGGGCTACCTGTGATAGGGTTGTCCCTGGCTCTATGTGTAGGTGACAAAGGAGGATCTTGTTCCCCCGGGATCTCATCCAGGAGATCCGTGTAGGCCTCCGGGGTCGTGGCCGCTCCGGCGCCATTTTGGATCTGACTGGCCTTGTGAGGCAGCTTTGTGAAGAAGGCCGTCAGCTTTTGTGGTTGATGCTCCGTCATCCTCTTTCTAGACATGGCTGTCTGGGGTGTCCGGGCTATTAGGAGGTAGGATGGCCGTGAATTGTCCGCGGAATTGGGCCTGTGTCACTCCGTTTCTCTCCCTTAGCTGGCGAGCACTGGGTCTAAGCAGCCATCTCCAGCGCTGGCAGACCACGCCCCCTGGGACATCATTTCTCAAAACCACACCACACTATAGAAGACCTTAATGTTTTAGTTCTTAAAGGGAATTTCAGAACTATCCAGGAAACTTTTGAACTAAGAATAATACTTCTATTTGACACAAAAAATAACGGCCTACATTTAGAAATGGGTCTCCTTACTCGTTATTCTACAGTTGTATGACCCTCTCTGTGACTATCACCCCCCCAGACTATAGCTCTCCCTCTGCCTTATCTTAACTATGCATTTGTTTATGTCTGTTTGTCTTTCTCTTTTTTTGCTTTGCCTCAGAGATTGTGTTGTTTTCTTTTTTTCTTTTTAACATTCTGCTAAAACTTTTTTGAAACAGTACGGCTTGGACCTTGAAGAAGGGGACATACCCCGAAAGCTTGTCTTGAAAAATTGTTTGTAAGTGCAAATAAAAAAAAAAGTATCACACAGTACTCAATTGTGAGAAAAACAATCAGCGCCACAATGCTAATAAATTACTCCTATAATGACGTGAAAAAAAAAAATACTTATAGTTAGGGATGAGCCGAACACCCTCCAGTTCGGTTCGCACCAGAACATGCGAACAGGCAATAAATTTGTTCAAACATCTGAACACCGTTAAAGTCTATGGGACTCGAACATGAAAAATCTAAAATGCTAATTTTAAAGTTATATATGCAAGTTATTGTCATAAAAAGTGTTTAGGGACCCGGGTCCTGCCCCAGGGGACATGTATCAATTCAAAAAAGTTTTAAAAACTGCAGTTTTTTCGGGAGCAGTGATTTTAATAATGCTTAAAGTGAAACAATAAAAGTGAAATATTCCTTTAATTTCATAACTGGGGGGTGTGTATAGTATGCCTGTAAAGTAGCACTTGTTTCCTGTGTTTAGAACTGTCCCTGCAAGTGTAATTTCTGAAGGAAAAAAAAAAATTTAAAAGCACTCGCGGCTATAATGATTTGTCGGCTCCCGGCAATACAGAGAAAAGTCATTGATAAAAATAAAAAAATAAAAAATGTGTGGGGGTCCCCCCAAATTCAATTACCAGGCCCTTGAGGTCTGGTATGGATATTAAGGTGGAACCTTGCGTCAAATAAAAAAAAATTACATGGGGTTCCCCCCAAATATCCATATCAGACCCTTCAGGTCTGGTATGGATTTTAAGGGGAACTCCACGCCAAATAAAAAAAAATGTTGTGGAGTTCCCCCCCAAAAATCCATACCAGACACTTTATCTGAGCACGCAACCTGGCAGGCCGCAGGAAAAGAGGGGGGATGAGAGAGCGCCCCCCCTCCTGAACCGTACTAGGCCACGTGCCCTCAACATGGGGAGGATGCTTGATTCAATTTGATTCCTCTGCAGTGTAATAAATGAATAGACCCCGCCCCTTCTCACGTTCCTGATCAGGTCCGCTCAGCCTTACACCCAGTGAAGGTGACCCCTCCCCCCTCTGATTCCCGCCCCCCACTGATTCAGAGGGGGTGGGGTCACCTTCACTGGGTGTAAGGCTGAGCGGACCTAATGGGGAACGTGAGAAGGGGCGGGTTTATTCATTTATTACACTGCAGAGAAATCAAATCACGTTCCCCATCAGGTCCACTCAGCCTTACACCTAGAGGAATCAAATCACCTGATGGGGAATGTGAGAAGGGGCGAGGTCTATTCATTTATTACACTGCAGAGGAATCATTCACGTTCCTCATCAGGTCCGCTCAGCCATACACCCAGTGAAGGTGACCCCGCCCCCCTCTGAGTGAGGGGGGGCGGGGTCACCTTCACTGGGTGTAAGGCTGAGCGGACCTGATGGGGAACGTGAGAAGGGGCGGGGTCTATTAATTTATTACACTGCAGAGGAATCAAATTGATTCACATATTTTGTTCTTCCTGTGTCATAATCAGAATATTCACATAAATATTACATCTTTGATAGAAATAGGTAATTATCTACCTTTCTATATTATGGTAATAAAGTATTACACGTTTCATATCAACTTTAATTAGGAATTGTATCCGAAAATCAGATCTAAACTCTGACAACTTACCGGTCAATAAGAGAAGACAACTTTATAAAGCCAGTAATCCTTTCCGGTTCAATAAAACATTTCACGATGATCCTTCCTGGGCAGTTTATAGCAAATAGTCTCATTTCAGCAATGGTTTCGGCAGAGTTCCAATGCTGGGGGAGGGGAAGAGTAGCTCTGATGAAGACATAACCCCCGGATGTGATGTTTTTTAGAAGAAGCCCGGATGATGGATTTGTTGTGGCTTCTCGGAGTGTTTGTTGGCAGACAGGAGCTCCGAGCTGTAGCACTGCCCCACCTCCAGCCAGAGAGGAGGTTTCCCGTTGCATCAGAGGCAGGCGGGGTCACCCGCACGTCACTGGGAAAGCCCGGGTTTCCCCGCTTGCTGGGGAATAGCCAATGACGTAGACAGGGTCTGATGTACGAGGGGGCGGGGTCACCCATCAGATCATAGGGTAAGCCCCGGCTTTCCCCGCTTGCCGGGGAATAGCCAATGACGTAGGCGAGGTCCCGCCTACATCAATAGCTATTCCCCGGTAAGCAGGGAAAGCTGGGGCTTACCCTATGATGTGACAGGTGACCCCGCCCCCTCGTACGTCATGGGGGTTTCGTGTAGAGTGGAGACTGGTATGGATATTTGGGGGGAACCCCACGTCATTTTTTTTCTAAATTGATGCAGGCTTCCCCTTAATATCCATACCAGACCTGAAGGGCCTGGTAATTGAATATTTGGGGGGACCCCACAATTTTTTTTTTCTATCAATGACTTTCAATGACTGTTCTCTGTATTGCCGGGAGTCGACAATTCATTATAGCCGCAAGTGCTTTTAAATTACTTTTTTTCCTTCAGAAATGACACTTTGTGCAGGGACAGTTCTAAGCACGGAAACAAGTGCTACTTTACAGGCATACTATACACACCCCCTAGTTACGAAATTTAAAGGAATATTTCACTTTTATTGTTTCACTTTAAGCATTATTAAAATCACTGATCCCGAAAAAACTGACGTTTTTAAAACTTTTTTTTGCATTGATACATGTCCCCTGGGGCAGGACCCGGGTCCCAAACCACTTTTTATGACAATAACTTGCATATAAGCCTTTAAAATTAGCACTTTAGATTTCTCCCATAGACTTTTACAGGGTGTTCCGCGACTTTTCAAATTTGCCGCAAACACCCCAAATTGTTCGCTGTTCGGCGAACGTGCGAACAGGCAATGTTCGAGTCTAACATGAGTTTGACTGGAACTCGAAGCTCATCCCTACTTATAGTGATACACCATATTTGTTTATATAAGATTTATAGATACGCAGCGCTGCACTATTTTCACAAAATTAACAATACTCAATTGTCAACAAAGTGATCAGCGGTGGATAGAGGAAAGTCCATGCAATTAGTGGACCTAGATTTTGCTAAAGCATTTAAAACAGTAGTCCACAAAAGCTTAAACTACAAATCCAAGTCTGTTTGCATTGTAGAAATGGTATGTACAGGGATAGAAAACTGGTTACAGGTGATCATCCAGAGAGTGATGAAATGTACATAATATAACTGGGTACTAACATTTATAGGTAAAGTTGATCCGGGGAAAATCCGTTTGCCTCTCGAGGGATCTGGAAGGAATTTTTTCCCCTGCTGTAGCAAATTTAATCATGCTCTGCTGGGGTTTTTCACCTTCCCCTGGATCAACTGTGGGTATAGATTTGGGTATATGGGATTGAATGGTTTTTTTTGTTTGTTTTTTGTGGTTGAAATGTGATAAATGGCTAATTTTTAGAATGGTCTAGAGTTGAAACCAATGTTCCCCCTGGCTCTGTCTTGGGACCAATTCTGTTTTAAATTGTTCATAAATAATTTGGAGGTTGAATTAAATTGTTTAGTCTCAGTGTTCACTGATGATATCAATCTAATCAGGGCAATGCTGTTTATTATTGAAAAATGTAATGTAATGCACTTGGGAGCTAAAACTATTCATACAAACTACTCAGTAGTGGAAAAACCTCTGGGGGAATCAAGGATGGAAAATAATCTGTGGGTCTTTGTAGACTCAAGCAAGGACTAATACAGACTGTCAGTATAAGCTGAGCAGGCATTTTCACAAAGACAGGAAGACTCAACAAACTACTCAAGTACTCAACAGCACCCTGGTAGTTCATAGAAAACTACAAGCCAACAGCCACAAACGCTGTTGGTACTTGAGGTACATTGATTTACAGGGCTCTGTGTTCCCGAAGATGAACGTATCCTTTCACAGCAATTTGTACCTTTAGCCATGGAACCTCTTCAATTAATATACTGTATGTGCCAAAATTCATAGCATACTGGTAACTGGATTATATAATTAGAACTAAATGATTTCACAAACTTTCAAACCTTTCATATTTTCTTGGAAAATCAGCCTCTGCTTGACACATTTCATGGTAATTGGATTAAGGTCACTGCGTTAAAATTACTAAAAATACTGGGGTATGCTCCAGACACTAGAGCTAGATAAAGATATTAGTCTTTTTATCAAGAAAATTAAAGCATAACCTGGGTTCACTGTTGTGTTATGCACTTTCCAAAAAAATTTGAGATAGCTAAAATAACCAAGGTAAGAATGTTTTATGACATGACCAGCTGGCAACATTTGTTGAAGGTTATCATGCACTTGTTTGTTGTTTATCTATAGTGTTGCATACCATACTTGGCTATCTATCCCAAATCAGTCATGCTAACAAAACTGCTAATATCTGTAAACATTTCTGACCAACCATGTATGTGTTCTCTACACAGTATAAATACCTCTGCCAAAGAGCAACTCTTGGCCATGTTCCCTTGGAGAATGGTCCATGTGCATGTATGTTTGAATAAACACATCTTTTTGTTCACAGTAAAAGGAATGTTTTTGACTGAATTACACAACAAACTGTAGAAACTACATAGATGACATTCACCATTACAGAACAAGTCACACGTGAATAGTTGCTACAGTACTTGAGAAAGCAAGCGAGACAGAGAATCCAAATGTCTCAGTGTCTGTCATTTTATTCTTTCCTAACAGCTTTTCAAGCCCTAATATGGGGGGATGTACAAACCCCTAACTATTGTTGTGGAGCTCTTGGCCTGGATTTTGCACAATGGGCTTTTTAAGGCCATTTGATGTAAAAAGGCCACTTAACCAGAGCTATCAAGCTGTACAGTACAATGTTCATTTCACATTGTGCGATGGGACTCACAATTATTCCAGTTCCTTCCACTAATACATATAGTGTGTCATTAGGCAGTGTCATTAAAGCAAATCTGTACTAAAAGTATGGCCATCCTTTACATAGGTGCTGCTGTAGAATAAAATAACTAAAATGTTTTATGATGCTTTGTATCACACATGTTTTACATTTCATAGTGTGTTAAAAAAAATGGAAACACGTGGTCTAAAATTTAAAGCAAACCTACAGCTACATCTTTAGTTCTGAGGAGAATAAGGCATGAGTAAAGTCTTGTCAGTTATTTCTTGTCTATTTCTTCATTTAGAAAATTTTGCTTTGCTTTGCTTCCTGTCTCAGTGACAAATTTGTCACAATGATAGGATGTAATACACATCTCTCAAACAAGGATACAATGGTAATTCAAATAATTTGTAATAGGAGGTTGAAGAAGAGTTTGAACATTCATATTTTGTCTATCAGCTGATCTCATGTAATAGATAAAAATAATTCTAGCCTATCTGGAAACCATGGATGTTGGAATTACATTCAGTTAGACTAACCAAAGACAGACTTTGGAAGGTAAGAATAAGTTTTAACAACTGTTATCTAGGATTTGCAGAAGAGCTGTAACATGAAAGGGACAAACAGAGCCTTGCAACTGTCTCTATGCACAGGTTCTGTTAAATGGGATAGAAAGAGGAATAAGATAAATTGAATGTGATGACTGGCCCTTTTACCTACACGGGTTAGGTGAGATCACAGTTGCATTGCTGTTGGCGCCTACATTTTTTGAAGCTGGCCCCTGTTTAGTCCATGGCTGTCAGTAGACATTAAACAGAAAAAAATAGTTAACAACAGTAAATCATTTTTAGCTCTATAGTTAGTACACCAGTTTTATTTGTCACTTTTATTTCACTGGCACAAGACCTGTTTGTGTCATTTTCATACCCAGCAGCACTAAACAAACGTGTGTTTCATGTTCTAGCCACAAAAGATAAGAGTTGTGTTACTTTTATTTCACTGGTACTAGATAAATTTGTCCCACTGATATTTTACCATCAGTAAAAAAAAATGCATATAGTGTTTTTACTACAGTAAACAAATTTGTACTACAAATACAAAAACGGTGCACTGTTCATTTAAGTCATATAAAATGGTGCAAATTACCATAACTTAATCTAGCACAATGCAATTGCATGCAAAGGGAAAATTAAGTGCAAGTGATAATGTGCTGTGTTTTTTTATAGTAAACTAATTTGTGCCACTTTTTGACACAAATTGTCTGTCTTATATCCCAACCACAGGAAAAACTGTGTCTGATAGCTTATTAATTGTAGACCAGTTTGTATTACTTTTATTCCATCTCCAACAGACAAATCTTTAGCTAATTCTAGCCACAAGAGATAGAATTCAGTTTTTTTTATTTTGGTAAAAACAAGACAAATTTATGCCACTTTCTTTTTGCAGAAAATAAATTTTTTATATTAGGAATGTCCTTGTGACAAAACACATTGGGGCATTACCGGAAGTGATGTTATCACACAATCTACACCCGAAAGTGATGTCTGGTATGATACCAGTGGTATCAGCTGTGTGTCCCGATTTTCTGGTTGCTGTGGATTGTAGTGTATTTCATTTTTACCAATAAAGGACATTTAAGGAATTTTTTCCTGGAGTGCGGCTGTCCAAACATCCTTTGTTTTCTGATGTCTGGTATACCCGGGACCAAACAGGAAGCAGAAAGTTAGAGTAGTATGCACTAACTAATAGCTGATTTACTGCCAAACACACTGCAGTTAATTATAGAGTGCTTTATTGTGTATACTCCTTGGTGCAAGGCATAGCACCATTATATGTGAGTAGGTATATTGAGCTTTTAATTTTTATTTTTTTTAAGGTTTTAGGGCGATCCCCCTTGTTCTTTCATATGATTTCTGAGTGAGCCCGGTGAAATAATTGCTGGATAAAGCATACAGAGGAGGGGCAACTCCCTGGGGATAGTGAGAGTAGAGGAATACCAGAGCCATTGTGGATCCTTTGATAACAACTTGCTAGATGTGACTTACCTGTAGCGGGTGGTCATGGTTATCTTGTCAGTTTTCTGGTGTAGCAAAGGTGGTGGAGCACTGGAGCACTTTGAAGATTGGTGATACGTTTTGAAGAAATTGTTTGCACAGCAATGTGGCACATTTTCCCTTTCGTTTTTGAAGATTTCTAACATCTTTTATTAACATTTTTTGAAAACTATGGTACGTTTTCAGTTGTATTAGAATAGGTCACTTTATATGGACACTTTATTAAGTGATATACGGACACTTTATTAACATGCTATTGGAACTTTATTGTACTGTTCTATACATAGATTAGGTATATATGTTTGCCTTTAAAGAAATATTGATATTGGGGTAACAGGTCAGCACTGTATAAGTTTGGAGGAAAATTATATCTAATTCCAGCCACAAAAGACAGAATTCAGTTTTTCTGTTTATTTAAGTAAAAACAAGACAATTTTTTGCCACTTTCTTTTGCAGCAAATGTAAATATTATATTCCATCAGCAACAAAAAATTTTGTCTTTCACATTCTGTAAACAATGTAGCCTCAATTTAAGGATACAACTTACAAAAATAGCCTTGGCTTTAATATGGAGAAAGTTCAGTTGTAGCCATCGCTACATTAAACACCAGGTTTGACAATAACTTTCTAAGTGCTGATGCAGGGGGCGTGGCCTAGTGCATGGAGCTGTAAGACGCACATCGCGGCAGCTCCCGTCCTGACAGCATCCACGGGGCTAAATCTCCTCCATCACCGCCCGCAGAGCCTCCACATCGCTCCGATGGGTAAAGGGAAACCCAAGGAGCAATCCAAGCCTTCTGGCTACCGCACTCAGGGGGACATGGGTCGGTTCGTGACCCGAGCATCTGCGGCCTATCTCAGCCAGGAGAAATCCAAGATGGCGACGACGCCTCCGTCCCCATCCTGCTCCGAGCCAGCAGACGCTATACAGATATACTCCAGGGGCCGCTCAGCTTCCCTTGCTGACCTTGGGACCAGGGGCATCGTTAGTGGGGGGCTGGAGAGGCTGGAGCCCTGAATGGGTCCCCGAAAAGCCCAGAGTCTCAGGCATGAGGTATTTATTTATTAGCTCCGAGTGCCGCCGAGCAGGGACCATTCTGATTCCGACAGCCACCAAGCGCCGCAGAGTTTGGCCGAGAGACATAGCAGGTCCCGCCTTCTGGATGCCGGGACTGCGAGACGTGTGATGTCCATCATAGGCGCTGGAAGCTCAGAAGGCGGGAATTGCAATGCCGCCGGCCGCGCCACATGCCCGCTCTGCGCTCGGTTTGGCAGCTCTCAGCTACTCCTCTGGCTGCATCTCGACTGTATGTAGGTCATGTGTCAGAAACAACCCTGAAAGACATGCTAGTGTCCCTAAGAGCTTCCTTACATGCTGATCTCATGGAATGTGTAACTGACATACAAACACACACTGACTTACACACACTGACTTGTGTGTCAGTGTGTGTATGTCAGTGTGTGTGTATGTCAGTGTGTGTGTGTCTGTGTGTACTGACATACTGACATACATACACACACACACACACTGACATACATACACACACTGACATACATACACACACACACACTGACATACAGTGGGGCAAAAAATTATTTAGTCATCCACCAATTGTGCAAGTTCTCCCACTTAAAAAGATGAGAGAGGCCTGTAATTGTAATCATAGGTACTGTATACCTCAACTAGGAGAGACAAAATGTGGAAAACAATCCAGACAATCACATTTGCTAATTAAGGTGGAAAATAAGTATTTGGTCAATATCAAAAGTTCATCTCAATACTTTGTTATATATCCTTTGTTGGCAATGACAGAGGTCAAACGTTTTCTGTAAGTCTTCACAAGGTTGTCACACACTGTTGCTGGTATGTTGGCCCATTCCTCCATGCAGATCTCCTCTAGAGCAGTGATGTTTTGGGGCTGTCTCTGGGCAACACAGACTTTCAACTCCCTCCAAAGGTTTTCTATGGGGTTGAGATCTGGAGACTGGCTAGGCCACTCCAGGACCTTGAAATGCTTCTTACGAAGCCACTCCTTCGTTGCCCGGGCGGTGTGTTTGGGATTATTGTCATGCTGAAAGACGCAGCCACGTTTCATCTTTAATGCCCTTGCTGATGAGGTTTGCACTCAAAATCTCATGATACATGGCCCCATTCATTCTTTCATGTACACAGATCAGTCGTCCTGTACCCTTTGCAGAGAAACAGCCCCAAAGCATGATGTTGCCACCCCCATGCTTCACAGTAGGTATGGTGTTCTTTGGTTGCAACTCAGCATTCTCTCTCCTCCAAACACGACGAGTTGTGTTTCTACCAAACAGTTCTACTTTGGTTTCATCTGACCATATGACATTCTCCCAATCCTCTTCTGGATCATCCAAATTCTCTCTAGCAAACCTCAGACGGGCCCGGACATGTACTGGTTTAAGCAGGGGGACACGTCTGGCACTGCAGGATCTGAGTCCCTGGCGGCGTAGTGTGTTACTGATGGTAGCCTTTGTTACCTTGGTCCCAGCTCTCTGCAGGTCATTCACTAGGTCCCCCCGTGTGGTTCTGGGATTTTTGCTCACCGTTCTTGTGATCATTTTGACCCCACGGGGTGAGATCTTGTGTGGAGCCCCAGATAGAGGGAGATTATCAGTGGTCTTGTATGTCTTCCATTTTCTAATTATTGCTCCCACAGTTGATTTCTTCACACCAAGCTGGTTGCCTATTGCAGATTCAGTCTTCCCAGCCTGGTGCAGGTCTACAATTTTGTTTCTGGTGTCTTCACCATAGTGGAGTTTGGAGTGTGACTGCTTGAGGTTGTGGACAGGTGTCTTTTATACTGATAACAAGTTCAAACAGGTGCCATTAATACAGGTAATGAGTGGAGGACAGAGGAGCCTCTTAAAGAAGAAGATACAGGTCTGTGAGAGCCAGAAACCTTGCTTGTTTGTAGGTGACCAAATACTTATTTTCCACCATAATTTTCCCCAAAAAATCTTTCCAAATCAGACAATGTGATTGTCTGGATTTGTTTCCACATTTTGTCTCTCATAGTTGAGGTATACCTATGATGATAATTACAGGCCTCTCATCTTTTTAAGTGGGAGAACTTGCACAATTGATGGCTGACTAAATACTTTTTTGCCCCACTGTACATACATATATACACACACACACACACACTGACATACATACACACACACATTGACATGCATACACACACACACTGACATATAGGTCAGTGTATTTAGGTCAGAGTGTGTGTGTCAGTTAGGTCACACAACCCCACTGCCCAGCCAAAAAACCCTGCACCACTCCACCGCACCGCAACCCCCACCCCCCCTGTGCCGGCTTCGGGCTGAAGCCCCTGGTCTTTTTGCCACCTAGCAACGCCCCTGCTTTGGACTCCTCTATACAGCCCCCACAACCTCCCACAAGTGTCCCTATGCTCTGGGGACCGATGGGACATGGAATCACAGATGTGATCCATGCATGTATACCTGCGCTCCCTTCCCACAAAAAAATTACTTTGAACACTATGTCTCCCGCTTAGAGAAGACCCAAAGGAAGGAGATCAATGAGCTTAAGACCTGGCAGGGCCGGTCACCGCCATCTTTAACCAACTTCTCCAGAAGCCTAAGGATGCCCCCATTGAGCTGGACAGGGTACACAGGGCCTCGGGTCTGAGGAATCCTGACTCATCCTTTACCCACAACACGCTTTGCAGGGTACACTTTTACAAAGTTAAAGAGGAGATCATGAGAGCCACTAGCACGCAGGATTCCATTCGGCTGAATGACACCCCTGTCATGCTGCTTCCTGATCTCTCGCGCCAAACTTTGGCCATGAGATGCGCACTTAAAAAAATCATGTCTCTCCTGCAAGAGAAGCATATTAAATATCAATGGAGGTTCCCTTTCCAGCTCCGGGTTCACCATGAAGGCAAGGTGGCCCTCTTTTGCACCCTTGGAGATCTACCACGGTTCCTGAGTACGCTGGAGTTACCTCAGATCTCCTTGCCCGATTGGTCCCTTTCACCCCCCCTGGGTC
The DNA here is from genome assembly GCA_029206835.1 of Rana muscosa. Taxonomy (NCBI): domain Eukaryota; kingdom Metazoa; phylum Chordata; class Amphibia; order Anura; family Ranidae; genus Rana; species Rana muscosa. Next base: position 1,159,613,078 of record CM055122.1, read on the forward strand.
TTTCATTCCAACCGCAATGGCAGAAGTCCTCCAAGAACAAGCGCCCCAGAGGTCCCTCCCAAAGACCGCCAGATGACTGACTTTCCTTTGGCTCCCACTAAATGCATGCCTTTACCCTGTAGCCGGGATTGTTCCCTTTACTCCGGTACAGGACACGCACCCCCCACCTGAGGTCTAACGAGACAATCGTCCAGGATCACATAGGCGATCCCCACTCACTGTGTTCAAAAAGGATTTTATTTTTTTATTTTTTTGTGTTTTGCTCTTTTTTATTGTTGCTCTCCTTTATGTTTTTTTTACACAGGTATCCAGACTCTCAGGGGACCTTTTACACATGGTGATCAGTTGGCTTGTTTTGCTGATATAGTTTGTCCCCCCTCTCCCTGCCTATCTCTAACCGTGTTTTATATCCCATAGAGTTCCCTGTGTTCTACTGTGTATCACTGGAAAATAGGTGGGGGGGTGCCCACCTTATGTTGGGCTGTGCCTAAGAGTTAGTATTCAGTTATAAGAGTCTTTTGCTGATGGTTAATTTTAGAGTTTCAGCAGTTGCTATACCCCCGTGGACCCCGGGACCGGGAGGCACTCCATGTGCTTACCACGTTTTCCCCCCTTAGGACCGATAGTGCCTGATTGAGCACTGTACTCTTCTTAGTATGTTCTACACCTTAGAAATGTTAAGCTATTTATCTAATGTTTCAATGCTGCCACCTAGTGGCCTGATATTCCCTTTTCTTTTTCTGTTTTCAGTGATGATTTCCGTCTCCTGCAGCACTGCCTCTTCATTTTACCCGTTTATGGAGATGGTTCTCATCCACCCTTCGCCCTCTCCTTTCCTTCTCCTTCCCCATCCTGTTTTTTCCACCCTCCCTATCCCCCCCTTTTCTTATGGACTGGGCAGACCATGGTGCTAACACAGCTCAGATTGGGTGTCATTTCCTTTTACTGCTACCATGACGCGGCTTGACCACATAATCTTATCGTCCTTTAATTGCAGGGGCTTCAATACTCCCGAGAAACGCAGTCAGATCTTGTACCATTTCCATAAGGCCAGAACTAAAATCTTGCTCCTACAGCACACCCATTTTAGAGGCTTGGAGATCCTGACCCTCAATAACCCCCCATTACCATCAATGGTATCATAGCACAAACCCGCAGGCAAAGTCCAGAGGGGTATCTATAGCCTTTCACAAATCATTCCATCCTGAAATGTTAGACTCCCTTATTGACCCTCTAGGCCAATACCTGTTTCTTAAATTGAAATCTAACTCTTCTATTTTTACAGTGGCTAATGTATATGGACCGAACCAAGACCAGGGGAACTTCCTGTCTGTGGTTTGAACAAGTTACTCTCTTTTGGCGGTCCCTGTTTCATTCTGGGTGGTGACTTCAATGTGACTCTTTCTACGGCCGTGGACACTTCCTCGGGTAAGTCCTCCATATCCCACACTGCTCTCACGCACATAAAATCACTCCTGCATTCTGCACAATTGGTGGATGTCTGGCGAGTGCAGCATCCATTTGAGAGAGACTACAGCTGTTACTCCATGGCCCATTCCTACAGTTGCATTGACTATTTTTTAGTCTCCCAATCCCTGCTTGACATCCCGCTTAAGGCAACCTTAGGCAACATATTGTGGTCTGACCATGCCCCCGCACATCTCAGTCTAGCCCACTCCCGACACCCCGGAAAATGTTTTGTGGCGCCTAAACGACAATTTGTTGAAAGACGCCCCATGCGTTGTGGCGGTTGAAAAGATGATCTGTGACGTTATTCAGGACCACCAGGCTGATGATCCCAACCCCCTCACTAAATGGGAGGCCCTGAAGTGCGTACTTCGGGGGACTCTCATACAACATGGCTCTCGCTTGAAGAAGGCTAGAACTGCGGACATTACCCGCCTATTGTCCACTATAAATACATTAGAACTAGCACATAAACGAGCCCCCGACCCAGCGACATATGTTGACCTCTCTAACGCATGCAGGGAACTGCTCCGCCTCTTAGATGCCAACTCACTCCTAGCCAGAGATCGGGGACGCAACCTACACTACACACTGGACAACAAATGTGGGCAACACTTGGCGACGGTTCTCCACCTCCGCCCCCGCATCAGCCCATCCAACATATCTGTTCTGCAGACCAACAAAAGATCAGTAACCCGGGGGGCGTGGCAACCGGACTCCAAGATGGATGCCTAAGCCTGGAGCTCTGCTCATCCACCTGAGATAAGCACAGCCACCAGAGCCCACCGGCGTCTTCAACGGCACTACACACCGCGATCCGCACTGTGAACCCCCGCTAACCAGACCGGAGATGACCAGGAATTGTAAGAAGCCGCAGCAGCCACAAAAACTGGACAGCTTCTTCGAAGCGGCTGCGAGAGGGCTACACCAAAATGGCGGCGGCGTGCGGGACTCGCCTCACATATCCTGGCCAGGAAAGCTGAATAGCAATGGCGGTCTGCCATCCGCTGCCATCCACACAGCCAGACAATTTAGTGAGCCATCCTCTGGAGCATCGAGCCAAATCCAGGCCACGGAGGGACTCCCCAGCCAGGCCTCAGACGGAACTCAGCATGGAGGTAAGCGGGCCCCAATCCAACACCGCAAGCCAGCACAGCCAGGGAGGGGATCGGATCACAGATTTCCCCACAGAAGATAGGCCAGTATCAGACACTGTGCTGAAAGAAATGCTCTTTTCCATGAGATCATCTTTACAAACTGACATATTTAAAGGAATAACTGAATGCCTGAGGGAAGTTCAGGTCATGGGGAAAAGGGTGAACCATATAGAATCCAAAATGGAGAACTATACTTCTTCATATAACCTGATGGTAGAGGCCCACGCAGCACAGGGGGAAGATATAGCCTGGATAAAGGACAAAATCGCGGACCTCGAGGACAGGTCTAGGAGGAATAATCTCAAACTGAGAGGAGCCCCGAGACAGTTCCCCCTACACAGCTCCTGCAATTCTCCCAGACCCTGTTCTCCACCTTGTTGCCAGAGGTGACGGCTCAGTATCTCCTTATCGACAGGATCCACAGGGTCCCCAAACCCTCATTTCTCCCTGATGATATTCCCAGAGACATACTGATGAGGGTGCACTTTTAACACATCAAGGACTGCATCTTGCAAGTGTCACGCACTTCAGGGAGCATTCCACCGCAATACGCCAACATCAGGAGGCTGCCCGACCTGTCCAGGCACACTCTGCAACGCCGACACAACCTGCTGACGATTACCAAAGCTTTGCGGAACCATAACATCCCACACAAGTGGAAGTACCCGGCTACTCTTTCTATTACTCACAACGGGGTCACCGTCTCAATATCCAAGCTATAAAAAGGGATGGGAGCCCTACGCCAATGGGGTATCCTTCCCGATCAAGTTCCTCAACCACAGCAATTTTCAGGCTTGCAACCTATGCAAAAATCTGGTAAGAAAAAACTCAGTGGAGCTCAATAATTGCACATCAATATTGCTCACAATTATCTCAGGAGTACAAGAATCACCGTTTGATACTCTTTTACACCCCCTACTTGAATTAGCAGCTAAGACTGCACGAGGATCAGTTTTCAGATCCATTTCTTATGAAGGACGATTTGACTCTCCGTTTTTGTTTTCTTATTTCCGTTGCTGTACCTTTTTGTTTTTTTGTTACTCTTTTTGATATACACAGATACACTCGAAGCAAAATGACTACTATCGCTGAGGACATCGAACGACTGCCAACTTCCCCTCAAAATGCTGAAGCACCTGAGAAAATACCCCTCTGGAAAAGTAAGTGCCTACACCGTTTCATCATACATCCTACCACACATCCAATACAATGACAATTCAATTCTTATCCATTAACGCCCGGGGACTAAATCATCCAGCAAAACGGTTCTCAATGTGGAAAGAGGCTTGCACACAAGGAGCTGACATCCTGTGTGTGCAGGAAACACATTTCCAACTGAACAACGCCCCACAATGCTCACACAAGGACTATCCATACATCTACATGGCTTGCACCCCTAACTACAAAAAAGGGGGGGTCCTACTGGCCATCAAGAACTCTCTCTCTTTCCAACCTAAGGACACTGTTCTTGACGAAGGAGGCAGATACATAATTGTTACGGGAGAAATCAACTCCAGACCGTACACGATTGTCTCGGTGGACGCACCAAACTCACATCAAATCCGTTTCCTAAAAAATACCTTTGCCAAAGCACAAGCCATGAAATATGGCAACCTCCTGATCTGCGGAGATTTTAACGTAACGACAGACCCGCTAATGGATACATCCTCAGGCAAAGCCAAAGGCTCTCTATCTCTACAGTCAGTGATACACAAAGAGGAACTATTTGACGCGTGGAGATGCCTCCACGCCAACAAATATGTCTATACCTTTTTCTCAAATAGACACGGCTCGTATTCTCATATTGACATGTTCTTGACGGACAAATGGCTACTACAAAACATAGAAAAATCGAGTATACATGACATCACATGGTCAGACCATGCTGCTATATCTATGTCTATTGCGGAAAAGGGTGTCTTCAAAATTCTCTTGCCCAACACATAACGAACTACTTTTCAAAAAATTTTGAATCTGTTGCGGTCCCATATGTTATATGGAATGCACACAAAGCCTTTATGAGAGGTATACTGATCCAAATTGGTGCTAGAGAAAAAAGAAAACAGGCCCACCAACTAAACACAACTCTTGCAGAAATATGCACTCTAGAATCCCAAAATAAGAACTCACCGTCAGCGCCCTTAACTAACGAATATAATACCATCAATCATTAAACACGACCAGATGGGCTTTGTGAAGGGGAGACAAGCCTCTGACGCTATCAGGAGAATTATCAATGTGAATTATCAATGTGATACATCACGCTGAAAGTACTCGAACGCCTTCTCTGCTGCTTTCTATTGACGCAGAAAAGGCGTTTGACAGAGTCCATTGGACCTATATAGAAATGGTTCTAACTAAGTTTGGTTTCAAGGGATCGATACTGAGGGCTATTTTGTCCCTTTTATTCATGCCCATCTGCCCAGGTGTATTCTGCAGGTTTCCTATCTATGCCTTTTAATATTTCAAATGGGACTAGACAGGGCTGCCCCCTGTCTCTGACCATTTTTAACCTAATGATAGAAACCCTAGCCGAAGCAATCAGAACACAACCCTCGATCTCAAACTTTCAGTTTGGCTCCAACGTGCACACCATAAATCTCTTTGCGGATGACGTAATCCTGCTTTTAACCAACCTGCTTGAGTCCTTACAAGGAGCACATGCAATTCTCACTGCATTTGGGGATGTTTCTTATTATAAGGTCAATTTCACAAATTCTTTAATCCTAGATCTAGGAGTACAGCCTCACACAAAAAGGTTCCTACAAGAACACTTACCATATGCCTGGAGCAAAGGAAGCATTACTTACTTGGGTATTTCACTCACTAGTAAAATATCCGCTCTCGCTAAAGCCAACATGACCCCGCTGATAGCCAGACTGGAAGCCCAGTTCAGGGATATATCAAAGAAGGAAATTTTATGGTTAGGTAGAATATCCGCATACAAAATGTTAATATTACCGCAAATCTTATATGTGTTCCACACCCTACCAATACACATACCTCACCACTACCTCAAAAGCATCACAAATATTAGCTAGAAATACATCTGGAACGGGAAGAAAGCTAGGTGCTCGAAAAACAACTTGACATCTCACAGTAAGGCAGGGGGCGGGCCTAGCAGACATTTTTGACTACCTTTGAGTGGTGCGCCTAGACCAAATCAAAATCTGGACTCAAAAATCCAACCTGCCTCTATGGGTTGACATAGAAACAACTATATCCCCAACAAAAGATCTTACCCTACTTCTCATGGGAGACAGATGGGCCCCTTGGAACATGACTACTCTCTCACCCTGAATGCAGGCTTCATTGAGAGCCTGGAGATTCATCTTGGGGAAGACCCACCAGGACATGCAGAACATAGACTTCAAGCTTCCCTTGACCCTATTGGAGTCCAAGATTCCAATGTTAGACGTCACAGACCTGACCAATAAGGGTATCTCTCATATCTCAGACCTTTACGAAGGTCCATGACACAAAACTGTGAATCAAATTCTGGTACAATACCATCTCCCGAACACTAGTATTTTCAAATGCTTAAGGATCACACACTTCCTAAAATACCAAACTCCCCCAACAGTGGTCTTACCAAACAAAATTTGGCAATTCTACTCCACAGCAAAACCACATACAAAAGGCACATCCTTTTTCTACAATATACTGCGTGACCGGATGAGGTTCACTAAGACGGCAGCAATGCAAAAATGGGAGGTAGACATGGGTACCACTTTCTCGGACACACAATGGCAGCACGCCTTCACAGAAACACACAAATCTTCTCATTGTGTAAAACACTTGGAACTAACAATCAAAATTGCAAACAGATGGCACTATACCCCATTCCGATTAGCCACATACTTTCCAGGAACATCACCGAAATGCTGGAGGGAGTGCCGGCACGTAGGGAACTTATTACATATGTTCTGGCACTGCCCTAACATAAGAAGTTTATGGAACCAGGTTTTTCAACTGATCTCTTCCTTAACAGGAATAATCGCATACCCCGACCCGGCCTTAGCGCTATTGCACCTGAATATAGACAAATATCGGAACGCCTTCAGGCCAGTCATAACACACATACAACTAGAGACACGACTGCTGATATTACGCAATTGGAAATTCAATAAGGCTACAAACATTTCTGACATTACTACAGCGGTACATAGAAACTATATCTTTGAACGCCTCATAGCAATCAATTCTTTAAAATGTAAGGTGTTTGATGATTGCTGGTCTATTTGGCCCAAGCTTTTATGATCAATCGATAGTATGCTTCATTGTTCAGAAAACCTAAAAGTATGATATTTCACTACTAATAGAAATTGACAATGTTTATCAGTTACTGTGTATATCTCCTCCCTTGTAGTTTTTGTTAACTATGAAAATTCCCTAATAAAAATCTATAAAAAAAAAAAAAAATTTTTTTATTAATCCCCAAAAAAAATAAAAAATCAGTAACCCGCGGGGTAATGCATTTCAGCGTTACTACTCTACCCTATACAACCTACCCCCGTTGAATACACCGGCTCATGTGGGAGACCCACACCTCTCCAACATGAGGGATTACATTTCAGAGATGGCCCTGCCACAGATAGTTCCTGAGCAGGCATCTGATATGGATAACCCCCTAACGGTAGCTGAATTTTTTTAAGGTTTTAAAAAGGACTGAAGTCTGGTAAATGCCCAGGCCCTGACGGGTTATCCCCTAGGTTTTATAGGTCTTTTGCCCAGTCCCTCTCCCCCTTACTGTCCACGGCGTTTAACTCTATAGACGATGCCCACCTCCCCTCCAGTAACCTTCTATCTGCTAATATCTCGGTCATACCCAAGCCTGGCAAGGCTCCTTCTCAGTGCAATAGCTATCGGCCGATATCGCTCCTTAACCTCAACGTTAAACTCTACGCAAAGGTCTTGGCAAACCGTCTTTCCCCTCTTTTACCCTCAATCATTCACAAAGACTAGAAGGGCTTTGTCCCCGGCCGCGAGGCCAGGGACAATACCACAAAAAACATTCATCTCATATCCTACATCCAACGACACAATCTAAAGGCATGCCTACTCTCGTTTGATGCGGAGAAGGCTTTTGACCGGGACAACTGACAGTTCTTGAGCCTCTCCTTGGAGCAAGTGGGCCTGGGCCCTACCTTTGTGTCCAAGGTTATGGCACTATATTCTCGTCCCTCGGCATCTGCCCTGGTCAGCGGTTCTCCCTCCAGATCTCCATTCCAGATCTCCAAATGGCACTCGACAGGTCTGTCCCCTGTCGCCCCTGCTTTTTGTTTTAGTTACAGAACATCTAGCCCAGGCCATCAGACACAACACATCTATAGTGGAGATCCAGACAACCTCCTTTGACCATAAACTCTCACTTTACGCGGGTGACCTCCTGGTCTACATCCAGCAACCACACACGTCCCTGCCCTCCCTGATGCAGGAATTCCACAGGTTTGGGGAATTTAGTATTTTTAAACTAAACATGTCTAAAACGGAAGCCCTTAATATATCCCTATAGCGCACAACCCTTACCCGAGTTAAGGCTAACTTCCCTTTTCAATGGAGCTCCTGGGGCATTTCTTATCTAGGAATAACAATCCCCTCCAACCTATCGGATCTTTACGCGCTCAACTATCTCCCTCTATTGACACGACTTTGGAAGGAACTAGACGCCTGGAACTCCTCCCCATTACCCTGGTTTGGTCTCATCAATACATTGAAAATGGACATCCTCCCTAAATTGCTTTATTTGTTTCAAACAGGTACCTATATCCATCCCTAAACGTTTCTTTGCCTCCCTGCGATCTATGTCCATAAGATTCATTTGGCACCAAGACATGTCCCACATCCGTCACACTCTGCTCACATACCCCAAAATCCAGGGTGGGGTAGGCCTTCCGCATTTTGAGATGTACCACAGAGCGGCGCTGTTGTCCAGGGTCCTAGAGTGGTTTCCTCGCCCCTTCCCCAAAGCATCCACCATGGTGGAACAAGACCTGTCCGCCCTCGACCTTCGGGCCCTACTCTGGGGTTATGGGCAACATTTACATTTACTTTCCTCTACCTCCCCGCTGACAATCGCGGCTCTGCATTTGTGGTACAAAAAAGGGATGCAATCACTATTGTCCTCAGACCCCTCGCCCCTCGCGTCTTTGTTTGATCATCCTGCACTGTCTCAAGGCATGGGCTCCACTACAATAGGCCCCTACTCCCGCTCCACCTGGCCTGTAGCAAGCTCCTTTGTGGATCCCACCTCAGGCACTCCTATAGTGCCTAATGACCAGGGCAACTGGCTCACAGCCCTTCGCATAGCCTCCTTTTGTTCTGACCTTTTTTCCTCGTCCCAAATTCACAGATCTCTGACTAGGTACGAACAGCTGTGCTCTCTCTCAGAAACACCCAGACATTTACTCTCCACCATGTATACACTACAACATGAGCGGATACATGATCAAACCCCCCTCTTACACCAGGAAGTGGTCCACGGATCTAGGAAAGGAACTCCATTTGGTGAACTGGCAATAGTCATACCACTTTACGTACAAATCCTCCATATTCTGTTATACCCAGTAGAAGAACTTTAAACTCCTTTCTCGGTGGTACAGGGACCCTCAATCTCTCCATAAAATATTTCCGTCTGTACCTTCCTCTTGTTGGAGATGCGGTTCGGCAGATGGTAGCTACCTCCACGTATGGTGGGAATGTCAATCCATTCAGCCCCTCTGGTTGCAGGTTTTTGCCATATACAGCAAACTATACGATCGGCCTTTGGCACCCTCCCCAGAGATTGCCTTACTGTCCATGCTCCCTGGCTCCATAGCCTCCCAGAAACGCACAGTACTGCGCTTCTTCCTATCAGCCACCAGGCAGCTTATCCCCCTATTCTGGACAACTACTACCACCCCCCCCTGGCCTTGTGGGTTTCCACAGTCAATGACATCATGCGCATGGAAGAGGTGTTGGCCCTTGATAATGACATCTTCGTCAAATTTAAGATCCTATGGCTTGTCTGGATCGATTACTCTGCCTCAGACTCCCTGTAAAAACATTGTTGATGCCCTAGGATCAACCCAGTCACTCATCCTGAGTCCATCATGCAGGTATGTTGCGCCGTGGTCTGCTCAGTCCTCCTCTACCCCTATCCTCCTCTATTTATGTCCTCTCCTTCCTTCCCTCTTCTTTCCTATTTTGTTATTTTCCCCTTATGTGTATATTTTTGTATTTCATAGACAGATGTGGTAATCTACAGTTTTATTGGTCTTCGCTGGTCTCTGTGTGGTTTTGCACTGTCTGTTCCTGGATGGTGACGCTTCTTGCAGTGTATTGAAAGTGTGACTTGCATTGTATTACCCTTTGTAACAGACATCTGAATGTTATCTCTGTTATTTTATTCTGTTAAATGCAATAAAAATATATTTACTCTAAGTGCTGCTGCATATCCTTAAATAAACAACCTTCTTCATCCTAACTGACATTTTAGTAACACTGCTCCTAATATTCATATGCCTTGTGCAGCAGAACCATTGGGGTTGATTTACTAAAAGCAAATAAGCTTTTCACATTGCAAGGACAGTTGTACTGTGCAATGTAATTTTTCCCAAGAGCTTAGTGAATTTGACATTTCACTTTGAAAAAAAATACCCAATCACATGAAAGGAAAAAAATGCATTTTTGCTTACAAATTATTTTTTTTAAATCAGAAAAAAAGTTTTATTTGGTATTCTGCAGTGCCACATACAGGTCATACAAAGAAATGACGTAAAGACAGAAGACATCATACAGCAATTGAGTTCATTTAAAAGATAATTATACAACAAAAAAAAAGAAAAAAATAGGTCCCATATTTGAAGTGGCAGTGCGAAGCAGAAAAAAAAAGGGAAATAAAAGGAAGAAAACACAGAAACACTTAACCCACAGTACATGATGTACAACAGAAGAATAGAACTATTCCCAGATCCCTGGGAATATAACTCAGCCAATTGGGCTGCCCAGCCTATCTTTACCAGCAGTCACCCTGCAGAAGACATATATTTATCAGGTAGCCTAAACTTATCCCCTTTAACTCTATCCTTGTAACAACCTGTCCTTGACCAGCTGATGGGGTGCTAGGCCCGGTACATCCAACCAATCCTGCCACATCGTGGAAAATTTACGGGGTGCATTTCTATGTTGGTACGTCAGTTTCTCCCTAAGCATTTTGTTCACTTGGTCAATCCATTGTTGCCTGGTGGGTACCCTGGGTGTAATCCAAATCTGAGCTATCAATCTCCGAGCTATGTAAAGTAAATGAATGATCACTGTGTGAGTAGAGGGAGTCAATGTCTCTTCATCCAAGGCACCCAACAGGCACACTGCCGGAGTTTTTGGAACGACAAAAGTGAACACCCGAGAAATTACTCCCAGAATCTCAGCCCAATACCAAAAAAGTTTTGGACATCTCCAGAACATGTGCATAAGGTCCCCATGGTCCCTCATACATTTTGGGCAAAGAGGAGTATCACAAAGTCCCCAACTATGAAGTTTGACAGGCGTTCTGTAAGCCCTATGTAGTAAGTAAAGGTGTGATAACTTTTGCAAGGCCAAGACTGAAACCTTCGGAGTGGAGGCAAGGCACAGACTCCACTCCTCCCCATCCAAAGGTCCCACATCCTCCTCCCATTTTCATCTACATGGTAGCCTGGCGGGGTCCTGAAGTGCATTAAGAATAATACTATATCCTCTAGAAATCATACCCCTTTTCTCACCCTCCATCAAAATCTCCTGTACAATGTCATGGTCAGTTAGCCGGAGCAGCGTAAGTCTGGATTGCATTTGCAGTGCATGTCTCAGTTGAAGGTATTTAAAAAAGTTAGTGCGAGGGATACCAAATTCCGCCTGGTGTTCCAGAAAGGACTTGAGAACTTGACCAGTGTACAGCTGTGACAGGAATCGGAGCCCCACTGTCTCCCAGTTCCCAAAGCCTTTAAGCTTAAGTAACTCCCTATAATTCATATTTCTCCAGATGGGGGTAAGTGCAAGGAAACCCCTGACATGAAGTAATCATTTAGTATATGACCACAATGTTCTTAATAAAGCTATGGAAGGGAGTTTCCTGTCTAAATGTGCAAATCCTGCTTCCAAGGTGGACAACGCAGTGGAATCGTCCGCCGAAGAGCATAGAAGTCTGCGTATGGGGTCTAAAGTATCCTGTAATCCCCAGCCCCCCAGGTGCTGATTCTGGGAGGCAAGTAAATAGGCACTGGCATGCGGAACCTCTAATCCCCCCTCCTCTTTAGTATATTGTAGAGTGGATAGGCTAATTCTAGCCGTTTTCTTGCGCCACATTAATTCCCTGAACTGGGAGTCTATCCTGTCAAACCAGCTTTGAGGGATCCACACCGGGGAATTATGACAGATATACAAGAGTTGTAGTGCTCACACCATTTTAATAAGGTTCACCCTCCCCACCACCGACAAAGGCAATTTACACCAGGTAGTACATTTCTCTCTAAATTTAGTGAGCAGAGGGGTAAGATTAAGGGGTATATACTGAGAAACATCCGGGGAGACCTGCACGCCCAAATAATGAAAATAAGACACTATCTGTATCATCGTGGCACAGTCAGGTAAGGGTACTGTCAGGGGATCTAGGGGCATCAGTGCTGACTTATTCCAGTTAATAGAAAAGCCGGATAGTGCACCGAAGGTATTAATGAGATTCATAACTGCAACCAGAGAACCCTGTGTATCACCCAAATATAGGAAGGTATCATCAGCATACAACGACACCACGTCTACCCCCGTGTTACGTCGGAATCCAGTGATCCCACTATCACCTCTTAAGCCTCTTACACATGATCGGATATCCTATGGATTCTAATCCAATGGTTTTGTCTATCGGAAATCCGATGAAGCTGACTTCTATCAGTCTTGCCTACACACCATCAGTCAAAAAACCGACCGCACCAAAATGACGCAACGTACAACAACATGTACAACGGCACTATAAAGGGGAAGTTCAAATCGAATGGCGTCACCCTTTGGGCTGCTTTTTCTGATTTTGTGTTACCGCGTGTTAGTAAGAGTTTGGTGAGAGCCGATTCGCGCTTTTCAGTCTCCGTGCTTTGCAGATCATTTCCTGGTGTTCAGTTTGTGCTTGTGGGTTCATATTTGTTATTCAGTGCATGCAGTCAGGTCGTTACTGTTTTGCAGTGCCTTCTTGGCCGCTCGTTACTGTTTTTCAGGTCGTTCTTCTCAGGCCTTGCTGTTCCTCGGTGCGTTCTGTTTGAGTTCGTACTGACCAGCCGACCGGTTTAAAGCCATGTTTGAAGTACGTTCTCGTCGTAGAGCTCGTGCTGGCTATGGGCTTGATGTTGCGGTTATCACTGTAACCCGAGTTCAGTCCGTGAACAGGGTGAGGAGGAGTTCATGGACCAAGAATTGGTTGCTCCAGCGGGACCAATTCTCTCATATGTCTCTGCTGCGGGAAACCCATGAGAATAATCCTGATGATTTCAGGAATTATCTCAGGATGACGGACCCCGTTTTTCACCGTCTGTTGGATTTACTGTCCCCCTATATCACGAGGTAGGACACTGTGCTGCGCCAGGCCATCACTGCCGAGCAGAGGCTTATTGCCACGTTGAGATACCTGGTGACTGGGAGAAGCTTGCAGGACCTCAAGTTCTCGACAGGCATCTCCCCCCAGGCTCTTGTGATCATTATCCCGGAAACGTGTTCTGCCATCATCCAGGTCCTGCAGAAGGACTATATGAAGGTAAGTTTTCTCCTTTAACATCACATTCTAGTTTTTGAATGTTTGCTAATGTATTGTATTTCTTTCCTCCTTCCCAAATTACCCTGATTGTAATATGCTGGGAATGTCCCCTTTATCCCCATGCATGTTTTTACTTATAATGGCTCTTTTTTTGGCCTACATGCCTATTTCCCTTCACTAACCTCTCCAGCATGCTATCCTGGGCCCAAACACACCTAGCCTAGTTTTTTCTTAACAATGTTTTTTGTCAGCGCCATAGTAGTTTTGAACATTCAAGTTCAGCAGAGTGGTAGAGCCTTTTTTGGGGGGGCACAAAATCAGCTATAACCCCCCCCCTTAGAATATTTTCAAACGGCCCATCAGCGGGGTGAGTCATCTGATAAGTGGGCCTTCTATTTTTGTGTTTAAATACTCCTTCAAATAATAAATGTTATACTGATGTTGGCCAACAATGTCTTTGTGTAATCTGCTTGCAATGCAAAAAGTGCAAAAGTACTAATGTATTCTGTTTGTTTGACTCCACAGTTTCCTTCAACACCACAGGAATGGCAGACTGTGGCTGCCCAATTTGCCCAGCGGTGGGACTTCCCCAACTGGGGAGGGGCAATTGATGGCAAGCACGTCCACATAGTGCCGCCACCCCGTTCGGGGTCATATTATTATAATTATAAAGGTTTTAATAGTCTTGTGTTAATGGCGGTGGTGTTGGCACGGTATGAGTTCCTGTATGTGGACGTGGGGAAGAATGGCCAGATGTCCGATGGCGGAGTATTCGCGCAGACGGAGTTCGCTCACCGTCTGCAGTCTGAGGGCCTAGCACTGCCTCCAGTTGCAGACAACGTGGATGGACTTCCTTTTCTTTTTATCGCGGATGAAGCTTTTGGACTGGGACCACACATGATGCGGCCGTTTCCCCAATGCACCCTCACCCCGGATAGGAGTGTTTTTAATTACCGGCTGGCCAGAGCCCGGAGGGTTGTGGAGAATGCCTTCGGGATAATGGCCAGCCGGTTCCGCCTGTTTCAGACAGCTATCCACATGGCGGAATACAAACTCAACCACCTAATTTACTGCTGCTTCATATTGCACAATTTCTTGAGACAATACTCTTCCACATATATATCTACAGTTGGGCCTGAGGCCGGTCTATCTGAGATGAACATTCTGACCGGCCTGGACACTGCCCGTACTGGCTTGGCCCCCCAAAGTGCCCGTGAAGTATGTGATAAATACGTTGAGTACTTCATGGGTAGGGGGGCCATCGCAATGCCAGACCATATCTGACCTTTTTTACAAAAAAAATAATGAAAAATATATATTTGAAAAACTTGTTTTGTCATTATTGCTTTTTTACTTTTTTATTATGTGTCTCCCTGGTTCTTGTAGTGCCAAGTGTATTTGTCTTTAGTAAATAGCCACAATTGTCACAGTAAAAAACATGAATTTTGCATTTTTTGAACTGCTATTGAGCATAGAAAGAACAAGCCACAGATTTTTGAGTGTCCAAAATATTTTTTACTCTGTGCACCACAGGTGAGTTTTTTTTTTTTTACTAAATACAATGTATACATTTTTTGCTTTCTTTTTGTTTTGCATAAACATGCATGGGTCAAAATAGCAAACATATCAAAACAATGGAAATTACAAAGTTCAACATGAAAACGATAAACCTGAGATGGGGTGATGTCACCCCTGAACCATCCCAAATTTGAAGATGCACACAGTTTATTGGTTGCCAAATGGGTCTTTTCAAAGTGATCCCATGGCTAAAGTCAACATGTGCTATCTGCCATCATGGGGGATCAATGGACGTGCTTTGGGGGGTGCAAACCCTTCTTCTCACCTACTTGAGTAGCGAGGAAGAGGTTGCACCCCCAAAACAGGGACATACCGTATTTATCGGTGTATAACACGCACTTTTTTCCCCTTAAAATCAGGGGAAAATCGTGGGTGCGTGTTATACGCCGATACTCCGTCGAATTCCCCTGCTGAAAACGAGCGAGAGGAGCGAGTGGAGCCGAAGCCGAAGTACAATCGGCTTTACTCGGCTCCTCTCGCAGTCCCGCCCATCTCTGACTGCGCCGCTGACATAGAGAAAGCCGAGTGTACTTCGGCTAGTCTCGGCTCCTCTCGCAGTCCTGCCTGTGACTGTGAGCAGAGCCAAGTCTAGCCGAAGTACACTCGGCTTTCTCCGTCAGCGGCGCAGTCAGTGGAGATGGGCGGGACTGCGAGAGGAGCCGAGTCTAGCCGAAGTACACTCGGCCCCGCTCGCTGCTCTCCACAGAAATCGGCGCCAAATTTTTAAAAACGCCGGGACTGACACGATCGCAAAGGCACTGGGCAAGGCTGCAGATGGACAGATGGACACTGGGCAAGGCTGCAGATGGACAGATGGACACTGGGCACGGCTGCAGATGGACAGATGGACACTGGCCAAGGCTGCAGATGGACAGATGGACACTGGGCACGGCTGCAGATGGACAGATGGACACTGGGCAAGGCTGCAGATGGACAGATGGACACTGGGCAAGGCTGCAGATGGACAGATGGACACTGGGCAAGGCTGCAGATGGACACTGGGCAAGGCTGCATGCTGCATTTAAATGTAAGTTTTTTTTCCTTGAATTTCCCTCCTAAAAGTTTTTTTCCTTAAAATTCCCTCCTAAACTTGGGGTGCGTGTTATACGTCGGTGCGTGTTATACGCCGATAAATACGGTAGATATCCTGTGACGGCAGATAGCACATGTTGACACACTGTGTGCATCTTAAAATTTGGGCTGGTGGGAAAACAAGTGCAAATGTTTGTTTAAAAAAAATACAAAATAACAGGGGGGGGGCTTCAGACTATTCGCCCCAAAATATCTATAATGTTTTTATATTTTTGCTCAATCACATTCATCCTATTCCTCATAATGGCCATTTCGCTACTACATTCCATTATTTCTTGAATAAGTATTTTGGCACAAGCACCTAGAATGGAGGAGTTGGAGTTTCTGACACACCACCACGTTCATTCCCTAAAAAAAAAAGGGATTTAGAAATATGCAGGCCTACATCTGTTTTTTCCTTGAAGTTGTGGTGACAGACACTGACCTGTTGTGGTGATAAGCTTGACCTCTCCTTCCTCCACCTCTCCTTCCTCCACCTCCGCTTCCTCCACCTCCACTTCCTCCACATGCTGATCTTGGGGTGCTTTTGGATCTTGGTTTTCTTTATGTGGTCTGTGCTTCCAAGGCTCCTCAGATTGGTGTCCTCCCAGTCTCCTCTCCCCTATGAGAATGAAACAAACAAAAGGTATCCTTTAGCACACAGAGATTTGAGGGCATAAATTGTAAACTTTGCTTGGAAGTGGGGTCCAATTGTTAGTTTTGGCTGAGTTACAAGATGAACACATGAGATTTTGTGAATTCAACAAAGCAGGAATACTTTTGTTTTTGGACCAAAATAACACACATGGAGACACCCCAAGGTATCCACTGGAGCACCTGTGTGTGACACCCTAAAATGTTTTTTCAGGTGGCCCACACTATAGTGCTCCTGAGTTAAAAGCTGTGTAACCAGCTGCTTGAGTGGCCTCTCCTTGACACAAAATCCAGTTTAGCATTTCACATTCTATTTACTTACAACACATCATCTAGCCAACAATGTTTATAAACGTTGTTTTCCTTAAAATAGGCATGACCACATGTGGTTTACGTGTATATGTGCAAAACATGTTTTTTTGAAGACGATCGGTGTTTACTACGAAACATTACCAAATAAGTGGACACTCAACTTAACATAAAAGTTGCCATTTTACAATGTGAAACCAGTCAATCCAAGCACATGTAGCAAAACATGCAAGAATAAATATTACAATTTGAAATAACACAGGAAATAAACATACTTTTTTCAAGGATTTTTTTAAGCTTCCTATACTGCTCCGGCTCCCTCAGCTTCAGGTCAGACCACCTTTTACGGAGCTGCTCCTTGGATCTCCTGACCCCAAATTTCTGATAGAGACTCCTCGCCACTTTGTCCAGTATTTGAGACTTCCGGAGATTAGGGTGTCATATGGCCCATGCTTCCCATCGTAATATTTCCTCCGCAGGATGTCCACCATCTCCGCCATCTCAGCAAATTACATATTAGTCGCCTTGTATCTTTTATTCCTGGATCAGGACGTTCCCGCCTCCGGGCTTTCCTCGTCGGTACTTAATATTAAAGCACGCACCTGTGTCACCGACATGTCGTCGTCTCCCACTGTGCGCCGAAGGAGAAGGGGCGGGGAAATGCAGAAAAAGAACGTCATGGGCGGGCGACGCGGGCGGAGTTACACGCATGCGCAGGGTATATAAATGGGAAACAAGGTTATGGTTGCGCGGAGTAAGAAGGACCGGAAGTGCAGAAAAAAAACAACTAAGGTAACAATGAAACTTGGGCCTGCAGTGGCCTATAATGGTTCCTGATTGTAAAGGCCTATATTGGGATAAGATTAGGACAATTGAAGCTGACCTTTACTGTTTTTTTCTTGTGTTTTATCTTGCAGAAAGTACAATGCATAAATTAAGGGAGCCAGACATTATGTTGTTATTCATCGACAAATACAAAAAATTGCGCAACCTGTGGGAGCTCAAACATAGTTCTTACCACAAGAGTGCTGTACGTCGGGCAACAATTAACCAATTAGCGGAATATATGAAGACCTGGGTCCCAGAGGCTGACTACACTATGATGAACAATAAGATTAACAACATGCGGAATGCTTACAAAAAAAGCTACACAGCAGTCCGCGCTTCTATGAGATCAGCAGCAGCAGCAGACAAGGTAGTTCAGCCCAAGCTGTGGTACTACAAGCATCTGCAATTTCTGAAAGACCAGATTGAGGCCAGGGAATCACTTTCCAGCCTTCCCTCAACCCTTCCTTACACCCTTCCCTCCAGCGTTCCTTCCACCTTTCCCTCCAGCGTTCCTTCCACCCTTCCCTCCACCCCTGCAGAGGGGGAGGAGGAGCCACCTGAGCTCAAAGAGCCGGATCTGCGCATCTTCAGCCAGGTATAGTATTTTCAAACATATTTATTGGCCTCAAAGTACTATTGTGAACTAGATTTATTCTTCACAAATGAAATATTTAACAAAAAAAAAAACCTAAAATAAAACTTGGAACAAAAAAACATTAAAATCCAAAAAAAATAAAAAATATATAAATTAAAATTAAATAAAAATTAACTGAAAAAATAACTTAAAAAAAGTGGCCAGAAATGATTGTCATGCCGCGTACACACGATCGTGATTCACGGCATGAAAAAAAATGAAAAACGACCCACACACGACCGTTTTTCCCGTCATTTTTTTTTCTTTGTCGAGAAAAACGACCGTGTGTGGGCTCCGTGGCAGTGATTCCCTATGGGAAAACTGCCGCGGAAAAAAATGCTGGAAAAAACGATGAGAAAAATTAGAACATGTTCTAAATTTTTCTCATCGTGATTAATGCCGTTTTTCCCGTCGGGAAAAACGGCAAAAAGCCCACAGACGATCGTTTTTCTCGTCCAAAGGAAAAAATGTCATTTTTCCCGACGGGAAAAATGATCGTGTGTACGCGGCATTACAGTATATAAAAAAAACCGGGGTCAGAATGAAAGTCTTTTCAATTTATTGAACATTTAATTTGCAACAGTCATGAGATAAAAAATGTGTGTGATTGATTCAACAAAATATCAAACTATGTCCCTTTTTTCTACACAGGATGAGGTCAGTCAGGAGGAAGAGGCTCAGGAATGTGGCAGGCAGGAGGAGGCAGGGCCAAGTGGCACTTAGCAGGTCCCCAGGCCTAGTGGCAGCACACAGTCACAAGTGGCTCCCCTCCACGTCAGACCGAAAAAACATCGGCGGATAACACCGGTGGAGGAGGAGTCACTTCAGATAATACCTGACGCTGCTGCCATCATGAGGGCCCCCCTCACCCCTGTTGAGGGCTTTAGTGCCTACCTGGCCAAAAAGTTATTTCAAATGGAAACGTGCCCTCTGTGAGCACCTGATATACACTGCCATTCACATGGGGGGGAGGGGGCAGCTGACAGAGGCCACACATCTCTGCCATCTGGCCCATCCTTCTCCTCCTTCTCCTCCTCCTCCTGCCACATTACCACCGACAGTAGCACAGCCTGCAAGGGTGCGTGGACGGGGCCGTGGAACAAACGCTGCAGGGAAGCATGGAGGGAAGGCTACAGGGAAGAGCAGAAGGTGATTCCCTGGCTTCAAGCTGCTCTGCCAGAAGTTGCTGTTTGTAGGAGTACCACAGCTTGGGATGATGTATGTCTTCGGCTGCTGCTCCTTATTTCATTCTGTTGTTTATTTTATTGTTCATCATAGTCATGTCTGCCTTTGGGGTCCAAAGTCTTCATATATTCTGCTAATTTTCCAAATGTTGCCCTTCGGGTTTATTTATATTTTTGGCCAGAATAAATGGATATTTGATTTCAGCCAAAATACTTGCCTTATGCCACATACACACGACCATTGTTCACAACGTTAAAAATGCCATTTTTTAAATTGGGCATTAAAAACAATCGTGTGTAGGCTCCAGAGCATTTTTAACGACGTGAAAAATGGCCTAAAAAAAATGAGAACCTGCTCAATTTTTTCACGTCGTTTTTCACGTCGTTTTTTTTAACGACGTGAAAAACGGTAGTGTGTATGCTTCTACGAGGGGAAAAAAAATGCACATGCTCAGAATCAAGTATGAGACAGGAGCGCTCGTTCTGGTAAAACTAGCGTTCGTAATGGAGATAGCACATTCGTCACGCTGTAACGGACTGAAAAGCAGGAGGCTGAAAAGCGCGAATCGTCGCTCAACAAACTTTACTAACATGAAGGGTGTCGCCATTCAAACGGAACTTCCCCTTTATAGTGCCGTCGTACGTGTTATACGTCACTGCGCTTTGCTCAAGCGTTTTTTTTAATGAACGTGTGTATGCAAGACAGGCTTGAGAGGAAACAAGAAAAATCACGTCGAGAAAAACGTTGTTTTTGAAAATGACATTAAAAACTATTGTGTGTACGTGGCATTACATGTATGTGTTTTTATTGTGAGTAGCAATAACATTTCATAAATACAATGTGTAATTAACAAGGGAAACCAACCTCCTTGAGGGAAAAATAAAATAAACATATTTTGTTGTGAGAACTTGACACCAAAAAAAAAGGCCACAAGAAAAAAAAAAAAAAAAAAGATCTGGATTCTAAATCAATTTTAAAATTAGTGAGGTATGGCTTTAAGAATAGATCAAATTATTCATGAGATCACAAGAAACAAAGAAATAAGTTTGTCAGAACTCGGGATAAATATCTGCAGCAAAAAATAAATTTTAAACACCATTCTAAAGAAGAAAACAATGCGCTGCATTAATGAGGCAATAATTTGCAGAATGCCGAATGTGCTCTCTCCATTAGGAACGCTAGTTTTACCAGAACGAGCGCTCCCGTCTCCTAATTCAGTCTGAGCATGCGTGGGTTTTTATCCGATGGACTTGCCCATAGACGATCGGAATTTGCTATCGGTTTTTGATCCATCGGAAAAATTTAAAACATGTTCTATTTTTTAAAACCGATGGAAAAAAGACAGATGTGTCCCATACACGATTGGTTTGTCCGATGAAAAAAGTCTATCGGACTGTTTTCATCGGTAAAACCGATCGTGTGTACAGGGCTTCAGTCTTGGCGCGAGCCGTTCCAGAGCCAGGGCAAAAAGCAGGGGCGACAATGGACACCCCTGACTGGTGCCTCTGAACAGTGGAAACGACTCTGATAGGTCACCATTGACCCTTATTTGTGCCGACGGGTGAGCATAGAGCAATTTGACCCAACTAATAAATGTGACACCCAGGTCCATGCGATACAAGACTTTCCACAGATAAGGCCACTCGACACTGTCAAAGGCCTTAGCTGCATCAAGTGAAAAAATGGCCTAATTACCAGGATTCTCATCAATACAGATAAAACCCATCAAAAGAAATGTCTTGGTTTCCTCCCCCAAGTCCATTACCTGGCTATTTGGGTCTGGTATGAATATTAATGGGAACCCAGCGCCAAAACTTCAAGACAATAAAAACAAAAAACAAAAAATGGTGTAGGGGTCCCTCCTAAAATCCATACCAGATCCGTATCCGAGGATGAGAGTTGAAAAAAATCAATACCCCAATTAGAGGGGGTGACAGGTTCAAGGTACTGTGCAGGCGAGAAGTCTTTTGGATCTTTTCGTTAGAGACGAGAATACCGGCTGGATTAAACTTTGAGTGGGATGTATCCCATTATTATGATTATTTTCTCTTTCCTGCACAGTGTCCTGGAAGTTGTTCACCTTCAAATCTCTAGCATCTTGTTGCGATTCTTAATGGCATTGTTTACATGTATTCGTGGAGTTCCCTTAAATTTACATGCAGAATATGCAACCTTGAGTTTGCTGCCAATATAGGAGCTTCTGCCATTATACATGCCTCAATGTTTTAGGGATGTCTTAGGACAATTTTTAATAAATTTTCTACAATATTGCATTCTCGCCGGAGGCTTCTCCGGTTACGATGCATATATTATTTACATAAAATTGTCCATTAAGTATCAATACAAGAGTTTTATTGTTCATGAGTTCTTCTTTCTTCCTTTCTTTTTTATAGTTTGCGAATCTTTAGTGATTCTCAAGGAACAGAATAGATCTACTCATTCTTTGCACATATCATTCATCAGCATGAAGTTGACCATATCATGTTATTATGTCATATGATCGAGTTTCATTTAATATAGATGCTTTTATATAAAAATAACTGGTTTTGTTCTAGAAGATTTGCTTTATGGGATTTATAGCTGTTGTTGGTCGGTCTCTTATATATATCAATTTCTTATGGTTAATTTTTTATCCACACTATATTATGACACTTTAGACAAACAAATAAATAATAAATTTTCACGTTTTATTATCTGTACGTTATGCACATATTTGTTTATGCACTCATGTTAGTATATCATACATATAATATGTACATAATTTATGTTTGTTTATCTATTTCGTTTCATATATTCACATTTATTTTTATTTTATCCCACAAATTCCTTGCTTCTTTATACTCATTACAGAACTTTTTCACTAAATTGTTTATTCTTTCCTTCACTTTTGCTGCACTACCTTTCTGGGATATTGTACTTTCACAGTGGTTAGTTGATTAACACTACACATTTTATAACATCAATAGCATTTATCCCTTGACCACTGGGTTAATCAGCATTCAATTAGGATTTAATTAGCACTTAATTAGCACTTAATTATCCACAATCTGTGGTTGGGTCACATGACCCCTTCTTTTGGGTTATATTATGGGAATCATTTGTGCATTAGGCAGCTATGATTAAACACTAAGACTGTGTAAAACGTGTCAGCTTTGACCAGAGTTGTTGACTTGCCGTGTGTTGTTTTGGATTTTTTGGAAGATTTTACAAAATAAAGGCTTTTATTGGAGTGCTACTGTCCAGAAGATTCGTTCTTTTGTTATTACCAGGATTCTCAACCGGGAGTTGAATGTTCAAAAAGAGGCGTCTAATATTTTGTGCCATGGATCTGGTGGGTATGAATCCAGATTGGTCCCTATGGACCAGCTTCTGGACCACTTGGGACAGTCTCATTGCCAATACCCTGGCTAAGAGCTTAACATCGGTTGTGAGTAAGGAGATGGGCCTATAGGAGTCAGGAGACATAGCCTCCTTACCAGGTTTCAATAGTACTATAATGATCGCTTCATTCATGGAGTTTTTTAGCATGCCTGATTTTACAGTGTAATTTTAGACCTTCAAAAGCATGGGCAGTAATGTGTCAGCATATCTCTTATACACCTCGGACGGGAGACCGTCAGCCCCAGGAGACTTATTATTAGGAGTTTGTTTCAAAGCTAAAGCCAATTCATCCTCCGTAATTGGGGCATCTAGTAAGGCCACGTCCGAGGCCGAAAAATGAGGCAGATCACACTCTTCAAGGAAACCTACTATGTCACTGTCACTGGGGTGCACCTTGGATGTGTATAGGTCAGCATAGAATGAGCAAAAGATTTGTATCACCGCAGAGGTACACGTTTGGGCAACCCCCTGTGTATCACACAAGGTTGAAACCATAGAGGTAGATCTCTGTGCCCGTGCCATTAAAGCCAGCATGTGCCCAGTAGACTCTCCCTCTTCAAAGTGGATCTGCTGCAAGAAAAATCTCTTGTTTTCAGCCAACTGCAGTGCCAGCTGGCTGGACATGGATTGCGCCCCCAACCAAGCTTTTTTTGTATCCTCAGTAGGGATGAGCTTCGAGTTCGAGTCGAACTCATGTTCGACTCGAACATTGCCTGTTCGCCCGTTCGCCGAACAGCGAACAAATTGGGTTGTTCGCGGCAAATTTCGAAAAATCTATGGGAGAAATCTAAAGTGCTAATTATAAAGGCTTATATGCAAGTTATTGTCCTAAAAAGTGTTTGGGGACCCGGGTCCTGCCCCAGGGGACATGTATCAATGCAAAAAGAAGTTTTAAAAATGGCCGTTTTTTCGGGAGCAGTGATTTTAATAATGCTTAAAATGAAAAAATAAAAGTGAAATATTCCTTTAAATTTCGTACCTGGGGGGTGTGTATGATATGCATGTAAAGTGGCGCATGTTTCCCGTGCTTAGAACTGTCCCTGCAAAAAGTGTCATTTTTGAAAGAAAAAAATGCATTTAAAACTGACTCGCGGCTATTAATGAATTGTCGGCTCCCGGCAATACATACAAAAGTCATTGATAAAAAAAAAAAAAAAAGCGTGGGGGTTCCCCAGAATTCAATTACCAGGCCCTTCAGGTCTGGAATGGATATTAAGGGGAACCCCGCCGCAAATAAAAAAAAATTGACGTGGGGTTCCCCCAAATATCCATTCCAGGCCCTTCAGATCTGGCATGGATTTTAAGGGGAACTCCACCCCAAATAAAAAAAAAATGGCGTGGAGTCCCCCTAAAAATCCATACCAGACCCCTTATCCGAGCACGCAACCTGGCCGGCCGCAGGGGAAAAGGGGGGGACGAGAGAGCGGCCCCCCCTCCCTCCTGAACCGTACCAAGCCACATGCCCTCAACATGGGGAGGATGTCCCCATGTTGATGGGGACAAGGGCCTCATCCCCACAACCCTTGCCCGGTGGTTGTGGGGGTCTGCGGGCGGGGGGCTTATCGGAATCTGGAAGACCCCTTTAACAAAGAGGACCCCCAGATCCCGGCCCCCCCCATGTGAATTGGTAAGGGGTACATTGTACCCCTACCATTTCACGAAGAAAGCGTAAAAAAATGTTTAAAAAAACACACAAACACGTTGAAAAAGTCCTTTATTAAAAAAAAAAAAAAAAACCCATTCCAGCGGTGAAATCCAGTGTCCCGCGGCGATCCCGATGTCCAGCGCTGTCCGTCATTGGTTGTGCCTGAGCGGACCTGATGGGGAACTCCCTCTCAGTATTTTAAATGTATAGACCCGCCCCTTCTAAAGTTCCCCATCAGGTCCGCTCAGCGGACCAGATGCGGAACATGAGAAGGGGCGGGTCTATACATGTATTACCAAAGTGAGAGCAGTTCCCCATCAGGTCCGCCTCCTCGGTATGTCGGACCCGCCTACGTCATTGGCCTGAGCGGGGAACTTCCTTCACTGTGTAATTTAAATTTTTTGGAAACTGTAGTTTCCCCAGAGTCCATCGGTGATCCCTCTCTAAGGTTGCGGATCGGGACTACCGAAATCCTGTCCCAACCCTTCGTAACAAAAGTCTCGTCAATCTTAGCATCATCCCCGTCATCTGAATATGAGTCCAAATCGGATGCATCATACTCCTCAGCAGGCAGACATGCTCGAGTCTCAGTCACAGTACCCCCAGTCTCCTTACCGTCCCCTGACATGGATTTTCCGGAGAACCCTCCGCTTCGAAGATCCAGTTCAGGCAGGTGCTGGGGCAGGCTTCTACTGTGGCCGGGGGAGGCCTTAACATATCCCACCTTTCGTTTTGCGGGCAGGATATGTACTTCGGAAATGGCAGAGACAGCGTCCGCTGCGGTATCCGCTGATAGCTCTGCATCAGCCGAGACATCCTCGTTGGCCACATCCATGGCAGTCAATGTGGTGCGCGTGGGCTTGGCTGTGGGTATACAGGTTTCTTCCTCGGAAGTGACGGTACCTGTAAGGCAGTTGACTCGGTAGACCCGGGGTTTCTCGGTGGGCTGGTCCACCTCGAACAAGAACTCCCCACACGTCAAGCATCTTCCAAATGGCCGCAGTTCCAGAGCCAGTCCTTGGCATTTAGGGCAGAGCATGCCCAGGGCCTCCACATCTATGCAGGTGTACAATGCGAAGTGGCCCCTGGGTTTGAGACGGATCCCCGTATCCGTAAGCAGGGTGGTGATCGGAGCAATGTCCATTGAAGAAAGCATTGGGGACATCCGGGGTCCCGACAAAATTGAGGTACTGGGAAAAGCGGACATGTTGCTGCTCACTCGATCCAACTCACTCTGTCTCCTGGTGCCAAAATACCCACGTGCAACACACAGGTGGCGGGAACTCCTCCCCTTTTCCTCTTCCTGCACGTAGCTCGCGGGCTTCTCTTCCTCCAGACACGCCCACGAACTACGCAGTTGGAAAAAACACAGTTCTGTGCCCCTAAACCCTTAACCCCTTCTTCTCTCTCAGAATACAGTAACACAGTTAAATTTTTTCCATGGTCGACTTTCCAAGCACATACAAAACAGTCCACTCGTGCAAGAGGTAGCCACAAATCCTCGACTCGAGCCCCCACATGTAGCACACAGACCCTTTCCGCTCCATCCTTCTTAGCAGAGAGGGACACCTGCTACTTGCCCGTTGTCCAACTCCAGGTATTGAGAGGGGAGCGGTGTTAGATTTTTTTGGGCCTTGCGGCGAGTTAGCTCCTCAGAGTGGATCCCTGGTCTCCGTTGTCTAGGCGGAAGTCCCTTTCGTAATAAAGCCAACGTCCACACAGGTGTAAAAAACCTAAGCAGCAAGGTTTTATTCTTTTCTTGAAGCAAAACTTGGAAGCGAGAGAGAGTAGAAACGACAAGAAGGGGAAGGTTCAGGCACGCAACACTTAAGCAACACTCGTCGCCACTCAAGCCTGAGTGGGTTTTGCTCACCCGGATAGTCCCTTTAAGAGCGGTCCTAGCAGCCTGTGTGGAGCACGAAACAACTACTTGCGATTTCCCTGGGATACAATCAGGAGATCTTCTACCTCAGAATCCTTAAGTCCTGAACTTCCCAAACTAGTAATAATTAGTCCTTATGTGCCAATGGGCACATTACCAAGCTTTTGGCAGATAGGAATCCTTCCCTCTGACAGGTAACCAGGCCTCACTAATCTCCTTGGGACCGATCCTCCCCTGGCTTCCTCTCCTTCAGAGTGGGTCACCCCTCACTTGGGTACTCTGGGACTCCTCTTCGGGTGTAGGCCTCAGCTAAAGGTGCTGGGCCTACCTGCAGTGATGCAGCCTCAGGCTAAAGGTGCCTGGGGCTGGTACACACACACGCACCCCTGGCCTGGAGGGCCGGGAGGCGCAAACTGCTCCCCGAATAATGGCGTCTGCCCCTTAAGTACCCTCTCCCAGCATGCACAGCGGGTAGACCATGCCCACTGCACAGCCGCCGAGAGAGGACACCCAATGGTGTTTCGATATTCCCTGTGGTTCTACCTGAGCCGGAGATGACAGTGAAACCTACAGGCAACAGGAAACACTGCAGCCAGGCAATATCACACCAGAGCAGAAGCAAGTTTTTAGGAAATTAACAGTCTGAGCCCAACTATTGGCTCAGACTAGGGTGACCACATTTCCAAACTGTCATTCAGGGACACCCCCCCCCCCTAAAAAAAGATAATTTTTCTACCTTTTTTTGTGACCCCCACAGATTTCACTGGTTCATCCTGGGACCTGTAGTTTGTCACTGGTTGGGGGGGGGGGATCACATCTTCAGCTCTGAGGGGTTCATGGTGGGACCTGTAGTCCTTCACTTTTGGGGGTCACATCCCTCCAAAAGTGAAGGACTACAAGTCCCAGCATGAACTCCTAATATCTAAAGATGTGACCCCCCCCCCCAAATTTGAAGGACTACAACACCCAGCATGAACCCCTGAGATGTAAGGGTGTGATCCCATAGATTTCACATGTTTATGCTGGGACCTGTAGTTCTTCACTATTTGGGGGGCAGGGGGGTCTCACATCTTCAGCTCTGGGGGGGTTCATGCTGGGACCTGTTGTCTTTCACTTTGGGGAGGTCACCCCCCCAAAGTAAAGGACTACCAGTCCCAGCATGAACCCCTGGGATCTAAGGGTGTGACCCCATAGATTTTACGGGTTCATGCTGGGACCTGTAGTTCGTCACTATTTGGGGGGGTGTCACATCTTAAGCTCTGAGGGGTTCATGCTGGGACCTGTGTCAGTTTCATTCCGGGACACTGTATTGTCCCAGAGTGAAGGTGCCCGGGACAGGCCTGCAGAATGCGGGGCTGTCCCGGGCAATCCGGGACACGTGGTCACCCTAGCTCAGACTAACCCCTAAATTTGAACACGGTGCCCCCTAAATTGGGGAGGGCGCTACACAGGGTTAATCTAGAAGCTGGAATTTTGACATAGATCTTAAAATCTACATTGATAAGGGAGATGGGTCTTTAAATAAAGCATTGGGCAGTGTCCTTATTTGGTTTGAGAATAAGAGTAATATGGGCTTCTTGAGTTTGATCATCAAAGTGACACGCAGAAGAAGAGGCAATATTGTTTCTAATATTGGGGCAAGATCTGCATGGAAAGTTTTGTAAAAAAACAAAAAACTGAATCCCGATTGGGTCCTGGGCTCTTACCTGCAGGCAGAGCTTTAATAACTTGAGAAATTTCCAGAAACTCTGTTTGTGTTCTCTATATTAAAAGAAACTCAAAGAAGGGAGAAGGCAGGGGAGAAAATAATAATATTAGAAGTCCAACTTGCTATTGCTTTAGACGAGTGTCAAACACTGCTCACTGCTAATATATATATATAGATAGATATATATAAATAACCACTAGGTCAGGTCGGACAAAATAGAAAGAAATGAGGTGTATCTTACTGTTTCAGCCTCTTCACCTTTCTAGTGCCACTAAAATGACCTTCCTGACAGGATTTCTTCCTATTTTGTCCGACCTGAGCTAGTGGTTATATATATATATATATATATATATATATATATATAGATACTGTGTATCTATATATATGTAGCGGGTGGTCATATTTAGGGGAGGCATCTGAGTGGTATCAGGCTCAGATGCGACAATCGTTAGGGTTCCCTGACCAATTTATGTCAGTGGAAGATATCAATGGTGTCTAGTTCCCTGCGGCCTATAGGTGGCACTGTTGCCATGGGCTGGGGTTGAACCACCATTGGAGGGCTGTGCCCTTTGTGTCCTCTCGCGGCAGTAGTACAGCGGGGCGGGGAACCCACTGTGCATGCTGGGAGAGGGTATAAAGGGCAGACATTTTCCGCACGAGGTCCGCGCTCAGGCACCTTCAGCCTGAGTGCATGTGCGTGGGCCCGGGGACGGAGTTGCGGTTCCACCCCAGACACCTTTAGTCTGGGGTGAGGTACTTCCTGGAGGCCTGGGGCCCAGTACCTTCAACTGGGTCCCGCAAGAGATCGAGGGCTCCTAAGGTGTCCTCCGGTGTTGGACACCCAAATCTGGGACGAGGAGGCCAGGGAGGTGACCCTTCCAAAGACCCAGTGCAGCATTTGCTGGTGACGGCGGGGCCTCTGGTAACTGTCCGGATGGATGTCCTCTCTCTGATCCGGGCCATTTCCTAAAGAAGGTAGTCCACGTTCTCATGGTCTGTGGCAGGGACCCATCGTGAATCAGGTTGGTGGCAGAGACCAAACAACCAGGTCTGTGGCAGAGGCCTTATTCATCTGGTCTGTGGCAGAGACCCCCTCACGGTCGGTGGCAGCGACTGTGCGCCAAGCCTGTTTGCGCTATAATGGAACAGGAGAAAACCTAAGTTCAAGTTTGTGCCTGGACCTCCTCTTCACTGTGTTCTGTTCTATGTCTGACCAGTCACTTTCAAAGGACTATTTATTGCTCTGAAGAATAAATAAGTGTTGGACTTTCAGTGGTGTGGAACTTGACTTTCTGGGAGTTAAAGGGTCATTCTCAGGGGAAGTTTTGGCTCTGGACAGGGGCACAGGCCGAAGGTAAAAGGTTATAGCTCACACCTCTGCACATAAGAGGATACGAGCTGGTGGTGCGCCACACTCTCCTCCCTGGTCCCCTAGACGAGAGCCATTGATCGAGAAGAGAAGAGGGAGGCAGAGGTGAGGTCACTATATATATATATATATATATATATATATATATATATATATATACAGTATAGCGCCTCAAACCCTCTCCTCCTTGTCTTTAGCTCCTCGCAGGAAGAGAGGGCACACCCAGCTCTATATGCCCGTACCCTCCTGTGTAAAGAGGTTGAGCGGTGTTATGAAACAGGTCTCCACAGCCAGGTTCTCCACAGACTGGCTCTTATCTCTATGCTCAATAAAGACAAGTCTCTATTTCCCCCAATAATTTCAAGGTCCACACCAGCCGTAATTCCAACGTAGAGTTTATTTATTTTAAAGCACAGTCTCTGATAGGAAAGGTTGGAGAGAGAATAGGACAGCATAAGGAGTGGGAGAGGTCCAGGCACAAACGTAATATACTTCACTGCTTGGCTTCTCAAGCAGACTTAGCCCATTTGGATAGTCTCCCTAGATAGGGACTAGCAGCCAGAATGGTACTCAAACTAAACGCACAGTCACTACACAAACTGGTGATCTTGGTCTCTGCCACAGACCTGGTGAACTTGGTCTCTGCCACAGACCTGGTGAACTTGGTTTCCAAAGCTTGGCCGCTTTGTAAGGAGAAGACATCCCTCCAGAGAGTTACCGGGCCCCTTCCTTCACTGTGACTTCTCACCAGTCCCTCGGAACGGTCTTTCCCCAGCCTCCTCGTCTAAGATGTGGGTCCCCTTGCAAGGCGGTACCCTGAGATTCCTCGATCCTTGATGGGCCCCAGCCAAACGTGCTGGGTCCACGGCCTTTAGTTGCAGCCCCAGGGCTAAAGGTGCCTGAGACTGATTCAACGACCACCGCCCCTGGGCCAAAGGTGCCCAGGGCGGACAGTAACACACACTCCCTGGGAGTAGGACTCCCGACAACCAACATACCCGAACAGCCAGCAACCACCCCTTTTATATCCTCTCCCAACATACACAGCAGGCCGACCATGCTCACTGCATGGTTGCCGAGAGGGGACACACAAGGCACAGCACTGATACTCTTCCTGTAGACAAAATGGTTGATAATGTCCTAACAATTTGTTAGGTGTTTGAGCATAACTACTACTCAAACACTACCCCTAAATTGAGGACCCCGCTATATATATATATATATATATATATATATATATATAAATAAATAACCACTAGGTCAGGTCGGACAAAATAGGAAGAAATCCTGTCAAGAAGGTTATATTAGTGGCACTAGAAAGGTGAAGAGGCAGAAACAGTAAGGTACACCTCATTTCACTTATTTGATGATTCTGTTAACATTAGAGTAGTCTAGTTCAAAACATATATCTTAAGTGAAAATCATTAATGAATGTGAACTATCATAACAATCACTATGCACAAAACAGTGCTGTAATATTCTGTCTATAATACTACTCAAAATGTAAATAATCACTCAAAATGTTTCTTGCTATAGCACCTTCACAGTGATTTCACCTCACATTAATAAACTAATAACTAAAACAATAGTGCAGCTCAATATATAAGATACAAGTGTTTGTATAAAAGTTCTTTGAATTGTGTTCCACATAACTGGTATACAATAGTGGTGGAATCCTCTTCCCAAAAACACATGTAGACTAAGGTGACCAGATTTTTAAAATGAAATCCAGGGACATATTTTTCTTTTACTAGTAATGGCGGCAATCAGAAAATCTCAGCTAGTCGCCGCCTCACAGCCTGTCAAGTCTTACTCTCCTGTCCCCGGCTACTACTGGGTGGGGTGCGGAGAAAGATCACTCTGCCAGGGAAGGCAAGGTAGGCGGCTGGCCGGGACTTGAGCCAAGGCAGAAGAACATGTGAGTGGAGCTGAAGAAATATTCCCTCCCCTCCGACCAGAACATGGTCATCAGAAAGGGGCACAGATAATGGAAAAAATACCCCCCCCCCTAAGCTGGTAAGAGCAGCAGAGCGGGGGGGAGGGGTGTAATTCAGATTATTAATTTTTTTCTGCACTGACTGTCTTTGAAATTGCCCCAGCCCCTGTTCAAATCCAATCTGGGGACAAAACCGGGGACAGACTTGGTCCGGGGACAGTGTCCTCAATCCGGGGACTGTCCCCTGAAACCGGGGATGTCTGGTCACCCTAATGTAGACACCAAATGCCAAAATGGCTGCTCTGCTCCTTTTTATGACCTCCCTATTAGACTCAGGTCAAATAGCACTTAGGAATATCTCTTGCTTGCATATTATATCTCTGATGGTCCTTGACTCTCCCCTCATAATCAGTAAACACATGTAAAGCATAAAGGGAAACAAATAGTGTTCTCTGTGCACTTCCAATTGAGATACTGTACACAAAATAAACAACATCTAACCACTTACATGGAAGATATACAGTAAGTAAATACTCTACCAGCACCTTAATCACCAGTGTGCAATAATGGTGTGTAGCGATACCCCCAGCCAAGAGGGCCGCTGGTATGATTTGTTTCGGGCCCTGTAAACACTCACTGTCAACCCCCAGCAATTTGCTCTAACCTCCCTTGGCACAGTTAGTAGGGGATGATAGGATTGTGTAACCTGTGACTTTTGGCAGCACAATCCCACAGTAAAAAAACACACACAGCAGTATGGTATAGCTATCACTAACCGTTTCTTCTGCAAAGTAAATGACACAAGCGACTGGTATACTTAACTCTGGTACTTTACTGAGAATAATGGTTAAGCAGGTAAAACAGTATAAATAAACATATGCAGAGCCCTGCAATGAAAGAGTATTTTAGCAAACAGACAGATATGCAATCCTGTGACAAGAAAATAACGGACCCCGCTTCAGCTCTTCTCCCTCGTGGGCAAAATGACGCCCAGCAAATGTCTACACTGCTAAGTCAGGCCTGACTGTACTATGTGAAATTTCTGCAGAGAAAGATCTTAGCTAGCAAACGGTGGTGCACTTCTGGAACAATTTGTAATCCACAAGAATAAAGGGGTTTTGATAAGTTAGTGAACACAGAATCAGTCTACTTGCGCTATCCAATGCACTGTTCCTCCGGCGTGCAACTGCAAACACTAATGTTAGTTCCGAACAACAGTTACTTGGTCTAGTTATCCTGTATTATTGTCTGAGCAGGTGCTCTCTCACCCAACCGGACAAGTCCATGTCCGTATCCTCCGTTGCTGTGTCTTGGTACACAGATTCCATGACACCCGGGTCTTCGGTCCTCCTGGCAGCAGCAGATGGATGGCAGGATGAGACGTCCCTCGGGCCCCTCGGTGGAAACGGAAGGGCTCTTTGGTAATACAGGGCCTAGTCTTCAGGCCCTGTTTGGAACAGCAGACTCAGCAGAGAGTTCCACTTGCTGGGCGGGCGATGTCCAAAGAGACCGTGCTCCAGCCCGCCCCCTGGTTAAATACCCCGCCCCAGCAGTCCTTGTGCGGGGAAATGCATCCTGGGTATGGTAGTCTCTGGGCCTTAAAGCAAACATCCGCTACACACTCCCCCCACTTAAAATCTTTGGTCCCCAAAGATAAAGAAATAGCACTACCTACAAGTAACACAGTGTATAGTTGCAAAGGAACTGGGCAAGGGAACCTCCCACCAAACTTGGTAAGGGAGATTGTCTTGTCTACAGTTCACATTGGTGGAAGCGACCTGCCTAACTGTGCCAGAGAGTGAGCTGGGGTTGCCCTCCACTAAATGCACAGTGGAGGGGCCAGGTTTCTCTATTGTCCTTCTTGCAGTTACAACTGTATCCTCAGACCAATCTCCCATCTGAGTGTAGGTTAGTTTTCGGGGAGGACATATAGCTCTCTTCACTCTTTGTTCCCTGGGAATTGAGGCATCAGGTACACTGGGCTCTTCCATTATTCCTTCCACTTGGTCAGGTGTAATGGGTCCTGCTGCTTCAGGGGCATCCAATTCTGGTGCAGAGAGGTACAAAGAATCTCTTGGATCTTCGGCTGGGATTGACTCCAGGGCATCTTCCCACTCCTCAGTTAGAGTACATGATGGAATGAACTCAGCAGCTTCAGCATTCAAGGTGCCTTCAATGGTAATTTCACAGGGTGCAGGATCCATGACCATGGGTTCAGTTGTCGAAGTGGGCCACAGCCAGCTCAGTTCCATTTCCTCATCTTCACTCTGGTTTGAGACATTCATCCCTCCTGACTGAGTGGTCTGAGATCTGGTGTTGGGACTGGGAGTATTGGAGGTTGAAGGTGATTCAGGAGAATCCGGAGTAGAAGGTATCCGTACTGCTTCGGAGAGAGGCAATAAGTGGTTCCTGTGCCAGGTTTTCAAAGGTCCCACTTGGCCTTCAGGTTTCAGCTGGTACACTGGCAGGCCAGGCAATTTTTTACAGATCACGTATGGCTCTGGGGTCAAAATTCCATTTATTCTGGGCCCCTCTCTGGTCAGAGGTGGCTTGTGCCTTCTCATAAGCCAGTCGTAAGCTTCTCCGTAACCGGTCCACATATCCCTTGTGGGAAGCAGCCGATGTGTGGTCTATCGAGGTACCAAAGGCCAGATCTACAGGTAGTCTTGCTTCTCTGCCAAACATTAATCTGTAAGGGGAGTACCCGGTGACATAACTAGTTGTGCTATTATAGGCATGCACTATGGCAGCTATATGCTTGCTCCAATGCTGCTTTTCCTCACTGCTCAGGGTTCCCAGCATATTCAACAAAGTTCTGTTAAACCTTTCCGGTTGGGCATCTCCTTGTGGATGATAGGGGGTTGTGCGGGTCTTCTTTATCCCTAGGGAATCCAGTAATTTCCGGATTAGTTGACTTTCAAAGTCCCTCCCTTGATCCGAATGAAGGCGTTGAGGTAATCCGTAGTGTACGAAGTACTTCTCTACAAGTAACTTGGCCACACTGGAAGCCTTCTGGTCTTTAGTTGGAAAAGCCTGGGCGTAACGGGTGAAATGGTCGGTTATCACCAGAACATTTCCATGTGCCCCCAAGTCAGGTTCCAGACAAAGAAAATCAATGCATACCAAGTCCAAATGTCCTTGGCTTTGCAGGTGGCCCATTGGGGCAGCTTGATGAGGCAATGTTTTCCTTTGTATGCAGCGAGCACATGAGTGACAGTATTCCTCCACTTCAGCCCACTTACAGGGCCAAAAGAATCTGCTCCTTATTAGCTGAAAGGTTCTCTCGGCTCTGAGGTGGCCATGGTTGTCATGTAGGGCAATCATAACTGTCTTTCGGTTTTTCTCTGGCAGGAATAGTTGCCACTTGTCTTCCAGGTCATCAGAGGGGCCCCTTCGGTAGACCACCCCTTGATGCACCTGCAACATGTCCCATTCCTTGCGCAGTAAGCGGGCCTCCTTTGAGGGATCATGTAAGAGTCTGTCCAGATCCTGATCTTCCAGGGCTTCCAAAGCCAATTTCCCCAATGGGTCTTCCAGCTGGTCCCGTCTTATATCCTTCTTGGATAATTTGGGCAAGTCCTCTTCACCAATCTGAGTGACATCACAATAGTATTTAGGCACTCCAACAGCTGAGACTCCAATTTCTTCTGCCCTGCATCCTCCACTAGTCTGGAGCTCTGCCCCCTGGCACAAAGCCCGTACCCCCTCTAGTAGTCCTTCAGTTTGTCTACCACTGTCCACTTTAGGGCCAGAAACTCCAACTTGTGGGTGGGGTAATTCTTTTCAGCTGGGGTTAAACTCCTACTCACATAGGCAATGGGTCTTAGCTGCTCTTCATACTCTTGATACAGTACTCCTCCCAAACCATCATGACTGTCATCCACGTGTAATTCATAGGGCTTTTGGGTGTCCGCATAGGCCAAAACAGGGGCAGACATCAAACTCTCTTTCCGCTTAATGAAAGCCTCTTCACACTTCCCAGTCCACTGGTCTTCCACTGACTCTCCTGGTTTCCTGGGACCTGAGTCATCCTCTTCTCCATCTGTCTTCAACAGCTCATTCAGAGGTTTGGCAATTTTTGCAAACCCCTCCACAAATCTGCAATAGTAGGAGCAGAACCCCAAAAATGACCTAAGCTCACTCACTGTGGTGGGCCTGGGCCAGGAGGTAACTGCCTCCAATTTGTCGGGATCTGTGTATTCTCCTTCTTCAGACACTATGTGTCCCAGGTAATGGACTGAAGACTGATAGAACTGACACTTCTCCCTGGAAAGCTTGAGCCCCTCATCACTGGGTCTCTTCAAGACCTTCTCTAACCTCTCCTCATGCTCCTCCAGAGTCTTCCCAAAGACGATGATGTCATCCAGGTATACTAAGACTTCAATAAGGTTCATGTCTCCCACCGTCTTCTCCATCAACCGCTGGAAAGTGGCAGGAGCTCCCGACAGACATTGAGGCATCCGGTTGAACTCATAGAACCCCACTGGGGTGATGAAGGCAGTCTTCTCTCTATCTTCTGGGAGCATTGGGATTTGGTAGTACCCACTCTTCAGGTCCATTACACTGAACCATTTGGCTCCAGATAGACTCTGCAGGGCATCCTCTATTCTTGGGGTGGTATATTGATCAGGTATTGTCCTCCTGTTGAGAGTCCTGTAGTCTATACAGAGTCTCAATGACCCATTCTTTTTCCTGACTACTACAATTGGAGAGGCATATGGGCTCCTGGATTCCCGGATAACACCCCTTCTCATGAGCTCTGCAAGTTGCTCACGCAGATCTTCCAAATCAGCCAGGGGAACTCGCCGGACTCTCTCTCGAAAGGGTTTGTCTTCCTGTAGGCGAATCTTGTGAGTGGCACTTCTTGCACATCCCACATCTAACTCATCCTTGGAGAAGATCTTCCGCCACTTCGCCAACTGAACCCTGGCCCTCTCCTTCCACGCGGGGGGTAGGGCCGGGTTCTCCAAGGTGGGTTCCTCTTCTTCCTCCTTCTCCAGATCGGACAAGGCAACTGGGGTAGCGGGGTTCACTTGGCCCAACAGCACCCGGGCTGGAATCTTCACAGGTGAGTCAGTGGTGTTCCTGACGCTCACTGGCACCCTGCCATTTGCTTTCTTCAGGACTCTCAGCGGGACTACTTCTGGGATAACTTCCAGTCCTGAGTATGCATTCAGGGGGTCTGGTTCCAGGACTACAAAGGGGCCAGGTTGTTCCCAGGTGAGCTTCACAGTGGCTCTCAAGTAGGCCACTTCACCATGCTGCAGCACTCTCTCTCTCTCCTCTCCAGTCTCCAAACTTTCCCCACCCCCTCTTCCTGGGCCTTCTTCTCCAACATCAATCGCTGATAAGCCAACTGCATCATGGGGTGGATTCTGGCTGTCGAGACGTCCTGCTCTTGCACTAGAGGGGCCAGTAGCCTCCTGACCAGGTCAGTGTTGGTTCCTATTATCAGGGAACTTTTCTTGGCCCCTGGTGGGCGGGGGCAGACCACTGCCAATGTGTCAAAGACCTATGCCTCTCCTGCCACCGAGGGGTCGAAAGCCAATCTGATCAGAAGGTAACCGTCATAAGGAAAGCTCTGGTTGCCAATTCCCCATATTTCCAAGTCTTCCAGCTTTTGTAAGGGCAAATGTCTCAGGTGTTTTTGATAAAAATCCCTATACAGGAGGGTTACTTGAGCCCCTGTGTCCAGAATGGCCTTCATGTAGACTCCCTCCACTTGAATGGGGACTACTGGGGAGGGCCCCACTAACTTGGCTGGAAACTTCTTCGGGGAGGCCTCTTTCCTCGGACTCATGGATTTTTTTTTTCTTTTCCCATCGTTTCCTGGATCTTAATCCCTGTTGGGCCTGGTATGCATTGATTTCTCATGACTTTTGGGGTTTTTCCTCCAAAGGAGGGGTATTATGTGCTTTTGATGGGGAATTCTTCCCCTCACTTCCTGGTTTCTCTTGCTTTCTTATTCTAATGGAGCTTGCTGGAGATGATGGGCACCCGGTTGACTCCTTCACCGAGGCCCTCTGGAGTTTTCCGCCAGCTGGCGGTAGTTGCCTCGGGTCTTCCTTGGACTAGGGCACACTCGCCCAAAATGGCCAATTCCTCCACAGTTGAAGCAAACAGCTTCCCCTCTATCCCGTGGGGAGACTGGTATTGAAACGCTCTGGTACAGCTCTTTTCTGACTCCTCCTTTTTCTCCAACTTCTGAGTTCTTGGCCATTAAAGAGGTCAGCATCTCCAGTACTTGGGTCATCTGTGACTTTAAGACCTCCACTTCCGAGTCCCGTTCAGTGGCCATTGCGGATCTGACCCAAAACTGAGGGGGAAGTAGTGGGCTTCTCGGTCACCTGTTGGTCTTTCAGCAGAGCCTCTTCATCCCTTATTACTCGCACAAGGTCCAGGTAATTCAAGGACATGACCCCACTAGTGGTTTTCAGATGGAGCCAGACTGGATCGGAACGCAGTGCTCCCCTTAAAATCTGCTTCATCCTGGCTGCATCTACATATGGCTTGTGGCAGCATCCCCTTCTTAAGGAAAATTTGACACAGCATCTTGTTTAGTCTGCGAACATATTCAGACAGTCTTTCTCCTGGAAGTTGAAGGGTGTGCTCAAACTGGTAGACTAAATCAACCACTTTCTCCAATTGGCCGAACTCTTCCTGTAACATAGTTAAATAGTCATAGGCAGTACAAGCAGCATTGCTGAACCTGAGGTTCTTCACGGCTTCAGCAGCAGCCCCCTTTAAACTTTCTCTTATGTGCTGCTTCTTTTGGGCCTCCGGTATTTCCCATCCTTCCACAGCTTGCATTGCCTGCTCCATCCAAGTGTCTAAATCCTCTTCCCGGAGTGGTACAGGTTGTTTCCTTGAAAAGATCCTGAGCTTCTACATGTACCATATTACTCTTCTGGCACTTTGTGACAAAGTCTCCTAAAGCATTTAAAAGTTCAGGACCTATAGTGGTTAAAGGTGTCCCTGAAGCTGTCATGTCTTTGGGACTTTTGGCAATTGTGGGTGACTGCGGAGGTTCCTTCTTTATAGCCTTTGCGTGCGCCAAACGGTACGTCTTCTTACCCAGGGACTGCACAATCTGACCTTTGAATTCTTCCGGCATTTCATTCCTCCACTCTACCAGTGCGAAGGTGTGGGAATTCTCTTCCTCTGACCTGAGGTCAATTAACCATCCTTTATGGTCTGGGGACAAGAGCTCTACGAGCTGTTCTATGTCACTCCCCAAACAAAACTCTCCGGGGAGTTCAATCACTGCAGTCATGTCCAGGGAGGCATTGACGGATAAGCACCACTGGGTAACTGTTAATGGGTCCATGCCGGTACTTCTGGCGGGCTTGATTGCAGATTACAGGTAATCCTGGACTCAAAGCCCCCACGTGTAGCGATACCCCCAGCCAAGAGGGCCGCTGGTATGATTTGTTTCGGGCCTTGTAAACACTCACTGTCAAACCCCAGCAATTTGCTCTAACCTCCCTTGGCACAGTTAGTAGGGGATGATAGGATTGTGTAACCTGTGACTTTTGGCAGCACAATCCCACAGTAAAAAAACACACAGCAGTATGGTATAGCTATCACTAACCGTTTCTTTTGCACAGTAAATGACACAAGCGACTGGTATACTTAACTCTGGTACTTTACTGAGAATAATGGTTAAGCAGGTAAAACAGTATACATAAACATATGCAGAGCCCTGCAATGAAAGAGTATTTTAGCAAACAGACAGATATGCAATCCTGTGACAAGAAAATAACGGACCCCGCTTCAGCTCTTCTCCCTCGTGGGCAAAATGGCACCCAGCAAATGTCTACACTGCTAAGTCAGGCCTGACTGTACTATGTGAAAGTTCTGCAGAGAAAGATCTTCGCTAGCAAACGGTGGTGCACTTCTGGAACAATTTGTAATCCACAAGAATAAAGGGGTTTTGATAAGTTAGTGAGCACAGAATCAGTCTACTAGCGCTATCCAATGCACTGCCCCTCCGGCATGCAACTGCAAACACTAACGCTAGTTCTGAACAACAGTTACTGGGTCTAGAGATCCTGTATTATTGTCTGAGCAGGTGCTCTCTCACCCAACCAGACCAGTCCAGGTCCGTATCCTCCGTTGCTGTGTCTCGGTACACAGATTCCACGACACCCGGGTCTTCGGTCCTCCTGGCAGCAGCAGACAGATAGCAGGATCAGACGTCCAGCCCGCCCCCTGGTTAAATACCCCGCCCCAGCAGTCCTTGAGTGCGGAAATGCATCCTGGGTATGGTAGTCTCTGGGCCTTAAAGCAAACACCCGCTACAGGTGGAAACCTCTTCCTAAAATATTATAACTGTTAAACAATAGCGGTTGTTGTGTTACACTATGTGATTATTCTTGCTCTGTGTCTTTAAGATCTGCCCCTTCTTTCTAGCTGAACTCTCTCTCTCACCGTAGTTCTTTATATATTTTCTCCACTTCCTGATTCTGGTCATTACTCCTGTAAATCTTCCATGCTAAACATCTTACATGTGGCTTACAACTGCAACGTTTTTCTACCTATGAATATCCATCATTAAACAAAACATTTGAAAGGATTCATCGTCTGTCGTCCTAACTGTGAGTTTATTCATTGAGTTAAACTGCCTGTATTGATGCAAGGGATAATAGCAAACCAGCTTGTGTAAGGCCTACTTCAACTTGGAGATGAACTTTATAGCTTTGTAGTTGAGACAGAACAGTAGAAAAACTGAGTTTCACAGCCTAATTACAAGATTTCTGCATGTCAGTACTGAAACAGACAAGATTTACTGCCCTCATAGCAAGACAGAAGGGACAGAGCAGCACATGGCAGCCTTATAGCCTGAGACAATCTGCACAGTGTCATATTTCAGCACACAGATCCTGCCTGCTTTCACAGTCAGTCTGCTATCATGAGTGACCAAGCTTCTGCATGTGAACTCACATCTCCTTCCTCACAAGTTCCTGAAGAAACTGAGTTACCCAAACGCTCAGTTAAACCCACTTGGAAAGTAATGGAGAATTATGAAGCTTCAAGGACTGAATTGTCAAATAGCTTGGAATTAGTCTGGGAGAAAATCCTTGCTGAAGCCAATACAGTGTCTGTTGAACGTGAACTACTGACACTAGAGTGCGCCATTAAACAACTTTCTGCCTCATATGAGCTTTATCAGCTTACCAGCATCAAATTCACTAATGTCTTACAAAACATGAAGTCAGAAAATGCGATGATGCAATTAAAGCGCGTCAATGCTCTCAATATTGAAAGAGACAGTTTTATCCAGCAAACCAGATTAAAGGCAGAAGCAAAAATAAAGCTGTTACAGGACACTGCATCTCACAGATCTGTTTCCACCAGACGTTCTAAAAACTCGTCAAGATCCCATAGTTCAAGATACTCAACACTCAGTGAGCGACTTATTAATGCCCACGCTGAAGTGGAAGCCAGCAAAGTGCAGGTGGCATATGCAGAAAAAAGAGCAGAGTTGGAAGCTCAAAGGGCAGAGTTGGAAGCGCAGTCAGCACGTCAAAGAGCAGAGTTGGAAGCTCAGAGAGCAGAGTCGGAAGCGCAGTCAGCACGTCAAAGAGCAGAGTCAGAAGCGCAGTCAGCACGTCAAAGAGCAGAGTTGGAAGCTCAGAGAGCAGAGTCGGAAGCGCAGTCAGCACGTCAAAGAGCAGAGTTGGAAGCTCAGAGAGCAGATCCGGAAGCTCAGTCAGCACGTCAAAGAGCAACAATGGAAACCTTAAATGAACAGTGTAAACATGACGCAGCTATGGCAAATCTAAGGGTCCTACAGCAAGCTATCAGTGCAGATGAAGGTGCAAGTGAGAAAGACAGCATTAACCTAAACATAGCAGATATGGAAGACCCCCTCAAACGCACTAAAGACTATGTCCTAAGCCACTGCAGTGCACACTCCATTGTCTCCAATGCTCCCGACTACATAGAGACTCCTTCACAGCTTCAAGTTAAAGAGGTTCCAGCAACTTCCTGCACTCAAAATCACTCCACTGCATTTCCTACCTGCCTACCTTGCCTGCCTTCATACGTCACAGAGCATCAGCGCAAGCTTCAAGCAAGTCATAAATCTCCAGTCATCGGTACAGCCTTGAATCAACGTACCATTGGAACAACTGACTTCAAGCAAGCAACTCACCTGGATGCATCTGCTGCACCATATTTCCCTGTGTCCTTTAACAACAATGTCAAAGATAACGCAATCAGCACCATACAGCCAACAGTATCTCACATAAAGGCGGAGACAACTGAGACAGAAGAGTTTGTGAGGTACATGCTTCGCAGAGAGCTCACAAAGACTGGTCTTACAAGTTTTGATGACCAACCTGAGAACTACAGAAGTTGGAAATGTGCCTTCAGAACTACAATCAGCAATATTGGCATTACAGCTGATCAAGAATTGAATCTGCTGATCAAATGGCTTGGTCCTCTATCTGCTGCACGTGTTAAGCCATTAAGATCGGTTTTCATGGACAATCCTACTGCAGGCCTCACAGCTGCATGGGAGCGACTAGAGCAAAGTTATGGCAGTCCAGAAGCTATAGAAAATGCTTTGTTCATGCGTCTGGAAACTTTCCCAAAGATATCCGGTAAGGACAACAAGGAGTTCCAGAGACTGAGTGACCTTCCCCTTGAGCTTCAGCTAGCCAAGACAGACCCAAAACTACCTGGACTCAGTTACCTTGACACTCCAAGAGGGGTAAACCCAATTGTCTCCAAGCTCCCGTATGGTTTGCAAGAGAAATGGACTGCACTAGGGTCATCATACAAAAGAGAGAACAAGGTTTCCTTCCCTCCATTCTCTTTCTTCTGTGAATTCATCAGGAAAATTGCAGAGACCAAGAACGATCCAAGTTTTTCCTACGGTGAGTACAGCCTCTTCTCACCCTTTCCTAAGAGTACCAGTCTTCAGGGCAACTATAGAAACCATAGAGGCCCAGTGTCCGTGAAAAAGACTGACATCCTTCCCACTCCTACCACAGTTCTGGCCACGAACAAACAGAGTAGGAAGATTGAAAACCCTAACAGAGAGTGTCCCATACACAAGAAGCCACACCCCCTCAATAAATGTATCGGCTTTAGGAAAAAGCCTCTGGAAGAGCGCAAGGAGCTTTTAAAGACATTTAGGGTATGTTTCAGGTGCTGTGCTTCTACAGAACATTTTGCAAGGGACTGTAATGTGTCCATCAAGTGCATAGAGTGTGGCTCTGAAGAACATGTGCAAGCCCTCCATCCTCTTGAGCCCAGCTCTGCACAACCTGCCAACACTCCTCCCAGGTTAACGCATGGCGGGGAGAATACAGACCAAGTGCCTAATTCTACCATCATTTCTTCATCCTGCACTGAAGTTTGTGGAGAAGACCGCTGTGGTAAGTCCTGTGCTAAGATATGCTTGGTGAACATATACCACAAGGATCAACCAGAAAAGTCTCTAAAGGCATATGCTATCTTAGACGATCAGAGCAATCGATCACTTGCAAAATCGGAATTGTTCAATCTATTTGAAATAAAAGGCGAAGCTCATCCTTACACCTTGGGTACCTGTAGTGGAACTATAGAGGTTTCTGGAAGAAGGGCTCATGGACTCATGGCATCTTCTCTCAAAGGTAACTTGCAAATACCCTTACCTACACTTGTTGAGTGCAATCAGATACCTGCTAACAGGGAAGAAATCCCTACTCCAGCTCCTGCTTTCCATCACCCTCACCTCAAGGTAATAGCAAATGAGATACCGCCGCTTGACAAAGATGCTCAGATCCTTCTTCTGTTAGGAAGAGACATTCTAAGAGTTCACAAGGTACACAGACAAGTCAGTGGACCCCCAGATGCCCCATTTGCCCAGCGCACGGATCTAGGGAGGGTCATCATAGGCAATGTCTGCATAGGCAAAATGAAAAGACCTATTAACATTTCGTCATTCAAGACAAATGTTCTGCCAAATGGCCGAAACACTTACTTTGAGCCATGCCCACATCACTACTGGGTGAAAGAGAAGATAGCCAGCCACGAATGGCAACATGGTATCTCAGGTGACACAAGCCCTTTCTCCTGCCATGATGGCGACTTCGGCTCTACAGTGTTTAATGCAACCAGTGAAGATGACATACTG
Source organism: Rana muscosa (assembly GCA_029206835.1). Taxonomy (NCBI): domain Eukaryota; kingdom Metazoa; phylum Chordata; class Amphibia; order Anura; family Ranidae; genus Rana; species Rana muscosa. Next base: position 1,159,656,762 of record CM055122.1, read on the forward strand.
GCTCCTTCAATGGAAGACAAAGAATTCATCAAGGTAATGGACAATGAGTTCTTTCAAGATGACTCCAATAACTGGGTAGCACACCTACCCTTTCGTCTCCCAAGAGAGAGATTGCCCAACAACTTACAGCAGGCCATCAGTAGATTCTCCTCCTTAAAGCGAAATTTAAGCAGGAAACCAGAGATGCAAAATCACTTTGTGGACTTTATGCAAAATGTATTTGACAGAGATCATGCAGAGCCTGCTCCCCCACTAAAGGAGGGAGAAGAATGCTGGTACCTTCCATCCTTTGGCGTGTATCACCCATGCAAACCAGACCAAATCAGAGTTGTCTTTGATTCCAGTGCTCAGCACGAAGGTGTTTCTCTTAACAACATGCTCCTTACTGGACCCAACTTGAACAACAGTCTAATAGGAGTCTTGATTCGTTTCAGACAAGAGCCTGTAGCAGTAATGGCCGACATTCAACAGATGTTTCACTGCTTCATCGTCAGAGAAGACAACAGAAACTACCTCAGGTTTCTATGGCACAAGGACAATGACCTCAACAAGGAAGTTATAGATTATCGCATGAAGGTACATTTCTTCGGTAACAATCCTTCTCCAGCAGTGGCAACTTATGGGCTAAGGAGAACAGCTCAGACTGGAGAAGTTGAATATGGATCTGATGCCCGTCAATTTGTTGAAAGAAACTTCTACGTTGACGACGCACTTAAGTCCTTTCCAACTGCTAAAGAAGCAATTGATCTTCTCACCAGAACAAAGGAGATGCTGTCTGTAGCAAACCTTAGACTACACAAGATTATATCCAACAGCCAGGAACTTATGAATGCCTTTCACTCTGAGGACTATGCCACTAGTCTAAAAAACCTTGACTTAGGTACAGATGTGCCTCCTGTACAGCGAAGTCTGGGTTTGTTGTGGAACATCAAGCAAGACAAATTCACCTCCCAAGTGACAAACCCTTCACTAAGAGAGGAGTCCTGTCCGTGGTGAATAGCATCTATGACCCACTGGGTTTCCTTGCTCCAGTTACCATTCAAGGTAAGATTTTACTAAGACAGTTGTCTACTGAGAACATAGACTGGGATACTCCCTTGCCTAGTGAGAATCAACACAAGTGGGAAAGGTGGAGATATTCTTTGAAGTCACTAGAAAAACTTCAGATTCCCCGTTGCTATGTTCCGGGTTCCATTTCAACTGCTAACCGGAGAGAGATTCATATTTTCTCTGATGCATCAGTTGAAGCTATTGCTGCAGTAGCCTATTTGAAGACCTCTGAACTGAATGGAGAATCACACTGTAGTTTTGTCCTAGGCAAGGCAAAACTCACTCCCAAGCCTGCACATACCATACCAAGACTTGAACTTTGTGCAGCCGTGCTAGCAGTAGAAATTGCAGAGGTCATACGAAGTGAAATGGACACTAGAATTGATTCTTTCACCTTCTATACAGACAGTAAGGTAGTACTTGCTTACATAAACAACCAAACAAAACAATTTTATGTGTACGTCAGCAACAGGGTTGAACGTATCAAGAGATTCTCTCTACCAAGTCAATGGCATCACGTTCTCACTGAACTCAACCCAGCTGACCGTGGGACCAGAGCCGTGTCACCTGCCGCTCTTCAGGACAGCTTATGGCTGTCACCTCCAAGGTTTCTATGTGAGGACTCTTACTTACTCCCTATTGACGCCACCTATGGGCTAATAAACCCTGAAGATGATAAGGAAATAAGAACTGTGAACACCTCACTCCACACTTCTGTAAGTACAAAACAGAAGCTGCGGTCACACCATTACAGGCATCAATGGAAGCAGGTGCAGCATCTAGCCAATGTGTTCTGGCATCGCTGGAAGAAAAAGTATCTTCACCACCTTCAAGGTCGTTACAAATGGCAAGCATCTAAGCCGAATCTTAAGGTTGGAGACCTCATCCTTCTAAAAGACAAGGAAGTTTGTCGTAATAAGTGGCCTATGGGTCTTATTACTAAAGTTATGCCCAGCGACGATAACAAAGTCCGGAAGGTAGAAGTCAAGGTAACCAAGGGAGGATCGACACGAACCTTTAGTCGACCAATTACAGAGTTAGTACTCCTTTTGCCAGGTGAGTGACTTGTGCAAGGACTAGCCATGCTGTCGGCACAGCGGGGAGTACATTGCTGCCATCTACAGGTTCTACTCAGAACTTTGTAATTATTTGAAGACATCATACTGTGACTTTATGTTCTTCATCCTGTTGAACTTACGTTTATTATTTGCTTGTTGCATGTTTTTCATTACAGGTTCCAGGACATTTATCAGTATTGGACTTATTGAACATATATATATTAGTTTGAGGTTATGAAATCTAAAGATTTCAGACGGGGAGTGTTGTGTTACACTATGTGATTATTCTTGCTCTGTGTCTTTAAGATCTGTCCCCTTCTTTCTAGCTGAACTCTCTCTCTCACCGTAGTTCTTTATATATCTTCTCCACTTCCTGATTCTGGTCATTACTCCTGTATATCTTCCATGCTAAACATCTTACATGTGGCTTACAACTGCAACGTTTTTCTACCTATGAATATCCATCATTAAACGGAACATTCAAAAGGATTCATCGTCTGTCGTCCTAACTGTGAGTTTATTCATTGAGTTAAACTGCCTGTATCGATGCAAGGGATAATAGCAAACCAGCTTGTGTAAGGCCTACTTCAACCTGGAGATGAACTTTATCGCTTTGTAGTTGAGACAGAACAGCAGTGGAATCTTCTCCCCAATAACACATGCAGACACCACATGCCAAAATGGCCACTTACCTCTTTTTTATGACCTCCCTATTAGACTGAGGTAAAGTAGCACTTGGAAATATTGCTTGCTGTTAGATTATATCTCTGATGGTTCTTGACTCTCTCCTCATAATCTGTGGTAACGCATGGAAGATGTAACAAAATAATCTAACAGCACCTCAATCATCAGTGTGCAATAGTTCTGAAAACCTCTTCCTAAACTATCACCCAAACATAGCCACTCACCTCACTTTTAGACTGAGGCCCAATAGTGCTTACATGTGTCTCCTGCAAAACTTTAATGACCCATGTTACACAACACAATCATCTTCTGGTGTGACTCAAATCGCTCATCATAACAAATAGTGGCATATGTAAAGTATAAAGGAGGACAGACAGTACTCTCTGCATAAACCACGTTTTTTTTAAAATAATTTAACTTTTATTAAATATTTTCTTTACATATAACGGTCATAACATTTGACATTTAAACATACCATATTACAATCCATATATCCACTTTACTTATGGCGGGGGGGGTTATCTGCTCCTCTGCCGTTTTAATCCTCTCTCTTATGCCGTGTACACACGATCTAAATTCCGATGGGCTAAAATCCGATGGAATTTTTCGTCGGAATTCCGTTCAAAGCTGTCTTGCATACACACCATTAGACCAAATTCCGACCGTCCAAAACGCGGTGACATACAACACGTACGACGTCACTATAAAGGGGAAGTTCAAATCCAACGGCACCTCCCTTTGGGCTGCTTTTGCTGATTTTGTGTTTCCGCGTGTTAGTAAAAGTTTGGTGTTAGCCGATTCGCGCTTTTCAGTCTCCGTGCTTTTCAGATCGTTTTCTGCGTTTCAGTTTGTGCTTGTGGGTTCGTATCTGTCTTACAGTGCGTGTAGTCAGGTTGTATCTGTTTTCCAGTGCGTTCTTGTCCGCTCGTTTGCTGGTTTTCAGGTCATTCTTCATAGGCCTTGCTGTTCCAGTGCGTTCTGTTTAAGTTAGTTCTGACCAGCCGGCCGGTTTCTAGCCATGTTGGAAGAACGTTCTCATCGTAGAGCTCATGCTGCGTATGGGCTTGGTGTTGCGGTTAATACTTTGACCCGAGCTCAGTCCATGAACAGGGTGAGGAGGCGTTCATGGACCAAGAATTGGTTGCTCCAGCGGGACCAATTCTCTCATATGCCTCTGCTACGGGAAATCCAGGAGAATAATCCTGATGACTACAGGAATTATCTTCGGATGACGGACTCTGTTGGATTTGCTGTCCCCCTATATCACGAGGCTGGACACTGTGATGTGCCAGGCCATCACTGCCGAGCAGAGGCTAATCGCCACGTTGCGATACCTGGCGACTGGGAGAAGTCTGCAGGACCTCAAGTTCACAACAGGCATCTCCCCCCAGGCTCTGGGGATCATTATTCCAGAGACCTGTTCTGCTATAATTCAAGTTATGCAGAAGGACTATATTAAGGTAAGTTTTCTCCTTTAACATCATATTCTATGTATCTTAATGCTTGCTAATTTATTGTATTTCTTTCATCCTTCCCTAATTACCATGATTGTAATATGCTGTGAATGTACCCTTTGTCCTCATGCATGCTGTAAGCTTTTAATGCTCCTTTTTTGGCCTACATGCATATTTCCTATAACTAACCTCTCCAGTAGGGATGAGCCAAACACCCCCCCGGTTTGGTTCGCACCAGAACCTGTGAACAGACCGAACGTTTGCGCGAACTTTAGAACCCCGGTAAAGTCTATGGGACTCGAACTTTCGAAATCAAAAGTGCTAATTTTAAAGGCTAATATGCAAGTTATTGTCCTAAAAAGGTTTTGGGGACCCGGGTCCTGCCCCAGGGGACATGTTTTAATGCAAAAAAAGTTTTAAAAACGTCCGTTTTTTCAAGAGCAGTGATTTTAATGATGCTTAAAGTGAAAAAAAGGGAAATATTCCTTTAAATATCGTACATGGGGGGTGTCTAAAGTATGCCTGTGAAGTGGCATGTGTTTCCCGTGTTTAAAACTTTCCCTGCACAAAATTACATTTCTAAAGGAAAAAAAGTCATTTAAAACTGCTTGCGGCTTTAATGTAATATCTGGTCCCGGCAATATGGATGAAAATCATTGAGAAAAATGGCATGGGTACCCCCCACCCCCCCCAGCCCATTACCAGCCCCTTTGGGTCTTGTATGGATATTAAGGGGAACCCAGCACCCAAATTAAAAAAGGAAAGGCGTGAGGCCCCCAGACCCTATATACTCTGAACAGCAGTATACATGCGGTGCAAACAAGACAGGGAGTGTAGGTTTGTTGTTAAGTAGAATCTGTTTGTAATTTTGAACTGGTACATTTTTAAAGTGTAGCTCCAGCCAAAAAATCAATTTTTAAGCTTTTTGGAAAACATAGGGAAGGGTTATTACCCCTGTAATATTTGTTTTGCTGTCTGTGCACCTCTTCAGAACATTTCACCTCACTTTCTGTCCCAATGACAATTGTTTTTAAAAAATTTGTTTTTTTTAGTGAAACAAGGATTGGTGATACAGCATCAGTGGAGAGGAGACACGTTTTCCCATATTAACTCTTACAGGAGAGAATTTCCCTTCCTAGGGGTAGATTTCCTCTCACTTCCTGTTGTTTCCTTCCATTTGCAAGTAGGAGTCATTTGTAAGTTGGATGTTTGAAAGTAGGGGCCTGCCCTATATACTCTGCAGAAATTTGGTCCCTAGGTGTTGGTGTTGCCACAACACTGTAAGCCCTCACAGTTACTCTTGGTGGGTGCTGGAACGCCCTGCTGTGAACTATTATATTAAGAATTGTAATTACATGCCATTGTTGAACAGTGGTAGAAAAATTGGGCCTTTGGTGATGGTGGTGGTGGTTCTGGTGCCACAACACTGTAAGTCCTCACAGTTACTCTTGGTGGCTGCTGGAACGGGCCCTGCTGTGAAATATTTTATCAAGAATTGTAATTACATGTACCGTATTTTTCGCTCCATAAGACGCACCTGACCATAAGACGCACCTAGATTTTAGAGGAGGAAAATATAAAAAAAAAAAAACTTGAACCAAATGGTGTACTAAAATATTTAATAAAGTATAACAGAATAATATTTCTACACTAACAACTAATGTAAGGGGGCACCCTACACTGATCCCCAATTTAACTGGGACATTTACATGACCTCAATACAATAGGAGTATTTGCATATTTAGACATTTACACTGACCGGTAATGTAAATGGTGTATTTACAGTAACCCACTCCCCCATCTCTCTACTAATCTCTGCATTCTTATCTCCCTCTCAGTACAACTCTGCCCCTCTAACTCATCTGCTAACCTCTGTCCCCCAAACCCCTCATCTTCTAACATCTGCACTCCAACCCTTCCTTCCCATTCAACTCTGCAGCCTCTGCACCTCAAACCCCCCTCTTTGATTCCCTCTACATGCCCCCTATATTCACCTGTATGCTGTTCACACCTTCTAGGTGGGCGGCATGCAGAGGTGCAGGCGTAATTAGCATATGAATCGCGGCGGCCGACCTCATTAACATAACAATGCCCGCGCGATTTACATATCAATGCCGATCCTGTGGGGGTTAAATACAGAACAATACCCTTTTGTTTCTCTCCCAGTAGCAGCTGAAAGCATTAGAGAAACAGGATCTAGCTGGGGCAGAGTGATGCATAGAGCATCGTTCTGCCGTCGAAACGATCCCCCTATCAGCGGCTCTCCTGATTAGTATTCGGTCCATAAGACGCACAGACATTTCCCCCCGTTTTTTGGGGGATAAAAAGTACGTCTTATGGAGCGAAAAATACGGTACCTGTTGAACAGGGGCAGACAAATTGGGCCTTTGGTGGTGGAGGTGGTGGTGGTGATGCCACAACACTGTAAGCCCTCACAGTTACTCTTGGTGGGCGCAGGAATGGGCCCTGCTGTGAAATATTAGATTAAGAATTATAATTACATGTCCCTGTTGAACAGGGACAGAAAAATTGGGCCTTAGGCATTGGTGCTGGTCCCACAACACTGAAACCCCTCACAGATACTCTAGTTGGAGCGCAGGAATGAGCCCTGCTGCAAAGTATTGCATCAAAAATTGTAATTACACGCCCCTGTTAAACAGGGGCTGAAAAATTGGGCCTTAGGCACTGGTGCTGGTGCCACAACACTGCAACCCCTCACAGATACTCTAGTTGTAGCACAGGAATAAGCCCTGCTGCAAAGTATTGCATCAAAAATTTTAATTACACGCCCCTGTTAAACAGGGGCTGAAAAATTGGGCCTTAGCCACTGGTGGCGGCGCCCAGAACCAAAAATGTTCTTACAAGCTATCAGCATGATCATTGAGGAGGAAGAGGATAGTCACTCAGCATAACAGGATAGTCACTCAGCATCAGCATAGGCAGTCTTGAAGAGATCTGACATTTAAAAAAAAAATATTCGGTTACATCAGCATCAGGTGCTTGGTAGCTGGTGGTGATCCAAGATTGGTTATTTTTTCTGAAGGTCAGTCGATTGACCGAGTCGCTGGACAGGCGCACCCTGTGATCGGTTACAAAGCCTCCAGCAGCACTGAATGTGCGTTCCGAAAGAATGCTGGATGCAGGACAGGCCAGTATCTCAATTGCATACTGTGCAAGCTCTGGCCAGTGATCCATCCTCAAGACCAAGTAACCCAGAGGATTTTCGGTGGGAAAGGTGTCCAAGTCTGATCTTGCCCCTAGGTATTCCTGCACCATGTAAACCAGACGCTGGCGATGGTTGCTGGAACCGATCATACCTTGGGGCTGCGGACTAAAAAATTGTCTGAACGCATCGGTCAGACGGCTACCTTCTCCACCGCTCCTTCTTTGACTGACCGAAGCCTCAGCAACACGTTGTCCAGGACCAGGAATTTGTAATATCCCAGTCTTTGGGAACGTGTTGCACAGACCTTTCTGCAAGGCCTCCCAAAGATGCCTCATCCTCTGCTCCCTCTGCGACGGCAAGTTAAGCTCCGCAACCTTACCCTTGTAACGTAGATCAAGGAGGGTTTCCAGCCAGTAATGATCCCTCTCCTTGATCGCATGAATACAAGGTTCCTTCTGCAGGCTTTGCAGGATCAGGGAGGCCATGCAGCGTAGGTTTGCTGAGACATTCGGTGCGGAGTCCTCTGGGTCACTGAGGACGACATGATCCGCAGCCACCTCCTCCCAGCCACGTACAAGTCCATGGGAGTCTTGGGACTGTAATTGATACCTTGAAGACTGCTTCTGATGCTGAGTGCTAGTCTCCACCCCCATGCTGACAAAATCCTCCTCCTCTTCCTGTGTGATAGCCGGGCCAGCAGGAACACTGTCTGGATAAAGGAGGCCTTGAGAGGTAAGCAAGTCCTCCTCTTCCTGCCTCTGTTCTGCCTCAAGTGCCCTGTCCATTATTCCATGCAGCGTGTGCTCCAACAGGGACAGTGTCACTGATACATGCACTGTCACTGCTCACCATCCTCGTGGCCTCCTCAAATGGTGCCAGGACATGGCCCACTGGCATGGGGAAAAAAATTCAAGCTCCCCTGACCCTCTCCTGGTGCCATATTGCAATAGATACTCATTGATGGCCCTCTGCTGCGTGTGCAGCCGCTGCAGCATGGCCAACGTAGAGTTCCACCTGGTGGACATGTCACAGATTAGGCGGTTCTTGGGCAGGTTGTAATCCTTTTGCAGCTCAGCCAGGCGAGCACTGGCATTATATGACTGGCGGAAATGCCCACAGAGTTTCCTGGCCTGCTTCAGGACCTCCTGTAAGCCTGGGTACCTGCCCAAGAACCGTTGCACCACCAAGTTAAGAACGTGAGCCAAACAGGGCACATGGGTCAGTTGACCATGTCGGAGGGCGGAGAGGAGGTTGGTGCCATTGTCGCAAACCACCTTTCCTGGCTTAAGCTGGCGTGGCGTCAACCACCTCTGAGCCTGCCTCTGCATAGCTGACAGAATCTCTGCCCCAGTGTGGCTCCTGTCCCCCAAGCACACCAGCTCAAGCACCGCATGGCATCTTTTTGCCTGCGTACTGGCGTAGCCCCTTGAACGACTATGGAGCACCACTGGTTCCAAGGACAAATCAGCACAGGAAGAGGCCATGGAGAAAGAAGAAGAGGAGGGGGTGGAGGAGAGAGGTGTGTCAGAATCACCAGTAGTAACATTTTGGAGGCGTGGTGGTGGAACAACCTCCAACACTACTGCACCTTGTCCTGCATCCTTCCCAGCTGGACCATGAGTGAGCGGTAATATGCACCCTACCACTGACCGCCCTGTCCAGCGAGGCCAAGACATTGCCTTCCACATGCCGGTAGAGAGCTGGAATCGCCTTCCATGAGAAAAAGTGGAGTTTGGGAACCTGCCACTGAGGAACCGCACATTCCACAAACTCACAGAAGGGGGCAGAGTCTACCAACTGAAAAGGCAGCATTTGAGATGCTAGCAATTTAGCCAAGCTAGCATTCAACCGCTGGGCATGTGGATGGCTGGGAGCGAACTTCTTTCGGCGGTGCAGCAGCTGGGGCAGGTAAATTTGCCTGGTACAATCGGATGTCGGTGTACTGATAGCAGATTGCCCTCAAGTACTTGGCTGTGACACACCTAATTCTACACCTTCATTCCTCTCAGTGCAGGTTTCAGAGAGGACTGAAGGTATAGTGGGGTTGGATATCCCAGCTGATGAGGAGCAAGGAGAGATCCGCCTTGGCGATAAGTGATTTTTATCGTGACTGTGACATTATGGCGGACACAACGGACACGTTTGATGCTATTTTGGGACCATTGTCATTTATACAGCGATCAGTGCTATAAAAATGCACAGATTACTGTGTAAATGACACTGGCAGGGAAGGGGTTAACCACTTGGGTGCTAGGAATGGGTTAAATGTGTCCTAGGGAGTGATTCTAACTGTGTGTGGGCTGGGCTACCAGTGACATGACACTGATCATTGCTCCCGATGACAGAGGCAGAACAGGGAGATTCCTTGTTTACACAGGCATCCCCCTGTTCTGCAGCTCTGTGAAAACAATTGCGGGACACCAGCGGACATTGAGTCCGCGAGTCCCGCGGGCACGGTCACGGAGCTCGCGGCAGGGGCACGCGCATGCCCGCACGGCAGCAAATTTAAAGGGACGTACTGGTATGTCCCTTTGCGCAGCCATGCCATTCTGCCAACGTAAAAGTGCGTGCGGCTGTCGGCAAGCGGTTAATCAAAACTTACGGTAAACCATCCAGTGGCAATCTTAGTAATCCTGACCAAGGCTTTAGAAGTTTATCTGTGGTGGCTTTTAGGTATTTGTTTACATTAATGTGAAAAATAGCTGGAAGGACACCAAAATGTATACATTTTAATCATCTCAGGACTACTAATAAAGTAAAATTTTTTAACTTAAAAGTACAATTAATCTGGATTTTCCAACTAATAATTATAAATGTATGATTTTTTTAAACCATTCACATTGATATTTGATGTTGCATCTGTAGCACACAAACCTTTTTCTCGCCTGGCTCACTTGCAAGTCAAGGCACACCGTGCTATATGCCCGTACCCTACTCCAACAGAGAGTTTATTTTCTATTTTGCTGCGTAGTAGATAGAGACAGATAGATGAAAGAATGAATAGTGTGAGGGATTAGATCCAGGCACAACCAGTAACCTCGTCACCACTCGATCCCGAGTGGGTTTAGCTCACCAGGATAGTCCTTTCTCACAGTCCTAACAGCCGGTGTGGAGCTCGAACTGTTCTGTCACCCTATCCCCTCCAGGGACAGGCACAGGAAATCCTCTAACCTCTGTAGACTTTTAAGAACGGGATAATGCCATAGATAATACTCTACAGGTTAGTCCTCCCAAACATGGAATCCTTCAATCTGAAGGGTCACCAGGCCTCTCCCGAGACAGCAATCTTCCATTACTCATCTCCTTAGTGGGACCGATCCTCCCCTGGCTTCCTCACAGTCAGAGCGGGTACCCTCACCCGGGCACCCTAGTACTCCAATGGGCGAATTGTAGACCCAGTTAAAGGTACTGGGCCTACCTGGAACGTTGCAGCCTCGGGCCGAAGGTGCCCAAGGCTTCTCGGCCAGTCACCGCACCCCCGAGGGGCACACCCCTCCGGCCACTCCACTCCACTCCGCTCCAACACCAACTCCATAAAAGATGGCGTCTGCCCCTTATGTACCCTCTCCCGGCATGCACAGCAGGTAGACCACGCCCACCGCACCGCTGCCGAGAGAGGACACCCCAAGGCCAGCAATGCCACCCCTGGCTCAACCCTGACCTGATATGGCAGTGCCACCTACAGGCCACAGGGAACCCCACACCAGGCAACATCACATAGGCAGAAGCAAATACCTAGCAATCAAAGCGGTCTGAGCCTGGCTACCAGCTCAGACCAACCCCTAAATTTAGGCACATAACACCCCTAAAAAGTAAATGCCCACTACATACACCCCCTCCTAAAATAGACACTGTCCCCAGTGTCTGCAATAAATGCACAACCCCTCAAGCCTGAGCAAGCGTGAATTTATTCCAGAAAAACTATATACAATTGTTGAGTTGTTGTGCCTGAACCAACATAAGGAAAAAAAAAAAGGACAAGAGAAAAGAACTAGAGAACAAAAATATAGAGAACAAAACACAGTATTTGACATCCATTCTCAATGTCACATTTTTATATCACACTGTACATATTCCACCCCCACCTAAATAACTACTCCACCCATTCTCCGGCAGAATTCCTTGTAGTTCACCTGCAGAGGGAGAGAAAAAAATACAGCACACAAAATCAAACATCCTAACTTCTAGTAACAAAAGCAAACCATTCCCCCTGGAAGGAATGACCGGTTTCTGTAGCATATTTTCCTGCAGAACACTACCACCTAGTGGCAGCACACATTACTACACTAGCCTTGGTGCGCATAGGCACGTATCAATACACAAGGACACCCCCTTGACCATGACGGCTTCCTGCTTTGCCCTGACTAAATCTACCCAGTGTTCAGTTCTTTTCTTGAGAAGGGAAAAAAAAATGTTCTCCTCTGTGGGACTGAAAAGGGAGAAAACACAAACAGTCCTCCGATTTCTCAACAGAGTAAACCCCCTCTTGAGAAGAGAGTCAGATCAGCAGTTCAAGGCAAGTTCCCTGAAGTGGAAATAGTAAAAAAAACAAGTTTCCACTTCAAAGATAGTACTTGGGATCAGGGAGAACAAGGGTTTTCTACTGCTTGTCCAGTGTTTCTATGTAGTAAACAGCATTGTCTCTGTCCTTGCTGCAGATGACTACACGGTCTGCGTGAATGTGCCGACCATAAGTCCAGTCCTTGCGGCAGCCTTTATAGTGATCAGCCATTACAGCAGAACACTTCAAATATTGATAGCCTCTTGGTACTTTCACATGGTCCCAAACAAAGTCAGCGTACCAACGTTCACGAGAGGCCTCAACCTCATAAAGCAGTTCTTTAGGAACATAGGGATATTCCCAACCATATTCAGCGGCTACCTTTTTGTGTAGGAGCCGCTGCAACTGGGCTAGAGGTGGCATGGTGGCCTGATCTCCTGCTCCTGGGAAGACAATGGCGTCCGGAGACCTTCTCAATGGTGCAGTCTCCATCGGCGGCAACAGCAATAGCAGGCACAGAAGACGCTGAAGCTGGCAGAGCGAGCGTAGGATCAGTCTCCTCCCTTGCAGCAGAGACTGCCACTTGGGGTGTAGTTTCCCCAGAGTCCATTAAAGAAACTCCACCTAAACTGCGGGGTGAAGTTACCGGGATTCTATCCCAACCCTTTCTTTCAAACACCTCATCCACCTCATCCCACATCTGAAGATGAGTCCAACTCAGAAGTATTATACTCCTCCGCCGGTGGATAGATGGCGGTGGAGACAGACACAATGTCCTTGAAAATGGAGGGTCTTTGCGGGCTGGTTGTCCACACATCCCCTGTAGCATGGGGTGTGGGTTTCCCTTCCCTCTCCAACAAAGTCAGTGTCCCTCTTCTCCCAGACTCCTTACCTTCCCCCAACGCAGATCTCCTGGAGGTCCCTCCGGCTGGAATATCCGGTTCAGGCAGGCGCTGGGGCAGGCTTCGACCACGGCCGCGGGAGGCCTTTACGTATCCCACCTTCCGCTTGGCGGGTGGGAGAGAGTTCTCTGTTGTAACGAAGACAGCGTCCGTGATGACCTCCATTGCAAGCTCCGCAATGGTCGGAACTCCATCCTCCACATCCGTGGCAGTTGGCACGGTGCGTGTGGGCTTGGCCGTGGGAGTACTGGTTTCCTCTTCAAGAGTAGCGACACCTGTAAGGCAGTTGACCCGGTAACCCTTTGGTTTCTCCGTCAGCTGGTCCACCTCAAAAAGGAACTCTCCACACGTAGCACACCTTCCAAAAGGCCGAAGCTGCAGTGCCAGTAGACCCAGTTAAAGGTACTGGGCCTACCTGGAACGTTGCAGCCTCGGGCCGAAGGTGCCCAAGGCTTCTCGGCCAGTCACCGCACCCCCGAGGGGCACACCCCTGCGGCCACTCCACTCCACTCCGCTCCCAACTCCAACTCCCTAAAAGATGGCGTCTGCCCCTTATGTACCCTCTCCCAGCATGCACAGCAGGTCGACCATGCCCACTGCACCGCTGCCGAGAGAGGACACCCCAAGGTCAGCAATGCCACCCCTGGCTCAACCCTGACCTGATATGGCAGTGCCACTTACAGGCCACAGGGAACCACACACCAGGCAGCATCACATAGGCAGAAGCAAATACCTAGCAATCAAAGCGGTCTCAGCCTGGCTACCAGCTCAGACCAACCCCTAAATTTAGGCACATAACACCCCTAAAAATTAAATGCCTGCTACACATCTTTGTGTAATATGTGTGCAGTTGTTACACGTAGAGGCAGAACTGTGCAATTTTATTAGTAATAAGAACTGGCTCAGAAAAAAAAAATGTTTTCTTGTTATTAGAAATGGTTATTCATACATGCTGAATATGAATGAAGTTAGCTTTTTGTCTTGATTTTACTTAAATGTCAAGGTCAACAAAAAATAGATACATAGATGAGTAGGAGTCTGTAACTGTAGCATAAGCAATTTTAAAAATGCATTAAATAATCCTTTTATACAATTTCACTAGAAAAAAAGGTATAACTGAAATCTAAAGCAAGATATTCTAGAGTAGTGAAATACAAAATATCCTTCAATACTGTATGTCCTCTAAAGAATCTATTTTCCTTGTATTTCTTGTCACCTTCTCTGAGTGGATATTTGTACATTTCTTTTCAAATAGCAAGACTGAATTAAAGACTGAGTTAGAGACTGAATGCTGACTTTCCTGAGCATTCAGATGCCGCGTACACACGATCGATTTTCTCGACGGTGAAAACACCTTCGAGAAAATCGACGGGAAAAACGAGGAACGGCTTGTTCCCCCACACACGGCCGTTTTTCCCGTCAATTTTTCTCTTGGTCGAGAAAAACGTCCGTGTGTAGGCTCCCCGGCAGTGTTTCCCTATGGGAAAACTGCCGCAGAAAAAAATGGCGTGAATCACGACGAGAAAAATTAGAGCATGTTCTAATTTTTCTCGTCGTGATTAATGCAGTTTTTCTCGTCGGGAAAAATGACCAAAAGCCCACACACGGTCGTTTTTCTCGTCAAAGAGAAAAAATGTAATTTTTCCCGACGAGAAAAATGGTCGTGTGTACGCGGCATTAGAGGACAATAAGAATGAGCAGCAGCTCCTTTGAGTAAACAGGAACAGTCTTGTCTTTACTTAAGCTTGTAATAACATATACCAGTTAATCTGTACTTTAAAAATGATAACACCTCCCTTATACAGCTTTTTTCTTACGAATAATAATAAAAAAATATATATACCACATTTCTCCTAGAATTAATCTCTAATTTGCTTATACTGAAGTACATTTTAAATACAATTGCTTTCCAGTTTGCCAAACAAATCCGGGTTCCAGTTTTCTGGTACAGGCAAATTTATGATGAAATTCACTGGATTGAATTTTAAAAGACCTATGAATCCCTGTCTGGCTTTGCAGCTGACTATATCAGGGTTCTAATCACCAATATTGGGGACCTTGTTATATGCGAGTCCCCTTACTTTAACCATTTCACTGTCAAAGCTTTTTTTGCATGTTTCTTGCAAACTTGTTTAAAAAATCATTTTAGGCTGGAAGATTAGATAAAACCCCCAAACACTATACATTTTCTGAAATCCCAGACCCTAGAAAATAAAATAGTTGTAGTTCCATTTGTTTAAATTGCAGGATATTTGCACAATAGTTTATTCATTGAAAATTATCAGTAAAGAAATACACTAGCGTTAATTTTAGGGCACTCAAAAGCAATATATTAGCCACGTTTTTGGTAAAATATGAAGGTTAAGGTTGTACTGAGTAAAAAGATACTCAACATCCTGATGCCGTCCAGTGTGTTGTTCGGGGCTGAGCACTGTAATGCTGATAGACACATGGAAGGTGTCTGCATTCACTGGATTTATGATACAAAAGCTTTGGTAGTGGTGTGTTGTTTAAGAGACATTTGCTTCAGGCTGTTTACCCTGAGTGATTGGTTAAGCACTCATTTTCTGAATATAATTTGTTTTGAACTTACTGCTTTAACCACTTGACAACTGGGCACATAACCCCCTTCCTGCCCAGGCAAAATTTCAGCTTTCAGCACTGTCACGCTTTGAATAACAATTGCGTGGTCGTGCGACGTGGCTCCCAAACAAAATTGATGTCCTTTTTTTTCCCACAAATAGAGCTTTCTTTTGGTGGTATTTGATAATTTCTGCGGTTTTAATTTTTTGCGCTGTAAACAAAAAAAAAGCGACAATTTTGAAAAAAACACAATATTTTTTACTTTTTGCTATAATAAATATCCCATTTTTTTTGTATATATATATTTTTGGCAGGGAAGGGGTTAACACTAGGGGGCGACCAAGGGGTTAATATGTTCCCTGCTAGATGTTCTTACTGTGGGGGGAGGAGACTGACTGGGGGAGGTGACCGATGGTTGTCCCTATGTACAAGGGACACACCATCGGTCTCCTCTCTCCCTGACAGGACGTGGATCTCTGTGTTTACACACAGAGATCCACGTCCCTTGCTCTGTGACAGCCGATCGCGGGTACCTGGCGGACATCGCGGCCACCAGGCATGCAAATCGGCACCCTCCTGACACGGCGGGCACAGCTCTTCCGCAATGCGCGCTGCCGGGGGCACACATCGGGGAAGTAAACAGGAGGACGTCCATGGACGTCCTCCCGGCAATTGAGCGGCGCAATGCGGCCATCTTTTTAGAATGGCCCGGGCGCGAAGTGGTTAATAACGCTAGATTGTTGTGCTATGAACCTTTTTTCTTTGTGCTTTACCTTCTGAATCCATGAACTAATTATTAATGAACAAGGAAGCCATCAATCTCCTTGCCTATCTAGCATCATTACAAAGCCCTGTTTGACCAACTTGTAATGAGAGATCAAACATACAGGGGTTAATTTACCAAAGGCAAATAGACTGTGCACTTTGCACAGTGCAGTTGAACTCTGAAAGAACAGTTGCTCCAGTGCTTAATAAATGAGCAGAAGCTCTGCTGTCTTCCATCATTCAATCATATGTAGAGGGGGTCCCAATTTAGGGGGCTGCCATATTAAATTTAGAGGTGATTCGAGTGGTAGTTGGCTCGGATCTTTCAATTTGTTGGACTCTGCCTTGCTGCAGTTTTCACCTGGTGTGCAGTTCCCCTTAGAAGTATGGGTGGCACTGTCACTTGTACTCGGGGTTGAACCACAGGGGATGGAGTGGCGATTGGGTGTCCTCTCTCGGCAGCCGTGCAGTGGGCGTGGTCTACCCACTGTTCATGCCGGGAGAGGGTACAAAAGGGGCAGACGCCATTGGTAGGGGGGACTTCGGTCAGGGTGGATTTGCTACCCCGGGGACCTGTACCCGGGGGAGGACCTACGGTTCTGGAGTCCAAGTTCAAGTGCATGGCCCTCCAGGCCATGAGACCACGTGTGCCTCAGTCCCAGGCACTTTTAGTCCTGGGACTGCAACTTCAGCCCTGGGCCCAGCACCTTTAGCTGGAGCCCACTTTGGGGAGGAAGAATATCAGGGTGCCGCCTTGCAAGGGGACCCATATCTGGAAGAGGAGGCTGGGGGAGGACTTTTCCGAAGGACTGGTGAGAGATCACAGTGAAGGAAGGGGCCCAGTAACTTTCTAGAGGGATGTCATCCATCCGAAAAGGGATCTAACAACGTAACCATTAAGAGGTTCAGGACACTATAGATTCTGTGGCAGGGGATCTCCCGATTGCATCTATCAAGGGAATCTGATTGACTGTTCGAGCTACATGCCGGCTGCTAGTGCCATTGGGTGACTATCCGGGTGAGCTATACCCACTCGGGATCGAGTGGCGAAAAAGCCAGAAGTGTCTGAATCTGATCTGTCCTTTCTAACACCATTCTCTCTTCTCAACTTTGTGGTTATTCATGCATAAGGAAAATAAACTCTACGTTGGAGTTGCTACTGGTGTGGACCTTGGAGTTACTGGGGGTATAGAGACTTGTCCTTTACATTCTAAGGGACGAGAACCAACTTTGTGGAGAACCTTGCTGCAAGACCCGTAAGCTACAAGTGTGCTTAACCCCTACAAACCAGAGGGTACGGGAATGGTGGCATTGTGTGCCTTTTCCTCCTGTGAGTGAGCCAAGGACAGTGGAGGGAAAGGGCGTGTGTGCTACACATATGTAAGCAAAACATTTTCCAACAAATTTTGTTACGTTATTCGGGCCATTTGGTAAAATTTGTTTATATTGTAATTCGGGTATTTTGATATATCCGAATCTCAGAATAACGAAAAATTTGTCTAAATATAAATTTGGAACAAAACAAATCACACATGTCTAGTACTGACTACTTGTCTAATATTGAGGCCCTAAAATGCCAAAGAATCTGACATGGAAGCTGATTGATTTCTATGCAGAGCTCCACCAGATTTTGCACTCTCTAGTTTTAGTAAATCAACCCCATTGTGTCAGCTGGTGAAGCCATTGCTAGACGGCCAGCTGCGGACATGCATGGATGACTCTCGCCACCATTTTTCTGTGGGCTTCTCTGGACTGGTGTGAAGAAACTCTGCAGCTGTGGTTCTTCTTGTCACCATTGGGACATCGCTAGGGGTTCAGGAGGCCGGCGTGTCACTGGTGGCTCAGTTGTGCAGCGCTGGGCGAACGTGGATAGACTATTTCCCCAGAAGATTTTCAGAGCTAAGGGTTCATGCCACCATCTTGGTGAGCAGTCACCACGCCCCTCCCTTTTTTTATACCATGACAGATTACCATACTGTCACACTGTCTATAATCTAAATGTATTTGGGACTGAAATCACAGATTTAAAATGCAAAGTCATTGGCACAGGTTTTTAAGTATACTGTGGAATCTCTGTTAAAAATCACGCCATGGCTCAATTTTTTTGTAAAAAACTCAGTATAAGTTTACACTGCTTATACATCAAGTAAAATACTTTTACACAAAGGAGGGAGAAAAAACTTAGGCAATAATCAATTACCATTATGAGAACAGCCTCATCACTAAGGTACCTACTACTTATCTATGGCTTATGAAGGAACAAATATTAATGTAATAAACCACATAGAGGACAGTGGCAGTAGTGGGAACATTGTAGCAAATGAAAGTTTTTTTCTAAATAAAGAATAACGTTTAGCTGCTGTAGAAACTGATTAAAGATAGATGACTTAAGCCCTGTACACACGATCGGTTTTACCGATGAAAACCGTCCGATGGATTTTTTTCATCGGACAAACCGATCGTGTATGGGACCCATCGGTCTTTTTTCCATCGGTTTTAAAAAATAGAACATGTTTTAAATTTTTCCGATGGATCCAAAACCGATAGCAAATTTCGATCGTCTATGGGCAAGTCCATCGGATAAAAAAACCCACGCATGCTCAGAATCAAGTCGATGCATGCTCAGAAGCATTAAACTTCATTTTTCTCGGCTCATCGGAGTGTTTTACGTCACCGCATTTGGAACGGTCGGTTTTTTGACTGATTGTGTGTGGGCAAGACTGATGGAAAACAGTTTCATCGGATATCCGATGGACAAATCCATCAGACTAGAATCCATAGGAAATCCGATCGTGTGTACAGGGCTTTAGACTTAAATTATCTGTAAACAAACAAAAAAATTTCAGTATATTAGGCAACATGCCTCAATGTACATTAACGTTAAAATATTTTTGCGGTAGTTTCTTACCCAAAGATCCTGCCAGTAACAAGACTTCCTGTTGCAGGATGAAAATGCTAAGATACAACCCTTTCAGATGGCCATGGAGTTTACTATCAGGTTTTTAAGATAGGCAGCCCAACAGCCAATGTAAGGGTCTCGAATGACAGACTGACAAAGCTATTGCTAACTGCGATGTAGTGAGTTAGTGTTGTCAGCCTTTACCAGCATATGTTGTTACTATTAGAATCCTTGTGTAAGAAACTTTACAACAGAATCACAACATAAATTTGCTTAGGAAAACTGTATGCATTGAGGCATGATGCCAAACATATAGAAACATGTATTAAGGGCTTATATAAACTTTTACTTGTTAAATAGTTTGCACAGTTCATCATTTCTAAACCTAAAAGTAAAAAAGACCTTGAAATCTGTTTTCACGTTGATACACCATTATTTAAAATGGCAGACATAAAATGGCAAGTTTATATAATTTAATATCAGATAGAGTAAGTTGTAGTTTACAAAATTCTGGAGTTGTTATTCTGTAAAATATGCCAAAGTGACATAAAAGCAATGAAACATGTGATGGTATGTTTTTGCTTTATTTTTAATAAATAGGTTTGATGGTAATTTTAGATTTTTACAATTCACTGCTCAGGTGACTTTTAAAATGGATTTGCCTTTTTGCACTTCAGAAGACCATGGTGTACATTTACAGATTTAATAGCTTACTAACACATGTCTTTCTATCACCAATTGGAGAAAAAAGACATAAAGATTTAAATCCATGAAGGAACCTTTTCAGAAAATGCTATTTTCATTTATTTTCAGATGATTAGATAGAAACCTGAGTGACATTGTTTCTGGTAATGACATATTTCCCAGCTGCTAGTATCTATTAGCAAAAAGACATTTCACATTACTGAAACATTTCTTAGGTTTAACATATCATTTATAACACCTAGAACTGTACTTTGTATGACTTTTTGAATAATCTGGCATGTTTGTAACCAATTTCATTTATGTTTTACTTGTTTTATATACTTGAAAAAAAATCCTAGCAATTTCCAAACAATCAGGTTTATTTTAGATATATTTATATTAACAATTAGCTACAGTATGTGGATCACATGTGGAATGCATTTCACTTAAGAATAAAACTGTAACTTCATATTGTTTCTGTTCCCAGTAATTATAAAAATAGTACTAAAGAATTAGAGAAATGTCATTAATTGTAATTTTCAATACCTGTTACGGAAGAAGGCATTGCATGGGGCTACAGCAATGCCAGTATGTGGCTTATGTACAATCACTTCTATTGTATTCTCACAATATGAGCTTTTGCTGACTGAATGACCAATTTTCAAGCCGTATACCATGTGTTATTTCTATAGCTAGTGGGGAGGATTTGCTATTGTGGAAATGGACAAAACAAAGACCTGTGATGCCAATTTACATGAGCAGCTTTGTTACAGGTAAGGCCTAAAATGCTGGCTGTATGTAATGATCGTAAAGGGTTTCATATGTTTGCAATGAAAGTATAAATCACGCTGTACTGGTATTAAAAACTCATTAATGAACTGATTTAAGCAAATATTTTCCTATTAATCTAGGGATTGATCTTTGTAGTTTAATATTTAAAGTAAACATTGTAGTGACTAAGGCATTTTCTTTTTTTTTTAAATCAGATCTTTTTTATTAATTTTATTATATTATATTATAAAATAATATATTATATTATAAAATAATTACAGTCAATACACAACGTACAAACACCCCATGTATATATTATATAATCACAATAAGCATATGTTCTAAAAAATAAAATAAAAAAACACAATCTATAATATAATTTTATTGTTATTATCTATCTATCACAGCTTAATCATTTGTGATTGAAAGATACAGAGAAAAAGTCTGTTTAAAAAGAAAAAATCTGTCACCCAGGGGTGATCTGAAGCAATGAAGATGTGCATGCAGCACCAAATTGTGGGCAGGGCCAACTTACACTAACAGTGGGAGAGACTTAAAGGGGCATAGGTAAATTAAATCTTCTCCCCTATACTCAACACGCATATGTCACAGTGTTTTTGTTTTCCAGTATATTTTTATTCAGATACTTTTAACAAGTACAAGATCAGCATTTGCCATTGTAATCGGAAGTAATTGTACATTAACAAATCGTTGAAGATTTCGTTGCATTACCAATAAGCCTATATGTACATGGGACTTAATATAGCATCATCCCCCTATTAGATTTATATGAAAAAGTCAAACCTAAACCGAACATAAAAAAAGGAGGAACCGTAAATATACACTGTAGAACTTATGAGATGTAGGAACAACCTCGAGTGGCTAAGGCCTCGTACACACGGCCGATTTTCTCGGCAAGAACCAGCAAGAAACTTGCTGGCAGAGAGGTCTTGCCGAGTAAATCGGTCGTGTGTACGCGGCTATCGGGTTTCTCGTTGAGAAAACCGTCAAGAAACCTCGACGAGAAAATAGAGAACCTGCTCTCTATTTTCTCGTCGAGATTCTCCTCGGCATGTTTCTCGATGAGAAAAGTGAGTGTGTGTACACTTACCTGTCCTCCCGGAAGCCCGCGCATGTTCGAAATGAATTCGACGCATGCGCGGTAGCTTCCTAGGCATACGTAGGGTATACCAAGATGGCGGCGACGGCATCGAATGTGACGAGCGCATGCTCGTCGTAGTCGATGACGTCACCGCGTACGCTCCATTCAAAGAACCGCGGGTTCTTTGAAACGAGCGTGTGTACACTCGGCCGGGACAAGTTTCTTGTCCAAGAATCTCGTCGAAAAAAACGTCATGTTTTTTTCAACGAGAATCTTGGCCGTGTGTACGAGGGCTAAGTTTAAAAAAATGGCCTGTGCCTTCCCCAATTATCTCACTGGAGGTGTACAGCGTTTGGAGGGGAAATGCATATATAGTGCAGTTATAATTTTGGATCCCCTCCTCTTACCTCAGGTAGTACATAGGTGTGCTCCAATGTGTAGCATAGGGGACCATGGGAGCAGTTCCCCATCGCCCTCTGCTACCACTATTAGAAGCGACCCACTAGTTTAACTTCCACGTGGTCCCAGTGACCATAATTGGTCCAAAGGCCCATTGAAAGGCAAATTCAGATGGAGAGAGGAAAGAAAGAGAAAAAGAGATATCAGAGAGAAGAATAGAGGGTAGTGAAGGGGGGTGCACTCTGGCCCTGGAGGAAGATACTCCTGAGCCAATGTCACAGTCTTTTTACCCACAAAATATGCTTTAATGGCTATGACACAAGCATGTGTAACAAGCATGATAAACCGTGGCACACGCATTTTAATAAAGTTAAACTGTTTCATTACATATGATTTTCTAAACACAGACTACCAAAGAAGATCATCAGGAGTAATGTATGAGTGCAGTGCTCAGGAGTGTGTTATATACAGCTTAGCGTACAAAGTGCAGTAATCAGGAGTATGTAATGTGAAACACAGAGCAACCAAGATCTGGAGAAACTCTGCATGCCAACCAATCAGTTTCTATCTTCAGTTTGCTTAGCTAAAGCGTTTGTTAACCCAAAAAAATATATAGATACTGTTTCTTTAAAGCATGTTCTACAGAACAGTGCTTGTGCTGTGTATTGCATGCAGAGCATATTACTAATGTTCAGATAAAGGAACACCTGGGTAGCAGTGACCATAACATGATTTCATTTGATGTTAGCTGTAAGCAAGAAATACATGCAGGAAGGATAAAAACACTTAATTTCAATAAAGCAAATTTTCCAAGGATGAGGGCTGCTCTCCAGGACTTAGACTGGGAGAGAATATTGGCATCAATGGGCACAGAACAGAAATGGGAATTCTTCAAAAAGACTGTTTGTGAACTCACTGCAAAGTATATTCCCATGGGCAATAAGTTTAAAAGGCTAAAAATAAAACCTATGTGGCTCACAGTTAAAGTTAAAAAAGCTATAAACAATAAGAAAAGCGCTTTTAAAAAATATAAAAATGAAGGAACACTAGTGTCGTTTAAATGTTACAAAGAATATAACAGGATATGTAAAAAGGAAATCAAGGATGCAAAAATTCAAAACGAACGACAGATTGCAAAAGATAGTAGGACAAACCCCAAAAAATTCTTCAAATATATTAATAGTAAAAAGGTCAAGTCTGAGCATGTAGGCCCTTTACAAAATAATCTAGTGTGGGTGACTGGGGACAAAGAGAAGGCTAATTTATTAAATACTTTCTTCAGCTCTGTGTATACAATGGAGCATGGGGGAGTTCATGTCCATAATGGGGGTGGTAGTGACACAGCCTCAAATCCACAATGGCTCAAAAGTGATATGGTCCAGAAATATTTAGACAGAATAAAGGTGGATAAAGCACCTGGACCAGATGGCATACACCCACGGATCCTAAAAGAATTGAGCTCTGTAATTTCAAAGCCATTGTATCTAATTTTTAGGGACTCATTAATGACAGGAATAGTACCACTGGATTGGCGCAGGGCCAATGTGGTGCCTATATTTAAAAAGGGAACAAAGTCTTTACCAAGTAACTATAGACCTGTTAGTTTAACTTCCATAGTTGGGAAGATACTGGAGAGATTAATAAAAGACCACATAGATGAGTTCTTGCTGGAAAAAAACTATTTAAGCAACAGACAGCATGGATTCATGAAAGACAGAAGTTGTCAGACAAACCTGATTTCTTTTTATGAAGAGGTAAGTAAAACCTTGGACAGAGGCGTGGCTGTGGACGTGGTATACTTGGATTTTGCAAAAGCGTTTGATACAGTTCCCCACACACGGCTCATGTGTAAGGTAAAGTCTACAGGATTGGAAATATCAGTTTGTAAATGGATAGAAAACTGGCTAAAAGACAGAATTCAGAGAGTAGTAGTTAATGATTCTTACTCTGAATGGTCTAAGGTTATCAGTGGTGTACCCCAAGGTTCAGTGCTGGGACCCTTACTTTTTAATATCTTTATAAATGATATTGGGTCTGAGATCAAAAGTAACATTTCTGTCTTTGCAGATGACACCAAGCTATGCAGTGGAATAACGTCCTTACAAGATGTCTCCAATTTACAAGCCGACCTCGATGCCCTGTCTAATTGGGCGACTATGTGGCAGATGAGGTTTAATGTTGATAAATGTAAAGTTATGCACTTGGGGGCTAAGAATATGAATGCATCATACATACTAGGGGGAGTAAAACTGGGGGGATCCATAGTGGAGAAGGATCTGGGGGTTTTGGTAGATCATAAGCTCAATAATGGCATGCAATGCCAAGCTGAGGTTTCCAAAGCGAGCAAAGTCCTTTCTTGTATTAAGAGAGGTATGGTCTCCAGAGAGAGAGATATCATTTTGCCCCTGTACAAATCATTAGTAAGGCCTCATCTGGAATACGCAGTTCAGTTTTGGGCACCAGTTCTCAAAAAGCATATCGGGGAACTGGAGAAAGTGCAGAGAAGGGCAACCAAACTGATAAGAGGCATGGAGGAGCTCAGCTATGAAGAAAGATTAGAGGAACTGAATTTATTCACTCTTGAGAAGAGGAGAATAAGGGGGGATATGATTAACATGTACAAATATATAAGGGGTCCATATAGTGAACTTGGTGATGAGTTATTCACTTTACGGTCAACACAGAGAACAAGGGGGCACTCTTTACGTCTAGAAGAAAAAAGATTTCATCTCCAAATGCGGAAAGGTTTCTTCACAGTAAGAGCTGTGAAAATGTGGAACAGACTCCCTGCAGAGGTGGTTCTGGCCAGCTCAGTAGATTGCTTTAAGAAAGGCCTGGATACTTTCCTAAATGTACATAATATAACTGAGTACTAACAGTTCTAGGTAAAGTTGATCCAGGGTAAATCCGATTGCCTCTCGGGGGATCAGGAAGGAATTTTTTCCCCTGCTGTAGCAAATTGGATCATGCTCTGCTGGGGTTTTTTGCCTTCCTCTGGATCAACTGTGGGTATAGAATTGGGTATATGGGATTGCACGATATTTTTTTTATTTTATTTTAGTTATTTTTTTATGGTTGAACTGGATGGACTTTGTCTTTTTTCAACCTGACTAACTATGTAACTATGTAACTATGTAACTATTTTGCCCCCCCCCTTTCACCTGAAATACCTGGCTGATCTTGCCAGTCTCTGTCCTTCCCCCTGTAAACTGACCATGATATTCGGGCTGCTGAGCCCTGACACCATGGTCAGAGTGTGTGCCTCCATCATCTGCAGCCTGCTCACCTGTGTCTGTGCCTCCCTCTGCCCCCCCCCCCCTCCCCGCCGGTCTGCTCGCCAATCCACCTAACCTGCTCTAAATATAACAGTTTTTTTCTTATATAGTTCCCGCTGATATAGAACACTAAGCTCCCCAGTGCATGTCATTTATAAAAATAAGTGGTATAATAGCTTACTTTAGAGCGCCGTTCGGCAATCACGTGACTTCCCATCGGTCTTCTCCTCTCCTCTCCTCGTCTCGGCTGACATCAGCAGAGGTTTCCCAACACCTCCCCCAGCAGCTATTGCATAGAGACAGGTGACCAGTGGGCAGTCAGGTGAGCGCCGAACAGCGCTCTGAAGTAAGCTATTACTGTATACAGCATATTTTTATAAATGACATGCACTGGGGAGCTAAGTGTTCTATATCAGCAGGAACTATAGCAGACATATATTTACCTTAACAAACACTTTAAGCTTTGACAATAAAAGATAGAATCTGACTGATTGCATGCACAGCTGCTCCAGATTGTGACTGTTCCAGTCTTGATTAAAAAAAGTGTCTATGGTATAGGGGTCAGGAGTGCTTAATGCAGAGGTCACTTTACATAAAGGATATCAGATCTTTTTTCATGAAGATACCTGCCTATGTGTCGTTTGTGCCAGACTAATATAATTAGGGACACTATTTGATTAACCACTTGCTGCCCAAGCCAATTCTGACACTTCTCACATACAATACATGTAAAAATACGATTTTTTTTACTAGAAAGTTACTTAGAATCCCCAAACAATATGTATTCTAAAGCAAGGGCCCCAGATACATTTATTTTTCTCCAGGGCCCAAAAGAGCAATAAAAGAATCATGGCTGCAGAAAGCAATCATGACAACACCTGGGTAAAAAAAACAGACAGCTGTTACAATACATGGGCAACAAGCTGGCAATCATGACAATGGGCTCCATTCACAGAACCAGATCGCATGTGGTATTTAGGTGTTTTCCAAAATACCGCATGCAATCCTGAAAATGTAAATTCACTACTGATTTAAAGCAAACACACTTCGTAAATACCGCATAAAACAGGAGTGAAAGTCAATTCACAAAAAAAAATTGCATGCGGTAAATAAGTAGTGGTCCCGGCATGCAATATTTAAAGTGGAAGTTATCTTTCATGCATGACTTTTACCTATAGGTAAGACTATGATAAGGCTTACCTATTGGTAATGTAAATATCTCCTAAACGTGTACCATTTAGGAAATATTTACTGTACATGCAGCCAGTGACATCACTGGTGCATGAGCTCTAAAGGAAGGGCCACCCATCCCATTTCTTCAAAGCCCCATTCCGTGATGGACGGCTCCTGCACGCATGCGTGGGAGTAATTGCAGCTCCAACCAGTCACAGACCCAGAGTCCACAAACCCGGTGAAGATGGAAGTGACATCTCGGCGTGGAAGAGCTTAATTTTAAGGTAAGTTTAACATAATGTGCTAGTATGCGATGCATACTAGCACATTATGCCTTTTCCTTGAAGGATAAAAAAAACAAAAAAACTTCCAGTGGTTTAGAGCCACTTTAACCACTTGACAACTGGGCACTTAAACCCCCTTCCTAACCAGACGAATTTTCAGCTTTCGGTGCTCTCACATTTTGAATGACAATTACTCAGTCATACAACACTGTACCCATATGACATTTTTGTCCTTTTTTTAACACAAATAGAGCTTTCTTTTGGTGGTATTTAATCACTGTTGGGTTTTTTATTTTTTGCGCTATAAGAGAAAAAAGACTGAAAATTTTGTAAAAAAATGAATTTTTCTTGGTTTCCGTTATAAAATTTTGCAAATTAGTATTTTTTCTTCATACATTTTGGCCAAAATTTATACTGCTACATATCTTTGGTAAAAATAAGTACAAATTGGTGGATATTTTTTGGTCTTTGTGAAAGTTATAGAGTCCACAAGCTATGGTGCCAATATCTGAAAATTGATCACACCTGAAGTACTGACGGCCGATCTCATTTCTTGAGACCCTAACATGCCAGAAAAGTACAAATACCCCCCAAATGACCCCTTTTTGGAAAGAAGACATTCCAAGGTATTTAGAAAGAGTCATTGTGAGTTTTTTGAAGTTGTCATTTTTTCCCACAATTCTTTGCAAAAATCAAGATTTTTTTTTCTTTTTTTTTTTTCCCACAAAATTGTCATATTAGCAGGTTATTTCTCACACACAGCATATGCATACCACAAATTACACCCCAAAACCCATTCTGCTATTACTCCTGAGTATGGCGATACCACACGTGTGAGACTTTTACACAGCGTGGCCACATAGAGAGGCCCAACATGCAGGGAGCACCTTCAGGCGTTCTGGAGCACCCAGGCCAATTCTGACATTTCTCTCCTACATGTAAAAATCATCATTTATTTGCTATAAAATTACATAGAACCCCAAAACATTATATATGTTTTTTTAGCAAAGACCTTAAAGAATATAATGGTGGTCATTGCAACTTTTTATCTTGCATGGTATTTGCGCAGAAATTTTTCTAACGCGTTTTTTACGGAAAAAAACTGTTTTGTGCCTAAAAGAAAAAAAAAACAGTAAAGTTAGCCCAATGTTTTTGCATAATGTGAAAGATGAAGTTACGCCGAGTAAATAGATACCTAACATGTCACCCTTCAAAATTGCACACGCTCGTGGAATGGCGCCAAACTTCGCTACTTAAAAATCCCCATAGGCAACGCTTTAAATATTTTTACTGGTTATATGTTTTGAGTTACAGAGGAGGTCTAGGGCCAAAATTATTGCTCTCGCTCTAACGTTCGCAACGATACCTCACTTGTGTGGTTTGAACACCGTTTTCATATGTGGGCGGGGCTTACGTATGCGTTCACTTCTGCATGCGAGCTCGCGGGGGCAGGGGCGCTTTAAAAAAAAAATATATATTTTATTGTTCATTTTACTTTATTTATTTTAGTTTGACATGTTTTTCCGCCCCAAATTTTTTTTGGATCACTTTTATTCCTATTACAAGGAATGTAAACATCCCTTGTAATAGAAATATGGCATGACAGGTCCTCTTTACAGTGAGATATGGGGTCAATAAGACCCCACATCCCACCTCTAGGCTGGGAAGCCTGAAAAAAAAACAAAAAAAAAACAATCTTGGCTTTGATCGTAGCGGTGAGTCGGTAGAAGTACCGGAGGGCAGCGGGAGGGGGGGCATCCCCTCTCACCTTCCGTAAGAGCGATAAAGCGGTGGAACAGCCGCTATGATTGTTGTTATGGTGTAGGGAATCGCCAGCTGAAAAAGCGAATATCTGAATGATGCCTGTAGCTGCTCCCATCATTCAGATATCTCCGCACAAAGTCAAGGACGTCATATAACGGCCGGCGGGCGGGAAGTGGTTATTGCAGAGTATTGCCGGGTATTGAGGAGTATTGCCGGGTATTGAGGAGTATTGCCGGGTATTGAGGAGTATTGCCGGGTATTGAGGAGTATTGCCGAGTATTGCCGAGTATTGCGGGGTATTGCCGGGTATTGCCGAGTATTGCAGGGTATTGTGGAGTATTGCAGGGTATTGTGGAGTATTGCCGGGTATTGTGGAGTATTGCCGGGTATTGTGGAGTATTGCCGGGTATTGTGGAGTATTGCCGGGTATTGCCGTGTATTGTGGAGTATTGCGGAGTATGGCAGGGTATGGGCAGGGTATTGCACAGGGTATTGCAGAGTATGGGCAGGGTATTGCACAGGGTATTGCAGAGTATTGCACAGGGTATTGCAGAGTATTGCACAGGGTATTGCAGAGTATTGCACAGGGTGTATTGCAGAGTATTGCACAGGGTGTATTGCAGAGTATTGCACAGGGTGTATTGCAGAGTATTGCACAGGGTGTATTGCAGAGTATTGCACAGGGTATTGCAGAGTATTGGCAGGGTGTATTGCAGAGTATTGCACAGGGTGTATTGCAGAGTATTGCACAGGGTATTGCAGAGTATTGGCAGGGTGTATTGCAGAGTATTGGCAGGGTGTATTGCAGAGTATTGGCAGGGTGTATTGCAGAGTATTGGCAGGGTGTATTGCAGAGTATTGGCACAGGGTGTTGCAGAGTATTGCACAGGGTGTGTTGCAGAGTATTGCACAGGGTGTGTTGCAGAGTATTGCACAGGGTGTGTTGCAGAGTATTGCACAGGGTGTGTTGCAGAGTATTGCACAGGGTGTGTTGCAGAGTATTGCACAGGGTGTATTGCAGAGTATTGCACAGGGTGTGTTGCAGAGTATTGCACAGGGTGTGTTGCAGAGTATTGCACAGGGTGTATTGCAGAGTATTGGCAGAGTATTGCACAGGGATGGCTGAGCAGGGATGGATGGATGGCTGGATCTGTGACTGCAATTGTCACAGATCCAGCCCACAGCTGACATGGGGGAGGGAGCGGACATGATCCGCTCCCTCCCCTCTCCTCTCACACTGTACCGATCGGTACAGAGAGGGGAGGGAGGAACCGGTGTCATCAAATGACGCCGGTCTGTTTACAAGTGATCGCTCCGTCATTTGACGGAGCGATCACGTGGTAAACGGCCGCGATTAGCGGCCATCTACCGTGATCCGTGATGCGTCGGGTCTTCCGGACCCGGCGGTCACGGACATATCCTGGAGCGCGCCCCAGGGGGCGCGCGGGAGCAAGATTCTGTGAGGACGTCCCTGGGACGTCCACTCAGGATAACTCGACCGCGCTGTGGACGTCTTTTGTACATGACGCGGTCGGGAAGTGGTTAAGGGAGAAGAGAAAGGGTTTGGGACTTTAAATGAGACCTGAGACAATGAAGTCACTAGGTCTCCATCCCTATCAGTACGAAGACAGAAGAGGGTCGGGACTTTGTATGAAGCATGCGGATTGAGAGCCAAACAGAGCTAGTAAATCAAATAATATAAAATTTATTAAATTGTAAAATACATAAGACATCATGGTACATATTCCATCATCCAACATGATTAGTTAGTTCATTAGCATTGATTCGTAAGTGAAATGAGTAAAACAATAAAAACATGAGGTATAACTGCATGATAAATATTATTTGGCATCTGAAGCTCGACGCGTTTCGTGGCTATCATGCCGCTCATCAGGAGCTGATTATTAATGGATGTCTACAATACAAGAACATAGTATCAATTGATAGGTTAGGCTTATATAGAGGGGGGAGAGAAATATGCACTTTAATCTACAGCCCATACTCACAGGTCGGGTGATGGCATGGGCGCGGCAGGGGGCATGTAGGCGGCCGGGGACACAGTCTGGCACGGGAGCTGAGGCAGCATGACAGGTGGCGCAGCAAGGAGGAAGTCATCCTTGTGTAAACTGAGTATGTGATCTTCACCAGGGTCAAGGGGCACATGCAGAGAGACTCCTGGACCATCTGAAAATGAAAGTGAAGTGCAAAGAAAATGGTGTGTTAAATTGCTGAGGGGTGATGAGCCCTACGTTCAGCAGTGAAAAGATGAAAAAATAGATGTGAATGAGCAGGGATAATAATGAACAGAATAGCATAGCTGAAATATATGATGGTGTAGCTATGTTGAAAGCAGTAGAGTGCTCCAACGTTGAGAACGCCATCAATGAAAAGTGAGAGGGATGAAACATGAAAGAAGGGTAAATGTATGACGGTGAGCTTGTTGAGAGCAATGAGGATGCTCCAACATAGAAACACCGTCGTGAGGGGATTAAGAGAAAGGGGGGGGAAAACAGAAAGAAGAGAAGGAGAGGGCAAAGAAAAAGGAAAGAAAGAAGGGAAAGGAAAGGAAAGGCACCGCCTGAGGTGTATGATAGTGAAGCTGTGCTGGAGACATGGAAAAACTCCAACATGTGTATGCTATCATTGATATGTGATAGTGAAGCTGTGTTGCAAACAATAAAAAAATGCTCCAACGAAAGGGACACTGTCATAGTGAATAGGGGGGACTGAGTGCCAACAAGAATGTGCGTGAAAGGAAATGAGAAGGGAGAAGGACAGGAAAGAGTGTGTGGTAATGAGTTTACCTGAATGGAAGGAGTTGAGGGTGCATTTTGCCTAATGCGAGATGTTGCTGGTTCCTCAACCCCTGACTATGTGTGTTGGTGCCTGTGTCAGGGGAGAGAGACCTGCCTCGCCATGAACATCCTGTTGCCGCCAATGTCCCACTGGCGAGTATGCCACTGGCATCCTTAACAACCAGTAAACAGCATGGTTATTAAGGAGCGGGAAAGCGCTGCATCCTTTACTTTCAATATTTTTTATAGATTTTTTTCCAACGTGAAGCAATTACATGTTTGTACATTAAATACATAAAAATGACTAAATAACAGCATTTATCCCCCCCCCCCCTTGATAGGGTAGAGATTTGTATTCAAGAACATGAATATAAGTAGCGTATACTAGTGTTGAATAGAAAAAAATATTAAAAGAGTTTAAGTTGATTAAGAACTTATTCAAGTCTCAGGACAGGGGTATAACCATTATGTAATAAACATAAATTAACTTGAGATTAACTTGGGTTGAGTAGTTTGTAAGTAAATTATATGTTATTTATAGTATTAGGAGATCAGTTCTTCTTTAAGACAACCAAATAGATGACTTCTTGGGTTATGAGTTATAGTGTTCTCAGGTAATCAAAGTATTGAAGCAATAGTTGTCATTCAATAAGAAAGATGAACTGCTATATAAAAGAACAAGAATCATAAAAAAATAAGAACTAAATCAATATCTATAATAAGATGAGGGGGGAGAGGGAAAGGGGAGGAAGGGAAGGTGGGAAGAAAGGGTAGCGAAGAATAGTGACCGTTCCCGGAGAACCCGTAGAAGGAATAACAGGTAAATGTACTAATTGTACCTTATGTTTACCCGGTAGACATCAGGAGGGTGTGGGTGTAGTTTGCCCAAGGTTCCCATATGGCTTCAAATTTCTTCCTTTTGTCGAGTAGGATACTGACCATCTTCTCTTGGGTCATTATCCATGATATCTTTCTTTTTGCCATGTTGAAGGAAACCAATGGTGATTTCCAGTCCTTGGCTATGGTTAATTTTGCTGATGAAAAAATAAGACATTGAGTATTTTTGGGAACAGATATAACCAGGAAGTTTAAAAGGGCAAGATGGGGAGATTATTGGATAGGATATGCAGTTTATTTTATGGATCATATTGAAGATTTTATTCCAAAAGTTTATGATCCTAGGGCATTCCCACCAGACATGAACCATATTGCCAATGAGATTACAACCTCGGAAACAAATGGGAGAGGAAGACGGATATATCAGAGCTATTTTAGATGGAACCATGTACCATTTGGTTATAACTTTTAAGTTAGCTTCTATTAGGGAGATATTGAGTATCCCTTTGAATGATCGAAAGCATGTTTTCTGCCAGGCCTCCAAACTCCATTCGCTTGATAGGTCCCTCTCCCAGGCCAACATGTATGAGGTTTTCAGCTGCATTGCTGAGAGTGATCTGTAAATCACTGAGATTCCCCCTTTCTGGTCCATAGCCTGTCCACACCATAATTCATAGTCAGAAAAGATTGGGGGGTTGGGTTTGGAGGTCCAAATTTTATGTAGGAAGTTGGAAATTTGTGAGAATCTAAAAATGTCTGTGTGAGGCATATCTAATTTTTTGTAAAGGTGAAAAATTCTGCGCTTGTCCAAAAATAAATGGTATATGTACTAACTAAAAGATGCAGCAAACTTAAAGGAATTAAATACTTAATCCAAACCAATACTCATAAAACAAAAAAAATGCGCAAATTAGCACATGTGACTAAAGAAATCAGCACATAAATGAAGGAAAAATATGAATAAGTGTCACTGAAAATGAATGTTGAAAAAACATAGTGATCAAAAAGTGTAAAAAAAAATTTAATTGAGTGACAAAAATATATGAACTGTGTATCAAAAAACAATTAGTATAAAAAGACAACACTTAATGTGAAAGTTTACATGAAACACACATAATATGAAAAAACATACAACCAGTGTTGCCAAGTGAAATTAATCAATGGTCAAAAGTTCATCTTATCGCTGTAAAGGTGTATAAAAACAAAGAAACACCTAAATCAAAATAATAGGATTTTTATAACAGCTTACCTGTAAAATCCTTTTCTTGGAGTACATCACGGGACACAGAGCGACATAGTCATTACTAATGGGTTATATAGATACCGTCAGGTGCTGGCACTGGCAACTTCCAAAACCGGAAGTACCCTCCCCTATATAAGCCCCTCCCATCCGGGAGCACCTCAGTTTTGTAGCAAAGCAATAAGTGTCCCTAAAGAGGGGCGGGAGCTCTGTGTCCCGTGATGTACTCCAAGAAAAGGATTTTACAGGTAAGCTGTTATAAAAATCCTATTTTCTTTCTCGTACATCACGGGACACAGAGCGACATAGTCATTACTAATGGGATGTCCTAAAGCAATGCCAAATGAGGGGGGGGATACACCATATATAAGCTGAGCGCTATCAGACATGAGGATCTTTTGCGGCCTGCAACACACTGCGCCCAAAGGCGACATCCTCCTGACTTCTAACGTCCACCTGGTAGAACCTAGTAAACGTGTGTACTGAAGACCATGTTGCGGCCTTACAGACTTGAGCCAGGGAGGCCTGGTGATGCACTGCCCATGAAGTTCCAACTGCTCTCGTGGAGTGCGCCCTAACTTTGAACGGAGGCGGTCTACTTCTCAAGCCATAGGCTTGTATTATGACCTGTCGAATCCACTTGGCTAAAGTAGATTTTGACGCTGCCTGACCCTTTCTGGGGCCTTCCGGCAGAATAAACAAAGTATCCGTTCTGCGAATCTGAGCAGTGGCTTTTAGATAAGCTTTAACTGCTCTTACTACATCCAAAGAATGCAATAACTTTTCCTCTACCGAAGTAGGTTTGGGGAAAAAAGAAGGAAGAACCACATCTTGGTTCAAATGAAAACTCGATACCACCTTAGGAAGAAAGGCTGGATGAGGACGTAACACTACTCTGTCCTTATGGATAATCAGATATGGCTCCTTACAGGACATAGCTGCTAATTCCGATACTCTTTTAGCCGAACAAATGGCTACTAGAAAAATCAATTTCCTGGTGAGAAGCACCAAGGAAATATGCTGTAGTGGTTCAAATGGTTGTTTCTGTAGAACCGACAAAACCAAGTTTAGATCCCATGGACATATGGGAATATTAACCGGAGGACTAATACGCATCACTCCTTGTATAAAGGCTTTGACTAGTGAATGCGAAGCCAAGGGCCTTTGAAAAAATATTGACAAGGCCGAAATCTGACCCTTGATAGTACTCAAGGCAAGCTTCCTATCTACAGCCCATTGTAGGAAGTCCAGAATCCTACCTATTACGTATTTACGTGGATGCCATTTCCTGGCCTCACACCAGGCGATGTACGCCTTCCAGATTCTATAGTAGATCTGCCTGGATACCGGTTTCCTGGCATTGATCATGGTAGACACCACAGCATTAGAGAGCCCTCTCTTTTTTAGAATGTGGGCTTCAATAGCCAGGCCGTCAAACCTAGGGCTGGTAAGGAAGGGTGGTATATCGGTCCCTGCGAAAGCAGGTCCGGACGATGTGGGAGGGTCCAAGGACTCCCCACAAACATTTTTACAATCTCCGCGTACCATACTCTTCGGGGCCACGCTGGAGCCACCAGAATCACTGGTTTCTTTTCTACCCTGATTCTGCGGAGTAATCGAGGTAACAATTGTGGCGGTGGGAATGCATATATCAGCTTGAACTGATCCCAAGGGAACACTAGGGCATCCGAGCCGCAAGCTAGGGGATCCCTTGTCCAAGAGACAAACCTGTCCACTTTTGCGTTGAATCTGGATGCTAGCAGATCTACATCCGGTGTTCCCCACCGCTGACATATTGTCCGGAAAACCTCGGGATGAAGGGACCATTCCCCTGGGCATAATTGTTGGCGACTTAGAAAGTCCGCCTTCCAATTCTCCACCCCTGGAATGAATACCGCAGATATGGCTGGGACATATCTTTCTGCCCATCTCAGGATGTAATTTACTTCCCTTTGGGCTGCACGACTCCTGGTGCCCCCCTGACGATTGATATATGCCACTGCTGTGGCATTGTCTGATTGAACTCTGACAGGGGACCCTTGGAGTTTGGATGTCCATGCTACTAGGGCATACCGGGCTGCTCGTATTTCTAAGAGATTGATGGGCAGGGCCTTTTCTGCTTCTGACCACTTGCCCTGGAGAGACCATTGCTCCAGTACTGCTCCCCAGCCTATAAGGCTGGCATCTGTAGTGACCACCTTCCAGGAAATCGGACTGAAGGATTTCCCTCTTTCCAGATTCTGGGGAACCAACCACCAGCGGAGGCTCTTGCGAACGGAAGGGGACAAGGACATTGGTAAGTCCAGGGCCTGAACTTTTTTGTTCCAGGCTGACAGTATGGCCCTTTGCAATTTCCTTGAATGGAATTGACCGTAGGGTACTGCTTCGAATGATGCCACCATTTTTCCCAGCAGCCTCATGCACAGGCGTATGGATGGCTGTCTTTTTGAGCCCACTAAGTGGATCAAATCTCTCAAAGACGACCCCTTTTCTTGAGGCAAGAAAATTTTTCTCTGGTCTGAATCCAGCCTTAGCCCCAAGTATTCCAGACTTTTGACTGGTTTTAGGGCTGACTTGTCTCGGTTGATAATCCAACCGTGATATTCCAGATACTTGATTGTCTCGTGAACAACCACTTCTAGTTTTTCCACTGAGTGGTCTATCAGCAACAAGTCGTCTAGATATGCCATTATCGTTACACCTCGTGTTCTTAGATTGGCCAATAATGGGGCCAAAATTTTTGTGAACACTCTTGGTGCTGTGGCCAGACCGAAGGGTAAGGCTCTGAACTGAAAATGGCGGCCTTCTACCGCAAAGCGTAGAAATTTTTGGTGGGCTGGAAAGATGGGAATGTGCAAATAAGCATCCTTGATGTCGATCGAGGCTAACCATTCCTCCCCTTGTAGGGCAGTGGCTACCGATCGGATCGACTCCACCTGGAAAGTCCTGATATGCAGGAATTTGTTTAGCCCTTTTAGATTTAGTATGGGCCTCACGTCCCCGTTTGGCTTCGGAACTGTAAAGAGGTTTGAGTAAAACCCAAACCCCCACTCTTCCAGGGGAACCTCTATAATTACTGCTTGAAGCAATAATTGTTCTAGTGCCAACAGGAGGGATCCTCTCTTCTGGGGATCCCTTGGCACGTTTGACCTTATAAAGCGGGAAGAAGGGGAGTTTTTTAACTCCAATTTGTATCCCAGATTTACTGCGGAGAGCACCCATCTGTCTCGGATCGTGTCCCGCCAGGTCTCTGTGAACAACTGAAGTCTTCCCCCCACCCGATTGGGTGGGGGCAACCCTTCATGCATTTGACTTTGGGGGAGGTTTTGTACCTCTCCTGCTCCAGGGCTTTTTGTTACCCTGCAACTGTCCCTGATTTCTACCTCCGGGATTTGACCGAGGAGGCCGTCGGAACTGTTTCACAGCCGATGTCCTAGGGACTGGAGAGGCCGGCCTTTTAAAAGAGGGACCTCTAACTCTATTTTTAACCGGCAAAAGTGTACTTTTACCGCTGGAAATTCTCTGGATATACTTGTCCAGGTCTTCCCCGAATAAGCGCTCCCCATGAAATGGGAAGCTGACCAGCAATTTTTTACAGGGAGCTTCAGCAGACCAGTTCTTGAGCCATAGAAGCCTGCGCATATGTACTACAGACAGCGTAAGGCGGGAGGCCTGATGGATTGAATCCTTTATAGCGTCCACCGCAAAGCATAAGGCTCTAGGTAGATCAGCTAGGGCAAGAGCCTGCTGATCCGGCAAGTCCCTTAAGACCTGTTTCAACTGATCCTTCACTGCTTGGCAGACCCCAATAGCTGCCACTGCTGGTTGTGTCACCAATCCTGCTGTAGAAAAAGCAGATTTTAATAAGGACTCCAATTTTTTATCTATTGGGTCCTTGAACATTTGGACATTTTCCACCGGACATGTCAGTGATTTATTCACACAAGAGATGGCTGCGTCCACTGTAGGGACCCTCCATTTTCTGATGAACTTATCCTCCATGGGATAGACCACCGGAAATCTCTTGGGGGGAGTAAATATTTTGTCAGGATGCTCCCAATCCTGGTAAATGAGCCCCTCCAGTAAAGGATGGATCGGAAAGGAACAAACAGTCTGGGGAGCTTTTAGCGACCCCAACGAGGAGACAGAAGTGGAGGATGGCTCCGCAAGTGGCATTTTAAATGCTGATCGGACCATATTAGTCAGGGACTGAACCCATAACCTTTCAGCATGTGATGCTGAGAACGGCTCTTCCACTGTTGATTCCTCTGCAACCGAATCGACCTCATCCTGATCCCCCTCAGGTAGGTCGACCTCTGTATGGGACTGTTGCTCTGTTAACAGGCACTCTGAGGGGGGAGACGGAGATCGAGCGCTTTTCTCCTGTGACAGGGAAGCAGCGATCAATGCTGACAATCTCTCTTCCAGCCCTCCCAGAGCTGAGGAAAAAATCTCCTCTGTTACATACACAGGAGCAGGTGAACTGAGGACAGCCACAGTACCAGGTACTCCTGAGGGTGCTCTACGGTCACTAACCTCTGATTCTTCAGGGGAGACTGGTGCAGCCAAAGCATGCCCAAGATCCTCAGAGCCCGATGGAGACCCCCTATTCCTCCTGGAATTTCTAGTCCCGGAGTTTTTAGACGGCATATTCCTAAGCCACAAAGCTGAGGTATTCCAGCCGAAATACACCAGTTACTGATAATAGTCTAGCATAAATGCTGCTATAAGAAACAGTTGGTGTCTACTAATGTGCCTTTCTAGGGGATGCCTGTATCAACCGCTTGCTGTATGCCTTTAAATGTTGCCAGCTCTGTCTCTGTACTTCATAGCCAGCTTACTACAATATTGTGTTTTTTTTAAACTGCTGGGACGCCCGCACATGCGCAGAAGCGCTGCGGCGCGCACAGAGCGTCATCCCCCAGGCTCCGCCCCCTTTCCCGGCTCACCTCTATATATAGAGGCGCGTGCACGCGCACGCGCGCGGCCACGTGCGCCTTCGGCGCTAATTTCAAAAATGTAAACAAGGGACAGGAGTCAGGGCACCTCTTTGCCGCAGGCCGGGGGATGGACGAGCACTGCAACATGGCAGAGGAAGCAGTTTCCTATAAGAGAACTCACCATCTGCCTGGACTTTGCTCTGCTGAGAAGAAACTAGTCCACATGACAAGAAAACATTCCACAGCGGCCTCTAGTGGACAAACACAGGTACCGCAGTCTAATATATTAAATATATATATAAATTTTTTTTATTTATTTTTTTCTTGACCACCATTAAAAAATTATTACATTTTTTTAGTAGTTACAGGCATGCACAGAATTTTGCGGGAATACCATTAGGTAACAGACAGAAAGACAAATTAGGCTTGGGGGTCCCCCAATAGAACCAAGTTCCTGGGGGCCCCCACTTACCTGTTCCCCGCCGCAGGACTTTGTTTGGTCCACAAAAGCCCAAACTTCACCTATCACGGCAGGCATTGTAATCAAACCTTCAGGGACCGGGTTCCCAAGGATTCCACTCCCCTGGACCTGTATAGCACCCTGCACAGAAAACATCTTGGTCGTGGGTATGACCAGAGCTCTGGATCCCAGGGTCCAGCTCTCCTAAGAGAATCATTACAGGCAAAACCTTGCTCTTCCCTGCAAGGCCCGGGTACCGACCGTTTAGCTATGAAGCTTTTTTGGTCGGATCCGGAATAGCTTACTGAGGCCCAAAAGAACCTGTACGCAAGCTCAGTGAAAAACACATGTTTCTTCTTGGCCAACACCTTAGACACTGGCAAAAAACTGAGGTGCTCCCGGATGGGAGGGGCTTATATAGGGGAGGGTACTTCCGGTTTTGGAAGTTGCCAGTGCCAGCACCTGACGGTATCTATATAACCCATTAGTAATGACTATGTCGCTCTGTGTCCCGTGATGTACGAGAAAGAAATAGAAATCAATACGGCTGCAAAGATAAAGCACAAGAAAGTCCCAATGAAGTAAGCAAAGCCAGCTTGAAGGATCTTCCAAAAACCTGCAGCAATATCGTGCAACCTTTACACAAATGGGTCACATATTATACATCAATCCTAATGCAGGGAGTAAATGCAGCCAGATGGCCTCTTACCAAAAAGGATGGACTCATATAATGGGAGTCTTACTCACATTGTAAGCCCAAAGGGATCAGCTACTGCTCTTCGGTCGGTACACACACCTGCTCGTCTGCACACACACCTGCCTGTGTCTCTCCCGGGATTGCTGGATTGTGTTCAGGGCATATGGCTCAGAGATCTTACTAATATCAAATTTTTTGACGCAGTGTGATTTAGTTATAGGGCCTCATGGTGGTGTAGCGGAGCCTTACTCCCCCTCTCGCCTATTGTGAATGGCTTGTGTCTAGGGGTACCTGAGAGAGGAGAGTGCAGGAACACTACGCCAAGCTCTCCCCTTGTATGTGTATGAGGGTTGAGCAGAGTCACTTGAATTACCTCCGGGTCTGTTCACTGCATACGAAGCCTTAGTTGTTCTGTGGAGATGTGTCTGCCAATAACATAGAGCCCCACACCAATCAAAAGTCCAACACTCCTTTCAGTAATGAACAAACAGGGGTGTGGATACGAGTAGGCCCAGGCACAACTGAACTCTCCTATTCCTTTGCTAGCGAATAGGCCTGGCGCACGGTCTCTGCCACCGACCGTGAGTTTTGATCGCTGCCACCGACCGGATGAACCGTTGAGGCCCCTGCCACAGGCCTAATCGCAGGCCTCTGCCACTGACCTGAGTTGAATAGCTGGACCGCTGTCCCCGGTCACAGAACATGAACCACCTTCCTCTCTGAACTTGGCCCCTGTTTGGGAAGATATCCCTCCGGGCGGTCTCCAGAGGTTCATCCGGCACTGGCAATCTGCTGCACCAGGTCTTCGGATGAGTCCCTCCTCAGGTCCCTTACGCCACTGCAGAGGCGGCTCTAGGCTTTGTGAGGCCTTAGGCAAAAAACTTGACATGGGGCCCCACTCAACCCCATGATGGGAAAAATAATTCAAGGACAAGAGCCTCTTCCCCACAACTCTGGCCGGTGGTTGGGGGGTATGCGTGCAGGGGGCTTATCGGAATCTGGAAGTCCACTTTAACAAGGCGGCCCCCAGATCCTGCTCTTTAATAACTAAGGGGCGGGGGCCACCCGGAGATGTCACCTGGTGAACCCGCCCCGTTGTGACGTCATTGACTGAGGGCATGCAGGGTCATTGACGTCACAAGGGGTGGTGTCACCGATATTCACTGGTTGTTAGGGATGCTGGCGGCCCCGCTCCTGAGTCAGGGCTCTTAACACTGCCTGAGCACAGCAGCGTTAAGGTCCCCTGCCCCTCAAAACTAGAGTAATGCATTAGGTAAGTTAGGTGGCCGTGAGGCCCCTGTGAGTGCGAGGCCTTAGACGACCGCCTAATTTGCC
The DNA here is from genome assembly GCA_029206835.1 of Rana muscosa. NCBI lineage: Eukaryota > Metazoa > Chordata > Amphibia > Anura > Ranidae > Rana > Rana muscosa. The sequence continues at coordinate 1,159,697,580 of CM055122.1, forward strand.
TAATTAAAGAGCCGCCTCTGCGCTACTGGATTCGGGTGCCCCTATCCCAGAGCCCCCTAGGACAATCCCTCCCTCGCGGGACCCAGGCCTCCGGCTGAGTACCTCACCCCAGACTGAAGGTGTCTGGGATGGAACACGAACTCCAGGTGTCCAGGCCTAGGCCGCCTGGACCCCGACCGCGAACAGCAGCCCTCATGGTTTATGGATCACTCACATGTAGTGATTCTGCATCACATGTTTGTATCACTCATCTTTAACAATTTGTGTTATTTATTTACTGTGTGAGCCGTTGGCTCATATTTACATTTTTACCAGTTGTTGTACTGGTGATGTTTTCACTAATCATTTTTCATTTATATGTCACTCACTTTTTAGCACAACTTTTTCCTTTTCTATTATCTTGTGTCTAGGGGTACCTGAGAGAGTAGAGTGCAGGAACACTACGCCAAGCTCTTCCCTCGTATGTGTATGAGGGTTGAGCAGAGTCACTTGAATTACCTCCGGGTCTGTTCACTGCATACGAAGCCTTAGTTGTTCTGTGGAGATGTGTCTGCCAATAACATAGAGCCCCACACCAATCGAAAGTCCAACACTCCTTTATTTATTTTCTTGCAGGGTGAACACAATCAGTTGAACTTTCAGTAATGAACAAACAGGGGTGTGGATATGAGTAGGCCCAGGCACAACTGAACTCTCCTATTCCTTTGCTAGCGAATAGGCCTGGCGCACGGTCGCTGCCACCGACCGGATGAACCGTTGAGGCCCCTGCCACAGGCCTAATCGCAGGCCTCTGCCACTGACCTGAGTTGAATAGCTGGACCGCTGCCACCGGTCATAGAACATGAACCACCTTCCTCTCTGAACTTAGCCCCTGTTTGGGAAGATATCCCTCCGGGCGGTCTCCAGAGGTTCATCCGGCACTGGCAATCTGCTGCACCAGGTCTTCGGATGAGTCCCTCCTCCGGTCCCTTACGCCACTGGATTCGGGTGCCCATCTCCCGGGGCCCCCTAGGACAATCCCTCCCTCACGGGACCCAGCGGAAGGTACTGGGCCCCAGGCCTCTGGCTGAGTACCTCACCGAGACTGAAGGTGTTTGGGATGGAACACGAACTCCAGGTGTCCAGGCCTAGGCCGCCTGGACCCCGACCACGAACAGCACCCCCCAGGCTGAAGGTGCCTGGGACTCGAACCTCATGGTGAAGATGTCTGCCCCCTTTATACCCTCTCCCAGGATGCACGGCGGGTTCCCCGCCCCCGTACAACCGCTGTGGGGAGACCACAAAGGGTACGGCACTGCAGCGATGGTTCAACCCCGCCCCAAAGTGATAGCGCCACCTGCTGGGCTGCAGAGAACTATACATCACTGGTGTCTTCACCAGAATTTAAAAGTATATACCCACTACAGTAGGAAAAGATGACCAATTCTGTAAAGCCCCTTATCAAGCCACCATTTGAGTGCTTGAATATCTAGTCCTGGATGAAAACTAGGATTGTGAAAGATATGCGATAGTGGCCTGATAAGGGAAACTATTTGTGGTTAGTGGTTTCTAAGTGAATCCCAAAGGGTGAAGGAGTGTGAGAGGGTTGGTGCTAAGATGGGGGGGTTGTGCCTTAACAGGACACCACATTAAGTAATCAAGGGTATGGTTTGGAGTTGTTTGTCTTTCCATATGTAACCAGTCTGGATGAGCTGTACGGGAAAAAATATTTGAGAGTTGAGTTAATTGAGCTGCTTGGTAGTACCAAAGCAAATTAAGACCCCCAAGCCGCCATTGTTCTTGGCTCTAAAAATTGTTGCTTTAGAGAGTCGGTGGCCTTTTAGTCCCCAGATGAATTTAATAATTTTTGATTGTAATTGCTGTAGCTGAGATTTTATTATAGGGATGGGTAAGGCTCTATAAAAGTATAGGATTTGTGGAAGTAGTGTCATCTTAACTGAATTTATTCTTCCAAGCCAGGACAGTTAAAAGTGGGCCCAGTGAATTAAGTCTTCATTAAATTTTTTAAAGAGAGGAGGGTAATTTTGTCAATATAGATTTTCTATTTTGGCAGTAAGCGTAATTCCTAGATAGGGATGAGCTCGGTGTTCGAGTCGAACATAGGTTCGACTCGAACATCGGCTGTTCGCGCGTTCGGCGAACAACGAACGATTTGGGCCGTTCGCGCCAAATTCGAGTGACGCGAACGGCCCACAATACACTGCGCCATCGCAGTGTAATCCCGGCACTGTGATTGGCCAAGCATGCACTGTGACCCTGCATGCTTGGCCAATCACAGCGCCGGCAGCGAGGAGAGCAATGATTGGCCACAGGCAGGATGCCTGTGGCCAATTATAGCTATGGGGGTTTAGTACACGCCCCACACTATGAAAGGCCGCCAGCGCGGCGGCCTCGTGTAGTGTGTTCCGGAGCAGGGAAAGTGAAGGATAGGCAGGGACAGTGTCAAATCCATTCTTTGCTAAACCTTGTGTGTAGGGACAGAGAAGGATAGGCAGGGAGAGTGTCAGTGTCATATTCTTTGCTAAACCTTGTGTGTAGGGAGAGAGAAGGATAGGCAGGGAGAGTGTCAGTGTCATATTCTTTGCTAAACCTTGTGTGTAGGGAGAGAGAAGGATAGGCAGGGAGAGTGTCAGTGTCATATACTTTGATAAACCTTGTGTGCAGGGAGAGAGAAGGATAGGCAGGGGACAGTGTCAGTGTCATTGTTGCTAAGCCTCCTGCACATTATACACCTGAAGTTAGCCCGTATTGCTGCTTTTTCCTGGTGTGTTACACCAACAGGATTTTGCAGCACTTACAGCGGGCGGAGTGTGCCTCCTGACCATATTACACCTAAACTTAGCCTGTATTGCTGCTTTTTCCTGGTGTGTTACACCAACAGGATTTTGCGGCACTTACAGCGGGCGGAGTGTGCCTCCTGACCATATTACACCTGAACTTAGCCTGTATTGCTGCTTTTTCCTGGTGTGTTACACCAACAGGATTTTGCGGCACTTACAGCGGGCGGAGTGTGCCTCCTGACCATATTACACCTGAACTTAGCCAGTATTGCTGCTTTTTCCTGGTGTGTTACACCAACAGGATTTTGCGGCACTTACAGCGGGCGGAGTGTGCCTCCTGACCATATTACACCTGAACTTAGCCTGTATTGCTGCTTTTTCCTGGTGTGTTACACCAACAGGATTTTGCGGCACTTACAGCAGGCGGAGTGTGCCTCCTGACCATATTACACTTGAACTTAGCCTGTATTGCTGCTTTTTCCTGGTGTGTTACACCAACAGGATTTTGTGGCACTTACAGCGGGCGGAGTGTGCCTCCTGACCATATTACACCTGAAGTTAGCCTGTATTGCTGCTTTTTCCTGGTGTGTTACACCAACAGACATTTGTAGCACTTACAGCGGGCGGAGTGTGCCTCCTGACCATATTACACCTGAAGTTAGCCTATATTGCTGCTTTTTCCTGGTGTGTTACACCAACAGGCATTTGCAGCACCTACAGCAGGCGTAGTGTGATTCCTGCAAAATATACTCCTGAAGCTAGGCCTTATTGCTGGTTTTCCCATTTCCCTGCAGGCCATTAGAATGTCTGGAAGGCAAACAAGGAGAGGCAGACAGTCAGGAGCCAATAAAAGAGGGCAAGCAGGCTCTGTGTCTAGAGACAACAGTGCTGGCCGTGGACGCGGTGCATCGCCATCGGCACGTGGCCATGGGACACGCTTGTCCTTCTTTTCGGCAGCTGGACGTGTTGAGCCGCATCATGCCAAAGACTTGGTAGAGTGGATGACCAAGCCCTCCTCATCCTCCTCATCCTCTCTCACCCAGGCTCAGGGTACTGGCAAAGCAGCTGCCAAAGCGTCCTCTTCCCTGGTATCAATGTCATCATCAGTCACTCCTTCCCTAGACCAACCATGTCCTCCTGAAGAGTCCCCCGAACTGTTTGAGCACAGTGTTGGGTACATGCTCCAGGAGGATGCCCAGCGTTTCGAAGGGTCTGACGATGATACCCAGCTAGAGGAAGGCAGTAGCGTGAGAGCAGATAGAGGGGATGCTCAAGAAGGACAACAATCTGGCAGTCATGTTCCAGCAGCTGCAGCATACTGCCAGATTGGCTCCAGTGATGAGGAGGGAGGGGATTGATGAGGTCACTGACTCCACGTGGGTGCCTAATAGGAGAAAGGAGGAGGAGGAGGATGAGGAGGAGGCACATCTCCAACGAGGCAGGATGCCCTCGGGGGGCCAGCGTAAGGGCAGCACACCGACGGAATCACACCGCAGAGCTCCGCCTGTGCAGGGCGCTGCCTCTGCCCGTTATTCAAAAAGTTCTTTGGTGTGGGCCTTTTTTGAGTCGAGTGCATCAGATCGCACAGCTGCTGTTTGCAACATATGTCTCAAGCGTATATCGCGTGGCCAAAACATCACCCGCTTGGGCACCACATGCTTGACCAGACATATGTTGACCTGCCATGAAGCTTGTTGGCAAGCCTACCTTAAAGACCACACCAAAGAACAAAGCGGACCTCTTTTTGCACCGCATCAGCTGGGATCTCCAACCCCACTATACCTTCAGTCCTCTCTGAAACCTGCTCTGAGAGGAATGAAGGTGTAGAATTAGGTGTGTCACAGCCAAGTACTTGCGGGCACTCTGCTAGCAGTACACCGACGTCCGATTCTAGTAGGCAAATTTCCCTGCCCCAGCTGCTGGACCGTCGAAAGAAGTTCACTCCCAGCCATCCACATGCCCAGCGGTTAAATGCTAGCTTGGCTAAATTGCTAGCGCTTCAACTGCTGCCTTTTCAGTTGGTAGACTCGGCCCCTTCTGTGAGTTTGTGCAATGTGCGGTTCCTCAGTGGCAGGTTCCCAAACGCCACTTTTTCTCACGGAAGGCGATTCCGGCTCTCTACCGGCATGTGGAAGGCAATGTCTTGGCCTCGTTGGACAGGGCGGTCAGCGGTAAGGTGCATATTAGGCTTGTGGAATTCGTTTCGTAACGAATCGAAATTCGTCCGAATTTAGCAACTTTCGGACATTCGGAAGCATTCGAATTTCCGAACAAAGCAATTACGAATAAAACCGAATCCGAAATAAATTATACCGCAAAATAGCGAATGCCCGAATGTCTTCGGCATAATTCGTTATGAAAAAACTTATGAATGTACAAATCCATTGGAAACACAATAACACTCACTCTGCTCTGCTCTCTGCTTCTCCTTCACCGTGCTGAACTCCCTCTCAAAATGGTGTACAGGGGCGGAGGCTATAGCCGCATGTAAAAAACGAAAGTAAAATACGAGATTTCTAATCCATTCGAAGCACAATAACACTCTGCTCTGCTCTCTGCTTCCCCCTCACCGTGCTGAACCCTCTCAAAATGGTGTACAGGGGCGGAGGCTATAGCCGCATGTAAAAAACGAAAGTAAAATACGAGATTTCGAATCGTTACAAATAACCGCTATGTATTTCGAAAAGTACAAATCCATTCGAAGCACATTAGGCATAATAGGCAGCGTCGTCGTGAGAGAGACACAGAAAATTACGAATCAACGAACCCAAAAAAAGTTACGAAAGTAGGAGTTGTGTCCAGAATCAACGAAAAACAACGTACTCTACCGAAAGTACGAATTATAAAGCAACAAAAAATTCAACGAAAAATGTCGCTTGCAAAAATACGAATGAGTCCGAACACGAAAAATCCCGTCTAGCAAAATTACGAATGATTACGAATCAACAGGACCGGAAAGAAACGAACTGAAACGGAACGAATTTTTCCGTTGTGCACAAGCCTAGTGCATATTACCGCTGACTCATGGTCCAGCAGGCATAGACAGGGACGTTACCTTTCTTTCACGGCCCATTGGGTCACTCTTTTGGCAGCTGGGAAGGATGCAGGACAAGGTGCAGTAGTGTTGGAGGTTGTTCCACCGCCACGCCTCCAAAATGCTACTACTGGTTGTGACACACCTCTGTCCTCCACCCCCTCCTCTTCTTCTTCCTCCGTGGCCTCTTCCTGTGCTTTGTCCTCGGAGCCAGCGGTGCTCCGTAGGCGTTCAAGGGGCTATGCAAGTACGCAGGCAAAAAGATGCCATGCCGTGCTTGCGCTGGTGTGTTTGGGGGACAGGAGCCACACTGGGGCAGAGGTTCTGTCTGCTCTGCAGGGGCAGGCCGAGAGGTGGTTGATGCCACGCCAGCTTAAGCCAGGAATGGTAGTTTGCGACAATGGCACCAACCTCCTCTCTGCTCTCCGACAGGGACAACTGACCCATGTGCCCTGTGTGGCTCACGTCCTTAACCTGGTGGTGCAGCGGTTCTTGGGCAGGTACCCGGGCTTACAGGATGTCCTGAGGCAGGCCAGGAAAGTCTGTGTGCATTTCCGCAGATCTTATAATGCCAGTGCTTGCCTGGCTGAGCTGCAAAAGGAGTTGAACCTGCCCAAGAACCGCCTTATATGTGACATGCCCACCAGGTGAAACTCAACGTTGGCCATGCTGCAGCGGCTGCACACGCAGCAGAGGGCCATCAATGAGTACCTGTGCGACTACGGCACCAGGACAGGGTCAGGGGAGCTCGGGTTTTTTTCACCACGCCAGTGGGGCATGATCAGGGATGCATGCACTGTCCTGGCACCATTTGAGGAGTCCACGAGGATGGTGAGCAGTGACAGTGCATGCATCAGTGACACTGTACCTCTTGTCCACCTGTTGGAACATATGCTGTGTGGAATAATGGACAGGGCACTTGAGGCAGAACAGAGGCAGGAAGAGGAGGACTTCCTTGCCTCTCAAGGCCCCCTTTACCCAGACAGTGTTCCTTCTGTCCCACCCATCGCACAGGAAGAAGAGGAGGAGGAGGAGGAGGATTGTGTCAGCATGGAGGTGGAGCCTGGCACTCAGCATCATCAGCAGCAGTCTTTTAGGGATGATTTACAGTCCCAAGAAACCAGTGGACTTGTACGTGGCTGGGAGGAGGTGGCTGCGGATCATGTCGAAACAAAAATCTCTCCTGCGCTCTCGGTGTATCGTCAAAACATAGGTGGCGTAGTTCTGTCTAGAGGCAAAGTCTAAAATCTTGCAGCCCTCCTCAGAACAATGGGTGTTCATATGGCTAAAAGAAAAAAGAAGAAAGAAGAGACTTTGGACTTGTACGTGGCTGGGAGGAGGTGGCTGCGGATCATGTCGTCCTTAGTGACCCAGAGGACTCCGGACCGAATGCCTCAGCTAACCTACGCTGCATGGCCTCCCTGATCCTGCAAAGTCTGCGGAAGGATCCTCATATTCTTCGGATCAAGGAGAGGGACCATTACTGGCTGGCCACTCTCCTTGATCCACGGTACAAGGGTAAGGTTGCGGACCTTATCTTACCGTTGCAGAGGGAGCAGAGGATGAGACAACTCCGGGAGGCCTTGCAGAAAGGTCTGTGCAATGCATTCCCAGAGACTGGGAGGTTACAAACTCTTGGTCCTGGACAACGAGTTGCTGAGGCTTCGGTCAGTCAAAGAAGGAGCGGTGGGGAAGGTGGCCGTCTGACCGATGCGTTCAGACAATTCTTTAGTCTGCAGCCCCAAGGTATGATCGGTTCCAGCAACCATCGCCAGCGTCTGATATACATGGTGCAGGAATACCTAGGGGCAAGGTCAGACTTGGACACCTTCCCCACCGAAAATCCTCTGGCTTACTGGGTCTTGAGGATGGATCACGGGCCAGAGCTTGCACAGTATGCAATTGAGCTACTGGCCTGTCCTGCATCCAGCGTTCTTTCAGAACGCACATTCATTGCTGCTGGAGGATTTGTCACGGATCACAGGGTGCGCCTGTCCACCGACTCTGTTGATCGACTGACCTTAATAAAGATGAACCAGTCTTGGATCACCACCAGCTACCAAACACCTGAAGCTGATATAACAGACTAATTTATTTTCAAATGTCACATCCCTTCAAGACTGATGCTGATGCTGAGTGACTGTCCTGTTATGTTGACTGACTATTCTCCTCCTCCTCAATGATCCGATTGATGATGATAGCTTGGAAGAACATTTTTGTTTCTGGGTGCCGCCACCAGTGGCTAAGGCCCAATTTTTCAGCCCCTGTTTAACAGGGGCGTGTTATTACAATTTTTATGCAATGCTTTGCAGCAGGGCTCATTCCTGCACTCCAACTAGAGTATCTGGGAGAGGTTGCAGTGTCGTGGCACCAGCACCAGTGGCTAAGGCCCAATTTTTCAGCCCCTGTTTAACAGGGGTGTGTAATTACAATTTTTGATGCAATACTTTGCAACATGGCTCATTGCTGTGCTCCAAGTACAGTATCTGTGAGGGGTTGCAGTGTTGTGGCACCAGTGCCTAAGGCCCAATTTTTATGCCCCTGTTTAACAGGGGCATGTAATTACAATTCTTGATCTAATAATTCACAGCAGGGCCCATTCCTGCGCCCACCAAGACTAACTGTGAGGCCTTACAGTGTTGTGTCAACACCACCACCACCACCACCACCAAAGGCCCAATTTTTCAGCCCCTGTTCAACAGGGGCATGCAATTACAATTCTTGATCTAATAATTCACAGCAGGGCCCATTCATGCGCCCACCAAGAGTAACTGTGAGGGCTCACAGTGTTGTGGCAACACCAACATGTAAGGGCAAATTTCAGCTGAGTATATACGGCAGGCCCCTACTTTCAAACATCCAACTTACAAACGACTCCTCCTTGCAAACGGAAGGATACAACAGGAAGTGAGAGGAAATCTACCCCTAGGAACGGAAATTCTCTCCTGTAAGAGTTAATATGGGAAAAAAGTGTCTCCTCTCCACTGATGCTTTATCACCAATTCTTGTTTCAATAAAAACCCCAAATTTTCAAAACACATTTGTTATTAGGACGGAAAGTGAGGTGAACTGTTCTGAACAGGTGCACACTGCACAGACAGCAAAACAAATGTTACAGGGGTGATAACCCTTCCCTATGTTTTCCAAAAAGCTTAAAAATAGATTTTTTGGCTGGAGCTACACTTAAACAATGTACCTGTTCAAAATTACAAACAGATTCTACATAAGAACAAACCTACAGTCCCTGTCTTGTATGCACCGCCTGTATACGGCTGTTCAGAGTATATAGGGCCTTTTTTATTTTGTGTGTGGGGTTCCCCTTAATATCCATACAAGACCCAAAGGGGCTGGTAATGGGCTGGGGTAGGGGGGGGGGGGCTGTGATGGGGTAGCTATGCCATTTTTCTTAAAGATTTTCATCCATATTACCGGGACCAGACATTACATTAAAGCCGCAAGCAGTTTTAAATGGCTTTTTTTCCTTTAGAAATGTAATTTTGTGCAGGGACAGTTCTAAACATGGGAAACACGTGGCACTTCACAGGCATACTTTAGACACCCCCCAGGTACTATATTTAAAGGAATATTTTTTTCACTTTATGCATCATTAACCACTTCAATACAGGGCTTTTTGTACCTATTCAATACCGGGCCTATTTTGGCACTTCTCTCCTACATGTACAAATCATCATTCTTTTGCTAGAAAATTACTCAGAACCCCCAAACATTATATATTTTTTTTTAGCAGACACCCTAGGGAATAAAATGACGGTCATTGCAACATTTTTTCTTGCACAATATTTGCGCAATAATTTTTCAAACGCCTTTTTAAAAAAAAAATGGTTTCATGAATTAAAAAATAACAAAACAGTAAAGTTAGCCCAATTTTTTGGGAACATATGAAAAATAATGTTACGCCGAGTAAATAGATACCTAACATGTCACGCTTTAAAATTGCGCACACTCATGGAATGGCGCCAAACTTCGGTACTTAAAAATCTCCATAGGCGACGCTTTAATTTTTTTTACAGGTTACCAGGTTAGAATTACAGAGGAGGTCTAGTGCTAGAATTGTTGCACGCGCTCTAACGCACGCGGCGATACCTCACATGCGTGGTTTGAACGACGTTTACATATGTGGGCGACTTACGTGTGCATTCGCTTCTGATCGCGAGCTACCGGGGACAGGGGCGTTTTAATTTTTTTTTATTACTATTTATTTATTTTACTTATTTATTTATTTTTTTACAATGATTTTACTTTTTTTTTTTTTTGATCACTTTTATTCCTATTACAAGGAATGTAAACATCCCTTGTAATAGGAATGTGTGTGACAGGTTCTCTTTATTGAAAGATGCGGGGTCAATAAGACCCCACATCTCTCCTCCAGGCTGGAAAGCATGAGATCAGTGAAATTTTTTTCACTGATTTCATACTTACAGCCGCAATGGCGGCTTTGTTTACATTTGAGGACCCGGGCGTGACGTCATCACATCGCGCCCGGGCCTCCGACGATCATAGAGATGACTGCTGACCATCTGATCACCAGTCATCTCTATGCTCATAACGTGACTCCACCAACGATGCCGGAAGATTCGCTCCGGGTCCCCGATCGCACGGGGGAGCCCGGAGAAGCACCGGATGGCAGCGGGAGGGGGGGTCTCCCCTCCCACCGCCTATAAGAACGATCAAGCGGCAGAACCGCCGCTATGATCATTCTTATGGTGCACAGAATCGCCGGCACTTTCAAAGGATATCTGAATGATGCCTCTAGCTGCAGGCATCATTCAGATATCCCCCTACAAAGCCGAGGACGTCATATGATGTCCACCCAGGATGGGAGATCCCATCTGTGGACGTCATTTGTCTATGGCTGGGTAGGGAAGTGGTTAAAATGACTGCTCCCGAAAAACAGCAGTTTTTAAAACTTTTTTTTGGATTGATACATGTCCCCTGGTGCAGAACCCGGGTTCCCAAACCCTTTTTAGGACAATAACATGCATATTAGTCGTTATAAATAGCACTTTAGATTTCGAACGTTCGCATCCATTGTATTTAATAGGCTTCTAAAGTTTGTGCGAACTTTCGGTCCGTTCGCAGGTTCTGGTGCGAACCGAACCCGAGGGTGTTCGGCTCATCACTATTCCTAGATATGGAGTCCCTCCAGTCAAATGGGAAATTTTCTTTGAGTTGTGTCACTTATGGAGTTTGGAACGGAGACATTTAAAGCCAAGGATTTAGTGAAATTTACGTGAAGACCTGAAATGTGGCTGAAGTTATCGAAGAGGCGGCAAATGTTAGAGAGAGAGGTTATAGGGAAAGTAACAAATAAAAGCAGGTCATCCGCAAAAAGTGCGCATTTGTGTTGTTGTCATGGTCCGCATTTAACCCCTTGGATATCTGGGTGGTCCCTGACTGCTATGGCTAAGGTCTCTATCGCAATGGCAAATATCAATGGGGAAAGTGGGCAAGAGCCGCATCCTTAACAACCGATGAGCCAGCAACTGTCAGTGGGTTTTCCCTGCTGATAATTGAAAGTAAAAATAACTAATGCCAGTTGTGTACCACAGGAAAAAAACAAGCCAAAAATGGGCCCTCCCACTACGCTAAATGTAAATGGGCCCTAAAAGTGAACTCTGAGGCTCCATTTACATCTGTGTTTCTAAACGCATAGCAAATAGGGATGAGCTGAACACCCCCCAGTTCGGTTCCCATCAGAACATGCGAACAGGCAATAAATTTGTTTTGAACATCCGAACACTTTTAAAGTCCATGGGACACGAAAATGAAAAATTCAAGTGCTAATTTGAAAGGCTTATATGCAAGTTATTGTCATAAAAAGTGTTTGGGGACCCAGGTCCTGCCCCAGGGGACATGTATCAATGCAAAAAAAAGTTTTAAAAACGGCCGTTTTTTCGGGAGCAGTAATTTTAATAATGCTTAAAGTGAAACAATAAAAGTGAAATATTCGCTTTTTTCCCCCGTACTTAGAACTGTCCCTGCACAAAATGTAATTTCTGAAGGAAAAAAAGTAATTTAAAAGTACTCGCGGCTGTAATGAATTGTCGGCTCCCGGCAATACAGAGAAAAGTAATTGATAAAAAAAAAAATGCGTGGGGGTCCCCCCAAATTCAATTACTGGGCCCTTCAGGTCTGGTATGGATATTAAGGGGAACCCTGCGCCAAATATTTTTTTTTAAATGATGTGGGGTTCCCCCCAAATATCCATACCAGACCCTTCAGGACTGGTATGGATTTTAAGGGGAACTCTGCGCCAAATAAAAAAAAATGGCATGGAGTTCCTCCCAAAAATCCATACCAGACCCTTATCCGAGCACGCAACCTGGCAGGCTGCAGTAAAAGATTGGGGAGGAGAGAGCGCCACCCCCTCCTAAACCGTACCAGGCCACATGCCCTCAACATGGGGAGGATGCTTTGGGGTCTGTGGCCCCTCAAAGCACCATGTCCCCATGTTGGTGGGGACAAGGGCTTCATCCCCACAACCCTTTCCCGGTGGTTGTGGGGGTCTGCGGGCGGGGGGCTTATCGGAATCTGGAAAACCCTACTTTTTTTTTAAAATCAGAAAAGACGTTTATTGAAAAAACTATACAAAATTACAGTCATTCACAGTTCAAAGGAGGGAAGGCATAGTATAGGCACATCATAGAGCATTCCTTATACATAATGACCTTGATAAAAATACCATACACCTATACAAATTGTAGGCATATTCAAATACAGCTTTGAATTATAGTTCAACATCTGCATATAGTATTTCAGGACGAGTTACCAGAACTGTGAAAATTTAGTGCAAGAAAAACAAGAAAAGAAACAAACAGAAAACCAGACACAAAAAGAAAAGAAAAAAAAAAAACGTAAATAACAAAATGGAAAGCAAAATGAAATGCACATCCTCCCCTTAACCACTATAACAGGATCCATCCCAGCATCTCCAAACTGGACTATAGAAGGTTCAAGTATATCTGCCACATAATCATTATTCGTAATTAAATTAGGTCATACTTGTAGAAGTCTATCTTTCACCATTTGGGCTGGACCTAGGCCTGGGGTGTCCAACCAGGGTTGCCACATAGAGTAAAATTTTTTGGTAGCGTTCCTATGCTGGTACGTGATTTTTTCACGTATCAGTGTGTTATTAACCATTTCCACCCATCGTTCCCCTGTTGGTACTCTCGGAGTTATCCAGAGGCTCGCAATCAGTTTGCGAGCCACATAAAGCAACTGCAGTGTGACCATTCGGGGACAGGGATGGTATTTCCAAGGCCCCAAGCAGGCAAACGACAGGGTTGGGAAGTAGCGAAAATTGGAACACCCGGGATATAGTGGACAATACATAGTGCCGGTATCGGAATAGTTTCGGGCATTTCCACAACATATGTAATAAATCACCATCTTGTCTAACACATTTCGGGCATAATGCAGTGTCTCTGAAACCGCATTTATGTAATCTGGCTGGTGTCCTGTATATTCTGTGCAATAAGAATAGGTGTGACAGCTTGTGCGAGGCGGAAACTGACACCAACGGGGCAGAGGTTAAGCAGAGCTCCCATTGTTCCCCATCTATGTCCCAGGTCTTTTTCCCATCCCCTCCTACAAGGAAGTTTAGAAGCATCATGCGTGGAGCACAGTAACGGAGAGTATACTCTCAAAATCATCCCCTTCCTATCAGTCGCCAGCAACACATCAGACATCAGAGGGTGTGTGACCGGTGCAAATGAGAATATACGGCTTTCACTGTGAATTGCATGTCTAAGCTGCAGAAATCTATAGAATTGGGTTCTATCCAGGGCAAACTCCGTTTGTAGGTCAGCAAAAGACCTAAAGACAGTGCCGGTAAACAGTTGAGATATGTAAATAATACCCAAGCCTTCCCAGGATTGGAAGTCCTTAAGTTTAAAAAGTTCTTTGTAGTACCTATTTCTCCAGATGGGCGCAAAAGTGCATGTGCATGTGCCCTTAATTTTTAAAATAGATCTGGTATACTTCCACAACGTGTTCAACAATAAGATCGTGGGAAGAGTTTGTGTTAGGTGTGTAAAGCCCTCATCCAAATACGATAGGGCTGTCATTGCAGAGCCGTCCGGTATTATTAATAGTCTAATGGAATCAGTAAGATCCACCTCACCCCAATAGGCCAAGTGTTGAATCTGGGCAGCAATAAAGTAATACCTAGCATGTGGGACTGCCAGGACTCCCTGATCTTTAGCCAATTGCAAAGTGTGGAGGCTAATCCTAGCCGACTTGGTGCCCCAGATCAAGTTTCTAAATTGAGCATCTATTTGTGAAAACCATGTGTGTGGGATCCAGATGGGGGAGTTATGGAAAACATAGAGTAATTGAGGGGCCCACACCATCTTAATCAGGTTCCTTCTTCCTGCAACCGTGAGAGGGAGTTTTATCCATGCCGAGCATTTGTGTCTGAACTTACGGAGTAAGGGGACTAGGTTCAGGGCAAGATATTGACTCGGGTCAGGGGTCACCTGAATGCCCAAGTACCGGAATTCATTGACTATGATTATGTCCCTGGCACAGTCTGGTATTGGGTTAGTCAAGGGGTCTAGAGGCATCAACACTGATTTCTTCCAGTTAATATTAAATCCTGACAATTCACCAAAGTCAGCAATCAAACTCATCACATGCTTCAGGGAATTACCAGTGTCTCCCAAATAAAGTAATGTGTCATCAGCATATAAGGAGATAACGTCTTGAATGGGGCCTCTATGAAAACCGACTATGTTCTGTGACGTCCTGACATGTATGGCCAAGGGTTCCAGGGCCAAGACAAAAAGCAGGGGCGACAAAGGGCACCCCTGCCTTGTGCCCCTGTACAGCCAGAACGAGTTAGATATGTTACCATTGATACGCATTCTCGCCGATGGGGAGCTATATAACAATTGGACCCACTTTAAAAAAGAAGGCCCCACCCTGAATTTAGTCAGCACCTCCCAGAGATAGGGCCATTCCACGCTATCAAACGCTTTAGCAGCATCCAAAGAGAAGATAGCCCTATTACCTGTATTGTCCGTGGGTATTTGTAGGTTAAGGAAAAGCCATTGCAGGTTCTGAGAGGTGGACCTGGTTGGAATAAAACCTGATTGATCCCTGTGAACCACCGTTTGAATACATTTAGCCAGCCTATTTGCAAGAACCCGTGCCAGGTGTTTAATATCAAAATTAAGTAGCGAGATAGGTCTATAAGAGTCCGGTGCTAGAGCATCTTTACCTGGTGTGAGGGGGTTAGCTCGGCAGCGGGTGTGTGTGACCCCCGGGATGGGCTCCCCACACAAAAACAGGCCCAGCAAACGGAGGTTGTGGTTTTCAAAATCAAAAAGGTGCGGTTTATTTTCTATTTACAGTGACAAAACACAGCAAAGCAAAAGAAACATAAATAAAATAAATCCTGGTCAACTTGACCTCTGACTAAACATACAGGTTTCCTAACTAACAACTGGGATCAGCCTAGTGCTGTCCTAGTCCCTAAGTCCCTGGTTTTAAATGTCCAAGCAAATAGCCACACAGGCTTTGTCTCACCGCACAGGGGTTCACTCTCCCTAGACAGTCCACACAGGTCTGGGTCCAGGCATGAGCTAACACCTAATGAATCTGGGAGTTCTTATAGAGGCCTAAATGAGCTGACAAGCTTCAGCTGGTCTCATCAACTCCCTGTCTGCACGACGCCCCACACTCTCCCTAGAGGTATGAGTCATCCATGAGCCCACTAGCCTCAGCTGGGCTTATACAACTCTCCACCTAGTTGTATAAGTCGGCGTAAAGCCTGAATCTGGGCGAAATATATCTACCCCCCTGGATGCAACCAGGTGACTTTACCTTCCTGCTGTCACATACCCCCCCCTCTTGTTTTAACCTCGGGGTTGGAACACCAGCAATCAGGCATTCATGTACTCGAGACAAAGCATCCACATTCCCCATTTGAACGCCAGGGCGATGCTTTACTGTGAAGTTGAATTCCTGGAGGGCCAGGAACCACCTATTCACTCTTCTATTTGTTTCCTTGTTTTGAGCCATCCACTTTAACGGAGCGTGATCCGTAACCATGTCAAAGTGCCTACCTAGCAGGTAGTACCGAAGGGAATCTAGAGCCCACTTCACCGCTAAACACTCCTTTTCAACGGTGGCGTAATTTACCTCATGGGACTTCAACTTCCTGCTGAGGTAAATGACTGGGTGCTCTTCCCCGTTCCAGACCTGGGACAATACTGCTCCTAACCCCACATCTGACGCATCACTTTGTACGACAAAGTCTTTAGAGAAGTCGGGTGAGTACAACACTGGCTGGCTACATAAGGCTTGTTTCAAGAATTGGAATGCTGCCTCAGCCTCGGGGGTCCATTTAATCATGACCGACCCTTTCCCCTTCGTCAGGTTGGTTAGGGGCACAGCCTTAGAAGCAAAGTGGGGAATGAATCGCCGATAATACCCAGCGATTCCCAGAAAGGCTCGTACCTGCTTCTTGCTGTTGGGACGTGGCCAACTCTGGATGGCCTCGACTTTGTTGAGTTGGGGTTTTATTACTCCCCTCCCAATGGTGTACCCAAGATATTTGGCCTCCTCCTGCCCAATGGTACACTTCTTGGGGTTAGCCGTAAACCTCGCTTCCCGAACAGAGTCCAGGACTGCTTGCACTTTTGGCAGATGTGAGGCCCAATCTGTGCTATGGACAATTACGTCATCCAGGTAAGCCGCAGCATACTTCCGATGGGGCCTCAGCATCTGGTCCATTTTCCGCTGGAATGTGGCCGGCGCATTCTGTAACCCGAACGGCATTCTTTTATATTGGAACGCCCCGTCTGGGGTTACAAATGCGGTTTTCTCTTTGGCCGACTTGGCCAGGGGGATTTGCCAATACCCTTTTGTGAGGTCAAGAGTCGTCATGTATCGGGCTGTTCCCAGCCGGTCGATCAACTCATCTATTCGTGGCATGGGGTAGGTGTCAAATTTTGTAACTTTGTTCAACTGACGAAAATCGTTACAAAATCGCCAGCTCCCATCCGGTTTAGGCACCAACACAATGGGACTAGACCAATCACTTTGGGACTCCTCTATCACCCCTAAGTTCAGCATTTTCTGTACTTCCTCCCGTATTGCCTCCCGTCGGGCCTCTGGGATCCGATAGGGTTTTAACTTCACCCTTTCACCGGGCGGGGTAATGATGTCATGCTCTACCCCAGATGTTTGTCCCGGCAGCTCAGAGAATACCTCCTTGTTGCGAAGCACAAACTCCTTAACCTCCTGTTGTTGGGGTTGTGACAAGGTGGCTGCTATTCCAACCTCAGGAATCACGCAACCAGTTTGAGCTGGTGACCAAGTGTCTGCGACTAGGGACTCTCTATCCCTCCAGGCTTTCAACAGATTAACGTGATAGATCTGTTCGGGCTTTCGCCTTCCTGGTTGTCTGACCTTGTAATTCACTTTGCTCACTTTTTCCATTATCTCATAGGGGCCTTGCCATTTGGCAAGGAATTTACTTTCAACCGTAGGGACAAGTACCAGTATCCTATCCCCCGGGGAAAAGGTACGGGTCTTGGCTCCACGGTTGTACACTCTCTGCTGTGCTAACTGCGCTTGGGCCAAATGTTCCTTCACGATGGGCATTACCTGTGCAATTCGGTCTTGCATCAGGGCGATATGCTCAATCACACTCCTGTGGGGAGAACTCTCACTTTCCCAAGTTTCCTTGGCAATATCCAACAGCCCTCTTGGGTGTCTCCCATACAGTAACTCAAAGGGGGAGAATCCCGTAGAGGATTGGGGCACCTCCCTAATAGCAAACATCAGATAAGGAAGTAGACAGTCCCAATCCTTTCCATCTCTATCCACCACTTTCTTCAACATTTGTTTTAGGGTTTTGTTGAATCTTTCAACCAGCCCATCGGTTTGGGGGTGATACACAGATGTACATAATTGCGTCACTTTGAACAATTTACACAGCTCCTTCATAACCCGGGACATAAAGGGTGTACCTTGGTCCGTAAGCAGTTCTTTACAAATACCCACCCGGCTAAACACAAGAGATAGCTCTTTGGCTATGGTTTTGGCCGAGGTATTTCGGAGAGGGATCGCTTCTGGATAACGGGTGGCATAGTCCATTATAACTAATATGTACTGGTGCCCCCTAGCGGACTTGATTATAGGCCCTACCAAATCCATGGCGATCCTCTCAAACGGGACCTCAATGATGGGTAGAGGGACCAGCGGGCTACGGAAATGTGGCATCGGGGCCGACCTCTGACACACAGGGCAGGAGGAACAATAATTTTCTATGTCCTTCATCACCCCCGGCCAATAGAATCTCTGTAATACCCTCTCTCGGGTTTTCTCTGTCCCCAGATGACCTCCAAGAATGTGCCCATGGGCCAACTCCAACACCAACTTCCTGTAAGGTTTGGGCACCACAAGCTGCTCAACGGTTTCTTCTGCCCTTTTTGCCACCCGATACAGTAGGTCCTTCTCTACGCTGAAGTATGGGTAAGTGCAGGTATTATCTGGGTTCACTAACTCGCCATCTATTTTCACTACGTTTTCCCGTGCCTTTATTAGGGCGGGGTCTTTCAACTGTTCTGTGGCAAAGTTTTCCCTGTGAACCTCAAGATCAGAAAACTCCACAGACGGTAGGTTTTCGTCTGAGGAGGTGGGCTCCTCTCCAGTTTCTTGAGTCTCCCCTGCCAATACTGATAAGGGAAATTCCGGAGAGTCCTCACCACTCTCAGGGGAGTTCTGGCTATCACATTCCTGGTACATAGGGGCACCAGTGGGGGGCTCAGGATCATCCCACAGTTCCCAGAACTTCGGAAAATCCCTTCCCACAATGGCGTCATGCGGTAACTGAGATACTAAGCCCACTGGATGAGAGAGGGTACCTCTGGGGGTCTCGAAACACACTGTAGTCACTGGATACTCTCGGGTGTCCCCATGCACACAAATAACAGCTACCTTGCTATTCCCAAAGACCTCTGTTTTAACTAACTCAGCCTTTATCAGGGTCACAAGGCTACCTGAATCCAGCAATACCACAACATTTCTACCATTAACACACATTTTGCATAAATGTTTCTCAGTTCCTCGAATGGCAGTGCATGCGAATGTCGCACACAGCGACTGACGTCTGCCCGTCAGAAAGTCACACTGCATGGGTTCCTCCACAACCGGGCAATTGGCTGCAATATGTCCCGCTTGCCGGCAGCGGTAGCAAACGATCCTTCTTGCCGCCTCTTGAGCCGCTGATTTCCCAGGCTGTTCTCGCCAAACTTGGGGTAGAGCTCCCACCCTCTCACTCTCTCCACCCTCACCCCTTGGAATCCTCTTATCCGCCCCTGGGGATGGTCTGGTCTTAGGGTGGAAAGTCCGAGTGTCTCTGGAAGAGGCCGTCAGGTTCTCTGTAGCCAAGTATTTCTCCACACGATCCACAAGACCATCGGCCGTCTCTGGGTCTCCATGGCTTACCCACTTTTGGATGGCAGTAGGAAGAGCTCTCAAAAACCGATCCATTACAACACGTTTCACAATCTTTGGTGCGGACAAAGTCTCTGGCTGTAGCCACTTTCTGCTCAGGTGAATGAGATCATACATTTGAGACCTGGGGGGTTTTCCAAGCTGGAAAGTCCAGTTATGCACACGCTGAGCCCGGACAGCCTGGGTGACACCCAGCCTTGCCAAAATTTCAGCTTTTAGCATCACATAGTCTTTTGCTTGGTTAGGCTCTAGGTCATAGTAAGCTTTCTGCGATTCACCAGTTAACAGAGGAGCCACCAGTCCAGCCCACTGCTCCTCAGGCCACTTTTCTCTTTCAGCGGTCCTTTCAAATGTGGTCAAAAATACCTCTGGATCATCCTCTCCAGTCATTTTTGTCAATAAACGACTCACCCCAAAGGATGCGGTATTAGTGGGACGGCTTTCCTCACTGGTCTGCGGACGTTGCTGCATTACTGCTTCCATCTGTTGTTGTAGTCTCTGCTCTTGCTTCTGCAACAGGTCTATGAAGCGGGCCTCAGATTGCTGCTGGGCTTGTTGCTGAGCCTCCAGACTCTGTTGCAAAGTTGCGTTTGTCTGCTGCTGGGCTGCAAGGCTCTGTTGATGAGCTTGCTGCTGGGCTGCGAAGTTCTGTTGTTGAGCTGCAAGGCTCTTTTGCAAACCTGCATTTGTCTGCTGTTGATTGGCATTTGCTAGAGCCAGCTGCTTCAGTATCTCCTCCATGCTGGCTTAAAAAAAAACTGCCACTGGTTCTCCACCAACTGTGAGGGGGTTAGCTCGGCAGCGGGTGTGTGTGACCCCCGGGATGGGCTCCCCACACAAAAACAGGCCCAGCAAACGGAGGTTGTGGTTTTCAAAATCAAAAAGGTGCGGTTTATTTTCTATTTACAGTGACAAAACACAGCAAAGCAAAAGAAACATAAATAAAATAAATCCTGGTCAACTTGACCTCTGACTAAACATACAGGTTTCCTAACTAACAACTGGGATCAGCCTAGTGCTGTCCTAGTCCCTAAGTCCCTGGTTTTAAATGTCCAAGCAAATAGCCACACAGGCTTTGTCTCACCGCACAGGGGTTCACTCTCCCTAGACAGTCCACACAGGTCTGGGTCCAGGCATGAGCTAACACCTAATGAATCTGGGAGTTCTTATAGAGGCCTAAATGAGCTGACAAGCTTCAGCTGGTCTCATCAACTCCCTGTCTGCACGACGCCCCACACTCTCCCTAGAGGTATGAGTCATCCATGAGCCCACTAGCCTCAGCTGGGCTTATACAACTCTCCACCTAGTTGTATAAGTCGGCGTAAAGCCTGAATCTGGGCGAAATATATCTACCCCCCTGGATGCAACCAGGTGACTTTACCTTCCTGCTGTCACACTGGTTTTAATAGTACCACTATTAGGGCCTCATTCATAGAGGGTGGGAGAAATCCAGTTTCAAAAGCTCTATTATAAACTTTCAGAAGATTCGGAAGTAATTGTGAGGCATAACGTCTATAAATCTCAGGCGGCAAGCCATCGGCTCCAGGTGCCCGTCCATTTTGTGCATGGGCCAGCGCCTCTAGAAGCTCTTCCTCAGTCAAAAGAGCATTAAGTGTACTAGCATCTGAAGCAGATAGGCAGGGGATGGGATATTTATCTAGGAAAGATCTAAGGTCCTCCACGGAGGGATGTACCTTGGACGTATAAACATCTTGGAAGAAGGTTTTAAAAACATCTATAATATCCTGTGTAGAGTAACACGTGGCACCCTGAGTATCTCTAATTGCTACTATGTGTGAAGGGGGTTGCTGTGACTTGGATAATAATGCTAACATATGACCCGTGTTCTCTCCTTCCTTGAAGTGTCGCTGTTGCAGAAAGAACCGTTTGTTCTCGGCCAATTGCAACGATAAATGTGTGAGCAGGGATTGAGATGCCAACCAAGATCTCCTAGTATCATCAGTAGGGTTTGCTATATAGGATGCTTCCGAGCGTTGCGCTTCAGCAATGACTAAATTATCCCATTCCTTAGTGCTTGTTTTAACTTGAGATATCTCCCTAATAAGTTGTCCCCACAAGTAGGCTTTGGCCGTCTCCCAGACCGTATCCACATCTGCTGAACCTAAATTATAGCTAAAAAAATCCTTCAAGAGGGCCGATATCGGATCAGGAGTTGGTAGGAGAGACAGCCAAAAAGGGTTAAGTTTCCAAAACCCATTGCCCCTGAGTGCACCTACCCTTAGGTCTACGGATAGAGGAGAATGATCCGAAACCTGTCTCGCGTGGTATTGGGAGGAGTCTACCAACGGCAGAAGAAGTTCATTGCCCAATCCCATGTCAATACGTGACAACCCACCCATCGAAGCTGATTGACAAGAATAAATCCTAACATCAGGGTTATGCATCCTCCAAACATCCGTAAGGCCCATTTCAGATAAAAGTCGAGCAAACGGTGTAGGCCCAGTTTGCTTCTGTGGACCCGTAAAAATATGGGCACTCAGCTTATCCTTCTCATAATCAATAAAATTATTAAAGTCCACGAGGACCAGTAAAGGTATGCCCGGGAAGCGGGACACAATATCCGCTAAAGTTTTAAGAGGGCCGGATGAGAATGGAGGGGGAATGTACAACCCAGCTAGCATACATTTTGTTCCATAAAGGGAGCAGAAAATAAATATATAATGACCATCCGGGTCTATTTTGCTATCAAACAAAGTAAACTGTGCACCTCTTCTAATGAGGATACTCACCCCCCTCGAGTACACCGAGTATGTGGCATGGTACTGGTGACAAAACTGTCTTTGTGCAAAGAAAGGTGTAGGCGTCGAGGGGAGGTGAGTCTCCTGTAAGCAGATCACCTCAGCATCCAGGCGCTTGACTGTGCGCAGCACAGCCAAACGTTTAACCGGGCTATTAAGACCCCGGACATTCTAGGACATCACTCTAGTCAGCTTAGACATTTCAGTAAGTATTTAGTATAAGTGAAGGCATGCGCCATAAGTACTACACAGTTCAATGATATCGATTTAGGGAATAATGCAACAGAAATACCCAACTCAGCAGCAAGAAAGAAGTAGGGGTTCATTGTCCATAAACAGCAATCAGTATGACACGTGGCATTAGTAGACATACGGGGAGTAGTAGCAGAAATTAACGGCAAAAGGGCCATCAGGGAGGACATGTTGAAAAAATACAGAAATAAGAGAAAAAAATGAAAATAAAAACAAAAGCAGTAACCAAAAAAAACAACTGAGAAAGTAAGCAGTAGACCAACAGGGCCTTAGCGATCCGTCTCAGGGCAACTAAAGGCCTGAACCAGGCCATCCGTGGGGGCAACAGTGGAAGTGCACAGCAGTGTCATAAAAACTTCTCCACAGCAGGTAACAAGAACAAAAAGAAAATTTTGTGACTGTGTGTATTGGAACTTCTCCCACCTAACGAGGATACCCAGAGAGGGAATAGAAATCAGCATTCAAAACCGTCCGGAGCTTGTTACGGTGGAATGTGGCGTCTGTTGCGAGCCTCCTGGATTGATTGTTCCTCTCGGTCCAGCCATTGCATGGCCGCAGCAGGATTATCAAAGAAGTGAACAGATCCCAGAGCCTCCACTCTCAGACGCGCAGGGTAAAGCATAGCATATTTCAGATCTAGACTCCTGAGCCACTTCTTGACATCATTGAATTTAGCCCTATGCTTCTGCAGATCAGCAGAGAAATCGGGGAAAAGAGACACTTTTGCATTATCAATCTTAAGGGCTGCAGGTTTCATTCTAGCATTATACAGGATAGCGTCTCTGTCTCTGTAATGAAGAAGCTTGAACAGAAAGGGACGAGGGGGGGCCCCTGGTTGTGGGGGCCTTGGTGGAACTCTGTCCGCTCCACAGAGAACATAGGGGAGAACACCTCCTTGCCAAACCCAGTAATAAGCCACTTTTCGAAAAATTCCACAGGGTTTTTCCCTTCAATCTTTTCAGGCAGACCTATGGCTCTCACATTATTCCTTCTCATTCTGTTCTCTAAATCTTCCAATCGGGCAGTGTGTTGGGAAGCAAGGTGATTATTATGCGTGAGATCTCTCTGCATAGGCCCCATATCATCTTCTATGGAGCTTACTCTCCCTTCTAAGACGGCTGTTCTTTCCCTCAATTTGTGGGCATCATGTCTTAGGAACGTGATCTCAGCCTTCATCCCCTTAAGCTCAGCAGTCAGGGCGGCCAGAGAGATATTGCTGGTGGTAACCGCAGCAAATATATCCCGCAGTGTGGGTTCAGCCCCATTCTCCGGAGGGCTGGAGGGCATGTGAGGCCTAGTGCCAGTGTTCTCAGGGGTACTCATTGTGTCCCAGGAAAAACCAGTGCCATGTCCATCCTCCAGCGGCACAGTATCATCAGCCTCAGAGAGACCTCCGGATGAATCCTCCGGTGTACTGGTGGAGGCAGTAGGGTCTGTGGAGAGCGGCATGGAGAACAGCTTCTTGGCGCCCTCCCTGTGCTTCTCTTTAGCTAGTCCGGGACGGAGAGAGCTTTTTTGCAGCAGACATCTGGCGGATTCGACACCGATATAAGGTAAGGCTATACTCTGGAGGCCCTCCGATACCCGGCAGACTGATTGCGGCAGTTTTTAGAGTAGATTCCCAGGAGATTAGGTCGGATTCTCGGCGGAGAGAAGTGGGACACGTCCGGTTACATCCGATGCCTGGCCACGCCCCCTGGAAAACCCCCTTTAACAAGGGGGACCCCCAGATCCCGCCCCCCCTATGTGAATTGGTAAGGGGTACATTGTACCCCTACCATTTCACAAAGAAAGTGTAAAAAAAAATAAAAAAACACAAAGACACAGTGGGATAAGTCTTGTATTAAAAAATAAAAAAAAAAATTATAAAAAAAGATCCCAGCGGTGGTAATCCACTCTTGATCTCCACTCCAGTGATGTCGGTATCCAGCGACGGATGATCTGCAGGCTCCAGCGATGATGTCCAGCGAGGAACAGCACACGGTCCTGTCACCCCGGGAATGATGTCGCAGCAGTCTGACAGGTCTTATGTAGCTGAGGACGGGGGCCACCCGTCACATGACCCTGTCCCCCTCTGACACAAGGGGAAACCCGGGCTTTCCCAGTGACGTGCGGGTGACACCGCCCCCTCTGATGCAAGGGTAAACCTGCGCTACATCAGAGGGGGGTGGGGTCACCCGTCACGTCTCCGGTGGAGACAGGACCGTGTGCTGTTCCTCGCTGGACATCATTGCTGGAGCCTGCAGATCATCTATTGCTGGATACTGACATCACTGGAGTGGAGATCGAGAGTGGATTACCACCGCTGGAATCTTTTTTTTATTATTTTTTTATTTTTATTTTTAATAAAGGACTTATCCCAACTGAGTCTGTGTTTTTTTTTTTTTTTTTTTTACACTTTCTGTGTGAAATGGTAGGGGTACAATGTACCCCTTACCAATTCACATAGGGGGGTTGGATCTGGGGGTCCCCTGTTAAAGGGATCTTCCAGATTCTGATAAGCCCCCCGCCCGCAGACCCCCACAACCACCGGGCAAGGGTTGTGGGGATGAGGCCCTTGTCCCCATCAACATGGGGACATGGTGCTTTTGGGTCCAGACCCCAAAGCATCCTCCCCATGTTGAGGGCATGGGGCCTGGTATGGTTCAGGAGGGGGGGCACTCTCTCGTCCCCCTCTCTTTTCCTGCGGCCTGCCAGGTTGCGTGCTCGGATAAGGGTCTGGTATGAATTTTTGGGGGGAACTTCACGCCATTTGTTTTTTATTCGGCGCGGAGTTCCCCTTAAAATCCATACCAGTCCTGAAGGGTCTGGTATGGATATTTGGGGGGAACCCCACATCATTTTAAAAAAAAATTGGCGCAGGGTTCCCCTTAATATCCATACCAGACCTGAAGAGCCCGGTAATTGAATTTGGGGGGACCCCCACGCATTTTTTTTTTATCAATGACTTTCAATTACTTTTCTCTGTATTGCCGGGAGCCGACAATTCATTACAGCCGCTAGTACTTTTAAATTACTTTTTTTACTTCAGAAGTTACATTTTGTGCAGGGACAGTTCTAAGCACGGGAAACAAGAGCTACTTTACAGGCATACTATACACACCTCCCAGGTACGAAATTTAAAGGAATATTTCACTTTTATTGTATCACTTTAAGCATTATTAAAATCACTGCTCCCGAAAAAACTGCAGTTTTTAAAACAATTTTTTTTATTGATACATGTCCTCTGGAACAGGACCCGGGTCCCCAAACACTTTTTATGACAATAACTTGCATATAAGCCTTTAAAATTAGCACTTTAAATTTCTCCCATAGACTTTTACAGGGTGTTCCGCGGCTTTTCGAATTTGCCGCGAACACCCCAAATTTTTCGCTGTTCGGTCAACGGGCGAAAAGGCAATGTTCGAGTCGAACATGAGTTTGACTCGAACTCGAAGCTCATCCCTAATAGCAAACATAGGAAAAGAAAATGTGCGCTTTGCTATGTGTTTCATAAACATAAGATTGCAAATGCACCAAAATGCACGGCAAAAAAATGCACCACGCTCCACTTTAAAAAAATGTTCTGAAGCTTCTTTGGGGTGATTGTTGAGCATAAGCCAGCCAATTCAAGTGATGGGCTGCACTATGAGTGATGAGCAGGAATGTTCCAAAAACCCCAAAGAAAAAAAACATGTGTCTCCATCCACACTCTCCTATGTACTTGTTTAAAGCTGGCCATACACTATGCAATTCAATTGTACAATCTCTGAACAATTTTCTTTAGAGTTACCAAAACTATGGGATTGGAGGATCCACCTAAACAATCTATCAAGTTGTATCAAATCAGACAGGTCCTTGCACTACATAGCTAATGGTAGATCTAAAAGAGATTGTACAATCATATTGTAATGTATATGGTCACTAGGGATGAGCTCGGTGTTCAAGGCGAACATACGTTCGAATCGAACATCGGCTGTTCGATCGTTCGGCGAACATCAAACGATTTGGGCCGTTTGCGCCAAATTTGAGTGATGCGAACGGCCCACAATACACTGCGCCATCGCAGTGCAATCCCAGCGCTGTGATTGGCCAAGCATGCACTGTGACCCTGCATGCTTGGCCAATCACAGCGCCGGCAGCTAGGAGAGCCATAATTGGCCACAAGCAGGATGCCTGTGGCCAATTATAGCTCAGGGGGTTTAGCACACGCCCCACACTATAAAAGGCCGCCAGCGCGGCGGCCTTGTGTAGTGTGTTCCGGCGCAGGGAAAGAGAAGGATAGGCAGGGACAGTGTGATATTCTTTGTGCTATTGTTGTGTGCAGGGAGAGAGAAGGATAGACAGGGAGAGTGTCAATGTCATATTCTTTGCTAAACCTTGTGTGCAGGGAGAGAGAAGGATAGGCAGGGAGAGTGTCAGTGTCATATTCTTTGATAAACCTTGAGTGCAGGGAGAGAGAAGGATAGGCAGGGGACAGTGTCAGTGTCATATTCTTTGCTAAACCTTGTGTGCAGGGAGAGAGAAGGATAGGCAGGGAGAGTGTCAGTGTCATATTCTTTGATAAACCTTGTGTGCAGGGAGAGAGAAGGATAGGCAGGGGACAGTGTCAGTGTCATTGTTGCTAAGCCTCCTGCACAGTATACACCTGAAGTTAGCCCTGATTGCTGTGTTTTCCTGGTGTGTTACACTAACAGGCATTTGCAGTACTTAGGCCGCTTACACACAGCCGGTTTTCTTGTCAAGAAACGACAAGAAAACTGCCGTGAGAGCTTTCTTGTCGAGAAAACCGGCCGTGTGTACGCGGCTGACAAGGTTTATCGTCAAGAAAACTTGGCAGAATCTCAACGAGAAAAAAGACGACCTACGGTCTTTTTTCTCGTCGGGAGTCTCGTCGGCATGTTTCTCGACGAGAAACCCGAGCGTGTGTACACTTACCTGTCGTCGTGGAAACCCACGCATGCTCAAAATGACTTTGACGCATGCGCGGTAGCTTCCTAGGCATAGGTAGGGTGTAGCAAGATGGCGGCGACGGCATCGAATGTGACGAGCGCACGCTCGTCGTAGTTGATGAGGTCACTGCGTTCGTTCCATTCAAAAGAACGGCGGTTCTTTTTGAATGGAGCGTGTGTACACTCGGCCGAGACAAGTTTCTTGTCAAGATTCTCGTCAGGAAAAACGATGTTTTCTTCCTGACGGGAATCTCGGCCGTGTGTACAGGGCTTGACAGCGGGCGGAGTGTGCCTCCTGCACATTATACACCTGAAGCTAGCCCGTATTGCTGTGTTTTCCTGGTGTGTTACACCAACAGGCATTTGCAGCACTTACAGCAGGCGTAGTGTGATTCCTGCAAAATATACTCCTGAAGCTACGCCTTATTGCTGTGTTTTCCTAGTGTGTTACACCAACAGGCATTTGCAGCACTTACAGCAGGCGTAGTGTGATTCCTGCAAAATATACTCCTGAAGCTAGCCCATATTGCTGTGTTTTCCTGGTGTGTTACACCAACAGGCATTTGCAGCACTTGCAGCAGGCGTAGTGTGATTCCTGCAAAATATACTCCTGAAGCTAGCCCGTATTGCTGTGTTTTCCTGGTGTGTTACACCAACAGGCATTTGCAGCACTTACAGCAGGCATAGTGTGATTCCTGCAAAATATACTCCTGAAGCTAGCCCGTATTGCTGTGTTTTCCTGGTGTGTTACACCAACAGGCATTTGCAGCACTTACAGCAGGCGTAGTGTGATTACTGCAAAATATACACCTGAAGCTAGCCCGTATTACTGTGTTTTCCTGGTGTGTTACACCAACAGGCATTTGCAGAACTTACAGCAGGCGTAGTGTGATTCCTGCAAAATATACTCCTGAAGCTAGCCCGTATTGCTGTGTTTTCCTAGTGTGTTACACCAACAGGCATTTGCAGCACTTGCAGCAGGCGTAGTATGATTCCTGCAAAATATACTCCTGAAGCTAGCCCGTATTGCTGTGTTTTCCTGGTGTGTTACACCAACAGGCATTTGCAGCACTTACAGCAGGCGTAGTGTGATTCCTGCAAAATATACTCCTGAAGCTACGCCTTATTGCTGTGTTTTCCTAGTGTGTTACACCAACAGACATTTGCAGCACTTACAGCAGGCGTAGTGTGATTACTGCAAAATATACACCTGAAGCTAGCCCGTATTTCTGTGTTTTCCTGGTGTGTTACACCAACAGGCATTTGCAGCACTTACAGCAGGCGTAGTGTGATTCCTGCAAAATATAATCCTGAAGCTAGCCCGTATTGCAGTGTTTTCCTGGTGTGTTACACCAACAGGCATTTGCAGCACTTACAGCAGGCGTAGTGTGATTCCTGCAAAATATAATCCTGAAGCTACGCCTTATTGCTCTGTTTTCCTAGTGTGTTACACCAACAGGCATTTGCAGCACTTACAGCAGGTGTAGTGTGCTTCCTGCAAAATATACTCCTGAAGCTACACCTTATTGCTCTGTTTTCCTAGTGTGTTACACCAACAGGCATTTGCAGCACTTACAGCAGGTGTAGTGTGCTTCCTGCAAAATATACTCCTGAAGCTACGCCTTATTGCTCTGTTTTCCTAGTGTGTTACACCAACAGGCATTTGCAGCACTTACAGCAGGCGTAGTGTGATTCCTGCAAAATATACACCTGAAGCTAGCCCGTATTGCTGTGTTTTCCTCGAGTGTTACACCAACAGGCATTTGCAGCACTTACAGTGGGCGTAGTGTGCTTCCTGCAAAATATACTCCTGAAGCTAGGCCTTATTGCTGGTTTTCCCATCTCCCTGCAGGCCATTAGAATGTCTGGAAGGCAAACAAGGAGAGGCAGACAGTCAGGAGCCAATAAAAGAGGGCAAGTAGGCTCTGTGTCTAGAGACAACAGTGCTGGTCGTGGACGCGGTGCATCGCCATCAGCACGTGGCCATGGGACACGCTTGTCCTTCTTTTCGGCAGCTGGACATGTTGAGCCGCATCATGCCGAAGACTTGGTAGAGTGAATGACCAAGCCCTCCTCATCCTCCTCATCCTCTCTCACCCAGGCTCAGGGTACTGGCAAAGCAGCTGCCAAAGCGTCCTCTTCCCTGGTATCAATGTCATCATCAATCACTCCTTCCCTAGACCCACCATGTCCTCCTGAGGAGTCCCCCGAACTGTTTGAGCACAGTGTTGGGTACATGCTCGAGGAGGATGCCCAGCGTTTCGAAGGGTCTGATGATGATACCCAGCTAGAGGAAGGCAGTAGCGTGAGAGCAGAGAGAGGGGATGCTCAAGAAGGACACCAATCTGGCAGTCATGTTCCAGCAGCTGCAGCATACTGCCAGATTGGCTCCAGTGATGAGGAGGGAGGGGATGATGAGGTCACTGACTCCACGTGGGTGCCTAATAGGAGAGAGGAGGAGGAGGAGGATGAGGAGGAGGCACATCTCCAACGAGGCAGGATGCCCTCGGGGGGGGCCAGCGTAAGGGCAGCACACCGACGGAATCACACCGCAGAGCTCCGCCTGTGCAGGGCGCTGCCTCTGCCCGTTATTCAAAAAGTTCTTTGGTGTGGGCCTTTTTTGAGTCGAGTGCTTTAGATCGCACAGCTGCTGTTTGCAACATATGTCTCAAGCGTATATCGCGTGGCCAAAACATCAGCCGCTTGGACACCACATGCTTGACCAGACATATGTTGACCTGCCATGCAGCTCGTTGGCAAGCCTACCTTAAAGACCCACACCAAAGAACAAAGCGGACCTCTCCTTGCACTGCATCAGCTGGGATCTCCAACCCCACTATACCTTCAGTCCTCTCTGAAACCTGCACTGAGAGGAATGAAGGTGTAGAATTAGGTGTGTCACAGCCAAGTACTTGCGGGCACTCTGCTAGCAGTACACTGACATCCGATTCTAGCAGGCAAATTTCCCTGCCCCAGCTGCTGGACCGTCGAAAGAAGTTCACTCCCAGCCATCCACATGCCCAGCTATTGAATGCTAGCTTGGCTAAATTGCTAGCGCTTCAACTGCTGCCTTTTCAGTTGGTAGACTCGGCCCCCTTCCGTGAGTTTGTGCAATGTGCGGTTCCTCAGTGGCAGGTTCCCAAACGCCACTTTTTCTCACAGAAGGTGATTCCGGCTCTCTACTGGCATGTGGAAGGCAATGTCTTGGCCTCGCTGGACAGGGCGGTCAGCGGTAAGGTGCATATTACCGCTGACTCATGGTCCAGCAGGCATGGACAGGGACGTTACCTTTCTTTCACGGCCCATTGGGTCACTCTTTTGGCAGCTGGGAAGGATGCAGGACAAGGTGCAGTAGTGTTGGAGGTTGTTCCGCCGCCACGCCTCCAAAATGCTACTATTGGTTATGACACACCTCTCTCCTCCACCCCCTCCTCTTCTTCTTCCTTCATGGCCTCTTCCTGTGCTTTGTCCTCGGAACCAGCGGTGCTCCGTAGGCGTTCAAGGGGCTACGCAAGTACGCAGGCAAAAAGATGCCATGCCGTGCTTGCGCTGGTGTGTTTGGGGGACAGGAGCCACACTGGGGCAGAGGTTCTGTCTGCTCTGCAGGGGCAGGCCGTGAGGTGGTTGACGCCACGCCAGCTTAAGCCAGGAATGGTGGTTTGCGACAATGGCACCAACCTCCTCTCCGCCCTCCGACAGGGACAACTGACCCATGTGCCCTGTGTGGTGCAGCGGTTCTTGGGCAGGTACCCGGGCTTACAGGATGTCCTGAGGCAGGCCAGGAAAGTCTGTGTGCATTTCCACAGATCTTATAATGCCAGTGCTCGCCTGGCTGAGCTGCAAAAGGAGTTGAACCTGCCCAAGAACCGCCTTATATGTGACATGCCCACCAGGTGGAACTCAACGTTGGCCATGCTGCAGCGGCTGCACACGCAGCAGAGGGCCATCAATGAGTACCTGTGCGACTACGGCACCAGGACAGGGTCAGGGGAGCTCAGGTTTTTTTCACCACGCCAGTGGGGCATGATATGGGATGCATGCACTGTCCTGGCACCATTTGAGGAGGCCACGAGGATGGTGAGCAGTGACAGTGCATGCATCAGTGACACTGTACCTCTTGTCCACCTGTTGGAACATACGCTGCATGGAATAATGGACAGGGCACTTGAGGCAGAACAGAGGCAGGAAGAGGAGGACTTCCTTGCCTCTCAAGGCCCCCTTTACCCAGACAGTGTTCCTTCTGTCCCACCCATTGCACAGGAAGAGGAGGAGGAGGAGGATTGTGTCAGCATGGAGGTGGAGCCTGGCACTCAGCATCATCAGCAGCAGTCTTTTAGGGATGATTTACAGTCCCAAGAAACCCGTGGACTTGTACGTGGCTGGGAGGAGGTGGCTGCGGATCATGTCGTCCTTAGTGACCCAGAGGACTCCGGACCGAATGCCTCAGCTAACCTACGCTGCATGGCCTCCCTGATCCTGCAAAGTCTGCGGAAGGATCCTCGTATTCTCCGGATCAAGGAGAGGGACCATTACTGGCTGGCCACTCTCCTTGATCCACGGTACAAGGGTAAGGTTGCGGACCTTATCTTACCGTCGCAGAGGAAGCAGAGGATGACACAACTCCGGGAGGCCTTGCAGAAAGGTCTATGCAACACGTTCCCAGAGACTGGGAGGTTACAAACTCCTGGTCCTGGACAACGAGTTGCTGAGGCTTCGGTCAGTCAAAGAAGGAGCGGTGGGGAAGGTGGCCGTCTGACCGATGTGTTCAGACAATTCTTTAGTCCGCAGCCCCAAGGTATGATCGGTTCCAGCAACCATCGCCAGCGTCTGATATACATGGTGCAGGAATACCTAGGGGCAAGGTCAGACTTGGACACCTTCCCCACCGAAAATCCTCTGGCTTACTGGGTCTTGAGGATGGATCACTGGCCAGAGCTTGCACAGTATGCAATTGAGCTACTGGCCTGTCCTGCATCCAGCGTTCTTTCAGAACGCACATTCAGTGCTGCTGGAGGATTTGTCACGGATCACAGGGTGCGCCTGTCCACCGACTCGGTTGATCGACTGACTTTCATAAAGATGAACCAGTCTTGGATCACCACCAGCTACCAAACACCTGAAGCTGATATAACAGACTAATTTATTTTCAAATGTCACATCCCTTCAAGACTGATGCTGATGCTGAGTGACTGTCCTGTTATGTTGACTGACTATCCTCCTCCTCCTCAATGATCCGATTGATGATGATACCTTGGAAGAACATTTTTGTTTCTGGGTGCCGCCACCAGTGCCTAAGGCCCAATTTTTCAGCCCCTGTTTAACAGGGGCATGTAATTACAATTTTTTATGCAATGCTTTGCAGCAGGGCTCATTCCTGCACTCCAACTAGAGTATCTGGGAGAGGTTGCAGTGTCGTGGCACCAGCACCAGTGGCTAAGGCCCAATTTTTCAGCCCCTGTTTAACAGGGGCGTGTAATTACAATTTTTGATGCAATACTTTGCAACAGGGCTCATTGCTGTGCTCCAAGTACAGTATCTGTGAGGGGTTGCAGTGTTGTGGCACCAGTGCCTAAGGCCCAATTTTTCTGCCCCTGTTTAACAGGGGCATGTAATTACAATTCTTGATCTAATAATTCACAGCAGGGCCCATTCCTGTGCCCATCAAGAGTAACTGTGAGGCCTTACAGTGTTGTGTAAACACCACCACCACCACCATAAAAGGCCCAATTTTTCAGCCCCTGTTCAACAGGGGCATGCAATTACAATTCTTGATCTAATAATTCACAGCAGGGCCCATTCATGCGCCCACCAAGAGTAACTGTGAGGGCTTACAGTGTTGTGAAAACACCAACATGTAAGGGGCAAATTTCAGCAGAGTATATAGGGCAGGCCCCTACTTTCAAACATCCAACTTACAAACGACTCCTACTTGCAAACGGAAGGAGACAACAGGAAGTGAGAGGAAATCTACCCCTAGAAAGGGAAATTCTCTCCTGTAAGAGTTAATATGGGAAAAAGGTGTCTCCTCTCTACTGATGCTTTATCACCAATCCTTGTTTCAATAAAAACCCCACTTTTCAAAAACATTTGTCATTGGGACG
Source organism: Rana muscosa (assembly GCA_029206835.1). Taxonomy (NCBI): domain Eukaryota; kingdom Metazoa; phylum Chordata; class Amphibia; order Anura; family Ranidae; genus Rana; species Rana muscosa. The sequence goes on from CM055122.1 coordinate 1,159,730,928, forward strand.
GAAAGTGAGGTGAAATGTTCTGAACAGGGGCATAGACAGCAAAACAAATGTTACAGGGGTGATAACCCTTCCCTATGTTTTCCAAAAAGCTTAAAAATAGATTTTTTGGCTGGAGCTACACTTAAACAATGTACCTGTTCAAAATTACAAACAGATTCTACATAAGAACAAACCTACAGTCCCTGTCTTGTATGCACCGCCTGTATACGGCTGTTCAGAGTATATAGGGCCTTTTTTATTTTGTGTGCCGGGTTCCCCTTAATATCCATACAAGACCCAAAGGCGCTGGTAATGGGCTGGGGTAGGGGGGGGGGGTGATGGGGTAGCTATGCCATTTTTCTTAAAGATTTTCATCCATATTACCGGGACCAGACATTACATTAAAGCCGCAAGCAGTTTTAAATGGCTTTTTTTTCCTTTAGAAATGTCATTTTGTGCAGGGACAGTTCTAAACACGGGAAACACATGCCACTTCACAGGCATACTTTAGACAACCCCCAGGTACGATATTTAAAGGAATATTTGACTTTTTTTTTCACTTTATGCATCAATAAAATGACTGCTCCCGAAAAACGGCCGTTTTTAAAACTTCTTTTTGCATTGATACATGTCCCCTGGTGCAGAACCCGGGTTCCCAAACCCTTTTTAGGACAATAACATGCATAATTGTCGTTATAATTAGCACTTTAGATTTCGAACGTTCGCATCCATTGTATTTAATAGGGTTCTAACGTTCGTGCAAACTTTCGGTCGTTTGCGGGTTCTGATGCGAACCGAACCCTGGGGTGTTCGGCTCATCCCTAATGGTCACCATAAGGGCAGAAGTAGGTGGTGGTATTGTAATGAGAGAGGTGTGGCCCAGACAGGTAATACACACCCTATCACACCATTTTCTGTGATGCAAAAACACAGAGAATGATGGGAGCTGACCTACAGGAAGTGATGCAACCAGAATGTTTTCAAACAGAAGACAGAAACATAAAAGTTCACACCCTTTTCTGTGACGTAAACACACAGAGGATGAAGGGAGCTGACCTACAGGAAGTGATGCAACCAGAAAGAATGTTTTCAAACAAAAGACAGAAACATGAAAGTTCAAACATTTTTTGGAAAAGGTAAGTGCATGGGTTTCCGCTCCATAGGGCAAGGGGGGTCGTTTGCCCCCCCCGGAATCGAGAAGGTGTTGGCCAAATTGGCAGTGTTCTACACCCTCCGCCGCCCTTACACCCACTTCCAGCCCCGCACAGATCTGCACCGCAGCACATGTACTCCCTCCTCCTCCCCCCGGGCCCACCACACCTCCCCGTCGCCGCTTTAAGACAGCCGCGTCTCATGGTTTGGCAGCGCTGGCTGGGCGGGGCCTCGTGCTGCAACCGATTGGCCCCAGCTCTTCTCGTTCTCTTTGGCACAGACCGGCTCCACCCCTGGCCCTTGGACTGTGCAGAGCGCCCGGTGAGAGAAGAAGAAAAAGAGCCGGGGGAGATGGCGGAGCAGAGGGTGTCTCGAGTCGGTGGTGGTAGTACCTCGGGGGCCTGGCCTCCTGTGGGGCGGCCTGCTGCACACACCCGCTGGACCTGCTGAAGGTGAGAAGGAAGGAGAGCCGGGCTGTGTGTGCGGTATGGAGGTTGGAGGAGATGTCCTACAACACGTGTGTGTGTGTGACTGCAGAGACATGATGTCATAGGACATATCATACATATGGTCAGTGTGCAGTGTAGTGGTCAGAGTGTAGTGTATGTAGTGTCCAGAGGTGCAGGGTGCTGCTGTGTAATGTAAAGGGGTGCAAGGTGCTGTGTAATGTAAAGGGGCCCAGTGATGCAGGGTGCTGTGTAACGTAAAGGGGTCCAGTAATGCAGGGTGCTGTGTAATGTAAAGGGGTGCAGGGTGCTGTGTAATGTAAAGGGGTCCAGTGATGCATGGTGCTGTGTAATGTAAAGGGGTCCAGTGATGCAGGGTGCTGTGTAATGTAAAGGGGTGCAGTGATTCAGGGTGCTGTGTAATGTAAAGGGGTCCAGTGATGCAAGGTGCTGTGTAATGTAAAGGGGTCCAGTGATGCAGGGTGCTGTGTAATGTAAAGGGGTCCAGAGCTGTGGGGTGCTGTGTAATGTAAAGGGGTCCAGAGGTGCAGTTGTGGAGAGGGGGTACACAGTAGTAACAAAGAGATATTTAAAGATGCAGGGGGCACAGTGGGGTGTTTTTACATTTAAACGTGGGGGGTTCGCTTTTAATCCCTGCTAGCGGTCGAAGAAAGGGTAAAATGTGACTGTGTATCACCGCTGCCGAAGTGCCCCCCCCCCCGAAAAAAATTTCAGAGGACGCCCATGGGTAAGTGAGCAATAAGAACATTGGGATTGCTGGGCCATAAATTATATTACAAAAGGATTTTATTTATAGTGAAAAGTGAAATTCTGCCCAAAAGGTGAACTTTTAGAAACAGATGTAAAGGTATGTGGAAACTGTACCTTCTCTTTAGGACACCTCTGCATAGTTTGGTTCTAACTCTATGAGACATCTATTAGAGACCTCAAGTTGGAGCATATGGATACATTGAGGGCAGGTATGCCTGGAGGCAGCCCATTCATCCTTAAAGGTGCAGGGACATACCAAAATTCCAGCTCAGCAGAGACACTTTGGAGGCCTTCAGCTGCCATTGTGCTCTGCAGGACTTCTGGCGTGTCCTTGCACCTTTAAGGAGGAATGGGCTGCTTCCAGGTACTCTTGCCCTTAATTTATCCACTGATATATATGCTCCAACATACAGTAGGTGCTATTTTTAAAATTGGGGTAGTTGCAATTTTTGTTAACCACTTAACGACCGCCGCATGTACATATACGTCGGCAGAATGGCACGGACAGGCACATCAACGTACCTGTATGTGGCTGCCTTCCTGCAGGTGGGGGGTCCAATCGGACCCCCCCGGTACATGCGGCGGTCATTTTTGGTTCAGGAGCGATCCGGGATGAGGGGACGGCCATTGGTTTCTGGCCACCCCCTCGCGATTCCTCCTGGTGAATGAGATGCTTCCCCTGCCTGTGTAATATAAACACATGCAGGAGGAAGTGATGTCATCTCTCCATGCGGCGGTCTTTTCGTCCGGAGCGCCGAGGAGAGAAGACATCAAGTAAGTGCACTAACAGTACACTGACACCAGCAAACATAGGCACATAAATCACCCCCCAGATCACCCCCTAGACCCCAGTCACAGTGTCACTGATTGCAGTGATCATTTATTTACTGATCACTGCATTTAGTGTCATCTGTGACAGTAAAAAGTAGCAGGGCAGTTAGGTTTAGGCCCCTTTAGGTCCAGGGTACCCCCTAACCCCCCCTAATAAAGGTTTAACCCCTTGATCACCCCCCAGTTAACCCTTTCACCCCCTATCGCCAGTGTCACTAAGCAATCATTTTTCTGATCGCTGTAGTAGTGTCGCTGGTGCCGTTAGGTAGCCAGTTATTTTTTTAGGTTCGCCGCCAGGTTTTTATAGCGTCAGGTACCCCCATATATTACCTAAAAAAGGTTTTAACCCCCTGATTGCCCCTAGAGTTAACCCTTTCACCAGTGATCACTGTATAAGTGTTACGGGTGATGCTGGTTTGTTAGTTTGCTTTTTATAGCATCAGGGCACCCGCCGTATATAACCCAATAAAGGTTTAACCCCCTGATCGCCCGGCGGGTGATAACAATTAGGTTTTAGCATCAGTTAGGGTCTGCGTCGTCCCAGGCAGGGTCAGGTTAGTGCCAGTAATGCTAACACCCACGCGCAAAGCATACACCTCCCCTAGTGGTATAGTATCTGAATAGATCAATATCTGATCTGATGTGAGTGAGTGAGTGAGTGAGTGAGTGAGTGAGTGAGTGAATAACTTGTATAGTGCTACAAATGCGAACTAAATCGCCTCAAAGCGCTTTGTATCCAATGACATCCTGAATCTTCAGAAGAGGTGGGTCTTGAGTTTTTTCCTGAAGGCCCGATGGTTTTCTTCCATACGGATGTCCGTGGGTAGAGCATTCCATAGCCGTGGTCCTTGGACTGCAAATCTTCTTTCTCCCTTTGATTTGTAGCGGGCCTTGGGGATGTGGAGGAGGTTTTGGTTGGGTGATCAGAGAATGCGATTGGGGGTGTAGTGTTTTATCTTCTCGCATAAATATTTAGGAGCGTTTCCATGTGTGCACTTGTGAGTGAGACAGAGGGTTTTGAATGTGATCCGATCCTTTACGGTTAGCCAATGCAGGGTCCTTAGTGAAGGGGTGATGGATTCCCAGGGTTTTTTCCCTGTTACCAGTCTGGCTGCCGTGTTCTGGAAGACTTGTAGGTACGAAATCTGATGATCTGATGAGATCTATACTAGCGTCCCCAGCTGTTTAGGGTTCCCAAAAATGCAGTGTTAGCGGGATCAACCCAGATACCTGCTAGCACCTGCGTTTAGCCCCTCCGCCCAGCCCTGCCCAGCCCACCCAAGTGCAGTATCGATTGATCACTGTCACTTACAAAACACAACACACATAGCTGCAGCGTTCGCAGAGACAGGCCTGATCCCTGCGATCGCAAACAGTTTTTTTGGTAGCGTTTGATACAGTTGCTGACAGTCAGGTGCTTTTTTACCTGTGAATCCTTACTAGTGTACCACTAAACTTAGAACCCAAAAATGGCAAATCGAAGGTATACTAGTAAAGAGGCCTACAAGATTCTGAGCATGACAGATAGTGAAGAGGAGGTCACGCATCTGTCAGATTCAGGCTCAGAATACAACCCCGTAGAAGACAGTGGCTCCATGTCAGATAGCTCTGACGACGAAGATGAGGTCCCTGCTAAGGTCAGGTGTACCAGATCCCGATCTTATGATGTTGTTGAGGAGCAAGAACCGCAGGGCTCTCGTATTATGGAGCAGAGAAGTACTAGCACAGCTATTCCTTCTGGTGAACTGGCAAGCACCAGCAACCTAGTACACCCTGGACGTACATCCAGCACTGCAGTAACACTTGGTGATGTGGCCCATAAGTGCATTTCAAGCTGGCGAGGTGGCAAGCACAAGTAGTGTCCCGCTGCCACCAAGAAGAAGACATCGTGCCCATAGTGCCCTTCCTGCAGAATTCGCCTATCCTGATTGGGTCCCCAAGACTTCTGCAGCACCCGTACTTCCCCTATTCACTGGCCAACCCAGTATTCAGGTGGAAACAGATGATTTTACGCCACTTGATTTTTATGCGCTGTTTTTCACAGAAGATCTCTATAGATCTATTGTGGACCAGAGTATTTTTATATGCTGGTCAATTCATCGCCGCTAATCCCCAGTTGCCTTCCATTGCCAGAGATTGGAAACCAATTACGGTTTCCGAATTTAAAACCTTTCTGGGCCTTTCCCTCAACATGGGCACACATAAATTCTCGTTGTTGCGCGCCTATTGGTCCACGCGCCCAATTGACCATATGCCCGTGTTCTCTGCCTCCATGTCCAGGAAACGATACGAGCAGATCTAGCGGTTCATGCACTTCAATGACAATGAACTTTGTCGTCCACGTGGAGACCCTGAATACGATTGGCTCTTCAAAATTTGGCCCCTCATAAACCACTTCAACTAACATTTTGCAGCCTTGTTTACTCCTGATCAAGTTGTCTGCGTTGATGAGTCCCTGATTAAATTTTCTGTCCGCTTGTCTTTCAAACAGTACCTTCCCAGCAAGCGTTCCAGATATGGGGTTAAGCTCTATAAGTTCTGTGACATGGCAACAGGCTATGTATGGAGCTTTATGGTTTATGAGGGAAAAGACAGTCACGTAGAACCTGAGAACTGCCCAGATTACATAGGGAGCGCTTGCAAGATAGTGTGGAACTTGGTGTGGACAATTATTACACGAGCGTGCCACTTTTTAGTCACTTGTTTGATCATCAGATTGGAGCATGTGGCACTGTGCGACCTAATCGCCGGGGCTTTCCCCAGGGGCTTGTAGATTCTCGTCTTAGGTTGGGGGAGAGAGCCTGCTTGAAGTGTAATAATTTGCTCGCTGTGAAGTGGAGGGATAATAAGCATGTTTTCCTTCTTACCTCCCTTCACGCAGACACGACAGTCCAAATTCGTACGGCGACTGGTGTTGTGGAGAAACCCCTCTGTGTCCACGAGTATAACCAAAATATGGGAGAGGTGGACCTCAACGACCAGTTGTTGGCGCTGTATCACATTGCCCGTAAGGTGAGACGCTGGTACAAAAAAGTGTCTCTATACTTATTTCAATGGGCTTTGCTGAACACTCATGTGCTATACAGAGCTTCAGGCGGGAATTTATCCTTCTTTAAATTCCAGGATGAGATAGTCACAGACCTCCTGTATCCAGGCGGTTCTGCACTTCACCATTCCCAACTAAATGCAGTAAGCCGGCTGCATGAGAGGCATTTTCCATATGTCCTCGAGAGTACCCCTACCCAACAAGCCCCCCAAAGAAGATGTTGTGTCTGTAGCAAGCGCGGATTTAGGCGTGACACCCGTTATTATTGTTCACGCTGTCCTGACGATCCTGGTCTTTGAATTGGTAAATGTTTTGAACGCTTCCACACACTAGTGAAGTTTTAGCATAGGGTACAGCAATGCACAGGATAGGACACACTTACACAGGGTCTCCCAAGATGCCATCGCATTTTGAGAGACCCAGACCGTTAGAGTTGTTACAGTTACAAAAAAAAGTGTAAAAAAAAAAAAAAATAAATATATATATATATATATAAAATAAAAAATAAAAAAATAGTTGTCGCTTTATTGTTCTCTCTCTCTCTCTCTCTCTCTCTATTTTCTCTCTATTGTTCTGCTCTTTTTTTACTGTATTCTATTCTGCAATGTTTTATTGTTATGTTTTATCATGCTTGCTTTTCAGGTTTGTAATTTTTTGTTTTCAGGTGCACCATTCAGCTGCAGCGCAGATTTATTTATCTTGACAGCAACAACGTTTGCTCCCACGATGCATAAAGCCGTGACTCCAACGCTGTAGGAGAAGATTTCACCACCACAGTTAAAAAAAGAGCATATATGCCGAAGCATGGGGGCAGCAGGGGCGGAGGTGCGATTTTGCTCCTAATGGCGCGTACATATGGTCGAAATTCCGACGGAGGCTTGCCCGTGGAAAAGTCAGACCGTGTGTACGCGGCATAACTTTTTTGCGGGAGGATGCCCCCATGCTTCGGCATATATAAATGGTGCATGTATGCCCATCATTAGAAGTGGGTGGATGAACGGAGGTATTCTAATAGTGGACATACCCACCGATCAATCTTTTTTTCGTTCAGCCAACAGGCTGCATGAAAAAAAAGATTTCAATACATGTCAAACAAGGACCAGCAACGTGCTGGTATGTTGCTGGACTTTGAATGGTCATACCAGAATGATTCCTGCGGGTTTAGGTATCATATTGGTATCATTCTTTTCAGCCAGCGGTAGATTTTCATGTACTGTAAAAGAAATCCTAGCAGCTAATTAGCCTCTAGACTGCTTTTACAAGCAGTGGGAGGGAATGTCCCTCCCCGGATATAAACAGCGCCATTGGGAAATTGGGAAAGCATTTTATCACACTAATCTGGTGTGGTCAGATGCTTTGAGTGCAGAGGAAATATCTAGGCTCTAATAGACCCCAAGTTTTTTTCAAAAAAAGAGTACCTGTCAATACCTATTTCTATCATAGGGGATATTTACATTTCCTGAAATAACAATAAAAATGAGAAAAAAAAGAAAAAAAAGGAAGGAACAGTTTAAAAATAAAATAAAAAAGCAAAATAAATAGTAATAAAAAAAAAAGCACCCCTTCCCCCCCCTGCTCTTGCGCAAAGGCGAACGCAAGCGTCAGTCTGGCGTCATATGTAAACAGCAATTGCACCATGCATGTGAGGTATCACCGCAAAGGTCAGATCGAGGGCAGTAATTTTATCAGTAGACCTCCTCTATAAATCTAATGTGGTAACCTGTAAAGGCTTTTAAAAATGTATGTAGTTTGACGCCACTGCGCGTTTGTGCGCAATTTTAAAGCATGTCGTGTTTGGTATCCATGTACTCGGCATAAGATCATCTTTTTTATTTCATCAAATATTTGGGCAATATAGTGTGTTTTAGTGCATTCAAATTTTTAAAAAAAATATTTTTTCCCCCAAAAATGCGTTTGAAAAATCGTTGCGCAAATACTGTGTGGAAAAAAAAATGCAACACCTACCATTTTAATCTGTAGGGCCTTTGCTTTAAAAAAATATATAATGTTTGGGGGTTCAACATAATTTTCTTGCAAAAAAATATATGTTTTCATGTAAACAAAAAGTGTCAGAAAGGGCTTTGTCTTCAAGTGGTTAGAAGAGTGGATGATGTGTGACATAAGCTTCCTAATGTTGTGCATAAAATGCCAGGACAGTTCAACCCCCGCCCCCCCCAATTTACCCCATTTTGGAAAGTAGACACCCCAAGCTGTTTGCTGAGAGGCATGTCAAGTCCATGGAATATTTTATATTTTGACAGAAATTGCGGGAAAAATACATTTATTTTTATTTATTTTTTATTTTTGCACAAAGTTGTCACTGAATGATATATTGCTCAAACATGCCATGGGCATATGTGGAATTACACCCCAAAATACATTCTGTTGCTTCTCCTGATTGCGGGGATACCACATCTGTGAGACTTTTTGGGAGCCACGTACGGGGCCCCGAAATCCAATCACCGCTTTCAGGATTTCAGGATGTGGTATCCCCGTACTCGGGAGAAGCAGCAAAATGTATTTTGGGGTGCAATTCCACATATAACCATGGCATGTGTGAGCAATATATCATTCAGTGACAACTTTGTGCAAAAATCAAAAAAAAAAAAAAAAAATGTATTATTGTATACAATACAACATAGCAAATGCTTTGTATACCCCGTGGAATGGGCAGCTTATAATGATTAATAATACTGGCATGTCCTTCATTTTTTATTATACATAATGTCATAAGACTGAAGGTCAGTGCCAATGAATCTTAAAATATACAAGCAACAATCATTCAGGGCAGACCTCAGATCATCATTGCCCATAGGAAAGGATGATTTATACTGAGCTGTTCTGCAAGCACATCGCAAAAAGAGGTTTACATCTTTTTTTTCCTCTCTTTTCAGATTATGGTCAGAAATTTTAGGTCATAGGAAGAAAAGTAATGATTGCTTTTCCCATAACAGTTTATATATTAGAGACTGATAGCACTATTTTGCAAGAATCACTGATTTACAGTAAGAAAAGATGATGCTTTATTGCCCTGAAATCTGTATATGGATGCTTAGTGTTGGGAATTGATTTTAAATTATCCAAAAAAAAAAAAAAAAGAATCATGTAGTATCTGCATCTGCAATTAAAGAGCAACTCTAGGTACAGTATAGAAATAAAAACTCATTTTCACTAATGCATTGCTACTAAAATTGTGTAGCTTGTGTCTATTACAGATAATCCATTTATCAAAACACAATTTTATATGAAAATATTTGAATTATCTTGTGATCTGTGAGGTGAAAACAGGCTTTTAGTGACTGTCCTATAGGCTAATAGGTGTGATAGTGAGGTGCTTAGAGGGGAGGCTTTCAAGGAGAGAGGAGCTTAGGGTTGGTGTCAACATTGCACATAAATAAATCACCTATTCACTAGTGCATTGCTACTTAAATTATGCAGCACTTTTCTACTCCTGATGGTCTAATTATCAAAATAATATATTTATACTAAATTGTCAAACATTCTGTAAGCTGATAGAAGTCTAAAGCCTCGTACACACGGCCGAGATTCTCGTTGAAAAAAACATATTGTTTTTTTCGACGAGATTCTTGGACAAGAAACTTGTCCCGGCCGAGTGTACACACGCTCCTTTCAAAGAACCCGCGGTTCTTTGAATGGAGCGAACGCGGTGACGTCATCGAATACAACGAGCATGTGCTCGTCACATTCAATGCCGTCGCCGCCATCTTGGTTCACCCTACCTATGCCTAGGAAGCTACCGCGCATGCGTCAAAGTCATTTCGAGCATGCGCGGGCTTCCCGGCGAAAAGGTAAGTGTACACACACACAATTTTCTCGTCGAGAAACAGGCTGACGAGAATCTCGACGAGAAAATAGAGAGCAGGTTCTCTATTTTCTCGTCGAGATTCTTGTCGCTTTTCTTGACGAGAAACCATACACACGAACAAATTTCTCGGCAAAAAATCTCTGCCAGCAAGCTTCTTGCTGGTTTTTGCAGAGAAACTCGTTCGTGTGTACGAGGCTTCAGTCGCAATATCTGTTCTGTAAGATAATACGTAATAATTATTGTATACTTACAAAAGGGAGGGAGATCAGGGTTGGTGTCAACATTGTAATAATAATATTTATTAGTAGAGCAAAGAACACAGAGTATGTGGGGCAGTGACATTGAATTAAATTGAACCCAGAAAAGTGTTATTTGATGAGTAAATTTCCTAAAGTCACATGATTTGCATCCTTAATCTGTTGATGTCCCGAAAGAAAGATGAAAATTAGGAAGTGAAAACATTTATTTTGTGTATTAAATAGAGCAGTACAAGGACAGATAGATGTTGGATACCTAAGGGTTAAAAAGAAAATACTTAGTTGGCAAACTATAACAGGCCACTTTACCACTGTGTAATTAACTCTTAATTGAGATTTTGTCATGTTGTGGATGCAAAATAGTCCAGATATGAGGTAAATATCTGTTAAAGACAAGGCATACAAGTTAAGAGAATCACTTTGCCTTACTGCATCAACTGTAGGAAAAAATAATAATACATACATAAAAAAAAAAAGAACTACTTTGCCTGGTCTTGCTTTAGGGGGAGAGATGATGATGTGACAATGCAGCAGGACAGTAGGGATGAGCCGAACACCCCCCAGTTCGGTTCGCACCAGAACCTGCGAACAGACCTAAAGTTTGCGCAAACTTTAGAACCCTATTAAATACAATGGACTCGAACGTTCTAAATCAAAAGTCAAGGCTAATATGCAAGTTATTGTCCTAAAAAGGGTTTGGGGACCCGGGTCCTGCCCGGGACATGTATCAATGCAAAAAAAAGTTTTAAAAACTGCAGTTTTTTCGGGAGCAGTGATTTTAATAATGCTTACTGTGAAACAATAAAAGTGAAATATTCCTTTAAATTTCGTCTCTGAGGGGGGGGGGGGGTGTACAGGTCCTTCTCAAAAAATTAGCATATTGTGATAAAGTTCATTATTTTCTGTAATGTACTGATAAACATTAGACTTTCATATATTTTAGATTCATTACACACAACTGAAGTAGTTCAAGCCTTTTCTTGTTTTAATATTGATGATTTTGGCATACAGCTCATGAAAACCCAAAAATCCTATCTCAAAAAATTAGCATATTTCATCCGACCAATAAAAGAAAAGTGTTTTTAATACAAAAAAAGTCAACCTTCAAATAATTATGTTCAGTTATGCACTCAATACTTGGTCGGGAATCCTTTTGCAGAAATGACTGCTTCAATGCGGCGTGGCATGGAGGCAACCAGCCTGTGGCACTGCTGAGGTGTTATGGAGGCCCAGGATGCTTCGATAGCGGCCTTAAGCTCATCCAGAGTGTTGGGTCTTGCGTCTCTCAACTTTCTCTTCCCAATATCCCACAGATTCTCTATGGGGTTCAGGTCAGGAGAGTTGGCAGGCCAATTGAGCACAGTAATACCATGGTCAGTAAACCATTTACCAGTGGTTTTGGCACTGTGAGCAGGTGCCAGGTCGTGCTGAAAAATGAAATCTTCATCTCCATAAAGCTTTTCAGCAGATGGAAGCATGAAGTGCTCCAAAATCTCCTGATAGCTAGCTGCATTGACCCTGCCCTTAATAAAACACAGTGGACCAACACCAGCAGCTGACATGGCACCCCAGACCATCACTGACTGTGGGTACTTGACACTGGACTTCAGGCATTTTGGCATTTCCCTCTCCCCAGTCTTTCTCCAGACTCTGGCACCTTGATTTCCGAATGTACTTTGGACCACTGAGCAACAGTCCAGTGCTGCTTCTCTGTAGCCCAGGTCAGGCGCTTCTGCCGCTGTTTCTGGTTCAAAAGTGGCTTGACCTGGGGAATGCGGCACCTGTAGCCCATTTCCTGCACATGCCTGTTCACGGTGGCTCTGGATGTTTCTACTCCAGACTCAGTCCACTGCTTCCGCAGGTCCTCCAAGGTCTGGAATCGGTCCTTCTCCACAATCTTCTTCAGGGTCCGGTCACCTCTTCTCGTTGTGCAGCGTTTTCTGCCACACTTTTTCCTTCCCACAGACTTCCCACTGAGGTGCCTTGATACAGCACTCTGAGAACAGCCTATTCGTTCAGAAATTTCTTTCTGTGTCTTACCCTCTTGCTTGATGGTGTCAATGATGGCCTTCTGGACAGCAGTCAGGTCGGCAGTCTTACCCATGATTGCGGTTTTGAGTAATGAACCAGGCTGGGAGTTTTTAAAAGCCTCAGGAATCTTTTGCAGGTGTTTAGAGTTAATTAGTTGATTCAGATGATTAGGTTAATAGCTCGTTTAGAGAACCTTTTCATGATATGCTAATTTTTTGAGATAGGATTTTTGGGTTTTCATGAGCTGTATGCCAAAATCATCAATATTAAAACAAGAAAAGGCTTGAACTACTTCAGTTGTGTGTAATGAATCTAAAATATATGAAAGTCTAATGTTTATCAGTACATTACAGAAAATAATGAACTTTATCACAATATGCTAATTTTTTGAGAAGGACCTGTATAGTATGCCTGTAAAGCAGCGCTTGTTTCCCGTGCTTAGAACTGTCCCTGCACAAAATGTAATTTCTGAAGGAAAAAAAGTAATTTAACCACTTAACGATCACCCTATGTACATATACAGTCGGCAGAATGGCACGAAAAGGCACAATCACGTACCTGTACGTGCCTGCCTTCGTGCGGGTGGGGGGTCCGATCGGACCCCTCCCCGGTACATGCAGCGGTCGGTTAAGCTGTAGGAGCGATCCGGGATGAGGGGGCGGCCATTGGTTTCTGGCCACACCCTCACGATCGCTCCCAGCAAATGAAATGCTTCCCCTGCATGTGTAATGCATACACAGGCAGGAGGAAGTATTTTGACCAGAGCTCGTTGAAAGAAGACATCAGGTTAGTACACAAACACCACACTGACACGTGGGTACACATAGGCACACTTTTCACCCCCCAGTCACCCCCATATCACCCCCAGGTCACCCCCTGCACCCCCAGTCACAGTGTCACTGATTGCAGTGATCATTTATTTACTGATCACTGCAATCAGTGTCATTTGTGACTGTAAAAAGTGTCAGGGCAGTTAGGTTTAGGCCCTTTTAGGTCCAGGGTAGCCCCCTAACCCCCCCTAATAAATGTTTAACCCCTTGATCGCCCCCCAGGTAACCCTTTCACCCCCTATCACCAGTGTCACTAAGCGATCGTTTTTCTGATTGCTGTATTAGTGTCGCTGGTGCCGCTAGATAAGCAGTTATTTTTTTAGGTTCCCCGCCAGGTTTTTATAGCGTCAGGTACCCCCATATATTACCTAATAATGGTTTAACCCCTTGATCGCCCCCCAGGTAACCCTTTCACCCCTATCACCAGTGTCACTAAGCAATCGTTTTTATGATCGCTGTATTAGTGTCGCTGGTGCCGCTAGGTAGCCAGTTATTTTTTTACGTTTGTTGCAAGGTTTTTATAGCGTCAGGTACCCCCATATATTTTCTAATACAGGTTTTAACCCCCTTATTGCCCCTAGAGTTAACCCTTTCACCAGTGATCACCGTATAATTGTCACTGGTGACACTGGTTAGCCAGTTAGTTATTTTGTTATTTAGGTTATCCGTCAGGTTTTTATATAGCGCCAGGTACCCCCATATATTACCTAATAAAGGTTTAACCCCTTGATCACCCCCCCAGGTAACCCTTTCACCCCCTATCACCAGTGTCACTAAGCAAACGTTTTTCTGATTGCTGAATTAGTGTCGCTGGTGCCGCTAGGTAGCCAGTTATTTTTTTAGGTTCACGGCCAGGTTTTTATAGCATCAGGTACCCCCATATATTACCTAATAAAGGTTTCAACCCCCTGATTGCCCCTAGAGTTAACCCTTTCACCAGTGATCACCGTATAAGTGTTACGGGTGACGCTGGTTAGTTAGTTTGCTTTTTATAGTGTCAGGGCACCCGCCGTATATAACCCAATAAAGGTTTAACTCGCTGATCGCCCGGCGGGTGATATCAATTAGGTTTTAGCATCAGAGAGGGTCTGTGTCGCCCCAGGCAGCGTCAGGTTAGTGCCAGTAATGCTAACACCCACGCGCAAAGCATACACCTCCCTTAGTGGTATAGTATCTGAACAGATAATTATCTGATCTGATCAGACCTATACTAGTGTCCCCAGCAGTTTAGGGTTCCCAAAAACGCAGTGTTAGCGGGATCAGCCCATATACCTGCTAGCACCTGAGTGAAATCCTGAAGGCGGTGCTTGGATTTCGGGGTCCCGTACGCGGCTAGTCTCCCAAAAAGTCCCACACATGTGGTATCCCCGTACTCAGGAGAAGCAGCAAAATGTATTTTGGGGTGCAATTCCACATATAACCATGGCATGTGTGAGCAATATATAATTTAGTGAAAACTTTTTGTATTTTTTTTTTCTTTTTGTCATTATTCAATACCTTGGGACAACAAAAAAAAAAAATATTCAATGGGCTCAACATGCCTCTCAGAAATTTCCTTGGGGTGTCTACTTTCCAAAATGGGGTCATTTGGGGGGGGGGGGGGGTTGTACTGCCCTGCCATTTTAACATCTCAAGAAATTAGATAGGCAGTCATAAATTAAAAGCTGTGTAAATTCCAGATAATGTACCCTAGTTGTAGACGCTATAACTTTTGCGCAAACCAATAAATATACGCTTATTGACATTTTTTTTACTAAAGACATGTGGCTGAATACATTTTGACCTAAATGTATGACTAAAATTGAGTTTATTCAATTTTTCTTATAACAAAAAGTAGATTTTTGTTTGGGTACAACATTGCATGTCCGCGCAATTTCCAGTTAAAGCAGTGCAGTGCCAAATTGTAAAAACACCTCTGGTCTTTAAGGTGCGTATTGGTCCGGGCTTAAGTGGTTAAAACCACTCGCGGCTATAATTAATTGTCAGCTCCCGGCAATACAGAGAAAAGTAATTGATAAAAATTTTAAAAAAATGCGTGCTGGTCGCCCTGAATTCAATTACCAGGCCCTTCAGGTCTGGTATGGATATTAAGGGGAACCCTGCGTCAAATAAAAAAAAAATGACGTGGGGTTCCCCCCAAATATCCATACTAGACCCTTAAGGTCTGGTATAGATTTTAAGGGGAACCCCACTCCAAATGTAAAAAAAAATGGCGTGGAGCTCCCCTAAAAATCTATACCAGACCCTTTATCCGAGCACACAACCTGGCAGGCCGCAGGAAAAGAGGGGGGATGAGAGAGCGTCCCCCCCCTCCTGAACCAAACCAGGCCACATGCCCTCAACATGGGGAGGATGCTTTGGGGGTCTGTGACCCCTCAAAGCACCTTTTCTCATGTTGATGTGGACAAGGGCCTCATCCCCACAACCCTTGTCCGGTGGTTGTGGGGGTTTGCGGGCAGGGGGCTTATCAGAATCTGGAAGACCCCTTTAACAAAGGGGACCCCCAGATCCCAGCTCCCCCTATGTGAATTGGTAACCTACCATTTCACAAAGAAAGTGTAAAAAAATGTAAAAAAAACACACAGACACTGTTGGGAAAGTCCTCTATTAAAAATAAAAAAATAAAAAACCCATTCCAGCGATGTAATCCAGTGTCCCGCGGCGATCTGATGTAAAGCACTGCAGTCTCCACTCCACACGAAACGTCATTGGCTGAGCGGACCTACACTGCGGAGGAAGTTTCCCATCAGGTCCGCTCAGCCAATGACGTAGGCGGGGTCTGAGATACGAGGGCGCGGTGCCCTTGTATCTCAGACCCCGCCTACGTCATTGGCTGAGCAGACCTGATGGGGAACTTCCTCCGCAGTGTAAAAAATTTATCGACCCGCCCCTTCTCACGTTCCCCATCAGGTCCGCTCAGCCAATGACGTATGTGTAAGGCTGAGCGGACCTGATGGGGAACGTGAGAAGGGGCGGGTCTATTGATTTTTTACACTACGGAGGAAGTTCCCCATCAGGTCCACTCAGTCAATGACGTAGGCGGGGTCTAAGATACGAGGGCGCCCCCTCGTACCTCAGACCCTGCCTACGTCATTAGCTGAGAGGACCTGATGGGGATCTTCCTCCATAGTGTAGGTCCGCTCAGCCAATGATGTTTCGTGTGGAGCGCAGACTGCAGCGCTGGACATCAGATCGCCGCGGGACACTGGATTACATCGCTGGAATGGGTTTTTTATTTTTTTATTTTTAATAAAGGACTTTCCCAACGGTGTCTGTGTGTTTAAAAAAACAAAATACACTTTCTTTGTGAAATGGTATTGGTACAATGTACCCCTTACCAATTCACATAGGGGGGGACGGGATCTGGGGTCCCCTTTGTTAAAGGGGTCTTCCAGATTCCGATAAGCCCTCTGCCCACAGACCCCCACAACCACCGGGCAAGGGTTGTGGGGATGAGGCCCTTGTCCCCATCAACATGGGGACATGGTGCTTTGAGGGGTCACAGACCCCCAAAGCATCCTCCCCATGTTGAGGGCATGTGGCCTGGTACGGTTCAGGAGGGGGGCGCTCTCTCATCCCCCCTCTTTTCCTGCGGCCTGCCAGGTTGCGTGCTCAGATAAAGGGTCTGGTATGGATTTTTGGGGGAACTCCACGGCATTTTTTTTTTAAATTTGGGGTGGAGTTCCCCTTAAAATCCATACCAGACCTTAAGGGTCTAGTATGGATATTTGGGGGGAACCCCACGTCTTTTTTTTTTTTTTTGACGCAGGGTTCCCCTTAATATCCATACCAGACCTGAAGGGCCTGGAAATTGAATTTGGGGGGACCCCCACGCATTTTTTTTTTTATCAATGACTTTTCTCTGTATTACCGGGAGCCGACAATTCATTATAGCCGCGAGTGGTTTTAAATTACTTTTTTTCCTTCAGAAATTACACTTTGTGTAGGGACAGTTCTAAGCAAGGGAAGCAAGCGCTACTTTACAGGCATACTATACACCCCCCCCCGCCCGGTACGAAATTTAACCACTTAAGCCCCGGACCATTACGCAGCTTAATGACCAGAGGTGATTTCACAATTTGGCACTGCGTTGCTTTAACTGGAAATTGTGCGTACATGCAATGTTGTACCCAAACAATATTTGCGTCCTTTTCTTCCCACAAATAGAGCTTTCTTTTAATGGTATTTGATTGCCTCTGCGTTTTTTTTTTTTTAGCGATATAAACGGAAAAAGACTGAAAATTTTGAAAAAAAAATGATATTTTCTACTTTTTGTTATAAGAAAAATCGAATAAACTAAATTTTAGTCATACATTTAGGCCAAAATTTATTCAGGCACATGTCTTTAGTAAAAAAAATGTCAATAAGCGTATATTTATTGGTTTGCGCAAAAGTTATAGCGTCTACAAACTAGGGTACATTTTCTGGAATTTACACAGCTTTTAATTTATGACTGCCTATCTCATTTCTTGAGGTGCTAAAATGGCAGGGCAGTACAACCCCCCCCCCCAAATGACCCCAAAATTACAAAAAGTTGTCACTAAATGATATATTGCTCACACATGCCATGGTTATATGTGGAATTGCACCCCAAAATACATTTTGCTGCTTCTCCTGAGTACGGGGATACCACATGTCTGGGACTTTTTGGGAGCCTAGCCGCGTACGGGCCCCCGAAAACCAAGCACCGCCTTCAGGATTTCTAAGGGCGTAAATTTTTGATTTCACTCCTCACTACCTATCACAGTTTCGAAGGCCATAAAATGCCAAAATAGCACAAAACCCCCCCAAATGACCCAATTTTAGAAAGTAGACACCCCAAGGAAATTGCTGAGAGGCATGTTGAGCCCATTGAATATTTTTTTTTTTGTCCCAAGTGATTGAATAATGACAAAAAAAATAAAAAATTACAAAAAGTTGGCACTAAATGATATATTGCTCACACATGCCATGGTTATATGTGGAATTGCACCCCAAAATACATTTTGCTGCTTCTCCTGAGTACGGGGATACCACATGTGTGGGACTTTTTAGGAGCCTAGCCGCGTATGGGACCCCGAAAACCAAGCACCGCCTTAAGGATTTCTAAGGGCACAAATTTTTGATTTCACTCCTCACTACCTATCACAGTTTCGAAGGCCATAAAATGCCAAAATAGCACAAAACCCCCCAAATGACCCCATTTTGGAAAGTAGACACCCCAAGCTATTTGCTGAGAGGCATGGTGAGTATTTTACAGCTCTCATTTGTTTTTGAAAATTAAGAAATAATTTTTTTTTTCCTCAATTTTCAAAACTTTGTGACAAAAAGCGAGATCTGCAAAATACTCACCATACCTCTCAGCAAATAGCTTGGGGTGTCTACTTTCCAAAATGGGGTCATTTGGGGGGTTTTTGTGCCATCTGGGTATTCCATGACCTCCGAAACTGTGATAGGCAGTGAGGAGTGAAATCAAAAATGTATACCCTTAGAAAGCCTGAAGGCGGTGCTTGGTTTTTGGGGTCCCGTACGCGGCTAGGCTCCCAAAAAGTCTCACACATGTGGTATCCCCGTACTCAGGAGAAGCAGCAGAATGTATTTTGGGGTGTAATTCCACATATGCCCATGGCATGTTTGAGCAATATATCATTTAGTGACAACTTTGTGCAAAAAAAAATAAAATAAAAAATAAATTGTCTTTTTTCCGCAACTTGTGTCAACATATAAAAAATTCCATGGACTCGACATGCCTCTCAGTATATAGCTTGGGGTGTCTGCTTTCCAAAATTTGGTCATTTGGGGGGGTTTGAACTGTCCTGGCATTTTATACACAACATTAGGAAGCTTACATCCACTCTTCTAACCACTTGAAGACAAAGCCCTTTCTGACACTTTCTGTTTACATGAAAACATATTTTTTTTTTTGCAAGAAAATTATGTTGAACCCCCAAACATTATATATTTTTTAAAGCAAAGGCCCTACAGATTAAAATGGTGGGTGTTGCATTTTTTTTTTCCACACAGTATTTGCGCAGTGATTTTTCAAACGCATTTTTTGGGGAAAAAATACACTTTTTTTAATTTTAATGCACTAAAACACACTATATTGCCCAAATGTTTGATGAAATAAAAAAGTTGATCTTAGGCCGAGTACATAGATACCAAACACGACATGCTTTATTATTTCGCACAAACGCGCAGTGGCGACAAACTACATACATTTTTAAAAGCCTTTAAAAGCCTTTACAGGGTACCACGTTAGATTTACAGAGGAGGTCTACTGCTAAAATGACTGCCCTCGATCTCATCTTCGTGGTGATACCTCACATGCATGATGCAATTGCTGTTTACATATGATGCCAGACCGACGCTTGCGTTCGCCATTGCACAAGAGCAGGGCGGGACAGGGGTGCTTTTTTTTTTTTTTTTTATTATTAATTTTGCTTTTTTTTTTTTTTTAAAACTGTTCTTTCCATATTTTTTATTTTTTTATCATTTTTATTGTTATCTCAGGGAATGTAAATATCCCCTATGATAGCAATAGGTAGTGACAGGTACTCTTTTTTTGAAAAAAACTGGGGTCTATTGGACCCTAGATCTTTCCTCTGCCCTCAAAGCATCTGACCACACCAAGATCGGTGTGATAAAATGCTTTCCTAATTTCCCAATGGCGCTTTTTATATCCGGGGGAGGGACATTCCCTCCCACTGCTTGTAAAAGCAGTCCAGAAGCTAATTAGCCACTTGGATTGCTTTTACATGAAAGTTGGCCGCTGGCTGAAAAGAATGATACCAAGATGATACCTAAACCCGCAGGCATCAATCTGGTATAACCAAAGTCCAGCAACATACCAGTACGTTGCTGGTCCTTGTTGGACATGTATTGTAATCTTTTTTTTCATGCAGCCTGTTGGCTGAATGAAAAAAAGAGATTGATCGGTGGGTATGCTCACCATTAGAATACCTCCCTTCATTCACCTACTTCTAATGATGGGCATACATGCACCATTTATATATGCCGAAGCATGGGGGCATCCTCCGGCAAAAGTTATGCCACACACACACATGGTCAGACTTTTCCACGGGCATGCCTCCGTCGGAATTTTGACCGTATGTACGCGGCATGAGGAGCAAAATCGCTCCTCCGCCCCTGCTGCCCCCCTGCTTCGGCATATATGCTCTTTTTTTTTAACTGTGGTGGTGAAATCACCTCCTTCAGCACTGGAGTCGCAGGGATCAGGCCTTTCTCTGCGAACACTGCAGTTATGTGTGTTGTGTTTTGTAAGTGACAGTGATCGATCGATACTGCACTTGGGTGGCCTGGGCTGGACGGAGGGGCAAAACGCAGGTGCTAGCAGGTATCTGGGCTGATCCCGCTAACACTGCGTTTTTGGGAACCCTAAACTGCTGGGGATGCTAGTATAGATCTGATCAGATCAGATATTGATCTGTTCAGATACTATACCACTAAGGGAGGTGTATGCTTCACGTGTGGGTGTCAGCGTTACTGGCACTAACCTGACGCTGCCTGGGGCGACGCAGACCCTCTCTGACACTAAAACCTAATTGATATCACCCGCCGGGCGATCAGGGGGTTAAACCTTTATTGGGTTATATACGGCGGGTGCCCTGACACTATAAAAAGCAAACTAACTAACCAGCGTCACCCGTAACACTTATATGGTGATCACTGGTGAAAGGGTTAACTAGCGGCAATCAGGGGGTTAAACCTTTATTAGGTAATATATGGGGGTACCTGACGCTATATAAAAACCTGACGGGGAACCTAAATAACAAAATAACTAACTGGCTAACCAGTGTCACCAGTAACACTTATACGGTGATCACTGGTGAAAGGGTTAACTAGGGGCAATTAGGGGGTTAAAACCTTTATTAGATAATATATGGGGGTACCTGATGCTATAAAAACCTGCGGCGAACCTAAAAAAAATAACTGGCTACCTATCGGCACCAGCATAACTAATACAGCGATCAGAAAAACGATCACTTAGTGACACTGGCAAAAGGGGGTGAAAGGGTTACCTGGGGGGCGATCAAGGGATTAAACCTTTATTAGGTAATATATGGGGGTACCTGACGCTATAAAAACCTGCGGCAAACCTAAAAAAAATAACTGGCTACCTATCGGCATCACCGACACTAAGACAGCGATCAGAAAAACGAACGCTTAGTGACACTGGCAAAAGGGGGTGAAAGGGTTAGCTGGGGGGGGCGATCAAGGGGTTAAACCTTTATTAGATAATATATGGGGGTACCCGACGCTATAAAAACCTGCAGCGAACCTAAAAAAAATAACTGGCTACCTATCGGCATCACCGACACTAAGACAGCGATCAGAAAAACGATCGCTTAGTGACACTGGCAAAAGGGGGTGAAAGGGTTACCTGGGGGGCGATCAAGGGGTTAAACCTTTATTAGGTAATATATGGGGGTACCTGACGCTATAAAAACCTGCGGCGAACCTAAAAAAAATAACTGGCTACCTATCGGCATCACCGACACTAAGACAGCGATCAGAAAAATGAACGCCTAGTGACACTGGCAAAAGGGGGTGAAAGGGTTAGCTGGGGGGGCAATCAAGGGGTTAAACCTTTATTAGATAATATATGGGGGTACCCGACGCTATAAAAACCTGCGGCGAACCTAAAAAAATATAACTGGCTACCTATCGGCATCACCGACACTAAGACAGCGATCAGAAAAACGATCGCTTAGTGACACTGGCAAAAGGGGTGAAAGGGTTACCTGGGGGGCGATCAAGGGGTTAAACCTTTATTAGGTAATATATGGGGGTACCTGACGCTATAAAAACCTGCGGCGAACCTAAAAAAAATAATTGGCTACCTATCGGCATCACCGACACTAAGACAGCGATCAAAAAAACAATCGCTTAGTGACAGCGGTGAAAGGGTTACCTGGGGGGCGATCAAGGGGTTAAACCTTTATTAGGGGGGTTAGGGGGCTACACTGAACCTAAAACACTCTGCCCTGACACTTTTACAGTCACAAATGTCACTGATTGCAGTGATCAGTAAATAAATGGTCACTGCAATCAGTGACACTGTGACTGGGGGCTGGGGGGTGATCTGGGGGTGATCTGGGGGGGCCTGGGGGGGCGATTGTGTGCCTATGTGTGTGGTGTCAGTGTGCTGTTATGTGCACTAACCTCTGTGTCTTCTCTCATGCGGCGCTCGGTATATGTGAGCGCCGCATGAGAGATGACATCACTTCCCCCTGCCTGTGTAAACACTACACAGGCAGAGGAAGCTTTTCTTTCGCCGGGAGCGATCGCGAGGAAGTGGCCAGAATCGAATGGCGGCCCCCTCATCACGGATCGCTCCCGAAGCGATCCCGGCCACTCACTGTACCGGAGGCAGGCACGTACAGGTACGTGATTGTGCCTGTCCGTGCCATTCTGCCGACGTATATATACAGTGAGCGGTCGTTAAGTGGTTAAAGGAATATTTCACTTTTATTGTTTCACTTTAAGCATTATTAAAATCACTGCTCCCGAAAAAAACGTCAGTTTAAAAAAGAAAAAAATTGCATTGATACATGTCCCCTGGGGCAGGACCCAGGTCCCCAAACACTTTTTATGACAATAACTTGCATATAAGCCTTTAAAATTAGCACTTTGGATTTCTCCCATAGACTTTTACAGGGTGTTCCGCGGCTTTTCGAATTTTCTGCGAACACCCCAATTTGTTCGCTGTTCGGCGAACGTGCGAACAGGCAATGTTCGAGTCGAACATGAGTTTGACTCGAACTCGAAGCTCATCCCTACAGGACAGGGGTTCCACCCTCAAAAGTAGTGATTGTGACGCCTACTTTATACATTTTTTTATTGGATTTCCTCTTCAAAGTCCTACTAAATACCAGCATTTTGCTTTTATAGCTATCTATTTGTTATCACTCTTTTTAATCTTGGTAATTCACTTGTCACTATGCAAATAAGCATATACAAAAAGCACTACTGATATAAACCAATTTTTTTGCGATCTACAGCAGTGTGTATTAACCACTTAAGCCCCGAGCCAATATGCAGCTTAAAGACCAGAGGTGTTTTTAGAATTTGGCACTGCGCTGCTTTAACTGGTAATTGTGCGGTAATGCAATGTTGTACCCAAACAAAATTTCCGTCCTTTTCTTCCCACAAATAGAGCTTTCTTTTGATGGTATTTGATATCCTCTGTGATTTTTATTTTTTGCGATATAAAAACGGAAAAAGACCGAAACTTTTGAAAAGAAAAGATATTTTCTACTTTTTTGTTATAAGAAAAATCTAATAAACTCAATTTTAGTCATACATTTAGGTCAAAATGTATTCAGCCACATGTCTTTAGTAATACATATGTCAATAAGCGTATATTTATTGTTTTTTACACAGCTTTTAATTTATGACTGCCTATCTCATTTTTTGAGCTGCCAAAATGGCAGGGCAGTACAACCCCCCCCCCCCCCCCCAAATGACCACATTTTGGAAAGTAGACACCCCAAGGAAATTGCTGAGAGGCATGTGGAGCCCATTGAATATTTTTTTTTTTGTCCCAAGTGATTGAATAATGAGAAAAAAAAAGTATTACAAAAAGTTGTCACTAAATTATATATTGCTCACACATGCCATGGGGATATGTGAAATTACACCCCAAAATACATTCTGCTGATTCTCTTGAGTACAGGGATACCATATGTGTGGGACTTTTTGGGAGCCTAGCCGCGTACGGGACCCCGAAAACCAAGCATCGCCTTCAGGATTTATAAGGGCATAAATTTCACTCTTCACTACCTATCACAGTTTTGAAGGCCATAAAATGTCAAGATGGCACAAAACCCCCCAAATTAACCCATTTTGGAAAGTAGACACCCCAATCTATTTGCTGAGAGGCATGTTGAGCCCATTGAATATTTAATTTTTTGTCCCAAATGATTGAATAATGACAAAAAAATTAAAAAATATATTTTTTTTTACAAAAAGTTGTCACTAAATGATATATTGCTCACACATGCCATGATTATATGTGGAATTGCACCCCAAAATAAATTTTTCTGATTCTCCTGAGTACGGGGATACCACATGTGTGGGACTTTTTGGGAGCCTAGATGCATACGGGGCCCTGAAAACCAAGCACTGCCTTCAGGATTTCTAAGGGCGCAAATTTTTTATTTCACTCCTCACTACCCATCACAGTTTCGAAGGCCATAAAATGATAAGATAGCAACCCCCCCCCCAAATGACCCCATTTTGGAAAGTAGACACCCCAAGCTATTTTCTGAGAGGCATGGTGAGTATTTTACAGCTCTCATTTGTTTTTGAAAATGAAGAAAGAATTTTTTTTTCTTTTTTCAATTTTCAAAACTTTGTGACAAAAAGTGAGATCTGAAAAATACTCACCATACATCTCAGCAAATAGCTTGGGGCGTCTACTTTCCAAAATGGGGTCATTTGGGGGGGTTTGTGCCATCTGGGCATTCCATGGTCTCCGAAACTGTGATAGGCACTGTGATAGGCAGTGAGGAGTGAAATAAAAAATTTACACCCTTAGAAAGCCTGAAGGCAGTGCTTTGTTTTTGGGGTCCCGTACGCGGCTAGGCTCCCAAAAAGTCTCACACATGTGGTATCTCCATACTCAGGAGAAGCAACAGAATGTATTTTGGGGTGTAATTCCACATATGCCCATGGCATGTTTGAGCAATATATCATTTAGTGACAACTTTGTGCAAAAAAAGAAAAAAAATTATTTTTCCCGCAACTTGTGCCAAAATATAAAATATTCCATGGACTCGACATGCCTCTCAGCAAATATCTTGGGGTGTCTACTTTCCAAAATTGGGTCATTTGGGGGGGTTTTGAACTGTCCTGGCATTTTATGCACAACATTAGGAAGCTTATGTCACACATCATCCACTCTTCTAACCACTTGTAGACAAAGCCCTTTCTGACACTTTTTGTTTACATGAAAACATTTTTTTTGCAAGAAAATTACGTTGAACCCCCAAACATTATATATTTCTATAAAGCAAAGGCCCTAAAGATTAAAATGGTGGGTGTTGCATTTTTTTTCCACACAGTATTTGCGCAGCGATTTTTCAAACACATTTTTTGCGGAAAAAAATACATTTTAATGCACTAAAACACACTATATTGCCCAAATGTTTTATAAAATAAAAAAGATGATCTTAGGCCGAGTACATGGATACCAAACATGACATGCTTTAAAATTGCGCACAAATGCGCAGTGGCGACAAACTACATACATTTTTAAAAGCCTTTAAAAGCCTTTACAGGTTACCACATTAGATTTACAGAGGAGGTCTGCTAAAATTACTGCCCTGGATCTGACCTTTGCGGTGATACCTCACATGCATGGTGCAATTGCTGTTTACATATGATACCAGACTGACGCTTGCGTTCGCCTTTGCGCAAGAGCAGGGGGGACAGGGGTGCTTTTTTTTATTATTATTATTTATTTTGCTTTTTTTATTTTGTTTTTAAACTGTTCCTTCCATTTTTATTTATTTTTTTACCATTTTTATTGTTATCTCAGGGAATGTAAATATCCCCTATGATAGCAAGAGGTAGTGACAGGTACTCTTTAAAAAAAAATTGGGTCTATTAGACCCTAGATCTTTCCTCTGCCCTCAAAGCATCTGACCACGCCAATATTGGTGTGATAAAATGCTTTCCCAATTTCCCAATGGCGCTGTTTTCATCTGGGGGGGCATTCCCTCCCACTGCTTGTAAAAGCAGTCTAGACACTAATTAGCCTCTAGGATTGCTTTTACATGAAAGCCGACCGCTGGCTGAAAAGAATGATACCAAGATGATACCTAAACCCTCAGGCATCATTCTGGTATAACCATTCAAAGTCCAACAACATACCAGTATGTTGCTGGTCCTTGTTGGACATGTATTGTAATCTTTTTTTTCATGCAGCCTGTTGGCTGAACGAAAAAGAGATTGATCGGTGGGTATGCCCACCATTAGAATAACTCCCTTTATCCACCCACTTCTAATGATGGGCATACATGCACCATTTATATATGCCGAAGCGTGGGGGCATCCTCCCGCAAAAAAATTATGCCGCGTACACGCGGTCGAACTTTTCCACGGGCAAGCCTCCGTCGGAATTTTGACCGTATGTATGCGGCATTAGGAACAAAATCGCACCTCTGTCCCTGCTGCCCCCATGCTTCAGCATATATGCGCTTTTTTTAAACTGTGGTGGTAAAATCACCTCCTACAGCACTGCAGTCACGGCATTATGTATCGTGGGAGCAAACGCTGTTGCTGTAAATCCGCGCTGCAGCTGAATGGCGCACCTGAAAACAAAATATTACATACCTGAAAGCAAGCATGATAAAACATTGCAGAATAGAATACAGTAAAAAAGAGCAGAACAATAGAGAGAATATATATATATATATATATATATATATATATATATATAATAGAGAGAGAGAGAGACAGAGAGACAGAGAGACAGAGAGACAGAGAGACAGAGAGAAAAAAATTGTGTTTTTTTTTTTTTACACTTTTTTTTGTAACTGTAACAACTGTAACGGTTCGGGTCTCTAAAAATGTGATGGCATCTTGGGAGACCCTGTGTAAGCGTGTCCTATCCTGTTCATTGCTGTACCCTACGCTAAAACTTCACTAGTGTAAATCCGCACTTGCTACAGACACGACATCTTCTTTGGGGGGCTCGTTGGGTAGGGGTACTCTTGAGGACATACGGAAAATGCCTCTCATGCAGCCGGCTTACTGCATTTGGTTGGGAATGGTGAGGTGCAGAACCACCTGGATACAGGAGGTCTGTGACTATCTCATCATGGAATTTAAGGAAGGATAATGTCCCGCCTGAAGCTCTGTATAGAACATGAGCATTCAGCAAAGCCAATTGAAATAAGGATAGAGACACTTTTTTGTACCAGCATCTCGCCTTACGGGCAATGTGATACGGCGCCAACAACTGGTCATTGAGGTCCACCCCTCCCATATTTTGGTTATATTCGTGGACACAGAGGGGTTTCTCCACAACACCAGTTGCCATACGAATTTGGACTGTCGTGTCTGCTTGAAGGGAAGTAAGAAGGAAAACATTCTTATTATCCCTCCACTTCACAGCGAGCAAATTATTACACTTCAAGCAGGCTCTCTCTCCCAGCCTAAGACGAGAATCTACAAGCCCCTGGGGAAAACCCTGGTGATTAGGTCGCACGGTGCTACATGCTCCAATCTGATGATCAAACAAGTGACTAAACAGTGGCACGCTTGTGTAATAATTGTCCACACCAAGTTCCACACTATCTTGCCAGCGCTCCCTATGTAATCTGGGCAGTTCTCCGGCTCTACGTGACTGTCTTTTCCCTCATAAACCATAAAGCTCCATACATAGCCTGTTGCCCTGTCACA
This sequence comes from Rana muscosa, assembly GCA_029206835.1. NCBI lineage: Eukaryota > Metazoa > Chordata > Amphibia > Anura > Ranidae > Rana > Rana muscosa. The sequence continues at coordinate 1,159,758,509 of CM055122.1, forward strand.
GAACTTATAGAGCTTGACCCCATATCTGGCACGCTTGCTGGGAAGGTACCGTTTGAGAGACAAGCGGCCAGAAAATTTAATCAGGGACTCATCAACGCAGACAACTTGACCGGGAGTAAACAAGGCTGCAAAACGTTAGTTGAAGTGGTTTATGAGGGGCTGAATTTTGCAGAGCCGATCGTATTCAGGGTCTCCACATGGATGACAAAGCTCATTGTCGTTGAAGTGCATGAACCGCAAGATCTGCTCATATCGTTTCCTGGACATGGAGGCAGCGAACATAGAGATCTTCAGTGAAAAACAGCGAATAATAATCAAGCGACGTAAAATTATCTGTTTCCACCTGAATACCGGGTTGACCAGTGAATGGGGGAAGTGCTTACCACCTCGCCAGCTTGAACTGCACTTATGGGACTCGCTACGTCACTAAGTGTTACTGCAGTGCTGGATGTACGTCCAGGGTGTACTAGGCCGCTGGTGCTTGCCAGTTCACCAGAAGGAATAGCGGCGTTAGTACTTCTCTGCTCCATAATACGAGAGCCCTGCGGTTCTTGCTCCTCAACAACATCAGAAGATCGGAATCGGGTACACCTGACCTTAGCAGGGACCTCATCTTCATCGTCAGAGCTATCTGACATGGAGCTACTTCTACGGGGTTGTATTCTAAGCTGGAATCTGACAGATACGTGACCTCCTCTTCACTATCTGTCATGCTCAGAATCTCGTAGGCCTCTTTACTAGTGTACCTTCGATTTGCCATTTTGGGCTCTAAATTTAGTGGTCCACTAGTAAGGATTCACAGGTAAAAAAACACCTGACTGTCAGCAAATGTATAAAACACTACCAAAAAAAACTGCTAGCAATCGCAGGGATCAGGCCTGTCTCTGTGAACGCTGCAGTTATGTGTGTTGTGTTTTGTAAGTGAAAGTGATCGATCGATACTGCACTTGGGTGGGCTGGGCTGGGCGGAGGGGCAAAACGCAGGTGCTAGCAGGTATCTGGCCTGATCCCGCTAACAATGCGTTTTTGGGAACCCTAAACTGCTGGGGACGCTTGTACAGATCAGATCTGATCAGATCAGATATTGATCTGTTCAGATACTATACCACTAAGGGAGGTGTATGCTTTGCGCATGGGTGTTAGCATTACTGGCACTAACCTGACGCTTTAAAGTAGTAGCTGATAGGGTAATTCAGTCTGAATTTATCAGACGTTTCTCCAAGGCGCAGTGGAGTGTGTTAAGGAAAGGGGGCGGTTTATTCTTTAGTACACTGTTATTTTTATTTACTTATAGTTTCACCACTTGCAGCTATGGAGGCCATCAATTTTCTATCTAATAGACAGATGGACCCAGATTGTATTTTTTCCTCTAATCAGGAAATGACAGAATGTGAAGAGGATATTTCAGGTTCACTAAAAACACTTGAGTCCCTTATGGAAAAACAGGTCAAAACCTGGTGGGACATCTTTACATTTGAACACTACCTGAAGGAGGGGCTCATCTTCAGGAGTTTGAGATGGGAGGTGTCCCCACAGGATGGTCTGACAGAATCTAAATATATGGACGAGTGGTTCGAATTTTTCAATAGATCAGGAAGAGAACTGCAGGTATTGGTTTTAAAAAGGAAACGTATTAAATTGGATACACTGAATGAGAAGATTATGGCTTTGCAGACCGTGCTGGCCTCTCACAGTGAATCCAATCAGATTAAAGAGTCCAATATTAATATGCGGAAGAAATTAGAAAAATTGGATAAGGATATACAGAGAAAAAAAGTAAAAAAGTTTACTAGAGATTTGAATGATTTTAAAAGTAACAATATATATATTTATGGCAGAATGTGGTTGCGAACAATATTAGTGATGGGATTAATATTAATGGTGAGATTGTCACTAATGGTGCTGTAAGCTCAAGCTCTAGTACTAGGGAGATTCCGACTGAGCAAGCACCATCTAGAACAACTCAAATGAGAAGTGACAAAACACAGAATACTAAAGGAAAAAATAATCCCTCCAAAAATAATGTCAACAATACCCCTAAAAGCAATATGAGGAGTGGGACCAGGGAACAAGGGGGAAATCATTATACGACCAATCAATATGATGTTATCCCCAGACCCCAGGGATATACCCAATACAATAGGGGAGGTGACTATGGCCCATATGCACAGGCTGAATATCAGCAGTGGAATTTATCATCATCCAACCAATATGGGGATAGTAGGTATCCAATTCCAGTCCAGAACAGATATCAAGCCCTTGAATATGAGGATTATGGAAGGAATAATGGATACCAGCAGTCTTTTTTAGAACAACGTGGGGGGGAGAGGGGTTACGGCATGCCTTACCATCACCCTCAGTTTGGGAACAACAGAGGGGGGGGAAGGAACCCTGGCACTCAGTACCCCAACAGAGGCATGGCACCACCGCATCGAGAAGGAGAGGCTGTAGGGCAGGGAAATGAGTTCAATCCCAAAAAAAGAAGGAGTGCCAATTAAAAACAGGGATTTATAACCTAAGCAAAGCAACATTAAGTGACAATGAGAAAAACATTTTAAATTTAGGTCTTAAGTGTGCCCCTAAAAAAAGAATGAATACGTTTGATGTATATATCAACACACACAAATTCATCCGCACACTTAACATGAAGAAATATTTTTTGAGTCATCCTAGTGACCCATCCAGAAAAACTAATGAGGTATCCCTACATATGGAGAGTGGCCTACAAAACAAATCGGTGTTTAATCCCCAGAATACTAATAATCATTTTGTAGAGGTATTTAAAAATATGGTGTTGAAAGACATTGAGGAACTCCCTGTAAAGAAATGGATTAATCCTGAGTATATCCAAGAGGGTATCAAATCCCTGGAGGAGAGAAAAGGAATTATTATCCGTCCGGCCGATAAAGGGGGGGTGTTGTGTTAATGGAAAAGTCCTTTTATCACAACCAATTAATGGAACTTCTAAATGATCAAAACACATATAGAAAGTTACCTCGAGATCCTACGGATGAATATAAAAATCAGTTGAATCTGTTGGTTGAATGGGGATTTAAGAAGGGTGCTATTAATGGAAAAGAAAATCAATACCTGAATCCAAGCTCATGCCGAATTCCGGTAATTTATACTTTGCCCAAGATTCATAAAAATGTTGAGAACCCCCCAGCGCGCCCAATTGTAAATGGGATAGGCTCCATTACTGCAAGGTTGGGAGAATACCTTGACCGGTTTCTCCAGCCAAGTGTTAAAATCACGAGAGCTTATCTGAAAGACACTAGTGATCTTTTACGATTGCTTGATGGGGTGGAGCTTAAACCAGATGTTTCCACTTTTTTGGTGACCGCTGATGTGAGCTCGTTGTATACCATTATACAGCATGATGACGCCTTATTGGCGCTGAATTGGGCTCTTTGTAAACGGGAAGACATATCACATCTACAAAAATCTTTTTTGGGCAAGGTTTTGGATTTCTGTATGGCCCACAATTATTTTTGGTTTTATAATCAGTTTTTTTCCCAGCAAGTTGGCGTGGCTATGGGAGCCAAGTTTGCCCCCAGCCTCGCCAACCTATTTATGGCGGAATGGGAGGACAGACATGTCTTCAATGTGCTTAGACCAGAGTTGAAACTCTACAGAAGATTTATTGATGATCTCCTGTTTGTCTGGGAAGGTTCCAGACAGTCAGTTGAAGAATTCATAAGACATCTGAACAATAACACTAATAATATAGTTTTAGACTAGGTTATTAGTGAGGAGGAGGTTAATTTTCTGGATCTTACGATTATGAAATCCGATAGCAGGATCAGTACCAAGGCTTACTTTAAGCCGACTGATCGGAATAGCTATTTGGCCATTGTTAGTGGACATCATCCATCTTGGATTAAAAACATTCCGAAAGGTCAAATGCTAAGGATTCGTCGTAACTGCACATCAACAGATGATTATTATATACAGGCCAATATTCTGGGAGATAAGTTTGTGGAGAAAGGATATAAGGATGATACAATTAAGAATATCATTAGTGAGGTAGCACAAATTCCTAGGACACAATGTTTGAAGAAGAAGGAGGATGGTGTCACTAATAAATCATTTCAGCTAGGTTTTATTTCTGATTTTCATTATCAGTATAAAGAGGTAGAGGACATTTTTCGCAAATATTGGCACATTGTGTGCAGAGACAGACATCTATGCAAAATTTTATCAGAAAACCCCAAGTTCATCTATAGGAGGGCACCAAATTTTGGCGATCGGGTGGTACAAAAAATTCTTGATCCACCCAAACGCCTAGATCTGAATAAAAACTTTAAAGGTTTTTATTCATGTCGTAAATGCATCTGTTGTAGGACAGGGAAAACGGACAACAGAGGAACCACTAGTTTTACGAATAAGGATGGTGATGTTTTTGAGATTGAACAGTTCATCACATGCAATTCATCCTTTGTGGTTTATTTACTATGGTGCCCATGTGGGTTGTATTATGTGGGGAGAACTAAACGACTCTTGCGAGTGCGTATATCGGAACACCTGGCTAACATTAAAAAAGGATTTCGATATCATAGTGTCTCCCTACACTTCAAAGAAAAGAATAGTCAGGACCCTACCCTTTTACAGTTTTGTGGTATTGACTGCACACACCCTGCTTGGAGAGGTTCGAATCGAGTTAGGGAGCTCTCTCAGAGAGAAACCAAATGGATTTTTCTTTTAAGGAGCCTCCATCCGAGAGGGCTAAATATCGAACTCGATTTAAACTGTTTTATCAGTAATTTTTAGATTTTTTTAGAAACATTTTCTCTTATACAATGATGTGTGTCCATAGTGTGCATTTATGGGGATGCATGTGGTGTGTCTATGCATGCACACACATGTAAATTGAGACAAGGTGGACATTGATCTATTATAGTCTATATAATAGACTAGTTTTAGTCGTACAGATATATATTTTACTATACATGTAAATTAATTTTCATTATATACATGTATTTTTAGTTGGGATTTTAGTTAACCTTCATATCTTGATCAGCCTCGCACTAACATGTGAGGTTGTTATATTAGTCTACTTTGTGACTTAATTCTCTGATATCTGGTGAACGATAGTTACAATTGATCTTTCCGCATATATTATTCAAATTTTTCCGCATATATTATTCTAATATAATATTCTCCTGTTTTAATTCCATATATATTCAAAGGTGCTGAGTATTCTGGCGCCAATTTTGAGTATAAAAAGTTTTTTTATTGTTTATTATAGAAGAGACACTTATTGGTGTTTGATATACACAACATTTAAACTGAATAGTACCTGCAGCGAATATAAATTAGAGATTAGATGCAGATCGCAGTATGTTATTTATACTTGTCCTCCATGTTTGTGATTGTGGGGGTCATGCCCGATGTATTGCGCTCATGGGGACGGGAAATACGCACATGCGCAGCAGGAAATACGACCGTAACTAATCACGGTCGGAGTATAAAGAGGGAGGTGTAAGTGTGTGTAGCTCACCCCATTGGAAGAAGTCTTACGATGAAACTAGTCTGGGAGGAGCTACACGACAGTCACCTGGTGTGCAGCGTTTGGATCTTTCGACCACTCGTCGAATATACAGTTTGGTGTTTGGGCGGGAGTCTGCGGTGATTCGATTGCAGTGGAGAGGCAAGCGTACATGAAGGAGGGTGAGACATACATGCTTATATGGTCCGCCGAGACCGCAATACATTGAGGCAGCCTACTATAAACTTGCCTGGCGTTTGGAAATGTTTGCTTTGAAGTGCCCAATTTGATCTGTCTAAATGTGAGTGTAACCATTGATGGTCACTTGTGCTGTGTTATTTTAATTAAAAGTTTTGATATACTTCACTATTGGAAGCATTTGTTTTTTCATGTGGGAGACTTGACTGACCTAAATTCATCATTTTGGAATTGTTTGTGATACCCTGGGGGGTAATCAAGCTGATTAGCCAAGCATTAGAGTGCGAGGCATATTCTTGTGGTGAGTGCAAGTCCTTAGGGAGTGGAATCACTGAGCACATTGGTGTGGTGAAGGTTTGAAGAAAACACAAGAAAGTTTTATTTGTCATCATCTTCATTTGAAGTCACTTTTGGATGCACTTTTTATGGACTTATTTTGTGCACTTTTTTATGGACTCATTTTCAGTTAAACACTTTATATCAATTGTTTTAAATCACTGTCATGAACGTTATGGACACTTGATGAGTTTATTGTATGCACATTTCTTTACAGGGTGTATATTTATGAACATTCGCATTTATGCACTATCTCACGGAGTGTATATGGTTTATATTTAGATTTGTGTTGTAAGACACTGAGCGCTACTATTTTGGTTATTCAAAATTATTTTTCACTTTTTATTTTTTAAAGTAGCAGCTGATAGGGTAATTCAGTCTGAATTTATCAGACGTTTCTCCAAGGCGCAGTGGAGTGTGTTAAGGAAAGGGGGCGGTTTATTCTTTAGTACACTGTTATTTTTATTTACTTATAGTTTCACCACTTGCAGCTATGGAGGCCATCAATTTTCTATCTAATAGACAGATGGACCCAGATTGTATTTTTTCCTCTAATCAGGAAAATGACAGAATGTGAAGAGGATATTTCAGGTTCACTAAAAACACTCGAGTCCCTTATGGAAAAACAGGTCAAAACCTGCTGGGACATCTTTACATTTGAACACTACCTGAAGGAGGGGCTCATCTTCAGGAGTTTGAGATGGGAGGTGTCCCCACAGGATGGTCTGACAGAATCTAAATATATGGACGAGTGGTTAGAATTTTTCAATAGATCAGGAAGAGAACTGCAGGTATTGGTTTTAAAAAGGAAACGCATTAAATTGGATACACTGAATGAGAATATTATGGCTTTGCAGACCGTGCTGGCCTCTCACAGTGAATCCAATCAGATTAAAGAGTCCAATATTAATATGCAGAAGAAATTAGAAAAATTGGATAAGGATATACAGAGAAAAAAAGTAAAAAAGTTTACTAGAGATTTAAATGATTTTAAAAGTAACAATATATATTTATGGCAGAATGTGGTTGCGAACAATATTAGTGATGGGATTAATATTAATGGTGAGATTGTCACTAATGGTGCTGTAAGCTCAAGCTCTAGTAGTAGGGAGATTCCGACTGAGCAAGCACCATCTAGAACAACTCAAATGAGAAGTGACAAAACACAGTATACTAAAGGAAAAAATAATCCCTCCAAAAATAATGTCAACAATACCCCTAAAAGCAAAATGAGGAGTGGGACCAGGGAACAAGGGGGAAATCACTATACGACCAATCAATATGATGTTATCCCCAGACCCCAGGGATATACCCAATACAATAGGGGAGGTGACTATGGCCCATATGCACAGGCTGAATATCAGCAGTGGAATTTATCATCATCCAACCAATATGGGGATAGTAGGTATCCAATTCCAGTCCAGAACAGATATCAAGCCCTTGAATATGAGGATTATGGAAGGAATAATGGATACCAGCAGTCTTTTTTAGAACAACGTGGGGGGGAGAGGGGTTACGGCATGCCTTACCATCACCCTCAGTTTGGGAACAACAGAGGGGGGGAAGGAACCCTGGCACTCAGTACCCCAACAGAGGCATGGCACCACCACGTCGAGAAGGAGAGGCTGTAGGGCAGGGAAACGAGTTCAATCCCAAAAAAAGAAGGAGGGCCAATTAAAAATAGGGATTTATAACCTAAGCAAAGCAACATTAAGTGACAATGAGAAAAACATTTTAAATTTAGGTCTTAAGTGTGCCCCTAAAAAAAGAATGAATAAGTTTGATGTATATATCGACACACACAAATTCATCCGCACACTTAACATGAAGAAATATTTTTTGAGTCATCCTAGTGACCCATCCAGAAAAACTAATGAGGTATCCCTACATATGGAGAGTGGCCTACGAAACAAATCGGTGTTTAATCCCCAGAATACTAATAATCATTTTGTAGAGGTATTTAAAAATATGGTGTTGAAAGACATTGAGGAACTCCCTGTAAAGAAACAAATTAATCCTGAGTATATCCAAGAGGGTATCAAATCCCTGGAGGAGAGAAAAGGAATTATTATCCGTCCGGCCGATAAAGGGGGGGGGGGGGTGTTGTGTTAATGGAAAAGTCCTTTTATTACAACCAATTAATGGAACTTCTAAATGATCAAAACACATATAGAAAGTTACCTCGAGATCCTACGGATGAATATAAAAATCAGTTGAATCTGTTGGTTGAATGGGGATTTAAGAAGGGTGCTATTAATGGAAAAGAAAATCAATACCTGAATCCAAGCTCATGCCGAATTCCGGTAATTTATACTTTGCCCAAGATTCATAAAAATGTTGAGAACCCCCCAGCGTGCCCAATTGTAAATGGGATAGGCTCCATTACTGCAAGGTTGGGAGAATACCTTGACCGGTTTCTCCAGCCAAGTGTTAAAATCACGAGAGCTTATCTGAAAGACACTAGTGATCTTTTACGATTGCTTGATGGGGTGGAGCTTAAACCAGATGTTTCCAATTTTTTGGTGACCGCTGATGTGAGCTCGTTGTATACCATTATACAGCATGATGACGCCTTATTGGCGCTGAATTGGGCTCTTTGTAAACGGGAAGACATATCACATCTACAAAAATCTTTTTTGGGCAAGGTTTTGGATTTCTGTATGGCCCACAATTATTTTTGGTTTTATAATCAGTTTTTTTCCCAGCAAGTTGGCGTGGCTATGGGAGCCAAGTTTGCCCCCAGCCTCGCCAACCTATTTATGGCGGAATGGGAGGACAGACATGTCTTCAATGTGCTTAGACCAGAGTTGAAACTCTACAGAAGATTTATTGATGATCTCCTGTTTGTCTGGGAAGGTTCCAGACAGTCAGTTGAAGAATTCATAAGACATCTGAACAATAACACTAATAATATAGTTTTAGACTATGTTATTAGTGAGGAGGAGGTTAATTTTCTGGATCTTACGATTATGAAATCCGATAGCAGGATCAGTACCAAGGCTTACTTTAAGCCGACTGATCGGAATAGCTATTTGGCCATTGGTAGTGGACATCATCCATCTTGGATTAAAAATATTCCGAAAGGTCAAATGCTAAGGATTCGTCATAACTGCACATCAACAGATGATTATTATATACAGGCCAATATTCTGGGAGATAAGTTTGTGGAGAAAGGATATAAGGATGATACAATTAAGAATATCATTAGTGAGGTAGCACAAATTCCTAGGACACAATGTTTGAAGAAGAAGGAGGATGGTGTCACTAATAAATCATTTCAGCTAGGTTTTATTTCTGATTTTCATTATCAGTATAAAGAGGTAGAGGAGATTTTTCGCAAATATTGGCACATTGTGTGCAGAGACAGACATCTATGCAAAATTTTATCAGAAAACCCCAAGTTCATCTATAGGAGGGCACCAAATTTTGGCAATCGGGTGGTACAAAAAATTCTTGATCCACCCAAACGCCTAGATCTGAATAAAAACTTTAAAGGTTTTTATTCATGTCATAAATGCATCTGTTGTAGGACAGTGAAAACGGACAACAGAGGAACCACTAGTTTTACGAATAAGGACGTTTTTGAGATTGAACAGTTCATCACATGCAATTCATCCTTTGTGGTTTATTTACTATGGTGCCCATGTGGGTTGTATTATGTGGGGAGAACTAAACGACTCTTGCGAGTGCATATATCGGAACACCTGGCTAACATTAAAAAAGGATTTCAATATCATAGTGTCTCCCTACACTTCAAAGAAAAGCATAGTCAGGACCTTACCCTTTTACAGTTTTGTGGTATTGACTGCACACACCCTGCTTGGAGAGGTTCGAATCGAGTTAGGGAGCTCTCTCAGAGAGAAACCAAATGGATTTTTCTTTTAAGGAGCCTCCATCCGAGAGGGCTAAATATCGAACTCGATTTAAACTGTTTTATCAGTAATTTTTTTTAGAAACATTTTCTCTTATACAATGATGTGTGTCCATAGTGTGCATTTATGGGGATGCATGTGGTGTGTCTATGCATGCACACACATGTAAATTGAGACAAGGTGGACATTGATCTATTATAGTCTATATAATAGACTAGTTTTAGTCGTACAGATATATGTTTTACTATACATGTAAATTAATTTTCATTATATACATGTATTTTTAGTTGGGATTTTAGTTAACCTTCATATCTTGATCAGCCTCGCACTAACATGTGAGGTTGTTATATTAGTCTACTTTGTGACTTAATTCTCTGATATCTGGTGAACGATAGTTACAATTGATCTTTCCGCATATATTATTCAAATTTTTCCGCATATATTATTCTAATATAATATTCTCCTGTTTTAATTCCATATATATTCAAAGGTGCTGAGTATTCTGGCGCCAATTTTGAGTATAAAAAGTTTTTTTATTGTTTATTATAGAAGTGACACTTATTGGTGTTTGATATACACAACATTTAAACTGAATAGTACCTGCAGCGAATATAAATTAGAGATTAGATGCAGATCGCAGTATGTTATTTATACTTGTCCTCCATGTTTGTGATTGTGGGGGTCATGCCCGATGTATTGCGCTCATGGGGACGGGAAATACGCACATGCGCAGCAGGAAATACGAACGTAACTAATCACGGTCGGAGTATAAAGAGGGAGGTGTAAGTGTGTGTAGCTCACCCCATTGGAAGAAGTCTTACGACGAAACTAGTCTGGGAGGAGCTACACGACAGTCACCTGGTGTGCAGCGTTTGGATCTTTCGACCACTCGTCGAATATACAGTTTGGTGTTTGGGCGGGAGTCTGCGGTGATTCGATTGCAGTGGAGAGGCAAGCGTACATGAAGGAGGGTGAGACATACATGCTTATATGGTCCGCCGAGACCGCAATACATCGCGGCAGCCTACTATAAACTTGCCTGGCATTTGGAAATGTTTGCTTTGAAGTGCCCAATTTGATCTGTCTAAATGTGAGTGTAACCATTGATGGTCACTTGTGCTGTGTTATTTTAATTAAAAGTTTTGATATACTTCACTATTGGAAGCAATTGTTTTTTCATGTGGGAGACTTGACTGACCTAATTTCATCATTTTGGAATCGTTTGTGATACCCTGGGGGGTAATCAAGCTGATTAGCCAAGCATTAGAGTGCGAGGCATATTCTTGTGGTGAGTGCAAGTCCTTAGGGAGTGGAATCACTGAGCACATTGGTGTGGTGAAGGTTTGAAGAAAACACAAGAAAGTTTTATTTGTCATCATCTTCATTTGAAGTCACTTTTGGATGCACTTTTTATGGACTTATTTTGTGCACTTTTTTATGGACTCATTTTCAGTTAAACACTTTATATCAATTGTTTTAAATCACTGTCATGAACGTTATGGACACTTGATGAGTTTATTGTATGCACATTTCTTTACAGGGTGTATATTTATGAACATTCGCATTTATGCACTATCTCACGGAGTGTATATGGTTTATATTTAGATTTGTGTTGTAAGACACTGAGCGCTACTATTTTGGTTATTCAAAATTATTTTTCACTAACCTGACGCTGCCTGGGGCGACGCAGACCCTAACTGACGCTAAAACCTAATTGATATCACCCGCTGGGCGATCAGGGGGTTAAACCTTGATTGGGTTATATACGGCGGGTGCCCTGACACTATAAAAAGCAAACTAACTAACCAGCGTCACCCGTAACACTTATACGGTGATCACTGGTGAAAGGGTTAACTAGGGGCAATCAGGGGGTTAAAACCTTTATTAGGTAATATATGGGGGTACCTGACGCTATATAAAAACCTGACGGGTAACCTAAATAACGAAATAACTAACCAGTGTCACCATTGACATTTATACAGTGATCACTGGTGAAAGGGTTAACTCTAGGGGCAATCAGGGGGTTAAAACCTTTATTAGGTTGTATATGGGGGTACCTGACGCTATAAAAACCTGGCGGCGAACCTAAAAAAATAAATGGCTTCCTAGCGGCACCAGCGACACTAATACAGTGATCAGAAAAACAATCGCTTAGTGACACTGGCAATAGGGGGTGAAAGGGTTACCTGGGGGGTGAGCAAGGGGTTAAACCTTTATTAGGGGGGTTAGAGGGCTACCCTGGACCTAAAGGGGCCTAAACCTATCTGCCCTGCAACTTTTTACTGTCACAGATGACACTAAAAGCAGTGATCAGTAAATAAATGATCACTGCAATCAGTGACACTGTGACTGGGGCCTGGGGGTGATCTGGGGGTGACTGGGGGGTGAAATGTGTGCCTATGTGTGCTGGAGTCAGTGGGCTGTTGGCTGCACTAACCTGATGTCTTCTCTCCTCGGTGCTCTGGACGAAAAGAGCGCTGCATGGAGAGATGACATCACTTCCTCCTGCCTGTGTTTACATTACACAGGCAGGGGAAGCATTTCATTCGCCGGGAGCGATCGCGAGGGGGTGGCCAGAAACCAATGGCCGCCCCCTCATCCCGGATCGCTCCTCAAGCGATACTAACCTCTGCATGTACCGGGAAGGCAGCCACGTACAGGTACGTTGATGTGCCTGTACGTGCCATTCTGCCGACATATATGTACATGCGGCGGTCGTTAAGTGGTTAATTCCACAATGACCGCTACAACATCTTCAAGACTACAAGACAGAACAAACAGTAACATTTTAAAATTAGTATGGCAATTTATTTGGTCTTTGGGACTGTGAAGAAATCTGGAAAATAAGAAATGTAGGTAGTTACTATGGAGTACTATATAATAATGAATGTGTATGTCATGTGATGATAAAGTTTGAAATTACATGTGTATGGACAGTTTTGGAAACTAAGCAAGGTTTAAAAAAATTATATCATATCTTTTGTTTTAAAATGTTAATGAGGACTAGGAGGGCACTAAATGCATCTTTAAGACACTAGCTTGTAATGATGAATTTTTCAACAACCTGTATTACATTCTTTGGTAGATTGCAAAAATCTCATGTTTCTTGAAAGTAGGTACGCTATTATGAGAAGTTGTATAAGTATGCTTTGCAAGCTCAAAGTGAAATCTTGATTAGTGAAGTGCATTGTCAGCTGTCAATATTAATGTTGATTTATGCCAGCTCAATATGCATACATTAATAAATTTACAACAATTACTTACACATCAGCCTTAATTTGCAGTCAAGTTTGACTTTTGTGTCATTGCTGATACCATAAACAAGCGTGTTGGTAATTTTAGTTAATAGCCTTGGCTGGTAGAGTAAGGTTTTATTCTTTAGGAGAAAAAAAATAGAAGTACACAATAGTCAAATCAGTGAAGGCATGTTTACACCATATTTAATTATTACAGAAAATTATTATTTGGCAAACTCAAGTACTTGGGAAGATATGCTAATGCTGTGTGACCAATGACAATTAAAGCCCTATTTCATATTTTTCATAGTAGAAAAGTACCAGCTGGAATATTGGATACACTTGAAAAATGTTCAAGTTTAAGCTTCCAGCCAGCTGGCTAAATGATTCAAACAAAACTTATTGCTTGGATGTTATTCAAATGATCACCGGTCCATCTGGTACATAAATATAATGTACAGAGTACAATTACTTCTCATGTCACATAACATAGCCAGTTTTATTGTAAATAAGTACTGAAATTCAATGTGTTTAATCAATATTTTTTTCTGAGGTTTGGAAAAAGGCCACTTCTATGCCCTAAGTATTTCTGAAGCAGAATTACATGTTTAGTCAAGAAAAACGAAGGGTTATTGCATTGTTATTATTTTAAATTTTTTTACCTGGCCTGTTTAATTGTATTTTTGCATTTTTTTTTAAAGTTTGTTACAGAATACTTACAATACTTTTTACCAAAGTATCAGCATAATAGACTCAAGCTTTAATACAAAGGTAAGGATCTTATTATTCAATCATGTGATTTTTTTTTTTTTTCAAATTTCATTAGGCTAAAAATAACTGTCATGTTTATGGAAAAAAATATTTCATATCTTGGATATTAGCGCCATGCATTTTATTTACACCTTAGCTAATTTAAATGCAATTTTGTATTCACATTTAAAATGTTTCATGATCGGTAGCCTGATTTATATGGGAGTCATGCTGCCAGGAAATGTTCTTAAGGTGGATTACTTCTATGCAAAGAGGGTGGAGTAGGTCAGGGTATTAACTTACTATTATGCAGTATAGTTATTGGAAGGTTCTGCTCCATATTCTTCAGCCATATGTTGCATGTTCACGACTGACAGATTTTCCAAATAAACTTTTCAAGTCATTGAGTAATCCTATATAGCACACAAGATGGAACATAGGACATCTGCAACAGCAGGAATTAAAAAAAAAAAAAAAGTCAAAAAAAGGTTAGCTTTGTAGGATGAAGACCCATTGATGTCAGTAAGAATGTAAATGTGTGATATAAAATTTTATGAAAAGCTGTGTAATTATTTATGGTAGTCCTATATATTAATATGTATGCACACAACAGGCTGACTAGTACATATAGACAGGTATGTTTCATTCATGAATACAAATAGAATACTGTTTTTCATTTATATTGAAAAAATATATATTTTTTAAAATTGTATGTATTTGTTCTGTTTTGGTCTGTCAGAACCTGAGCACTCTGAAGTGTTATCTCAAGCACTTTTATTCTCCCTGACCAATTTATCTCTGTGAACAACAGAACCCCTTCACCCTATGTTATGGAGATGATGAGAGAGGGTTGTTTTCTAAAGTCCTAAGTAGGGATAAGTAAATCAAGCAATGCTTTATCCTCAGGTGGTTTGGCAAATGCAGCACAAAGTCCACGAACCCTTCACATATTTGTGAACTCTCTTGAAGCCTATGGAAGCCAAATCTGGCTATTTTTTTCTGGCCTCTTTCAATAAAAAAAAATATATTGTTAAAAAGTGGATTGGTAGCTGGGAATTGCAATTGGGATGTAAAAGAAAGAATATTAATCAGCATACACACAAAACACAGACCCTTTGAATGGTGCCCTTGAGTCAGTAAATCACACTGGAAGAATATAGATCAAGCAATTTTCTTTTTTTTCAATAAAGAATCATTTTAAATATTAGCTCTACAGTCCCCTATACAGTAAGTCTCTTTAGGAATGTTTCAAGAAACCATTAAACTGAGTGAACCCTTGTTCCCAGACTCAAACTAATTATACACTAGTTGAACTTTGTTCAAAATTTCATTTTAACCACTTCAGCCCCAGAAGATTTTACCCCCTTCCTGACCAGAGCACTTTTTACAATTTGGCACTGCGTCGCTTTGACTGACAATTGCGCTGTCGTTCGACGTTGTACCCAAACAAAATTTGAGTCCTTATTTTCCCACAAATAGAGCTTTCTTTTGGGGGTATTTGATCACCTCTGCGTTTTTTCTTTTTTGCGCAATAAACTAGAAAGTGCATACATTTTGAAAAAAAAACAATATTTTTTACTTTTTGCTATAATAAATATCCCCAAAGTTTTTTTTTTTTTTAAAACACATTTTTTCCTCAATTTAGGCCAATATATATTCTTTTACATATTTTTGGTAAAAAAAATAAAAATCACAACAAGCATAAATGTGTGTTCCCTCAGCATGTTCTAACTGTGTGGGGATGTGAGTGACTAGGAGAGAAGCCATATAATTTTTCCTACTTCGTAGGAAAAAACAATATGGCTCCTCTCCTCTGACAGCACAGGGATTTGTGTGTTTACACACACAAATCCCTGTGCTGGCGCTTGTGCATGTGATCGCGCGAGGCCTGCGGCGATCGTGCCCGATGGCCATGCACAGCAGGCGCGCGTGCCCTCTGGTGGCCGAAAACGGGTATGATGTACCCGTACGGGATTTCGCCCAGGAGAGCCATTGTGTTGCAGTATACTGTATCTGCGTGACACAGTCGGCAAGTGGTTAAGAATGTTGATTTGATTTTCTTGTTTAATATTTTTATTAGATTTTACAAGTAAATAGCAAGTATAATGAACATTACATTCTGATCAAGTATAGAATTGTAAATAAATACAGCAATCACTAAAAATACATATTGAAAGAAAAGTAGTAGAGGATAAACCTCATTAACAATTATATCAATACAAATAGAGGTATAAAAGATTAGAGCAATGAAAATAAGCAATATTCAGGATAGAATATCTTGCCTCCCAGACCATCCGCTCACCCCAAAAGGGAACAAGCTGTGAGCAGATGGGGGCACGCTTAAGTATGAGAGAGTATGCTGGATTATTCAGAAGGATACACCAGATGAACCTTGTCATACCTCAATTGTTTAGTGATAGACCTTTCTAACAAATCTTTAACACACAAAGATATTAGTGATTGATAAAGTTAAACTTAAAAGGTATATATATAAGTCATGCAATGGACATCGCATATGTATAAAATCCGTATTACACTAGTAACAAAACTAACCAGAGCAGAAAGACAGAAGAAGTACAGAGAGAAGAAGAAGAAATATGGGAGAAAAATAAAATATATAGAAAAGAAGGTATGGGTATAGAAAAATAGAGATAAAGGTAAATGTTGTTTCCCTGGGTGGCGGTCCAGACAGATCAAGGCCCCGTTCAAATATTATATCAATAGATAAATTAACGTATTTCAACAAGGCATCAACAATAATTGATCAAAATCAGGGGGTAGGAAGTGTTTAATCCATGGTTTCCATATTTTATGGTATGTAGTAATGTTGTTATCTTCAATAGCAGACATTTTGGAAAAGATAAGGGCTCTATTAATTCTATGTTTAGTTTCAGCCACAACTAAAGTTTGGGTTTTCCAGGCCTTAGCTATAGATTGTTTAGCCGCCGTGGTGAGATGTAGTAGTAGTAGTATGAATTGTGATTTATTCAATTCAGGAGGTTTGAGGTTGAGGAGAGCCAGTGCTGGGTCTGGCGGGATTGGTATTTCCAAGGCCGTAGAGGCCATGTTAAATATTTTACTCCAGAAGGATTGAACGATTGGACATTGCCACCAAATATGGAAATGCGTGCCCGGTTCAGAACAGCCTCTGAAACATAAATTTGGGTACATGGGGGCAAATTTGGCAATCCTGGCTGGAACCAGGTACCATCGAGAAAGGACCTTATAATTTGTTTCCAACGCAAAACAGTTTGGCGAGGAATGCTTAGTAGCTGACCATATATTATCCCAGTCACTTTTACTGAATGTTCTATCCATGTCATGTGCCCATTTAGTCGTATAGGATGGTAAAGTATCGTCGGATGTGGAATTGATGCGTTTATACAAAAGTGATATTAATCCTCTAGTATGGGGATCACTGTTACAGATACGTTCAAATTGAGTCATTTGGGTAAGAGGGGATCCCGTATCAACGAGGGGTGTATAAAAGTTCTTAATTTGTAGATAGCGGAAGAGCTCCTTCATGGGGAGTTTGTATAAATCACATAATGTTGGGAACATAAGAATATCATTGGAGGAAACTAGATTGTGAAATTGAAGTAGGTTTCTTTTGGACCAGGCTGCAAATGATAGAGGGAATTTCCAGGCGGGGTAAAATGAGGGATTTCGAAGAAAAGAGAGTAGAGGGTTATGAGTGGATTGTAGGCTTTTTGTGGATCTATATTTGTCCCAGATAGCTATAGAATGTTTGGTTACGGGGTTAGATAAGTTTAGTCTATCTTTAGGAGCTAACCAGAGCAAATTATTCACAGAAATGGGGTCAATATCCACTGATTCAATCACTACCCATAGAGGGGATTCTGTTGTAGAATGGTATTTGGGGAGTTGTGCTAGCTGAGCAGCAAAGTAGTATGAGGAAAAGTTAGGAATTCCCAGACCACCTTTCAATTTATCAAGATAAAGAGTCGATCTGGGTATACGGGGTTTTGTAGAGCCCCATATAAAAGACATCACTCTCTTTTGAGTGAGTCTCAAGAAGTAAGGAGGTATATGTATGGGGAGAACTCGGAATAGGTAAAGGAACTTTGGTAAGATTGACATCTTAGTAGCGTTAATCCTCCCAATCCAAGATAAAGGAAGAGAAGACCATTGTTTCATCAGATTAGTAGTTGACTTCAATAAGGGTAAGTAGTTAGCTGAAAATAAGTCGGATATAGAAGAAGTGAGTTGGACTCCGAGATATGAAATATGGTGCAATTCCCAATTGAAAGGTAAAGACGTTTGAGCTTGTTGTAACTCAGATGGCGAAAGGGAAATATTAAGGGCATTAGATTTGGCATGATTAACACACAATCCAGAAATCTTTGCAAATTTGTCCAAAGTATTTACTAGATTTGGGGCTGACACATGGGGATGGGATAAAAAAATCAGGATGTCATCTGCAAAAAGACTCAATTTGTGGTGATGTCCACCTAATTCTACTCCTTTGATATTAGGATTATCTCTAATGATACATGCTAAGGGTTCAATAAGTAGGGCAAAAAGCAAAGGGGATAGAGGGCAACCCTGTCTAGTACCTCTCCTAATATCTATCATAGCTGATTTGTAACCCATATATTTAATATAAGCTTTCGGAGTGCTGTATAGTGAGGAGACCCAAGTTAAGAAATTTTCCCCAAAACCCCATTTTTGAAGAGTATATTGTAGATATGGCCAGCTGATTGAGTCGAACGCCTTCCTAATGTCTAATGATATAAGGCAAGTTGGGATATGTCTTTTTTTGGCGGCATGAATTAATAAAAGTGCTCTTCTGACATTATCCCCTGCTTGACGCAAGGGCATGAAGCCAGTTTGGTCACGATGGATAAGTTTACCTATAATGCTATTTAATCTAGTTGCCAGGATCTTAGCTAATAACTTAATGTCTAGATTTAAAAGAGATATGGGGCGGTAATTAGACCAAGAGGTAGTGTCAGATTTAGGTTTGGGAATCATTGCTATGATGGAAGTTAGTGTTTCGGTTTTGAACGAATGACCAGCTAACAAAGAATTGAAGGCTCTAGTCAATAGAGGCGTTAAAATTGAATCAAATTGTTTGTAGTATAGTGCAGAAAACCCGTCGGGGCCCGGTCTCTTGTGAGGCTTCAATTCTTTAATAGCAGCTTTAACTTCCAAGGCCGTTATGGGACTCTCCAAATATTCACACTGTTCAGGTGTCATTGTGGGAAGTGTAACATCTGAGAACAACGTGTCTGCTTTGTTTTTATCAAAGATTAAGCCAGGGTCATAGAGCTTAGCTAATTTAGATTGAAAGATTTCCAAGATCTTTAATGGGTTACTGGTGTATGCATCTCTGGAGGTTCTAAGGCGGAATGCAGTCTGTGAACGATCAATAGACTTGAGGCTGCGGGCCATAGGGGTATCGGGCTTTTTGGCTTTGCGGTATAGGGTATGTTGCCGCTTGCGTAAGAGTTTGTCTGCCGAATCTGTCAGAAAAAGATCCAACTCAAGCCGGGCCTTTTCCAATTTAGTGTTAGTGTTTGCATTCGGGGTAGCTTGATGAGCCAAATGACAAGCGTTAAAATTTGCTTCAAGTTTGGTGAACAGAATCTTGCGATCTATTTTAATAGATCTCGCCTTTTGTATCAAGCTGCCCCGAATGACAGCTTTATGGGCTTCCCATAGTGTAAGGGCAGAGACATCAGTAGTGTCATTAAATGAGATATAATCATTAAGAGCCAATTCAATATCTAAGCGGTGTGAGGGGTGAGTTAGGATGGAGTCGTTAATACACCAAGTGGTGTCATGTGACCTAGGTATTGGAGAGGTAATTGTAGCAGTAACCGCACAATGGTCTGTCCATGGAAATGGGATTATATTAGAGGATATTACTTCAGGGAACATACTAGAGGGGAGGAAAATACGGTCTATTCGTGAAAAGGATTTGTGTGGATAAGAATAATGTGTAAAATTTCTGGAAGTTGGGTTAAGTTCCCGCCAGGTATCAACAAAATTAAAAGAAGTATTGATTTGATTTTCTAATCATTAATGATGTAAAATCCAAACTCATTTTTGACCAGTTATGAGAAAATTCAAAGGGTCAGGATGGAATTTTTCTTGAACAGAGGAATTTCTAAAAGTGTATGTGGTTATCATTTGTGGTTTTGTTAAAAACAAATGCAATTTTGAAGTACTTTTGAGCAACATGCATCCAGTCATTGAATGTACAAAAATAGTTCATGCGAATGTTCGTACAAATGTTTGTTTGAAAAACTACTAGTGTATAACCAGCTTAAGGACTTGCTGCTGACATGTGCTTATGAAGCACTTTTGACTGGATTAGAATGTACTTTTTTTGTATTTTGAATTAATTAGGGTACAGTGCGTATTTGCATGTAGTGGTGTTTTGGCATGCAGCACATTCTAAAGGAAGCATGTCCTGATTTGCTGCATTTGAACTGCATTCCATCTGCACTAGTCAGCAGTAATTCAGTTCAGCTTAAAATTATTTGTAAAAAGTATCATATTTTTGCAATATCCATCTGCACTAGTCAGCAGTAATTCAGTTCAGCTTAAAATTATTTGTAAAAAGTATCATATTTTTGCAATATCCATAGCACTACGTACAATGTGGACCAGTCAAGTTAGAATAATAAAAAAAAAAAAAATATATATATATATATATATATATATATATATATATATATATATATATATATATATAAATTCCAGTCTTAACCCGTAGGGTTCAATATTGAGTTGGCTCACCCTTTAAATCTTCTGTCCACAAGGTTTTGGAGTGTGTCTATGGGAATGTTTAAATATTCTTCCAGAAGCATATTTGTGAGGTCAGGCACTGATGTGGACGGGTAGGCCTGGCTTGCAGACTCTGCTGTAATTCATCCCAAAGGTGTTCTATCGGGCTGAGGTCAGGACTCTGTGCAGACCAGTCAAGTTCCTCCACCCCAAACTTGCTCATGCATGTCTTAATGGACCTTGCTTTGTTCACTGGTGTGCAGTCATGTTAGAACACGAAGGGGCCATCCCCAAACTTGGGAGTTGGGAGCATGAAATTGTCCAAAATGTCTTGGTATGCTGATGCCTTAAGAGTTCCCTTCACTGGAACTAAGGGGCCAAGCCCAACCCCTGAAAAACAACCCACGCCATAATCCCCACCAAATGATTTGGACCAGTGCACAAAGCAAGGTCCATAAAGACTTGTATGAGCGAGTTTGGGGTAAAGGAACTTGACTGTCCTGCACAAAGTCCTCACCTCAACCTGATAGAACACCTTTGGAATGAGTTAGAGCAGAGACTGCAAGCCAAGCCTTCTCATCCAACATCAGTGCCCTACCTCACAAATGCACTTCTGGAAGAATGGCCAAACATTCCAATAGACACATGCCTAAACCTTGTGGGCAGTCTTCCCAGAAGAGTTGAAGCTGTTGTAGCTGCAAAGGGTGGGCCAACTCAATATTGAACGCTACAGACTCTGACTGGAATGCCATTAAAGTTCATGTGTGTGTAAAGGCAGGCATCCCAATACTTTTGGTGTTGTGTGTGTATACAGTGTGTGTGTATATACTGTGTATATATATATATATATATATATATATATATATATATATTAGAGCTGCGCATCTTCACTGGTCTCATGATTCGATTTTATTCCGATTATCATGTCAATGACTTGATTCGATTCCATGATGCATCACGTGCATTACGATTACTGCCCATGGTTTCATCAAAAACTCACCAGTGGCTCACCAGTGCCCATCAAACGCAGCCTCACTGTGCACATCACATGCAGCCTTGCTCTGCCCGTAAATAAATGCAGCCTCACAGTGCCCATCAAATGCAGCCTCACCAGTACCCATCAAGTGCAGTCTCACCATATCCATCAAATGCAGCATCACCGTTCCCATAAATTAGCCTCACTGTGCCCATCAATGCAGACTCACTGTGCCCATCATCAATTAGCCTCACTGTGCCCATCAATGCAGAGTCACTGTGCATATCATCAATCAGCCTCACTGTGCCCATTAATCAGCCTCCCTCTGCCCATCAATGTAGAGTCACTGTGCCCATCATCAATCAGCCTCACTCTGCCCATCAATCAGCCTCACTGTGGCCATTAATGCAGATTTACTGTGCCCATTAATCAGCCTCATTGTGCCCATTAATCAGCCTCACTGTGCCCATCAATCAGCCTCACTGTGCCCATCAATCAGCCTCACTGTGCCCATCAATCAGCCTCACTGTGCCCATGAATCAGCCTCACTGCGTCCATCAATCAGCCTCACTGTACCCATGAATCAGCCTCACTGCTCCCCGTCAATGCAGAGTCCCTGTGCCCATCAATGCAGACTCACCAGTGCCTGGATGGATCATACAAATCAGGCATCTCCCACTATGTCACAGAGCTTTGATCTGAATATCCCCCTTCTCCTCCAGCGGCCAATGCAACAAAGTCCCGCCTCCTAGACCCGGTCTTGTGATAGATGGAACACTGATTGGATCAGTGTTCCGTCTATCACAGGACCCAGTCTATAAGGCGGGACACTGTTACAGCGGCCGCGGGAGGAGGAGGAGGGAGGAGGAGAACAGGCGATATTCAGATCAAAGCTCTGTGACACAGGAGGGGATGGCCGCTGTGTATGATCCATCCAGGCACTGGGGAGCGGCTGCCCTGGGAAAATTCTGTGAGATAAAGTCAGAGAGGGGGAGGGGAGGACAGAGGCATGCTGGGATGATATAATCGGTGCAATCACGATTCAGCCTTTCTCTGCATTGATGCATAATCGTTTAAGGCTGAATCACAATGGATCGATTCAACGAATATTTTCAACACCCCTAATATATATTGTGACAGCAGGAAGGTAAAGTCACCTGGTTGCATCCAGGGGGGTAGATATATTTCTCCCAGATTCAGGCTTTATGCCGACTTATACAACTAGGGAGGGAGTTGATGAAGCCCAGCTGAGGCTAGTGGGCTCATGGATGATTCATACCTCTAGGGAGAGTGCTGGGCGTCGTGCAGGCAGGGAGTTGATGAGACCAGCTGAAGCTTGTCAGCTCGTTTAAGGCCTCTATAAAAACTCCCAGCTTCATTAGGTGTTTGCTCATGCCTGGAACCAGACCTGTGTGGACTGTCTAGGGAGAGTGAACGCCTGTGCGGTGAGACAAAGCCTGTGTGGCTATTTGTTTGGACATTTACTAAACCAGGGACTTAGGGACTAGGACAGCACCAGGCTGATCCCAGTTGTTAGTTAGGGAAACCTGCATGTTTAGTCAGAGGTCAAGCTGACCAGGATTTATTTTGTTTATGTTTCTTTTTGCTTTGCTGTGTTTTTGTCACTGTAAATAGAGAAATAAACCGCACCTTTTGACCTTGAAAACCACAACCTCCGTCTGCTGGGCCTGTTTTTGTGTGGGGAGCCCATCCAGGGGGTCACACACACCCGCTACCGAGCTAACCCCCTCACAGTTGGTGGAGAACCAGTGGCAGTTTTTTTAAGCCAGCATGGAGGAGATACTGAAACAGCTGGCTCTAGCAAATGCCAATCAACAGCAGACAAATGCAGGTTTGCAAAAGAGCCTTGCAGCCCAGCAACAAGCCCAGCAGCAATCTGAGGCCCGCTTCATAGACCTGTTGCAGAAGCAAGAGCAGAGACTACAACAACAGATGGAAGCAGTAATGCAGCAACGTCCGCAGACCAGTGAGGAAAGCCGTCCCACTAATACCGCGTCATTTGGGGTGAGTCGTTTATTGACAAAAATGACTGGAGAAGATGATCCAGAGGTGTTTTTGACCACATTTGAAAGGACTGCTGAAAGGGAAAAGTGGCCTAAGGATCAGTGGGCTGGACTGCTGGCTCCTCTGTTAACTGGTGAATCGCAGAAAGCTTACTATGACCTAGAGCCTGACCAAGCAAAAGACTATGTGATGCTAAAAGCTGAAATATTGGCAAGGCTGGGTGTCACCCTGGCTGTCCGGGCTCAGCGTGTGCATAACTGGACTTTCCAGCTTGGAAAACCCCCCAGGTCTCAAATGTATGATCTCATTCACCTGAGCAGGAAGTGGCTACAGCCAGAGACTTTGTCCACACCGGAGATTGTGGAGCGTGTTGTGATGGATCGTTTCTTGAGAGCTCTTCCTACCGCCATTTAAAAGTGGGTAAGCCATGGAGACCCAGAAACGGCCGGTAAACTTGTGGATCGTGTAGAGAGATACTTGGCTGCAGAGAACCTGACGGCCTCTTCCAGAGACTCTCGGACTTTCCACCCTAAGACCAGACCATCCCCAGGGGCGGATAAGATGATTCCAAGGGGTGAGGGTGGAGAGAGTGAGAGGGTGGGAGCTCTGCCCAGGGTTTGGCGAGAACAGCCTGGGAAGTCGGGGGCTCAAGAGGCAGCCAAAAGGATTGTTTGCTACCGCTGCCGGCAAGCGGGACATATTGCAGCAAATTGCCCGGTTGTGGAGGAACCCATGCAATGTGACTTTCTGACGGACAGACGTCAGTCGCTGTGTGCGACAGTCGCATGCACTGCCATTCGGGGAACTGAGAAACATTTATGCAAAATGTGTATTAATGGTAGAAATGTTGTGGTATTACTGGATTCAGGTAGCCTTGTGACCCTGATAAAGGCTGAATTAGTTAAAACAGAGGTCTCTGGGAATAGCAAGGTAGCTGTTATTTGTGTGCATGGGGACACCCGAGAGTATCCAGTGACTACAATGTGTTTCAAGACCCCCAAAGGTACCCTCTCTCATCCAGTGGGGTTAGTATCTCAATTACCGCATGATGCCATTGTGGGAAGGGATTTTCTGAAGTTCTGGGAACTGTGGGATGATCCTGAGCCCCCCACTGGTGCCCCTATGTACCAGGAAGGTGATAGCCAGAACTCCTCTGAGAGTGGTGAGGACTCTCCAGAATTTCCCTTGTCAGTATTGGCAGGCGAGACTCAAGAAACTGGAGAGGAGCCCACCTCCTCAGACGAAAACCTACCGTCTGTGGAGTTTTCTGATCTTGAGGTTCACAGGGAAAATTTTGCCACAGAACAGTTAAAAGACCCCGCCCTAATAAAGGCACGGGAAAACGTAGTGGAAATAGATGGCGAGTTAGTGAACCCAGATAATACCTGCACTTACCCATACTTCAGCGTAGAGAAGGACCTACTGTATCGGGTGGCAAAAAGGGCAGAAGAAACCGTTGAGCAGCTTGTGGTGCCCAAACCTTACAGGAAGTTGGTGTTGGAGTTGGCCCATGGGCACATTCTTGGAGGTCATCTGGGGACAGAGAAAACCCGAGAGAGGGTATTACAGAGATTCTATTGGCCTGGGGTGATGAAGGACATAGAAAATTATTGTTCCTCCTGCCCTGTGTGTCAGAGGTCGGCCCCGATGCCACATTTCCGTAGCCCGCTGGTCCCTCTACCCATCATTGAGGTCCCGTTTGAGAGGATCGCAATGGATTTGGTAGGTCCTATAATCAAGTCCGCTAGGGGGCACCAGTACATATTAGTTATAATGGACTATGCCACCCGTTATCCAGAAGCGATCCCTCTCCGAAATACCTCGGCCAAAACCATAGCCAAAGAGCTATCTCTTGTTTTTAGCCGGGTGGGTATTTGTAAAGAACTGCTTACGGACCAAGGTACACCCTTTATGTCCCGGGTTATGAAAGAGCTGTGTAAATTGTTCAAAGTGACGCAATTGTGTACGTCTGTGTATCACCCCCAAACCGATGGGCTGGTTGAGATTCAACAAAACCCTAAAACAAATGTTGAAGAAAGTGGTGGATAGAGATGGAAAGGATTGGGACTGTCTACTTCCTTATTTGATGTTTGCTATTAGGGAGGTGCCCCAATCCTCTACGGGATTCTCCCCCTTTGAGTTACTGTATGGGAGACACCCAAGAGGGCTGTTGGATATTGCCAAGGAAACTTGGGAAAGTGAGAGTTCTCCCCACAGGAGTGTGATTGAGCATGTCGCCCTGATGCAAGATCGAATTGCACAGGTAATGCCCATCGTGAAGGAACATTTGGCCCAAGCGCAGTTGGCACAGCAGAGAGTGTACAACCGTGGAGCCAAGACCCGTACCTTTTCCCCGGGGGATAGGATATTGGTACTTGTCCCTACGGTTGAAAGTAAATTCCTTGCCAAATGGCAAGGCCCCTACGAGATAATGGAAAAAGTGAGCGAAGTGAATTACAAGGTCAGACAACCAGGAAGGCGAAAGCCCGAACAGATCTATCACGTTAATCTGTTGAAAGCCTGGAGGGATAGAGAGTCCCTAGTCGCAGAAACTTTGTCACCAGCTCAAACTGGTTGCGTGATTCCGGAGGTTGGAATAGCAGCCACCTTGTCACAACCCCAACAACAGGAGGTTAAGGAGTTTGTGCTTCGCAACAAGGAGGTGTTCTCTGAGCTGCCGGGACAAACATCTGGGGTAGAGCATGATATTATTACCCCGCCCGGTGAAAGGGTGAAGTTAAAACCCTATCGGATCCCAGAGGCCCGACGGGAGGCAATACGGGAGGAAGTACAGAAAATGCTGAACTTAGGGGTGATAGAGGAGTCCCAAAGTGATTGGTCTAGTCCCATTGTGTTGGTGCCTAAACTGGATGGGAGCTGGCGATTTTGTAACGATTTTCGTCAGTTGAACAAAGTTACAAAATTTTACACCTACCCCATGCCACGTATAGATGAGTTGATCGACCGGCTGGGAACAGCCCGATACATGACGACTCTTGACCTCACAAAAGGGTATTGGCAAATTCCCCTGGCCAAGTCGGCCAAAGAGAAAACCGCATTTGTAACCCCAGACGGGGCGTTCCAATATAAGAGAATGCCGTTCGGGTTACAGAATGCGCCGGCCACATTCCAGCGGAAAATGGACCAGATACTGAGGCCCCATCGGAAGTATGCTGCGGCTTACCTGGATGACGTAATTGTCCATAGCACAGATTGGGCCTCACATCTGCCAAAAGTGCAAGCAGTCCTAGACTCTATCCGGGAAGTGGGGTTTACGGCTAACCCCAAGAAGTGTACCATTGGGCAAGAGGAGGCCAAATATCTTGGGTACACCATTGGCAGGGGAGTAATAAAACCCCAACTCAACAAAGTCGAGGCCATCCAGAGTTGGCCACGTCCCAACAGCAAGAAGCAGGTACGAGCCTTTCTGGGAATCGCGGGTTATTATCGGCGCTTCATTCCCCACTTTGCTTCTAAGGCTGTGCCCCTAACCAACCTGATGAAAGGGAAAGGGTCGGTCATGATTAAATGGACCCCCGAGGCTGAGGCAGCATTCCAATTCTTGAAACAAGCCTTATGTAGCCAGCCAGTGTTGTACTCACCCGACTTCTCTAAAGACTTTGTCGTACAAAGTGATGCGTCAGATGTGGGGTTAGGAGCAGTATTGTCCCAGGTCTGGAACGGGGAAGAGCACCCAGTCATTTACCTCAGCAGGAAGTTGAAGTCCCATGAGGTAAATTACGCCACGGTTGAAAAGGAGTGTTTAGCAGTGAAGTGGGCTCTAGATTCCCTTCGGTACTATCTGCTAGGTAGGCACTTTGACATGGTTACGGATCACGCTCCGTTAAAGTGGATGGCTCAAAACAAGGAGACAAATAGAAGAGTAAATAGGTGGTTCCTGGCCCTACAGGAATTCAACTTC
Source organism: Rana muscosa (assembly GCA_029206835.1). Taxonomy (NCBI): domain Eukaryota; kingdom Metazoa; phylum Chordata; class Amphibia; order Anura; family Ranidae; genus Rana; species Rana muscosa. The sequence continues at coordinate 1,159,786,068 of CM055122.1, forward strand.
ACAGTAAAGCATCGCCCTGGCGTTCAAATGGGGAATGTGGATGCTTTGTCTCGAGTACATGAATGCCTGATTGCTGGTGTTCCAACCCCAATGTTAAAACAAGAGGGGGGGGTATGTGACAGCAGGAAGGTAAAGTCACCTGGTTGCATCCAGGGGGGTAGATATATTTCTCCCAGATTCAGGCTTTATGCCGACTTATACAACTAGGGAGGGAGTTGATGAAGCCCAGCTGAGGCTAGTGGGCTCATGGATGATTCATACCTCTAGGGAGAGTGCTGGGCGTCGTGCAGGCAGGGAGTTGATGAGACCAGCTGAAGCTTGTCAGCTCGTTTAAGGCCTCTATAAAAACTCCCAGCTTCATTAGGTGTTTGCTCATGCCTGGAACCAGACCTGTGTGGACTGTCTAGGGAGAGTGAACCCCTGTGCGGTGAGACAAAGCCTGTGTGGCTATTTGTTTGGACATTTACTAAACCAGGGACTTAGGGACTAGGACAGCACCAGGCTGATCCCAGTTGTTAGTTAGGGAAACCTGCATGTTTAGTCAGAGGTCAAGCTGACCAGGATTTATTTTGTTTATGTTTCTTTTTGCTTTGCTGTGTTTTTGTCACTGTAAATAGAGAAATAAACCGCACCTTTTGACCTTGAAAACCACAACCTCCGTCTGCTGGGCCTGTTTTTGTGTGGGGAGCCCATCCAGGGGGTCACACACACCCGCTACCGAGCTAACCCCCTCACAATATATATATATATATATATATACACCTACCATTATTAACATTATAAAATCAGCTTTTGTTGTAATAACTAACTTCAATAAAGCACTGCCCCTTTCAATAATATCCTTCCTCCTCTAGAAGCAACCAGTGTCATTCATTCCACTTCCTCTGAGCCCAGGCTTTTATGGACCATCCTCCTGAGGGTGCTTTGTCATGCATCCTGCCATTAAAATACTAGTGCAATAACTAGTGCCCACATATCAGTGCAGTAGTAAGTACTGCTGCTGGAGGAGCAGAGGACAGACCTGGACTGTCTATAAAATAATACAGGTCTATAGGAAAAAATGTGTGGGTGTATATATAAATGGGGGTGTCTGTGTATGTGTAGGGGGGTCTCAGGGAGGGGGAAGGATTGAATATATCCACTGCAATACACAAAACAACATACAACATACGGTAGTTCACCAAATGACGAATATACAAACATTTTCCTAATAAACAAGCTCTACCATGTGTTCTTACTAAAGCAGCAAGCTCACACTGATAGTAGTCCTTATATGGACATTTGGGTTCTGTAAATATTTGTGAACACATGAAGGAAGTCACCCCACCACTGCAATTAACAGACCTCCACACAGCCCAGGGAGGAGCTACACGATCGTCGCTTGTGGTGTATAGTGTTCTGATTTCCCGGCCGCTCACCCTATACAAAGTTCAGTGTTTGGGCGTGAATCTGCAGTTCTTTTGATTTGGAGTGGAGAGGCAAGCATACGTGGAGGAGGGGTGAGACACAGTCAGCAGTTTGGGTCCGCCGAGACCGTAATACATCACGGCTGCCATTGTATACTTGCCTGGCGTTTGAAGAGATTTTTCTGTTGAAGTGCTTGATTTTGAGTTTTCAAATGTGAGTGCAACCATTGAAGGTTACTTGTGCTGTGCTGTTTTAATAAAGTTTTGATATACTTCACTATTGGAGATACCGTATTTGTTTTTTCATGTGGGAGACTTGACTACATCATTGGAATCGTTTGATACCCTGGGGGGTAATTAAGCTGTAAAGCCAAGCATGAGAGTGTGAGGCATATCCTATTGGTGAGTGCAAGTCCTAAGGGAGTGGAAACACTGAGCACGTTGGTGTGGTGAAGGTTGTTTCATTCAAGATATCACAAGAAGAAATTATATATTTCGTTTTTTGGAAGTTATTATACTTGGATTGATCAGTATCACTTATGGACCTTTGTTACAGAAATCACTTTATAGCAACTTCATTCTTTTTGAAGCATTGATTGAATGCTATGGACACTTAATATTCACTTTTTACACATCTTCACAGGGTGTATATTAGTGTGTGTGTATATATATATATATATATATATATATATATATATATATATATATATATATATATTGTGACAGCAGGAAGGTAAAGTCACCTGGTTGCATCCAGGGGGGTAGATATATTTCGCCCAGATTCAGGCTTTACGCCGACTTATACAACTAGGTGGAGAGTTGTATAAGCCCAGCTGAGGCTAGTGGGCTCATGGATGACTCATACCTCTAGGGAGAGTGTGGGGCGTCGTGCAGACAGGGAGTTGATGAGACCAGCTGAAGCTTGTCAGCTCATTTAGGCCTCTATAAGAACTCCCAGATTCATTAGGTGTTTGCTCATGCCTGGACCCAGACCTGTGTGGACTGTCTAGGGAGAGTGAACCCCTGTGCGGTGAGACAAAGCCTGTGTGGCTATTTGCTTGGACATTTAAAACCAGGGACTTAGGGACTAGGACAGCACTAGGCTGATCCCAGTTGTTAGTTAGGAAACCTGTATGTTTACTCAGAGGTCAAGTTGACCAGGATTTATTTTATTTATGTTTCTTTTGCTTTGCTGTGTTTTATCACTGTAAATAGAAAATAAACCGCACCTTTTTGATTTTGAAAACCACAACCTCCGTTTGCTGGGCCTGTTTTTGTGTGGGGAGCCCATCCCGGGGGTCACACACACCCGCTTGCCGAGCTAACCCCCTCACAGTTGGTGGAGAACCAGTGGCAGTTTTTTTTTAAGCCAGCATGGAGGAGATACTGAAACAGCTGGCTCTAGCAAATGCCAATCAACAGCAGACAAATGCAGGTTTGCAAAGGAGCCTTGCAGCCCAGCAGCAAGCTCATCAACAGAGCCTTGCAGCTCAGCAACAAGCCCAGCAGCAATCTGAGGCCCGCTTCATAGACCTGTTACAGAAGCAAGAGCAGAGACTACAACAAATGGAAGCAGTAATGCAGCAACGTCCGCAGACCAGTGAGGAAAGCCGTCCCACTAATACCGCGTCCTTTGGGGTGAGTCGTTTATTGACAAAAATGACTGGAGAGGATGATCCAGAGGTATTTTTGACCACATTTGAAAGGACCGCTGAAAGAGAAAAGTGGCCTGAGGAGCAGTGGGCTGGACTGGTGGCTCCTCTGTTAACTGGTGAATCGCAGAAAGTTACTATGACCTAGAGCCTAACCAAGCAAAAGACTATGTGATGCTAAAAGCTGAAATTTTGGCAAGGCTGGGTGTCACCCAGGCTGTCCGGGCTCAGCGTGGGCATAACTGGACTTTCCAGCTTGGAAAACCCCCCAGGTCTCAAATGTATGATCTCATTCACCTGAGCAGAAAGTGGCTACAGCCAGAGACTTTGTCCGCACCAAAGATTGTGGAACGTGTTGTAATGGATCGGTTTTTGAGAGCTCTTCCTACTGCCATCCAAAAGTGGGTAAGCCATGGAGACCCAGAGACGGCCGATGGTCTTGTGGATCGTGTGGAGAAATACTTGGCTACAGAGAACCTGACGGCCTCTTCCAGAGACACTCGGACTTTCCACCCTAAGACCAGACCATCCCCAGGGGCGGATAAGAGGATTCCAAGGGGTGAGGGTGGAGAGAGTGAGAGGGTGGGAGCTCTACCCCAAGTTTGGCGAGAACAGCCTGGGAAATCAGCGGCTCAAGAGGCGGCAAGAAGGATCGTTTGCTACCGCTGCCGGCAAGCGGGACATATTGCAGCCAATTGCCCGGTTATGGAGGAACCCATGCAGTGTGACTTTCTGAGGGGCAGACGTCAGTCGCTGTGTGCGACAGTCGCATGCACTGCCATTCGAGGAACTGAGAAACATTTATGCAAAATGTGTGTTAATGGTAGAAATGTTGTGGTATTGCTGGATTCAGGTAGCCTTGTGACCCTGATAAAGGCTGAGTTAGTTAAAACAGAGGTCTTTGGGAATAGCAAGGTAGCTGTTATTTGTGTGCATGGGGACACCCGAGAGTATCCAGTGACTACAGTGTATTTCGAGACCCCCAAAGGTACCCTCTCTCATCCAGTGGGCTTAGTATCTCAGTTACCGCATGACGCCATTGTGGGAAGGGATTTTCCGAAGTTCTGGGAACTGTGGGATGATCCTGAGCCCCCCACTGGTGCCCCTATGTACCAGGAATGTGATAGCCAGAACTCCCCTGAGAGTGGTGAGGACTCTCCGGAATTTCCCTTATCAGTATTGGCAGGGGAGACTCAAGAAACTGGAGAGGAGCCCACCTCCTCAGACGAAAACCTACCGTCTGTGGAGTTTTCTGATCTTGAGGTTCACAGGGAAAACTTTGCCACAGAACAGTTGAAAGACCCCGCCCTAATAAAGGCACGGGAAAACGTAGTGAAAATAGATGGCGAGTTAGTGAACCCAGATAATACCTGCACTTACCCATACTTCAGCGTAGAGAAGGACCTACTGTATCGGGTGGCAAAAAGGGCAGAAGAAACCGTTGAGCAGCTTGTGGTGCCCAAAGCTTACAGGAAGTTGGTGTTGGAGTTGGCCCATGGGCACATTCTTGGAGGTCATCTGGGGACAGAGAAAACCCGAGAGAGGGTATTACAGAGATTCTATTGGCCGGGGGTGATGAAGGACATAGAAAATTATTGTTCCTCCTGCCCTGTGTGTCAGAGGTCGGCCCCGATGCCACATTTCCGTAGCCCGCTGGTCCCTCTACCCATCATTGAGGTCCCGTTTGAGAGGATCGCCATGGATTTGGTAGGGCCTATAATCAAGTCCGCTAGGGGGCACCAGTACATATTAGTTATAATGGACTATGCCACCCGTTATCCAGAAGCGATCCCTCTCCGAAATACCTCGGCCAAAACCATAGCCAAAGAGCTATCTCTTGTGTTTAGCCGGGTGGGTATTTGTAAAGAACTGCTTACGGACCAAGGTACACCCTTTATGTCCCGGGTTATGAAGGAGCTGTGTAAATTGTTCAAAGTGACGCAATTACGTACATCTGTGTATCACCCCCAAACCGATGGGCTGGTTGAAAGATTCAACAAAACCCTAAAACAAATGTTGAAGAAAGTGGTGGATAGAGATGGAAAGGATTGGGACTGTCTACTTCCTTATCTGATGTTTGCTATTAGGGAGGTGCCCCAATCCTCTACGGGATTCTCCCCCTTTGAGTTACTGTATGGGAGACACCCAAGAGGGCTGTTGGATATTGCCAAGGAAACTTGGGAAAATGAGAGTTCTCCCCACAGGAGTGTGATTGAGCATGTCGCCCTGATGCAAGACCGAATTGCACAGGTAATGCCCATCGTGAAGGAACATTTGGCCCAAGCGCAGTTAGCACAGCAGAGAGTGTACAACCGTGGAGCCAAGACCCGTACCTTTTCCCCGGGGGATAGGATACTGGTACTTGTCCCTACGGTTGAAAGTAAATTCCTTGCCAAATGGCAAGGCCCCTATGAGATAATGGAAAAAGTGAGCGAAGTGAATTACAAGGTCAGACAACCAGGAAGGCGAAAGCCCGAACAGATCTATCACGTTAATCTGTTGAAAGCCTGGAGGGATAGAGAGTCCCTAGTCGCAGACACTTGGTCACCAGCTCAAACTGGTTGCGTGATTCCTGAGGTTGGAATAGCAGCCACCTTGTCACAACCCCAACAACAGGAGGTTAAGGAGTTTGTGCTTCGCAACAAGGAGGTATTCTCTGAGCTGCCGGGACAAACATCTGGGGTAGAGCATGACATCATTACCCCGCCCGGTGAAAGGGTGAAGTTAAAACCCTATCGGATCCCAGAGGCCCGACGGGAGGCAATACGGGAGGAAGTACAGAAAATGCTGAACTTAGGGGTGATAGAGGAGTCCCAAAGTGATTGGTCTAGTCCCATTGTGTTGGTGCCTAAACCGGATGGGAGCTGGCGATTTTGTAACGATTTTCGTCAGTTGAACAAAGTTACAAAATTTGACACCTACCCCATGCCACGTATAGATGAGTTGATCGACCGGCTGGGAACAGCCCGATACATGACGACTCTTGACCTCACAAAAGGGTAGGGCAAATCCCCTTGGCCAAGTCGACCAAAGAGAAAACCGCATTTGTAACCCCAGACGGGGCGTTCCAATACAAAAGAATGCCGTTCAGGTTACAGAATGCGCCGGCCACATTCCAGCGGAAAATGGACCAGATGCTGAGGCCCCATCGGAAGTATGCTGCGGCTTACCTGGATGACGTAATTGTCCATAGCACAGATTGGGCCTCACATCTGCCAAAAGTGCAAGCAGTCCTGGACTCTGTTCGGGAAGCGGGGTTTACGGCTAACCCCAAGAAGTGTACCATTGGGCAGGAGGAGGCCAAATATCTTGGGTACACCATTGGGAGGGGAGTAATAAAACCCCAACTCAACAAAGTCGAGGCCATCCAGAGTTGGCCACGTCCCAACAGGATGAAGCAGGTACGAGCCTTTCTGGGAATCGCTGGGTATTATCGGCGATTCATTCCCCACTTTGCTTCTAAGGCTGTGCCCCTAACCAACCTGACGAAGGGGAAAGGGTCGGTCATGATTAAATGGACCCCCGAGGCTGAGGCAGCATTCCAATTCTTGAAACAAGCCTTATGTAGCCAGCCAGTGTTGTACTCACCCGACTTCTCTAAAGACTTTGTCGTACAAAGTGATGCGTCAGATGTGGGGTTAGGAGCAGTATTGTCCCAGGTCTGGAACGGGGAAGAGCACCCAGTCATTTACCTCAGCAGGAAGTTGAAGTCCCATGAGGTAAATTACGCCACCGTTGAAAAGGAGTGTTTAGCGGTGAAGTGGGCTCTAGATTCCCTTCGGTACTACCTGCTAGGTAGGCACTTTGACATGGTTACGGATCACGCTCCGTTAAAGTGGATGGCTCAAAACAAGGAAACAAATAAAAGAGTGAATAGGTGGTTCCTGGCCCTCCAGGAATTCAACTTCACAGTAAAGCATCGCCCTGGCGTTCAAATGGGGAATGTGGATGCTTTGTCTCGAGTACATGAATGCCTGATTGCTGGTGTTCCAACCCCGAGGTTAAAACAAGAGGGGGGGTATGTGACAGCAGGAAGGTAAAGTCACCTGGTTGCATCCAGGGGGGTAGATATATTTCGCCCAGATTCAGGCTTTACGCCGACTTATACAACTAGGTGGAGAGTTGTATAAGCCCAGCTGAGGCTAGTGGGCTCATGGATGACTCATACCTCTAGGGAGAGTGTGGGGCGTCGTGCAGACAGGGAGTTGATGAGACCAGCTGAAGCTTGTCAGCTCATTTAGGCCTCTATAAGAACTCCCAGATTCATTAGGTGTTTGCTCATGCCTGGACCCAGACCTGTGTGGACTGTCTAGGGAGAGTGAACCCCTGTGCGGTGAGACAAAGCCTGTGTGGCTATTTGCTTGGACATTTAAAACCAGGGACTTAGGGACTAGGACAGCACTAGGCTGATCCCAGTTGTTAGTTAGGAAACCTGTATGTTTACTCAGAGGTCAAGTTGACCAGGATTTATTTTATTTATGTTTCTTTTGCTTTGCTGTGTTTTGTCACTGTAAATAGAAAATAAACCGCACCTTTTTGATTTTGAAAACCACAACCTCCGTTTGCTGGGCCTGTTTTTGTGTGGGGAGCCCATCCCGGGGGTCACACACACCCGCTTGCCGAGCTAACCCCCTCACAATATATATATATGTTTGTGCACATTGTTTTTTACAGGGTGTATGTTTAATTGCAAATATATTATTTAGATTTGTGTTTTTAACACATAGCGCTACTATTTTGGGTTATTCAAAATCTTTTTTCATTATGGATACCTGACTGCTCTCATCCAACCTTTTAGTGTCAGTTTACACCAGTGTGTGGTGGGAGATCGCATGTGATTCACACTGCAAATCACATGCAATGTCTGTGCAATGAAATTTCAGCCATACAGATAGTATGACTGAATTTGCATCATATTCGGACCAACCATGCAATCCGATTCAAGTCCAAACTGTCAGTTCGCAGTGCGATATGCAAGCTGAAATGGGGGTGTCATTAACATTGTATTGACACTCCTAGCAGTTCGCATATGGCAGCGTAAACTTCCTTGCGAGTCAGGTGCAATGCGGGGAGCTGCACTGGATTCGCAGGGTTCCCGCATCGCACAAATGTGAACCGGAATTTGTAGTGAGGGTCTGGATTATCCAGATCTCACACATTAAAGACTGCAGACCAAGGTCAAAAGCTACCTAGAGCCAAAATTCACCAATCACAAATTGACTTGAAATTTGCCAGTTAAAAGAAAATGTGAAACTACAAAATTTGTTGCGAGTTTATGTTCTAGCAGACCAATGTCTCACTGTTATAGAACAATATTTATCTATATTGATTCAATACATTTTCCGGGTCGCTTCAAAGCATGCAAGTGTTGCCTTTGAGTTAAATTTCTCAATATGCATATTAATATAATATATTCTGGCATAAAAACAGAAATACACAAACCTTCATATAGTGTAAGCTCAGGGGAAATATTCTGCTGCTTTAAAAAGCTCATAAGTCTAAACTTATTTTTTTTTCTAAAAAAAACGCACAGCTATGACTAACTAAACCTACATACACTTTGCTTTTCAACTCTAAATATTTTAATGTACTACATCTGAAACATAATTAAAAATATGTCTATATATTTTTATCCAACAGTGCAGGCTTAAAAAATAATCCTTAATGTTTGTTTACCTTTGCTGGTGCCCTATTTATTTTCTGTTATCTAATTTTTATTAAACAACTATTAAATACATATGAGCTACAGATACGCATAGCAGAGGGAATACCAGTATCTAAATAAATATCTAAAAACAAATTAAAATAGCATTTTTGTGCAAATCATTGTAACTCTTGGGACCAAATGGCTCGATCAAGACAAATAGGAGAAAGCATTTTATTACACTTAAAACATACATTAGGCATAAAATAGAGAACTTTGGTATGTATTTAATAAATATACCTAAATTAACTCCTAAGTTGCTGAAATATCCTGGGCTTACCATAAATGACACAATTTTCACCAGTAATGGAAAGATACTAGTATTGCAAGCTATATTCAGAGTTGGGTTTGATTATTGTAAACATATATATACATATATATATATATATACACAGTATCTCACACAAGTGAGTACTCCCCTTTACATTTTTGGAAATATTTTATTATATCTTTTCATGTGACAACACTGAAAAAACAACACTTTTCTACAATGTAAAGTAGTGAGTGTACAACTTGTATAACAGTGTCAATTTTCTGTCCCCTCAAAATAACTCAGCACACAGCCATTAATGTCTAAACCTCTGGCAAGAAAAGTGAGTACACCCCTAAATTAAAATGTCCAAATTGGACCAAATTTGTAATTTTCCCTCCCAAGTGTCATGTTACAAGGTGTGAATGGGATGCAGGTGTGTTAAATTTGGTGTTATCGCTCTCACTCTCTCATACTGGTCACTGGAAGTTCAACATGGCACCTCATGGCAAAGAACTCTCTGAGAATCTGAAAAATAAAAATGGTTGCTCTACATAAAGATGCCCTAGGCTATAAGAAGATTGCCAAGACCCTGAAACTGAGCTCTAGTACGGTGGCCAAGACTATTCAGTGGTTTAACAGGACAGGTTCCACTCAGAACAGGCCTCGCCATGGTCTACCAAAGAAGTTGAGTGTACATGCTCAGCGTCACATCAGAGGTTGTCTTTGGGAAATAGACATATGAGTGCTGCCAGCATTGCTGCAGAGGTTGAAGGGGTGGGGGTGGGGGTCAGCATGTCAGTGCTCGGACCATAAGCTGCACATTTAATCAAATTGGTCTGCATGGCTGTCATCCCAGAAGGAAGCCTCTTCTAAAGATGATGCACAAGAAAGCCCACAAACAGTTTACTGAAGACAAGCAGACTAAGGACATGGATTTCTGGAACCTTGTCCTATCGTTTGATGAGACCAAGATAAACTTATTTGCTTCAGATGGTGTCAAGCGTGTGTGGCGGCAACCAGGTGAGGAGTACAACGACAAGTGTGTCTTGCCTACAGTCAAGCACGGTGGTGAAAGTGTCATGGCCTGGGGCTGCATGCATGAGTGCTGCCGACACTGGGGAGCTACATTTTATTGAGGGAACCATGAATGCCAACATGTACTGTGACATACTGAAGCAGAGCATGATCCCCTACCTTCGGAGACTGGTCCGCAGGGCAGTATTCCAACACGATAACGACCACAAACACACCTCCAAGGTGACCCCTGCCTTGCTAAAGAAGCTGAGGGTAAAGGTGATGGACTGGCAAAGCATGTCTCCAGACCTAAACCCTATTGCGCTTCTGTGGGGCTGCCTCAAATGAAAGGTGGAGGAGCGCAAAGTCTCTAACATCCACAATCTCCATCGTCATGGAGGAGTGGAATCTAGTGGTAACCTGTGAAGCTCTGGTGAACTCCATGCCCAAGAGGGTTAAGGCAGTGCTGGAAAATAATGGTGGCCACACAAAATATTGTCACTTTTGGCCCAATGTGGACATTTTCACTTAGGGGTGTACTCACTTTTGTTGCCAGCAGTTTAGACATCAATGGCTGTGTGTTGAGTTTTTTTGAGGGGCCAGCAAATTTACACAGCTTTACAAGTTGTACACTAACTATTTTACATTGTAGCAAAGTGTCATTCCTTTAGTGTTGTTACATGAAAAGATATAATAAAATATTTATAAAAATGTGAGAGGTGTACTCACTTTTGTGAGATACTGTGTATATATATATATATATATTGTGACAGCAGGAAGGTAAAGTCACCTGGTTGCATCCATGGGGGTAGATATATTTCGCCCAGATTCAGGCTTTACGCCGACTTATACAACTAGGTGGAGAGTTGTATAAGCCCAGCTGAGGCTAGTGGGCTCATGGATGACTCATACCTCTAGGGAGAGTGTGGGGCGTCGTGCAGACAGGGAGTTGATGAGACCAGCTGAAGCTTGTCAGCTCATTTAGGCCTCTATAAGAACTCCCAGATTCATTAGGTGTTAGCTCATGCCTGGACCCAGACCTGTGTGGACTGTCTAGGGAGAGTGAACCCCTGTGCGGTGAGACAAAGCCTGTGTGGCTATTTGCGTGGACATTTAAAACCAGGGACTTAGGGACTAGGACAGCACTAGGCTGATCCCAGTTGTTAGTTAGGAAACCTGTATGTTTAGTCAGAGGTCAAGTTGACCAGGATTTATTTTATTTATGTTTCTTTTGCTTTGCTGTGTTTTGTCACTGTAAATAGAAAATAAACCGCACCTTTTTGATTTTGAAAACCACAACCTCCGTTTGCTGGGCCTGTTTTTGTGTGGGGAGCCCATCCCGGGGGTCACACACACCCGCTGCCGAGCTAACCCCCTCACAATATATATATATATATATATATATATATATATATATATATATATACCTGTTTGTATATATCAAATTAAACACTTAAATATAGGGCACTTTCACCCCTTTTCTGCCCAGTCCAATTTTCAGCTTTTCACTTTGAATAAAAATTGCGGTCATGCAACACTCACTGGACCTGTATGAACTTTTTATCATTTTTTTCACATGAACAGAGCTTTGTTTTGGTGGTATTTAACTACTTGCCGACCAGCCGCTGCAGTTGTAATGCGGCAGGTTGGCTCGGCTGCGTGAATCATACACGGAAATCTGTGGGCACGCACAGCATGCCCATTCACTAGCGGAGGAGCCAACCAGCGGGTCCGGTGGACTCAATGTCCAGCAGCCACTCGCGATCGCTCCAGAGAGAGGTAGAACGGGGATCAGCCAGTGTACACAAACAGATCCCTGTTCTGTCAGGGGAGTAGAGTGAGATTGTCTGTTCCTAGTGATTAGGAACAGCGATCTCTCTCCTCCTCCAGTCAGCCCAGCACCTATACAGTTATAAACACCTCCCAGGGAAAACATTTAACCCCTTGATCGCCACTAGTGTTAACCCCTTCTCTGCCAGTGTCATTTATACAGTAATCAGTGCATTTTTATAGCATTGATCACTGTATAAATGTCACTGGTTGGAGACGTGATAGGCGTCCCTGAAGAGGTGAGTTTGCAGGGATCGCCTGAAGGTAGCAGGAGTAGGGGATAGCCGGACAGGTTGAGGTAGCGCGTTCCAGAGGAAGGGAGAGGCTCTGGAGAAATCCTGGAGATGAGCATGGGAGGAGGAGATGAGAGAGCTTGAGAGTAGGAGTTCTTGAGAAGAGCGGAGAGGACAGTTTGGGTGATGTTTGGAGACAAGATTGGTGATGTAGCTCGGGGCAGAGTTGTGGATGGCTTTGTATGTTGTGGTTAGTATTTAAAAATTTAATTCGCTGGGCGATCGGGAGCCAGTGTAGGGATTGGAGGAGAGGGTTGGCAGACACTGAGCGGTTGGTAAGGTGGATAAGTCTGGCAGCAGCATTCATGATAGACTGATGAGGGGATGGCCTATGAAGAGGCAGGCCAATGAGAAAGGAGTTGCAGTAGTCAAGGCGAGAGATAACAAGGGAGTGAATGAGGAGCTTGGTGGTTTCATGTGTTAAAAAGGGGCGAATTTTAGAGATGTTATGGAGGTGAATTCTACAAAATTTTTACAACGATTGGACTTGAGGCTGAAATGACAAGTCCGAGTCTAGAATTACACCTAGTACCCTGGCGTGAGGGGAGGGACTGATGGTTTCATTGTTGATTTTGATGGAAAAGTCATGAAGGGGGGCAATATTAGTAACTCAGTTTTAGAGAGATTTCGTTTAAGGAAGTGGTGCGACATCCATGCTGAGATGTCAGTTAGTAAGTTAGTAATGCAAGAGGAGACTGAAGGAGTGAGGTAAGGAGTAGACAGATAGATTTGGGTGTCATTGGCATCAGGGTCATCTTTAATATTGATTGGACCCTGGGAAAACATTTTCTTGGGGCCCCCCTCAGTGGCAGTGGTGTGGGGATGGGATTAGTTAAGAGGCAGTACACTGTGGCAAATTCTGAATCAAGAAGAGCGAAGCTGGAAATCTTTGGCAAGTACAGTCAGGTCCATAAATATTGGGACATCGACACAATTCTAATCTTTTTGGCTCTATACACCACCACAATGGTTTGGAAATGAAACGAACAAGATGTGCTTTAACTGCAGACTTTCAGCTTTAATTTGAGGGTATTTACATCCAAATCGGGTGAACAGTGGTAGAAATTACAACAGTTTGTATATGTGCCTCCCACTTTTTAAGGGACCAAAAGTAATGGGACAGATTAACAATCATAAATCAAAATTTCACTTTTTAATACTTGGTTGCAAATCCTTTGCAGTCAATTACAGCCTGAAGTCTGGAACACATAGACATCACCAGACGCTGGGTTTCATCCCTGGTGATGCTCTGCCAGTCCTCTACTGCAACTGTCTTCAGTTCCTGCTTGTTCTTGGGGCATTTTTCCTTCAGTTTTGTCTTCAGCAAGTGAAATGCATAATCAATCGGATTCAGGTCAGGTGATTGACTTGGCCATTGCATAACATTCCACTACTTTCCCTTAAACTCCTTGGTTGCTTTCGCAGTATGCTTCGGGTCATTGTCCATCTGCACTGTGAAGCGCCGTCCAATGAGTTCTGAAGCATTTGGCTGAATATGAGCAGATAATATTGCCCGAAACACTTCAGAATTCATCCTGCTGCTTTTTGTCAGCAGTCACATCATCAATAAATACAAGAGAACCAGTTCCATTGGCAGCCATACATGCCCACGCCATGACACTACCACCACCATGCTTCACTGATGAGGTGGTATGCTTTGGATCATGAGCAGTTCCTTTCCTTCTCCATACTCTTCTCTTCCCATCACTCTGGTAAAAGTTGATCTTGGCCTCATCTGTCCATAGGATGTTGTTCCAGAACTGTAAAGGCTTTTTTAGATGTTGTTTGGCAAACTCTAATCTGGCCTTCCTGTTTTTGAGGCTCACCAATGGTTTACATCTTGTGGTGAACCCTCTGTATTCACTCTGGTGAAGTCTTCTCTTGATTGTTGACTTTGACACACATACACCTACCTCCTGGAGAGTGTTCTTGATCTGGCCAACTGTTGTGAAGGGTGTTTTCTTCACCAGGGAAATAATTATTCTGTCATCCACCACAGTTGTTTTCCGTGGTCTTCCGGGTCTTTTGGTGTTGCTGAGCTCACCAGTGCTTTCTTTCTTTTTAAGGATGTTCCAAACCGTTCATTTGGCCACACCTAATGTTTTTGCTATCTCTCTGATGGGGTTGTTTTGTTTTTCAGCCTAATGATGGCTTGCTTCACTGATAGTGACAGCTCTTTGGATCTCATATTGAGAGTTGACAGCAACAGATTCCAAATGCAAATGGCACACTTGAAATTAACTCTGGACCTTTTATCTGCTCCTTGTAAATGGGATAATGAGGGAATAACACAAACCTGGCCATGGAACAGCTGAGCAGCCAATTGTCCCATTACTTTTGGTCCCTTAAAAAGTGGGAGGAACATATACAAACTGTTGTAATTCCTACACCGTTCACCTGATTTGGATGAAATACCCTCAAATTAAAGCTGAAAGTCTGCAGTTAAAGCACATCTTGTTCATTTCATTTCAAATACATTGCGGTGGTGTATAGAGCCAAAAAGATTAGAATTGTGTTGATGTCCCAATATTTATGGACCTGACTGTATATAGTGGGGGATTCTACACTGACCACCAATGTGTGGGGGGATTTATACTGACCACCAATGTGAGGGGGAATTTGCACTGATCACCATGCAATGGGGGATTGTACGCCACCCACCAATATAAGGAGGGATTTATACACTGACACCAATGTAAAAGAAGCATTTTCACCAACCACCAGGGTAAGGGGAATATACAATGACCTCCATGTAAGGGGGAATTTACACTGACAACCATTGTCAAGGAGATTTGTACTGACTACCAATGTAAGGTGACACTTCTACACTGACCACCAATGTAAAGGGGTATTTACACTTACTACCAATGTAAAAGGAAATGTACACTGATCACCAATGTAATGAAGAATGTACACTGACCACCAAAGTAAGGGGGACCTTCACACTGGCCACTAGTGTGAATGAAAGGATTGTACACCAAGCCCCAATGTAATGAGTAGATTTACTCTGACCACCAATGTAACTGAGACATTTAGCCTGCGTTCACATTTCTTTGTGTCGGGAACACATGCAGAATCACTTTCCTGACACCACAGAAACGTGCTGCCCTTTAGCAGATTCACAGCAGTGCCATTAATTGTTATGACACCCTCACGCATCTGCTGAGATGTGCGTATTCACATCCACCAAAATTTACAGTGCTGTGGTACCATTTTATTTTGAAAAAGCGTGCCATCTCCAATTTGCTCACCTTTGCAGAACAGGCTGATGTTAGGCTTAATGACCACAGTTATAGACAGCACTTTCAAGCATGCTCCTTTACCTCCCCAGTGGGCAGCCTTCAGCAGAATTGAGGGTGAATATGACCTCAGGTGGCATGATATTCATACATATGAATGCCACCTCGATTTACATATCAATGCCGCGGTCTGCGGATATTTACATATTAATGCCACCGCTATTTATATATGAATGCCAGTTATTTACATGTAAGCACAGGGTCTGCAGGTGAGTCATCTGTACATGACAATAGGGCAGAGCTGGGCAGCATTAGTAACAGAACTTTACACTTAGACGAGGGAATTTAAACCAGGATAGTTGGCAAGTATGAGGAAGCTGCTTTGGGCCCCATAACAATTATGGGGCCCAGGGCAGCTGCCCCTTTTGCCCTGCCTTAAAGATGGCCCTGATTGGCATATAAGTGCTATTGGAAGCTGTTGGCGGTTATCAAGTGACCAAGGGAGGAGGTGTAGATAGAGAAGAGAAGGGGTCCAAGAACAGAGCCTTGGGGGACCCCCACAGAATGGGGCAATGGAGAGGAGGAGACAGAGTTGTAGGTAACATTGAAGGAGCGCTGTGATAGATAGGCAGAGAACCAGGATAGAGTAGAATCTTGGAGGCCAAGGGAATGTAGTTTATTGAGAAGGAGCAGGTGGTCAATGGTATCAAAGGCTGCAGAGAGGTCAAGTAGAAGGAGTATGGAGTACTGGCTGTTGGTTTTAGCCGTTAGTAAATCGTTAGTGAGTTTTAATAAGGCAGTTTCCGTGGAGTGCTGTGAGCAAAAGAACTGTAAGGGGTCAAGAAGGTTATTTTCACTGAGGTAGGAGCTAAGACAATTTTAGACTAAGCGTTCTATAAGTTTAGAGGTGAATGGGAGCAATGAGATGGGTCTTAAGTTGTTCATTTTGGGGTCCAGTGAGGGTTTTTTAAGTATGGGAGTGATCTGCGCATGTTTTAGAGTGGAGGAGAAGGTAACACTAGAGAGGGAGAGATTATAGATGTGAGTGAGGGAGCATAGGATAGAAGAAGAGGCTGACTGTAGTAGTTGAGAGGGAACAGGATCCAAGGGACAATTGGTTAGGTGGGCATCTGAGAGAAGTTTTGTAACCTCTTCAATAGTAGCCAATTCAAAAGAGGAGAGTGTTAAAAGTGCTGTTAGGCAAGATATGTTGGGTGGGGAAGATGTACGCACAGTGGAGGTGTCCTCACAAATTGCATTAATCTTGTCTTTGAATTTATTGGCAATCTTTTGGGCAGTGAGTGAGTTACTGCGTAAAGGGGTGCGGGATGAAGCAGAGAGTTAAAGGTTGAGAAGAGCCGACGGGGACTGGATGACTAAGGAGTTAAAAAGAGAGACAAAGTAGGCTTGTTTGGCAGCTTGGAGGCAGGAATTGTATTTTAGAAGGGCAGATTTATATAGGGTGAAGTCTTGCAGGCATTTGGTTTTACGTCACAGTCATTCAAGAGCACGGCAATGTCTCTTGAAATTTCTAGTGCTGTCAGTTTGCCAGGGTTGTAACGGTCGGGGTTTGATTCTGCGTGTGGTTAGGGGAGCAAGTGCATCTAGTGATGATGAGAGTGAACTGTTGTAAACAGAGGTGGCCAGGTCAGGACAGGACAGGGGAGAGATTATGTCATATAGGTGGTCAGTAGTAGAATAGAGAAGAGAAGGGTTAAAGTGGTGAAGGTTCCTACAAGTAATTGTTTGCTGCTTGGAGGGATGGGTGGTTGGTGGCAAGGATACAGTGAAACTGATGAGGTTTTGATCAGAGAGAGGAAAACAGGTGTTGGTGAGGTTGCCAGGATTGCAGAGATGGGAGAATACAAGGTCAAGGGGAATTACCAGTGGAAGTATGTGTCCATTGGGTTAGGTCAAAAGATGAGGTTAAAGCAGAGTTCCACCCAAAAATGAAACTTCCGCTTTTTGGAATCCTCCCCCCCTCCGGTGTTACATTTGGCACCTTTCAGGGGGGAGCAGATACCTGTCTGAATAGATTAATAGGGGTACTCCTTTTACCCGACAGAACCAGCCATGGTATAATACTGCAATTACCACACTCAAGAAACTGTTCGGTACCGATGAGACAATTTTAGAATGAACAGAGGAACGCAGAGAGAGTGATGTTCAAAAATTGTCTGACCTTTATTGGGCGGGTATACAGTTTATATAAGGTTCAACCTTACCAAATCACAACAAATTAAAATATGGAAGGGGGAGTGGTTAGTAAAAGGATACATTGAATATCATTAAAATAATTATAATTGAAATGCTTTAACCTCTGGGAACAATGGCTGACATGAGGGTACCATCTGTTACATGACTACCAAGTCATGAGTCCTGCTTCCTGTTTCATGTCTCATTACACAGGAAGGTGGCCCAGACATCCTGAGCCACAATTCTTTTTTTAGAAGGCACAGAATAAAACTGCTTATGCAAGCTATATTTCTTATATATGTGCCTTGCAGAAAAACTGTTACAAGCTAGAAAACAGAACTGAGCTAACTAGTTAATTAAAATTCTGAAACTCATAAGCTGAAAAATCTTATAGCAACCAAGATGGTGTCACTGTTGTTCAGTCATATTACTACACTGTCTAATACAGGTATTTTGCTCCCACTTCCGGGCATAGACAGCTGAGCCACTCACAGCTATCTATGCCACTTCCGGTGCCTCCTCCGCCCCCCCCGCTGTCTTCTGGGAGACACACAGGTCCCAGAAGACAGCAGGGACCCAGTGGGATCGCGCAGCACAAGTCGCGCATGCTCAGTAGGAAACCAGGAAGGCTTCACTTCCTGATTCCCTTACCAAAGATAGCGGCGCCTCCACCCGAGGGCTGAGGGACAGTTCGGCTTCGGGTTCCAACATCGTGGGCGCCATGGACAGGTAAGTGTCCTTATTTTAAAAGTCATCAGCTGTAGTATTTGTAGCTGCTATCTTCTGGGGAAAAAAATTGGTGGAACTCCGCTTTAAGTTGAGAAGTTTAGCTGAAGTTGGGCTGTTAACATTGACAGGAATGTTGAAGGCACCAAGAAAGATAGTGGGTATTTCAGAGGAGAGAAAGTAGGGTAGCCAGGCAGCAAAGTCATCAAGCACGATACCGGTCCGGGAAGCTGATAAATTTCTGCAATTCTCAGAGAAATGGGAGAAAACTGACGAATACAGTGCATCTCGAAAGGAGAGAGGGATAGAGAGGGAGGGATAGGAAGGTGGTTTGTGGAGATAGAAGAAATCCAACTCCACCTCCTTTCTGTTCGTTAGTTCTGGGGGAGTGAGTTCAATGGAGGCCACCATGGGAGAGGGCAGCAGGAGAAGCTGAGTCAAAATTTTGAAGCCAGGTTTCGGTAATGGCGAGTATGTTAAAGCCATGAGAGATGAAGAAGTCATGTACAGATGTTAGCTTGTTATGAGATTGGCTCATTCATCCAGAGTGGGGGCACTCTAATACAGGAAGTGTGTTACTGTCCAGATCATTAGGTGATATTAGAGGGGGGCAGGGGGAAGCTTAAGAAAAGAAAACAAATGCAGCCACCACATCTAATGATTGGTAGGCTGCAATATAAGATTTACATTTTGACCATAGATCAAAACAGATTGTTTCTGCCGCTGCTGATCTCTCTTTTCAAGAGATATTTTACATATTTTTTGGATTAGTCATGTCGTGAATGTTTTTTAAGACCAGGTTCACATACTAGTTTAATAATTTACAGACAACCCCATCCCAAAGAAATATAAAAAAAAATTCTACTCCTGCATAACACCCTTTCTTTTAAGACCCATAAAACTCATAATTTACATTGTACATTTGGCACCTTCCTGTATCCTCTAGAGACTTACAACCCCAACCATGATTGACATTGGGTTTGCAAAACCAACTATATTACATTGATGGAAGATCTCCCTAGTTCCATTAAATTCGCTAACTGGAAGTTCAGTTTAGGATCATTCTATTGGATAGGATACACCCTAATGCCGCGTACACAAGAACCGTTTTCCATGACGAGAAAACTGCCATTTTTTAGATTGGTCGTGAAAACCGGTCATGTGTATGCTCCATAGCAATTTTCTCGACGATAAAACTGCCAGCAAAAAAAATTAGAACCTGCTCTATTTTTTCTCGTTGTTTTTCCCGTCGTTCTTTTTCTCATCGCGAAAACCGCTCGTGTGTATACTTTTCCGAGGGGGAAAAAAAGCGCATGCTCACAATCAAGTATGAGACTGGAGCGCTCGTTCTGGTAAAACTAGCGTTTGTAATGGAGATAGCACATTCGTCACGCTGTAACGGACTGAAAAGCACAAGGCTGAAAAGCGCGAATTGTCTCACCAAACTTTACTAACACAAGATCAGCAAAAGCAGCCCAAAGGGTGGTGCCATTCGAATGGAACTTCCCCTTTATAGTGCTGGTATACGTGTTGTCGTACGTGTTGTACGTCACTGCGCTTTGCTCAAGCGCTTTTTTTTCCCTGAACGTGTGTATGCAAGGCAGTCTTGACAGGAATCACGTCGAGAAAAATGTTTTTTTTTTGCATGACAGGAAAAACGGTCGTGTGTACGCGGCATAAGAGATTAATTCAAGAAGCTGCTCTCCCAATAAACCCCATACCTTGCATGCAACATTGGGGTAATATTTGTAAAGGCTGTTCTGCTGATCAATGTTTGTTTCTCTTTTCTTTTTTCTCTTTTTCTTCCCCTCCATCCTCCTCTTTCCTGTCTCTTTCCTTTCTCCTCTCATTTTACCTATCTGCTAGTGAGAGCCAACTCAGCCTTTCATCCAATTGCATAGTGCCCTTTCCTGACCACCCCTTTCCTAGCCCTACAACTTCCATGACTACCCTCCCCTATCCCACTTGACCTATTGCAAATAAAACATGGAAGCTTCAGAGATTCACATCACTTCTCCCTACACTCTGTTATTGAGTTCACACTATGTGGTACACAATGACAACTACACATTAATGGATTAGGAGGCAGTGAAATTTATTCTTGCCAACATGTGTTGACATTGATGCAAGATTGGTTTTCCTTATTCCTGTACACTATCTCTTGCTTCTAAAGCAAAACCATTGTAATAATTGTAAAGTAGCAAATATATACGGTATGTAAGATACATATACAGTATATACATTTATTAAATAAGCATTTAAAAACATTAAATTCCATATATATATATATATATATATATATATATATATATATATATATATATATATATATATACACACAGTGCCTTGAAAAAGTATTCATACCCCTTGAAATTTTCCACATGTTTACAACCAAAAACCTAAATGTGTTTATTGAGATTTTATGTGATAGAACACAAACTGGCACATCATTGTGAAGTGGAAGGAAAATGATAAATGGTTTTCAATTTTTTTACAAATAAATATCTGAAAAGTGTGAAGTGCATTTGTATTCAGCCCCCTTTACTCTGATACCCCTAACTAAAATCTAGTGGAACCAATTAATAAATAGTGTCCACCTGTGTCTATTCTAATTTAATCTCAGTATAAATACAGCTATTTGGCGAAGCCCTCAGAGGTTTGTTAAAGAACCTTGGTGAACAACCAGCTCCACTCCACCAGCGCAGAGCCAATGGATGGACTCCCTTCCCAGACATATTGACAAACTTCTGTCTGACATGCCTGTTACAATCCTACTCTTGTGAGTATGTACATCTATATTGCTCATTAAAAAACATCTAATTTACTATGCTTAGAGTGGCGCCTTTGTGCTTCTCCCTCAACAAACAGCATCAGGAAGGCCAAGAAACTCACCAGACAGGTCAGGGATAAAGTTGTGCAGGTTTATGCCGCGTACACACAATCGGAAATTGCGTCAAGAAAACCGTGGATTTTTTCTGACGGACTGTTGGCTCAAACTTGTGTTGCATACACACGGTCACACAAATCTTGTCGGAAATTCCGACCATCAAGAACGCAGTGACGTACAACACATACGCCAAGCCGAGATCAATGAAGTTTAATAGGCAGTTTGGCTCTTCTGCTTGATTCTGAGCATGCATGTTTTTTTGCACGTCGGAATTGCATACAGACAAGCGGATTTTCCGATAAAAACTTTTTCCGTCTGAAAAATAGAGAACCTGCTCTCAATCTTTTGTTGGTGGAAATTCTGACAGAAAAAGTCAGATGGAGCCTACACACGGTCGTAATTTCCGACAAAAAGCTCACATCGGACTTTTCTTGTCGGAATTCCGATCTTGTGTACGCAGCATTAGGATATAAAAAATATCCCAAGCTTTGAACATCTCATTGTTCAATCCATTATCCAAAAATGGAAAGAGTATGGCACAATTGCAAACCTACCAAGACATGGGCGTCCACCTAAACTGACAGGCCAGGCAATGAGAGCAATAATCAGAGAAGCAGCCAAAAGGCCCATGGTTACTCTGGAGGAACTGCAGAGATCCACAGCTCAGGTGGCAGAATCCGTCCACAGTAGGGATGAGCCAAACACCCCCGAGTTCGGTTCGCACCAGAACATGCGAACAGGTAATAAATTTGTTCGAACATCCGAACCACGTTAAAGCCTTTGTGACATGAACATGAAAAATCAAAAGTGCTAATTTTAAAGGCTTATATGCAAGTTATTGTCATAAAAAGTGTTTGAGAACCCGGGTCCTGCCCCAGGGGACATGTATCAATGCAAAAAAAGTTTTAAAAACTGCAGTTTTTCGGGAGCAGTGATGTTAATAATGCATAAAGTGAAACAATAAAAGTGAAATATTCCTTTAAATTTCGTACCTGGGGGTGTATATAGTATGCCTGTAAAGCAGCGCTTGTTTCACATGCTTAGAACAGTCTCTGCACAAAATGTTATTTCTATAGGGAAAAAAAGTCATTTAAAAGTACTCGCGGCTATAATGAATTGCCGGTCCCGGCAATACAGAGAAAATTAATTGAAAGGCATTGATAAAAAAAGAAAATCATTTTGGTCCCCCCAAATTCAATTACCAGGCCCTTCAGGTCTGAACCCTGCACCAAATAAAATAAAAAAATGGCATGCGGTTCCCCCCAAATATCCATACCAGACCCTTATCCAAGCACGCAACCTGGCAGGCCTCAGCAAAAGAGGGGAGATGAGAGAACGCCCCCCCTCCTGAACCGTACCAGGCCACATGCCCTCAACATGGGGAGGATGCTTTGGGGGTCTGGACATGGGGACAAGGGCCTCATCCCCACAACCCTTGCCCGGTGGTTGTGGGGGTCTGCGGGCGGGGGGCTTATCGGAATCTGGAAGACCCCTTTAACAAAGGGGACCCCCAGATCCCAGCCCCCCCTATGTGAATTGGTAACGGGGTATATTGTACCCTTACCATTTCACAAAGAATGTGTAAAAAAATTGTAAAAAAACACACAGACACAGTTAGGATAAGTCCTTTATTTAAAAAAAAAAAAAGAATACAAATAAAAAGACTCCATCGGTGGTATTCCACTCTCGATCTCCACTCCAGCGATGTCGGTATCCTGCGATGGATGATCTATCCAGGCTCCAGCGACGAGGTACAGCACATGCTCCTCTCTTCACTGGATCGGAGACACCACGGGAATGACGCCGCCGAAGCCTGACTTTTAATTTCTTTTTTTCCTTCAGAAGTGACATTTTGTGCAGAGACTGTTCTAAGCACGAGAAACAAGTGTTGCTTTACAGGCATACTATATACACCTCCCAGGTACGAAAATTAAAGGAATATTTCACTTTTATTGTTTCACTTTAAGCATTATTAAAATCTCTGCTCCCGAAAAAACGTCTGTTTAAAAAAAAAAAAAATTTGCATTGATACATGTCCCCTGGGGCAGGACCCGGGTCCCCAAACACTTTTTATGACAATAACTTGCATATAAGCCTTTAAAATTAGCACTTTAGATTTCTCCCATAGACTTTTACAGAGTGTTCTGTGGCTTTTCAAATTTGCCGCAAACACCCCAAATTGTTCGCTGTTCGCTGAACGGTTGAACAGGCAATGTTCGAATAGAACATGAGTTCGACTCGAAGCTCATCCCTAGTCCACAGGACAACTATTAGTCGTACACTCCACAAATCTGCCCTTTATGGAAGAGTGGCAAGAAGAAAGCTATTGTTGAAAGAAAGCCACAGAAAGTCTCGTTTGCAGTTTGCGAGAAGCTATGTGGGGGACACAGCAAACATGTGGAAGAAGGCGCTCTGGTCAGATGAGACCTAAATTTAACTTTTTGGCCTAAAAGCAAAAGAGTATGTGTAAAAAATTAACACTGCACATCACCCTCAACACACCATCCCTATCGTGAAACATTGTGGTGGCAGCATCATATTGTGGGGATGCTTTTCTTCAGCAGGGACAGGGAAGCTGGACTGGGTTGAAGGGAAGATGGGTGGAGGCAAATACAGGGCACCCTTAGAAGAAAACCTGTTAGAGTCTGCAAAAGACTTGGGACTGGGGCAGAGGTTCACCTTCCAGCAGGACAACCCTAAACATACAGCCAGGGCTACAATAGAATGATTTAGATCAAAGCATATGCATGTGTTAGAACGGCCCAGTCAAAGACCAGACCTAAATCCAATTGAGAATCTGTGGCGGGACTTGAAAATTGCTGTTCACAGACGCTCTTCATCTAATCTGACAGAGCTTGAGCTATTTTGCAAAGAAGAATGGGCAAAAATGTCACTCTCTAGATGTGCAAAGTTGGTAGATATATCCCCCAAAAAGACTGTACAGTGCAGTGCAGGAAAAACGCAGCATGTTGTACTTTTTTTTCTGGAACTGAAAAGCCATGGAACTGACTGCACTGGTGTGAACTATGCCATTGGAAACTATATAACCTACTTTTCATGCGTTTTTGATGCAGAACAAAAACACACTGGACTGCATGTGGTGTGAACTGTCCCTAAGGGCTAATTACTTTCCTTTAAAATAACAGGAATTGAATACACAACTAAAAGCTGTTTAGAAGGGGCTTAATTTTTATTTATGTATGGGCAGGCTGGTTGTTCAAAAGTCGATCTATCGATCCACTTCTGTATAGAGAGCCTGTCAGGTTTTTCTTGAATAATCAGTGCCTCTGGCTATAGCTGGAAACACTGATCAGTGTCTTCTGATAGTGGGGAAGGCTCTCTGCCATTAAAACACAATAACATAGTGAGAGTGATTTCCCCATCCACATTGAATGTTGAAAAAATATGATTACTCTATGGCCAGCTTTAGAAAAGCTCTGGATTTTTTAGTGGTTCAATAGGTATTTGTTTTGAATTTATCAAACAGATATTTAAAAAAAACAGTTTCACTGGTATATTTACCAAACCAAAGGCATTAAAAGAGAAGTATGGGTTTCCCTTTTTTGCTTGCATCTATTCTATGTGAGCTGCTGATATCTATAAACCCTTCCAGCCCTCTCAGAAGTGCCCCCATTCTGTTAAAATTGAGATAAATACCTGTGGGAGGTTCTACAGTCTTTCATACAGCATCATCCTGACAATGGTCTGGACATGAAGTCTGAATCCACCCCCTTCCCTGTCATTTTGCTTGATTGATGTTGGCTCTTCTCCCTCTTCTAGTTCCTGAGACTTCACGGAGCATAGCTGCTCCCTCCTCTCCCTTCCCCCTCCCTCCTCCTCTGCAGTGTAGTGTGAGTGTAATGTGAGAGAAGTCACTGATAGTGCTGTGTATGAGAATCTACACTATATATTTCTATCTATCAGGACAGCCACATCTCTTAGGGGAAGGGGGACAGAAGCAGGTGTGTTGGTGAAGATGTACACACCCCCTGTAACTTTTCAAACCGAAAATGGACTGTTTTTGCCAGCTGAAGGAAAGTTCATGTGCACATGCTGTAAAAACTAAGAGGTAGGAAAAAAAGATTAGCTGATATGTGACTAATGTGATATGTACTCGTTATTTATCCCATCCCATCCCATACTTCTCCTTTAAAGAGAATTTTATTGTCAGTGTTTGGATACTCTTTGGTAAAATGTAACAAACCAATACTTACATCTTTCCTGGTCAGTGGAAAATAACTTAACTAGGGATCATTCTGTAGAAATCTTTAAAGCTAAAACACAGGCAAATAATGCTTTCAATGGAGTGCTTCCAGATCTTGAACAGGGAACAGTAGAGCATGTATTTTTCCTTCATTCCCAGCGTCAACTGTGTCACACTTTCTCCTCCTTCAAATATATCTTATTCTTCACCTTTTTGTTAATTCTGAACTAAGCATTTAATTTTCTTTGTTTAGGTAACCAATGCCAGATCAGCATGACAGAAACCCTATAAACTTAAATGTTAAATGTTTTGCCTAGAAACTCAGTTTAACCTAGAAGTGGAAACAACTAATACATTTACATTTTGCTATGGAATTACCGTATATACTCGAGTATAAGCCGACCTGAGTATAAGCCGAGGTACCCAATGTTACCACAAAAACCTGCGAAAACGTACTGACTCGAGAATAAGCTGAGGGTTAACAATGCCCACCCATTGCAACTTCACTAAGCCCATTGCCACCTTACTGTTCCCATCCTCACTGTTCCCATCCTCACAAGTTCCCATCCTCACGTGTTCCCATCCTCACAAGTGCCCATCCTCACTGTTTCCCTAGAATTATAATTGAACATTGTAAAATTGTACCTGAAGGCTGCGGCGTCCATCGTTTAAAACTCGCGCTCTCTTCCTGGTCTCTTCCGTGATAGGCGGAACTGCCTGCTGAGAATCGCCTATCACGAATGTTCTCTCATCTTCACCCATCCCAGCAGACACTGTGTTCAGTTTCCGCCAATCACGGACGTCTGCTGGGAAACTGAGGATGAGAGAACGTTCGTGATAGGCAATTCTCAGCAGACACAGTTCCGCCTATCACAGAAGGGACCAGGAAGAGCCCGCAAGTTTTAAACGATGGACGCCGCAGCCTTCAGGTACAATTTACAATATTCAATTTCGCTGACTCGAGTATAAGCCGAGGGGGGGGACTTTCAGCCCCAAAAAAAGGGCTGCAAATCTCGGCTTATACTCGAGTATATACGGTAATAAAAATGTGTATACAGGCATATAATGATGGTATTTTGTATCTATTCATTTTGTTTTGTAGCACATAGCTGGACAGATGGATTTAAAATAAATTGAATATCATTAAAATAACAAATACAGTTCCCCTTTTCATTGATTTCATTTAAAAGTGGTCTTCTGTTTTTGTTCTGGGCTCAACTTTTTGGAAAACAATGTGTCTGAGGAAGTACATATTTTTTAAATGTTTACTCTGTGGCTCAGAAAAAGTAACTTGTTGGCATAATGAGTTTTCTATCTACTCTAGAAAAGGAATCCTTTAACTGTTCACTGCTGTCAAGAATAGTAATTTGCTAGCTCACTTTACTTGGAGCCATAAAGGCCCACAAAACCCACTGCTTTTAAGCCTTGATGTTTATTGGAGATCAATGTTATTTTCAGACTGTACATCTTGAAACACTAGTCCAATGCTGTTGGGAATCACATTGTTGACCTTTTACTTTGCATATATCAGTACATAAGACAAATGTACTGGGCTGGCATCTCTCAGGATAACACGTTTTTGGAGATATCTGTCATATGAGACTCCATCAGCTCTGATTTGGATCTAAGATTCCATAAATAGTTTTTTATCATTTCTATACACAAACAACTGAATGCATACCTCCCAACAATCCTGGATTGTGTGGGACTTTCCTGAATTTTCAGAGTATTCCCGAAGTCCTGTGTACAGAAGCTTTGTGGGATTTATGTCAAAGCTGCTGAAGGTGCCTCTCTAAACTGCATTTGTATGGTCACATCCCTTTTTTCAGTGGTCACACCCAATTTTCACGGCAAACTATGCACTCCTGATTTCACCCGTTTAATAATTGTCCCTCTGTGTCAAGTTCAAATGGTGAGAGGTATGTAAATGAGCATCACTGGTTGAAAACGATCTGTGACTAAAACATGGCACTTGAAGTAATGTAAATGTGTGTAATAATCTATATAAATGGATCTAAAATATATATGTGTATAGTAACTATATTCGGACTTGTAATAATTCAGTTTAATTTTTAAACTTAAAAAAAAAAAAGTAAAACAATACCATGCCAGTGATATGCTGTCAGTATTGTGTACATACTGTGGGAATATATAATTTCTAAATGTGATTATAAAAATCTTCAAGGTATTTTATCATTGTACATGGTATGATAGAATTTTAATCACATCAATATTGAGGGCTGCAAATATCCTTTCAAGTAGAACTGGTTTGAGAGTATACACACTCCCCAGAGGCATTTGTGATGTATCAACTTATCAACTACACATCATGGCCCATTAACTAATTCTGAAGCAGACTGAAGGGGTGGTATCAGGAGATATTTTCTCTTTCAGTTTGCTATGTTTTATAGTGCTTGTACCATTGAAGATTTATTGCTTTATTACAAAGCTGAAATCTGCAGCTTAAGTGTCATTTGTTTGATAAAGTACTTGTGCAATTTTTTCATTCAGCAAAATTAATACTAAGTGAAAGCTTATAGAGACCATCAAATATTACTTCTAATGCTAAATGCGCAGCTCATCTTTAATTGCTGTATTGTTCTCATCAGCAACAGCACTAAAGCCTTTACAATAAATGTGATGTTGTGTACTAGCAGAAGATATTGGTTTATTTCTCAATATATGATTTGATAAGACTATAAAGCAATGGAAAATTAGCAAGTGTGTACATCTGTGAAAACATTAATACAATTAAATTAATACAATTCCACTTAACATTGCAATTAACATAAAATAATGCTTAATGTGCAGAAAATAAACTCTCATGAGCCTTATGAACTTTGGCTAGCAATGAGCCATATATATTATGTATTCATTTATAGTGCTGTTTTATATAAAGAATATACAATATATTGTACAGTTTTCTACATAAGTACGTGATGTAAGAAATATGCATGTCACCACAACTGGGAATGAGCGAACCTGGAAAAGTTTGGTTTGCCAAACTCCAATCCAGCCCTAAGGAGCCAAATCATATATTTTTTTCCGGCCCTTTTTACACGGTCAGTTTGCATGGTTTTGTTAAAAAAAGGGGCAATTATAGTCGAACAATATCATGGGGGGACATGTATTAATGTAACATTTAATATCTATCTATCTATCTATCTATCTATCTATCTATCTATCTATCTATCTATCTATCTATCTATCTATCTATACAGTATCTATCTATCTACTGTAGCTATACAGTTTCTCATAAAAACGAGTAGACCCCTCACATTTTGTAAATATCTTTTCATGTGACAACACTGAAGAAACGACACTTTGCTGCAATGTAAAGTAGTGAGTGTACAGCTTGTATACAGGGTAGATTTGCTGTCTCCTCAAAATAACTCAACACACAGCCATAATGTCTAAACCGCTGGCAACAAAAGTGGGTACACCCCTAAGTGAAAATGTCTAAATTGGACCCAATTAGCCATTTTCCCTCTCCTGTGTCATGTGACTCATTAGTGTTTCAAGTTCTCAGGTGTGATTGGGGAGCAGGTGTGTTAAATTTGGTGTTATCACTCTCACACTCTCATACTGGTCACTGGAAGTTCAATATGGCACCTCATGGCAAAGAACTCTCTGAGGATCTGAAAAAAATAATTGTTGCTCTACACAAAGATGACCTAGGCTATAAGAAGATTGACAAGACCCTCAAACTAAGCTGCAGCATGGTGTCCAAGACCATACAGCGGTTTAACAGGACAGGTTCCACTCAGAACAGGCCTCGCCATTGTCAACCAAAGAAGTTGAGTGCAAGTGCTCAGCTTCATATCCAGAGGTTGTCTTTGGGAAATAGACATATGAGTGCTGCCAGCATTGCTGCAGAGGCTGAAGGGGGGTGGTCAGCCTGTCAGTGCTCAGACCATACGCCGCACACTGCATCAAATTGGTCTGCATGACTGTTGTCCCAGAAGGAAGCCTCTTCTAAAGAGGATGCACAAGAAAGCCTGCAGTTTGCTGAAGACATGTAGACTAAGGACATGGATTAGTGGAACCATGTCCTGTGATCTGATGAGACCAAGATAAACTTATTTGGTTCAGATGGTGTCAAACGTGTGTGGTGGCAACCAGGTGAGGACTACAAAGACAAGTGTGTCTTGCCTACAGTCAAGCATGGTGGTGGGAGTTTCATGGTCTGGGGTTGCATGAGTGCTGCCGGAACTGGGGAGCTACAGTTCATTGAGGGAACCATGAATGCCAACATGTGCTGTGACATACTGAAGCAGAACATGATCCCCTTCCTGTGGAGATTGGGCCGCAGGGCAGTATTCCAACATAACAACCCCTAACACACCTCCAAGGCGACCACTGCCTTGCTAAAGAAGCTGAGGGTAAAGATGATGGACTGGCAAAGCATGTCTCTAGACCTAAACCCTATTGAGCATCTGTGGGGCATCCTCAAACACAAGATGAAGGAGCGCAAGGTTCACCAGCTCTGTGATGTCATCATGGAGGAGTGGAAGAGGTCTCCAGTGGCAACCTGTGAAGCTCTGGTAAACTCCATTCCCAACAGGGGTTAAGGCAGTGCTTCTGAAAATAATGGCGGCCACACAAAATATTGACACTTTGGGTCCAATTTGGACATTTTCACTTAGGGGTGTACTCACTTTTGTTGCCAGCGGTTTAGACATGAATGGATGTGTGTTGAGTTATTTTGAGGGGACAGCAAATTTATACTGTTATACAAGCTGTACACTTACTATTTTAAATGTAGCAAAGTGTAATTTCTTCAGTGTTATCACATGAAAATATATAATAAAATATTTACAAAATGTGAGGGGTGTACTCACTTTTGTGAGATACTGTATATATGGAGAGGGCCTTTATTGTGGCTTAACTCTTTCACTGCCACAATATAATTGTATAATTGTTTCCAGGTGCAAGAGTTTTCAGTTTGCAGATGAGTGCCTTTGCTTCTAGTTTGCTTATCAAAGCCAACACCAGTGTTTCCAGTTAAAATATCACTGCCAGTGCCAATATTTCCAGTTTGCTAATCAATCAGTGCTAGTGTTTCCAGTTTTCAGAACACAGTCAGAGCCAGTGTTGCTGATTACAGGAAGCACCAGTCTGCTAATCACAGCCGGAGCCATGGTTTCCGGTTTGCTTATCACATCCAGTGCCAGCGTTGCTGATCATAGGTAGCAGTGACAGTTCCTTTTTTTTCGAGTTTGCTGATCACAGGCAGTGCCAATGTTCTCAATTTGCTGATCACAGCAAATACCAGTGTTTCCAGTTTGCACCTCACAGTAGACATGTGCATTCGTTTTCGTCCGAATGCATTTTCGTCCGAATTTCAGCTATTTTCGTTATCGTTTTAACAAACGAAAACGAAAGCACAGAATCCGAAAACCGAAAGATCCGACATAAACAAATGCTTTATTTTCGTTTTCGTTGCTACAACAGTTCGATATAGATAGGAGATTCGACGTGACGCTGACAATA
This sequence comes from Rana muscosa, assembly GCA_029206835.1. Classification (NCBI taxonomy): domain Eukaryota; kingdom Metazoa; phylum Chordata; class Amphibia; order Anura; family Ranidae; genus Rana; species Rana muscosa. Next base: position 1,159,816,965 of record CM055122.1, read on the forward strand.
ACAATCTGTGTCTATCGAATCTGTGGTCGAATGTGCCTAACCTTAACTCTATTAGTCCAAGATTATTCTACATAGGAGAGAAAAGATTCGACATTATAGAGAGAAAAGATTCGACATAGGAGAGAAAGATTCGACATAGGAGAGGAAAGATTCGACATAGGAGAGGAAAGATTCGACATAGGAGAGAAAAGATTCGACATAGGAGAGGAAAGATTCGACATTATAGAGAGAAAAGATTCGACATAGGAGAGAAAGATTCGACATAGGAGAGAAAGATTCGACATAGGAGAGGAAAGATTCGACATAGGAGAGGAAAGATTCGACATAGGAGAGGAAAGATTCGACATAGGAGAGGAAAGATTCGACATAGGAGAGGAAAGATTCGACATAGGAGAGAAAAGATTCGACATAGGAGAGAAAAGATTTGACATTATAGAGAGAAAAGATTTGACATTATAGAGAGAAAAGATTCGACATAGGAGAGAAAAGATTCGACATTGGAGAGAAAAGATTCGACATTGGAGAGAAAAGATTCGACATAGGAGAGAAAAGATTCGACATTGGAGAGAAAAGATTCGACATAGGAGAGAAAAGATTCGACATTATAGAGAGAAAAGATTCGACATAGAGAGAAAAGATCACTGCTTGTGGGCGGAACATTCGACAGACACCATAAGCCTTCAATGACAGATTCGACCTTAATTAATTCAGATTTTCGGACGAATGCAATTTTTAACGAAAAACGAAATAAATAAAAACGAATTTCGGGAGTAACTAAATAAATTTATTTTTTGCACGAAAACGAAATTCCGAAACGAAATATTTCAGTGTGCACATGTCTACCTCACAGTCAAGTGCCAGTTTTTCCAGTTTCCTTAGCACAACCAGAAACAGTGTTTCCAGTTTCCTATTTACAGCCAGTGTTTCCCATTTGCTAATCACCGTCAGAGCCGGTCAGTGACATCTCATGGGTCATCACCAGGTGGCCCTGCCCCTTATCAATTTAAGAACTGTCAGAATGCAGAGCTTTCAGTCGGCTGGGAGCCTTCATCGCAGGCAGTGCTTTTTTTCCCTTTTTTATGTCCTTCTTTATGTGCGGCAGACGTGATTGACAATGGATCTACTTTGGGGGAGATTGTTTTTAAATTTTTAATAAAGGAAGTGTCAAAAACTGTGTGTGTGTGTTTTTATTTATTTTTGACACTATTTTGATGAATGAGTGTACCCCATACTCATTCACAAGCTATGAGTAAACACTGAACAAGTGTGAAACGCGTCAGCTGTCCTGGTTTATGCTGTTTTTTGTAGTGCCTGTCTTTCTTCAATAAACATACGTTGGATTGGAGTGCGGCTGTCCTCACCATTTTTGTTTTCATTGCTATGTGCATTGCCGGCACCCTTGGTCTCTGAGAGAGAAACATCTTTCCAAAACTTAATCTGCCTGGAGCGGCAATTTCTGGTCTTCTCATTCACAGGGGGGGCGGGATCTTGGGTTCCCCTTGTTCCATATTCCAATAAGCCCCCTGCCCACAGACCCTCACAACCACCTCACAAGGTTGTGGGAAAGAGATCCCATCAAAGCACCCCCCTACAGTAGGAGCATGTGGACTGGTATGGTTCAGGAGGGGGGTGCTCGCTCATCCCCCCTCTTTTCTGTGGGGTTTCCATAAAATACATAGTAGACCTAAGAGTCTGGTATAGATTTTTGGGGGGACCCCATGCCATTTTTTTTTACATTTTTGTTATGGACTCATCCATTGTTAATGATACAATAGTTGACTTCCCAGACCACTCGTTAACAACCAGCTATTTACTGTGCCCTAATTTGGCAAAGCCTTGCACCTGAGTAGTGGTCAGGTGCATTGCTTCCGTCAACCAGGGCTTAGAATGCACTGTGCAGTGTGCAGTGCATTGTGAGGCGCTCGGTGTGTGAACATCCTGCTGAGCACCACGCAAATTTGAGTATTCAACGAACACCTGAATGGGAATGGGAATGGGATGCTCGGCCCAAACCATTCACCCAAAAATGTAACACCTCATGCAACCCAACATGTAATTGCCATCATCCCAAATATGTATAAAATGAGAAAAAACCTCTGGTTGGTGGGATTTTGGAGGCAATATAAAATATGAAAAAAACTCAATTAAAATTTTGAAATATTTATTTATACACATGCCACATAACGCGGACACATATATGAAAAAAGAACAAATGGTACAAAAAGGCACATATATATGAAAATTCTACAGAAACTACATAGATCTGACATGATACAAATCTTCCGAAGATGAATACAATAGCCTGAGTTGACCGCTCCAGCCAGAAGCAGATCAAAGGAGGCTTGTCCAACGCGTTTCAAACTGTAAACGTCCTTCTTCAGGGAATTCAAATGCATTCACTTCTACAAGAATAAATTTTCTATTAAATACAGAAACAATAAAATAATTTTCACTTTAATTTCAACTGTTATATGAAATACAGCGAAACAGCAAAAAAACTTACACAAAAAAACTCATATGAAAAAATGTTCCATCAATGCTCCCATATGTGCATCCCAGGTTCCAGTAACACTGTGTTGTGGAATCCCCGATACCCTCAAAGTTCCAGGAAAACTTTTCCATCAGAAACAAGTCCATATAAGAAGTACGGACATATGAAAAAATTGGTCCAAGATAGGTGCCTTAAATAAAAAATAACATACATAAGTATGAAAGTAATTCCATTGGGGAGTAAAATAAATCTCCCTAAAGAAAATGGATATGGTACCTGTAGATGGAAAGTGGAAATCTACAATTCGGATTCATCAGGTAATATAACTCATATAGGAGGACAAAAAACCAGTGGATTCTTGAGTCCAAAGATATATGTCCTAAAACATCAAAAAATATATATGAAATAGGATAAAAATTATTCTATCCATCAAAAAGAGAGAGAAGAAATTCCTCCCTCTCCTAGGTGGAACTTTTAGAATATTACCTGTCAAGAGGATCAAGAATCACGATTGATATCCAGAAAAGGTTCCATGCAACAGAGGTCCATACAAAAACATCCTCTGCCTGCCAGCAGAGGGAGAGAATGACACCATATAACTTCTTTGGCGTCCTATATATCCCTCTGCTGTGTCTGATTGGTCCAGACAGGGTCACATGACGCACCTGCTCATAGAGCAGAGCGTCATGTTGCCATGGATACGCCGCATTTGCCACGCCAGATCACGTCCAGCGCCGGTCACATGACGCAACCGCACCAATCAGCGGCGCGTCTGCCATCGGCGCATAGAGGCAGCAAAAGAGGCAGCGAAGCCAGAAAACTGGTCCACGGTCCCATTACATGCCCGATGTGATGCCATCCATCGCGCCCCGCTGAAGAGAAGGGCATGATGAGTGACCACAGAAGCCCGATCAGCCCCAATTCTGGTCCGTTCCGCACCGCAGGAAGTGCAGAGACGGCCATCTTGAATGTGGGCAAATTTAGGGGATACCGATATAAAGGGTAAAAAAGATGGTGCTGGGTTGTGATGGGACAGTCAGACATGGAGTAACAGTGTGAACTGGTACCCAGGATATAGATCCTTCCCCCAGAACAATATTGTGGACGGGGAGCGGGCCATGGACTATTACCACCGGTGCCGTTTTTAACCTATGATAGGAATATGTCCCTAACAAGGAAAAAATTGATAGGGGGCAATTTCCCATGGGGAAAACCCCCTCCCCGGCACCGGATATGAACATGTAAAATCAGAAAAACGGAAATACTGGATAGAAATAACGGGCCACCCCAAAGACATACCTCTGGTTGTGTCACTGACCAATTGGATGCATGCATGGGAGCATATCAAGAAATCCCTTCCGCCCAAGGGATCATATATACCTCCGCAGAAAGGACTGTTAAGAACATTCAACATACAAAATACATATAAACAACAATCTATATATATCTCAAACCCCACATGTGTGTCAATGTGTCTAGAAAAAAGAGAGATCATCCTGTATCCATTGATATGGAGAAAAGCTGGAATAACAAAGATAATTAAAAATTGAAAAATCAATTTCAAACAAGGATGGGTGGGACATCAGGGTATATCAATAAAAGGAAAAAACCCAAAACAGAAACAAAAACAAAACTAATCAGTCTTTCCAGAGCTAAAGCCCTCCAGGAATGGACGAAAACTTTCGACTTCATTCAGACCTGGGGGCGTGGTTGCCCTAAGGTGCCTGATCCAGCGCATTTCCCGCTGGAGCAGGACCTTATTCCAATCCCCCCCCCCTACATGGAATATGAATCCTTTCAATGACTGAAAAAATTACATTGGGCATTCTGTACCTATGTTTTTTAGCTACGTGTTTCCCAAGAGGTAAATAGAGATTCCCTATCCTCATGCTATGTATATGTTTTTCCACTCTCTTCCCTAATTCCTGTCTTGTTTTTCCGACGTAAAAGGATCCACACTGACAGACCATCAAGTAGACCACACCTTGTGTCTTACAATTGGCAAAATGCCTAAATGTGAAGGTCTCCCCATTGGGTAAAGTGAGCGTGGATCCTCCGCCAATGACAGTACATTGAGAGCATGCCCCACAAGGATAGGTCCCAAAGATTTTGCATGGGTCTTTTCTAGCCTCTCCCTTGTATTCACTTTTGACCAACATGCCACCGATGGATTCTGCCTTTTTGAAGGTGATCACTGGTTTGGATGGTACTAGTGTCTTAAGGATTGGATCCTCCGTAAGGATGGGCCAGTATTTGGTTAGAATCTGTCTGATTTTCTTATGCTCATTGGAGAATTTGAAAATTATCCTTGAAGTATCATCTTCCTGAGTTTTTTTCTTTTTCTTAGAAGTTTTGAAAATCAAAGTGTGTCTTTCCATTCCCTTTACTCTGTTGAAAGCTTTCTTTAAGGTGGATCTACTATAACCTCTCGCTAGTAAGCGGTTACTTAGCTCATTAGATTCAGATTGAAAATCCTCATCTGATGTACAATTCCTCCTGATTCGGAGGAACTGGCTAAAAGGTATGGATTCTTTGAGTGTTGTTGGGTGGAAACTGGCTGCGTGCAACATCGTGTTGCCAGCCGTCTCCTTCCTAAACAGTCTGCTTTGGACTTTTCCCTGTATATCTTTAGATATAAGGATATTGAGAAAGCTGACTTTCTCAAAGTCGTAGGACATAGTAAAGAATAAATTTAGGTTGTTGGTATTCATAAGTTCCAAAACTTTCTTGAGCATATCTTCAGGCCCATCCCAAATAATGAAGATGTCGTCTATGTAGCGCTGCCACATAAGAATGTGGCAGGCACACATAGACACATCATCCCCCAGGAGGAAGTCCTTCTCCCACTCCCCCAGGTACAGGTTGGCATATGAGGGTGCACAGCACGTCCCCATAGCCACCCCCTGCACCTGGAGGTAGTGGGAGCCCTGAAATAAAAAAATATTATGATGTAAAATAAAATCAAGCATCTGTGTGATGAATTGATTAAACTTCCAGTCAGTGGTTGGGCGTTGTCGTAACACTCTTTGGACAGCTAAAATACCAAGATCGTGTGGTATGCTGTTATAAAGTGACTCTACGTCTACAGTCACCAAAAAGGCTGATGGAGGTACGACAAGACCTTCCAATATTTGCAGAAGGTGGATTGTGTCTTTAGTGTACGAAGGGAGATCCATCACATGGGGTCTGAGGTGCTGGTCAATGACTCGGCTAGCACCTTCAGAGATGGAACCATTACCCGATATGATGGGCCTACCTGGTGGCCTCAACAGGTTTTTGTGCACTTTAGGAAGTGCATACATCGTAGGGGTACGTGGGTGTCGGGTTCTAATAAAGTCCCAGGTATCTTGGTTTATGGCACCGTCTCTGAAGGATTCATCAACCAATTGATAGAATTCGCTATTCATTCTATCCACTGTGGATGAGGAGATTTTGCGATAGCATTTAGGATCCCTGAGAATTTTCATGCACATCTCCTCGTAATCTGGGTTGTCCATAAGGACGATGTTACCCCCTTTATCTGAGCCTTTAATCGTGATGTTAACATTGTTCTTAAGGGTTTTTAGGGCATGTTTTTGCTCTGGATTGAGATTGCAATGTAAAGTCTCTTTCCTCAGGACCTCAATTTCCTTAGATGTTTGTCTTACAAACAGAGCTAAAGCAGGATTCTGGTTGATTGGTGGGAAGTTATGAGACTTCCTTTTAAATTTTTTGGGGGTGAAAAATGTCTGATTATTTTCCCCATCATCACTCTCCTCCTCCTCCAAATTCTCCTCCCCTATCTGACTCAAAGGGGCGTTTTCTTGGAGTAGGAGATTTAGGTCCCTCAAAGCCTTGAAGTCGGCCGCTTTAAGATTCGGTGCCACTTAATTTTCTTGATTCTCTTGTTTAGCATACAAGCTCTTATAAAAGAGCTTACGAGCAAACAAATGAATATCCTTCACTGTTTCAAAACTGTCCGTATTGCTGGTTGGGCAAAAAGAAAGGCCCAAAGACAATACTTCATGTTCCAAATCAGATAACTTGTAGGAGGATAGATTTATAATATTGAGTTTTCCCCCGGAGTTATTTTGGTCACAAAGGGTTCCATGACTAATTGTGTCATGGGCGAGGGTGGAAAAGGTTGTATTTTGCCCTTCTCTAAAAAATCCTCCACTGGAAGTGACTGGACTCGAGAGATGGCCCCAGATTTGGGTATTGCCCCCAATTCCCTCTGAGAAGCCGTTTTGCTTCGAGTGGTAGATCCCTTGGGGTTATTTTTGTATGTACCCCGACTATGTCCACTCTCTCTTCCATTTTGTGTGGAGAATACCTTGGAATCCGTTGTTGCTTTTTTGTTGCATTGTAGGACCTCTCCATCAGTTCCATTGGATCTAGGTGAAGGACCTTTTCTTTTAGTCCCAAACATACGACCTGTGTTTGAGGAGGCTGAGGAGGAAGAGTTAGACGGGGTGTCAGACGAATAATCATTTTGTGCATTAGTATCTCCCCCTCGATTTTTATGTTTATTAAATTGATTGTTTTTATATTTTTTCTCTTGATTCCATCTATATGCTCGACCCTCACTGAACGCATTTTTATCTCTCCAATACTTTTTCTCTTTTTTCACAAGTATTGTTTTACCAAAATTTTCCAAATGTTCCTTGAGATTTTTTTCAAAGTTACTGTATTCTTTATGCGTTTTTAGGAGTGAGAGGCGAGCATATAGTGATTCTATCTCTATATCCAAAACAACCAGCTGCTGTCTATACTCCTCCTGCAATAACATCATCAAATTCATTGAACATTCATTTAACTTGGTTTCCCAGTTCAACTTGAGGTTTTTACTGATATTTTCCAAAATCGGAAATATCTGAATCCTCAAGCCGATAGGATTAATATGTTCTTTAATATACATATCAAATGAATTAATGTGCCAATATAGGGCAGATTTTTTCTCTAGTGTTTTCCTAAGATTGAAAAATAAAGATGACAGATCTGAGATTGGCTGTTCAGTCCCTTGATAGTTCTTCTGAATCCCCGACATAAGCTCCTCCCATCCATCTCCCTGAAGATCCCCCATATTCAATGATTGAAAGGAGAAACAAAACAAATTTCAGAACACAAAAGACATATGTTATTATAGCTGTATTTCCAAAATAAATATCAGCTCTCAAAAAATGTGCACCACACTCCTGCCAATGTTGGATTTCTCCAAGATGGCAGATATATGGGAAAAATAGTGCATCAAATTATTTATAATTAATTATAACACAAAAATGGGGTCCATGTATGGGTGCATGGGTGTGAGGACGAGGTTTATGGGTGTATTATCCACCCTATGATACGTGAAAAAATGTAACACCTCATGCAACCCAACATGTAATTGCCATCATCCCAAATATGTATAAAATGAGAAAAAACTTCTGGTTGGTGGGATTTTGGAGGCAATATAAAATATGAAAAAAACTCAATTAAAATTTTGAAATATTTATTTATACACATGCCACATAACGCGGACACATATATGAAAAAAGAACAAATGGTACAAAAAGGCACATATATATGAAAATTCTACAGAAACTACATAGATCTGACATGATACAAATCTTCCGAAGATGAATACAATAGCCTGAGTTGACCGCTCCAGCCAGAAGCAGATCAAAGGAGGCTTGTCCAACGCGTTTCAAACTGTAAACGTCCTTCTTCAGGGAATTCAAATGCATTCACTTCTACAAGAATAAATTTTCTATTAAATACAGAAACAATAAAATAATTTTCACTTAAATTTCAACTGTTATATGAAATACAGCGAAACAGCAAAAAAACTTACACAAAAAAACTCATATGAAAAAATGTTCCATCAATGCTCCCATATGTGCATCCCAGGTTCAAGTAACACTGTGTTGTGGAATCCCTGATACCCTCAAAGTTCCAGGAAAACTTTTCCATCAGAAACAAGTCCATATAAGAAGTACGGACATATGAAAAAATTGGTCCAAGATAGGTGCCTTAAATAAAAAATAACATACATAAGTATGAAAGTAATTCCATTGGGGAGTAAAATAAATCTCCCTAAAGAAAATGGATATGGTACCTGTAGATGGAAAGTGGAAATCTACAATTCGGATTCATCAGGTAATATAACTCATATAGGAGGACAAAAAACCAGTGGATTCTTGAGTCCAAAGATATATGTCCTAAAACATCAAAAAATATATATGAAAAGACTGATTAGTTTTGTTTTTGTTTCTGTTTTGGGTTTTTTCCTTTTATTGATATACCCTGATGTCCCACCCATCCTTGTTTGAAATTGATTTTTCAATTTTTAATTATCTTTGTTATTCCAGCTTTTCTCCATATCAATGGATACAGGATGATCTCTCTTTTTTCTAGACACATTGACACACATGTGGGGTTTGAGATATATATAGATTGTTGTTTATATGTATTTTGTATGTTGAATGTTCTTAACAGTCCTTTCTGCGGAGGTATATATGATCCCTTGGGCGGAAGGGATTTCTTGATATGCTCCCATGCATGCATCCAATTGGTCAGTGACACAACCAGAGGTATGTCTTTGGGGTGGCCCGTTATTTCTATCCAGTATTTCCGTTTTTCCAATTTTACATGTTCATATCCGGTGCCGGGGAGGGGGTTTTCCCCATGGGAAATTGCCCCCTATCAATTTTTTCCTTGTTAGGGACATATTCCTATCATAGGTTAAAAATGGCACCGGTGGTAATAGTCCATGGCCCGCTCCCCGTCCACAATATTGTTCTGGGGGAAGGATCTATATCCTGGGTACCAGTTCACACTGTTACTCCATGTCTGACTGTCCCATCACAACCCAGCACCATCTTTTTTACCCTTTATATCGGTATCCCCTAAATTTGCCCACATTCAAGATGGCCGTCTCTGCACTTCCTGCGGTGCGGAACGGACCAGAATTGGGGCTGATCGGGCTTCTGTGGTCACTCATCATGCCCTTCTCTTCAGCGGGGCGCGATGGATGGCATCACATCGGGCATGTAATGGGACCGTGGACCAATCTTCTGGCTTCGCTGCCTATTTTGCTGCCTCTATGCGCCGATGGCAGACGCGCCGCTGATTGGTGCGGTTGCGTCATGTGACCGGCGCTGGACGTGATCTGGCGTGGCAAATGCGGCGTATCCATGGCAACATGACGCTCTGCTCTATGAGCAGGTGCGTCATGTGACCCTGTCTGGACCAATCAGACACAGCAGAGGGATATATAGGACGCCAAAGAAGTTATATGGTGTCATTCTCTCCCTCTGCTGGCAGGCAGAGGATGTTTTTGTATGGACCTCTGTTGCATGGAACCTTTTCTGGATATCAATCGTGATTCTTGATCCTCTTGACAGGTAATATTCTAAAAGTTCCACCTAGGAGAGGGAGGAATTTCTTCTCTCTCTTTTTGATGGATAGAATAATTTTTATCCTATTTCATATATATTTTTTGATGTTTTAGGACATATATCTTTGGACTCAAGAATCCACTGGTTTTTTGTCCTCCTATATGAGTTATATTACCTGATGAATCCGAATTGTAGATTTCCACTTTCCATCTACAGGTACCATATCCATTTTCTTTAGGGAGATTTATTTTACTCCCCAATGGAATTACTTTCATACTTATGTATGTTATTTTTTATTTAAGGCACCTATCTTGGACCAATTTTTTCATATGTCCGTACTTCTTATATGGACTTGTTTCTGATGGAAAAGTTTTCCTGGAACTTTGAGGGTATCAGGGATTCCACAACACAGTGTTACTTGAACCTGGGATGCACATATGGGAGCATTGATGGAACATTTTTTCATATGAGTTTTTTTGTGTAAGTTTTTTTGCTGTTTCGCTGTATTTCATATAACAGTTGAAATTTAAGTGAAAATTATTTTATTGTTTCTGTATTTAATAGAAAATTTATTCTTGTAGAAGTGAATGCATTTGAATTCCCTGAAGAAGGACGTTTACAGTTTGAAACGCGTTGGACAAGCCTCCTTTGATCTGCTTCTGGCTGGAGCGGTCAACTCAGGCTATTGTATTCATCTTCGGAAGATTTGTATCATGTCAGATCTATGTAGTTTCTGTAGAATTTTCATATATATGTGCCTTTTTGTACCATTTGTTCTTTTTTCATATATGTGTCCGCGTTATGTGGCATGTGTATAAATAAATATTTCAAAATTTTAATTGAGTTTTTTTCATATTTTATATTGCCTCCAAAATCCCACCAACCAGAAGTTTTTTCTCATTTTATACATATTTGGGATGATGGCAATTACATGTTGGGTTGCATGAGGTGTTACATTTTTTCACGTATCATAGGGTGGATAATACACCCATAAACCTCGTCCTCACACCCATGCACCCATACATGGACCCCATTTTTGTGTTATAATTAATTATAAATAATTTGATGCACTATTTTTCCCATATATCTGCCATCTTGGAGAAATCCAACATTGGCAGGAGTGTGGTGCACATTTTTTGAGAGCTGATATTTATTTTGGAAATACAGCTATAATAACATATGTCTTTTGTGTTCTGAAATTTGTTTTGTTTCTCCTTTCAATCATTGAATATGGGGGATCTTCAGGGAGATGGATGGGAGGAGCTTATGTCGGGGATTCAGAAGAACTATCAAGGGACTGAACAGCCAATCTCAGATCTGTCATCTTTATTTTTCAATCTTAGGAAAACACTAGAGAAAAAATCTGCCCTATATTGGCACATTAATTCATTTGATATGTATATTAAAGAACATATTAATCCTATCGGCTTGAGGATTCAGATATTTCCGATTTTGGAAAATATCAGTAAAAACCTCAAGTTGAACTGGGAAACCAAGTTAAATGAATGTTCAATGAATTTGATGATGTTATTGCAGGAGGAGTATAGACAGCAGCTGGTTGTTTTGGATATAGAGATAGAATCACTATATGCTCGCCTCTCACTCCTAAAAACGCATAAAGAATACAGTAACTTTGAAAAAAATCTCAAGGAACATTTGGAAAATTTTGGTAAAACAATACTTGTGAAAAAAGAGAAAAAGTATTGGAGAGATAAAAATGCGTTCAGTGAGGGTCGAGCATATAGATGGAATCAAGAGAAAAAATATAAAAACAATCAATTTAATAAACATAAAAATCGAGGGGGAGATACTAATGCACAAAATGATTATTCGTCTGACACCCCGTCTAACTCTTCCTCCTCAGCCTCCTCAAACACAGGTCGTATGTTTGGGACTAAAAGAAAAGGTCCTTCACCTAGATCCAATGGAACTGATGGAGAGGTCCTACAATGCAACAAAAAAGCAACAACGGATTCCAAGGTATTCTCCACACAAAATGGAAGAGAGAGTGGACATAGTCGGGGTACATACAAAAATAACCCCAAGGGATCTACCACTCGAAGCAAAACGGCTTCTCAGAGGGAATTGGGGGCAATACCCAAATCTGGGGCCATCTCTCGAGTCCAGTCACTTCCAGTGGAGGATTTTTTAGAGAAGGGCAAAATACAACCTTTTCCACCCTCGCCCATGACACAATTAGTCATGGAACCCTTTGTGACCAAAATAACTCCGGGGGAAAACTCAATATTATAAATCTATCCTCCTACAAGTTATCTGATTTGGAACATGAAGTATTGTCTTTGGGCCTTTCTTTTTGCCCAACCAGCAATACGGACAGTTTTGAAACAGTGAAGGATATTCATTTGTTTGCTCGTAAGCTCTTTTATAAGAGCTTGTATGCTAAACAAGAGAATCAAGAAAATGAAGTGGCACCGAATCTTAAAGCGGCCGACTTCAAGGCTTTGAGGGACCTAAATCTCCTACTCCAAGAAAACGCCCCTTTGAGTCAGATAGGGGAGGAGAATTTGGAGGAGGAGGAGAGTGATGATGGGGAAAATAATCAGACATTTTTCACCCCCAAAAAATTTAAAAGGAAGTCTCATAACTTCCCACCAATCAACCAGAATCCTGCTTTAGCTCTGTTTGTAAGACAAACATCTAAGGAAATTGAGGTCCTGAGGAAAGAGACTTTACATTGCAATCTCAATCCAGAGCAAAAACATGCCCTAAAAACCCTTAAGAACAATGTTAACATCACGATTAAAGGCTCAGATAAAGGGGGTAACATCGTCCTTATGGACAACCCAGATTACGAGGAGATGTGCATGAAAATTCTCAGGGATCCTAAATGCTATCGCAAAATCTCCTCATCCACAGTGGATAGAATGAATAGCGAATTCTATCAATTGGTTGATGAATCCTTCAGAGACGGTGCCATAAACCAAGATACCTGGGACTTTATTAGAACCCGACACCCACGTACCCCTACGATGTATGCACTTCCTAAAGTGCACAAAAACCTGTTGAGGCCACCAGGTAGGCCCATCATATCGGGTAATGGTTCCATCTCTGAAGGTGCTAGCCGAGTCATTGACCAGCACCTCAGACCCCATGTGATGGATCTCCCTTCGTACACTAAAGACACAATCCACCTTCTGCAAATATTGGAAGGTCTTGTCGTACCTCCATCAGCCTTTTTGGTGACTGTAGACGTAGAGTCACTTTATAACAGCATACCACACGATCTTGGTATTTTAGCTGTCCAAAGAGTGTTACGACAACGCCCAACCACTGACTGGAAGTTTAATCAATTCATCACACAGATGCTTGATTTTATTTTACATCATAATATTTTTTTATTTCAGGGCTCCCACTACCTCCAGGTGCAGGGGGTGGCTATGGGGACGTGCTGTGCACCCTCATATGCCAACCTGTACCTGGGGGAGTGGGAGAAGGACTTCCTCCTGGGGGATGATGTGTCTATGTGTGCCTGCCACATTCTTATGTGGCAGCGCTACATAGACGACATCTTCATTATTTGGGATGGGCCTGAAGATATGCTCAAGAAAGTTTTGGAACTTATGAATACCAACAACCTAAATTTATTCTTTACTATGTCCTACGACTTTGAGAAAGTCAGCTTTCTCAATATCCTTATATCTAAAGATATACAGGGAAAAGTCCAAAGCAGACTGTTTAGGAAGGAGACGGCTGGCAACACGATGTTGCACGCAGCCAGTTTCCACCCAACAACACTCAAAGAATCCATACCTTTTAGCCAGTTCCTCCGAATCAGGAGGAATTGTACATCAGATGAGGATTTTCAATCTGAATCTAATGAGCTAAGTAACCGCTTACTAGCGAGAGGTTATAGTAGATCCACCTTAAAGAAAGCTTTCAACAGAGTAAAGGGAATGGAAAGACACACTTTGATTTTCAAAACTTCTAAGAAAAAGAAAAAAACTCAGGAAGATGATACTTCAAGGATAATTTTCAAATTCTCCAATGAGCATAAGAAAATCAGACAGATTCTAACCAAATACTGGCCCATCCTTACGGAGGATCCAATCCTTAAGACACTAGTACCATCCAAACCAGTGATCACCTTCAAAAAGGCAGAATCCATCGGTGGCATGTTGGTCAAAAGTGAATACAAGGGAGAGGCTAGAAAAGACCCATGCAAAATCTTTGGGACCTATCCTTGTGGGGCATGCTCTCAATGTACTGTCATTGGCGGAGGATCCACGCTCACTTTACCCAATGGGGAGACCTTCACATTTAGGCATTTTGCCAATTGTAAGACACAAGGTGTGGTCTACTTGATGGTCTGTCAGTGTGGATCCTTTTACGTCGGAAAAACAAGACAGGAATTAGGGAAGAGAGTGGAAAAACATATACATAGCATGAGGATAGGGAATCTCTATTTACCTCTTGGGAAACACGTAGCTAAAAAACATAGGTACAGAATGCCCAATGTAATTTTTTCAGTCATTGAAAGGATTCATATTCCATGTAGGGGGGGGGGATTGGAATAAGGTCCTGCTCCAGCGGGAAATGCGCTGGATCAGGCACCTTAGGGCAACCACGCCCCCAGGTCTGAATGAAGTCGAAAGTTTTCGTCCATTCCTGGAGGGCTTTAGCTCTGGAAAGACTGATTAGTTTTGTTTTTGTTTCTGTTTTGGGTTTTTTCCTTTTATTGATATACCCTGATGTCCCACCCATCCTTGTTTGAAATTGATTTTTCAATTTTTAATTATCTTTGTTATTCCAGCTTTTCTCCATATCAATGGATACAGGATGATCTCTCTTTTTTCTAGACACATTGACACACATGTGGGGTTTGAGATATATATAGATTGTTGTTTATATGTATTTTGTATGTTGAATGTTCTTAACAGTCCTTTCTGCGGAGGTATATATGATCCCTTGGGCGGAAGGGATTTCTTGATATGCTCCCATGCATGCATCCAATTGGTCAGTGACACAACCAGAGGTATGTCTTTGGGGTGGCCCGTTATTTCTATCCAGTATTTCCGTTTTTCTGATTTTACATGTTCATATCCGGTGCCGGGGAGGGGGTTTTCCCCATGGGAAATTGCCCCCTATCAATTTTTTCCTTGTTAGGGACATATTCCTATCATAGGTTAAAAACGGCACCGGTGGTAATAGTCCATGGCCCGCTCCCCGTCCACAATATTGTTCTGGGGGAAGGATCTATATCCTGGGTACCAGTTCACACTGTTACTCCATGTCTGACTGTCCCATCACAACCCAGCACCATCTTTTTTACCCTTTATATCGGTATCCCCTAAATTTGCCCACATTCAAGATGGCCGTCTCTGCACTTCCTGCGGTGCGGAACGGACCAGAATTGGGGCTGATCGGGCTTCTGTGGTCACTCATCATGCCCTTCTCTTCAGCGGGGCGCGATGGATGGCATCACATCGGGCATGTAATGGGACCGTGGACCAGTTTTCTGGCTTCGCTGCCTCTTTTGCTGCCTCTATGCGCCGATGGCAGACGCGCCGCTGATTGGTGCGGTTGCGTCATGTGACCGGCGCTGGACGTGATCTGGCGTGGCAAATGCGGCGTATCCATGGCAACATGACGCTCTGCTCTATGAGCAGGTGCGTCATGTGACCCTGTCTGGACCAATCAGACACAGCAGAGGGATATATAGGACGCCAAAGAAGTTATATGGTGTCATTCTCTCCCTCTGCTGGCAGGCAGAGGATGTTTTTGTATGGACCTCTGTTGCATGGAACCTTTTCTGGATATCAATCGTGATTCTTGATCCTCTTGACAGGTAATATTCTAAAAGTTCCACCTAGGAGAGGGAGGAATTTCTTCTCTCTCTTTTTGATGGATAGAATAATTTTTATCCTATTTCATATATATTTTTTGATGTTTTAGGACATATATCTTTGGACTCAAGAATCCACTGGTTTTTTGTCCTCCTATATGAGTTATATTACCTGATGAATCCGAATTGTAGATTTCCACTTTCCATCTACAGGTACCATATCCATTTTCTTTAGGGAGATTTATTTTACTCCCCAATGGAATTACTTTCATACTTATGTATGTTATTTTTTATTTAAGGCACCTATCTTGGACCAATTTTTTCATATGTCCGTACTTCTTATATGGACTTGTTTCTGATGGAAAAGTTTTCCTGGAACTTTGAGGGTATCGGGGATTCCACAACACAGTGTTACTGGAACCTGGGATGCACATATGGGAGCATTGATGGAACATTTTTTCATATGAGTTTTTTTGTGTAAGTTTTTTTGCTGTTTCGCTGTATTTCATATAACAGTTGAAATTAAAGTGAAAATTATTTTATTGTTTCTGTATTTAATAGAAAATGTATTCTTGTAGAAGTGAATGCATTTGAATTCCCTGAAGAAGGACGTTTACAGTTTGAAACGCGTTGGACAAGCCTCCTTTGATCTGCTTCTGGCTGGAGCGGTCAACTCAGGCTATTGTATTCATCTTCGGAAGATTTGTATCATGTCAGATCTATGTAGTTTCTGTAGAATTTTCATATATATGTGCCTTTTTGTACCATTTGTTCTTTTTTCATATATGTGTCCGCGTTATGTGGCATGTGTATAAATAAATATTTCAAAATTTTAATTGAGTTTTTTTCATATTTTATATTGCCTCCAAAATCCCACCAACCAGAGGTTTTTTCTCATTTCAAACCATTCACCCATTACTATATGTAGCGGGGTGCTATATTTAGGGGGAGTATCTGAGTGGTAATTAGGCTCAGATACACTAATTGTTAGGTTTCTTGGACCATTTCGGTCCCTGGGAGATAGTATTGGTGTGCATTTCCCTGGGGCCTACAGGTGGCGCTGTTGCCGTGGGCCAGGGATGAACCGCTGATACAAGGCTGTACCTTTTTTGTCCCCTCTCAGCAGTGGTGACGGTGGGGCGGGGAACCTGCTGTGCCTGTCGGGAGAGGGTATAAAAAGGGGCGGCCATCTTCCAGAGGGGTCGCGCCCAGGCACCTTCAGCCTGGGTGGTGCGTGTGTCATCTCCGGGTGCCCTAGGCCCAGAGGCCGAGTTCCTGTTCCATCCCAGACACCTTCAGTCTGGGGTGAGGTACTATTTTGGAGGCCCGGAGCCCATCACCTTCGGCTGGGTTCCGCCGGGGATTGAGGGCTCCCAGGGTGCTGCCTTGCAAGGGGACCTGTATCCAGGATTGAGGAGGCCAGGGAGGTGACCCCTTCTGAAGACCCAGCGCAGAGTCGTGGTGACAGTGGGGGCCTCTGGTAAGTCTCCGGAGGGATGTTCTTCTCCTTGACATGGGCCAAGTTTCTTCAGAAGGAAGTGCATGTTCTGTAGGTCATATAGGTCATAGTGGCAGAGACCGTGCGCCCAAACCTGTTCATGAAATCAGAACAGTAAGAGAAACAAAATCAAGTTTGTGCCTGGACCTCCTCCCACCTTATCCGACCTATGTCTCGTACCAACCTGTCTGCTCTCATAGTGACTATTTGTTATCCGTGGTGAAATAAATATAAAGTTGGACTTTCAGTTGGTGTGGACAGTTACTTTACTGGGGAGAATTAAGGACTTGTTTCTGGCTAATGCAGAGGCGAGATCAGCTTGGGAGGATTCTAACACCAGCCGCAGGCTGGCCCGAAAACTAACACCGCTCAACCTCCCCATCCAGGAGGGTACGGGCTTATAGTGCGGTGTGCCTCAGTCTTTCCTGCAAAGGAGCCAAGTAAAGAGAAGCAGGTAAAGTCTGGGGTGGGTGCTCTAGATATATATTCACTCTGCCACAGGAAAGTCTGAGTCTTTGCAGCATATATAATTTGCTTAGTGCTTCTGCCGCTTTGGACCTACCTGTCTTCCAGCTGCTGTCAATCTGCAATCAACTCAGCCTTTAAATAGCAGCACTTCCTGTGCTCTGTGCTTGTTTGTGTGGATTTGTTCCATGGATGTCTGCCTTCCTGTGTAAACTGCTAAACTACCGGTTTTGGACTTCTGTGGGATTTCTCATCTACGCTTCCACCTAACAATTCTGTTTTCCTCTGCCAGACTGTGTATGACCTCTGCTTGCCCATGACTATTTTTCCAGATCCTGATTTTGTGCCTTTCGGAAAGGAATTGTTTCTGATCCGGCCTGCCTGACTATGCTTATGCCTCTACCATCAGCCTAAGCTCTACTTCAGATTTTACCTTACAACAAGTATCTTACAGTGCACTTAGAACAGTTCACTTTAAAATCACTGCATTGCTCCCCCTTAAGAATAGACTTTGGCATCACAACCATTGAAAAACCATGTTACTTCTTCTGAGTTTGTATGATGATGTCACATAGCTCCACCTCCACACACTTTTAGATGAAGAACTGGTCAACAAGGTAAAGAAAGAACTCCCTAAAGAATACGGCATCAATCTTTGGAATCAAATGCAGCAGTGTGTGTATGGGCCAACGGAGGATGCCAGCAGCTAATTAAAAGGGTTTAAGAAAATTATGACAGAAGGAGGCTTATGCCCTGTACACACGACCGTTTTTAATGACGAGAAAAATGAAATTTTTTAAAATGGTCATTAAAAATGATCGTGTGTGTGGGCTTCAGAGCATTTTTCACAACGTGAAAAACGGGCATGAAAAAATTGGAACATGCTCTAATTTTTCACATAGTTTTTTACATCGTCGTTTTTCTCGTCATGAAAAACGTCCGTGTGTGGGCTTTAACGACGTGAAAAAAAATGCGCATGCTCAGAATCAAAGACGGGAGTGCTCATTCTGGTAAAACTACCGTTAATAATGGAGATAGCACATTCATCACGCTGTAACGGACTGAAAAGCACAAGGCTGAAAAGCGCGAATCGTTGCTCAACAAACTTTACTAACATGAAGGGTGGCGCCATCCAAATGGAACTTCCCCTTTTATAGTGCAGTCGTACGTGTTGTACATCTCCACGCTTTACTCAAGCATTTTTTTCAAAGATAGTGTGTAGGCAAGGCAGGGTTGAGAAGAATCACGTTGAGAAAAATGCTTTTTTTTTTCAATGACATTAAAAACGGTTGTGTGTACGCGGCATTAGATCTGAATAATGATGCTGTCAAGGTTGCAGTTGGACCACAGTTCAAAAAAGGACTGAAGCCTCAGTT
Source organism: Rana muscosa (assembly GCA_029206835.1). Classification (NCBI taxonomy): domain Eukaryota; kingdom Metazoa; phylum Chordata; class Amphibia; order Anura; family Ranidae; genus Rana; species Rana muscosa. The sequence goes on from CM055122.1 coordinate 1,159,835,956, forward strand.
AAGGAAGGCAATAGAGACTGCCTGACCAGAGCATATGGGGATGGACGGGGCCCCACTTATGATAATGATTTGGTGGCGGATAGAAATATGTTGTGAAAGGTTCTGGTTCTGTTGGACCATCTTGGCTCGAGCTGGACTCAGGATCTGTGGAAGTAACTCTCTGACCGGTCGGATATTCAAGACACCATACACAGGGAATGGATATACAAGTATATATATGTGTTTGTGTTTATTGGCAACATATCCCTTTTATGCATAACAAGGAAAGCTGCCTCCCTCGTATAAACATTTCAGCAATAAGCAAAAACATCATGAGTTATACAAAAATAGATTCTAACAGGTTTTAGGCTTTTGCAGATGTAGTCATTTAAAAATAAGAACATCATGCGTCATTGCAGTCAATCTAAACATGTGTCTGACATTTGAAACAGGAAGATAAGAACATCAGGCATCATTGCGGTCAATCTAAACATATGGCTGACATTTGAAACAGGAAGATAAGAACATCAGGCATCATTGTGGTCAATCTAAACATATGGCTGACAGTTAAAGAAGAAGGAAGATAAGAACATTTTCTCGGAACAGGCTTGACCACTAAGTCACATCCTGCTTACACTTATATTTCAGAGAAACATTTTCTTTACTAATATATATTACAATATATATATTAAGAAGAACTCTTATCATGAATATTGGTTCATGATTTTCTCATACCTTACAACCCCTCCTTTGATCATGGCTTCAAGAATTGAAGCCCATAGATCATTAGATTATTTATTATACCATTTTTGTTTAGTATGTACCGTGGACATCATCAAGATTGTTTCCTTAGAACCCTGTCTCTTTTTACTAGTGATCTTTCCAATTACCCAGACAATTAATTTAAATACTAAATATAACAGTAGAATGAAGATTAACACCATTACTACTGTTATAGCCATTTGTCTGATAAATGAGAGAATACCTGTGCCCCCGAATCCTCCCTCTCCAAATGGGCTCCATGTTTTCGCGATATCCCTCGCCTCCTGTTGCAATTTATTTACCTCTTTCCTATGTTGGGCAATTACATCAGTAATCAGGAATCTCAACAGATGTGTTGTGGATCCAAGTGCAGCACTTATAGTCCTCCGTAACTTCACACAGGCCAGTGAGTGCAGCACTCATGCTTTCAATAGCAAGATCATGGAGTTCTAATTGTTTTCTGATTGCTCTAGTTTCAATGTTTAAACTAGTAATATCATCAGAATTCTTTACCATTACATCATCTATAATATTTGTATAATTATTAAGCCTTTTCATTAAATCTATCCCCCAACCTGTCCAGGAAGGGAACCAGGCCCAAGCCATATCTTTTTCAAAAAATAACTGTTTGAGGGGGTACCTAGGATGCATGCTAGCTTCAAGGAGGTGTGTTCCCTTGCTATCTCCTACTATGTCCATAATGGGGACTAGGGATGCAAGATAACACCATCCTTGGGGTTCAGTGGGGATCCAAGGGTGACAACTTTTTCCACAACAAATATAAATACTGTTTCCTAGAGCTAAAGGTCGTTTGTTGAATATTGTCATAATTTCATCAGAAAAAACAGAAAAGGTTAAACTTGACAATCATTTTCCTACTGTGGAAGTGGAACTGGAGTTAATAAAGTTTATTAGAGTGGTGTTTATGGCAGGTTCTAAAGTGTGAAAGAAAGGGCTTTCAATTGAAGTCATTGAAAAGTTAATTGTAGCTTGTTGGCACCCTTAAGCTCCCTTTGTGGAGTTTCCCAACCTAAAACACCAGTCTGGGGAATGACTTCTACCAATAATTTGGAAAGTAAGGGTATTATCTGAAAGCGTTCTTTTGACATTTGTAAGGACGACAGGTGGTGTGCCGTTTAAGAGAGGGGTGAAGTTTAGAGGTAATGCCATTAGGGGTATCCTAGCAGTGCTAGGATGGAGTTTACTACATATCCAACATTTTTCATATCCTGATTTTTGAGCATAAGCATATTTAAATTTAAGCAGCAGCATTTTACCACTAAAATTGTCTTCCATACTTCTTTTTGGTCTGTTAGAATTATCTGACCAACAGTGTCCTTTGATTATGAGCATTAAAACAAACAATGTGATTATTAAGGAAAAAATAAAAAATTTCCCCGAAGTGATCCCTCCTTTTGGACCATTAGTGTCTATGGGTATGGAACTCTGAGTTTCTTGTTTTTTATGGTGCACTAGGGAGTATTTTCCGGATCCTTTTCTGGAATACTCTCCAGAACAGAGGTCTTTGTCTTCTCCTTCACCTTCTTCCAGTTTCCCTTCGGAAATGTCTTTAGTCTGGATGCATGGATCCATTGTGGCCCTTGATCTGTAAGAACAGCTGTTCTGGCAACCTTCAGAATTTCAAATGGTCCTTGGAAGATAGGGCCTGGTTGTTTCCGGACAGCAAGTTGTTTTATCAGTACTTTGTCTCCTGGGATATACGGATGTGTAGGCTCTGTGGAGAGAGGAGGGAAAGTGACAGCAACCTTGTCCTCTGTTTCACTAAGGCTACTTACCAGATGTTTCACATACTCTTCCTGTAAAGAATAAAGATTAACCACCTCTCCCTCATCAGGTTTCCTCTGTGCTGGCCTACCCATAAGTATTTCAAATGGTGACAATCCTGTTCTAGAATTAGGAGCTGTCCTAATTTGAAACAAAACTGCTGGGAGGTAATCAATCCACCCTTTCATGGTTCCTCCTGTTGCCTTTTTAAGTTTATCCTTTATATTTCTGTTCATTCTTTTCACTATTCCTGCGCTTTGTGGATGATATGTATTATGTAATTTCCATTAAATGCCCAGGAGTTTTGCAAGATCCTGGGTAAGAGCAGCTGTAAAAGCTGGACCTTGGTCTGACCAGATTTTGGCTGGTAACCCATACCTCGAAATCCAGTGATTTATTAGTGCTCTTGATGCTATTTTGGCTGTCTCTCCTGTAGTTGGGATAGCCTCGACCCAAGAACTAAACTTGTCCACTATAACTAAAAGATATTTTATATTTCCTTTCTGTTTTGGCATATGTGTAAAGTCTATTTGTAGATCTTGGAGGGGGCCTATAGGGGGGGGGGCAAGTTTCCATGTATACCCTGCTTCTTGCACTGTACATTGTTTTGTGCACAAGTAAGACATGAATCTATCAACTGGGCAACGAGGTGTGTATCATTGACCATGCTGAAAGACTGTCTGTACATTGTCAAAACTGTTTTTCTTCCTAGGTGACCTGGACCATGTAAGTAAGAAATCAAAAGAGGGGCAGCTGACTCTGGTATACCTATTACTCCCTCCTTGCTTGACCAGATACCACTTGGCACGTTGGTCAAGTTCTGACCTTCCCAGAAAGCTATATCCTCTTTTGATGCTTTGTCCTGTAACATTCTCACAGTATTTGGGAATTCTGGTGAACTGAAATCTGTAGCAACCAGTGTTAGATTGGGCTGGGCCCCATGTGCCGAATTGGCTGCTGTTTTAGCAACTCTGTCTGCCAAGGCGTTGCCCTGAGCTTCTTTGGACTTGTCAAATGAATGTCCCTTTACTTTTATAACATTGATTTTTATGGGCATCTGTAGGGCTGTGAGTAGGGTAAGAACAAATTCATTATTGGCAATTTGTTTGTTGTCTGCAGTTTTAAACCCTCGTTTTTTCCAGATGAGTCCGAAATCGAAAATTACGGCAAAGGCATATCTGCTGTCAGTATATATATTTACATCTTTATCTTTAAATAGTTGACATGGAGTGCATGGAGCTCAGCTTGTTGTGCTTAATTGGCCCCTAAAGGAGAAGCCTCAACCACAACATCAGGTAGCATCACCACTGCATAGCCTGTCTTATATGTGTTATCATTAGGCCTGGAACAACTGCCATCCACAAATACATCCAGGAAATCTGAGTTTGGTTTATCAAATAAATCCACCCTTGGCAATGTTTGTTGAAGTAAATTGTCATTACAATTATGGTTTACTTCTTGTTCAGTATATGGAAGCTGCAATAGTGCGTGTAGCAATCGTATTGCGGGAGTAGTTTCTGAACAGGATTTTACTTCCAAATGTGTTGTATTCAGAAGTATAATTTCATACCCACTGGACCTTTGGGCTGTCATATGCTAGGTATGCATATTTTGTAACAATTGTGCTACTGAATGTGTGGTATAGAGAATAGTGGGTGTGCCCAGAGTGATTTTCGAAGCTTCCTTAACTGCCATTGCATTAGCTGCAAGAGTTTGCAGGCATCCTGGCATTCCCTGTACCTGGAGTGGCAGTTTCTTTGATAGGTATGCCACTGGTCTTAAGTTTGTCCCATGGGGTTGGGCCAATACTGCTGCAAACGTAGGCCCTCGCACCACACAGTAAAGTGAGGGCGGTTTGTCATAGGATGCAACATAGTGGTGTTTTTATATGCCTTGAGCCAAGCCTGTAACAATGTGTTCCAAAAAATATTCCAATCCTCCCCAGCCTCATATAACCTTGCGTCCTTGGCCCATTGACCTATATTTATGTCAGCTTGGGAATCAGGGTCTACATTTTGAATTATGGTATTAAGATCTTCAGGAGACATTTTTGTTCCTGAACAGTATCTTTGCAGAAAGGTCACCGCCTGTCTGGGGTCCTTTCTTGGTTTGGGACATGTGTCTCTAATTTCCTTGACTGTACCCAATGGTAATGGTATTTGTACCTGTGTATCTCCCATTGTAATGAAAGGAAAAGCCCGACTAATTGGAGCTGTCAGATCATCTTCATCATCTGATGATGTGGGTGCCCGGTGTTGAAAGGTCATACTGAAGCTACTCTGAAAATCCTTACTTAACCCATCTCCAGATATATAATCAGCCTTCTTCACTAGATTGGTTTCTGGGTAGCCCGAGTTTCTAAGTCCCCTTATTATCCCCTTTATTTCTCCTAATCTATTTCTACGTTCCTGTAACTCTAGCCGATCTCCTTCTATCACTTTTTCTTCATCTTCCTCTTTTTTAATACACTGTTCTTCCTCCTTTACTAATTGACTTAAACGTTCCTGTATCTGTCTTCTATCTTCCCCCTCTCGTAACCAATTAGTTCCCTTTTGTTTAGCTATGGTTAATACTCCTGCTATAACATTTTGATCTATCGAGGGGTATATATTCTTTGGGACAAGGGATTCATCTTTTACCATAGCATATGGAGGTGGTTTTTCTTGATAAAAATTAGGGGGAGCTGATGGACTTCCTATTGCGTCTTCTAATTGCTCTTTCTTTTCCATTTTTACACTTGTATATTTCTTTCTATATTCCTTCATACCTTTTGCCCAAATCTTACAACATTTAGTCATGTAATCTTTGTCAAGGTCTTTTATGGGATAATTATACTGTTTATGTTGGCCACATATTCTGGTCACTTCCTCCCACTCTTCCTCGGAACATGGTCCGTATTCACTTAACCCCGACACCTCAAATTGGTGTGCTCTTTTTAGAACTAGTGACCAAAAAGGATCAGTATAATTTTTCCCATAATTGACTTTAATGTAATCAGTCGGAGAGGGTTGGTGCTGCTTACCTTCAGCTTCCTTTCCTGCTTGATTACCCATTATAAATAATCACTTAAAACAATTTCACCAAATCTCTCTGTAATTTTCTCTTTGCCTTTTTCAATTTCATTCCAAGGACGGAATATGTCTCCAAATCTATGATTATTTATAGATAATGAACAGGGAACCCAATGTTCCTTCTTCTGGTATACAATTAGACACTGGACTTCAGCCACACTTAGGCCCTCGAGTGTCCAACTATATAATAAAGAATTATGTATATTAAATCTTAACATATGTTGTGTTGATCCCCTATGCATGAGACCTTTACCAATTTTAACATGATAACCTCCTGGAACAATTGCCACTAATGAAGTGGTTTTCCCTTTATAAGCAAACAATAAACCAGTTTTACATTCAGGACAACAATTACAGTTGACATTTAAAAAATAACCCTTTTTGTGTACACCTTTGGATATAGAGTTTCCACAGACAAGGAAAGTTGCCTCCCTCGTATGAACCAATCAGCAATAAGCAAAAACATCATGAGTTAAACAAAAATAGATTCTAACAGGTTTTAGACTTTCGCAGACGTAGTCATTTAAAAATAAGAACATCATGAGTCATTGCGGTCAATCTAAACATGTGTCTGATATTTGAAACAGGAAGATAAGAACGTCAGGCATCATTGTGGTCAATCTAAACATATTGCTGACAGTTAAAGAAGAAGGAAGATAACAACATTTTCTCGGAACAGGCTTGACCACAAAGTCACATCCTGCTTACACTTAATTTTCAGAGAAACATTTTCTGTACTAATATATATCACAATATATATATTAAGAAGAACTCTTATCATGAATATCGTTTCATGATTTTCTCATACCGTACACTCGGAAGCATTGAACTTCTTTTTCTCGCCTCGTTGTAGTGTTGTACGTCACCGCATTCTTAATGCTCGAAAGTTGAGAGAACTTTTGTGTGACTGTGTGTCAAGCCAAGCTTGAGTGGAATTCCGTTGGAAAAAAACATAAATTTTTTTCCGACGGAATTTCCTATCGTGTGTATGGGGTATTAGGCCCCATGTACACTGCTGCTGCTAAACGGACATTCAGAGGCAGTTGGACACTTTTTTCAACTGCCCCTGAACTCATTCAATGTTATCTTATGTGGGTTACTATCTGTCAAGTTAAATCATTCAGGAGAGGTTGTAAAAACGTTCCGTGTACATGGAGTCTTAAAACTGACCTATTGTCAAACAAAAAACATGAGAAAAAAATGAAAAATTATATCTTATTTCAAACCCCACTGAAGTCTATGTGGAGCAAATGTTGATATTTCATTCAGTTTTTTCACGGGAGTTGGGACTAAAAAATGAACTAGTGGCCAAGCAATACTCTCTTCTGGCTTCCCATATATTCCACTATTGGCAATGCACCAGTTTCATCACTACACAATGCAATGCGGGTTTCCATAAAATACATAGTAGACCTAAGAGTCTGGTATAGATTTTTGGGGGGACCCCATGCCATTTTTTTTTACATTTTTGTTATGGACTCATCCATTGTTAATGATACAATAGTTGACTTCCCAGACCACTCGTTAACAACCAGCTATTTACTGTGCCCTAATTTGGCAAAGCCTTGCACCTGAGTAGTGGTCAGGTGCATTGCTTCCGTCAACCAGGGCTTAGAATGCACTGTGCAGTGTGCAGTGCATTGTGAGGCGCTCGGTGTGTGAACATCCTGCTGAGCACCACGCAAATTTGAGTATTCAACGAACACCTGAATGGGAATGGGAATGGGATGCTCGGCCCAAACCATTCACCCAAAAATGTAACACCTCATGCAACCCAACATGTAATTGCCATCATCCCAAATATGTATAAAATGAGAAAAAACCTCTGGTTGGTGGGATTTTGGAGGCAATATAAAATATGAAAAAAACTCAATTAAAATTTTGAAATATTTATTTATACACATGCCACATAACGCGGACACATATATGAAAAAAGAACAAATGGTACAAAAAGGCACATATATATGAAAATTCTACAGAAACTACATAGATCTGACATGATACAAATCTTCCGAAGATGAATACAATAGCCTGAGTTGACCGCTCCAGCCAGAAGCAGATCAAAGGAGGCTTGTCCAACGCGTTTCAAACTGTAAACGTCCTTCTTCAGGGAATTCAAATGCATTCACTTCTACAAGAATAAATTTTCTATTAAATACAGAAACAATAAAATAATTTTCACTTTAATTTCAACTGTTATATGAAATACAGCGAAACAGCAAAAAAACTTACACAAAAAAACTCATATGAAAAAATGTTCCATCAATGCTCCCATATGTGCATCCCAGGTTCCAGTAACACTGTGTTGTGGAATCCCCGATACCCTCAAAGTTCCAGGAAAACTTTTCCATCAGAAACAAGTCCATATAAGAAGTACGGACATATGAAAAAATTGGTCCAAGATAGGTGCCTTAAATAAAAAATAACATACATAAGTATGAAAGTAATTCCATTGGGGAGTAAAATAAATCTCCCTAAAGAAAATGGATATGGTACCTGTAGATGGAAAGTGGAAATCTACAATTCGGATTCATCAGGTAATATAACTCATATAGGAGGACAAAAAACCAGTGGATTCTTGAGTCCAAAGATATATGTCCTAAAACATCAAAAAATATATATGAAATAGGATAAAAATTATTCTATCCATCAAAAAGAGAGAGAAGAAATTCCTCCCTCTCCTAGGTGGAACTTTTAGAATATTACCTGTCAAGAGGATCAAGAATCACGATTGATATCCAGAAAAGGTTCCATGCAACAGAGGTCCATACAAAAACATCCTCTGCCTGCCAGCAGAGGGAGAGAATGACACCATATAACTTCTTTGGCGTCCTATATATCCCTCTGCTGTGTCTGATTGGTCCAGACAGGGTCACATGACGCACCTGCTCATAGAGCAGAGCGTCATGTTGCCATGGATACGCCGCATTTGCCACGCCAGATCACGTCCAGCGCCGGTCACATGACGCAACCGCACCAATCAGCGGCGCGTCTGCCATCGGCGCATAGAGGCAGCAAAAGAGGCAGCGAAGCCAGAAAACTGGTCCACGGTCCCATTACATGCCCGATGTGATGCCATCCATCGCGCCCCGCTGAAGAGAAGGGCATGATGAGTGACCACAGAAGCCCGATCAGCCCCAATTCTGGTCCGTTCCGCACCGCAGGAAGTGCAGAGACGGCCATCTTGAATGTGGGCAAATTTAGGGGATACCGATATAAAGGGTAAAAAAGATGGTGCTGGGTTGTGATGGGACAGTCAGACATGGAGTAACAGTGTGAACTGGTACCCAGGATATAGATCCTTCCCCCAGAACAATATTGTGGACGGGGAGCGGGCCATGGACTATTACCACCGGTGCCGTTTTTAACCTATGATAGGAATATGTCCCTAACAAGGAAAAAATTGATAGGGGGCAATTTCCCATGGGGAAAACCCCCTCCCCGGCACCGGATATGAACATGTAAAATCAGAAAAACGGAAATACTGGATAGAAATAACGGGCCACCCCAAAGACATACCTCTGGTTGTGTCACTGACCAATTGGATGCATGCATGGGAGCATATCAAGAAATCCCTTCCGCCCAAGGGATCATATATACCTCCGCAGAAAGGACTGTTAAGAACATTCAACATACAAAATACATATAAACAACAATCTATATATATCTCAAACCCCACATGTGTGTCAATGTGTCTAGAAAAAAGAGAGATCATCCTGTATCCATTGATATGGAGAAAAGCTGGAATAACAAAGATAATTAAAAATTGAAAAATCAATTTCAAACAAGGATGGGTGGGACATCAGGGTATATCAATAAAAGGAAAAAACCCAAAACAGAAACAAAAACAAAACTAATCAGTCTTTTCATATATATTTTTTGATGTTTTAGGACATATATCTTTGGACTCAAGAATCCACTGGTTTTTTGTCCTCCTATATGAGTTATATTACCTGATGAATCCGAATTGTAGATTTCCACTTTCCATCTACAGGTACCATATCCATTTTCTTTAGGGAGATTTATTTTACTCCCCAATGGAATTACTTTCATACTTATGTATGTTATTTTTTATTTAAGGCACCTATCTTGGACCAATTTTTTCATATGTCCGTACTTCTTATATGGACTTGTTTCTGATGGAAAAGTTTTCCTGGAACTTTGAGGGTATCAGGGATTCCACAACACAGTGTTACTTGAACCTGGGATGCACATATGGGAGCATTGATGGAACATTTTTTCATATGAGTTTTTTTGTGTAAGTTTTTTTGCTGTTTCGCTGTATTTCATATAACAGTTGAAATTTAAGTGAAAATTATTTTATTGTTTCTGTATTTAATAGAAAATTTATTCTTGTAGAAGTGAATGCATTTGAATTCCCTGAAGAAGGACGTTTACAGTTTGAAACGCGTTGGACAAGCCTCCTTTGATCTGCTTCTGGCTGGAGCGGTCAACTCAGGCTATTGTATTCATCTTCGGAAGATTTGTATCATGTCAGATCTATGTAGTTTCTGTAGAATTTTCATATATATGTGCCTTTTTGTACCATTTGTTCTTTTTTCATATATGTGTCCGCGTTATGTGGCATGTGTATAAATAAATATTTCAAAATTTTAATTGAGTTTTTTTCATATTTTATATTGCCTCCAAAATCCCACCAACCAGAAGTTTTTTCTCATTTTATACATATTTGGGATGATGGCAATTACATGTTGGGTTGCATGAGGTGTTACATTTTTTCACGTATCATAGGGTGGATAATACACCCATAAACCTCGTCCTCACACCCATGCACCCATACATGGACCCCATTTTTGTGTTATAATTAATTATAAATAATTTGATGCACTATTTTTCCCATATATCTGCCATCTTGGAGAAATCCAACATTGGCAGGAGTGTGGTGCACATTTTTTGAGAGCTGATATTTATTTTGGAAATACAGCTATAATAACATATGTCTTTTGTGTTCTGAAATTTGTTTTGTTTCTCCTTTCAATCATTGAATATGGGGGATCTTCAGGGAGATGGATGGGAGGAGCTTATGTCGGGGATTCAGAAGAACTATCAAGGGACTGAACAGCCAATCTCAGATCTGTCATCTTTATTTTTCAATCTTAGGAAAACACTAGAGAAAAAATCTGCCCTATATTGGCACATTAATTCATTTGATATGTATATTAAAGAACATATTAATCCTATCGGCTTGAGGATTCAGATATTTCCGATTTTGGAAAATATCAGTAAAAACCTCAAGTTGAACTGGGAAACCAAGTTAAATGAATGTTCAATGAATTTGATGATGTTATTGCAGGAGGAGTATAGACAGCAGCTGGTTGTTTTGGATATAGAGATAGAATCACTATATGCTCGCCTCTCACTCCTAAAAACGCATAAAGAATACAGTAACTTTGAAAAAAATCTCAAGGAACATTTGGAAAATTTTGGTAAAACAATACTTGTGAAAAAAGAGAAAAAGTATTGGAGAGATAAAAATGCGTTCAGTGAGGGTCGAGCATATAGATGGAATCAAGAGAAAAAATATAAAAACAATCAATTTAATAAACATAAAAATCGAGGGGGAGATACTAATGCACAAAATGATTATTCGTCTGACACCCCGTCTAACTCTTCCTCCTCAGCCTCCTCAAACACAGGTCGTATGTTTGGGACTAAAAGAAAAGGTCCTTCACCTAGATCCAATGGAACTGATGGAGAGGTCCTACAATGCAACAAAAAAGCAACAACGGATTCCAAGGTATTCTCCACACAAAATGGAAGAGAGAGTGGACATAGTCGGGGTACATACAAAAATAACCCCAAGGGATCTACCACTCGAAGCAAAACGGCTTCTCAGAGGGAATTGGGGGCAATACCCAAATCTGGGGCCATCTCTCGAGTCCAGTCACTTCCAGTGGAGGATTTTTTAGAGAAGGGCAAAATACAACCTTTTCCACCCTCGCCCATGACACAATTAGTCATGGAACCCTTTGTGACCAAAATAACTCCGGGGGAAAACTCAATATTATAAATCTATCCTCCTACAAGTTATCTGATTTGGAACATGAAGTATTGTCTTTGGGCCTTTCTTTTTGCCCAACCAGCAATACGGACAGTTTTGAAACAGTGAAGGATATTCATTTGTTTGCTCGTAAGCTCTTTTATAAGAGCTTGTATGCTAAACAAGAGAATCAAGAAAATGAAGTGGCACCGAATCTTAAAGCGGCCGACTTCAAGGCTTTGAGGGACCTAAATCTCCTACTCCAAGAAAACGCCCCTTTGAGTCAGATAGGGGAGGAGAATTTGGAGGAGGAGGAGAGTGATGATGGGGAAAATAATCAGACATTTTTCACCCCCAAAAAATTTAAAAGGAAGTCTCATAACTTCCCACCAATCAACCAGAATCCTGCTTTAGCTCTGTTTGTAAGACAAACATCTAAGGAAATTGAGGTCCTGAGGAAAGAGACTTTACATTGCAATCTCAATCCAGAGCAAAAACATGCCCTAAAAACCCTTAAGAACAATGTTAACATCACGATTAAAGGCTCAGATAAAGGGGGTAACATCGTCCTTATGGACAACCCAGATTACGAGGAGATGTGCATGAAAATTCTCAGGGATCCTAAATGCTATCGCAAAATCTCCTCATCCACAGTGGATAGAATGAATAGCGAATTCTATCAATTGGTTGATGAATCCTTCAGAGACGGTGCCATAAACCAAGATACCTGGGACTTTATTAGAACCCGACACCCACGTACCCCTACGATGTATGCACTTCCTAAAGTGCACAAAAACCTGTTGAGGCCACCAGGTAGGCCCATCATATCGGGTAATGGTTCCATCTCTGAAGGTGCTAGCCGAGTCATTGACCAGCACCTCAGACCCCATGTGATGGATCTCCCTTCGTACACTAAAGACACAATCCACCTTCTGCAAATATTGGAAGGTCTTGTCGTACCTCCATCAGCCTTTTTGGTGACTGTAGACGTAGAGTCACTTTATAACAGCATACCACACGATCTTGGTATTTTAGCTGTCCAAAGAGTGTTACGACAACGCCCAACCACTGACTGGAAGTTTAATCAATTCATCACACAGATGCTTGATTTTATTTTACATCATAATATTTTTTTATTTCAGGGCTCCCACTACCTCCAGGTGCAGGGGGTGGCTATGGGGACGTGCTGTGCACCCTCATATGCCAACCTGTACCTGGGGGAGTGGGAGAAGGACTTCCTCCTGGGGGATGATGTGTCTATGTGTGCCTGCCACATTCTTATGTGGCAGCGCTACATAGACGACATCTTCATTATTTGGGATGGGCCTGAAGATATGCTCAAGAAAGTTTTGGAACTTATGAATACCAACAACCTAAATTTATTCTTTACTATGTCCTACGACTTTGAGAAAGTCAGCTTTCTCAATATCCTTATATCTAAAGATATACAGGGAAAAGTCCAAAGCAGACTGTTTAGGAAGGAGACGGCTGGCAACACGATGTTGCACGCAGCCAGTTTCCACCCAACAACACTCAAAGAATCCATACCTTTTAGCCAGTTCCTCCGAATCAGGAGGAATTGTACATCAGATGAGGATTTTCAATCTGAATCTAATGAGCTAAGTAACCGCTTACTAGCGAGAGGTTATAGTAGATCCACCTTAAAGAAAGCTTTCAACAGAGTAAAGGGAATGGAAAGACACACTTTGATTTTCAAAACTTCTAAGAAAAAGAAAAAAACTCAGGAAGATGATACTTCAAGGATAATTTTCAAATTCTCCAATGAGCATAAGAAAATCAGACAGATTCTAACCAAATACTGGCCCATCCTTACGGAGGATCCAATCCTTAAGACACTAGTACCATCCAAACCAGTGATCACCTTCAAAAAGGCAGAATCCATCGGTGGCATGTTGGTCAAAAGTGAATACAAGGGAGAGGCTAGAAAAGACCCATGCAAAATCTTTGGGACCTATCCTTGTGGGGCATGCTCTCAATGTACTGTCATTGGCGGAGGATCCACGCTCACTTTACCCAATGGGGAGACCTTCACATTTAGGCATTTTGCCAATTGTAAGACACAAGGTGTGGTCTACTTGATGGTCTGTCAGTGTGGATCCTTTTACGTCGGAAAAACAAGACAGGAATTAGGGAAGAGAGTGGAAAAACATATACATAGCATGAGGATAGGGAATCTCTATTTACCTCTTGGGAAACACGTAGCTAAAAAACATAGGTACAGAATGCCCAATGTAATTTTTTCAGTCATTGAAAGGATTCATATTCCATGTAGGGGGGGGGGATTGGAATAAGGTCCTGCTCCAGCGGGAAATGCGCTGGATCAGGCACCTTAGGGCAACCACGCCCCCAGGTCTGAATGAAGTCGAAAGTTTTCGTCCATTCCTGGAGGGCTTTAGCTCTGGAAAGACTGATTAGTTTTGTTTTTGTTTCTGTTTTGGGTTTTTTCCTTTTATTGATATACCCTGATGTCCCACCCATCCTTGTTTGAAATTGATTTTTCAATTTTTAATTATCTTTGTTATTCCAGCTTTTCTCCATATCAATGGATACAGGATGATCTCTCTTTTTTCTAGACACATTGACACACATGTGGGGTTTGAGATATATATAGATTGTTGTTTATATGTATTTTGTATGTTGAATGTTCTTAACAGTCCTTTCTGCGGAGGTATATATGATCCCTTGGGCGGAAGGGATTTCTTGATATGCTCCCATGCATGCATCCAATTGGTCAGTGACACAACCAGAGGTATGTCTTTGGGGTGGCCCGTTATTTCTATCCAGTATTTCCGTTTTTCTGATTTTACATGTTCATATCCGGTGCCGGGGAGGGGGTTTTCCCCATGGGAAATTGCCCCCTATCAATTTTTTCCTTGTTAGGGACATATTCCTATCATAGGTTAAAAACGGCACCGGTGGTAATAGTCCATGGCCCGCTCCCCGTCCACAATATTGTTCTGGGGGAAGGATCTATATCCTGGGTACCAGTTCACACTGTTACTCCATGTCTGACTGTCCCATCACAACCCAGCACCATCTTTTTTACCCTTTATATCGGTATCCCCTAAATTTGCCCACATTCAAGATGGCCGTCTCTGCACTTCCTGCGGTGCGGAACGGACCAGAATTGGGGCTGATCGGGCTTCTGTGGTCACTCATCATGCCCTTCTCTTCAGCGGGGCGCGATGGATGGCATCACATCGGGCATGTAATGGGACCGTGGACCAGTTTTCTGGCTTCGCTGCCTCTTTTGCTGCCTCTATGCGCCGATGGCAGACGCGCCGCTGATTGGTGCGGTTGCGTCATGTGACCGGCGCTGGACGTGATCTGGCGTGGCAAATGCGGCGTATCCATGGCAACATGACGCTCTGCTCTATGAGCAGGTGCGTCATGTGACCCTGTCTGGACCAATCAGACACAGCAGAGGGATATATAGGACGCCAAAGAAGTTATATGGTGTCATTCTCTCCCTCTGCTGGCAGGCAGAGGATGTTTTTGTATGGACCTCTGTTGCATGGAACCTTTTCTGGATATCAATCGTGATTCTTGATCCTCTTGACAGGTAATATTCTAAAAGTTCCACCTAGGAGAGGGAGGAATTTCTTCTCTCTCTTTTTGATGGATAGAATAATTTTTATCCTATTTCATATATATTTTTTGATGTTTTAGGACATATATCTTTGGACTCAAGAATCCACTGGTTTTTTGTCCTCCTATATGAGTTATATTACCTGATGAATCCGAATTGTAGATTTCCACTTTCCATCTACAGGTACCATATCCATTTTCTTTAGGGAGATTTATTTTACTCCCCAATGGAATTACTTTCATACTTATGTATGTTATTTTTTATTTAAGGCACCTATCTTGGACCAATTTTTTCATATGTCCGTACTTCTTATATGGACTTGTTTCTGATGGAAAAGTTTTCCTGGAACTTTGAGGGTATCGGGGATTCCACAACACAGTGTTACTGGAACCTGGGATGCACATATGGGAGCATTGATGGAACATTTTTTCATATGAGTTTTTTTGTGTAAGTTTTTTTGCTGTTTCGCTGTATTTCATATAACAGTTGAAATTAAAGTGAAAATTATTTTATTGTTTCTGTATTTAATAGAAAATTTATTCTTGTAGAAGTGAATGCATTTGAATTCCCTGAAGAAGGACGTTTACAGTTTGAAACGCGTTGGACAAGCCTCCTTTGATCTGCTTCTGGCTGGAGCGGTCAACTCAGGCTATTGTATTCATCTTCGGAAGATTTGTATCATGTCAGATCTATGTAGTTTCTGTAGAATTTTCATATATATGTGCCTTTTTGTACCATTTGTTCTTTTTTCATATATGTGTCCGCGTTATGTGGCATGTGTATAAATAAATATTTCAAAATTTTAATTGAGTTTTTTTCATATTTTATATTGCCTCCAAAATCCCACCAACCAGAGGTTTTTTCTCATTTCAAACCATTCACCCATTACTATATGTAGCGGGGTGCTATATTTAGGGGGAGTATCTGAGTGGTAATTAGGCTCAGATACACTAATTGTTAGGTTTCTTGGACCATTTCGGTCCCTGGGAGATAGTATTGGTGTGCATTTCCCTGGGGCCTACAGGTGGCGCTGTTGCCGTGGGCCAGGGATGAACCGCTGATACAAGGCTGTACCTTTTTTGTCCCCTCTCAGCAGTGGTGACGGTGGGGCGGGGAACCTGCTGTGCCTGTCGGGAGAGGGTATAAAAAGGGGCGGCCATCTTCCAGAGGGGTCGCGCCCAGGCACCTTCAGCCTGGGTGGTGCGTGTGTCATCTCCGGGTGCCCTAGGCCCAGAGGCCGAGTTCCTGTTCCATCCCAGACACCTTCAGTCTGGGGTGAGGTACTATTTTGGAGGCCCGGAGCCCATCACCTTCGGCTGGGTTCCGCCGGGGATTGAGGGCTCCCAGGGTGCTGCCTTGCAAGGGGACCTGTATCCAGGATTGAGGAGGCCAGGGAGGTGACCCCTTCTGAAGACCCAGCGCAGAGTCGTGGTGACAGTGGGGGCCTCTGGTAAGTCTCCGGAGGGATGTTCTTCTCCTTGACATGGGCCAAGTTTCTTCAGAAGGAAGTGCATGTTCTGTAGGTCATATAGGTCATAGTGGCAGAGACCGTGCGCCCAAACCTGTTCATGAAATCAGAACAGTAAGAGAAACAAAATCAAGTTTGTGCCTGGACCTCCTCCCACCTTATCCGACCTATGTCTCGTACCAACCTGTCTGCTCTCATAGTGACTATTTGTTATCCGTGGTGAAATAAATATAAAGTTGGACTTTCAGTTGGTGTGGACAGTTACTTTACTGGGGAGAATTAAGGACTTGTTTCTGGCTAATGCAGAGGCGAGATCAGCTTGGGAGGATTCTAACACCAGCCGCAGGCTGGCCCGAAAACTAACACCGCTCAACCTCCCCATCCAGGAGGGTACGGGCTTATAGTGCGGTGTGCCTCAGTCTTTCCTGCAAAGGAGCCAAGTAAAGAGAAGCAGGTAAAGTCTGGGGTGGGTGCTCTAGATATATATTCACTCTGCCACAGGAAAGTCTGAGTCTTTGCAGCATATATAATTTGCTTAGTGCTTCTGCCGCTTTGGACCTACCTGTCTTCCAGCTGCTGTCAATCTGCAATCAACTCAGCCTTTAAATAGCAGCACTTCCTGTGCTCTGTGCTTGTTTGTGTGGATTTGTTCCATGGATGTCTGCCTTCCTGTGTAAACTGCTAAACTACCGGTTTTGGACTTCTGTGGGATTTCTCATCTACGCTTCCACCTAACAATTCTGTTTTCCTCTGCCAGACTGTGTATGACCTCTGCTTGCCCATGACTATTTTTCCAGATCCTGATTTTGTGCCTTTCGGAAAGGAATTGTTTCTGATCCGGCCTGCCTGACTATGCTTATGCCTCTACCATCAGCCTAAGCTCTACTTCAGATTTTACCTTACAACAAGTATCTTACAGTGCACTTAGAACAGTTCACTTTAAAATCACTGCATTGCTCCCCCTTAAGAATAGACTTTGGCATCACAACCATTGAAAAACCATGTTACTTCTTCTGAGTTTGTATGATGATGTCACATAGCTCCACCTCCACACACTTTTAGATGAAGAACTGGTCAACAAGGTAAAGAAAGAACTCCCTAAAGAATACGGCATCAATCTTTGGAATCAAATGCAGCAGTGTGTGTATGGGCCAACGGAGGATGCCAGCAGCTAATTAAAAGGGTTTAAGAAAATTATGACAGAAGGAGGCTTATGCCCTGTACACACGACCGTTTTTAATGACGAGAAAAATGAAATTTTTTAAAATGGTCATTAAAAATGATCGTGTGTGTGGGCTTCAGAGCATTTTTCACAACGTGAAAAACGGGCATGAAAAAATTGGAACATGCTCTAATTTTTCACATAGTTTTTTACATCGTCGTTTTTCTCGTCATGAAAAACGTCCGTGTGTGGGCTTTAACGACGTGAAAAAAAATGCGCATGCTCAGAATCAAAGACGGGAGTGCTCATTCTGGTAAAACTACCGTTAATAATGGAGATAGCACATTCATCACGCTGTAACGGACTGAAAAGCACAAGGCTGAAAAGCGCGAATCGTTGCTCAACAAACTTTACTAACATGAAGGGTGGCGCCATCCAAATGGAACTTCCCCTTTTATAGTGCAGTCGTACGTGTTGTACATCTCCACGCTTTACTCAAGCATTTTTTTCAAAGATAGTGTGTAGGCAAGGCAGGGTTGAGAAGAATCACGTTGAGAAAAATGCTTTTTTTTTCAATGACATTAAAAACGGTTGTGTGTACGCGGCATTAGATCTGAATAATGATGCTGTCAAGGTTGCAGTTGGACCACAGTTCAAAAAAGGACTGAAGCCTCAGTTAAGGAAGGCAATAGAGACTGCCTGACCAGAGCATATGGGGATGGACGGGGCCCCACTTATGATAATGATTTGGTGGCGGATAGAAATATGTTGTGAAAGGTTCTGGTTCTGTTGGACCATCTTGGCTCGAGCTGGACTCAGGATCTGTGGAAGTAACTCTCTGACCGGTCGGATATTCAAGACACCATACACAGGGAATGGATATACAAGTATATATATGTGTTTGTGTTTATTGGCAACATATCCCTTTTATGCATAACAAGGAAAGCTGCCTCCCTCGTATAAACATTTCAGCAATAAGCAAAAACATCATGAGTTATACAAAAATAGATTCTAACAGGTTTTAGGCTTTTGCAGATGTAGTCATTTAAAAATAAGAACATCATGCGTCATTGCAGTCAATCTAAACATGTGTCTGACATTTGAAACAGGAAGATAAGAACATCAGGCATCATTGCGGTCAATCTAAACATATGGCTGACATTTGAAACAGGAAGATAAGAACATCAGGCATCATTGTGGTCAATCTAAACATATGGCTGACAGTTAAAGAAGAAGGAAGATAAGAACATTTTCTCGGAACAGGCTTGACCACTAAGTCACATCCTGCTTACACTTATATTTCAGAGAAACATTTTCTTTACTAATATATATTACAATATATATATTAAGAAGAACTCTTATCATGAATATTGGTTCATGATTTTCTCATACCTTACAACCCCTCCTTTGATCATGGCTTCAAGAATTGAAGCCCATAGATCATTAGATTATTTATTATACCATTTTTGTTTAGTATGTACCGTGGACATCATCAAGATTGTTTCCTTAGAACCCTGTCTCTTTTTACTAGTGATCTTTCCAATTACCCAGACAATTAATTTAAATACTAAATATAACAGTAGAATGAAGATTAACACCATTACTACTGTTATAGCCATTTGTCTGATAAATGAGAGAATACCTGTGCCCCCGAATCCTCCCTCTCCAAATGGGCTCCATGTTTTCGCGATATCCCTCGCCTCCTGTTGCAATTTATTTACCTCTTTCCTATGTTGGGCAATTACATCAGTAATCAGGAATCTCAACAGATGTGTTGTGGATCCAAGTGCAGCACTTATAGTCCTCCGTAACTTCACACAGGCCAGTGAGTGCAGCACTCATGCTTTCAATAGCAAGATCATGGAGTTCTAATTGTTTTCTGATTGCTCTAGTTTCAATGTTTAAACTAGTAATATCATCAGAATTCTTTACCATTACATCATCTATAATATTTGTATAATTATTAAGCCTTTTCATTAAATCTATCCCCCAACCTGTCCAGGAAGGGAACCAGGCCCAAGCCATATCTTTTTCAAAAAATAACTGTTTGAGGGGGTACCTAGGATGCATGCTAGCTTCAAGGAGGTGTGTTCCCTTGCTATCTCCTACTATGTCCATAATGGGGACTAGGGATGCAAGATAACACCATCCTTGGGGTTCAGTGGGGATCCAAGGGTGACAACTTTTTCCACAACAAATATAAATACTGTTTCCTAGAGCTAAAGGTCGTTTGTTGAATATTGTCATAATTTCATCAGAAAAAACAGAAAAGGTTAAACTTGACAATCATTTTCCTACTGTGGAAGTGGAACTGGAGTTAATAAAGTTTATTAGAGTGGTGTTTATGGCAGGTTCTAAAGTGTGAAAGAAAGGGCTTTCAATTGAAGTCATTGAAAAGTTAATTGTAGCTTGTTGGCACCCTTAAGCTCCCTTTGTGGAGTTTCCCAACCTAAAACACCAGTCTGGGGAATGACTTCTACCAATAATTTGGAAAGTAAGGGTATTATCTGAAAGCGTTCTTTTGACATTTGTAAGGACGACAGGTGGTGTGCCGTTTAAGAGAGGGGTGAAGTTTAGAGGTAATGCCATTAGGGGTATCCTAGCAGTGCTAGGATGGAGTTTACTACATATCCAACATTTTTCATATCCTGATTTTTGAGCATAAGCATATTTAAATTTAAGCAGCAGCATTTTACCACTAAAATTGTCTTCCATACTTCTTTTTGGTCTGTTAGAATTATCTGACCAACAGTGTCCTTTGATTATGAGCATTAAAACAAACAATGTGATTATTAAGGAAAAAATAAAAAATTTCCCCGAAGTGATCCCTCCTTTTGGACCATTAGTGTCTATGGGTATGGAACTCTGAGTTTCTTGTTTTTTATGGTGCACTAGGGAGTATTTTCCGGATCCTTTTCTGGAATACTCTCCAGAACAGAGGTCTTTGTCTTCTCCTTCACCTTCTTCCAGTTTCCCTTCGGAAATGTCTTTAGTCTGGATGCATGGATCCATTGTGGCCCTTGATCTGTAAGAACAGCTGTTCTGGCAACCTTCAGAATTTCAAATGGTCCTTGGAAGATAGGGCCTGGTTGTTTCCGGACAGCAAGTTGTTTTATCAGTACTTTGTCTCCTGGGATATACGGATGTGTAGGCTCTGTGGAGAGAGGAGGGAAAGTGACAGCAACCTTGTCCTCTGTTTCACTAAGGCTACTTACCAGATGTTTCACATACTCTTCCTGTAAAGAATAAAGATTAACCACCTCTCCCTCATCAGGTTTCCTCTGTGCTGGCCTACCCATAAGTATTTCAAATGGTGACAATCCTGTTCTAGAATTAGGAGCTGTCCTAATTTGAAACAAAACTGCTGGGAGGTAATCAATCCACCCTTTCATGGTTCCTCCTGTTGCCTTTTTAAGTTTATCCTTTATATTTCTGTTCATTCTTTTCACTATTCCTGCGCTTTGTGGATGATATGTATTATGTAATTTCCATTAAATGCCCAGGAGTTTTGCAAGATCCTGGGTAAGAGCAGCTGTAAAAGCTGGACCTTGGTCTGACCAGATTTTGGCTGGTAACCCATACCTCGAAATCCAGTGATTTATTAGTGCTCTTGATGCTATTTTGGCTGTCTCTCCTGTAGTTGGGATAGCCTCGACCCAAGAACTAAACTTGTCCACTATAACTAAAAGATATTTTATATTTCCTTTCTGTTTTGGCATATGTGTAAAGTCTATTTGTAGATCTTGGAGGGGGCCTATAGGGGGGGGGGGGCAAGTTTCCATGTATACCCTGCTTCTTGCACTGTACATTGTTTTGTGCACAAGTAAGACATGAATCTATCAACTGGGCAACGAGGTGTGTATCATTGACCATGCTGAAAGACTGTCTGTACATTGTCAAAACTGTTTTTCTTCCTAGGTGACCTGGACCATGTAAGTAAGAAATCAAAAGAGGGGCAGCTGACTCTGGTATACCTATTACTCCCTCCTTGCTTGACCAGATACCACTTGGCACGTTGGTCAAGTTCTGACCTTCCCAGAAAGCTATATCCTCTTTTGATGCTTTGTCCTGTAACATTCTCACAGTATTTGGGAATTCTGGTGAACTGAAATCTGTAGCAACCAGTGTTAGATTGGGCTGGGCCCCATGTGCCGAATTGGCTGCTGTTTTAGCAACTCTGTCTGCCAAGGCGTTGCCCTGAGCTTCTTTGGACTTGTCAAATGAATGTCCCTTTACTTTTATAACATTGATTTTTATGGGCATCTGTAGGGCTGTGAGTAGGGTAAGAACAAATTCATTATTGGCAATTTGTTTGTTGTCTGCAGTTTTAAACCCTCGTTTTTTCCAGATGAGTCCGAAATCGAAAATTACGGCAAAGGCATATCTGCTGTCAGTATATATATTTACATCTTTATCTTTAAATAGTTGACATGGAGTGCATGGAGCTCAGCTTGTTGTGCTTAATTGGCCCCTAAAGGAGAAGCCTCAACCACAACATCAGGTAGCATCACCACTGCATAGCCTGTCTTATATGTGTTATCATTAGGCCTGGAACAACTGCCATCCACAAATACATCCAGGAAATCTGAGTTTGGTTTATCAAATAAATCCACCCTTGGCAATGTTTGTTGAAGTAAATTGTCATTACAATTATGGTTTACTTCTTGTTCAGTATATGGAAGCTGCAATAGTGCGTGTAGCAATCGTATTGCGGGAGTAGTTTCTGAACAGGATTTTACTTCCAAATGTGTTGTATTCAGAAGTATAATTTCATACCCACTGGACCTTTGGGCTGTCATATGCTAGGTATGCATATTTTGTAACAATTGTGCTACTGAATGTGTGGTATAGAGAATAGTGGGTGTGCCCAGAGTGATTTTCGAAGCTTCCTTAACTGCCATTGCATTAGCTGCAAGAGTTTGCAGGCATCCTGGCATTCCCTGTACCTGGAGTGGCAGTTTCTTTGATAGGTATGCCACTGGTCTTAAGTTTGTCCCATGGGGTTGGGCCAATACTGCTGCAAACGTAGGCCCTCGCACCACACAGTAAAGTGAGGGCGGTTTGTCATAGGAAGGGAGACCTAAAGCAGGAGCCCGTGAGAGGGAAGTCAGAAGAGCGAGGAAGGCCTCTTTCATATCCTCTGTATATTCAATTGTTTTAGGGGCACCTTCAGCTGTAGCTGGACGTAAAATGGAATCCCAAAAAGAACAGTCAGGTATCCACTGTCGACAGTAGGCGATTGAGCCTAAAAAGGAAAGCAATGCAGCTTTGTCCTTTGGTGGGCCGAGACAGCGGAGAGCTTGGGCTCGTGTCGGGGATATCAATCTGGTCCCATCTGGGATAATACAGCCGAGATATTCAACTCTGTCCCTACACCACTGGATCTTTTTCCTAGACGCCAAGTGACCTTTTAGGACGAGGTGATTCATCAGGCTTACTGTGTCCTTCTCACACTGTGCCCTGCTCTCACTACAAACAAGTAGATCATCTACGTACTGCAGGATTGTGGAGCCTTCAGAGGGCGTCCAATCGTTCATAGTTTTTTTCAAAACTATGCTAAAAGCCACGGGGCTATCAATAAACCCTTGAGGGAGGCGTGTCCAGGTCAGCTGACCCCCTCCCTAGACAAATGCAAATAGGTGTTGGAACTGTGGATCAACATCAATACTAAAAAATGCATTTGAAAGATCCAATACGGTGTAGCACTTGGAGTTTGCAGGTATATTGGTAAAAATTTAGGTAATATCAGATACCAATGGGGGCAGAGGAATCACACTCTTGTTTGCCCCTCTCAGATCCTGAACCAACCTCCAGGTACCATCCGCTTTCCTAACTGGATTAATGGGAGTATTCCAGGGACTGACAATTTCCCTGAGGATTCCCAACTTTTTATATTCCTCTATTTGGGGCTGTATTCCCGATACCTTTTCAGTAGACAATGGGTATTGTTTCTGATAATAGGGGAGTGTATTAGGCCGCATAGTGGGCACATAAGGTGTACAGGGTATGTGTCCTACTTCCGTTCTAGTTCCTGCCCAGATGTCATGGTTTTCTAATATGGCTGGCAGTGACATAAAGTAACCCAAAAGGTCTTTCCTTTTTGGCATAGTAAGGTCACATTTAGCCGATTTGGCTATGATGCCCCCTTGTTGGTCAAATTTTACAATAATTTGTAATGCAGACATTAAATCCCTTCCCATGAGGGACAGGGGACAGTCTGGTAGAACTGCAAAGGACATTTCAGTAAGGTAATTATCTTGCATGTCCGTTATTAGCAGTGGCGGTGTGATTTTGTGGTTGACGCTTGTCCCATTTATTCCCATAGAGCATCCCTCGGTGCATTCTTCACTTTCAAAGTGGGGGTCTTTAACACACAAGGTTGTTGCCCTTGTGTCTAACAGAAATTTGACCACCCTGCCTTCTACTTTTAAAATGACTTGAGGCAGGGTTTTCCAGTGTGAGGAGAAAAAATGCATCACCAAGAATGGGTACTGCCCCGGGCATCCCTATCGGGGGTTTTCGTCCCGATATCCTGGCCAATGTACCTGTATCTCTTCTATGGTGTTTCTGGGTGATCTTGTTTGGTATGGCTGCTGCTGTTGCCTATATTGGGGGTGTACTGGAACTGACTGGGATCTCTGTTGTGGCTGCTGTTGTTGTGTGTCATATCTTGGTCGGGGCAGATACTGAGATCTTGGTTGAGATCTCACTCTGTAGCCTCCCCTACCTCTCCTAGGAAAGTTATCCCTGGCTCCCTTTCTTTGGGGACATTCTGATTTCCAGTGGTTTGGATCCCCACAATTAAAACAACCCTGATCCTGATTATGGGGAGGATAATTCCTTCTAGGTATGGCTCCTGAACTTGGTCCACTGACCATAGCTATGTTTGGATTTTCTTCTGTAATAGAGGTGAACAATCCTCCTTTGGTGTTAAATACCCCTGACGATGCCCTCTCCTTTATGTCAGCTATGAATCTATCTGAGGTCATTACCGCCCATTTTGGGTTTATCAGTTTGATTATTTGGGTGGCCCTTGGATCTCCATTATTTATGGCTGTACTCATGAATAATTGATCATTGTCTATTCCACAACTTTTATATAATTTATGTAATCTACTGACAAAGGTGTAGAAATCCTCTCCTGACTGTTGTTTGCAAGATATCAAATCATGCAACATAGTGGTGTTTTTATATGCCTTGAGCCAAGCCTGTAACAATGTGTTCCAAAAAATATTCCAATCCTCCCCAGCCTCATATAACCTTGCGTCCTTGGCCCATTGACCTATATTTATGTCAGCTTGGGAATCAGGGTCTACATTTTGAATTATGGTATTAAGATCTTCAGGAGACATTTTTGTTCCTGAACAGTATCTTTGCAGAAAGGTCACCGCCTGTCTGGGGTCCTTTCTTGGTTTGGGACATGTGTCTCTAATTTCCTTGACTGTACCCAATGGTAATGGTATTTGTACCTGTGTATCTCCCATTGTAATGAAAGGAAAAGCCCGACTAATTGGAGCTGTCAGATCATCTTCATCATCTGATGATGTGGGTGCCCGGTGTTGAAAGGTCATACTGAAGCTACTCTGAAAATCCTTACTTAACCCATCTCCAGATATATAATCAGCCTTCTTCACTAGATTGGTTTCTGGGTAGCCCGAGTTTCTAAGTCCCCTTATTATCCCCTTTATTTCTCCTAATCTATTTCTACGTTCCTGTAACTCTAGCCGATCTCCTTCTATCACTTTTTCTTCATCTTCCTCTTTTTTAATACACTGTTCTTCCTCCTTTACTAATTGACTTAAACGTTCCTGTATCTGTCTTCTATCTTCCCCCTCTCGTAACCAATTAGTTCCCTTTTGTTTAGCTATGGTTAATACTCCTGCTATAACATTTTGATCTATCGAGGGGTATATATTCTTTGGGACAAGGGATTCATCTTTTACCATAGCATATGGAGGTGGTTTTTCTTGATAAAAATTAGGGGGAGCTGATGGACTTCCTATTGCGTCTTCTAATTGCTCTTTCTTTTCCATTTTTACACTTGTATATTTCTTTCTATATTCCTTCATACCTTTTGCCCAAATCTTACAACATTTAGTCATGTAATCTTTGTCAAGGTCTTTTATGGGATAATTATACTGTTTATGTTGGCCACATATTCTGGTCACTTCCTCCCACTCTTCCTCGGAACATGGTCCGTATTCACTTAACCCCGACACCTCAAATTGGTGTGCTCTTTTTAGAACTAGTGACCAAAAAGGATCAGTATAATTTTTCCCATAATTGACTTTAATGTAATCAGTCGGAGAGGGTTGGTGCTGCTTACCTTCAGCTTCCTTTCCTGCTTGATTACCCATTATAAATAATCACTTAAAACAATTTCACCAAATCTCTCTGTAATTTTCTCTTTGCCTTTTTCAATTTCATTCCAAGGACGGAATATGTCTCCAAATCTATGATTATTTATAGATAATGAACAGGGAACCCAATGTTCCTTCTTCTGGTATACAATTAGACACTGGACTTCAGCCACACTTAGGCCCTCGAGTGTCCAACTATATAATAAAGAATTATGTATATTAAATCTTAACATATGTTGTGTTGATCCCCTATGCATGAGACCTTTACCAATTTTAACATGATAACCTCCTGGAACAATTGCCACTAATGAAGTGGTTTTCCCTTTATAAGCAAACAATAAACCAGTTTTACATTCAGGACAACAATTACAGTTGACATTTAAAAAATAACCCTTTTTGTGTACACCTTTGGATATAGAGTTTCCACAGACAAGGAAAGTTGCCTCCCTCGTATGAACCAATCAGCAATAAGCAAAAACATCATGAGTTAAACAAAAATAGATTCTAACAGGTTTTAGACTTTCGCAGACGTAGTCATTTAAAAATAAGAACATCATGAGTCATTGCGGTCAATCTAAACATGTGTCTGATATTTGAAACAGGAAGATAAGAACGTCAGGCATCATTGTGGTCAATCTAAACATATTGCTGACAGTTAAAGAAGAAGGAAGATAACAACATTTTCTCGGAACAGGCTTGACCACAAAGTCACATCCTGCTTACACTTAATTTTCAGAGAAACATTTTCTGTACTAATATATATCACAATATATATATTAAGAAGAACTCTTATCATGAATATCGTTTCATGATTTTCTCATACCGTACACTCGGAAGCATTGAACTTCTTTTTCTCGCCTCGTTGTAGTGTTGTACGTCACCGCATTCTTAATGCTCGAAAGTTGAGAGAACTTTTGTGTGACTGTGTGTCAAGCCAAGCTTGAGTGGAATTCCGTTGGAAAAAAACATAAATTTTTTTCCGACGGAATTTCCTATCGTGTGTATGGGGTATTAGGCCCCATGTACACTGCTGCTGCTAAACGGACATTCAGAGGCAGTTGGACACTTTTTTCAACTGCCCCTGAACTCATTCAATGTTATCTTATGTGGGTTACTATCTGTCAAGTTAAATCATTCAGGAGAGGTTGTAAAAACGTTCCGTGTACATGGAGTCTTAAAACTGACCTATTGTCAAACAAAAAACATGAGAAAAAAATGAAAAATTATATCTTATTTCAAACCCCACTGAAGTCTATGTGGAGCAAATGTTGATATTTCATTCAGTTTTTTCACGGGAGTTGGGACTAAAAAATGAACTAGTGGCCAAGCAATACTCTCTTCTGGCTTCCCATATATTCCACTATTGGCAATGCACCAGTTTCATCACTACACAATGCAGGGACAAAAGGAAAATATTCCAACTCTCCTTACAGGACCAACTCATATATCAATGCTCATACTCCATCTCAAACATTTTTAAAGGCCTTTGATCAGCAAATATACTCCCTCTTCCCACTCTTCTTCCGCTGTCAACTGGACTAAAGACTTCCCAGATAAAGAAAACACAACCAAGATGCTCAGATGATACAACAGCATCCTACGTCTGATTCCAAATGAAACTTGGAGATGCAGCTGAAGGTGATTCATAGAGCCTACATACCCTTTTCGTCTGAGAAATTCAACTCTCCGTCTGTCTATGCCCTCCATGTTTTCAAAAGAGATCCTCCCTATCCCACTGTTTTTGGACCTATGTTTACATCTCTGCTTTCTGGGATCAAGTCCTCACCTTTATAACTGGAGTTACCTCACTCACCATCCCCAAAGACCCATACCTCCTAGTATTTGGTTTTTGGGATCCCACTTTAACCACTTCAGCCGCGGACCATTTGGCTGGCCAAAGACCAGGCCACTTTTTGCGTTTTGGCACTGCGCGCTTTAACTGACAATTGCGCGGTCGTGCAACGCGGCTCCCAAACAAAATTGACGGCCTTTATTCCCACAAATAGAGCTTTCTTTTGGTGGTATTTGATCACCTCTGCGGTTTTTATTTTTTGCGCTATAAACAAAAATAGAGTGACAATTTTGAAAAAAAATACAATATTTTTTTCTTTTTGTTATAATAAATTTCCCCAAAAATATATGTAGCGGGTATATGCTTCCCTATTTTTGAATCTGGTGGGGAAACTGTGACGTATGGTTCCCTGGGGCCCACCAGGTGGCGCTGTCACTTTGGGCCCGGGGTTGAGCCCTCGTTGCGGTGGCGTACCTCTTTTTGGCCTCTCTGAGCGGTTGTATGGTGGGGTGGGGAACCCGCCGTGCTTGCTGGGAGGGGGTATAAAGGGGGCGGCCATTTTTGGTGGCGGGAGACGAGTCCCGGGCACCTTCAGCCTGTGGGCGGTGGTTCGTGTCGGTCCTCTAGGCGGCCTAGGCCTAGAGGACGTTCAGAGGTCGTATTCCATCCCAGGCACCTTTAGCCTGGGGTGAGGTACTCGGATGGAGGTCTGGAGCTCAGTGCCCAACACTGAGTTCCCCGAGGGAAGGAGATCGTAGGGGACCCTGGGAGAGGGTACCCAAATCCGGAGGGCGTAATGGACCGGTGGGAGATACTTGCTTGAAGACCCGGTGCAGCATATTGCCGGTGACAGGTGAGCCTTCCATCGGAGACCGCCTGGAAGGAAATCCCCCTTCGCTCGGAGACCACAACCCACTTTCAGGAAGGAAAGTGGAGAGTTCATTGTGTCTGGGCCTACTCGCATCCACACCTCCTTGTCTGTTCTGTTCTTTAAGGGAGTCCAACTGATTGTGTTCACTTTTGCATTGAGAAGAATAAAGGAGTTGGACTTTAATGGTGTGGGGCTTGTTTTCTGGCAGAAATTGTTCAAGGTAACTCTCTTTGGAGATTCCAGGTGCATAACACCGACCCGAAGGTAAAATAAGAACTTTGCTTACACCACACAAACATCTGTGGTGAAGGCTTGGCGTGGTGACCCCGCACTCTCTCCTCTAAGGTACCCTTAGACAAGAGAGAGACGAGCTGATAATTAAAAGAGAGGAGAGAGAGGAGGCCGCTACACGTGGGGGCTCGGGTCCGGTATGGTGTTCGTGTTACTACGGAATTGAACGTGTCTGCTGGGAGGAGTTCCGAGTAGGTGGGCCAATTTATTGGCCAAAGTGCATCCCTGCTCGAAGTCGTGGATGTGACCCAGTGAAGGGAAAGGCCCGCGCAGAAGAGCGAGAAAAGGGGGCAGCTCAGCCGTGTGATGGACTACACATGGGGGCTTCTATTTGCACTGCGCCACCAGGCACACCCCCACCGCTTAGTTCGTGGACGTGACTCAGAAAGAAAAAGAAGAAAAGCCTGCGAACTGGAGCAAAGGGGAGGAGTCCAATACGTGTGAAGGACTACACGTGGGACGTTGGCGCAAAACCTTGCAGTGCGCGATGGATCAGCAGCAGGTCACCATGTTCGGACGTACATCGTGGATTCCGGTTCACCCTTCCACCACGACCCTGACTGCTGCTGCTCTGGTTACAGATACGGGGATTCGGCTAAAGCCAAGGGGACGATTCGCCCTGTATTCATGCATGGACGTTGAGGCCCTGGGTGTGATTTGTCCCGGCTGCTCGGGACTGGTGTGTCATCTGAAGCCATTCGGGCGATGCGAGGCCTGTGGGGAGTTTCTATTCGAGGTAAATACAGTCATTGAGAAGCCAAGAACCATCTACCCCGGCCGTACCACAGGCAGCACCACGCAAGTTGGAGGAATCACTGCTTTGACGGCCATCCCTGTGCGCACTGCAGCGACCGCGGAGGAGGTCGCGAGTACTCAACGGGAGAAATCCGAGGATGCTGACTCGGTCACCACTGTCTCGCAGCATCCACCACCGAAGAGAAAGACCGGTATGGTAGCCCCGACCAGCGGTTGTGGTGGACCATCTCGCCCGCTTACGCCCGGCCCAGATGGATCCGTCGATAAGAGTTCCGGACGTCCTGCCTCTAGAAAAGGCAGAGGTAAGCCAGGCGGAGGGACTTGGTGTGTGGGCGGAGGTGTCGGGGATCCACAACCCTGTGTGTCAGTGGGGGGTGGTAGTCCCGTTTCCACTACAGGCTACATACCCGCGGAGGAGTGTGACACCTCCGACCTAGAGTCGCTCTCCGATCTGGGAGACGATGTCGCCATAGACGAACTGTTTGCTCAAATGGGCTGGGACAAAGTACCTCTCGCCTCGTCCCGTAGAACCAGGGACCTACCCATGTCTACAGGGTATAGTACACCCCGGGTGGAGGCACCAGCGCCTGAGGAGGGGTCCCGTCTCCAGCCTACTCTTGCCTTCCCGGTGCCTCCTGCACCTAATGCCGGGGAAAAGAGACTGTTGTTGCGGGCACCTATGCCCAGATCAGATGTAATCAATGTCCCTCATCACCCGGACTCAATAGTTTTGCCTGGCGAAGGGGACAAAGCCACTATGCCTCCTCTGGTGAGACTACAACGCCTATTTGGCCAGAAGGTTGCTGCTGAGTACGGATGGGAGTATCCATACTTGTCCAAGGAGTTGCTGTATGAGGTGGAAGTGTGTCGGAAGCGCTGGTACAATGACTTTGTGTGGACCCACCTTCAGGTTCCTCACGCCCGCAGGTACCTGGCATGCTCCCCCAAGACTTCTCAGCGTTTTAAAGATTGCAAGGCAGAATGGATGTTGAGACGGCACATCCACGCGGACAAGGTGCTGGTCCGGCGGAAGGAAGGGGAGGATGTTGAGTATCATCTGGAGACCATGGATCAGCACTTGAAGCCACTTGTTCTGCCGCATCCCCGCTTCTATCTGTAGGAGGAAAGAGACTTTGTTCCTGTTTCTTTATGCTGCTGAACTTTCTGGGGTTTGTTGTCCTTGTTACCCAGAGGAATGAAGGACTGTTCCTGTTTTTGTTCTTCAATTTTCCAGCAAGAGATCATGGACTCTGGGGTAGATAGGGCTCAAGAGAAGAAGGAAAGTTCCATGAGTGCAGTTACCGAGACGCTGTCACCAGGTGGCAGTGTTGCGCATCGTTAACACTTTTCACACACTCACTCTTTGGAGAAAAGGGATATCTTCACAAAGAAGTTTCTTTCCTCTTACACGAATACATGTGTCAGGGTTTATGTGTGTTAATTTTCTTTTTCCCTCTGCAGGAGAGCATCCCATCAAGACCACTGAGTATGGGGTGGGTCTTAGTCAGGATGGGTGGGGGAAAAGTGTAATGTGAATATGTGATTCTAAATAGACTTGTGCACAACGGAAAAATTTGTTTAGTTTCGGTTCGTTTTTTGTGCACAATGGAAAAATTAGTTTAGTTTCGGTTCGTTTCTTTTCGGTCCTGTTGATTCGTAATCATTCGTAATTTTGCTAGACGGGATTTTTCGCGTTCGAACTAATTCGTATTTTCACAAGCGTCATTTTTCGTTGAATTTTTAGTTGATTTATAATTCGTACTTTCGGTAGGGTACGTTGTTTTTCTTTGATTCTGGACAACACTCCTACTTTCGTAACTTTTTTTGGGTTCGTTGATTCGTAATTTTCCGTGTCTCTCTCACAACGACGCTGCCTATTATGCCTAATGTGCTTCGAATGGATTTGTACTTTTCTAAATACATTGCGGTTATTTGTAACGATTCGAAATCTCGTATTTTACTTTTGTTTTTTACATGCGGCTATAGCCTCCGCCCCTGTACACCATTTTGAGAGGGTTCAGCACGGTGAGGGAGAAGCAGAGAGCAGAGCAGAGTGTTATTGTGCTTTGAATGGATTCGAAATCTCGTATTTTACTTTCGTTTTTTCATGCGGCTATAGCCTCCGCCCCTGTACACCATTTTGAGAGGGAGTTCAGCATGGTGAGGGAGAAGCAGAGAGCAGAGTGAGTGTTATTGTGCTTCGAATGGATTCGTACATTCGTAACTTTTTTCATAACGAATTATGCCGAAGACATTCGGGCATTCGCTATTTTGCGGTATAATTTATTTCGGATTCGGTTTTATTCGTAATTGCTTTGTTCGGAAATTCGAATGCTTCCGAATGTCCGAAAGTTGCTAAATTCGGACGAATTTCGATTTGTTACGAAACGAATTGCACAAGCCTAATTCTAAAGTTATGGTTAAAATGTTGTTGTTTCCCTTCCCTTTCATGTAAGGCTCAGACACAATTGCTTCAGTTGACCAAGTTTTCAAAAGTTTTATTTTGTACAATTTGTAGTTGGTTTCTGGACTGGGCTATGCCAGCCGTTGAGGGCATAGTTTGCTCCAGACACTGGGGACCAGTGTCAAATCACCAGGGGGAGAATGTAGCGGGTATATGCTTCCCTATTTTTGAATCTGGTGGGGAAACTGTGATGTATGGTTCCCTGGGGCCCACCAGGTGGCGCTGTCACTTTGGGCACGGGGTTGAGCCATCGTTGCGGTGGCGTACCTCTTTTTGGCCTCTCTCAGCGGTTATATGGTGGGGCGGGGAACCCGCCGTGCTTGCTGGGAGGGGGTATAAAAGGGGCGGCCATTTTTGGTGGCGGGAGTCGAGTCCTGGGCACATTCAGCCTGTGGGCAGTGGTTCGTGACGGTCCTCTAGGCGGCCTAGGCCTAGAGGACGTTCGGAGGTCGTGTTCCATCCCAGGCACCTTTAGCCTGGGGTGAGGTACTCGGATGGAGGTCTGGAGCTCAGTGCCCAACACTGAGTTCCGCGAGGGAAGGAGATCCTAGGGGACCCTGGGAGAGGGTACCCGAATCCGGAGGGCGTAATGGACCGGTGGGAGATACTTGCTTGAAGACCCGGTGCAGCATATTGCCGGTGACAGGTGAGCCTTCCATCGGAGACCGCCTGGAAGGAAATCCCCCTTCGCTTGGAGACCGCAACCCACTTTCAGGAAGGAAAGTGGAGAGTTCATTGTGTCTGGGCCTACTCGCATCCACACCTCCTTGTCTGTTCTGTTCTTTAAGGGAGTCCAACTGATTGTGTTCACTTTTGCATTGAGAAGAATAAAGGAGTGTTGGACTTTAAAAGTGTGGGGCTCGTTTTCTGGCAGACATTGTTCAAGGTAACTCTCTTTGGAGGTTCCAGGTGCAGAACACCGACCCGAAGGTAAAATAAGAACTTTGCTTACACTACACAAACATCTGCGGTGAAGGCTTGGCGTGGTGACCCCGCACTCTCTCCTCTAAGGTACCCCTAGACAAGAGAGAGACAAGCTGATAATTAAAAGAGAGGAGAGAGAGGAGGCCGCTACATATATAAAAAAACATTTTTTTACCTCAGTTTAGGCCGATACGTATTTTTCTACATATTTTTGGTAAAAAAAATTACAATAAGCGTTTATTGATTGGTTTGCGCAAAAGTTATAGCATCTACAAAATAGGGGATAGTTTTATGGCATTTTTATTAATATATTTTTTTTACTAGTAATGGAATGGCGGCGATCAGCAATTTTTTATCGTGACTGCGACATTATGGCGGACACATTGGACACTTTTGACACCATTTGGGGACCATTGTCATTTTTACAGGGATCAGTGCTATAAAAATGCACTGATTACTGTAAAAATTACACTGGCAGTGAAGGGGTTAACCTTTAGGGGGCACTGAAGGGGTTAAGTGTGACCTAGGGAGTAATTCTAACTGTTAGGGGGCGTGGCTTGCCGTGACACATCACTGGTCGCTGTTCCCGATGACAGGGAACAGACGATCAGTGACATGTCACTAGGAAGAATGGGGAGATGTTGTTTTTACACTAACATCTCCCTGTTCTTCAGCTCTGTGACCCGATCGTGGGACACCGGCGGACATCGAGTCCGCGGGTCCCACGGGCACGGTCATGGAGTTTGCGATAGGGTCGCGAGCGTGCCGCCGGCAAATTAAAGGGGACGCATATATACGCCCATTTGCGCAGCCATGCCATTCTGACGTAAACCCTCGTGCAGCGGTCAGTTAAAGCGGTTAAAGCTTTGTAGGGCCCCAAAGAGAACATTTGACACAAAGCCTGGATCCTTCTATGTCTTTTAACTGTCCAGAAAATCATATAAAAGTTGTACCTCATCCTCACACCCAACCATCACTCAACTCAAGCGTGAACTCATAACTCTCCTGCACCCAGAAAAGACTCTCACAGACATCTCTCAGGTCTCCTCCAACAATCGCTTCAAGCAGAGATGGAATGCTTTCATGGCCACTAAACTGCCCCGAAAGGACTACATTTTCCTCTCCAGTTCCTTTAACTATTCTCATGGCCTTCAACAAATCTATGATTTAGATGATGATACTTGACTGCCCCCTCCCCCCCATGGACTTTAGGGCCTATGTTTTTCTAATTATCACTAGTGATGAGCCGAACACCCCCGGGTTCGGTTCGCACCAGAACCCGCGAACGGACCGAAAGTTCGCACAAACTTTAGAACCCTATTAAATACAATGGATGCGAACGTTCGAAATCTAAAGTGCTAATTATAACGACTATTATGCATGTTATTGTCCTAAAAAGGGTTTGGGAACCCGGGTTCTGCACCAGGGGACATGTATCAATCCAATTTTTTTTTAAAAACGACCGTTTTTCGGGACCAGTCATTTTAATGATGCATAAAGTGAAAAAAAAAAGTCAAATATTCCTTTAAATATCGTAACTGGGGGGTGTCTAAAGTGTGCCTGTGAAGTGCCACGTGTTTCCCGTGTTTAGAACTGTCCCTGCACAAAATTAACTTTCTAAAGGAAAAAAAGCCATTTAAAACTGCTTGCGGCTTTAATGTAATGTCTGGTCCCGGTAATATGGATGAAAATCTTTAAGAAAAATGGCATAGCTACCCCATCACACACCCCCTCCCCCACCCCAGCCCATTACCAGCCCCTTTGGGTCTTGTATGGATATTAAGGGGAACCCCGCACACAAAATAAAAAAGGCCCTATATACTCTGAACAGCCGCATACAGGCGGTGCATACAAGACAGGGACTGTAGATTTGTTCTTATGTAGAATCTGTTTGTAATTTTGAACAGGTACATTGTTTAAGTGTAGCTCCAGCCCAAAAATCGATTTTTAAGCTTTTTGGAAAACATAGGGAAGGGTTATCACCCCTGTAACATTTGTTTTGCTGTCTGTGCAGTGTGCACCTGTTCAGAACAGTTCACCTCACTTTCCGTCCTAATGACAAATGTTTTTTGAAAATTTGGGGTTTTTATTGAAACAAGAATTGGTGATAAAGCATCAGTGGAGAGGAGACACTTTTTTTCCCATATTAACTCTTACAGGAGAGAATTTGCCTTCCTAGGGGTAGATTTCCTCTCACTTCCTGTTGTATCCTTTTGTTTGCAAGGAGGAGTCATTTGTAAGTTGGATGTTTGAAAGTAGGGGCCTGCCGAATATACGCAGCTGAAATTTGCCCCTTACATGTTGGTGTTGCCACAACACTGTGAGCCCTCACAGTTACTCTTGGTGGGCGCATGAATGGGCCCTGCTGTGAATTATTAGATCAAGAATTGTAATTGCATACCCCTGTTGAACAGGGGCTGAAAAATTGGGCCTTTGGTGGTGGTGGTGGTGGTGTTGACACAACACTGTAAGGCCTCACAGTTACTCTTGGTGGGCGCAGGAATGGGCCCTGCTGTGAATTATTAGATCAAGAATTGTAAATACATGCCCCTGTTAAACAGGGGCAGAAAAATTGGGCCTTAGGCACTGGTGCCACAACACTGCAACCCCTCACAGATACTGTACTTGGAGCACAGCAATGAGCCCTGTTGCAAAGTATTGCATCAAAAATTGTAATTACATGCCCCTGTTAAACAGGGGCTGAAAAATTGGGCCTTAGCCACTGGTGCTGGTGCCACGACACTGCAACCTCTCCCAGATACTCTAGTTGGAGTGCAGGAATGAGCCCTGCTGCAAAGCATTGCATAAAAAATTGTAATAACACGCCCCTGTTAAACAGGGGCTGAAAAATTGGGCCTTAGCCACTGGTGCTGGTGCCACAACACTGTAACCTCTCCCAGATACTTTAGTTGGAGTGCAGGAATGAGCCCTGCTGCAAAGCATTGCATAAAAAATTGTAATAACATGCCCCTGTTAAACAGGGGCTGAAAAATTGGGCCTTAGCCACTGGTGGCGGCACCCAGAAACAAAAATGTTCTTCCAAGCTATCATCATCAATCGGATCATTGAGGAGGAGGAGGAGGATAGTCAGTCAACATAACAGGACAGTCTCTCAGCATCAGCATCAGTCTTGAAGGGATGTGACATTTAAAAATAAATTAGTCTGTTATATCAGCTTCGGGTGTTTGGTAGCTGGTGGTGATCCAAGACTGGTTCATCTTTATGAAGGTCAGTCGATCAACCGAGTCGGTGGACAGACGCACCCTGTGATCCGTGACAAATCCTCCAGCAGCACTGAATGTGCATTCTGAAAGAACGCTGGATGCAGGACAGGCCAGTAGCTCAATTGCATACTGTGCAAGCTCTGGCCAGTGATCCATCCTTAAGACCCAGTAAACCAGAGGATTTCGGTGGGGAAGGTGTCCAAGTGTGACCTTGCCCCTAGGTATTCCTGCACCATGTATATCAGACGCTGGTGATGGTTGCTGGAACCGATCATACCTTGGGGCTGCGGACTAAAGAATTGTCTGAACGCATCGGTCAGACGGCCACCTTCCCCACCGCTCCTTCTTTGACTGACCGAAGCCTCAGCAACTCGTTGTCCAGGACCAGGAGTTTGTAACCTCCCAGTCTCTGGGAACGCGTTGCACAGACCTTTCTGCAAGGCCTCCCGGAGTTGTCTCATCCTCTGCTCCCTCTGCGACGGTAAGATAAGGTCCGCAACCTTACCCTTGTACCGTGGATCAAGGAGAGTGGCCAGCCAGTAATGGTCCCTCTCCTTGATCCGAAGAATACGAGGATCCTTCCGCAGATTTTGCAGGATCAGGGAGGCCATGCAGCGTAGGTTAGCTGAGGCATTCGGTCCGGAGTCCTCTGGGTCACTAAGGACGACATGATCCGCAGCCACCTCCTCCCAGCCACGTACAAGTCCACCG
The DNA here is from genome assembly GCA_029206835.1 of Rana muscosa. Classification (NCBI taxonomy): domain Eukaryota; kingdom Metazoa; phylum Chordata; class Amphibia; order Anura; family Ranidae; genus Rana; species Rana muscosa. The sequence continues at coordinate 1,159,873,187 of CM055122.1, forward strand.
GTTTCTTGGGACTGTAAATCATCCCTAAAAGACTGCTGCTGATGATGCTGAGTGCCAGGCTCCACCTCCATGCTGACACAATCCTCCTCCTCTTCCTGTGCGATGGGTGGGACAGAAGGAACACTGTCTGGGTAAAGGGGGCCTTGAGAGGCAAGGAAGTCCTCCTCTTCCTGCCTCTGTTCTGCCTCAAGTGCCCTGTCCATTATTCCACGCAGCGTATGTTCCAACAGGTGGACAAGAGGTACAGTGTCACTGATGCATGCACTGTCACTGCTCACCATCCTCGTGGCCTCCTCAAATGGTGCCAGGACAGTGCATGCATCCCTGATCATGCCCCACTGGCGTGGTGAAAAAAACCCGAGCTCCCCTGACCCTGTCCTGGTGCCGTAGTCGCACAGGTACTCATTGATGGCCCTCTGCTGTGTGTGCAGCCGCTGCAGCATGGCCAACGTTGAGTTCCACCTGGTGGGCATGTCACATATAAGGCGGTTCTTGGGCAGGTTCAACTCCTTTTGCAGCTCAGCCAGGCGAGCACTGGCATTATAAGATCTGCGGAAATGCACACAGACTTTCCTGGCCTGCCTCAGGACATCCTGTAAGCCCGGGTACCTGCCCAAGAACCGCTGCACCACCAGGTTAAGGACGTGAGTCACACAGGGCACATGGGTCAGTTGTCCCTGTCAGAGGGCGGAGAGAAGGTTGGTGCCATTGTCGCTAACCACCATTCCTGGCTTAAGCTGGCGTGGCGTCAACCACCTCTCGGCCTGCCCCTGCAGAGCAGACAGGACCTCTGCCCCAGTGTGGCTTCTGTCCCCCAAACACACCAGCGCAAGCACGGCATGGCATCTTTTTGCCTGCGTACTTGCGTAGCCCCTTGAACGGCTACGGAGCACCGCTGGTTCAGAGGACAAAGCACAGGAAGAGGCCATGGAGGAAGAAGAAGAGGAGGGGGTGGAGGAGAGAGGTGTGTCACAACCAGTAGTAACATTTTGGAGGCGTGGCGGCGGAACAACCTCCAACACTACTGCACCTTGTCCTGCATCCTTCCCAGCTGCCAAAAGAGTGACCCAATGGGCCGTGAAAGAAAGGTAACGTCCCTGTCCATGCCTGCTGGACCATGAGTCAGCGGTAATATGCACCTTACCGCTGACCGCCCTGTCCAGCGAGGCCAAGACATTGCCTTCCACATGCCGGTAGAGAGCCGGAATCGCCTTCCGTGAGAAAAAGTGGCGTTTGGGAACCTGCCACTGAGGAACCGCACATTGCACAAATTCACGGAAGGGGGCCGAGTCTACCAACTGAAAAGACAGCAGTTGAAGCGCTAGCAATTTAGCCAAGCTAGCATTCAACCGCTGGGCATGTGGATGGCTGGGAGTGAACTTCTTTCGACGGTCCAGCAGCTGGGGCAGGGAAATTTGCCTGCTAGAATCGGACGTCGGTGTACTGCTAGCAGAGTGCCCGCAAGTACTTGGCTGTGACAAACCTAATTCTACACCTTCATTCCACTCAGTGCAGGTTTCAGAGAGGACTGAAGGTATAGTGGGGTTGGAGATCCCAGCTGATGCGGTGCAAGGAGAGGTCGGCTTTGTTCTTTGGTGTGGGTCTTTAAGGTAGGCTTGCCAACGAGCTGCATGGCAGGTCAACATATGTCTGGTCAAGCATGTGGTGCCCAAGCGGGTGATGTTTTGGCCACGCGATATACCCTTGAGACATATTTTGCAAACAGCAGCTGTGCGATCTGATGCACTCGACTCAAAAAAGGCCCACACCAAAGAACTTTTTGAATAACGGGCAGAGGCAGCGCCCTGCACAGGCGGAGCTCTGCGGTGTGATTCTGTCGGTGTGCTGCCCTTACGCTGGCCCCCCGAGGGCATCCTGCCTCGTTGGAGATGTGCCTCCTCCTCATCCTCCTCCTCCTCCTCCTCTCTCCTATTAGGCACCCACGTGGAGTCAGTGACCTCATCATCCCCTCCCTCCTCATCACTGGAGCCAATCTGGCAGTATGCTGCAGCTGCTGGAACATGACTGCCAGATTGGTGTCCTTCTTGAGAATCCCCTCTCTCTGCTCTCACGCTACTGCCTTCCTCTAGCTGGGTATCATCATCAGACCCTTCGAAACGCTGGGCATCCTCCTGGAGAATGTACCCAACACTGTGCTCAAACAGTTCGGGGGACTCCTCAGGGGGACATGGTTGGTCTAGGGAAGGAGTGACTGATGATGACATTGATACCAGAGAAGAGGATGCTTTGGCAGCTGCTTTGCCAGTACCCTGAGCCTGGGTAAGAGAGGATGAGGAGGATGAGGAGGGCTTGGTCATCCACTCTACCAAGTCTTCGGCATGATGCGGCTCAACACGTCCAGCTGCTGAAAAGAAGGACAAGCGTGTCCCATGGCCACGTTCTGATGACGATGCACTGCGTCCACGACCAGCACTGTTGTCTCTAGACACAGAGCCTGCTTGCCCTCTTTTATTGGCTCCTGACTGTCTGCCTCTCCTTGTTTGCCTTCCAGACATTCTAATGGCCTGCAGGGAGATGGGAAAACCAGCAATAAGGCCTAGCTTCAGTAGTATATTTTGCAGGAATCACACTACGCCTGCTGTACGTGCTGCAAATGCCTGTTGGTGTAACACACCAGGAAAACACAGCAATACAGGCTAACTTCAGGTGTAATATGATCAGGAGGCACACTCCGCCCGCTGTAAGTGCTGCAAATGCCTGTTGGCGTAACACCAGGAAAACACAGCAATACAGGCTAACTTCAGGTGTATAATGTGCAGGAGGCACACTCCGCCCGCTGTAAGTGCTGCAAATGCCTGTTGGTGTAACACACCAGGAAAACACAGCAATACAGGCTAACTTCAGGTGTATAATGTGCAGGAGGCACACTCCACCCGCTGTAAGTGCTGCAAATGCCTGTTGGTGTAACACCAGGAAAACACAGCAATACAGGCTAACTTCAGGCGTATAATGTGCAGGAGGCACACTCCGCCCGCTGTAAGTGCTGCAAATGCCTGTTGGTGTAACACCAGGAAAACACAGCAATACAGGCTAAATTCAGGTGTACAATGTGCAGGAGGCACACTCCGCCCACTGTAAGTGCTGCAAATGCCTGTTGGTGTAACACACCAGGAAAACACAGCAATACGGGCTAACTTCAGGTGTATAATGTGCAGGAGCCTTAGCAACAATGACACTGTCCCCTGCCTATCCTTCTCTCTCCCTGCACACAAGGTTTATCAAAGAATATGACACTGACACTCTCCCTGCCTATCCTTCTCTCTCCCTGCACACAAGGTTTAGCAAAGAATGTGAAACTGACACTGTCCCCTGCCTATCCTTCTCTCTCCCTGCACACAAGGTTTATCAAAGAATATGACACTGACACTCTCCCTGCCTATCCTTCTCTCTCCCTGCACACAAGGTTTAGCAAATAATGTGACACTGACACTGTCCCCTGCCTATCCTTCTCTCTCCCTGCACACAAGGTTTAGCAAAGAATATGACACTGACACTCTCCCTGCCTATCCTTCTCTCTCCCTACACACAAGTTTGAGGTACAAATAGCACTGACACTGTCCCTGCCTATGTAACTCTTTTCCTGCGCCGGAACACACTACACAAGGCCGCCGCGCTGGCGGCCTTTTATAGTTTGGGGCGTGTGCTAAACCCCCTGAGCTATAATTGGCCACAGGCAACCTGCCTGTGGCCAATTATGGCTCTCCTAGCTTCCGGCGCTGTGATTGGCCAAGCATGCGGGGTCACAGTGCATGCTTGGCCAATCACAGCGCCGGGATTGCACTGCGATGGCGCAGTGTATTGTGGGCCATTCGCGTCACTCGAATTTGGCGCGAACGGCCCAAATCGTTCGATGTTCGCCGAACGGTCGAACAGCCAATGTTTGAGTCGAACTTATGTTCGACTCGAACACCGAGCTCATCCCTAATTATCACCCCCCAGTAGTCTTTTTCTCACTATCTACTCTTATATGTATACGTACTTCCAGCCCTTAGCTCTCAGGAGAAATGCTTTTCTTCCTTAGATTGTTTTTCGTCATCATTCCTTCAACTTCATTTACCATTGTTGTTGCTCCCATGTTATTTAGTATTTCAGTATTGCATTGTGCTAATTCCACCATCCATGTGGTCATATTTCTACTTCATTTCTTTTCTACATCCACCTGGCAATACACATAATCTATTTGTCATACAATAAAACCTATTATTAAAAAAAAAAACAAAAAAAAAAACTATTGTCAAATAAAAGACGCGAGAATCCTGACACTGGCATTGAAGACAGGTGTTCTTGCAAAAAAAAAAACATGCTGTACAGTAGAGCGGGCATTTTCATGCAGCCTTATAGAATAATATTGAAAGTACACAATTCCTCTAAAATAAATTTTTGAGGATGCCTTATAGCTGTATGTGGTGTTACTGAATATCACAATTTTAATTCAGCCTCAGAGACAGCTTACTCTGACAGCACATATTTAGCTATTCATTTATTGTTCTCTAGTACAATGAGCTTGGATTAATTAAAGCATCAGCATCCCAATCTGATTTATTTCAGTTTAAATGCTTTTTTCAGGTAGTTTTTATCAAAATCTGCTTTTACCATCAGAAGTTGCAGTCACAAGAGATCTCAAAAATCCATAGAGGAGTGTCTTCTTTAAAAATTACTGTGGAAGCAGATAAAGCTTGCTAAAAAAATTGGCAAACGCATCTATTTCAGGATTTGGCTCTCATTGTAGTATTTTTTTTAAATTACATTTAATTTTTTTAATGAAATGCCTAAGAGACCTTGATAAATCACAAAAGAAACAAAAAGGGCTGCAAGGGGGTGTCACAGAGGTAATCAAGCAAGTAAACATGCACATTTTCTTAAGGACAGTTGGGTCTATTGAACTGTAATCCACAGTATAGCACTGTAGAGCATTGTATACATAGTTAGTCAGGTTGAAAAAAAAAAGAGACACGTGTCTATTGAGTTCAACCAATACAAAAAAATATTAGAAAATAAAAAGTAGAAAACATCTATAAACAGAACCCTATACCCACAGTTGATCGAGAAGAAGGCAACTAATTCCCTTTTAGGGCATGGTCCAATTTTTTCCAACAGGAAAAAAAAAACATTCCTTCCTTCTTCCCTAAGGCAACCAGATATTCCCCCAGATCAATAATCTGGCATTTTTAGTTATGAATGATCATATCCAGTTATAGTTTGTGAATTTAGGAATGCATCCATCTATTTAGAAAAAATTAGTTCCCGAGAAAGCCCATTTCACATTTTCAGACCTCTTACTGTGAAGAAGCCTTTCTACATACATATGTTTAACCTCTTCTGCTCCAGAGTTTCCCCTTGTCCTTTGCAATAACCATAAAATAAATAACTTTGCACCAAATTCACTATATGAACCATTTATGTTTTTATACATGGTGATTGTATCCCTCTCAATCTAATCTACTCAAGGGAGAATAAATTCAGTTTAGCTACAATGTCCTCATAGTCAAGGTCATCCATGCCTTTTATCAGTTTGGTTTCCCTTCTCTGCACTCTCTCCAGACCCTTAATATCTTTCTTTTTTTTTACATTTGCCCAGAAATGAACTGCATACAGTAGCTGAAATATTATTAATGCTTTGTAAAAGGGCAATATTACGTCTCCCTCTCTCTCTAGAGTCAATACCACTTTTCATACAAGAAAGTATTTTGTTTGCTTTAGAAATTGCATCTTGGCATTGCATGTTATCATTAAGTCTGAATAAATAATAAAGGAATGTGGGACTTTGAATGAGGAAATTGACTTGTGGAGGTAGAGTGGTTAGTAAACATTTATTTGTGACAACAGTATGAAAGTAAAAAAGCATTATCATATAAATAGATACACATGCACACATGGCATGAACATGATGAATACATATATGTCAGCTTGGCAGAACATGAGAAGTAATGATTATTGATAAAATGGTATAAATACATATATGTAAACATGTCATCGATCAATGCCCATCAATGCAGCCTCACCAGTGCCCATCAATGCAGTGTAACCAGTGTTCAAAAATTCAGCCTGACCTGTGCCCATTAATGTAGTGTAACCAGTGCCTATCAATGCAGCCTTACCTGTGCCCATCAATGCAGCATGACATGTGCCCATCAATGCAACATGACCTGTGTCCATCAATACAGCCTGACCTGTGCCCATCAATGCAGCACATCCTGTGCCCTTTAATGCAGCGTGACCTGTGCCCATTAATGTAGCTTAACCTGTGTCCATCATTACAGCGTGACCTGTGCCCATCAATGCAGCCTCACCTGTGCCCATCAATGCAGCCTCACCTGTGCCCATTAATGCAGCGTGACCTGTGCCCATCAATGCAGTGTGACCAGTGCCCTTCAATACAGTGTGACCAGTGCCCTTCAATACAGTGTGACCTGTGCCCATCAATACAGCGTGACCTGTGCCCAACAATACAGCGTGACCCATGCCCATCAATACAGCGTGACCTGTGCCCATTAATGCAGCTTAACCTGTGTCCATCATTACAGCGTGACCTGTGCCCATCAATGCAGTGTAACCAGTGCCCATCAATGCAGCCTCACCTGTGCCCATTAATGCAGCGTGACCTGTGCCCATCAATGCAGTGTGACCAGTGCCCTTCAATACAGTGTGACCAGTGCCCTTCAATACAGTGTGACCTGTGCCCATCAATACAGCGTGACCTGTGCCCATCAATACAGCGCGACCCGTGCCCATCAATACAGCGTGACCTGTGCCCATTAATGCAGTGCGACACGTGCCCATCATAACAGCGTTACCTGTGCCCATAAATGCAGCGCAACCTGTGGCCATCAATGCAGTGTGACCTGTGCCCATCAATGCAGTGTGACCTGTGCCCATCAATGCAGCTTGACCTGTGTCCATCAATACAGCATGACCTGTGCCCATCAATGCAGCATAACCAGTGCCATCAATGCAGCCTCACCTGTGCCTATTAATGCAGCATGACCTGTGCCCATCAATGCAGTGTGACCAGTGCCCTTCAATGCAGCGTGACCAGTGCCCATCAATACAGCGTGACCTGTGCCCATCAATGCAGTGTGACCTGTGCCCATCAATACAGTGTGACCTGTGCCCATCAATACAGTGTGACCTGTGCCTATCAATGCAGCGTAACCAGTGCCATCAATGCAGCCTCACCTGTGCCCATTATTGCAGCGTGACCTGTGCCCATCAATGCAGCGCGACCAGTGCCCTCCAATGCAGTGTGACCTGTGCCCATCAATGCATCTTGACCTGTGTCCATCAACACAGCGTGACCTGTACTCATCAATACAGCATGACCTGTGCCCATAAATACAGCGTGACCTTGTGACCAAGCGTGTCGAGATCCTACGGGGTAAAATAACCGCACCAGTCAAGCAGACACTGGCTGAAAAAAGCGCCTAGAGGCGATTCAGTTTGCATGTGTAGCGCTATACAAGTCATGCATTCATTCTATGTCCATCAATACAGGGTGACCAGTGCCCATCAATGCAGCGTGACCAGTGCCCTTCAATGCAGCATGACCTGTGCCCATCAATATAGCATGACCTGTAACCATCAATAAAAAAATGGGATAATATACTGCGCCAAACAAAATTGAGAACGAAACATGAAAATTAAAAGTGTGGCGCTAACAATGTATTGAGTGATTGGTATCATTCAAAAATTGAGTGATCAATAATTATTCAGAACACAAGTGAAGTGAGTGAATAATACAAAATACGTGAGGGAGTGACACCCTGTGTAGAGTGTAGCTTGTGTGACTACAAAAATGAGTGTTAACATCCAAAAATGAGCCAAAAATACAATCTAAAGCAAAATTAAAACTTGAAAATAAATAACTGCAAGTTATTATATGAAAACAAGTGATAGACTGGTACGTGACAGTGAATCAATCATCAACCTCAATTTTTTTTTTTTTTTATTGATGTTGGTCTTCAGACTATTAAAGTATTAAATATGTAGTCCATATAAACAAGTAAAGATACAGTTCATAAAGTGGTGAGAGGACACTCTGCAATTATTGCAGCCCAGATGTCTTGTAAAATAGGTGGGATGTGCAGTCAGAATGGTCAACCGCGCTTTCAACTTTTGGATAATGAGGGGAGAATTAAATACTCTTACCAGCAGGTGTGGACCCAACTAACCATACGGTTGTGGGTCAATCAGGCTTGTATTTGTAGTGAAACCCAGAATGTGAGTCCTCCAGAGAGCTCCTCCTTCTGCTACCAATGTCTCCAAAGGGACCAGTAACTCCAAGAAACGAGGGAATGCTGGATACTGAACACTACAATGACCAGACCGTGACTTCACCACAGATTGGATAATGAAAAAGAAAAAAGGAGAGAGAACATCCGCATAGTGTAAATCCCAATGGTGATTTTGAGTATTTGTTGAAAAATGTAAAAATATTCAAACAACTGAATATATAAAAAAAAAAAAAAAGATTGCAATGAAATGTTAAGAAGCGCAGTGTGGAGCAGCTTAGTCTAGCATGTAGACCCGATGGCATTTCGTCTACAAAGACTTTGACTGGGCTACAAGCCAGCCCACCGCCCCCTGCACTTATATAAAACAATAATGGAAGTAATAGTAAACGTGTGTCCTGTCACAAATCTGGCTTCCGGGGTCTGGTAACACGTTAAAGCCGCATTAACAACATCACATATGTGTGTCAACCAATCAACGTGTACCTTCTATAACTTAATCATGACTTAAAATATGCTTGGCTGGAGCGGACATAATGGGCCGCCCTCTTCGTTGATCAGTCACGCCTAAAGGCTGCAAACCATGCTCATCTACATTGTCACATGACAATCCGCAAGGTACGCTGGGGCACGTAGTTCATCATGAATATGCCAATCAGGCTTAATTCCGAAGCACCGCCTAACGGCATGACAATGTGTGTCGCGATGTACAGCTGCAGTATCACGTGGTCATTGGAAGGGACGCGAGGCATGCTGGGGCGCGTAATCCCGGAATGTGCAATATATGCTAGATACCAGGATTCCGCCTACCAGCATCTCTACGTATATGTCAAAACTTCGTTGGAGCCTCGCGTGACCACGGGATTTAGGCACAAGGAATGCTGGGGCACGTAGTTCTAAAGTATGCCGTGAAGGCTAAAACCCAGAGCCGTGTCAGCCAACACACTCCTGCGCCTTACATGTGAATCTGAGCAAAGGAAAATATAATAAACCAAAGAGAGATTATGTGAGAGGCGATACAGGCTTGTACACAGTATCATAATGTGTAAATAAGATGTAAATACGACGCTAGTCATATAAGGCAAAAAAATTATAAAAGTAAACTGTATGAAGAACGAGACAGACTTGGTAAGGTAATGTAGTAAGCAAACATAACCTTAGTTGTTAGGAACAAAAACCTGTACTTAAAAATAAAGCAATAAGGAAAATAAAACTAAGGTGAATATTAAAAGGGGGGTCACAGAACACCTCACAAGTAAAAACCCATAGTATGGGTCCACATAAGTGTAATGGAAAATAGAGAACACAAAAAATATATATATATATACATACATACTGTATATATATATATATATATATATATATATATATATATATATATATATATAATGCTCCCATCAGGTGTTCATAAAAATGAACTACAATTACAATGTCATCTCCGAAAAAAACTTTTTTTTTAAATTATAAAAATTATAAAATGAAGATACATAATAGAAGAACTATACTGTAAACCAAAATGAGGCATTAGTACTGTTAGTATTATGCTTGATTGATAAAAGCATTAATATCCCAGTCTATATTGAGGCCATAAGGCCTGTAACACTTGAGCTGGTAGATCCAAAAAGTTTCAAGCCTAGACACCTCTTTTAGACGAGATTCCCCCCTCCAATTGGGTACAAATCTGTCTATAATTTTGGAATTTTGTGCCAATGGGATTTTTATTGTGAAACTGTAAATAGTGTCTTGGGACACTATGGTTAGTTTTCCCCTGTCTGATACTGGTTAAATGCTCACCTACCCTTGTGGAAAAGGTCCTAATTATACGACTTATGTATTGTTTCCCAAAAGGGCAGGTGATCAGGTACACAATGTATCGAGTAGGGATGAGCCGAACACCCCCGGGTTCGGTTCGCACCAGAACCTTCGAACGGACCGAAAGTTCGCGCGAATTTTCGAACCCTATTCGTTATAATGGACGCGAACGTTCGAAATCAAAATTGCTAATTACAACGGCCAATATGCATGTTAATGTCATAAAACAGGTTTGGGGACCCGGGTCCTGCCCCAGGGGACATATATCAATGCAAAAAGAAATTTTAAAAACTAAAGTTTTTTCGGGAGCAGTCATTTTAATGATGCATAAAGTGAAAAAAAAAAAAGTGAAATTTTCCTTTAAATATGGTACCTGGGGGGTGTCTAAAGTATGCCTGTGAAGTGGCATGTGTTTCCCGTGTTTAGAACTGTCCTTGCACAAAATGACATTTGTAAAGGAAAAAAAGAAGCCATTTAAAACCACTTGCGGCTTTAATGTCATGTCTTGTCCTGGCCGCCATATGGCTGAAAATCCTTGAGAAAAATGGCATGGCTACCCCATCACCCCCCCCCCACCCCAGCCCCTTTGGGTCTTGTATGGATACTAAGGGGGACCCCGCACCCAAAATAAAACCCTATACCTACAACCCTATATACTCTGAACAGCAGTATATAGGTGGTGCAAACAAGACATGGACTGTAGGTTTGTTCTTAAGTAGAATCTGAACAGGTACATTATGAAGTGTAGCTACATCCCAAAAAAATCAATTTTTAAGCTTTTTGGAGAACATAGGGAGGGGTTATCACCCCTGTAACATTTGCTGTCTTTGCACATCTGTTCAGAACATGTCACCTCACTTTCCGTCCCAATGACAAATGTTTTTGGAAAAGTGGGGTTTTAATTGAAACAAGGATTGGTGATAAAGCATCAGTAGAGAGGAGATACCTTTTTCCCAAATTAAATCTAACAGGATAGAATTTTCCTTCCTAGGGGTAGATTTCCTCTCACTTCCTGTTTTCTCTTGCCGTTTGCAAGTAGGAGTCGTTTGTAAGTTGGATGTTTGAAAGTAGGGGCCTGCCGTATATACTCTGCAGAAATTTGCCCTATTAGATGTTGGTGTAGCCACAAGACTGGTGGGCACAGGAATGGGCCCTGCTGTGAGTTAATAGATCAAGATTTGTACTTGCATGCACCTGTTGAACCGGGCAGAAAAATTGGGCCTTTGGTGGTGGTGGTGGTGGTGGTGGACGGTGTTGCCACAAGACTGTAAGCCCTCACAGTTACTCTTGGTGGGTGCAGGAATGGGCCCTGCTGTGAGTTATTAGATCAAGATTTGTAATTGCATGCACCTGTTGAACAGGGCAGAAAAATTGGGCCTTTGGTGGTGGTGGTGGTGGTGGACGGTGTTGCCACAAGACTGTAGGCCCTCATAGTTACTCTTGGTGGGCGCAGGAATGGGCCCTGCTGTGAACTATTAGATCAAGATTTGTAATTACACGCCCCTGTTAAACAGGGGCTGAAAAATTGTGCCTTAGGCATTGGTGCTGGTGCCACAACACTGCAACCCCTCACAGATACTGTACTTGGAGCACAGCAGTCACACCTGTTGCGAAGCATCTTTTTAAAAAATTGTAATTACACGCCCCTGTTATACAGGGGCTGAAAAATTGTGCCTTAGGCACTGGTGCTGGTGCCACAACACTGCAACCCCTCACAGATACTGTACTCTGAGCACAGCAATGAGACCTGTTGCAAAGCATTGCCTAAAAATTGTAATTACACGCCCCAACAGGGGCTGAAAAATTGTGCCTTAGGCACTGGTGCTGGTGCCACAACACTGCAACCCCTCACAGATACTGTACTCTGAGCACAGCAGTCACACCTGTTGCGAAGCATCTTTTTAAAAAATTGTAATTACACGCCCCTGTTATACAGGGGCTGAAAAATTGTGCCTTAGGCACTGGTGTGGTGGCATGGATCATTGAGGAGGAGGAAGAGGATAGTCAGTGAACATAACAGGACAGTCACTCAGCATCAGCATAGGCAGTCTTGAAGGGATGTGACATTATAAATTATTCCGTTATATCCGCTTCAGGTGTCTGGTTGCTGGTGGTGATCCAAGACTGATTCATTTTTATGAAGGTCAGTCGATCAACCGAGTCGGTGGACAGGCGCACCCTATGATCGGTGACAAATCCTCCAGCAGCACTGAATGTGCGTTCGGAAAGAACGCTGGATGCAGGACAGGCCAGTAGCTCAATTGCATACTGTGCAAGCTCTGGCCAGTGATCCATCCTCAGGACCCAGTAAGCCAGAGGATTTTCGGTGGGAAAGGTGTCCAAGTCTGACCTTGCCCCTAGGTATTCCTGCACCATGTATATCAGACGCTGGCGATGGTTGCTGGAACCGATCATACCTTGGGGCTGCGGACTAAAAAATTGTCTGAACGCATCGGTCAGACGTCCACCTTCCCCACCGCTCCTTCTGCTACTGACCGAAGCCTCAGCAACTTGTCGTCCAGGACCAGGAGTTTGTAACCTCCCAGTTTCTGGGAACGCGTTGCACAGACCTTTCTGCAAGGCCTCCCTGAGATGTCTCATCCTCTGCTCCCTCTGCGACGGCAAGATAAGGTCCGCAACCTTACCCTTGTACCGTGGATCAAGGAGAGTGGCCAGCCAGTAATGGTCACTCTCCTTGATCCGAAGAACACGAGGATCCTTCCGCAGGCTTTGCAGGATCAGGGAGGCCATGCAGCGTAGGTTAGCTGAGGCATTCGGTCCGGAGTCTTCTGGGTCACTGAGGATGACATGATCGCCAGCCACCTCCTCCCAGCCACGTACAAGTCCACTGGTTTGTTGGGACTGTACATCATCCCTAAAAGACTGCTGCTGCTGATGCTGAGTGCCAGGCTCCACCTCCATGCTCACACAATCCTCCTCCTCCTCCTCCTCCTCCTCTTCCTGTGTGATGGGTGGGACAGAAGGAACATTGTCTGGATAAAGGGGGCCTTGAGAGACAAGGAAGTCCTCCTCTTCCTGCCTCTGTTCTGCCTCAAGTGCCCTGTCCATTATCCCACGCAGCGTATGCTCCAACAGGTGGACAAGAGGTACAGTGTCACTGATGCATGCACTGTCACTGCTCACCATCCTCGTGGCCTCCTCAAATGGTGAGAGGACAGTGCATGCATCCCTGATCATGCTCCACTGGCGTGGGGAAAAAAAGCCAAGCTCCCCTGACCCTGTCCTGGTGCCGTAGTCGCAAAGGTACTCATTGATGGCCCTCTGCTGCGTGTGCAGTCGCTGCAGCATGGCCAACGTTGAGTTCCACCTGGTGGGCATGTCACATATTAGGCGGTTCTTGGGCAGGTTCAGCTCCTTTTGCAGCTCAGTCAGCCGAGCACTGGCATTATAAGATCGGCGGAAATGCACACAGACTTTCCTGGCCTGCCTCAGGACATCCTGTAAGCCTGGGAACCTGCCCAAGAACCGGTGCACCACCAGGTTGAGGACGTGAGCCATACAGGGCACATGGGTGAGCTGCCCCTGTCGCAGGGCGGAGAGGAGGTTGGTGCCATTATCAGAAACGACCATTCCTGGCTTAAGCTGGCGTGGCGTCAACCACCTCTCGGCCTGCCCCTGCAGAGCTGCCAGAACCTCTGGCCCAGTGTGGCTCCTGTCCCCCAAACACACCAGCGCAAGCACGGCATGGCATCTTTTTGCCTGCGTACTCGCGTAGCCCCTTGTACGCCTACGGAGCACCGCTGGTTCCGAGGACAGAGCACTCGAAGAGGACATGGAGGAAGAAGAAGAGGAGGGGGTGGAGGAGAGAGGTGTGTCACAACCAGTAGTAGCATTTTGGAGGCGTGGTGGCGGAACAACCTCCAACACTACTGCACCTTGTCCTGCATCCCTCCCAGCTACCAATAGAGTGACCCAATGGGCCGTGAAAGAAGGATAACGTCCCTGTCCATGCCTGCTGGACCATGAGTCAGCGGTAATATGCACCTTACCGCTGACCGCCCTGTCCAGCGAGGCATGGACATTGCCTTCCACATGCCAGTAGAGAGACGGAATCGCCTTCCGTGAGAAAAAGTGGCGTTTGGGAACCTGCCACTGAGGAACCGCACATTGAACAAACTCACGGAAGGGGGCCGAGTCTATCAACTGAAAAGGCAGCAGTTGAAGTGCTAGCAATTTAGCCAAGCTAGCATTCAACCGCTGGGCATGTGGATGGCTGGGAGTATACTTCTTTCGACGGTCCAGCAGCTGGGGCAGGGAAATTTGCCTGCTACAATCGGACGTCGGTGTACTGCAAGTACTTGGTTGTGACACACCTAATTCTACACCTTCAGTCCTCTCAGAGCAGCTTTCAGAGAGGACTGAAGATATAGTGGGGATGGAGATCCCAGCTGATGAGGAGCAAGGAGAGGTCCGCTTTGTTCTTTGGTGTGGGTCTTTTATGTGTGCTTGCCAACGAGCTGCATGGCAGGTCGACATATGTCTGCTCATGCTTGTGGTGCCCAAGCGGCTGATGTTTTGGCCACGCGAGATACGCTTGAGACAAATATTGCAAATAGCAGTGGTGCGATCTGATGCACTCGTCTCAAAAAAGGCCCACACCAAAGAACTTTTGTGATAACGTGCAGAGGCAGCGCCCTGCACAGGCGGAGCTCTGCGGTGTGGTACAGTTGCTGTGCTGGCCTCTAGCTGGCCTCCAGGGGGCATCCTGCCTCGTTGGACATGTGATGCTGCATCCTCCTCCTCCTCCTCCTCTCTCCCTTCAGGCACCCACGTGGAGTCAGTGACCTCATCATCCCCTCCCTCTTCACCACTAGAGCAAACCTGGCAGTAAGCTGCAGCTGGTGGAACACTACTGCCGGATTGCTGTCCTTCAGCATCCCCTCTCTCTGCGCGCACACTACTGACTTCCTCAAGCTGGGTATCATCATCCGAGCCTTCGAATCGTTGGGCATCCTCCTGGAGCATGTACCCAACACTGTGCTCAAACAGTTCGGGGGACTCCTCAGGAGGACATGGTGGGTCTAGGGAAGGGGTGGCTGATGATGCCATTGAGTACGCGTTGGCAGCTGCTCTGCCAGTACCCTGAGCCTGGGTGAGAGAGGATGAGGAGGATGAGGAGGGCTTGGTCATCCATTCTACCAAGCCTTCGGCATGATGCGGCTCCACATGTCCAGCTGCCGAAAACAAAGACAAGCGTGTCCCATGGCCACGTGCTGATGACGATGCACGACCACGTCCACGGCCAGCACTGTTGTCTCTAGAAACAGAGCCTGCCTGCCCTGTGTTCTTGCCTCGGCACGCTCTGCCTCTCCTTGGCGGTCTTCCAGCCATTGTAGTCGGTAGTGTATATAGTATAAAAAATAGAACTCCTATGTGTGCTCACAACACACTGTAGGTCCTATGGGTGCTGACACTAACACACTATAGGTACTATGTGTGCTGCTGACAAGAAAATATAGGAGCTCTGTTTGCTGCCACTAACACACTAGAAGTCCTATGGGTGCTGCTGAGAAGAAAATATAGGAGCTCTGTTTGCTGCCACTAACACACTAGAAGTCCTATGGGTGCTGCTGAGAAGAAAATATAGGAGCTCTGTGTGATGCCACTAACACACTAGAAGTCCTATGGGTGCTGCTGAGAAGAAAATATAGGAGCTCTGTTTGCTGCCACTAACACACTAGAAGTCCTATGGGTGCTGCTGAGAAGAAAATATAGGAGCTCTGTGTGATGCCACTAACACACTAGAAGTCCTATGGGTGCTGCTGAGAAGAAAATATAGGAGCTCTGTTTGCTGCCACTAACACACTAGAAGTCCTATGGGTGCTGCTGAGAAGAAAATATAGGAGCTCTGTTTGCTGCCACTAACACACTAGAAGTCCTATGGGTGCTGCTGAGAAGAAAATATAGGAGCTCTGTGTGATGCCACTAACACACTAGAAGTCCTATGGGTGCTGCTGAGAAGAAAATATAGGAGCTCTGTTTGCTGCCACTAACACACTAGAAGTCCTATGGGTGCTGCTGAGAAGAAAATATGGGAGCTCTGTTTGCTGCCACTAACACACTAGAAGTCCTATGGGTGCTGCTGAGAAGAAAATATAGGAGCTCTGTTTGCTGCCACTAACACACTAGAAGTCCTATGGGTGCTGCTGAGAAGAAAATATAGGAGCTCTGTGTGATGCCACTAACACACTAGAAGTCCTATGGGTGCTGCTGAGAAGAAAATATAGGAGCTCTGTTTGCTGCCACTAACACACTAGAAGTCCTATGGGTGCTGCTGAGAAGAAAATATAGGAGCTCTGTTTGCTGCCACTAACACACTAGAAGTCCTATGGGTGCTGCTGAGAAGAAAATATAGGAGCTCTGTTTGCTGCCACTAACACACTAGAAGTCCTATGGGTGCTGCTGAGAAGAAAATATAGGAGCTCTGTTTGCTGCCACTAACACACTAGAAGTCCTATGGGTGCTGCTGAGAAGAAAATATAGGAGCTCTGTTTGCTGCCACTAACACACTAGAAGTCCTATGGGTGCTGCTGAGAAGAAAATATAGGAGCTCTGTGTGATGCCACTAACACACTAGAAGTCCTATGGGTGCTGCTGAGAAGAAAATATAGGAGCTCTGTTTGCTGCCACTAACACACTAGAAGTCCTATGGGTGCTGCTGAGAAGAAAATATAGGAGCTCTGTTTGCTGCCACTAACACACTAGAAGTCCTATGGGTGCTGCTGAGAAGAAAATATAGGAGCTCTGTGTGATGCCACTAACACACTAGAAGTCCTATGGGTGCTGCTGAGAAGAAAATATAGGAGCTCTGTTTGCTGCCACTAACACACTAGAAGTCCTATGGGTGCTGCTGAGAAGAAAATATAGGAGCTCTGTTTGCTGCCACTAACACACTAGAAGTCCTATGGGTGCTGCTGAGAAGAAAATATAGGAGCTCTGTTTGCTGCCACTAACACACTAGAAGTCCTATGGGTGCTGCTGAGAAGAAAATATAGGAGCTCTGTGTGATGCCACTAACACACTAGAAGTCCTATGGGTGCTGCTGAGAAGAAAATATAGGAGCTCTGTTTGCTGCCACTAACACACTAGAAGTCCTATGGGTGCTGCTGAGAAGAAAATATAGGAGCTCTGTTTGCTGCCACTAACACACTAGAAGTCCTATGGGTGCTGCTGAGAAGAAAATATAGGAGCTCTGTTTGCTGCCACTAACACACTAGAAGTCCTATGGGTGCTGCTGAGAAGAAAATATAGGAGCTCTGTTTGCTGCCACTAACACACTAGAAGTCCTATGGGTGCTGCTGAGAAGAAAATATAGGAGCTCTGTTTGCTGCCACTAACACACTAGAAGTCCTATGGGTGCTGCTGAGAAGAAAATATAGGAGCTCTGTGTGATGCCACTAACACACTAGAAGTCCTATGGGTGCTGCTGAGAAGAAAATATAGGAGCTCTGTTTGCTGCCACTAACACACTAGAAGTCCTATGGGTGCTGCTGAGAAGAAAATATAGGAGCTCTGTTTGCTGCCACTAACACACTAGAAGTCCTATGGGTGCTGCTGAGAAGAAAATATAGGAGCTCTGTTTGCTGCCACTAACACACTAGAAGTCCTATGGGTGCTGCTGAGAAGAAAATATAGGAGCTCTGTGTGATGCCACTAACACACTAGAAGTCCTATGGGTGCTGCTGAGAAGAAAATATAGGAGCTCTGTTTGCTGCCACTAACACACTAGAAGTCCTATGGGTGCTGCTGAGAAGAAAATATAGGAGCTCTGTTTGCTGCCACTAACACACTAGAAGTCCTATGGGTGCTGCTGAGAAGAAAATATAGGAGCTCTGTTTGCTGCCACTAACACACTAGAAGTCCTATGGGTGCTGCTGAGAAGAAAATATAGGAGCTCTGTTTGCTGCCACTAACACACTAGAAGTCCTATGGGTGCTGCTGAGAAGAAAATATAGGAGCTCTGTTTGCTGCCACTAACACACTAGAAGTCCTATGGGTGCTGCTGAGAAGAAAATATAGGAGCTCTGTTTGCTGCCACTAACACACTAGAAGTCCTATGGGTGCTGCTGAGAAGAAAATATAGGAGCTCTGTGTGATGCCACTAACACACTAGAAGTCCTATGGGTGCTGCTGAGAAGAAAATATAGGAGCTCTGTTTGCTGCCACTAACACACTAGAAGTCCTATGGGTGCTGCTGAGAAGAAAATATAGGAGCTCTGTTTGCTGCCACTAACACACTAGAAGTCCTATGGGTGCTGCTGAGAAGAAAATATAGGAGCTCTGTGTGATGCCACTAACACACTAGAAGTCCTATGGGTGCTGCTGAGATGAAAATATAGGAACTCTGTGTGATGCCACTAACACATTAGAAGTCCTATGGGTGCTGCTGAGAAGAAAATATAGGAGCTCTGTTTGCTGCCACTAACACACTAGAAGTCCTATGGGTGCTGCTGAGAAGAAAATATAGGAGCTCTGTGTGATGCCACTAACACACTAGAAGTCCTATGGGTGCTGCTGAGAAGAAAATATAGGAGCTCTGTTTGCTGCCACTAATACACTAGAAGTCCTATGGGTGCTGCTGAGAAGAAAATATAGGAGCTCTGTTTGCTGCCACTAACACACTAGAAGTCCTATGGGTGCTGCTGAGAAGAAAATATAGGAGCTCTGTTTGCTGCCACTAACACACTAGAAGTCCTATGGGTGCTGCTGAGAAGAAAATATAGGAGCTCTGTTTGCTGCCACTAACACACTAGAAGTCCTATGGGTGCTGCTGAGAAGAAAATATAGGAGCTCTGTGTGATGCCACTAACACACTAGAAGTCCTATGGGTGCTGCTGAGATGAAAATATAGGAACTCTGTGTGATGCCACTAACACATTAGAAGTCCTATGGGTGCTGCTGAGAAGAAAATATAGGAGCTCTGTTTGCTGCCACTAACACACTAGAAGTCCTATGGGTGCTGCTGAGAAGAAAATATAGGAGCTCTGTGTGATGCCACTAACACACTAGAAGTCCTATGGGTGCTGCTGAGAAGAAAATATAGGAGCTCTGTTTGCTGCCACTAACACACTAGAAGTCCTATGGGTGCTGCTGAGAAGAAAATATAGGAGCTCTGTTTGCTGCCACTAACACACTAGAAGTCCTATGGGTGCTGCTGAGAAGAAAATATAGGAGCTCTGTTTGCTGCCACTAACACACTAGAAGTCCTCTGGGTGCTGCTGAGAAGAAAATATAGGAGCTCTGTTTGCTGCCACTAACACACTAGAAGTCCTATGGGTGCTGCTGAGAAGAAAATATAGGAGCTCTGTTTGCTGCCACTAACACACTAGAAGTCCTATGGGTGCTGCTGAGAAGAAAATATAGGAGCTCTGTGTGATGCCACTAACACACTAGAAGTCCTATGGGTGCTGCTGAGAAGAAAATATAGGAGCTCTGTTTGCTGCCACTAACACACTAGAAGTCCTATGGGTGCTGTTGGGGTGCAATGCTGTGCTAACAGCACTGCGGTTGGTACTACTGCAATACTGTACTAACAGTAAGCACGCACCAGACTAATCCCCAGCAGCAGCTAATAACACACTAACTGTGCAATCAGCAGCAATGAACGATCAATGACTTAGGTAGCAATGGTTTAGCAAAGAAATAGCCAATGGTTTAGCAAAGAAGAGCAAATCTTTCAGTATCAAGCAAAGACAGAATCAGCAGACTAATCTCTCCTAAAGCCGGAACTCATGTGACCGGGGCCGATGGCGTGGCGGCCTTTTAAATGGTGGGGCGTGTACTAAAGCCCCTGAGCTGTAATTGGCTACAGCCGTCCTGCCTGTAGCCAATTATTGCTCTCCGAGTTTCGGGCGCTGTGATTGGCCAAGCATGCGGGGTCACAGTGCATGCTTGGCCAATCATCAGCCAGCAATGCACTGCGCCGGCCGCGCCGGCCGCAATGCATTGCGGGGCCGCTCGCATCACACGAATGTGATGCGAACGGCCCAAATAGTTCTGGGCTCGACGAGCGAGCGAACGCCCGATGCTCGATTCGAACTTGGGTTCGAATCGAGCACCGGGCCCATCCCTAGTATCGAGTAGCGCAAGTCGTAAACTGTTTCATGGCATACTCAAGACCTGTGGACGTGGGCTTAAAAGTCGTAGTCTTATTTCATCCACAGGTATTGACCACACATACCTTGCACTTACGACAGGGGTAATGAGCTTTAAGATGTGGGAAAAAAGTTGGGGCCACTGGGGGATCAGAGACGTTAGGTGCAATCTGACCTTTCAGAGAGGGTGCACCCCTATATGTAACACTCGCTTTGTCGGGCAATGTAGGACCCAAAACATGATAATTTTTTTAAACTTTCCAATGTTTTTGGAAGATGTCTTTGATCTGCTTGTGTTGAACAGAAAATGTTGTGAAAAAGGACCATTTATATTTTGAATCCTGGAAACACTTTCATTGTTCCACTAGTAGAGAATCCCTGTTAACAGATGAGATTTTGAAGATCTCTTCACCAATTATGGAGGGCTGATAACCCGTGTCTACAAATCTGGATTTCAATATATTGGCCTGGTGGTGGAAGTCAGAAAGATTGGTGCAATTGCGCCTAATCCGCTACAGCTGACTCCGTGGCACCAACTTTAGCCTGGCTGAATGGTGACAGCTGTCGGCCGGAATGTATCCATTCCGGTCCGTGGTTTTGAAGAATGTTCTAGTCTCCAATCGATCACCAACTGTGAAGATCTCCAAATCCAGAAAGTGTATACTTGAAAAGCTTGCCTCGTAGGATAATTTGATACCAATATTGTTGTTGTTCAAAGTAGACATACAAGTCTCCAAAGAATCCTGATCGCCCTTCCATAGGAGGAGGGTGTCGTCTATGTATCGAACCCAGAGAATAATCTCAGGTTGATTAAAAGCATAGACGACATCCTCCTCCCACTTGGCCATAAAAATATTTGCCAGGCTGGGGGCAAATTTGGCCCCCATTGCCACCCCTTTTTGCTGCAAAACCATCAATGCAGCATGGCCTGTGCCCATCAATACAGTGTGACGAGTGTCCATCAATACAGCGTGACCTGTGGCCATCAACACAGCATGATCTGTGTTCATGAATGCAGCCTCACCTGTGCAGAGGAAGAGGTGAGCCGGTCAGATCACCACAGAGTGGGAATTGCCCGCTGTTACGACACTCCGTGTATGAAAGGGGTTAACGTTGTTTAGGATATTCCATTCCCTAACACAAGGGCAGCTACCAAACACTCCAGTCAGCCAAACAAGAGACCCATACGAATAATTCTCCCCCAAATACGAGACGAAGCTCCGTCTTGAGGGTCAAGCAGGAATGAATCTTTATTGAAAGCAATACAAGTTTTATACACAGTCAAAAGAGGAGGTGCATACCTCCTGCTCATATTACTCTGAAAATACACCTGTGACCAGAAACCTAATTAACATGAGCTCATTAACTAATCCCTTTTGACAGCCTAGATGACTCAGAGACATGACCTTTAGGCCAGACTTGCCGCCTTGTAGCTCAAAAGACACCATCAACATTATCACAAATCAACACAGAACTCCTTCACACAATATCAGAGTTAATTAACACATTATAGCAGACAACAGACAGACAGGTGGCTGGAGTTGACATCAGCACCTCCTAACAGTATGAATCAGTCAGTCTTTTAAATATGGCATATACAGGGTACCATTTTAAGTAACCCAAGCCACATTCTTAATGTCCATTATTTTCTTGCTCACCCTGTGCCACTAATAGACACGGGGTGACTTAGACATAAGAGGTGCATGGGGAGCTGAAACAAGGGTATCCCATACTTTCCAAGGGATTCTGGGTTCCAAGGGCCCTCCCATCCCACCCACTGTAACAGCTTTCTTTTCAATTGCAGGGTGTTTCCGACACTCACTGTCAACAGTCCCGCCTCCTGGCCCAGCGCCTTTGATGATGTCACATGTCCCAGCATTGGACCGGTGTTTTGTCTATTAAATGCGCCAGGCGAGGAGGTGGGACTGTGTGACGGGGAGTGTAGGGAACACCCGGCAATTCAAAAAAATGCTGTTACAGCAGGCAATCCCTGCTTTCTGATGATTCGGCTGGCTCGCCTCTTCCTCTACTCTCTCTTTCCCTGGCTGGGAGAATGTCCCTCATAAAACCCCGCCTGCCAGAGATGCTCAACCCCCCCCCCCTCCAAGGCAGCCCACATTTGCCAGCAATCATTTTCCACTCGCAAATTGCGATTAGGCGAGTGGAAAATTTGAAGGCTGCCCTAGAGTATATGATACATGCATGTTTTTATCCCCCAAATGCCTAACATTACACATATCAGTATTAAGCCTCATTTGTCACATTGTTGCCCAGTCAAACTGTGCATTAAAATCTGTTTGTAAGTTGGAGACATTCAGTAAGAACATTTTTTCACTACATAGCTTTGTGTTATCTGAAAACACAGAAACAATACTTTTAATCCTTTTAATACTTTTGTTCATAATAAATGTATTACTACTGTACAGTGTGCTAAAGTTTTTATTATTCCAACATTTCATATTCCTGATATTATCCTGCTGTACCATGTACTTGTATGAGAAAGTATCCTGTTCTCCTTGTATTGCATCCTTTATGAGAAATCCCTGGTGTTCCTGCTAGTCCCTTTGCTTTCCTATTAAAAACCGACCACA